>OX359293.1:76487714-79122714 GCA_947179395.2 Pulicaria dysenterica | reverse complement strand
ATTATTATAGAACTTGAAGCGGCATCATTAGCAGGTCAGACTCCTTTGTGCTATGCAACAAGCACCAAGTGAATCAGTGACGAATTTCTCACTTCATTATATATTCCAAATATGAGACACGAAGAAGAAATTCACAGTTAGGAGTCTGCAAAATATATACAGATTATTTATCTTCCACTTGAAACAAGTTTTAACCTATCAAATTTCATCATAACTTTCAACAAAGCATACCTCTTGAATGATACTAAAAGCATCCTTTACGGCTAAGGGAATAATTCCTGGGGACCTGTGATCACCCTGTATTGTGTATATGATCAATATACCAGAATAAGTACATTGAGATGTGAGCCTGAATAAGTAAGAAGGAGCGAGAAAGAGGGATTACGAAGGACTAACAATGCACTTAAATTCTTAGAGGGTGTTTGCATGTGTGCTTTGAAACTGATTATGTGATATTGAATAATGAGAATCAGACAATCGGTAATACGGGTTGTAGAAGATAGAGTTTGGACTTTGGATATGCTTCTACTTCTTGAAGGTGTTATAATCGATAGCTCAAGTGTTTGGCAAATTAGATATTATCTACATTAACAAAAGAATAATAGAACAACCAAAAAGGAGTGAGAAAAGGATATGCACCTAGTGAAATGTGAGTGAAAGTCTCAAATTTGGCTAATGAAGGGGTAAATAGGTAATTATATTTTAACCTTTTAATCAGTTTTCTTGCAAGTACTTTAGAACAGATTATTTGGCTGCAACCTGAAAAACTAATTAGTATGGCTTCAAGTCACAAATGTGTCACATAATTGGTTCCAAAATGCACATTCAAACAACCCCTTAGGATGCTTAGTATTTCCATGAAATAGAACACTTATAGCTAGCTGAAATTTAAAGGTATTTTAATAAATGAGAAAATATAGTATGATCAAGAATTGTCATGATTCTTATGAAAGCTACTTTAGAAAGAGAGACTTATTCTTACCTCCGAATTAGATATATTAGTCTTCACATATACACTCACGGTTTGAAAATCTTCATTTACCTACACCAAAGTAAAAGAACTATCATGGTTAATGATCAAAGCATATTATGGAATACTCATATAAGTTCTTTTCCTTCAAATAAAATCTTCTATAATCTACATACACAGTTCAATTCACACAGCCAAACAAAACATGAACATAATTTCATACCTTTTACAAATATTATCTATTGTATCGAATAAAATGGCTCCTATGTATCCAGATGTGTATTAGCTCGAGCCAACCCAACAAATAAAGGCCAAAAGACAACGGATAATCTTGGCTAAAGCTAATTTGAACCCCGTATGACCTGAACTCAACTAACTTGATTCATCAAAGAGTGGTAAATAGTACATACAAAGCACATAGGGTTCTATAAAATTTTAAAAATAGAAAAACAACTCATTCAGACATTTTATCGAACACCTGGTATGCATTCTAACACCTGTTATGAAACCAAAAAAACATATGTCAAACTTATCAAAAATGAAGAAAACATTGTAAAATCGAAGGGAAGAATGGTATAGTTATTATTGCGGAATATCATACTTTGAAGTACAAGATTGAGAAACACAGTGTCAAATGGAAACCTAAATACCCATAATAGACGCTCTTAATCGAGCGGAATCAGTTCTTGATATGAGCGTAATGCTACCTATTCTAGAACTTGAGAATCATGATGTGGGTCTTCAATCGATTATGAAACAGAAGTTTTATGAATAGAGGAATGAAATAAGAATTTACCTGGGTTTTTTTTTTTTTTTTGCAGCTTGAAGATGTAGAAAGTAGACATGAATGGTCAGTTCTCAAGGATGGCGTTTGAAGATGTAAAGAATGGAGCAGGTGAAGTTTTATTTAGTGGACACGTGTCAATTTTTAAGGGTTAGAGGTCTTTTTATATAGAAGGTATATATATATATATATATATATATATATATATATATATATATATATATATATACCTTTTACTATACCTTTTACTTGATCCTCACCCTATATATATATATATATATATATATTAAAATAATATTTAATTTTACATAGATTTTCAAGCTCCATGAAAGCAAAGTTTCACCAAATTAAATATTATATATGTTTCATGTTCAATGATTTGAAGCTAGCTAATTGTATTTTTTGTTTTTCATCTTTAAATTTTATATATAGCTTTCACCCTTTGTTACTTTTTTAGTTTACTTCCACATCAAATGATCAAATGAGAGTTACTAATAAGGTGTCTTGTTCTTTTATATGATATTATCACTATCATTATCTTCAAGCAAACTTTAATTTCTGGTCGCATATTAGTAAAAAAGCGTTGCCATCTTAACACACAAGTAATCTTTATGTCAACTTTTTTTTCTAACATGATTAAATCATGTTATAGTTACTTCTACTCACATCAAATTCGAACACATCTAATACTCTAATTAATTAATAAAATAAAAAACATGAGAGGCAATACTTATCAGGGTTCACACTTCTCACCCCCTCGTACTTTTCACATCCACCACTTAATTAATAAATTTTAATTGATTAAAAATAAGAATATTTTTAGAGATATACAATGTATAAGGTTATTTATATATTCGTGAATTTCTTGACAATTTTTGGTCTAAATTTTCCAAAAGACTTAAAGAACACTACAATTGGGGTGCAAAATCACAAATTTATCACATGGTACAATTGATTAGTCTCTACAAAGGATCAAGATCACGCGTGAATTCTGCTTATATATATGAAGTTATATATAAACTTGAGAAACAGACTTTTTAGTCCAAAAACAAAAGCATCAAGATCACATGTGTTAGGTCTTAAATTGTGTTCAATATATTCTAGTGAAGTTTAGTATTACATATGACATTAGTCATAGTTTAGGTAGCTATTATAAATACCCAAGGGGTATAAATACAAGTTTGTAAACCCTAATTCAATAAGCAATTCATAATTCACGTTCCATGTTCTCGGTTCTCATCGACATACCTAAAACCGAGTTCATCATTTTGATGATTGCTTCGATCGTTACTTGATACTTGATACAATTGGGTCCTACAATTGGTATTAGAGCCAAAGAGTAAATCAAAGGTAAGTTTTTTGATTAGTTTGGCTCGACAGAAGGTTCTGTTAATCGATTATGGTTTGGTTTCCGTGTTTCTACATTAGGGCTCTAATTCTTATTGGTTTTTATGTTTAATGCAAATTGATTGTTGGATTTGTTAAGTTTGGTGTTTCTTTGGAGATTGGGATAGAAAAAACTTGATTTAGTTGTGTTTAGAATTATTAAGATCGATTTGCAGGTTTAGAATCGCCGTTGTTCATCGTAATTTTCTTCAAGCCATTTGTATTTCAAGCCATTTAGTACTTCAAACCATTTGTTGCTTCAAGCCATTTGCATTTCAAGCCATTTAGAACTTCAAGCCATTTGGTGTTTCAAGCCATTTGGTGCTTCAAGCCATTTGCATTTCAAGTCATTCGGTACTTCAAGCCATTTGGTGTTTCAAGCCATTTGGTGCTTCAAGCCGTTTGCATTTCAAGCCATTTGGTATCTCAAGCCGTTTGCACTTCAAGCTATTTGGGGCTTCAAGCAGTTTGCTCCTCAAGCCATTTAGTGTTTCAAGCCATTTGCTTTTCAAGACGTTTGCTCTTCAAGTAGTTTGCCCTCCAAGCCATTCATCCTAGCCATTCTTGAAGCCATTCATCAAGCTATTCGTTCAAGCCATTAAGCTAGCCATTCTCCAAGCCATTCATCAAGCCATTCGTTCAAGCCATTCACCAAGCCATTTAATCAAGCTGTTCAACATTCACCTTTAATATCCACTCAAAGATCTGAGTTTTCAAGTATCAACATTTTGTTTATGATGGCGACTACTGAAAGTGATCATCGTTCTTCATCTGCATCTGAGGTTAGTACTACTAATTCTCAATTGATTGACATGATTCATGCTTTGCAAAATCAGATTTTAGAATTAAAAAAAGATAAAGCTCATTGTCGATCCTTAGAAGCTAGATTAGACAACAATTACAATGAGTTAGTTCAGTGCAATCGAGAACTAGCATCAGCAAATGATCATTTGTCTTATGTACAAAGTAAGTTGAAACTTTGTGAAGAAAAGGTTGAATATTTCACTGAAGTCAACTCTGAAATTACTGTCAAATTAAGGGATGCAGAAATTCAATGTAAAGATAATGATGCTGAGATTGATCGTTATGTTAAAGAAAGAACCCAACTGTATTCTAAAGTTAAAGAACTGGAAGATAATCTTTGTAAACGTGGTCAATCAGAACAAACTATATTTTTGAATAAACCAAAAGACACTCAGTTTTACGATGTAAAAGCGGGTCTAGGTTTTGAAAACCCAAAGAACTTATCTAAAGTCTATCGTGCTCAATTTTATGAATTTGAATTTATGGGTTGGGGTTTCACTGATTTAATGAAATTCACTGGGTTTCAGAAGATGATGAGTTAGAAATTCCAAAAAGAGAAAATAAATATAAAATGCCACTTCCGTTTGACTACACTGAGTTAAACAAGAGTTATGAAAATCTTGAAATTTCTTCATCAACTGAATCTCCATCTACTTATTCTTCTGAAGAATTCAATAAAAAATAAGAAAATCTTTCTAAAAAACCCGAATACTCTGATCTTTAAATTCCAAGTTCTATTTTGAAAAAGAAAGTTGCAGATCTTCAAGAAGAGTTAGCTAAACAAACAACAAATTTCACTAATGAAAGAGTTATTCTACTTGATAGAATAAATTCTTTAAATGACCAACTCACTTCCGCTGTCAATAATAAAACTGAAAAGGTTTCAAACTCTTTCGTAGACAAAGGTAAATCTGTTGTTGAACATAATTTTGATGAATTACTGGAGTCTGATTGTGGAGAAAAAGTCGTTAGTGATCAATGTAGCACCTCTCAGCATAATCAATACGTTAAATTTCCTAACCAAAATTTGAAAGTGATGACAGAGAAAACTCTAAGTAAAAGGCAGGCCAAGAGAGCATTGTGGCTTGAGAAAAGAAAGAGTTTTCTAGAAGCCAAGAAAAGACGCTTACAAGAGAAAAATCATTCTGGTTCTGATAGTTATAACAACTATTTTGATCATGTGCATGGAACAACTTCAAATGCTAGAACTTCTTGTTGTGCAAAGACTAATGTTTCAAAAGAGTTTGGTTTTAATTCCAATGTTCATTCACATGCTAATGTTAGGAAGTATGTGTAGGACCATGAGGGGTTCTAAACTAACACCCTAATGCTAGGACTGATCTAGGATGAGAAATAGTGCGGAATATCTATTTGCCAAACCTCCTAAGGATTCAAAGATCTGCTTAGGTGTCCGGCACACAATAATCACGAAGAGCACACAGAGAAAGACGAAGAACAACACTAAGAACTCACACAGAATGCTTAAGGCTGCCCTTGGATACGAAATTAACACTAAGTTTACGTTTTTTCGAAGGTATCCCCGATTTCGAAGGCTTATGAAGGCTTATATGTGATTATGGACGATTACCGACGATTATGAAGGCTTCTTCGAACTTATGCGGTTAAAATACTATTTATACGTACAAAAACGTGGTATTTAAGTTAAACATGCCTCTGCTGTAATTAACTTCCACTACGCACGTGATGCAGTGCACTGCGCACGTAGTGTATGTATTTACGTACGTACTAGACAATATTAATAGTAATTAGTTAATTATAATTAACCAGCCTCACTACGCACGTAATAAGCACCACTACGTACGTAGTGAGCTTCATCACGCACGTGATGACTTTAATTTATATTAAACCTTCCAAACACAAATCAACACATGATTATATACTTGTAGGCTTAAAATAAACATAAGTAAACACTTAGAATGAATAAACATGTAGACCATAAGTCAAAACTCCTTTGTATTATAATTCTAAGTAAGTAATTACAAATCTGATTGACCAGAACTAGGGATTTACATTCATGCACTAACAAACTCCCCCTAAGACCTAGTTCTGTCAATAAAATGCTCAGAATCATACCTGCACTACGCACGCTGTAAACCGTGCGTAGTGGCTCCATTACGCACGCGATGAAATCCTCATATGTGAAACTTGTTACTTTTCGTACTGCACTCAGCAATAAAAGATCAGTAACTTCAAGGCAACTAATAAACATTTAAGCACATCAAAATAGCAAGAACCTTTAAATATAAAACAAAACACACCAAAAAAAAATTAGAACACACCAAAAATCTTTTTGTATTTTTCCGAATAAAAGAAAATGAAAATGGAGACTGTTAACAAATTAATTCCTAAAAAAAACTAAGAGACAGAAATGAAAACACTAAAGAGATTTGCAAAAAATAAATTACTGAAATTAAATCTTTTTGTGAGAAGGTTCCAAGATGGAGTCAGTACCAGCACATCTATACTTAGTTATCATTCATTTCAGAACCTTAGGCACAAACATACTCTCTCAATTTCTGTCTGTCAATCTAACTTTTCTCAGATAATAACAGATTTGATTTCAACATTTTCTGATTATCTAGACTGGGTACATGGTTAAGACTATCTCTTTCAAAATCTCACAGTGTTTTGATTCACTCAGTTGGTTGTACAACTTGAGTACCCAACCACCATGCTTATGTGCTTTGTGATCTTGTCAACGCATTTTATGCTCTTTGACATGGAGGTCAATTTTTCACCTCTTTTGATAATTTCTGTTGAGCTTTTGTCACTGCATTTTATGCTCTTTGACATGGAGGTCAATTTTTCACCTCTTTTGATAATTTCTGTTGAGCTTTTGTCACTGCATTTTATGCTCTTTGACAATTCAACACTAATAGATCAATGTATCTATTTCTTTTGACATCTCAGATTGGGGTCAATTTTTCACCCTCTTTTTACGTTTTGCTCATTGTCATCTAACACATTTGGCATGGTAACAGGTGTGTGCACCAGACTAAGTTAGTCTCAACTGTTATTGACTTGTAGACTTGGAATGTCTCGATAGTTTGAATCTTTGATGGATTTCCACATGCATAACCACTTATCAGCCTAGACTCTCATCATATGTCTTACACGCCATCTGTTTCTTATCTGATTTGACTCAAATTTTCAGACAGTTTTCTCAAGAATATGTACATGCCTTCAGTCCTAATTTTACTAGACATACTTTGTATTGAAAGCCAGTGTACCATCATTTTCCATTTGAGTTGGATCAACTTCTCATTATTGTTTTTCTGATTTTTTTTGTATTTTCTATGTTTTTCTGATTTTTTTGTATTTTCTATGTTTTCTGATTTTTTTTGTATTTTCTATGTTTTTCAGATTTTTTTGTATTTTCTATGTTGCACCTATCTCCCCCTAAAATACTAAAAGAAATAAATACCAAGAACAGAGACACACAGACACAGAAAATAGACACACAGGCACATATACGAGAAAAACATTAAGTTGCATCATCAGAGACGACCTCACGCTTGGTTTTCATTCACTAAGAACAAAAACCTGGGTTTATCAAATGCCTTTGTATACAGGTCTGCCTTTTGAAATTCAGTTTGAATAGACAAAACGTCAATTAGTTTCTTTTCCCAGCAGTCCCGTATAAAATGATATTTGATACCAATATGCTTGGTCTTGGAGTGCTGTACTGGATTTTTAGTGATAGCTATGGCAGCAGTATTATCAACATAAATAGGAGTAGTAGAAATTTTCAAACCGTAGTCCCGTAGCTGTTGTTGAATCCAGACGACCTGAGAACAGCAACTTGCCGCCGAAATATATTCAGCTTCACACGTAGAGAGAGCAACCGTAGTCTGCTTCTTACACTGCCACGTGACAAGACGCGATCCAAGAAATTGACATCCTCCAAAAGTAGATTTGTGATCCTTTTTGCAACCACCATAGTCTGAATCACTGTAGGCCTTCAAATCAAAATTATCATCACAAGGATACCACAATCCTAGGTTAGGAGCATCCTTCAGATAACGAAAAATCCTCTTGACAATTGTCAGATGCTTGATATTAGGCTCGGATTGATATCTTGCCATCAGGCATGTGGCGAACATGATATCTGGTCTGGATGCTGTGAGGTACATCAGTGAACCAATCATAGCTCGGTAAAGAGATTCATTCACTAACTCCCCCTCAGTGTCTGGAGAGATACTGTGATTTACTGGAAGAGGTGTCGCAGCAGGCTTCTCAGTAGACATTTCGAACCGGGCGAGAATATCAGCAACATATTTAGTCTGATGTAGAAAAATCCTTGTCTCTGTCTGCTCCACTTGAAGTCCCAAGAAAAACTTCATCTCTCCCATCGAACTCATTTCAAACTTCTCTTTCATAATCCTTGCAAATTCTTCACACAGAATTGGATTTGGAGAACCGAAAATGATATCATCCACGTATACCTGAACCAATATCAAGTCTTTATCTTCACCCTTGATGAACAGCGTTTTGTCAATGGTCCCTCTCTTGTACCCATTGTCGATCAGATATTGAGAGAGGGTCTCGTACCATGCTCGCGGTGCTTGATGTAGACCATATAAAGCCTTATTCAGCAAGAAAACTTTGTCTGGATGAAGGGGGTCCACAAACCCCGGAGGTTGATTAACATACACTGTTTCCTGAATTTCCTCGTACAGGAACGCACTTTTAACATCCATTTGATAGACTTTAAAGCGTTTGTGCGAAGCAAAGGCTAGAAAAAGTCGTATAGCTTCCAACCGAGCGACTGGAGCAAACACATCTGTGTAGTCTATGTCAGGAATTTGTCTGAAACCCTGAACTACTAGCCTTGCCTTGTAGGACCGTGAGGGGTTCTAAACTAACACATCTGTGTAGCTCTGATACCACTTTGTAGGACCGTGAGGGGTTGTAAACTAATACCCTAATGCTAGGACTGATCTAGGATGAGAAATAGTGCGGAATATCTATTTCCCAAACCTCCTAAGGATTCAAAGATCTGCTTAGGTGTCCGGCACACAGTAATCACGAAGAGTACACAGAGAAAGACGAAGAACAACACTAAGAACTCACACATAATGCTTAAGGTTGCCCTTGGATACGAAATTAACACTAAGTTTACGTTTTTTCGAAGGTATCCCCGATTTCGAAGGCTTATATGTGATTATGGACGATTACCGATGATTATGAAGGCTTCTTCGAACTTATGCGGTTAAAATACTATTTATACGTACAAAAATGTGGTATTTAAGTTAAACATGCCTCTGCTGTAATTAACTTCCACTACGCACGTGATGCAGTGCACTGCGCACGTAGTGTATGTATTTACGTACGTACTAGACAATATTAATAGTAATTAGTTAATTATAATTAACCAGCCTCACTACGCACGTAATGAGCACCACTACGTACGTAGTGAGCTTCATCACGCACGTGATGACTTTAATTTATATTAAACCTTCCAAACACAAATCAACACATGATTATATACTTGTAGGCTTAAAATAAACATAAGTAAACACTTAGAATGAATAAACATGTAGACCATAAGTCAAAACTCCTTTGTATTATCATTCTAAGTAAGTAATTACAAATCTGATTGACCAGAACTAGGGATTTACATTCATGCACTAACAGTTTGAATTCTAACTACAAGTGGATGCCTAAAAATGAATCTATAGTTAATTCTCCTAATCCACCTGGACCCAAACTCAAATGGGTACCAAAATCTGCTTAATTTGTTTTGCAGATAAGCCTGGAGACATTCTGGAACATCACAGTTACACTATAGAGAATATTATGAAGTCAAATCAACTGTGTGTTCAATACACGAAGAAGTTCAAATCTCATATTTAGAAGAAAGAAGAGTGTTCCCTGCAGTTCTCATACACATTATTGTGTTCTGCATCAGCCCGAGCCTGATGATCTGAGAAGCTTACTTGTGTGGTTTATCATTATTTGATATAACTTTTGTGTTAATGATTGTTACTTGCAGGGGGAGCACAAGTCTTCAGGACCCACAAGTGTGCACATATTTTTATCACTAAAATATTGTTTTTATGCTTGCTTGTAGGGGGAGTAATTTAAAAAATGTTTCACAAAAATAATTTTTTCTTGTTTCATTATTAGAAAATCCAAAAACATTGAAAAATCCAAAAACATTAGAAATGTTCAAAATTACAAAAATATTTTGTTCTTTCGATCACCCGTGCGTATCGTGTTTAGGCAGCTTCTTTACTCCTATGGTCTAGCCAGAGCCGGACAGACCTACGCAAGGAGCTTCCTATTTTATAGAAGTGAGAAAAGAGTGTCCATTCATTTTGGAAAGAGAGTTTGAGGGAGGGGTTGAAAAATATTCAGAGAGCTTAGAGTGAGAGAAAGGATAAAAAAAAAGATCCTCACTAAAGAGTGTCAATCTGGGTAGCCACATCTACTACTGGTTTTATACTGGTATTGAAAAATACATCATGGACCCAGTGATGCAATGCACTTACCCCACCCAACTACTCAATTATCTCTTAAAAGATGATTGTTTCAACTTCACACGGAGATTTATCACATACACTATTGACATCTCACTTGGAGATTGTTGGTATTGAAAATAGGAGGACAACTACTCCGGTCCCCGACTTCTTTCGTGCACTTATTGAGTCTAGAACCATTTGCAATATCATTCTTGTTCTAGGACACTTAATGGAATCATTTTGCCTGCTTTTGTGATAGTGTCGGAGCATCTTGAGTAATATCTTTATGATATTTACAGTGATAGATAGAAATCCTACCAGTGCTAACATCATGCCAACACTGAACGTAAGTCACTCAGTTTATTTAAACTGAAGTGTTAACGGGTAATCTATGTGATCCCGGTGTTACAACGGATACGTTAATTGTCATATCATTCTAATAGAATCATGCAAATATCAAGCTGATTACAGTTTACATGTGCATGATGATCATGATGGATCATGACCATTATGAGGGGAAGAATCATCTTACTGAGTTGAGGATGAAAAGAAGATGAGATAATTTACACGTTAAGGGGGAGCTAATACATCAAGTGTAGTGTGTCTAAAAATTTATAAAGAGAAGATGACAAAGTTTCAAGGAGAAGAAGACAACTGTTCACAAATTTGAAAGGGAGCAAGGTTCTCAAAAAATTTAAGACAAAAGAGATGATCATGGTTGTAAATTCTGATAAGCATGAGGCTTCTACTACAATATTTGATAAACAACCTAAACAACCTGATCACTGCTTACGAGTCTTTGAAGATCTCGTCAAGACTCGAAACTTCAAAGATCGATCTTCTAATGTCTATTGCAGAAAGAAAAAGAATCTCTGCATATTCTAGACAGGGAGATTGTTTTGGTGCTTAAATAGATAAATTTCATTATTATGCTTAATTGTAAATTGAACACAAAGGGGGAGAATATTAGGTCTTAAATTGTGATCAATATATTCTAGTGAAGTTTAATATTACATATGACATTAGTCATAGTTTAGGGTAGCTATTGTAGATACCCAAGGGGTATAAATACAAGTTTGTAAATCCTAATTCAATAAGCAATTCATAATTCACGTTCCATGTTCTCGGTTCTCATCGACATACCTAAAACCGAGTTCATCATTTTGATGATTGATTCGATCGTTACTTGATACTTGATACAATTGGGTCCTACAACATGTGAGTACATTGTAAATCACATGTAATGTATACATGTCCAGGAGCATATACATATTTACAAGAATATAATCACATGTAATTATATGGTTCGTGAATCAATCGATATACGACTACGAGTTTTTCAAACTACTCCACAAGAAATACGATGTATTCACTTCTTATCATGAAGGAGAACTTGTTAATTACAACTATGCAAATTTCTAGTTTCATTAATGTTAGTTATATTATAGTGTAATCCAAATGATTAAGCTAAATTTGATAAATGAGTTAGGCTGTGAAGTTCACATTCGTTCAGTCGTCATTGAAGTCCTAGACCCAAGTCAATAGAGGTTAAGAGGGCGTCCAAGGGCAACGTCCTAAAACCCGGCCAGCTGAAAATGCGGAGTGGGTTTGTATTAGATTTGTCAAAACATGTTTCATAATAGAAAAAATGTGTATTTCAAAGTAGGTTTAGGGTGTGCCTATGTTTTGTTAATTATTCAATAAAAAAAAATGAACTAACTCGAATATGAGAGATGATACTGTAACAAAGGATTTTTTATTATCTGTAATTGATATTCGTGATACTCTAATAAGGATCAAATATTCAATTTGGGAAAGTCAGTTTCCAAATACGATCCAGAATCGATTATAAGCAAAGAATAATATAGCACGTGTTAGTGAATGTGGAGTAATTTATATTTGGTGCTTATCTTGGCATGCAACATGATCCACATCCACTAACTAAAAACAATACGCGACATTTGATTTAGTAATTAACTCACCTGTGCCATGCATGACTTAATACGCCGTGTGATTTGCACATGGCCGAATATATATGATCATCTCTTTCCCCGTCCTTGTACTACATATACTCATGAAGTTTCCTAATTAATAGTCATCCTTCCAAATATCAGATATCTATATCTATATCTATTCTATACTACTATATTAAACATACACCTCTCTCTCTCCTATTAAAAATTAAGACTACTTAATTTTCAATCAAAACAAAATCCCCACCCTTTATTTTCTCACCATCAATCTCATCCATCCATCACATTCTAATTTCTCTAGGGTTTCAAACACAAGCCGTCTCTTTCTTCTGTCCCTTCTCTTCAACATCGCTTACTGGGTAGGCTGCGTTTTACTCTTCCCAGGTCGCCGTTCTCCGGCCGCTGCTCCTTTTCACTGGATGCCCATCTCCGATGGTCGGCCGGCGTCGCCCGCCTCCTTCACCTTAGCGGTTGTCAGCCCTCGCACATGGGTCGTTCGATGCTACTTTTGCAATTCCGCAATTGACTGAGTTATCTGCCCTCACAATTCCGATATTCCTTCTTCGATGAATGTATTGATGGTAATATCAATTTCTTAACATATGATGTATTGCATGTATTAAATTGGTGGTGGTTGTTGATTTTTTGTTCTAATTCGACTGTTCGATTGCTAATTATTGTCAAAGAAATGTTCTTATTTAAAATGTTAGATTGATTTTCTTAGTTTCTTGTTTAAAATATTGTTCGATTTTTAAAAAGTTAAAAGTTATCGTGGCTATTAGTCTTTTGCTCTTTGATTTCTTCATCTAAATGGGTTTTCTTTCTTCTGAATCCAAGCTACGACTTTCTAGAAGTCTAATGTAATCTCTTCAAAATATTTAACAATTTTTCAGTTACTAACACACTTTGGCATCTGAACGTTGAAGTGATGATGATCTTTACTTTCTGCACGACTACAATGTTAAGGGTTGGTCAAAAACATTTGGTTTTGATACAACCCTGTGAGGCTGTGACCTTTCAGGAAAGACAAATAGCCTGATGTATAAGGACTACACTTTCATTACGATATTCAACAATTCTAAAGTTACTAATTTTCTTTGGCATCTGAATTTAATTAATAGTGATGAAATACACTTTCTCGCAGGTTTGTATCTCATAAATTCCATGACAACAAGCGGATGCATGACTTAAAGTGTGAATCATTTGGTAGATTTTTATATTTATTTATTTGCTTATGGTTGAGGATGCATTTTATGATGCTTTTGATCTAATGATAAAAGGTTCGAGCACAGAAAATGCATACATAGTTATAGAAAAGAGTAAGCAGGGTGTTTAGGTTGCACACTTTAAGATATAATTTTAACATTTTGAAAAGAAAGAGACGAATCATATGATGGAAGACTTGAAAAGAGATGTGGTTCATTATCATTTATGATATTTGAGGCTGAGATTTATGTGAAGATTTGACCTGAATTAAAAAAATTATATTTTCTTGAGTATTCATAAATTTCCCACTCTTCTCTTGCTTTCTTAATTAAAATGTTAAGTTCCAGGTGTACTTATATACAGTCGTAACAGTTCATTCTAAGTTCATTATTAGCTTTGATGCTAAATCTGTATGTTTATTTCTTTTAATTTATTTTTAAATGCACCACTTCACACACAAAAATGTGAAAACATAATGTGTGACGCCACATTTTGGTATATGAATATAATCTTCAGAACAGAGTTTGATGATCTGTTTATTGAAGGCCTTATTACTGCTGTAGAAATTCGACTTGGGGCTTCTGGGAAGCTTAAATATCCTTCTTTTTCAGAAAAAATGGGGTGGCATTATCCTGCTATTGGCCAGTCCAGGTAATCAGGTATTACGCTATTAATTATTTACCATGTTAATTTATCCAATCTCAACTTAATATTCATCTAAATCATGCAAAATTTTTTGGTAGTGTTATGATAAATATATGCAATTGAATCTGCTAAAAACATCAAGTCTGTGTGGCCACACTTTTTGGGCTAGAGGGCTTGAAAATATGGTATTAAAATTTCAGACCACAAAAAACTGGTTTCTTTTGTAAACAAGGTGATTATGACAGACAGCTACTATGGGCGTTTCTTTCTCAAGCAGTATTCTCAATCTTTTATACATCATGCAAATATTGATCTCTCTCTCTCTCTCTTACAACCCTATAAATATATGATTCTATCTCATTTAGACAAAATTGATTCACTTCTAATCTCTTCATGTTAGATTAATTGACATCACCATAGCCAAACTTCATGCTATAATATGATTGTCGGTTGCCACTTACATTACTATCAGTTTTGTTCATTTTGAGGAAATAAGGTTCTTATTTCACAATATTCATCTGAACTTTGACTTAAAAGAGTCTTAAAAAGATCCAATTAGTGAATTGTTAGTTCCCAGCATGTTTGTACTCTATTAGCGAATTATTCTTTATACTCGATAGTGAATTGTGTAAAAAGGCTTCGTTGTAATTGATTTTCAGTTAACATTGTTCATTCCAAGAATCATTGACTATTAACTTTGACTTAGAAGGTGACTACTTTACTTCCCATCAGATTGCAATCGGGATATACGTAAGTTTTCCAAGTGTACGACCCATTAAATTGTTGCAACTCAATTATGTCATAGGGCTCATGTAATTCTAATAATACCTCTTCATATTAGGCCCTTTGCCTTACCATTTGCCAATATTTAGTTTTAGTTGACTTTTTATAATCATTTTCCTTTTTTTAACAATCGTACAATAAATTATCACAACTGTGAGAGTAAATCGAGGAGATTTCCAAATTTATGAGGTAATTCCATATATATTGTCCATTTTAATGTACTTTCCTTTGTTTACAATTTCTGTTTCAACTTAAATAAATCCATAAATACAGTCATTTATTGCGTGTAAACTGCTAAATGAATTAAAATAGAAAATTCATTCCGTAAATAAAATGAATCCCGATTCTATTCTAATAGTATATATATATATATATGTCATACCCTTTACCAAAAAAAAATCAACATTGTTCTCTCGATTGCAAATAGCAATAGAATTACAACTACTCCGGTAAACACAACCTTTATCTTTCTGTTTTATTGTTTATACACTTTCTTGCTGTTTATTAACAAAATTTGTTATTCTTCTTTTGTTTCTTAACTTTCACTGTCCCTCTATGTGAATAACTTCGTTGTTGTCAAATGGTAAAAATTACACTAACACATACGTCGCTTTACTGCTCATTATCTCAAATTGCAACAAATTGGGTAAACTTAACTTTTTATTTTTCTCTTTGATTTAATATCGAGTTTCTTGTTGTTTATTAATGCAATGTTGGTCCTTATTGGTTTCTTACTTTTGACAACACAATGAACTCGGAAATGAGCATCAACAAAGCCATAAAATTACTCAACATTAATTCAATGACTGCTGCGACAAACGATGTAATTCAAGTAAGTTCGTTCGATCCTTGTTGTATGGTTACATGTTTTATTATACATATATATATATATATATATATATATATATATATCTTCTACTAAAGTACCGGTTCATAAAAGGGGCCATTCCACTTCTTCATTTCAAGTACCTTAATATGTTATATTCTTGGTAGAAATTCAAATATAATTAACATAACATAATGTTTGTATACAAGGTATGGTTTGATTTAATATATTAATAAAAATATATGGTTAAAGTAATTAATAAAATGGGTGTAATCGAAATTATTTTTAGTA
This sequence comes from Pulicaria dysenterica, assembly GCA_947179395.2. Taxonomy (NCBI): domain Eukaryota; kingdom Viridiplantae; phylum Streptophyta; class Magnoliopsida; order Asterales; family Asteraceae; genus Pulicaria; species Pulicaria dysenterica. The sequence goes on along the minus strand of OX359293.1, from coordinate 79,106,561 downwards.
AAAGTTGAAAGTGAATGAATGGTTGAAATTGAGTCATTAATTTAGGCGTGATTTGATTTTATTTATTCTGTTTCTTGTGAGAATTAGAATTAGCATAGATTTCTTATGGTTTGCTTTGATTTTATGTTATTTGTTTTTGTGCGGAGCAATTGAGTCATTGATAATTCGAAATTCTTTTCAGTTTTGGAGTTGATCAACAGTTAGCTTTACTTACGTTAGTCAATGAAGGATCCTGAATTTTTGAATTTTAAGTAATTGAATTTAGACGGTTTGAGGAATTATGTATTAATTTTAAATTAACGAAATCAATGAAGGATCTATATAAAAGTAGAAAGGCCAATGTTGATCATGGGTTATGCAAGAAACAGAGTTTAAGCATTGTGGTTATTATTTAAACTTATACTAAAATCTTTTTTTAGAAAAACTAAAAAAATCTTTATTAACAAACAATGTTTGGAAAACACAACATAATCAATTGCCGGGAGTTTCAATTTTAAACGAAATTTATACCTCTTTTAGTTGCTAAAAAAGAATTATTGCCTTAATCATTAGAGTTTTAATTTAAAAAATTGATGAATTGTTTTATTATAGAACATAATATTATCGATTGTTATAATAATGCATTTATTTAAAAATTAACCATTCTTTCATTGCTCAGGCTCGTCAAGTTATTACTGTGAATTGCTATCATAGTGGTAATGTTGCAAGTTACTCGTTCCTTTGTTACTTAGGCGGCAATATGTACACACTTACGGATCTCGATATTACTGGCTGGAATATTTCGGAGTTTTTGGAGTTTATGCATCGGAGGTTCCATAAATTTGAAGATTTGCATTACTGCGCCCCTTTTGACTTTACCAGTTTAGGAAGCTTGTTATTTGATATGGATTTCGAGTCAATGATTGACCTTGCGGATAGATTAGGCAGTGTTGATGTTTATTTTTCCTACTTATAGATAGATAATTATGTGGAAATGTAGCCATCCGGTTTGTCATCTACTCAAGTTTTCAACACTAAATTCTTTTCTTTTTAGTATTACAGTATTAACATCAAACTTCCATATAAACTAGACGTAATGAATGTTAAATTGCTCACATCTAATTTACATTGAATATATTGTAACATGATTTCTATGTCGGATACCATTAGCAACTTTCATCGCAATATCCTATCTATTGCAAACGATCACAAACTTACCAACATTCTTTTTTATTTGTTGCCACCGCCGCATTAAGCGGGTACCCCACTAGTGTAAAAAATGCAAACATCCTAACTCTTTGAATAGTTTAGTCGTCGAACGTGATATATATGAGTTGTTTCATATTCGATTTTTACCTATGTCTTCAAATTTGTTCATTGCTATTGTTTTATTTTACAAAATATAATAGATTTTGTCTTAGTTACTATTGTTCACAATTAATTTTCTATTTTTAATAAAAATAATACAATCAACTTTAATAATCCTCTTATTATTTTAAGCAAGTTGTATGTTATGAGATTTATGAAAAAGTTTGTTGTATACAATAACTAAAAATCAAATATGAAAAATGTTGTTTGCATACAAATATATAATAAAAGAATTATAAAAGTTTATTAATAACTTTAAAAAAATTGACTGTACAAAATTATAAATAAGACAGTTTATCTATTTTCATGCAATTTAAAGTTTTGGAATACAAAAATAAAGTTATCGAATGAATTGGTTATATAGTTGGTTTTTTTTAATAGATATATTTGGGCTCTTTAGGTAGTCCAATAAAAATTTTGGGCCTTAAGTATAGTCAAGTCTTAGATTTGCAAAATCCAAAGCCCGGTTTTATTTTTAATGTTCCATTCTTTAGTTCGGTTACCCGCTTTTTGATAATCATTGATTAAAGTGCATGCACTATGGATATTTTTTTTTAAAAAGATAAAAAACACCCTCAACTAAACAGACTAATAAGAGTGGTCGGAGGGATGACCTTTTATCACATCGTCATATCAGTTTTTTACTTTCATCACTCAGACTCAGACTATCATATAATTCGTAGTGGTTATTATCCACCATACCAAAATCTTAAAGACACACTAAATACCCACTAGGCCACTATCAATCAAAAAGTTAATATATGAGAAAAAAATAAAGAACTTAGAAAGTGGGATGAAGAAAGAGAGGTAGGAAAAGAAATTAAAATGTAGAGAAAGTAGAGTGTTGTAACATCTCAAGTTTAGAAATATTAATTATAAATTAATATTGATATTATAGAATTTATTTTTTAAATATAAGATATGAATAGGAAGTAGAATGACCAAATGTAGCAAAAATACATAAGAGGTATTAACACCCTTTAGTGAGAACTCCTATATAAAGGGGAGATGAGCACATAACACACATTTCTAGTGTGTGAGTTGGAGTGTGCGTTTGGTGTGTGTTCTTGAAGGTAGAAAGAGAGAGTAGAAAAGAGAAACAAGTTCTAGGGAGAGAAAGTGAAGATTAAAGAGAGATTAAGTCATGCATGTGCAAGATTTAGCATGAATCAAGTGTTATCCTTCATATAGAATAAAATTTGGAAGCTATTCTTCATCACAGTCAGATCTAGAAAACAAACACTCAGTGTATGTTCTTGGTGTGAGAGAAAGTTAGAGAGAGAATGTGCTTGAATAAAAGATCTAAGCAAGGATTCTTGCATGCATGTGAAGATCAAGTGTTATTAACAAAATTTTTTGCTACAAACAACTGATTAACACAAGAAATCAAGGTAGGAAATCTTTAAACTTGTGCTCTTGAGTTTTAAAGTGAGAAAGTTTAGATTTAATGCATAAATGGAATTGCATGTTACGCTTTATAGTATAAATGATCATATAAATAGTAAAAAAACATAGATATATCATTGCATGTGGTTAGATCAGAAAACATGCAAAAACTCGAGTTTTTGTAGCTAATGTGAGAGATTCACGAACTGTAGACGCGACGCATCCGTAGCGGCAGAAGAAATATTTGCAGTTTTTCACGTGTTTCTATTATTGGGTTGTTATTGTAGGATATTTTATGGTTAAGGAACCTTGATAGGAGTAATTGTAGCAAATATTGGATTTCAAGGTGAGTATTCTTAACATCTTTAATGTAGATGTATGTATGTATGTATGCTTTGAGCTATGCAATGATCAAAGTATCCAACAGACTTGTAGCGCTCTTTGAGCAAAATTATAGTTGTCTTGGCTCCAAACTTGTAGCAAGGTCTCAGTATTCATTACTGGATCCATTATGTGGTAGTTGTTGGATCATCATATTTACGTCTGCAGTATGGTAGCTAAGTATGTTCACTAATCTTTTGCTTATTAGTTGTTGTTAGTTGTTTTTTTACAGGAACATCTGGTAGCAGTAAGGCAAGGCTCCCGCACTGTAGAGAGCTTGATGGCTCCACCCTTTTGTGAATCTTGAAATATATTTGTGAACAATGTTATTTTAAATTTTGTTATTAACAATATGTAATCGAATTTTAATTTTCCGTAGCTAACATGTGGGATGTTTATTAATATAAAATGTTTTAAAAACATTTGGGTCTTTACAAGTGTTCAATATTTGAATGGTGATTCGTAAAAACCAAAGTTCCAAAAGAGCCAAATTCAAATAATCCGATTTGAATTAGTTTGTTGGTTTTCAAATCGGTTTTGGACTCGATTCACAAATTTACATCTAGCTTATAATCGAGTTTCGAATTATGAAAAATTTGTCACCCGACTCGAAATTCGAATATACACATGTATATGTATATATAGATGTTGTTACTTTATTTCTATATATAATCTCTTTTTTGTTGAATAAATAGTGAGATGTTAAACCTTGACACTACTAAAAACACTAGGAATATTACCCTAATTCACCCATTGAAGTTCAGACTGCAATTAAAATTTTAAAATAACAAAGTTTTCTAATTAAATTTGTTTAAGATATAGAAATTAGAACAAATCCATCCTGTTAGGTGAATTTTGTTTATTCGAATTCGAACCGATTTCAGATATTTGAATTCAAATCGGTATTACTATTAGTAAATAGTGATATGAATTATTGGAGTAAAAATTGTCAAACTCAAATGAACCAATTCAAACCATTCAAGAAACTTGAGATTCAATTCGATGAACAACCCTAAGAGGAAGAGGCCCACTAACGCTCATCACACCTCTAACCTCTACGTGGTATACACCCGTCGAAGCTTTCCGGCCACCACTTAGCAATGGTGTGCCACCAATCCCATCCCAAATAATGACTCCCATTCCCCCTCACCTTACACATCACAGCCACTCCTCTCGCTTTAACTAACAAAATCTGCCTAAGCCACTACAAAATGGTGAGGTGAACAGAAAGAACTATCATACTAAGGCTAAGACAACCAGTTTTGGACTGACTCTAATTTGGTTATAATATTATCAACGCAATGGGCTAATAGCCACCAAAAAGAAAAAAACCATTTTTAATTGAATATAATATATTAGAGGGCCCTGTTGAATGAGCAAAAAACAGATTTACACAATATAATTCTACTTGTTTTGAGTTGTTGCTGATAGTGATCGATGCAACCTTCTGATTTGATAATTTCGTTTGAAATTAAGTTGTTGATAAGTGGCTGTGAATTACGTAAAATGATCTTGAAATAGAAGTTTGTTTTTATCAAATGATAAATAAGATAAAAATATATATAAAAGTTAGCCACATTGTTGGTCTAAATATAAACCAACATCAATTCAGGGAACAATTAAACATATATATATATATATATATATATATATATATATATATATATATATATATATATATATATATATATATATAGGGAAGGGTTCAAACGAGAACTGTTTTTCGTACAAGAACTACGAGAACCAATCTCAGCCGTTCCTTGCATATGGGAAGTTCATGGATGGAGAGCATGGAGGAGATCAAGTGTGGCAGGGTGCATGTGAGGAATTCATGGATGGGCAATGACATTAAAGGAGGGGGAATTGGACGGCTCAGATTGGTTCTCGCAGTTCTCGTACGAAAAATAGTTCTCGTTTGAACTTTTACCTATATATATATATATATATATATATATATATATAGACATTGTGATCAATTGTATAAATGTTTACTATCAATTAATCTCTAAGAAAAATCCTATACTATTGAATATATCAATCAGTTAATTACTAAATATATTAATACAATTATACAAATCACGAATAAAAGTCTTATTCCGTTATATATGGTTTCCTAATATTTTAATGACAATTTTTTATAAAATAATTATAATAATAACAAACCATGGGTAAGAAACTAACGAATAAAGGTATTATTAGTATCTATGTGCGGCGTGTTGTGTTGTATTGGTTGTTAGATGCTCCATTTGATCTAGCACAATGGATCGATGCTGCTTTTTTACTTTTGTTTTTTAATATTCGCTTTCTTTCCTTAATAGCATATTAAACAAAATTAGTCATATCTTCACATTAATATACGAACTAATATAACAATAATAGAGGAAGATAACACAACACTAAATAATAATAAATCTAATATGATATTTAAAAAATATAATCATAACTTATATTTTTATAACTAGTTTCTCAAACTTTTCATAATTAATTTTTAGTCAGTTTTAAACTTTCTGTACATGAAACAATGTCATTATTTTTAAAAACTAAATATTACTTTATTTTATTTTTATCGACAAACGTAACGATAGTCATCAAAATCCTAATAATAATAATGAATATTATATCAGGTTAGTGATTAATATTCTTTTACGAATTATAAGTATCCAAATTTAGTTTCTATGCTATATACAGATGGGTTAAAGTCACTGTATACAAATATATTTTCTCTCATATTTTATATGACACATTAATTTTTTTTCTACACATCTAACCATTTACCTTACAAAAAAACGTGTCGATATGTCCATTTTGCGACCTGCAACCTGTTCACCTGGTTTCAGCCCGTTTTTTAGCATTTTTTTGTCAATATTTTAGTATTGCGTAATTTTTTTGTAGAATATTGGAAAATTATCATTATACCTTTCAAATGACACAAAGTTCATGAATTCTCGTCAAGTATATATTGAGAATTTCAAGGTCAAAATGTCGACTTTTTGTGGCTATTGGTTCGAAAATAGGGCAGAAAAAAGAAGCTTTTTTGCTTGATCCTTAATCATTTTACATAATTTTGTTTATAAATTATCGTAGATAATCTTTTCATCTTTTAAAAGGAAACCAAATTCATGAAAAACCATCAAGTGTAGGCTAATAAATTGCTAATTAAAGTCGATAATGACCATTTTCAACACCCTTACGGTATTTTGATGATTTAACACATTTTAAACTTGTTTTTATCGGGGTTTTTTTTTGTATTGGTTCATAAAAACTCCATTACCTTTCTATAGAGTCAAGAATCATTGTTTTTCATTAAGTATACATGGAGAATTTGGCCCTTAAAGTTACGATTTCGAAGTGAAGAAATTTGGGGGAAAGATGACCTGCTATTGCAGGTCAAAATCAACAAAATAGGTATAATAACATGTTTTTTATAAGTTATATGGACAGTTGTGTTAAAAAAAGTTAATATACCATATTAAAAGATGATAAAAAACACCTTTATCTACATTGATTTTAACCATATACAAATGACTTATATAGCGCTCTAATATTTCATAATCGTCTATTAAAGCTATATATATATATATATATAGAGAGAGAGAGAGAGAGAGAGAGTGTGTGTGTGTGTGTGTGCAGTGGCGGACCCAGGATTTCTGGGGACCGGTAGCACCATATAATGCGAGAATAAAATTAAATAAGTTTGAGGGTCTGGTTCGGGTTTTTTTTGGATTTCCGGTTAATCGGGTCGAATTAACGAGGTTTCAGCTGTTTTTCTGGTATTTTAAGGCCAGATTTTAAAACAAAACACAATTTATATGAAGACCTGTTAACTAAAATGCTATTTTAAAGGTAAATTAAAGTATTTTAAAGGTATAAACTGAAAGATTAAACTATTTTTTATCATTTTTGTATAAAAAGTTTCTTTTTTCCTTTGATTTTGGTGGCATCACCGGTGCACCCCGAAAATTTACCGGTAGCATCATCTCAAAAAGTCAAAAATTAACACTGCGAACCGTCAAAGGACCGGTGACGCTTGACTCCCCTGACCCCCCCAAAGGGCAGGTCCGCCCCTGTGTGTGTGTGTGTGAAGGTTCAAATAAGAATGTAAAAGGTAAGAATGTGATACCTAAATTCTGACCTTTCATTTGATTGGATCGGACGTACTATATTTGATCCTTCATTTTATTCATTGTCCTATCATGAATTCTGACGGCCATTAATTGTAACGGATAAATTGCGACCGTCAGATTTAATAAATCAAGCTAGAAATTGTTTTCTATTCTCACCTAAATAACCATCCTATATGTATATGATGTAAAAAGCTTAATTTCGTTACTGTTTAGTATGACAATAAAAACCCCGACATCATCTTTTTATTAGTTATAACACATCATATATGTTATCTATTTATAGCAATTACTAATTGCATTAATATTATTATTTTGTTGCATTAAACTAAAAAAAGAAAAAAGCATTACCACCGGCGACCAAAAGTACTCATGCTTACATTTTGATGCAATTGTAACAGCAAATTTCTGACATCCACCGACTTATTTTCATCTTATACCTCCTCAAATACCAAAATCTATCATTCTCACAGCTATTAAGTTCCAAATAATTCTGAATGCGAACATATATATATACTAGTAAAGCTTTAACATGAATACATAATTCTATAAAAACAATACTAAGGGTAACTTATAATATAATATAACAACATCATGTCTAGTTAGTCACGTGTACACGGGATATTGAAGAAGTAATGAGTAGACAATGTGGGCTCGAAAGCCAAATCCATGGCACAGTAATAGTTGTTCTTTTATCCTCACATATTTCATAGCTTAAAAACTTTCCTCTTAGAATAGTTTATTTAACTTAAAATTATTATTGTAATAATCTAACTTTTATAATAAGATTTAAATTACAAGCAAGAAAAAAGTGTTAGTGGATCAATATTATCCAACCGCTTTTGATTAATATTAAAAATAAAAAGTAAACCATAGTCTTTCAATCTGTCACGTTACATTCAAGATTACTTAAAAATCAGATCATGTAACAAATGTAAGCCTAATTTCTAAAGGATCAAGAAAACATATTGCAAGTTGATTATAGAAATTCAAAATTACAAAGACATGTGTTGTAAGATTATCACCTCAACCTATGTGTATGGTTTTTAAAATATATCTTTGTCTTTGTGTATAAGATTATGAATGTAACTGATGAGGCCAAACCAAATTTGACTATTTATCAATGAGATGAAACAACCACCTCTCACACTAAAACAGGAGGTTTGACATTTATTTTTGGGTTTTTTAATTAGCTTCCCATTTTAGCCTTGCAAATTCTAAGATTATATGAGAATTGCCACTTAGTTTTCAGGTTTTTCAACTATGTTGTTGCCCAAACAATTGCTATAGTAATTGTCATCATTTCTTTCACTTCTACTTAAGTTAATATGCATAAAGAGGACTATGACGTGCATATTATTAACGGGTGAGGATCCTCTCATGTTTGAGTCAAACATGATCCATCATGTTCTTTCACAAACATGAGAGTATACCCTACAAAGGGGACCCATTCTTGACTAATATAAGAGACCCACTCTCATGTTTGTGAGAGAACATGATGGGTCATGTTTGACTCAAACATGAGAGGATCTTCATCCATTATTAACAGAGCTATTATATGAGACAAATAAACAAATATGACTACATCATTACCTCATTACACTAATATACTGAATTTTGAAACAAAAATAATACATTAAAGCAACCGTTGAAAAAGTCATACATGAGCGCAATATAATCAAAACAAAAACACACGCCCACACAAACATCAAATATCACAAACATAATGGTGATCGATCCGCCCTAATTAACGACCGAAAACAAATGTAAACCCACATATATACAAACTGATCAAACGAGGAAAATAGCTAAACGAGTATCATAATTACAGAAAATAACACGTAATTAAAATAGAGTGAGAACAAAAAAAGTACCAAATGTGATTATGGGTGTTGTGGACTCTTCTGTGTTCTTTCTTCAAATCATATTATGTCCACATGCTTGAAATTGTTTTTTCATGTTTATTTGATTTGGTTTTTTTTTAGGTTTATGTTGGTTCAAAAGAGATCCTATGGCATTGAAATCACTATTAATTGCAAGTGTTTTTTCAAGTATCACATACAAAAAATCAAATCAAGGTCGTAATTTTTCCATTTGTTCAATCCCCCCACACACAGAGATCAATACACATACCACAATGGAACACACGTACTCTCTGAATTTTTAAAAAGCACACACAGAAAAACGCAAGAAGAGACCTCAAACCCAAACATACACTAAAAAAACACACAGATTTGGAGATGAAGTAAGAAAAAAAATATAGAATAGGAAGGAGAGGAGGTCATCGGCCTTCGACGCTGCGTGTATTGTGGGAGGAGAAGCTTGCATGCGATAACCAGAGCAAGAGAGATGGAGGGGTGCTGAGAGCCTGGAACGAGGAAGCATGTGGATAGAGGGAAAAAAGGTGTGAAGGTAGGGGAGCTAAAAGGCAAGTAAGAAGATTATAAAAGAAGATGTTAGAGTGTCGGAGAGGTAGGAGGCTCAACTCTCAAGCCAGGTAACACATGGTGCTCAAATAGTCAAACTGGATAGGTGTTGATGGGGACAAACTATGCAGTGAAGGAGCAAGTATGCACAGTAGACATGGAATGTAGTAACTCAAAACAGAGGAGTGTTATAAAGCTAAAACAGTTTGACATTATTTATACAACACGTGTCGGTCATTTAGGGTAGGAGGGTTTTTTATAATATAGGTAGATATATACAGGGGAGGGTTCCATTGAGAACCAATTTTAGTGAGAGAACCAATCTTAGCCGTTGATTTGATAAGTGGAATTAATGGATGGAGAGCGTGAGGGGATCAAGTGTGGCAAGGTGTATGTGAGGAATTCATGGGTGGGCAAAGACATTGAAAGAGGGGGAATTTGACGGCTCAGATTGGTTCTCGCGGTTCTCGCACTAAAAATGGTTCTCAATGGAACTTCTTCCTATATATATATATATATATGTATATATATATATATATATATATATATATATAAATATATATATATATATATATAGTAAAAAGTTCATGCGAGAACCGTTGTTAGCGCGAGAACCGCGAGAACCAATCAGAGCCGTTCAATTCCCCCTACTTCAATGTCATTCCCCACTCATGAATTCCTCACATGAACCCTGCCACACTCTATCCCTCCACGCTCTCCATCCATGATCTTCCCATAACCAAGGAATGGCTGAGATTGGTTCTCGCGGTTCTCGCGCTAACAACGGTTCTCGAATGAACATTCCCCTATATATATATATATATATATATATATATATATATATATATATATATATATATATATATATATATATATAGGGTAGGGATCCGGTTAAAAGAAAGTTATGGTACTTAATGTAAGGTGAAATCTCAGCCATTCAAAATTTTAAATCTGATCCTAGAAAATAGGCATTTTTCTTTTTCTTTTAAATATAAAAAAACTGTTAAGGGTATAATCGTCCACTAAAATTTTAAAGTTTTTCTTTTTCCTTTTCTTTTTTTGTCGGCCAACTCTCTGATGCAAAGGTACAACCATTTTACTGCAGAAAGTGCAAACATCTGATGCACAGAAATACATTGATTCACATATTACATTCAATACACAAGGTACAACCATTTGATGCACGGGATAAGAAAAATACATGGTAACCTGATGCATAAGACATCAAACGGCAGCGGCGGAGGTGGTGCACCGGCGGTGATGGTTGGCGATGCACCTTGACCATTTACAAGAAAGAGAGGTGCATCCACCGTTCTATGCACAAATTGCAGTCTCATCGTAAACCTGCAACGGGTTACAGATCAACGGTGCAACGAATTTCATCTCGTCATTAACCTGCAAATAGTTACAAACATTTGATGATATTGCTTTGATGAACGAATTACAGACATTTTATGCCACTTTCAATTTATGCACAGAAACCCTAAAAACGATTGCGGTGGTCACCGGCGTTGAAGCAGAACCAGAGAAACCCTAAATTGATGGCGGTGGTCACCGGCGTTGATGCACAAACACAAAAACCCTAAATCGATGGTGGCGAGGAAGGCGACGAGAAGGGTGCGACGGCGGCGTTGATGCCCAGTGGCTAAAAAATTGACGGGTTCCTTGCATATTGTTCACATCGATGTCGATGACATAGAGGGAGGCGGTGGAGGAGGTTGTCGTCCCGAGAGTTTTCAGCAATGGAAACCTTCGACTGGGCAGCGGCGGGAATCTTCGACGGGGGGCAGCGATAATTGCTTCGATGTGGGGAGAGGATATCAGGGTTTACATTTGGGACGGGAGTAGAAGAAATCAGAACGTGGGTTAGTGGGGCTTTAGGGGAGAGAGAATTTTTTTTTCTTTAAAATGTTCCTATTTTACCCTTTTGATTAAAAGGATACATGGCATCATCAGAATTCTCCTTACATTTTGTACCGTAAAACTCTTTTTATTTGATCTCGATTCTATATATATATAGGTATGAGATCAAAAAAGATGTGAATTAAAGTAAGATGTGAAAGATGCAATATGAGGGTGACACATGACATCTTAACAAAAGGGTATAAGAGTCTTTTTATCATTTATAATTAATTAATTTATTTAAAATTGAAACCCTAAATATGGTAATACCTTTTTCTCTCTCATAAATATGTGTTTACGTTAGATATCAAACCCTCTATTAGACAATCGATTTTTGCAGCCCTCTTCGCCGCCGTTGGACCACCATCACCAGGGTTTGCAGCCAGCCAGCCACTCCTTCGCCGCCGTTGGACCACCACCACCGCACCCACCCTCAGCCGCCTCCGCACTGTCAAAACTCCCAACCGACAGTCAATTTTTGCAGCCCCTCTTCGCCGCCGTTGGACCACCATCACCAGGGTTTGCAGCCACTCCTTCACTGAATATTTGACCACCATCAATAGGGTTTGCAACCACTCCTAACTTCGCCACCGATGGTTTGCAACCACTCCTAACTTCGCCACCGATTCCTCCTTCTCCGACGACCCTGGTACTGCTCCTCTTTCTCCGACGACCCTGGTACTATACCTCCGCAGCCGCCGCCCCCTCCTTCTTCGTCGACCATTGCCATCGTATAACCGCCGCCGCTATGTAACCCTAACCCGCAGCAGCCGCCGCTCTGTAACCCTAACCCGCCGCCGCGCTCTGTAACCCTAACCCGCCGCCGCCGCCGCTCTATACCCTAACATGTGCATCAGGGAACCGTGAAGATCGATCAACAGCCGCCGTAAACATCAGATTTGAAATAGGTGTTTCCTATAATCTTCATCAACAAATAAAGTGTTTCCTATAATCTTCATCAACATTTTTCTTTGTATCATTCGATGAAACATCAAATCTGAAAGAGGTGTTTCCTATAACCTTCATCAACAATTTTCTTTGTATCAGTTTCTTTGATAAATAAAGTATCAGTTCATCATTTTCTTAGTGAATTATAGGGTTTCATCTTTTTTCTATGTATCATTTGTAAATTATACAATGAATTATGTTTATCATCTGTTATAATTTTCAATTTTCTTAGTGAATTATGGGGGTTTCAACATTTTTGTATAAATATGGTGCTCATTTTTAGTTGAAATCGTAATTTTCATCATTTTGTACTCATATTCATTAGTTTTGTAAATTATTGATGAATATTTGTAATCTATTTTTCAGCTTAGATATCATGAAATCAAATGTTCAGTGTTTTGTTTGTTGTATTTTGTATTCATCAGCTTATAAGTAATTTTGTATGATATAGTTAAAATTTGAATAAATTGATTTTATTATTTTTTATTTGATGAATCTTGTCTCGTATTTTGATGTATCAAATTTTTAGTTAATTGATTTTAGATTATACATTTAAGACGTTAGCATGTTTTTAGGGGATGATTGAATGATGAAAAAGTAAAGAATACCCTTAATTTCCATTTTTATCAAATTATTTTAAAAAATAAAATCTTCCATAAATCGTACATCTGATAAAAATGGAAGTTTTCTAATATATATATATATATATATATATATATATATATATATATATATATATATATATAATCAGGATCAAATAAAAAGAGTTTTATGGTAAAAAGGGTAAGGAGAAACGTAAGCCTGACACGTGTCAAAACCAACCAAAACTAACAAAAGGTTAAAATTGGAAGTTTTCTAAAAAGATAGAAATATTCTCTCTCATGTCCCCACCAACCACGTCTAATACGTCTGCTACCACAAGCCATTTACGATGAAAATCCTCCCCACCCTATTTTATGATGAAAACCCTAATCGCCCCCAGACACCATTCATCCGCCTGAAGGTCCTTCGTGAAGACGCCGCCTTATGATCCTCCGTGAAGACGCTGCCTGATGCTCCTCCGTGAAGTCGCCGTTGTCGATTCAATGGCCATCGTTATCTTCTCCTCGAAGCTAAAATCCCCAAAATCAAAACCCTAAAATCTCTATCCTCCAATCGAACTGCTGTCCCCGTCGATGAGTTCCGCCGCTGTCCCCGTCGTTGATTTCCGTCGCTGAACCATCAAAGGGCTCCGTCGCTCAAAGCTCTCGGGTTGACAACCTCATCCACCGCCTAATTCTATGCCGTCGCCGACCACCAGCGCTGTTTTATACATCAAAGGTCGAGTATTTTTTTTGTGAATCAACGTTTTTTGTTAACTGATTCCTTGTATACATAGTTTGTGCACCATCGATTTTTTTGGTGAATCTGTTGAATTCGGTTTCTTCACATAATTTAGATTTGTTCTTCATTTTCTGAAATTATTGTACATCAATTATTTGGTGCATCTGTTATTAATTTGTGCACCATCGATTTTTTTGGTGAATCTGTTGAATTCGGTTTCTTCACATAATTTAGATTTGTTCTTCATTTTCTGAAATTATTGTACATCAATTATTTGATGCATCTGTTATTAAAATCTATTTAAGTTCATGGTTGTGCTATTTGTTTTGTGTGCATCTGGTTAATTGTTAATGTTGTGCATTTGTTATTTTTATTGTTAATTTTGTGCATCTGTTTTTTTTTTTTGTTGGATCTAGGCATCTTTTGAATCTGGTACACGATGATGGTGGATCAAAGAAACGAAAATGGCGCTGCTTTTATTTTTTTCATTTCCAAATCTGCCCTTGATTGGCAGTTAGAATGATTAGACGTGGGCCCATTATTGTTGACTTTTGGTTTAAATCTTGTGGCTAGGATTTCTCCTTACTCTTTATACCCTAATTCTATTTTTACAATATCTTTCCCCTATATATATATATATATATATATATATATATATATATATATATATATATATATATATATATATATATGGGAGGATTTATGCAAGAACTGTTGTTAGTGCGAAAACCGCGAGAACCAATCTCGGCCGTTCCTTGGATATGGGAAGTTTCATGGATGGTGAGCGTGGAGGGATAGAGCGTGGCAGGGTGCATGTGAGGAATTCATGGGTGGGCAATGACATTGGAGGAGGGGGAATTGGACGGCTCAGATTGGTTCTCGCGGTTCTAGCACTAAGAATGGTTCTCGCAAGAACTTTTTCATATATATATATATATATATATATAGAAAGGATCAACTTAGAATAACCCCTTAAACATAAAACCTAAAGAACTAATATGAACCATTGGATATTTATGAACAAGGGTTGTGATCAAAAGTAGTATATATATGGAAACTAATAATTCATTAACAAATAAGATTTGTTTAAGGGACAAATTAGAAACTAAAAAATTGAACCCACGTTCAAGCCTCCCCCTCCATACAAGCCAATTCAAAGTTTCCAAAGTTTTATTTAAAAAAAACCCATTAATCATTCTAATGATCATAACTATGTCATGTTTTCGATTTTTAACAAAAAAATATACCATTAGGTTCAGTTTTTCTTCCGCTTTAATTCAAGATCAATCTTTCTATATTTCTAAAACTTTTATTTTGAACATGCAAATATGAAAATTCAGAAACCCAGCAAATCAAGAACGAAAATGCAAAAACCCATCATTTCAAGACAAAAAAATGCAGGAACCCAGCATAACAAGAACAAAAATGCAAAAACCGGGCATATCAAAACGAAAATGCAGAAACCCTCAGAAACGACAATCGAGATGAAGAACTCAAAATGCAATCTAGATAAAGAAGATAACCAAAATGCAAAAAACAGCATTAAAACCCAGAAATCAAAATGCATAAACCACAATCCATATGAAAATATAGTTGCTTTGCGTTTTCAGATTGTAGTTTGTTTGCATTTTATCTGGGTTTCATTTCTAGTTAGTCTTTAGTTTGTTTGCATTTCATGTGGGTTTTTCATTTCAGATTGTACTTAAGTTGCTTTGCATTTTCAGATTGTAGTTTGTTTTACATTTCATCTGGGTTTCATTTCGAGATAGTTCTTTAGTTTGTTTTCATTTCACTGGGTTTCATTTTAGATTGTACAAATAAATAAACATGCAAATTTTATTTGAAAAGTTCATTTTGATTATTGTGTTCAACAATTTCTTATAATATTGAAAAGTGTTGTGAATGGAATTTGCATTTTGGGTTTGAATATGTAATTTGCATTTTGGGCTGTATTTTGCATTAAATCAAATTGTGAAATGCATTGGTTGGTTTGCATTTTCATTTGTACTTAAGTTGCTTTGCATTTTCAGATTGTAGTTTGTTTTACATTTCATCTGGGTTTCATTTCGAGTTAGTTGTTTAGTTTGTTTGCATTTCACTGGGTTTCATCTTAGATTGTACAAATAAATAAACATGCAAATTTCATTTGAAAAGTTCATTTTTATTATTATGTTCAACTGTTTATTATAATATTGAAAAGTGTTGTGAATGGAATTTGCATTTTTTTGGTTTGAATATGTAATTTGCATTTTGGACTGTATTTTGCGTTGAATCAGATTGTGAAATATATTGGTTTACATTTTCATTTGGTAATTTAGTAACGTAATGGAATGCATTTGCATTTTGCATTTTGCATTTTCGGTTTTTGCATTTTTGCATTTTGGAAGCATCTGCATAACCTGCATATTCAATATTTGCATTTTCGGTATTTGCATTTTCAAAAAAAAAATCAAAAAGTATGGCAAGTCTGGTCTTGAATTAAAGAGGATTTCAAAACGAGTTGAGTTGTATAATTTTCTTGCTTAAATTCTTAAAAACGAAGGCGTTACGACCGATTTAAGAATTGATGGGTGGGTTTTTTTTTAAAAAGGAATGGCTGGAGGTGGCGTGGTTTTGTATGTGCAATTTTTTATTTCCAGTTATGCCCTTTTATGAAAGTGACACGTGTCAGTTGATAAGATGGTTCTTTATGTTCTATGTTTAAGAAGGGTTCTATGTGTATCATTACCCTATATATATATATATATATATATATATATATATATATATTTCCATCTGAGTTTACACCACACACAAAAATGTTTTAAAAAACTAATTGAATTTTTGAGTTGATTCAACTCAAGCTTATTACTTATTAGCAATATCTTTGAATAAAGATAAACATAACAACTTAATATAACATACTATCTCATTAAAAATTGTTTTTGTTGCACAACACAAATCGTCCGTAGCATATTCGAGTTCGACTCACTGAAAGCTGGTCACAAGTCGAGCAGAGTTTGAGCATAACTTGAAGCTCGTATATACATGACATGTTCTCGCAAAGCCATGTGTAGAGCCAGGTTCTTGCAAAGTGTTTGGACTTGTAGCCTCTCAAAGACTAATATACATGCGGTCTTGCAAAGTGTGTTGTACCTTATGGTTTTCGCAACGGTTCATGGTCCTCGCTAAGGGTTGTCACTTTGTTCTCACAAAGCGGTAGCCACTTGGTTCTCACAAAGGGTTAGCAAGGTGATATCGCAAAGTTTGTTTGTTCCACAGTCGCAAAGGCTTAAAGGCATGGTACTTCTCGCAAGCCTTAGTGAGTTGTCGCAAAGGCCCTTATGACCTCAGTCCTCGGCTCCTCGCAAAGATGGTGATGAGGCGTTCTCGCAAGTTATGATGTGTTATCGCATATTAAAGCTTCGTTGTGCCTTGGGATAAGTTGTGTGACTACATTAGTAACTTTCAGTTGAATAACTAGTGGTAATCTATATATAGGTTGTTCCAGATGGTGGTGTGCTTTCTAAGTTTTAGTTTTAAAATCCAGATCTAGCTCCAGTCTTAGTTTTAGCTACGGTCAAGTGAGTAATAGTAACTTTCTTATTATGCTAGTGATGGTAGTTTATGTAGGAAGATTTTAGATTGTAAGTCATGCATACGGCGGACGAGAAATAGCATGTGTACATAATAGATCAGAGAGATGATATTTTATACGTTGTGTAAAGGTGAAGGTCAGTATGTGTGACTAGTGAGCTTGCATGATGTTTGTGCTTGTCTAATGAGTGTGTCTGTGTTATTGTCTGAGTTACGTGTCTATGTTATGAGAGCTCGAGCCAAGTGAATATGCACCGGTGATGATTATCAGTTTGATTACTTGTAGTTTATGTATGAAGCCATGTCGCTTACTGCTATGCTTTATCTCATCTAGTGGCACTATAAGGGGTTGTTTGTTTTAGATTATTTTATGGGCTTATTAGTTTATTAGCTTATTTTTAAACCTTATTAGAAATATAGTGTTGATTAAGCTTATTGGGTTAAGCTTATAAGCTTATTTTTAACTAAATAAGCCTATTTTCATAAGCTCTTTCACAATAGCTTTTTTCTATTAATTGGGCTTGTTTTAAATATTTACATTTTTTCCTTTAAATTTGCCTTCTTCCTCATATTCATATATATACCATTTGTCTTCCCCTTTTTAATCATTTTACAAACATATGTTAAACCAATAAAAATAAGCTAATACAAATATTTTTTTTTTCTAATAAGCTTATAAGTTTCTAACAAAAATAAGTTTACCCAAACACCCCCAAGACCCTCTTTCCACCGTAACGTTTATACGTACAATTATCTAGTCAATTGATTGTATATCTATGCGAGAGTCTAATGTGTTATTATAAGAGATGTGTAATCTTACAGTATGTGACGTGTGAAGACAAAAAATATAGAGTACCAATATGGTATAATGATTGGAATCATTAATTTCTTTTATTTGTCTATTCTCATTTCATGTATCTTATTTACGTTAATAATATTATTTTATATCGAAACTAGTTTGTTTATTACATTTCCTTTTGCAAACAAGTAACGTGTACTTTCTATTCGATTAATTATTGGGAGCCGACAGAGTAGAACCGTGATTAGTGATTGTGAATTTAATTTGTATATTTTTACTTGGAAATCCGAATTATTATTCGAAATTAAAGGGTCTGGCTGTAATGAAAGCATAGTGAGAGGTTTACATGTGATTTTAGACCAAAAAAGAATACCATATCAATAAATACACACCTGCATCTTGACGCGTTTCTTGATCCTTCAATTTCCTTTCCTTCCGTCAATCTAGATCTACAATCTCTGTTTTCTTCTTCAGGTATACAATCCACTCCCCAAATCCTACTTTCTCTCAATTTTTTTGTTGTTTTTCACTACACCCATGTCAGTTTAATTCATACCCAACTGCAATTCATGTTAATGCAATTCGATTCCATGTGTGCAGGACTTGGATCCGAACAATGTCGGTGGAAACCAACAACGTTAATGGTGGTTCTAATTTGAGCAATGGTCACGCTAAAAAACCGTACAGGATCTACGTAGGTTACGATCCGAAGGAAGATGTGGCGTACGAGGTCTGTCGCTACTCGATTCTCAAACGATCTTCGATTCCTGTCGACATCATCCCCATCAAGCAATCCGAATTGCGAGAGAAGAATTATTATTGGCGGGAGCGCGGGAAGCTCGAAAGCACCGAGTTTTCCTTTACGCGTTTCTTGACACCGTATTTGGCTGGATACGAAGGATGGGCGATATTCGTGGACTGTGATTTTCTCTACCTCGGAGACATCAAGGAGCTTTTCGATCTGGTCGATGACAAGTACGCCGTGATGTGCGTGCAGCACGATTACACCCCAAAAGAAACCACGAAGATGGACGGTGCGGTTCAGACTGTTTACCCACGGAAAAACTGGTCTTCAATGGTTCTGTACAACTGCGGTCACCGGAAAAACAAGGTTTTAACGCCGGAGGTTGTTAACAAAGAATCAGGTGCGTTTTTACATAGGTTTCAGTGGCTGGATGATCATGAAATTGGGTCGGTGCCTTTTGTTTGGAATTTTCTTGTGGGTCATAACCGGGTCGAGGAGGATGACCCGAATACGTACCCGAAAGCTATTCATTATACTCTAGGAGGGCCATGGTTTGAGGCTTGGAAAGATTGTGAGTTTGGGGATTTGTGGTTGAATGAACTAGAAGAGTATGAAAAGGTTAAAAAAGTGGAGTAAGATTTGATGTTTATTAATTATTATTATTAATTATAATTATTATGTCATGATGTTGACCGTCAACTCTTAGATCAAAATGCTAGGGTTTCATCAGATTTGTATTTCTCTTATTCTTTCTGTATGATTTGGTGGAGCAAGTCTATTGATTGGTTTATATAATAATATCAGCTTTTATCTAATCTTAATATGGTTTCAGGTTCTTTTAAGTCTATGGACTGGTTTCCAGTTCAATTACCAATTTGCAATCTTTCTCAAGTTAGGGCACTGTGTTCTTGAGTAAACTGCATTCAAATGATTCATTCTTATATCACAAAGATCTGATACATTAAGATAAAGAGGAAAAAGGTTTTGAATTTTGCTTCATCAAACTAGTCTCAAAAGAAGAATAAACAATGGATATGGAATAGGCTACAAAATAGCCTTCTGGAGTTGAATTTACATCAGCTTTTTACTGATTTTCCCCTTCTTGCCAACTTACAAATACAACCCTAAAGGCTAAACAATGCTACACAGCCCACTGTTATAAACACTACAGTAAGGTTTTCAAGAAACAAAACCCATTTCCCAATTCTAATCTCAAAATATTATCAACAATTCTCAGAACAACAAAACACTGACCGCAACAAATATGGGAAAAGGTGATGATTGCCTTCGGGGGTACCTCAGCTGCATAATCTATAGAGCGAGAAAATACCTTTTGGGCTGTTAGAATAGCGTTTCGGGTAGTTCATGACCAGGCAAACTTGCTACACGCTTGAACTGTAAACACACACAATGTTTGCAACTTTTGAGATTGATGATTCAAGTGAAGATGAAAAGCAAAATAATCTGTTGTTAACTACCTTATCCTGCTTGTACTTTGATCGAATAACAGTCAGAGGCGAACAACTGTCACTCGAATGCAAACCATGGAGTGCAAGAACCGTATTCTTTAGATCCAATGGCTTGTAATTTGTGTAGTGCACTAATGTATGGTTCTGCCATGTAATACAAGAAAAACCTGTTAAAAGCAGCTTATTAACGGGTTGATTTGGTTCTGATTCTTTTTAAAATGTCAAACAGGAAAAAACTTAAACTAAAAAGGAAAACGCTAGTAAGTTCACCTAACGTGTATTTTTAATACCTACAAGTCTACAAACAACTAAATCACTTTGTTCTTGCACGTTTTGCAGTCATATATAAGACAGCCTAGTTGTGTGAAGGACCAAAAGAGTGCTTCGGGTCAATCTGACCGACCTGAGGTCCTGATTTTACAAAAGCTACCCATGTTGACCCGTCACTCATCCCACACCAAACATGCTTATGTTAGCATTTATTTTGAGATATTTAGAATTTGATTAGATATAGGGAGAGATAGGGAGTCGAACCCAAGGATGGCAGGACTGATCTAGCATCCATCTGGCCAGAAATACAGCCGATGCAGCAACAGTCGAAGGAATAAATATCAAGAAGTTACAGTCGATCAAAGTCAACTCTGCTAGGTAGTTCGCCAAAAACTCCAATTCAGGACTCTGGCTCTAGCAAAATATAGGGAACAACATTTAAAAATTGTGAACAGAAAGGGTCAACACTCAACAGACGAACCCAAACTAAAAAGAAAGATACAGCAACACCCAAGTTACCTGATCACAGGCTTGTGCTGCTCTTATAAATCTCCTGTAAACAATGAACATTCATAAAGGTACAATATTTACACTGAAAGCTAAGCAAAATATTATTTATGTATGTATGTACCTGAGAAATTTTATTGGTGTTGGTGCAGAAAGTTGAAACTTTAAATTGTTCAGAACTTGACTTTCCATTATCACAACCTGCAAAACTTTGGGTGAATACTCTGATGATGTAACTAGGAATGATAAAGAACGTACATGTGATTAACTGATTATATATAAGGGTCAAATTGTTGTATAAATAAAACCTCTGATTTTGTGTAAGTATTGTCTGTGATGAAACAAAATTCCTCAATGCCTGGTGCACTCATTTCTTCATATTTCCTTCAAACAACAAATAAGGTAAATTTATGAACATAATCAAGTAATAGGAAACATAATTTAAGGAAAAAGGCATTAGAGCTTACGAAGCAATTAGCATACAAGTGATGCCTAGCAGTTGAAGTTTTTGTCGTTCAATGTAGTGCTGAGAAAGATATGAGTCAATAAGATAAACCGTGAGGTAGAGTGTGTCTGGCACCAATTTATACTCCTCGCTTACCTGGAACGGAAAAATATCAAAAGCGCAATATTATATATTCTAACTAACATGGATCCATTATAAGTGGTAAAACTAACCTCCACAAGCCAATCAACTAAGACGCCTCTCATACTCTGAGTTACATCTCGCTGTATAGTCTCCATGAAATCAAAATGTGGTCGATGCATTAACTGAATGGTAAAACAGAAGAATACAAAATAATCAGCATTTTGTTTTTTGGGTAACAAGCAAGAAAGGTATGGACATAAGACAAACCTCTGCTACCCGTAGATTGCTATATATCTCACATGCGTAGATGCTGCACATTTGAGGATCTTTCTCATCTGCATCTATATCGGTGAAGTCTACCTTGCTAGATATCATAAGCTTCTCATAAATGCTACTTTTCCCTGCATCATATATCCCAAAAAAAATTCCAAAACTTGAGAATGTGTGAAAGCTTAGTTACCAGGACTTTCTAATTACGTTTCAAACCTTTCTTTGAAAAGTGTTGCAACTGTGAAACTACTCTTTTGTCAATTTGACTGGTGTTTAGATTGCCTTCGCTTTCGCAAGTATCTGGAAGCTTCTTGAGACTTTTGTTTTTGTCCAAGTCCACCAAGAACTCATTAGTAGTAGATTGAGTTTGAGCTATCTTGGTTTCATCACATTTCCTTATCTGCAAATGAGCAGAAACTTGCTGTGTTTTGACCTTTGACATATTGTGTTTCTTTTTAGCCAGCATGCTATTCCTTTTCTGATCACAATTGGCAAATAACAGAAAACATTAAGAACTAAGTGATAATTATATAAATTGCTTCAACACAGAGGACCTATATTATTTACACACCACAATCTTTGCTGGCAAAATGCAGTTCTTATAAGAATTATCACGACAAATGTTTGTGGCATCTTTAAGCACTGCCCTCCTCTTATTCTGAGCACCACCCGTTGCATTGGAATTGCTGTTATTCTCCTCTTGCACAGATCTTTTAGAGTTTTTACACAAAACATGAGTCGGTCCCTGCTCCTTTGGTACTTCTGAACCCACTGATGACTGGCAAGCAGCAGCTCGAGCTCGTGTTACTCTAAAAGTGGGTTCTCCAACAGTACTTCCTTTCTTCATTTGTATGAGCTTTTGAGAAAACCAAAACAAGGCTTCAACTTGACTTAGTTTCCCTCTATCTGCAAAAACAAAAAGAATCAAATGATGAAAGGATTATGAGATATCAGTCATATTTGATGTTCTACAAACATAAGCCTGCAATACTTTTGGATAATTTATATCGATTTACTGTTTTCATCAGTGACACCCAATGAATCTCAACCCTTCTCAATCCAGAAAGTTTAAAATTTTTATTAGAACTCATTTAGTTCAAAATTTAAACTCATTATGCTTCTATCCCAAAAAAACATTTCCATGAAGTTGAATCTTTCTTTGTTAAAACATAACCTTCAGGTTTTATTATTTCAGCAGACACTAGATGTTTGACAACATTAATTCTAGGAAAAGATGAGCCCGAAAAAAGGTGGTTTTCCGTTTTTACTATCTGAAAACCCTAAAGAGAACCTTTTTCATAGTGCAGACGACAATTGTAAAAACCCTAATGGCCATATGAACAAAAAGAAAAGGTCAAGAACTAACACAAAACTATTCTTACAATAATCCAAATGTCAAAAGCTACTTGTACTGTAAAACTAAAGTAATGCTTCATTCAGTTTTATTGAGGTTTGCAAATGTTGAACCACGATATACCCTAAATTTGCTTTTCCGTCAGTCCTCTATCATCGGTGGCTGAATCTATGAAAATTAGATGTAAAGAATAATTATAATAACAATTTCTTTACTTTTTCTTCCAACAACACTCGAGATTTGGCAATGTACACCTGATCTCTGTTTACAAACAATAAATCGATGAAATGTGGGTGAAATTTGTCACATTATCGTCAAACCCCACGTATCAAAGAGAGTGCATAAACCCTAATCGTTCTGAAACAAAGAAACATAAAATTGGACATGAAAACACATGCGAAGGAATGAAACTTGCGATCTAGAGAGATAGAATCACTAACAGATTTGAAACTAGATCGTATTACAGAAGTAATGAATCAGTTGAATGAATCAATTGCTCGAAACATGAAGAAAGGGAGACAGCTGGATACTATTGAGTGAAAGGGATATAGCAGCAGAATTCAGTGAGCGGGATGAACGTAGAGTTTAAACTACAACTTTTTATTTTTTTATTTTTTTGAGAGAGAGAACGAGAAAAAAGTAATGATTATTTTTAAAAGTATTTAATGATAAACAAATACTGGTACGCTTATTAAATACTGGATTTTTGTATTTTACTAAGATGCCCTTTGACTGATTTGACCACGAAATATCTCGAATATACTTTATTAACGTAATCGGTTAGAACTTTTTGAGAAAAAGTTTCTTCTCAGTTTTTACATTTTTTCTCAAATTAATTACTTTACTTGTTAGGTTTTTATTTTTATATTATATATTAAGTATTTTACTATCATTGCATCCACGCAATGCAGCAACGATATAAATAATTTGTGTTCGAAAACATGTTTTATTTAAAAAGTAGAGTATTGTATGTGAAATGCGATGTTAGTTAACATACTCATGTATTTTCTACCTTATTTTGATTTCTTTACTTTGTTTTTTACAATCAATCATTCTATTAGTTGTTAAAATAGTTTTTCAAAAATAACTAAAAAATATATTATTGAATAATTAGAGAAAAAGATATTATAGTCTTAAAATTATATTGATGTAAGTAATTTAGCCATAATGAGATAAATTAAATAATTTTTGTGATGTTTAATGATTTATTAAAGTAATAATTGTCTTAATTAGTTGAGATAATCAAGAGAATAATTGGTTAAGTTATTACTTTAAGTGTTTGTATCTTAAGCAAAAAAAATTGTACTATTTAAAATTAAGTAGTCTTAAATTTTTTAAAAGAGAGAAAGTTAAATGTTTTATAATGTAGTATAGATTATTAAAAAAATACTAATATTTCCTAAATTGTATATCTTTTTATAAAATAAATACTCTATCTTTTTATCCTATGTATGGAATATTATACTTTTAATAATTTCTTAATATTTTCTCTAAACTTATATATTATTTCTAAAATGAAAAAATATGATAACTAGAAAGTTCATAAATAATTACATAACTCAATTTGATTGACAAATAGTGTTTATATACCCAATTTTGTTAACTTAACACTTTCGTTCTTCACTTTTGTTTTTTTTATCTTAAGCACCGACTCTGAATTGTTAACCTGATTTTAATGTTTTTTTATTATTCAATAAACTAAATTGAAGCCCTAAATCGTTGTGATACTTGTTATTTCACGTTTGAACTAGTTGTTTAGATTTGTAGGAATTAGGATATTTGAGTTAAATATATATCCCGTCAAATTTTAGTACAAACATCTTAATTTCTATAAATAAAAATATATCAACGTCAAACAAGAATTATCGCGGCAATTTAGGGTTCTCTTAAGTTTTTTAGACAAAAATAATAAAACCAAGTATGGTAACAATTCCAGGTCCACCAATGCGACTGGATCAAACCCAATTTTCAGACTAGTTCAAACCTGTATCAACCCTTTTTATAACCGATTCCTGGTACAACCATTCAAGCTAACTCAAATTTTAAGACATTAACTCTAAGTGAAAAGGTGAAGATTTGAAATTGTTAAGTTGACAAAAATGGATACTTGACGCCTACATGTGAGGTAATTTGGATCATGTAATTATTCATCAACTTTGTCCTTATCATACTCTTTTACGTTAGAAATAAAATAAAAGTTTATACAAGATATTAGAACATTATATGAAGTATTATATATAATATATAATGTAAAAAAGTAAAATAATTTGGGAAAAATAAAAAACTTGGGGACCAGTAGAGTTACTCCCCTAATATTTTAATATTTAATACATAAAGTAACAAGCTTTGATACTTCCTTTGAGAAATATATAAACTATAAAAACCAATATAATTATTTTTTATAAGGTTTTTTCATGTTACTTAAAGTCATATATATGTGTGTGTATGATGAGAAAATAGTACAAAGAGTAATTGATTTACGTTTACATCGTCTAGTTTACAGTTCTTAAAAGTAAATTTAAATTTTAGTTGAATACAAGTTGTATGTAATTGGGTAAACATTTATTTCAACTAATAATAATATAAAACATAATTATAAGGATACATTTAATAAGAAAAATAAGATGGAAAATAGGAGAAACATGTCGCTTACACACGGTCTACTCTCATCTTCTCCTCTCTCCTCTTTCCGCTTCCTCCATGAAAGGGTAGGAAGCAGGGCAAAAGGAAGTGGTGTTCTCGACCACCAGTGGCGGACCTGCCCTTTGGGGGGGGGGGGGTCAAGCGCCACCGGTCCTTTGACGGTTCGCAGTGTTAACTTTCGACTTTTTGAGACGATGCTACCGGTAAATTTTCGGGTTGCACCCGGTGATGCCACCAAAATCAAAGGAAAAAAGAAACTTTTTATAAAAAAATGATAAGAAATAGTTTAATCTTTCAGTTTATACCTTTAAAATACTTTAATTTACCTTTAAAATAGCATTTTAGTTAACAGGTCTTCATATAAATTGTGTTTTGTTTTAAAATTTGGCCTTAAAATACCAGAAAAACAGCCGAAACCTCGTTAATCCGACCCGATTAACCGGAAACCCGAAAAAAACCCGAACCAAACCCTCAAACTTATTTAATTTTATTCTCGCATCATATGGTGCTACCGGTCCCCAGAAATCCTGGGTCCGCCACTGTCGACCACCCTGAGATACATAGGCTAGTCTGCGAGGTTATAACTACTCCTCAATCTCTAACAATCTAACTAACATGACTACTAATTTATTTTAACTCACTCTATTTATTTTAAAAACACATTTAAATATTTTCTCTCATATTAGCTTAAAGTTAGTAGCTATGATTTCCCCACGCCATGCCTTGTCAATAAATACATATATTTGCACTAAAAGTGCGTATACTACACAATACGTACGTATGAAGATTTACAAAGGCCGAAGTGTTAAATAATCTTTGCAGAATACTCAATTAATCTAGAGTTCTGGATACCAACTTTACCACGTAACATATGTTTATGTACCTGTTACATAGGAATAACCAAGCGTTGCAACTTTCATGTGACAAAGAGTACAATACAACCTTATTTTCTTTTAATAGAGTAATAGGAATTATATGAAACAAGTAAGTAATTAACACTGTGATAAAGTGTAATATACCTAAAATTTGGATAATATAATTTAGTTTATTGTATCAATTTTATATATTTTTAGAGTAAATTGCAAATTTTGTCTACATGGTTTAAGCCAAACTCCATATATGCTCACTCTTTTAAGTTTTAAAAATTACATAAATAGCTATCTTGGTTTAAAATTTAATACCAATTTTATCCTTTCGCCATCAAATCTAGTGTTAAACTATAGTCATTTGTGTTTTCAAGCTTATTGCATTAATGAATCATCAACCAGCACTAAGTTTTATAAATTGTTAGTTTTCTTATACTCATGTTGTGCTCCATAATTTTTGTCTTCATGTTTAAGATTTTAAAACTAATCGATGTATTTTGAGATATGATTACAGATGATATATCAATTTAATATGAAAAAGCAATTCAAGTTTTTATCATTCAAATATCCTTTAGACTTTTTTTTCTTATTTGTTTTTGCCCCTTTTTTGATAAGTTACTGGAAATTATAACCTTCAAAGATAAGTTTAAATGTATTAAACTTTCAAAAACATATAATTTAATTTGATATAACCAACCAAAAGTTAAAAAACTGAAGTTACCACTTAGTCACTTACCACCATTTTATAAATATTAACTAAAAGCCCAACTGGTTTGTTTCAATGGCCCAAAGTAACAAGCCTTTACCTTTCCTAAGCGATCCATCAAGAATCAGCCTATCTAATTTTTGAATACCCTATATCCTATATTCTATAGTCTATACAACTATATTGTTTACAAGTTTTATTGAAATTTTTATTAATAATTTTCTATATATTAGTTGTAAATTATATAAAATTTATTATACATAATAATAATTTATAGCCTTTTTTCTTTTCAAATGAAGTTAGGAAAGAAAACACAACAAACAATGTAATGAAATAAATTATGATCACTTATCATTTATCTATTGAAATTGTTTTAAACTTAAACAAACCAAAAATAACTGATATGTAACTTATAAATAAAACATTTTAATAGAACAAGTAATAAAATATAAAAAAATTGGCACATGCCTCTAAATAATAAGTATCTTCCAATATATATAAAAGACTAATTAGAAAAAAATGATTAGACAATCATAGCCCTTTATTTAACAAAAAATTTAATCTTAACCATTCATTTTTTTCAAATCAAAAAAATTAATTTTGACTTTTTGGAGTCAAAGTATTTTAAATCTTATCCTACTAAATTAATTTTTATGGTAATTTAAAAATACATATGTGGATTATACTTATCTTTATTCAAACTAATATTTACAAATATATATGTACATGGGATATTTACTAATATATTCATAACTTCAATTAAATAGTTGATATAATCTATTAACGTGTACGTACTCAACATGGGCAAAATCGGTCCTGGACCGGTCCTGGACCACAGCCGGTCCGGTCCGGTCCGGACCTAGTCGGTCCTGAGCCGGTCCGGTCCTCGGCGGACCGGTCTTCGCGTAAGACCATTTCGATAAATTCGGTCTTCGGGCGGTCCTAGACCACTTCCGGACCGGTCCAAGTCCGGACCGGTCCGACTTCGGTCCTGGACCGGTCCGTTTTTCGTTCGGGTATTTTTCCGGTTCGGTTTAGATATTTCCGGGTTTTTTTTAGTTTCGGTTTAAAATTTTCCGGTTTTCGATTCGTTTTTTTGTTTGAAAAAAAAAGTGACTTGTTAATTTAAAAAAATTGCAAGTTATAAACTATAAAATATAAACATATATAATTGCAAGTTAATAAAAACTTATAAATAACATTGCGATACAATTACAAAATAAAATTACATATTGTTGAAACTTAATTTATTTTTTTAACAAGAAAAAGGGTACTCTAGCAATGGAGCTTCGGCATTGCCATCACCCCAAGTTAGAGACCCGAAAAATACATATTGTTCGAAAGAAATAACGTCACAAAATATAAAGAGACAACTACTAAAATGGATAGTCGGAATTGAAATTCCAATAGTTGTAACTATCGTCGGTATATGGCACATGCCCATAATAGGCGACTTCGTTCGAGTGGACGTTGGATGATGAACCCGCGTTCATTCTATTTTGAGTGTCGTCAACGTATTCTTCGCCGGGTTCGGGTTCTTCAGTTTCAGCTTCAGTGTTAGTGTTTGATGTTCCCGATGCGAAGTCCCTGTTGTAATCGTCTTCCATAATCGCTTCCTCCAAATTAGTTAAGCCTTCTTCGAGATCTGCATCGTTTTGACATCTTTCCATAGAATCATAGTAGTCCTTAAGCATCACGGCCATTTGCACCGACTCGGCCTTCAACATACACCGTCGTGCACTTAAAATCCTGCCACTAAGAGAAAAACAACATTCCGAAGCTACGCTACTAGCTTGGACGGTTAGTACGTCCCTAGCCATACGGGCTAAGATCTTAAATTGACCAACGTTTTCTCTTTCTTGCCACCATTTTAATACATCAAATTGTGTAAAATCTTCGGTGCCAATATAACTACTGTAATCAGTTTCTTTATAAATGGAAAGTTCGTCCAAAGACGATTGAACTCGTGTACGTTTTGATTGAGATACATTTTGAAGCCAAGACGATCCAATGCTAAAAGTAGTGTTTGGCCGAGAAGCCGATGCTTGTGAAGTCGAAGACCTCGGGGTGGAAGCAAGTTGTCCCCGTGGTGCACATTCATTATCATAAATCATATATAATTGTTTAACACTATTTTCAAATTTGGATATACTTATCGTAATCTCATCTGGAGATTGACCCAATGCTTCCCCGATTGTAGTTAAAGATTCCGTTACACCCTTAAAATTAACAAGAGGGTTTAATGCCGAAGCAATCAAAAAAATTGTTGGAAACTCTTTAAAATATTTTATAAGATTTTCACACATTTCGTTGGTAATCATATCCCACCTTTGATCCAAAGAACCAAAAGCCTTTAATGTTCTTAAAATTTCACAAACACATATCATAGCGGAGTGAGATGATGGAAAATATGTTTGTGATAGCATTATTGTGGCTTGATACAAAACTCCCAAACCGGTGTGTAATTCTTCTAAAATAATCCAATCAGTTTCCGTAAGTACTTCATATAATTGGGGTAGGTGTTCTCGATGATATTCGGTAAGTAAATCCTTATTTTGTATCAAACGCCCTATCATTTTATAAGTCGAGTTCCATCTCACGGGCATATCTATGAGAGGTCTCAAACATCTTCTTCTTTTTGTTTTACAAAAATGTTCATATTTTTCGAACGCGACTGGTCCGCTTTTAAAAATTGTCTCATTTAATCTTCTAAATTTCAAAAGACAAGTTTCCATAGCCCCCAAACCTTTTTGGACCGCGAGGTTGAAAATATGACAACAACAACGTACATGCAAAAATTCCCCGTCACATATTGGGTTTAAAACCCGTTTCAATCGTCCCATAGCGTTTGTATTGTTGCTAGCATTATCTAGGGTGATTGAAAGTATTTTTTCTTTTATTCCAAAACCGTTAAAAATCCTTAATAAAATATCGTAAATTTGTTCACCTCCATGCGGGTGAGGAAAGTTTTCAAAAGCAATAATACGTTTTTGCATAAGCCATGTATTAGGGTCTACCCAATGTATCGTAACACAAATAAATGAATAATGGGTTGTATGTGGAGCGGTCCAAATATCGGTGGTTATAGAAACTCTACCATCGAATCTAGTAAAGAATTCCTTTAAGTCTTGATATATTATTTTCCATTTTGTCATAGCTCTACGTTTAAGAGTTCTTCGACTTACAGAGGAATAATGAGGTTGTAAAGCTTTTTTGATAAAAGTTGTGACTCTTGGGCGGGAGAAGAAGTCAAATGGTAATGCTTCTTGTATTGTTAACTGCATGCTTAATTCCTGAGCTAAAGCGGCATCGAAACGCCATGTTTGACCATCAACTTGAGTTTGACTCTCAACCTCAGCGGCTTGTCGCACCAAGCATTTAGTCTAATTTTTTAAAGTTTATATTAGAATAAACTAAGTTCAAGTAATGTAAACTATATTTAACTAAGGTCATGTATTTAATTCAAGTACTAAACTATATTTAACCAAGTTCATGTATTTAATTCAAGTATTAAATTATAGTTATTGATTCTAAAGTAATACGTTTGACTACCAAGCAAAGAGTGGCCAGGCAGGTCAGTCGGGGGGCAGGATCCTTTCGGTTTAAAACCTTTCGGAAAATCCAACAACCACAAGCCGATCGTGACTATTCTAGACACCACTCTCCGGGTTATATCTACTAGTATTACGATTAGAATGAATAACTAAGTTATGAATAACTAGAACTACATCAAATTGTTTTAGGCTCATGAATTCCTATAATTTCAATTTCATGAATTCCTATATTTTCAATTTCATAAATTCCTATAATTTTAAATTCACAAATATAATAAGTTGTCCACCAATATTTTCAATTTCATAAATTCCTATATTTTCAATTTCATGAATTCCTATAATTTTAAATTCACAAATATAATAAGTATTTAAATAAACTAAACTTAAATATAAAAAAACTAGTATTTAAATAAACTAAACTTAAATATAAAAAAGAATACTTACTAAATGCCGAGCGAGAGAAGAATTAGAGCCGGATAATATTCCTCCACAATGCGTACACTTCGCATATTTTTTGTTATTTTGTTTGAGTTGCACAAAATCCTTCCAAATTTCCGCAACTCGATTTGTTTTTGGAACTTCTTCGTACGGGAGATTTATATTGAAATCACTTCGACCCGCTTTCAAATTGCTAGATCCTTCACCCGCCATTTTTTATAATCTTGATTCTTGAAGCAAATCAAAAAATTATAAGCAAATCCTTGATTCTTGAAGCAAATTATAAACAAATCCTTGAATTGGAAAAATTGCAAATTATAAGCAAATCTTGAGAGAAAGAAGAAAGAATGAGAGAATAAGTGGTTTAGAGAAGGTGTAGGAGAAAAATGGCAACCAAATGGGGGGTATTTATAGGAAGAATTGAAAAAAAAAAAAAAAAAAATCGGAAACTAGCCGTTGGGGACCGGTTCGGACCGGCTCGGACCGGTTTGGACCGGTCGGACCGGTTTGGACCGAAAAAAGAGCCGTTGCATTTTGAACTTCGACCGTTGGGCATTGGACCGGTCTTGGACCGGTTCGGACCGAGTTTGGACCGGTTCGGTCTTGGACCGGTCCTGGACCGTTTTGGACCGGTTCGGATCTTGGACCGGTTCTGGACCGGTTCGGACCGCTTACGTCATTTTCGGTCTCGGTCCGGTCTTGGACCGGTTCGGTTCGGGCGGTCTTTCTTGGACCGGTCCGGTCGGTCCTCAGGGCCCATGTCTAGTACGTACATTTGATAATTGTTAATGAAACCTTTATCCTCCAAAATCATTCTAAGCTTTTGCCGTTATCACCTATAAATAATTTAAAGTTATTTAGAAAGTTGTAAATTAAATTAATACGGTGATTTGAATTTTCTCTAATTTTGGATGCGTTGACTATCATGATAAATTGTAGATTAATTATTTATTTTTATTTATGATTATAAATATATTAATAAATGTAGTTGAATTTGGATAAGATCGTAAGCATAATTATTTAGATATAAGTTTTAAATATTTTGACTTTAAAAAGTCAAAATTGATTTTTTGATTTAAAATAAATGAACGATCAAGATTAAATATTTTGTTATATTAATGGTTCAGATCGTATGATAATTTTTTACAAA
Source organism: Pulicaria dysenterica (assembly GCA_947179395.2). NCBI lineage: Eukaryota > Viridiplantae > Streptophyta > Magnoliopsida > Asterales > Asteraceae > Pulicaria > Pulicaria dysenterica. Next base: position 79,073,791 of record OX359293.1, on the reverse strand, counting down.
TTAGTCTTATCTTTATATTGGAAGATTAGAAGATTAAATAATTTTTTATTTGATTAGTAGTAACTATAACACTGATATAATTATTTTCATCAAAATTATCTTTAATTAATATATATTAAAATAATAGTAATTATAATGTTATCATATTTTTAAAAAATTACGCAAGTTATCTAAGCATATTTTAACTATGGAATAACCAAAGTCACTGTTGGGTTAAATTTAAAAGGACCAAACAGTTCTATTTTTGTAAATTAACCCTATAAAAATAATTTAAATATTTAATAATTGTAAAGCATACTTAGGATATAAAATCTCATAAAAAATAGGTAATTATATTTAAAAATAGGTTTTCATACATAACACCATTATCAATTTTTTTGTATAACATCTTTATAATCGATTTAAATTTTACAATTGTTTTACTATACACAACCATTTAAATTTAATTTTAATCATCTACCGTGTTTATACACGGGGTGTTAAGCTAGTATATATGATATATACAAATACATATGATGATACTATATTTTCATTGTGTTTTGTCATTTGTGTTTGACTCAAAGTGAAAGAAAATTAGCATCTTTACGTTTGACTGTTAAAATCATGGTTGCTTCTTAAAGCTTCATACTAACAAGACAAACCCCCTTGGAACCTTTTATTTTTTATTTATTTAATGTAGTATTATTATTATTATTATTATTGTTATTATTATTATTATTTATTTATTTATTTATTTTTTTTCAACATAAGGGCTACGTACTAACAATATCAATATACGAAAATATGTTGGAGCAATTCTTCCTCGAATTTAACCAACAAAAAGTCAGCAAACTTATAAAATCTGAATATCATGACGCAATAAAAATCTTTTAACCACTCTAGAGAAAACAATCTCATATACATTTCAGTTAAAAACTTTTACTTTACAATCAAATATCTTTCTAAAGCCAAGTATTAGGCGCTTTACCCACTTCTCTAATCATTGAAGAATTTAAGTTTATACAATTATACCTTTGCTTGAAAAAACAAAAACAAAAAACAAAAAACACAAGCAAGCCCTCAAAATACCTTCCTATATATATTCTAGGGGTGAGCATGAGTACCGGAAATACCTAACCGTATCGGCACCGTACTGGAACCGGTACCGAATTAGAGTTTTCGGTCCGGTATTCGTTACTTGAAACATTGCTAAATCGGTATTCGGGACTCGGTATTTTCGGTATTCGGGACTAGTACCGAACTAACTAGTTAAAATAGGTACTCGGTACCGGTACCGGTACCATATATGAATAATTTGGTACGGTATTCGGTATCATCTTTAAATCAAATTCGGTATTCGGTAAAATCGGTACCGGTACCGGTCCGGTACCATGCTCACCCCTAATATATTCCCCACTTGAATGCAGATTTCTTGTGACTAATATATCCTCTTAGGCTACACGTTATACATTACCTGCAGGTAAGATTTACCTGCAGCCATATCAGCGCCACATCATTCTCCCTACCTTACCTTTCTTCTTTACCCAATATCAAGTTATACCTTACATTCTTTTACCCAATCTTTTTCAATTTTTTATTCTTTTTTTTTATTTTAACAAATAACCAATTATATAAATAATACAACTCATTAGTTTAATTGATTTAAAATTCAAACATTACTAAAAATTAAAATTACATAATTTAAACTTTAAAAAACAAACTTTCTTAAAAAAAATACATAATTTTTAACTTAAAAATTAAAAATAATATCTAATCCATTGACGTCCAACCGTACTGACGTCGTATTTCTTCCTTCATTGCTTTCATATTTTCCAATGCCGCTCCCGAAAGATGACTCGTCGGTTGCATGAAAAATTCGAAGGCTTTCATTTTATTTTGTTCCGCTATCTGTCTATTTTGTTCCGCTTGTATGTCGAGAAATTTAGCATTTTGCGTTTCTAAATTTGTCATTCCGCTCAACAACGACGAGATGCTCTCGTCTTTCGACCTCGTTCCGGTTCCGGTAGATCCCGATGCCGACACCCGCTTTCCCCGATCCCTACCGATGGGTCGTTGTAGTTCGGTTGGGGTGTTATTTTCGTCTGCATCCTCACCATCATCCTCGTTCAAGTCAATATGGACGTGTGCGTCGGAGGAGGTGGTGTGTGGAATTTGGCTCGTATGGGATGACGAGGTTTTGGTTCTTTTTGAAGGACGAGAGGTGGCATCAATGAGTGGAACTTCGTGCCATTTGGGAGAATTCCGAAGAATTTCCCAACAACTCTGATGACCAAATGCACCACCTTTATTACCCTCACGGTAACGGTTGAGCGCGGTAGTTAAAATATCGGCATCGCTCATACCGCTACATCTCGTGTTGGACAGGTTGTTGTAGATCCCTGCAAACTTTGTGACCTTTGCATTGATATCTTTATACTTGGCAGTTACATAGTGGACGTTGCGGTAATCTTTGCCCTTGCCAAGTGCTTGTCTAAATTTATCCAAGACGCGTGACCAAAAGTTAACTACAAACGACAATAATATTAGATTAGTAATAATAATAATAATAATAATAATAATAATAATAATAATAATAATAATAATATACGATTAATAATAATAATAATAAAAATAATAATATACCTTGTTTTTGGGCATTCCCAACGATTGGATCTTCGGAGGTATCGATCCAAGCCTTGACCAACGCAAGTTCTTCGTTTGAAGTCCACGGAATTGCTTTGGCTCGGTTGGCAAATTGTCCGGTTTTCTTCTTCCGTGATGTTTGCGTTTCCGGTTTGGATTCCGGCTCGATTTCCGGTTGGGTTTCGGGCACCACATCAATTGTTGTAGCGGTTGTTGAGGCATCGGGTATCCGAGATGAGATAGCGGGAATTGTTGATTAAGCATCCCCGTGTACGTGAATTGGGGAGGGGCGAAGAATGGATTTGGTTGGTAGTTTGGTACGGTTGTGGCGGAACATTTAAAAAATGGGTTTTCCGGACGTGTCGGTGTAGAACTCGTAACGCGGGAACGGTTACGCCCGGTTGATGGTGGAGTGGAACCCTCGTTTGGATCCATATTCTTTGTAGAGTAAAAAAATAAAACCTTGATGTAGATGAGAGTAAAAGAGAGTAGAAGAGATAGAATGGTGTGATTTTAAAAATGATAGAATTGGTGTATTTATAGATGAGTTTAGTTGTGTAAATTAATTAAGTAAAAAAAGAATGTTTAACGGTCAAAAAATTAAAAAAAGAGACGTTGGAGGGGTGGGGGGTGGGGTATTGTTTTCGTCGCCGAGTTCACAGACCCGAAGGCCTTACTCGATGGGCTCACCTGAAATGGAGTAATGGTGTTCCCGATGGAACTCGACGGAACTCGAAGCCATCGAGTCCGGTGTAACATGTAGCCTTACTGACTAAAATGACCTTATCATTTTAACTTATTGATTTTTGAGTAAGTTACAAATTTAGTTCTCGTAATTTGACCCAAGTTGAATTTGGTCGATGGTTGATTTTTTTTATGGGTTTAATTTCTCTAGGATTGGAAACTCTTATATTTTGAGGGCTTGCTCTGTTGATCATTATTACTATTTTCTGAATGACCAATTTGCCTCCTTTAGAGGTTTTACTTTTGATTTTCTCACTTTGGTATTGATTTCATTTTGATGTGTGTTAAGGATTTGTTAAGCAACTGTTAGTATTTTAAGGGGTTCACTTTTGTTCCGTTATATAACTTTTAATATTTTTCAATTCGTGTTTATGTATGTTCATAAGTTTGCAATTTATATAACAAACACACACACAAACACACATAGGATATGGATATATAAAGAAGACTTATAGAATGAGAAGACTAGAAAGCAATATGGGTCATTAATCAAATTAGATATAAGTTTGTTATGGTGGATAGCATTTTGGTAATTAAAATGAATTTTCAGTGGAAAGAGTATGTAAAGTGGCTGGAGGGATTTTTGTAGCAAAACTGGACGGAAAGTAAACTATTTTAAAAAAATAACACCTCCTAAAATGTTAACCTATCATATTTTTTGTATAGTAATTTTTTAAATAAACAATAACACAATTTAAAAGATAAAATTATGCTTTAATTTTATACAGGTATTGTATATTTTATTATCAAAAAATTGGAATAATGTTGCACAATATTTACACTTTGTTGCACCCTTTCGCAATGTAAGACAATTACACTGTTTAAAACGGCATTTATATATTGTACAACATTGTCATTGTGTTGCACGTCTTTACGTTGCATGTTTTTTACACTATGTTGTGCAAGTTTACAACACTGCGTTGCGCAATTTTTACAACACAACATTGTAGTGTTTTTGCACTGGGTTGTACATGGTTCTGGTACGCAATATTTACATTGTTGTGTGTATTTATACATGCAAATGCCCAAAAAAAACATGTTCACACATCATATATGGATTGGTAGATTTCTCATAGTTGATGTTGCTGCACGTTCATCCATTTTATGGTAAGAGACTATGATCCAACTACTCGATGTAACGATCTATTAGATCGCGTTTCTAAGGCATCATGATCAGAGTATCCATTCGTGCGAAACTGATTTAATTCTATTTCTACTTTTCGTAAGCGGGCCTCGACTTTTTCCAACCGTTCGATGGCCCCTGCACACAATTCTTCTGAATTTCTAATAGTATTCCAAATTCTCTGTTTTCAATCATCTAATAAATCACTCAACGATAGTAGATTATCTTTAGATGCCCATAACATATATGTCAGTTTTTTGTTTGAATATATTCAATTTAAAATGACCCGCTTTCTTTCTTTTTTTTGAAAGGCAAATGACCCGCTTTCTAGATGATCCCTCTAGAAGAAGTCGATTCTAACAATCTTTTTAGTTACTATATACTACGGCGATGAAGAGTCAAATTTTTACTATATTTGTTTTTTTTACTTCTTTTTTCAAATGCAAGATAACCCTAAGGAGTTGTGAGTTTTCTACTAATTGGGATTCTCCCTTCACCACCCATCTCCTCTTACTAAAAAATCCATTTTGGGTTATTAAAAAGTTAGCTGCAAAAAAAAGATTTACGATTAAAGCAAGGGCAAATCTACATACATGGTTCCTAGGTACTAGTAACCACCTTAAATATGAATTTTAGTTGAAGAAAATGTAATAATTTTTTATATAAACTATCTTAAAGGTGTATTAAGAAGTAAGAATCACCTTACATTTAAACTTACAAACAATGTTGTAAGCATTAATTTAATATTTTAAATCTATCAATCAATCATTTTAGGGTGTGTTCGACAAAACTTGTTGCGGTTGAAGCTAAAATTAAAAAGCTCGAGTCTTTTTTATAACGTTACTTAACGAGCTTTTGTTAAGATCCAACATAGAAATCATTTTTTCCTACAAAAAGATGTAACAAGTAAACTTCTCATTTATTTGAATAAAGAAATTTCGAAGACAAACTTTATATTAAAGAGTTGAAATGACTTAAAACTATAATTGTTTTTAATTTAATGTTTTGTATTAATGACTTGACCTGGATGACTAATCTTTCATTTTGTCATATAAGTTTGTTAAGAAATGTGGTTTTAGATCCTAGATTCGCCGCTGGATTAAAGTATTTCTTTTACGAAAAAGATGCAAAAAAAATTGATTCATGTTCATATATTGTTATGATGTAAGTGCAAAAAACCCAAGGTGACATGTTTTTTTCACTAATTCTCTTTTCTAATCTCCTCTCTAAATTTTAATACTTGTCTTGATCAAATGAATAGTAGGATAAATAAAAACAAAAATTAGAAAAATATATCATTTCTCATCAAATTAATCAAAGATGGTGAATGGAAAGAACAAGGAAAAACTCATATTAAAGAAATATCAAAATACCCATAATGAGAGAGAGAGAGAGAGAGACATATCACAACTTTTTGTTACTTAATTGCCTTCTCATTCTAATTCCCTTCTCCAAGGATCTTGATCTATACATGCACGTAAATAAAATGTTTTAATCGATAACTGTTTGTAACATTATTGATAACTCATTAATATGAGTATTTTAGTCATTTATATATCTATCTAACCGTAAATTACGTTCGAATAGATCGTCATTAACATTGGGGACTTAATTTTTTCTAAAATATCTCTCGTTAATAAGTCTTTATAATTATTAATAGGCATTGATTCTCAAGATGTAGTTTCAAAACAAACCCCCCTCCCGCCCCTATGTATATGTGTGTGAGTGTGTGTAACAAGTTAAAATCACTTTTTGGAAGAAAATAAAATAAAATTGGGCTTTAATCTCGTCTCTAACAAGCTCGATCAAAACGACGTCGACGCAAGGATTATTTCCATTGTATATAAAAATGTATATATTTTAAAATTTAATAAGTATGTATAACAAATAAAAATGATCGAATAAATGAATAATAATGTTTATCATATATTTTTATACAACCTAGATATAAAAAAAGTGTTTACCATGTTTATGCTTAATTAACAATGTATAAAAAGGTATTTTAAAATTTTAATAAATAATACAACTTGGTATAAAGTAACCCAAAATCAATAATAAATGAATATTTTAGAAATATATAAATAAATAAAAATTTTAAAATAATATTCTAACTCATAGCTATAAAAGAGAAAGTTGACGATCAAGGTTGAAGTAAATGGCCGATTTAGTTGTTAACATAAACGTTAAGGTCGAAGTCGGTTGAGATCGTCAAAGTTTGGGTAAAAATTAAAATATAGTTATAATATGATCAAAATTACATCCGGTGATTTTATTCTTATAAAGTATTCTACATTTTTATAATAATTAACTCTAATCAATATTATTCTCACATAATAGTTAAATTTAACATCACGTGACAATTGTTTATTATAAATTAAAATTTTGATTTTAGGTATATATGGGAGGGTTCATTCGAGAACCGTTGTTAGTGCGAGAACCAATCTTAACCGTTCCTTGGATATGAGAAGTATCATGGATGAAGAGCGTGGAGGGATAGAGTGTGGCAGGGTGCAAGTGAGAAATTCATCGGTGGGCAATGACATTGAAAGAGGGGGAATTGGACGGCTTAGATTGGTTCTCGCGTTAACACCGGTTCTCGCATGAACTTTTGTCTATATACATACATACATACATACATACATACATAAATCCTTGATGGATAGATCTGATAGTTCATAACGGTTTATTAAGTTCTTTATATAAGAGATGTTTTTTGTTGATCATTGCTATATATAATTATTTAATTTTTATATTGATTGATGTTCATTATCTGGATTAGTTCTATTATGATAAGAATTTTTAATTTTATGTTGGTACATGTATGCTTATCCATTACGATTGAATATAAAATTTTAAAAACTTACATCATATGTTACCAAACCATGACAGATCAATATAATATATTCTTAATAATTTTTTGAGTGCATCAACTATTTAACATACAACTTAGTTTATTATAAATCTTATCTATTTTTATATAACTTTTAGCTTAATAAAACATAATTTTAAGAATATATTTTTAATTCTTTAATCGAAAGACTAAAAAAATCTGTGATTATATAAACTATGATACGTAGAGAGAATGAATATAAAACCATATAAATTGTGCCAAGAATTATCTACCAATTAATATCAATGGATAACAAAAAATTAAGAATATACTACCTTTTTATAAAAAGTCATATTACGATAAAATTCATATCAAAATGTAGATAAAAATAAGACGGTCGTAAATATAATATAATTATTTTTTTCTAAACAAAATATATCACAGGTTATTAAACATAATTTATAAACAACTTATAATTAATTACATAAATATATAACTTTTAAAAACCCCCCTCATATTTTCATAAAAGTCCCTCACATTTTTCTTAAAACACCCCTACAATTTTCATCCAACTTCCTCCCCAACTAATTTGAAATTCATGGTTTCTTCACTTCTCTCCATGTCCTATATTTATTTGAACACATCATAATTTTCGGTCGGCAATTAGGTGTCATTTGTTATTGACAGAGCACTTTCTCTTTGCTCTGTCAACTATAATTATACGAGCTCGAGCCTGAGTCTTGTATACAATGCTCTTTAAGCTTGCGAGCTTAAACGAGCTTTGATATAAATATTATTTTTTACTTTTTATTTATTAATTATATAATTGTATTATGTACTTTTATATCATTAAATGTGAAAAGACTCAAAATTTAAAATTCAAATTGTTTTTATATCATTAAATATGAAAAATTAAAAAAAATAAAATGTTTTTAATTTGTTATTTAAATAATTTAAACTATAAAACAAAAAACAAAAAAATAAACGAGCTTTAACGAGCTTCTCACGAGCTTCGTAAAACACTTCACCAGCCGAGCTCGAGCCTCAAATCACAAGCTCGAGCTTCTGCACTTTTAAAAGAGTCTGCCTCGATTAGTATAAACTCGGTTCTGCTCGGCTCGTTTACATCCCTACATATGTATTAATTGTTTTATATAAAACATGCATTTATGCATCACCCGCTACCATGTGGTCGGATGTGACACTGCAAATGTAGGGAGAACATCGGCCCCTACTTGGAGCTAGATCAGTCCACAAATTGTGCAAACCGATATACTTTTTTTCTCACTTTTCCGATCTCTGAATCACACACATCCAACACACCCTTTCTTTTTTCTTCTCTCTTGTTTAACTAAAGAAAATGAAAAAGAGCTAAAAAGATAAGTATTATCTAATTAGACAGATAAAAATGTAAAAAGAAATAATATAAGATTAATGTAATAAAGAATAAGAAAATAAAAAAAAAGAAGTATAACACTATAACAAATAGTCTATGGGTGAATTGGAAGAACTCGTTCAGCATGTAACATTAACTGAAAGAGAAGATAAATGGCGTTGGGAAGGGGATATGGGTGGCATCTTCACAGTTAAATCCACGAGGCAAATTCTTACTAATTCATCTAATCTTTCCTATGCAGATAAGTCATTCTGGAACAAGTGGTTACCACCAAGAGTTAATTGTTTTGTGTGGAGGATGCTTCTGAATCGAATTCCGACAAGAATTAACTTATGCTTGAGAGGCATTACGCTACCATCTGCTGCATGTCCTATGTGCGGAAACGATTTAGAAACTGAAAGACATATCTTTTATACATGCCCCATCGTAAAAGAAGTGTGGAAATGGTTGCAAGACTGGTGCAAAATTGATGTTGGTGAACACTCCTCTATCGAGATCTTCTTGTTTAATCTATTAAAGTGTGGGGAAACAGCAAAGAAGAGGATGTTTTTGGAGGCTGCAACAGGTTGTTTGTTTTGGTTTATTTGGAAAGCTCGTAATGAGTTGGTGTTTAACAGGAGAAGATTTTTGGTATCGAATATAGTGGTCGATGTTCAAGCCACTCTGTTTATGTGGATTAAATTTAGAGCCAATTTCAAGTCATTAAATTGGGCTATGTGGGGATGTAATCCGTTATTTCTTTTCTAATTTGTACCGTAGACATTTGTTTTGAGCACCTTGCTTAAAACTTTTTTTATATTATATCCTTGGGATTGTTAGGTATGGGTGATGGTCATGCCGAAACTCACCTCCTATTTATCCCTTCCTGCTGTTCAAAAAAAAAAAAAAAACAAATAGTCTAAGTTTCCTTAAAAAAACATTGAAATGAATAAAACAAACACCATCAGTCGATTCCCAATGCGAAATTCCGAATTAAGCCATAATCATCATCATCTTCCTCAGTTTGTTTATTATTCTTTTCAAATTTAAGCTACCAACCCCACTTTTATCATGAATAGTCATCCTCACGATAACCCATCATCTCATCATCATCCATGCATCACGCGAAATGAATAGGAACCTTTTAAAGAAAATACCCACACTTATCTTGAAGCGGAATTGTTGGAGATTCCATCGTCAGTGACACTCTGTTATCTGCATTTTGCTTCAGTAATTTGTTTTTTATTCCTTCAATTTGTTTGTTATTATTCTTTTCTATATTAAAATATTAATTAAGGCGAGAAAGATAGACGAAGGAAAAACCCCCCTTTTCTTGTGCGCTAGAAGCCAAGAAAGGCATAGATAGATAGTACATTCCCCACGAAATACGTGAGAAAGTGGTTCGTCTTTTTGGCATTCTCTGGTCAGCCTTTTCGTCTATTATAACTTTAGTTAGATTGTAAAGTAGAAAAAAGCCGAATTTCCATGGCATAACCTCTTATCTCACCCATTAAACATCTGATTTTTATGGTCAGGTTTCATAAGAAATTGGGGATTTTTGATTTAAAAAAAAAACATCCCCTTTTTTCTTTGCGGTGTTAGGTGAATCTTTTTTTTTTTTGTGTGGTTATATATATCGAGAGATACACACAGGAATAGGCAGACGAAGACATGGGTTCGCATGGAATGTTAGCTAAGAGGGTTGTGTGTACCGAAACACCCGTCATGGTTGAGGTCAAAATCGCTCAATTATGCCTAAATTTTGGTCGAGATTGGTGTCCTTGATTTGGGTGTTCTAATTCTAAGTTTGTTTTGATCTGGGTTTGCTGTAATTCTTGTTTTGCGGGTGTAAAATTGTGTGTGTTTGTGTGTGTGTTTCTTTTATCCTGTTGGGATTTGTGATGATTCAATTGTTTTACCTTTGCAGATACAAAAATTGGTTCGAGATGCGGCTGGTGCTATATCCCTAGCTCAGGTTGCTATTTTCGTTTCGACCTCTATTTCTAGCTTCTTATTTAATTTTATTTTTAAAGTTAAATTGGTGTTTTACTTCAAGAAACTTGCAAGTTTTGAGTTCAGTTTCCAAAATTCACATAGATCAATGACATAATTGAGCTCCCACTTTTAGAACAACTTATAGATTCGATTTCTTGAATAATGATGAACGCATCTCCCAAGGTTTTCTTTGAAGAATTTGAATAAAGATTCCAAAAAGCTTGTGTCTTGAATTATAAAATCCGAAAATGGAGCTCATTTAGTTCAAAATAGAACTCTATGTTGCCTGGATTGTGGTTTTCGCAGCTGAGATTTTCAGAAAAAACGATATAACTGACTGTTTCAGGACCGTTTTTCTTGAAAATACAGGGTGTTGTGTACTGGTTACCACCCAAACAGGCTTTAGAGAAGCTGCCGGAGCTTGTTTGGGACCCTTCAGTTAGTCGTTATGGTGCAGATGAAGGTCTTCCAGAGCTTAGGGAAGCATTGACAAAAAAGGTCCTCATAATCACTATTTGAAATTGAGAAATGATCCTACGATATATGCTATTAAAATCACTTATCATAGTTGATGTTATAATCACAAACCTTTTTATAAGAAGAGTATTTTATGTATTTCTAATGTTAACAGCATATGTTATTTCCCACTATGAAATATTTCATTCATACACACACACACACATATATATATATATATAGGAAAAAGTTCTTGCGAGAACCATTCTTAGTGCGAGAACAGCGAGAACCAATCTGAGCCTTCCAATTCCCCCTCCTTCAATGTCATCGCCCACCCATGAATTCCTCACATGCACCCTGCCACACTCTATCCCTCCACGCTCACCATCCATGAAACTTCCCATATCCAAGGAACGGCCGAGATTGGTTCTCGCACTAACAACGGTTCTCGCATGAACCCTCCCCTATATATATATATATTCTTATGGTTTTCTGTATATATGTGCAGTTGTGTGAAGAAAACAAGATATGCAAGTCTTCAGTGATGGTCACTGCAGGTGCGAATCAGGTATCTAAGGCGGATTTGATGCTAATTGGTATATATATATATATATTTAAAGACAATTTCAAGATTTTCTTACTCCAATGCTTACTGTAGGCATTTGTGAACGTTGTTCTTACGCTGTGTGATGCTGGGGATTCGGTTGTTATGTTTGCACCTTACTACTTCAATGCATACATGTCATTCCAGATGACAGGTGTTACTGACATTCTTGTGGGCCCTGGTCATCCAGACACTCTTTGTCCAGATACAGGTCGATGCTTTATCAAACATTAAATTGTCTACATCACTTGCATTTTCCTGCACTTTAGGAATTGCTATGTCAATTTTTCTAGATGTTTTTGGGTAGAAAGCATGAATGCTTGCACCATGAAGTTACTAGAACAGGATCTAACATGATGAATACTATATAGTGTATTCTAGTCTTCCAGAGGATGGGAAATGGTTGGGTTGTGTAACGGGTCAAAACAGACAATATTTTGTACGGCTCGAAAGTTGAAGTAAAGATGATTATGAAAAGCTATTCTTTTTGTTTGTTTTACCCATTTGACTGTTAGAGATAAAAACGTTATCTGAAATTACACATTCATAGCTAAATGGGTGCCACTACTATTTTTACAGCTTAAATTTCTAAAATGCAACTTGAATCCGATTAAAGTGAAATTAGCTTTATCTTTTGTCAAGTTGTGTAGCTTTGATTCGGCTTTCTGTTATGCTGCATATCTATATTGAAGAAAGTTTGTGTATCATTTGAAGTCTATCTTTATCAATTGAATTCTATCTATTTGCTCTCTTCTATTTTCTTATATATTTCCAAATTCATAAACTATAGATTGGCTAGAAAGAACTTTGAGGGAAACCAAACCAACACCAAAACTTGTTACAGTTGTTAATCCTGGGAATCCATCTGGAACTTACATCCCTGAATCCCAATTGAAGGTTTTTTCTTGTTCTCTTACTTTTTCTCTCTTATCCCACAATGATTCTAGAAAACATCCGAATCTGAATCTGTTTTTCTTTTTGCTAGAAAATATCAGAAATCTGCAAAAATGCTGGATGTTGGCTTGTTGTGGATAACACTTATGAGTAAGTGACTTCGCTTGTCCAAGAATATATTAAAAGTTAACAATTACACATACACACACAATAATCAATGACTTGATTGGATGAAATAGTATATACGAGATTAGCAATTTCCTACATTCATCAGTTTTGTTAATTTACTTGTGCAACACTGTTCACACTTTAAAAGACATGGATATAGATGGAGAAATCATAATTCTCATACCACATTAATTCATTAGGGATGGCTAAATGGGTGGGTTGCATAACGGGTCAAAATAGATTGTGTCAATCTGCCAATGATTTGACCATTTTTTAGTTTCTATACACATATTAATATGCGATTCCAATATAATCTTGTTAAACAATGATCTGATTTTCTTGCATAAAACAATTTGGGAGCTTGTAAACCTTGGAGCAAAGTTTGGCCGACTCTCAAAACCCTTTGACCTGTTTTTTTACCAGTTTTTTAAAGTTCACCGGTTTGACATCTTTTCAATACTGTTTTACTCAACTATACTACTTTCACATCAATATTATCTCTGTTCCCATATATTTCTTTGGAATTTAATCATTGCAATAAGCAGGTATTTTATGTATGATGGCTTGAAGCACTCTTGTATTGAGGGAAATCATATTGTCAACATATTTTCCTTCTCTAAAGCTTACGGGATGATGGGTTGGCGAGTTGGATATGTAAGTATCGCCTTATAGTTACATGCTTTATGATCCAACTTAATTCTTTGCTTCACGGCTATAATTGGCAAAATGGGTGGTCAGGCTGGCAAAACAGGTTCAAGTCAAAATGGGTAATTTTTATATCATTTGACCAAACATTTTATTGCCCATTTGTTTTGACTTCCTTTTTCTAAACAAATAGAATTTCTAATATGATTACAATAAACTATATTACATTTGAATATTCCTAAGTTTGAATAAAATAATTAGAGGTTTTGTGCATAAAAAACACACATTGAGCGAATCAGGTCGACCCATTTCATTTATATGTGTGTGTGTATTTTTATTAGTATATTTATTTTACCTCATCTGATATGTTAGAGCTATAAACATAAACCAAATCATACCCATTAGTTAGTAAATAAGTCAAAATTGCCAATGCGTATCAAGCATATATTTTTTTCGTATGCTTTCATGTAGGTATAATCACTTAATTTTGTGACTACAGATAGCATTTCCTTCAGAAGTCGAGGGTTTTGCTTCACAACTTCTTAAGGTCCAAGATAACATACCCATATGTGCTTCAATATTGTCACAAAAACTAGCCCTTCACTCAATGGAAGTGGGTTCACAATGGGTCACCGATCAGGTCAAAGATTTGGTCAAGAACCGCCAACTTCTTGTGGATGCATTATCACCATTAGGGGACGGTGCAGTGAAAGGTGGAGAAGGGGCCATTTATCTTTGGGCCAAGTTACCTGATAAGTTCAATGATGACTATGAAGTGGTCCGTTGGCTCGCTAACAAGCATCTTGTGGTTTTGGTTCCTGGATCCTCATGCGGGTGCCCGGGTCATGTTAGGGTCTCGTATGGTGGTCTGAGGGAGAACGATTGTCGACTTGCATCTGAGAGGTTGAAAAAAGGGTTAGAAGAACTGGTCAAAGACGGAATGGTTTGACTTTGATCTGTTGTGCTGTTCAAAACGCTTGGGTTCTATATTGAAATTCAATATTTACAAGAAGTTTAAAAAGATTGAATTTTTGCTCTAAATGGATAGCATCTGCTGAAACTGAAGGTCATGATTCCCTTCCCTTTTATTGTTCTCTTTGTTTCTTGCATATCTTGAAGATCAACTTGTATCTGATCGGCCTGCACATCGATTGATCATATGAATACAGTCATGGTGTTCCACTGCATATTTTATGATTATTATTGCACATTTTGACTTTTGAGGCCAACCGTGATAGCTCTAAACTTTGACTTCTGATGGTTTCATGTTATTTTTTTGATCGAGGTCAATAACTATATGACTTTGTATAATAAGAAATCTAAGTGATTAATGTTGGTGATGAACAATGATAAAAATTATGTCAAGGTGGAGGGTTATTAGACGAACCACAAAGCTCTGTATTATTGTGTAGGATAGTGTGTAACAAGAGGTTTATAACTTTATATAATTATATCTACATATAATTTTAATACAGAAGATGACTTGTACACAACATATATGCTGTTATATACAACAAAAAGTGTATATTTGGATCATGGGGAGGGTTTATTCGAGAACCTTTGTTAGTGCGAGAACCGCAAGAACCAATCTCAGCCGTTCCTAGGATATAAGAAGTTCATAGATGGAGAGCTTGGAGAGATAGAGTGTGGCAGAGTGCATGTAAGGAATTCATGAGTGGACAATGACATTGAAGGATGTGGAATTGGACGGCTCAGATTTGTTTTCGCACTAAGAATGGTTCTTATATGAACTTCTTACTTTGGATCATAATATCTCTGAATATGTGGTTGAAAATAACAATTGATACGTGTCTTTAATCATGCTAGGGAACTAAGATCAACATAGCAATAAATAATAATTCTACTTAATAGTTCTAATTTTGATTAGAGTAAATTACACATTTGGTCCCTGAACTATGTCACTTATTTCACTCTGAGTCCCTGTACTACGTTTATTACACTGTGAGTCCCTGAACTATGTACTTTGTCACACTGATAGTCCCTTGCCACTTGAAAAGACAATTCTACCCTTTCTTTTACATTTATTATATTATTTTAAGTTTTACTTATTTAAATATTAGTAATTTATATTAAAATAACATAATACATGTTAATTATATGATAAATACACAATTAATTTATTCATCACCATCCCCACTCAACCACCACCATCTACCACCCAACCATCACCGGAAAACGCCTTTCACCACCCAACCGCCGCCGAAACTTAAACAACCACCATTCAACCATCACCAAAACTTAAACAGCCACCACCCACCACCGTGACCACCGTTCACAACCACCTCCTACCACCACTTATCACCGTCCCTGACCACTGAGTTCTACCACAACTAGTAACCATCGTCCCCCGTAAAGAACCCCCACTAACCACCTGAATCCTTGCCTTCGACGAAAACCACCCAATCACCAAGAAAATCAAAACGGACCAAAATCAGAATTAAAAAAATCCAATCATGTACAGATCTACCAAAATCAAGACCAAAATCGAAACCATATAAGACTTACACATCTAAGACTGGTCAAACCAGGACCAAAATCGAAACCATCAGAATCAAAAAAACCCTCAACTGAAATCGAAACCATTAGAATCAAAAAACCCTAAAACCATCAGAATAAAAAAAACCCTAAACTGAAATCGAAACCATGAGAATAAAAAAACCCTAAACTGAAATCGAAACCATGAGAATAAAAAAAAACCCTAAACTGAAATCGAAACCAATACACCTATCATAAATAGAACACTTACACATCTAACGGTGGTTTAAGATCGATGGACTTCTCCAGAAATGGCCGTCGCAGGGGAGGAGAAAACCCTAGTCGGCGGGAATGGTGGCGATGAGAGTAAGGCAGGGAGAGACGGTGAGAGTGAGGCAGGGAGAGACGGTGAGAGTGAGGCAAACCCTAGTCCACGGCGAGAAAACCCTAGTCCACGGTGGCGGTGTGTTCTCTGGCGAGAGAGGCGGCGATGTGTTCTCCGGCGAGAAAGGCGGCCGTGTAGAAGAACGAGAGGCGGTGGAGCAAGAACGATACACTGGTCTTGGTATGTATATATATTACTTAATTAATTTTATAATATATAATATTATTTGTAAAATCATTTAAAATAAAGAAGAATAATTAAAAATAGAACAAGGGCATTATTGTAAGTTCAAGTAAAAAGGTAAGGGTGTTTTAGACATTTTATCTGGACAAGGGACTATCAGTGTGACAAAGTACGTAGTTCAGGGACTCACAGTGTAATAAACGTAGTTCAGAGACTCAGAGTGAAATAAGTGACATCATTCAGGGACAAAATGTGTAATTTACTCTTTTGATTATATAAAGTTAGATTAATCTTTGTGGAGATTCAGAAGTGCTTTCTAGTTCAAATCGTTAGGTCGGTGGATATGTCCAACTTATAAAACAAACAATTTCTTGAATAATCATAAAATTTGAACGAAAACTGTATAAAAAAACAATAAACATTATATTAGTCATCATTGTAAAAAAAGTACAAGAACTTTGTACGAAACATTGTTTCTCTTATGCTAAATTAAATTCCTCCCTACCTCGATCGTATACTTTACTAAAAATGTCACCTTCTTGTTCCTTTTGCATTGATAAAGAAGATGGTTTTCTTATAAAACTGAAAAAGAAAAAAAAGACCGTTAATAAAAGTCCTGCTGAAGCCGATCAACCATTAACGCGGTGACGAGTTTACTTTATCGATAGTACATAATATATCTTCCTACTTTTTCCGCTTATTTCATATTCTTACTTATCATAAGATGACATGTGGAGACTATTAATTCTCTTTCCTCGTCTTCTTCATTAATTTTAACTTGTGTATTGATCTTATAAGTATGATGATATATCATCTCTATTTTCCTAAGTACTTCACACGAAAATTTCACATAAATAGATCTTATTTTCTCAAAATTGTTGAAGATATTTCTAATCATCAAATACTTTAAACAAAAATGTTGTTATTTATTTCTTAGTTTTTATGTAACTTAAGTAAATTTTGATGTAGTTTATTTTAATTAGTTATAAAAATATTTTTTGGTATATTATTTGTGTATCTGAAAAAAATGAAAGTTAAAATAAAACGCGGTCCAAAGTATTTGATGCGTTTTGCATCCACTATAGGGGTGTTCAATTTTTGATGTGATTCATATAAACTGAAATTCAAACTGAATCGAATTCGAATAATTCGTTTTCAACCGGCTTTTAAATTGGTTTTATAAATAGTTCAAACTTCGATTAGCTTTCTAAAGAAATTTGGTATAACTTTTTAGGATGGAACAAATCTACTCAATAACAGGATTTGCTTTTATTCGAATTCGAATTGTTTTTTAAATTGGGGTAGAAAATTGTCAAACCCGAACAATCGTTCGATCAACTTCAAGAAACTCAAATATTGATTCGGTGAACGGCCCTAATCCACTTTGATGCTCTAATGTTATGTGGGGGCAGATATAGATAGACTTAGCTGCGATTTTTAATGGATGTATTAGAGATTTGGCTGAGTGAAGCGAAATAGAAAGACGAGGAAGTTGTGGTTTTCCACTATGAAAGTCCGAATAACAAATCAGGTTTTGAAGAAACAACTGGTAATTAAGAAAGAAACCGGGTCTAATTGGACTGGGCTTTGAAGGACTAGCCCAGATACCCTAACTCGGCCACCTGGCCTATGCATCTCGACTTCTCGAGTCGAGTCAAGACATCTCCTAAATCAAATTACCATAAATTAGCTTAATGCCCCGTGTATAAACATGGTGATAGTTAAAGTAAATTTTAAATGTTTATGATATTACAAAATAAACGTGCTTTCTTGTCGTGTGTAGTTTAGGTGAACAGTGTATTCTTGTTTTCTTTTTGAAGACTGACTCATTGAAGTTCTGCTTGTTTACGTAAATAACCACACAAAAAAGTAGATGTTCTATTAAATAATTTGATAATTTTTTTGTTAAGATATTTTAGTGTTAACAAAATAAATCATCTAAAAATGAAAATCTTAACCAATATGCAAGACTTAATGTTTTGACGTAAGAAACAACTAATCCTAAAGGTATTTGAGAAAATAGTAAGTTATGATTGGTGAATTTAGAAAAAAAATAAAATAAGATGATAACATTATAACTCTTTTCTTTTAATATATACTAGCTTAACACCTCGTGTATAAACATAAGGGATGATCTCAGAATAAATTTTAAATGTTTCTCGTTTTTTCAATACTAATATATATAGTAAAACAATTGTAAATCATACAAAAAATATCGCAATAATGAACGACACAAGCATCGTTTGTATTATCTACCAATATTGTTTTTTATATAGTATATACGAAATTACGAATGAATGAAAAGCATTTTTAATTAGAATTAATAAAACACGATAATAAAATATAAAAGTGATAATATATTACTATAAAATAAGTTTATAAATTAATATGAAACATACGATTAAATATATCACATAAAGGCGTCCGTGGAGTTTTTTCATTATTTATAGTTAATAATGTTAAGTTTTGAAAGTTATTGTCGTCTGTTGTTTAAATGAAAAGTAATGTTTTTTGAAGACTATAAATATCTTAAAAATAAGAATGATAACATCATAATTCTATATTTTATATATATTAAACAATGATTAAAACTTAAAAATAAATTATTAAGCCTAAAACTATTAATTAAATCCTCGCACCTGGGAATAAAATTAGATGTTTATTAATATATCTTTTGTTTATAAAATAACCAGCTGTTTAACATTTTGGTAATTAAATTAAGTTTGTATTTTGTAATGCATGGACATGCAGAATATATATAATGCTTCCAATTTCCAAAGATTGACTTATGGTGTCATGTGCTAATAATTATTTAATTAAGAACGAAGATGAATTCACCTTATATATATGTATCCCTTAACTTTGATCATAGTAATTAAAAAGTTCATGTTTATTATATGAACACAATATAGTGTTTGAACTTTTTAAATATAGGTTTTAATTTAATGCAATCAAATAACTATTCCTATACTTTCGACTTATTAACCGTCTCTGTTGTCTTTATTATTATTATTGTAAACAATATATATATATAGTTTCCTGAATTGGAGATGCAATTTGATACCGGAATTTGTTCTTGTTTCCGTTCGACTAAATTATTCGTTTTTACCATGACGTTTGTTTATGTATTCATCGATTCGTCAAAAAAAAAAAAAAAACTAAAAACGAATGAATCTTGTTTAATGTTTCTTGTCTCATTGCAGCATTGGAAACAAAGGCAAATAATGGATTCTGAACCTCACCATACATCTCCATGACTATCAAAATTCATGAATACTATATATATTGTCTTGAAATTTTAGAAAACCAATGAATTAATGATGTATACTTCTGATTAACCTAGGCTGCCAAATTATTCTTAATTAACTACTTATACAACATTAACAATAAAGAAAAAATGGTTTGATATGATAAATTCTGGACTGTTGTCCTTGTTTTTAGTAGACTAGCTGGCTATGAATCAAGTATAAAAGGAGGGTTTTGTAGTTGTTAGAGAATAGGAAACAAACAATTAATTGAAGATTCAAATCAATCAAGATGGGTTCAGAAGCACCATTTCAGCTTCCTGCTGTTAATTTCTCTGAACTAAACAAACATTGTCCAGACAGTCTTATCTGGGATGATGCAAAGATCAAAGCTCTTGAAGCTCTTCAAGAATACGGTTGCTTTGAAGCAGTTTTTGACGAGATCTCACCCGACCTTCAAAACACCGTATTTGATGAACTTGAAAACCTTTTTAACCTCCCTTTAGAAACCAAGCAAAAGAACTCATCCGATCGCGAGTTTCATGGGTATATTGGTCAAATCCCATTCATGCCACTCTATGAAAGCATGGGAATTGATACACCCTACATCCAGGAAACAGTTGATGAGTTCACCAATGTCATGTGGCCTCAAGGAAACCCCAAGTTTTCGTATGTGCATATATAAAATCAAGTTTATCTTATGAAGGATAAATGATCCCTGATGTTAAGTGTAGCAAAGGTAACACAGAGAGCTAACTTTTGTAAAAGTTAAAAGGTTCGGAAATCATCTGTGTTGTTAACAGCATACAGATGCACTCACAGACTACTTAAATTATTAAAACACCGAAATAATCTAAACAAAGTGTTTAAGTGGTCTGCGAGTCTAACAACACGCATCATTTCCCCATGAGATAATGCTTCTTTTTGAAAGAAAAAAAACATATTACACTTCAGTCCTTTAACCTTTTAACATTTACACCATCACCTCTCTGCTTTGTCTTTGCTCTTATCATTTTTCCCTTTGTTTATGCTACTTTTCTCAAAGTGTTTGATGACTGATGAACTAGAATGTTGAAAATAACGTTTACATGCAGGAAAAGCATCCAGACATACTCAAAGAAGCTGTGGGAATTGGATGGATTGGTGAAGAAGATGGTGTTTGAAGGGTTGAATTTAAAGAAATATTTGGAAGAACACTTGGAAGCATCGAATTATCATCTAAAGGTGATGAAATATCGAGTTGCTGATCCAACTGAGTCCAAAATGGGATTAGATTCTCATGCTGATACAAGTATACTCACCATCTTACATCAAAATGGAGTTCAAGGACTAGAGCTTAGAACCAAAGATGGAGATTGGATTACTGTAAACGTCTCACCAAATTCATTTGTGGTCATGGCTGGTGAAAGCTTCAGTGTAAGTATTAATTCTTGGAGATCATGATCTATAATCGGTCCAAACTTTCCACAAAACTTTTGTTCAGATTCATTAAGTTTTTAAAAGATTTGTGGGTGTCAAAATATGATTGAGAAAACTAATTTTTTTTAGTAAAATGACTGTTTAGACCCATTTTGTGCTTTAAAATCGTTTCTTTTTAACAAGCAAACTTGATTTGTTTGACTTATTTGACGTTAGTAATATGTATGTAGTAAAACTTGGCGATTGCATGTGAATGCAGGTTTTGACAAACGGGCGATTGCATGCCCCGTTTCACAGGGTGGTGATGAACGCGAACAAGACACGAATTTCAGTTGGTTTGTTTTCAATGCCGAAAATTGGGACAATTGTGAAACCTCCCACGGAGATGGTGAATGAAGAACATCCATTGCTTTTTAAGCCTTTTGATTATGGAGAGTTCATGGACTACTTCTGTAAGGCTGGTGTCAAGAAAGACACTTATGGGCTCAAGACTTATTGTGGTTTATCACTCTGAAAACAACCTTGAAGCAGTTGAAGTTCTGACTGACTGTTAAATAAATGATCAACCTCCATGATCATATATCTATATATATACTTGTACTTTTATTACTATATATGTGTATACATGTACGCGAAATCAATAAGCATTATGTCCTCCTTTGCAATGTAAAAAAGTCTATGACGTTTTTTTATTTCATAAGCGTGTGGATGTCACAAGATTCTTATCACATGTGAAGTATCGCATATGCACATGTGCATTGATTCTTATTCGAACCTTCACGTACATAAGAAATAAACTGATTCAACATTTCTAAAAGCTTAAATACTTGGATTGGAGTATATCACTGGTAATGGTTAACTTTGAATTTGAATCACAATCAGTTTTACAAGAGCCTTTGGTGGTAGCGGAATTGAACAAACAACAATAACAGAGATGAACTTTATGAACTGTTCTTTCGACAGGGAACACACACAAGAAAGAGATATACTGCAGTCCTGCAGAAACCTTATATTTATCTATTTATTAAAACTGCATGTCAACACACACGCTCACACACTTTCAGATTACATTATGCATATATACATTCAATCGACACATAACTACCAAACTAACACATAGCTCCTAAACTATACACTAATAACAAATAAACCCCTAAAGTTTAGCTTATATTCGACCCATAACTCCTGTCACAAGTTCTTTTATTCATTTTCTTGAGTACTTTATTGAATGGATAGATAGCAATAGCATGAATGGTCAGTGTCTGGGTAAATTTACTACTATTTTTCAAATCAATCTGATCTGAGACCAGGGGGGACCTTATGAGTAGCCTGGGGTAGCCCAGACAACCCCTCAAATTATTTCGAGTAGTGTTATTTTTCTAATTCTTTTTCCTAATGGGAGTGTTACCCCTAGCCAAAATGTGTGCAACCTTTGGTCTTTGTGCAACCCCTATCATTTTTTTTTCTGGGTCCGCCTCTGTCTGAGACGATTGATATGTAATTTGATATGGACTTGGGTATCACTACCAGATGTTCCACTCTGTTAATATAGGTAATTTAAATTAACATATATGAATCCTGTATGTTCCTACACATATTTACTCTCACTTCTAGTACTCATGATCCGTTATAGAGATGCATCTATATTATAAATCAATATATGTTTGGATAATTCTAATTTGATTAATGCTTGTTTATCTGATCCAGTCAAATCACTTACAGAGTTCACATGAGGTTAATAATCACTTTTAGTACTCTATGATCAGTTATAGGGAGTGTTTGGATATGGGCTAAACATGAAACAATGTTAAACTTATTTATATATTAATCACAAAATGAGTTAATTACTTTTTATGATATTCGAGGTGCATTCTCAAATTGATTATTGCAACTTAAGATTCAAGAATCAGAATCCGAAAAAAGAAACATAATTATATGAGACCTCAACACAACTTTTATTCATTACTCTATAATTAGCACTTGAACAGAGGGCAACAAGAAACAAATTCCAGGCATACACAGATATGTTCAAAAAAGTGGTAGCACGTTTGAATTGAACAGTAGACAACTGATATGTACAGAGTTTCACACAGAGATGGAAGGGTGCCTCAAATTCCACAGTAGGTTTTGATGGGGCACTTTGAACTCATACCTTCTTTGCTGGCATGGTAATGAAGAAACTTGTAGTGATCAAATGCCTCAAACTGTAGAGGGTGGTTTTCATCAACGAGTTCTTGAGCTGTTTGTATTTTAAGATCACGGATAAATGTAAATAGCCCCAATGAAAATCTTTCTTTGTTCCCTTGCATCATCACCCTGTGACATGCAGGTTCAATCCTCCCATTTGTCCATGCCTAAGAAAACAATAACACCATTAATCTTACATATTTCAAATTCATGCACATGTGCACAAATCACAATTACAGGGAGACTAGTTAGCCCATATTGCGTTTCAAACGGCCTCTTTTATATTTTTTTCTTCTTTAAAAAGACGATATAAGTAGATAAAAACTGCTTTAATAATATTTAAGCAATCTCAGACACCCCCTTAGTATAATTACCATGCATGCATCGCCGGCCATGACAATAAAAGATGAAGGTGAAGGATCAACTTCAATCCAGTCTCCATCTTTTGTCTTGATCTCCAGACCCTTCACTTCGTCTTGATAAAGAATGGACATGAAAGTCTTATCTGTGTGTGGAACAATCCCTAGATTTTTCTCATTCCCTTGAGGACTAAGATATTTTATGAGTTTAAGAAGATAAGTTGTCGAACCAAGGAGCAATTCATAGTGTTCTTCTATTCCATAACTTTTTGCTACCATTCTCATCACCATCTCATCTAATTCTGCCACTGCCTTTGTGTACATTAACACACTTTCACTGAAAAATGAAAATTAAACAAAGTATAAGTAATAAAATAGTTAGAGTCTATTTGCCCAATAACACTAACTAGACATGAATTACAAGTATTACTATTACCTGAAACTATCATTTCTGGAAGGCCACATGATTTTGGTGAATCTTTCAACTCCTTCTGTAGTGGTTGCATTTTCAATGCCTAAGCCTTCATAAAGAGGAACTAAAGCTATTTGCCCAACATAACCATGAGATGGTGTATCCGAAGTGTTTAAAACTTTTACTTCGGTAGGAAGATCAAATAGTTGTTGTGATGCAAGAAAAATTGCGTCATGAAGTTCCTTAGACACCCCATCATACATGGCTCTGAAACACCCGTATTCTTCAAGTGCACGTGTGACTTCAACACACTTTGTCATCCAAGAACTTGAAGTAGAGTTTAAGTTTTGTAATGAGAAGTCAATAACAGGAAGCTTGGGATTTGGTAAAGAACCCATTACTCAACAAGATTTGTACTTTGTTCTCTATCTATGTAACAATTAAGATATATATGAGCAGCAGAGGTGGTGTTTTTAAGTTGGCCAATGTGGTTAATAACAGGAAGCCTGGGCTTTAGTAAAGAACCCTCTTTTATGCTTGGGAGGCTAGAAAATTATTATCTATCTCCTGATGTGATATACATGAGTTTGACAGCTAAATGATTGTACTTTATTTTGATTGACTAATGTCCAATGATCTTCTTCTTGTCCTCTAGTTGTAGCGAATAATTAAGCATGAAGATATATGAATAAATCATTCAGCTATTCAAAGGGCTGTCCTTTATGGAACAATTATATAGTGCATGTGGGTGAATAATAACTGAACTTATTTTCATTATGCTTATGATATTCTTACTTTAAGTATATAAAATTTTGTTGTCTATTATATATGGTCCCCTTATTTGATGTTACAGATTTCACATGAATCACGAACTGGTCATTTTCTAGGTGTACGATGATATGATCTGCATTTATCACTCTAATGTAGAAGGTCCCTCTTAGCTAGCTAGGCGACGATGACGGATTACAATAATACTTGGTAAAGGACATTAGTTTCCCCATCCAGAGCTTTTGTTATTTACATTGAGTTGCACAGATGAAAGTTTATGACAAGCTACAAATGGTTTTACAATTTTTTTTTATATTTAGCTTATTGTCTTTGTGATGATCATAACAATTGGAACCCTCATGGGACTAGAACTCTTAACCTCCTTTATGGGGCAAGTGCTCTACCCGAGGCTTTGACTCAGATGTACAAGCTCTAATAGGTATAATCGTAGCTGTTTTCGAAGCATCCTCGTGGTTATCCCTAATTGAAAGTTGAAACCCCATGGGACTAGAACTTTTGACCTCTCCTAAGGATGATCATTGATGGAAATATACCACTTAGTAATATTCATACATACCTAATAATGGTAGAACACTTATTGTTCATTCACTTAGGCAACAAAATCAACTTTTATAGGCAGGCTGATCAAAAAACAAGTCTGAAACTATACAGGTTCTTATGGCACTTTCAAGAAATATTTTTCCTCCCGGCTATAGAATTCAAGATATTAAGATGATCAAATGGCTTAAACTGCGAGGGGTGTTGTTCATCAACAAACTCTTTTGCTGTTTCTATTATCTCTTCCAAAAATGAAAGTTGAGCTATAGAATATCTACTTTCATTTCCATTCATGGTAACTCAATGAGTCAATATAGAGGTAATACACTCTTTCATTACTTGATACCCTAATTAAGTATTGTTGATGTTGTTGTTGTCTTCTTAATATTGTATGCCCTATCTTGTCACAACTATTTTGTTAATATTATTTGGCCAAGGTGGTTGAATAGCCCTTCTTTTATGACTTGGGAGCTAGAAAAAATTATCTTATAATATCATCCTGATGTGATATAATTGGCATTACATGAGTATTACCCATTTCAATAATATCATTAACAGAGATTGGTACCACGTGAGTCAGATGACAGCTAAATAATTGTAATTTTTATTGCCTAATGACAAATGATCTTGTTGTTCTTTAGTTATAGGGAATAAGCATGAAATATGTGGACAAATGAGCTAATCAGCTACTCAAATGGCTGTCCTGTTTTCCATTTGTTTGGTTTATGGTCTTAGTCAATCTATTTTTCGCAATGATAAAGTATTATTTGCATCATTTCTGATCATAATTATTTCCTTTATGGAACAATTTTTTGGTGTAGATCAATAATAATTGAACCTATGTTCATTATGCTTATGTTTTCTGATCTCATAGCTCCCTTTATTATTTTGGTTCAGGCCTTTACCTGTAGCACATTTTGAGAGTCATTAAGTATAAATTTGATCATATATGATTAGTTTCAAATTGGCTTAAAAAACATTGTTAAGGTGACCATGAAACCAATTCCCAGGTTTAATTATAGTTTGTTGTCTATTATGGTCCCCATATCTGGTAAAGGTCATTTTCCCATCTGAGCCTTTGTTATTAAGATTATTATACAATCCTTTTGTTTTCATGACATATAAATGATAAAAACTTTGTCTGTCTTATTATTAGTTTTGTGGTCTCCTTTTCTGTCTTATTAGTTATTATCACAGACCCCATAAATGAAAAGCTGTGAAAGTTAAAATATTTTTTTTTGCCTCTATCACAATTCTTATTATTTAGCCTATCGTCCTTATGATCATAATCTTCCTCTTCTGATACCAGTAATGATTATGCTATTTATGATTGATCACTGATAGAACTATATCAGTTGGTTAAATTCATAAACACATGAATAATGATAGCGAGAAACAAACAACGTGTAAAATGGGTATGAATAGATTAAACAGCAAGTCCACACAGCTGTCACTGGGAAGACAATGGCCGTAGTAAAAACCGGAGATAAAATTGACGGCACTAATTTCTCCCCTAATCTATTTTATACGACTAGAGTTTAAATTAGGATAATATCAAAACCTCCAAGGATCCAAGTTACCCAATAATATCAGTTTTAGCGGAATAGGATCAATCAACCAATAATAATAATCAACCACGAACAATAAAGTACTGAAATAAGGTAAAAGCGAGAGACACCAAGATTTACGTGGAAAACCCAAAACGGGAAAAACCACGGGCGAAGGAGGCCGAGAATCAATCCACTATAATACTGCAGTTCTTACAAGCTTAAAAGGAGAACAAATTACAAAGCTTTAATAGTGAATGGTGATTAGGGATTAAACCCTAACTTTATGTTTGCCGTCGTACGTCGTACGTATGTATGTGAAGAAACAAGTTGTGAAATTTAATTTGTGGTGCTCTTCCGATTACATCTGCCAACATGTGATATATATACACATTAATTAATTTAAGTTTGGCTTAATGGCAAGAATGGCCCCTCAAGAATAAATGTATGTTAATTTGAAGACATATATTCTACAATCTCTACCTTGGCTTCAAATGAACAAGTCATACCATAAGCATCGAATGAAACGAAAAACACCAACAGCTAAGCAAACTCCAAAGCTCCGAAAGAAAAATACCTGCAGTCACCATATAGAGAAAAATTGATTCCGAAAAAATAATAATACCATCTCCGCCACGAGCCACTCGGGCTCAAATGCGTTTCATAGAACCTACCAAGTTCAATAATAAATTTAACTTGGCCATCGGAAGACCATAAGTGAAAATATCAATGAGATCATCACAAAGCACATCAAGTTCTTCAAATAATCCCTTCAACCAATTATCTCCCTTAGCAAATTCTGTAACCGCCATCTGTTCTCCCTCAGGAGAGGATAACAACACTTTAGTAGTAGGACTTAAAGCGGATGATTGCTTAAAATGAGCCGCAATGGGTGTGTTAACGGGCTCTGCTTCATGCAAATTGAAGCGACATAGGACTTTCTCGATAAAAATTTCCTGAGAAAGATGCAAGATCCTGGAATCCCTATCACGCACAATTATCATACCCAATATAATTTTAGCAGCCCCCAAGTCCGTTGTTTCAAAATCAACTTTCAACTGGTCTTTTAGTTTCAAAATCTCCATTAAATTTTTCGTTGCGAACAACATGTCATCCACGTATAAAAGTAAGTAGACTAAATCATCATCACACCTTTTATAATAAACGCAGTTATCGTAGGTGCACCTGCTGAATGTGTGACTGGTTAGAATAGAGTCTAACCTCCTATACCATTGTTCAAGAGATTGCTTGAGGCAATAAAGAGCTTTATAAAATTTATACACATAGTCCTTCTTGCCAGAAACTACAAACCTCTCGGGTTGTATAAATATCTCCTCCGCAAGCTCACCATTTAAGAAAGTTGTTGAAACATCAAGTTGATCTAATTTATAATCATTAGAAACAACCAAACCCAACAAAGCACGGATAGAAATATGTTTGACAATAAGAGAATATATGTCAGTATCATTAACATTTGTAACCTGACTGTAACCTTTAGCTACTAACCGGGTGTCATACCTTGGTTTCTCATCCGGATTAATGGATTTCTTGAGCTTGTAGATCCATTTGCATTTATCAGACTCAATATCTTCAGCAACAGTAAGAGCATAAGCAAAAAATTCCTTTGGTGGCTTAATAGTACTCGAAGGAATAGTAGGTGTAGTAAAAAACTCCACCTCCCCTTGAGCTTTCTCCTTGCATGCCTCAGATGATTCCTCCATATTAAAAGAATAGTCAACGACTCGCTGAATCATAATGGTCTCGTCAAAAGTGACATCTCTTGAGATAATAACCTTTTGCAACTCAAAACTCCATAACCTATAATCTTTTACCCCTGGATTGTACCCAATAAAAACACATTTAAATTCCACCGGTTCTAACTTCTCATTGTCAACTCGTGCAAAAGCTGGACATCCAAACGGTTTTAAATCTGTATAATCGGCAGGTTTCCCGAACCATAACTCAAATGGAGTTTTATTTTCAATTGCTCGTGACGGTGAACGGTTGATTAAATAGCAAGCAGTAGAAGCAGCCTCCGCCCAAAAAGACTTTGGCAATTTGGAAATAATAAGCATACACCGGACCTTCTCCATAATAGTGTGATTCATCATTTCGGCTACACCATCATGTTGAGTTGTATGGACTACTGAACAATAAAAAATAATGCCCACCTTTCGGCAATAGGCATTAAACTCATCTAAACAAAATTCAAGTCCACCATCCATAAAAAGATACTTTATCTCCAAACTAGTTTGCTTTTCAACCTGCACTTTCCAATTCTTGAAAGTAACAAATATATCTCCCTTATGTTTTAAAAAGAATGACCATACCTTTCGGGAAAAGTCATCAACAATAGTAAGCATGTAGGAAGCTCCACCTTTCGAAGCAACTTCCGTCGGTCCATATAAATCCAAGTGAACATATTCAAGTGGTCCTCGTGTTGCATGAATACCACTCATAAAAGTCACTCGTTTTGCCTTGCCGCATATACAGTCTTCACAAATCTTTGAACCAACAACCTTATGTCCTCCTAATAAACCTCTTCGACTCAATTCAGACATGCCGTGAAAATTCATATGGCCGAGTCGAAGGTGCCAAAGACGAGAACGGTCTAAATCAGATAAAGAGTATGAGACATCAGCTGCATAAACTATTAGAAGTTCTCCAACACAATCAACCTCAGCTACATCGACTTCGGCTGATGTACTACCCCTTTTATATTCTGCTGCTGCATTCTCCTTTTCTTTATTCTTTAATTTGAAACATTCATCAATTGTATGCCCTTTCTTATGACAATAGTTGCAAAACTTTCGTTTGCCGGAGGATTGAGAGTTTTTACCTCTATCGGTTGTTGCTCCTCTAGCGTTCAAACCTTCAGCTTTCACGTCACCAGAATCACCACCTGTAATCTGTTTCATTTTCTCTTTTGAATCCAAAGCAGTTAAAACTTCATCCAGAACAAGAGTGTCACGACTATAAATGATAGTATCACGAAAGTGACCATAAGAGTAAGGCAAAGATGATAACAAAAACAGAGCCAAATCTTCATCATCATATTTAACATCCATATTCTCTAAGTTACCGACTAACTCTTTGAATGTGGATATATGATTAGCTAAAGAACTCCCTTCAGACATCTTCAGATTGAACAATTGTTGCTTTAAATGCAACTTGTTGGGTAAGCTCTTCGTCATCAACAATTGCTCTAACTTTAACCATAAAGCAGCCGCAGAAGTTTCCTTCAACACATCCTGTAAAACATCATTAGATAAATGTAAACGAATTAGAGAAGAAGCTTTCAAATCTTTCATCTATTTTTATGTCTGGGTCCATGAAGCTGGCATTTTCTCAAACCCTAAAAGTGCCTCGTGTAAATCCATCTGAATCAAAATATCTCTCATCTAAACTTGCCACAAAGGAAACCTGGTGTTCCGGTCAAGTAAAGGAATATCATACTTCATTGAAGACATGGTTAATCAACTTGGCAGAAAAGTAATCCCAATAAACTAATATCAAGAGCAACCTGGCTCTGATACCAATTGTAGTAAAAACCGGAGATAAAATTGACGGCACTAATTTCTCCCCTAATCTATTTTATACGACTAGAGTTTAAATTAGGATAATATCAAAACCTCCAAGGATCCAAGTTACCCAATAATATCAGTTTTAGCGGAATAGGATCAATCAACCAATAATAATAATCAACCACGAACAATAAAATACTGAAATAAGGTAAAAGCGAGAGACACCAAGATTTATGTGGAAAACCCAAAACGGGAAAAACCACGGGCGAAGGAGGCCGAGAATTAATCCACTATAATACTGCAGTTCTTACAAGCTTAAAAGGAGAACAAATTACAAAGCTTTAATGATGAATGGTGATTAGGGATTAAACCCTAATTTTATGTTTGCCGTCGTACGTCGTACGTATGTATGTGAAGAAACAAGTTGTGAAATTTAATTTGTGGTGCTCATCCGATTACATCTGCCAACATGTGATATATATACACATTAATTAATTTAAGTTTGGCTTAATGGCAAGAATGGCCCCTCAAGAATAAATATATGTTAATTTGAAGACATATATTCTACAATGGCTTTAAGTTAGCCTATCAATCAGTAGGACTCAATCTGATAGAGGGCCTGGAATAAGATTGATGCAAGATTGAGTTTGATAATTAATATCAACTTTTGAACTACTGCAAGATGTTTTGTTGAATTTTATTGGGCAGACTTAGATAACATCACTTTCCATTTAACTCTTTAGTTGTCCTCTACATATTTGGTCCTATTTTTGGAATTAGATTATCTAAATCAATAGATATTATAAATCAAGATGTTTGGATGTTTCTTGTTGATTAATGCATGATTGTTATCCTCCCACCGATTAAAACTCTTTGTTTTCTATCATCGTCTATAACTGGCAATAGTTGTAGATATTTTAATTTATTTTATTCTTTTTGTTATCTTCTTTTGTCTTTGAGAATCTTGATCTGTCCTATACGTTACACCTCTATTTCAGTTTTTATTTACTGCAAAAACTTACACATCCTATGTGGTTACAAGCTTTTGATTGATGGACCATTGTTCTTGATTGATGCTTGTTTAAATGTTAGAAAGCAATAAGTTTGGATGCTTCTTATTTGATTAATGCTTGTTTATAATTAACCCTTTAAAACTCTATAATATTTAATCACCTATACTTTGTAATATGTTTTATGTCAAGTTACAGATTTCAGTTGAGCCTAATGGTCCATTCTTTAGTTAATAGGTCTAGACTGTGACATATGACTATGTGCTTTGGTCTACAAATAGAGCCAATTTAGCGGTTTTTTGATCTAGTAACCACTTTTGATCCTTATCTAGTGCGGGACTTCATATCCAATTACTGAATTTAGAAGCAAATAATAAACATTATCACTTAAATAAAATAGGCATTGATATAAAGTACAAAATCACTAAGAAATCATCAAGAATTTTGGTTCCTAATAGCCTTCACATTATCCATACATAAATTAAGAAGGTAATATAACACTTAATATTCATTCTCTTAGACAACAAGATCAACTCACATAGACCCGATAAGCAAGTCTCAAACTCCACAATAGGTTTTTAAGGCACTTTCAAGAGTCCGGTTTTCCACCCGACTATAGAATTCCAGATATTTAAGATGGTCAAATGGCTTGTACCGCAAGGGGTGTTGTTCATCAACAAACTCTTTTGGTGTTTCTATCATCCCTCCTTCAAGAAATGAAAATTGAGCTATAGAATATCTACTTTCATTTCCATTCATGGTAACTCGATGGAAAGGTGAATACAATCTTTCATTACTCCAAGCCTGATCACAAATTTCAAATTGTCAGCTACATTAATATATATATGAAAGGTTTACTGTTTACAACACAGAAAGATAGTCGACTTTGGCATGATTTATGTGTTAGGTTATATGAACTTATAAGCTACTCGAGCTTGCTTAAGTTATATGAACCAACCTCAAGCTTAGTTGAGCATGAGCTCAATTCGGCTTGTTTACACCCCGACAGTTGTGAACCAATGACTAGGCTTTTCAATGCCATATATTGTAGGCTTGAAAGTTATCGACAAAGTCATTACTTAAGCTTGAAAGTTTTGAGGCTTTGAGGGTTTTTGTCAAACTTTTTGCAAGTGTTTTGGTTTTTTTGGGTAAAAAGATGGTTATCTCAAACAGAATTCAGACAAAAGTTAGTTAATAGATTTTAGAATTCAAAATATGTCACATAATAGTAACCAAATTGGTAGAAAGCTAGTCAAACTTACTTTCAACTTCATAATCACTCAAGTTTCAGTGATGATCAAATTATTTGAAAATTTTCAGTTTTAAGTAAAATCAAGGGAGCTAAATGAGATAGATGTGCAACTTGATTACTCTTGTGGGCCTCCCCCGCTTTCGGTTAAGGCCAGAAAGAATTATCTTACCTTTCTCTTCTGTCAGTCTTTGAAGTTTCCTTTCTTTGAAAACCAAGGATGAAGCTAGAATGTGGAGTAGTCACTTTTTTTCAAGTAACCATGTTTCATTAGTTTTTCACTCAGGTTGCTTAGTTTTATCCAAGTGTGAAAAATTTCACAACAATCATATAATATTGAAACTTGAATGGTTTTTAATATTAAAAGAATTCACTATGACAAGACTGATAACTGCAAGACTAACCATGGCTGCATCGCCTGACATGATTATGTATGATGAAGGCTGGAGCTCGACAGTGAACCACTGGCCATCCCTTGCTTTGACCTCTAAACCATTGACTCCATTTTGATGCAGAACAGTGATGAAGTCTTTATCAGTATGAGGAACAAAACCCATATTGTTTTCATTCTTTTGTGGTACCCTGTATTTCATCCCCCTACAAAGGTATGTCACCATTTTTCTATGAGCATCTAAGTACTTCTCTACACCATATGTTTCAAACACCATTCTTGTCACCATTTCTTCCAACTCTGCCACCAGTCTGTCGTATGCTAGCAGCGTTGAACTAACACCACAAGTAAATGTTATTGTTAATCAAACAGCAAGTTTCTATCTTTATTACACATGGCAAGATGGAACGGTTGGGTAACGGTTCAAAATGAGTCACAGGTTGAAATGAGTTGGATTGACCCATAAACAGTTCTTTTTTCCATTTTTAGAAATCTTTTTAAGAAAATTATTATTAATATGTTAGTTTTTTGATAACAAAGAGGATGTTATTATATTTCAACCCAGTTAACCCGTTGGAAATAAAACTCAACCCGTATAATATTTCTATAAAAACAAAGATAATTAAGGATCGAAGTTGGTTTACCTGAAAGCTTCATTTCCGGCGGGCCACATGACATCAATGAAACTTTGAACTCCATCAACTGTGTTTGAATAATCAAAGCCCATGCTTTCATAAAGAGGAATAAAAGGGATTTGACCAACATAGCCATATAAGGGCTTTGTGGACTTGTTTTGTACTTTAACTTCAGTAGGGAGATCAAACAGGTCTTGTAATCCATTGAAAACCGCATCATTTAGCTCTGGAGTTACTTTGTCAAACTCTGCTATGAAACAACCGTATTGCTCGAGTGCACGTGTGGCTTCGATGGAAGTGGCGAGCCATGACGTCGAACCAGGTTTCAAGTTTCTCTTGGTAGTAAAGTCGATTGTTGGAAGTTTATGCATCATCTTTTGTGTTTTTCTTCTGATTTTTTGTTGAATTAGGCAGTGACAAATGCAATGTGCATTCTATAGGTTGAGCTATTTATAGTAGATTACGGTTGAAATGTGTATAGGAAAATGTCAAACACAGATTCCATGACCGATTATGGTTAAAATGACAACAGAAAAAATGACAAATAAAATCATTTAATAGAGATTATGATTGAAATGGCATCGGAAACTCACTATATTTGTACAGGGAATCTCGTTTGGTGATGGTCGGTCCAAGAGTTCCACTCTGGCCCCATTATTTTTATTTTTCTGCGAAGCCAATTTTGACTATGGCTAGGCTGTATAAGTTCATAAGTATCTATTTCTCTTCTTACACTTATCAAATCAACGTCATATTATAGTCAAAATTTAATCGAAAGGTTGTCGTCTGGACAGGCAGACTTGATCAGGAGTTCTGCTTCATTGTTGATTAAATAAAACGGTTTAGTTTTGTCAAAAAAATTAAAAGGGTTTAATTCATAAAAGTGTATCCAACTGTACACATTTTGCTATTGTATGTATTAGACTTTCAAACTTACCGTTTGATGTACCGAAGTCTTTCAAACTTATCATTGTGTGTATCAAACCTGTTATAGCAGGTTACAAGCAGGTTATGCTTATGTGGATGATGATTGGGCGTTGATGTGGCTAGTGAAGTGGCTTTTCTTCTTTAACAAATAATTCAAAAAGAAAATATTTAAATAAAATATTAAATAATAACAAAATAAAAATATTTGATGGCTTTGAAGGTCATAATCATCCATCTTCGTTGATGGCTTCATCTGGAATAAAAATTTAGGGTTTCATCGATTTTGCTCCACCTGTTGATGGCTTTCGTTGACGGCTTCAAGATCTGAGTTTCGGTTCATATGACTTCATCATATGCTTCAAGATCTGAGTTTCGGTTCATACGAGTTCATCATCTGCTTCGAGATCTCAGTTTCGGTTCATACGAGTTCATCATCTGCTTCGAGATCTGAGTTTCGGTTCGAGATCTGAGTTTCTGTTCAAGATCTGCTTCATGCTTCGAACTGTAGATCTGCGTCGGTTCTAAGATGAATGTTTCGATTTGGGATGAAGATGAAGATGAATGTTCTAAGTGTTCATCGACTGCTTCATTTGCTTCGTTGATTAGGGTTCTTCAGGTTTGTTTTGTGATTTGGGGGTTCGATGCTTAGATCTGCCTTCATCTTCAAGTAAGTTTAGGTCTTTTTGATTAGATCTCAGTTCTTGGTTCAATTTCAGACTGGGTTGCGATTTAGGGTTTCGATTTTAGATTAGGTTGTGATTTAGGGTTTCGATTTTAGATTGGGTTGCAAACAGGTTTCAATTTCAGTTCATTGTTTGATTTAAGTTTAGGGTTGCTATTTAGATTTGTTTGTTCATCTTTTCTTCTAATTTCAGTTTCTTGTTCATCTTCTTCATGCTTCATCATCTTGTTGAATATGAAGATGTATTGACTAATACATAAATTGTTGATGTGGCATTAATTAATGATGTGGCATTTCATGATAATAAAAAATAAATAAAAATGAGAAAATGACTGCAACCTGCTTAATAGGTTAACTAATACATAAATTTGTTAATTTTCAAAACTTCAGTACATCAAATGGTAAGTTTGAAAGTCCAGTACATACAATAACAAAAGATGTATGATTGGATACACTTTTATGAACTAAACCCTAATTAAAAAAAAGATAAAAAACAAAAATCATAAATCCAAAACATATTTAAGATTTTCTTCTTAAAAAAGTTTGTTACTTTTAATGTCTTACTTTTTGTTTATTTTAATTGATTAACTAAATGATATTTAGATATTTTTTTTACTAGTCCACCAATTTGGTTAATCAGTAGAAATTGTTTATTGGTATTTGGCTATTTGCATACATA
This sequence comes from Pulicaria dysenterica, assembly GCA_947179395.2. Taxonomy (NCBI): domain Eukaryota; kingdom Viridiplantae; phylum Streptophyta; class Magnoliopsida; order Asterales; family Asteraceae; genus Pulicaria; species Pulicaria dysenterica. The sequence goes on along the minus strand of OX359293.1, from coordinate 79,037,679 downwards.
TTACTTTGGTATTTTTAATTATATGTTTAGTTTGTTTTTTTATAGTGGTGTATTTTTAGGGACCAATCTTATATTTTGTCCACCAATTTGCTTAATCAATGTTTTTAATTATATATTTAGTTTGTTTTTTTTATAGTGGTGTATTTTTAGGAACTATTTTTATATTTTGTCCTATATCCCAAAAAATAGTTAAGACCGCCGTGATTATCAGTACCAACATGTCAACATCACTTAAGTACGTGTGCATGTGACCCAACCCACAAAATCTCAAACATCTAATAGAAGAAATGTACAAAATATATCTCCATGTGGCATACAAAAGATGATGATTCTATGCACAGAGGCAACAAAAAGAGAAGAGAAAGAAACCTAGACGAGTGTTCATGCTCAATCAAAATAAGTGCCTAAAATATGTTTCATATGCAAAAGCTCATTTTTGATCAACATATATGAACTCCAAGTGAGGAAGTTGACTTGGGGCTGTATAATCGATTTAGAACTCACTATTGAGAAGATTTGTATAATCGATTTACGGTTTGCACCGTCAATTTAACTCTCGGTCAATTTACTAAGGGTGTTTGAATTAGCTTATTTTTTAAAGCTTAAACTTAGCTTATAACTTACTAGATAAGATATATGAAAAAATGTTATCGTGTGTGTAGTAACAATTGGATGCCGCAGCAGTACTATGCTAGTATTGATATAAAATGACCGAGAACAAGATATATGAAGGAAAAAAAGGCCCATAAGGTACATTGATAGCAGTACTATGCAATTTAAACGAACAGTTGTTCATCTGTAAACCAGAAAGATAAGCCAATAAACCCACAAAATAAGTTAATCCCGACATGTTAGTTTATGTAAGCCCACTTAAGGAAGGCCAAGATGCTCTATCGGTTTCTGGAATATATGGTTATTATGGTCCCTGAGAAGAATAAAGGAGTAAAAAAACCATTTGAACAACAACATAAAGGGAGGATTATTATATTACTCAGGTGAGGTTTGTTTTTTAAGATGTAAAAGGTCTTATGTTTCTTTCCATGTCTTGGAGAAAAGAGGACTGAATTAACACCACAATAAGTAGAGATATGTAGTTTAACAAGTAGTTTTGTTAGAACTTAAAGTTGTGTCCATTTATATTTTAGTGAAGTTTAGTTTATATATGATATTAATAATAGTTTAGGGTACATTATGTAAATACCCAAGGGGTATAAGTACTACTTGGCTAGCCCTATTCTAAATAAGCAATTCATACGTATCATCTTCAAAGTCTCGGTTCTCTCTCTATCGCATACATACATACGAAACGAGATCATCATTTTGATAATTGCTTCAATACATAATTGATACTTGATACAATTGGGTCCTACAATTGGTATCAGAGCCAAAGAGTGATTAAAAGGTAAGTTTTCGATTGTCCTTGGCATTGGCTTGATCGACTTATACGTTTCTGCCGTAGGTTTAGTTTTCTCATGATTATTGGTGTTTGATTCGAATTGTTTATTGGGATTATTAAGTTTGGTGTTTATTTCAAGTTTGGGATTGAAATAGCTTGTTTTGGTTGTGTTGTTTGGAGTAAAAGATTGATTTGCAGGTTGAAATTGTCGAAACTGATCTAGGGTTCGTAATTTTTCTTCAAGCCATTTGCATTTCAAGCCATTTGGTACTTCAAGCCATTTGCATTTCAAGTCATTTGATACTTCAAGCCATTTGGTGTTTCAAGCCATTTGGTATTTCAAACCGTTATCATTTCAAGCCATTTGCTCTTCAAGTCATTTGCTCTTCAAGCCATTTGCTTTGCCTTTCAAGCAGTTTGCTCTTCAAGCCATTTGCTTTGCATTTCAAGCCATTTGCCCTTTAAGCAGTTTGCCCTTTGATATTTCCGGATTTTACTATGTTTTTATCCGTAAATATTATGAGTCTTACACTTCTTTTTATACATAAATGAGTAGATAATACACTAAATTGTTATTTGGGATGCTTACAGGTCGGATATGGTGGAAAAGTTGAAGAAAGGGTGGAAAACGGAAGAAAATGAGAAAAGTTGTCAACTCCGACACACCACCTATTCTAGCACACACACACATTAGGCAAGTGTACCTAATCGTGTAATAGAATAGAGAGGCAAGTAATGGGTGTCGAATCCACGGAGAGCAGTGCAACACCAAAGAGAATTATAGACTAATAGTTAACCTAAAGATGGGGGTTTCAGGTCTAAGAAGGAGAAAAGAACTAGCAAGACTAAAGAAAGAACAATTAACTAAACTAATGAAGCAAAACAACCAAATAAATGACAAGTACTCACCTTAATCTCTCCCCCTAGTGTGATATATTTCAAGATCAGTTTAATTGATTACCTGGATTGACTTAGCTATACTCCACTTCCTATTTCGTACAACTATTGTGATACGGATAAAGAATAAAAACTTCCTATTGATCATCTAAATCCACACAACCTAGTTCATAATTCATCAAGCATATTAAAACAAGTTTAATATAAACCAACCGTTTCCTCGATTGTAAAGCCCTAGAAAATTAGGTTTAGGTTATGGAATCTGGATTCTGATTACTTTTCCTAGTAAACCCTTAAACGATTCATAGACAAACCATTTAAAGAGGAACATACTTCATATAAACTTCCTATTCATATTCAATATGAACCATAAATCCAGAAACGAAGATTAAAACCATAAAGATCCAAACTTTCATTAATTGAACATGGAACTAGAGTCAATCCAACGCTAAACAAAGAAATCAAAGCATATCCCAACTAGGGTTCAATCATAAGGTGAATACAATATGAGTTTAGCCCAAAAGTAGGCTTAGAACAACAAGAAGTCCCAAGAAACACATGATTAATCAAGAAAAGAATTCAAATCTAGACAAACCGAATGAACTTTGATGAATCTTGATGTTTGATCTTCAATCCTTGGCCTCCAATGGTGTTATGATGCTCCAAAAGTGTTTAAAAGTCGTGCTTTTTCGTTCTAGGGCCGGCCAATGGGTAATTATATTGAAAAACAATTCAAAATTTGAATTTAATTGAAGATAAGGTCTGACCGACATGGCCTCGCGGCGCGAGGAACCTAGGCTCGCGGCGCGACACTTTCTCTGTGAGAGATGACCATCAAACAAAAGTTGTAGCCCTCTAAGTCTAGTTTCCATGGCCGCTTGAATCACCTCAATCCGAGTTTGTATGACTGAGATATGATCAAAATAGTGGTGGTGTGTCGGAGTTGACAACTTTTCTCATTTTCTTCCGTTTTCCACCCTTTCTTCAACTTTTCCACCATATCCGACCTGTAAGCATCCCAAATAACAATTTAGTGTATTATCTACTCATTTATGTATAAAAAGAAGTGTAAGACTCATAATATTTACGGATAAAAACATAGTAAAATCCGGAAATATCACCCTTCAAGCCATTTGCCCTCCAAGCCATTCACCAAGCCATTCACCAAGCCATTCATCAAGCCATTTACCAAGCCATTTAATCAAGCCATTCAACATTCACCTTTAATCTCCACTCAAAGATCCGAGTTTCAAGTATCAAGATTCTTTTAAATAATGGCAGATTTGAGTTTTATTAAAGACACAAAGGTTACTGATTCTTCTTTTCATTTTTGGGAGCGTTGGTATATTTCTATTGAGGATATAAACTGTAAACGTGGTGCTGTTGACTTATACAATCTTATAGTTGATAAGAAGATCACTGCGAAAAAATGTGTGTCTCGAGATGGTGATGAGTACTCTTATATAGATTGTGATACCACTTTGGTTGAACAATTTCGTACCATTAAATGTCATTTAGATCGGAAAAGGGAAGAAGAAATAAGAAAAGAAACTTGTGTTCCTAAAGATTCAAGTGTTCTTCATGATACTCCAAAAGTGGAAAGTGAAAGAGTTAAAGTGGTGGAACCTGAAAAGGAAAAACTCGGTCGGGAAAAGGTTGAAACTGAGAAAAAGATATCAGATAATTTTGAAGAAGAAAATGTCAAGTTGATTCTTCAAATCTCCGAATTGACTGAAAAACTCATGATATCTGAAAACAAATATCATGATCTTGAGATTGAAAAAAGTGCTAAGATAAAAAACCTTGAGCAACAATTGTTGGATATTCAAAGTAAGTCTGCTTTAGAGAGAATGAATTTCGAGACCGAGAGAAATCAATTTGTGCTTTAAATTCAGAAATTGGAACAAGACTTACAACATTGTGTAGAAGAAAAGGTCGCGACATCTTCTGATTCTGAAAAAGTTCAAAAATGTAAGCCTCCTAAAGGGGAAGAAGTCAAGGTGGTTCATATAACAGTCCATGCAGGTGAATCATCAAAAAGTGTTACGCATCCGAAAACCACTCATTCTAAGGATGATCATACTGCACTCATGTCTTACGCGGAGAAATTTATAAACAAAGTCAAACTTCGGAGAAAGCTTTGGAACGAAAGTAAAGATAATTCTAAAGATATGATAGAACGTCGTCTTCCGCAAAACAATAATGCTTATGTTTCTCGTGCTACTCCTCACCGTGTTGCTCGTCCATTTGTCTGTGTTAGTCAAACAAGATCCTTCTCGAATGCTAACACGAATGCACGTCTTCCCACTTTGCCTAAGCTTAAATATCCATTTGTGGTTCGCTCCGTCAAACATCTCTTAAGACTTTCTAAGGAGAAAATTTGTATCAATCCACGTCACTTTTCCCTGGTTCTCTACCATAAGAAGATATATGTTCGAAAAATCAAGGGGGGGGCAAGGTAATGAAAATGTTTCAAGTCATTGTTGAAGATCAAGAGCTACATTCGAGGGGGAGCATATTTTCGTTTGAGGAATAGTTACAAAGATGATGAAATTCTGAAATTGAAGATTCCCTCAACAGTCATTCTCTGTTTATATTCAAGATCAAATGCTTCAGGCTCCAGCGAAGATAATAATCTTCGTTTATTATGCTTAATTGTAAAATGGACACAAAGGGGGAGAATGTTAGAACTTAAAGTTGTGTCCATTTATATTTTAGTGAAGTTTAGTTTATATATGACATTAATAATAGTTTAGAGTACATTATGTAAATACCCAAGGGGTATAAGTACTACTTGGCTAGCCCTATTCTAAATAAGCAATTCATACGTATCATCTTCAAGGTCTCGGTTCTCTCTCTATCGCATACATACATACGAAACGAGATCATCATTTTGATAATTGCTTCAATACATAATTGATACTTGATACAATTGGGTCTTACAAGTTTCGAGGGAAAAAAAACTCTTTAATATTATACAAATACATAATACATATCACAAGGTTAATACAAGTAGTTACACAGACAAAACCCTAACAACATAATCTATCTTTTCTGGAAATTAAAGGATCGAATGCAGTAAGCAAAGATGAAGGCGAATAAAAGAACCAACCCAATGTGCACCCCAGCAATAGCCCCAAGAAAATCATGCTTGAAACCGAAATACCGATCCAAGTAACCTTTAACCGTTTCAGAGTTGGTTAGTACATCCTCGTAGTCCCCAAACTGTGAAGCAACCATACCATAAATAGTCCATGCAATCGGGTTGCCCCAGTAGTACCACCTCCACCACACAGGAATGCTCTGCTTGTTACAAACACCATATTAGAACTAGATAAAAGTCATGACCTAATAATATCTAAAAAATGTTATCATTTAACTCAAACTTACAGGTCGTGGAATGATGAATCCCGAGAAGAGATTGAAGATTCCATAGAATGAAGCGGCAATGATGGCGGCAATGTTGGCGTTAGGGGTGATGGCGACCGTCATCATACCATAATAAGTCATGTAGAGGAAACAACAGAATTGGAAAAACAAATACCAAAAGAATTTAGCAGCAGTCCACTCGAACCCGATCATGGCATAGACTATGACACTGTAAACTCCTGTCTGGACCGCCACATACGGGATTTCCACTAAAACCTGAGCAAAAGCATAGGGCAGAGCAGAATACATCCCTGCAGCCCGTTCTCTGTAGAACACGGTTCTCTCAACGTCTACAACTGGCTGGACTGCTGATGCGTTTTGGACTCCTAAGAAGAGCACCGCTGCATACATGGATCCCATTGCGTTCAATAGATCTTGTTGGCTTTTCCTGGAATACATAAAATGGTTGATTACTTGTCAAGAAAGTGAGAGAAAAATGGAATATTATATGAATAGGGAATTATATTCTTTGATTGATGTTTACCTTTTACTGCCAATATCCCAGAACATGGTACCGAATATGAGTCCAATGAAGGTGGTGAAGATAAAACGTACGGCGGTGTATGGCGGGTTCCGCCAGTACGACCACCGTTGTTTCCACAGACACGCTACACATTGAACAAGGAAAGGTTGCGAGTATTGAGTTGGATAGAACAGATCTTTCGTCCCAGGACGTGGTACACTTAATTCAGCAATTAGAGCTTTGTTTCTCCTGCAATAAGTCAACAAAATAGTCAGCAAGAGGATAACTTTCTGAAGGGATAGATTGGCATGGAAGCATTGATGAAATGCTACTCACTTGTAAAGTTCAGAATTCCTGTAGATTGTAGTGAAATCAACTCCAAGAGAGAGTTCTTGTGCTGAAGTACTAACTTCCAACATCCACGTTGCAGGGTTATATCCGTCTTTTATCTTACTTATGCCATCAATAGCCTGTTGCAGAAAAAAATCCTTGATTTAGCCTAGAAAACTAGATAGAAGTTACTCGGGGGTTATACTTCAAACATGCAAATTTCTGCTTATTTCAAGTCTACTCATACTTGAAAGCTTTATTATACCTCGAAGTACTTGATTAACTCGCAAGAATGGCGTCCCACAGGTCCAACATAAAGCTCTTGTCCTCCTCTTTTCATCAAGAACAACTGCATAACCAGTAGTTATTAGACATGTATATTTGTTATAAACAATGAATTGAATCAATGTTCATAGGGATTATGAGGTTTTGCAGTTTGTACCTCATCAAAAGCTTCAAATATGTCAATGCTTGGTTGATGAATGGTGCAAACAACTGTTCTTCCAGTGTCCACAGTGTTCCTAACGGTTCTCATCACAATGGCAGCGGCTCGAGCATCTAGCCCTGAGGTTGGCTCGTCCATAAATATTATAGACGGGTTAGCAACAAGCTCAACTGCTATGGTTAACCGCTTGCGTTGTTCTGTTGATAGACCGTTGACACCAGGTAGCCCAACTAGTGAATCCTTTATTGGGTTCAGTTCCACAAGGTCCATGACCTCATCAACAAACATCTGTAAAAATAAGGAAGGAAAATATAAACATCACTCAACATTCAAGGAACTGCAAAAAACGGGCCTTTTTGATTGAAAAGGGGCTCGTTGAACATGGGTTTGTAGAATTATAGCTAACCTTTCTCTTGTGTTCATCAACATCTGATGACAACCTGAGCCAAGCAGAGTAGAGTAAAGACTCATAAACAGTAACATGAGGCGAATGGATGTCGTTTTGCTCACAATATCCAGAAATCCGAGCAAATGTTTCTTGTTTCTTTGGATACCCAGAAATCTTGACATCTCCCTCGATATACCCACCCGTTTTTCGACCGGCTAGCACATCCATAAGAGTAGTTTTTCCTGCACCACTCACACCCATTAGAGCCGTGAGAACACCAGGCCGGAAAGCCCCACTAACACCCTTAAGTAGCAGCAAACGGTCTTCAGCCACCCCTTGATCTTTCATTTCCTGCAATTGATTTCATAACCCATCAATAAAAATCTCATCTTTTCATAGGAATTCTATCTTTTTAACCAGTCAATAAAATTTCATATTTTTTGTGGGAATTCAATTGTTTTCAAGAATCTATGACCTTACCTGTGGCATATCGACAGAGTATTTAACATCATCAAAGGTAATCGAATGTGGTTCAAATGGAAGAATCATTCCTTTCTTCTTGTTTTGACTGCCTTCATGCTCTGATTCCTTCTTCATAGATGATAATTCAGCAACTGAATCACTTTCATCCTCTGCTGATACACTAGCTTGAGGTTTTTCAAAAGCTGTAAAACCAGGAAAAAATATGTTACAAGATGATACTACAAGATTTATAACAAGATTCCAACCATCAAAAAACACGGAATACTCACGGTTCAGGAAGGCGAGAGACAAAGCATAACAGGCATTGAAAGCGAAAATGAATCCAAATAAGGCAGCAACTGCTATCCAGTACCAATAAGCTTCTGCAAAGAACCCTCTTGCTGTGATAGAGAATTTCCCTACTGTTGAACCATTCAAAGGCTATACACAACACAAAATGCATTACAAAAAGTAAGATTATCAGACATAATAGAAATTATTTGTAACCCCCACAACTTAAGGCTCATGAAGTGCTCGTTTACACTTTCTATTTATGTGAGACAGGTTGCTAAAGGTACGTGTGACTTACAGTTTTCCAGCTATGTCCAAGAAACTCGTTCACTGCTATACCATTCATTGCATACATCATGGGAGATGACCAGTATCCCCACAACCACCAACTCTTGACATCATCTTCAATGAGGAAAACCCATTTGTTAGTAGTTGAAAAAAGAAGTCACATTATATATGTATTTTCAACACTGGCTAATATTATCGTATAATACCTCGTGACAGAACGAAACCACTCAATGCAAACACTAGAAGAATTGCAAATGAACCAAACGTGTTTGCAATGATCATATTCCTACCCATTGCTCCGATGAACCGAAACAATGCAGAAGACATTTGGTTGACAATCAACAGAATAAAGTACTGTTTGAAGAATCTGCAAGATGTTTGAAAAATATTAGTAAATGAAAGATAATATCATCGATTCATTGGACTCTTGATAAGTAGTTACCTTGAGACATTAGGATCAAATCCCATGACATAGTAAGTGAGAATTGTCCACACTGCAGCTTCAAGGAATGAAACAGGAATCTTGATGATCCATGATGGAACGGCATAAGCCCATGACGGATAAAAAAGGAACTTCCTTTGCTTGTAGAAAACAGGAAGTTTTGCAATTGTCATTGAAATCTCAGACATCCCATTAAACATGATCATAACCACACCAAAAAAGAGAGCACCATTATACAACCCTCCATCTTCTAGAGTATCTTTATGCATTTCAGTCCGGAGAAACACAGTTGAAGCAATGCTCGCCATCACAATTAGCTGAAAACAACCAACAAAGAAGGATGATGTTAGAAAATTAAGCAACAAATTGTTATAGAGACTATGAACCATCATAACTTTTTGAGTAACACTATACTTACTTGGAACAATTTGAAAATATAGACGAACGAGTTTCTTTTCATGAGCAATATTTCTCTGTCAGTGCAAGCTTTTAAGAGTTCTGTCTTATTCAAACCGTATTGTTCGGTTGTGAGAGCAGCAGGGTGGCTTTTGCTTTTGTCATATGGGGTCTCAATATCGGTTCCAATTTTCCTTCCAACATGAAATGATTGGAATGCTTCTGCAAATTCCTTGGCTTTCACAAATCTGTATGGTTCGTCTCTGTTCATCCAGTACTGCTGCTGATCTTTCTTTGATGTCACCTATAACAAATATTCAAGAGAGGTTAATACTTAATATGGTAATCTTATACACTTTATCTGGACATTACTAAATGGAAAAGCTTTCGTATATGTACTTACTTCTTGCAAGAAGTCAGCAACTCCTTTTCTTTCTGGGCATTTGAATCCCATTGATTCAAAAAACGCAAGAACATGTTCACGGGGACCTTGATACACAATCTTGCCATCAGTCAAGAGTATAATGTCATCAAACAGATCGTATGTTTCTGGTGCAGGCTGAAGGAGTGAAATGACAGCAGTACCCTCTAGAATGTGAAGAAACTGTTTAAGTGAATTTACAATCTGATAAGTGGTAGAACTATCCAACCCTGTTGATATCTCGTCCATAAGCAGAACCTTTGATGGCCCAACTATCATTTCACCCGTTGTCACACGCTTCTTTTGTCCACCTGAGATTCCCCTTATCATTTGATCCCCTACCATGGTGTCTGCACAAATGTCCAACCCCAATAGCTGCACAACAAACCAATTTTATATGATAAATCTTATATTCCACTTTTCTCTTAAAGGAGGAAACTTTAATCCTTTTACTTATGAATGGGTCAATTCACGTGTCAAATGAGAAAATATACAAATTACTTCAAAAGAAAACAGTTCATACCTTGAGAGTATAATCTGTGACCACACTAGCTTCTTGACCTTTGGTTGCAGCAGCCTGAATGGCAACAAACAATGATAATGATTTGGAATTTCAATCATGAAGGATTCGAAGTGCATGTTGTATGTAGATGATTTCTTACCTTCATGAAGATATCGATATCAGGATCAGGCTTTATGTTTGCATCCCTTTCCCTTCTTGACAACTCTGCTAACATATCTGCAGGTTTTTTAATATGAATTGTGTTATACAAACTTCTAACTAAGAAGAGTAATACAATAAAAAATAATCTGAAACTAACCGTAACGTGATCCAACGCCTTGACATCTTGCAGAGAAAGCCAATGTTTCTCTTACAGTCATTTCTCCAATATGGACATCATTTTGACTAATATAAGCAGAAGTTCTTTCCGGTACAAACTCGTGTAACTCATGGCCATTATATGTTACCCTACCCGAACTCTACATTTACCAAAAATGGAAATAAATAAAATATTAAAAAAAACACTAGTTAGAACTCTAAAATCGGGAGATGAAACCGAATATGTGACAAAGATATGAAAGTGGTGTTTCAGTGTTTGGAAAATATATTACCTTGAGCTCCTTCGCAAGTGTCCCAGCCAACGATAACAAGAGTGTTGTTTTCCCGGAACTTGGAGGACCCAGAAGTAATGTCATTCTACAAAAGTTTTCACACGAAAAATCAGTACAATTAACAAGAAAATCTATCAAAGAAAGTTACATTCATGAGGGTTTTATGTTCTTTATTCTCACCTTCTAGGCTTAATGACACCACTAACATCATCAAGGATAGTTATATGCTTCTTCGAATCCGGAAGTAGATGGAACAAACTCAATAGCCCCTATAACACATATATAAGAAAAATATTAATAAAATCCTCAACAACATCATCAGAATTCAGATACAATCAAGAATAATGTAACTTCACCTCAAATAACTCAATGTGAAAGTTTATAAAACTGGGTAAGGCCCTGCTTCCTGTATTAACATCAGCCTCCACAGTTACATGCTCAAATTTGACTTCAATTGTCGGCAAATCAATCCCAACCCTTCAAACATTTCAAAATAAGATCAAACCCATTAATTCAACCAATGATCAGGATAAAAAAAAAACAAATCAAACTGTAAAATCCAGAAGAATCAGGGCAAGCTTTTGGTACCTGTCAAGTCTGTCCCTGAGCTTCAGCAAGAACTTCTCATTATCTTCATCAGCAACTCTAACAAGTCTATCAAGTAAATGTTTTCTGTCATCTGTTCCAAGATCATCTACATCAACTTCATTAGCTGTTCCCTTTGATCCAAAAAGCAAACCCTTTTTCAATCGATCGAAAGTTGGTAGCTTTTCAAGAGAAGCCCATTTTAGGGCTTCTTCATCATCTTCTTCATGTGTAGATTTTGAGAAAACATCCATACCAGAATTCCTCCATACTGAAGTACTTCCAGATTTTAAACTTGGTGTTCTTGTACTAACTGCTCTTAAACTCCCTAATCTTATACTGTTTGCAGCTTTATATATATCACTTCCATCCATTTTGTAACTACACACTAATCAAAACCCACAAAACGTTGGTCTAAGAATAAAAAATCTTTGCAGATTTTGTTCTTTACGCCAATAAATCCTTAAATTCCCTCAAAATGATCAAAAATTGTTGTTGGTACTCGCTTGTTTTTGGTAAAACGAAATGGTTTTTTCACAAGAACAATGCGGTAAATTGTTGGCAAAATATCAAGAAACCGTTGTGGGTGTTGTTCTTTATGTCATGAAAACCGTGAATTCGCCCAAAAGAATAAGAAATTTGAAGTGGATATTCACAGATTGATTGTGAGATCAAAGGTGCTCTCTTGGGAGTGTGGGAAACAGAGGTAAAAGATATTTGGCAGATATTTCTTTTTTCTGTGTAAAGATATGATCTTTATACTGAATAAGATACAGAAGTATTTGTTTGAAGTTTGACTTTTTTATAACAGAAATGAGACCACAAAGTACAGAAGGGAGAAAGGAGAAGGAAAGAAGCATGTACACCAACCTGGCGGCCAATTTGAATTACTGTTCTAAGAATCTCCTTTCATCTTGACCACGTGGTACATTAAAATGATTGAATTGCAGAAACAGTCCCTTGACTCTTACTTCAAATCAATTTCAAATTAACATCCCTTATTAGTTGTAGCCAGCCTTTAGGTCATTAGTGACGCACAACAGAATCGTAACTCATCAACTACGTACTCAATGATATAGCCACATTATGTGTGCGATGGACCACCACGCATCCTTTAAAACAACACTGCAGATGGTTCGACTCATTTCAACAAACTTTGATACATCGTAAGACTGTGGTGTGTCCAAGACTAATACGAAGTACTACGCCATTGATGGATCCACTATTCATTTGCTTCTTATGATGATCGCCCCACACTTGAACGATGAATAAGTCTAGACAATGGTGTAGCTATTAGGATATAGGGATGTAATTATGTTAATAACCTGTACCCATTAAAAGTTCAGATAATTAAAATTTAGTTTAGAATTAGATACCTATAACAACAAAATTAAATAAGTTTTGTTCCAAAATTGACCTACCAAAAGATGACACAATTGAAAATTATCCAAAATATTTAAACAACTATATAAAAAGTTTTGTAAAAAGGTGTATTCAAGAAATTGTTAACAAGTTATAATACCTTAGTTTAATTTTGGTATATAAACAAAAAAAATTTATTGAGGAACACTTGTAAGTTTTCTTCCTTCTCTTTTTAAAACAGATATTATTCCCTTGTAACTAATTCTTAAAATAGAAGTACTATTTGTTTCAAATTTTTAATTTTAATATTTTATATATTTTACTTATTACGCTTTATTTTATAAGATATATATGATGTTATATCAATGCTTATTATTAAATAATAACCCAAAATAGAAAATTATGCATTTCACAATTTTAATTTTAGCCTCTTATTATATTTTCACTTTTTACAATTTTGCTTATATAAGATGAGATAAATTCAAATCAAATCCCGAAGTAGAAGTTCTGTTAATTTTTTATTTTGATCCTTAATGTATTTTTTCTTTTTACGTATTATTTTATAATATAAAAAAGATACATATTGTTGGTGATTTTAGTGTCACCGGTTTCATTTAGTGTAATGGATTTTATACGTGTGTTTTAAGAGGATTGAACTTTGTTCTAAAACAAGTATGGAGGGTGTGGAGTACACACTTGTTTACAATGAAAAATTCATGATTTTACTGTGGCAATATTGTAAACTCTAAAACTTGTTAACTCCCGTTTTGAGTTTGAAATCCTATTCGGATTGGCAGTTTTGAGATACACAGAACATACGAAGCATACACTTTCTCTCTGGTTCTGATCAATTTTCTGTGCCAAGAAATTTGATTTTGTACTTCTATAATTATCCCAATTCAGATTTCGTGATACCAGGCACATACGATCGAAATATCGAATTTGGACAGTGATTCATACGGTTGTAGAAGAAATCCGGTTTACAATTTTCTAACACATATGATATCATAACATTACTTATTTTTTACAAATAAAGGATTTTAACAACCATCTTATATAGAATATTATATATGTAAATTTAATTACTAAAAGAGACAATTATTTACATATCACTTGATGCAATCACGACCTTGATATATCTTGTAATGTTTGAAAAAAGAGTATGGTCAAAATCAGCATACTGGAGATAGTTGAGGGACGAGTTATATAACCAGGTGTAATAGACACCTTATATTATGATCTCGTTGCCTGAGATCGAGAACGCATGCTTGTTTTCGACTTTTCCCACCAACAGGCCGCTTCCTATTTTCTGCATATATTTTTATATGTAAACATATATTTCTAATTCCTTTATTTTTAATTGTCAATTTGGACTTTGAGGGTCAAAGTCTCTTCTATCTAGATGGTCAAAACCGTGCGGAAATTTTCCGATCGATGGTGCACTTGAGAGAGACGAGTTGTGCTTCTTCAAAATAATTTATTTTCCAATTATTAGAAATTATAAATAACATTTTTACTACTGATTATATCTTGCATTAATAGCAGTGTATAAACAATATTTTTTTAATAGAAAGAGTATTAATTAAGTAATACTTAATGAACGAGAATCCTTAGCCATCATGGATTATATATTCTATAATTATATGCATGATTGCATGTATAATTCTCCATTAAAAAAGTATTCGTTTTTATTATATATTATGTTTTTATGTACTATTTACTTTTTGTATATTGAAACTTCTTTATTATGTAAGATGTGAATCAAGTGGAGACACCCTCTCGTTGATCATATTCTTACTTTAATGGTAAACAAAGGTGTTCAATCATGCACGCATCATTCTAGAAGCTTTATTAATTAATTTTTATTTTTTAATTTACAAAATCCCCTAACGATGTTAAATTTATATCCACATATATAGCACGGTGTACGTATAGATTTTGAGTTAGAGTATCCGTAGTTTTATTATATCATGTGTCACATATTTGTTGCCAATGGGGTTTAATTAGCCCATCTGGTAAGACGTCCCCTTCCTCGCAAGAGGTTGGGAGATTAAATATTGCTGCATGCAGTGGGTTGAGGTTTTTTTCTTAGGGATTTCTTTCATGGAGTGAATGTGTGGTGTTCGAACATTGGTTAAAGTCAAATAAAGAGGGGCAGTTGAAAACCTGCCACCAAGCAATTCGAACCCACACTGGAGAGGCGGGAATTGTCCCCATTTGCCGGTCAAAAGAAATGTGTCACATTTTGTCATTTGGTATATGGATATCAGTATTTGTGTAATTGTCTATATTCAATATATCTTCATATCTTATTTATACGAGGTTGTTAGTGTTGTATACAAACACTAGCTAGCATTGTAAAGATTGATATCTTATTATAGATCGTTTGAGTCTTTACAAGATTTGAATCACAAAATCCTACTACGATGTATTAATTTCTTTTATATGTGTAGTAATTTATATCAATGATATATTGATATAAGATTTCAACTTTAAACATGAAAGTAACCATACAATACAACTCTTAAAGATTTATATTAGTATAAATTATGATATAATAAATTTAGATTTAAAAAGATAGACCTAAAGATATTATTAATCCAATCGAGATCTTACTATATTATAGTCAGGATTAGGATCGTACGTAACTACGTAAGATCATATGCACTAAAATAACATTTCTTTTATTCTTATCTAAAGCCTTAAAACGTTATGCTGATCATTTTTCTATTTTATAAACAATCACCTTTAAACACGTACTATATATGCATACTACATATTCGGTCGTATCCGAATATTTTGCGAAGACCACAAATATATTCAACTTTACTTTAAATGTGTTGAGATTATAAATTAAAAAAAAAGGTTTATTGAATCAAAGTACTATAAAATCTGTTTAAGTTATCAGAGTTTTTACCAAACAAGTGTAATTTAAAAACTTATTTACCAAAATGTTGTAGTTTTAAACATATTTACTAAAATGGTGTATTTTTCATTTAAAGAAGTTAATTATATAATTTAAACAAATATTATAATTAATTATAGTATTATACCTAATTAGTATTAGTTAAACAAATTTAAATTGGTAATTAATAATAATATATTATCTATTTATTTATTTAAATTCCCATCTTCATTCACCCGTAACACACCCATCACCGGCGACACTCCCGTTTTACCGGCGACACACCCGTTTCACCGGTGACACACCCCTTCCACCGGCGAGTTGTGGAGAATGAGATTTGCAGCGGCGACTTTGTGAGGATAGTGTGGATCGCCGGCGGTGACTGGACGAGAGAGAGGGATGTTCGGAGGCAACGGCTGTGAGGAGATATGGTTGTCGGCGGTAAACGGGGGATCCAACGGCGGCAAGGGGTGGTGGAATCCGTCAGCGGCAAGGGGGGTGGTGGAATCCGACAGCGGCAAGGAGGTGCTGGAATCCGACTGGGTGTGTGGGAGGGGGACCGACGAAACAGATTGCCGGGGACGAAAGTATGAACTCTGAAGGGATGGAGTTGATTTATTTTAATAGTTTAAATTATAATAATATAAAATTAAACATATGAACTCTGTATGGATGTGCTGAACCGACGAGGGGTATTTAAATTATTATGTACTATTAATTTAAATTATATAATTAACTTATTAAAACAAAAAATATAAAATTAAACATATGACCTCTGAAGGGATGTGCTGAACCGCCGGGGGGGGGGGGGGGGGGGGTATTAAATTATTATATAATATTAATTTAAATTATATAATTAACTTATTAAAACAAAAAATACACTCTTTTGGTAAATATGTTTAAAACCACACCATTTTGGTAAATAAGTTTCTCATATACACTTGTTTGGTCAAAAACTCAAGTTATCATTGAAAATAATAAACGTTTTTTTTTTGTCTAATAATACAATAAACTTTGTAAGAAGTTCGTTGTACCAAAAGATGACCTCATATACACGGCTTTGGTAACCTTTTTGAAATTAGTATTTTTTAAATTCCTTTTCAGCTTGTAAAAAGGATTTTTCTTCATGTTATTGAAGAAGGATAAACAACTATCAAACTACTCAGATTTGAACACTTGAAATGATCTGTACTTGAGATCAATATCGGAGACTTAATATATATGATGAAGATGCATGAAAACAAATAAACGATAATGGACAGATGGGGTGGTAAAAACGGAACATGCCCACAAGGGGCGATGAAGCTGATTGCACTAAACCCAATTAAAAAGGTCACAATAGATTATTCCGATGAGGAAGTTCTAATATGAAGATGGTTGTATAATGATAATTTAGAAAAAGTTCGTTTTATTTTAGTGCATTAAACCCAAGTAGGAAAAGGTCACCTTGCATAATCCCGATGAGAAAGTTCTAATAAACTCCGACCTTCGTGGAGAGAAAAACTGGTATGACTAATATGACAAGAAAAAAGTGCGATATATTGTTATAATTTTTTAAGAAACAAGGTTTACTTTATCTATTTACTTTAATAATTATGATCATTATTTTAAAATCGGACTGAACCAGCTAGTTTAACCAATACAATCAAGAACTAGAACTGAAGATAGTTTTTTAGAACAGTCAAACTTCTTATACTTGAACCAATATAATCAAGTAATAAAACCAGGTTAAACAAGATAGAACCACAATGAATCATAGAAAGATTTGCTTCTCCTTCAGTTTATAGACATTTTGCTTGGGTATAATTAACTCTTTGATTTGCCCAATTTATTTTGCTATTTTTGTATGTCTAAGAAGAAAAACAAAAACAAAATGCAGTTTCAAACATATCTTATTACAGTCTAAAACTAATTTGTCTTTTTGCGTGTTCTTTTAATAAGTTAAAATGCCATAATCAAGCTTTAATTATCATTCTTCTCCCATTAATTCTCTTAAACTATCTATTTGATGTTTGATAATTTCCAAGTATATCTTTATGTCGTTTGATATCTTTAATCATATTTTTTTAAGTTAATTAATATGTGTTCTGGTCCTTAGTTCCGGTTGAGCCACTAAATCGATGACATGACCGGTTCAATGCCTGGTTCGATTTTTAAAACATTGAGTTTAAGTTATTGCCTCTTTGGAACTTTTTTATTTTTATAACATATATTAATTTGTTATATTATATAGTACGATACATACGGCCCATCATAATTAGTTTCTTTTCTCGTCACATAAGTTGAAACCAATGTAAACAAATATGTAGCGACGGATAAATCTTCTTTACAAGGAAATATGAAATTTTCATATGAATTTTTCTGGTTATTCTTTTAATAATATACTAGACTAACTGCCCGTGTGATATACGGGTTGGTTTAAAAGATAATAAATATTTAAAAATAATAAAAACATATTAAAGAGTAATAAAACACGAATTAAATGAGAATTTTACAAAATAATTATAAAATATCATGGTAGAATCGAAGAGACGTCATTGTTTTTATTATATCAGTTATCAATCATTATTTTTAAAATCAACGGTAATAAAGTTAAACGTTATTGGTTATAATTTAAAAGAAATTAAAATAATTAAAATTTTGATTAAATATGAAATTTTAAAATATTATAAGGGTAAAATGTGATATTTATAAATTAAGGTGGACAAATATGATTTTATATGATTTAATAAGGGTATATATGAAATTATCTCTAATTAATTGGACTTTAAAAAGTCAAAATTGATTTTTTGATTTTAAATAAACGAATGATCAAAATTAAATATTTTGTAAAATTAATGATTCAGATCATTTAATAAAATATTTCAAATTAGTCTTTTATATATATACTAGACTAAATGCCCGTGTGATACACGGGTTGGTTTAAAACATAATAAATATTAAATATAAATAAAATGTATTAAATGATAATAAAACACGAATTGAATAAGAATTAAAAAAAATGACGACGTATTTGTATTTCTTATATAAATCATCAATAATTATTTTTATAAAAACGCGAAACATGATAAATATTAAATATGGAAACATCGACGCGACCGGGAGGACATACTTGACGGCAGAAACATAGTAGCATGATACGAAAAAACATGATTGTATTTCTTTTATAAATCACCAATAATTATTTTTACAATTAAGAGTAATAAATTTAAGCGTTATTGTTTAGTTAAAAAGGAACTAAAATGATTATAAAATATTTTAAAATGATAAAACTAAGAATTTGGTTAAATATGATACTTTGAAATATTATAAAAGGGTGAATATAATATTTGTAAATTAAGGTGGGCAAATACGATTTATATTGATTTAATAGGGGCATATATGAAATTATTACTAATAAATTTGACTCTAAAAAATCTAAATTGATTTTTTGATTAAAAGTGAATAAATAGTCAAGATTAAACTTTTTTCTAAATTAATGGTTCAGATCCTTTAATAAATTATATTAAATCAGTCTGTTTATATATATATATTAGAAGATATTTTATATTATAGTTAATGTATTATTTTAAAAAAGAAGTGTAAGAAAAATAATGGAAATATAAATTTCTATTATTTATAGTGTGCAAGTAAAAAAGGAAGGATTATTAAAAAGAATAAGTTTAAATCCAATTTTAAGCGAGTGAAATAATATACGATTGTTTAATAACTTAATTGTTTATAGATTTTTGATATTTATTATTGATTTAATTAAGGATTATTTATATTTTTTATATTAGTTTGACTCTAAAAAGTCAAAATTAAAATTTTAGAATTTAAGGTATTAACGGCTAATATTAAATCTTTTATTAAATGAAGGGTCAAGATTATCTAATAATCTGTTTCAAATTAGTCTTTTATATATATATTAGAAGATATTATATAGAGAGCGGTTAAAACGGGAACTGTTTTTCTTACGAGAAATGCGAGAACTATTTCTGGTCGATCATTTAATTTCCTGTCTTTTTATTTAATTTAAATAGGAAAGGGTAGTACGGGGATATTTTTACATTTCCCCAACTTTTTTAAAACTAGTATATCCATCAAAAGAAAATGTGTTAAATTACGAAAAATATATCAAATTAACGACAAAATTATGCTTTTTCATTTGAGACCGATCTTGCTATATTTTTTTGGAAATAAAATGTCGCGTTTGCTGGGGGGGGGGGGGGGGGGTTGGTACCAGCTCGACATATGATTAGTGCAAACCTACATTTGTGACTGTAAAAAAACTGAGTAAATCTGTGCATATGCACATGTGCAAATTTTGCACTAGTGCATATGTTGAGTTGTACTAGAAAAAAACCCAGCAAACACAATTTTGTTTTTTTATTGAAAAAACTATATAAAGACCGGTCTTAAATTAAAGAGCATAATTATCTCGTTAATCTAGTATAATTTTTGTAATTTAACACCTTTTGGTTTGATATATGTATTAGTTTTAAAAAAGTGAGGGTAATGTAAAAATATCCAAATTACCCTTAATTAATTAAGGATAAGTTTGATTAGTAAAAAAAAGGTTTGATTAGTTTAAGGTTATCTATTAACAACTCTTCAATCTCAATCATACATCTCTTTGATCAACGGCTGTAATTGGTTTTCACAGTCCTTGTACGAAAAACGGTTCCCGTTTAAATCGTCTCCTATATAGGTATATAGGAAGAATTCATTTGAGAACCATTCTTAGTGCGATAACCAATCTAAGGCGTCAAATTCCCCCTACTTCAATGTCATTGTCCACTTATGAATTTCTCACATGCACCCTGCCACACTCTATCCCTCCACACTCTCCATCCATGATCTTCCCATAGATAAGAAACGACTTAAATTGGTTCTCGCGCTAACAACAGTTCTCGAATGAACCCTCCCATAGGTATGTGTGTGTGTGTGTGTGTGTATATATATATATATATATGTATGTGTGTGTGTAATGCATATTTTTTAAAGGCAAAGACTAGTATTGTATTGAACTAAGAGTAGGAAATATTACAAGGATGTGAGGTTTCAAAGCATGAAACCGTACCACCAACAAAAGAAGAATACAATGTAATTTGACCTACTCTAGAAAATAGCGAATATCTTGCAAGTAATTCAACCAACCCCCACCATTGTTGAGTGATCCAATCTTCCCACCTTATTGCACCCTTGCGAAGGCGATTTGAGATCCACATTTAGGTAAATATATTAGAACGAGATGCCTTTTACCTGCGCGTTGCAGCGGGGTTTTAGCATAACCGATATATAAAAATAATATTCGAACATGATATATGCGTTTTTATACATGTTTTACATGTTAGAATACCCCGTACTTAGCCCAAATACAAGGTGAATACTTCTAATATGGATCTAATATGTTTAACATTCATCATGCAGGTTACAAAGAGCTTTAAGCAAGATAAATGGGCAAAACAAGGAAAGAATTGAAGAAAATAGAAGAATAGTGAAAAAATGATCACTACGGCCGTAGGATATAATCCCTACGACCGTAGGAAGCCATCTTCTAGAATCCATCATTGCCTGCCAGATCTTGCGTGTCCCGGACAAGTGGTTTAACGTTGCGTGTGTAGAAAATTCAGTCATGATTTCCTACGGCCGTAGTAGCTTATTCCTACGGCCGTAGGAAGCCCACTTACAGCAGATTAAATTCAGAATTCTGCCATTTTGCAAGGAGTTACAATTTTCACCTCCACTCCGGAAAAACACATCCATATACCCTCTCTAAATATCCTAACACTCCAGAGGACTTCTCTTGGTGATTCTAAGGAGGAGAGCTTGGATCTTGAAGGCTTGGAACAACATTTGGAGCTTGGATTCATTAGTTATATCATTGCTAGCTTGGGTATACTATTTCCATTTATTATATCAATCATGTACCCATGTGTTCCAGATGTTGTAATGTTACTATTTTTGTATATGGATAACTAAACTCATTTCACTTGGGCCAAGATGATTCTTGGCTAGTTATGGCAATATATTTGACTTTTATGTTGACTTGATTCATATATGCATGTTTAATCTTGAATACAAATGTGTTTTATCAACTTCGTATGTTTAATCTAACCATGTTCATGTGTGATAATGTGTATATGATAACTCATTCATGTTTTAACATATGAATATTCAAGAATGATGGTTTATTTTACTAATTCCATGTTAAGTTTGTATTAGAAATGATACATCTTGCATGGTTGTCATTAGATGTCATTTTTAGAATATGATTTGAATCATTTCAGGTTCATCCATTATTGGTTATGTTAATCATATGTTGGTTTTATGCATGCCTTATGATTATAGATGAAAATCTTGTTATTTGGTGTATTTATGGGTTAAACATGCTACTAATGATTAAATGATTCACAAAGATGTTTGTTGGGTTGTTTAGATGGTGAAATGAACTCTCATTTATGCCTTTGATATGCTGGTCTTGGTGTTCAATGTGCATATCATATGATTCATGTTTAAAGAAGTGTTGGCTTTACTAGAAATGGTAGGTTTAACATGTTCATATCTTTAGAAATCATGTGACTAAACATTAAGAATCCCTTAAGTGTGAGGTTTGAGTTTAGATGAGTTTATGACCCCATTGTACCAGTTTACATGTGTTTATGATCTGAGATTAAAGTCTAGATTGTAATTTGTTGTTGAATACCTTTATGTTAGATTTGAATGTTCTGTCGGATGGGTCCCTACGGCCGTAGGAAGAAATCCCTACAGCCGTAGGAATGTCCAGGCTGCTACGACCGTAGTAGATACTTACTACGGCCGTAGGAGCCATTTTCACCACCAGTGTGCTGTTTTTGCTTGTTTTAACTAATTTAACTGCTTTGACACCTTTTTGGGTTCTGAGGACTACTGGACAAATCATTTGAAAAGATGTTTGTCTTTGTAGTCTGATTTGGACGCGATCCGGTGGATCTGTAGTTGAATTCTGATATGCCGTTACTTGCTTAATTATGTTTAAGTGTTGAATCTGAGTCTTGATAACTTGAGTGAAGATTTGTGCATGATAATATGGTTTTGTCAAGTATTAGAACAACATGTTATGCGCTTAATCTATTCAAGTCTTCATATTATGTTTTGTATTGTGTTATTGCCATAATTAGTCTCGATGATTCGAAAGCCTGAGTGAATCTGTTATCCTGCTGATTACCTTCTGTGTTGGTCTATGTTAGTTGCTGTAGTCCTTAATTAATTTAGTTCTTTCTGTCACTTGCTTAATATTAATCCTGCTGATCAAACAACAATGAGACTTAAGTATTGGTAGCTTCCTGTCCTGGTGGAACGACATCCGGTCTTACCGAGTCTATACTACTATTGACCAGGTTATACTTGCCTGAGTCGTGTGTAGTATCTGCTTAGTAACATCGTTTTTATAAATTTAAAACGAGGTTATGTCCCAAGATTTTATAAATAAAAACCAGCAGTCTTGTGCACACCAGAACACATATATTAAAAATAAAATGGGGAAAAACAACACCGCATTTGACGTATTTCTTTCTTTGTTAGGTTTTTAATGTATAATGTTCGGTGCAAGTTTAATATATATATATATATATATATATATATTAATTTAAATAATAATGTTATATAATAGTTATTGAATGAAATATAGTATTAAATCATGTTAGTGCATACATGGTCACACATTAAGAAATGCACTCCTTATTTTGATGATGATAAAAATATGAACAAGTAATATTATTGCTTATCAAATTTATTCATATGTTCATATGCTACATTCTTTAAAGATCAACAAGCCTAAAATTAATGATCAAGTAAAGAACAAATAATTGAAGACTTCAATTCAACAAGAAAAGAAGAAATCAAGATAAAGGAACCTTCACGGTCGATCCCACGGTCGACCGTGAATCAACCGTCGCTGCTCAGCTCACAACTCTAAAATATTGTTCTTCTTCAAGTCAACCGAACGTACTCAACAAGTGAAGATGATATCTTCAAAGCCGATGACGAACATATCTACAAACAAGAGTTCGAATTATATGAGCTTACAAATACCAAATACAATCCCACTTTAAAATAATACACAACCATATTTAGCAAAGGAATCTCCCAAAGGGGTAAAATTTCAACATGTTTTGTGTATTGGTTTCCAAACTTCCATTTTTGTTTTTAAATTCAAACATTAGAAGTATGGGATCAACCAACCTTTTGAACATCTACTTTTCAGTTGATTTTTATGGTAAAAATGAGTTGAGTGAGGTTTAAATAAAGTCTAACGTCTATAATTGAAAGGCTCAAAAAAGTTCCAGGAAGCTGACGGTTTTAGCCACGGTCGACCGTGGCTAAAACCGTGAGATGTCTGGACACTTTTTGAGCTCGCTCCTTTTTCCTTATTTAAACCAACTCAAACCTCATTCATTACTTACCTCTTGTACAACAAAAACACATAACATATATTCATATCTTGTGAGCTCATATACTTTGATAATATTCAATCTTTCAAGATCAAGATCCAAGCAAGAGTGAAAGCCATCAAAGTTCAAACATTACAACTTCATTCATATATTTTGTAATAGTGTGAGGATCAACTCTAGCCTTCCAAATTAGAGTGAAGTAAGGATCATCTCTAGCCTTTAGAATTAGAGATAAGTAAGGATCAACTCTAACCTTTAGAATTAGAGTGAAGCAAGGTTATCTTTACCTTACTTGCAAGTTTGAAGTGTTAATTCTTGCAAGTGAAAAAGAGAAGTGTAAAAGGTTTATGTCTACCTTCAAAGAGAGAAGCTAGTGGAGCAAACTC
Organism: Pulicaria dysenterica; assembly: GCA_947179395.2. Classification (NCBI taxonomy): domain Eukaryota; kingdom Viridiplantae; phylum Streptophyta; class Magnoliopsida; order Asterales; family Asteraceae; genus Pulicaria; species Pulicaria dysenterica. The sequence continues at coordinate 79,013,266 of OX359293.1, read as the reverse complement.
TTGGTGGGTGAGGCCAAGGAGTGGATGTAGTGCAAGTTTGTTAACACTTGCATGAACCACTATAAATCTCTTGTCTACACTTGGTGATATCTCTCTACCCTTACTCCCTTTATTTCAAGTATATATATTTGTTGTGTTATAAACTTCAAGAAAAATCTTTTATACACAACTTACAAATTTTATTTGTGAAAATTTGGTAAACTAAGTAAAATAACCTATTCACCCCCCTCTAGGTTCCAACAAATCACAAAATACATTGTTTAAATAAATATCATTTTACGATAAAAATTATATAACAATGTAAATAAAAATAATATGGTGACAAAGATATATTTATATTTGCACCGGATGTTATATTTAAAAGTGATAAAACAAAACAATAAAAACATAAATAAAATTAATAATAAAATTGTAAAAGATAATCACGATTATCTCTTAAAAAAAGCATGACATAAAGTTGGGTTCCGTGGCTTAAAAGGAATGGCACTTACCAACCCGCCAAAGGGTAATTTTGGTTATATTTTGCAACTAAATAATATATAACATTTAATAGGAAAGTTACTGTTCACTGAACAGTAACTCTTCCACATAAATGTTAGATAAAATTATATAACAATGTAGATAAAAAATAATATAGTGACAAAGATATATTTATATTTGCACCGGGTGTTATATTTTAAAAGTTATAAAACTAAACAATAAAAACATAAAATTAATAATAAAATTGTAAAAGAAAATCACGATTATCTCTAAAAAAACAAAGCATGACATAAAGTTGGGTAGAATCGAACATGGGTTCCATGGCTTAAAAGGAATAGCAATTAGTAAATTTTGTTATATTTTGCAGCTAAATAATATATAACATTTAATAGGAAAGTTACCGTTCATTTAACAGTAAGACACCATTAAACGATGTAAATAAATGCCACTTCATAATAAAACAGTCACAACTTGAATACGTATCTGGCATATTTTGGATCAAGCGTGGTGGTGGCCATAGGGTGTTATGAATGAATTAAAATTTTAATCACAGCTATTTATACTTTAAATATAAAAACATGGGGAGGGTTCATGCGAGAACCGTTGTTAGTGCGAGAACCGCGAGAACCAATCTCGGCCGTTCCTTGGATATGAGAAGTTTCATGGATGGTGAGCGTGGAGGGATAGAGTGTGGTAGGGTGCATGTGAGGAATTCATGGGTGGGCAATGACATTGAATTAGGGGGAATTGAACGGCTAAGATTGGTTCTCGCGCTAACAACGGTTCTCGCATGAACTTTTGTCATAAAAACATTACACATCAAATAGCAATTGTCACAATTATTTTGAGTTTCTTTAAGTTTATTAGAAAAAGCAATAAGACATAAATTGATAACAATTCAAGGTATCGGTACAATCGGATCAAAGTGATTCTTCAAACCGATTGAGCCCTTTATCCACTCATACTCCAAACCAATTCTTAGTACAACCCACCAGGTCAGCACGATGTTCAAAACATTATAAAAAGCCTCCTTGGTGAAAAAGTGAAAACATAGAAGCGTTAAGGTGGCAAAAAATGAATACTTGGATAGTACATGTCAGGATATTATTCTAACGAGAACTATTTTTCACGTTATAACTCTGAAAACCAATCTAGCCCCCTGATTAAATTAAATTAATGGCTATTAATGACAATAATTTATTAATGCACTCGGTAATGAATTATTTAATAACACATTAATTAGAGATATTATAAAAAATTCAAGTCTCACTTATTATTGACGGTCTAACGGTGGGCAATTCAAGGTTGAGTAAATACATAAGTGACAAAAATACAAATGTTACTGAATCATTAATAATGTTATCAGCAAGTTCGTATGAAAAATAGTTCTCTTTTAAACTTCTCACATACATGTCAAACAATTTGGGTCACACAATTATTAAATCAAGGTTCTAGCTCGTCATCATATTTTTTTATACTAGAAAAAATATAAAAGTTTAAAAAAATATTAGAAGTTTACCAGACGTGCAAAACTTGATGTATCATGTTTACAAGTAGAGTAATTACTTCAAGAAAAATATTAATACTAATTATAATGTATTGCTAATCTTTATTATGTTCAATTGTTCAAATCATTACTGCCAATTTTACTCTTTGAGAAAAATGATAATAGTAATACCTCTTTTAATCATTTGCTTCCCAGCCGCCTAACCCTACCTTGACTTTTTAATTATGAACGTCGTTTTCTTTTTACACTATTATTGGAAGGTATTATAGATTTTTTTAATGTTTGTTAAATCAATCCAAAAGAAAATTAGGAAACATGATTTGATATCAATAATATCTCATAAACTCTATTATTGAAACAAATAATAGTTTTTTTATCTTTTATAAACGACAGCAAAGTAAACTTATATTAAAAAAACTAGCTAGGCGCTACAAACAAAAAAACAGAAAAGAAGATTACAAAGGAAATGACAAATTGGGAGAACAACACAAACTAAGCCAACTTATTAAATATATATTTTTTTTACTTCATGAAAAATCTCATTTCAGAAAAACAAATCTACCAGCAAAACATGGAGATCAGAGATCAGTACAGTAAGCTTTTCCTCTTTAATATTCAAAGAATCTCCCCAAGATAACAAGGACAAACTAAGAAACACCCACCTAATTCATATTTTGGAGCTCCAATCAAATCAAAAAAGCAAATATTTGACAGAAGTAGCTCAAGTTTCTATTTTTATAAAGTTGTCTGAGAAAGTAGTTATAACTGAAAATAATAACATGAAATGAGAGTTAGGTTTTTATAGCCTTTTCTTAAGAGTGTTTATTTTTGAGTTTTTATTAAGACCTCATAAGTTTATCAATCAAACAAAACTTGAGTTTGAACTTTAGCTTTAAATACACCTTAGAAGACAAATTCCATAAAAATTGAAATATTCTGCAAATTAAAGAACAGATCATGTAGCAATATTCTGAAGGAGACAATACAAAGGACCCACAACACATAAAACATTTAAAAAGAATAAATCCACATATAGTAGAACATAGTGATAGACAAATTTTTAAAAAAAAAAAACATAAAGCCAGATGGTCCGAATGGAATAACACCAACTAAGAGTAAAGGTACATCCACTTGATGAAAGCCATCGTATTTAAACAAAGGAATTAAATTCAAGATCCAAGTCAAATAAGCAACTTCTGGTGATTTACTAAAGCGATTTGATCTAACAGAAAATTTTTAAGAATGAAAGTTCAAGAAAGAAAATTTAAAAAAAAAATCCTTTCAAATCATTTATTTCTCTCCTAAAAAAACTTAGAAACACAAATTTTTTTAAATTAATTTCTTCTTCCAAACTATTTCTTTTTTCTTTAAACTAGAACTTTGAAACACAGTGTTAATCAAAGTTCAACATATAGAAACAAAAATCTCCTAATATATTTCAGTTTAAATTAAATGAACTGACTCCTAAATTGTTTCATATATGACTTTTGAAGATAACACTTATATTATTATCTTTACATAGTTGTAGTTTAGATTAACAAAGTGAAGTGGTAATTTATCATGATATTTTGAAGGGTATTTTAGTAACTTAACCTTAAAATCATGAGATATTAAAATCTTATGAGATTTTGTCATGTGATCTACTAGCCACCATATTTTCAAATTAATACACACACACAAATATTTCTTGCTTCCCATTTCTCATTTTTATATATTCTTTTTATTTTTTTCCATTTTGGTTTATCATAACTACAATAAAAAAATCTTTTTTATATTTATTTATATTAAAAAGTGATATATATTTTGTCATGAGATAGTTGCTAGAAAAGATCGTTGTCCGCCGTTGTTGTAAAGTATTAATGAGTGTCCGAATCAGTTATGTTGGTTGTAATAGTAGTTGACGGTGAAACAACGATGTCAAGATTAACTTTGCAGAGAGCATCTTATGAAAGTTAAATTTTTTCTTAGGAAAGCCGACCAAGTAATAAAGATGATTTGTAGTAGTAGGTAAGATAGTAGATGATCTTGTGAGCGTGTAAAGTAAAAATAAAACGAAGTTTTTTTTTATTATTATAGGAAAAGATTTAAATATTATGAAAATTAGATAATAGAATATTTGAATGTTATTTTCCTTTAATTTTGTAATTTTATTCATTTTAGTTAATAAAAATAAAATAAATCTTATTTTTTTTTACTTTTATTATGTATCTGTTTGTATATTTCTAAATAAAACATCTATGTTAGATGCATTTTATGTGAAATATTTTTTATAACACTATCACACTAACTAATTGTGTAGCTAATATAATTAAATATTGAAACTTAAGTTGTTTTCGTCTTTAATAAAAGGCTTTTAATGATTTTCATTCAATAACACTAAATGTTCATTACTATTATTTGATTTTTTAAGAAAACGGGTTAAATGCACATAATGAAATAATGTATTAATATGTTTTTATCCCGACGTAACGCGCGGGCAAAAAGAAAAACTTGTTGATATCAAAACATGTTGTGAAACAAACTTTTAAAGGAACATGTAAACAAACTTTTTCGTTCGGACATTTCATCAAATAGTTGGTGTATATAAACATTTAGAGTTCGAGTTTTCAAATCTTAAACCAAGAAATGAAGAGAGAAAAGCATACAAGAAACAAAGCATGAGGTGCTGAGTATGAAACAAAATGCATGGGTTCTTCAGTTGAAGGTTGAAATCTAGAAATCGCCAAGTACTAAACTCTAAGATTTGATTTGGGGGGATATACCTTGATTTAAAAGTGAAAATCGTAATCGTATACAAATAGGGATTCATTTTGATCCAGGAATGAAGATCCTAACCGTACGTAAATAGACATTCAAAATCAATTCAACCCTGTACGATTAGGGATTCAAAATAAATTCAATAACGTACCTTTGAACTCATGCTCAATTATAAACAATGCTGCAACAAAATCAATGAAGCATAACCTACTGATTTTAGTGGCGAAGGATATCGACTTACCATATTCATGTACTTTTATTGTAAATCCATAAATGGTGCGTATGTTAAATAACGAGGATAGATAAGCAGAAATGATAAACTTTGTGGATGGAAAGACACGTGTTAGCACTTCAACCAAAGTTACTGAGCAAGAAAATAAAGGGAGAGTTCATAATTAATCTTGGTCCCTTGATTAGTTTAAACCAATCGTCAATAAAATGGCGAATTATTAATGACTATTAATGACTCGTTAATGATGCATTAATAAGGATTATTTTAGAAGAATCAAATCTCGCTATTTGACACCAGTTCACCCCAATTTATGTTTAGGAAAATATATGAAAAACCAAAATAATTATGCTTACAAATGGTATTTGCGGTAATCGTAATAAGAAAGATTCTTAAATGATCTTTTCCATATATACTAGCTAAACGACCCGTGTATCAACACGGACTGATATAAGTCAATTTAAAATTTATATAGTTTTAAAGTGTATTAAGACATATAGTAAAAATAATTACAAAACATAGATATGAATATAAAATCTCGTAAGAAATGAATAATCCTTACAGAATTTTGAAATTCATACATAAGATTATCATTAGATTTTCTTTAAAACCTCTGTATAAACAACATTCATAGTTTTATTAGTAGGGTTTTCTTAATTATCGCAAATTAAAACCTTTAACCTCTCTTTACTCTTCACTCAAGAAACTGTCACATATAACTGTCCATGAGTGAAAACGTGTCTTTTTAGTACTTCTTATAAATACTCTTTTTAAGAAATATAAAGTTACATTAAACGTCTAAAAGTTTTAGTATAATATTAATGTGTTTCTCGTAATGGAGCTTTATCCCGATATTGTAAAACCATAACTATAATATTATTGTTGATGTTGTTTATAAGCGACCCGTGTATCAACACGGGGATGATATAAGACAATTTTAAATTTATATAGTTTTAAAAATATTAACACGTTAAAAAATTAGAAAACATATATATGAATATAAAATCTCGTAAGAAATGATAAACATTACAGAAGTTTGATATACATAAGATTATCATAATACTTTCTGTAGATACTCTTTATAAACAACATTCATGGTTTTATTAGTAATTTAACGCACACACAAACTAAGCTATTTAATTTGAAATGGGCTAATGACATATCTAACTTGGGTATTTTTCATACTTTTATAATTGTTGCCCCAATTCACGATTTTTTTTAATCTACTGAATGTTGTTTTTTCCTTTTTTGATATCATAAGATATCGAAGATATCTTTTACAGTTGATTTGTGAACTCACTACCTCGCGTTTACTAAATGAATTGCACACAAAATCAACGAATTTTACTAAGGCAGAGTAGGAAATTAGAGATAAAAAGGAACAAATTATGAATCTTCAAACTCATATATAATTTTCGTTTCTTAATCTAGCTTTTAGGTAATTCAATCACAGAATTTTCAATTAAATTCATATTCAAATGGTTGTTATATTATCCATGTATATCTCATCGTCTACTTCCTTTTCCTTTTTGTTTATATTTTCAAACTTAATCTATCAATTATTATTCCATTTAAATCACATTTTAAAATTTTTTAAATCTAATTCTAAAAGTAACTTCCTTACCTAACAAAGTGGAGTAATTTTAAACCAATTAAATACACGTCAATTAGAAATATGTATTCAATTCAAATTTAAATATATATTATTATGTTATCCACGATTAATTCAATTATATATTGTTATCTTATCCAAGATTAACAAACACATGAAGTTTGTTATATAAAATTTTTCTTAAGAGATTTGATGGAATGTGACGTAATAACTAATACATTTTTTATTTTCTTTAATTTTTTTTAATCAAGGGCTATGATTGGTGGAAATTTTTTAGGGAAAGAGTTGATGATGTAAGTAACCCTTTTTTTAATAGTTTTATTTTTAATAGTTGATTATATATATGATTCTTTAATTTTTTATATTGATTGATGCACCTTTGTTTGTTTTAAATGTTATCTATTTTTATATAAATTTATCATAAATAAATAAAAACTTAAAAAAAATTTATTACTTTTTATTGAAAGACCGAGGAATCAGTTATTATATCGACTATTATACGTAGATAGAATAAATATAAAAAAATATAATTTGTTTTATGAATAACCTACCCACTACTATTAATGGATAACAAACAATTAAAAATATACTACTTTAAAAAAAGTGTCATATTACAATAAAATTTATACCAAAACGTAGATAAAAATGAGACGGTCGCAAATATATAATTATTATTTCTCTAAACAAATTATATAATAATTTATTAAACATATTTTATAAACAACCTATAATTAATTATATTAATATACAATTTTTATAAAACCCCCTCACATTTTCATAAAAACCCTTAACATATTTTATAAAACCCCCTTAGAATTTTCACAATGCCCCCCTTCCAAAACTTAAGGATTTTTGGCATTTTTGACATCATCATCTCCATTTTTTTAATTTTTTTTTTAAAATCAAGAGTTGTGATTGGTGGAGATTTTTTTTGAAGAGAGAGAAACCCTTTTCTTTTAATATATATTAAAGATGTGTGTGTTAACTTATTTTATTTAATAGATAAGAAAGATTCAAGAGTATGGGCCTAATAAATTAATTTGTTGATTTTGGAGCATGACATAGGACTTGTTTAAAAGAATGGGCCTAAAATATTGTTTAGTTGCTTTGAACTTTTGAAGCATGAGAGATGACTTGTTTATTTAGGATTTTAGGGGTATATACCTAAACATCTAATTAAAATTATGTAAATCAGATGTATTAGACTTAGTGATAGTATAAGTGAGTTAAAATTCAAATTCCAACCAAGTTACAAATTTGATTGAACGAAAGAATGATTAAACCAACCATGCATGATTAAGCTCGAATGCTCGATTGATTCATGTTTCCAACCTAGGGCTTATAAGATTGCAATTGTAAGCTTTTTTCTTGATTTCTTTTATGTATCTATAATTTTCTAGGACTTATTCGAATATTTGAGACTTGAGTAATCAATTTTCTAGGACTTATTCAATTATTTGAGATGATTAATCAATTTCAGTTTAAAAGTCCATGTTATTGTTTCTAATATAGTTTACAGATCAATTTATGGAATGATGGTTTCGTATAGACTAGTGATGATAGCGTTAAAGCTAACGTGCATTCATACTCATGATCTAAACTAAAGTTCACTTATGAATCGAAACCAAACCTCAAATACCAATTTGGAAAGATCAAAAAGTGTTACTCTTGAATATTTAACGTATACTATATAGTAATCAACATGTAATACCTAATGAACCATTATAAAACATTAAGGACGTAGTCTAACAAGATCTTTCTTCTGTATAAAGTTAGTTGTTCATATTGTACTATCTAAAAGATCTTTTCTATCAGGTGATATCTATTTAAACATGTCTTTTATTAAAATTGCGATATTGAAAAAATTCTTTTAATCTTAAATCATTGATTAACAAGGAAAAGTAACATAAATCATGGTCGGGGACAAAGCAAAGACGACAGAAGCTAGTTACTATATTTTTAGGTAGAAGCTATTTGACTATTATTTTATTTGTTACGGTATAATATATCGTGGATAACATACATCATATTGTACTAGTATCGGACTCGCGCAATACTGCGGCGGAAAATTGTTTTTGTTTTACGGCATGTCTTTCTCAAGAATGTAATGATATGTTATTCACACGATTCGATGTCACGAAAAAACTTTCTACAGCAACATGTCCATTTCTTTCAAACTTTCTTTTATTTTCAACTAACTATTTTATTAATTTTAAAAATAAATTATAAAAGACATTAAAATAAGAAAAAAGATTTATATTGATGAAGAAGGAGAAGTAACTAAATTTTTTGTTGATGTAGGTGGATATTTGTGTTTGTGTAAGGAAGTGTGTAAGTGTGAGAGTATATTTTAGATAAATGAAAAGTTAAAGTAAATTAAGAGAGAGAATGAAATAGTTAAAGATTTAATGGATGAGATTAACTTAGATAGGATGATTGGTCAAGATTTTATCTTGATTGAATTTTAAGAACTCTTAAAATTAAAGAGGAGAGAGAATTTTGAATGGTTTATATAGTAGTATAGATTAAGTAAAAAGTAATGATACTACATATACAATATAAAATATTAAGGGATAATTTCTTATATACTCTTATTAAACATCAAAATATCTTATTTACCCACCTTAAGTTTAAAATATCCTATATATCCTTCTTAAACTTCCAAAATATAATATTTACTCAAATCACTATTTTTATTAATTTTAAATCATTTTGAAAGAATTATAATTATAAAATATAATAAAATGACTATTATACCCCTCTTTTAAATCTATTTTAAAATATTCCCAATACTTTTGCTAAACTTTATACACACATGATTCTATACGCACAAATTCATACACACAGATCTTTGTCAATTCTATTTATTTTGTTGGATTATTATATTTATATATATATATATATATATATATATATATATATAAAATCGCACACACGATTCCATGTACCCTAATAATTCCCAATTCCCATATTCATTTTAAAACTCTGTAAGCTAAAAAGTATATCTCAGTCCAAGAAGAGTTAGCTTTAGACAATAAATTTGTATATGGTGTATTAAGTTTTGTAAAATGGCATTCCAAATTACTGAACTTGAATACCCCAAAGACAATATTTGCTTTTCTTTTTCTTTTTCTGCCATCAAATTAATATAATATAGCATCATCAATCAAGTCAAGTCAATATAATATAGAATATCTATAATAAAGCAAATTGAATGATGTGTAAAATATATAGTATTTGCACTATCTAGAAAACCAACACAGAAAAAAACGACCGATAAAACCTGGAACCACTGAAGAGAGGATGTTCGGTGGCGAAGAGAGGATGTTCGGTGGCGAAGGGAGGCTGCAGTCGGCGGCGGCGAATGGAGGCTGTGCGGCAGCCTGAGTCAACGGCGAAGGGAGGCTTGTGCCGCAGCCTGAGTCAATGGCGAAAGGAGGCTCTGCTTACGATCGAACGTCAGGGGGGAAAAGAAACGGCGATAGGGATGAAAACCGATTTGAGGGACGGGAAAGAATAGGGATACATATCTAACGTGATTTTGAAGAAGGGTGATATGGTCTTTTTTATTTTTTAAATAATTATAGTGAATTTAAATTGATTATAAATGATTTAAAATTAATAAAAATAGTGATTTGGGCAAATAAGATATTTTGAAGTTTAAGAAGGGTATATAGGATATTTTAAATTTAAGATGGGTAAATAAGATATTTTGATGTTTAATAAGGGTATATAAGAAATTATTCCAAATATTAATCAAGTTTCCAATACATGACTGGAAGAATCAGCTTTGCTTAATTGCTTAAGATCTTGTTGCCGGATTAGTTCTTCCTCGAGACGGCTATACGTATGATACATCATTAGTCGTACTTCTTCTTTCCAAGTCACAAGACACGGAGCATTGTTACCTCGTTCTTACTCTTTTATTCATCGGGTAATTCTATTGAGCGTTTTTAAGAGTCTATATATCTCCTTGATGTGACATATACGAGTGTACGACATACATTAAAATTTGTAATTAAGTGATTTTATACATGTTATGTGAGAGAAGGGGGTGATAGACAGATAGCCATTAGCTAACATCCCTTATTCACCAGCGTTATCAGAAGTAAAATCGACTTCCCTCAGTTTCAACAGCAGAAACAACAAAATCCCACACACAAACCCCAACGCTGCACTCGATCCAGTAAGCGACACGGCAGCGCAGACCAGCATCACAAATGATTCTTCTTTTGAATTCATATCTTTAGACGCCATAGCCAATTCTATTCCAGCAAACAAAAGCAAAGCCCCCAAAATCCCCACCGGAAATTGGTTCAAGATTCTCACAAACGAGTTCCCAAACATGAGCCCTAGCACCAGTTTCCCCGCACCCAACAGAACCACCGACGCCCCGGTTCGACCACCGAACCGATACTGTCCGGCTAACCCACCTGCACCGTGACACACCGGCATTGCCCCGAACCAACATCCCACTAGGTTCATTATTCCTACACTTACAGAGACGGCGGTCACCGATGCTTCGTGCTCCGGGAACAAATCATCGGATAATTTACAAACTGCGATTACGGAATTTAGTATCGAGAGTGGGATTTGAGGCACGGATCCCCGGAGAAACCCGGTTTTGAAATCATCCCAGGTGATGCTCAGTACGTGAAACTTGGAAGGGCCTAATTGTAAATCGCTGAAAATACTAGGGTCTATAATGAAACATAATATAATTCCTACCAGGAAAACGATCAGCGCGGAGGGGACGGACGAAAGTATCTGAAGTCTCCGGCGAATCCGGCGTTTTTGGGCAAGTCGTTCGGTGTTTTCATAGGTTTCGCCAGATCCTGTGGTGATGACGAGAAATACGATGGCGGAAATCGCTACGATTAATCCGTCGAGGCCAAGCCATGATCGCGAATCCCCTTGTTGATTCGCGGCAAAATCCTGGTTATAACGGACGTATTTGATGGCAGTAAAGGCGAAAGAGAGGCCTTGAGAGAGCTGAACGCCGCGAACTACTGGAAGAGGGATGAATCGGTAGAGGAACGACATAAGGCCGGTTGCCCCCAGGAAGAGAAGGACGGAGGCGGTGCCGATTCCGGCGGCAGCGATTTGGGAGAGAGTGAGAAGTGGTTCTTCTGAGATGGCGACGGAGGCGATGGATTTCATAGGCTGGACTGGCATCGGGATGCCGAAGAGAAGACCGGTGGCGATGTTGTATATGGCGGTGAAGATGAGAGTAGTACCGAGATCGAGTTTGGAGACGAGAGTGAGGGCTAAGACGATCGGGATGTAGGTCCCAAGGTCGCCTACTGAGCCGCCGAGTTCTGACCATAAGGTGGTTTTGTGGAGACGGAGGGAAGCGGCGGCATTGGATGGGATATTGTGCCACCACTGACGGCGGTGGCCGAGGAGTGGGGTGGTGTTGACTGGTGATTCTTCATCCATTTCCGGCGAATACTGTTGGGGTGGAAACTGCTGCGGCATACGCAATTTTGCCCCTTTTATCTTATTTCGCAAAATATTTCGTTAAGTAACCATTTATCGTCCCTCAGTTTTTGAAAATTATAATTAGGTACATCTTGATAATTTCTCTTTACATTTTAGTCCACTTTTAGTGGAAACCCACCAGAGTGTTTTCCTATTTAACGGTAGCACACGTATATTTTGATTTTACTCCTAAATCTGAACATATGTCGATCAAGGTATTAGAAATCTAAAACTAATAATCATGAGAAACAAAATCCAAGCGGTTTCATAAACCCAATTTATTTATTCTCTTTCTTTCACCTTTTTCTTTTTATCTCTCTTACATTCCTTAAGAAAAATGAAAAGATAGAAAGTTGAATGACATAATCTGATGGTCTTACTTTAATGGAGAAGGTGAGAAATGTATCCTAAAAGTTAAATGGTATATAACAAGATCTAATCTTGTGCAACAAGGGGTTGAAGCTTGAAATTAGCAAAACTTGAGGGGATTGATGTTAATGGTAATAAAGATGAAGGGGTGGAATGGAAATTAAAGATAGCGAACCAATTATTAGAAACAGAAACAACAGGCGGATAGCTCTTGGATTGCTCAAGAGTCGGATTGCTATCGGAACCATTGGGAATGGGACGCGTGAATAAGCGGATTTTGGTTCACAAGAAAATAATGTAATTACGTGACATTCAAACTTACCTTATCTTTAATGAGGCATGTCAATTTCTATTAAATCAATACGTAATTAATGTTTTGAGATTTGATTTTTAGGTTAAAAAAAAGACCCTCATAATTCTTGAATTGTGTTTAATTACACTCTGTACTTAAGTTGTATTTCTATCTTATATATTTTGTTTTGAACAACTAAACATACACACACATCTAATTTTATATCATGTGTTCACATCAGGACTTGAACCTACAACCTCAAGATTAGGAAGCACATTCTCCAAACTCCAATACCTTATATGTGTTACAAGAAACCAACTTGGAAATAAGTGAAGAAAACTTCATGAGCAAATCTGTATATCTTAATATTTGTTGTTTATTCTATACATACACACCCAGTAGAGCAATTATTTGACTAATAATAACCATTAAAATAATTTTTGCAGCGGTTATATGACAGTTATGGGTGGGTCATTCAATTGTGCTTAGTTGTGAACTGAAACATCCTAGCAAATGCTCACCTAATCAACAATCAGCTAATCTTCTACACAACTAAGCGAGATACAAAGTCTTTTGATTAGCTCAACGTTCAGTTGATGAGATATTTTTTGAGATCAGTGCTTAGTTGATCAGTACTCTGGGCATTCCCTCTAGGACTCCACGAGGGGGCACATCCCGCTGACCCTGCTGTTTTTAGGTCTAGAATTGATAACACCTGAACGAGTGAGCACTCTGGGCCATCCTGACTTGTTACTAAGTTTAGCAAAATCTTAACATTGCACTAAGATATCTAACAGTTAATATCCGACAGTTACATGAAATATATACCAATAAGGCAATAACGCGTATAAAGAGATACAGGTTATGAATGAGCAACCAAATGGGTTTTTTCCTATCGATATTAGGGGTCTTAGATGATCCTTAAAGGCTTGTTTCAAGTCACGTAGTGAACAAGTTATAGATTCAATAGTAGGTTTAGATAGTGTGTAAGCTTTGGTATACACAAAAGGATATTAGGCGTTGTAGTTGTGGGTTGATGGAGGATGGTGTGGAAGTGGAGTTGGTGTCGAAAGCTGAGGGAAAGAGCGGTTGACAAAATTCCCTAATTTACTAATTGAAGTACTTAAAATGGATATAATCTGGTTAAATGATAACATCAGTATTATTATTATTAAAATTTGTTAAGGAGTAACAGCAAACTACCCATAAATTCCATGTAACTTATAACCAAATGCTCTTTCTACACAGCATCAGATGAATAAATTCTAAAAAACAAAATATATCTATGAAGATCAAGACTTCAAATCCTTTAAAACCGTATCAAACTGGACCCAAAAGGATCCTTCAAACTATCATTACTGTTCTTTAAGACGTGGTTGGAAATGATGTTTCCGAGGAACTCCCAAGCGATGTGTTGTCATCTTCATCCGAAGAAACAACTGGGATTTTGACAGCTGTCCTCTCCATCTCTTTCTCCATCTCTTCCTCTCGCCTCAAAGCAGTAAACTGTGTGTCCAATGACCTTGCTGCCCCTAACCATGCCAAAACAATTACTAATAGTACCCCACCAAGGTACGGTGTCGAGTTTGCAAGTGAACCAAAGGTCAAGATCATGAATTGTTGGATCAAAGCACCCCCAGATTTCCCTAATGGGTTGCACACCACGTCGATGGCTGCCTTGCCTTTAACCTGATAAAGATTTCCAAGATTTGTTAAGGAATGTATAGATTTGTATCTCAAAACTTTATGAAATTGAAAGTAGGTTTCAGATATAAGTAATGAACCTTGGTATCCTCATCCAATGGAATATAGGCCATTTCCTTGCAGGGATCAAAGAGACTGTATTTTGCACTTTTGCTGAATATATTCTGCATTGCACCAACATATACAGCTGCTAAAAGGGGAGTGATCCCAAACTTCATAAGACCTGGCCCAAGCGGATCACCGAACAAAATCAAAGAGAAGAAGCCGATCCCGGTTAGAAGTAGAACCGTGGGTGTGATCTTGGCTGCAACACCCCATCCGTATTTGTTGAATATCCATTGACTTAGCAACATCATTGTGAAAGTCATTATTCCAGTTGCGGTTGAGAAATCACCCATGAAAGCAGAGTATTCATTCGGGCTAGGAAACTGTAAGACCAATTAAACGAGTGATTTGACACTTATAACTATAATGCTTAGTGATCGCTGAATTTCAACTCGTTTGCATCCATAATAACCATTAAATTTGCAGAAATTCCAAAAAACAAAACTGTTCTAGTTAATGATTTGTACAAAATTATAAGTTATTTTGAAACCAAGTGTCAGCTAGGATGATAACAAAAGTCAATAGCTCGATAAACAACTATTAACTTTTTATGTTATACCTGGGCTTTGAGCTTTGATTTCCATGTAACCTCGACAAGATTAATACTAATACCATATGCTACCACCAATGTGGCTAGATCCCTAATGTATGGTGAAGACGCCAAGAACTTCAAGCTCTCCATTGTCGTCATGTTTGGTTTTTCCTGCAATTACAAAATATAAAACGAATGTGTCAAGATTCATTACATATGACATATAGAACAACTTATAAGAAATCAAAGTCATTGAAAAATCAAATGGCAGATGTTACCTTCTTCTTTTTACTACGGGTAGGAAGTGGAACATATGTATTCACCCACCAATAGAGACCACAAATTGCAAAGCCCATAAGCACAACGATGCCCATCATATATTTCAAAGAAATGGCCCATCCATCGACCCCAGGACCCAAGTGTTTTCTCATGTTTGAGAAGTACTTCACTGTACGTCCAGAGAATATCAAAGCAACGTTTGCTCCAAGTCCAAACAAAGGATAGAATTTCTTGGCTTCATCTACAGTAGTTATCTGTGTTTATGAGGGTTAAAAACGTCATAAAACACATGTATAAGCCTCACGTGCTTTTTTATGATCCTAACACATAATATTGCATTTAAGTATTTTACTACTCTCATAGTCTCATATGTAATCTTGAATTATAAACAAATGAATGTAGAACAAATCTTGACCCCAAAGACTATATTTTGCATGGTAATACTAACACAATAATGGACTGATTCATATATGGAGCTGTACAATACAAGAAGTCCGTGGAAAAATATGCAAACTTCAAATGACCATTTACTTCTGATCAAGGTGGAGTTACCACTTTGATAAGCTATTCAGCCCAAAGGAAATCGTTTTAGAGCTCCTTTAAAATATTCGTTTATATTTTTACGTTTTAATCTTATTCCTTTCAAATGCATATCACGTAATGCGAGACTTCCTTCAATCATGCGTAGATAGAAAATTTCAATATTAAAGAGCCTGTAGGCTTGAAGCCATCATCCCAGTATCCCACTACCCATCCCTCATCATCGCCATCTTCGTCATGGGGTTGATGCCCCACAACGATAATATATTACTGTTTAATTTAATAAAAATAAAAAGGTGTGGGTCTAGTGATGACAGTCATTCACTAGGGGTACTGGGGTAGTTAGTCATGGGTCTGTCTTGGCTAGTCATGCTGACGTGATAGTCAGTCCTGCAATCATGACTACGGGTGCTATAGCCTATAGGCATGGTTTTCGAATTTGAATGTCTAATATAACATCATACTTTATTTTAAAAAATGATTGATTGCATAAAAATGAATTCCTTATATTTTTATTCTAGGTAATATAATGTTTTCTTTCTCTTAAAAGACACAAATATATAGAAAGTTTTCGTTTACGTAATTTTTTTATATTTTCTAGTTTGGTAGTCTCCCTCCAACACTGACTTCTTAGACGAGTGATTCTCTCTCCTTACCCTTCAATTCTTTTAAATGGCTACTCCTTATGATATCCCACCTCTAACTGTCACTTGTTTTGTACTTTATGGCACCCAACTGTAATTTTTATCTATTTTGGGTAGGTGTGTTGTTAAAACTTAAAATGGTCATTGGGTCCAATTTAAACTTGACTTACCCTAAAAAGAAGTCATTGCTTGCCTAGAAAGTTCATCCAAAAGAATAATATTTTTCAATCAAGACAAGATCCAATAACAATTTAAAAGAAAAAAAAGACAGTATAGAAACACCAAATAAGAACATGGTTAAAACACATGCATAACAGCAAGATTTGATGAAGTAACAACATTCATTACCTGATTTGCAAACCCCCAAAACAGAACTGAAACCACCACACTGCCCCAAAGCTCAGCCATGACATAAAACAAACAGAAACTCCATATCCTCAAAATCGCAAGCGGTCCAAGAAACCGAGGACCCAAGAACTCAAGAAGTCTATCAGCAAGAGCTGTTGGGTGAAAATAACCACTAAGAGGGTAAAAAACAAACCCAAATGCCCCAAAAAACCCGATAAATGGAAGCATCACAGTGTAAAAAAGAGCCTGCTTTGACAACACATTAGACAATTTTGTGTATAAAAGCATAAACCCAATTGCCATTGGCAAATTAACCCAAGTTTTCAAAAAGGGGATGATTTCGGCACTTGAACCCTTGGCTGTTACAACCAAAACATCTTTAGTATCCCTAAGAATTGTGTAATTGAAGAGTATACAGAAAAACATTAACCCTAAAGGCAAAATCTTTTTTAGGGTCACAACTTCAACACCCATAAATTTTGGTGATTCAGCTCCGTCCCCATCCGGCAGGGCGGCGGAGGCGGAGGCGGAAGCTTTGCATACATGAATTCTGAATTTTTGGGCAGTAATCAAACTAGGGGGTGTCACAAAGCCACCAAATTTTCGAAACCCGTCAAGATTTCGAGAAAACCCATTTGGGGATTTGGGTTTTAATGAGTTTGAAAGATTGAATCGGTGACGAAGAGATTGTGCTGGACGATTAAAGTAAGAGCTTGATTTGGGGTTTGAAGGGAGGGATAGAAGCCCTTTCGTTTGTATAAGTGCTTCCATTTTCTACAGTTTTTGCACTCTCATGAACACAGAAACACAAAATTTATGATATGAATTCAGGAATCTCAAAGATAAGGTGAGGAAAGTGAGAGAAAAAAGTGGATGGGGGGTGCAACTACAGAAGTTGCTTTAATGGAAGATTTAATGTAAAAGAAGCAAAAAACCCTGAAATGAAAATAGAATTGAAAAGCAAAAATGTGGTAGGATGGTGCTTAAATACGATCAGAACCATGGATTGTTGAAAATCTTGCAATAAATTGGGTTTGTTTGGAAAATAGAAAGAAATAAAAAAATCAGAAAAGAATCTGAAAAGTGCAAAAGAATCATGTGAGTGCAGGAAAGAATGGAAGATCTGGCCCAGAAACTTGGATGGCATGAAATGACGAGACTACCCTTTCTAACTTGTAAGATATTTGTGGGGAGTTGCGTAGGTGAAATCGATGTCTCGATCCCTAGAAATGGTATAGAAGTTGGTAACCTGCCTTTTGTTTTCATTTTTATTTTCACGTGTTTATGTATAAAAGTATATATATAACAAATAAATTAATTAAAAGATAATGTGTTAAAAGTGATGTCTTCTTCTAAAAAGTTGTAGGTTTAAATTTTGTTAGACAATATAATATATTTAGACTATGTTTAATGGGGTGTCGTTTACATAAACAAATAAAAAAGACAGTTAATTACAAAAATGGTTCATGTAATATTTCACTTTTAGTTATATATCTTTAAAAGTTATAAAAATGGTCATTGTTGTTGTCAGTTTGTTTTACTTTTGATCCTTTAAGGTAACATGTCTTAACTTTGGCCCTTAAATTAAGTGCATTTTAATCATTATATCTAATATCTTTGTTTCCAAACATGTTTTTTTTAATATTCTCTTTTAGCTTCTTTTTTTATTAAACAAACACTTCCTCTCACTCTCATCCTTTCACGTATCTCTTCCTTTTATTTACCAAACAAAACTCTCTCTATACGTCTCTCATCATCACTCATTCTCTCTCTAATCCCCAGACACATCATCACATCCCCTCCTTGTATTCGCCGAATAAATGCGTTCTAGATTATGAATCGCACAACCACCATCACAACCATTTATCCAATTTCAACGACATCAACGTCACCACCATCTCTAAACCACCGGATATTACACATAGGTACGATATAGGGCATAACAAGCTAGATCTATAAATGCGTCTTCTTCCCCTATTTTGCCTCTATTTTACCTCCTCCTCGATCTCTCTACAAGTTATCAACACTACCATCTTGCGTTACAAAGTCAAAATTTACGGTTTTTATGTTTTGATTTTGTTTCAAATGCATGTACATTCATGTATAGATTTAACTTGTTTGTGCATTCATATGTATTTGATCTTTCTTTTATAGTTCTACATTCAATTTGATTTAAGAATAATTACAATTTTTATTGTTAATTTTTGTTGATTAAAAAAAACATAAATAAAATTAAAAGTAACTAAGAAGTTAAATACGAAGAAATGGTAAAAGCATTCTTTGAAGCAAGGATAACTAATAAAAAGACCAACATGCCCTTACTTTAATAGCAAAGTTAACGTCTTGCTACCTTAAAGTAATAAAAGTAAAGCAAATTAACAACCACAATAACTATTTTCGTAAATTTAAAGTCAAAGGACTAAAAGTGAAATTTAATGACAGTCACATTGATCTATTCAGCTGGGTTTAATAAATATATAATATTAGTTATTTAATATTTTATATTATTCTTTATATTATAGATAAACTTTATTTTTAAGAAATTTATGGAGATATTATACATGATGTCAACATCATGTACTATAAGTAATGTTACACTTAGAAACTCATACTTAAAAGTTAAGTGTAATTATTATAATCAGTGCAAAACCATCTATTATGATAGATGATGTTAATATCAAATAATACTTGCATTACCAATTTACATATAATTAACGTTTTTTTATATGGCAAACCTTAGACAATTTTTTTCTTACTTGTCCATTATCCTTTCTCCTCGTTTTTGTGTTGAATGATGTTTTCAGGTTTGTTATGTTTTGTAGTTAAAAAAAATGAATGCATGATATTTTGAGTTGTTTTAAAAATTAAAAGTGATGAAATGTTTAGTTAAGGGTTACAGACCATACGTAAGGATGTTAATTCGGGTTTAAATTCGTATTGCTTGTATTCAAGTTATTTTTGAACTATATATCTATTTTCATGTTAGATTCGAGTCGTGTCATTTTTTCCGTGTCGGTGTCGGGTTTGAGTCGGGTTTCATGTCGAACCATTTCGCTAAAATGTATTCGGGAAATATTTTAAAATATTTCGTATATGATTTTCATTTTTAACTTTCTCTTTTTTTGTTTAATTTCGAATATTATTTTCTTTAAGGTTTTAACTTCAATATTCAATTTCCGTTTTGATTGTGTTTGAACTTTAGATTTGGTGTTTGTTTCAGTTTAATTCAAATTTTGACTTTATTTTTTTGTTCAGCATATATAAATAAATATACTAAACAATATAATCTATCACGCTTATATCAAATATCAATAATTAATGTTATGAAACAACTAAATAAATTATTAAAATATGGATCGAGATGAACGTGCAATTTCATTCAGTGCTACATAGAAAATGACAACAACGAATTGAAGAAGACGATTTTCGTTTTGCTTTTGATACTATGTTAGAATCACATGGTTCTATCTATTTTTTACCCTTATTAAATTTTTCATAGAGTTAATTACAAAAATGGTCCATCCGTCCATGTGTTTGTCACTAGTTTTAAATTTATATTTCTTTAACTTTAAAAATTACGAAAATAGTCACTGTGGTTGTTAATTTCTTTCACTTTCAGTCCTTTAACCTAACTGGTGTTAAAATTTGACTGTTAGTCAAAGGGTATTTTGGTCTTTCAGCATTATATCCTCGTTACCAAACAGTCCCTTGCCTATTTCCTACTATTTTATTCTTATTTGTCTAATTATATATAATTATACTAAACGTATTACTTTTTAAAATAAAATAAAAAATTGATATTATATTTATTCTTTGAACTAAATTAACTCCTTTAATTATGAGTTTTGAATGGCAATTAACAGCCTATAACCCATATTCTGACGAACAGTGGATCCATTATGAGCAACGACATTAAACAAAATCTGGAAATGTAACAATATGAATTTTACAAAAACAAAATTGATGACTGACCCAATAAAATTTATAAATTTAGAAGTCTAAAACACAAAATCAGTGATTGAAGATGAAGATGATTAAAAATTAAATAAAATATGCATATGTACAATCAAAAATTTAAACAACTAGAAACCCATTAAAACTTAAATACCTATTACAAATCTTTTTTTTTTAATCCACATAAGACCATGTATATATACTAATATAGTTAAATGTTGGATTTTTATAAAAAAAAGCCCATCAAGGATTTTAATGATCCAAGAACTTGAATTTGAAATTCAGCAACTTTGAAGCAGTACGATTTTGAGCACGTTTAACCATTTCAAAAATATCTCCATCGTGTAATCTGTTTTTGAATTGTAAGCCTCTATATTCTCAATATTTCTGTTCAAAACTCCACCACTCTCTAGATTTTTGCTTTGTCGTCGACCCAGATCTAGGATTATTGCTTGCGGAGGTGATTGTACAAGGGAGCCGCCGGTAGTAGTCTCAGGTCGGTGGTGGTTTTGAAGAGAGAAGAAGAGAGTATTGAAGGAGAAAGAGTTGATTGTCAATGATGGTGGTTGTCGGCGCTGAAGGCGTGGTCTCCGTTAGTGGTGGTTTTCGAGTAATAGGAAGAGGTAGAGTGACGGTGGCGTCCGACCGAGGGAAGGAAACGATTGTGGCGTCCAACGGAGGGAGGGTGGTGGTGTCCGGCAAAAGGAGGGTGGTTGTTACACCAGCGAGACTAGAGAGAGTGATGATAGATGGAGAGAAATGAAGGGATGTGTTTGGTAAATATAGTGAGTGAGAGAGAGAGGGGGGAGGAGTGTTTGGTAGAGAAAGGTTTAAAAGAGAATACTTAAAATAAGATGTTTGGTAATTATTATATTGGGAGAAATATTGTTTGGAAAAGAGATAGGACAAGAAAAGATCAAAATGTTCTTTGACTAATGGTTAAAGTTAACACCAGTTAGCTTAAAGGATCGAAAGTGAAACAAATTGACAACCACAGTGACTATTTTCGTAATTTTCAAAGTTAAAAAACCAAAAGTGTAAATCAGTAACAACCACAAAAACCATTTTTATAATTAACTCTTCTTCATATTTTAAAAGTCTTATATATTCGTAGCACACGTAGCTTTAATCAAGGTGAAACCATATATTGTTTGTTAAATATTAGTATACTAGATAAATTCCCGTATGATACACGAGTTGTTTAAAAAATATATTAATAGTTAATAAAAATATTAAATCATTATAAGACGGGATTTTTTTAAAAGGATGATAAATAATCCTAATTTATATTAATATTAAAAGATTAGTATAAATTTATTTTTATTTAAGATTAGTATAATAAAGATTAGGTTATTAAATTTATATCTATTTAAGATTAGTAAAATATATATTAGTAGATTTTAACGGCCATATATAAAGATGCTAGTTTTAAATTTATTTTTAAGTAATGCTAATTTATTTATAATTGATTTGATTAAGGATTGTCATTATCTTAATTCACATTAAAAGTCAAAATCAGAATTTTAGAATTAAATGAATAAACGGCTAAGATTAAATATATTATTATATAAATGATCAAGATCATCTAATAATTTTTTTTAATTAGTCTTTTATATATATTTAAAGATATCTTTGATTTAGATTAATGTTTGAAGTTTGAACAAGTACGTACAAATCAGGTTGGTGTAGTGTATATAAGCACGGCATATATGGAAATGGTACACATACATATCCCCCCCCCCCCCCCCCCCCCCCCAACCCCCACCACACACACACACACACATATATATATACTAGTTTATTGACCCGTACACATACGGGTATTTTGAAAGTGTATTTGAGATATTATAATAAAT
The DNA here is from genome assembly GCA_947179395.2 of Pulicaria dysenterica. Classification (NCBI taxonomy): domain Eukaryota; kingdom Viridiplantae; phylum Streptophyta; class Magnoliopsida; order Asterales; family Asteraceae; genus Pulicaria; species Pulicaria dysenterica. The sequence goes on along the minus strand of OX359293.1, from coordinate 78,990,577 downwards.
AAAATATCACCTTTGTGATGAAAATATACTAATTTAAAAAAAGTGTCATATTACAATAAAATTTATACCAAAATGTAGATAAAAATAAGACGGTCGTAAATATATAATTATTTTTTCTTTAAACAAAATATATCACAAATTACTAAACATAATTTATAAATAACTTATAATTAATTACATTAGTATACAATTTTTATAAAACCCCCTCACATTTTTTTAAACCCCCTCATATCTTTTATAAAACCCCCTCATAATTTTCATCCAACCCCCTCCCAATAGATTTTAAAATTGAATTCAAATTTCTTCTATCCACCATTTTTAATCTTTCCAAAATTGTTTTGAGAATGGAATAATTTTAAAATTGAAGGTTGTGATTGGTTAATTGAGATTCAATTTATGGTTATTTTTGGAAAATTTGTATGCCTTTTATATATAGATATATAGATATATATATATATATATATATATATATATATATATATATATATATATATATATATATATATATATATTATTCTTTTATAAACTATTTATAATTTTTAAAACTTTTAATTTTTAAGTAAAGTGAAAGTATTAAATTACCTATAAATTAAAGTAAATGAAATTTTTTAAATGAAATAACTATTATATGGATTTAATTAGATTCAAATTTACCATTTTAGTGAACAAACCTCCCATAATAAGAAAATAATTAAAACATCAAGTCAGTACCAATTAACTTAATTATTACATAATATTTTAACAACTAAATATTTTATTATAAATATTCAATCATATAATAAATAGCTAAACTTAATTATTAGAAAATGTGTATAAACAGACTTATTGATTTGAATAACCTACAACCTAAATTCATAAAAATTTATGGAATTTAAATGAATCAATAATTAAAAAGGACAGGTTGTTGAGCAAAACTATTTGTCACCGCCGTATTGGTGCGGATACTATGCTAGTGTGTGTGTGTGTGTATATATATATATATATATATATTCAAATGAGAATGAGAATTTAAATAAGAATGAGAGACTCAATATCAGTCGTTCATTTTGTAAGTGAAATTCATGGATGTAGAGCATGAGGGGGTAGAGTGTGGCAGGGTACATGTGAGGAATTCATAGTTGGACAATGACATTGAAGGATGAGAAATTGAATGACTGAGATTGAGACTTTCATTCTTATTTAATTTCTAATTCTTATTTGAACTCCATATATATATATATATATATATATATATATATATATATATATATATATTACCTCTTATAAAGCATTTACATGTTTGTCTTAATGTCAAATTTACTATTATAGCCCTCTTTAATGTCAAATTAAAAGAATAATTCTCTATTAATATAACTTTAATGCATATGAACGTCAACATGGATGGAAATTCAAATTTACATCTTTATATATAGAATGTTATTCTCTCTCTCTAACCTGTAATTTACAACCGTGTCAAAAAATAGAAATCATACTAATTTTTATTGGGATTATAGCTAATTAATATTTGTAGCAATTATACGAGTGAGAAAAGGAAACAATAACACTAATTGAAAAGATAAATGGAAACTAGCTCATAGTTTGCATCATTTGCTTTGAATGTAGTATAATACATCTAATTTGCATAATTATTATGAGCATCATTTCTATTTTAGATTTGAGCAACATATACACACTATTTAAAGCTAATAACCGTTGTTAACACTCACCATTGTAACTATTGCAACACATCAAAGCTATACGTGATATGATTATTGATATGGCGTAAATGATGGAGGAGTGGAGGTTCTATCCTAAAGGAGTATATTGAAGATTTGAGGTGATGTGCACGAAAGAACATCAATGATCATCTCGAAACATTTACGTATTAACAAATGAGCGTCAATATATGCAAACTGTGAACCCAAAAAGCTTCTTACAAGTAGAGGAACACAAAGCAAGATGGCAAAGGCTTCAACCTTCTTTTGCAATGTTCGTTTTTTACTTCTTTTATATACAAATCTACTAATTTTGTAGTTATTTTTATATTTCTATGATGATTATTTAATCTGTTAATTCATTTAAGAATATGATATCTGAAATGAAAGTCAACAATGTTCTATAGTGCAAACTATAGAGTTAGGGTAAGTATTTATACTTGTACTTTAAAATGTATTGTCTTTTTTTTTGTAATACCAATTATCTTTTTTTCGTGTTCTCTAATATTTTTTTTTAAAAGATGAATCTTTCATTGTGTATACCATTAAGGTCAATATTCTAATTAATAACAAAAGAACTTGATTTTGATTGGAACATTGATCCATGTTTCAATGCAATTATCATAAAAAGAAATCCATAAATAAAAAAAATACAAAGGTCTAGTTGATTCATAAGTCGACTAACATTTAAGATCGTATATTGAATAGATAACTAAGAATGTAAGAAAACTTGTCTAGGTGATGTTTTTATTGAGGATGATGAAGTTTGAAATGTTAACAGAAAATCGATTAAAGTTTACAAGCTTATTTATTAGTGTAAATTATATGAAGATACAATGAATTTTATCTTAATTATTATTGTATACAACCTACTTGAATAATTTAAAACAATACAATTAATTTTTAATATCTCCTATTGCATGTAAAACAACTTCTTTCTTTACCTGTTGTTTAGTTATCATTATATATAATAAACTTTTACAATTATTTATATACTATACAACAACGTGCATATAAGAATTATGAAAAATGATTGTGTTTTTTTAAAAAATTAAAATTAATTATATACAATTACAATTAACTAATACAAAGTTAATTATGTTTTCATATAAATTACCGTATTAACTTATTAACCAAATGATAATTAAAAATTATTTATGATATAATGTCATTCATTTTTCCTACTCTAATATTTTGTTTGCTTTCGTATAAAATTCAGAAATGAATACCTTGTTCTAAATGAATGAAAAAGCTATATAAGTGAAGTAAATTATTTTATGCATTTAAATTTATTTAATATTCAAATTCTGATATACTATCTTTTTAAAAAATTTATTATATAAAACGTGTATACAAACATAGCCACTCAATATTTGATCAATAACCAGTTGATATATTTTAAAATGACAAGTTACAATACTTTCATTTTTTTAAATTGTGGTTACTACTTACCTTTAAACAATTTATTAATTCGTCACCATCACATAGCGGGGTACCCTTCTATATTTATATCTATACTTCTGTACTAAATGATACAATATTTAAACCAAATGCTTAAAATCATAATTTTTAACTAACCTAAAAATGTAATTAATACACTCACATCTTAAAATAAAAATCAACTATTTCATTAAAATTTCTCTCACATGAATCATCATTTATGGAAACATATTCAATCTATTATTGTCAATTAATATACCCCTCAAATAAACTTTATTTTCATATATACTCTCTCAACTATTTTACAAATTAATCAATAAACACATTCTTCAATAACTAGACACTTCTCACTCGCAAAAAAATGAAAAGATTTGCTTTACTGCCTTTTTAAAAATTGTTCTAAAAATGAAGAAAATAGTCGATGGAAAAGAGAGAGAAATGAAACGGCATGTTACCCAAAAGAAACTATTCTCCGAATATTATACCTTTGTACTTTATAAAACGATATGTTATCGGATGAAATTAATTTATCACCGCAACATTGCGCAGGTACTATGCTAGTATATATATATATATATATATATATATATATATATATATATATATATATATATATATATATATATATATATATATATATATATATATATATATATATATATATATATATATATATATATATATATATATATATATATATATATTGTATTTATCGGTCGGTGATGTAAGGAACACAAGTCACTTTTGATTTGTATTTGATATATTGACAAAAATACGTCAAAACATAGCCATTTTTTCTTTCTTTGAGCGCACGTTAGATCTTATTAGACGTACACTCTAACAAGACAATATTATATATATATATAATAAACTAACAAGAAAATTAGGGTACAAAGAGTAAGGAAAAATACTAGCCATATGATTTAAATCAAAAGTCAACAAAAAAAATTCCATAACCAACGCTTATAACTGCCAATAAAGAGCAGATCAGGAAATGCAAAAAATAATGATCAGCGAGATTTTAGTTTCGTTGATTCAAGCTTGACCAGATTCAAAGATACCCAGTCCAATAATAACATCAGATGCACAACATTAACAAATAACCAGATGCACAAAAACAGATAACACAAACCATCGTCTTAAAATTGATTTTACCAACAGATTCACCAAACACTTGATGCACACTAATTTCAAAAAAAAGATGAACAAATCTAAATTATATAAAAAAACTAATTCAGATTCACCAAAATCTCGATTTTAACTTCAAACACTTGATGCACACTAATTTCAGAAAAAAGATGAACAAATCTAAATTATATAAAAAAACCGAATTCAGATTCACCAAAATCTCAATATTAACTTCAAGTTACAGTAGGTCAAAAGAAAAAGCGATGGTGCACAACCCCTGTATACAAGGAAGAAACAATGGAGACGACAACAGATCTCCTTGAGCGAGGACTGACAATGGCTTCATAGTGCACGACGAAGACTTCATATTAGGTGGCGGATGATGCACACACGGTGCGACTTCACAAAAAGCGACTTCACAGGCGATGGCAGTGGATTATTCGGGTTTTCACGAGACTAAGGATGCCTGTGCGACGACTCTGCTTCGTGATGCACGAAGATGCCTATGCGGCGGTGATGCTGTGCGGCAGCGACGATGCAGTACGGCGGCGACGAAGCAGTGCGATATGGATACAATTAGGTTTTCGTGAGGTGAATGGGGGCGGGATTCTCAGACGTTAAATGTTAACGTGGGAGGGCACCGATTATCAAGGGAGGAAGTAGAGAATGAATGTAAAATGTCTCAAGTGCCCCTTAACTAATTTTGGCTTAAAAAGACAGGTGTCCTTCACATGTTTCACCTTATATTTTTTATTTTAATTTTTTTATTTGATCTTATATATATATATATATATATATATATATATATATATATATATATATATATATATATATATATATATATATATATATCGATGGAAAAAACGAGTACAAATGCAACATCTAAATTAATTATGTTGTATTGATATACTAAACAAAAGATTGTATATCATTAAGGTGTTTCTATGTCCGATTGGTATAATACGGAACTACGTTGTAATTATCGAGTGACTTAAGCTCGACTCGTTTGAGTTAACTTTTATCTAGCTCAAATTCGAGTTAGGCCCAAAAAACAAACTTGAAATATTTAACGAGTTGAACCTCTCACTTTTAGTGCTCGGCTTGATTGAGTACTTAACAAGTTTTTTCGTGTCTTTATAAAGTCTATGCATATAATAAGTATATATATATATATATATATATATATATATATATATATATATATCTTACTCCTATATAAAGCATTTACAACCTAAAAACTCTTAATTTTTAAGTAAGTTGAATGTACTAAATTACCCTTCATATAAATAAATGGAAACTATTATATAAAGTAACTACTAGATGCATTTAATAAGATTCTTATATTCCATTTTAATAACTAAACCTTCCATACTTAAAAAAAATCAAATAATAAATATTCAATTATGTTATAAACATTTTAACTTATTTAATAAAAAAATGTGTATAATTAAGTAGAGCTCATAAACATGAATAACATATAATTAAAATTTATACACATATATTTTAATTTTTTAAAATAGCTCATATAACTAATAGTTTCAAATTAATTTATTCTATAATCTTAATCTCTTAATTTTTAATAGTTTCAAATTACTAACTTACGTTCTGTATTGTCATGTAATTTAACCTACTTTATAAGTAGAGATCGTTTTTCTTATTTAATCGTTCTCAGAATTTATTTTAAAATAATAAAAGAATTGATTGAGAATAGAATGATAAAGAAAATGGAAAAAAGATAAATAAAATAGACATGTTGCCACTTGTCAAAGGAAATTTATTTGTTATGTATTGATGAATATCGAAAACAAGCAGGTTATCGAGTAGAAATTAGTTGAAGCCGCCGCATTGCGCGGGTAATATGCTAGTATATATATATATATATATAAAATAGAATATGTTGACATGAGAGTTTAATGATGAAATACATTAGGTAGGACCGTAGGAGTAGTTAATCTAAAAAAACTATATTATATAGGTACTATTTATAAAAAACTAATTACTAAAAATATTTAGTTTTGGATATTTACCTATATTGAATAATTTGTTTTTGAAATTATTTTTTATTTGTATATGTTTTCTTGCCAAGCTCGAACGAATTATATATCCTCTACGAGTCCAGCTCAAGATTAGAGTATGAAAGTTTTCCGAGCAATCGATTTGATTCCACTTGTTTGCATCCTTGATCACACTCTTATCACACTATCATATCGCCACATCATCATTATACTCTCACTACACAACTCATTGTGCATTATTGGTGACATCCTACCACACCAAAATTTGCAACCCACAACTTACCGATCAAAGTATAAGAATGTTAGCAACCCTCACACCCCACCATATTTACAAGTCAACTTTTCACTCACAGCCTCAGACTCATAGTGTTCAATGTTCACTACATCAAATTCTATAACCCATATGAGCAAAACTAAGAACACACACAATATTGATAAACTGAAATGCTTAAAGAAATTAGGGTAAATTAAAAAAGGTTATATATCCAAAAGGTATTAACATAATCTACTCTATATGTACTTCTAGAAAAAAAAACTAAAATCAAAACTTTAACTAAAATAATAAATAACAACTTGAAACACACCCCTCTCACCCTCAAGCGGTTACAACTAGTCCTTTAAATCACCCTTTGAATAATCATCTCTCTTGGTCAGTACAACTATCCCCTTCCACCAAGCTATGATGGTGTGATATCACATACCATGCGGTAATGGTGACCACAAACGCTCAAATCAAACTCCACTCTCGTCTCTGGATGCTCTTATACGAAATCAATCTTTGAAGAAGACATCTAATTAAAAACAACCTTTTGAAAATGGCCAAGAGTCATTTTATCCGCCATTGGCATCAACTACTTTACATGATTAAGGCTAGCTAGCTGGGGACATATGCTCCACCATATATATACAGGCATCTGTTGTTAGATAAAGGAGTGGTTTTGGGTTTCAAACTTTTTTTGAAAGGAATACTATTATTAAAGAAACAAAATGTGGGTGCTCTACAAGGGATAGAGACACACACAAGAATGGGACCCTAAACAACTACAAGCAACATGCGCAGATCACCATTTGTAACTAGCAGCTAAAAGTGATCTCATAACTGGAGACTATCAAACCAAACCAACATAAAACTACAAATCTTTTACCATCTGACCTGGATCCATTAACCATAATTCCCAACTCAGATCACCTTTAACGTTGCACATATATATACATAAGTCCCGTGGACTCTCTTTTAAGTCCTCCTTTTAGTGTTGATCAAAAGATCCCCATAAATCATAATAACGAGATGATTCTATCCGCGTATTACAGTGAAAAATGAAAAATATGGATAGTTTGCTTATTACATCCACGTATTGCAACGATAAACAAAACAAATATGGATTAATAGTATGAAAATTAACATCTGAACACAAATATTCGGGAATTTGTAGTACTTTCACACAGCTTAGTTCGGATTCAGGTATATTCAAGCTTAATTTGTTCATAGTATATTCAACATAACATTTATTGGAATAAATCCATCTTTTAGATAAATTTCTTGTTCCGATTAAATTAATATCGAATAACGTAAAAATGAGGTAATAACATATATTTATATTTCAGCCCAACGTTATACAAACGTTATAAGATAAAACAAATAATAAGTTAATACATATATAATAAAATAACTTAATTTTAAAATTTTAATGAAAAACATGAGTGATGGTAAGGCATGCAATATAAATAAAGGGAACAATTAATGTTGGGCCAATGGCCTGAAGGAAAATTAAAGGAATATTCAATGGGAAAATTATAATGTTGTCGTTCATTGTATATAATCATTAATTGGAATCTGCCTTAAATGTGTTAACCACTCCACTACACCGGAAGCAAGTTTAGTTTAAGGGTAGTGCTTCAAATGATATAAAGATTATTAGAAAATTAAATAGTAACACTTTATATTACATATAATCATTTAGCCAAAAAGTTAGCTAGAATATTATAAGCACATAATATATCCCTATGAGATTCAAATGAGAACCTTAAATTAATTAAGAATGAGAGACTAAATCCTAGCTGTCCAATTCCCCCCTCCTTTAATGTCATTGTCCACCTATGAAAAAATCACATGCACTCTACCACACTCTATCCCCTCACGCTCAACATCCATGAATTCCACTTACAAAATAAACGGATAAGATTGAGTCTCCAATTCTCATTTAATTTATCATTCTCATTTAAACCTTTCCCTGACATAACCATCAACACCCAACACATCATTTTCATGCAGAGATATCGCCACTGTATTCCATGTTATCCATGATTATGGTCATGACTCATGAGAACCACTAGCAGAACTTTATATGATGCAAAATAGCATGATCGAGGCATTACAAGCCTCACAAAACGAGTGGTTCGTGTTGGGTCGGTTAGAGAGTCTAAAAGGGATTGGGTCATTGCGATTATGGTAGCAACTATTTGTTATAAAAACACTACTAAATGGGTCATACACGCTTGATTCAATAGGAGCTTAGCGAATGTTTGAACACTTATATAATGTTGAAATAATCTTGTTTTAACAAGATAAGATATAGTAAAAATCTGACTTTAGAGGAGATAAAATGAGAAATGAATCAAAAACATAATTCAAAAGCTTCAACGAATTGAAGTGAGACTTGCAAAATGCAAACCCGTATATTTAACTAGTCTTTTATATTAAAACAAAGATATTAACGTAAACTGTTTTTAATACTAAAATTATTTATCTAGCGTAGCATAATACAGTAAAACAGATAACAAGTCTAGATAAGAGATCTCAAAGACCCACTATAATACGTTTTGGAATTTCGATATTTCTTTTTCTTGAAACAAAATATATTTTACACAATTATGTATAAATAATTGTTTTTTACATATATATAATTATAATTATACGGGTTCAAGCCTTGAAGCAATCAAGCCCAAACCATATTCAGAAGGCAGGCCCAAATCTATCGTCCCGACCCGTTTCCGTTAATTACTACTACTATTTAATTATTTATTTACTAACCCGATAATTTCATCGTCTGCCTCTCTCATCAGAACCATCGTCTTGTGAATCTGAAGATGTCTGGAACTGCGATATTGGTTGGTTCATCAAGCTCATGGGCTCGTGCCCTGGTCAAGATTTCTCCCTACACATTTTCCGCAATTGGTATCGCCATCGCGATCGGTGTTTCTGTCCTCGGTGCTGCTTGGTTCGAACCTCAATCTTGTTAGGGTTTTGATGTTCAATTTGATTTGAATCTTTCCGTATAATAATGATCTTTGATCTTGTTTCGTATGTTTTCTCAGGGGAATTTACATTACTGGAAGTAGCTTGATTGGTGCTGCTATTAAAGCCCCGCGAATTACCTCCAAAAATCTCATCAGGTTATTTTTTTCACTGACCCTGTTGTTCTGATTCGAATTTATACTTAGTATTTTACTTATTGCTTAATGAATCTTTTTGTAACTTGCGATCTTCGCCTGCTTTGATTATTTTGTTCATGTTATAAGGTGTTTTTTAGCTTGAAAATGTTATATCAATCACAAAGTGTAATTGCTGATATATTAGGTGTGGTTACATACTTACATATAACTATTTGCGTAGCTTAAGATTACCTTCGTGCGTAGGTATTTCACTTGTATAATGATCTCAAATTGGAGCGTACTTAATTTTGTTAATGTCTACCCCCAAACAAAATTGTATTCCAAGAGCAGCCTGTTTTTAGATAATCAAGTTGGCTATAATGCTCATGGCTTAGCAAACATTCAAATTTATCCATCGCTGCTTGCCTAGGTCGAGGTGAAAGCATAAGCAGGGCCATTATTAGGAGGGTGAGCAATTCCTTACTAAAAATAGTAAAACACATGATAGAAGCAGTTGCAGTACCTTTTGAACAGTGTATCTCTTAGAACTGAGGCAAAATGTAATGCTGCTCAGAAAGTTGAAAAATATTCATTTTTTATATTTGAATAAAAAAAATCGTTTCTGAAATTTATTTTGCATTAAGCGAGTATCACTCACATTATTAATATGTGCAGCTGTGCACTACCCAGAGTTCATTGCCTACATTACTGGACACTTTTTAACATTAACTTCGATTGATATTAACTGAAAAGTTGAAGTGAGAGCAGGGGTTCTGTCAAGTGTGATGTTGTAATTAATGTCCTCGATATGTTGGGTTGATGGTTTACTTACTAAACACTTTAGGGGCTCTTATACTAGTTAGTTCCATGTATTTTGTAGAATAATTGTTGCTGTATCTTTTGCTTCCAGCATGGACTTTCTAGATTTTGATTAATTTTGGACAGAAACTTTGTTTTTGACTTCTAGTTGGAAGGCTCAAAGACAACAGAGTTTTATTACAAAAGTCACTAGTTGACCAAAGCATAAACAGTTTGTTTATCTATCTGCCTTCTGGTAACATAATGCCTAAAGTCAAGCTTCTGCTAAACTAGAATCTTATTGCCCTTACGGTCCGTTTGGCTGAATACAACTTAAATCACATGAAAATTAAGATCCTATTATGAAATTATAACCTAGTTGCATGAGAACTTCAATCCTATGTCAAATCCTATATTGTGATTCTATGGTTCACAACTTTCCTTTGTGATTTGTTTTGAATTTCACCATTTGATTCTGCCATATATTTGACACTTTGGTAACTGTAATTGCTAAAAGCATCAACAATTTATTATGCAAGTTGATGGGTCTGAGCTTCATCTAATTGTTTTTCATATCATGGGGATTTGGAAGGTGCACAAGATGTTAAAAGTGATAACGTAAAACAAGGTCTAAATAGGATGTATTTCGTGATATTTTATGCGTACAATTTCAATTCCCTAACTATCATTACACGGTGTTTGGTCTTGAAAGATTGGGTTTATGTGGAATTAAATTTGTGAAATTAGAATCCCTCCCCATGCCCCGTCTTTTACCCCATACACCCTTTTTTACGGGATTGGGTATTGTTATTATTGTTGTTGTTGTAGAATCCATGGAATTGTAAAATATAAATGGTAGGAGAGCGCACCCCCAGAACCCACCGGCACACACACATGCAATGTAATCATATCAGCTTTGACTTTGTCATGACAATGGGTTTATGGTGATTATATTACATATCTAACCATGAATGTTGAATTATGTTCCCTTTACATATGTTCATCCAGTAATCCTTTTGAGTTATTACATATTTACAGTGTAATTTTCTGCGAGGCTGTCGCTATATATGGAGTCATTGTGGCAATTATTCTTCAAACAAAGCTTGAAAGTGTCCCAGCATCACAGACATATGCACCAGAATCCCTCAGAGCAGGATATGCTATATTTGCTTCAGGCATAATTGTAGGCTTTGCAAACCTTGTTTGTGGGTATGTAGTTTCACCTATCTACCTTTATATACAGTTTTCCACAACTATTAATTGAGGCAGCAATCTTGACCCATTTCCCTACTAACGGGTTTTCGGGTTATATTTCTAACTGGTCAAATGGATAGAGTTTATAAAAGATAGCTAAAATGTGAAACAGGTAAAAAACAACCCACAATTTATTTGAATGCTTACAACCTTTTAAATTGGCTTTTTGGAATTAATTGTGTTATAATATTACTAGTATAATTTTTAATATCACATATAATAAATTATTTATATACAAAATAAAAGTAGATGGACAAAAAGCGCTGGTAGGACAATCTGACATGACCCGTTTTGGGATGTTTTAAGTTGTTACCCATCTTAGCAACTTGAGCTCAAAATACATAATGAGCAGAGCTCAAATTAATAAGGGCTCTAATGGAGCTTTATATAATATATATTTAGGGGGGGGGGGATATAAAAACTTTTATCTGTAAATGATGTTAGTTTTTATTTTGATTGGACTTTTTTAAAGATGTTCTTGATTTGTTGTCAAGTCTTGTTAAAACACTTAAAAATATATACACATTTGAAAAAAGTTCTATTATCTAATATAATTGTTTCATATAACCATATATTTGAAATAAGTTTCCTATAAAAAATAACTTTTACATAAATATTCAAGCTTTTCGAGCAGATCTTGATTCTTGAATGCTCTTGAGGCAAGCTTGAGTCTGCATCATGAAGAATAGTCGAGCTATCGAGCCAAGCTCTTGTATCAACTCATTTGCAGCCATAGTTTTGAATCCATTTTGCCACCTCTAGTCGAAAACATTTAATAGATTTTAAAGGAATTATACTTTATATCAATGGTTGTAATATCAACCTATTTAGTTATGGATGGATCAGTTCAGGACCTTCAGGTTATATTTTATTTGTAATGTATCGAATGGGATAAAATCGAAAAGTTAGCAAAAAAGGAAAAGGGTTGAATGTGCCAAAAGTCATCCAAAGTGTATCTTTAATGCGTAAAACCTAAAAGTTATATTATTGTTGTAAAAATATTATTCTCTTCCCATTTGATCTACGAATTGCTTATAGAAGATATAAAAGATAAGTTATTAGGGTCTATCCCAACCTTGCATAGTGTAGTGTAATTACGAAAGCTGAAGCATGCATCTAAAATCATCATTTCTGGTGGCTGTTGGTGCAGTTCTCAAATCTAGTAGATCTTAGTTTCAAACTTGTTCCCAATATACTAACTTAAATTATTTGTTCCAATTTCTGTTCACAGTTTATGTGTCGGCATTATTGGGAGCAGCTGTGCTTTGTCAGATGCCCAAAACTCATCGCTTTTTGTGAAGATCCTTGTAATAGAAATATTCGGAAGTGCACTTGGATTGTTTGGAGTAATCGTCGGAATAATAATGTCTGCTCAAGCAACATGGCCTACTAATGTGTGAGATATTGTGTGCAAAATTATTCATTATTTTTGTCTCTAATGCCTTTTCTATCTTATATATTCTCCCTTGTTGGGGTTGTTCGTTTTCTTTCTTCAGTTTTAAAACACTTTTGTGAAACTATGTAGCTAAAGTGATCTCCAAGTTGATGACAAATAATACGTATGAAATATGTTTAATCATGAGTGTGTGTGTGTGTAAACATCTTGAATCTCGTTTTTTCTTCTTGATGTTCCTTTGCGCAGATGCAAAAGGAAAAAAATTACAAATTGTAACCGACATCTTTTAGGGGAGTTGTTTTGTGCAAGGAAAAAGCGATGCGTACACATGTTGTATAACATCACGCAATTCCAGTACACGTGCCTTATGTGTATGCATCACTATTTTCATGTGTACTAATCAGCTACTTTTTAGGGTTGGTTCCTAGCTGCATCATAAAGGGAGCAAACATGAACATTGTACTTGGCACATCTTTTGCTTCAAGTTTGTTCATTCTTTAAAATGTATTGTATAGTTTTGTTTTTGAATTGAGAATCTTACTCAATATGAATGATACTTCGAGCATATATCGGAGGCTAACGACATTGACGTATGTAACAACCTAACTAACTTGACATATGTACAAGTGTTAATGGGAAATGTACAACTATATCGTTTGGCACTTAATATGATGTTTGCTCTTTTGGTGATATTGTGATGGTAGTTCCTTATCCTCTGTAAGTTGGCAGTGTAAAAAAGGTCACAAATGTCAAACGTGGAAAAACATGAATAATATGTAAACTAGTTTTGGAAGGAACAAAAATAGGAAGGATGTGAACAATTTTGATTCTAGAGAAAATTTCATCCGTGGTCCCTGTGGTTTGTCACTTATTACATCCGTGGTCCCTTATGTTCGTTTATTACACTGGGAGTCCCCATGGTATGGGTTTTGTTTCACTGAAGGTCCCTGGACCAAACGTCCGTCCATTTGGGACGTTAACACACCCACGTGACTACCATGTGCAGGCTATTTTGGTCATTTCCTTGCCTCCTTCATTTGACAGAAACCCATTTCACTGTTGGTCCCTGTGATAAGAACGACCATCGGTTTTCCCTCCTTTTCTTACATCTTCTTCTTTCTCTGCTTTTTCTCGTTTTCTTTTACCTAACTGTGCGAAAATGGTGGTACATGCATGGAGTATTCGTGATGATCAAGAAGAAGAATATGATTGCAACAGACTATATGGTAGATTTCTTGACTAATGATACGAATTTTTAACATTTCTAATCATTTGAACTCTGTATTTTGCCATGAAGTTTAACGTTAAATGTTAATGCTTTTGCAGAGGATCACCCAAATATATTCTCTATTCGTCTTCATTATGGTGGTTCATTTACTGGGTTAGTTCCTGGACGAAAATATGTGAAGGGTAGGGTAAGTTTTATTGATTGTTTGGACATTGATCTGTTTTCCATTATTGAGTTGAACGAAATAGTTGATGATTTGGGTATAAACGATGGTCAAATGATGTATTACCACTATGTTGATCCTACTAGTGACTTGGATTTTGGTCTTCATGCCCTAGGCAGTGATGCAGATGTGCACAACTTGAGTAGGTTTGTTAATCATCATAAGCTAATTAATGTTTTTATTGAGCATTCTGTGACTAAGTTAAACACTTATAGTAGATCCCCCCACAAACCTAATGTGGTAATTGAGGAAATAGTTGATAATAATGAGGCCAAAAACAAAAAATCAAAGTGTAATAAAAGATTAATGCTTGAATGACATGATGACCCTGTTAGTCAAGTCACCCAAGTTGAAAAACCAGTTGACAAGTTACAAATTAGAAGTCTTAGTAAGGGTAAAGCAAAGGTTGTTGATGAGCCTGAATGTCAAACAGATTTAGGATTTGATCCAACTGTTACTCATGATGATTTCTTTGACTTTGAAACATTATTTCCTGTTGATAATGATTGTCAGAATTATAGTCATGGTAGGGATGACAGTGAGTGTAGTGCTGATAGTGAGGACAGTGACTTCCATGTAGATGATAACATAGTCGTTAATGAGGTTGAGGTTGACATGAGGGACTTTGATAAACATGTTGATACCACCCTTGAGTACATGGGACCCTTTAGTGGTGTTAATATGGATGAGGATGGTGATATTAATGTTGTTGAAACTGAGAACTTTGAAACAGATGATGAGGAGGATGAGGGGTTTGGTACTGTTAGGAATAGAAAAACCAACAGGGGAGATGCTAGTGAGGAAGATGAAGTTGTTAAAAATAGTTTCTATCTGGGTCAAACCTGTAGCAATGCTACTGAAGTCAAAGATTTGATAAAAAAACATGCTGTTGAAACTAGGAGGGACTTGAAGATGATAAAAAATGACAAGTTGAGGGTTAGAACTGTATGTTTGGGTACTTGTCCACAATTAAATACTGAAAGTGGTGGTCCCAACAAGAAATCCGAAAAGGACAAAGAGGAAATTAGATGTCCTTGGACTTTGCATGTTTCTAAATTGCCAAATGTTGAAACATGGCAAGTCAAGACCTACATTAATGAGCATCATTGTCTTAGATGTAGGACTCTTAAGGTTTGTACTTCTGAGTTCATTTCCCATGAAATAGTTGATCTCATCCAAGATAACCCTAATATACCTGTCAAAGCACTTCAAGAACAGATTCAGAGGAAGTTTGAACTAGGAATTTCAAAGATGAAAACTTTTAGGGCAAAGGTCAAGGCTGAAACCATTTTAAATGGGGATTACACTACACAGTATGGGGTGTTGAGGGATTATTGTTTAGAACTCTTGAGGACTAATCCAGGATCAACAATCAAGATTGAAGTTGAAGAAGAACCTAACCCTAACTCTGTTATAAGGCAGTTTAAGAGGATTTACATATGTTTGGGGTCACTGAAACAGGGGTTTAAATCTGGGTTGAGAGAAATTCTGGGTTTAAATGGGGCTTTTATGAAGGGAGCATACCCTGGACAAATATTAACTGCTGTGGGTTTGGATGGCAACAATTCTATATACCCTGTTGCATATGCCATTGTAGAAGCATAGACATTGAGCTCCTGGACTTGGTTTCTTGAATGCCTTGGGGATGATCTTGATCTTACACCAAGATCAAACTTCACTTTTATAAGTGATAGACAAAAGGTTAGTTGCATTCTGTTTTTTGTTGATATACTTATTAAGATGTTATTTTTCATAAATTGTTGTTTACTTTAACAGGGTCTTATTCCTGCAATTGCAAAGGTATTTCCTTGTGCTGAGCATAGATATTGTCTCAGACACATTCATGAAAACATGAAACAGAGTTGGAAGGGGAAAGCTTACAAGGATTTATTGTGGAGGTGTGCAACATGTACAACTGTTCAAGAGTTTGAAGTGGCAATGACAAAACTAAGGGGATTGAACCCTGCTTGTGCTGATTGGCTAGTACAGATACCACCACTCCACTGGGCCAGGTCTCACTTTTCAGGTAAATTTAATATGTAAATTAATTATTTTGTTAGGACATAATGTTGATATTAACTTAATTTGTTTAATAATCATACCTCAGGTAGGTCACATTGTGATGTACTGTTGAACAACCTATGTGAAGTTTTTAATAGGCAATTGGTAGATGGTAGGGACAAACCAGTGATCATTGCCTTAGAATATGTTAGAGAGTACCTAATGAAGAGAATTGTTAATGTTCAAACTGTTATTGAAAAGTGTACTGGTGTCCTTACCAACTGCAACAAAAACTCTAGAGTTGATTAAAAAGGATGCTGCACAGTATAGAGTTATTTGGAATGGAGGGTCTAAGTTTCAGGTTAGTGGTCCATGGATGGACCACAGTGTGGTAGACACCAAGGATAGGGTTTGCAGCTGTAGGAAGTGGGAGCTGACAGGGATTCCGTGTAAGCATGCTGTTGCAGCAATTTGGAACATCTCCCTTAATAGCCAAGATGTACAATTACCTGAATATTGGGTTGACAAAGCATATTGGGTTGAAACTTGGAAGAAAGTGTATAGCTACAAGATAGGACCAATCAATGGAAGAACCATGTGGCCAAAGTCAACAGTTCCAACCACTCTCACAGGACCCAAACACCACAAGCCTATTGGAAGACCCAAGAAGAAGAGAAGAAGGACAGCAAATGAGGTTAATAGCATGAAGAAGTCAGGGAAGCTTTCAAGAGCATCAAAACCAGTAGTTTGTGGTGAATGCAAGGGGGAGGGTCATAACAAAAGGACTTGCAGGGGGAATGAACAAAGTTCAGGACAATGAATCAGTTAATATTATGTAGTTATGTTTATGGTTTTTTATTAACTGTATTTGGTTTGTAGAATGTTATTATTTTGTCCATTAATGACTCTTGTATCCGGCTTGTTGCATGTCAAAAAAAAACAGTTGGTTTATCTTTATTGTGTAAGATTTTTGGTCAACAAGATTCCCTAGCTTGTTGTGTAGTGTGTTGAAGGGATTTGACATATCAATGCATTCAGTATTGAAATCTTCACATATCTTTGCTTTTAAAAACAGATTGGACATATTAATGGCAGTATCTCAACCACTTATTTTGGTTATAAATTTGCATGTATCCATATTCAAAACACTCACACGTACAAATGGCAGAAAACTACTTCATCTTGCATTACAAAAAGCACAACACAAGGCAGGGCTATGTGGTAAGATTATCTGTAATTTTAATTGATCATATTGCATTACAATAAACACAACAATAACTTGAAACTGGTCTTTTCCATTTAGACCATCCCAGCAGCCTTTGTTCGTATGCATGAGGTTTGGAGGTACTCATCATGTGTTTTGGAAATGAATGGAGTTCGTGATGCATACACTTTAACACTCTATCCTGACTCTCGTAGGCCTGAGAAGATGCCTGATCATGTTTGCATAAGAGGTGACTTTTAGTACTTCATAGAAAGCAACCACTTGCCCCATAATTGTTGGTTGAGGTTTGAGTTGAATGTGGACACCGATCAAGACCCTGTTGTGTGCTTCCATGTCACTAGAAATGGTGCTAATGCTGAAGTAATTGTTATTGATTGAGGTGGATGTAATGTGTGGTAGTTGTTTTACATGTGGTGTTTATGTATGGATGTTAAGCTATGAATAAAATGACTAGTTTGTGTTTAAACATAATACATTGTTACTTCAAAATAAGAACATGAAACAGAGTCATATATATTTGTACATTGCAGCCCTTAAAACAGTCCTAATAAGAACAAAACATAAATTTCCAAAAAAACAGCCCCTAACATGTTCAACTGATTACATATCCAAAAACCATATACTTAATTAGGGCTAAATTCTAATACAGGGCATAAACAAAAAAAATAAACCAACTTAAAACAATATATATCTTCATCCTCCAAATCTTTGCATCTTTCTGTTTTATGGTTTCTTCAAGCCTATTCTTCGAGTTCAACAACCCAGGGATGATATCCCTAGATCTATCGCACATGGCAGGATCAATCCAACCAATGAAGGAACAATTTGAGCCCCTCGCTGGACAACCATAGAAACGCCTACCTGGGTTCGTAGCGGTCCAAGAAGTCCTCACTATAGCTTGCCTACCACACCAGCAGAGCACCATGATGAAGCTTTTCTTGAGCAACAATGGAGAAATGGTAAGAACGAAAGAAGAAAATGAGGAACGGTGAAATGGGTTTCTGTGAAATGAAGGAGGAGGCAAGGAAATGACCAAAATAGCCTGCACATGGTAGTCACGTGGGTGTGTTAACGTCCCAAATGGACGGACGTTTGGTCCAGGGACCTTCAGTGAAACAAAACCCATACCATGGGGACTCCCAGTGTAATAAACGAACATAAGGGACCACGGATGTAATAAGTGACAAACCACAGGGACCACGGATGAAATTTTCTCTTGATTCTATCTCAAATAAAGTGAAAATCAATTTCAATGCGTTTTGAACATAATAAGAAGACTCACATTTTTAAGATATTCCTAAATAAGTATAATCACATCCACGACAAATTCATGGAGTCCAACAGATAATAATACATCCTATGTTATCATATTCTAGGTTAGAGGGACTTGATGATATATATTACATCTCAACCTTCTACTACGTCTATAGTAATTACAATGTTTGGACTTTGATTTCTTAAAATGTCTTGTTTTCGCTTAAAGATGTGCAATGATTGTTATGTCTAACAAAGTGATAGCGTTGATGGGTTGCCAAATATATGTAAATGTTCACGGTTAATATGCATTTCTTTCTTTACTACATTATATTTTAGACAATAAGTTTAAGCAATCTCTATGAAAGATGTGAATTCAAGTTATATATTTTAATTTTACTAATATGGATCAAATAAATACACTAAAAGATCCATGTAAAAGAAAAACAATCCAAAATGATTGGACAGTTTAGATGTCTACTTATTCGAGCAATCTAAAATGATAAAGAAAGTTTGGCATATAAGAAGATTGAGACTCATGGACAGTTCAATGAAAAATATGAAGAGGGAGAAATATATTAAATACAAGTAATTATAAATACACACATTTGTCACCGGTTAAATAAGCCGTTTACGTTCATTCTTGTTATAACTAGTTTTATAAACACTCTCAATATAAACTTCGATAATTTATCATATCCAGTGTTTACAAAAGTTTATAAACTCAATTATTAACTTCGAAAATCAAGGCTATTATAGTTGATACCTATATTTATTTTCAATTATGGATTACTACTTATTAGACCATGTATATCTAAAAATTACTAATGGATTTCTAGACGTTACAGAATACATAAATTAAATTCGTCAATAGTTCAATTGACCACTCATTAGTTGACATGTTCAAACACTAAGGACAAAGCTAATAGCATCCATCAAGTTAAAATCGTTGGGACTGGTAACGTGTGTGAAGTCATAGAAATGATCGATTATTTGGTGACCTTTGTAAGAGTTGAAGTTTTTGAGTTTGATCGATGAATTGTATCTTAAAAGGTTATGGTTGACAAAATTTAAAATCTCGAAACTAGCTCGTGGTTATTCGAATTAACTTTGATAAACCCTAGTTATATTTAACGAATTAAGAAATTAAAGTTTTGATAACATTCGAATTAAGAATAATCTATATAAAGAACATAACTTGTTTTCTTTTGACCAACTTTAGGAAGTAAAAGGTAGAGAAAAATGGAAGGAAGAAAAAGCTTTACTGTAAGGGCTTCTTTGTAAATAACTTGTAGGAAGGGCATCTAGCGAATATTCCAAAATATCAGGGGGTCAAAATAGTAATATCAAGAAACATCAGGGACCACCATCAAGAAAGAAAGAAATCTGAAGCCCCATCGATCGACCTATAAACTCAAGAATTCCATCAATGGCAGCCTTGCGCCTAGCCCTGTACGCAGTAGTCTATCATATCTTACCTTTTAGTATTATAATTTTTTTCGATTTTGTTTATTTTTAGTTCACAAGAAATAATTCCATCTGTTCTTCGCATATCTTGGGGTTAGGAGGTGTGGATTCATCTGATTGAAGGGATCAAAAGTTCGTAAATTAGGTTTCCCACCTGTGTTGTTTACCGCCATTCTCCTTCTTACACATATATAATATTATTACAGTATTTCTTGTACGATTTTCGATTTTGGTATTGATATAACCATCAAGATTCGTCGCCTGAGGCAATTGTGCGCGCTTTTTTGGGTCAATTGTCGATTTCTAGGTTTTTAGTCCTTGATTTCTAGATTTTTAGGATCGGGGACTTGGAATCCACGTTCAAACTAAAAGATCAGATATTTAGGGTTTTCTGTTTGTGTAATTCGATTTTGTAAGAGAGATTATGGATAAGAAGAAGGTCGCTGTTCCTCTCGTGTGCCATGGGCATTCTCGGCCAGTAGTGGATTTGTTCTATAGTCCCATCACTCCAGATGGGTTCTTCCTCATCAGTGCCAGTAAAGGTTTGAATATCTACTTTCATTTCATTAGTTCTGATTGTTTAATTTGCATATCAACTCCCAAATTTTATGGTTTTTACAATTTATTAAAACAATTATAAGTTATAAATCGGAGCATCATATCACCATTTGGATTGATCAACACTATGATTATGTTTAGGAATTGAATGAAGTTTAGACTAACTTGAATATTTGTCCCCGTGTTATATGCGTGTTTTTTGTGAGTAAATTCATTCTATTACAACATGTGCAATCATATTACTGAAACAGATCCTAACAGCAATCATATTATGTTTAGAAGATACATTGTATGATCTGAATACGAATTGTTGGAAGCTACATGAATGTGCGTTTTTTGAAAGAATTGCGTGTTAAAAACTATATTGGTTTTGATTTGTTTCTTTAAATACCTGCTGGGCTTTCAGGTGTTGAAAATTGCATATTAAAACTGCTATATGCTCATTTGCATTTTGTTTTAAGGTCTTTGATTTTGCATTTTAGATTATTTGGAAGTGAAATGAGCTTTTTTGTTAAAGCATTTTGAAGCTCCTTAAAGAGTTAAGAAATGTTGTTTTTTGTTTATATTTTAGCAATCTGGTGGATTTAGGGGTGTTTGTGATTGTATATATAAAATGCTGATTTGCTTCTTGTGTTTTGAGTTAGAAGTTACTAATCCAAACTTTTTCCAAAAAACAGTAAGCAGAGTTAATATGAAATCCCAAACACCCCTCTTACTACGTGCTTCTTACATTGTTGATAAGGTACCATGTTACTATAAACTTATACTTACACCCATTATATTGTAATCCAGACTCCACTCCCATGCTTAGAAATGGAGAAACTGGAGACTGGATAGGAACCTTTGAGGGGCATAAAGGTGCAGTGTGGAGTTGCTGCCTAGACACTAATGCTCTGCGTGCTGCATCAGCATCTGCTGATTTCACAGCGTATGTGGTGGATCTTTGTACCATTAGTCATCCTTATTATGGAAGTTTTTTGTTTGTTAATATCATCTTTTATGTTTCTGTAATGTCACATAATTCTGTTTTCTGCATTGCATTGAATTTTCAGGAAACTGTGGGATGCATTAACTGGGGATGTGCTGCACTCGTTTGACCACAAACATATTGTTCGAGCTTGTTCCTTTTCCGAGGTGGCTTCATCTTTCTCTATATGCAGTTGGTTATACCTAGAGGTGGCAACAAGATTGGGTTGGGGTAATGGGTTCATGTCTGACTTACCCACAAACAATATTTGATAGAATAATGATTGCATAAAATATAATAATAAAAATCATATTTACAATAGTAATCTAAATGTAAAAAGAAAACGATTTAGGAGGTTTTATGTATCTAATATACAATCATCGCGACTTTTGATCCTTCCGGGTTTTAGCTAAATTTTCTGATATGACCCGTTGGACAAAAAAATCATGACTCAAAACGGCCCATGCGTAAGTAAATGGTAAAATGGGTTGAAATTGCTATATATAGTTATACCTGACCATATATCTCTTAAAGTGACTGTTTCCCCTTGAGCTTACTAGTTTACTTACCTTTTGTCTTTGCATCTTATATCTTACTTTTGTTGCCGCCCTCTTGAAGCAAATAATCTGGGTTATATTGGTTTTCTTGCTTATCAACCGACTAAGGGATTTCATTCTTATATGGGATATGGGATGGGCTCACTTTTCTGTTTTACTTTCACAATACAAGGAATCGTTCATAACAGTGTTGTTAAAAGCGAAATTTGCACTGATGCGCAGAGGGTCACGGAGCCTAAGGCGCGAAGCGTGGGATTTATGAAGGCGAAACACACAATATTAAAAAGATATATATATATATATATATATATATATATATATATAGGGGGGGGGTTCAAACACGAATTGCTTTTCATACGAGAACTGCGAGAACCAATCTTAGCCCTTGATTAAAATTAATCAATGGCTAAGATTTTTTGGCGGCTCATTAATGAGGGTTATTTCGGGAAAATCAAGCCTCGCAAATTAACGACGGCTTACCCGGACGGAATTCACGGTTGGGTAAATATATAAATTACTAAAATACCCTTACTAATGAGTCATTAATGGTGTTAAAAACAGTTTTTGCAGTTCTCGTACGAAAAACCGTTCTCGTTTGAACTTTTGCCTATTTATATTATAATGATATAATATAAAGAAAATAGCATTTCAATATGAAATGAAGTTAAATATTATGTTCAAATGTCAAACAAAATATTCATAGGTAAAACTTCAAACATCAAACATAATTGATGAAATTGAGAAATCGTTGATGGGTACTGTGTGATTAGTAGAAGCTTCTCTTAATCGAACTCCTAGGTGACAGCTTCTTTGTTATTGGTTCCTCCTCTGTGCATGAATCATGAATTCATGATTAGTAGCTAAAGAAAACATATAGGTAGTCTTTGAAGTGTGTTGATGAGTTTATGGGTTAAACTTAAAGGTCAAAGTTCAAAAAAATGGTCAAAAGTCAGTGAAGTGCACTTTTTTGCTCCTCGTGTGCCTCATGCATGTTCCGCTCTTCGCTTACAGAATAGCCCCTTTAGCTGTGCTACTGAGGTGTGCTTTTAACATCGGATATCCCCCCACATCAAGGAAAGAAGGATGATATCCCCCCCACAACATTAGATAAAGCAAATTTACCATGAAGTTGACTACTAAATTGGGAATACAACCTCAGTTGGGGAGGGACGTCTTTCTACAGAAAATATTAAAAGTTTACATGATGAGAATTGAGAAATATGTTTATTGGGTTAACATAAAAGCATTTAAATCCATTATGCTGAAATTCATCACCAAGTACTCAATTTCTCTGGGGGTATTTGCAGTTTGGTTAACCTTGAGTGCTGTTTGGCCATAAAGCAGAATCTAAATCTAACCCAATGCGGTTCGCTTTTAGTTTGGTTAGAATTTAACCTCAAGATTTTAAGTACCCTCAGTCTTCACCTCATGTGCGGTTTGGCATAAAAGCATGATCTAAACCTGACCTAATTTTGCGGTTAGCTTGTACTTTGGTTACAGTTTGACCTAATTTTGTGGTTAGCCTGTAATTTGCTTAAAATTTTAATCTTTTTACACAATAACTAACAGACATTTAATCTGTATTGATTTCAGAACATTAATGATCTCATTCATCCAAAAGTATATATTTCATGCCTGAACTATAAAGAAGAAGAAAACTCGTTAGAACTATGTCTGATTACGTGTGGTTTGGCATATAGACATATAGTGAAAGAATATTTGAAGCTTCAGGTTTTTAATCACAATTTAAACGTGAAGATTCAGCTCAATAGGAGTTTATACTTGATGTAGGAGAATTATATATAACATTTCACAGGAATGTTACTGTTCATTGAACAGTACCATTGTTTTTATCTCTTTAATAACAAATGTATATAAAGTAAAATTTTTATCAAACATTGTTAGTTTGGCGGTTACTGTGTCTTACGTTAGGGAATCAACCTGAGCTCAAAACCTGGCAGCTACAAGGGTTATCTATTTTTTAGCTTTACTGGTTGAATGTTGCAAAGCTACTTATTGTTTCTTTTATTTTTTTCATATATTGCAGTTTGCCATATATGGCTCTTTTCTTTCTCATTTATGTAAGAATCTATTTTGTTTGCTTTGTTTTCTTACATAGCTAATGCCTTTTGATCAAAGTTTTTAAAAATATTTCATATCATTATCAATACTATTAAATTATGTTCTAGAAGTTTATTTAAAAAGTTGGTGCATCTATTTAATATTTTTAGCCGATATTTTGATGAAATCAAAATTCATGTTTTGGATCTATAACTTCGAACCAAATTGTTTATATGAGTAAAAAGTGGTTTCGGCTGAACTCGGATTCTATTGAATTAAATCAACCTATTTGTACATATTGACCGAAAAACTAAACTACGTGTCAACATTATGTTTTCATGACAAACATATATAAGAAATTAAATTTGACTGAAACAAGAATTTCATCTCAACATGTAATACATATGTTCTAATACTCCGCTGCAACGCACAAATAAACAGTCCTTGTTTGCATTATGGTGTATGATCTTAACCTGGTAACGATGAGTTCCATATGTTGTCTTCAGGTTCAATAATAGAAACATATGATTTTACAGGATACGCATTTTCTGCTGACTGGTGGTTTTGAGAAGATACTTCGCATATTTGATTTAAATCGACCAGATGCACCCCCAAGAGAAGTTGAGCATTCTCCAGGTTCTGTCAGGACTGTTGCATGGCTCCACAGTGACCAAACAATACTTAGTTCCTGCTCTGATTCTGGTGGAGTAAGGTAATGTGATTGAACACATCAATTGCTGCAGCATCTTATAACAAATCTGCAAAAATATATACAGTAAGGTCCAGTTTGTTTCACCGCAATGTGAATGAATGTAATAGAATTAAAATCAAATTCCGTTGTATATTGTGTTTGGTAATATTATTTGGAAATGAATTAAATTCTTTGAAGTATTAATATTCCTTTAGGTAGAGGAATGTCATTCCATAACTAACATGGATGGAATCAAAATCATTTCCATTCCTTCGCATTACGGTGAAACAGACGGGACCTAAGTTTTATAGTAAACATATCAGATGAAAGATGATTCAAAGATGCAAACCCACCTGCAAAATTTACTACAGTAACTTTTAACCTTTTGTCTTTTTGGTTTAAAGATTTGACATGTTAGAAGCCTCAATATGTTAATTTTTCAAATTACAAAACAAAAATATAAACATAGAAGGAAATGGCTTTAGTTGTATATCATGAGATTATGAGAAAGAATAAAGCCTTCTTTTAGATATGCCATTATTTGTCTGTGTTGAATAAATACTCTTTCATAATTGTTATATTAATCATGTGTTGATTTCTATCTTTTGAAAAAAAATATATAAAATTAAATGCGTTTGTGACTTTGTGATTATATTTTGTTAGGCTATGGGATGTGAGAAGTGGGAAGATGGTCCATACTCTTGAAACAAAATCCTCTGTGACAAGTGCTGAAGTCAGTAAGGATGGTCGTTATATAACCACTGCAGATGGATCTTCTGTCAAGTTCTGGGATGCAAACCAGTATGTACTCGACCCATATATTAGTATGCATGAGGACATCTTTTTTTTCTATTCTACATATAGTGTAATTTAATTTATTCTTTCTATTATATAGTTTTGGATTAGTAAAAAGTTATGATATGCCCTGCAATGTTGAATCGGCATCATTGGAACCGAAATATGGTGATAAGTTTATTGCTGGAGGGGAAGACATGTGGATTCGCCTTTTTGATTTCAACACTGGTGAAGAAATCGGTATGCGTTTATCATTTTTCAATATAACGTAACATAACATAACATCTATAGATGATGCGTTACTGGTGTGTACATATTCTGTTGAGCAGCCTTCTATTTTACATCGTGTTGTCAGTCTTTAATCCAAGATTTGCAACCAATATACATAGAGGCACAACATCTTAATTTCTGGGGAATGCACATGCATGCTACACAGATTATGTAGGTTGGTCCCTCTGTGTAACTAGATATCTATATAAGTAGATGTGGTAAGGTAGGCCGGTTTGAGTGGAAACAGGTTACTTTTTGTTCAGGCCGGATTGGGGTTACCTGCAAGCACTCTTTTGTCTATTTCTTGACATTCTTGTTAAAAAGAGAAAAGAATTCAAATATTTGATTAATGAGATTCAGGAGTTTGTATGCATCTTGAGATGTCAACCCGCTTCTCTTGTTAGCTAATATGATGTTTGGTCTGACCTTTAAGAAGATGAGATGAGATGATATATGTGAGTACTGATGCAGGGTGCAACAAGGGGCACCATGGGCCGGTACATTGTGTGAGGTTCTCACCTGGTGGCGAGTCATACGCATCCGGGTCTGAAGATGGAACTATAAGAATATGGCAGACAGGGCCTCTGAATCCAAAGGAGAAAGAAAGCTCTGTTACTTCAAATGGGCCAAGCAAGGAGGTGAAGCCTATCACAGCTGATGAAATTGGCACAAAGTTGGAGGATCTGAAAGTTGGCAGGGAGTAATAGAGGAGGTTGTTAACTAGAAAACATATACATTATATATATGTTTGTGTGGTTAAATCTTATAAGTCTTTGTTGTCACTTGATCCTCTTAAATAAATAGATGATGCTACTTGTGGATTCTGTTTTTAGTTTTTTGTTCTATGTTGATTAATGCAACTTTAGTAATTTATGCGACTCCATATCTAGTTCATCTTAAAGAAAAGAGGGGCATTCAAGGCAATTGGTTTAACATAGCTTAGAGTGAAGGGGACCAATTATGTAATTAACTTTAGATTTTATAATTAATTATTAATTGGTTTCTCTCTCTAGCTCAAACAACCAAAAAAATCACCGTTATCACCTCTACCATAACCACCACCACCTCCGCCATAACCACCGCCACCTCCGGCTGTTAATTTTTGTTTGTTCTAGACTACCGACATTAATTTTTGTTAGTTAAAGCTTAAATTAAATTTTTGTTTAGTTTGTGTTTGTTCCAAAAGCGGTGGGTTACCGCCACACATCTATTAATTCTGTTGGGTTTTGTTTCTTTAGTAGCATTAAACAAGAACAAAGAAACAAGCAACAGTAAATTGTCATAATTTCCCTTTAAATAGGAGTTGAAATCCATATGCTTTGCAGACATATTACTTACACTAATGGTATCAAAGCCCTAATAATTCCCACACAAATACAGAACATAAATGTGGTGGTGTAGATCAATTTTTGATAAAAAAAATCAATTCCACCATAAACCCGTAGGCATAGGATAAGGAAGATGCAGAAACATCATCTATCTCTTATGAACTTTCAAATCTTTGATACCCATTTGTAACTTTGAGTCTTTTCAAGTTTTCATCATCAATTCATACCCGAATCAAAACCCACCCACCATGGATTAAAGCTCCACCACCTCCTCAAGGCAGCTTCTCAAGGTTTGCTTCACTTCTGTCGGTGTAGATCGGTCGGTGTAGATCGTGGTGATGACGTGGTGGTTGTGCGGTGGTAGTGTAGATCATCAGATCTGAACCATCGACTCTTCTGCGGTGTAGATAGGTGGTGGTGACGTGGTGGTTGTGCGGTGGTAGTGTAGATCATCATATCTGAACCACTGATGTGGTGGTTGTGCGGTGGTGGTGACGTGCGGTGGTGAAGACGGTGTAGGGATTTGGTGATAGGTGGCGGTCGTAAGTGACGGTGAAGGTGGTTAAGGGGCGGTGCCGGCGGTTTAGGAGCGGCCGAGGGTTTTGGGGTGGTGAAGGGGCTAGTAAGAGAGAGAGAGAGAGAGAGAGAGAGAGGGGAATCTGTAGGGTGTGAGAGAGGGATTTAGGTATAAATATTAAAAAGTT
The DNA here is from genome assembly GCA_947179395.2 of Pulicaria dysenterica. Classification (NCBI taxonomy): domain Eukaryota; kingdom Viridiplantae; phylum Streptophyta; class Magnoliopsida; order Asterales; family Asteraceae; genus Pulicaria; species Pulicaria dysenterica. The sequence goes on along the minus strand of OX359293.1, from coordinate 78,962,151 downwards.
AGGGAAAGAGAAGTGTTTGGTAACAAGATTAAAAGCAATGGTTGTGTTTGGAAGGAATTTGTGTTTGGTAACAAGTATAATGTTGGATAAGACGAAATTACCCCTGACTTAACAGTCAAATTTAACACCGTTAGCATAAAGGACCAATAGTGTAACAAATTCTCAAATAAAGGACTAAAAGTGCAAGAATTTTGCTTAAAGGACCAATTGTGCAAAAGACCCATATCTAAAAGGACCAATTTTGTAATTAACTCTTAACTTTATTTTAAGGATAAATTATTCATGATGTTAATGTTATCTAACTTTAGTAGTTACAAAACATGACCTAAACATACTGACACATACATATATTGTAAAATTGCAATTCCGCGAAAGCTTTCTTTGTGATTGCTTTAATGTCGAAAGTATTTAACAACTTCTATAATAGTTATTGTTTATTCCAATCCCTAATAAATGATAGTATTAGTAAAATTATGAAGTTAAGATTATAAATGATATCTTCTATTTATTGTGTTTAACTCAATTTTTATAAAGTATATGGTTGTAACATATGAGTTGCGTTCAATAAAGTCATATAAAAAACATAGTCCTAAAATTTTAATATTCAATTACATGTGATTCAGTATACAATCACATGTGATTGTAAAAACATCACATGTTAATTACGAAAATGTCACTCCGTCCAAAATTTTAAAATTCAATCTAGACCATTAATGGGGCTGATCCAAAGATTAGTCCCTCAGGAATTAAGTATGGACTATATTGAACATTTCTTTGTAACACATATCAATCTTTTCTTTTCTATTTCTCCTTTTCTATTCGCTTGATTTTAGCAATTGTCCTCGTCATATTATTAAGAGCTAGAATTCTAATTTTTTGGGTTAACAAAAGAGTTATTTAGACATAATAAGTAGAATGACACATAGTAACTCATAAAAATTAGCAAGCTTTTTTTCATAAAACGTTACTAAACAAATAATGATTGTCATGAATGACGTTTAGATCAACTTTTTATTAAAGAAAGATTCTAAATATTCTTACGAAATCGTTTTACTTTATCCTTCTATCTATTAAGTTATAACTCATGATATCCATTAAATCCTATTCTTCATCTACTTTGTTAATTTCGACACTATCTTGATCTGGTGAATAAAAGAATTTAATAGAAGAATATAAAACCTCTCTTTTATTAAAACAAATAAACTTGTTTTTATATAAAAAAAGAAACGAAACTATCCATTGTGAGTGTCATTCCAATGACGATACACCTTAAGTAAAGATAACATAAAGTACTTGTAGGAGTGGCGAATCTAGGATTAAAATCTTGTGGGGTCCAACATATTTTATCTAACAAAAAAAGTCGGTCGAAAAATGACGGGTCAAAAATATTTTTCTTTTTACGGGTCGGGTAGTATGATACAAGACGAATACATTATTATTACCAACAAATAATCAACATATATATCTTCAAAACAAATATCATAAAGTTCTTACAATTGATCTCGACGATACTGCATACCACGAAAATTCTCTAAAAAAACTACAAGAACTTGATCCATTTGTCGAAGCACTACAATACAAAACTACATATATAAAATAAATAATTATGATAATATTTGATTTGGTATTAGGATTTATTGATATTATAAATGCAGAACTACAATTCTCGAAGAACTACAGCTTTCCTTTTTGTCTTTATAGTCCAAATCAATAAAGTGTTATGGATATTGTAAATAATAAATGTTCTGTACAAAAGTGTGCAGAGGAGAAAACTTACTTTTTCAAGTTTTAACTTTCAAATACTTATAAATTCCTTTTCTTTTCTACTGTACTCTTCAAGACTTCTTCATTCCTTCTTCAAAGTTATTTTCTTCTTCAAAGTTAGTTTCTTCCTCAACCGGCGAGGCGGCGAGTTCACTGGTCGGCGGCGAGATGGCAGACAGAAACTGCGTTTTGCGTGGGGCGATTTCAGGTCGGCGGCCAGATGGTAGGTTTTATCTGTCGATGGGGTTTTTTTTAGTTTTTAATTGGTAATCTAAAATTTGAACTTCTATTGGTAGATGAAAAGCCCAAATTACTCAGATTACTGATGCTTAATGGGGTCCTTTTTTATATTTTAGTGTGGTCCAAAAAAAAAATTATATATATAATAGTAAAAAAAAAATTTAAGTGGGGTCAAGACACCCCAATAGTCAAAGCATGGATTCGCCTCTGACTTGTAGATGATGCTAGTCTTCATTAATCACGAAGGATGACATGTTTTACTCTGTGTACTCTAAACAAAAATACCTAACACCATATAATTCAACAATATACAACTTAAAGCCTTGAACCATTAGTCCATCACAAACAAAAACAACTGCTAAAAGAGAACTTAAGCACACAAGTTACTTGTTGAGGCAATATCTCTGAATGAAGGGAGTTTTAGACTTTTGCTAGAACGTTGTTTATCAATAAATAGTCACCCAGATCTATAATCTTCTCTTTTAACCTATACTATGTTATAACATGCTTAACATTCTATTTATTCAATTAAATAAAGATTATTTATTATATGTCAATACGCAATATCATTCAATCATTTTTTTTCATTTTAAACCAATTCAATGGCTTATTTTATCTTCCCTTCCCCTCAAACCTAAACCCTACACTCTCCCTCACCCCTAACAAGTTTCCTGTCTAATTTAACTGGCACTGTTGTCATGCACACACACAACACATTAATAGCATGCACATTTTTGAAACATTCCTAAATAATAACTTCATGGAGTCCAACTAATAATAATATATCTTATCTTAATGTATTCTAGAGTAGAGGGACTTGGTGATATATATTACATCTCAACCTTCTATCAGGTCTACAGTACACCTAAAATTATAATGTTGGGATAGAACAACCATATTAACACAATTTCATGACAAAATAAACCTCTATGAGTGGCGATTATAACTTTAAAAAAGAAAATCACAACTTAGATGCAAGGCACTTTACATCCTTTGGACTAAACAATCGACACTCTTCTTAAAATACATAATCAAATAAGGATATATATGCTTAAACCTAGATTTATGAATCCCCTAACAAACTTCCCCTCTAATTTAACCGATTGTCTTATCTATCTACGAATTCTCTCTTCTTACAAGTTTTTCTTTCGTTTACATACCCATTTAAAAAGAACACTATATTGAATACATATGTTATCAAAAGAAAATATTTGTGGCCGTCACTTTATACATATAATAACCTACTAATTTCATTCAAATTATTTTAGTTGATTTGTTGATTTTGATTATCTCATCAGTAAAATTCAGTTTTTATTATATTATTATTTACCAAATGCCATTAAATGATTGGTTACTCGAGAAGGAAAACAGTAAAGAAATTATCATTTGTCTGTATCAAATTGCAGAATATCTTATCTTTTATGTACCAAATTTGAACCACATTCTTAAATTCAACTTAATTCCTCCTTAGAAAACTACTATGTGAATGTTTAAGAGTGTCCGGACTTAGAAAATACTTTTCCCTAATTCTACAAGTCAAATATAATCCCTAATTTCTATAGCCTAATAATATACTTTTGTCTATCTTCCTACTAGCTTTATTTTATGGGAAAATCATCCGTAATATTTACATCACCTAACTTAAGTGATGTTACACTCACAAACTACTTTAATGAAGTGTAATTTAGTCATTTCAGTATTTACTTATTAATAGTTTGTAAGTGTAATATCACCTAAGTTAGATGATGTTAACATTAAGTATGTTTTTACTCTAATTGCATGCCAAATCCACATGCATGTATCTACACCTACCTCAATTTCTGTGGCCAAGATTATTGTCACACATTTTAAAAAGATCAATTCAACGAAGAAAAAATCAAACTCAAGCTCTATTTCAACTCTACTTTTTAGACGTTACTATTGGTCTTTATCAATGTTGTTCTTTTAAAAACATGAGTTTGTAAATCCCATTGTAATTAACGTCCGAACAAAACAAACCCTAATTTAAAAAAAGAGAGAGAAATTAGGACTCTTTAAGTCTTTATTAATCAACAAGGTCTTCTATATACTTTTTTTTTACAAAAACTAAGGTCCCATTTATTTTGTAGGAATCTCATGAAATTTGAAATTGTCATTCTTATATTTTGTTTCACTGTTTGTTTTTTCCTTTGATATAATTTCATTTCAATTTTTCAGATAAATTTACATATTAAACAATATATATGATTAGAATAAAATTAGATTTAATTTATTTAACAAATAAACGTGATGCGGAATCTAATTCTATATAAATTCAACTCCTTAAAGAATTGATTTTTAGTATTTTAAGTTCTGCTTGACAAACAAGAAATAATAGTATATCTCAATTCAATTACAATATCAGCGACATCAGATTGAGATGAATAAATTAAACTCATTTCCATTTATTTTGGTATCTGTCATGTGGTATTATTGTATCCGGAGATTAATCATGCACTTCTTTCAAAATGTAAGCATATATATATATATATATATATATATATATATATATATATATATATATATATATATATATATATATATATATATATATATATATATATATAATCTTATCATCGTACAAACGTACTAGTCTATTCATTGTTAAAAAAAAGTCAAATATGATGATACAAAATCATTAACATACATGTTACTTTTATTAAAATAATAAGGAGGCATAACTTAATGTAAATTTAATCAACGTAGGTTGATATATAATATATAGTCGCCACCTTTGACAAAAATATATTTAAATTATTATTATTATTATTATTATTATTATTATTATTATTATTATTATTAAGGTTTAGTTTCTAAAAGTATACCAAAATTGTCACTTTTTGCTATTGTGTATACCCATCTTTAAAAACTCCTATTTAGTGTATCAAAGTTCCTAAAACTACCATTTATGTATTGGGTTACCTGCTAAGCAGGTAACGTTGATGTGGTGTAGGTTTTGCTGAGGTGGCATATGATTTGGAGCTGACATGTATAACCCTTGTTTAAAAATAAGTAAAAATAAAATAAATATAATTAATAATAATAATAATAATAATAAAACAATAAAACAAAGGCTTCAAGGGTTTCTTCTGCTTCATCTTCGTTAGATTCATCTACCCAGAATTAGGGTTTCTTCATCGGAGGTCATCATCAATGATACCTGCAGACTTCATCCGGTCGAGTTAGGGTTTCTCCGGCCGATACCTGCAGACTTCATTTTCAACATATTTCAACGATACCTGCAGACTTCATCTTCGCTTTTTGGGAGTTAGGTTTTCTCCGGCCGAGTTAGGGTTTCTTTTCATCGGAGGTCATCAACACCATCGCCATCGGAGGTCACCATCACCATCGCCATCGGAGCTCAAGATCTGCTAGGTGAAGATCTCGTTGAAAGAAGAACGATAAGATCTGCTCGTAATCGATCTGCTCATAATCGATCTGTTCTGATTTTGGTTCGATTCAAAGGTTAGCATCTTCATTTTGTTATTACGATTTTGGTTCATACGAAGATTGGTTCTGATTTCGATTTCAAGATCTGGGGGTTTCATTGGTTGAAGGTCTTCGTTTAGGGTTAAAGATCTGGTTATTCATCAATTTCATAAGTTTGTATGAATGTAAATTTTTGTGTTCTTAGTTTCATCTATTCATCAATTCCAGAAACTTGAAGATAAAGTTACCCAGATTTGAGGTTTCATCTATATGAATGTTCTTGTATTCTTCGTTTGGGGTTTCATCTATATGAATGTTCTTATGAAAATTTTGAGATTCCAGAAATTTTTGTGTTCTTCGTTTGGGGTTTCATCTATATGAATGTTCTTGTGTTCTGGTTATGGTTCATCTATTTTCAATTGTTTTGGTCATGATTTTAAAGTTACCCAGATTTGAGTTATGAAGATGCTCTTGAAGGATGAAGAACACATTGAATGTTGAAGATGAAGATGTTCTTAAAGGAAGAACACCAAGATGAAGGTGTTCTTAATTTTATGAAGATGAAGATGTTCTTAAAGTCAAAGTTGAGTTTTTAATTTAACCAAATAAATGGTTAGGATTTAATTTTAACTAAATAAAAGATTAAGATTCTCTAATTAAATTAATGAAGGTTAGTCTTTTATTATATTAGAAGACATAATTGAAAATTCAAATATTGAAAATAACAAATGTTTTAATATGCGACAGTTTCTTTTAGAGTGTAGAGTATGTTGATCTTTTTTGTCTATTTGTAACACCTTAAATTTAGAAAGTTACCTATTAAGTTGTAAGGTGATTATTTTAAATCTTAAAGCATCGAGAGTCGACCCTTTGGATCAAACGATAAGTTTATATAGAAAATAAGTCGGGTGATATAGTTTCTATAATAGTAAGTCGTAAGCATGTTAGAAGTATTTTATACCCAAAACCTGTAACTTAATATATTAGGGTGAATATGCACACTTACAAACTTTTAGTGTGTTTGCCGGAGGTGTTGTGTGTGTGAGAGAGAACTTAGAAAGAGAAAGTGTTTAAAGTATTATTAAATTGAGATTAAGTATCATTAGTAATTATATACTTGGTAAAGTAAGATTTGATGATTGCATGTCACAAATTTAATTAGGGTAGAATTGGATTTTTTTTTATGAAATTATGGTTGTTTTTAGGTGTTCCCATAATGCAACAGAACTGGATACAGACATGCATCTCAAGAATAAACTGTGTTAGTCGGTTATAACAACATTAATTTTAAGTGATTTCATACTTAGAAACACTTTAAATAAAAAATACGTAACTGATATATTTTGATTCTAATCTTCTTAGACAAGTATTTTGTTTTATTAAATGCCAATTAAATAAGATTGAGAGAGTAGTATAAATTAATCAAAGGAAAACAAAATCAAGAGCGTCACGGGTTACGTCATGGATTAGTTAATTTGTTGCTTATATAGACATCATATGCTTGTTCAACTCTCTTTGTTCCGGTCTTCAGTATCAAAAAAGCTATAAGAAAATAATTTTAAAATTACTAATAGGAACTAAATTAATTATTTTAACATCATATATTTTTATAAATTATCTCGAGAGAGCTCTGTTTTGTTCTCGATCAATAAAAGTTAATGAATTATGGAATTTTGATTAAGACTATAGAAAACTCCAAAGACAAGTATATTAATGGACCATTATTAGGTAGTATTCTGCAGGGTATAAGTTCAGCAATCTTGAATTATTTTTGGATCATAGATTAAATCTACTTTTTAAGTTCGTCACGAATTAATTATTCTAGTATCACGATTATAAATTATGAATAATACCATAATCTCTAGCGATTATTTTTGTGCCAATAACTATAGAACTTTGTTACACAGTGTTGGGTTTATGGGGCTCATCGTTTCCTCGAGCCGGTTAGATCCGCGACTCTTAAACTCACCGCTCTGTAGCAATGCAGGAGCATCCCACGTTGGTGAAGCAAGGAGGATTCTTCCTCCTTATAAGGAGGGGGATCTTAATCCTACCATTTGACGCGATTCAAAACCGTGAGGAACAACCTAAAGCGGACAATATCGTTGGTCGGTTTCCTGGTTGCGATCCTAACACACATCGATTAAACGTTAGTTACAAACAATTATATGGGACAGTTCAGAACTATAACGCTTAGCGTAATCTCTTTTTGGTTCATCATATGACCCAAATGAAAGATGTTTGGCACTGTCTAGGAGAGAGGCTTGGTGAATATTTTCTTAAAGGATAATATATCTATTGTTCATATATACAATTGTCGTGAATACACTGTTGTTTTGAGGCATAAAGTGTCGTTTTCTACTGTTCACGTAGAAGGTTCTAGGGTTTTTTTTATAATATTTTTATATGTTATGTTATTTTGTTGACGTGAGTGTAAACAATCAAATTAACTGGATCAATTGGTTATCAATCATGGATTTTGTAGCTTAAACTCTGGGTCGAAACGTGGGGTGTGAGCCTCTCTTCTCCTTTTTTTTTTGACAATATGCTTGCAATGCCTCTCTTGCCACTCATTTTTTTTGTCTTTTATTTTCTACATGTTTTATTCTTTCTCTTTTTATATTTTGAAATTCAAATGGAAATAAATATTTATATGAGAATAAGAAAATTAATCTCGGCTTATCTAAATCTTTAGTCTTACAATAACCCTTATATATACTCTTATTTTTTTAGTTTAGTCTGCTTCACGTCTTTATTTTCTATTATTTTATTTTTTCTTTCTTTTTTATTGTATATTTATATATCCTTATTTTTTGTTAAAATATGTTATATTTATCATTCTTAGTAAATATTACCCTAATTTATTATTAATATTATGAATACTATTATTATATAAGCATTAACATAGATATTGAATAATTTCAAATATTGTATAAGATGTGTTTTCGGTGAGAGCAACAAAATATTTCCTATAAAAAACGTCGATTATCTACACTTTTTAGTAATGTGAAAAATTATAATAAACGTGAAAAAATTAGGTGTGACAGATTTTTACTAAGTTTCTATATTTAAAAGTGTGGACAATTGTATAAAATATCAAATTTATAATCAGGAACAAATTATCTAAATTTCACACTTATTCACATAGAAAATTTGAAAATAATGCAAAAGTTCACGTTTTTATGTCTGACCTTAAAGCGTTGACTTTTATAATCAAATTTTTATTTCCTTTTTCTATTTCTTTATTTCATCAAAAGAAAAAATAATTTTACAAAAGCTAAGATATAATTAGATACTTTTATTATTATTATTATTATTATTATTATTATTATTATTATTATTAAATAAACATATATTTTATACTTCATCTAATTATTGTCTTTTTGTGCTAGAAAAAATTATATTTTTTTCTCAATAAGGCAGATGTTGTGTAACACCCTCTTTACCGGCCTAGATTAATTAAGGTAATTGATTAATTAATCTTGGGATTTTATTTGTTTATGTGAATTATTTGTGATTATGTGTTAATTATTAATTATTGGGATATTGTTATTTTGTGATATTATTTGATTTAGATAAATAATTTCTTTTAAATAAATATTTGGGTTGTTGGGGAGGGTATGGCCGATTGGTGGGTTTAGCTACCACTCCCCCTCCATACTTCATTTCTTGTAGAAGTAAACAAAGTTGGTTTGTGTGTGTTTCTTTGGGTTGCTCTCGGCCGAGAAGAAAGAAAGAAAGGAAGAAAGGAAGAAAGAAAATCAACTTCCATCTTGCTTACATTATAGTGATTATTTGAAATCATCTAGAGGTTAGATTACTGATTTATAGTTAGTTATTTGTTTATATATTCGGTTTTGATATATATATATATATATATATATATATATATGAATACCGATTGTTTTGATGATTTGTTGATCTTAGGATGAATGTATGTTGGATTTTGATGATAGATTATATTCATTGTATGTTTAGAATGATTTCTGGAAACATATATAACTTGTATGCATGAAATCAGTAACATTTAAGATAGAAATAGATTTTATGCATGAAGTTACGATTCTGTCGGATTTGAGGTTTGAATGACTCGGAATCCGATAGAAGTATCGGAATCCGATTAAATTATCAGTGATGCCTTAACAATTCTCTCGGAATTTCCATTTGACTCGGAATCCGATAGAAGTTTACTCGGATTTGGCCCTAACTCTTTTATCGGATTGTGACTTTATCGGATTGTGATTTTATCGGATTGTGACTTTATCGGATTGTGTATTTTATCGGATTGTGCCTTTTCTCGGATTTGGAGTTAATCGGGATTCCCTATTTCTATCGGAATTGGACTTTTACTCGGAATCCGCCTTTGCTCGGATTTGAAATATGATTCTATCATCATTGGGTATTTACTCGGAATCCGACTGTAATCAGATTTAAACTTAGTCGGAATTTATTATTTGAAGATAAACATGATTTGTATATCTGTTTGGGGTTTATGTATGATGAATATATATGTATAAGTGTATATACATGAGATCATGAATAAATATGATATTTATTATTAGATCAGTATTATGAATTGAATACCGACTTGGGTTACTTCAATCTCAGGAACTGAGAAGACTCGGTGAATTTAGTCATCGGAGTGTGCCAAGGTTTTGAAGACTTTGGTGAGTGGATTTATATCTTCGTATATACAGGATTTAATATCCTATTTGGAATGCTCTTGTTTGGATTGTATATACATGTTAATTTGGAGATCAGTTTTATGCTGGGCTTGTTGCTGGGGGATTTACAGTATCTGATCTTGATGTACATTTATGTTACTCAAGGGGGCTGATACTGTTGTCCATATTTGCACGGCTATCGGTAAACCTTGGTTTTGGCCGACCTTGGTTGTAGGTGCTTGCAACACCGCCGGTTCTCCTGGGATTCATGAGCTATTTGGTTTGGGCATATTTACCTTGTGTATGTTTAGATATTTGTTCCCTCACTTAGCTTTGTGCTAATTCCCCACTAGATTGTTTTGCAGATTCTCCGTGGTGAGCTTGATGCTTTGGGCTGGGAAAATGGACAGACCTTACTCTGATGTCAAAGTATTTTGTTAGAGCTTGTTTTTGTATTAACACTGTAAAGGTCTTTGTACATCAAACAAGTTAAATCTTTTTGTATCTATTATGTAATTAAGATAATTATATGTAATTAGCTTCCGCGTGCAGTAAATTATATGTTCAAAAAGTACAGTGTTAAATGTTGTAACGTCAAAAATGTCATTTGTTCTATAACGATATATTTACATCTTAACCCTAACGATCAAACTATAATATGATATATACCTACATAAAATCCATCACACAAAATAAGTTTAATGGTTAATAATATAAAATTAAACTTTAATGTTTAAACAATTCAAGAATAAAGGTAATGTTCATTATAAAAAATTTAAGAGTTTAATCGAAATAGAGTTTAAACTATTTTCAACCTTAATCAAAACTCTTATTTCATAAAAATAATAATAATAATAACATTATTATTATTATTATTATTATTAAATATATATTTTATACTTTATCTCTTATTATCAAAACCTATTAATCCCCAACGCGAAGCACGGGTAAGCTACCACTAGTTTAGCAACATTCATCTTGAATGTTGTTTTGCTCATATATATTAAAGTGTTAAAATGATTATAATACATTTAAAGTGTTTTGCTCATATATCTATCACCAATCCACCAATTTTTATTGAGGTCGACATAACTTGGCTAGTATAAATTTATTTGTCAAATGATCAGCTTATAACTTACAATATCGTTTGAATATATATAACGACATTAATTAAGGTATCCTGAGACAAATGGTTATAATTTCAAAGCTTATTATAATGATTTTACTTGAACTAGATATGTTTCTCATCTTTCACTATTCGGGTCACCTCAACGCCCATATTCACTTTTCTCTCTTCATTCTTCAAACCATAAAACACCTCACTGTTTTATGCTTTCAACTTCATTTGAGAAGCATATACTTCAGCTACACCGTGATGTGAGGGGTGGTGTACTGGTGTGGAAATCGGTAAGATCACAAAACAATACCGCTTCCTTACTTCATACGGTTCACTTACCCATATATATATATATATATATATATATCATGGTTGTTAGGATCGCAATCTTGATCGTAAGATCGTACGATCTTACGATCCTACCTCTTAAAAACGCTCCGGATCGAAAGTAATATAGGATCGCGAGTAGGATCGTAGGATCGACCAACGATCCGATCCTACTAATGCCTTTTGCTTTTTCAAAAATAACCCTAGTCTCGCGTAGGATCATGAGTAGGATCGTAAGATCGTAATAACTGGATTTGTAATGTTACTTTTGATAGGAATCACAACAAAATTGTAATATACTCTTAAGTCTTAACTCGTATACATCTTGTAGATGCTAATCTAACTACAGTAGGATATGATGTTGCAAAATGTTAGGACTTTTAAAAATTAAAATCATGACTAAATGTCTAAATCTTCCACTTTAGTTCCTAATTTGGTATATAATTTTTTATAAAAATTTTAATGAATTATAGTAGGATCTTACGATCTCGATCCCGATCTTACGATCCGATCTTGCGAAGACAAAAACGATCCTAGTTAGGATCTCCATCTTGACAACCTTGATATAAATATTATTACATAGGATTTGAAAATCTCAATAAGCATTTATGTCAAGTTCATGTTAATTCACTATTTTATTTTCGAATTAACATGAGTCGTTTGCATCTCAAACTAATTTTTTAATAGATTTATTAATATAAATCATGTTTTTCAAAAAAGAAATATTATTGAGAAAGGTAACTAAATATACGATGTTTAATAATATAAGATATGCGTGATTTTCTGGTTCATCAAAAGTGGTAAAACTCTAAAAAGCCTAATATTCAACAAATTTAGAAGATAAAGTTTGATTATTATTATTATTTTTTACATATAAGTTTGTCTTTTTTTAAACGAATTTAGAGCCTAAATATATTTTAATAAAAAATTTCTACACTTCAAATAAACTAAATTTTCACTCTTTAAATACTCAAATCTCACGTAATAAAATATAATTAGGGGTGAGCGATCAAATTTCACGAACCGAACCGGTACCAGTTATAAGTTTTTGGTTTTGTACTCTGTACTAAAAACTGAATAATTTCATGTTTGGTACTTGTTCAGATCGTTTATGGTAGAGGTAAGCGTATTAACTTGGAATTTTCAGAACTAACTAAATCAGTCATGTACTGGTTCCGGTATTAATTTTCGATTCAGTATTAGATTTCAGAAAAATGCCAATTTTGATTTCAATACTTTCACTGTGCTATGAAATTGTAAGTTGTAACTTGTAACGTTACTATGATGATTTAATGAATTATGAACATACAAAAATGCTATAATGACCAATTTATAACATTTTATAGAAAAAACTGATTTATACATACAAAAATTTGTCTTTAGAGAGAAGTTAATTCATGTTAAAAAGTTTGCCTTAAAAATTAAGTTGACTTCCAAGTTTTTTAATTCTGACTCAACTTTGAATTGATTCCTCATTATATCACCCTTCTTCTTCTTCAGGTTTTCTTCATCAATTTTTACATTCGTTGCTATTACTGTGTAAACCCTTTCTCAGTTCAATGCAAGTATTTCTCGTTTCTGTATAGTAAATTTGCCGATTAGGGACGTCTGTGCATGTTAGTTGTCGTAAATCTTATGTTTCTACAACATTTCATACAAAAACGTGTTTGTTATAATTATTTTAGGGCGGACTAATTGATTTGCATGAATGATCATCTTTCTTAATGAATTTATAGCAAATGGAATAAATCTAACCCGTTTCTGCAAAATTTCTTCCAAAGTTTTGTCTGGTTTTCCGGATATTAGTATGAACTAGTTGACTTCCTGAATATTTTTCGTTTTGAATGAATCAATCATAAAACTGAGTAAGTTTAAACTGATTTATACGATTTCAGGATGGAGCATATGAAATCTCCATTCCGAGGGATCGCACAGGATGTTAGAGGAAGAGCGTTGTGCTATTAATATTGGGTCCACGTAAGAGGAAATAAATTTACATTTTACCAAGACTTAACGCAAGACTAGATATTTATAATCGTTACGAAAAACTAGTACCGGCAAGAATGACCCAAATCATAAATATTGGGTCCATTTGGGTTATGATAAAATATAGCTGGTTCATGTTGGGTTATAAGAAAAAAGAGAAACGGTCATTTGGGTTATTAATAAATGAGTTAATTGTTCAAATGGTTCTTTGACTTAAGAGTTTATGTCATTTTCGTCATTTAAATTTAAAAGTGGTGAAAATCGTCCTTTAACTGTCACTTTTCGGCCAAAAATGTCCTTTCTAACGTTGACAGTTAGTCAACTTTGTTAAATCAGGGGTATTTTGGTCTTTTACGGCTTTTCTAACTTTTTATTAATTAAAAAGTTAATTAAAAATAGAAAATAATATAATATCTTTTTTAAATAAAAAATATATTATCTTAAACCATTACACCCACAAACATAACAAACACACTCTCTCTCCCTCCCTCTCTCGTCAGTGTACACAGCCTCCACCACCATCCACGCCGCCACCGCCACCGCCACCGTCGTCCGCCGCCACCACCTACTAACACTAGGGGTGTTCATGGATGGTTAACCGAGTATACGGTTAACCGAAGACCGGTTAACCGAAATATCGGTTCTCAATTTTTGTGAACCTAAACCTAAACTGAAAAAGTCGGTTAACCGAAAATCGGTTAACCGGTTTTTCGGTTTGGTTTTCCCGGTTAACCAATTAACCATTTTTAACTACTAAATATATTTCTAAAACAAAAGGTTTCAAAAACTAATATTCAAATCTCAACTTGAACAAGGCTTAATAAGAAATTTATAATACATTACGACCTATGTTATTTATATATTAACTAATAATGACATAACGAAATATTTTGAACACACACTTGACTAAGATAAAGTGAAACCAAGTAAACTAATAGTAACGGATAAGATTTATATAAATAGTTGACTCGTAAACTTAAATTGTACATATATCTACCAATATCTATATTAAAAAATAAATAAAGATATTGACTTTGAGTAAGAATTTGTTATGAGTAGATAATTATCGTATGTAAATATTGATTAATTAGTTAGTATTGTAAAATATAAAAATAAATTTTGAATTTTTTAAGTTTTCGGTTTTTCGGTTAACCGTCCGTCTCTAATATCATGAACCGTAACCGAACCGAATAACCGATTTTTTATTTAGGTTCGGTTAAACAAACCGAGAAAATTAAAATATTCGGTTTGGTTAACCTAGATTTCGGTACGGTATGTCGGTTTTTAGGTTCGGTTTTTAGGTTTCGGATATTTTGAACACCCCTAACTAACACCATCTACCGCCACCACTCCCTACTCTCTCTCTCTCTCTCTCTCTCTCTCTCTCTCTCCCTCCAAGGACCACCACTGCAAACCCTAGACAGCCACCACTCCACCTCCGCCACCCACCACTCCACCTCCGACACACACCACCGTAAACACTATCCTCCACCATCGGCACCTCTGTGTAACACATAAACACACACAAACCCTAGATCTACACCCAATTTGTGTGAAAACCCTAGATCTCTTTGAACACGCTCGAGATGTTTGAAGATTAGGCGGCGGCGGCTGTTTGGCTCGCGTTTTTCTTTTCTGAAAACCCTAATCGTACGAAGATGCCGATATGTGTGCGCGTTCTTTTCCTTCCTTCTTCAGATCTGAAAGTGGTGGTTGGTGAAGTGGTGGGTAGTGGTTCCCGGCGAGAAGGTGGTGGTTGCCGGCGAGAAACGCCTTTTTTTTATTTTTACAGATCTATAAAATCTTGTATTTATGTATGGGTTCTTCATCTTCATCCCCATTTCTTGAAAATCAAACAAAAAACCGTAGTTAACTATCGTGATGCATCTTTTTGCCTATAATAAATTAAACTTGTAAGAATCTTACTATACTAATAAAAGACTAACTATTTGCCACGTGTCGTCGTTATGAAGCTCAAATTTTTCACGTGGCAGGTTCCTGCGCTAGGAAATTTTGTTTTCCCGCCCACCCAGGAGATATTTTTCAACTTTTATATTCCATTTTATTTTTCATCTTATTTATATCTTAAAAATTTTTGAAGTCTTTTTATAAAATTTTAGGATTTATTCATTTTTTATATCAATCCGTGTAATACATGTGTTTTAACCTAGTTTAATAATAAAGATACCTGATGGCGGTGGTGGTGGTGATTGGTGTCCGGTGATGGTAGTTGGGGTTTTAGATGATAATAAGAATTTAATCTTAATTATAAATTAAAACTTGTATGAATGAATTTAATAGAAAACTAGAATTTGCAGAGAGAAGAGTGTAGAGAGAGACACGTGTATGTCCTAGAGAGACTGACAGAGAAACACGTGTAAATAGATGATTTAATTTTTTTTATATATGAAATAAATTAAAACTTGTTAATTAATAAGGGCAAAGTTGTCTTTTTACCCTAACTTAACAGAAATAGTTAACAGAATCCGTTAAAAAGGACTAAAATGGCCGAAAAGTGGCAGTTAAAGGACGATCCTCACGACTTTTAAAGTTAAAGAACGAAAATAACAAAAACTCTTAAGTTAAAGGACTATTTCAACAATTAACTCTTAATAAATTGAAAGGCAGGTTAAACGGGTGGCTGAAGAAGAGGTCACCACACAGTCAAAATTGAAAAGACTCGAAAGTTCTCTCATCCTGCGCCGAAACACTCTCCTGCTCACGACGACCTCCTCTGCGACGATTCACGGCGACCTCCTCTGCTAAGTTTCACGGCGACCTCCCTCGCCGTCGATTCACGACGACCTCGTGTGCGACGACAACCCTCCTCAACGCCTACCTTCTCTTAACGGCGACCTCCTCAAGTCGTGAATCCACGACGACCTCCTCTGCTATGATTCACGTGACCTCCCTTGCCGCCGATTCATGACGACCTCGTCTGCGACGGCAACCCTCCTCAACGCCGACCTTCTCTGGACGACGACCTACTCAAGTCGTGAATCGTGATTTTGCTTACCAAAAATTGATCTTATTTTGAGGTGCTCGTTTCAGTGGGGGCTTGGTAGTTGTGCTCTGTTCAATCAAACAAGCTTGAAGAACAATAAATAGGTTTGAATTCTTCAATCTTGTTTGATCTGTTCATTCGATTTGTATATTTTGATTTAAATTGAACTGGGTTTTGTTAAATTTGGCTGGTTGTGTGTTTCTATGAACATTTGATTCTAATTTGTGGGTTCTGATTAGGTTCATCCGTGGCACGAATTCGATTTCATTCAAGTTTTGAAAGAGAGTTTTCCAATTTTTGTCGATTTGGATGGTTTAATTCCTTCAAGAACTCTCACTACACTGATTTCATTTGCTACTCCCTTTTAAGAACATTACTTCAAATTTGCTTCTAAATTATTGTTGATAAAATGTGGACTTCCAGTGATAAACAGGGTTAAATTATGTGTATTCTGGTAAAAGTCTACTTATGTTAGGGAGAAAGCAACCCGTTTTGACCCGAACCCATTTTGACCTAAATCCGTTTGGACCCGAACCCGTTCTGACCAATGCCAACCCGACCCGCCCGTTTTGCCACCAATGCCAAAAACCTTGATTCTTAATCGATTCTACCACCAAACACATGACCAAAATGACTCTGGGCCAAACAAGCCTGATCCACATCGTGGAGCAGGGCTCACCTGAGAAACTAAATTGAATATTTTTTAAAGTTCAAATAATATTATTTTATGAATAGTAAAAGTAATAAAATTAAAAATATATGCTAGAATATATATTATTCTTCTAATTAAATACCTCGTTTGAAGTCACACGTTTTATCCCTTCTAGTGGGCCTACCGCTTCCTTACTTCATACGGTTCAGATTGGTTCATGGGTGGGCAATAAAATTGAAAGAGAAGAAATTGGACGGCTCAGATTTGTTCTTGCGGTTCTCGCACTAAGAATGGTTCTCGCATGAACTTTTTTCTATATATTATTACATAGGATTTGAAAATCTCAATAAGCATTTATGTCAAGTTCATGTTAATTAACTATTATATTTTCGAATTAACATGCTTCGTTTTCATCTCAAACTAATTTTTTAATAGATTTATTAATATAAATCATGTTTTTCAAAAGAGAAATATTATTGAGAAAGGTAACTAAATATACGATGTTTAATAATATAAGATATGCGTGATTTTCTGGTTCATTAAAAGTGGTAAAACTGTAAAAAGCTTAATATTCAACAAATTTAGAAGATAAAGTTTGATTATTATTATTATTTTTTACATATAAGTTTGTCTTTTTTTAAACGAATTTAGAGCCTAAATATATTTTAATAAAAATTTTCTACACTTCAAATAAACTAAATTTTCACTCTTTAAATACTCAAATCTCACGTAATAAAATATAATTAGGGGTGAGCGATCAAATTTCACGAACCGAACCGGTACCAGTTATAAGTTTTTGGTTCTGTACTAAAAACTGAATAATTTCATGTTTGGTACTTGTTCAGATCGTTTATGGTAGAGGTAAGCGTATTAACTTGGAATTTTCAGAACTAACTAAATCAGTCATGTACTGGTTCCGGTATTAATTTTCGGTTCAGTATTAGATTTCAGAAAAATACCAATTTTGATTTCAATACTTTCACTGTGCTATGAAATTGTAAGTTGTAACTTGTAACGTTACTATGACGATTTAATGAATTATGAACATACAAAAATGCTATAATGACCAATTTATAACATTTTATAGAAAAAACTGATTTATACATACAAAAATTTGTCTTTAGAGAGAAGTTAATTCATGTTACAAAATTTGCCTTAAAAATTAAGTTGACTTCCAAGTTTTTTAATTCTGACTCAACTTTGAATTGATTCCTCATTATATCACCCTTCTTCTTCTTCAGGTTTTCTTCATCAATTTTTACATTCGTTGCTATTACTGTGTAAACCCTTTCTCAGTTCAATGCAAGTATTTCTCGTATCTGTATAGTAAATTTTCCGATTAGGGACGTCTGTGCATGTTAGTTGTCGTAAATCTTATGTTTCTACAACATTTCATACAAAAACGTGTTTGTTATAATTATTTTAGGGCGGACTAATTGATTTGCATGAATGATCATCTTTCTTAATGAATTTATAGCAAATGGAATAATTATAGCAAATGGAATAAATCTAACCCGTTTCTGCAAAATTTCTTCCAAAGTTTTGTCTGGTTTTCCGGATATTAGTATGAACTAGTTGACTTCTTGAATATTTTTCGTTTTGAATGAATCTATCATAAAACTGAGTAATTTTAAACTGATTTATACGATTTCAGGATGGAGCATATGAAATCTCCATTCCGAGGAATCGCACAGGATGTTAGAGGAAGAGCGTTGTGCTATAAACAAGATTGGATTGCCGGTATTAGCTCCGGAATTGGGTAATTTCTTCGTTCTAGTGGTTTACAATTATGATCTAAAGCTGCTTACATACATATACGTATAAATGTATCTATGAGTGTAACACCGTACTTTTATAACAACATAAATATGCGTGCTGAAGCTAAATACATATAATTAGATTTAAAACCAAAGATAAATACAAACTTTATCCGCTTTATAATTACAAAATGCCACTACGGTGTTAATTATAAAATAGGCTCTTTACAAAAAAAAAACTATTGACATCAGAGTTGTGGTCTGTCCATATTCCCAGCCTTCTATATTCACAAACTCACTCAGGAGTATCTGCAAAACAAACTAGTGGGGAATTATCACAAAGCTAAGTGAGGAAACCAACATCTAAGCATATACAAGGCATACAGCCCAAACACAGCTCATAAAACCAAAGAGAACCGGCGGTGTTGCAACACCTACAACCAAGGTCGGCCAAAACCAAGGTTTACCGATAACCCTGCTACTTGGATAACAGTACAGGCTCCCTTGAGTGCAACAATTGCCCCTCAAGATCAAATTTTGTAAATCCCTAAGCATAAGCCCAGCCGCCCAGCTAAAGTTGATCTCTCGCCCAAACATGTATATAGTTTATCAAGAGCGTAACAACTATCAAGATGTCATATCCTGCATATCCAAAGATATAAGTCTACTCACCAAAGTCTTCAAACTCAGGCCACTCAGCAATCTATTCTACTGAGTCTTGTCACACCTGAACAAACAATTATCAGTCAGTATTTGCTTAATAGATACACAATAAGCACAATACTATAGTTATCATACATGTACATAAAATCAGCAAGTACACATATCTACATATCACATGTACTAAGAATCTTTAAGTACATAATCATTAAACACAAGTATACCCGAATTCACAATTACTCTGTATATCTTGTAAATCTTGTGAATTACTTCAACTCCTTAGCTTAGGCAATTCATTATCTTCTATCCACACACTTGGTACAATGTTCATTTCAGTTTATCAATATCATCAAGGAGTTATCGATTAAATCTTCATTCAGATTCATCATTAAATTCCCAAATTCCGAGCATAGGCATGAATGTAATCCAAATCAAGTTCAAATCCGATAATGTCCAATTCCGATTAAGGGCACAATCCGAGTGAAAGACTAAATCCGATTGAATCTCAATCCGATTAAATCACAATCCGATAGAAATATCCAAATCCGATAAAAATGTTAAGGTATCACAAAGAAGTCTTTAGTCGGATTCCGACTCAATCCAAATCCTATAAAAGTCCCAATTCCGATTAAAGTCTTAATCCGAGAAAAGGCAATTCCTAGGGTTTAGTCGGATTCCGATCAAACTCAAATCCGAGTTTAAGGAATTTCTATAAGTCTTTCTGTCGGATTTCATCCAATTCCGATAGAATCAGTCGGATTCCGAGTCCTCCAAGTTCTTTAATTCCGATCGATTCATCACCCATAATCCGATTAAATCAAACTTTCAATTTCTTACTTTAATTCTAACTAAAATCAATCATGCATACATTCATACATTCCAGAAATGATTATAAGCATATTATAAACATATTTAGACATCAAATTCCAACATGCAACAATCTAAAATCATTGAATCATCAATTCCGACTAATTCATAATATGAATTCCAATTACTTCATATTCTTGATTCCTTTAAATTTCTAATCTGTTTTAAGCATGCATTAAAATCTATTCATTCAGAAATTATTCTAAACATGTTATGAACTTACTTTAACACTCTATTCTAACATGCAATCACTAAAACTCATAAATTCATATAATCAAACATTCAATCGGAATTTCATCTAATTCTACCAAACCGTATACAATTAACATCTACGAATTCTGAATTCTAACCTTAAACAATAGCCAAGACAAGATCCAATTTCGACTAATCCAAGGCTTGATAATTAATTTGATGATTTCTTCTTCCTATTCGGCCGAGAGGATTTAGAACCCACACACACACACTCTTAATTTGTAAATGGCATGCAAATGAGAGTAAGAGGGGTTGAGATGGTGACTAATTCACCACTTTGGCCAACTCATAAATCCACTAACTCAATTAGATAAAATAATAATTATCCACATATAAATAAAACAATTAAATCATATATTCATAACATGAAATTAATTATTAATAATTCAATTATAAATCATAACTCCCAAATTAATTAGGTTAATTACCTAATTATACTAGGCCATATTAGGGGGTGTTACAATGAGACTATGACAGTTTGACCTAATGAATTTGCATTTTGACTAGATTGAGTGTTTGATTGCAATTTTCATGGTTTATGTCTGCAAAATGTTAATCATCATTAATCGGTGTTGAATAGTGAAATTTATGTTTATAGGATATTGGCTCCAACCACATACATCTTCTTTGCCTCTGCACTACCTGTGATTGCATTTGGGGAGCAACTTAGCAGAGATACAGGTATTTTATTGGAGATAAATTATCATCTAGTTACATTATCTAATTAGATGTAGTTATATGAAAGGATATATTAATGATTTGGTAAATTAACTTCTTTGGTTTGTAGACGGAAGCTTGAGCACTGTAGAAACTTTAATTTCTACTGCTATATGTGGTCTCATACACTCGATACTTGGTGGACAACCTCTTCTGATATTAGGAGTTGCAGAACCTACTGTTATAATGTACACTTACTTGTATAACTTTGCTAAAGGGAAGCATGATTTGGGGCAAGAGCTTTTCTTGGCTTGGGCTGGCTGGTAATTTTTTTCAAGACCTTTGTTTGAAGTTGATCATGCCAAGTTCAATTTCTTAAGAGTGGTGAGTGGTGACTGTTGACATAAACTTTTCAGGGTATGCACTTGGACAGCTCTGTTGTTGTTTGTTCTGGCTATTTTCAATGCTTGTGTGATTATCAATAGGTTTACGAGGATTGCAGGGGAGACTTTCGGGATGTTAATTGCTGTTCTTTTTATACAAGAGGCCATCAAGGTAATCAAATCACCTATGGAGGAAGAAGTTTTGAGCTGATTGTTTGTTACCGGCATTAGTTGTTACAAGTTTAACAAGGCTCAGGTTGTGAATTTGTTTCCTAGGGACTGGTGAGCGAGTTTGAAGTTCCTAGAAATGATGACCCAAATAAAATGAAGTATCAATTTCAGTGGCTTTACACCAATGGTTTACTGGCTATTGTATTCTCATTTGGCCTTCTGTACACTGCACTAAAAAGCAGGAAAGCAAGATCATGGTGGTATGGAACAGGTGAATAAAAAATTGGTTAGATTTAAATTAGAGTTGCATTTTTATTTTATTTTCAAACAAAATGTTGTAGTTTGTTTGTTTTAGTTATAACACATTAGCACGTACCTATCATATTAACATGTCATTATTACTATGTTCAAATATAGGGGGAATCAGAAGTTTCATGGCAGACTATGGGGTTCCATTGATGGTTGTAGTATGGACAACACTCTCATTCAGTGTACCAAGCAAAATTCCTTCTGGAGTTCCGAGAAGGCTCTTTAGTCCACTCTTATGGGATTCTGAATCTACATACCATTGGACTGTAATCAAGGTACAACTTATAAATTTCCCTTCAAAAATTATGATAATTTAGGGAGGGAAGACACCTTAAGTTGTCTTTTTACAATTTTACTCTCTTAAATTTAACTGCAGGATATGGGTAAGGTTCCTCCTGTGTATATCTTGGCTGCCATAATCCCAGCTTTTATGATAGCTGGGCTTTATTTCTTTGATCATAGTGTTGCTTCACAATTGGCTCAGCAAAAAGAGTTCAATCTCAAGAATCCTTCAGCTTACCATTATGACATTTTTTTCCTTGGAATCATGGTAAACACTATTTTCTGCTCTAATATTAATTTATCATCTACCAGATAACCATCAGAAGCTAATTTTGTAAATTATATTTTCTCAGACGTTGCTTTGCGGATTGTTAGGACTACCCCCTTCAAATGGTGTCTTGCCTCAGTCACCCATGCATACTAAAAGCCTAGCTGTTCTGAAGAAACAGGCAAGTTCATTGAGTAAATACTAGAAACAAAAGTGTTTTAAACTTCTAATCACTTCATTAAGGTTTGATTATTTAAATTAATATTGTAATTGTGCTACCAGTTTATTAGAAAGAAGTTGGTAGAGAGTGCCAAGGAAAGCATAAAGCAGAAAGCTACCAACTCCGAGATCTACAACAAGATGCAAACCGTGTTCATAGAAATTGATAGCTCTCCTATTGTAAATTTTCATTCTACTAATTGTAACAAACATTTTTTACTTGATTTTAGAATTTTTTTCTAACATCTATCAAAACCGTGTTCTTCCATTGCAGACAACTGCAATAGTTAAGGAATTAAAGGACTTGCAGGATGCGGTTATGAAAGTAGAAGATGGAAAAGAAAACATAAATGGGAAGTTTAATCCCGAAGAGCACATTGATGCCCACTTACCTGTGAGAGTTAAGGAGCAAAGGGTCAGCAATCTACTGCAGTCACTTCTTTTAGCAGCATCTATATGTGCTATGCCACTTATCAAGTTAATACCGACCTCCGTTCTATGGGGTTACTTTGCTTACATGGCCATTGACAGCCTACCCGGAAACCAGTTTTGGGAAAGGATCTTGCTTCTTTTTGTTCCTTCGGGCAGGAGATATAAGTAAGTTTCTCAATTATTCCGATTAATTTGAGATGGCATTATGGCAAGATGGGTCTGTTGGGTATGAGTCAAAACGGGTCAGCTTGAGTTTGATCCACAAACCTTTTTTCCAATGTTTTTTATAAATAACTAATGCATTCATTTTGATTATCAAAAAAATATTAGTGCCATAATATCTTAAATCTTTGAGTATGCATTTAACATTGGGCGACTTTCAACTGTTTGATCCATTTGAGTATGCATCAGGTTAAATATTTAAGTGTTTATTTATTATACAAAATCATGTTTTTTCTGGTTGAAAATATCACAGGGTTCTTGAGAAGGTTCATGCTTCTTTTATCGAGTCCGTGCCATTTAGAAGCATAGTTATATTCACAATCTTCCAAATTGTATACTTCCTGGTGTGTTATGGTGTGACATGGATCCCTGTAGCTGGTATTCTCTTCCCAGTGCCATTTTTCCTTCTCATCAGCATAAGACAACACATTCTACCTAAGTTGTTCCACCTGCACCATTTGAGGGAACTTGATGCAGCTGGGTATGAGGAAATTGTGGGTAGTCCAGCACGCGTTCCCAGCTTCAGTCTCAGAGTAAAATTCCACTATCAACAAACAATCGCAATTAACACTTGTCGATCGTTTCTGTAATAATCATTGTTTAACTTCATTAAGAAAAACAAAATAATGTGTTCAGGAATCAGATAGTGCTCATGGTGTGAGCGATGAAGGTGACGTGACGATATGTGATGCTGAAATACTAGATGAATTGACTACAAGTAGAGGGGAGCTCAAGGTTCGAAATCATAGCTTAAAAGAAGAAAGACGCTCACAGGTATAAGTAAATCTTACCCCAATGATTTAGCTTCAAGCTCATGCTAATTGCTTAAACTAGTAAAATATGCGGGTTAAGCCTAAAACCGGTTCGGGTCAAATTGGGTGACATTTTAGTACGGCTGAAAACTTGTCATGTAAGGTTGGGCCAACCCAAAATCACTTTTATCATTTTCTTTTCTTTGAATTTGATAAACACTTAACTTGATCTTACCTTGAATGATGACACATTTTTGTGTTTCAACAGCAAGTTTATCACGGGGACTATATCCAGCCTGAGTGAAAGACAAAACCAGGTTACTGATGAAAGAAGTTACAACTATGATGGCTGTACGATAAATAGCATACATTTAGTGTGTGTGTGTGTGTGTGTGCGCGTCCGCACAAAAAGCTTTGTGTACGTTAGTTTTGATTTAAATGCATCAGCGTATTAGCGTAACATGGTTATGAAGTTGGTGAAAAGGCCTAAGACATATTGCGAATAAAGTAGAGCCCATTAGGCTTTAAGCCCGACAAAAATTCTTTCTTCAAAGCTCGTAAAGGCATTTGATTAGACCACTTGTACTCTTGTAGTTGGCAATAACGAGCTCGTCATCTTTGTCAATGGCTTGTTGTCCGCTACGCCTTCTTCATCGTTGTGTTCCTTGTAGGCAAGCTCATCACGTGGGTGACGAGCAATGGTAAAGTTTTTTTGTTAGTCATAGGCTGTAAAAGCTGATATGAGAGCGAAAGGTGTTGATCGGTGTCGAAATGACGATAAAAAATAAACCTAATCTTCTAATATATATATATATATATATATATATAAAAGACTAATTTGAAAAAAATTATTAAGTGATCTAGACAATTCATTTTATAAAAGAGTTAATCGTAGCCGTTAATTTCTTTAATTATAAAATTTTGATTTTGACTTTTAAAGTCAAAATAATGTGAATTAGATAAAGATAACCCTTAATCAAGTCAATAATAAATATCAAAAAGTTATAAATAATTAAACGATTGTAAATGTTAAATTTCAATAAGTTATAAACTATTTCAAAATCGTACTACTTTCTTTATCATTTTTCATATAAATATTAATAATGAATATAATTGAATTAAGTAATAATTTTTATTTGTTACCTAAGTTGAAAATTTAATTTGAACTTAACTCTTAAAAGTCAAAATTCTTTAAATTAATCAAGATTATTATAAATAATTTAATATATATCTTTCTTAAACTTTAAAATCTCGTATTTGCCCATCAAATTTATAAACAACATATTTATCTCTTATAACATTTCAAATTGTCATAAGAGTTAATTGTCCAAATGGTCCTTAAACTTGGCAAAAACTGTCATTTTAGTCCTTTAGCTTTAAAAGTGGTACAGATGGTCCTTAATGAAACATTTTGTAGCCGATTTGGTCCTTTCTAACGTTGACCGTTAGTCAACATCGTTAAAAAGACGTAAAATGACTATTTTGCCCTTTGTTCTTATATTATTCTTTTATTATAATTTTTACTTATTTTATGCATTAATTATTAATTGAATATAGAGTTAATTACAAAGATGATCCTTGTGGTTTACGCTAAATTTCACATTTAGTCCTTTAAAATCGAAAATTACACCGATGGTCCTTATGATTGACATGTTGTTTCACTTTTAGTCCTTTAGCCTAACCGCCGTTAAGTTCAACCGTTAAAAGTCCCTCATATGCAAGGCACATGAGGGTATTTTGGTCTTTTTGCTTGTTATCCCCTTTACCAAACACTATTAACCCTATTTCTTTATTTAAAGTAACTTTTTTATAATTAACTCCTCTCCAACATAACATTCACCACACTTCCCCATCTTAATCCTCTCTCCCTGTGAAGAACATCACCACCCCTGCACCGCCGTCAACCACCGCCGGCAACCACCACCGTGCAACCACCGCCGATAACTACCACCGAGCAACCACCGCCGACAACTACCTTCAATCTGCACTGCCATCACCGCCACACGACCTCACCGCCGTAGAAGAATCAGAACGATAAATGGTCTTCAGATCTACGGCGTTTTCTTCAGATCTGCCACAGTGATGGCTTCTTGGTCAACGACGCAGATCTGCCACAGTGATGGTGGTTCTTCAGATCTACGGAGGTGAGAGACGGCGATGATGGTGGTTTCATCATATCTGCAGCGGTGAGCGATGGTGATGGTGGTGGTTTCATCAGATCTGTGGCGGTGAGCGATGGGTTCTTGACATATGCGGCTTCGGTGGTGGTTTCTTCACATCTGCGACAACGGCGGTGGTGGTTTCTTCACTCTGAGCGACGGTGACCGGCTGTTTCAGGGGTAATGGTGATGGTGTGAGAGGCATTTAGAGAGAGGAAATGAAAGATCTAAAGTCTTTGAAGTGGATGCAGATGGAAACAAGCTAAACCCAGCCATCGCTCTCTTCCTTGTGTGTTTATTTTAGTTTATAATCTATTAGTTTTCAGATTTGTGTTGAAACCCAGCCATCGCTCTTCTTCCTTGTACCTTGTGTTGAAACCCAACCATCGCTTTTAGTTTTCAGATTTGTATTATTTCAATTTATAATCTATAAGATTATTGGTTTTGATTGAGGGAAATTCATTGAGTTATTTTATCATTTTCTTACTTCACCTACTTGAAGCTAAAGATCAAGAACATCAGTAAATTAAAAAGATATAACTAAAATAAAAAATAATTTTTTAAAGATAATCACTAATTAATATGTATGAAAATATTAAATAACTTTATTAATAACTAATTAATTATTGGTTAATCTTAATTACAAGTTAATTAATAATTAATTGATTAAGAGAAAGAAAGAGGATAGAGGATGTTTGGTTACAAGGATAAATGAAAAATGACCAATATACCCTTTGACTAACAGTCAAAGATAACTGGAGTTAGGCTAAAGGACCAAAAGTGAAACAAATGTAAACCATAAGGACTATCAGTGTAATTTTCGATTTTAAAGGACTAAATGTGAAATTTAGCGTAAACCACAGGGACCATCTTTGTAATTAACTCTTTAATATAAGATTATTACTCTCACCCTCTCTCTTACTGATACCACCATACCGCCGTTCAACCTCCGCCACCTCTTCTGGCCAACCTCCGCCATCTCCTCCGGCCAACCTCTGCCATCTCCTCCGGCCAACCACCATTATCTTAAACCATCATATATTCATCATCTGTAAACTACACACCCCTTTCTTGTTTTGCATTTTATCAAAACACTTCTCGCCGGAAAATCATCCAATTTGTTCAAGAATCAAGAAACCTTTTATCAATCTTTAGATCTGTTGGGGTTTTTAGATGTCGCAAACACAAACACGTAATATCTTCGAATCAAAGAAACATTTGTTTAGGGTTTTCAATCCACACGTATGTTTAGGGTTTTCAATCCACACATTCGTTTAGGGTTTCTACCCACCGCCGCCGCCTCATCTTACCTTTACGGTTTTCAAACCGTATACATTCGTATCAGGGTTTTCACCCACAACCGCCACCACTAAACCGCCGCCGCCGCCTCATCTTCAAAGATCTCTAGGGTTTGTGTCGATGGTGAAGAGAGAAAGAGCCGACGGTGGTTTGGGGTTTCTGTGGTGGTTGTTGGCTAGGGTTTACAGTTTCGGTTGGGTTTACAAGAGAGAGAGAGAGAGAGCTGACGGTTGCGGTTGGCGTTTGGAGCTGCCTAGACGAGACAGTTTGGCGGTGGATCCGTGGATGGCGGTGGATGGTGGTGGTCCTTGGAGAGAGAGAGAGACATTTGGTTGGTGGAGCGGTGGCGTTTGGTTTATTTGTGGCGGTGACGGAGGCGAAGTGCGGTGGTGAGCGGTGGCGTTTGGTTTAGTTGTGGCGGCGACGGAGGACAGTGCGGTGGTGGGCGGTGGCGTTTGGTCGGGTGGTTGTCAACAGAGAGAAGACAATGGATCGAAAGGGAAAGTGAGAGAGGAGGGGGAGAGTGTGTAGAGAGAGGAGAGTGAGGGGGAAGGGAAAATATATATTTTTAATTAAATAATAAATAAATATTTATTTAATTAATTAATAAATTAGAAATGATGTAAAAAGTCCAAATTACCCCTAACTAAAGATAAATGACTAAAATGACAGTTTTTGCCAAGTTTAATGATCATTGGGACAATTAACTCTTATCATAATTAACCAAATTTTAGTTCTATCATTTTTAAAATATTTTATAATTATTCTAAATATTTTTTATTATAACAATAAACTTTTAACCTTATTATTTATAATGTAAATATAATGATCGATAACATACACAAGAAATTTAATCACGTCTTTTGGTATCATAATACCACATTTCTTCAATCACGTCCGCTCTCTTCTTTCGCGGTGCTTCCATCGCTGACGCTGTTGTCGTCATTTTTATCTTTCATTATAACAATATAATATATTAATATCGTTTATTAATAATTAATATTTATTACTTTTATAAACATTTCGTATGTTAAACTAGCATTTAAGTTTAATTAGTTAATATCATATATCATTTCATTTTTTTTTCCTTTTTAATTTGAAATGCATTTTCTAAAACTTTAGAAAGTACAAGTAAGCACAGAAGCGCGTGGCGCCACGTGTATATCGACCTTATCCGTCCCTCTCACCATCCTATATTATCCGCTTTTTATCTTTCCTATCTCCATCTCCATCTCCCCTTTTTCAATCCCGACATATCTATCAATGGCGACTTCACTCTCAACCTGTTTCCACCACCCTAACACAATCCCTCCTTCGCCATCATCCAATCACCGGATCAAGCCACTGGTGGCTTCTGCCTCCGCCAAGTGGTGGACCCCGCTCTTCGGCTTGTCATCAGATCCTGACTACATCGCCACCGACAGATCGGCAACAGGAAACTCAGAACCAGATCACGCTAAATCACGTTTTGCTCCGGGATGCTTCACGGAGGAAAAAGCAAAACAGATGCGGATGAAGATGATTGAAACGGCTAACTTCCATGACATCATGTACCACTCCGCGATCGCCTCACGTCTTGCTTCCGATCTCTCCGGCCGTTACGATCGCTGAGACCGCCACGCACCGGCGGTTTGGCACAATGGCGGATCTGGATCTACGTTAGTGCTGGATCCAGAAATTTGTCGATTGTAATAAATCAATTAGTGAGAACATGTTAGATCTCAATATCTTAGCCTGTAGAAGAAAACTTTGATCAAATCAGTTCATTTCATGTTGTTGCGGTGTAGTTTTGCTTTTGCACGATTTCGATTCAGTGCATCAGAGGTTTTCGCTTACCACTAGCAGAGAAACTTATTTGATTTCATTTTTTATATGATATTATTATTAAAAAAAGGAAGATCATCATCAAATCGATAAAATTTGGGGATAAATCTGTAAAAGTATACAGAGTTACCTGCCAAGATAGGATTTATTGAAATCCATATAGCGGTTTCACAAGCACACAGTTTTTGACTATGTTGTGGGGACACCCTGTACAAGGTTTAGTTGTTTTTTTTTTTTTTTTTTTAACTGCGTAACCTTTCACAAAGAAACGTCACTCCATAAGACTATATACCATCATATATTATTGGACTACAAGCTATCTGGTCAGTAGAAGGTTTAATGTGAAAAGTATAGCAAGATTCATGACAAATGACTATAATAATGTTAACACTAGCTAGTAGTATAAATATTACAAGCTATCTTGGTGTTGTTTCAATCGTGGTCAGTTCGTGTGGTTGTGATTAGTTCGTGGGTTCGTGTGGTTCGTGGTTAGTTCGTGTCTCACATTTTGTTGCAGTTTTAGATCGTGGTTAGTTCGTGTGGTTCGTGGTTAGTTCTTGTGGTTCGTGGTTTGTTTGTGTGGTTCGGGTGGATAGTGGTTAGTTCTAACTGATTTGGTCGGTTCAGTTAATCTAATCTCGGTGCAGATTGTTGCACTTTCTTGTTTGGTGTCTGTATTTTGTTCGCATGTAATAGCTTAGTTGCCATGCTGATTGTACTTGGTATTTGTTGGTATTAATGGTATTGGCCTTTCAAAAAAAAAAAAAATATTAACACTAGCTAGTAGTATAAATATTACAAGTCAGTCACATCAATATATGCTTGTCTTAATCTATAAACAATATATTACTTAACAATATTATATTGAGGTCTTAAAGTGAGTACAAGATAATAACCAAGTAAAACATACTTTAACCTCACGACCACATGCATACAACATACGGAAGTCAACATACAGATCAGTTGACCACATCAAGCACAAGCTTTCGAGACTTGAGAACTGACCATTTCAAGCGTCTATAGTAGCCAGCTTGCAAAAGTGCAAGTGACAATACAAATATCCATTTAAATCCCATCTGGAATTAGCAACAAGCCACTGAAGTTAGCAGCGGAAATTTCAAACCTTTTACTTATGAATGAATCGAACTGAGTTGTGTTTAACAAACGAATCAACTCAAAATAAAATATAGCTACAAAGAGAACTGAACATATGACAAGTCAAGCAGGTGAAACCGAAGAAAATTGTCTCTAGTCTATTTTCGGTGCACACAACTATTCAAATTGTTTTTACACTACATTTTAAATTACTAGTGTAATAATATTGTTTTGTAGTAAAACAAACAAAAGAAATGTTTATGGGTCAACCCAATCCAGTCAAACATCTTGAAACCGGCTCAAAGTCTGTTTTTTAGAGCATACAACTTTCCCTATACTAGCCGTTTTTCTTTAGAGGTTTAGTTTAGTACCATAATATTGTTTTTATACTTATATTTAGAGCATCAATTATTAAAAGAAAGATAAAAAGTGTCTATGGGTTAACCCACCCAACCTATTCAAACCAGTTGAAAATTGCAGTTTATAATGCACATAATTGTCTAAATGGCAAATGGCCGAGAAATGTGAACCGTTGTTAGCGCGAGAACCGCGAGAACCAATCCAAGCCGTCCAATTTCCCCTTCTTCAATGTCATTGCCCACCCATTAATTTCTCGCATGCACCCTGCCACACTCTATCCCTCCACGCTCTTCATCCATGATACTTCTCATATCCAAGGAACGGCTAAGATTGGTTCTCGCACTAACAACGGTTCTCGAATGAACCCTCCCCTATATATATATATAAATATATAAATAAATATATATATATATATATATATATATATATATATATATATATATATATATATATAGTGTTAGGATCAAGGGAGAGCGCTCTTAAATAGAGAACAGAGAGAACACTTTTGAAACTTTGATTTCATTGATCAGATGGTTCAAAAATTGTCACAATTTATTTAGGCATTTGATTCCATTGATAATCGGATTTAAAATATGTTACGATTTTTTGATAATATGTTCGAATATAATCCTGATGCATCGATGCATACAAAAGTGTTATTTGATGCATCAATGCATCCAAAATTTTAAATTGTTAATAATTATAGAAATAATTTTGATTTTAAGATTTAGGATGTAAAGTTGACTTTTGGGTAACTATGGGTGAACATGAACGTAAAGAAGAAATAATAAATTACAAGTTTACACGTGTTCTCTCTGTTCTCTATTTAAAAAGGTTCTCCCTTGAATCTCACCCTATATATATATATATATATATATATATATAGTGGGAGGTTCAAATGAGAACCTTAAATAAATTGAGAATGGGAGATTCAATCCTAGCCGTCTAATTCCCTCTCCTTCAATGTCATTGCCCACTTATAAATTCCTCACATGCACCATGCCACACTCTATCCCCTCACGCTCTCCATCCATGAATTCCACTTACAAAATGAACGGCCGAGATTGAGTCTCCCATTCTCAATTTATTTCTTATTCTCATTTGAACCTTCCCCTATATATATATATATATGAGAATGTTCATTCGAGAACCGTTGTTAGTGCGAGAACCGCGAGAACCAATCTTGGCCGTTCCTTGGATATGGGAAGTTTCATGGATAGTGAGCTTGGAGGGATAGAGTGTGGCAGGGTGCATGTGAGAAATTCATGGATGGGCAATGACATTGAAGGAGGGGGAATTGGACGGCTCAGATTGGTTCTCGCGGTTCTCACACTAAGAATGGTTCTCGCAAGAACTTTTTCATATATATCACGGTTCTCGCACTAGGAATGATTCTCGCATGAACTTTTTCCTATATATATATATATATATATATATATATCAAAATTTGTCAATAAATGTAACAAGAAAGAATTGTAAATTTCAATTTTGCATAAAAAAGAGATTATAAATTTCAAATTTGCATAAAAATCAATGTTATTTGTTACAAAAACAAAGGATTGTAAAAGAGCCCAAGCTCGGTAAGAGTGACGTGTTTGCCTCATTTAACTAATGCAAATCCTTCTTTCAAGCCTCAAAAATCGTGGTTTATATTGCGGTATGCTCTCTTGTAACTCGGTAAGACTGACGTGTTTGCCTCTATTGGGTGGGGGGTTAGGCTGTAGTTATAAGGGCGGAGCTGGTAGGTGTAGAGGTTATGGCTAAAAGCCTTTTGACCTGGTGTTTCATGGTGGCACTGCTTTTGCACACACCCACATTGCTTCCCATCATCTCTTAGCCATGGTCATAGGCTAGTTCTGGGGTTCATTTTTGTGCTAGAGGGTTGCACCTTTTGACACCACGGCGTAATAAGGGGGGCAGTCAAATCCCTATTTGATTTGCTAGGCCATCTTTCCTTAGCCAATGCAAATCCTTCTTTCAAGTTTCAGAATTTGTGTTCCATCTCGTGATATGTGGGTTGGGGTGAGGGGTTTATGATGGTTTTTCAATTGCAGGTCTTTACGTTCACTATGGTCTTGGTCAGGAACCTGTGTTACCATGATTACGGATTGGAAATTATTGAAGGAGTGCTTTAACAGTACGTGTGGGGCCCAACTAATTGTTACTACTTTGTTGGGCCAATGATGTCTCGCTAAGAAAGCTATGAATTGGGGGTGTTGTCATGTATTGCTGATGTTACACAGATAAGGGCCAGAAGGTTGGAGGAACGATGCTTGTCAAGTCTATGGATTTTCTGAGGTTGATATAGATGTGCATCAATACGGCAAGCAACAGTGGAGATATTTTGTGATGGTTGTAAATTGTGTATGTCTGTGTGTGGTACTGAAATAGTGTGTTGATATCTGATCATGTGATCCGAATATGTAAGAATATTTCTCTTGTATATGGAATGCTAGTTGTTGTTAAAAAAAAAAAGAGCCCAAGCTCAAGATTGGGCTCGTTTAAGTACACTGTAAGTTTGTGGGGTTTCAATTCAAAACCAATTGATTATGAGAGGAGTAGCCCAAGACTCTTATAAGCTTATTACAAAGTCACTCTCCGTCTAATGTGGGACATTATTCAACACGCCCCCTAACGTGTGGCGTTTTTTTTTTCTCTCGCCTAACACGTGGATACTTATGGGTTACGTGGAGTGGGTGAACCTTGCTCTGATACCATGTAAGTTTGTGGGGTTCCAACTCAAAACCAATTGGTTATGAGAGGAGTAGCCCAAGACTTTTATAAGCTCATTACAAAGTCACTCTCCGTCCAATGTGGGACATTACTCAACACGCCCCCTAACGTGTGGCGTTCTTTTTTTTTTCTCGAGCTTAAACTTGGTTCATATACAAAATCAATTTATTTTATTATTTACATCTCTATTTAAGATTATTGTTGCCTTAATATTGCTTGTGTGATCACAATTAACACATTACTCATCTACCAAGCTTGGTCCATGCTTTGGGAGTTGAAGTAATTTGTCGGAGCTAGAACTTACCAGTTTTCTTTCTTCCATTTCAGGCTCAGCAGCCCATGTCAAAAAGCTCACGACATCTTTTCCCATCTGAGAAATTGAAAAACGCATCAGCAGCTGCCCATGCTTTTGCCACGAAAATAGAAAAATAAAACTACTATGGATGGGTTGAGGGGGTTTACTTGTGCCTCTGTTGCAGGTGTTCCATCTTCATATTCAACAGCGCCATCATTGAGCATTTTTGGCATTGCAATTGCTCCACCAGGGAAATAAGGATTGTAATGCAGTCCCTCCCTGATCTGATTTGAATAACAAAAAAGGATCGTTGAATGAGTAGATCCTTTGATGGATAAATCAAAGGAAGCCATAACATAACCATGAAGCGATACCACATGTGTTTCAATTTCATATATAATTTAAACCCAAAGCTACGAAGGACGACCTATTTAATACGGGTTTGTTCTTTTATCTCCAACAGGTCAAATACTCAAATTCGCTAAATATTTTCCCTTCAAAAGAGGGCTAAAATGGAAACACGTCTATGGGTCCAAAGTTGGCCAAAGTGTATATACTATTTGTAATCACATTTAAGTATTTAACATATTTATTACTAACTCGAGAATTTAACAAATAGAAAAAAAGGTGTTTGTAGGGTCATCGGAAGCTGACTCATTCATGTCACTTTTAAACCGGCTTACACGCCAATTAGTCATTAACCCCCTGACCCATTTACTACAATCCAACCCCAAAATGGTCTGACAACCTGCAAATATAGACAGGTTATGCGGGTGTTGTGCTTGTATCTCGTGTAAAGAGTATAGTGTTTTGAATCCTCACATGAATATATAAATTGGTGATTTTCGGTCATTATTTCTTGACACACTAACCCCAACACGACACGATAGCCACCCTTAATTCTAACCCGAACCTGTTTCTAATCATTACCCAACCTGCCCATAGTGTCACCTCTGCAAACCATCACATTCAAGCACCCTTTACTTCTTCCATTTAGCTTCTTTATTTGAGAGGGGAAAAAATTCAGGCAGAAGAAATTACCGATACACCAGCAGGAGGGTCACGATAGCCAGTAAGAAGGGCAAACACATAGTTCTGACCATTGTGACGAGCCTGAAATGATGAACACAAGACCTTGAGGGAAAAGACATTACGTGATATATTGGTTATAAGAGGGTAGTTAGTAGTAACCTACTTTGGTAATGAGACTTAAGTCAGGGGGGTAGGCACCACCATTAGCAAACCTA
Source organism: Pulicaria dysenterica (assembly GCA_947179395.2). Lineage (NCBI taxonomy): Eukaryota > Viridiplantae > Streptophyta > Magnoliopsida > Asterales > Asteraceae > Pulicaria > Pulicaria dysenterica. The sequence goes on along the minus strand of OX359293.1, from coordinate 78,926,707 downwards.
GCTGCTTGTTCATTAGCATAAGGCTGAGGAAAGCGATCACTAAGCTTTCCGGGCCGGGTAAACATCTCACCCTCATCATTTGGCCCATCGACTACTTCAATTTCAGCTGCCATAGCCTTTGTTTCTTCCTCGGTGTATGCCACACCAACAAGATCTCTGTAAGAGATCAGTGACATGGAGTGGCATGAAGCACAAACTTGCTGATATACCTGGTGGCCTCTGCGAATCCTGCTCACAAAAAGTTATGTCAAAATGTCTAAGCATATTAGAACCATGGAAAGTTGTAAATGTGATCCTTCCTCAGAATTATATACTATTTGCATAATATCAAAAGAAAAAAAAATTAAGTTAACTCGAACATTACATACGCATGCTAAGCAGCCTGGAAGTATCCAACTAACCTTTCCATGTATAATTGGTTTAAATTGATAACTATACCCCTATATATAGTCGGATCAAAATAGTATTGGAAGATCTATATTAAATAGACATGATCAAATAGTATTGGACAACCTAGATGAGAACTCTAGATTTAAGTAGGAGTTAGCAAAAACTAAACTGTTAACCGTAATAACTGATTCAACAGATCCAAAAAACTGCCCGTATAATTAAGCAAAGGTTTGCTTTTTTATTTTTATAAGAACGGAAATGTTTGATTCCGTTTTGGTTTCATGTTGAAGACAGAATCGAATTAACTAATCACCACGTTTCATTTCATATTTCTATATTAAGCTTGCATGTTATACTACACTGGAAAAAACTATTAGACCATTAAGTTGTAAAAGTAATGTCATGTTTTTATTGGGCTTTTAAAAAAGTATTGACTATATATTGGGCCAAATCAAACTAGTTTGCTCCTTGTTGGGCACAACCGCACAACTAGTAGACATGCACATATACCGGTTTTTACTATATCCGGTTATAGTAAAAACCGGATCGGATTTTTCGGACAAAAAAAAAACCGGTTACGAAAAAAACCGGTTTAGTATTAACCGGTTTTGATATCGAATTCCGATACTATTTTATCCGGTTTCGGTTTATACTATAACCGGTTTTTATAAAAACCGGTTTTTATTCTAGGCAAAAAATCCGGTCCGCGTATGTTTTATGTAGCCCACTGTTTTTTTTTTTTTTTTTTTTTTTTTTTGTTTTTTTGTTTTAAATACATTTCCTATAATATATACTATAAAAAAACATACATGTGAAAGAAAACTCAAATTTTGATTAATTTAAATACTTAAAAAGTACAATATTAAAATTACAAACTTCCTAATTAAAAATATTCAAACTACAAACATCTAAATATTGTAATAAAAATACTTAAAACCATTCAAACTTCGAATTAAAAGTGGGAAGCCAGGGAGGAGCTTCGGCATCGCCATCACCCCTACATAGCAACCCGTTCACGCTTCTTCTTCTTCTTCTTCTTCTTCTTCATCGGGAGACGATATTCCAAGTTCCACTTCTTCATTGTGTATGTTTGATTCCAAGTCGACGTCAATTGGGTCTTCTAGTGTGGTCACGTGTTGTCTTCTAGCCGCACCATCCAAGTAATCTTTTAAACAAATACACACTTCCACAGATTCGGGACTCAACCGTGATCTTCTTGCGGATACGACCCTGCCACTCATAGAAAAAGCAGATTCCGAAGCTACCGTAGAAGCTTGGACGGTTAGTAGATCACGGGCCATGGCGGCTAGAACCGGAAATTGTGATTCCCTTTCCTTCCACCAAGCCAAAATATCAAAAGTTTGAAAATCCTCATATGTATATTTTGCTATAAAATTGGTTGACATGTAATTCCCCAACTCACTACTTGGGGTGGAACCACGTGCTCTCTTGGATTGAGAGTTCATAATTGTGTTAAAAAGTGACAAACCCGCATTACTTTGGCGTCTACTAGATTCCGCTCTCATTTGATCATGAATGGCACTAGATGTCCCGTATTTACCTAAATAGATCTCAAACATATCTCGAAAACATTTATTGAAATAATTGGTTTGGTTAGTTATAAAAGCGGGATCATCTTCGGTAAGGTTAAAAGAAAATGCAATTTGTTCGATTAATGTTTCAACTCCACCAACGTTTAAACAAGGGTTTAAAGCGGCGGCACAAGTAAATACCGGGGGAATTTCCTTAAAATATTTTAAAAGTTTTTCTTTCATTTTTGCCCCAACGAGTTTCAATTCTTCACCTTCAAACTCAAAGTCACCAATTTTGCTAGCCATAAAAAACAATTGGTTAAGCACCAACGGACTAGTGGGATAATAAACGCCGGATAAACAAGTTGTTGCGTCTTTAAAAACCTCAAGTAAATCGTGTAGTTTTGAAATCATTTCCCAACCGTCATTCGGATACTCTTGTGCTACAAGACCTTTATCAAACAAGTTTTTTGTGAAAAGTTTGCAACGTATCTCTTTGCCTTAAGGCGGAGTGCATCATCATCCAAGTGGAGTTCCAACGAGTTGGACAATCCAAATTTGTAATCACGAACCTCGTAAAAGCGTCTCGTAATTTGTCGTTGTCGTAAATGAAAACACCACCTTGATTCGTCATGTTGGCTTGAGTTGCATCGGATGTTGCTCTTAGCGCCTTGCATGACTTGGAAATATGAGCCCTCAAAGTAGAGTTGCCTTCGGGTGCTAGAAACTTGTGACAAAGTTTGCACCGAGCCCTTTTTGAACCGTTGGACATCTCGCACAAGTCGAAATGTTCCCAAATTTCTTTATTTCTATTATGCTCGAGAATCCTCACCACATCGGGGTTTCCTCCGACGGAAGATTCTCCCGTATTCGGCATGCTACTACTACCGGCCATGATATCAATCTCAAGAAAGTGTATGAAAGTGAGCTTTGGTGAATAAAAGTAGAGAATTTGGAGAGAATTTGGAAGATGTAAGTTGTGATTTAATCCCACAAACATACCCACACTATATATAAGTGTCTTGGGTGGCAAAATGGTAAAAAAATAAGAAAAAAACGGTCAATAAACACCCCAAACGGCTAGAAAACGGCTACTTTTTTGAACCTAACGGCTAGTAGTAAAAAACCGGATAAAAAACCGGATAAAAACCGGTTTCAAAAAAACCGGTTTTTTATCCGGTAAAAAATCTGGTCGGCCCAAAATCTTTATAACCGGTTATACTATCCGGTTTTGGAAAATCCGATCCGGATAAAAAAAACCGGTTTCTACAAAATCCGGTTTCGGATATTTTTTCGTATAAATCGGATATTCGGTTTTTTTGTGCACCTCTACGCACAAGGACAAAAAATTATTTCTGACCCATAACTAAGGAACTGAACCAACCTTAACCAAAAATGGTTGGTTTTCATTTATATATAACCAAAATTTCAGTTTCAAGTTAGGTTTTCGTCATACGACCCACCACGACACATGATCACTCATCACCGATAGGAAATAGACAAGTTGTAATAGTAGAAGGACTAAAAGAGTAAAATTAGTGTTTATATAAAAATATAAAATAGAGGAAAGGGAGTCGAATATAGGCAGAAATATTACGTAAGGTTTAGCGGTTTAGGGTTGGCTCGTTGCCTTTGGCAAATCGAGTGCCCTGGGCAATCATCCGAATTGAGATTTATCATCTGTTCAATTTCAGTTTAATATCACATCTGATTTGATTTCTGTTGATCGATTGGCTGTTCTTATTTTCTGTTTCGTATCAATCACCACTAGTTCTAAGAGTTTTAACGTGAAGACTGAAATGCGTTATAATTAATAAAACATTGATTGATGTGTGCAGAATAACATATCTACATACGAAGCATGGTCATATGAGCTAAGAATGCCTTGGTGAGGCCATGGATAACTAGGGCACTCCAAGCCATGCTCTGCCTCATCTGAATAAGCTACAGTTGCAAAGCTCAAAAATCCAGAAATTCCAGCACCCAGAAGGGCAAGCACCCTCATTGCCCCGGATTCAGATCCATCTTGACCTTTTTCAGAAATAAAGTATGCTGATGGCAGAGGAACCTGAATATCATATAATATTAGGAAGAATTACTTATATACCGCCTGAAATAGCAAGGTTGAATGAAGTGGTATATCAGGATCGCATCATGACAAGGTACTTACAAATTATATGATCAAGATGTTATATGTGGTCATAAAGAAGAGCATTATATGATCAAGATGTTATATGCATTATATGACAGATTCAACACCATCCTCAAACCTCCAACAGATGATTAAAAATCATAATATCTTTGAACTTTTGGTCATTTAGGAAAAAAGAAATCACCGCTAAACACAAATTTACAAAATAACCTAAGGGCCTAACACTGCATAGATAACCTTTCTTAATGTTATATGAAATGTATAGTATCTGATACATTAAACAGGTACTTGTGGACTTGCAGTCTGTTTTAAGGATAACTATATTTGTTCACTTACAAGTGTCATGGGTAATATCCTAAACTCTTAAAGTGTCTAATAAGATACGTGCCTCATATGAATAAAACTTGTCATCTTCTCCCTGAATGGCTGAATCATCCAGTGCCTAAATCTACATGAAGGTAAGCTAGAACAATAGGCCTTTGGCCTAGCAATATCAGTTGTTCCGTATAACATGTTAGTTGTGGGTTCAAATCTTGTTGTAGACATAGTTTCTCAATTTATCAGTTTGATCGAAGACAAAAATATTTCATACTAGTTCACAAACTGGATCTTCAGTATCCTTAAAACAACAAAATCTCAACATTCAGGCCTTCAAATAACTTTCTTTCTGAAATAATTTGATCACAACCTGCTTTAACTTATGCTTGTATGTACATAATCAATAACACAGATGATCACGTACAATTCCGATTAAGTGATCAGTGTAAGTTTGTGGGGTTCCAACTCAAAACCAATTGGTTATGAGAGGAGTAGCCCAGGACACTTATAAAACATATTGCAAAGTCACTTCTCGTCCGATGTGGGACATTACTCAACACGCCCCCCTCGTGTGGCGTTTTTTTTTTGCGCCTAACACGTGGATACTTATGGGTTAAGTGGAGTCCGTGTGGACTTTGACCAACCACGGGTGAACCTTGCTCTGATACCATGTAAGTTTGTGGGGTTCCAACTCAAAACCATTTGGTTATGAGAGGAGTAGCCCATGACACTTATAAAGCATATTGCAAAGTCACTTCTCGTCCGATGTGGGACATTACTCAACAATCAGAAGCAAAAATTATAGCGTAACAGAAGTTTGTAACAGTAAAAGGATTAGACACATTAAGCTACCAGCCAAATGATCATAAGATTGTAGCCAATATTCAAAGAAAAAAAAATGTCATAACATCTAAAAATAATTCATCATGATACTAGAAATGCATACAACCGGTCAAAATCAATACCTTGGCATCAGCATTTACGTTGCAAAGCTTCGGATTTCCTCTTCGACTAATTCTGGATACAAAAATTCGTCGAAAACCTGAGGGTAGGAAATACGCATCGGAGCTCAAAACGGAACGAAATCACTGATTCAACTCGGCTGAATTACATCAAAGAGGGATGAGGTGAGCTATATATGAATTACTTACCGTCTATTCCAACGTTAATCTTCTTGCCCAAACCTGTAAGAATTAGGAAGCAAAACAGGGAAAAAAATTTGTTAAAATGCGCTAGAAATCATTCGAAATAAGAGCAAGATAGAAATGTAGTTACTCATGATTGTGGAGTATGAGAAGTTGATCGACGATCAGTAGTGACAGGAGAAATGGCAACGTAGCAGAAATCGTGGAGGTGGGAAGAAAGAGGCTGAGATTGCAGCTGATATGCACGGCTTAGAATAGGCCAGGTCAAATATTTGTGTTTAATTTGAGGGGAATTAATTTTTTTTCTTTTCTTTTCGTATTTCATATCTATCTATAATTTTGGTTGTATTGTTATAGGGAATATAGGGTATTCTTTTATTTTGATATCTACTATATATGGAATACCTTGTCAAAGGGTGTTTAGACTCGATGAATTTAGACACTAATTTTAATAATTTAATAAAACTAAAATCACATTGAAAACATGAAAAATAGATTTATAATCAAAGAAAAATTATAAACATATAAACTAAGATGTTTATGGTTTTTAAACTAAAAATTATAAACACTAATTTTATGTGTTATATACGATAACCATATATTAAAAAAAATACAAGTAACGTAGTTTGTTTTTTATTCCCATTTAAAACAAAATGGACTATTATTTGTATAACCTTTTTAGAGCAAATACAATACAACTTTCTAAAATTTTGTTATGTAAGTAAACATTATTTCTTAAGATAGTGAATTCTCTGTGTTGAAATTAATACATTTGATGTTAATTATTAGTATATACAATATACATATTTCTGGAAAAAATAATATACATTTATAATTTATTAATATAAAATGAATAGCTTATATATCTATACTCTATAGGATATATTAGTATATTGAGTTTCAATAATCCTACAAAAGATATTTAAGTATTTAACAGGCTCGCGTGTCTAAACTTTAAACCACATTCCACAGGCGCACGTTAGCCGCAGAACCGCCCACGTCACTCTTTCAACCAAACCAATCTTAAAGGTGGTTCAAAAATCTCCTACATCTCCCTCCATTTCTTAAATGCGACTGTCTCCTGCTCACAGCTTGACCCATTTCTCTCCCCAATTATACCCGACTATGGCACCCGGGTCGAACTCCTTGATGTGGTTCAGGAAGGGTCTGCGGATCCACGACAACCCAGCCCTGGAGTACGCAGCAAAGCACTCTACCAACGTCTACCCGGTTTTTGTCATCGACCCGCATTACATGAAGCCCGACCCTACCGCATTCTCACCTGGTTCAAAGCTTGCTGGGTTGAACCGTATTCGGTTCTTGCTCGAAAGCTTAGTTGATTTGGACTTCAATTTAAAGAAACTTGGTTCACGCTTGTTGGTGTTACATGGCGAACCTGCCGATGTTTTGATTCGTTGTTTAAAAGAGGTAAGCAACCAATCATTTCAATATAAATCGATTTTCTGTATGTAATACTATGTAGGCATAATTTAAGTTTCCATGTTTGATATTTTTTTTTATTATTATTTTTTTTTGAAACACTTTTCTTATAAATCTTAAGAGATGGACCATAACCCAAACCGATTATAAATGAGTTGTATATGCGTTCCGTGGATTTTAAAGGCCGTGTGCGAAGAGGGAAAACGGGGGATTTTAAAAACACACACACTATATATATAGAGAAAAAAAAGTTCATGCGAGAACCGCTGTTAGTGCGAGAATCGCGAGAACCAATCTGAGCCGTCCAATTCTCCCTCCTTTAATATCATTGTCCACCCATGAATTCCTTATATGCACTTTCCCACACTCTATCTCTTCCACGCTCTCCATCCATGAACTTCCTATATCCAGGGGCGGACCTGCCCTTTGTGGGGGGGGGGGGGTCAAGCGCCACCGGTCCTTTGACGGTTCGCAGTGTTAATTTTCGACTTTTTGAGACGATGCTACAGTAAATTTTCGGGGTGCACCGGTGATGCCACCAAAATCAAAGGAAAAAAGAAACTTTTAATAAAAAAATGATAAGAAATAGTTTAATCTTTCAGTTTATACCTTTAAAATACTTTAATTTACCTTTAAAATAGCGTTTTAGTTAACAGGTCTTCATATAAATTGTGTTTTGTTTTAAAATTTGGCCTTAAAATACAAGAAAAACAGCCGAAACCTCGTTAATCCGACCCGATTAACCGGAAACCAAAAAAAAAACCTGAACCAGACCCTCAAACTTATTTAATTTTATTCTCGCATTATATGGTGCTACCGGTCCCCAGAAATCCTGGGTCCGCCACTGCCTATATCCAAGGAACGGTTGATATTGGTTCTCGCGGTCGCACTAACAACGGTTGTAGAATGAACCATATATATACACACACACACACCAAAGCAAAAATTCACCGATACAAAAGAACGATAATAAAATATTTTATCTTACATAGTTATTGAATTCGTGAACTTCTCCTATCATTTTCATAGCAAAGTATGAATCAACTCTTAATTATCAATTTTTTATAAAATATTTATCTGAATAACTATCATTATCAATCTATTAAGTCTTTCTTGTGACATTTAGGACCGTAAGTTGAACTTCAAACCTAATATGTGAGGTGGATCGAATGTTAAATATTTCGGTTTCTCCTTTTTTCCTCGACGTTGACTGAGCTTTCCTAATATGTGAGGTGACTTCTCATATAATCTTTTTCTTGGTTCCGGAACGATGAATGAGCTTTCCTAATATGTATTTTTCAATGCTTACAGAATAACTATTTCAAATATGGGATTCATAGTATTCTATTTTATACATGATTTTGAAAATTATAACATTATATCTATATATAATATATGTATAAAAAGTTGGGTCCCCTCATAAACATGGACCCTGTGCGATTGCACCTCCTATTCCTATACTTCACTAAAGACACCCCTGAGTTGACATTGCTGACCCTGGTTTGTTCGTTTTATTATGCAAATCTTGTAATGTTTTGTTTTAGTTTGTGACCTCTAATACATAATGTTATTTCCAGTGGGATGTTAAAAAGCTGTGCTTTGAGTATGATACCGACCCATATTATCAAGCATTAGATGATAAAGTAAAGGCAAGTATCCTTCAATCATGAACTTCAAATTGGCCATTAACAGAAAAATGAGCATTCTTGAAAACCATCATCATACACCGTCTCTACTACCCTAAAATTTGATTACCGGGGGACTTGTTTTTTATACAGAATTATGCTTTGGAGAGTGGCATTGAGATATTCTCTCCAGTGACTCATACATTGTTTAATCCTGCAGAGATTATCCAAAAGGTACTTATTGTTAAGAATGTTTTGACCCATTTACCTGTATGAGGGTGTTTGGATTTCTTATTAAATCTGCTTACCTATTTAAGAATGTTTGATGCAACAATAAGATGTTTTGAGGGTGTTTGGGACTGATTATCCGAACAGCTTATTGAGTAAAATAGGTAGATTTGAATAAGTTACTAATTTAATAAAACAAATAAGTAGGCAAACAGTTTCAATATACAATCCCAAACACCCTCAAAGTAAATAATCATGTCTTCTGTGTATTGAACATTTTACCTTTTTAATACAAATTAATGTTTTTATTTAATGAACAGAATGGAGGAAAACCACCAATGAATTGCCTATCGTTTTCGCAACTTGCTGGTGAACCTCATTGGTTATCATCCTCACTATCTACCACAATCTCTTCGATTCCTCCTATTGGTGATGTTGGAAATTGTGAGGTTTCAGAAGTTCCAACAGTTGAACAACTCGGGTATGGAGACGTTCAAGAGGTGTGTGTACCAGCATAACTATTAAGTAAGGTGTCAACATGAGCCATTTATAATATGGTCAATATGGAACGGGCTGGACGAAGTTGGCTGACCAACACCTTTGGTCCAATATGTAAACCTAATATAAATAGTTAATACATAAATCAATATTACAAGTCCAATCTCTTTAGAAAAAGACCAACCTCTGCAAAATCGACCAATACTATTAATGGGCGTATGGGTTTTTTGATTTCTTCACAAAAATCGTTATTTTGCAGGAGGAACCACCTATATTTAAAGGAGGTGAATCTGAAGCACTAAGGAGGCTTAGAGATTCAACTAGCAATAAGGTATTTTTTCTTCCTCTTATACTGTAGTGGTTTCTGAATTCTGGTCAAGATCAGCCGCGAAATGCAATTATCTATTATTACTTTAAATGACTACAAAATTTCAGGAATGGGTTGCAAAGTTTGAGAAACCAAATGGTGATCCATCTGCCTTTATAAAGCCTGCAACAACGATGTTATCACCATATTTAAAAGTAGGTTAGTCCATTGTGACATTATTGTCTTTATTATTATTATCTTAATAAGTTTCTAATTCATTTGTTGGCATTTGTATGGAAGTTTGGTTGCTTATCTTCAAGGTACTTCTACCAGTGCATCAAAGAGATTGAAAAAGAGTTCAAAAACCATACCTCTCCACCAGTTTCCCTTCGTGGGCAGGCCAGTAACTCATTTTCTTGAATTCTTATAGAGATGGTTGCATTATTAGTGCTTGATTTGTGGTTTTGGTTTCTACAGTTGTTATGGAGGGATTTCTTTTACACTGTTGGTTTTAGTACTCCTAATTTCGATCGCATGAGGGGTAATACCATTTGCAGACAGGTAATCACAAGTTTTCAATCAGTTGTCTGCAATTTGTTTATTATATGATTTTAAGCGTTTATAGATACCATGGAATGATGATGAGGAATTACTAGCTGCATGGAGGGATGCACGGACAGGGTTTCCTTGGATTGATGCCATCATGGTCCAGGTAATTGCTTCTATCACAAGCTCTTAAATCATGCTTCTTCCATTGTTTACATACCCTTTTATATCCAGTAATTAGCGGTTTAAGGTTATTTATGTTGTTTTTTATATCTAGTAATTAGCAGTTTAAGGTTATTAATGTTGTTTTTTATATCCAGTAATTAGCAGCCTAAATTTATTTATGTTGTTTTAGCTTCGGAAATGGGGTTGGATTCACCATTTGGCGCGCCATTCTGTTGCTTGTTTTCTAACTCGTGGAGATCTGGTTAGTGGAATAAGCAAGTTTATTCATGTTCTTGTTATTTCTTTTTGTAAAAGGCAGTTTGGAATAAGCAGCTCAAAACTTTACTCGTAATTAGTCAGATAAGCAGTTTGGATAAGCGATCCCAGATACCATCTTAACAACTTATTGCTATACCATTACACAATACACCTCATGAATGGAAAGTCTCTTTTCACAGTTTGTTCACTGGGAAAAAGGACGGGATGTTTTTGAAAGACTCCTTGTAGATTCAGACTGGGCGATCAACAATGGAAATTGGTTATGGTTATCCTGCTCGGCGTTTTTCTACCAGGTGATTACTCTACCTCTTACTTCATCAACCACACAAATAAAAGGAACAGGTAACCACTAACATTTATGTTCTTATTCTTTCTGTCAGTATCATCGTATCTATTCTCCCATCACATTTGGGAAGAAATATGATCCTACTGGTGCATACATCAGACACTTTCTTCCTGTTCTAAAAGGTGGGCCTTCGCTCCTTTCAATAGTTTTTATTAGGGAGTGTTTGGATCCTACGGAAGGCTACTCATGTGAGTTTGAATAACAAGTTGTAATAAAATCATTGTAAGAGTGTGACTTGAAATTTAGTGGACCGACAAAGTGGAAAAAGCCCGAATTGTGAAATCAACAAGACAAGTGTTTGGTTGTTAGGCCTGAAGAAAAATATGTTTGTCCAAACATAAAATCATATTAGAATGACTACATGTGACATATAATGAGCTTCAAAACGCAAATCCAAACACCCTCTTAATACTAATCTACAGTAGAAAGAATTTAGTCATTTTTAATGGTATAGATATGCCCAAGGAGTATATTTACGAGCCATGGACTGCTCCGTTAAGCATTCAGACAAAAGCAAACTGTATTATTGGCAAAGACTATCCAAAACCAGGTGAGTGCAATCTCGAGACTGTGATACATCTACTATTTGTTTACTCTAGGAGGTGTTTGAGATTGCTTATTATGTTTTTGAGACAACAATAAGCAGTTTTGGGAATGTTTGAGATTGCTTAACTAAAGTGATATTTGATTCTTTGCGAGTTAAATAACCAGTTTGAAGTTGTATTCCAAATTGCAACTTATTTCAATAACTAGCAAGTAGCTAATCAGTTTGAACAGGCAATCCAAAAACACCCCGAACTTAATCGAATGTTTTTATAAATTCAAATGTACCTAGATGAATAATGCATTGTGGTTTCAGTGATTTCTCATGATATAGCAAGCAAAGAATGCAAGAGGAAGGTAGCTGCAGCATACGAGTTGAACAAGAAGGTAAATGGTGTGGTGAGCGATGAAGACCTGCAAAACTTGAGAAGAAAACTGGTGGAAGACCCCAGACAAGGTACCGGCCCCAAAAGGCTCAAGCAGAAATTGATTTGACGACGTGCATTTTATCATCTTTGCTTAAATATTACTCTCTCAGTAGGATTTACCCATTTGCTTAAAGATCATAGCCATAATTAACAAGTTTTTCTATCATGTAGCATGCAGCTTCGGGCTATTTATGGCTGTCAAGTTAACAGTTGTTTTTTGCTATTTAATATGTTATAGATTAGCAACTTGTGATTTTTGAATTAATGAACCTTTCTATGATCAAATCAATGTGCTTGAGTGTCAGGTTTAGACAATGAAAGCACTAAAAATAAGCTACAATCCATTATTATCATTTGCAAAAAATATAATATCCTAAGTATATTCATTATGATTGCTTAATTGTTGCTAATTGCAAGTCTTTTATTTGGTGTGGACTTCTTAACATCCAAGTCCAAATTGAAATAAAAATGAACTTATAAAGTGTTTATATATGTAAATGTAACAAAAATAAAGGGTATATCGTTGTTTGTATTTATTTTTTCATATTTTGTCATACACAACAATCGTCACTATTATACTCTTATAAATTCACTTACTATTTTTCTTAACGTTTAAATAAATACATTTTAGGTTGCGTATAGAACAAATAAGTGTTATACACCGATCATCTGAAATTAAAAAAAAAAAGGTATCGTAACAATAAATTATAATATAAAAAATCGGTTTATAAACTTAATAGGAAAATCATAAACGGTTTCAACATAACTTGCTGCAGGATCCACTGGGCCCACGGCCCATGGGCCGTCCTCCCACCACCCCCAATAGAGGTGCATAAAAAATCCGAATATCCGATTTTGTGCAAAAACTATCCGAACCGATTTTTTATAAAACCGGATTTTTTTCAAACCGGAGCGGATTTAACCGGTTTTATCCGATCCGATCCGGTTTTAATCCGATCCGAAACCGGTTAAACCGGTTACACTTTTGTCCGAGAAAATCCGGTTTTAATCCGTACGAAACCGGTTACATTTTTGTCCGAGAAAATTTGGTTACAATCAGAAAATCCGGTCCCAAAAAACGGAAGAAATCCGATCCGGATTTTATCCGATCCGAATCGGATTAAAATCCGAAGATGTGCACCGCTAACCCCAACGTGTCCAATCCATCATTCGTTGACTTCCATCAGGCAGTTGCCACTAGTACACTACTACAGTGAGTCACTGAGCGGGTCCTCTCGCAAAAAACCGATCGTTTTCTCCAAACGCACAAAAAGACCGAGACATTTTTTAGTTCCGGCGACGTCCAATTAACAAACCAGACCCTAAGGTTCCGGTGGCCGCCAAATCATGTGGAGACGATTGTCTTCTCAAATTCGGATTATCCGATCTCTTCAGAGATCTCATACCATCACCAATTTCTCTCCTTCGCCGGTGATTCTCCGGCCATCCACCGCTCTTATATCTCGTCACATATCGACGGAAACAGGTGTGTTTTTCTTGGACTCTTATATAATTAGTATTCTTTCTTCTTTTAATCTAGTGATTGTATTTTCAATTGTTTCGACATATATGGATTTGTGATGCGTGTTTGTTTCTAGTGGCAGGAAATGTTTCAAAGAAGAGAGTTGAAGATATAATGCCTATTGCTACCGGTCACGAGCGTGAGGAACTTCAAGCTGAGATTGAGGTCAGTCTTTCTATCATTCTATGGCAGTTCGGCTTTCGAACTTTTGTAGCTGAATGTTCGTTTCGATATCTTGTCTTGGTTAATTAGATTACTGTTGGTTGCATGTGTCTTTTTTTCTTAATTTTCCAGGGACGGGGTATTCTGGATATCAACTTTCCTGAAGGTCCGTTTGGTACCAAGGCAAGTACAACGATTATTTAGTTGAAAATTTTCTCTCTTTTATTATTGATAATACATAATATGATGGTGTTTTTATTGAATTTTTATGGTTATATCTTTTATAATGTGTGTTCGACAATGCTTATCTTTTGAGAAGTTCAATAATGCAACTAGCCAACTACTTGGGTGTTTTATGAACTTGACTATGGTCAACTTTATGCAAAGTTTTTTATCCCAAGATCTACTATTAAAATCGATGATTATATTTGTCTTGCTAAAATTTCTTCATCTAGTGATATTTTGTAAGGAGCAAGCCAGGTTTTGTAAGGGATTTTTCATTTTCTAGGGACAATGTTTAATTCTGAATCTTTTATGATATGACATCAATGTATTATGGATTTATTAGTGTGTAGACCATACAGACCAGCTCTAATGCTATAATCTTTATAGTTTTTGTATGCAGTGTTATAGCTGTTGGATGCTACTTATTACATTTGTCATCATTATCACATTCATAGAAAAGGAAAATTTTCAATCGTACTCGTTCTGTTAATCATATTTCTCAATATCATTGTGAGACGTACTTTTAATATCAGTGTCTATTAACTTACAGTAGCCTGAAATGATTATACTTACACATGACAGTTAGGGTTTCTTTAGGCTAATGGATACTAATTGACGTATATTCTGCTAGTTTATATCGAGTATGATCATGAAATTACGCATATTTGGAATATCGCATCTGATTGCATTGGAAACTTACACTCATTCATGCATCTTGAATACTAATCTGATGTCCGCGTCATACAATATTAAGAGAATCCCATAGAGTGTAAAGGTTTATTTGCTAAAGACCTTTGTACTTCAAATGTTTCCTCCCTTCCTCCCTTCTGTCTCTCGCTATTATATGAAAATATAGAGAGGAAAATAGGGAAAGGATTCTATCATACCAAAGCTTTCTTTTCTGTTCAGTTTTGCAGTCTCAACATGACTGTTCTTTTTAATGGTGGGGGTTTTATGTACATTCTAGTGTATTGATATATGTTATTATTGAAGAAAGTCATTACAAACTCTGCGCCTGTTAATATATTGGTATAAGGAAACTTATCAGCATGAACTGCCGATAATTTTTCTCTCCTTTAGTAGTTTAGTTGTGTTGACCTTATACTAAGCCGCCTCATGAATCATGAATTTCAATCATGATTACCAGTTCTCATGTCTTGACAACATTTGTTTCGTGGTTTAAAATTGATTTTTATTCATAGCATTAAGAAATATATTCTAATGGGAAGTTACAATATCACCTGATTATCTTTATAACAAATATTATATTTTATACTTTTGTCTTTGGTCGTTCAAGTTCTGTCTTCTTCAGAAATTGCTTCTTTTTGTGGAAAAACATCCATCCTAAATACATAAGAGGATTATCTCAAAATATGATGTAAGGAGGGGAACAAGATAAGCGGCCTCCTCACTCCCATGCCCAACGAAGAAAACACATAACCCAAATATATATAGCTTTTTGTAAACAGAAAATAAGACTGACAAGACCAGTAAAAGAACTTAAAGAAAGATGACAAGACATGCAGATGTCTTATGTTGTGTACTTTTGTGGCGGTGAATCTAATAGTTAATGGTTGCTATGACTTGTCTTTTTGTCAAACTATTACCTCTTTTTGGTGATACTGGACATGCTAAACAATACCTAACTTTATGGTTTTCTATTGTTTTTTTTTTCTCCTTTTTCTTTTCGTTTTTGTTTTAAATTTTACTTGCCATCCGTTTGTTTGTTAATTTTTATTAAGTGTTGTCCAGATAAAGTGTTTGTCCGCATAGATGATGTTTGTGTGTAATAAGTAGTATTGTTGTTTGTTTTAATTTCTTAAGTGAATTGTCTGAATAAAAAAACATAAAATCATTGACTTAATGGGGAAAGTATCATCTTGATAACATATTTTGTTAAGTCATACATTCTGAATCAAGTAAAAAACAAACAATCTGATTATAACTTACCGGCTTAAGTCTCTTCCCCATTAAGTTCATCAAGTCAAAATCAAACACCACATAAGACTTGGCGAGCTGGGCGCTACTCCTTTGCCTTTGAGCGTATACAGTATACACATTTCCAAATCAGCTCGTTGTTAATATGTTTCTAGGAATACAACTTTGTTAGCTTCTAAGTTTGCTTTTTATTTCAATAGTACGACCACCGATTTAAGGTTGATGTTAATTTAACTTTTAGCTCTGGATTTTAGCTTTTAAACTTAAATTTTAGTTCAGTAGTACAGCCACCACTTTTCAGGTTGATGTTTCTTTTGCTTTTAGCTTGTCTTTCACATCGTTGATGCCACTGATAATGTTATCTCATGCTCGATATATTCATTTGTTTGTAGGAAGCACCTGCTGTGGTTAAATCGTACTATGACCAGAGAATCGTTGGATGCCCTGGAGCAGAAGGCGGTGAGTCAATTCGACCACTTTCTCTTTCATGAATATGAATGCTAAGACTCCTATCTTTATTCCCTCCATTCTATAGTTATGTACCACATTTCCTTTTTCATTGTTGATTAATTACCATTATTGCAACATTTACAAGTCGATGTGTCCTACATGCAGTGTTAAAAATTACATGCTGTTCATTAAACGGTTCATTAATAGCACATATTTTAAAATATGTGTTTTTTTTTGTTTGTTGGCAATAAGTTTGTGATGGAGGCTATTCTAGCTGACTAACAAATTCTATGAATCTTTTCCAAACAGAGGATGAGCATGATGTTGTTTGGTTCTGGTTAAAGAAAGGCGAACCGCATGAATGCCCAGTGTGCTCACAATATTTTGTGGTTAGTGCTGCTTAACCTTTTTTCTAGTTTATACATTACTTAAAGTTTTCAACTGTTCAGTTTTCATTTAAGTATCAAACCCAAATCTGTCTGGTATACCAATAATATTCCTTTAACAATTAACTTTTTTTCCTGTTTTTGTAGCTTAATTGAGTGATTATAGCCAGAGTTAGAGGTGGCAAAATGGGCAGGTTGGATTTTGGGTCAAACTAGGTAGTTCACTAGTCCTGGGCACGTCTCAAAACAGGTCGGTTTGGGTTGACCTGAAATCTTTTTTGTCAAAATAACTTACAATATTTGTAAATAATAAGCATGGTGAATTTTGATAAAAAATTTACATTACTCAATAATAAATAATTATTTTATTAACAGTATGATTTAGGAGGCTTTATGTTTTAAAAATACACTTTTTGCTACTTTGACTTGTTTGAGCTATTTTCTTTAATGCTAATTCATTTAATTTTACCCGTTAGATATAAAAAAAAAAACAAATTGAACCTTTTATAAATACATGAGTGGGAATTATTACCTCTAGCTAGAATGTATCTTAATCAAAATTTTAATCTGGAACGCACTTGAATGGAGTGATTGAGTGATTTAGGTTTGATACAAAGAAATCTTGTAGTATCATTTATTTTTCTTGGAACTGAACCCGATACAAAATCCTTTATGTCTCGTAGAAGAGTTATATGTCAAAAATGATGACATCCAAAACAATGTTAAAACGGTACTAATCAACATGAAAAAGGTAAATTCATGGTCATTGGCCACATCAGATTCCGGCTTATGGTCCTCTTTCTTTTGGTGATTGTGTTTTACTTCAATTTGACCTTTAGCAAAACTAAAATGAAGAAAAATTATAGCCACAAGTTCCAAATCATACATTTGATATGATTGAATGTCATGTTAAATGTTACTACGCAGTTGGAGGTGGTGGGCCCAGGAGGACCTCCAGATGGTCATGGTGATGAAGAGGAACATCAGCATTGATTGCAGCGGGCAGCAGCAGCAACACCTTTTATGTGCTGCTGGAATAAGAATCTGGTGACATTACAAGACAAGTATATTCTGCAGCCTCTCAGGATTCCACAGACATTTTTGGCCCTATTTTGGAGCATATATTCTTTCTTGCTAGTCTTTTTTTTTTCTCTTCAATTTTAGAGTGTTGGATGTATTATCACCAATTTTGCAGTTATGGTCTCTATAACCACTACTCAATTACAGCTGTATATATATTTTCTTCCTTTAAAGCAAGATAGAATCAAGCTTAAGACCCCCTTTGGAAAGCGTTCATCATTGGGTCACCCCTGTGACGACTAGGAAATTCGGGTTTGAAGGTGGTGAGATGTTTTTGAGCTTATATTTTTGTGCTCGAATTCAATAAAAAAGTGGTTAGAATGTATTTGAATAATGTTAATTTTAAACTTGACTTATTTGCAATTCCGTGGTCTATCTTGGAGTAGGGGTGTTTATGAGGCGGAGCAGGATGAGTAGTGAGAAATTTGAGAACCACATATGTGCGGGAAGCGGGTACCTAGTTGTTGTTGGTGATAAAGAAGAAAATAATTCATAATAATATATATAAACGCAGCGGAAAACATCACCAATAGCTGGATCTACGTATTGCCAAAACAATCAAACGAAATATAAGAATCGATTACCTTTAATCGCTGGTAAGAGATACGATTCGGGATCTTGTTGTATAACCTTGAAACTTAGTGTTCAATGTAGAGCACCTCTAATGTAGTCCACACTACACTTCCTTGATCACCAATGGATACTAGTCCTTTTGTAATGCTTGAATTAATCACCAAGAACAACCCTTTGTTGCTTGGATCATTAAGAACACAAAACCCTCCAATTTTAAGATCAAAATTGAAAACTCTTCATATATGTTAAGGGGGTCATGAAATTTTAAGTGTTTATATAGGAGAAAAATAGTTTGAGATAAATATAAACTCTTTCATGTTTATCTCTTTCTAATGTTTATCCTTAATTCAAATTAAGTCTCATGTTTATCCTTAATCTATATTAAGGATCATGTTTATCCTTAATTCAAATTAAAGATTATCTCCTAATTTATAACAAAGTTCATATATTAATTAAGCCCAATAACAATTTATTTATTAAGTCCATACTTAATTAGGCCCAATTAATATTTTGCATTACATAAATAATATAACTACATTAATTATATTATTATTATTAATTGGTATCTCAGTGTATAAGTGTGTGACCCTTTAGGCTCACATGTATCTAGCCATATAATCATATTATAACATGAGCATAATCCATCAGCTCCCACTTGTGCAGGTCATAATAACAAGTAACTATACAAGCAAAGGTTAGCGTCTAGCAACACGCCAATGCTCCTAGAGACACATGAGATTGGTTTCTTAAACGTCTCATTTAAATGGTATATAAATCAATCATCCTTTTGTTTAAGATACTGTGTATAGTATTAGACATGGCTCACGTGTCATTCTAATTATCTATACGATTTCTTTTCTCGATCCAGACATTAAATAGATTACCAAACTCATTAGGCATCATCCTAATGACCTTTGGGTACGGCCATACACTATCTATTCAATTCATCGAGGGGCCCAAGAAGTATCTTACTCTATTACTCATAGAGGAACAAATCCTATCTTGACTGCACGTGTTCGTCGTAAGTTTCATATCTATCCTGAAAATGACTTTTATAACAACCTTATTCAGGACAGCGTTTAATCACATCAAAGATAGACATTACACTCACTCGAAACCTACTTGCATCTCAAGTCTGAGGACGAATGATATAACCATTTATCAAGATTCACGGTTGACATAAAACCATGTAGTAAACTCTTGAAAATCGGGTCTGCCCAATGTTCATCACCAATGAACAACATGTGAGTTGGGTGGCATCATCATTAATATTTATTCATAATAAATATCACCTATACTCTCACATTCACCTTAATTCAATAACACTCCCGTATCTTTAACTGGCAATGGGCGATTTTAGAATATCAAATATTCACGGATATAAACATGCAAATATAGAGCACAATTAATATAAAGGAAAACAATCATACCAAGTATATTAATTCATTATGAAATAAAAACTGTTTAATTTTCCAATTATTCAAATACTAAAACAGATCTACATAAGACTACTAGCAGGTCGAAGCCCAATATTTCTAGCATGTTCGAGATGCTTGTTGCATGACATTGGCTTCGTAAAAGGGTCTGCTAAGTTGTTATCTGTGTGTACTTTCAGAAGCCGAATTTCACCCATCTCTATAACTTCACGAATATAGTGACATTTTCTGATAAAGTGTTTGGCACCCTTTTGAACTCCGGGTTCATTGGCTATGATAATGGCACCCGAATTGTCGCAGTACATATCCATAGGTTTTTCATTGCTGGGGACAACTCCAAGCCCAGAAATAAATTTTCGTATCCAAACAGCCTCCATAGCAGCCTCAGACGCAGCTATATATTCCGCTTCAGTAGAAGACATTGCAGTAGTGCTCTGCTTAGCACTCTTCCAGTCAACTGCCCCTTCGTTCATAACGAAGACGTATCCTGTCTGGGACCGAGTATCGTCTCGATCTGTTTCGAAACCCGCATCAGTATAGCAAGTAACAGTGAGCTCTCTTTCGATATCTCCCCCATAAACCAGAAACATATCTTTAGTATTTCTAAGATACTTTAATATGTTCTTAACGGCAGTCCAATGACTCTCACCAGGATTCTGCTGGTATCTACTTGTAAGGTTCTGAGAGAATGCTACATCAGGTCTAGTGCACCTCACATCATACATGATGGAACCCACAGCCGAGGCATAAGGGATTACCTTCATACGCTTCACCTCATCAGGTGTCGACGGTCCTTGAGTCTTACTCAAGTTTACATTGGGTTGCATTGGAAGACTTCCACGCTTGGAAGCATCCATTCTAAACCGTTTTAGAATCTTGTCAATGTAAGCACTTTGACTTAAACCTATCAACCGCTTTGATCTATCCCTATAGATCTTGATTCCAAGGATATATGCCGCTTCCCCTAAATCTTTCATGGCGAAACATTTTCCAAGCCAGGATTTTACATCTTGTAGCATTGGAATGTTGTTTCCCATGAGTAATATGTCATCAACATATAAGATCAGAAAGACAACGGTGCTCCCACTAGCTTTCAGGTATACACATGGCTCATCAGGGTTTTGAGTGAAACCAACCTTTTTTATCTCCTCATCGAACCTTTTATTCCAACTTCTTGATGCTTGCTTTAATCCATAAATAGATCTTTAAAGCTTACATACTTTATTTGGATATTTTGGATTCACAAAGCCCTCGGGTTGCACCATATAAACATCTGCATTAAGGTGGCCGTTCAAGAAGGCTGTCTTGACATACATTTACCAAATCTCATAGTCATAGTACGCTGCTATGGCTATAAGAATCCTAATAGCTTTAACGTCAGCAACAGGCGAGAAGGTTTCTTCATAGTCAATCCCGTAGGTTTGAGTGTAACCTTTTGCTACTAGACGAGCTTTATAGGTGTGTACATTTCCATCCATGTCGGTCTTCTTCTTGAAGATCCACTTACTCCCCACAGTCTTACTCTTCGGAGGAAGATCAATCAATTCCCAGAATTGACTATCTTTCATGGATTGCATTTCCACATTCATTGCTTCAAGCCATTTATCGGATTCCGGATCCAACAATGCAGCTCTATAATTTGGGGGTTCTCCAAGATCCCCTAGACGTTGCTCCTCCGCATCGATATGATAACCATAACGGTCAGGTGCATGAGGTGTTCGTGCAGATCTACGAATGGGAACTTCATCATTTTGAGATGCAACATCGTTATGTTTGGTCTCAGCATGGATCTCGCTAGTGTTATTTGAAGGTTGTGCATCTTCACTTTGAACTTCATCAAAGTCCACAGTGCTCCCACTTGCTTCTTGTAAAATGAGACGGTTCTCAAGAAACTCAGCATACCGAGCAACAAATATTTTGTTCTCAGATGGGTAGTAGAAATAGTAACCCATTGTTTCCTTTGGGTATCCTACAAAGATACACTTGATAGACCCGGGCTCAAGTTTGTTCGGTGTGTCCCGCTTTACGAGAGCCTCACAACCCCAGACTTTCAAGTAAGACAAATTAGGGACTTTCCCATGCCATATCTCATACGGTGTCTTATCAACCTTCTTGGTTGGAACCATATTGAGTACGCGTGCAGCGGACTCTAAGGCATAGCCCCAAAAGGACATTGGCAAATTTGTTAGACTCATCATTGATCGAACCATGTCTAGCAAGGTTCGATTCCTCCTCTCAGACACACCGTTATGTTGTGGAGTGTAAGGTGGAGTAAATTGCGAGACAATCCCACTTCTAGTTAGATGATCTAAAAATTCTTGACTCATATATTCTCCACCTCGATCAGAACGGAGAGCTTTAATAGTCTTGCCGAGTTGATTTTCTACTTCACTTTGAAATGCTTTGAAAGTTTAAAAAACTTCATGTTTATATTTAAGCAAGTAAACATAACCTTAGAGACTGAAATCATCAGTGAAAGTAACGAAGTAATTAGCACCTTCCTTAGACATTGTTCTAAAAGGACCACATACATCAGTATGTATGAGTTCAAGTAGATCTTTAGCCCTTTCACTTACATGAGAGAAAGGTGTTAGTGCAATCAAAAGATTAATATTTAATATATTTGGTTTTGATGATGCAATTTTAAATAATATTATTATGATAAAAAAAATATATATCCAAGTTAATATGAAAATAGTAAGTTTGGAAAAATAATAAAATATATCTGTTGATGAGAGATCAAAGTATAAAAATATATACTTGTGTGTTCATAAAAAGGAACTTGGGGGTTGTAATAAAATATGACAATAAAAATTTTAAAAATAAAATTTATTCTAAATTGTCATTTTTTATTAACATAATTTTTCACTTATAAACATGTTCCATAATGCGTCAAAATATTATATGTCTATGGAACAAAGTGTTTATAACTTCTTGCCAACAAATTTGAATAAACATAATTTTACAAATTGGCAAATGTGAAAATATGTATTTTAGAATACAAGATAAATATCCTTAAGAGATATTATTATACTGTGTTTACAATGATTGGTGAAGGAGTATCTTGGGAGATCTTGCAAAGTACATAAAAAGTACATCCTCCAAATTGACATGTGCCTAATTCATTTAAAAGTCAGTCCAAATACACAGTGTAACGATATTTATTTTGGTATTTATTTATTCTAAAATACCAGTTTAAAAGAGGAAGTCGTAAAACATAGAAAATAATTTTAAACGACTCGAGATGACGACATCTGTGGCCACGGTCGAGCACCACGGTCGACCGTGGGGATCGACCGTCCGGCCAGCAGATGTCCCCACCTCTCCTCACTTTTCCTCTATAAATACAACCCCATAAACAACCAAAATTCACCTTTTGCCAATCTGATATTCTCTCCTTCTACACACTTTCATATCTTGATCTTTCATTTTCAAATATATACATTTGAGTCTGGTGATTCTTGAAGTTGTGTTCTTCATTTGTAAGAGTTATACAACACTTCAAGATCAAGCAAAAGGGAAGCAAGAAAAATACATTGAGTGATATACACTTGAGTGAAATCGAAAATTTTCTTGTATTGAGAGGTTAGTGTTTAAACACCATTGTTGGTGTTTTGTTGTTCTTAGTGAAGTGTTCTTGAGAGAAGAACACTTTGAGTGTTTTGGTGGGTTTGACTATTCCCCACTTAGTTTTGGGTTTTGGTTAGTGTTCTTGAGGTTCTTGGTGAAGAATTTGGTGATTATTCTTAGTTAAGAAGAAAGTGTTCTTGGTGAAGAACAAGGTGGTGGATCTAGTATAGATCTTTGGTGGTTATCATCTACCCGTAAAGGTGATTGTATTACGGTGATCTCTTCCGGGTTTAGAGATTGTTGCAAGTGTTGCTAGTGGAAACCTTGACGGAGGTCAAGGCGTGGATGTAGGTTGGAGTTCAACCGAACCACGTAAAAATCTTGGTGTTCATCTTCTAAACCCTTAACTCTTTAAATTTCTGCATCTGCATTTGCATATTTAATTTTCGCAAGCATATTTACATTTCTTGCATTTTACATTCCCGCACTTTATTTCTTATTTATTTTATTTATTTATTTCTGTCATTTAAATTTCTGTCTTACTATACATATTAATATATATATATATATATATATATATATATATATATATATATATATATATATATATATATATATATATATTTACTTATAATAAATATAAATATAAACACTTATATATATACATCTGGTACTTACAATCAAGATATATATATATATATATATATATATATATATATATATATATATATATATATATATATAAATATTATTACATACACGTATTTATATACTTTCTGCATTTTACATTTCACGCATCTTATATATACATCTGGTACATTCATCAAGATATATATATATATATATATATATATATATATATATATATATATATATATATATATATATATATATATATATATATATATATATATATATAAGCACTACTATATATATTTATATATTTTAAGCATCTTTTATTTCTGCATATTTTCTTTCAAGTCATATATCTATTATTTTACATCTACTAACGTTTGTTTCTCTTGTGTCCCATATTGAATCATTTAATTTAAATTAATCAAAAAGAGGTCATAGAAACTATTCAACCCCCCCCCCCCCCCTTCTAGTTTCTACAATTGGTATCAGAGCAAGTTGCTCAACAATTTGCTCAAAAAGTTTAAAAAAAAATATTTTTAAACCTTTTCAAAATTTGAGTTTATCCATGGGTCAAGAAAACTACAAGGGATGTTTAGTTTCTAACTCACCTATTTTTGAGTCAAGTACATTTCAAATCTGGAAACTAAGATTTGAAACATATATCAAAGCCACTGATTATGATCTATGGCACATTATTGAAAATGGAGACTTTAAACCTATTGATACAAAAAATCCAACTATCAAAGACATCTCCTTTCTTAAAAAGAATAGTGAAGCTAAACTCTTACTTTACAAAGTTCTATCAAAAGCTGAATTTGGTAAAATATTCATGTGCATTAACGCAAAAGAAATTTGGGACAATATTGTTAAAGATCACAGCAATTCTCAAACTATCTTGAAGGATGAACCTAAAAAGGAAGTAAAATCAGAAGTCCTTGAGGATGATAACACACAGGAATCTCAAGATCTTTCAAATTCCAAAAGAAAAGAGGTTCATCATCAGAAAGAGAAGAATGAAACGTGTCTTGTAATCAACAAGACAAAAGAGGATAGCAAAGGACATCTACATTCACACGAATGGATTCTTAACAGTGGTTGCTCCAAACATATGACTGGAAAAAGAGATATGTTCACATCTTACTCTGAACACAATGAAGGTCAAGTAATTTTTGGTAGCAACGTAAAAGAAAACGTGATCGGAAGAGGTACCATCTCTCTCAAAAATATAACCATATCTAATGTGAATCATGTAGACAATCTCAAATTTAATTTATTAAGTGTAGGACAACTATGTGATAATTCGTTAAAAGTTAAATTTACCAAAAATCAAAGTTTTGTAACAAGTAATGATAAATTACTAGTTAAAAGGAGTACGGAAAAATAGAATTTATGTATATGAACCACATGATCCGACTTCCATCCAAACATGTCTTATATGTTTAAATGATCAACATACTCTTTGGCACAAAAGATTAGGACATATCCCTATGAAAACAATTCAAAAGTTAAGTAAATTTGTCTTAGTAAGAGATCTACCAATGTTAAAATTTGATACATGTATGTGTGATTCTTGTATAACAAATATGCCTATAGCTAAATCTAAATCAACAATACAATCATCAAAAATGCTAGAAAAATTATACATAGGATTATATGGTCCCTCTCCTATTAAAAGCTATGGTGGTAACTCATACACTTTAATCATTATTGATGATTTTTCAAAATTTACATGGACACTATTTTTAGAATAAAAAATGGAAGCTTATAAAAAATTCAAGATTCTGGGGAAACAAATTCAAAATCAAATTGAAAAATCTATCATAACAATAGATACTAACCGAAGCAATGACTTTGAAAATAAAACCAAGTTTATCTCCTTTTTTAACAAAAACAATATTTCTCACAATTTCTCCGAGAAAAATGGCTGCCAAAATGAATTCATTGACAATAGATTTCAAAAATTGAGTAAGATGTGCAATGTCATGCTAAAAGAAAAGAGAATTCCTAAGAAATTCTGGTGTGAGGCTATAGCTACAGCTACCTACATTCTAAATAGAACATCTTCCAGATCATCTATAGGAAAAACCTCATATGAAATATATAAAGGCAGAAAACCCTCAGTAAAACATTTTAGAATCTTTGGTAGCAAATGTTTTATTTTAAACAATAAGGAACATCTTACAAAATTTGAACCCCTAGTAATAGCAGGTGCAAAATGACAATTGTCTAATACAATAATCAATCCATTAGGGAGGATAAGATCAAAGCTCCCTATTGCTTCGACAGCTGCACGCATTCCATTGCCTACGTACAGATCCAAAACTCCCTTCCTTGATCACCAATGGATGTTAGTCCTTTTGTAATGCTTGAATTAATCACCAAGAACAACCCTTTTGTTGCTTGGATCATTAAGAACACAAAACCCTCCAATTTTAAGATCAAAATTGAAAACTCTTCATATATGTTAAAGGGGTCACGAAATTTTAAGTGTTTATATAGGAGAAAAATAGTTTGAGATAAATATAAACCCTTTCATGTTTATCTCTTTCTAATGTTTATCCTTAATTCAAATTAAGTCTCATGTTTATCCTTAATCTATATTAAGGATTATGTTTATCCTTAATTCAAATTAAAGATTATCTCCTAATTTATAACAAAGTCCATATATTAATTAAGCTCAATAACAATTTATTTATTAAGTCCATACTTAATTAGGCCCAGTTAATATTTTGCATTACATAAATAATATAACTACATTAATTATATTATTATTATTAATTGGTATCTCAGTGTATAAGTGTGTGACCCTTTAGGCTCACATGTATCTAGCCATATAATCATATTATGACATGAGCATAATCCATCAGTTTTTACTAATGAAACTGAACCGTGTAGAGCGGGTACTTGTACCGAACTGAACCAAAAAGGAGCGCGTACTTGTGA
The DNA here is from genome assembly GCA_947179395.2 of Pulicaria dysenterica. Taxonomy (NCBI): domain Eukaryota; kingdom Viridiplantae; phylum Streptophyta; class Magnoliopsida; order Asterales; family Asteraceae; genus Pulicaria; species Pulicaria dysenterica. The sequence goes on along the minus strand of OX359293.1, from coordinate 78,899,844 downwards.
TTACCCGTATTTTGTCACTTGTCGATAAGTTAGGAGTGTATTAGAGATGCCAAAGCCCCAATGTGACTAGACCCTTTGTTGTAAAAATGTTTCATGTTTGGTTGTGGGTTAAAGCATTCATCATGAACCTATTCGACATACATAAATTCTTGATAGATCTTGTCCTAACTAGAGTGGCAAATTGGTGGATCGTTTATTATAGAGACATGTTAGGTCAATCCTGAAACACTTTGCAATTCATAAAAAAAAATATGCATAGTTGATACGATAACTATTTTTTTTCTTTTTAACGGAAATTTGTCCTGTTTGTAGTGTCTGAACATGTCAAGTCTTTTGCTCTGATATACGTGGACTGATGATTGCTTCCATAACAATTCCCTACTCAACCCTTGATTGAAGCTCGTGAGATTTGAACCTTTGACCTGTCATAAGTGACAAGAGAACTATCCATTAGATCACCAAGATGATGTTTAGTTTATATGACAACTATGATTACAAAAATAATAATGTTAACTTATAGGTATCATGTATGCATGATGCATCAATCAGTAATAGACTTTTTATAAATAGTTAGATCTAATTTTGACTATATAAAAAGGCTATCATGAATCTCTAAGGGTTAAATTCAATAAATACATAAAAATGTTTCTTTAATAAACACATAAAAGATCTAATTTTAATATTTTATGTACATAAAAATATACTTAAAGTTTTTTGTGTTCATATATACCCATTTACTTTTCTTAAAAGGTTTTGTATGTGTAAAAAAATTAAAACAAATCACAAGAAATAATGAAACGCTTTGTAAACATGAATGGATAAATTACGCATTTTATGAATATTAATGGACACATAAAACTATTGTAACTTTAATAAAAGGCGTAATTTCGTATATACCCTTGTAAAATCTTGTAATTACATATATATCTTTGCAAAACTCAATATTACTTTAATATCTTTCGAAAACCTTAAAACTCTCAAATATACCCAAATTATTATTTAAAATCAATTAAATTAAATTTATACTAAAAACTAATTATATAAAACCTAATAAATATCTAATTCCTAAACTATCCCTCTAAAAACTCACTCCCAAACTCCTTTCAATCCATCCTATCGATTTCTCAGTTTTACCATTGAAGATTTAAAGCTCATCTTCTCCAACTGTCAAGCAATAAAGAAATTGATACCTCTTACCATAAATCATTATAATAAGCTTTAAAAATTTAACCAACACATACTTAATTAAAAACTAGCTGTACATATAGCTAAAACCAATAAGGAAAAGGGAGAATAAGAGGTTGTCAACAACTTCGGATCAATATACGAAAAATTGGAGTGTAAAATTGGAAGCACGTTAGAAAAATATATCCAAACTTCATGTGTAAAGGTGTTAATGAAAACAGATATCTGCGAATGAGAAAACCGTATGAAGGGTTGAGCGTATGAAGTTGAAACGTATGATAAACCCTAATACGTATGTGAGGAGTTGAGGTGTTTCATTAGGATGGAGATGAGTTGTAGTTATGGGTATTATAGGAATTCTGTATTTTTCAAACTTTTAGAAAATTAGTTTTTAGGATAAATTTAATTCAATTGATTTTAAAAAATGATATGGGTATATTTGAGAGTTTTAATATTTTAGAAGGATATTAAAGTAATATTAAGTTTTGTAAGAATATATACGTAATTGTCAACATTTACAAGGGTATATACGAAATTCCTTAACAAAAAACTTCGTGTTCCATAATAAAATATTGGAAGAAGATTTTTTTATGTTGAATTTACAAGCTTTCCATCACAATCTTTTTTAGGTGCGAAACTCACGAAAAGACGTGTGACGCATCAAAAATACTTATAACGCGTGTGCCTGCACAACAAATATTCTTGATCGTAATATCTGCATAATTTCCACATTTTGCTAATTAATATTTATTCCTTCGAAAAAAGAAGAAGAATACGACCCTTTTTTTTTAAAATAAATAAATAAATAACACCGGTATTCAAGTGATATGCATTAGGTATCGTATTTATGCCTTTCGATCCTACGTTAACCTTTTTCTCGAAAGCGACACAATTATGTTGTCCCTTTATAACGCTATCGTAGCTTTCAATTCATTGGTGACTCAAACATGACTCATTTTACACATTAAAGATTATCACAAAAAATATCAAATTAATTACAAAAATGTTGTGTGTGTGTATATATATATATATATATATATATATATAGGGTGCGGTTCAAACGAGAACTGTTTTTCGTACGAGAACTGCGAGAACCATTTCTGGTCAATCAATTAATTCATTGTCTTTTTTATTTATTTAGAGATGAAAGGGTAGTGTTGTCAAATGTTAAAATTGTTTTTTTTATATTGACATTTTGCGATGGTTACGCAGCGTGATTTGCGATGCTTACACAAGGTAATTTCATATCGTGCGGTTTAAATTACTTCTTGAAGGTTTTACTTTTTCCAGAGCTATTTCTAATGAAACTAACAGGCAACTGCTATTTTTATTTTAAAGATCACATACAATAAAATTATTAATATATAAGCAACCAAAAATCAATTATTTCAAAACACACACACTTCAATTAAATATTGATTAGTTGGTATCGATTGTTTTTATTTGCTTTAAATTTGTATTTCTTGGATTTGTTTTAGCATATGGTCTTACAAGTAACAGTGAAAGAAGCTACAATGCACGAATCATGCTTGTGTCAATGATCCTTTTTTCATACGTCAACTACCAGAAATCATCAATTCAACCCCCATAACCCGAGTGCTAGTTTTAGTCACTCTCATTCTCACATTGGCTTTCTTCATAGGTTATGCCGTGTCATATAGCTTATTTTATAATTTTGGTTGTTGTTTTATGTGCCCCAAATGTTTGATTAAATGTCACAATGAAAAAATAGTTGTAGTTGTGTTTTGCATAGTATTTTTTTATAATTTTAAAAAAAGAAACGATTCTTTTATACAATCAACTTGTTGTTTACACTTTGTTGTTTTGTTTTTTGGGGGCTTGGTTAGTGAGTTGGTAGTAAGAGTTGTTGCTTATCCGTTGGATCTATTAATTCGACACTGAGTTTGATCCAACCAAATCCGAGTTGCACAAGCGCACGTATCTATATTTGTGCTGGAAAAAACTAGGTGCACCTGTGCATAAATGCAACTTGCATCTGTTTGCACGCATGCATATCTATATCTGTGTTGGAAAAACTAGGTGAACATATGCAAATGCACAAGTGCAAATTTTGCACATGTGCATATCTACATCCGTGCTTAAAAAATAGGTGAATCTGTGCATAACCACAAGTGCAAAATTTGCACTTGTGCACATGAAGAGCTGTAGTGAAAAAAAAATACAGTAAACACAAAAAAAAAGTTTGAAAAAATATATTAAGATCGGTCTCAAATTAAAGAGCATATTTTTCTCGTTAAACCAGGTAAATGTGCAAAATTTGCACATGTGCATATCTACACATGTGCTGAAAAAACCAGGTAAATGTGCAAAATTTGCACTAGTGCAAATTACGAGCTGTATAGAAAAAAACCCTGCAAAATTTGCACTAGTATAGAGATTGGTTCTTTAGATTCTTTGTTTAACACATGGTTCTTTATTGATCCAATTTCTATATATATATATATATATATATATATATATATATATGATAAGGCTATCAGCCTATCAGGAGTTGTCTTTCCGTCGCGATGTAGTACTCATGATCTGTCACACGATACCGAGTTGGGACACCATCCATGTTTCAAATAGTACTGCTGAAAGGCCTGGTTTTCGAGATAGTTACACTGATTGAGATGATGAGAGAGTATAATAAGAGAAAGATCAATAAAAGCGAAAATATGACTTAGGTAGAATGACATGAGTATCTTCTTAGTAGGATATCAATAATATAATATGGACGTGATAAGTGAAAAAAATGCAAAAAGGTTACCCTTAGAATCAAAATCAAGTTTTAGGCCGTGTTTATATACTCCCCTATATATGTATATATGTGTGTGTGTCAAATTCATCTTCTTGAGTTGGGAAATAATTAGCGTGAAGAACTAATTTCAAAAAGTATTAAATTGATATATTCTTATTCGTAGTTTATATAGTAACTCTTGAACTAGAAAATATTCCAATTGATAACGCGTTCGACTTTAATTCCCCTGAAACAAATTCATACGGCTTTATGGATTAAACTGTATTTAATTTAAGAAGAATGATAATAATTAAATTAACTTTTTGTAATAAACTTTTTCAAGCTTAAAAAAACATAATTGATCAACATAACCGTAAGAACATGACCAATAATATTAAAATATAAAAAAACATTATTCAAGCATATTTCTCTATACTTATAACATGTGTTTTTGGAGCACTAGGTTTTAGTTCTATAACATTCCAAACGTGACATGTACATGGATTGTCATCCAGTTGTAGATAAGACTCTATGACGGATCAAATATCTATAACTTGTATTTTCGAGCGATATATGTTTGTCTCGGTTATTATGAAGATCGATGACTCTATATTCGACAACATCTGCTAAACTAATTATTGAGCTCATATGATGTCTATATTAGAGTTTTTACCAATGGAATCGATGAATTACACGAATCACTAAGTTTCTCACAATCACCCGCACCACCAAAACACTGGATGGTTATGCCTACAACTGGAGTCCTGATTGCTAACATGTTTGGAGTGATCATCCATTATTTAACCACCCACGGTGAGATGACTTTTTTTTCTCTTTGAAAATGTCCGGAACAGATTCAATACCATCAAACTATTGCGATTTCACACGTATATGATATTCATTATGTGATGGTACAATTAGAAGAAGATTACCCAATGCCTACCATTTCTGCTTATTGGATCTGTCACAGAGCCCCATCTGCAACTGGATGACAATCCATGGATATGTTACGTTAATAATGTTATAGACAACTGAAACATAGTGTTACGAAAACACATATTATAGATATAGAGGAGTATGCTTGAATAATTTTTTTTATAATTTTAATATTATTGGTCGTGTTTTGCAGTTATGTTAATCAATTATGTTTTTCATTGCTTGAAAAAGTTTATTACAAAAAGTTAATTTAATTATTATAAAAATATTTATTACATTTATGGAAAAAGAATCTAATTATAGAAAAAGAAATTTAGAAAGTATAGTTGTATTAATTGTATATTTAAAACAATAGTTATAATTTAGAAATAAAAATAAATCTAATTATGAAAGGTGTTTTTTAGTAATTTGGGGTTGTTTATTTAACCAACCCCTTTTGATTTAATAAAAAATGGTAATATATTTAATTTTAACTATTCATGATTTCATGCCGTATTTATTACTTTTATCACCATTTTTAAAAATTATATATATATATATATATATATATATATATATATATATATATATATATATATAATTATCATTCTTATCCACAGCTCTAGAGCTAGCAGTTTTCCTTAATTTAATCTGTTTCATTCCTAAAAGTTTGCTCAAGTCATTAATGAGGTTTAAAATACTATTTTTTGAACAACAGAATACACGCATATACTAATCTACTTCTAAATCTAGATCTAGTATCCATAATGGGACTTGAACCCATGACCATAAAAACATATTCCAACACCTTATACCGCTAGCTACAAACTCTAGAGTGTTTAAAATACTATTTAAGTTCAGTTTTATAGAATATATCACTATTCTTATATATATATATATATATATATATATATATATATATATATATATATATATATATATATATATATATATATAGGGGAGGGTTCTATTGAGAACCGATTTTAGTGCGAGAACCACGAGAACCAATCTTAGCTGTTGATTTGATAAATGGAATTCATGGATGGAGAGCGTTGAGGGATCGAGTGTGGCAGAGTGTATGTGAGGAATTCATGGGTGGGCAATGACATTGAAAGATGGGGAATTAGACGGCTCAGATTGGTTCTCGCGATTCTCGCAATAAAAATGGTTCTCGATGGAACTTTTACCTATATATATATATATATATATATATATATATATATATATATATATATATATATTAAATTTATGTAGGTAATTAAGTAAAGTTGATTCCATGACTTTCTTTTTCCATTCCGTTTGTTGATAAATTTTTTAATAGTAAATTCAGAATATGAAATGAAACTGAATCGGATTCTTTAGGGCCTTCCCTTAGTTACATTCACCAACAAATTAACGGTCTATAAAAAATGCTCTCATATTTTTAAATACCATTCTTAGCTTCACTACGTATTCAAGGTCTTTTTATTAACTAGTTAATAATTATAATTTAGTTATATATGTTGCATGTATTAAATTGATGAGACTGTTTACCGTATTATTAGGACATTTGTTATGTCTAACTCATTCCCGCCATCAGGTCCGATAATTTAATGTCGAGAAAAGTGATCACTATGGGTCTAAAAAATAGGCTAAGTGTTAGGAGTAAAAAAAACTAATGTATCATTGCGGTGGGTACTTCTTCTAACACTCTTAATAGCACTTTATTTTGGCAAGATCGTTGAATGGGCTCTGTTTCGTTAAAAATACTTATTTCCAAGTCTGTTTGAGCTTGAGTCGAATAAACTGTGTACTGTTACTATGAGAACTAATTTTACAGTCAATAATAGCATTATTTGGTCTTGGTCATGGGCTGGTTCTATCGAGGATCTAATGGGGCAGGTCAAAACTTTGGAAGATTTGCTTAAACATGTTACTTTGAATGATGATGAAGATCAATGGAGATGGGAAGGTGATTATAGTAGGGTGTTTTCAGTAAAATTCATTTGATCAATTATTGAAAATCTATATATACCTCATATGCCACTCATAGTTTTTGAAATAAGTGGTTACCACCAGAAATAAATTGTTTTGTTTGGGGTATGTTGCTTAATCGGATACCTACACTAAGTAACTTAAGTGTAAGAGGTATTGCCATGTCATTTGTGTTATGTCCCATATGTAATGGTGACGTGGAGACAGTTGATCACTTGTTTTATTCATGTCCGGTAGTGAAAGGAGTATGTAATTAGTTCTCCAATTGGTGTGATATTTATATACATGGGTATAATAATTTAGTACACTTCTTCTATGGCATTCGGGATCAAGGCAAGTCGAAAAAAGGAGAATGTTACTTAAGGCTGTTGTGGGGTGTATATTGTGGTTCATTTGAAAAAGTCGGAATGACGTGGTTTTTAATGACAAAAGTTTTTCAATAACTCTTGTGGCGGATGAAGTACAAGCTATGCTTTACACTTGGATTAGATATAGAGCTAAATGTACTTCTCTAGTTTGGTCTATGTGGTGTTGTAATTCTATCATTTTCTTTCGAATATTTTGTACTCTTATCTAGTATCTTGCTAGAATTATTAATAAAATTATTGGAGTGTCTTTAGGTAGGGGTGATGGCCATGCCAAAACTCCTTGCCTAAGGATCTCTTTCTTGTTGTTAAAAAAACTAATATAAAAAATTTTATATTTATATTTTTCGAGAAAAAAAAAAGAATTAGGATAATGGTGGTACGTTGACAAATTAATTAATTAAGTTAGTGGCAACAGCATACATATGTTGTCGCGCGTTTGAAAAGAATTAATTACCTAATAAGGAACATTTAAAGTTTCTAATCTTTTCTTTCTAATTAATAAAGTCCACCCTAAACAAGGGAATGAAAAGGAGCACCGTCAAATTGATATCCTACTATTTTTTTATTATTATATAATAGATATAAAATATAAACCATTTTAATAAAACTACTCTAATTAAGAATAATATTATTGCCTGTATTGCGGACACTTAATTTGCTCCATACTCGTTACTTTCACACCATCCCTTCTTTTCTTTTTCTTATTATGTTTTAAATAAACGATATTTGAACGGCAGATATATTTCGCGTTTATTGTTCCATATATACATTTGTGACAAATTAAACGACGTCGTTTTCTACTATTCATAGCAATTGGTGGGCTCCAACTTACATATCCTAACTATTTAAGCTTGAGTTTGATTCTTGGCTTCTTGCAGAGCGTTTATTCTTTCTTCCAGTTTAAAAGGATGTTTTGCCAATTTTTTTCCTTTCGATACTAAAATTCTATCATTACCCATTTTTTTCAATTAAATGTAATTAATCATCTCTTTTAGGTATTATTATATTAAGATGTATTATTTTTTATGTTATTTGTTTTTATGTTTTTTTATTTTTATAACTTTTAACATATAATATTCGATATATAAAAATATATATCCGTGACCAATTCAAAATATTTATATCTTAATATAAATTTTATTGTAATTCGATTTTGTTAAAAATGTATTTTTCCGAAATCATTTTAAAAGATTACATTTAGTTGGATAAACATATGTTCAACATACATATGTCTACATTTGTGACTAATTCATTTTTTATATAAATTTTATTGCAATACTATATTGATAATAAAATGTATTTTTCAAAATCATAAGTTGGATCTAATATGTATTTTGAATTCCTTAAAACAAAAATTCAACTCCTCAAGTTAGGAAGTTATTTCAGTATTATTTATCTCTGCCTTTTGTTTCCCGCCGCAAAGCGCGGGTAACTTACACCTCGTTAATATACATTTATAACTGTTGCATATTACGTATTTATTCAAAACATTTTCTTAAAAGAATTGAGTTCTGTTTTCATATTAAACGATTCTTTTGGACATGTATATATGATAACCAACTTCTATAAGACATAAAATTCACTCTTTTCAGGCTTACAAATAGATAAGTAGACAAGGCTGCGCTTTTTGTGTGTGATAGAGGTAAAGCTGATATTTTTAATCTGACAAGAAACACGACCGAGATACGGAAAAAGTGATACAAATCCGAAATTGGTCAAAAGAAGGTTAACACAAAAATAAACGGGTCGAGTTAGGGTCAATCGGACAATCCGAAAATGGTTCGTTTAAGGGTAAAACTATAAAATTATAGAGAATATTTTAATACTTACAATTTAAATTTTAAAAAGAAGTTTGTGAATATAGATGAGGGAGTGACATTTTAGATAATTAAACTTGGTAAACAAAAGTACAAGACCTTTAAAAGTTAAAAATTTATAATAAATAATAACATATTTAAAGTTAAAACAATATTTCATCATTTTGGTATTTATTATTTTGAATATATGATTTTGGTACTTTGACATTTGACTACTTTGTATGTAATACTTTAGTAGTTTGTATTGTCTTTATAATTGTATTAAATGATTTATTTTTTAATTCAATTTTGGTTGTTTAATAAAATTATTTATTGATAACTGGTAGAAGGATAGTAATTACATTGTTCTGAAAAAATATTTATATAAGTTGAATAAAATACAAATATCAAAATTAAATCAAACTAAAGCAAACACCGAATCCAAAGTTCAAATCCAATGAAAAAATATTAGATGTTGAAATTAGAATCTAAATGAAAATCATATTTGAAATTCGTATCGAAATATAAAAGGAATTAGAAAAATCAAAAAATAAAAATCGTGAACGAAAATTGAAAAATATTCCCCGAATATATTTGACTGAAATGGGTCGACACGAAATACAACTCAAACCCAACATGGGAAAAAGTTTCACGCCCTGAAACTAACACGAAGATAAATTGGTGAAAAATGGATTGACACGAAACTGACACGAACACGAACATGATAACCCGAAGCCGACCCAAATTGTCAGCGTTAGCTACATGTGAATTATTGAACTGGGTTTGCCCTGAGTCATAGACCGCAACAATGATTAAATAACTGACATGACTAATTGTTACATACTTGCATTCAAAAGATGGAAACCTTAGCACATGCTTTAACAGATGCATGGAGGTTTCAAGATTTTAGGAGAAAGTTATGAACTGGTGAGGAGTTCCAACTAATATAAACCTCAGTTTTGATAACCTAATTGATCCCACTTTGGAAGATGGAAGGTGTTGGAGAAAGATGGCCAAATACTTTGGGGTCTTTGTCTTATCTAATCTGAGGAATCAAAACGAAATCGTTTTTTAGCAGGATAATTGAAAACTTCAAGAGCTATCATTTGATTATCAAATTACTTTCTTCAATTGGATCAAGCACTATTTGAAAACTGGTTGTATAACGTGGTCGTCGTGGTTAATCACTCCCGCAAGTGCATAAGCAACTCACTATATGATTCGGTTACTTATTCTGTAGGAGTATATTGTTTCACACTATATGTTCTTAGTTTGTTTTTTTATTTCTTTCGCTTATAAGCGTTCTAGCATTTGTACCTTGCAAATGCTAAGAGACTCATTGGTGTACTATATTTTTAGCTATTGAGGTAATGGTATTAGTTTTCTCTTGCTTAAAAAAAAAACATACCTGACTAATGAATGTTACTTTGATATGTAGTCATGACAGCATATGTTAGTAAAATCTGTGATCCAATATTTCTCTTTTACTTTAAGGTAAAAAAAAAACAAAAGAATACATCCTTCAACACAATCGCAAAGGAGATGGATAACTAAGTCGAGAATATAAGATTGTAGTAATGACAAACCGGATAAATGTATTTATCTAATTATTATGAAGCTAGTACAAGTAGGTGAAAATGTGAAATTCTTGGATCTTAAACATATATACATTGCATGAAATTTATTTAATTAATTGTCAAAAAATAGGCTTAGACCAATTTCGTAAGGTTATGACATAACGAGTGTGAGTTTAAAGATGAATATGTGCTTAATCTTATCGTATTTTAAAGTAACAAAATTTATCTATTTGTTAAACATAATGGCTCAAGCATTAACATTGATAAAATATACTTGTAATATAAGAAGTCAAACCCGGAAATGATTCTACTAAAGTCAATACAACATGGTTGGTTGATTACGCATATATCAATAATAATGTTATCTATTTCAACAGAGTTTTAATTTATATATTCATTTAAATTAGAAAATTTACATACAACGTGTAATTACCTTTTCAATTCTCGATTTCTATAACTATCTTGTATTTTTTTCATACAGATCAGTGTACTTTACAATTATTATCAACTAATATAAAAGATTGCACAGATAAAAAATGAAATGCAATGAAATAGTTGCACAAATTATGTGACAAACAACATTAATTATACAGAAATGCATAATAACGATAGTTGCTTGTATTTATTTTTAAATAAAACCAACGATAACTGTATATTTATGTAATTTTCTCTTAAAGATATCTATAAGTATGCTAAGGACGGTAGGACCGTAGGAGTGGATCGTGGTAAGAGGCATGGAGAGAGGTGCGTTATGGAGGAAAAAGCTAGTTACACCAACAGTATATGGTGGTGACAAACGGATATAATAAGATTTGTAATAGGTAAGGTTTATGATTTAATATATATAGTGTATAAAGTAATTATGATCCAGTAATGAGTTAGACGACGAGATAATGTAAAACGAGCACTCATTGCGTGATTAAAAACGACTACTCCTCGTGCCTAAGTTTGGTGTTAACCAACTATGAAATCATTTCATCTGCCGTAAATAAAAAAATAAAAAGAAAATAGAAATTAGCCTACATAATACTAATAATAACATGATGACTCATTTAGCAAAGGACAAGAACAGAGAGTAGTTCCAAAAACAGGCACGGGGAATGTACCCGAAACCATGGCAGTGAAATCAATGGGAGTTTGAAATTTAAAAGCGAAAAAGGGTACAAGATGCCTTTGAATTCTGCTCCTGCCTTGTAAAAGAACAAAAACCCCATTCAATTTTTGTATATTCATTCTCAAGTTTATTAGTATACTCTGTTTTTACCCTGGATTTCAGGTTGGTTTCTTGATTTTCATCTTTGCAAGTCACAGATGGTAATGATGATTAGTTAGACGATTCAGCTTCACTTTCAAGATAATGGGTATCCATCAATCATCAACAAAACTTGTAAAAACAAATGATTGAAATTTTGAAAAAAGAAATTTTTTATAAAAAGTTTACCAAATTGGATTGTTCCTTGTCATTTTTCCAGTAATATTCTTTCTTTCTTTTTTTTTCTTGCAGAGTTACTTTAAATTTTATATGTCCACTGCACCACCAGGCATCTATTCTCTTCATCTAAGATGTTTTTGAGCCCTTAATCTCATTTCCTGAAGTGGGGTTTCTTGATTTTGTGCTCTGTTTTTTTTTATTCTCTTTCTCATTATGAAAAAGATTTCTTGCTTTTCCCCTTTTCTTTCACCTCTCCTTTCCATGGATGCCATTGTTTCTTTTTGGATTTTAGGCAAATGTGTAGCTGGTTCACATATATGCATATTTAGTGTTTGAATATTCACTTGTTTATATTCGTTTCCCCCCAATTTCCCTATAAATTCCTACTCCCACGACAAACCTGTTTATTCATATTGCAGCTGATTCATCATACAACTCAGTGGTAGTGATTTTCATTAGTGCAAATTTCCTAGAAAACGAATCACATGTCTAAGATGAGCTATCCAAGTACTTCCATGGGTTCTGGTAAGTTCAAACTCTGTTTCTATGTTATGTTTTTTTTGTAATTCAATCATGGTGTTTCCTATTTGAAGGGTTTCTTGCAGACTAAGTGTTTGATAAAATTTGCCAATGAAATCCAGGTAGTAGAACATCTAGGAGAACTGTTGAATTTGGGAGGACATATGTTGTGAGGCCAAAAGCAAAGCACCAAGCTACCATAGTTTGGTTGCATGGTCTCGGCGACAACGGGTCAAGGTAGATTCATGATTTTTTAATGTTCATGATTATGTTGTAATGATTCTTTTTTGGATCATATCATAACTAACACAAAATCTTGATTTTTTTAACACCTGTAGCTGGTCACAAATCTTGGACAACCTTCCTCTTCCAAATGTAAGCATTTTTTATTTCTTTTTGTTCTTGTTTTTGTTTAATTGGTATTTAATAACACCGAAAATGTGACATTCTTGCAGATTAAATGGATATGTCCAACTGCTCCTACTCGCCCGGTGACTGTGCTTGGAGGATTCCCTTGTGCTGCATGTATTATACCAAAATTTGAACAATAGAAAACTTTCTAATTCAAGTAAATTTATAAAACTTAGTAACATTTGCGGGTTCTTAACAGGGTTTGATGAAGGAGAGCTTTCAGAAGATGGTCCAAATGACGTAGAAGGTTTAGATGCTTCAGTTGCACACATAGCAAACTTGTTATCAACAGAGCCCTCTGATGGTATTTTCATTGCCTGCCCAAAATACATGTTTGATGTTTCATTTTACCTTCATTTGCACATTGACTTCAATCTTTTATACATATATAGTTATAAACCTTCCATTGTTGTTGCGTTTGTTTAAACAGTAAAACTTGGTATTGGCGGATTCAGTATGGGAGCTGCATGCGCACTTTACTCTGCTGCTTGTTTTGCTCAAGGTAAATATGGAAATGGAAACCCTTACCCGATTAACCTAAAGGCTGTAGTTGGATTGAGTGGATGGCTTCCTGGTGCACGGTAAGTAAATTTTTTTTTTTTTTTTTTGGTAAATTCTTTCTACAATTTAACACGGAAAGAGCTTGATTTATTTGAATATGCATGCAGGAACTTAAGGAACAGAATAGGAACAAATGATGCTGCAAGGCGTGCTGCTTCATTGCCCATTTTGCTCTGTCATGGACAATGTATATTTCAAAACTTGATGCTTATTTCTACATCATTAGCCCAAAATCAATTAACTTTACTGATTAGAGGCTAAAAAATGGATGGCTCAGGCATTTGGCAAACAGGTCAAAATGGGGTCAAGTAAAATGGGAAAGATTTTGTACCTATCAAATAGGTTGGCTCAGTTTGGGTTAACCATAACACAGTCTTGTCCAAGAAATTTAAAAATAATCTGTGTCAACTTACAAAGACTACTTCCTTTGTCCACACAAAAAAATTAAAATTTAATGTGTCAGCTTAGAAAAACTACCTCCTTACAATGTTAATATAATCTTTTGCTGGAATATTAAAAATTATGGGTCAAAAGATTTTTTTTTTCTTAAACTAATATCTTATAAGTAAATGAGTTGAAGTTGTCGTTTCTAATGCTTATTCTTGTTAACAATGGGTGCCATTTATCGCAGGTGATGAAGTAGTCCCATACCAATATGGAGAGAGGTCCTCCCAGATGATGAGTTCATCTGGTTTTCGTCATGTAACATTTAAAAGCTATGAAGGGTATGAAATATAAATCCTAATTAACGACAACTTGAGTTAGATGAAAACCCTAAGATTGAAGTATAATCAATTAAGATTCTTGAATATGATTATTATTATTATTATTATTATATGCAGGCTTGGCCATTACACAGTTCCTAAAGAGATGGAAGAAGTGTGTCACTGGCTAAACACAAGGCTTGGAGCCTGAGAGACCAATGACCTGATTAAATTTAACTCATATGAGTGTGTATGACATGGGATGGGGGAGAGTTTGGATACACAATAACACAAGAAAGACAGAATTACACAGATTTTGAGTTGGGAGAAATAAGTAGAAAAGTAGAGGCAGGGCTTCCAGTGGAGATCGGATGGTATACATATATTATATAATATATAAATATATTTATATAATGTTGTTTCATATGTTTGTTGTTATGAAAATAAGGGAATTATTGGTTTTTAGATGGGAATTTAGTTGTTTGACAATTTGAATTTTGGGGTTTCATTAAGATTGTAATGTTGTAATATTGACTTTGATTAATTAGATGGAATTATATATGTTGGTTGTTTATACATGGTTGTTTTTATTAATGACCACATAGTCTTTGCATGAATCTATCTATCCATCAGATATAAACTACTTTTATATTTTTTTTTCAATTATTTTTACTCCATGCAATGCTTGAATTATTGATAGAACTTGTTCTCTCCACTAGCATTGGCTTAAGTATTCCGATGCTCGCTAAGACGTCCGAGACTTGTTTCTCAGCTAAAACATACTTCCAATCAAGCAATCCATGACTTCCAACTTGCAAAGCATTACACGACCGACCCCCACTTCCACCTATGAATGCTGATGGTGTTATTTCGTGCGTTCCTAATTTAATCTTGTGGGCCTCAACCCCAGGGGCGGACCTATGTAATGTGGGGAGGGGTCACGGGACACCGGTCTTTTTACGGTTTATAGTGTTAAATTTCGATTTTTTGAGGCGGTGCTACCGGTAAATTTTCGGGGTGCTCCCGGTGATGCCACTAAAATAAAAAAATGATAAGAAATAGTAGAAGATGAATTTGTTTGAGAGAAAGAGAGTAAATTTCCAGTCGACCACCATTCCATATGCTTGTGATTTTGTTTGAGAGAAAGAGTAAAATGGTAGAAAATGAATTGAGAAAGTGAAGAAGACGATGGTTAAAAAGAAAAATTGTGGACTTAAATGATGGATTGATGGGTGCTTGGCTCGAGGAGTCTAGTAGGAATAAAAGTTTTGTCAATTTCCCAGAAAGCTAACTAAGGTTTATCAAATTTTTATTGATTTTTCTTATTTTCTTTTAAAAAGTTATATTTCTTCTTTTAAGTATTTATAGTTTAT
This sequence comes from Pulicaria dysenterica, assembly GCA_947179395.2. NCBI lineage: Eukaryota > Viridiplantae > Streptophyta > Magnoliopsida > Asterales > Asteraceae > Pulicaria > Pulicaria dysenterica. The sequence continues at coordinate 78,884,289 of OX359293.1, read as the reverse complement.
CCTACTACTCATTGTTACTGCCATGACAAATATAATATCCTAATCTCTTATCATGTTAATATTTATCTTAATTTTGTTAGTTGGAGTTTAGTATGAATAAAAAGTAAAGAGATATATAACATTTTTTCTTTTAAAAATTTTCCTTGATAGTTTATAGTATAATAGTTTTGGCACCCCTAAAATTTTTATTCAAGTTCCGCCACTGCCTTTAAAATAACATTTTAGTTAACATGACTTCATATAAATTGTATTTTGTTTTAAATTTTGGCCCTAAAATACCAGAACAGCAGCCGAAACCTTGTTAATCCGACCCGATTAACTGGAAACCCGAGAAAAAACCCGAACCACACCCTCAATTTTATTTTATTTTATTTTCGTATTATATGGTGCTACCGGTCAAAAAAATTCCTGGGTCCACCCCTGCTCAACCCCATATTGCATCTTAGGGCTTTTTTAAACATATATACATATTATTCCTTGGGTGCTTGCTATAGAAGTGCACAAAAAATCCGAATATCCGATTTTGTGCAAAAACTATCCGAACCGATTTTTTATAAAACCGGTTTTTTTTCAAACCGGAGCGGATTTAACCGGTTTTATCCGATCCGATCCGGTTTTAATCCGATCCGAAACCGGTTACACTTTTGTCCGAGGAAATCCGGTTTTAATCCGTACGAAACCGGTTACATTTTTGTCCGAGAAAATCCGGTTACAATCCGAAAATCCGGTCATAAAAAAACCGAAAAAATCCGGTCCGGATTTTATCCGATCCGGATCGGATTAAAATCCGAAGATGTGCACCTCTAGGTGCTGCGGCAGAAATTGAGATACTACAGTTAAACGAATGTTTCTTCTTTAGCTTTTCTTCGTTATTTGCATGTTTATGTTGAAGTCACTATATGAGAGAAATATAAAGTTACAAGAAAATATATATATATATATATATATATATATATATATATATATATATATATATATATATATAACTTAAACCTGTGAATAAAAAGAAAACCTTACAAAAAAAAAGGAATTTTTGATCTCTAGAAACGAAAACCAAGGAAAAAAAATCTCTCTCATATATTTTTTCTCATAGCGGCTACCAAACACAAACATGTATATATATATATATATATATATATATATATATATATATATATATATATATATATATATATATATATATATATATATAGGGGAGGGTTCATGCGAGAACCGTTGTTAATGCGAGAACCAATCTCAGCCGTTACTTGGATATGGGAAGTATCATGGATGGAGAGGGTGGAGGAATAGGATGTGGCAGGGTGCATGTGAGGAATTCATGGGTGGGCAATGACATTGAATGAGGGGGAATTGGACGGCTTAGATTGGTTCTCGCGGTTCTCGCGCTAACAACGGTTCTCGCATGAACTTTTGTCTATATATATATATATATACAGAATAGTTATTGTAAGAAGAAAAATAATATATTCTTTTAATATTTCTTCATACTTCATCTTTTTACTTACCATATAAGCGGATATATGGAATCCACTAATTCTCTTTCCCCACCTCTTTTATTGATTTTAACACTTGGGTTGATCTTGTGAGTATGAAGATAAGTAGGATGAAATGGTAAAAGGATATATCATGTCTCTTGTAAAAATAGATATTAAGGTGGGAATAAAATAACAAATCCTAGATATTCATTAGATGTCGATCTATTAATCTTACCGTCGCAATTCATGGTTGCATTATAAATAAAATGAAGATCAAATGTAGAGAATCTAATCAAATCAAATTAAGGGTCAGGATTAAGTCTCACATTTTCACCTAATTTTCATTCTCATTTGAATCTCTAATAGTAAATAGAGTACTAATCCAATTTGTGAAGTAAAGACCAAGGACACACTTCGCCAAATTCGGATCATATCCAACAATCTCCACCTTGAGATGAATTTACACTTGTAACTAACAAAAAGATAAACATTCATTGGACTCCTCATCATATAAAAATTGTATGCCAGGAATCTTGTGAAATTAGCATATCAACCATGCGTGAGCAAAACTCAAACTTAGTTGTTGAACATTAGCCAACAAAACCTCTTCATGAAAGTTTTCTTCGGCAATAGAAGAAGCGTTCAACTTGATCAGAGTAGCTTTTGAAATCTTTATAACTCCACCTTTACCATCATACTTGTAGTCTTTAAGATCAAGAGTACTCAAAGAAACAAGATTTATTTAAACATGGAACATGTCGAACATGTGACAATGTGTAATAAGACAGTCATAGATCTTGATCCGTATTGAACCAATTCCAATAACTTTATATGACGTATTATCTTCTATCAATATAGTGTCTTCGTTTATACTTATTGCAAAATATCATTAGACAAACGGGGATGAATATGGGACAGAACCTTAAGATCTTTTCTATCTTTAAGCCTTATCTGATCAAGCCACGGACATCTTTTCAAGAACTAATAACGTATCATCAAGACCAATTTGAGCAGATATTACTCGCATCTTCATTTACCAAAAGAAAATCTCGTATAGCGATCCAACAGCGAAAGATCGTATTTCAAAATAGTCATATTAATATAAAACTTTAATATATTAAAAAAAGGTAATTACAAAACCACGTTACTCTAATACCACTTATAAAATAAATATATCATACGGAGATGTAAAAACTGAGTTGCTGATTTAAAATACAACACTACACAGATGTCTAAGGCCCTGTTTGTTTCACCGTAATGCGAAGGAATGTAAATGATTTTAATTCCATCCATGTTAGTTACGTAATGACATTCCTCTACCTAAAGTAATATTAACACTTCGAAGAACTTAATTCCTTTCAAAACAATGTTACCAAACGCAATATACAACGGAATTTGATTTCAATTCCATTACATTCCTTCACATTACGGTGAAACAAACTGGACCTAAGTTTTGATGATGTTTTTTACGAGATTGACCTTCGTTTTCTTGACATAGAATCAAGTTAAGGCCATTTTGAATACTCAAAGAAGAATTATTATTCTTGTTGAAACACGTATCCCTATTTAATTATTAACTTTCATGGTATGAATATATATTAGTCAATTGTAATGCCATTTGACTCTTTAGCAACTGCAAGTGACATTTGATTCAGTATTCAGTTTATAAGCATTAACATTACAATAATCATATACAAATGAATTTATTCTTAAGAATCATATTATTTTAGTTTATATATCATACAATAATCATATATACACTAACATTTATGCCTTTTTTTAATAATAAAAAAAATCATTTCTCCAAGCTTCAATATCAACGTACATTGAAGTTTCTCTAAATTTAGTCTTAACAAATAACTGACTCTGAACATGTGTTAACCAAACCGTGTGTTTTGGCTTTGTTATTGCAATTCTAGTAGCAATTTTTTCTCAAAACTGTCTATAAATACTCCTTAATTTTTCTTAATTTCCACCCTAACCACGTACTGCAGTTTTTAAACATAAAAACCAAACAAACAAGAAACATAAATCAACATATATAAATGGCGAGTCAACATAATCAAGCAGCCACCTTGGACGATCAGTCTCAGGTATTCCTGTTTCCAAACACTGCCTTCCAACCATTTCTGTAATTCTGTTTTTGAAATTTCAATAATCGTTTCGATTTTACCATGAATCTTATTGATCAGTTGCATAGAGATGCAGCAGCAAGCCAACAACCAGCCCAAAATGCTGGTATTATAGACCAGGTATTATACATACGTACATATATAAATACTAGACCGATGGATCGATCTGCATAGTAATTATTCTGTGTTTGTGGGTCTGATTAATTGCCTAACGTACAATATGGGATGTATATATGTAGACTGGGAATTCAGTGAAAACGATGGCCCACGGAGCGGCGGACATAGCAAGCGGAGCAGCAAGTGGGGTGATGGGTATAGCACAAGGTGCAGCAATAGGTGCAGCCAATGTAGCCGAGGGTGCGGCTGGTGCCGTGAAGAACACCTTTGGGGATAACCCACGCTAGCTCATATAGATGTTAATTAGTTTGTAAACGTAATGCTCAAACTTGGTTGATTTGATTCGAAAAATGCTATGCTGGAACTCCAAAATAAATATGTTATCAATGTTGTGTGTATATATATGATTATTATGATTCATTAATTACTTAAACGTCGTGACTATAGAAACGGATACAACACCTAACAGTTGGCCTACTATTAAAAAAGTTTCAATCTTTTATGGCTAGTGTGGCGTTTTACTTTTTACACGTTGCAACTTTTAGATACTTAGATCGACAAAAATTCAATTCAACTTAATCTTGAATGAAATCTTATTATATATATATATATAACATTTACTGTTCAATGAACAGTAACATTCCTTTTCAATATTATATATAATAATGTGGCTGAGAATATATAATATTGTGGAATGGTAGGTGAGCCATTTTATATCACAAAGGTCATACGTTCGACTCTTTGTGTCCAATTTTTGATATGTTTTTTTTTTCTACTTTTTATCTAGAGATCACAATTTAGTTTAAGAAATTTTATATGAACATTTCCTTTCTCCCATGGGACGTGTCGTTTAGTTCAGAATTTATATCATATTATCATTTTTCATATGGGATGTTTTTTTAGTTGCTTTTGTGTATATAATTTTATGTGTTATTTGTTTTCTTTATATAACTCTTTAACATGTAATGGTTGGTATATATGTGAATATACTAATAAGCTTTTTGATAGTATTGTTTTTTATCTATACTTCGATATAAATTTTATCAGCAATATATATTTATCTAACAATGTATTTTTGTTCGACATAATATGAATTGTGATCATATTGTTTTTTATCTATATTTCAATATAAATTTATTGGGCAATACTATATTTATCTAAAAATGTATGTTTGTTTGACTTAATATGAAAAAATAAAACATGAATTGATCTGAATCTAAATCTAATAGTGTAAGTGTAGAAGAATGTTGCATTCAACATTTGATGTGTTTCAAATAATTACTATAGACTTAATAATGTAATATTTTTTTCCACATGTGGTTATTTATTTTAGCTACAATAATATATTTATTACCAAAAACCCGCCGCAACGCGCTGTTAGTATATAACTCGTTAGGAACAAGAATGTAGCGATTTGTGGATTTTCAAAAATATATATATAAAAAAAATTGGTAATGAGTACAATTGTCGATATAGAATGATACTCAACATACATAAGAGCATAACTAATGCACGTGACGCCATCGTCGATAGAGGTGCCCATCATGTGTTTGCCATTGCGAATTATTCATGCTCCATTCATTATTGCCTAGATCGTCATCCTCGTGATGTTAATAACACACTTATAATATATACATTGGACAAGTTCTTAACTCGCACTCTTTTATTGTTTATTAAGGGGCTTTTATAACATGCGCCTATGTATTATTTATTAACAACGAGCGCCACTATTATAAACGAACTAATGCTGCAGCTCATTGGCTTAGTGGGTTTAAGTCCCTCTTTTTCAATTGGTGCAAGGTTCGAGTTATCGTAGAAACATTTTTTTTCCTTTAACAAATTACTCATTTAATATTACAGCTACTATTTTATTAATATGTCATTATTTATTATTATTATTATTATTGTTATTATTATTATTATATTTGTAATTAAATATTTCATTACTTCACTATATTATTATTATGATTTTAGTCTTTTATATTCAAATTTCATTTAAAAAAGAATTATTAAGCCTTAAATCTGTTTTGTTTACGGATTTGTTTTTGTAATTATAATTTAAGAGGATCTCATTAAATTGAAATATTGTTTTTTTTTTAATTAATAGGTTTATTAATAGATTGACATTTGTTTATAGATTTTATAATCTTAAATTTTAACAATTATTGAATGGGATAAAACTGAAATGTAGCTAGGAGAATGGACTTATAAAATATAGGTTTTATTTTTTCACATTAGCCATTTAAAATTTTTGTTACATGTACATATTTTTAACAATACATTTGATGTATTATATAAAACCAGTTAATTAAGTTACTATTAGTATAGTTGTAAATAAATAATTAAAAAGTTGTAACTACTATATATAATTAGTGAACTCAATTTAGAACTTTTAATAGTATTGACATTTACTAACAATTTTTAAATTCAATATTTAAATTTATGATATATTAGCACGGTAGTTTTTTTCCTGTTCATCATGTTTAAAAGATATGTTAGGTTCATAAAGTGAGAAACATCAATGTAAATAATCTGGGAGTATTAGAGTAATTTAGGTTTAGCGTTGCTCAAGTTCTGTTGTAGGCGAATTTAAAACATATTAGAAGCCGCTCAAAATAAAATAAAGTAAACTTTCTGATCATCTTAAAAAAGGTTTTTTTTTTCGTAGCAGAACGCGCACATAACTTTCTCATTATATTTTATTGTTTCTTTTTGCCTTTAAAACGAAGTCTACCATATACGCAATTAATCTAATATTTTATAAATCGCGGTCTACAAAATACGCAATTAAAAAACAAACATTCAAACTAATTAAAACGAAGTAGCAAATTACTGTTTTGCCCCTATCAAGGAAGACCCCACCGAAGAAAATTATTTTGGAACCTTAAGAAATCTGTATTTTATAGAAAATACAGAATCCTTGAATCACTCTGTAATCTCAAGTTTGTCTATATAAAAGTGTCATCTTTGGTTCTAAAAGCCAATAAAATGGAATGCCTGAAAACGATTTCAAAGAAATTGAATCTATTGGTAACAGACAACCTCGTCTAATTTCTTCCATAGCTTTTCTCGCATAAACAAGCCGTTGCTATATTTAAAGCATAGTCTTTTAGAATCGCCAGAAATTGTACCAGACGCACTTATTAATACTTCAACATCCCAATAGTCATCCTAGTGTAAAAAAATAAAAATAAAAATGTGAACAGTTATTTATATTGGACCATTGTGATATTGAAGAGTAAAGCATACATTGATCCGTTTATTCTACCGGGTAAAACTTAAACGACGATCAAGACTTCCATTAGATAGATACCCGTACATCCTATCAACCTCATTCAAAAATTAATATGAGATAAGCAAACATAGATAGTGATCAAGGCTTCCATTAGATGCATACTCGTATACAAGGATCTTCTCACCACCCTCGTCACAAAATCAATGTGAGATGAGCGAAACTTAAATGGCGATCAAGACTTCCATTAGATGCATACTCGTACACAAGGATCTTCTCACGACCCTCGTCACAAAATCCCACTAGAGAAATGAGATTTGTATGTGTGTAACTAGAAAGCATCATGATTTCTTGTCTCTTTTTGTGCTTGCTTTCCAGACGCTAAATAGCGCACACGCTTTTCCTTTTGAGCGAGAAACTTCTCTTTTGTACACCTTCCCAGATCCACCATCTCTAGTAACTTTACTTACGTCACGATTTTCGGTGGCCGATTTCATATCTTGTGGCTAATGTTCAAACACCTTCATGGAGGACCTAATTGCTTTGTTGTTGCAATGAAATTGGAAGTTTCAAACATGATATGATATGTAGTGTAGAAACAGAAGCAACGCAAGTGGGTGTTAAGCTGTAATTCTCTCTAATGAAAGGAATCGAATGAAAGAATGGAGAAGAAAGGAAGACTTGAATTCAATATATAGAAGATGCGATTAGATGGCACGAGATGCCCAAGATCAACTCTCCATGTGTGTGTGTCAGGGTGTGTGTTTTGTGTGTCACGAGCCTACATATCATGATCACGTGATTTCATAAAGAAATGTTATGGATTACAGCTACTATAACCATTAAAAAGGATTGTGGGTGGAAATCAAGTGTCTTTCTTGACACTAGACTTTATTAGTAGTTTTAAAACCCAATAAATTAATCCCATGTGCAGCTCTTGAAAGGAGATGGTATATAATATGACTAATTAATTAAGTGGGGAAAATGTTTAATTCCAGCTGTTAGACATGTGATGGGTGGTTATAACCATATTATCATGTCTTTAAGTAGGCCTTAAACATTAAGAAAAGAATTTTCTAGCTTCTTTAGAAATTCATACCATTTTTCCAACCATTTCTGTAGTCATTTCTTATACTTTTTCTTGTTATTAATTTACACCCAACAAGGATTGAACTTGGACAAAGCGTGTTTTAACTATTTCTATAGCGGTTTTCTATATTCTTTCTTATTATTTACATCATAAATTGTCAATAGGTTAAGATGCGTCATTTATTGTTCACAAAAGAATAGCTATTAGGTTTTGCTGTAGATCAAATGGCTAAACGCTTGCTCAAGATAGAAGATATCCCAGGTTCAAATCTTGACTCTTGCCTTTTTGTTTTATTTCCTCCGTCCCTTTTAGCTCTTCCCTCCCTATTCTCTTTTCTTTATTTCTTTTCTTTTTCAATCAAGCTCTTCCCTCTCTATTCTTTTTTCTTTATTTCTTTTCTTTTTTAATCAATAATTGCTTTTTCTATCTTTTTCATATTTAAAAAATCTTATCTTATTTATCTTCTTTCTTATGTTAACTTTTTTTTCTTTTCCCAAATTGATTTTTATTTGCATAGTTTATTACAATAAGTTTGGTTTACTTTTTCCTCTCTTAATAATATATATTTCTCTGTGTCGATAAGTTATTAGACTCTATAAACTATATAATTTTGATAAACAAATGTTCATAAATGGATTTTTATAACATGTATTATTTTCTATGTATTACATATATATGGTTAGTGTAATATATCGTTTACCGAATGATATTTGGTTCACATGGTAAACAATATGCATAAGGTGAGGAGTTCAAATCCTTTTATTGTTGTTCTTTTTCTTTTTTACTCTCCGGCTCCCCAACAAGGTATGAAATTATATCAGCTTTAGGTTACCGGCTAAGCCTAACTGCATTTTCCACCCTTTTGTTGTCTTCTTTTTTATATATTAAGGAAAAGAATGCCTATTGTTATTTGTTTAATTAAATTATATTTGTTGGTTTTAATAACTCATAAATTTGTTGGTTTCAATAACTCATAAACCACATATTGTAACCAGTAACCACGCATCATTATATAATTTTGCTTTTAACTAAGGTCCGAACGTCCGAGGACGAAAGATAAAATAAATGTAACAATTTACTTAATACTTACTAATACTGTATCTATTAATACAACATCCTATAAATTAAAGACAGTCATATATCATGATTTTTCATGTTATTAAAGTTATAACCACTACTATATGCCTTTCAAGTTATGCATAAAAATATCAAGCATTTAAGCTAGGTATCTTTTTAGAAATACCTTTATTGTATTCTTCAAATATTAATTTAACACACAATTTCTAAATATGAATATTAAGTATATTTTTAAAGAGTAAATATACTAAAAAACATTTATTTATGTTGTATATTAAAAAATATAGATAACGTAGCTAAACGAATTTACTTTAGCAACTTACACAGGCAGTAACGCGCATGCACAAATTTCTAGTTATTTACATCATACAAGGATTATACTTGAACAATTTTTTCATGAAATATGCCTGCTCACACTTTTTTTATAGTCGCTTTTTATATTCTTTTTTATTATTTACATCATACAAGGATTAAATTTTAACAATTTTTTTAAGACCTTGCTACCGCTAGATTATTTTGAGATGGTTAAACATTAAACATCTTGATGTTGAGATTTTTTTGATAAATCAAATAACAATTTTCTTTCTCTTTCTTCTTTCTTATCCTCCTCTTTTTTGTTTTTTCCATAGAAATGTGGGGAATAGAGTATAAATTTTTTTATTCTATATTTATACTTATTAAATGACGATATTTAGAATCTATTAGTTATTTTTATTTATATATATTTTTTAATTTAACACGTGTCTTAAATTTATACTTCGAATGGCAAGTAGGATTACAAAAAATATGTTTGATGATAGTTGCTAGCAAGGTTATCAAGATCACGATCTTATCTAAGATCGTTTTCGTCTTTGCAAGATCGGATCGTAAGATCGAGATCGAGATTTTTAGATACTACCACAAGTCACTAAAGTTTTTTTAGTTTTTCTGTATGCTATAATTTTTATCAAAAACTAATTATATAATATTTTACAAGATAATGAAACATCAAATTTTAAAATAACATACATCAAATCGTGTAAATTTTAAATAATAAGGTATAGATAAGAACTCACCACAATTTATTGGTTCACATATTATAATAAAATTTAATATGTAACTCTTAAGTACAATCAATAAATCTAGAGCATATTGTGTACAACATTAATTTTTTATTTTATAAAAAAATGTTAATTCTCGTAAACATTTATCTCATATAACAAAAAAAAAATGAAAAATGTGACATGTATATAAAGTAAAAAAACTGCGAACAATTGTTACTAGCACAAGGTTGACCACTTAAAAATTTTAAAAATAATAAAATAAAATATAGTAATAATAAAAAAATGTAAAAAATAAAAATGTAAAATAATAGTAATAATAAATAATGTAAAAAAAAGTGGGATCGTAAGATCGTATAGCGATCCTACGATCTTACGATCCTGAGTACGATCCTACTTATTTACGATCCTAAGTACAATCTGAAGTGGTTTTAGTTGATGTGATCGTAGGATCGTACGATCTTTCGATCAGTATCGTGATTTGATAACATTGGTTGCTAGTCACTTTAATTAGAGCTGAAAAATATATATTTCATTTGTATATGTGTTTATCTAAATAAAACTTTGTGACATTCATTTTTAAAATAATGAGAAAATCATCCGTAATGTTAACATCACCTATCTTAGGTGATGTTAAAGTGGTTTGTGAGTAGGTGATGTTAACATTCCCCATAAAATAATAAGTTATCGGCTGGAAAAAAAAAAAAAAAAAAAAATCTGAGTAGTAAACCCTACAAAAAAACAGGCTCACATATGCGCACAGTCCACAGCAATGGAAAAAATATTTGATGCAATATCAAATAATCAAATCAAATTCATACTTATTGCAGAAAATGTTGCGTTTCCAATTAGTTTCACTGATAAACCCTAGAAACGAACATTCAAAATCGTGTAATATGTGATTAATCCTCTGCACGTTCAGCAAACTCCATGACCATGTTTCAAATGGAAAACCAACTTCAGAAACGGCCAAGATTATCAGAACCATTGCCATATCGAAGAACTCAAAACAAGAATCAACTGTGCATGCGATTCCAAAGAGGTGCTTGCGATTACGGTGATCGTTGTTGCTTCACTCATGGCAATGAAGATCTTAAAGGATACGACAAACGGCAACAACTTATTGCCGTCGATGAAAATCAGAACCCTAGATGTAACGGTAAACCAAAATCATACCGGAGGTTCATCAACGAAGAGAAATGCCAGTTTGGGGATAGATATACTTTCAATCATATCAAAACCGAAAGAAAGAGTGTTGCTATAAGCATTTTGAATGTCGATGGAAATGGTGAAATGCAGCTGCAGCGAAAGCAAATGCCATGGAGGACAAGGCTGTGTTACAGGTGGATGTCCAGTGGTAGCTGTAGATATGGTCCCAAATGCTGCTTTGCTCATGGAAAATCAGGTATTCCCATTCATTATCTGGTTCTCTCAAGGTTTTTAATGATTTAGGGGTGTTTGGATATGTGTTTTGAAGGTGGTTATTGCGAATCAGAATCAGAATCGGAATATGAGGTGCTTAGAGTCCGAAACTGTTCACGTTTATCATAATCATAATCATTTTTGTCAAGCAGCCAATGATTTAGGGGTATTTAATGTTGATTTGCTCGAATGTTAATGTATTTCCATTGTGTTGATGAATATTTTAGTGTTAATATTCTACCCATGGTATCACATCTGCTGTTTGATTAGCTGATGCTTCCTTTTACCATTTAAAGAACTGCAGAACCATGGATCCAATTATGCACAAGATTACGCAGAGGATGCCCCATGTGAATTGGTTGATAAGACTGGCGAGGAAAGAGTGGATGGGAAACTGTGGAAATTTAAGTGGAAAAGTGTTGAAAAGATTAGTCGTGTCTATGCTGATTGGATCGATGATTCACCACTTGTGTCTTGTATCATATAGCTCCACAAGGTCAATGGGTTCAAGTCTATGTATCTTTGTTTGATTTCTGCTAACCAAGAACCCAAGAGGAAATTGCTAATACTAGTACTCTTATCTCAAGAATGTTCCCTTTAATAGTATTTCCATTTTAACTCGGGCCTTACTTTGAAAGAATCAGAAATGGTATAAAGATTTATCATATTAGCAACACACAAAATACTAATGCATGAAATCTCTAGTTCTTTGATATATGATTTTTAGGAACCTTTCATGGCAGATTGAGCGAGCTTGATGGTTGACCTAGCTAATGAATCCAATGGGTCAACACATTTTTTCACCAGAGGATCATCCGATGCAAGGATAAAGGTGTTCTCAGCCCTCACAAGAAGGTCCTGTATTGCAATTCTCAATATGTTTCGTGCTCCTTCTATGTCTTTTCTGCTTATTGCTTCAGTTGATGGGATTATCGTGTGTTCTATTATAGCTTTATCCGGTACTAATACCTCAAAACCCTGCATTTACATATAGATCAAATAAACAAGGGTTCATAGCAAGTATGGAGCTTATTTTCTAATCCCAAATGGGTCTATAGAATAATTTAGCTGACAGGAAAGTCGGAAATGTGTCAAATAAGTTGAAAGTGCCCAGATGCTTAGAACTATTGTTATGATTATATTGTTTTTGTATTCCAAGATGGACAAATAAATGTAATTAGGTCAACCAAACCCATTTTGACCCATTTCCTAACACGTCCATATTGCCACCTCTACTAAAAGTCTAAAAGCCTTTTCTTTATCTCTTGTATATACTGAAGTAGTTATAGCTTTCAGGTGCTGGAATCTTTACCTCTTTCTGAAGTTTATCTTGATAGAATCCCCCTTTTAGGATATCATTAGTGACAAGAATCCCAATTCTCAAAGGACTTCCTGCTTCAAGTGGCTTTAACTTAGCTTCTATAAGCTCCTTTGCAACACGCTCACCCATATGTAATACAGGAACAGAACACCCTTTTGAAACTTCATCATAATAACACATATGTGATATGTGACATGGCATCACAATACCACGAGCCCCAGCTCTCTCTAGAAAAATCCTTCTACCTCTTGAAATTTCCACAATTTTGGTGTCGTCATACTCTTTGTTCCGAATCTGATCCGAACAAAGAATAAAAGGAAGCCCACATTCGTCTTTTGTACACTCATTGCTCCGGTTTACGAGCTTTTTACCAAACTCCAGCGTGGCTTCAGCCGACACACCTCCAATTAATCCTACAATTTTTGGCTGTAAGAATAGCGATTCCTTAGTAGGATTCCTGCTACTCACTGAAGCCAAATTCGAACCAAATGTATTTGGACACATGGGATTAAGAACCAACAAAGAAGAGAACCCACCTTCAAAATCTGTTAAATCTTGTATTATGATGTCGAATGAACTTCATATCAGAAGTTCATGGAATCCCCCTCCTGAATTCTTGCTTGAGAACTCACCTGAAATGAAGAAACTTTTGTGTGATTCTAGTGATCGATGGGATTCTTTAAGTATTGACCAACCATTGAGGAGAATAATATCACAAACGAAGACGTGAAGGGAATCTGTGTGACTGTCATTCTATCTTCTCACACTTGCAACTTGCAAAGAAAAAGTGTTCATCAATAGAAAGTGTAGTCAAGTTACTAAAAAAAATAAACAAGAGAAAGGAAGCTGAGTTTTGTTGCCTTGTTTTCATTTTGTGCAAAATTGGGCGAAAGATGAACTTTCTAATCACTCGTTCATTGACCCACACACGATTTTGTCTTTGGGCTCCAAAACTTGCAATAAATTATGGTTCTACAACTGAACACTCCTAGAATTGAAGATGTGTTATGTATTATGTATTGTAATTTGTAAGCATGTGTATGGGCCTGTGGGGGCAGATTATGAGACGTACATTTATGGACAGTTCGTGTGTAAGGTGGGTTGGGCCAATTAATTGGTTGTTGCCTGTTTTTATCATGCAGTGCTGAACTGCTGATGATGCTATGATAAAAGTAGCATAAATTGGACCTTTATAATCATATAGAAAAATACAAGTGGTCCTTAATTTCTGTTGTACTACTCATTTATTATGATTGGGGCATACAAACAAATGCTTTTAACTTTTTGATATGATTTTGTTTTCAATAATAAAAAAATATAATCTTGAAATTTTGATATTCAATCACTTGTGATTCAGTACGAAAATATCACATATAATTGTAAAAACATCACATGTTAATTACGAAAATATCATTCCGTCCAAAATTTTAATATTCAATTTGAACTTTTATTGGACTGATCCAAAATCTAAAATTAGTTCCTGAGAACTATGAATTAAGTATAGACTATATTGAACATGTCTCATTATATAATACTAATTCTATTTTCTTACCTTTTTTATCAGAGGATTTTAACACGTATATAGATCTTGTAAGTAAGAGGGTAAAGATGTTAAAATAGTAATGGGATTGTCTATATAGACAACCCTCTTTTACTAATTGACACCCCTAACTAACTATTTTCTATCTTAACTAATCTCCTATTATAACTAATTCTTGTCTTAACTAATTTTGTCTTTGCCTTTTTTAGATGTGTTATTATTTTAAAAAATAAAATTATTTTGGTATTTAATTTTATATTTCATATATAATAACCAAATAACAAATTAGAAAGTCTTAAACATAGCTTGTTAATTATAAGCTTAGCTTCAACTTATTTTCTAATTTATAAAAACTTAAAACTAAAAAATAAACAAAATTTATGAAAAACATATTTAAAAAAATAAAAAATTACTAAATTAAATAGACTTACCTATAACTGAGCTTATTCCATGTTTAGAATGAGTTTATGCAAAACAAATTTTATAAATTAAAAACATGTTCTATAATATATATTTGCAAAAAAAATCAAATAAAAAATTAAATTATTACCAATAACAAAAACTAGATCATGCGGTCCAACTTCTTCACCCACACATTGTATATTTTCTTTAACTCTCAGAACCCTATTTGTAACACCCGCGTTTAGGGCCTGGTCGTTTCGTGGCGGTGGTAAGTTATTTAATTGTTTATATTAGTATATTTGATTGTTTATAATTATCTGCTATTTATTTATATATTTATTTGATGCTTACTTGGTATTTAAATTGGACCGCGAGATAAGAGGTAAAAATATTAGTTTAATATTTTTATATGATATTGGTACCATATGATTCGTTTTTATACGAGGGTCCCGAATAATACCTCGTTGTATATTTATTAAATGTTTAGGACTGCTTTATTTAGGTTCCTGTATGCTAGATAACAGTATTTGACACTGTGTGGTGTTTTAAATTAAATCCCAGCCAACTTTTGTGGTTATAATTGACTTTGAGAAGTCTAGTTTCTTCATTTGTGCCTTTCTTGCTTTCTTGGGGAAGTGAAAAGAAAAAACCCCAAGAACAAACATATTCCATCCTTTGATTCTTCATTTTGTGTGTGGGATTTGTTGATTAAAGGTATGTTTTATTGTTTTTGATTAGTTCTTGATAACTCTTGATGGGTTCTTGATTGATATTGCTAATCTTTGATTTTTAGGGTTCAAGATTATGTGGGTTTATACCCAATCCGAATTTGGTTTATGTTTATACAAGTTCTTGAAGTATTATTTACTGATTTAGAGTTGGGAATATAATGATTTATGTGTATTTTATGAACTTGAGCTTCAAACCCATTAATGGAGATTTTGAGTTCAAATTGAGGATTAGGATTTATGATTTGATGATTAGAAATGTGTTTTGTTGTTCCTTATATGTTAGTTGATGTTGTTTGAATGTTTGGAAGTGTTATTGTTCGATTTAGCTGCCTGGAAATCGAGTTTCATGTGGGTTTTTGGCTGCTGGTGCGAGCAAACAGAAACTGCAGTTTGCTGTGCGTAAATTTACGCGGCGCGGAGTCTAGGGGTGGCCGCGGCGCGAGATTTCCCTGCACAGCTCTGCAAGTTCTGTTTTGCTTCGTGTTTTCTTGTACGCTGTTATTTGCTGCTAGTACCTATTACATGCATGGTTATAGGATATGTATATATGAATGGTTTTGATGAGGAAACATGTGTAGAACGATTTGAATTAATTATGCTTAATTCATGATATAAGGCTACTTTAATTTTATGAATTGGACTTTAAATGTGTTTTGTTGGTTGTTACACTTTGTTGGTAACATATATGGATATCTTAATTGGTTTTGGAAGTTTTCCATATTGATTATATGAGTTTGTGTAATGGCTTAGTTTTGACCCATTTGTGTAGCTACTTGAATTATTGAATTAATTGAGATTAGATTCACTAATTCGGTTGTATTGTGTTCTCAGGGAATCCGAAGCCTCAGTGAAATTAGATAACTGAGCTTGGTGGGTGTCGAGGACACAGGTGAGTGGACTTTAATGCACCGGTGGTTTTAGTTGTAACTGTTATGGTTACTTGAATTTTATACAATTAATCATGCGATAGACTGTTTAGTCTGATTTGATTGTTTGACTGGTTATGTGATGATTATTGAAATTGTGTCCAAGATATGAGTATCAAGGCATGAAATTGTGCTCATGATGTTTGTGGCAGAGGTCAGCTAAGCGTGGTTTTGGGCTGGGTCAGTTGCTTCTGGTTAGGCAGTTTTAGATCCTCTGTTGCATTTGTTGTAGCAGAGGGGGTTTAACTGTGCCAGTTAGCAGATGGCTATCGGTAGATCATTGCTATGGCCAGCATTGGTCGTGGGCTCGGCAGAGCCGCCAGTCCTTTGATATTTGAGATAAACTGTTTTTGTGATCGTTGTGGTTCTGCTTTAATTGCTTGTGGCTTGATTTCCATTCACTTAGCTTTGTGCTAATTCCCCACCCTAACTCTCTGTTTCAGGTTTTGAGAGCACGGTAGGTTGCAGCTTTTGAGTACAGGGAAAGTTTGACCGTAGCTCTGATATTTTGGGTTTTAGAATGATGAGCCATACTTTATGAAATGTTTTGTAACACTAAAGGAAGTACTGTATGTTTGTACAGTGTTGGTTTTAACTTTTGATGTTATTTCCTTTTTAGTTTTATGACGTATTACTTCCGCTGTGATTTTAAAAAAAATATGGCTTGTATTTTTGCGGTGTTACACTATTACATCTTTATTAAATAATAAGAAGAAAATTTAATTTTTAATAGAAATCATAGTTATAGAATACTTTTAAATCTCAAACAAGTATTGTCGAACATTGTTTACTGAAATGTCATAACAAAAACGACAATGATCATGTCTCAAAATCTTAAAAGTTATAAATAGTAGTTAAGTGAGTCATATGATCAGTAAGAAGATTAATAAGAGAAGACATAGCTTTAGTAGAATGTTTATATAAGAAAATGTATTTTTCTTAATTATTTTTACACCAAGCATTATGTACTAAATGTTATAAGAAAAAATGGAAATAACTACATAAATTATGTACTAAATGTTATAAGAAAAAATGGAAATAACTACATAAATTAATTAAAAGAACATAATAACAAAAATAATATAAAGTAAAGTAAAAGAAAGACCCGTAACAAACTTTTATGGTATGTGCGCTTAATTAGGCGATGAAATTACTTGTTTCAAATTTATATCGGACTAAAGTGTATCTTAATATTATATTTTAAAAAAATAATTTTTACCTTATGCATTTGTACTTGTATCAAATTCAAATTAGCATAAATTTAGGATAGAAATTACGAAGACTTTTAGTATGTTTGAACAAAAAATTTGACTTTGTTATTATGGTGTCTTTTAATAAATATTAGGGTGTCTGTATAGGAGCACCCTATCACCTCTCTATCTAATATAATTCGAATTCTATCGTTTACTAAAGATGCCTTTTCCCCTTTCTTTAGGATAATTTATATATTCTGTCAATTCTCTTGTCTAGTGGTTTTTACTAGGAGTGTTTGGCCCTGAAAATTCCCGAACAATCCTGCCTGTTGTTTATCCATCACATGTGTTTGCCTAGTGGTTTTGATCTATGATCCCGAACTAGAGGTGTTCAAAATAATCCGAATCCGAACATCCGAATCGATTATCCGAAAATCCGATCCAAAATTATCCGAAATTTCGGATACCCGAAATTCGGATATCCGAATTTTCGGATTCGGATTCGGATAGTGTTTTTTGGAAGTTTCGGATATTCGGATATCCGATATCCAAAAAATATATTTTTTTTTTATTTTTTTATTTTTTATATGCTTATTTATATAGTTTTCTTAACATATATATTTTTATATACATATACTTTTTCATTTTGAAACATATTTGAGCTATTTTTGGTGATTAAAGTTTAAAATATGATTAGTTAGTAATTATATATATTTTTTAAACTATATAAAAAATAAAGTTTTTGAAATTTTCGGATATCCGATATCCGAATCCGAAATTTCGGATATCCGAAATTTCGGATACGGATTCGGATACTGAAATCCATTATCCGAAAATCCGAATATCTGAAAATGAACACCCCTATCCCGAACCACTCTGTTACAATGTACAGGCTTACCCGTGATCTCCTTTTGATTTACTAACTTAATTAATTACACATAATATCATTTTCATTAATAAGTAATAATTGTTGTTATTCGATAATTATTATATTGACACTCAGTAAATTAATATAAAGATCAAATTTAAGAGTTGCTTTTAGAAATCTGAATTAGTGAAATTCCAGTGTTACGATTTCTGAGAATTAAATAGAAGAAAATAAAAAAATTCCTAGTTATTTACTTTTTATAAAATGTAGGTAAGTATATAATTATAATGTTTTAAAAGCAAAATTCATCGATAATAATGGACTACAGTGTCATATTAATTATATTGAACTTGATTTTTGCACCATTATTATACACGTCAATAGATCCGTATGGGACAAGTTAAAACCGAACAAATTTGCAGACAAAAGATTTGGAAGCTTATGTGGTTTTATGGCCTTTCACCTCTCCTAACAAGTAAGAACCAAACTCCAATATATACCAACCAAGGTACTCAACAAATTATATATTATTAATACTTACTTTTCCCAGCCCATGTGCCTCAGATTCGATCACAAACACAAACAGGCACACATCTCTATGCATTCATTCATTCATTCATTTTAATAATAGTTATTCTCACTTTTCAATTATTGCTCTCTTCGTTGCGTTACCAATACTTTCATCCTGCTGCTCCCTTTTCATCCACCGTTGAAAGATGTGGAACAATCTTCCTACTGATTTGTTAGCTAACATCTTCTCCTACCTCCCTCCACACTCCTTGGCACGTGCCATGGCTGCCTGCCGCCACTGGCACGATTGCGGGAGGTCGGCTGCCAGAGATACAAGCCATCACCACCTGCCATGGTTCCTTGCCTTGCCCACCCGCATCAGCAAGTTGTGTTTTGTTCATAACCCGATTGAGAGCACTTGGCACTTGCTTGATTTGGAGCATGTTCCTGGTCTGAATCGACCCGTGTCGACTATAGGAGGAGGACACGGGTTGATACTCTTTAAGTCCACTGGCAGCATGCCTGTACGGCTTTCAGTTTGTAACCCGTTCACAGGACAACTCCGCCACCTTCCACCGCTGCAAAAGCCAAGAACTAATCCGGCCATGGGAGTAGTAGAGGGTGGTGGTACCACCAACGAGTTCAAGGTGTACGTGGCTGGTGGGATGTCTGAGGCGGCAAGTAGTGGTGCCGCCTCGTACGAACCAACAATAGAAATATTCGACTCTGGGACTGGGAGTAATAACTGGAGAGTTATGGGGTCCATGCCAGTAGAGTTTGCCGTGAGGCTTACCGTATGGACCCCAAACGAGAGTGTATACTCTAGTGGAGTCCTATACTGGATGACCTCAGCCCGTGCATATAGTATTATGGGCTTTGAAATAGGTACAAACAAATGGAAGGAACTCAGCGTGCCAATGGGTGACACGCTTGAATTTGCCGCCCTGGTCCCGCGAGAAGGAAAGTTGGCTGTTGTTGGCGGGACCAATGGGGGGAGCGTGTCCGTTTGGGAGCTAGGAGAAGGGGGCGAATGGCGTGTGATTGAAAGAATGCCAGATGAATTAAGCAAAAGATTGGTTGGTGGTAATACCAAGTGTGTGGGAATTGAGGGTGTTGTATGTTTATACAAGGAAATTGGTTCAGGAATGGTGGTGTGGAGAAGAGAAGAAGATCATAGTAATAATGATAATAATAATAAATGGGAATGGTGTTTAATTGAAGGTTGTAATCGAGTAACAGGAAGACGGTTAGAAAATTGTACGATCAAAGGACTCTTTCTTCACCCAAATCTTGTTGCTTCTTAACCCGTTTAGACTTGGATCTTTTCTGTATTATTATGTTGTATTTGAATGCGTACATCAAGAGAAAAGAAGTGAACAAACCAATACAAGCGTCATGCAGCCATCTATAAAGCACAGATACCCATGATTTGCGGTTACTCTGTGTTCTACCATAGAATAGAAACATAATAATGTTACATAACAGCAATATTTCTAGACCAAACATCTATATGAAAAAAGAATATATTCCTTACATGAAAAACTTTATTCCAATCCCATTGTATTCCATCAAATTCCTTCACTCTGTTTTTTATAAATAGATTTATCATCATTTTTTACATTACATATTTAATAAAATATATGACGGCCAAATTTTGTGTAAAATGGTAGAATCGCTACATAGAGCGTTTGAATCATTGCACAGTTTGCACCCCTACACTATGATTTGTTTGAGAGTGTTGAGCATTTATGTGACATGTATACGTGTGAGAGGGGTGGGGTATAATCAACAACGCTCATACATAGGAGATGGTAAGTAACCAATTGACCAGTAACCTGAAATTCAACTTAGACCTATTTTAAATGCTATTTGTAGCCTAGAACTTAAGACCTGTGTTCAAACTTCTCATCTTCTAGTTTCTTAAATTTAACAAACATGGATATGAGTTTCATGATCAAGTTTTCGAGTCTTAGCATTATATGCTGAACTAAACAAACTTTAAAGCCTGTTATAAAACAAACAAGAGGTAGGGAAGAATCCAAGAGCATAATACACTTCTACCTAACCCCAAGGAAACCAATACTTGCTAGCAACAGGAAAAAGCTTCAATGGAGTGTGGAGTAGTGAAGGGCTGAAGGCATCATGTACACAAATCAAAATCCAAAGTTAACACGATTTGTGACCTTGTGATTACGACAGAATGGATTGAAATCGGAATTTACCCTTTTGGCCTCATAGGTATCTTCTTGCGAGGGCTCGTACCTTTGTATCAAATTGTGAAGATGTAACACGAGATCCTGGTAGGTAGAGAGGATTCTGTAGAATCTGCAAATAGTTAAAAATAACTAAATCAAAGTACCCATAATGAAAAATAAAAAATAAAATAAATGAACATCTAGATAGCATCCGTTATAGTTCAAATAGTAAAACTTGCCTTTATATAAAGCTCATGGACCTCCTGGAAGAAGCTCTTGAGTCCATCATCATTACGAGAGTCATGAAGCAGCATCAATCGCGTATGTACAGATTGAGTTAAGAAAAATAGATAGATAATATTACAAATTAATAGGATTATATTCCTTTAAAGAAACAGGAGTCACCTTAGCAGTTAGCATAAGCTGCATAACCATTAAACAATCACAAAAACAATAAGGATATGACCAGCTGTCACGTATACAGACACCACCAAATCATTAAACCTGTCAACTGCTTTCATAAACCTGGAACCAGAATAAGTTGAAATAAAGTTACATGAGCAAGAAAGATGAGCTTAAGAAGAAGCAATTTTCTCTTGATTGAGAGAGAGAGAGAGAGAGAGAGAGAGAGATTACGAGTCTTACATAGCACTCGTTGTCCATGCGAGATCTTGGACAACATCCAAAGCTGCATGGAGGATAAACTGGTGCTGATGTGCAGCATCTTCTTTCTGGAATGCAAGGTATGAATTTGTAAATAAAAACGGCTACTTGAGAAAATCTTAATATGAGAAAATTGGTAGACATAAAGAAAATACATTCCACATGCTAAAAAGAGTAACCATGTATACATAGCAATCTTTTTTAACTAATTAGCTGACTAAATCCACAAGGTCAGAGTCACCTTAGACCAGCACGAACTTGAATACAGTAAAGTCCTCCTAAGTCCTAAATGGAAACAGTTGTAGCGCTCACAGAAACAATGGTCACACCAAGAGGGTTTCAACCTTAGGCCTCCCACTTTTGGGTGAATGTACTCAAGCTGTTAGCTAGTGCGGTCACCCCTTGGTGGTTTTGTTTACTTATCTTAATGACATATAAGCACATAACATAGAGACAAACTCTACTTTTGTTAAGTAAGTTATGAGGAATAAAGTAAAATAAAATCATAATTAAAGTGAAGAACCATTATGTGTATGCATAAACTTCTTTATCTGATTAGAAAGTGTAATATGACACGCATTTACAATTAAAGATGTCAATTCCCATGTTCCCTCAACAGTTCTTACATGATTCGACATATATTAAATTTGTGAGTGGTAAACTGCACAGTGATTTATCAGAAAAACCGTACTTTAGAAGTAGTCCCAACTTCGGCCTCATATATAGGAATGTCGTTTCTGCTAATGATCATAAAACATGATGTGCTAGCCATTTTGGTCCACAACACAATTGCCAGCGGACTATATTATATGCATATCTGCAACAAGAATTAGAAGCAAGTATTACCTATATGATGAAATACAGTTGCAATAAATGCAATCATATCCAAGAAGAAGTGGGAAGTTACCGAGATCTGATCGTATGTATATTAAGAATCCATTTACACATAATTTCAGAAGTGCGAACTTTTTGCCAAAAATCAAACTTTCACAATTGAAAAATGAATTCACAAACATCAGGTGCTAGAACACGGTAAATACATCTTAATATCATAAACACCGGCAAAATGCAAATATCGGAATAATAACTAACCCTAACCAATAACAAAGGAAAATAGCAAATTTGTTTGAAAAGAGATCACTATCATCATTAAAGATCCCAGAGTAATTACACAAAATCAAGAAGAAGAAACATCGATGAGATCATTATACTAAGACATACACAAAACCGAAATACGTTTCCTGATAAGATGTGAAGTGCATTATAAGGAAATTTATAGCGATTGCCGTCAATAATGGTTAGGGCGAGGTCCGCGAGGAATATATACAAGTATGTTGATAGACAGCATGTGTAAATTCATAATGAGAATGGGAGGGAGACTTACACTGGAATCAGATCGGAGATCGCCGGCCACGAAGCAGTGGAGAGACCTCCTCGTCGTCGAGTGTAGACCCGAGAACGCGAACGCAGAAAAGGTCAAGAGTACGGGTGAATGCGGATTGTTAGGTTACTATTTTTACGGCGTATACAAACTAAACTTTTTCACATGTCTAAATGGTTTAATTATTAATGTTTTTGTTTAATTTTCATTTAATTATTAAAGTTTTTTTTAACAATTTTACAATAAAATTTAATATTTTTATAATATAAACGTCAATTTTTTTCAAATGGTTTAAACATTAAATTTTCTTAGAAAACCAGATTAATCACTTAAATTTGTATGCTTTTCAATCTTACCATATCTAATAGATTATATACATTTTAGTTATTAAATAAAAACTAATGAGACTCAGAGGATAAACCATTTTAAAAAAAAAAAATTTAGGGTTAAGTCGTTTAGAAAAAAGACTTCTAGGATTAATTTTAATTCATAACAAATTCAAAGTTAATGGTAAAACCGTCAAACTGTTTGAGAAAAAAACTTTGACTATTAAACCGAAACTGAACTAAAACTTTGATGATTAAATCATTATTGATCCTTAATACAATAAACTACTTCAAAATTATATTTTATATAATGTAACATGAAACTAGAGGTTAACAAATCACCTTTTGTTTTTCTTTTTTTTTATTATTTATTATTATTATCATTAAAATAATTGCATTCATGGGCAGAGAAACCTGATTATTTTTAATAAGGACTGGTTTGGTAATTTCCTGATTCCTGATAATAATTTAATATTAATAATATATAAATATATATAAAATTAATTTTAAATAATATATATATATATAGAGTAAGGCTATTGTAAGATGTTAAAAATAATAAGATGTGAAAGATGTAATCTCAACCGTTAGATTCATCCAATTTTGATCCTAAAATTATGGGATTTTTTCTCTCTCTTTAAATTATTAAATATGCTGAAAAGGGCATAACCGTAATATACAAAATATATTTAATTTCCTTTTTTTAAATATACTATTCCAACTATTGATTCATCCACCGTCACACTCGCTGGAATCGTCTCTCTGCCTCTGAATTATTTGATGAAACAAGAAAAAGAAAATCTAAAATCAGATTCATCTTTTACGGAACCTCAAACATGATGCAAGATTTATAATTGATGAAACTATGAAAAAAGAATTAACAAAAAATCAAAACTTTTAACAAACATGAATCTTATGATGAAACATATATATGCAAATCTGAAAAGGTGTATATCAAATTGATGAACACAAAACAATTAAAATGAAACCAAAAAATGATACACACATTTGATGAAAATATAGCAAACAAATAAATTGATGAATGAAAAATAAGACAAGAAATTGATCCATAAGTCCGACCACCACCGCCGCTTCATCAAAACCCACTGCCGCTTCTGAAGGAGGATAACGTCCGACCACCACCGCCGCTTCTGAAGGCGGATAACGTCCAACAACCACCGCCGCTTCATCAAAAACCACCACCACCGCTTCATAAAAATACATCAACAGTCGTTCTGTAGGGTTTCTTCTGATGAAGTGTATACATTCAGAACTGAAAAGGTGTATACAAAATGATGAACTAAAAAAGAAATTAGAAACAAAACTCAAACAAATGAGATATTGATGAAAAACCCTTATATGCGGCGGCGGTACATGTACTTCACCACCAAGACTAAGGCTGGCAATTTCTGACCCGACACGAAACACGACCCGAACCGGACACGAAAAAAGTGACACGAACCCAACACGAACTCGAAATGGGTCAAAACCAGGTCGACACGAAGTTGACACGAAAATAAATGGGTTGGGTTAGGGTCAACCCAACAACCCGAAAGTGACCCGTATAAAGGTAAAACTAAAATTAATAAAATTTTCTTTAATACTTAAATTTTAAATTTTAAAAAAGAGATTGTGAATTCAAATAAAGAAGTGACATCTTAGTCAATAAAATCCGATAAACAAAAATACAAAACCTTGAAAAGCTAAAAATTTAAATAAACAATAAAAGATTTATACCTAAACAATATTACATCATTTTGCTTTTTGTTATTTTTACTATATTGTTTTAGACTTTTGGTAATTTGACGTTTGTCAACTTGGTAAGATTTAAACCTAAACAATATTATAGTGATAATGATTTAAATCAAGACCCTTTGAAACTCACCCAACCCGATATTCCTTCTGAGAATACAACGGTAAAGAAGAAAAAAAACTTGCTTTTTGAAATTTAAATTTTCCTTTAAGTTATTTTAGTTCATGGTTTGTTTACTAGCTACTACTTTGTATTAAAGCTATTAAGTTGTATTGATATTTAATATTTTAATCACTAGTTAGTAGAGAAAATTGGAAATAGACAAGGAATTCGAAAATTTTGTGAAGAAAACCAAATTTGAAAACCGTAATTGAAAACCGTACCCGAAACCCGTATTCAAAAACCATAATCGAAAATAAAAAAAGACTAGTCAAATACTTTTGACCGAAATGGGTTGACACGAAACACGACCCGAACCCGACACGAAAAAAAGTGACACGACTCGAACCTGACACGAAAATAAATGGGTCGAAATTGGGTCGACACGAAACTGACCCGAACCCGAATGACACGAACCCAATAACACGAACCCGACCCAAATTGCCAGCCTTAACCAAGACTACTGGATTCCGGCCGATTTCGCTGTGGCGGCGGCGTAAAAACCCTTATATGACCAAATCTACGGTCGGTACCTTCGACCGGAAAAAAGGAGGCCATTAACGTGAGTCTCGGGTTACGAAACAGGGGCGGCGGAGCTGGTGCGGTGAACCACCGTGAAGATGAAGCCATTACGTGTGGCTGCCATCCCTCAACCACCGTGAAGATGCAGCCGCCTCTCTCCTCTAGAACCGTCGAGCACCACCACCACTCCTCTCAAACCGTCAAGCACCACCTCCTCTCAGATGCTCCGCCACACAGACCGGCGGCGACAAAATTAGGGTTTCTCGCATGTGAGTACATAAGAGACGGGCTTTAGACGGTAGACGATGGCGAAAAAAATTAGGGTTTCTTGCAGGCGACAAAATTTTAGGGTTTCTCCGCCACACAGCCCGTGCAAAAGAAACCGATGAATTATCTCTATGGCGCCGATGGATGATGGCTAAAAGGGTGGCGGCTGAGAGTGGGTGCGGTGGCGGTGGTCCACCGGCGGCGAAGTAGACGGGGACGATGGCATTAGCCGCACAAAATGACGATACGGGGGGAGGGTTTCGTGAATTTATTAATGAGAGAGAAGGGGGTGGGTTGCCATATCTAGGGTAATGTATTAAATAATTAATTAATTATAATGATAAAATTACTATTATATCCTTTTGTTAAATGTGCCATGTGTTATGCTCTCAATGCATCTTTCACATCTTACATTAAAACACATCTTTTTTTATCCTAATCATATATATATATATATATATATATATATATATATATATATATATATATAGGAAAAAGTTCTTGCGAGAATCACTTTTAGTGCGAGAACCAATCTGAGCCGTCCAATTCCCCCTCCTTCAATGTCATTGCCCACCCATGAATTCCTCACATGCACCCTGCCACACTCTATCCCTCCACGCTCACCATCCATGAAACTTCCCATATCCAAGGAACGGCCGAGATTGATTCTCGCGGTTCTCGCACTAACAACGGTTCTCGCATGAACTATCCACTATATATATATATATATATATATATATATATATATATATATATATATATATATATATATATATATATATATATATATATATATATTCACACAACATAATTTGATTGTTGTCGTTTTATTTTAATTGTTTTGTTTGATATTTAAAATGTATTTAGACTCTTTAAGACTTTAATTTTGGTTCGGATATGTTTGTATTTGATAATATTATATAATTTAGTATAATCGTTTTATAAACCTCGTGGCAAATCTGAACGGATATCCCCGCAGTGAAAATTACACATTTAATCACATGTTACATTAAACGGGGATACCCACTTCTCTGCGGTTTTCCTATATTTTCTGATCGGGATCCCCCTTTAAGTCGCTGATATTCTTTAAACGGGGACGGAGACATTTTTCTTATACGGGGACTGAGATGGGGGACCAATCTCCGACTCGTTGTCATTCCTAATTGATGCTAACAGCCTAACATTTGATTAGCCACCATTGGGAGACGAGCGACTCAAATCAATCCTGATCCATTTCCGCACTCCTGCACGCCAAACATTGCACATACAACCTACTATCCATATCGTGCTTAGAAGCCAAACATGAAGATATCGAATCACGTTTTCCTCCGCGCCATTATCTTTTATGAAGCTCTATCTTTATCAGTTTGTCACAAAATTTGTCCCATAACTCTTTATAATTAGTCAGGATCTGTAATTTTGGTCTCACATTTTAGTACCCTTGTAACTCTTTTATTTAAATTAAATAATTTAATATATTTAGCAAAAGTAAACCAGAGGTAAGATAGCTACACAAAATTTTGGGCAATCTTGGTGATTAGACATGGTATGGACAACTTATTATAAGGTTAAAATTTACTTAGGATTGTCAACAACAAAAAAAAAAAATCGGTCGTAATATCAATTTTAAATAGCGTTGTTAAAAAATGTGAGAGTTTAGGTGTTAGGTAGGCACAATCGGATAAGGACAAATGAATAATTGACATTTTACGTGAATAAATGAGCTTAAAAGAGTTTTAAATAAAGAAAACGAAAGTAAGGTCATTATCAACAAATTTCACGAGTACTAGCTACTAGATCTTTCCAGATACTATTAGTTTAATTAATTAATTTATTATCATCATCGCATATAAAGAGACCCCGGCTATATCGATGAAAACAAAATAATAGATGCCTCAATCTTGTCATTTCGTCAGGTGTCATCTATATATAATTAGCTTTAGCATTTTTCATGTTACACTTGATGGAACTTGGAAATAAGACAGCTAGCTGCTTCAATTTTAGTTAAAACTAGTCCTACTTACACACATTATTATTATTATTATTCTTTTTGTCACATTAATTAATTATTCTCCTATGTATGTATGTATCCACATACCCAACACACATACAATACATAAAAAATATAGATGTTTTCGCGCAAATAAGCAAAATAAATTAAACATTCGCGAAAACAAGCTAAAAAAAAGTCAAATTACGAAAATAAGCATCAGTTTCGCCCCCAACACCCTCAGTTTCGCCCCTAGCTTCGCCCTCCAATCATTGCCCGCCACGTGTCCTCAGTTTCGCCCCTAGAAGCCCAGTTTCGCCCCCTGGTGGGTCCCACAAAGCCCAGTTTCGCCCCTACAAGCCCAGTTTCGCCCCTGGTGGGCCCCACAAGTCCAGTTTCGCTCCCAACTGAGTACACGTGTCGTCGTATGATTGGAGGGCGAAGCTAGGGGCGAAATTGATGCTTATTTTCGTAATTTGACTTTTCTTAGCTTGTTTTCGCGAATGTTTAATGTATTTTGCTTATTTACGTAATTGATTTAAAAATATATCAATCACCGGCGCACCTGCAAAATCGTTTCTTTCAGCCAGATCGAGAGAATTGAAGAAAGCATGAAAGGGAGATCGAGGGTATATATATAGGCGAGGAGGCGTGAAGTAGCCAACCTTCATGCATCAACAAACGACCATAATGTAAAGATTTTATAAGCTAGCTTGTTGATTCAACCTTATATATTTATATTCACTATAATTACATAATAAAGATTATATTAAATAGTTTTTTGAAAAACAATATCCAATCACATGAATTAGTTAATTAATGTTCAAGATTACCTCTTTCAACAAGTTATATATGTTTAATGCCTCAAATAGCTTAGCTTATATATATTAATTAATTTACTATATATACACGTTAACTTGTGACTTTTAAGTCCATCACTAATTACTTAATTAATTAAGAGAGTCTAAAATCGATCGACAATCTCAGATTACTAGTTTATTGTATTAATAACCAAACTGACATCTCTTCAAGTTTGGAGATTTGATTAGGTTTCATATCATAATCATCATTTCTAAGACGTCCGGAAAGATGAAAAATAATTAAGGAGATCAGATCGATCATGAGGTAACAATGAAAAACATAGACTATAGAAGTGGAATCAACTTACGTACCCCATTAGGGTTTTCACCATACTAATTAAGATAAATTATTTAAGAACCTAATTAAATAATCAAGAAACACCACATAAACCATGAACACCACATTAATTAATTAAAAACACTGCACAACAAAACTAGAATTCAAACCTCGATCTAAATCCAACATAAACATTACAAACAATATCACGATCGGTGAAAGATCAACCAGAAATCATACAGGCCAGCCAGGGGATTCACTGGCATATTTGGGCTTACAGCTGAACAAACGTTTGTATTTGTTTCTGAGATATGATTTCTAAGTTCAACCGGGAGCATGATCGGATCATTTCTCCGGCGAGTGGGATCACCGGCAGGTTATCGCAGTTGCATATCTCGATCATAAACCCATCTGGATCATGAAAGAACAACTGATCCACGTAGATTCCACCTTCTTCCACCCTCTGTCTTTTGTAATCCATCCCCATCTCTTTCAGCTTCTTCTCCACCGCCCCCATGCTCTCACACTGCAATTCATATACACAATCCCAATTACCAAATCGAAATCGCTACTAGCAGCACTTCGTTCCGATTTCTTAATTATATATATATACTGATCATAATTAATTACCTGGAATGATATATGATTATCCTTAGGGTTTATTTCGCTTTTCTTAGACATGTTTTCAGGTTTTTCAGATTGCAGTAGATGTATCCCAATCCCGTAGTTAAATAGCCTGCAAACAATTAATTAACAAAAAAATGAGAGCTATATCGAATTAGATAACTACGAATTCACAATTAGAGAATCGAGAATTTTCCATTCGACATTTTCGATACGTAATTCCAAATTTAGGGTTACAGACGTGATGATGAAATAAGTAAATTACCATGCACCGTCGAAATCGAACGATCCAGGCCTTCTGATTGGTACGAAACCGAGAACATTGGTATAGAAATCGATAGATTCTTCAATAGATCGGCATACGAGGGAGATGTGATTCAACGACTTGAGATGCAGAGGATTTCCAGCAATTTCCTTCATTATTTGACCAAATGCGATGACACAATCAATCAAAGAAATCTAAAATCGATCAAGAACCGAATTGGAAAACAAGAACGAGAATTACAGAAATTGAAATTGATAATTTGTTGGGGGAATGCGAATATTAAGCAAGAAGATGATAAGGATTCTTGGACTGAAACAGAAAGATTGAGATTCAAAACACGGCACTGAATCAGATTATGAGAATGTGGAGGATGTGGAGAATGGATGTGAGCTTTTATTTATAGACAAAAAAAAAAGAGTAGTAGTTAAAATATTTGGGTTTAGGTGTTTGATTTCCACGTGTCAATATGATCAGATGGGTGACACGTAGGTTCCACGTTGCTAAGGTTCATGTGGGGTAGGCACCAGCCCACCTCATCTCAACTTGTGTTTAGCTTCATAATAATATACAGCTGTAAATATTAGGTACTTGCTGACTTGGATTAAATAACCAAGTATTCACACGAACTTTGAAATTTATGTCAAAATCTTTGCATCAAATACACCCACAACTATATTGTATGTCTGAATCAATTACTTGTACAATTTAACATAGAGATACACAAATTTGGTGTGACACTGATACATGTTGTGACGATCATTCTTTATATGTAAAGGTAGGAAAAGTTAATGGTTAGTTAATTAATTGTTAACGCAACAAAGTAAAAGGACTACTAACACGTCTATAAGACTGAAAGGACTAAAAATGAATTTAGGATAAAGCAAAAGAATCAACGATGTAATTTATTATTATTTTTCACAATATACTTAAGATTAAAAAAACTATTCAGAAATGACAAGTGATAAGAAAATGAATGTGCCTTGTATACTTTCAAAAGTGAGATCTATTAATAAGGGTTTAATAACACTTGAAGAGAACGGCTAGATAATTAGTGTTGACATGAATAAGAGAGATAATGGCAATTAAGCTTATTAAAGAAACATTCAA
Source organism: Pulicaria dysenterica (assembly GCA_947179395.2). NCBI lineage: Eukaryota > Viridiplantae > Streptophyta > Magnoliopsida > Asterales > Asteraceae > Pulicaria > Pulicaria dysenterica. Next base: position 78,852,824 of record OX359293.1, on the reverse strand, counting down.
GTATTCAACTTTCTTTCTCTACAAACATTATTCGACTCTTGAGAAAATTAGAAGACATTAAAACAAGAAGAAATAAGAAACGGTAAAGAAAAAAATAAACGATGAGAGAGAGTGCAAGAGAGAGTGCAAGAGAGTTCACTAGAGGATCAAAACAAACAGGTTCAAGATTTCAAAAGGGGGAGCACGCTGCAGCAGATTATGGTAAACACAGGCAAACACAGGGTCAAAGACAGTACAATGAAAACAATGGAAGATCAATTTTTTTCTATAACTACCCGGACGGCACTGGAGTTTTAAAGCTATGGGAGTTGTTCAAGTTGTATGGGAAAGTCATTGACATTTATGTTTCTAGAAGGTTGTTAAGAAGTGGACATAGATTTGGGTTTGTCAGATATGGAGTTAATGAGAATATGGACTCACTGTTAAAAGGATTAAATGGTGCTTGGATAGGATCTTATAAACTAAGATGCTATAAAGCAAAAAGTAGAGTGGAAGGGGGTGGATTTCCGAAGGTACAAGATTGGAGAAAGGAACATAGTAACAGGATCATTTATGAGAAAAAAGATGGGAAGAGAGACAAAAGAACTTATGCTGAAGTAGTTAAAGACGACCTGACAATGAACAACAACAAGACAAATAATGGGTACAACTTCATGAAAGATTGGGGGATTGTCAAGAACATGGACAAGAACATTAAAGTCTCTGAAGAGCTAAAAAAATGTGTTGTTGCAAAAGTAAAGAATGCTGACATGCTTGAAGATTTCGCAACTATCCTAAAGGTAATGTGCAAAAATGTGAAAGATTGGAAATTCTTGGGTGGTAAGGAGGTGTTGATAGTCTGCGAAAATGAAGAAACAGCTGAAAATATGGTCAAAGACAAGGATGGCGACTTAGAAAAATGGTTTGAAGGAATCCAGAGATGGTCAAAGGAATATGCAAACGGTGTTTATCGACTGACTTGGATAAAGATCTACGGTTTACCTTTAGACTTGTGGTCTGAATCAAACTTTTTGAAACTTGCCTCAAAGTGGGGTGATCCCATTTCAGTGGAAAATGGGGATTGGCAAGAATCAACTGCTCTCGTTGCCGGGAAGATCTTAATAAATACGTCGTATGAGTTTCCATTAAAAGAGAAATACATAATAAGGTGCCATGGGTACTCTAAGGAGATCATTATGAGAGAAGAAGGGTGGGTCGACACCATTTCAGAAGAGAAGAGTAGTGATGACGGAGAAAAAGCAGACTTTAGGGTGTTTGATGATGAGTTGGAGGAAGAATCGGAGGACGATGATGAAGACGGGTACGATGGTGACACTGGTAATCGGAAAAACGCACCGGAGAAGATGAACAAAAAAGATTCAAATGATGGATCGATGAGTGGGGCAACGTCACGTCAGTCAGAAAAAGGTGTCCATTTGTACAAGGAAGACATAATAGAAGACGGTGGGGGGGGGGGGGGGGGGGAAGAGGGTAGTGCAATGCTCGAGAATGAAGGAGGTACGGCTGGCGGTGAAGTGGGGACACGTGATAACCTATTCTATTCCAAGAAATGTCAAACACAAACAAACGGTTGCGTGGAGGAGCTAAATGGGCTTCAAAGTGAAAAGCCCATATATGATAGTCTTTTAATCCAATCAGAAAATAGCAAAGCAAATGGGCCTATAATTGGGTTGTCTCAACAAAATAGGGATGTTATGAGTAATTATCTATCAAACCAATCCAATGATGTACAAGGTATTTCAAGTAACGGCAGCCCAAAGTCAATGGAGGTCACAAAAAATGTTTTACGACAGAGAGCAGATAGCGAAGGCAGTACAGATAGGTTGTTGGGTGAGGGAGATGCGATGAATACACTCTCGTCCAATATTAATGTCGATCAAACACAAGTAAACTCGTATGAAGAAAACGACGATCATCATACGACGGAAAAAAACATCGATCAAGGGGGTAATCTGCAGAGACCTAAAAAGCTTTGGAATGGAGCGGGGAGACTGAGCTTCCACATGATGAAGAAGCTAGCAAGAGGCAAAGGGAAATCTACAAGCAAATCGAAGAACGACGGTAGCGTAGGGGTAAAGAAAGCAAGAGTAACAACAATGTCCAAAAGTATCTCAGATTCTTTGGAAAAAAAGAAAGCTTTTGGAGAACAAATTGGGTTCTCTTGGGAGGTGGTGGTGGACAAACCGTAAAATCAGGTATGTTCTGCTCGTTAATTTTGTGTATAATAATAAGATTTCTTTCGTTAAATGTAAGGGGACTTGGGACGACTGAAAAACAAAGTAAGGTTCGTGGGTTATGTTTTTCCGAAAAACCAAATGTATTAGGGTTACAGGAAACGAAAATGGAAACTCTAAAGGAATCAATGATTGAAGATATATGGGGTGACAAAAATTTTAATTTTGCGTCGGTAGACTCTGTCGGGGCAGCGGGGGGGTTATTAACTATTTGGGATTCAAGGCTGTTAAAAAATGTCAGATCATGTGGGAACGAATTCTATTTGGCAATAGTGGGAAATTGGGTTGGGTCAACGGATGAGACAATGTTTGTAAATATATATGGACCGCACACGACTCAAAAGAAGAAAGAATGTTGGAATGAAATAACTTTAACAAAGTTAATAAGCACTTCGCTTAATATAACAACAGAAATCATTTGTTTTGGGGACTTCAATGAAGTAAGAGCAGCTACTGAGAGGATTAATGTAAACTCAATTAACTCTAATATGGATGATTTCAACCATTTCATAGAAGAGAACAATTTGATAGATATACAAATGGGCAACCGAAAGTTTAAGAGGGTTTGCTCGAAGGGGAGGAAGTTTAGTAAACTAGATCGGGTTTTGGTGACTGAGGCAGTTTTTCATAGATGGGGAAACTTAACTTGCAAAGCTTTAGATAGAAAAGTATCGGATCATTGTCCCGTACTTTGTTGTGATAACACGCAAAATGGTGGTCCCAAACCGTTCAAATTTTTTAATGCTTGGTTAAAAGAAGTGGATTGTGATGATTTGGTCAAGGAAGCTTGGGGATTGAGAACATCATCCAAAAAACCAGATTGTAGATTTATGGAGAAATTAAGGAATGTCAAATTAATGCTAAAGGGTTGGGCTTCAAACAAATTTGGGAAGATCAATGATGAAATAGAGGGTTTAAGAAACGATGTTCAAAATTTGGAATTGAAAGCAGAAGTGGCAGAGTTGGATGAGATGGAAACGGAAATGTGGTCACAAAAAAGGAAGTTATGGCAAGAAAAAGAAAGATTTAAAAAAGAAATGTTAAAACAAAAAGCTAGATTGAAGTGGCTCGTGGAGGGTGAAGAAAATACCAATTTCTTTCATAACGCAGTCAACAAAAGAAACAGGTGTAACAACATGCCGGGTGTGTTCATAAATGGCAAGTGAGAAGAGAATAATCAATGTATTAAAGAGGCGGCTTTAGATCATTTCAGGAACTTCTTTCAGAAATCAAATGACGGTGGAGTAAGGTTCCGATGTGGCAACTTCAAACAATTATCGGAGGATGACAAAGAATCACTCGAAAAAGAATTCACTGAAAGTGAAGTAAGAGATGTGGTCTTTGGTTGTGGAAGCAACAAATCCCCGGGGCCGGATGGGTTCAATTTCACCTTTTGTAAACATTTCTCGGAGATGTTAAAGGATGATTTGTTCGTGGCTTTAAAGTGGTTTTGGAAAGAAAACAAGATATCAAAAGGGTGCAACTCCTCTTTCATCACTTTAATTCCTAAGGTATGTGACCCGTTGTCCTTTGATGAATATAGGCCAATAAACCTTATTGGGTGTTACTATAAAATTGTCTCAAAGTTGTTAGCAAATAGGCTAAAGGGGGTCATAAACAATCTTATTGTGAAAGAACAATCGGCTTTTTGAAGGATAGGTCAATCCTTGACGGTATCCTTATCCTAAACGAATCTTTGAATTTTCTTAAAAATAAAAAAATAAAAAGCATGGTTTTAAAATTAGATTTTCAAAAAGCATATGATAGTATCGATTGGAGATTCTTGTTGGAGTTATTGAGTCAAATGGGGTTTGAAAATAAGTGGATTCAATGGATGGAAACATGTTTAGAATCCTCTTTTATGTCTATCTTAATAAACGGATCACCTTCTCAAGAATTCAAACCTGGGAAAGGTGTGAGACAAGGTGACCCTTTGGCACCATATTTATTTCTTATTGTGGCGGAAGGATTAAATATGGTTCCCAAAGAGGCGGTGGATAAAAATTTGTTTGAAGGGGTCAAAATAGGGGCCGATGATATTGTGATCTCTCATCTGCAATATGCGGATGACACGGTCATTTTGTGAAAGTGGAATAGGAAAAATGTGGAGGCAATTAAGCTCGTCTTAAAATGCTGGCAGGAGGTCTCGGATTTAAAAATTAATTGGAAAAAAAGTCACTTGAGAGGGGTTGGGATGAATTCGGAGGATCAGTCGGTTTATGCAAACCTAATGGGTTGCAAAGTCGGTGAGGGCTATTCAACTACTTGGGGGTTCCTGTCAATGTAAATATGAGGAAGAATTCTCATTAGGATTGTGTGCTACAGAAAATGGAAGCAAAATTGTCACTTTGGAGTGGGAGAAATCTGTCGTTTGGGGGTCGTTTGACTCTGATTAAGGCGGTATTATCAAGTTTACCTGTGTACTATCTGTCTGTGTTTCGTGCTCCCCCCGGAATTCTTGTATCCTTTGATAGAATTAGAAAACATTTCTTTTGGGGTGGAGGGTTAAATGATAGAAAATTTTGTTGGGTTAAATGGGATAAGGTTGCGCAAAAATTGGATCGGGGAGGGTTGGGTGTGGGGAACCTAAACACTTTTAACCTAGCTTCTTTATTTAAATGGTGGTGGCGTTTTAAATGTGAAAAAAAATCATTTTTGGGTAAAAGTAATCAAAAGCTTATATGGATGAAATGGTGGTTTGTATGGTGTTGGCTTAAAAAAGGGGTCATCTATGTGGGGTGGAATTTTAAAGGCAGGGGAGGTAATTCAAAACATGGGGATTCATTTAAAATCCCTATTGAAGGTGGAGATCGGAAACGGTCAATGTACTAAATTCTGGAATGATACTTGGTTGGGTGACAATTGTTTGGCCAACTCTCACAAGAGAGTTTTCATGAAATTCGGTAACGCAGATTTGCAGGTTGCGGATATGGGATTATGGATTGAAAACTGTTGGCATTGGAATATTGGTAACCATGCAACACTGAGAGGAAGAGTATTTGAGGAGTTTCAAGATTTGACAAATCAACTAACGGAAGTACGAATGATCGGAGGGAAGAGAGACGTGTGGTCATGCTCCGGGAAAAAAGACAGTGTTTACTCGGTGAAATGGGTTCGTGAGCTGCTCGACGATAAGGTTCAAGATCAAGCTCAACAGGTCACAAGTACTTTCTGGTCTGATCTCTTGCCGAATAAAGTTTGTGTCTTTGCATGGAGAGCGAATTTCAACAGATTGCCCGTACTAGTAAACCTTGATAATAAAGGGGTGGACCTGGATACGACTCTATGTCCAAGGTGTAAAAATGAGGTGGAATCTGTCACGCATGCATTATTTTCGTGTCAAAAAATTAAAGAGTTTTGGTATGCTGTTTGTAGCTGGTGGGGGTTAAGTTATGAGGGGGAGATCTCTTTTTCTCAACTGGATGTAAAAGGTGCAGCGATGCTTTCGTCATGGGGAAATAGTCTTTGGGAAATAGCTGTCAGAACTGCTGCGTATTACATTTGGAAGTCACGAAATGAGATCGTTTTTGCGGCTGGGAAAAATGATCTATGTCGGGTTTTCTACGAAACACAGATTAACACTTTCTAGTGGATAAAGTTTAGGACAACAAAAGGAAAACTATTACAGTGGAACGATTGGTTAACAGGGCCTGCTTTCATCTCAAATCTACGTTGAAGTTGTTGGACAGGGGGTAAATTTTGTGCAGTACCTTTGTGTTGCAGTAACAATTTGTTAATCTCCTAATTGAATCATGTAAGAGTCCATTTAGGTGCTTAACATATAGCGTACATATGGTGGCCCAATAGCTCCTTTACACAATACTACTTGTATTGATGTAAGGAGGGCATGTTGTAATTGATTACTTTGAGATATATATATATATATATATATATATATATATATATATATATTCTATACTGTGCTTTTCAAAAAAAAAATGGCAATTAAGCTTTGATTTGGGGGTGTTATATCTTCTATGGAAACATAGCACCATCATAATTTTCAATGCAAATACCTGGAAGCTAGCTCACATATCATATGACTTCCAATCCCAAATTGTCAATTGAATACAGGAGCTGATTCATTAGATTTGATCATAGATTTCTTAGACTATTGTTAGATCATGATATAATCTTTGTAAATATTTTAAACTTTTAAAAAGCTTGTATTGCGCATAGGAACCCCAGAATTCACGAGACAACATAATAAAAGGCTGGCTATTTTATAGTTAGTCGTGTTTCATAACTCCTAGTCTCATCATCATACTTAATTCCCTTGTTATGAAATGTACGTATAGTGTCATTAGGCGGCCAAACTGTCTCATAGATAGTGATCTAGCTAGCATGCTCTTTAATTTTTAATTGTAATTTAGGTCGTATATATTTTTGTCGGCCTAACTATCACAGACATTTTGATCCCATGCAATCAACTTACATTGTTGTGGACAAGTGATAACAATGGATCGGATATGGATGGAACGATACTGTATCCACATCCATTTAAATTTTCATCCTCCATATCCATATCCATTTTAAATCATTACATCCATCCACATCCATATCTATCGGATTAAAACGGGTAAATGAATGTCCGTTGGATGTCGAAAGTCTTACATAAAGTACTTTAGATAGTTTTATATATAATTTACGATTTTTGTTGCATATATACATAATTTCTTCCAAAAAATATGTATAAACAAGAACATAACTAAAAATCTACATTCAATTGATAGAGCATAGTTTGTATGTTGTAGCTAATCCTAAAATATTGATCCAAAAAAATACAAATCAAAACATAACTTAATATAATTACAAATCTACATTCAAAAGATTGAACATGGTTTGTAGCTAATCCCAAAACAAATATTGATCCTTTTAGCTAATTCCTTCTGTAGTTTCATACTTGCATGCCAGTGAGTTAATGGTTGTTGCATTCAGATCACACAAAAACCTCAAAAGTGATTAATGAGCATTTTCTTCATACTAAAAGAAAATAAAATGATGTTATGTATATTTTTTATAAATTCAAATAATGCATAGATGTATATGAAATATAAGTAACATAACATATATAATAAAGGGCAAATGGCCGAGAAAGGTAACATATACATCAAAATTTGTTAATAAAAGTAACGTGTAGTTTTTTGTGTCGAGAAAAAATTATAAATTATAATTTGTTATAAAAAAAGGGATTGTAAATTTCAATTCTTAAAAAAAAGATTATAAATTTCAATTTGTTATTAAAAAGAGTATCATGACATGCTAAAAATTGGTCAAGATTCCCCTTTTTGTTAGAAATCAAAATTTATGATCATTTTTAACCACAAAAATTGGATATTACTTTTATTGGTAAATTTCGATATTTAGGTTACCTTTCTCGACAATTTTCCCTATTATAAATTATTGCGAGATTAATTTTTTGTAAGCAATAAATCATATATGAAAACTTATTTCATGAATAAAAAATTAACAATTAAAAAAAACATTATACACAAATACGTTAAGAATATTTATGAATTTTGTTAAACCAAATACAAATAAAAAATAATGACAAGGACTATACATATAATAATATAACATAAATATGATAGATGTTAGCGAGTGATATAAGAAGATTCACAACCGGAGGAATTTCAAGTCAAATGACGGCGTCTATTTCATTTCTCTAAGAAGACTTTGGGAAGCTTTAATAAGAATTATGGGGTATATAATATGGAAACAATGCAACGATGTGATCTTTAACAACAAAAAATTAACTTCATACAAGCTATAATGGAAGTGAAACTAAGTTTTTTCAATGGTTGAAGGCAAGGATCAAAAAGTGGAACAAGATTTCATGGTCAGATTAACTTCTAAACACGGCAGAAGTGACAAAACAAATCTGGCGTTAACAATAGTGTTATCAAGTTTGATTGTTAACATATGCTTGTAATGATCGCGTTTTATAGTAGTTTGCTACTTGCAATCAAATAAAAAGATTATGTAATAACTTTTGTTTAATTAGTTATAATACCAAGATGATCTTCCAATAAAAGGAGAATAGAGAAGTTATGGGTCGTCATTGTAATTTTTAAAAGGATTAGAAGGGGTCGACTTAAAAATAAATTTGTATAATATGCCAATTTAAAAGTAATAGTATTAATCAGTTAAATTAACTGAATTTCCATTAAATACGTATAACTACAAAACAACTTGATTATATGAATCAAGTGTGATGTCGTAACTAAAAAGAAATAAAGAATATCACCATTGGACTTTCGAGTGCCAATGTATAATTATCGACATTTTTTTATGTAGAAAAAAAATTAATTAAAAAAACCGCTACTAGCGGCAACTGGCGGCTGACACTACATGCACCTTGTTTCTTAAATTAAAGAAAAAAATATGTCCTAATCCTATGATAAATCAACATTAAGCATGATTTGTCTTTAAGCTTAACTCCTCACCACATCTAATCTAATATATTACATTAACGTAACATGAAAACTTAAGATTAATTTAAATAAATTGTGACGGAAAGTCCAGCTCAGATACGGTGGCCACGACAAGCAGCTGACTCCATCAAATTTATGATCCATCACTTAAATACAAACTTTGATGACTGGTTAATGAACATGCAAATTTAATATATAATTGATATTTATTAATATTATTATTCTTTTAAATTCATTAAAAATTAATGAGATTTATTAATTCTCGATCGTTAAGACATCGATCATGTGAAACACATGTAATGAACAAAATCCTGGTAACTTTGTCGTAAAAAACAAACATCAACTTCGTAAAAAACAAACTCTCTCCCTCTCTCACACACACACACACACACATATATATAGGGGAGGGTTCATGCGAGAACAGTTGTTAGTGCGAGAACCAATCTCAGCCGTTCCTTGGATATATGAAGTATCATGGATGGAGAACGTGAATGGATAGAGTGTGGCAGGGTGTATGTGAGGAATTCATGGGTGGGCAATGACATTAAAGAAGGGAGACTTGGACGGCATAGACTGGTTCTCGCGCTAACAACGGTTCTCGCACGAACTTTTTCCTATATATATATATATATATATATATATATATATATATATATATATAGACAAAAGTTCATGCGAGAACCATTGTTAATACGAGAACCGCGAGAACCAGTCTGAGCCGTCCAATCACCCCTACTTCAATGTCATTGCCCACCCATGAATTCCTCACATACACCCTGCCACACTCTATCCCTCCACGCTCACCATCCATGAAACTTCCCATATCCAAGGAACGGGCGAGATTGGTTCTCGCGGTTCTCGCACTAACAACGGTTCTCGCATGAACCATCCCCTATATATATGGGAGGGTTCAAACGAGAACTGTTTTTCGTACGAGAACTGCGAGAACCAATCTCAGCCGTTCCTTGAATATGGGAAGTTCATGGATGGAGAGCATGGAGGGGATCAAATGTGGCAGGGTGCATGTGAGAAATTCATGTGTGGGCAATGACATTAAAGGAGGGGGAATTGGACGGCTCAGATTGGTTCTCGCAGTTCTCGTACGAAAAACAGTTCTCGTTTGAACCGTCCCACTATATATATATATATATAAAGTTAAAAAAGGTAAGAAAAATAGATGATGTCATGTGTCATTTTAATTAAAAAAGTAATTTAGGAAAAAAGTATCTCTCCTAAAAATCTGGTAACCTATTTCTCTCTCACCCACGTTAACCCCATTTGCGCTCCCCCAGAAATCAAAACCACCACCCTTCCTTTTTGCTAAACCCTGCATTAATCGGCTCCAGAATTCGAAAGATCCGCCATCGCCATTTGACGTTGACGTTGGTCTGCATAAAACCCTAATCGACCCAGCGCCGCCGTCATGAATCTTCCGCCGACTGTGCATCCTCCACCACGAAAACACTAACCTCCATTCGCAAATATGCGTCGCCTGCCCCACGAAAATCCCAACCGCCGCCGTCGACTGTTAGGACCACATATATTGAGTTGCCTCCGCTTGCCGTCGTTGTTATGCTGCCTGGACCACTATCTTCTGAGCACTACATCACTGTTATGCATACAAAAATTAACCATTATCGTCTGGACAAATCTATGCATACAGCAAAGACTGTCACTGTCGACTGTTAAGAACACCGACATCTTCTATGCTTCAGTCTATGCACACACCAAAGACTTTGATGCACATTTTGTGCTTCAGTTTCTGTGCACCGAATCTTATGTGTTTTCGCATCTTCTGTGCTTCAATCTCTGTGCACCAGCATCTTCTGTCATTCAATTTTGTATGCATCTCTTTTAAAATTGTTCATCAATTGTTGATTTTTGTATATCATCACCTTGAAAAAGGGGGAATTGGACGGCTAAGATTGAGTCTCCTATTCTCATTTAATTCAAGGTTCTCATTTGAACCTCTCACTATATATATATATATATATATATATATATATATATATATATAGGGAATGTTCAATTGAGAACCTTGAATTAAATGAGAATGGGAGACTCAATATCAGCCATTCATTTTGTAAGTGGAATTCACGAATGAAAAGCGTGTAGGGATAGAGTGTGGTAGGGTGCATGTGGGGAATTCATGGGCAGACAATGACATTAAAGAAGGGGTAATTGGACGGCTGGGATTAAGTCCCTCATTCTCATTTAATTTAAGGTTCTTATTTAAACATCTTCCTACATATATATATATATATATATATATATATATATATATATATATATATATATATATATATATATATATATATATATATATATATATATATAAACGAGAACTATTATTCGTAAGAAAACTGCGAGAACCAATCTGAGCCGTCCAATTCCCCCTCCTTTAATATCATCACCCACCCATGAATTCCTCACATGCACCCTGCCACACTTGATCCCCTCCACGCTCTACATCCATTAATTCTACTAATCAAGTCAACGGCTAAGTTTGGTTCTCGTACGAAAAACAGTTCTCGTTTGAAATCTCCCCTATATATATAGATAGGAGAGAGTTATTATAAGAATATCAGAAACACATTCAATTAGATGTCGATTTATTAGATTTAACGATCGTAATCATCCGTTGTAATTAATGACCGTCGCAACTCATGGTTGGGTTATGAATTAAACAAGGAGACAATTGTAAGTAATTCGATCAAATGGATGTTCAAAATTGAGTCTCTCATTCTCACCTTAAAATACATTCTCATTTAGACCTACCAATATATATATATATATATATATATATATATAGGAAGGTTCATGCGAGAAGTCTTTTTAATATGAGAAGTGTGAGAAGCAATTTCAGCCACTTATTTGTATAATCTTGTTTTTTTATTTTTTTTTATTTAAAAGGGTATGATGGTAAACTAAAACTTTTCTATCTCCAATCTATTTCTCTTTCTTATTTTTCTCTTTTCTAGATTTTGAAAAAAATAAAAAAATAAATAAAATGATTTACTAGTAAATTATTAATTTTACAGAGTTCACCGGTGAACACTATCAGAAACATTTCCGAGTTTTTCATCATTACTGTGTTCAATAATGTATACAACCAACAATATACAATTTTAAGATAAATCCTATTCAATACTGAACACAGCAAAAAATAAGCAAGTTTTTCTATCATTGTTATTTTAACTCAATTATCCTCTGGTTGTTCACCACTGAATTTAAGCTTGTTTACCACAAACTACTATTAAAATTCTATAATTCTTATTTTAGTGAATAATAATCTAAAAGTTTTGTAGAGTTTAGTTTAGAAAGTGTTTTCAAATATGTCTTTTGCATTCAGTAATGAACGCACAAGTATACTTAACCTACAACTAAACGAAATACTTTTTTATATCTAAATAATGAGATGTTTATTAATAAAGAAAGAGAGAAACATGAATATAATTATCTTTTATCTAATCAAATGATCATTCAGTAGATATTCGCTAAAGAACCTTTTAAAAAAGCTAAAAACATAATTCGATTTCTTAATAAAAGATAGCTAAAAATGAAACCTATATTAATTGCAAACCCAAACTAATTAACAATATAGTCATCTGAGAAAAGAAAACTAAACAAAAATAATCATCTGAAAAAAGAAAACTAAACAAAAATAATAGAAAATGATCGTAATTTGTTGTGGTTTTGTAATTAACACAAATCGATGAACAACCAAAACAGGAAATGATTATTTAATCCAGGCATCCAGCCCAACATCTTATGAGCACACCACTTCATGCAGTATATGTATACACAAGAAAACGAAAGTAAAAAAAATAAAAAGGAAACATGATGAAGGCTTTGAGCAGCGATGATACTCAGTATTGACAGAATATCAACCAACGGCCAGGTAAGGCGGAGCCATAGATCTTGTCGGCGGCCAGGTAAGGTGGAGGAGCCCTAGATCTGGTCGGCGGCCGGCGACCAAAGCATCATAAATCCGGAGTAACATCTAGTGTTTGATGGAGATGCATGGTATCGATGAGGGCGGAGGAGAGCTGCAATGGCGGTGGTGAGATGCATGAGGGCGGCGGCGAGGCTGTGCTTGAGTGCGGCGGTTGTGATGGCGGTGCTTGAAGGCGTCGGCGAGGGCGGATGATAGATACCCAATTTGAGATGGGAGGTCTCCTATAGAAAAGTAAATAACAATAAAACAAGTTGGAGCAATTTTCTTTCCTATCGTTCCAAATGCAAGATACAATGCTTTAAATAGAGAAATACGTAATCTACCATGAATTTAGGAAATGGAAATCATGTTGGAAAACTATGTGGAACATGGTGGAACATGGGTGCATGGTGCTAGTAACTACAATTCTACGTACACTCCTAAATGCATGCAAGAATTAAGGAAAACATGGGAAAATAGATCATGCATAATTAACTAATTAAAACTAATGTTGTGAATGTTGGATCAATGACCGTATCAATACCGTCCCCTTTGAAATGGGGCTTGTCCTCAAGACCTGGATCAATTGGCGTCCCAAAATTCCACGGAGGGTCATTTTCGGATTGAAGAAGAAGGAATTTTGGTGGGTTGCATTGGTGACCCGGTTGATACTTCGCAGGGCAATTGAAGCAAAGACCTTCCGCGTGTCGCTTTTGCATCTCGCTGGAACTTAACCTCTTGACCGGAAGTGGTGGAGAAGATTGAGAAGAGGTGGGCAATAAAGGTAGTTTTGTCGGTGGAGGCTCGGAGGGACCATCGTAGGATGGAAGTTGAGCATCAAGTTTGTCTTCAATTAACTTTGCTAGACCATATGTTTGATGTAGCGTTTGAGGGTTATGGATGGAAATTTATGATTGAATAACGGGACGTAAGCCGGAGATGTAGCAATTGCGAAGTACTTGTTGAGATAAACCAATAACTCGGTTTCTAATCTTTTCAAACTCCGTTTGATATGCAGAGACGTTTGTGGTTTGGCATAACTTGAACAAAGTGGCTTGATGATTCTCATAAGAGGATGGACCAAAACGTAGCTCAAGTGCCTGCGTGAACTCCGGCGAAGTGCCAAGAAGGTTATTGTTGGCTAAATGCTTGTACCAACTTAAGGCATCTCCCGTGAAATAGAAAACGGCAAGGGATAGACGTTGGTGAGGTGGAATAGCATAATATGTGAAGTAATTGTCGGCTTGAAATAGCCACTCAAGCGGATTGGAGCCGTCGAAAGTGGGAAGTAGTATTTTTGGTAGTCTCGGTTGGTGTGGTGGTGGCGGTGGGGGGTTACCATTAGGAGGCGGCGGCGGTGGAGGCGGTGGCGGTGGAGGCGGTGGTGGTGCATTCCGGTGAGATGGACCCGCTTGAGAGAGTGAGGCGATGAGGGTGGAAGTTTGATCATATTGCGTGGCGAGTTGTTTAACGATGATATCGAGTTGGGCTTTAGAGTCGGATTGGCTAGCGGTGATTGTGGCGGTAAGTTTGGTGATGGCGTCGACCATGGCGAACATGGTTTCTTCCATGGGTGGTGGTTCTTTACGAGGAGGCATTGTGAGGTCGGGAATGAAAGCACCAAATGATAGATACCCAATTTGAGATGGGAGGTCTCCTATGGAAAAGTAAATAACAATAAAACAAGTTGGAGCAATTTTCTTTCCTGTCGTTCCAAATGCAAGATACAATGCTTTAAATAGAGAAATACGTAATCTACCATGAATTTAGGAAATGGAAATCATGTTGGAAAACAATGTGGAACATGGTGGAACATGGGTGCATGGTGCTAGTAACTACAATTCTACGTACACTTTTAAATGCATGCAAGAATTAAGAAAAACATGGGAAAATAAATCATGCATAATTGACTAATTAAAACTAATGTTGTGAATGTTGGACATGACCGTATCAGCGGAAGAGATATACGATGGCGGTATCTTGACAGTGGTTGCGGTATAGATCTCGGCATCGGCGAATAAAGAGGGATGTCGCCGACGATGGTGAAGTAGGTGGCGTCGGATGGAAGCCAGAGAGAGGGAGCATTCATAAGTTTTCTGATTTTTTTTTAAATTACAGAATATGAATTATAAGTTTTTATAAATAGGTTCCAACCCGACCCTCCGCCGCCACTCCGCATGCTTCCGGCAGATCCGGACATCCCACCACCGGACACTCAAGATCAGCCTGAGGAGGTTCTACCACGTGGAAACGCTCTTTTAAACCAATTTCGGTATTGTTCCTTTACTCATGTTATAAGGGTCATTCAATTCCGAAGCCTAGCGTCTCCTGTAAGACTCTATAACCTTAATTCTTTTGTTGAGGTTCTGACACTTCTTCCTCCGGCCCTCTATTTACATAGCGAAGAAAGGCAAAGGCTCTTGCTCGAATGCGTGACTTATAGACTCAGTAGTGCTAAGTCAGCCACTCCCTGAGGAATTGATTTCATCTTCAATCTTGGGTATGTTAAAGCTGGAAGATCAAATTGTGAAAGGTTAGCGAACGGGAAGCAAAGTGCATTCAGTCTAAAATCCTGTAGTGAAATTGAGACTGCTCGACTTCGGAAGCAAATTCGCGTGTAGGCAGCGGTCGAAACTATTCCTATCGCTTACCCATTCCCCAACGACCGAGTGAGCAGCTGTTCTTGAATAGGTTTTAGGTATTTAAAGTAGTGGAGGAGGAGCAACAAACTCAAAGTCTGGCTGTGCTAGAGGCCAGTATGGCTATCTATATCAGTTCTTAGCTATTGGCCACTACCCACTCGCTCGCCGGAAGCTCGAGCTCCGCGTTTCAAATTCGTTATCCTAACCGTATCCTCTGCATGCTCTTCTTCTGTTCTACGAATCTAACTAATCTATACTACTACTAACTCAAAATATTCCTATCTGTATTGTCCTGGCTCCCTCGTCAAAGGATAGATGATTCAGGAATAGGAGAGAGATGATTAAGAGAGAAAAAACATATTAAATGGAGATAAATAAGGGTTTTTATTTTCTTAATTTGGTTTCCTTTTTTTAATGTATAAAATGACATTTTTATCCTTTATTTATTTATTAACTATCATTAGGTTTTAAAATATTTACTAAAATGTCAAGATAAAAATTGGACATTGATCTAATTATCTAATGGTTTAGATTGCTTCTCGCATTAAAAAAGCTTCTCGCATGAACCTTCCTATATATAGCATTATTTACAATATGTTTAAGTGTAACACTGTACTTTTTAAAACATATATTTTACTGCACGCGGAAGCTAATTACATATAAATATCTTAATTACATAATAGATACAAAAGGATTTCACACTGTTTGATGTACAAAGACCCTATACAGTGTTAATACAAAAACATGCTCTTTCAAAAACTTGACATCAGAGTTTGGTCTGTCCATATTCCCAGCCCGAAGCATCAAGATCACCTCAGAGGATCTGCAAAACAATCTAGTGGGGAATTAGCACAAAGCTAAGTGAGGGAACATATATCTAAACATACACAAGGCAAATATGCCCAAACCAAATAGCTCATGAATCCCAGGAGAACCGGCGGTGTTGCAAGCACCTACAACCAAGGTCGGCCAAAACCAAGGTTTACCGATAACCCAGCTAACAGTGATAACAACATCAGTCTTCTTAGGTACAATAAATGCACCACAAGATCTGGTAAGTTACACCCCCAAGCAAAGGCCCAGACTAAACTGGTCTCCAAATAACATGTATATACAATCCAAACAAGAGCATTCCAAATAAGATATTAAATCCTGTATATCCGAAGATATAAATCCACTCACCAAAGTCTTCAAAACTTTGGCACACTCAGATGACTAAATTCACCGAGTCTTCTCAGTTCCTGAGATTGAAGTAACCCAAGTCAGTATTCAATTCAATATACTGATCCAATAATAAATATCATATTTATTCATGTTTTCATATATGTACATAATAACATATATACATATTCATCCTACAATAATCCCAAAGATATACAAATCATTAAACCCGATTGAATCCAAATCCGATCGAATGGTAATCCAAATAAATATCTAAATCCGATAATATCCAAATCCGATGGAATGGAAATCCGAGTAAATGTCTAAATCCGATAAAATCACAATCCGATCATATGTTTAAATCCGATAATTCAAGATTCCGATAAAAGAGTTAAGGTCAAATCTGATATTAAGTTATCGGATTCCGAGTAATGGCAAATCCGAGAAAAGGCACAATCCGATAAGATCACAATCCGGTAAAGTCACAATCCGATAAAGAGTTAGGGCCAAATCCGAGTAACTTCTATCGGATTCCGATACTTCTATCGGATTCCGAGTCATTCAACCTAAAATCCGACATAATCATAACTTCATGCATAAAATATATTTCTAACTTCAATCTTACTGATTTCATGCATACAAGTTATATATGTTTCCAGAAATCATTCTAAACATATAATGAACATATTCTATCATCAAAATCTAACATACATTCATCCTATGATCATCAAATCATCAAAACAATCGGTATTCATATATATATATATATATATATATATATATATATATATATATATATATATATATATATATATATATATATATCAAACCCGAATGCATATAACATATAACAACTATAAATCAGTGTTCTAACCTCTAGATGATTCAAATAATCACAGAATGCAAGCAAGATTGAAAGTTGATTTTCTTTTCTTCCTTTCTTTCTTCTTCTTCTTCGGCCGAGAGCAACAAGAATACACACACACACACACACACACTTTGTCCAAAGTTGCAAGTAATGTGGCATGGAGTGTGGGTTGAAGCTTAAACCCATAATTCGGCCATACCCCCCCCCCCCAACAACCCAAATATAATATTATTTAACTATATTTCCCAAATAATAACACAATATAAAATCTCAAATACTTGTCAATAACATATATTCACAAAATAATACACATAAACCAATTAAATCTCAAGATTAATTAATTAATTACATTAATTAATCTAGGCCGGCAAAGAGGGTGTTACATTAAGCAATAATCTTAAGGGTTAAAGTCAATGAACACAAACAGACTTTTTCCAATATTTCGATATGGCACATTAACTTCTTTTTTACACATATGACCATTTAACTTGTAAGAAACCTGTTATTATAGCCATTTTGGTGATTTTGACCTGCAATAGCAGGTCATCTTCTTCCCCAATTTCCTTCACTTCGAATACAAACTTTGAAGCCAAAATTCTCCTTCTACACTTAACGAAAATCAATGATTCTTGACTCTATGGAAAGGTAATCGAGTTAGCTATCATGTAGTACAAAAAACCGAATAAAAACAAGTTTAAAATGTGTCAATTCATCAAAATACCGTAAGGGTGTCGAATAGGGTCATTACCGACTTTAATTAGCAATAACTTGGCCTACACTTGATGGTTTTTCATGAATTTGGTGTCCATTGAAAGATAAAAAGATTATCTATGACAATCTATAAAAAGAATGATGTAAAACGATCAAGAATCGAGCAAAAAAACACTTTTTTTTCTGCCCTGTTTTCGAACAAAAAACCCACAAAAATCGAGACTTTGAACTCCAAATTCTCCCTCAATACTTGACGAAAATTCTTGAATTTGGTGTCATTTGAAAGGTATAATGATAAATTACAAGATTCTACAAAAAATCACAAAAAACGATCAAAAATCGACCCAAAAATCGCAAAAAACGGGATGGCAGGTTGCAAGTCACGTTTTGGCCACATCGACACGGTTTTGGTAAGTTAAATGACCATATGTGTAAAAAAAAAAGTTAATGTGCCATATCAGAACGTTGGGAAAAGTCTGTTTGTGTTCAGTGACTTTATCCCTAATCTTAAACACTTTAAATGCTTTACAAAAAAACTCTCCTGAAGTTGATGACACTTTAAATGCTTTACAAAAAACTGTCAGAATTATTGTCCTGAATTTAATGACAGGAAAGACGAGAGGTCGGAGGGAGCCAGGGAGAGGGTACTTTAAAAAAATTTTAAAAAATGTATATATTATATAATATATAATTCGGTTTATTCGGGTTTTTCGGTTTGAAAATTCCTAAAATCGTAACCGAACCGAGAACCGTTTATGGTAATTGGTTTCGGTTTTTAAACCGAACCGAAAACCAAATTTGAAAACGGTTTCGGCTTTTTCGGTTACGGAGCGGTTCGGATTACGGTTAAAACGGTTTATATCCGAATTTTGAACACCCCTATATCGACAAATGAAACTATTTTACCCCGCCGCATCGCGCGGGTAAAATACTAGTATATATATATATATATATATATATATATATATATATATATATATATATATACCTATATTATAAAAAGGAGACATCATCTAACTTTCTGCCACGTATACCCAGAATAGTTACAAACTATTTACCTGTCTTTATTATCTCTTGTTTTCCATCTTTCTCTACTCTGGTACGCATAACCTATGATAAGAAAAACGCACAGTTGCTTCAACTTTAACCTGTTTTGGAGGTTGAAAAACCCTCCTTTTCTTCGTTAGAGCAACTCCAACCAACCTCTATCTCACCATTTTGAAGGGAAAAACTAATCCAATCAACCTCTATAACTCCCTCCATATATGGAGGGAACAAAAACTCCCTCTATATTTGAAGTGAGAGGATAAACCTCTATCAATAAACCCCACATAAATTATTTACTTTTTCTTTAACTTTTATAACATTATATGTAAATTATTTACTATTGTAATATTAATATATATAAATTATAGTTATTGTATTTAAAAATAATATTTATTATTAGTGGAATATGGGTCCCACTAGTTTTGGAGGGATGAATAGAGTGTATGGTTGGAGTTGGAATTTTGTTTAGAGTGGATGATCCCACCATAAATAGAGATAGAGTGTGAATTATAGAGGTGAAGGTTGGAGTTGCTCTTAAGGGTTAGCGGAAATCTTCCATCATCAACTGCTTTCGCCAATTCACCACCATCAGGAATCACAAGTGTCTTCTTCGATCTCTGTTCACCACCATCTGTTCTCTTTCACCCTATATTCTCATTATCTTCGTTTTTGGCCGTGGAAACAAGTAACAACTCTCTTCTTGCTATCTCCTAATTTTCTCAATATCCATCTTCTCTTTATTTAGGTGAACGTTCGGTGGATGTTTTTTTAATCTTTGCTACATGTGATTGCTTCTTTTATTTTGATATAGAATTTAAAGCTTTAATGGAAGCTACGCACACAAAAGTCGCTGAAATGAGAAGAAGGTAGTAGTAATCATTTAATTTTGCTTATATTAAAATCTATATTCCTCTTTATGCCTTTGTTCCCTCATATTTTGCAATAAACTACTCAGGTTACAGAACCTATAAAACAACATTCTGTTAATTATTTGCAAATTGAATTATCATTAACGCACACCACGTGTTTGATAAAATGCTAGAAAGAACATGTATAAATATTATTTGATTGTTTTGTCGTCTACTTGAAAAAATCTTTAGGGTTTACATTAGTTGTTAAAATGGCTCACTTATACCTGAAATGTTCACTAGCTTCATGTCAGTTGAGTTTGAAAAATGTTTCTTTTGCTAGAAGTATGAACTTCTGTAAACATTTAAGTTCTTCCTTCTTTTTCTTTTCATCGATCATTCAAGTGATATGTTTGAAAAGATCACTGTAAAATTTAAGTAGGCATGGAGCCAATATGCTAAGCTAACTTCTCCACCTTCTCTTCTATCCATCTCTGGTTTTAAAGTGATATGTTTGAAAAGAACACTATAAAATTCACAGATTTCTTTGTTGTATATTTCAATTCTTTTGCTAGATTGATAAATTTTGTTATGAGACTCATGTTTGATCCAATTCCTCAGTCCAGTTGTTCGACTTTTTTGGCTGCTTTATATATTTTATATTTATGAGATTATAATATACACACTGTAGTCATTTAGCCAACAACTCTCCTGTCTCCATCACCATTATCATGACTCTATACGTCTCCTCCATACCCATTTGACTATATGTTTACTCCATGTACCAATCACATATATTATCTTAATTTTCTTTTAAATTTGATTCTAATACATTTTTTAGATATCAAAAACATATCATCTCTTACACCA
The DNA here is from genome assembly GCA_947179395.2 of Pulicaria dysenterica. Classification (NCBI taxonomy): domain Eukaryota; kingdom Viridiplantae; phylum Streptophyta; class Magnoliopsida; order Asterales; family Asteraceae; genus Pulicaria; species Pulicaria dysenterica. The sequence goes on along the minus strand of OX359293.1, from coordinate 78,832,072 downwards.
CTTGTTAATGCATTCAACAGGTCAAGGCTTAAAATTCAACTAGGTGATGGAACAAAAAGTATTAATGCCATTTTATATATGCCACATGTTGAGGAGTTGATTCCGTTAACATCTCTACAACTTAAAGAAGCAGATGAAGCTGTAAGTTCATAAATAATATATGAAATTTTTAACATGGCTGAGGCTTTAAAGATATTCGATAGTGGCTAAATAACAACCTGGGAACTAATGACAAGATTAATTTTGTCATGTTCACATGGGAGATGGAACACACAAAATTCCTATTCATAGGGTTTACTATTGTTTCACCAGAAGACAACAAACCCATCCTTGCTATCCTTATTGATTTCTATTTTTGTATAAATATTTCCTTCATACGCTTAGCAATTATATGAAGTGCATACCAACTGAAGTTTTCTTTACTTAACACTAATCATAGGACACAGTCCTTTATGAAGATATCACCATGTCAATTAAAAACCATACAGTTGTTGCCTTCATACGGTCATTTGAGTCTGCCCTTAGTCCAACTAGCCCATAATGTTCTCCGTTTTGAAACCAACTTATGGATTTTTCTTTTGGCTACTTACCTACTCAATAATCTTTGTATAGTTCAACTTTTATAACATCACCTTGGGTTGGTCATATTATGTAATTGGGTTATTATATATAAATACTAAAGCGTAGCACAGTCTAATAGACTTACTAGTATATATATATATATATATATATATATATATATATATATATATATATATATATATATATATACATGCTAAAAAATTAATGTATGTCCGGGTTTCTAAAAGCTATGTGATCGACGTACATATTGTCAAAAGAAAATTTGGCGATATATGTATCTTCATGTATGTACGTATGGAACTCTATTTCACATGTCGTTATGTGTGTATTCTTTCTACGATAATAAAATAATATCTCTAATTTGTCTTGACATAGTACGATTACTCTAATCGTGTGAGTTATGTAAAATTATTGAGTTTATTTTAGTTTGGTGAAAAAATATTGTCTAGTATTTGTTATGATTTATTTTTAATTTATTTCTTATCTTATTGTCAAGCTCTATCTTTATCTACTCCGATTTTTTTTTCAACGTCAACATATGTTGTTAATTACTTAGCATTTAAAAATAGTCAATTGTATATTAATTGTAGGTACGTGATGCTTTTCATCAACCCAAGAAAACAACTCTTAGAGATCGACGTACGTACTTCTTTTTTCTTAATTTTACATCGATCGATCACTTGTTGCATCTTTAACGACGCACGCTTTTTCATATATAACTATCGCCCGAATATCACAACACGCTAATTAAGCATTATATATTACCCTTAATTTAAAACTACACATTATATAATGATCGAGACCATACATTTTCATTAGTGAAATTTATAATTAATTGAATTTTGGGCCTTCGGTTGTGCCCAAACTCCATTTCATGACCTTCAGCTTACGTGATTTCAAACCACTTTCTAAAGCATATAGTTATCATACTACCATAGTGTGTGTGTATATATATATATATATATATATATATATATATATATATATATATATATATATATATATATGAAAAAGTTCATGCGAGAACCGTTGTTAGCGCGAGAACCGCGAGAACCAATCTAAGCCGTCTAATTCCCCCTCTTTCAATGTCATTGCCCACCCATGAATTCCTCACATGCACCCTGCCACACCCTATCCCTCCACGCTCTCCATCCATGATACTTCCCATATCCAAGGAACGGCTAAGATTGGTTCTCGCGGTTCTCGCACTAACAACGGTTCTCGCATGAACCCTCCCCTATATATATATATATATATATATATATATATATATATATATAGGATTAGGTTTAAATAAAAAGAGAGTTATGGTAAAAAATGTAAGGAGACAGGAGATTGTGACAAGTGTCCAAGGGTATTTTAGGCAGATTGGATTTTATTTCTAATTTTATGACCTAACCACGTCTACCATTTCACGCATATTCTTTCTCTCTCTACACAACCGCCGCCTTCTTCTCTTCTATGGCGACCCTAGAGCAACCGCCTCCTTGCTCCATCGAAGCAATAACCTGCCTCCATCCATCGACGCCACCATTGGCGACAACCTACATCGGTGACCACCTGCCTCCATCGGTGCATCCATCGGCGACCACCTTCGTCTCCTTCAGCGGCGACCACCATATGAAGCCCGTAGCTTCAGATCTGCTATCTCCGACATTCACCGCCTCATATGAAGCCCGTCGCCGCATCTGTGAAGTTTCCGACCACCACCGCCTCACGAAAACCCACATATGATGATCCTGCAACCGTTGGTTTGTGCATCGCCGACCACCGTCGCCGCTGCATCACCGCCGCCGCTGCCGTTCATCCTTGTTTGTGCATCAGATTACCCTAAAATATGTATTCTTTTATTTGTGTGCATCAAATGGTTGTACTTTGTGCATAGGATGTAACCTGTAAATCAATGGACATATTTTGTGCATTAAATGGGTGTTTTTTGTGTATTAGATGGTTGTAAATGTGCATCAGACTTGGCCGACGGGAACATAGCGGTGGTTAACGTTTTTCTCTGTTTTTTATTTTTGTTTTTTAAATTTACCATATTACCCTTTTAGGTTTTTTTTAATTCCGAGTTTTTGGTTAAATTGATGACTTTTTTGTTTGACTTTTGAAGAGATCTTATGGTTGAGATCTTTCCTTACATTTAGTACCATAAGATATTTTGTACTATATCCCTACCCTATATATATATATATATATGAAGAAGTTCCATTGAGAACCATTTTTAGTGCGAGAACCGTGAGAACCAATCTGAGCCGTCTAATTCCCCCTCTTTCAATGTCATTGTCCACCCATGAATTCCTCACATACACCCTGCCACACTTGATCCCCCACGCTCTCCATCCATGAATTCCACTTATCAAACCACTTTCTAAAGCATATAGTTATCATACTACCATAGCATGGTACCCGCGCAAAGCGGCGGCGACGAATAATTTTGTCTCATAATACGTTTGTTTAGTATTATGTCATGATGCAACTCATATAGAGAGAGAAACGTTTTGTTAGCAAGATATGTCTTTTGAATGAACTAAATTAGAGATGGTGGTAGTGGACGATGATATCTAATAATAGCACCGAGAATGGATGCAGGGATGCAAAATCTTAAGAGTTATTGAATGTTTTTTTATAACTTATAGGCTTATTAAATATTTTATAAGATTATAAGTTATTTAAATAATACTACTATCTATTAATTTGATGTTATAAAAATTAATAGAATTGTAAACTTTATCATAAAAACTAGTAGAGTCTTTACGATTATTTTTAGAGCATTAATACGTAGGAAAATATTCATTTGATAACTATTATTCTTCTGAGTATCTTGAGAATTAGTCTTGGCACTTAATTAAATTAAACGTATGACTATAATGCTAATGACTCATTAATAGCCCATTAATAACTTATAAATTGGGGCATTTTGGGAAAATCAAGTCTCGTTTAATAACGACTCATCCAACCGAACACAATTCACAGTTTGATAAATATATAAATCACCAAATTACTTCTATTAACGAGCTATTAATGAATATTAATGATTGTTACAAATGGTACTCACATTAAGAGTAGTTCTCAAATAAACTTGTCCTCAAATACGTAATTATGTAACCAAAATATCAAATGGGTGATGCGTGTAAATTCAAAAATAAGAGTGCACACTACAGAGACAATATTTCATATATCGAATTTCCAAACAAAAAAACGAGAGGATTGCTAAAAGAATAATAGGAATTCAAAACGGATGTTTCATGTTTTGAGAACAAGAATGTGTATTAAAGAACAAGAATGCGTACAAAATAAGATTTATTTAGGTAGAAAGAGCGTCATAAATACAATGTTGATTCTATATCAATTATTGTATTTAAGAATAATATATTTAGCTTATTATATAAAGTTAACCATAATAAAATTGAAAGGCTTCATGTTACTATCGACAATGTTACAATTAATTTATAAATCAACATGAAAAATATTAAATGATTGAATTGAACCCATTGTTGGTTTTTCACCAGTCATCATTTTTCCGAAAATATATCAATTTTACATGGTTGTATTTGACATCATAGTTATATGGTTGCATTTTCCAAGAAAATAATTATTATAGATAAGAGTTTATTTATAGTAAAAGCTTTAGTATACTACATGTGAATATAATACATGTCCCATGCTTATTTCCTATTCTTCAAGCTTGTAGAAAAAGATGATATCTTTCTCATATTGAGATCCTATCAGTTTTTTGTGAAAGATAACCAATTATGATCTCTAACAGAATGACATCAAGAAAGTGGATCGAATTTTGATTTAAAACAAGGAATTTACTATTATTTTTATAAGAAAACATAATTGGTCATGTTTGACAAAACTTAAAAGGACAACAATTCATATTTCTCCACTATTTTCATCATTTTCCTTTGTTCAACACACAAACACACACACACACACACACACACACACACTTCATCCATAACACATTACATATCTGGTAAGAAGTACTTACTCTTAAATACTACATGATATCACTAAAATATTTATAAATTGGCTAAAAAGATATTATAAAACTAAGTGAGAAAATAATATGAAATAATATTGATTGTAGTATATCTAGAATTTCAATAAAGATTATCAATATCATAAACTTTAAAAAAAGAAGTAAATAAGATCTTAAAGACGTATGATATATACAACTCTCACACCTTTTACGTATGTTGTTATATACATATATGTATAAGTAACAAACTTAAAAAGATATAAGATTCTTAGCTTTAATAATAATAATAATAGTATATGTATATATACAAGAAAGTTTATTTGGAAATTATAAATAATATATATATATATATATATATATATATATATATAAAATAACAAATTAAAAAAGGGGTAATAGTATGTTATTATTTGAAAACACATGTCAACAAAATAAGGAGAAATGTGTTTTTATATATATAGGTAGATATATCATTCATATACATTTTATGACTATCTTTCTATGTTCAACATGAATTTTTAATCTATTTTTTTGAAAAACGATTTGATTATTCTTTTCAATTGAAAATAATAATGTATTTATAATTTGAATAAGATAATTAAACACCATTGCATTATCATCATGTGAAGAAAGGCACCGGCATTGTATTAAATAAAAACTGATTTTTCATTGTGATTAGGTAATTAAATTAGGAAAATTATTAAGAAATATAATGTTCACTTTCATTTTGCAATCAAAGATTTTGTGTCCATTCTCTATGTTACTAAAATCGTTAGGTTTAAGGTTTCCTATTAAGTTTACCTTTTGGGAGATATTAAGGGTATTATAGACATTTTAACTTACTTAAAAATTAAGAGATTAACCATTTGATGTAAATGTTTTATAGTGTGTATATATATATATATATATATATATATATATATAGACAAAAGTTCATGCGAGAACCGTTGTTAGCGCGAGAACCGCGAGAACCAATCTAAGCCGTCCAATTCCCCCTCCTTCAATGTCATTGCCCACCCATGAATTCCTCACATGCACCCTGCCACATCCTATCCCTCCACGCTCTCCATCCATGATACTTCCCATATCCATGGAACGGCTGAGATTGGTTCTCGCGGTTCTCGCACTAACAACGGTTCTCGCATGAACCCTCCCTTATATATATATATATAGGCAAAAGTTCAAACGAGAACTGTTTTTCGTACAAGAACTGCGAGAACCAATTTGAGCCGTCCAATTCCCCCTTCTTTAATGTCATTGCCCACCCATGAATTCCTCACATGCACCCTGCCACACTTGATCCCCTCCACGCTCTCCATCCATGAACTTCCCATATCCAACGAACGGCCGAGATTGGTTCTCGCAGTTCTCATACGAAAAACAGTTCTCGTTTAAACCCTTCCCTATATATATATATATATATATATATAATCAGATCAAATAAAAATCATTTTAGGGTAAAAAGGATAAGAAGAATTGTGAGGAGAACATGTGCCAAATCTATTAAAAAAATGAAAAAGGGTATAATAGGTATCACAATATTTTCTTTATCTCTCCTCCCTGATTATAGGTCCACGTTTAACCTAATTCTCTCACCCACGTTATGTCATTCGCCTCCAAACCGTAGCATACGTATGATAAACGAAGCATCCGCCTCCCCCAAAACCCTATCGATCTACGCCTGTGAACATCGATCTGCCGATGTCATCCACTGCCGGTCTCTACAACCGCCGCTAACTGTCGCCTGTGCACATCGCCGGTTGCTGCTCTCCGTTAGACCACCACCACCGTACCACAACCGCCGCTGCACCAGGGGATAATCAACACCGATCCGGTTGTTTCTCTCCGGTCTCTACTCCGCCAAACCCACCAGTTAGCGTCACCAGCGATAGCAAGGTGTGAGTTACGATCCACCGCACACATACCAAACAAACGACACAATTTGTCTCGACTAGGTTTACGGTATGTTTGATTCTTGCCGCCACAGCCAGTCAGCGTTTGCTTCAGTTTTCCGACTTCGCTGCCACCACTGCTTTGCAGATGCACACCCACTTCGATGATCAGAGTTCGAAGCTTGATGCTTTGCAGATGCACAATCCCTGTTCGATTTCTAGGGTTTCTGTTCCAAGACCATAATCGGAGATGCACAGTCGATGATTAAAGAAGCATGAAAACCCAAGTTCTTTCTTGTGAATCAGATCGACCATCAGGGGTATGCATCAGATTCTCTCGAAGCAGCCCCCGTTAGCGGTTTTTCAAGGTTTGTGGTTATTTGGTGCATCTGGTTTGGTCAATCAGTTGTTAATTTTTGTTTGCCTTTGTTCATCAGTTATATATTTTATGCCTTGTATATGATGAAAATTCAGAACGTGAATATAAGGAAATGTGATTGTTCAATATGTGAATTGTGTCCGTCAGGTGTTTTATAATATGAATGATGGTTGTGAATCAAGTTATATTTTCTTTGTTTAGTAAATCTGTCAGATGCACAATATCTTATTGTTTGATGCAGATGCATGGTGTTTTTTGTTTATAATCTGATTCTGGTTTGTGTTAACAGAATAAACAATTTTTAAAATGTCCTTAAATATCAGGAACTGAATTTTTAAAAAGTCAATTATGGCTTTTAGTGTATTTTTTTAATAATTAATATCAGGAAACGTGGGGGAATAGAATGTGGCAGGGTGCATGTGAGGAATTTATGGGTGGGCAATGACATTGAAGGAGGGAGACTGGGATTAAGTCTCCCATTCTCATAAATATTTAGGTTCTCATTTGAACCTCCCAATATATATATATATATATATATATATATATATATATATATATATATATATATATATATATATATATATAGGGGAGGGTTCAAACGAGAATTGTTTTTCGTACGAGAACTGTGAGAACCAATCTCAGCCGTTCCTTGGATATGGGAATTCATGGATGAAGAGCGTGGAGGGGATCAAGTGTTGCATGGTGCATGTGAGGAATTCATGGGTGGACAATGACATTAAAGGAGGGGAAGTTGGACGGCTCAGATTGGTTCTCGCAATTCTCGTACGAAAAACAGTTCTCGTTTGAACTTTTGCCTATATATATATATAGAGAGAGAGAGAGGGGAGGGTTCATGCGAGAACTGTTGTTAGTGCGAGAACCGCGAGAACCAATATCAGCCGTTCCTTGGATGTGTGAAGTTTCATGGATGGAGAGCGTGGAGGGATAGAGTGTGGCAGGGTGCATGTGAGGAATTCATGGGTGGGCAATGACATTGAATTAGGGGGAATTGGACGGCTCAGATTGGTTTTCGCGGTTCTCGCATTAACAATGGTTATCGCATGAACTTTTGTCTATATATAATAATAATTATATATATATATATATATATATATATATATATGTTTAGACTTATGACCCGTGTCCTATATGGGTGTAAAAGCCAAATTAGTTAAGCATGTGTATTAATTTAGAGGTGGTGTTCGTGATTTTTTTTTTCGAATTTCGGATAGATAAAGTGGAGTTATTCTAGTTTCTTTACAAGCCATTGGTAAGCGCATCCTTTTTTTATATATATATATTGAAATCAATTTTATAAATAAGCCTTAATAAACAATATTTCTTACCTAGCTACATTAAAAAAATTTAAGGTGGTGTTTGGTTGGGGGGAATTGGTGGGATTTAGGGGGAATGGGAATTCAAATCCCATGAAATACTATGTTTGGTTTGCAAATTTGAGTTGGGAATCAAAATCCTTGGATTTTAGAAAATCCCTTGAATGAAGGATTTCTAAATCCTTGGACCCCCCCTGGTATTTCTAAAACCCACAAATGAAGCATTTGGTCCGGCGACTATCCGGCGACCATCCGGCAAACATTCCGGCGAACCATCACCGATTTCGCCGCCGTAGTCGTCGCACCCCCGTCGCCGTCGTCGTCGTCGCACCCCCGTCACCGTTTCTAGCCTTTGTTTGTTCGTCGTCCCCTTCGAGAAACCATCGAAACCCTAGCCGTCGTCGTCGTCGCACCCCCCTTCCATCATCATCAAACCCTTCCATCATCGTTAAACCCTTCCGGCGAACAACCACAGTCACCGCCGTCGCTGTCGATGTCATCCCCTTCTCTGTAGCTTCGCCGTCGCAAACCCTAGGCATCGCAAAACTAGCCGCCGCCGTCGAGCTTCGTTCCCTTCGCAAACCCTAGCCGTCGCAAACCCTAGCCAGCGAGGTGGTCGCCATCTTCGTCTGCCCCTTCGACGACAGAAACCCTAGCCAGCGAGGTGGTCGCCGTCTTCGTCTGCCCCTTCGCCGTCGCCGTCCTCCTTCGCCCTGGTGGTTGCAGATGTGGTGGTTGGTGATGACAATGGAGGTTGCAGGTGGTGGAAATCCATTGTAAAGAATTTGAAACAAACATAGGAAAGGATTTTAAATCTTACCAAATACAAATCCCACCAAATGCAAATCCCATCTTAAATCCCAATCCCATAAAAAACAATACTTGAACCAAACGCCCCCTAAGTATCTATGTTACTTGTTACCAGTTTTCCTTTATTTAATTAGACAATGGATCGATTTGAATAGACAGCTAGCTAGTTGATCCCATCTAACTCACTGAACATATTTAAAATTAATTTTGTGGTTAAGAACTAAAATTTTCATAAACAATAATGCAAATTAAATAGCCGACATGGTGGGTCTTGTAATTGGGTAAATGAATTTTCTCTCCTCAATAATGTTTAATTGTGGTGCCCAACAAATCTAATTATTGATATATGATCGAGCTCACCAAACCTTGGCCAACTTTTGATTTTCTTCTTTTTAATGTATGGGGTATAGATACTTAAAGCATTCTATACTTCGGTGTCATATCAGTATAATCACACTATATTTCAAGCATGTTTAAACTCTTGTATCACTCACGATTTTAATTTTTTTTAAATAAGGTAATACCCTATCTTCTGTCTCATGTGTCCTATTTTCTCCCTCATCATTCTCTCATCTCTCCTTTGGCATTCAATCCCCGAATAGTTATGAATTTTGACCGTTATGAAGGTTGAAGGTGGTGTGCCCCTCGATACCAAACTTCCAAATTAGCGTACCAGTTTTATGTTTAACTCACGCCCAATACTCTTAAAAGATTAATTAGGACTTCACATTTAACAACAATTTATGTTAAACGTAATATATTATATTTGTTTATATGATACAACAATTTTTAGTGACAGCTAATATTATTAACAAGAGAAAACAACTAGCAAGGCATAAGACACACAATTAAGAAAATAGAAAACTGTAAATAACTTGAACGAGAGAACACTAGTCGAACCAACTATTTGGTAGCTTTCTTTAATTTCAACCCATTTTTGAAAAAAAAGAAAAGAAAAGGCTACTCTTATATTCCTCTATCGATGTTTTGGTTTAGGAAGATTTTGCCGTTTCTAAGTCTTCAAAAAAGAAGTCACTAATTAAAATAGGTATGAAGAGACGCGAAGACAATTAAGGTAGAGGTCAAAAGATTTGGTTGCATACGTTTTCCATTCAATTATATTGTTGTTCTTTAGCTATATTAGTATTTAAATAAAAGATAAAAAATATTTAATGAAAGAGTACAAATATGATATGACGTTAGTAAGTGACTATGATAACCGATGGTGATAGTCTACCAACCAAATTAATGATTTTCTTCTCCTACAATATATATATATATATATATATATATATATATATATTTAATTTTTTCTTACATTTATACTTAAGGTTCGTTTCATAAAACGTAATAATCTATATTATATTATAAAGTATCTAATTTTTCACTTAAATTCTTAAATTTTAAATACTTTAAAATTACTAAAATATCCTCATATAAACTATATAGAAACTAAAAATGAAATATCTATATTATATTTTAAAGAATTTAAGTCTTTTCTTTAACTCTTAAATTTTAAATATTTTAAAATTACGTAAGTTACCTCTCATATAAACTATATGGAAACTATTTAATAAAGTAACTAATAAATAGAGTTAATAAGATTCTTATATTTCATTATAATAACTAAACCTTTCATTTAAAAAAAATAAGTCAATACAAATAACTTAATCATTTAAAATAGTTCTCATAACCAAACCTTCGACTTTAAATATTCTATCATATAATAAATATCATTAACTTAACTATCAGAAAATATATATTATTTCCAACCATGAATTACGTCCGGTGGACAGTTATTAATGTGTGAAACTTGATTTGTCCAAATACCCCTCATTAATGGATGATTAATGAGTCAATCATTAGTTATTAATGAGTCATTCATTAGTTGCCAATATTACTAGTCATTAATTTATATTTAATCAATGTCCAAATTTAATTCTCGCAGCTATCGTACGAAAAATGATTCTCATTTAAACCCTCCCTATATTACCATATATATTATTTATTTATATCAATAGAATATACTAATAACACAAACGAGACTTACACATTGACTCTATATGTAATATGAATTCTTTTAAAGTATAAATTGTCTTGCTATTCATGTTGGACATGCGTATACTGGACAATATGACATAATATACTGATCGATACTCTATATAATGAGTCTTTCGTCTAGCGATACCAAGTTATAATTAAGATGTCACTTTCTTTTTAAGTGTTCAAGTTTTATTATGAATATAGATGTAATTTAGATAGTTGGGTGTGTTTGTCGCAAAAAAAAATACCTATCAATACTTCATACCGGAGCATGAACCAAAAGGGGCGTAAGTGTGTAACAATGTTCATAACTTCATACCAACCCAAATGAGCCCGATGGCCTACCCAACGTACTACTCATGAAGTCATGATCTAAGAGAGAGGGAAAAGATGGTTGCTACACATAATCTTAATAATAAAAATTATTTTAACTTATATTTTTTATTATATAAATAGTTGATCTAGCGGTTTCCGGTTTGTATTTATTTATGCTAGGCCTCTGTTTGGGCTCGTGGGTGTCCAAAGGAAAACAGTTGCAAACATTACTTGGAACTTGGAAACACTTGAATTAAGAAAATTCATGAACTCTAATGATACATCCGATTGAAGCAATAACCATAAATAAAATGTAATACCCATTTTAAATTATTATTATTAATATTCGTTATGTCATTGAGATTAGTATTATTGGTATTGGCATTATTTTTTATTATCATTACTGTTGTTAATATTATTAATTTCCTTAGATTTAAGTATTAGTTGGTTGGTTAGGTAGTATTTGAGCGGTATTCCAAATTTCAATAGTTTCTTTCTTTAGTGACTTAGTAGGCTAATATCACCAAGATGTTGGGCCTTATGATTTATGCTAAGAAGGTAATGGGCCATTTGAAATTAATTAAGAAAACCTAGACGGTAGACCTGCCAGGCCCAGCCGAATTCAACTTTCGTTGCATTCAGTTTGCGTGTGTGTACCAGTGGGCGACGAGGATAAAGGGGTGCAGGTGCAGGTGCAGGCGCAGGCGCAGGAGAAATCCCTCTTCAAATCGTGCGGTAATCAACTGAAGATCGTGAGGTAAGTAAACCGCATCTTTTTGGGGTTTTGGGGGGCTGTCGGCTTCGAGGTCAAGAACCGAGAACGAAGCAAGCATTTTGATTGTCGAAAACTTGATATTCATGAAATTGATTGATAGGGTTTGACCTATACAAGTCTAGGAGACCACAGATACAAGAATTATACAAAATGATTAGGTGTGGGCTAAGTTAGAAATTTAAAGGATGGCCTGTTGTGAGTTGCAATGGAGAAATGGTTGAATCGCTAGTCACAAGAATTGCAGCAATCGCAAATTTCAAGCTGTATATAGGCTGAATTGCTAATTGAGTTCGAAATATAACCACAAGCTTGTTAAGGAATAGGAACCCCAAATGGTAAGAAGAATTGAATTTCTAATTGAGCTTAAAGTTACAATCACAAATTAGAGATTCATAATAAACACAACTGTGTCAGTCTAAATCAACATCTTGATACATTTAACACGTTTAAAGAATCTAGTAGTACATATATTAAACCATTGTAGACCAAAGTCACCAAGTCCTATGGGTGTTCAAGGGCGGGTAGTGAAATTTCACTACACGTATGAAATCGTGCATTGTGGGTATCACAACCGAACCAAACCAGGAAAAAGCCAGTACTCAGGGTTTGATACGTTATTGATCGTACACAAAAAATACCCGAAAATGAAGTTATTTATAACAAGCTAAAACGAAACATTTTAATGTTACTTAAATTATTCCGTCACATATCACAAGCATTCAACAAACAGTACACTTAAATGAACATAGATTTCGTAGTATTTTTTTTTTAAATTGACGTATGCGACTGGGTTGTAAACGAACCGAACATTCATCAAATGTTCGTGAATATTCGTTTGTTTAATAGACGAATGAACATGAACAAATGTTTCCGTTCGTATAATTAAATTGAATACACCAACAGATCACTCGTTCGTTCATTTATTATCGTAAACGTTCGGTTATCTATTCTTTTATGTTCGGTTATATATGTATGTGTGTGTGTTTATATATATAGAGTTTATTTGTGTTTGGTAATATTGGATTTGTATTATAGTGTGTATTCATACGTTTATCATTTAAACGAACAAACAAAAATGTACACGAACTTATCAATATTTTAAGCACTCAAACACAAAAACTCGTTTGTTTATCGTTCGGGTTCGTTTATTTGTTCAGCTAAAATCAAACAAACACAACACGGAAGCCCGATCGTGTTCATTTATTTGTTCGGCTAAAGTTAAACGAAGAACAAACAATTTTCGTTTGTATTCGTTCGGTTCGTTTACAGCCCCATATGCTACAATGGTTTAGGGTACAATTATGTGAGCTACACATTTAGCACTCTTAGGAGGTGTTTGGCTAAGCTTATTTTGGGCGTATTTTTAATAAACTTATTTTCTACGGTTTATTTTTTAACTTACAACCTTATCACTATTTGAAAAAAATATAAGTCGGGCTTATGAAAAATAAGATAGAAAAAATGAATTTGTAAAAAAATAAGCCGAGAAAATAATTGTGTAATAAGCTAAAAGAAACACCCCCTTAAACACAGTTTACAACATATATAAATCGTTCTTTCTTGTTTCTGCTAGGTCTGATGTTTGTGGTTGGAAAAGTTTAATTATCGCAACATTCTCGGGGCCTTCGCCGGCAACTCTAAAGCCCATAATCGGAGTTTCTACGCCTACTACGCCGGCGGTGATGGCAATCAAAGCCATCTTTCCGCGAACAAAAACTATTTGTTGTCTCTTCGTGGGAACCCTCTCTTCGCCGGCGTCAAATACTGAGCTCACCTCGCCTCATCTCGCCGTACCTTACCTCCCCTTCAAACCCTTTTCATCTCAATGTCTCCCCTCTACAGCCTCATCTTCTCCTGCTTCTTCAACAGAACTCGTCAACGATATCTCTCGTACCCTGAGTGACTACCGGAACCCCCGGCACGACATTGTATCAGCCCTCACTCCGTTCGCCTCCAACATAACCAACGACTTGGTCGTACAAGTACTCAAACGTTGCAACAATCTTGGCTTTTCTGCTCACAGGTTTTTTCTTTGGACTAAAAACTTGCCTGGTTTTGTACCCAGCAAAGAAAGCTATCACATTCTTGTTGATATCTTAGGTCGAAGTAAACAATTTCCTTTGATTTGGGATTTCCTAGGAGAAATGAAAAGGTCCCAATCTTGCGAAATCAACTCTCTTATTTTTGGGACCATATTTAGGGCTTATAGTAGAGCTAATTTGCCTGCTGATGCGATTAGAGCCTTTAATAACATGGTTGATTACGGGTTAAATCCGAGTATTGATGATCTTGATCAGCTTTTGTATGTGCTTTGTAAGAGGAAGCATGTGAGAGATGCCCAGTTGTTCTTCGATAACATGAAGCATAAATTCAGTCCTACCGTGAAAACTTATAGCATTCTGGTGAGAGGTTGGGGCTACATTGGAGAATCAGAACATGCAAAGAAGGTGTTTGATGAAATGCTTATGAGAGGTTATTGTGTTGATGTGCATGCTTACAACAGTATGTTAGAGTCATTGTGTAAAGGTGGGAATATAGACCAAGCCCACAAGCTGTTCCGTGAAATGAGGTCTAAAGGGCTTGAGCCCGATGCCTTCAGTTATTCCATTTTCATTCATGCTGCTTGCAATGCAAACGACATTCATTCAGCCTTTCGAGTTCTTGATAGAATGAGAAGGTATAATCTTGTCCCAAATGTGTTCACTTACAACTCAATCATCAATAGACTCTGTAAAAATGATAAAGCTGAAGAAGCTTACAATCTTTTAGATGAAATGATAGATAGAAAAGTGAAGCCAGATGTATGGAGCTACAATGCTATCTTAGCTTTTCATTGTAATCGGCTAGAAGTTAACATGGCTACTAAATTGGTATCAAGAATGAATCAAGAGTCATGTATCCCTGATCGACATACATACAATATGTTGCTAAAAATGTTGATTCGGGTAGGGAGGTTTGATAGGGTCACGAGCTTATGGGTGAAGATGGAAGACAGTGGTTTCCATCCATCAGCTTCAACATACGCAGTCATGGTTCATGGTCTATGTCGCAAGAAAGGTAAGCTGAAGGATGCATGTGGGTATTTTGAAATGATGGTTGATGATGGCATACCACCATACTCTTCAACTTGTGAGCTTTTGAGGAACAAAATTATAGGATTAGGGTTTCCGGAGCAAGTAGAGATTCTTGCGGATAAGATGGAAAGAAGCACTTCTTGTACTATACAGGATCTGGCTAGTATTATGAGAGGCAATAGGAAGAACATAAAGTCGACAAAGGAAGAAGATAGCTCGGAAGATAGTGATTATTGACAGATAAGAAAGAAATACTGAACATATCTAGCATCGAAGATTGTGGCTTCCAAATAAAGTTTTGGTTCTTAGAGTACTTTGACATATCTAACATAAAGTAATTAACGGGTTAGTAGTTCTATATATTATGTAATGAGAATGGTGTATAAATCTTGTTGTATCTTTTTATAGCTTCATGAACGAAATGATATCACAGATAATGATGACTTACAAAGTTGGTTCATATACCATGTGTGTATAACATGCACTCCAGTCTCCAGGTGTTCCAATATATGCCTGATCGATTTGTTTCTAAATTTTCAATACTTTTTCTATGGTCACCTAAGTTGGATAGCAAGTTTATGTAATTAAATGCACACCGGATAGCATGAATATTAGTACATACGACATTGATACCTTTTGTTTTACCCGTTTGCATTACTAAGATATGTTTTTGACACTTTTGATTTGACTTGTTTCAAGCCAGAACTAGTTGATGAGCAAGAAGAGGCTGGATGAAAAAGAGAGCGGAGCCTACAAATGTATGCAGGTGCAAAGTTTAAGAGTTTTTGTGATGGTTTTATGTTAAGTAAAAAGTAATTTCATGAAGTTAGCTTTATAGTAACTTTATTCATTGCACAAATATGTAAAAACACCCTTGTACTCTAGTATGTTTCATTTTATAAAAGTTGGTTCATATACCATGTGTTTATGGTACATCACATATACTTCCATATTTGTACTTTATAGGGCTAGTTCAAGCATTATTTATAGGGCTCTAATATGCAATGGCAACTGTAACATGTGTGTTTGTTTGATCCGTTTAATTCAATTTCACAACCAAAACATTTCATTTCATCTCAAACTTGTAAAAAATAAGGTGATTGAAACATTAACGTTTCGAACAGGTCAAAAAAGTAGACCACCTCAAACGGGTCAGATGAGTAAACAAATTAGCAAATTAGACTTGAATGAGTCAAAAAAATTGAATGAATGGTGTAATTATGTTTGACTTTGTTAATGATGTAGCAACCATGGATTTTGAGTCTCTGTTTCTCTTTCCTTTTTCCTATAATATTTTCCATTTCCTGATTTTATGGGTAAACAACGAATGGAAAGAAGTGAATTAAAATAAATGATTTTCATAGCATTACAATATACTTACAAAATAAAGGTAGGCATAACCACCTATCTATCAAGTCACTCAACAACTAGTTGGCCTCCCAAAATATTCATATGAAATAAAACCATCTGCAAGTACACTACTCTATTAGAAATATGTCACCGATAACCTAATTTGACAGAGATGGGTTATAGACCTTCTTTTTTGTTGGTTTTAGTGAAATCAATTAGGATCATTCGACATATTCAATCATCTTTTTTATCGATTTTGAGTTGAATCAATTGGAATGGAACGACAAGTATCGATTTTGACCGCTTCGACCGTCTTTCTAAATCAAATTAATTGACTCTGCTCTCTTTTCTGTTTTCTCTCATAGGTGTTCTTTTTCTTCCTGAGCTAGTCCAAAACGACGTAGTATAGAAGTTCTATACCTAGGCTTAGGTGCACCACAGCCACACACTCACTTTTCCTATATTCAAAACAATCAAAAAAGATTGTATGCATTGATGAATCTTCCCTGTATGACTTTGGCTACACTTTCATCTACTGTTCTTTAGACTAATGCATCAAATTTTACAAATTCATGAACTTAAATAATAACCCCCATTGCAATAGGAGCAGATGTAAAATTTTAAAATACCAAAACAAGTGCACTTGATAATGATAATAAGAATTTCTAATGACCCACATCCAAGATTCACATCTCTGAATAGTATTGTTTGAAACACCTTATGTCTAATAGACAATTTTGTCATACATACCAATCAGCAAGTTACCAATAAAAAATCTGATTCTCACCCGCAAGTCTAGAAAATGTTAAATGGATTGTGTTTCAACTACAAAGACAATGAATTTAAGTATTTAAGAAAAAAAATATTTACTAACATCATCTTATAGCAAGGACTTCAAAGAACATGACATTCATATATTTTCTAAATAGAACAAAAGTTTAAAAGATTAGAACTAGAATAATACACAAGTTTATGGTCACATAGCCTAATATGAATTCAGTTTTTTTTTTTTTTTTTTTTTATAGATTACACTATTATAGTAGCATTTTTGGGATGGTGTTTTAGCCCTTTAGGTTTGACCAGAATATTCACTATAAAAAATTTTCAACATCATATGGCCTCTCATCAAACTCGATAATATAAACAAAAATTCGATAATACAAACAAAAGTTAATGAACTTATAAAACATAAAATGGATCAATTTAATTGTAATAGATAGATCAATCCCAATGTTAAAAATTTTATTGGTTTGAGTTCGGGTCCGATATTATATTTATTTTAATTATTTATCTATTTAAGTATGTACAATTATATTTTTAAATCCTTTTAATTATAAATATTTACACAATAGTACTTTATCAGATTCAAATTTAGTATATATAATAATTATGGGAAAGGTTCATTCGAGAACCATTGTTAGTGCGAAAACCAATCTCAGTCGTTCCTTAAATATGAGAAGTTCATGGATGGAGAGCGTGGAGGGATAGAGTGTGGCATGGTGCATGTAAGAAATTCATGGGTGAGCAATGACATTGAAAGAGGGGAAATGAGACGGCTCGGATTGGTTCTCGCACTAAAAATGATTCTTAAATGAACTTCTTTCTAATAATTATTATACATAATTTATTTTGTATATTTATTTTTTATAAGTGAAAGTGTGAAACCACCTGATTGGACGGTGTTGCCTTTGCTAGTTTGTTAGGTCGGGGAGTTCGTTTTTGGTGTCAAGATCGAGGTTGGATAGGTTCAAGTCCATTGGTGAATGCCCTTTGTGATTTGCGAGATTTAGTTAGGACAACTTGACTTATCTGATTGTGTTTGAATATTTTTAGGTTTAGCGTTGTAGGTGTTCGTTTTTAAATTTCTTTGTTTGATCATTGAATGGTTATACTTACTAGCATCCTGCTAGTTTTTAGTTATCTAAAAAAAAAACAAAATAACCAAAGTTAAATAACCAAAGTTGAGGCTGGTGGTGCTCGGTTATAAAGAAGCTTTATATTTCGAGTCTTCATTTAATCGGATTACACAGCAGTGACTTGTAAAAAGCGTCGACTAACCGCACAATCGCCGTACGATACCTTCCCCTGTATCCCTCCCCTCCTCTTCCCTCTTCAAATCCTATAATCGCCATTGAAGAATCAAACCTCTTTCCAGTTTGATCCGCATGTAAGTATCAGATGTTCTCACTTGTTGTCAAGAAACCCCTTTTTACCCTCACTTTCTTCACCATCATCCTACTCTTCACTGTCATTTCTCTATCTCCTTCCTCTCCGTTCTCGCAGATCCCATTGCTTTCCGCCTTGTAAGTCCATAGATCCTTCTTTCTTGTCGCTGTAACTTTCTAATGAATTGCTTAACTGAATTTAAATATATCCGAATATTCAAACTGCAGAGGCGAATCTGAAATATGGAGCGCTAGAAGGATTTTGGATTGGCGACCTTGTAATTGGTGGCTTCAAGGACATTTAACTGGTCAGTATGTTTTTCTAATTCTTGTGGATTCGATCTATATGCTGTTCCCTGAAGATCTCTGATTGATCTACAGTGATTTTAAGTCGAAACATGTCACTGATTATAGTTTTTGGCTTCAAAACGTAAAACGTTATAGATAAATACCTGAATTGTTGAAGATGTAATCTTCTTCACGATTCATTTGATCTACCTTCCTTTAGTTCTGCATAAACCAAAGATTTTCAGGGTTACCAGCAAAACATCCATATTTGGTCTAGGGTTTTTGGTTGAATCAAATTGTTGAATGGCCTTCAGTGCAGACAATTGCATTTCCTTTTTGTGTTGAAATGCTGCAGCTCTGCCTGTTGAGAGTAATGGTTACATTCGTGTGGATTGTTATGGCGGGCTTAATCAAATGAGGAGGGATGTAAGTACTCTTTGACCGTTGGTTCATGCTTGTTTAATTAGAAATTTAGTTAAATACTTTAGAAGGATATTTGAGCAACAGAAGCTGATGTTTACTATGGTTTACAGTTATGTGATGGTGTTGGTGTTGCACGATTACTAAATGCAACTCTTGTTTTGCCAAAGTTTGAAGTGGCTGCATATTGGAACGAATCAAGGTAATTTACAATGTTAATAGTTGATACTTGGTAGTTCAATTATAAACTTTTATTCATACTTTTGGATCATTTGTAAAGATTTCAACGTAATACTTGTGTTCATCTTCAGTGGTTTCACAGATGTATTTGATGTGGACTACTTCATTCAACAACTTAAAGGATTTATTAGAGTTGTAAGAGAACTACCTGCGGAACTTGCATCAAAAGAACCTGTTCGAGTAGATTGTAGCAAACGCAAAGGTCAATTTGATTATGTTGAGAGTGTCCTTCCTGACTTATTAAAGCATCGTTACATCTCTATTACACCTGCAATGAGCCAAAGACGTGATAGGTATCTAAAAACTTTCTAATTTTCTTGAATTGGCAGCATAATTGGTAGAGAGGGCGGTTTCAACCCTTTTGATCATGTATAGCCTTACAGGTCAATTTGGGTTGTGTTTTATCTTAAACAGATAAATTGGGTAGAATGAGTTCAAGGTCCCCAAAAGTCTGCCTTTAGTGCATAACTCTTCTTATTCAAAGATTTTAGATTAATTTTCTGCAATAATAATAGTGAATTATGTATTTTATTTAATATCTAGGAAAATGGGCAAAGAAGTGTTTGCGGGTCAACCCTCCATAATAAAAACAGTAATAATGAGGCATTTCAACCTTTGATACGATCTATTATCTAACCTGCCGACCTGATATCTATAGTTGTGAACTTGTGATATGTTACAGGTTTCCACTATATGCAAAAGCTGCCCTTTGTCAAGCATGTTACAGTGCATTGCGCCTCACAAGTGATTTGGAGAAGAAAAGTTCTGAGCTTTTAGAAGCGATACCCAAGCCATTTTTATCACTTCACTTACGTTTTGAGCCCGATATGGTAGCTTATAGTCAGTGTGAATACAAAGGGCTTTCTCCTGAATCTATGGAAGCTATAGAGGCTGCACGTGGGGATCGACAACCGTGGACTGGTGAAACCGCCCGAATTTGGAGAAACCGTGGAAAATGCCCACTTACTCCTAATGAAACCGCTTTCATTCTTCAATCTCTATCAATCCCAACAAACACAAACATTTACTTAGCTGCAGGAGATGGGATTATGGAACTAGAAGGATTAACGTCTGTTTACACGAATGTTGTTACAAAATCATCTCTTTTGAGTGGTGAAGATTTCAAGATTATGCATGGGAACACGAAAGCTGCACTGGATTATTATGTATCGATCCATTGTGATGCTTATGTGGCGACATATTTTGGTAACATGGATAAGATGGTAGCAGCAATGAGAGCTTACAAAGGGTTGTATAAAACCCTTTTCTTAAGTAGGAAGGCTTTTGCAGACTTCACTTCACAGGGGTTGAAAGGGAAAGAATTGAGGGAAGCACTCAGCAAGGCTCATCATGATGATTTTGTAATGGGTAGAGGTTCTGCTCTGCCAGATTGCTTTTGTGACTTCAAATTATGATTTTTCCCCTTGTTTTTGGGTCAGTCTTGTTGTTAGTACCACTCTTTGTTACAGCGCAATTGAATTCCTTGTTTGTAAAATTTTACAATCACCAAAAAACAATTATCAATAACTGATAAGCATATGATCCTCTAATTAAAGTTTTTTTTCTTTTAGTTTTTAGGCAATGCCAATCCATTGAACAAGGCATGAGAGATAAGATAAGCAAGTATTAAACAGATGATATAACTCCCTTTTGTAGAAGGCTGCTGAAAACTGATAACATTGAATTTAATAATGGGGAGGCTATAACTTTAAACAACTCAATTTGGATATCACTCAAGTTAACGCTGAATCTGTTCATGTTTGCTACTCACTGGGAGCATTTTTGTATGATCCGAGTGTATAAAAAAGTCAAACCAAGCTGCAAATGACCGGATGACTTTGGGAATTCTGGATATCAATCTTTGGATGTAATTGCGAGTAAACCCAAAGCACCAATAAGAACATACTGCAACATCGCAAAAGAGCAACATTAGGGTTGTATGCAATAAACATAGACTTTGGAGTATTTTCCACGAGTTTTATTCGTTCGACTTATTTGAACTATTCAGCTTTTTAGCTAAGAAAGTTTGATTCACTTGTTGATGTAAAACACAACCCAAACCCATTCATTAAATAAGCTGTTGAAGTAAAGAACATTAAGCTGCTTCAACACGAAACCAGAATTACACATACCTTAATAATAGGATTTTCGGTCATGATGATTGTAACCCAACCAACATAAGGTAAAAACCTGCACATGAACAATGACTTTTAGCTCTAACATTATCAAACATTTGATTTCTAATCTAAACTTGAGTCGTTCATCTGATTTTTTTTTTCTTCTTCATCAACCAAGATGCTGTCAAAACTGGAGATTAAATGCCAAAACAAGTACGCAGAAGAACCAAAATTATATAAGTTAAGATCGATAAAACACACGCACAATAGAAGTCACAGGAAATATAAAATTAAAAACCAGATATAAGTGGTTTAACGATTCATCTACATCAAGGGTTGTTAGAATACTGCTTGATGAATTCTGTAGTATCATTCAACTGAAGGAAGGCATGCAATAGATAAAACATAGAAGAATGTTCAATATAGTCCATACTTAATTCATAGTCCTAAGGTACTAATTTTAACCTTTGGATCATGGCATCAGGGTCCAGATTGCATTTTAAAATTTTGGGCGGAGGGGCATTTTCGTAATTCACATGTGATGCTTTTACAAATCACATGTGATTGTATATTGAATCACCTGTGATTGCATATTAAAATTTTAGGACTATGTCTTTTACATGAACTTTATTGAACACAACTCCACTAAACACCGACATTCTCGCTGCTTAATTATAATAACCTTTTTCTTCTTGCACATACTTCAATCTACACTCTTAAAATGGTTTATGGCCCTTAATCTGTCTTCATGTTTAATAATAAGCTATGCTCTTATAATGCTGCATTTTTTAGTCTAATATTTGTGCTAATTTATGGTGGGAATACAATTAAAAAGATAAGAACTTGATACCAAATAAGATATTAAAAGAATTGCTTCTTCCAAATATCATTGAATCTATACACATCTTAGTCTTACCCCACGGCTCTACCCATGACGTGGTGGTGCTGAAGCCACTGCTGACCAGGTGCATATAGAACTCGGTCATCCTGATCATTATTATCCCCTGAGAGTGAGAGAGAGAGAGAGAGAGAGAGAGAGGACGTCAATGAAGAACATTTTTAGTAAACAACTTTTACATTGTTTCAAAAATATACCTTTTGTAAGGACATCAACATCTGTTGTATCATTTCGTTCATGAACCTGTAAAAAGAAACAATAAGATGCACCATTTACATTAACAAGATGAACGAAAAGCCCCCACCCCACCCTCTGGGTTCCCAATTTGAATGTGGTTTTGACTAGGCACATAGTTTAGTAGAGCTTGTTTGACTACTAGCCAAGTATCCAAAATACATGGTAAGATAATGAAATTAATGGACCAAAACCAATTATATCTATATCCTGCAATGACCATTAATGAGCAGAGAGGTAATCTGGAATGAAGCTTTATCAAAACGAAAATATTGTTTTATTGAAATCTATAAATAAAATCATTGCATTTATTCTGGAGGAAGTAATGATTAAAATATATCAATCTATATAGATGATGTAGAGGTCTGCAGCAGACAGCAGTAGGTAATTATATAAATCCATAACGTGTGAGAGACACTTGAACTCTTGTCCCACCAATAGAACTTCTATGGTTCATCACAAAAACGAACACGTCTGAATGATTATAAGTTATACTCACTTAAATATGTTTGGAATTCCTTTCACAAATGACATGCTATAGAAGTTTTTACAATATAAACTAATTAAAAGTTACCACAAAATTATTGCAATAAAACTGCAAACACCCATGCTCAAATCACACAATTATCAAGTATAATAGCAATACCTTGATTACACGATGGACGATTGGAATCTCACGGCGCTGAATGAAATTAAAAAAAACAGAAGGAAAAAAGAACAAACTTTAGAGACTCACAAAAGTAATAAAGATCCAAAGAGCATGCACGTAGTAAGTAACTAAGTAAGCAAAACCATAGGCTATCAAAAGGAAACAGAATTCTTACATCGATGTTGAATACAACAATTTCACCCGCACGAATAGGGTCTTCACCCATTCGTAAGAACAGAATATCTCCCTGCAAATGTAAGAGAGTCAGTATTAAGAAAATATTGAAGCATAAAAGAATTCACCTATCTCACACATAAGTGAAAATTATCAATAAAACTATTTCATGTCTTTGTTCGTGAATTGAACAAAAGACACTCAAACGGTTGGATTATAATATGCCACATGATCTTTATTTACGATAGATGCAAACATCTACAAAGATACAATCCCTTAAATTCCACAGTGATTATAAGGTGTATTGTGGTCAAATCAGCAACTGGACTCACTTTAAGAGTATAGTTGCTTGTGTAGAAACTTATGACTCTTGTATAAAATTCGAATGATAATTGACAAAGGTCAGAAATACCCTCTGGAATGCGGGTTCCATGCTTTCAGAAAGAACGACAACAACAGGTGACTCGCTCCCAGTTACACACATCAGAGACTTCCATATAATTAGTGCAGATGAAACAATCAAACCTGAGGCCAAAACATCAAGGTATTTAAGGTAATCTGGTAAGAACATGGTATATCAAGGAACACTTTGCATCATGAATTGTTGTTGTGTCATTCTTTTATTTTGGCAATTTATGTTCTCAAGGACCAACCCACGTCCAACCATTCTACATGTTTGTGAATACATTTCTTTGCAATTTCAAGCATACGTCCGCCCGGGTTACTGACACCATTCCAAGTCAAATTATATTGATTACTAGGAGATGAAATCAGTGTAGGAAACAAAATTTGCAAAAAAAGTTTGGTTTTTTTCTAGTGTAGATTGCTGATAAGGATTTTCAGTTCACCTCATTTCTCAGACATTTATCAAGACTCTAGGGTTAATTGCATTTTCCAATTTCAACACATACACAAAAAAGGGGGGAATTGAAATACGCTCCATCTTGGTACATTCTTTCTCAATTAGGTTTTCCTATTGTTCTTTCACATTAATGTTAACTATGTTTAGTCCGTAAGAATGGAACTCTAATTCAGAAGCATTCCAAAAACCTGATCGGAAGAATTCAATAAAAATAAATAGAAAAGGGAAATAGAGAAGTGTGAAATGAATTCAAGAGATTAGGCAGACAGGCATTAACTTGTGAAGAAGGAGAAAGAGTAGCTTACCCAGAGTGATAACCTGCTCTAAAGCCTGTCTGACATTAATGGACTTGAAAGATTCAATTGAATCTCCGATGAAACCCATCGTCCCAAAGTTGACTCTGTTTCCGGAAATTTGATCCTCGTACGTATGTACTAATGCTTGTGACTTCACTTTAATCCGGAGTGTATGCGCGATTATTGTGCGTTTTATTTATTTCTCTTCTTTTTCCCCCATTAGTTAAATGGTAATTGTTAGAATTATTATTATTATAACTTGTAATAAATGTCTGTTTTTTTGTCACTAAATCTAGATGAACCTTAACATTATGTATTAATTTGATCACTAATTTGAAAGTTTTCTAATACCCCTGATTAGAACAAAAATAGTCGGTACAAAATTTTATACATCATTAATTTGTACCATATGAATTAACTACTTATATCTTACTGTATATTGCTAAAAATGGTTAACTATAGATTAATTTTTTTATCGAGTTTTGTCTTGGCCTTTTGGCACATAACGAGTAAAACAATGATAAATGTCGTAGGATAAGAAATTTTAAAAAAAATAACCAAATTAAAAGTAAGCCAAACTCATAAAATTGGTGTTTAGACATGCACCATAGTTTATGATATTAATCACTAATTTTTATAATTCAATATAGTCAAACTCACTAGGAAAATATAAAAAGTAGACATCATAACTAATCAAAAATGTTAAAAGTATAGACTAAGGTATCCAAAATTCTTAGTATAGGATGCATGGATCATAACCCTAATAAAATTTTAGTAGGAAAAATACAACACTACCTATAGCCTCAAACCGCACTTCAATCAAGAAAAGGCAAGAAAGTATGTAATAAAATGTTTAGTCAAAAAGATGATGAGATCGTCCCCATATCCATCGTTAGCAATCATTTAAGAAATAAACAAACAGACATCCACGTCGTTCGTGAATTTTCACATTAATTAAACGAGCTGTACGTTTTCACAATAATTAAGATAGTTTATTTACGATTTACGTTGTTTAATTTAAACGTTTAAAGGTAGGCAGCTTTATGTATTTGAAAATTTGTTTACCAGCAATGATTTTAATATATGAAAACCGATATAAATAATAAATCTCTGTCTAATTTTTTTTTATGCAAAGCGCCACAAAACTTTCTGATCTCCAGCAAAAACTACCAAAATCACCTATCGACTCAAAACCCACAAACACTGCCATACACAAAGATATTAACGTTGAAGAAAACTTTCACGCTTCAACATTTTCGGTTGCTTGACGCACATCAGTCACATATCTACAAAATATTGTAAAAGAGGGTTAAAATCGGATGAGTATTAAGATATCCGAGAATTGTGATGCCGATAGATAAAGCGCTATAAACAAACATTTGATAACAATTCTTTCAACCTAAAATAGGACCAGAGACAAGTTTTCAACTAAGAGAGTGTTTGACTTAGCTTATCATAGACTTATTTATTCGGTTTATAAAAAATCAAGCTCAATTATTGTGACATTTTATTCTAACTTATGAGCTTGTTATGACTCAAGTTAAGAAAATAAACTAAATATATGAAAAATAAGCCTAAAAAGGCTTATGGTAGGGTTCGGCTTTGACAACAAACACCCCCTAATTACCAACACCACCAGATGTGACTAGGGCCATCAATAGGTCGGATCATGATCTAGATTCGATCCGATCTGCTCCATTTAAATGATCCAACGGGTCAAAAAATCCGATCCATTGACCCAATAAGAGATCCAATAGGTCGATCCTTTTAATTAGATCACTACATGGGTCGATCCAAGATCTGTCTGAGTCGATCCATTTAGCTTAACTAAATAATAAATTATATATATTTATAGATAGGGTGAGGATCAAGTAAAAAGTATATTAACGTAAAAATGGTAAGAGGCAATAAAAAAATCCTTTTTATTGATTAAAACTAGTTCTTCATCGATTTCTTTTTGATGAATCCAACATATTCATCACTTTTTACACACCAAAAGAGATTTTCAAATACAGATTTTGAAACCAAATTTTTGGAATAATTTGGTGATGAACAAAATGCTTTCATCTAAAAAGTGATGTATATGTTGGATTCATCAAAAAGAAATCAATGAAGAACTAGTTTTAATCAATAAAGATGATGAACTAACAATTATCAGTTGATGTATATACTGAAAAACTATCACTAATCATCCCTCTTACACTTTGTACTTTAATTTACCTTTTATTTGATCTCATCCCTTTATAGATATATCTGTGGTCCACACTTTCACTTTCAAAGACCTGGACCTCGTGACTAATCTTAGAAAACGAATTCACACTTTCAAAGTTCACCGTCGTATTACCTGTTTACCACCGCAGCTCCAGCCTCCGTCAACGTTCACCGTCGACCGCCTCCGTCGACTTCCTCCGTCAACCTTCACCATCGACTGCCTCCGTCGACGTTCACCGTCGACTGCGTTCGTCAACGTTCACCGTCGACTGCCTCCGCAACCACCAGCTCCTTCAACCTCTCACTCCGGCGATTTTCTACCGGCCTTAAACGAATCGTCGTATTACCACCACAGCTCCAGCCTCCACTCACTGGCGTCACCACCAACTCCTTCAACCTCTCACTCCGGCGATTTTTTACCGACCCACATACTGAACAGACTCTTGAACGACATCGGGACTTCGGGTAATGATTCTTGCTCAATCTTACTTTGTTTGTTATCAACAGGAAGTCAGGAACTGTGTATGGAAGTCTGGATAACCCGAAACCGACTTTCAATAATGGTGTCAATCTAAGATCTGGGCTTAACAAGATTTCACTACTAAGCATTGTTGTTGTAACTTGTATTAATTTTTTATCTGCCAAAACATTGGTCCACATTTTGAGACATGGAATGTTGGTGTTCTTGATCCAGTTATGCTTTCTGGTCCACATTATAAGGTCTAATATTATGGATGTTTAGTGAATCTTATTTCAAATTTTATATAATCTCTCACAATTAATTTTGATTCTTGAGTTTTGAATGATTAATAATCTGATCATATAAGGTCTAATTACAATCTGGAGGATACAATTGGTGGGGGTTAGGGGGGGTGGGGTGGGTTGAGGGTGGGGTATTACATAAATAAAAATAAATTAGTAATATTAAATGAGTCACTCCGGGTCACGGTTCATTAATAATTGATCCGATTCAAATCCAATTAAATGGATCTTCATGTTAATAAATCAGATCCAAATCCAATTAAATGTGTCAACGAGTCAGGTCAAATCTTTAACCGATCCAATCCGATCCAAACCATTGACAGCCCTAATATGACTGCGTATCTCAATAAGAGGGCCCCCAAAGCTTACTTCTCCTGTATATGGTAGGGTTCAGGTTTGGCAACAAAATACACCTACAACTCTTTGGTGCATGATCCAAAGATTAATTCTTTTTCTGCATATGGTAGGGCTAGGGTTCGCCAACAAAGTAGGGATTCTCAAAATTTCTTCAAAAAGAGAAGTGAATAGTAAACTAAGCCCATTCACCAATATATAAATAAATTTAAAAGGGCAAAAAACGTCACAAACTAAGCCCACATGCATTGTAATGTCAGAAGTTCAAGGGTAGTAAACAGTTGGTAGGAATCTGAAATTTCAAGTATCAACCGTCTGTTTTTAATACCGAAGCAAGGCAAGCTAAGTTGTGTCCAAATAAACCAATAAGAAAATTCAAAGTAACCAGTAAGTCTGCAAGTAATTACCAAATACCGGTCATACTAGAAAAGATGAGATAAGAAAAATTCTTGATAGTTGCAAAAACTCAGAACATCAACTGGTCTAATTCGCTTAATACACTGAAATACATGTGCCATTGTCGTCGATCACACTCCACTTCCGCTTTGAAATATTAGTCATTAGAGTCCATCCACAGGTTGAATGACCTCTCCTTATGATGGCACTGCACAAAACAAGGCTCCGAAATGACCACCCAAATAAAAGAATAATGACGTTATTTAAATCAGTATCAAAACCGGTTGAGGCATACTACAAGGTTGAATAAAAAAGCAGTTTAAAAAAAATATGGGGAATATAGCCATATAGGTCAAGATTCAAGAGTAGCCTAATGAGTACCATAGAACCTCCAACCTAAATCACATTATCCAAACTTTTAGATTACTATTAAATAAAATACTGTTAGCAATCACATTTGATGCATTAAATGTAAATTTAAAAAAAAACTTGGCTGAACAGAAAGTGCTCTGTCTCGACCATACCTGACTCGTTACACCCTGCACCAAAAACTACCCATTTGGACCAGCCTTCCAACCCACCCACCCATCCATCTTGCCACCCCCCAGGTGCATGCATTTATGCAGATTGAGGGTACAATGTAACTCCATGTTCACAGGTTATAGATGGAAATTAATAAGAGGGGGAAGAAAGTATAATAGAATAAGGTTTCCCTGAATTTTATTTTTATTTTTGGTGAGAAAAATGAACTGGCGGGAAAGTTCTCTCCAAAAAGAAAGGAGGAATAAGGTGAGAGTTGTTTGACTAGATGTGGGAAAGTTTGAAAGAAAGGAAAGCAAAGTGTTTCTACTTTTTACTTGATGAATGAAATACCCCCAATCTAAACCAACATATATTAGGAACAATGTATAATGTATGTGCATGCCTCCAGACTATTTATCTTTATTCATTAAGGCCGTGATATATTAATATCCGCACCTAAGTAGTCTTGTGACACTAATTTCAACCAACAGCCTCCAAAAGACAGTGTATTAAAAAACTTAAATTGTCAGATATTGTCTTTTCAAAAAACTTGTTCGTTTTCATCATCTGGCATGCTTTTAGTCTGAATTGTTAATAAATGACACAAGATACAAACTTAGGAGGCCTATATGATACGTAGCTTATTTACAAGGGTGACCTTAATGAAAAAGGTTGAATACTAGTGCCATTCACATACATAATCCCTATATTATACAAAATAATATTATTGTAACAAAAAATTATTCTTTCCATTATCGGCTATTTTCTTCTCTAAATTTCTTTCGCCAATCAAACTCATAACACACCTAAATACTGAATGCAATTCATAAGCCAAAGCAGTAATACTGCAGTGAATTAAATTATGTATTGTATATAATAACATGGATAATGCAAAAAAGGCCATACTGTAAGTCGAAGTATCAATTTGCTCTGGAAGCTCCTTTATGTCAACCTCAAACCGTTCCTGCACCTGCACCATATAAATGGTATGAAATTAGAAAGCCAGAGCAAAAAAAGACCTTTTAGGATTACATTTACAACCAACATCATGAAGCAATCACCTGATTCAGAACATCAGAGTCTGAAGCAGATGCTACAAAAGTGATTGCAAGACCCTTTGTACCGAATCTGCCAGCTCTTCCCACCTACCAAAACATTTTAAAGAACAAAAAAACAAAACAAGTTTAAATATGCAATCCCTAAAAGGTAGTGAGAACGTTGCTTTATGAGTCTCTAAAGTTCAAACTAAAACCAACCCTGTGCAGATATGTATCAGCAGAATCTGGCATGTCATAATTTATAACAATATTAACACGCTCAATGTCTATTCCCCGTCCAACTAAATCAGTTGCAACAAGGATTCTTTTTAACCCCTCCTTGAACCCCTTGTAGCGTGTCAACCTGACAGAGAATTTTCACAAGTCAAACAAACACAACCAGAATATCCTAGTAAAATGAACAAGTAAATTCAGAATATAAACACAGCCTTTATGTTGAAAATATGCAAAACTAAATTGGGTAAAAGTTGCAAAGTACTTGCCTTTCTTCTTGAGACATTCCAGAATGGATACAAATAGAAGGGAAATTGCACTCAACAAGTAATTTGTTAAGCTCAGCAGCTCTGCTGACACTCTTGACAAAAATTACTACTTGGTTAAAATCCAAGGCATCTAGAAGGTCATTTAGTTTGCGATTCTTCTCCATCTCACCCAGTTTTATGTAATGCTAAGAGAAAATGTTAATCATATACCATAAGTACACTTCTGTCCAATTAATTATAAATATATATCATTCAAGATTGCAATGGACAAGTACCTGGACAAGCCCATGAAGGGTTAATTTAGCTTCATCGTCAACATAAATTTCCATCGGCTGAAATAGTCAAATGTCATGTGTCAGTTCTTTTTAACTCAATTCTGCACTTACTAAGAAATTACAATATATAACTGGCGCAACTACAACCGAGAAACGCATATCTTCAATATCTCATAGAGGTGACAATCTCAACCTATTTACCTAGAATGGGTCGATACGGGTTAATTTTATCTCTAATGGGTTAATATGTTGATTTAAAATATTAAAACAGGTAGCTAAAAAAGATGCAGGTCAAAAAAGCTGAAAGTAAGGCATAAAACCACCCAAGTCACTTTATTAGCCGAGATTGATTATGGTTTGAAACAATAATATCCAGGACAAAAAATGTTCTGGATCAACCATCCCCTTTTTTGTACCAATAGGTAGGTACTTGGGTCAACCCAAACCCATTTTGGTTTCCCAAATTCGTCGCACACAATTTCCCACCCCTAATATCTCACATAACACTAGATTCATTGATAAACAATCAGATAATAAAAAAGGTAACAGTCTATTACATCTTGCATAAACTTTTTGCACACTGGTCGAATCTCCTTGCTTAGTGTTGCAGAGAACATCATTACTTGCTTGTCATGAGGAGTCATCTTAAAAATCTCCTGCACATCTCTTCTCATATCTGCAGACCACAAGTAAAGACCATTAAACATACATGCCAAAAATGTACAATATAAGACAAAACATAAAGACAACATACCAAGTGACTCGAGCATTTTGTCACACTCATCAAGGATAAAATGCCTAACGTTCTTCAATCCAAGATCCTTGTCTCTAGCAAGCCCTAATACTCTTCCAGGTGTACCAACAACGATATGAGGACATTCATTCTTCAGTAGTTCTTTATGGATCTTGACATTGACACCTCCATAGAAGACAGCAACTTTGAGCTCAGGCAAGTATCTACTGAACCTTTCAAACTCATGGCAGATCTGTATTATTATAAAAATAATGAGAAACGGGTGATAAATAAACATAGTCATATAGTTGGACGGTTAACATGCCAATCTCACCTGATAAGCTAATTCTCTGGTATGGCAAAGCACAAGAGCAGCAACCTGACCTGCCACAGGCTCGATCTGCTGTAGTGTAGACAGGACAAACACGGCGGTTTTTCCCATCCCAGATTTTGCTTGACAGATGACGTCCATTCCTAAGATAGCCTGGGGTATGCACTCATGTTGCACTGATGAACCAAAGAAAATCCCATCGAATGAATCCTTCAAAGTTAAAATGACGGCTTTTCCCCACAATGGAAAGGTTTACCAAACCAGTAATCTGGCTGAAATCATGAACATGGAAATAAGAATTACCTGAAACAAAACAGGAAGGAAAAAAAATTAGCTGAAGTTTGAACCCCTCTTTCTTGGATCGTTGTTTGAGACAGACTGATTGAGACAGATCTAGAGATACACATGTACAACACCAAGAAAAAAATATACGATATGCTACCTAGATCTACTAGTATGCAATCTGCAATTGCACACAAAAGTGAAAAACACTTCATATGTAAATTGGAAAATAAATCATGTGCGTCTGTATTCATTGGCATTCAGAAATGAGCAGTCAAAAGCTATGAAGCATGATTGAAGGTAGAAAGAAAAATCATACACGATATGCTACCTAGATCTACTAGTATGCTATCTACAATTGCACATGGAAGTGAAAAATACTTCACAAAATTAAAAGATAAATCATGTGCTTCTGTATCCATTGGCATTCAGAAATGAGCACTGAAAAGCTATGAAGCATGATTAAAAGGTATAACATACATAATACCATAAATAACATCGGTGTACAACTTGCAGACAAAAGAGAAGATTACTTCATAGATAAATTGAAGAGTAAACCAACCATCAGATTCTGTTTGCATCCCACATTCAGAGATGGTCACTCAAATGCTAAGAGAGGATGATTAATAGGTTTACCACTTTACCTACAGAATGAATTTGTGCTGGAATACAAGAATACTATAATACCTGATGCGTTAGCTCTACATACATGTACAATGCACTATGTGTCTATGCCTCAAGTAATGCAAGTTTAATACACTTATGCTTATAGGTACTTCCTAACTTACAAGGACATGAGTCAAAGAGTTAGTGAGTTACTCCAGGTTATACACTTCAATCCATTTATTGAGAAAGAACATCAAAGGTACAAGACTTTGCCTTCTGAAGGATGTTCAAATCCAGAATCTACAATGGCTCGAAGAAGCTCTGGTTTCAGCAAGAAGTCTCGAAATCCTGAGCTATGAATTCCAACATAGCCCCTGCAATATCAAGTGAAGTATCACACCATAAGTTGGAGCCTGAAAACCAGACTTTAAAGGAAACAAGATCTACCCCCGGAGTCATCTTTAAAAATAAATCCCAACAAGTCAAATTATTACAGCAATGATGCACATTCATATTCAACTAAGAGCAGAAACAAACTTTCAACCATTTCCATGAACTCGCATAACTGGTAGAGGTAACTTTATTAAAAAAATAATTGCCTAAATAAGAGATAAAAATTCAGTCTACTTATGTGCAAATGGGAAGATTTGACTATTTGAGTTGTATTTTATAGCTAACAGTTTGAGCCTGACAACCATACATTAAAGGAAACAAGACCTACATTCAGAGTAGTCTCTAAAAACGTGAATCCCAACAAGTCAAATTATTGAAGCAATAAAGCAAATTCATATTCAACTAAGAGTAGAAACAAACTTTTAACCATTACATAAGCTAACATAACTGATTTGGTAGAGATAAGTTTTTTAAAAGAATAATTGGCTAAATAAGAGAAAAAAACTCAGCCTACTTATGCGCAAATGAGAAGATTTGAAGTGTAATTATAGCTAAGGAGTCACACAGGTATAATCACAATTCACAAATAGAGCTATAATGAAACTAGTTCAAACAGCTTAGATGTCACCACAAGATAATCAAATGCTTAGAACCTCCTAATGTATTTTATTATAAAAAGTATGTACCATAAGAAATTAAGAAAGAGAGTATCAAACAAACAAAAACTACAGAAATACGATTATGGATAGGAAGTCTATATTAGTAAATGATGTGGTCTAATCACAACCTACTTAAGAAGCACTTTGCAAGAGCAGAACTATATTCTTGTTCAACTTAATATGATACGCCATACCAGACAAAGTACTCATTAGAAGACTGACTTAGCATTATTGAATCGTGTACAAGCATTGAGGTCAGACAGATGATTTCGATCATCTATTAATTCCCTGTCTCAAACCTGCAACTTACTTCTAACAGATGGTTCACTAAAAAGCATGTCCCAGACTCTCAAATAACAAACTTGGTGTTCAAAAGATGTCCATAATTTAAAAGTTAAAACCACTGGTCCACAGTTGATTTTGTATCGACAATTATTATATCAAGGCCAGTTCAACCGGCCGTATATTATGTTGCAACCATGTCAAGAGCAATATCAAGTTACTGTATTATCCAAAGCAACTAATTTTAAAAATTAAAATACATTGTAGCTATAAGCTAATTGTAAGAAACTATCGTACTTTTCCCTTGCATTATATGCTTAACACTAACAAGTGACATGAGATCAAACAGTTTCAAACCCTAATTTGATAACGTTGGTATCATGTTACCAGCACTATACACACACAAGGGGGGAGACGAGCAAAGAATTGAGGCTTACTTCTTAATGGTCTCCGAACCAGGTTTTCCATTGACGGAATCGGGGGCTTTTTCATCTTCCTCTTCGTAATCGATAAGCTCCTCCTCGTAGGCGTCGTTTTCCTTTACTTCCCCCATGAAACGTCCTGCTGCCAGAAAAAAAAAACATAGCTTGATTATTATCGACTAATAAAATCCATAGCTCTTAAAAAAATAATAGAAACCTGCAATTAGGGTTTATGTATACCTTTTTAAAACAAAAGGATCGAGCAAACACCTGCCCTCTTGTGGCTGAAGGGCGTCGAGATAGATCTTAGATGAAACGTCTACCAGACAACCTGAAAGAGAATAAACAAAATCTAGGGTTTCAGGGAAGAGGGACTGAGGGAGACCGGAGGGGAAGAGACGGTTAATAGCTTACACTGGTGAATTTATAGATGAATGCTTGTGTTGCGTGAAATCACATTCCTGCCCTACACTCCGATCAAAATTTTCCACTCAAACTAGTGATACCCGAATTGTTATCGGCTACGTTATTTTAAATAAGATTTATATACAGAACACACATCTTCTAATTTAGGGGTGAGCAGAAAAAACCGAAACTGAACCACCGAACCATTGTAAAAACCGATGGTTTTGGTTTTTAATTTTCAAAAAATCGAAATTTTCGGTTTGGTTCGGTTCCTGATTTTAAAACCGCCCATAAAAACCGAACCAATATATATAGAACCGAACCGATTATATAGAAACCGAACCGAATCATTGCATATACTTAGGGTTTACTTAGGTATTAGGTTATATTTGTGCCGTCGACTGCTCCCCATTCCCCCGTTCCGTATTTCGTAGTACGAGAGAGTGAGAGACTCCCTGGTCGACACTGGTCTTAGTCGGCAGTTCCCATCTCCCTTCGACGGCCAACGATAAACCTCAGTTACGCTCCCTTCAACGGCGAACGCTCGTCGCAGTCGGCAGACGCCATCTCCCCTCATCGCCGGTCGCGCAGTCACCATCTCCCTCATCGCCGGCCGTTCGCAGTCGACATCTCCCTCATTGCTTGTTGCTCGCAGTCGCCTCTCCAGCCCCAGGTAATCATATTCGACTTTGGTTTAGCAATTGTTTGTTGTTTGTTGTTCATTTTTCTGAAAATCAAATTGTTCGGAACTGAAATTTCATTGGTAATCATTCATTGATTGTTTGTTTGTTCAGAATTGAAATTTCTCCAGCCCTAGGTAATCATTCATTGTTTGCTCATAGCAAATCAGCAAGTGTTTCTAATCAAATTCGAGTTTGGTTTAGCAATTGTTTGTTGTTTGTTGTTCATTAGTTAAAAAAAACTCAAAACTGAAAAACCGAACCAAAAACCGAAAACCGAACCAAAAACCGAATACAAAACCGAAAACAGAAAAACCTAATGGTTTTGGTTTTGGTTTTTCCAAAAACCGAAATTTTCGGTTTGGTTTCGGTTTTACCCAAAAACCGAACCAAACCAAACCAAACCGAGCACACCCCTATCTTCTATATTCTAATCTTCTAATACATATAAAAATTAATTTAAAATAAACTATTAAATAATCTAAACCCTTCATTTAATAAAATTTTTAAACTTATACGTTAATTTCTTTGATTTTAAAATTTTTAATTTTGACTTTTTAAAATCAAACTAATTTGAATTACATAAAGATAGCACTTAATTAAATCAACAATAAATATCAAAAAAGTATAAACAATTAAACAATCAAACAATCGTAAATGTCAAAAAATTAATAAATTATAAGCTACTTCAAAGCCGTACTTTTTTTCTTTATCATTTTTCATATAAATATTAATAATGACTATTTTGGAATTAAGTGATAATTTTTTACCTTTTTGTAGTGCTTCCATCGCTGATTTTGGAATTGACGCCGTCTGTCATCATTATTTTAAACTCTCATTCTTTTCGTGTTTTATAAGCATTTAGTACCGTTTTTTAATGTTTAATATTTATTATTTTTTTAAATCATCTCGTGTGTTACACGAACATTTAAACTAGTAATATAAATAAAAGACTAACATTTATCAACTTATGTAAAAGATCTTGGTCATTCATTTAATTATAATTAAATCCTAACCAATAATTTGATCAAAATTGAAAGTCTAATTTTGACTTTAAGTAGTAAAAATTGAAAACCTGATTTTTAAAATTTAGTTCTTATAGAAGATAAGATAGTTAGTAAAAATATTATTTAAATTATAAAATAAAGTTAATATATTTGTTAAGAAAATATATTTATGTTATTCGAAATTAATTTAAATACAAAAGTATACCTTAATAAGATTAAAAACAATGTATATACTAATTAATTATAGTAATATTATTTAATTTAACCATGAATAATATCTATTTAATTCAAACTTTATATCCGCTATATTAAATTAGGAAAATAAACATTCAAGTTTTTTATCATTATCTATAATTATTATTTATAATAAAAATCTAATTGTAATTAACTTTTAAATTGTTCTTATTGTTATCATCGTCTACTTTTCTATTTCAACTACCTTAAATATGAAATTCTTTTAGTTCTTAAAAAAGTGCATATTATGCTTCTCTTTCATCAATACAAATAAATTATATATTTAAATAAACAAACATGAAATAATACCTTCATGATTACACCCGTGTGTCTTACACGAATGTTTAAACTAGTATATACAAACATATAGACATGCACAGTTTTCAAACTATCATAAACTTTTAAAAGTCATTGATAAAAACAAATAGTTAGACTTAAAAAATAAATAACACAAACAATAGACAAATTTTAGTATTCAAGATAAATATAAAACATATTACCAGTATATAAGATGATACATAAGAGCATGAAAAATAAACCGTTGACATATCCATAAATGATACATAAAGAACATGCAAGAAAAATATATTTGTTAACATGGTTGATGCATTAATCACTTGGTTCTCCATGATTATTCATCTTGATATATAACTAATGTTTATATTATAATCATTATATTAGTTAATAACAAGATTTTTCTTAATCCGCGCGTTGCGGCGGGTTTATAATAATCGCATATATAATATGAATTGCTAAGAGTGATGCTTTTACGATGTATAAAATTTATAAAAGCAATTTTTTCCTTGTATGTTTGAATAAATGTTGACTATAGTACATTAAACACAAAAGTAGTGTTTTTAAGTTAGAGTACTACTTTTATCCACCTACTTAATTATCCTAAAAACTCAATATTTGACATATGTAATACAATAATATTCTTTATCATATTATCACTTGATTTTGACACATACGTAAACCAGAAGAAGATATGTCAAGGAGGTTGTCGCCTCTCTTAGGGTGGTGGTATCTTTGGCAGGTATCCGTTACCCTTTCTGACTTGCAACTTATCCATACGATATCCGATGATCGTAACGAGGATATATCTGGAACTCTACGTAAAACCATTTAGTATCTCATACCTTCTATCCACGTTTGTCAACTTTTATTTCATGACATATTTAATCACTTTTATAAATTCGGTATGTCACATGTTATGTGTAGTTAACTAATTTGATATAGTTGAATAAAAGCATGCTATGAGTTAATAGATTAAAAGTTAATACATGGTTTTAAAGTAAAAGAAGAGTTGACACAAATGAATCATGATATTACTGTTAACATGTTTACGGGAATTACCTCGTTAATAGACAAAAGGCGTAAGCAATTGCTGATAAGATAAACCATGAGGGGT
Source organism: Pulicaria dysenterica (assembly GCA_947179395.2). Classification (NCBI taxonomy): domain Eukaryota; kingdom Viridiplantae; phylum Streptophyta; class Magnoliopsida; order Asterales; family Asteraceae; genus Pulicaria; species Pulicaria dysenterica. The sequence continues at coordinate 78,793,682 of OX359293.1, read as the reverse complement.
TATGTAATACCGTAAAATTAGGATAATACAAAATAAAAAAAACTTGAGTTAATCGGCCAACAATAATAAAATATGAAATCAAACTAACTCAAGATAGATAGGCTTTAGCCCATATCATATCAACAAATTAGCCCTAATCCTTAATTTAACCACATGTACGACTCAAGTTTGAATGTGGGCAACAAATACTCGATTGAATCGGCATTCCTCCAAGAAATTCTCCAACGAACTCCTATATATATGTACTCGAATGTTTGGCCCCACCCTTTGACCGTGAACCATCATTGTATGTACTTGAAATTGAGAGTGCGTGAGAGGTTTATGACTGGCGATTGATGATTGTAGAAGGCTGAATTGAAGCACCAACTGAAACCTTCAAGCGGAGCGACGCAGGGTAGCAGCCTATTAAGCTTGATTGGGGACGAATTCAACTTTGATGTGGCAAGCGGTCCCGTCTCTCCACTCCACCCTAAATTCATTATCTACAAAATATCTTGATTTTCATCATTGTTATATCTGATGAGAGATAGGAGATTAGGGGTATGTTGGTGAGATAGCAATATCAAACCTTAATCAAACCTATCTATTAAGTAAAATAGGATTTGATGTTAACAAAACCATATATTCAGTTTTGGACTTAGATTGATGAAAAACATGTGTTGTTTTTCTATATGAGACTTAAAGAATTTCTAAGTAAGAAATGTCAGCTGACGAATCATAGTGTCAGCTGAACACTGAGTATCAGCCAAAGGACCAGCTTCAGAAAGATCAGCTGAGAAGAAAAGATCAGTCAAAGAGCATCAGCTGAGGAATCACACTGGATCAGTTGATGGCCTAGAACCATCATCTGATGAAGATTTCAAGATCAGCTGAGCAGTCAAGGATCAACTGACACAATCACAGTTATCAGCTGATGCCTCCCATTTGTCAGATAAGGTATTTATTACTTATCCAATCTTTTTCTCATAAGCTGACACTACTTAAAATGACTAGCTGAGCTTTTGGGAACAGCTGACAGTTTAGTTTGATCAGTTTACTAGCTGCACGTTGGTTTGTATTATCAGCTGAGCAATTTGATCAGCTGAGCAAATCTAGTCAGCTGAGTCTTTCACACTTATCCTTAGCTGAGCAAAATTATATTTGTAGTTCAGTGTCTGTTAACTGAGTCTTTATTATATATCTCAGTTAATAGTTTTTCTATGTAATATTTTCTTAAAGTCAAAGGCAGAACATGTGTTGTTCTTATTATGCCTTAGATCTTTCTTTTGTAAAAGTACTTAGCACTTTTTGGATCTGCAAAGATACAAAAAGGATAGATTTTTATCCCCTGGAAAAGGAGAAAGATACTCTTGAAAAGAAGATCTCGAAGATATGATGTTAAGTATGGCTGACAACTCCATACTTGGTAAAGTCAAATATTCAGAAAGCATGGTGTTGATTAAAGCACAAGCATGAAAGGAGAAGTTTACTTTTCCATGATATAAAGGTAGTAGTTTAATAATATAATAATAGATAGTGGGTACACTCATTACTGAAAAGTATGTTCACTTTACACACTTTGTGTATAAAGTTAACTTACTTTTTACCCACTAACTTTATCTATTATAATATTATTAAACCAAGTACCTTTGTCTCCTTCTCTCTTCATCATCCCGGACACACCTTGCTTATATATACTCATGCATGGAAACATGCTAAGTATGCGTTGAAAAGCACTGAAATCTCATAAGTTGAGAATTAGAAGAGTTAGCATTTTACTTTCAGTGTAACAAACTTGTTCATGTGTTGAACGTCTTAGACATTAGTTGTTTAAGATTAGCATTGTCTATGTGTTAGACAAAATTAGTTGCCACCTTTTATTGAACTTAGATTTTCCGCATCTAGTTCATGTAATTCTTGATTAACATCAATAAGAATTATATAAAAGTAAACCGTGTGTCTCTTAAATTTTAATTTGCTAAAGTTTGTATTCAACCCCCCTTCTACAAACATTTGTTGTTGTAGTATCCATTCAGGACCAACAGGGTATGTTAGGTCCTGGAACCGGCCCGAACCGGACCGGAACCGAAAGAACCAGGAACCGAAATTGGTTAAAAGCTAGAACTGATAACCGGACCGATATAAGGGAACCGGTTCCGGTCTTGGTTCCGGTTATTAACCGGTTATTTTGGGTATAGAACCGGAAAAACCGAAAAAACCGAAAATTTTCTATAGACCCGGTTTCAAGCGTAGGAGCCGAAAGAACTGATACAATAAAGAATGAATCAACTACTTTAATAATATTGATACATATCTCGATGAAGCAAAACTGCAAAAGCACTATGTATTAATACATATATATATATATATATATATATATATATATATATATATATATATATATATATATATATATATATATATATCATCGATTAATATATATATCATCGATGAAGTAGAAGCACTAGTTTAATATATTATATATACACATATTAGTAGATATATATTCGAAGTTACGATCCAGTATATATATATTTCTTCGTGAACAATGAAGCAGAAACACTAGTTTAATATATTATATATACACATATTAGTTGATTTTTACTCATAAAGGGTAACTAATAATTTAAAAGCTAAACGGTTTAAAGTTAACAGTAAAAAAACTTGAAATCGTAAGTAGACATGCATGCATTTTTTACACTAGCATATGACCAAAAAATAATAGTTCGTTGACTTCGTTCTTACAAACAATAATCATTAACCATATCACTAATGATAATATTTCAATAACCAACCATATCACAAAAATAATAGTTCATAGTCAACCATATGACAAATACAAAATCACAAACCAACCGGTTCCGGTTCTAAGACCGAATTACCCGATAACCGGTGGAATCAGAACCGAAAGAACCGAAAACCAAAAATGAGATTTTAGGAGAACCGATAACCGGACCGAATATTCCGGTTCCGGTTCGGTTTTTCGGTCAAAAAGCTCATCCCTATAGGAGATTGAGAGAAAAGTGGAAAAGAGGGATTGAAATATATCTTTTAACATCTAAAGTATGTGAAGTACGGTTGTTTAGTGGGTTGAAGTATGGAGAAAAAAATGAAGTATTGTTGATGTAATCACTGATGTAACACTAAGCACTGAAGCAAGGGGACAAAACCATTCCCCGTGCTCTTTGTATAGACCTTTGGTATTTCTTTTGAAAAAAAACTATATCATTTTTTAAAGCTTTTTTTAATGATAACCTTTTAACTAATTGGCCGTATAATAGAGTAGTATTTTCTCATGTTGGAGGACTATATTATTACTCTAATTTCTAAATATTTTTAATATATAATATTGACATGATCAATACTTCCACTCCACACTCTGTTGAACGCCCAATAAGACCCATCACCAACGTTAAAAGCCAATTAAATATTGCCTAGGCGGTGGCATCAGCATAATCACTGAGGAGGCAATACATATCTAACATCAAACTCTATCTTATATATTGTTTTTTTTTTATAAAAGATTGATCTAGGTTTTCTGTATTTGTTTTATGCTTATATCTAACTTGTTCTTATGTGCCACGAATCTATGTTTATCAATTCGATGAGGGAACATGAATATGAGAGCCATACCAATCCCAAATGGTGGAATTGTTTTTGAATTTGATTTTGCAAATCCAATAGCAGCTTAAGAAATTTAGAGTGGTAAAAATACCTGATAGCTTCAAAGAGAGAAAGGGAGGTATATAGTTGAGAATTGAGATAGATAGATGAAAAAGTGGGTTAGGGTTTCACACGTGTCTATGAGGGCAGAGTATTTAACCGATGACAAACTTCATTCCGTCCACAATTGTTGATGACTCCATTCACTCTACAACCGTCGCTGACGATCAAAATATTCATGCAGATGACAATCGTTGTAAGATACTGTATTATTTTGGATTTCACATAATATTGTTCCTTTAGCTTCAACGACTCAATAATATATTTATATCTTTGCAAACATATAACAGTTCCAAATTTAATGTGTGCAAATAAGATTTCATAAAGCGTATCAATCAAGATGGTTATCGTTAAATTACTGTGATCTGCCTATCTTGTTTAAAAAAATGTTTGATCAAAAGTCAATAAATATATTTATCCATTAGGGCAATAAATAATTAAATAAAATTATACCAACATTTTTATCTATTTTATACTCATTTAAGTCGTGTTTTCTTTTTAAAAAACGATTAATTAAATTTTATGTTTATGAGTTGATGCATTATATGAAAAAAAGATTGTTTATAGTCAAAGGTGAAACTATAATTTTTTTTTTCTCATTTGATCAAAACATGTGGAACATCCTCTTTTTTCTTAATGTTTTGATTTTCATATATTTTACGATAGTCCCTTTTGGTAGTCACACTCCAACACCTCAACCCCTTATTCGGTGAGCTTCGTCCTTTTTCTTTGGCAGTACTGACACGTTTCAATGTTTCGATCCCTCCTCCGGCAAACTTTATCTTGTCCTCTAGTGGTTCTAAAAAATATAGTCACGAAACAAGAATCACCAAGAATACTAATCGAAAACTTTGTCCTCTTCACCCACTATTCTTTCATAATCAAAACACTAATCATAAGTTCCATTTTATTCCTTGACCCATTTTCCAGATTGAAACCTTGTTCATGGGCTATGTCATATATTTCAACCCTATTCGTAACTAAAACTCTAACTGCGAGAATCATCATCTATTCCGATCTCTCTTACCAAACCAGATGCCTAATTGCAACTTGCAAGCTTCGTCCTCTTCCAACACTTCCTTCACAGTTTGAACCCTAATCGTGAGGATTTTATTGGATTTCACGTTGTGGAGATGCCGAATTTTATGTTCTTATAAGAAACCTTAGGTCTGTAGAAAATTTGGGAAAAAAGGGATAAGATAAAACCCCAAACATTTTTAAATTTTACTTATCTAAAGAAGTCTCCATACAATCTTTATTTAGTAGAAACAAAAAACAACACAAGTTATTTTTTGTTTAAAAGAACAAAAATCACGTAACACCACATCGGGTCATTGTATATCAATCATTTAATACACTCATTCATTATGCTTTAGTTTATTCCATTTATGTCATTTGTTAATTTTATATATATAGGTTAACATTAAACAATGTAAATGACAACTTTTCAACAAATAACTAAAAAAAAAGTTGACAAAAACACACAAACTTGAAAGACAACATCTAATATACATGACCAAGTAGTACATGTTGCATACTCAAGTACATGTTATTTGTGACTAATCTCAAGCTAGCTACATAAATACTTACGATACACCAGTGGAAATAAATATGTTTTATTTCACATGTGAAATATTGCCTTAATTATTTCGTGGCCGAACGAACGGCGTAAGGAGAGCAATAGTTAAATCCGTACCAAATGTCACCCGGAATCCAAACGTTATAATAAAAGGAAACCGCCCTCGTATTATACCCGTATACGTCTACTCTCTCCGGCTTCCACCCATCGTATCCGCTTCTGTACAGATACAAATAACATATCTCATACGTACACGGGCCGTATACCTCGAACGTATCGCCGGAGCACCTCTCGAACGTCCTCGTCGACGGATCATCTATTCTCGGTGCGTAAACCTAATCATCCTACCTTTTATCAGTATCACTCTATTCTTATTTCGTTACAGTTTCGGAATCTAGATTACATTTCCCGTAATCGCACAAGTAATTTATTCAATGCAATTTAATGAGTTATTGGTGATAATCATTCATCGCTACATTCTAATTTGTTCATAATTTTCAAACTAGTCAACTCTTTGATGCAATTCAGTGATTTCTATAGGTTTGTACTGTAATCAAACCTGATTGCCGTAGGCATCGCCGAACGAGAGACTGATTTGATCTCTAGTGTATCGAACGGAAGAACAGCTCGTTGTGATCTCTACCGTGAATGAACAGGTTCTTGCATTCTACGAAATTTAAAGATGTTATTGAAAATTTGCTTTTGATTTACTCAAAATAGATACTGGAAGTCTGGAGCCGGTACCTGATGAGTGGTAGAGTTGGTCTTGAAGTTAGGGTTAGGTTGTGGCTTTTGGTTAATTGATCTTTGTGACGATATGGAGATTAGGGCAAACAGCACAACGAAACACACCGCTTTCATCATTTTTCGCCTGAACTAGTAAGAGTCGGTGCGTTTATACTAATTCCATCAGCCTCTAAGGCACCATCTTTATGTTGTTGATATTGACAATTATTTTGTCATCTTCTTTGAGGTTTAATAGTAATAGTTAAATACCTTCACTGTCCCCAATAGTGTAGGTATTTACCGGAAGCCATTATTCTTGAAATTCACTTTTGTTCCAATTCCACAATACATAATTCTTTTGTTGCGAGTGGCCATACAGTGCCGCTAACATACTATTTTATATTATATAGAGGTTGGTCAATCATGTGAATTACGAAGTGCTTTTAGTTTTCAAAAATAGATTCACACAAAACTACTAAATAACTAAACTAGTAGCCTTAAAAGTAATTGTATACAGGGGCGGATCTACTAGTATAGGAGGGTATGCACTTGCATACCCTTTACAAAAAAATTTAGTGTTAAATAATTAGACATATCTTGTTTAAAAAATATTTTTTATAGATTTTCCATAGAGTGCATACCCTCAAACAATTTTCTGGATCCGCCACTGATTGTATATTTGCTAAGCTTTATACTAAAGATCTCTCCAATTAGCATTTGACAAAAAAATGAAAAAGTAGTAACATCTTTTTTTGGAAAGCTGAATTGTTTATAAACAAAGAAACCAAAGTTATATAACAGAGCCTTCCAGTCCTTTTGCAACCAGCAAAACAGGAACAAGAAAGCCCATGAACCAAAAGAATGGCCCTCCAACTGCCTAAACAAACTGGGCTAAGAGGATGCTAACAATAAACCGATCTACTGAAAACATTGGCTCAGAAACACTGCTGAAGGACCCCTGCTAGGACGAATAGCCGTTTATTTCCCAAATTCGGTACTGCTATCCAGTTGGTCCATGACAGTTTACCTGCACGACTCCTTGCGTCCAGCCATTGGAAAACTCTAATTTGAAGATCAATGAAAGTCTCCAGCATGTGTCTCTTCTCGTTTCTGAAAACAAGGTTGTTGCGACTGTATCAAATTAGATACAACTAAGACTAGACCAAAGCTTGCCAGCAACCCTGCATTTCTGTTGATTTCCACGTGTTTAAAAAGATCCTGCAGCTCTAGACCCGAGCCAAACTCTATCCCCCACTAACTAAAGATTACTTTCCAATGTTCTAAAACTTTGGGACAAGAGAGTAGAGTGTGTTCAATGGTTTCCGCACGATCCTCGCATCTGGGGGAAAGAGAAGAATGGATGTCGATACCCATTAGATCAAGCACTTGCCTTACCGGTAATCTACCATGCTTGATCCTCCAGACGAAGAAACCTTTGTTGGAACGCGATTGTTCCAAACTGTTTTTATGGTCGTGCATCCACCACCGCAGGCATTTAAAGTTTTTGGTCTACCAAAGATCTCAACTTTTTAACCGTGTCATTTTCTAGCCCACCAAATAGGTTTGTCCTCAGAGGTATTAGTTTCCCATCTTCCCTACCCCGAGCGTCTCTTCTCAAGTTCCAACTTCAAACCCAATTCCCTTCCATGCACTGTCCCTCATCTGGGATCTTTGCTCCTTTTTCCATCTCCAAGCTGAAAAGTCTATTAAATATACATATATCCTTTAGATGAAAAAGGGCCTAGCCAACGCTCTTCCCAAAAACTTGTATTGTTTCTGTGCCCACCATCTTCTCTAGAGAACTATCAAATTCTAGGCCTTAGTTTCCCATGCCTCGACCCACTTGTATTATACTACTCCAAGTTGAGGTTCCAGATCCCTTCTTTGATGTAACCCCACAGAAGACAGACCTCCTAATCCTCGTGTAGGAATTTTATTCTTTAAACCCATAAAGCATCTTTTTCATTGTAGAAGCACCACCACCATTTGCCAAGTGGCATCCAGTTTAAAGCTTGTAGGCTGCCTATGTTTAATCCTCCATCTTCGTAACTCTTCAGCATTTTTTCCCGTTTTGTCCTTGCCGGTTTCCGGCTTTGTGTTCTATTCATTGCAGCTCCTACTGGAAAGACCTAGATAGATAAGTGGCAACTCACCCTTGTTGCAGCCAATGCAATTGGACCAAAGTTGCACGGGGCGTACCCAGGATTTTCGTTGACTGGTGGCACCATATAATAACAAAAATAAAAGTAATTAAAACTAAGGGTGTTGTTCGGGTTACTTTTCCGGGTTTTCAGTTGATTTGATCGGGTTAACAAGGTTTTAGTTGTTGTTCCGGTATTTTAGGGCCAAAATGTGAAGAAAACATAATTTACATGAAGTGCTGTAAAATAAATTGTTATATTTAAGGTAAACTAAAGTATTATAAAGGCATATATTATAGATTGGACTATACCTTATCATGTTACTTTAAAAAAGGATCATTTTTCATTAGTTTATGGTGACATCAAAAAATCACTGGTGGCACCCCAAAATGGTTCCAGCTCAAAAACGTTAAGATTTTCCACTCCGTCGGCTTAATTGGCTGGTAGCCCGTGTCACCACCAAGTTGTACCTAAGTCCGCCTATGGCTGCACCTCCTCATATGACACTCCTACTACGCACATCTTACTTTTCCCAATATTCACTTTTAAGCTGGAAGCCCAATTCAAAGCATCTTAATAATTTCAAAAGGTTTCTCGTATTATTTGTGCTCCAACTCTCGAAAAATAACATCTGTGTATTGGAGATGACAGACTTTCACCGAGTTTGAACTGATTATTACAGATTGGAATTTACTGTTTTCAATGGATGAATTTTGGTCTAACATCAATTACGAGGATTGCTAATAAAAAGTCTGGGAGAGTATGCAAATACCTCATCCTATAAAGGGTTTGGTAGGTATTTTGTTATTCACCTGCGTTTTTACTTTCTAGTTCCTAATAATGTTGCAAGATCTAATGTTGTTTTCATGGTTTCCGGAAACAGTAACAGTTGCAACTTTTTTAGATGTAACAAGTTACCTTCTTCTAATGGCAAACTATTAGACCATGCATCTAGGCTCTATGGTTCATTAACAGAAATAGAATTGCCCACCAATAGACTTAGCATAGATGTACCAAGTCATAACAGTTTTTAAAGGCCATGGACCCAAGGATTTAATTTGAATTAAAGGTACGAAGAGGTTTTTAGGTCTCATTGATTTTATATTAAACATTCCATGAATTTTGGTGCTTTGATAAGGTTGCTTTCCACAAGTGACCACCAAAGTCACTACATATAGTAGAAAATTGGTTGAGCTAAATCTTGCCAAAAAGGCACTTAGCAGCACCACAAACTACCCTGTTTTGAAGTGCGTTTTATTGCTCTTGTACTACACCCTTCACATTGGTGTTCATATATGGAAGTAAAAACTAGTAGGTGTACAAGCTCATTATGAGTGGCAGTAGGTAGTTTGATATCACCCTTTCCATCTTTTAGGTGTTACAGGGTGGTTTTGTAAACGAAGTTTGGAATCCTGTATGTAAGAACAATTTTAAGGTATGACCCAATGTTCTGTTAGTTTTATAGATATTACAACTCACAAGGAATCCTTATTGTAGTTTAAAGATGAGCAATTTAAACTTATCAAGGTTACCACAAAGAACATATAATAAACTTACAACAAAGATATGAACTCAGTAATGAGGTTTCATTTCAAGCATCAACAATTTTGAGCTACTGTTTTACGTATTCTTGAAGCTCGATCTGTCCCCTGGATGGACCATATGGCCAGCCAGCTAGGTTTTTCAAGTCAATCTTTTGAAACTTGAATTATAGAGACGCTGATATACAATGTATAAACCTATAGAAATTTCTGCGTTTTTTCATGGTTCCCATATACAGTGTGGTGTTTATTTTACTTAGGAATGTCCCAAGAAGAGTGTTGTGTGTGAGCTAGTAGAGTCTCTACACACTCTTCCACAAGTTTGTCGAGAGAATTGGCAATGAACACTAGCTGTTGATTATTTCCTTGCATAAACGACAAGCTGAACATTTCCCCAGTTTTCTTCCTGTGTTTCTTGATGATCTTCAGGAATCCTGTTTTTTTTTGTTGACACTTAGCACACTTCAAACAAAAACCATGACTATGAATTATGATAACTTTTAATGAACTCGTTATAAGGAGGAGAATTTATACTAACATACCATCGAAGTTGAGCACATAGTAGTGAAGGAGCAAAACCAATTTATTGTGGAATTGGAGTAGATCACTTGTAACTTGTTTTGCATCTTCACTGTTATCTACATCAGCTACCTCGCATTTCAACTCCTATATGTTTAGTTACAAATTAGAAACTAAATTATGATTTCATGATTATAGACTCTAGCTTAGAAACTTGTATTTTCTTTTGGGTGGGGTGGGTGATTTCATTTCCATATCTGTAAAATATTTATACAAGTACCTGAAATCTGTTATTGTACTCTTTTTCCTTCATTGAGAAAAATTCTTTCATCTTCTCATGTTCATTCTTGAGTAATTGTCTGAAACCCTCATCACGATTAGCGGGATCCATTAGATTCAATTGCTTTTTTAAGTCTTTGTACGACATACACTCTCCTTCCCATTCTGGCATGATAATGGATATCTTAATGCGAAATCTCTTTCCGAACTTCATCTTTTCTTCTCAAGCTATTGCTCTAGATGTTGAAGTTTGTTCCCTTATAAACTCAAACCCGAAGCATAGTTTCAGCATATTCTATTATCCAAGAATCATACCAGCATGTTCATACTTGTTCCCCAAGCCACAAAATTGGTAAGTCGTCATATTCGAAGTATATTCTTCTAAGTTTCGTCATTGGTATGAAATTGTCTTTTGTCTTCGGCCATCACAAAAATCTTCTCTGAGCCTGCCAAAATGTGGCTATCAGATTGAATATTATATCTGTTCCTGCAATATGCTAAAACCAATACTAGTAGTCGATAATTCCTAAGAAAGAATTTTAAAGAAATAAACATCCTCTTTCATTCAATTGTTGGACTAATTTATTCTTAAGCAACTTTAAACAAGGTAACATCATATGCAAATCTAAGAGCAACTACTGTAGTTATTTCTTTTAGTTTTTTTTATGGCAACAATATATAGTTATTTCTATTTGGTGTCAGTTTATCCTGATCGAGTATGTCAAATCTAACAAAATGAAATTGTCTTAGTGTACATAACCACCTTAAAACTAAATTCCTCTAAGCCTATCACCATTTGATCGAGTATTCCAGACTGTACTCAAATTGAGTAGAATACGTCACTGGATAACGATAAGGCCTGTATGAAATGAAAATTCGGACATGTCATTTGAAAGATCACGTACACAGCCGATGGGGGGACATTTAAGAGAATGTAAAGTAAGTTCACTTAGCATCTCCATTGTCTTGATCTATACAAGTATAAGAAAAAGAAAGCTCAAGCTTCAGATAGATCGCATACGGTTTCAATGGCCCAATATAGCACCTAAATTGACAGTCCCTCCTCCAAATATATGGAGTAATTTGTTTGCATTTTATTATATACTTTTGATTTTGATTTGATTGATGATATCTCGTTTCTTATAGTGACACTTGTAAGAAGAGATGATGGTAGTATGTTGGTTCAATTTAGACAACTGGACCCGGTGTATAGGTATAGTGTCTAAAACGAAAGATTCAAATAAAATGGACATTAGCTAGTTAAAGGGCCACCTTTTATGAAATGTCAACTACCTACCTACTCCTTTTGCTAATTATTCCATCTTCTTGAATTCTACAACTAGAATATCAACGATTATATTGTTCATTGAACTCGAAAGAAAGGAACAAGTGTTCCGTTATGGGATGGTTTTTTACTTCCATTTTGTTCTAAATTTGCCTCTAAGTCCAAATCTTGAGTCCTCTTTACCTGTACCATGCATGGACAAAATATAATTTTAAGTTCTTCTAAATAATTTAGCATAAATTTATCCCACATTCAATTACTAATAAAGGAAGGATTCGACTCAAATTAATCCATTGTTGATTACAAATTCAGAACGATTAACACTTCTTTCGTAGAATGAAAGATTTTATATCCTCCTACTCACAACCAGTGACGGATCTAGACATTTGGTACCGGGTATGCATTATATGAAATATTTCTTAAATGTATAATTTCGTTTTAGGTTGGATTATATGTTCGGGTTTTCGGGTCGGATTTTTTTGATTTGTCTCCAATAATTGTTTACCCATAAATAATCGAAATACGTGTCCATATAAAACATTAGGGAAATGACCCGTAATGTTAAAATCACCTAACTTAGATGATATTATACTTACGAACCATTTTAATAAAGTGTAATTTTGTCATTTCGATATTTATATTTAAAAACATTTTCTCTAAAACATAAAAATAAAAATAAAAATAAAATAATAATTGATAAAGTGGTTGTCTCCAACTCTCCTATCTCCATACCAAGACAAAATACAAAGCACCACATATTTTGTAATTTTTATAACTAGGGTATGCACACAATCTCAGAGGGTAAGCACTCTTATAATTTCTCCTAATATTAATTTCTTTTGTTATTCGTCACTAAAAGATTTTCTTTAAGGGTATGCAAGTCTCTCCATGTAAATCCACCGCTGCTCACTACATGAAGACACATGTCAAAATCGAGAGAGGAGATGAGAACTAGTCAACTTCACATGTCATCATTTGGTAGGTAAGTTGACGAAGTAGGAGAATTTAGTAGAAGAAGATTATAATTTTTTTACTAGCTTAATACCCAGTGTATAAACACAGAGGATTATCTATGTAAATTTTAAATATTTATGGTGCAAAACCTTAAATATACAATAAATCAATGCGACAGTGGAAGAGAAAAAAATACCGAGTACGGGATCAGAACTCACCCATCAAAAAGTGATTGAAAAAAAAACGTGTGTCTCTAGGGTTGGAGACTCGATACCATGTTAGATGGAAATCCGGTTACGGTTGATTGCATTAAACACCCGTATAAATAGTACACGATAGTACTATACACTATGTCGATAGTAAGCCAAAAGAATATACATCATATATATGTTTACTATTTAACAATGACAAATCAAGAAACATAAATAGAAATCGGAAGATGAAGAATGAAATTTGATATACTCACGTATTTGCGTCGATAGTTGTTACAGGAAATGACACGGGATTCAATTATGAGTAATCCGTTTCTACTTAAGATCTAGGTCTAACCTACTATTTACGGCTTAAGGCTTATGACATAAGAATATACATTAAAGATTAAAGATGATATAATAAACTTTTTTTTTCTTTTAATTTATATTAAAGATCAAAGATTGTAGAATATGTACTTAATGATATATAGTTCCGAGGGGCCATTATACTCTGTCTCAGCTTTCCAGTAGCTTGTTAGAAGTGTTAATGATGACGACTTGCTTTCTTAGAAAAATACTTTATGGTGTCTTTTTCAATCTAATTTCATTTTCTCGCTGTATCACTAGATTTTCTTTTGGAAATTCCCATGCTAGCTTCTTTAGTTGTTTATTCCAACATACTGCTCTACCTATTTATCGTAAAATGATGTTTATATTTCTTCAAAGCAACAAATAAATTCTCTTGTCAACATGTTGCAACTAAATCATCTGTTTAATTATGTGTCTAATTGAAGTGCATTACTATATCTTCCAAAAACTTCTTTATACATTTTATATTCTAACAACAAGGTCAGAACAAACGCCAAAATCAAAGAAAGAGAATTCTAAATTTCATAATTTTATCATCAACAAAATAAAGCATGAGAATATATCATTTTTGGACCTGCATTGTGTTGTTGGTTTGTGAAACAGGGAATGAATGTTTATTATATATGCCTCTTGTAATCAGCCTTTTAGGGAAGAAAGATTAATATCTCATCTTAATTCAATCACTGTTCTCTTATATATTGACCAAAGTACTTGGATGAACAAATAATAGATGAAGGTAAAAAAGTATGGTGCTGGAAATCACTATTAATCTACATCTTTACTCGCTCCTCCTCTCGTACACAACTGTGACTGCTACTTAAAAGACCTGAACTTTTGGCTGCTGCGTGCGCACTCATACACGCACACATACAAATATACATACTTATACGTGCAAACTCTTAGTGTAGACTAATTAACACCATTTCTTATTGCAAAAGTAAATTGTTGCTGCAGGTAGATAAACTAATCGATCGATCATGAAACCAGATGGATAGTAATGCGTGGTACTGAGCTGACATGAAAAAGCTCTAAGGTACAACGAAGCTCCCACCCTTTCCAAGATGGAATTACAGTATATTTCTGTCAAAGAAGGTATTGTTGGTAGGTTTATTAATTTGTGTTGAGGAGCTCCTCAATCATTTGCAATGCAATTGCATCCTCTTCATCACCACATCTTCCGGGAACCACTGTATCAAGGGTCGCCTGAGCTTCAGGTTCTCTCCCGATCTCGATCTCAGTCTCACTTTCATTATTACCTTTCTTCTTACCAAGCTCAACAGTCATTACCCAATTAGACTCTGAGTGAACACCAGCCCGTTTCTGCCACACCCCAATATGTGAACTCTCAGTGTCTAGCCGGAGACAGGTGAGTGACGGGGAGGGTGACTTGCAACACTTGCGTAGCTTAGCACTTAGTGTAGCCGAGAGACCAGTATTAGCAGAAGATGACGGTGTGTAGGTGTCGGTGGTAATGGCATCACAGCTGTCACCGCCAACGTTGCCAGATGTTTGACCTTTGACGACTGGGAAGTTTGTCTTGGCATTTCGGCCGCTCATCAAAATGGCTGCCTCATCATAGGCTCTTGCAGCTTCTTCTGCAGTTTCAAACGTCCCTAGCCATACCCTTCTCTTCCTACATATATATAGAATAACCAAAGTAAATAATCATTAGAAATGTAGAATCATTCACTAGCTAGTGTTGTGGGTGTGTGTGTGTGTGTGTGGTTGAATTGAAGTGAGTTTTGGATATATAAATGAAGGACAAGTGGATACAATAAAGGGTGACGGATCTCAGAAACCCAAGAACCCCAGTGGCGCTGGCGAACGCCTCTGAACTTCTTTGTTTGTACCATATATAATATGTGATTGGTGTCAGAAGGAAGAGATAGATAGGATGTACAGAGTGAGACTTGAGATTGAGAAGCTGAAAACTGGGGAGAGCTTGTGGGGTGAAATATAAAGAGGATCGAGGGGATATCATATGCATGATGATGATGGAATTCAATAAGATTTAAGTACGGAAATGGTGCATGTCTCGATATAGCTACTTTCTTCAGTACACATTTTTTTGTCTTTTGTTGGCCGCTTTAAATTTCTAATTAAGAGTATAATAATAATATAAAATATAGCTTGGCCAATGCCCCAGCCCAGAGTATAATAATTACATAGATGCATATAAATTTTACTTTAATAATTACCTCTAATATATCATCAATTATATTTGGGTGGTACGTGTTTATGGCTGCTTAAGTTGATGGCGAGACAAGAAAACACATTGGAAAGTACCTGTTTCTATTTTGCATCTTCATACCCAACACATAATTAAATCTCATTCTAAACTGTGGGTATCAACTGGTTATGTTAATACACTAAAAAAGGGAAGATCCAGCAATGAAACGTTAACCACGTGCTTTCTTCAATTCCTTCACATGATTCTCTACGTGCTCCTAAGGTAATGAACTAGCTACAGATCGATCGATATAGAAAAATATTCACTTGACTGTTAACACCAAAAATGCACGCCGTTGATGCTTTAATATAACCTTCAACGTAGTTCCTTTCTGACCTTTGATGCACCATGACCAACCTACCTTCTACAATATTGTTGCCCTATTTTTACCTTCCTTTAATTAATTAAAGATGCTCTGTAGTAAGTACGTAGTTGCCTTAGTTCGCCACCCACCCTACTTCTCTCGTCGATCAAGTATTGACTTTGTTTTGTAAATTGTAATTCTAGATCAAGTCAGATTATGAGGATGAGCTTTTGATTGCAATGTTGTTCATTAATTATTACTTGTTTTCTGTCAAGTCTGATGAAGCTATTGTTGATTATATATTGCAAGCTAGTATGTTCAATTATAAAGTTAAAGTTAGGGGCGGACCCATGAATTTTCTTGACTGGTGTCACCATATAATGATAAAAATATAATTACTTAAAGTTAAGAGTGTTGTTCAGGTTTTTCCTCGGGTTTCCAGTTAATCAGTTCGGATTAACGAGGTTTTAGTTGTTGTTCCGGTATTTTAGGGCCAAAATTTAAAACAAAACACAATTTATACAAAGTCATGTTAATTAAATTGTTATTTTTAAGGTAAACTAAAGCATTTTAAAAGTATAAATCGAAGATTGAACTATATTTTATCATTTTTTGTAAAAAAATATTTCATTTTTCCTTTGATTTTGGTGGCGTCAAAAAATCAGTGGTGGCACCCAAAAAATTGACTGGCAGCACCGGCTCGAAAACGTTGAATTTTCAATTGCGTCTGCAAAATTGACCGGTGTCCCGTGATCCCTCTCAAATACATATAGGTCCGCCCATGGTTAAAGTACAAAATTTCTTCTCTCCTAACTAAAGACAAGGTCCCACAGGGGTGGGGCTCTCTCTTACTTAAAACATTCACATTGTAAAAACCTTTAAAAACCAAAATTTAGTCCTTCACATTGTCACATCGTGCCACATCAGCTTTTCCTACTTTAAAAACTTTTAAAAACTTTTTCCTGCAATCCATTGTCTTTTATAAAAGTCCTTGTATTTTTCTAGGTCCCACCATTTTCTTAATCCTTCACACACACCCAATTGTTTTTGGAAGGTCATTGAAAATGACTTTTAAAGTCCTTCATTTTGGGTGCAATGCTAAAAACTATTTTCAAAAGTTTTTTAAGTGGCTAAAAACTTTTTAAAAACCTGCATTGTGGATGCTCTTAACTCATGTTTAAGCTGTGACTGCTTATATATTTTCATTAATAAAATTTCTATACCTTCCTACTTTTGCCTCTTACTCATTAAACACTCACATATGGAAAACTCTTATTCTTTTATCTAATCTCATCCTTTAATTTAACACTTGTATTAATCTGATGAGTAGGAAGACAAGTAAGAATTTTTTAAAAGGATATAAAACATCTTTTTATCTTTGATGAAAGGGTTGTACACATAAATTGTACGTACTTTCTCATTTTTAACACATAATTGAACTCAACACTATGTGGAGAGAGAGAGAGAGAGAGAGAGAGAGAGAGAGAGAGAGAGAGAGAGAGCCAATAATTTATCTGGAGGACAATATTTTGCCAACAAGCTACATAATTTAGAGGGAGAGAGAGCTAGGTTTGATGACATGATTTCTTAGAATGGTATGTTTGTCGGTGAGGATTTAGCAGTTTGCCTCTCTTACGGTTAATTATGTGGTCCTTTGGAATGGGTTCCATCACTCGGGTATTTAAAGGTTCTACTTTAATAGTTACCACGGTTACCCTTTTAAAGTTAAAAAAACAATTTGTACATTGTATACTCTTTAGATCGAGTTGTTGATATTTGTTGGCTAAGTACGTAACAACTTCAGGATATATAAAGTTTGCATATATAGAAGATCATATGGTTAGGACGGGTTGAATTACTATATATATATATATAAGGGGTACCTTTTCTTTTTCTCAATGAAATTTATAGGAATTGGGAGATTTTTATACTTCATTAAATTAAGTTGCATGATTTTTTTTTGACCTACTTGTCACGTTATGTTATGCTTTTCAGCTAATGATTTTAATTAATTTCTACAATAATAAATCAAGAATAGCGTAATGAACCTTATATATCTATGAAGCTAGTTGATCTACATACATATATATATATATGGTGACCTGGATGGATCTAATATATATTTTCCCTAGCTAGCCCCACCAATCTATTGGAGTCGATGTATATGTGTATTAGTTTATTTTTGGCCCATACTTGTAGGTATTCATTGTATTAAATAGAGCACTCTGACTTCTTTTCTTAATTCTACAGCCGTTGATTGCTTATATACCCGGCCGGCCGGCCTTCGACTAAACCCAATTAAGTCTCATTGTCTATGGATTCCCATATACATTCTTCTGCCTTGAAAAGCATGGCTTGATTATATTCCTCCCGGCCCCAACAACATATATACCTTAATTACCCCAATATAATATTACCAATATTATCATTGTGCTTGCCATATATTACGTACGTAGTGTGATGTGATATTAAATATCTATAAATATTAATAAACATCTAACTTATTGTCACATGTCCATTTTTTAGACATCTTTTTTCTCATTTTTCCGCTCATTTCCAATACATTGTACATCTGCCACGTGTCCTATTTTTATTACACGCATGCTTTTTAGACCGGTTTTCCTTTGGTCTTATAAAGACTGGTCTTTTAGATCGGTTTTAATAGATAAAAAGACCGGTTTTCCTTTGGACTTAATGGGGTGATCTTTTAGACCGGTTTTAATAGATAAAAACACCGGTTTTTCTTTGGTCTTAATAGGGGTGATCTTTTAGACCGGTTTTAATGGATAAAAATACTGGTTTTCCTTTGGTCTTAATATGAGTGATCTTTTAGACCCGTTTTAATGGATAAAAAAACCGGTTTTCCTTTTGTCTTAATAAGGGTGGTCTTTTAGACCGATTTTAATGGATAAAAAACGGGTTTTCCTTTGGTCTTAATAGAGTGGTCTTTTAGACCGGCTTTAATGGATAAAAAGACCGATTTTCTTTTGGTCTTAATAGGGATGGTCTTATCTATAACATAAAGACCGATTATAAACTGGTCTCCAAAATCACATATAGGCCGGTTTTTTTCATACGTGACCCTAATCAAATTCTACATAAATACCGTTTTACCTCACTCTGGAGACCGGTATTCATCCCCTCTCTCAATGGAATTATTTATAGACCTGTTGTATTAAAACCGGTCTCTATGTAACTTTAAAAAAAAAATACAATAATACATGGCTACTGTGTATGCCATTAATTGAATTGAGAATATATAAGAACAACAATATAAGACAAAACTAACTTATTATTTCATAAACAACAAAGATATATCTATAAAAAAAAGTCTCAAAGATTGAGATACAACGCTGTTACAAATTAAGATCTCTAAATATAAACTAACATAACAAATATTTAAACCTTTTGAGAGTTCAGCCTTATGTTACAACTAATAATAATAATGCTGAAGACAAGGTTCTAATAATTCTTACTTTTGCTCAAATTTCCAATTTATGATTTATATCTGATTTTTTATTTCATTTCCTTAGTAATTGTTCTATGTATTTTTTATATTTATAAGTTATCTATAACTAACCCGTGTAATACACGGGTCTCTAAACTAATGTTGTAATATACATTATAGTCACGAGAAAAAAAGAAACAATATATCTATATGAACAAGTTCATTTGAGAATCATCCTTACCGCGATAATCAATCTGAGCCGTCTAATTTCCCCTACTTCAATGTCATTGTCCACCCAATAATTCCTCACATGTACCTTGTCACACTATATTCCTTCACGCTAGCTCTCCATCCATGAACTTCCCATATATATCCAACGAACGGCTGAGATTTGTTCTCGCACTAACAACGGTTCTCGAATGAACACTCCCATATATATATATATATATATATATATATATATATATATATATATATATATATATATATATATAGACAAAATTTCAAACGAGAACTGTTTTTCGTACGAGAACTGCGAGAACCAATCTGAGTCATCCAATTCTCCCTACTTTAATGTCATTGCCCACCCATGAATTTCTCACATACACCCTGCCACACTTGATCCCCTCTACGCTCTCCATCTATGAAGTTCTCATATCCAAGGAACGGCCGAGATTGGTTCTCGTAGTTCTCGTACGAAAAATAGTTCTCGTTTGAATCCTCCCCTATATATATATATATATATATATATATATATATTTGGTTACCTGATTTGGAAATATTCTAATGTATTGCATGGCATTTTTCGCTGTATGTATTACTTTAATTATGAAAACAATATATTTACTTTTGTGTCAAGTGATCATGTGTAGTCGTTATACAAGTACGTACCTACTAATAAATATACGTAATTAGTGATGAAGCCGGGCCGGGGTCGTCGCTACTCAACCACGTACGCACTACGCAATATTTTCTTATAATTATCTATATTATTCTATAGTATTATATAAATCATTTAACACTCTATTTTCTTCTAACTCTAAAGAACTTCTTAAAATTATATCAATCTCTAATCTCCACTCTTCTTTTTGTCTAAATTAATCTTATCCACTCAATTTTTAACCATTTCTCTTTCATAATAAATTAACTTTTTATTTATTTAAAATATATTCTCCCATTAACACACTCTCTTACACAAATATAACTAGTGTTATACCCGTGCGTTGCACGGGTAAGTAAATAAATTTTAGATTTTAATATTTTTATATATAATAAAAAAATAAATTATATTTCAAATCACCCATATTACATTAGTTAGCGTAAATGGTAAATATCAGGGTAGTGGATTTTTATTATTTCAAAAATATCATTTTATGTATACGGATGCATGTCAAATTATCAATTGCATGCATACATACATACGTACATACATACATACATACATACATACATACATACATACATACATACATACATACATACATACATACATACATACATACATACATACATACATACATACATACATACATACATACATACATACATACATACATACATACATACATACATACATACATACATTATATAGAGGAAAAGTTATGTAATCTTGACCATGATTTAATTAGATCAATGACTAACAAAAATAACGGCACATTAATGATTCATTAATGAGTCATTGATGGCGGTCCCAAATATATACCAAATCGTAGATAAAAATGAGACGATCGCAAATATATAATTATTTTTTCTTCAAACAAAATATATCACAAGTTATTAAACAAAATTTATAAACAACCTATAAATAATTATATTAATATACAATTTTCATACAACCCCTCACACTTTTCATAAAACACCGTCAGAGTTACATTTAGCCACTCTCAATTGATAAAATTTTGAACTTAATTGACGGTTTATCTATCTTATACAACACTTGCTACCAATAAAAAGTCTCCTTTTATCCATGTCATATTTTCTATTATTATTGTTGACAGATTAGATTTTCTCTCCGTCAACAATATATATAACCATGATGGATAGATCACATGGTTGATAATGGTTTCTTAAGTTCTTTATATAAAAAATGGTTTTTTATTGATCATTTATATATTCATAGAATTTATTTGGGTAAGGATGGGAGACTTAATAGTGGACCTCCGATTGATTTGATCGGATGATTTACAATTGCCCCATATTATATTCACAACTTAACCATAAATTGCAAGGGCAATGAATTGCGACAGGTGATTACGAATGTTTGATCTAATAGATCAATACTAATTGATGGCTAAGATTTATTTTTTCATTTTCACCTAAATATTCATTCTCATAATAACCATTCAGGTACATATATATATATGATTTTTTTTATTTTTTATTTTGATTGATGCACCTTTGTCGATTTTTAAATGTTATTTATTATTTAAATTTATCTTAATAAAATAAAATTTTAAAAATACCGTTTTTTTATTTTTTTTATCAAAAAACCGAGGAATCAGTTATTATATTGACTATGATACGTAAAGGGAATAAATATAAAAGACATATCAATTGTTTCAAAAATTACCCACCCACTGCTATTAATGGATAACAAAAAATTAAAATATACTAATTTTAAAAAAAGTGTTATATTACAATAAAATTTTTGTCAAAACATAGATAAAAATGAGACGGTCATAAATATATAATTATTATTTTTCTAAACAAAATATATAATAAGTTAATTAACATAATTTATAAACAACATGTAATTAATTACATTAATATATACATTTACTATTACTAAAAGTAATATCTATGTAATGAAAAAAATGAAAATTCACCCTTATCACGTTAGAACGCGTGAATTAGAAATATTAGGGTAGTAAATTTTTGTTATTTCAAAAATGTCCTTTTGGGTAAAAGTTATTTGAAAATCGTTTTTATTGCGAGTAACGCGAGAACCAATCTTGACCATTGATATAAATAGATCAACGATAACAAAAATGACGTCTGAGTCATTAATGGCGGTCCACCTGAATGTAATTCAATGCTATTGATGGATAACAAAAATTATACTAATTAAAAAAATATCATAATACGATAAAATTTATACCAAAACGTAGATAAAAATAAGATGATCGCAAATATGTAATTATTTTTTCTCTAAACAAAATATATCACAAATTATTAAACATAATCTATAAACAATCTATAATTAATTACATTAATATACAATTTTCAATAAACCCCCTCTAATTTTTCATAAATCATCCTCTAAATTTTCATTTAGCCCCCCTCCCAATTTGATTCAAAATTAAGTAAATCGACGGTTTGTTACACGTTCTAACAATGATATTTCACTATATGTCCATCTCACATTTCCATGTCATCATTGACGTGGAATTTATTGTGACACACCAGAGATTTTCTCTCTGCTCTGTGAAAATCGTTTATGGCGAGTAACGCGAAAACCAATCTTGACCATTGATATAAATAGATCAACGATAACAAAAATGACGTCTGAGTCATTAATGGCGGTCCACCTGAATGTAATTCAATGCTATTGATGGATAACAAAAATTATACTAATTAAAAAATATCATAATACGATAAAATTTATACCAAAACGTAGATAAAAATAAGACGATCGCAAATATGTAATTATTTTTTCTCTAAACAAAATATATCACAAATTATTAAACATAATCTATAAACAATCTATAATTAATTACATTAATATACAATTTTCAATAAACCCCCTCTAATTTTTCATAAATCATCCTCTGAATTTTCATTTAGCCCCCCTCCCAATTTGATTCAAAATTAAGTAAATCGACGGTTTGTTACACGTTCTACCAATGATATTTCACTATATGTCCATCTCACATTTCCATGTCATCATTGACGTGGAATTTATTGTGACACATCAGAGATTTTCTCTCTGCTCTGTGAACAATATATAAATATAATTATCTACTCACATCAATATAATTTTCAAAATCTTATTAACTTCTCTCTTCTTATTTCAAATTTTATAAATCCTTTTTAATTTTTTAATATTTTTAGAATTTATTTTTAAAATTAATAAAATAGCTGATACAAATATAAGAAAAACTGAAGAAAAAACGGACTTGTTGCTGAATTTTTTTCGTAACATAAAATTACGCATTACATCCTTGAAAACGACATGTTGCAAAACAAAAACTATTTACCGTCGCAGCATTGCGCGGGTACACTGCTAGTACATATATAATATATATAATTATAAGTGATTGGTTTAAACGAAAATTATTTTTCATACGAGAACCAAATCCGCCAATCATTTACTTTTCTGTCTCTCTTATTTAATTTAAAGAGGATAAAGTAGTAGAACATTTTTACACTACCTCCTTTTTTAAAACTAATATATTTGTCAAATGAAAATGTGTTAAATTACGAAAAATATACAAAATGAACGACAAAATTATGCTCTTTAATTTGAGACCGATCTTACTATATATCTTTTGGAAAAAAAATTGTGTTTACTATGGGTTTTTTCCAGTATAGCTCGACATGTGCACATGTGTATATTTTGCACATGTGTATATTTCCCTCTGTGCTGAAAAAACAAGATGAATCTGTGCATATGCACATGTCGAGCTGTACTGAAAAATACCCAGCGAACACAAAAAAAAATTGAAAAAATATATCAAGATCGGTCTCAAATTAAATAGTATAATTGTCTCGTTAATTTAGTATAATTTTCGTAATTAACACTTTTCCGTTTGATGTATATTAGTTTAAAAAATCTTGAGGTAATGTAAAAGTGTCAAAATTGTCTTTAATTGGTTAAGAATAAGTTTGATTAGTCTAAGGTTATCCTTTAAAAACTCTTTAATCTAAACTCTCCATATATTTATTTGATCAATGACTATAATTGGTTCTCTCTATTTTCGTACGAAAAACAGTTGTCGCGCGTTTGAACCGTCCCTTGTGTGTGTGTGTGTGTATATATATATATATATATATATATATATATATATATATATATATATGTGTGTGTGTGTGTGTGTGTGTGTGTGTGTGTGTGTGTGTGTTTGTGTGTATGTTATTACATACATAGTTATGTTTAATTTTGAACAAATTAGTACGTGTTTGTCACATTACTTTCCTTTGCATTGATACTTTGTCTTTAATCTTTTAGAACAAGCTACACAGTTAATTTTCATGGTACAAATTTAAGAGTATTTTTAATATCAAATTATTAAAAAAAAAAAAATAGTTTGCGAGATTATCTAGCAAATAAGACATTACTTCTGTTTATAGAAGACCTAAACCAAATATATTGCCTTTTGCTATCTGAAGTGTAATTAATATATGTTAAAATCTATAACCTTTGTCGATTATGTTTTGGCTTAATAAATCTGGGAAGAAGGAGGGGGCATAGTTAAATGGACAACTTGACCTTTTGGTCTCAGGTTGCTACAGAAAGTCGAGAGCACATC
Source organism: Pulicaria dysenterica (assembly GCA_947179395.2). Taxonomy (NCBI): domain Eukaryota; kingdom Viridiplantae; phylum Streptophyta; class Magnoliopsida; order Asterales; family Asteraceae; genus Pulicaria; species Pulicaria dysenterica. Next base: position 78,768,946 of record OX359293.1, on the reverse strand, counting down.
GGGATTCCAATCTGCTGAGGCATTATGTGTTTGACAAAACTAGATGAAGATAGGGCAACTGTTGTTAGCGTACCTTCTTGTTCATTAGAAATGATTATAAAATCGTACCCTACAAGTTATAACTACTAGCTTCTCACTCTAGCTAATATTTTGCTGCAACAAGTTTAAGATATAATTTATAAACATACATTTTCCAAAATTAATTCTTCATATTTAATTATATACACACACTTTACGAGGATGTTTGGAATAGATTTAAGAATTGGCGTAATATTTAGGTGGGCACTTATGTATCTGTTGAGCAACTTATTTCCAGCTTTGTGGAGTGTGGCAAATCGAAGAAAGTGAACTTGTTTTTGGAAGCAATAGTTGGCTCCACATTATGGTTTGTGTGGAAGGCGAGGAAGGACTTGGTAATTTATCGGAAATGATGCTCGTCTGCTTGGGTGGTTGAAGAAATCAAGACTACATTATATATGTGGGTAAAATCTAGAGCTAATTGTAAAGGCTTAATTTGGTTAATTTGGTGTTGTAATTCTATTATATGCTTCTAAACTTTGTGCTATCATTTCAAAGAGTTCCATAAGGGTAAAGAAAAAAGAAAATTGGGTTTTCAAAGTTCCAAATTCAGTAGATTAAATGAGATTGACAGCAGCGAATTGGAAAAGGATTTTACCAATCAAGAGATCAAAGATGCGGTTTTTCAATGTGGGAGTAAAAAAGCTCCCGGTCCGGACGGTTTTAACTTCACCTTTATGAAATACTTTTGGGATTTGTTGAAAGACGATTTGATTGAGGCATTGGATTGGTTCGGGAGAGAAAGTAAAATTTCGGGCGGTTGCAACTCATCTTTCATTACTTTAATACCAAAATGTGTAGATCCATTAGGCTTTGGTGATTACAGACCAATAAACCTAATTGGATGCTACTATAAAGTTGTTTCTAAAGTGTTGGCCAATAGATTAAAGATCTTTCTTCCGCAATTAATTGGTGAAGAGCAATCCGCATTTTTGAAAGGAAGAGCTATTTCGGATGGGATATTGATTGTTGGGGAAGCTTTTAGAGAATTAAAAAAGAAAAAAGAAAAGTGTTTGGTTTTAAAATTGGATTTCGAAAAAGCATACGACAGTATCAGTTGGGTTTTTCTGCTGGAGACAATGAAAGCAATGGGGTTCGGATCAAAATGGGTGGGTTGGATAAAGGCATGTCTAGTGTCGTCTCGTATGTCAGTTCTAATAAACGGGCCACCATCTCCGGAATTTCAACCGGAGAAAGGAGTACGTCAAGGAGATCCAATTGCTCCTTACCTATTCTTAATGGTGGCGGAAGGTCTAAATGTCATGCTAAAAGAAGCGGTGGATAAAAAGGTTTTTGAAGGTGTGTCATTAGGTAAAGAAAACTTACTTATCTCACATCTTCAGTACGCGGATGACACAATCATTTTTGGAAAGTGGTCGGTTAAAAATATAAATGTGATCTCTTTGTTATTAAAATGTTGGGAAGAAGCTTCAGGTTTAAAGGTAAACTGGAAAAAAACTTCAATTTTGGGATTGGGCGTGAGTGAGGTTGAACAACAAAGATTCGCAGCTAAGCTTGGTTGTAGATTGAATTCTAAAACCTTGTACTATTTGGGGATGCCGGTTAACGCAAACATGAGAAGAAGGAATAGTTGGGATAAAGTGGTTTCAAAGTTCGAAAATGCTCTGGACGGGTGGAAAAGCCGTTCGCTTTCCTTTGGGGGCAGATGGACCTTGGTTAAATCCGTTCTTTCAAGTCTTCCGGTGTACTATCTTTCGATGTTTCGGGCTCCCGCCAGTATCCTTTTTCAACTTGATAAAATTAGGAAAATGTTTTTTTGGAAAGGGGGGGGGGGGGTGGGGGGAAGAGAATTAATAATAGATATATCGCTTGGGTTAAATGGGTCGATGTAATTTTGGATTTGGAAAAGGGGGGACTTGGGCTCGGGTGTCTTAACACTTTTAATTTAAGTCTTCTATTGAAATGGTGGTGGAAATTTGCTAAAGAACCGGATGCTTTGTGGTGTAAAATTATAAAGAGTATTTACGGTTTGAGGGGTGTTCTTGACCATTTCTCTAACCTTAAATCGTCGGGGATGTGGGGGGGGGGGGGGGGATAGTAAACGTGGGGAAGGATTTACTTAATTTGGGTATTCCAATCAATTCCTTACAAAAACTAGATTTAGGCGATGGTAAAAAAGTTTTGTTCTGGAAAGATTTTTGGCTGGGTGACTCTACTCTAGCACTTGAATTTCCAAGGCTTTTCAAAAAGTTGGGTAATGAAGATTGCAAGGTAGCAGAAATGGGGTTTTGGAACGAGCAAAACTGGAATTGGGACGTCGAGAAAGAAGCGTTTCTAGTGGGAAGAGTGGAGGAAGAATGTTCAAGACTTAAGGCCAAATTAAGGGACGTGAAGCTTAGTCGACAAAAGAAAGATAGATGGATCTGGTGCGAGGATTCGAACCAAGGTTTTACGGTCAAATCCACGAGACTCTTCATTGAGAACAAGCTGTCTAATCAAGTTCAAGTTTGCGGAAATACATTCTGGTCTCACTTAGCACCTAAGAAAATTAATATTTTCTCTTGGAGGCTGATTAGAGATAGATTGCCAGTAAGATCCAAATTGGCGGAAAGGGGTTTGGACATCCCGTCCATCTTATGCCCAAGATGCGGTTTGGAAATTGAAACTTCGAAGCACGCTGTGTTTGAGTGTCAAGCTGCGAATCAGGTATGGTTAGCTTTTCATTTTTGGTGGGGTTTCTCAAATTTCTCAGGGTATAATTTACAAGCTTTGGATTCGGTGGCTAACACTCTCCCTCATAAGGATAGTAGATTAATTTGGAAGGTAATGATCCGTTTTGCTGCGTATCACATCTGGAAAAGTAGGAATCTACTAATATTTGAAGGCAAAAATAACTTATTGGATATATCGTTCCAAATACAACTGTTGGGTTATCAATGCATTCGGGCTCGCATAAAAAATGGGGAAAAACTCAACTGGAATTCGTGGTTGTTGTCTCCCCAAACAATTCAGCTGTCATGATTGCATTGGTGGAAGTTCGTTGTTTGAAGTTCTCGGTTTCTTATCCTCAGTTATATTAGTAAATGTAGGAGGTGTTTCTCCATTTATTATGATAACACATGGATAGGTTTGTAATGCCCATATCTTATGGGTTTGTTCAACTGAAAATGGATGTACAAAGATATATTGTTATATAATACAAATTTGCTTTTCAAAAAAAACTTAATCTAGCATCTTACCAATGTATCAAGAAATTTATGAGTTGGCTAAACAGGGGCGATAACGAAGCTGAAACTCCTTGTTTAGACTTCTCTTTCGTTGTTAAAAAAAACTTATTATTAGTAAATTGAATATTTGAATGAAAATTAATATTCTTTCAGTGCAAATAAAAAAAATTAAAATGAATGTATTAAATTAAAGTGACAGTCATCTGCTCTAAATTTATTTTTATAAACTTCAGTTAAATAATATTTTAACAGTTGGAAAATTAAAATGATATGATAGTTTAAAAATTAAAAGAAGGTACATATATAATGGGCCATGGACCAATCACTAATTACTGAAGGTGGTATCATTAATATTTACTACGTTTTTTTAAAATTAATAAGCAATAACTTAATAATTATTATATTATTTATCACAATTATTAATCTGCGAAATAAAGACCAAAAGGGTTCATCAAAATAAATAGTGTCAATTATAAGTTTCAGTTGGTTCATATATAGTAAATTTCTACGGTCCACAAGTTAGAACTCGTATTATCATCTGTCAATCAACTTTCTTTTGTAATAAACTTTAGGAAAAATGTTCAATATAGTCTATAATTAATCTATAGTTCTGAAGGTCTAATTTTTGTCTTTAGATTAGCCCCATCAATGGTTTAGATTGAATTTTAAAATTTTGGGCGGGGTGACATTTTCGTAATTCACATGTGATGTTTTACAATCACATATGATTGTATATGAATCACATGTGATTGAATATTAAAATTTCAGAACTATGTTTTTTATATGTACTATATTGAACACAACTCTAAACTTCTATATCTACATTTTTGCCTATCATCAGAAATAATCTAAAATTTACGAATTATCTTAAACACCGAATTAATACTGCTAAATCAAAGGCTCTTTGATCATTCTCTTGATTGATAAACTGTTTTCTTTTGTTTTTGGTTGTACTTTTAATTTAGTTAAAGAACAATAATAACATATATACGACACTAGTGATGTACAATATAGATAAAAAACTTCTCAACACATTAAGTTCAGTAATATATTTGGTAACATGCATAGTATAAAGAAAAAACTATAAGTTTTTTTTTATTTTGATATATGTTATGATTCAGTGAGTTTAGTGTTGTTAAGACATGAAATGAAATGAAATGCAAGAATTCGAGTGGGTTGGAAATAGAACGTTAGAAATTTGATGATGGTACGAAAGCGAATGAATGAAATCACATGGTTTTACGTTTGCTTCGCGGCTACACATCCATTGTTTACGTCTCAAAGTACTCCGCCTCCTATCGATCTCCTGGTTTTTCTTTTAAAAATACGACTAACTTTTTTTTTAAACAGCCAAGAACTCGTTTCATTAATCAAAATCGCTAATTTAAATACACACCACAGTCATCATACTGAATCAAAGTATCATGAAAAATCCTCAAACTTTTCACATTCTATCTCACTCATACACCATATACGAGCATCCGAATCTGTACCAACAACTACCTAGCAGCATCACACCATCTAGATACCAGCATTCGGATAACCATATCTCCACATCCACCTTCCGCAGCATCAACAGTATCGAAGTAGCAGCGATCTGTAGGGACTATACCACATCAAATCGACTCCTATAAATCCGGAGCGGCAGTAATACACGCTTGACGCACCACTCAAAGCTCCAAAATAAGATACTTTAGCCCAATCCGCCGTCACGGTTTATCAACGTAGATCCCACATCCCACCATATGAATCGCCTGAGACATTAAGTACCACTACCCCACTGTGTATCCTATCTACTCTCCGCAATAAAGTAGATCTCGCATGGGTGCATCTCCAAACCTGCAAATAAAAAACAAGATCTGGGGCTTGAAAGAATGATTTGCCAAGCACTAGAAAAATGGTTTGCAAATCAGAGAGGATTGAAATGCCCCCCTTATCCCACCTTGGCAACAAAACAAGTGCAAACCTCCTGCACCCAAATAACAACCCCATCTAGCCTATAGCCATGGCTAAAAATTTAGGAAGACGAAGTGAAGTGTGTGCGTAGTCGGTGCCACCATATATCACCATGCCAAAAAAGTCAGCCACAACCACTAACCTACCCTCTCCGCCCTTATACCACATCCCATCCTATCCCAATTAGCATATCATCACTGAAAAGTAGATCATGACCATGACTTGACCATAAGTTGACAACAACTCACAAAGTCGATCACCGTACCCATGAGACACTATTCATTTAATATGTTCTTCAATCATAGAGAATGAACCAAATGCAAAACTTTGAAGCTTGAAGAAATGATCTGCATCGGCTAAAACAAAGATGGCCTAGCAAATCAATCAGGATTGGAATACCCCCCTTATCACTCCATGGTTACAATGGTGCAACCTCCTGCACAACAGCAAACCCCCAAAACTATCCTATAACCATGGCTACTGAACGTAGGGAAATCAATATGAATAGTGTGTGCAATCTCAAGTGCCACCATGCTACACCGTCAAAAGAAAATGTAACCATAGTCACTAAACCTACCATCACCGCCCTTATATCAGTCACCCCAACCCATGCCATGTAGCGGACACTCTCATCACAAGATCATCAGGAGACATACACGACTAACTAGTATTCAATTATACGAGAATGACAAGGAAAAAAAATTCTTATTTTAGCTTTTCTTTTTAAAATAAAACATGCTCTTTTTAATTGAATTTATACTTATAGTCGGTCATTTTAAAAAATATATTAAAATCACAAATAATTTTCTAAATTACATCATAATAATCTCCCTTTAACTTTATCATACTTTAATTATAATTTTGATCTCTCTATAGTAATTACAGTCGGGTTGACCTCTTAAAGAGTAAAAAGAGTAAGGGGTCATTTGTTTATTAAGAGGTTTTGAGTTCTAATCTGAATACCATGTTTGAATACTAAGAGGTGATTCTGACGTCTAAATGTCTATTCATATTTTGTTGTTTGTTTTTTGAAATCTGAATGGTTGTAATTATCTTTTTAAAAATATTTTATATCCAATTGTTACATATATACTAAATTTTAACTTTTCTAATTATAAATTAAATTATTTTAATAACAAATATCAAACTATAATAATATAGAGAATTAAAATAAAAAATATTTAGAAGAAAGATACGCGGCGGCATGCGGCGCCTGATGGAGACCGTGAAAGGTATCTATATATGTAGAATAGTGGAGGAGTAGATGTTGACGTAAATTAGTGAAAGGAGTATAATTGTTACAGTATAATAAAATATAAATTATTTTAAGATGTTATAAAAGATAATTCTATCTCTTATTTGTTAAGAGGTTTAATGAGGTTTTCAGATGTTAATGAAATAGAAAAAACAAACATCTCTTATACCTCTTATTGATTCATATTAAAATTTATTATGATATTTTTTAGAAAAACAAACGACCCCTAACTTTAATATTATCAAATAACAACACACCTTTTTGGAATATACTTTTGTCTAATGGGTTATCTTAGTATATAATCATGATTAATTAGCTAATTAAGGCTTTTATTCTTACGGCACCAAAATGTAATAAATGTGTTTTTCATTCTATAAGGTTGAAGGTTCAAATATTATTATAAACATATATAAAGATTAAATAAATGAATATTTTTACCGTTAAAAAAATAATTTGTCATCTACTATTACTAAGAAGTTAAATCTAGAACAATTATATATGAAGTTTAAAGTAGTGTAATATATAAGGTGAGTGGAAATTAGTAGGTGCGTAGGTAGGTTGTAATTTTCACGTACGTAGTAGTGCTTAAAAGAAAGAAATAAATGAAGAAATAAGAAGGGATTGGACTACTAGTACTACTTAAGGTTGTTGGTTGGCTATTTATCCCATCCCAATCCCAATTAATAATATGAAATTTTAATTACTCAATTTTAATATATGATATTCATATGCATCCTCCACAACATTTCAAATATCATAAAAAGATCAAGATAAATGTTAAATCTAAGAAATAAAATAAGAAAAGAGAGTTAATATATTTTATATGGGAGAAATTTTTTTATAGTAATTATAAAAAATAGTATTTTGTCACTAAGTTTAAATCTCATTGATATTATATTAGAAGTCCATCCGGCCAATCAAATTTAACACCTCACATCACTACTAGTGTTGTTTCATCTCACGCCCATGTCATGTATATGGCTCTAATATTAATATCTTATTGACCACCGTCCCAATAATAGACGTCAAGAACAGTAACAGTGTAACATATTTTACAGGAATGTATGTGTGTTTTGGAGGAGAACGCCCATCGAAGATGTGAGAGGTGTTATTTGATTGCCAAATGGTATTCTCAAGGAAATTCACTATGTTTTAAAATTATTATTGATCTAAAGTAATTAGAAAATGATAACAGTTAAGATTTGTATAAATACGATACTTTAAAATTAAAAAGTAAAATTTAAGGTTTTAATCAATTTTATACAAAACTTTAAGGTTTAAATTACTAGGAAAAGAACTTTAAGGTTTAAACGAAACAAAACGGTTTAAACCATTATCAATCCATGTAAAATAAGGTATGCAATTTATAAATGAATTACTAAAATTAAAACGGTAATTCCGGTTCTGCTGAGGCTTTTAACAACTGTTTTCACGGATCGCTATTTCCCCTTCCCTCTTATTACCTCTTGCATAACACTTGGGATCATATTCTCTGTGCTTCCAATATCTCTCCTACCCACTTCCATATACAAGGTATTATTTTATGTTTAATTTGATTTATAAATATATTAATTCAAACAAATACGTAAGGAAGATCGATATCTAGCTGCAGATTGTTATGTTAATTTTCTTTGATCAACTGGTTTAATCAACACGTACGTGTGCATTCTAGCGGATTCATATGCTCGATCATTTGATTATTCTTAGTTAAAAAGCGAGTAGATACATATATATATATATATATATATATATATATATATATATATATATATATATATATGGTAGGAATTTGATGATCGATCGATGAACAAGATGTGATATCGGTTTTGTGATATATATATGGATGCAGATCGAACACAAAATGTCTAAGGTACTGCTTCATGGAACTCTTCATGTTACCATATATGAGGTTGATAATCTTCACGGTGAAGGTGGTGGCCCAAATGTATTTGGAAAGGTATATATTATATATATATATATGTTCATGTTTATTGAGAATTACAATCACACATACACACACACACACACACACACACATATATATATATATATATATATATATATATATATATATATATAATATGTCATTCATTATGCTGATTACTTCATACACATTGAGATCGACCAGTGATCACCACCCTTTTCCACTCGTACTATTATATATAATAGCATTTTTGTTTCTTAGTATTCATAACTTGTAGTAACCATATTGTTTTTAAGGGCAGATGCCTTTAGATAAGATTAAATGTATAAATTATTATCAGTCCTTTCGCCTAGCTCGCTAGGTGCAAAATGATATAAATGTATTTGTCTTCAACGTTAAATGCCTCTAAATAATAATCTAATTTTTCATATATGTTTACTTTTAGAAATAGCTTGAGCTTTTAATTGAAGTTAACTCTAGCTCTAGTTACCAGACATACACCGTATTTAGATTTACGTACATCGTGATTAAAAGCAATAATATTTAATCAGATAAGCTTAGTGTTGAATTCTATTATATCATAGTTTAAGAAGGGCTAACAGTAACTTTATAATCCAATTTTGTTTGTTAAAAAACTACTCTATCTTTGTTGGTTCGATGAGTTAACTTATCATACTTTAAAAAAAAAATTTGAGGTGAACTTAATTGTTTGCAAGACTGGATTTTGTAAAAGAGGATTGGTAGATAATGATATAAAGCCCAAAAGTAGTGTAGGCCAGTGTTGAAGAGGCCGCAGGCGCACACCCATAAAACCGGGCCATTGCCCATAACAAATTGAAAGAGAGAATCATGGATCATATACATTATAAGACCATCCGCATCCGCTCGGGATGGGATGGTGGTTTCTCTCGGTTCCGGCTCCCAACCCATCGCGCCTCTCTCGGGCTCTCTCTCTCTTGGGTTCACCCTCTTGCTCGGCTTCAGTTTTTCCTTTTTTTTTTTTTTTTTGCCTTTTTCCTTTTTTAAAAAATGATATGGGATAGTGTGGGATGGCTGGGATGGTGTGGGATGGGAAGAAAAAAATGATGTGGCGCTGACGTGACATGGGTTGGCTCAAGATGGATGCTGATAGTCTAAGACGAGTAGTGTGATTTAGTAAATTTCTCGTAAATGAATTTCATTTCCTTCAATATTATATAAACTAGGATTTTATAGCCTGCGCGTTACGTTGGTTTTTATATATCTAATTCTTTTATCATATTAAATTATATGATTAGTTGATCTACATCATAATATATTAATAAAAAAAACTTATATGCTAGTCTATAAAATATAATTAACACATATTTAAGAATATTACACATTCAAACCCAAAAAATGCAAAATGCAAAATGCAAACCCAAAAAATGATTCAATGAAAAATACAGCCCAAAATGCAAAATTACACATTCAAACTCAAAAATGCAAAATCCGTAGAACGTAAAATGCAGAATGCAAAAAATAAAAAACGCAAAATATAAACATGCAGGTTATCTAGATGCTTCCAAAATGCAGAAATTATGAATATACAAAATGCAAATCCAACATGACTTAATGAAAAATGCAACCCAAAATGCAAAATTACACATTCAAACCCAAAATGTAAAATCCGTACACAGAAACACTACATGCTGCAATCATGCCGCCATGTCATGTACGTTGTTGCAACTTTCTATTTGGATATGTATACGACGCATACCCTATAGCGATTAGTAGGCCTAGCTGTAGGGTCCCTACAACGGTACGGTAGGTATGTAGGTTGTGGTGCCAACTTCTCTTTCCCTAACTTCAGATAATTATTATTATTGACATTGCTTTTGATTTGACTATTAATTGGTGAGAAGAGTTCCTGATATGTAATTTCATGGTTTGTGATGAGGAGGAGTCTTAATGGGTCCTTGTGTCTTGACAAGGTCGAGGCGTACAATTGTTTTCTTCAAGTAAAAATATACACCGTGATTGAGTTAATGTTGGCGGGTGATCGATCTCGAAAATGAATGATTTCAGAAATTTAATCATGCGATTACCTAATAAAATAATAAAAGGATGCAAGATAAATGTGCTATAACTAATTCTAATTACGTTTTAGGCACATATATACTAGTAGTTTGATTCTGGAAACAAGATTTCATCCTTTTGAAATTTTCTTCTTGCAGATTATGGCAAACATACAAGAGACAGTTGGATTTGGAGAAGGAACTCCTAAAATATATGCAACAATTGATCTAGAAAAATGCAGAGTTGGACGGACTAGAATGATTGAAAATGAACCCCAAAACCCAAGATGGTATGAATCTTTCCACATTTACTGTGCTCACTCAGCTTCAAATGTGATATTCACTGTTAAAGACAACAACCCAATTGGTGCAACTTTACTCGGCCGAGCTTACATGCCAGTTGGTGAGCTCACAGACGGTGATGAAGTAGACAAATGGCTTGAGATTATGGATGAAAACAAGAACCCTGTAGCAGCCGGTGCCAAGATTCATGTGAAGCTACAATTCTTTGATGTCACACGAGATCGAAACTGGGCTCATGGTATTAAAACCATCAAATACCCGGGTGTGCCATATACATTCTTTGCTCAAAGACAGGGATGTCGTGTTACATTGTACCAAGATGCACACGTGCCCGAAAATTTTATCCCTAAAATACCCCTTACCGGTGGCAAGAATTACGAAGTTAATAGATGTTGGGAAGATGTGTTTGATGCCATTACTAACGCGAAACATTTTATTTACATTACTGGGTGGTCTGTGTACACTGAGATTGCTTTAGTACGAGATGAAAAGAGGCCAAAAGAAGGGGGTGACGTCACGCTTGGTCAGCTGCTAAAACGGAAAGCAGATGAAGGTGTTCGTGTTGCTATGCTTGTGTGGGATGATCGAACTTCAGTTAATGTGTTTAAACAAGATGGGTTAATGGCCACCCATGATGAAGAAACTGAAAACTTTTTTTCAGGTACTGATGTGCATTGTGTTTTATGCCCTAGAGATCCTGATGATGGCAGGAGTATTATACAAGATCTTCAAGTTTCCACCATGTTTACACACCACCAGAAAATTGTGGTGGTTGATCACGATTTACCGACTGGTGGTTCGAAGAGGCGGGTGGTTAGTTTTGTTGGTGGCATTGATTTATGTGATGGTCGATATGATTCAGCTTTTCATCCTCTTTTTAAAACCTTAGATCGTATTCACCATGATGATTTTCACCAACCAAACTACACTGGTGCTTCGATAGCTAAAGGTGGTCCACGAGAGCCGTGGCATGATATCCACTCAAAGGTTGAAGGCCCCATTGCTTGGGATGTCTTGTTTAATTTCGAACAAAGGTGGAGAAAGCAAGGTGGGAAAGATGTGTTAGTTAACTTGAGACAACTTGATGATATCTTAATCCCACCATCTCCTGCCACCTTCCCAGATGACCAAGAAACATGGAACGTTCAACTTTTTCGTTCGATTGATGGTGGTGCCGCGTTTGGGTTCCCTGACACGCCAGAAGAAGCAGCAAAAGCAGGTCTTGTGAGCGGTAAGGATAATATAATCGATAGGAGTATTCAAGATGCTTATATACAAGCTATACGGAGAGCTAAAAACTTCATTTATATCGAAAACCAGTATTTTCTAGGAAGCTCATTCGCCTGGAAATCTAATGATATTAATATCAACGAAGTTGGTGCTTTGCATCTTATCCCAAAAGAACTTTCTTTAAAGATTGTTAGCAAGATTGAGGCGGGACAGAAGTTTATTGTTTATATTGTCGTACCGATGTGGCCCGAAGGGATTCCGGAAAGTGGATCTGTTCAGGCTATATTGGACTGGCAACGAAGAACAATGGAGATGATGTACAAAGATATTATTCACGCTCTTCAATCTAAGGGACTTGATGATGATCCAAGAGATTATCTCACTTTCTTTTGCCTTGGAAACCGCGAGGAAGATAAGGGAGGAGAATATGAACCTTCCGAATCACCAGAACCGGATTCGGGTTATCATCATGCCCAAAAGAACCGGCGTTTCATGATCTATGTTCATTCCAAAATGATGATCGGTATGTAGCAACTTAATATATGTTTGATGTATGTAGTTGATTAGATAACACGTTAATACAGGTCAAATAGATGAGGGTATCATTTGACATTACATCATAATTGATATAAAAGTTGCAAAATTAGAACTTATTATTAATTTATTTAGAAAATTAGAACTTATCATTTACAAAATCCTCTGATTAAGTTGTTTCATCTAGAAAAATTACTCCACTTTTACTAAAAACACGGGTTTTACATGGATGAATACATGATGTTGTTCTAATAATTAACATATATCATTGTTATTTTAATTTGTGAGCAGTTGATGATGAGTACATAATAGTTGGATCTGCTAACATAAACCAACGATCTTTGGACGGTGCTCGAGATTCTGAAATAGCCATGGGAGCTTACCAACCATATCACTTAGCAAGTAAAACGTCACCTGCCAGGGGTCAGATACACGGATTCCGTATGGCTCTATGGTATGAACACCTTGGCATGATTGATAACACCTTTGAGCACCCGGAGAACACAGAATGCGTGAGAAAGGTGAACCAGATTGCTGACAAATATTGGGATTTGTATGCCAGCGATAATCTTGAACGCGATCTACCTGGCCACTTGCTTCGCTATCCCGTTGGAATTACTAGGGATGGCGACATTACAGAACTCCCCGGAATCGAGTGTTTCCCGGATACAAGTGCCAAAATCCTTGGAGCTAAATCTGATTACCTTCCTCCTATTCTTACTACATAAACCCACATATCAGCTAGTTTCCATCCTTTTTAACATTCAAATCTTATTATTCTACAGTAGTTGGATAATAAGCAATATTGATTGCAAATATTATTGTTACGTACTATTATTTGCAGTTTCACATAAATGTTTAATCGGGTTTGTAATAGGTCCGATATATTTTTTTCTTTCTTTCTTTCTGAATGATAGTGAATTATAAATGTATCAATAACACGTTTCTACGAACTAGCTAGCTATATTAATTATCCAACTTCTTGTCTTTAATTTTTTTTGAATGTAGAATAGGTACGTATGTATCATATCATCAATCATGAATGTATGACATATATCCTCATCAAGAGATAACGTACGGTCAATATTGACATATAATGAATGTAATTACATTAATTGCGTTTTCACGAGTGTAATTAAATTCGGATATTTCAAAAGTGCCATTAAATATTATCAGAACTACTGAGGAGCCCGCGTAATGTGGCGGCGGCGATTAAAAAAGAATAATGGTGAATACTTGATGGTAAGTACGGAAGAGGCAACGATGCTTACGAATGAAGTCTGAATGTTACAATAAAATTGAAATAATTTAGATAATATTATTAATCAAAATTATGTTTTATAAAAGTTTTTACTTAATAGTGGGTAATATTGTTTATACACTTTTACTTAAAAGTCATAGGAGACATTTAAACAATATTAATATTATATGTTAAACTTGAACATTATAAGTACTATTTAAAAAAATTATGTATTTAGAGTAAAAGAAGTTATAATTAGTCCTAATTAAAACATTTATTGTTAAGGGAGTGAAGAAGATAAAATGTTTAAAAGATTGATAGTTGAGATTAATGTAAATAAAATTAAGGGTGAGATTTAATTTTGATTGAAAAATTAAGAACTCTTAGACCATCAACATCCATCACACGTTTCACACAGCCACATCAGTGCCACATCATTCCCCCACCATTCCCTCATCCTATCACACAAACCCCACATCCATCAAATCATTCACATCACAAATAAAACCTCTCTCACACATCTTCGCTCTCATGTGCGACCACCATCACTACCGTGACCGTGAGGGAGCCATCGCGCAGACCAACGATGGTCTTCACTTCCGTGAGCGCCTCTCACACACCCCATCTCGCGATGGATCCGGGTGACCTTAATATTTAAAGGAGAGAGAATGTTGTATGTTTAATATAGAAGTATAGATATATCAGAGTTAGCAGAGTAATTAATTTAAACCCGGCCACATATCTGCTTTCCATTCTTTCTGACATTCAAATATTATATTATTTTACTATACATGGATGCAATTTTGATTGCATACATATACAAAAAAAATGTCAATTATTCACACATCTTTATCAATATGAATAAACTTAAAATCGTAAAAAACTACGATCAAACATGGAGAAATTGGGTGTTACTAATTTGTAGCAAATATTTAAGTTTGAAAATGTGAAAATTGAAGTAAAAAATCACATTTATTAGTGTGGACATATTTTCTAAATTTTCACACTCATAAGCGTGGAAAATTTAAAAATAATTCTAGAGTTATAGAAGTCCACACTTTTAAGTGTGAACTTCTATAATTATCTAATTATTACTAAATTCATAAATTTAAAAGCGTAAACTTTTAAGATCAAATGTACATATCTATAAATGTTGAGTTTTTTCTTTCTTTTTCTCATAATATTTACTTTTATACTATTTTTCACAATTATAAGTGTGACAACGATTCAAATTTTTAAATGTTTTCTATAAAACGTGAATAAATGATATATTTTTTTAGTGATAATTGTTACTATTATTATTTTACTTTGATGATGAAATAGAGAATACGTAAAATAATTCGAAATTAGTAGTGACCCACAAAAATTATTAGAAAGGAATAGAGCAACTTGACACTGAAGAACTGACCCACACACCCTCAAAAGTCACGAGTCTCAACTCAACAACCACCATCGTCAACCTGCTTTTATTGAATAAGGCCCACATTTGCAATCCACACCCATCCCACCATAATCCGCCTTAATTTTTATTTTATTTTTTAAAAATTACAAATTTCATAGAATATTATAACCCACCGTTATATGTTATTACATATTTATATATCTTAACCTTTAAAGTTTAAGTTTAACAATGTTTAATTCATATACTTTTTCAATAAATGTATTAAGTCCTAAATTGGCTATAATTCGTTGTTTTTGCCATTTAACCCTTTATAGCAGGTTATCGAGAACATTTTAATCCCTAAGATTAGAGGTGTAATTGAGTTAAGTCGAACTCAGTCAAACTCTAACTCGACTTGGCCTAAAAAATTTGAGCCACTGAAGATTGAAGAACTGATTGGTTAGTGGTCACCGGTGTCCGACGATCTACAGATTCACGATTCAACGTCTCATGAATTACCTAGAAACTCGAAAACAAAGATATAGATAGAGGAAATTGGAAATGTGCAATCATCAAATTAGTGCAATTATATGAACCTGTGAGTGGAATCAAGATATTATCGGTGATATCCAAGGAATTAGCAATGGAACTAAGGTCTGTATGTAAGTTTTCATCAACCGGTTTCTTGAGAAATGGTGTTTTTATTGATATGATTGATCAAATTTCCCTATTGATACGATGACAAGTATTTTAGATTAGATTAGAGACAAAATTAACAAAGTAAAATAAGATTCAGAATTAAATTATTTAACAAATATCGTGTATCATTAATTAAATTAGCCCCACAACCCCCCAAAAAAGAACAAATAAATTATTGTTGAGAAATAAAACATTGTGGGACAGTTTCTAGGAAATATGATATCCCTTTGGAAGAAAGAAGTTACAACTTTCCCACCATTTACATAATTAAACCACTACTAATTAAATCCACCAACACCAACTTATAAATTTGAATTCATGGCCTGACCACTCATTTTCAACTCAAATCAAGATAATAGCTAGCTTCAATTCAAGGAAGTAAAAGATGTCCCCAGCTGTACACTGGAGCTCCAATGGGGTGGTGTTTGCAACAGCCATGGCGGTTTCTGGCACCATCATCATCCTCTCGTTTCTCCGAAGCACCAGCGAAAATCGTGATTCAACTCCTGCACAGCTATCATCACCACCACAGCCGCCGCCACCAAGGCGGCGTTCTTGTTTCTCCACAGCGAAGAAAGATGGAAGCGTGAAAAAGAAAGTGCGATTTCTTGAGAACGTACGTAGTTAAAGGATACAACTGATCGGAAAGCATGGATGAAAGTCGAATATTTTTTTAACTAACTGCTGCATCAAAATTATGTACTTGGATCAATGGGAAAAAAGATTTGCTTGTAGAGTTTTCACGTTAATTATATCGTTAAAATGCATTCAAAGTTCAAACTATATACAATTCATTATTGTAGAGATTATATTTGAAATTGTATATTTTTATGTGGGTCACAAGATCGCACTAATCGTGCTACAGAGATTTTTATTACGTATTGTATAATATACTAGAAGATATTGTTTTTGTTTTTAAACTTTCCCTCAAGACTGCTGTGGTTTCAATTTGATAAATCTTGCGTATTCAATGACGTGATACGCATGATATGAACAGCGACGTCAAGATTCATGTCTGTCTATGTTTCCCCTTAATTTCTAGTTACATGTGCACATGCCGACAATTGGAAGACTTTTTACGGGTTAAAAGCTCTTTACTATGCATAAAGCATCGTATTCGTAGAAGCAGTTTTTACCCTTTATTTTTTCAATAAACAAGACTGACTGTTAATGGTACTGAGCTGGTGCTGATGGCTTTTGCTTTTTGGAACGAGTCACTGTATATGTGAACTCTCAACGTAACTCTTTAAGTAACTGAGAGTTTAATCGAGAAAACCGTGAGCATCGCCAAGAAAGGTAAAAGCAAAGCAACCCAAAGAAGAGAGAAGATTGTGAACGTCAACTGTTTGATGAAATGACACTTCGAATATTAGCCACATAATAACTTCATTCCTGATGTCAAACCTGATCTATGTAAGAATCTGACTTTTCTCTCTATAATTGTTTCCTTTTTAGTAACTTTCTTGACATATTCCACTTTTTCAAGTTTTCTTCTGCTTAATCTATGCATATATTATGTACATTTTTAATCGAAATTTGGCTCGTCTGTGCCTAGTCCTATGTGAAGAAATTAACACAACATGCTTCAATGTACCACACTAGTATTTGAAACATTTATCAATTTCAATGTTCCGATTTTCATTTTGAGTCTAGACGTCCTGGAATTAACAAAAAGATGATATAGGGTTTGAATTTTCGGAGCAAATGATACAATGGTACCTTAAAATTCAAGATTCTTGGTATGCTTACGACTCTAAAAGACTATGGAAGTTTATTAATTGCAACATTCCCTAACCAAAAGAGCAAGGACGGTTAAGTAGTTAACTATTTAATGTTGGCATGCCCAGAAGACTAGGAAAATGTTGGTAATTTAAGAAACAATAGCTCAAGATTTAAGAAATTAGGCAGATCAAACTTCAAAGCCAGTGCTACATTTCCCCAAAAACAGTGAAAGTTTTGAGTGGGAAAAGAATTAGGAAACCTGTCCCATGTTTTCCAAACATTTATTTGACTTGCTGTCAAATATGTTACCCTCTTCTTTATTTTTGTTGTCTTCCTCCCTCAAATAGTAACCCAATCCTCTGAAGATCTCACCCTCTTCTTTTTTTGAGTTGTTTTTCAGCACCTTTTTTTAATTTCCACTGTTTCCGTAATAGTACTGCATGCACGGCAAGTATTATTAATTCCTCACAGGGCCCCTTCATCATCATCTTTGCTCTCGTTATATTAATATCCACTGTTATTATATCAAGTTCTTCAAGCTGTTGATGGCACTTGCAAGGACCTACCTAGTTGGCTTCAGGGTGGTTGTCACAGCCTTTCTGATCTTAACCCCCACAGTATCACATTCCGTATCAGGTAAAACAACAAACCAGCCTTTTTAAACACCTTAACCTATCTTATAGAACTGAAATTCATTTGGGGTTTATGAATTTTGAAGCTTTTTGTTGATTCCAGGCTTTGATGATGAAGGGGTGGCAAATGTTCGGCAAAACAAGAAAATTCTAGGATCAAGACCACCAGGGTGTGTGAACAAGTGCGTAAATTGCAGGCCTTGCGAGGCCACTTTGGTTGTTCCTCCACACCCCAAGAAGATCGATTACCGGGATCAATCTCATTGGGAAGATAATTACTATCTTCTTTCATGGAAATGCAAATGCGGTGACAAACTCTTTCAACCTTGAACGATTAAGATGTTATTTGAAATATTCTGTTATATAGTTAGAATAACCATTCTCTGATTATCCGTGTTTATTACTGACTGAGTTGAATATCTATGTTTGATATTACTGAATTTGGGTATTGATTGCATAATTCCATACCCAGTCTTGTGCATAAAACTTTTTGAAATAGTTTTCACATATTAATGCATTAACAATTGCACTCTGCATGTCATTCAAAAAGTTACCTATTAGAGGCTACAAGAAGTTATTTTCATGATTACAGGACTTGCTCAAATCTTTTAGGTACAATGAAGTTAATGCTGATGATCCAAATTCAAAATTATAAAAAGTACCTATGCTTGAAAACACAAAAAGAATTGAATACCTTATTAACTCCTGTAACTCCATCTGCAGAAATAATCATTATGCTTATATAGCAGTGCCCCATCTCTTCTTGTGCTTTATCTTTTTCTATATTATTAGCTGACAACAGAAACCTGATTGATTGTAATTCTGGGTATTAGAAGAGAGAACCTGGAATTCTAGTGTAAGAAACGTAGAGATCTATATTAAAAAGTTTAGGAAGGGTATTAGTTATGTTGGTATGGATACCTTTCTTTAGATGATTTTATTTTGACTATTTCCATTCCTTAGATGGTTGTGTTTTGACTATTCCCAATTCTTAGACTGTTGTGCTTTGACTAATTTTAAGAGGTGGTGAAATGAGTTGGGACTGAAACACATATTCTCAGTGCACATCGAGTCGGGTAACAAAACGATCTGGGAGGCTGTATGCGTTAAGAATTACACTTGTGGAAACTTTTAACCTGTTTTGACCCATTTCTATTTTAGCAAAAATTCTTCATTTGATCCCGTTTAGGATAACACAAGACCCAATTTCAGTCATTTGTAAATAAACTGGTTGAAGTTATACCTCTATTGGTTCCTTTCTTAGGTTAGCTTGCTTACTCAAGTCAACTCTTTATGCATATTGAAAAGTAAAAGTCACAAAAAGGTTGAAGATACGACTTGTATTCAAGTAAGACTGCCATATTGACAATTTGACATAGTGTGCACCAGTGTTACTAAATCACAAATATTATCTCCATGTGATCTACAAACTTAATTTTGATCGATTTGAACCCGTTTTCAACTTGTCAAGATGATATAATCAGCACCAGAATAGCAGCATTTATCACATACATCAATTGCGTCGACCAAATGCCCTGCAGAATCAAAAGAGAGAACTTATAAGTTATAACTACTAAATTAGACAACCTGACTGAGTTGAATATCTATGTTTGATATTACTGAATTTGGGTATTGATTGCATATTTCCATCAAAATTGCACTCTGCTATCATTCAAAATGTTAACTTGAGCCTATTAGAGGCCACAAGAAATTATTTTCATGATTACAAGACTTGCTCAAATCTTTTAGGTACAATGAAGTTAATGCTGAGAATCAAAATTAAAAACTATAAAAAGTACCTATGCTTGAAAACAACAAAAAGAATTGAATACCTTTTTAACTCCTGTAACTCCATCTGCAGATCTTGATTCTTGGCTATATTAATAGGATAAAACCCAAGATAATATTCAACAAAATACTCCAAAAACTAGATTTAGACGAGGATGAAGCACTGGGGGGAAGTTTAGCCAATCCCATATCGTCCCCAACTTGAGCCTGAGCCGCTATGGTTTGCAACACAATTGTTGCAACAATAGAAGAAATAATTATAATGCTTATATAGCAGTGCCCCATCTCTTCTTGTGCTTTATGTTTTTCTATTTTATTAGCTGACGACAAAAATCTGATTGATTGTAATTCTGGGTATTAGAAGAGAGAACCTGGAATTCTAGTGTAAGAAACTTAGAGAGCTATATTGATAAGTTTAGGAAGGGTATTAGTTATGTTGTTATAGATATATTTCTTTAGTTGATTTTGTTTTTGACTATTTCCATTCCTTAGATGGTTGTGTTTTGACTATTGGCATTCCTTAGGTTGTTGTGCTTTGGCTAATTCTTAGAGGTGGTGAAATGAGTTGGGACTGAAACTCATATTCTTAGTGCAAATTGAAACGGGAGTCAGGTCAAGGTGGGCTGAATCGTAAACACAACGTTTGAATAAAACGATTTAGGAGGCTGTATGCGTTAAGAATTACAGTTTTGGAAACTTTCGACCCGTTTTGACCCCTTTCTATTTTAGCAAAAGTTTTTCATTTGATCCCGTTTAGGACAACACAAGACCTGATTTCATCCATTTGTAAATAAGCTGGTTGAAGTTATACCTCTATTGGTTCCTTTCTTAGGTCAGCTTGCTTACTCAAGTTAACTCTTTATGCATATTGAAAAGTTATTAGAAAGCCACAAAAAGGTTGAAGATACGACTTGTATTCAAGTAAGACTGCCATATTGACAATTTGACATAGTGTACATCAGTGTTACTAAATCACAAATAATATCTCCCTGTGATCTAAAAACATAATATTGATCGATTTGAACCCGTTTTCAACTCGTCAAGATGATATAATCAGCACCAGAATAGCAGCACTTATCACATACATCAACTGCATCGACCAAATGCCCTGTAGAAACAAAGAGAGAACTTATAAGTTATAACTACTAAAATAGACAACCTTACTACAAGAAACTGTGCATCCACGAGTCTAATAACATACTTTTGAGGTGATACAAGACCTTGCTGAAGAAGGCACGAGGCCCGTAAACCCGATACTATAAGCAATGCTCCCATCTGCTTTGAACAGACCAAAATTTCTCTCAGAAGTGGGGCCAGGCTTTAAGTTTTCATTGAACATTGCAAACACATAGGCCTTGACCACCTGTTTTGGTCTATAAGGGGTGCCCTTCTTTTTTAGTAACCGCTTACGTAAATTAAGATTGTAGGTCTGTGCATTGCTAACCGTTGCTGCAGCTTCATTCGGGTCACCATTTGAAGCCCAGCCCGTTTCAGATACTATGACCTCCATCTTCTCGAACCCGGCCTTTTCCAAGGCAGCATAGGATGCATCAATTTGGGCCTCAAACATGTTGTCATAATGTAGGTTAGTTTTCTGATCATAGACCCCGGGATTCTTTTTGAAAAGGGCGTAGTTGAGATCAATGTGGTCGGGATCGCTAATATAAGCAAGAAAAGGGTAGGTGTTTATATAGAATGGTGATTTGATTTGGGAAAAGAATTCTAGCAACGGTTTCATGTAGGGCATAACCGACTCCTTAAATTCACCAGCCGACGGTGGGTAACTAGTTGCAAAAACAGCAGCCGAGTGTGGGCTTGAGACCTGGACTTTATCAGCTAATCTAAGTCGAACAAGGGCGTTATGGACATTTTTCACTGCGGGAAGCAACACCTCCCAAAGTTCTTGATCACCACCTCCCAACACCTCGTTTCCAACCGCGATGCCGACAATACGGGTCCTTGGTAGAAAAGGCTCCACATTTTCTTTAACCCAATTCATGGCCTGATCTTCACTCGTGCTTATGTCTCTCAAGAATTCATTCCCGAGCCCAACCATTATCTCAATACCAGAGCCTTTAAAAGCCCTAAGAACTTCATGATCCGCATCGAAGATTCGGGTGTTCATGATCTTAGCAGCCTTCATTAGGGTCACTACACTTTCGGGGCGTGGAATGTTGTCTGCTATCCGCCCATAATTCACTCCATACGTGCCCGTGAATGCACTTGATATCACAACTGCCAACACAAAACAAGTTAAAAACAATCAAACTTGAGCTCATTAAAGAAAAAAAATTTGAAAAAAATATCAAAGAATATGTGCATACAGTTAACCGAGATGGTTAAGAACCAGAAAAAGAAGCGTCGAGTGAGACCCATGTCGATGAATAAAGGATGTGTGGGTTAGCAGATATGTAATGAACAGGGAATGGTGGCTTGTGGTTTGGGATGCTTCACCTTCAGGAATGCCATTAGAGTTGCTAATTGAAGATTCCCAGGGTGAATGAAGGGCAACTTAGAGTTATAGGTTTTGGTTTAGCTCATTTTCAAGATTATCCATTTAGAAATCCCATCTTCCTCAATCCTTTTCCCCTGTCTAAAGGTAACTTTTAATTAAGGGGTGTTTGAGATTCCTTTATCTTATATAAAAACAATGTAATAGGACTTGAATAAACAAATCCTAAACACCCACTTAAGAATTAAGATGTATGTAAGGCATTAAATTACACTTTATTTGGATCTTTTTGTACATAACTGCTTTAGAAGAATGTCGTGTATAAAGAAAGATCAAACTGGAAACTTGTGCAAAACTGTTAATTTTTATAGCAAATGGGGCTGGAAGACAAGGCTTCTTTCCGGCCTAAAACATGTTTAGGATGATTTTGACTTGCGTTATAACTGGAAACAAGGAAAATGTCTTTTCTATGGACAAGGTAGACCACACTTACATATTAAGAAAAACTAAAATAGAATGGATTTGACTTGTACCTGACAATTTCAATCCATTTTATGTCAGTTACGCGTAAGCTACCAAAATGCTCGTAACCCACCTAGAGGTTTGGAAGGTGAACAGAAGTTATTAATTTATGACTAAATTAGTGTATACATGTTTTATGCTGTTAAAAAAAATTATGTGTACCAATGATCTCCTAGCCTAGTGGTTAAGAGTGAGGGAGTTCAAACCTTGACAATGGAGTTTAAAAAAAAAAAAGTTATGCGTAAGGTGAAGAACCAGATTCAGCATTTAAATTGAACAATAACTTCACATGTTGTTACAAAACATTGATCGAACACGAAAGACAGTCCGACACAAACAAAGTAACAGCCATACGACAACTCTAGTTCTTCACAATACACATATATACTTCACCCTAACAAAGATCCAAAACCTAATACATGATACTAAGTTAGTGATTCGGCAACCCTAACCACAATACAGGAACTCGTGATCGCATAAGCTGCGGCTTTGGTCTGATCAATCACCTTGATCCATTTTCTTCACTTTCACCTCCACCTCCAAGTAACCTAGCTTTCTCATCACTCTCCTGCACTTGTTTCAACAGCGTTGCTACCTCGCCCAATGCATGTTTCCCGGATTCATTCGTACTTTCTTTCTCAGTATTGCTTTCTGAAGCTTCAACTTTTGTAGGCAGTTCACTCTCTTTAATTCCTGGATCTTTATTTTCGCTACCTTCAGATTCGACCCCCTGTCTTCATTATCGAATTCAGGATGTCTTTTGCCTTCTTTTATACTCTTTTCTTTCACGTCAGTTTCATTATGTACAACCTCAGCATCTTGCATCTCGACTTCTTTCGTATCTTGTCGATTCATCGACCCATCTACATCTTTCATTTCAACATCTTTGACAGTCGCGGTTTCTATAATTTTGACATGTTCTTCTTCGGGTGTATCCTTGGAAGATTCCGTTTCTTCCTTATTATCGTCAATGT
Organism: Pulicaria dysenterica; assembly: GCA_947179395.2. Taxonomy (NCBI): domain Eukaryota; kingdom Viridiplantae; phylum Streptophyta; class Magnoliopsida; order Asterales; family Asteraceae; genus Pulicaria; species Pulicaria dysenterica. Next base: position 78,745,032 of record OX359293.1, on the reverse strand, counting down.
TAGCAGTCAGTGATTCACACTTACGTTTGTTAGCTGTCTCTGTATTGTTCCCAGAGAATGGAGGCGTTGACTTCGCAGTTTGACCATTTCTTATCTCCATTTTAGGACCGATACTCGGGCTATCACTTGATTTTGATCCTGTCTCCTGCCATCGTCATATGAATGGTAATAAATTAACTTGATCGATGAGACTTTAGTTTTATCACAACCTGTTTCGATGATTATCATCTCTGTCTACTTGAGATTTTTTTTTTCTCTTCTTGTACGCAGTAATGCGGTTACTAAACCAGAAACAATTATTAACAGATATCAGAGGAGCAGGGTGTACCGTCGAGTTGACAGGTTGGACGCCTACCGAAACCTGTTCATTATCTTTATCGGTCGCCGGAAGATCAGAGCTCGCCATCTTTTCAAAGAACAAATGAACAGTCTATAAAACATGAAAAAAAAAAAACCAATGAATCTGTTGTTGATATATTTTAGAATGAAATAAAAGAAAAGAAATCGCATCCTCACTGACCTTCGCCGGAGATGGTGGTTGCTTACTAATATCAAGAGTTTTGCTTAATTTACAGTCGAGAATAGAGACAGTGGTCGGTTAGGCGGTTTAAGTTCAAATCCACGTGAATGATGAATCCGCTAAGCGATGCTACACGTGTTTAGCCGATAACTTACTGATTTAAAATCGAGTTTTTTGTTTTAATTAATTAAAGATTACACTACAAGAAAAATGAGTTTTAGACATGTAAGGTTTTTCGTCTAAACGACAAACAAATTTACCTTTTTGACTTTGAAATACTAAACTGACATTCAAACACTTTCTGCGAGGACATGTCCTCTCTAAAAGTGAAAATTAATTTATTTTTTATTTTCTTTATATATAGATAAAGTTACGTGGTACATGACCAGCCAAAACGAAAATTCCAGGATCTTTGGCGAGGACTATGTCCTCGCGAAAAGCTATTTACTTATTTTATTATTATAAAAGTAACGGAGAAAGAATACCTTGTCGTTTTGGTAGAATTTCAGCGGCGACATTGTCCTCGCGAAAACTCTTTTTACTTTTTTTAATATGTACTTTACGCAGATGAATAAAACGACGTCACATGTATCACTTTCCGCGAGGACATGTCCTCCCCGAAAGTCTTGACAGTGTTAAAACCCTACGCAGCTTCTTCTCTTTCACTTTTCACCTCCCTCCATTTTTTTCACAGCAGCTCTCGACGAAAACCCCTCTCTCCTTCATCCGGTTTCTTTTTTTTTTTTACAGCGAGGGTGAAGCCACAAGGTGTGTATCGTATTATCAACATAGTTCCGGTGAGATCTCCATTTTTCCCGGCGAATACCCCATTTTTTCCGGCGGGTTCTCCAAGATTTGAGGCGAGTCCTTCAATTTCAGTCGATTTTAACATTTCTAGTTTAGTTTTTTACATAAATCTAGTATTTGTTAGATTATTTATAAATAATGCTTTCAGTTTCTTTTTAGTTTGTATCTCCGGCGGTTTCTCGGCGACACTCCGGCAACGGTAACTTCTCGGCGACTGCTCCGGCGACACTTTAGGTATGATTTTTCTTTTATATTTGTTAAACAAAATAGATATAAAAATATGATTTTTCTTTTATATTTGTTAGACAAAATAGATATAAAAATTTTTTAGTCATGAAAAACATGTTTAGAGAATGAGACTTACTATTGGACTTTTGATTTTGAAGCTCAAATTCAAAAGATATTTGGTAATAATTGATAAGGAATGGGTTTTAGCCTCAAATTAGTGTTAATCTTGAAATTTAGTTTATTTCATGTATAAAATGAGTATGAATTTTAATTTGAGTAAGTATGAATGATATTGAGATTTAAATTTTATAGATACTGTGAGATTGTTGTAATTGAATGCAAATGATTTATGGATGATTAAAGTTTGTTATTTTGATCTCCATATGATAGATTAATTAATTAATAATATTAATATTAATATTTTATAATAAAGTTCTTATCTTCTTTCCATTAATAGTCAACCACAAAACAAATTTAATAGTTAAATGGAAATAACTTTCTGCGAGGACAATGTCCTCGCTAAAAGTAATTATTTTAATTTCGATTGATTTTTAATATTTAGTTTTTCGCGACGACAGTGTCCTCGCTAACCTTTCGCGACAACATTGTCCTCGCCGAAAGTTTTCCGCGGCGGACTTTCTGCGAGGACTTTTTGGCGACGACTTGTCCTCGCAAATGACTTTCTGCGACGACATTTTAGCCTTTTGCGAGGACATTTGTCCTCCCTGAAAGTGATTTTCCTTGGAGTGTTATTATTGTACTATTTATCAATCGGGTAAATTGGTAATTAATCATAAGAAAATAAAGGGTGTTTTCGTAAATTTATATTTACATTATGATAACCGAGATGATAAATCTCACGAGTAGTTGAAATACATGAAAATTACAACTTACACTTCTACCTATTAGTTGGCTTATGTATGTAACACCCCGTCTCGACATAATACGAATTCTACTCATATGATTCATAAACAAGGCATATCTAAGAAAATACATCATAATACAAACCTAAGTGTACTACCTTATAAACTTCTGTTAGACTAGATCTCAAATCTCGTTCCTTCAAAGCAACTTGAGCACTTGCCACAGAGGAAGAAAAGAAAACCGCATATAAGCTAATTGCCCAGTGTGCGCGCGCACACACACACACACACACACACACACACACACACACACACACATATATATATATATATATATATATATATATATATATATATATATATATATACTATATTATAAAGCATTTATATCTTTTTGCTTAAACTCTTAAAAATTAAGTGTATTGAAATAACTAATCTACCCTCACGCCTTACACATAAAACATATGGTTTGAACTTGATTTGAATATCAAATTTGAAAAGACGTCAAACAAATAGACAAGTGCCAAATATCAAAATATGGAAACCATAACAATTAAATAAAAAGTCTATAATTGAATGTAAAAAAAGAAAATCATATCAATTTGTACAGCATATAATTGGCATAATTACTACGGCTTTTTTAATTTTAAGTCACGAAATTTATAAGCACATAAAACTGATATATTATTCGTTTTTTATAAACACTCCTCTAAATATCTATATTAATCTTCGTGAACACTGAATTCAATTCTAAAGGAAAAAATGTCACAAAAATCATGTAATTATCTTTAAAATATTCTCTTTGTGTACATGATTTTGTTTGAAAAAATGGGCTTCACTAAATATCCAAGAACAAAAATAAAGTACCCCTAGCTCTGGATAATGATATTCGCGATAAAATAATTTTAGAATACAATACAGATATTTGTCATATATACTGCTTGTATCAATTTCTTGGAAGGTGATAAAGTATGTTGATGCAATAAAATGCTTATAATATCCAAGTTTTCTTAATTTAAGCTGGCCACTTATCTATATCTTTTATATATATTTGGTTTATGTTTCTCTTTCCTATTACTTTTAAACTACTTAAAATTAAGTAGTACATGAGTTTATGCACTATGTACAAGTATATACAACACAAATTACTTAAAAATAAGTAGTACATGAGTTTATGCACTATGTACAAGTTTATGCAACACAAATGAGTTTGGAAATGATTATTTAATACAAATATCCGGTATACACAAGGAGTTTGGAAATGAATACAAGGAGTTTGGAAATGAATACTAAAGTCAAAAGGAAACAATGTATAAAAATAGACTTCTATCTAAAAAGAAATTAAACAATATGTAAATAAGGGAGAAAATCATGCATATACCTTCTGTCAAAATCAATTAGAATCAATTAGTATAAAAATTATAAGTATACATTGGCTTATATAAATAAATATGAACAACTGTGTATTTTTCATACTGCCTTTAGAAATTCTTTACCTGCAGTCTCCAAAATGAACTCAATAATTGATGTTGTCAATGTTTCAACTATCAACCAAAATGAGGTAATAATCATTTCTGAATAATAGTTAGTGCTGTTGTTTTACATGGTTATTTGCAACCTAAATATTAATAGTTACAGTGTAACAAATATTTGTTACATAATCATAACAACAATAATATGTTAGTTGCAGCAACCGAAGTCCTCATGGAGGTAACCTACCATCCATAATGTATTACATGGTTTTATATCTTATTTAACAATTATTTTACACAAAACAAATGTATTTTTGATATCACGAATTTTATATATATTTTTTAATGCGATAAATAATTATTTTTAATAGAAATCATTAAAAAAAACATTTAAAAGGTGTTCATTATCCTCATATTTGATTTTCAGGTTTAAAATTCGGATCTATGATGATAATGATGAAGAAAAGAGAAAGTGGTAGCTTTGACACCTCTTCAATGCTTGGACCGTATTTCACTCATACGAACTCGAAACAAGGTGATTCAAAAAGCTACGAAACCTAAACAAAAGGAGCCACGATAATATTATGTTTGTTTTATTAAATGGCGGCTGTGATATGGACCTAGAATGAGGTGATGTTGTTGGGCCATTTAATAATTGTGGGCTTCAAATTAATTGAACATGCTAGTTGGGCCAGTTGGTGTGATTTGTGAATAACATGGAATGGCGGCTGCTATTTCTTTTGGTTGTGTACTACTGTACCATGGGCCGTAGCCCAACACACAAACATAGGGCTGCTGAATTTTGAGATAAATATATGTATTTCAAGGAGATAACTATTATATTTGAATATATATTCTTCGAACGGCATCTTACGAAAAAAAAAAGATAATGAGAGATCATATATTTTTATATTCTTCGTGCGATAAGTCGGAAAAGAAAAGAGGATACAACAATTTTGAGGATCATTGGCTTGGAGATTGGATACTATTTTAAAGATCAAGGCTTGGATCATTTGACTTTTTACGGTTTATTTGTTCTTTCTCATCATGTTCATGTTTGTTCTTAATTTCCAGACCTTCCTTATGAACATTCTTGGCTAAACCTTCTGTTTTCCTCCCTAGAGGAGATGAAACTCTTGTAATGGCTTAGTTTAATTCATGGTTTTTGATACTTTATTCATATTTGTTCTTAGTTTAGCCTAATCTATGTTTATCCATGCTTATGAATCTTTCTTGATTGCTTAGAATCTGATTTTTATGTTTTGAGAGACCACTTGAATCATAAAGTTTGAATCTTGATTGTCTAGGACCAATGGATGATTAATGAATAGTGATTGACAAATCCTATGTTTTGAGCAATTAAAGTTAGAGTCTTTTGCATGTGATGTCCATATAATGACCTTTATATGTTAGTTTGATGTTTTGTTGATCATACAAGCATTAAGATTAGGGCTTAACTTGTTAATCGAATTATTTGCTAATTAAACTATTTAATTGCACTTTTGACCATAAAGGTAATTAATTAGGGTAATTAGACGATTATGATTGGACCAAGATTGTAATCACTTTAGAAATCGATGCATGAATATTATAAGTATTTTTAGCTTATCTTGCCATGAATTTATTGCCATGAAAAGAGTTGAGTTGAATCTAGGGAGGGAACATCTTCATTATTATTTAATTCTCCGAGTTTATCGCTTCTTTGTCTTCTTTGCATGCTTTTAGTGCTTTTAAGTCATTTAGTGGTTTGAGTTGGTTACAAGTTCATATCTTTATCATAAAATTCCCCCCTTTAGTTTATTGCATTAGTTTAGTTTAGTTTAATATTTAAATTAATATAATTTTATTAAATCATACCCGTTCCCCTTGAGTTCGACACCCGTACTTATTTTCTATACTATAATACGATTAGGTCCTCTTGCCTATTTGTGTTGTAGTCGTACTAAATAATAACGGATTTTATAAATAAAAAACTAGTACGTAAAACGCACATCAATTTTATATTCTGTTGACAGCATATGGATATCTTTGATGACCCTGTTCCAATGGCCATCGTTCATGACTCGGGAAACAACGACAATCAGGTTGTCATTATTGACAATCAAGAGGTAAATACGTTGATTTATACATGATCAATTAAAATTAAAATTATCCGCTATCGAGTGTGTATTTTCTCCCGTATTTGTTAACCAAAATATGAATTACAACATAGACATTGTCCATTTGCTTGAGTACATCACCCCTAATCCCGTATTCAATAACCATTAATCGATTTTGAAAAACCAATATACTATCAAAATATCAACTTATATCTTTTATTTATTTTGCACAGATAACAAAAAAGCGAAAAAGAGAGGAAAATTTGTTAAATTGGAACTGGGAGATGTACTTAATGTTGACACCTTTGATGATTAAGCATTATCAATGATCAATGTCAAAAGAAAGAAAAAAGATCAAATTTCGGTTTTTAGCCACAATAAAGTTTACCGACTCATTGATGAACCAGATGAAGATTAACAAATATTTAGTTATTTTGCTTTCGAGAAAAAGAGTATGTTTTGTTTTGCCTTTTTACTGTTTATGAGAGGCTAGAACTTATTACGATAAATGAAAACATTTGTGATCTTCTGACATTATTGTCTTTTTAGTATTGTTATCAATGTTTCATTTTTATTGAGATAAATCATACTATTTGTGATCTTGAGGACTTCGGTTATATAAGTGATAATTATAAAATTACCAAACGTTATATGTGTTGGACAAAAATAAATACCTTTCCGCTCATTGATACTAAGCCACCCATGTTTGTTTCTGCGGAGAGGAAAAAATTTACTATAGTTTTGATAAAACAGAAGATGATAAGAATAACTTCTATCTCGTCGAATTCTTAAACTCGCTATCTGTTAGTGATTTGTCACCTCATTATCTTCGTTTGAAAGTTGTATGTCCGATGATACTGATATGGAATCTTGATCCTTCGGATGGGTTATGTAACGGTACTCGATTAATTTGCCGACAGTTTCAACAAAATGCCATTGATGCGGAGATAGCTATCGGCCAACATTATGGGAAAAGGGTGTTAGACCAAGAATCCCTCTTTGTCCATCTGATGACGATATGTTCCCGTTCAAATTGAAAAGAACACAATTCCCTGTTAGGCTTAGTTTTGCTATGACAATCAATAAAGCACAAGGTGAGACTATTCCACATGTTGGTGTATGTTTACCCGAATCAGTGTTCTCACACGGCCAACTTTACGTGACGCTATACAGAGGAATATCTCGTGGAAATACAAAGGTCTTAGTGAAACCTGCCAAAACATGTAACCGGGATGGTATTTACACGTCAAATGTGGTCTATCTAGAACTTTTACATGACAAATAAGGTACTCTTAACTGCTTATCTTACACTTTCTCTCTCTCAATACCTCTATATCATAATAACTTCTTTTTTTATGTGCAGAATTCTATACCCGGACTCTTTATATTTTGTCTTTTCATTGTAAAAAAACAAATGTCTATGATTGCAATGAAGTGTATTTTATATTTTTTTGATTGATTGCATCGAAATGTAATTTATATTTATTTACAAGCATAAATTTCAATATTTTATGTAATAAGCTACATTAGCAATTCAAAATTAAATATCTATGTTAGTACTCTTATCTACTTATCACATGCTTTAAAAAATATCGAAACAATATTATTATTGTTGGACATCATTTACAACTGTCACTACTTCCTTTGTCCTCTATATTGTGAGCGGCAACAAAAATTCATCATCGTGTATTCCCCGCCGCCGCATCGCGCGGGTACCCCACTAGTATATATATATATATATATATACACACACACATTCACACATAATAACAATAATCGAAACAAACACAAAGATATTAAAAATCAAAAATTCCAAATCAAAGTACTTTCAAAATCATAATTCACTTCATAATCTTTCGGTATTGAACGCAAACATATTATATTCATACATATCAAATCACAAGTCATATCATATCACATTGAGCTCATATCAGAAACACATACACTTGCACACCATCAACAGACATATATGACAAATGCTAGAAATTTGCACACTGTTCACGCAGATCCAATGTACCCTACAAATGTGAGATGGGTATGGGGCACTACACTACCATCCACCATAACATAATATAACATACAATATAGGGTTAACCCATACGTCTCGTCATCAAATAGCTCGCGGAGCCAAACCCCTAGGAGACGTTGTGGACTGATCACACCGCCACATAAGGTGTCACACCACCGGTGCCCCCTTAATGACGTGCCTATGGTACCCCTATAGGTGGATAAATAGCTCGATGCATCTGAACCATAAAATAGCCTAAAATCATATCAATCCAACAATAAAAGCACATTGAAAGAACAAGATTTCAATATTCAAACTTTCAAACATACAAGGATCATTGCTGAAAGAATAATAGGAATTCAAACCGATATTTCATGTTTTGGGAACAAGAATCTGTACTATATTAACCACAAGACAAAGAAAGAATTTGTACGAAAAGAGATCCAGAAATCCGTACCAACGACTATTTGTACACTGGACCTGCAGATCTAATGTACATTACAATTGTGAGAGGGGTGCCGGGCACTACATGTATATGTTGACAAGTGCACATTAATGTCTTACATGAGTATTTTAATATTTATTTTATTTCTATTTTTATATTCACTAATCACTAAAGAATTCATTTAATAATAATATATTAACCTTAAAAATAATTCTATTTTTGTTTCTTTATCATAAGTTCTAAAAAAGCACCTTGAAAATTATTATTTGAAAATTATAAGAGATTGTATAGCACTTATGAAACTTTAACTCTATTTCTTAAGCAAGCAATATTAAGAAAAGCTATCTTTTAATTAAAAGCTTGTTGACAAAAAGTCAAAAACTATGAGATTTTTATAATGTATTCTTCAATTCTTTTGAGGTGTTTGATTAATTCCGGTAAGTAGGCAGATGTAAAAGCTTACTTTCATTTTTCACATAGTTGGAATCATTTTAGTAAGTGACTATACACATACACATTTCATTCTCCTCTCAATTAATATATTTACGAACACTCTCAAGGAATCTACACTAGAAAATTGGTCAATAGGTGTTGAGAGAGAGAAAGAGGGGTAGTGATGTTTGAAGTTGCTAAAAATGAACGCATTAGTTGATTATTGATGAGGGATTCAATGTTGATAGATTTGAAAGAAATACAAACTGATGACAAGACAACAACAATCGAGAAAAGGGCTGAAGCATTGTTGCATGAGCGGGTATTTATTATCTTAGCCTCTTAGGTGTCTTTATAGAAAAAATGAATTTAAACCCGTTGCATGTGCCATGAGCAAATTACACCTCTTATCTATTAATTTTGGGTAGTAATATGACATTTTATTGTGAGAAGATCAGGGGCACAACAGTAGCTTCGGCTCTTTCTCACGAGTTAATGTTTCCGTGAGATTCTAAAATTCTCACTATTAATTTCATTATTTTATTTAAGTTTTTTTTTATTTCAAAATGATTATACTAAAGTTGGTACATTTTAAACTGATAAATTTCAAGGTTATAATTTTAAAATAAAGAAAAAATAACTTCATAGAAAAAATTAATAATTTCTCTGATTTTGCTTTAGATTTTTTCTATATCAATAGTAGAAGTTTCGGTTATGGGCGGTTTGTACCAGGGCCAGTCCGGTCCTCGGCGGACCGGTCCTCCCGTAATACCATTCGGTTTTTAGACGGTCCGGTCTTTTCCCGAACCGGTCCGACTTCAGTCCAGACCCCTCCGGTTTCTATTCGGATATTTTTCAGTTCGGTTTAGACGTTTCGTTTTCTTATATTTTTTTGACAGCTTAAAAGGTAGAGATAATAATATAGTGAGAATATGTAAAAAAAGTCTGGTGTAAAGAAAAATGGGAGAGGTGGTGAAATATTTTTTAGAACCGGTTTGGACTCTTGGACAAGTTCGGTCCGGACCAATTTTCAGACCGGTGCGTGACGGTCCGGACTGAGACGACATGACGGTCTTGGACCGGTTTAGGACCGGTCCGGTCTTGGCGGTCTTCGTCGGACTAGTCCCATTTGTTCACCTCTAATCAATAATGATGGTGGTGGGTCGGTTATATCCTTTTGTTTTGGAGTTTATGTTCAGTTTTGAGTTTGCCAGTGGGTCATACTATGCTCTATGTAAAAGTTTTCTGTATATTTTATAATTTAAAAATAACCAATGAAATATATAATGATTTAAATTGTATATCTACAGTATTTTGTCATCTTTAGCGTTGATGATCAACTAATGATTTTAAATGTATATTTAAAGACAAATGATTTTGTCTTCTTTAGCGTTGATTATCATTTCATAAATTTTTTAGAATGTAGAATGCAAAATATTAAAAGGTGAGTTAATTTAGTTAGTATTACATGGTATATTCCGTTAGAAGAAACAAGTAAGACGCAGGTATCACAAGCTAATGTATTAATTATTTCATCTTGGCCCAGCAGGCGGACGGACAAGCAAAAACTTATTAATATTAATATCACTCAACTTATTGTAAATCAATTGGTTGTGCATGTCTTGTATTTTATTTGGTTCCGCTGTTAGTTTTAATATAACATGCATATATCATATCATCATCGATCTTGAACCAAACCTCCTTTCAATACAAGTGATCGATCATATGTACGTTGCATGTTCTGCCTGATCAAATCCAAATAGTTTTAAATTATTTAATCCTACATATGCTCTTAATTAAAAGGAGTAAGCACGTGGTGTGGGCCAGTGGGGGGTGCAAGTGTTGTTCCATATCTCTATATCCGCTTTTCATGGGCTGTGTTTTTGGACGCAAATGGGCGAGAAACGAGGTTACAGTCGCACTTTTAACTTTATTATTGGGAGTTAGCAATGTATATTTTACTTATTCATGATATCAGAAGGCTTATAATATAACAGTATGAAATGTGTTAGATGATTCTTATATTGGCATGTTCAAGTCTCACAATAAGGTATTGATTTACAAGTAAAAATAGAAGGTGTTTATGTCATTTAAAAAAACTCCTAAATTCGATGCTATTGAGGTAGGAATCAAAACTTGCAAGAATTATCACGAGTCTGTTTTTGGCCATTGGTTAGGTTAGCATATTAAGATGTGTTTAAGGGTCTCCCCCCTTGAGGTTCTGGGTTAGATACCGCTAACAACATAGATATAGATTAGGATATGTTTGCGAGTGTAAAAGCATCTAAGATAGATACTGCTATAAAACACATATCCTATCCTCATTAACCCTATAATAGCACATATCCTATCCTCGTTAACCCTATAATATTCGGCATGTTTTCATGGATTTTTAGAATAGTAGTTTTGTGACCTAGGCTTTTTTTACCTCTCTTTGTCCATTCTCTGTGAGAGGTGAAAATTTTCTTTCTTCTTTTGAAGCATAGAAACCGAAAGTCATATAGTTTACATTTTCCTGTTTGTATGTAGTTTTCATGTCGGTTTTGATGTTTGTTTAGGTTTAATGTGTACTAGATCTGTTTAGATTTAACACTGATGAGTGATTTTTGTTGTTCCATAGCTCTTATGCATAATTTTTGAACGATTTTTGCTTTGTTCGCTTGGCTGAGCATTGCTGTACAGGGTATGCTCTAAGTGCATATCATATCACAATGACACAAGAGAACTTTAATGAAAATGCAGTTGTTTATATCAGAAGTTTAACGAATTAAATCTGCAAAAATTATACATTACAAGGGATATTTGACCTACTTTTATGATGATTTATATATATACAAGCTAAAATGTTTACCATTTCATTTCCAGAATCTAGGTCCCTTATCGGACCTGCCTTTATTTCTTCCATCCCATACAGATGACCAGAAGAAGAGAGACATCCAGAAAAGAACGGCAAAGAAAATCTGAACGCTTTCTTGAAACCGAGAGAAAGATACAATTGAACCTGTTGATGGATACAATAACATATGTTACTTTGAAACATAGAGTGTCGATATCATGACGACATAATTAACAGCAATTCTGATACGAGACTTTGATGCAGCTACACTAATGTAATTCGATAAGCTACCTTCAATGGAGCTTTTCCCAATCATAATGGTATTAGAAAATTTTCTGGTTTGTAACTTCAAAAAAATTGATTGAATACCAAAATACTTTATTAGTTCTGCATTTTTAATCACTGAGATCGACCCACACTCCCTAACCAATACCTATATCCATGGCCTTCTTCAACCCTTAATCGCACCTTTCCATATAAACTTTTACATTCTATTACCAAGAGAAACCAGCAATTTTGGCTTCATCACTATCGCAGAATACTAAATTTTTAAATTTGCCAGTAAATCTATTGTAATGGAATGTAAGTTTGTTTCAATTTCCATTGTTATTAGTGATTTAAGAGAAGATAGCTGCTTCATTCCCAAATTTAACCTAGACCTCCTAAATCGTTCGTTTTCCATATAAGATTTAAAGGTGAAAAGCATCCTATTGACGACCGTAGTCAAATTAAAGCTGTTAGAAGAACCCCAAAGTATCATCTAATAAGGCAATTTAACTAATTTTGGTCAAATAATCCATAAACAAGCTCCAGGCAAAAATCGTGAAATGATACAGTAAAAAAGAATAAAAGCAAGGACTAATATACCTGAATCCGAGTCCTGGTCATCTCCGGGAGGTGGTCCGGACTCTGGAGGGGACGGAGGATGAGGGCTTGTAGCATCGCACCGGCCACGCCATAATTTAAAATTCCGTGGCGGAAGTAGTGACGAACGGTGTAATAAAATGATTCTAGTAGTAGAGCAACCGTAGGATGAAAAGAGACGGATCAACGGAGCATGACGATTGGTAGTGGTGAGAAGCGATGAGCAAGGATGGTGGTGCTGGTTTACGGCGGCCGGAGAAAGAAGATTGGACGCCATTCGACCAAAACTGATATTTTTCTCACGATACACGTCTTACGATCGTCATATTTTTGTATTCCAGCAGATTCATTGGGCCTTCAAACTTTATTATTTTGGGCTAAAGAGTAGTAGGTAGAAAGAGGAACCGAGTCACCGACTGTAGTCAATTCATTGTATTTTAGTTTTATTTATATATTTATTTTTTTACTCGTAATTTGTGACACTTCACCGCCTCTCCATTGTAGATTTGAATTGCTTGTAGAAGGGTTTTTAACCGTTATTTGTTATTGCATGTAAAAGGATTTGATCCCTCAACTTCTTGCAAGGAAGGGTGAGCCTTACCAAATGGGCTAAACCCCATTGACGTGTCTTTAGTTTTATGATATTAATAACTATTTAGAACAAAAAAAACGAATGAAAGAAGTTCAGTGATATTTATGTCTTTTTAAGTTTTTTTTGAACGGCAAAACGTACACATTCTCTAATCTACACTTTTCTTTATCTAAGGCGGAACTCGAACCCTTGACCTTTCATCAAACACCAAAGTGCTTTGCACTTATCACTGGACTATAACCCAAGTAGCATGTCTTTTTAAGTGCTTCTCGACTAAGATTGAAATAAAGGATATACGATAGAGATCACTGATGTAATTTTTAAAATACAAGGATTAAATCTGTAAGTTAAATAATATAAACCAAAAAGACCGAAATATAATTCACTTTAAATTTTATATTTACAATTGATTACTTTATTATTATTAACTAAAAATTTTTATTTTATATCTTTGATAAAAATGAATATACGTATCATATTATATATATAAAATTTATCAAAGTAGAATGAACAGTACCTGATAAATTTAAATATATATATATATATATATATATATATATATTGGAGGGTTCATGCGAGAACCGTTGTTAGTGCGAGAACCGCGAGAACCAATCTCAGCCGTTCCTTGGATATGGGAAGTTTCATGGATGGTAAGCGTGGAGAGATAGAGTGTGACATGGTGCATGTGAGGAATTCATGGGTGGACAATGACATTGAAGGAGGGGGAATTGGACTGCTCAGATTGGTTCTCGCGGTTCTCGCATGAACTTTTTCCTATATATATATATATATATATATATGTGTGTGTGTGTGTGTGTGTGTGTGTGTGTGATCATGCTAAAATAATAACAAACATAGCTGGCAGCAGAGTGGTAAGAAAGTTTGACCTCTATCCCTACAATTATACGTTCGATACATGCATCCTGCAACTTAATTTTTTTACCCTGCTTTTACATTTTCGAAGCGAGTAGCGGCGAGGAATGTTTTATTATTTATTATAATTATTATAATAAAACAATTAATTTAGTATATTATTTGTCTTTCTTTTGTAACTTTTAGCATATAATACTTAGCGTAAATATAAATATATGTTTATGACGATCTCATTTTTATCTACTCATTGATATAAATTTTATTTTGATACGATGTCTATCTAAATGTGTACTCTTTCGATCACCATTACATTCTCTGTAGTATGAAACAGTTAGCTTCTATATATCCATCTCACCTCTATTTCATTTTATTTTCCTCATAACTTTTCTCCACTTAATTTTTAAACATTTTTGTTTACGTTTTAGTTTTTACATTTTATTCATTCCTATTTTTCGTTTCCCATCACGTTACTTATACAAGTAAAATTGTAGGTTTTCCTACACATAATGCATATGTTTTAAACCCCGCTATAACGTGAGGGGTATTGAATACCTCGTTTATATCTATATGTTGATATAAATTTCATTGAATATATTCAAAAATCACATTTTTCAACATAAAATGAAGATATATAAAAAATAAAACATGACCGATCTGGATATGAATTAAAACCAAAAAAAAAATATTCTCGGCAAAACTATTTATGATATAATATTTTTGTTGAACAACGAAGTTATGTTAGTGGGTTTGGTCCGCAGTGATATCCATATATGACAATATTAAAACCCTCTTTCATTGTTTCCTGAAAATCCCTACAATAAAGCTCAAACTCGAGACTTCATAGTGGGTAAAACCCTACTTACCACTAGGACATAAAAGGCAAGTAAGTATTGCAACATAAAAGGCATTGAGATATGATAATAATCATTATTTTCTAATTAATTATTCTAATTAATAATAGGTCCTGAACCAATATCAGTTTTTGTATGTGTCTGTTATTGGTATCAAACTCACCCTAATTACCATCACCTTTGGCCAGATATCAAATTATTATGTTATTATTATCCTATTATATCAAATAAACAAAGATTCGAATTTAAAGTAGCATTACTCGAACTTTTGTTGTTGGTTAAAGTAAATATATTAAATAGAAAACAAGTAAGCAACACTTTCATGTCAAAACAAGATCTGAATACAAAAAGAAAAAAAAAAGAACAGAGTTATGTTTATAACTATATAAAAATGTAGAAAACATCAAATATTTTGTTTATTTGCAACTGAAACTAGCCAAGCACAAAAAACCTAATATACATGCTTTAATCCGATTCGTACGTACTTATAAATCAAATCTCTCTGTTTATAACGTTAATGCTACTTTGATCATGTAACCAAGAAATTAAAATGATTACTCGATCATTTTAACGTTGTTTTATCAGAAGTGGTGGTAGTCATTGATCGTTTAAGCTTGTGCGCCTCGGTTGGTAGTTTGACATTGGTGGCCAACCCCAGCGCTTCAAGAAACGATATGATATACCAGGCAATATCGATCTGCCACCATTCTAACCCGTGTCGAGCCGAGAACTCAAATGCATGGTGATTATTATGCCATCCTTCTCCAAAAGTAAGCAATGCAACCCACCTTCATGAGTTTAATAATAAAAAATCATATTGAAGTATATATAGATCAACCCAAGTATGAATAATCGATGTTATTAATTAAAGATTAAAGAATGTTAATATTTAATTACCAGTTGTTTTTGGAGAGATCACCGGTGTTCCATGCTTGGTATCCCCAAATGTGACAAGCGGAATTCACCAGAAATGTGAGGTGGTAAACCCACACGGTTCTAACACCCTGATTAATTAAGTATATATATACCAATTAAATATTACTTACAGGTTAATTAAAGAAGAGAAAGGAGTTAAAACATAAGTTATATTATAACTATATTGTTAGCTACAGATGCATAACTTAATATCTAGATATTATAATCTTGTAATTAATTAAATATAAAATAAATAATAATTTAAAGACAAAGGCCAGCGACTACTGCTGACTGCACCCACACTCATTGGCATCTAGTGCTCTTGTAGCATGGATTTATTAATAATTCTATATATGGAAATTCATATAAAGACGATCGACCGACCGACTTATTCAAATCTAGAATATATCAAAGGTGTGAAAAGGATGACGTGTGAAGTAAATATAAATCTAGAAGGAACCAAGCTAACTTAATTTAACTTAATCAGATCATGATTTTACACAACACTAATTAGTTATATATGATCGATAATAATGACTTTTAAAACTCTGTAAATTCATTATCAAATAGTATTCATATATTTAGTGGCATTATGATCTAATTATATATTTATTATTATGCATGACTAAAATGTGTTATATACGGATCTGTCTTCTTAATTTAACAAATTAAAAATAAATAAAGAAAGAAATGAACATACCAGGCCCCAAACGAGGTAGGGGAATCCACCCCAAGCATATAAGAGAGCTCCACATCCAATTATATGCCACATGTACGTTTTTCTAATAAACATATAAAACCTCTGCCTTTTCAAATCCTCCACATTTTTTCGTTCTCGATACTGCATCCATCCAACAGCTAGTTTATTTTTTTATTTGTTTACTTTTTTATTTGTTTAAATAAACGACGACATGGTTAGCACGTGAGATTCTAATATATATGACAAACATCGTATATATTCATCTTTTTCTACCAGTAGTTATAGATCAAAACCTTATAATAATTAAAAAATAATAATATTCGATCTTAATATATATACCTTTTCAAGAATATATCCGCTGTCAAAAAGCCAACCCATATGACTAAACCAAAAGCCATTGATTGGAGAGTGCGTATCTTTTTCCGAGTCCACAAACTGATGATGATACCGATGCATGCTTACCCAAAATATCGGATCTCTCTACATGAACAGCAGCAAAACAACTATTTAATACAATTAAAAATATAATCTTTATTTAATATATAATATTAAAGATTAAAGATATATAAACGATGTTGATCTAACCTGTGCGGCTAGGACTCCAAAATAAACACACGTGTACTCGAGCCATTTGGGTAGTTTAAGACTATGATGAGCTAGAAGCCGGTGATACGACAGTGTTACGCCCAAGATTCCGGTCAGCAAATAACCGAAAAAAGCGACCCAAAAAGCATCCCAGGTGAAGGTAAACGGTGCAAAGAGTGAAAGAAGATGAATAAAAAGAACCCATGATGCAACTTGGACGTCTATTGGTCGCCATTTTCGTTGCCGGAATTGGTTTCTAGTGCCGGTGACGACAACATCTGAAAATGGTATTTTCCGGTGATCGGAATGGTTTCCAGCGTCGGAGTCGGAGAGTGAGACTAACAAGTTCCTCATTTGGTATTCCGGCAAGTAGTTGTGCGTTTCTTATGGGTATAAATAGCGATAATTTAGGGTTGAAATTGGAGGGTTAAATAAACAATTATATAATTAGTTATGCATCCCCACCCCCCAAGGTTTAGTTTACATTACTTTACAATACGAATATACGATACGATGGGCACATACATAGTTGGTAAATTATATTGTTAATGTACGAATGTACCCTCGACACGAATATTTATGAAGATGCCCCTCATGGTGCTAAATCGGTCATTTAAATACTCAAAAAGGATATTACATATATAATAATAATTTTAATTGACAGAAAATGTTTGGTCATTAGATTTATAAGTTGCCGTAACTTTAAGCTTGTTTCAAATAAATAATAAAAAAATATATATGACTTAATATTATTTAGTAATTAAGATATCTGAAATACTTTGTTGCTGATGAGTGGACGGATTCTTCAACAAAGATCTGAAACTTGATTCCGTTTAGTTTGTATTGTTTGAATGATTTTTACAAAATATAAATTTTGTATCGTAAATGAACTAAGTAGAAGCTTTTTCTATCTTATGAATATTACGTATTACTATTTACTTATCAGATAAATTTGTAATTTTCTAAACAAAAATTATGTCGACAGTAACCTAAGATATTTTAGAACAAAAGAATTAATCAATACTAGTATTATATTTCAAGCAATGGCGAATACCTTTTCTCAACAATTTGACTATTTTTAAAATAAGGGTGGTGTGACTTTTATTAAGTATAATGGGTTAATAAACTTTTTATTTATTGCTAAAATCCAACAAAATATTGACATTATAATTTTTAGAGTTAATTGCACCAATGGTCCTTTAACTATCCAAAAGTTGCGAGTTTATTCCTTTTTTAAAAAAGTTGCAAGGATAGTCCTTTAACTGCCCAAAAGTTGCACAGATGGTCCTTTTTAACAGTTTCCGTTTGTTAAGTCTGTTAAATCAGGGGTATTTCGGTCTTTTTGTCCATTTTTACATTTAATTAATTTAAAATACCATTTTAATTATAAAACTCTCTCCTCAATCATTTCTCTCTCTCACACACAAACACACATTATCTCTCTCTTCTCTGTCTCTCTTTCTTCTGCACACACACATACACACTCTCTCTCCTTCCCAAACACATTCTCTGTCAACTCTCACTCTCTCTCCCTCTGTCAACTCTCACTCTCTCTCTCACGAAGACACCGCCTCCCCACCCTCCACCTAGAACCACCGCCTCTCACTCACCGGCACACCACCACCACCACCACACCATCCCACTCAATCAACTCTCTCTCTGTCAATTCTCACACACACTCTCTCTCTCTCTCTCACTCACGGAGCCACCGCCTCCCCACCATCCACCTAGAACCACCACCTCTCACTCACCGGCGCACCACCACCACCGACGCACCATCCCACTCTCTCCCCTTTTTTCGACGAACACCACACAAAGCAACCCTAGATCCACCCAAAAACCCTCGCCGGAAAACTTGAGACTTAAATAAAAAATCTCAGTCACATATGGCGGCGGCGGTGGTAGAGGTAAAAATCCTTTAAAGTTTTCCGACGATCATCTAGGGTTTAAACCCTCGCCGGAAAACTTGAATGTGGATGTAAAAGCCCTAGACTTAAATAAAAACCCTAAACTCAGAAGCTTGCTTCAAGAATCTAAAGATACCGAGGTAGGGTTTCATCTTCAAAAGAGAAACTTTTGTTACAGAATTTCTTCAATGGAGTCAAAGATAGCTGCTCTTGCAAAAGATACCGAGGTAGGGTTTGACGGAGATGAGAGAAAGAAAGGGGGAGTAAGGCGGAGTGGTAGGAATCTCCCTACAGGCTTCTCGGCGGTGGCGGTGGCGGACATGATGATGTAAAAGAAAGAGGACCACCAGGTGGGGTGGGTGAACGGTGATGATAAGGTGGTGGTGGTAGGTTAGGAGGAAAGAGAGTGTGTGAGAGAGAGTGAGTGAGTGACAGCCACTGACAGGGACCATTGGAATTATAAAAGGGTTTTCTAAAAGTATTTAACTATTATTATTATTATATAATTATTAGAAAAGTAAATTAAAAATAGGGTAAGGGGTATAATAGTCAATTGATAAAAATTAACAGAATCAATTAACGGAATCCGTTAAAAAGGACCATTGGTGCAACTTTTGGGTAGTTAAAGGACTATCCTTGCAACTTTTTGAAAAAAAGGACTAAACTCGCAACTTTTGGATAGTTAAAGGACCATTGGTGCAATTAACTCTAATTTTTATCTTATTTAACTTATTCATCTAAATTTTTTTCGGTATGTTAGTTTTTAATTAAATTCAAATTATATTCTATTTAGATTTATTAGTTGTAGTTATACGTAAAATAATTAAGTTAGAATATTTATTATATAATAAAATATTATATAGTTATCCGTCCGTTCGGTATGTATCTATTTTTGTTTTTCGAGTTATATACAAACAAGAACACTATTAGTTTTTGTTAAAACGAAACTATATGTTTTGTAAACCAAATAATATATAGTTTTGACTTTTGACCGATAAAACTTAAAAGTAAGTACTTAATGCTTATTTATTATAAGCAATTTTATAAACAAAGCCATGTATTACACATATAGTTTATATAGTTTTAAATAAACAAATTAGCCTTCTGGAATAAAATCTTCAAAAAAATCATATAGTATAGTAAATAATCTAACGTTTCATGTTTATACTTCTGCTACAAAGTATAAACCTAACAAGGATTACAGAAAGCAGCGGGTAATGATTGGATGGTATGATTCTAATGGGGGGAGGATGCGCTTGAAGGACCTACAATTCGAAAGGGTGGCAGGTTCGAAAGATAGCAGCTTGAAACATGGATTCGAGTGTGTGTGGTTGCATGAATTCGAATGCTTCATGGCCCGCTCGAAAGCCTCCGTTTGAAGCCCAACAGTAGTTAAAAGCCTAATGTGAAAGCCCAACAATTAATTCGAAGCCCATTCGGTTTGGGCCCATTCAAGGGTGACGCGTCCATGCGTTTTTGTATTTTCTTGAGTTGTTTGCTATTATTTCATGATGCATGCTATATGTGATTGTTATATAAAATTATAACATGGTGTTAGTGATTGATAGTGAGTACATTAATGGATATAGAAAAAAGAAATGAAAAAAAAACATTAGTATCGACAATAGCTTCACGATGTGGGAGAAGCCCGGAGATGATATTGACGGGAACTAACGAAGTAAGCCATGGTCGCCGACGACTAGGAAGGAGATGATGATACTATGGTGGCGGCTGAAAACCTAAACCCCCGGCGCTACAATAGAACAGTGGCAATGGGGCAGACGACGACGGTGTGGTGGTCTTCACAATGAAGACCATATCGATAGAAAAGCAATGCTTTCGCTTTATTATTTATTTTTCTGTTTTTTCTGCAAAATGGGTCAAGTTGTAGGTACGTGCATGGCTTATTCTGTAGGCCTGAATATATTTTGTGTAGGTTGTTTTTGTGTATTTTGTAGTTATCTTGGGTCATTGTTTCTGTTTTGGTCATTGGGATTTTGTAGCTCATAAATCTAGAAGGATGAAAATGGTTTTTTGTTTGTAATATAAATATGCTGGAGATGGGTTACAGACTTTTGGGGGAAGGAAAAACAGCCTCATTTAAAAAAAAATACTATGTTATTGGTTTACAAATGAGCTTGTGTCTCCCCTCTTGTTTAAATTGTTTCATTTTGTTTTTCTATTAGCAATTCACCAATGAAACGTCTTCTCATTTGATTTAATTATGTCTTATATAAGTTTATCTTTTTGTAAAGAGTTTGACAGTGGCACATATGTGTATAACACTTTAAAAGGTTAGTAGCCTAGGTTACATTGTACAATACACAAGTCAACACATAAATGCTTCTTCACTAGTGAACACTTAACAAACTTTGGTATTACTTGTTCTAATCATAAATCAATTTTTGTTATGCCCTTGGACTAATAGTTCAATAATGAACATATGCGTATTTACTATAATCAGAATACATTCCTTTCTTTTAGTTGGTAAACAACTAAATCTGTGTTCAATAGCGAACACAGTATTAATTATGAAAACTCGTAAATCTTTGGGGAGTTCATTAGTGTACACTGTAAAATAGATAAACTACTAGTAAATCATTTTTAATAAATTTTTAAAAAGAATGAGAGAGATTGAGAGAAAATAGGAAAGGGAAATTGATAGGAGAGAGAATACATGTTGTTTACTATTATGTCCTTTTTAATTTTAAAAAATAAAAAAATATGATAAATTTAAACCATTAGATCAAATAGAGATAAAAGGCTAAGATTGCTTCTTGCGCTTCTCGTAATAATATAACTTCTCGTATGAACCCTCCCCTATATATATATATGTGTATGTATATACATATATATACACACGCACACAAAGAGAGAGGTGGTTCATGCAAGAAACACTTTTTTTGCAAGAAGTGCGAGAAACATTTGTGACCATCAGATTATTTAATCAATGATTATAAACATTTGTGGCAATATTATATTTTATGATGAGTTAGATGGTATTTAGTTAAAACAAAAAAGGGTATTATACACAATTACACATTAACATATCTTCTCTTATTTATAAGAGAAATCATACGCACCTTCTTCAATTAACCCTAAATCCATCTATACTCTTTCTCCTCCCTAAATAGTGTTAGGCTACAAAAATATATGAGAAAACATGGGACAGTCGCCAGCGACAAGAAGACATGGCACCGTCCATCGGTATTTCCCCTATCTATTCCAAAGTCATATTTCTTATTCAAACTCACCATCGATCATCACCGTAACTGGCTTCGCAAGCAACGATAGGCATAGCTTGGAGATGACATCAAACGACCATGATCAGTGGTGATGAATCAATAGATAAGAACCATCAACATCAATCATATACTTAATCCTTACAATCGAAACAACAAAGCATAATAGATCTGATCGATGTTATCAACCACCATTGATTTGAGAAAGAATAAAAACACCAAGGTAGAACAACAAAATAAAAATTATGTCCGTTCTCATATGTAAACATAATGTAATAACTATAGAAAGATAAAAAAAACACAAAGTTCACTATTTAATGATTAAACTAAAATTCCCGAACTTCCTTAGTGAACAAAGTGTCATAAACACAATATTTAATGATGAAAACCCCGTATTGCTTGTGTTCACCGGTGAACATCATAAAATTAATATTTTAAAAGTAAATTATATTATGGTTTTTATTTAAAATTTAAGAGAGAAATACACTGGAGAGAAATACTATTATGCCCTGCTAAATAAAAAAATAAAAAAGATGATTAATCTTATACCATTAGATCAAATAAAAATAAAATGCTATGAGCGCTTCTCGCACTCTTCATCACACACACATATTTAATCATCAAAGTTTTGCTTGAATTTCGGTTTAACTATTAAAGTTTTTTCGAATGATTTAACCATAAAGTTTCATTTGATAATCATTTTAATCCTTTAAGTTTTGTTTGGTTTTTGTTTTTACCCTTATGTTTACCTTTAATCAGCTTAACTAGTTAATTAATATATTTCTTTTATTTTTTTAATTTTTATGTTGTTCCTTATATGATGTTCTTCATCTGTTCTTGAATTTAAAACTACTATGTGATGATGAACAAAAACAAAGACAAACCCAAATGTAAACCTGCACCTATATCACGATCTCAAGCCATAATCATAGTTCATTCGTGTATTTTCAAGAGCAGATGAAGAACATGAGCAGATGAAGAACAAAACCCAGAAACAAAAACAAACTCAAATCGATTGAAGCAGATAAATCGAACTGAATCACAGTGCACTCCCATAATCCATAATTGAACTGAATCACAAAACACATAATCACAATTCATTCTTGTATCATTCGTGTACGTTCATACTAAAAATCGAATGAAGCAAATACATCAAATTGAATCATAAAATGAACAAAACCTAGCTATGTATTCTTCAAGCTAAAAATCCATTGAACAATAAATGAGAACATAAATCGTTTGACACATCACCTAAAATCTAACCATTTGGATAAAAGCCTCACCTGAAATCAAGATGAAACTCGTGTTTTTTGAGAGGGAAAACCTTCTAATGAAGTCAAACCATCGAATGAAACTCGTGTTGTAGGATGAACTTGAACCCTCGTGTTCTTGGATGAAACTCGTGTTCTTGAAATCAAACCATCGGATGAAGTTGAGTTCCAATGAACAGGGTTGTCAAGATCAATGATTTCTCGCAGTTAGCTGCAACTTCTTGAACCATTTCAGTGATAGACAGAGGTTATGTGGCGGTGGTGGTGCTGTATGAAGGTTCGATCTTCATCTTCTGGAGAGAAAGTTCGGAGAGAGATATAATAGATAAAATGGCTAAAGTAGAAGGTAAACAAATCTTTCTGGTTAAAACATTTGAAAATAAAAACTTTAATGGTTAAACCGAAAAATAAGTAAAACTTTGATGATTAAACCGTATTTCACCCATATATGTATATATATATATATATATATATATATATAGGGTTTAGGGTTTAGGGTTTAGTATATATATATATATGTATATATATACTAGCATAATATACGCGCAATGCAGCTACGACAAATAATTCTCACTCGATAACATATTTATTTTTTTATAAAGTAGGGGTATCATATTCAATTATTCATGCACTATAATGATGTTGAATAGTTTTCATTCGCAACATCTATATTTTTTTTGCTTTTCAATTTCTTTACTTCTTTAACTATATATTATTTTTATTTAATTTGTTATTATATCTTATAGGTTACAAATTAATTTGTATTGATTACTTGACTTTTTAAAATATTATTTATTATGGAATGTTTAGTTATTATAATGGTAATTAAGAATATAATTAAGTCCATTTAGTTGTTTTTTTAAGGTTTAAATGAAGATATTATAGTAATTTCATCTTACTTAATTTTTAAGAGTTTAAACAAAAGAGCTAAATGATTTATAATGTGTATATATAATGCAAATGTAGATAAATTGCGAACGCTGCGAACGACAAAAACTATGAAATTAAGACAAGGGAATTGTGAAATGGTCAACAAAGATGGACGGATATAATAAGCAAGTAACTAAACACCCGATTTATACATGCAACAAATTTCCACCATTAAGATGCAGTGCCTTTTCATTATAACTATTGATTTTTTGTTTGAATATGGATGTTTAGGGTGGGGTGCTGAATTATATTAAGTATATATTATATAAATAATATATATATATATATATATATATATATATATATATATTAGAAGCCGTGTTTTAAGAGAAGATGCAGTGTTTTTAGACAATATGTAATAATTTTATACGAAATGCAGTGGTTTTAGATAAGATGCATAGATTTTCAAGATGAGAATCCACCGAATAATTCACGCATGATGGACTAGTTTTAAGAGAACTCTATGTTTTTTTAGATAAGATATAATGATTTAAAGTTCGATGAGGTGATTTTTTAGAGAAGATGCAGTGTTTCTTCCATCGCGTATTTTAAAACTGTTTCTATTGTGTGTGTGTGTGTGTGTGTCTATATATATATATATATATATATATATATATATATATATATATATATAGTGCGGTTCAAACCAGAATTGCGAGAACCATTTTTGGCCAATCATTTAATTTTCTGTCTTTTTAAAGTTAATTTAAATAAGAAAGGGTTTTATGAATTTTTTTTTGCATTTTCCCGACTTTTTTTTAAAACTAATATATCCTTCAAATGAAAAAGTGTTAAATTACGAAAAATATACCAATTAACGACAAAATTATGCTCTTTAATTTAAGACCGATCTTGCTATATTTTTTTGGAAAAAAAAGTCGCGTTTGTTGGGTTTTTTTCAGTACAGCTCGAAATTTGCACTAGTGCAAATTTTGCACATGTGCATATCCACATCTGTGCTGAAAAACTAGGTGAATCTGTGCATATGCACATGTGCAAGATTTGCACTACTGCAAATTTCGAGCTGTATTGAAAAAAAACCCAGCAAACACAAAAAAGAATTTTGAAAAAAATATATCAAAGCCGATCACAAATTAACGAGCATAATTTTCTCGTTAATTTGGTATGATTTTCGTAAATTAACACCTTTTCGTTTGATGTATATATTTGTTTAACAAATGTCAAAATTACCCTTAATTAATTAAGGATAAGTTTGATTAATTTAAGGTTATCCATTAACAAATCTTTAATCTCAACCCTCCATCTTTTTTATCAATGACTTTAATTGGTTCTCGTACGAAAAATGGTTCTCATTTGAACCGTCCCATATATATATATATATATATATATATATATATATATATATATATATATATATATATATATATATATATATATATATATATATATATATATATATATATATATATATATATATATATATATAGTATATATAGTATCGTCACCCTACAAATCTTAAAGCACAAAACCTAAATCACAACTAGGGAAAACCTTAAGAGTACCGAAATGGGTGAGATATGGGGTGGTAAGGGGGTGCGACTGGTTCCATACGTAAGTGGTGTGGTGTTTTGAAGAGGGGTGCAATGGGTGTATACCACATTGAGTGGTGTAAGTTAAGTAGTCCCACATAATTTTGTGTCTCTCTTTTTTCTTTTTTGTTTTTATATATTTAATTTTTGATTGGTTAATAGGTATTATAGATGGGTCTCAAGATTTGATGTGGTAGACAGTGATCATTACGAGGCTAAGTGGTGGATTGCGTGATAAAAAATAGTTGACGTGACGGCGTGATGAATGTGAAAGTCACTAACACTCTAACGGCGAGTAAAACCTTAGCTCTATGCCTATATAAATACTTGTCTGGACATCCCATGGATAACCCTAAGAATACATTTTTATGACATAGCTCTTTAAGAGGAATGCACAACAACGAATACATGGAGGATTACCTGGCCCGAGCCCACGAATATATTAGTGCATTCACATCTATGGACATGATCTTATTTAGATGTAACGGGTGTTAGTAATGTGCCGGTGTTTAGTAATCTTAGAATTTAAACTTGATAATGACGAGATCTAAGAAGTCAAAGTAGCACCTCTTGTTATGTTAAGTCAATTCTAAGCGGCAAACCCTTTTTTGAGTTTATCTAAAGGACTTAATCTAATAATCATCACCAAAAAGTTTATAATTTATAATTACAACTATACTATTTTGTTAATGAAATGATTTCAGATGTTTAAAAGATACAACCATTGGACAACTTTCCTACTATATATTTCCTTCCCTCTTAACTATTATTTAAAATTTCCTTTTACATATTTACCCATCAATAGAAAGATATTTGACCATGAAAGAAAGGAGATCTCCACGTTTAGTCAAAAAGACATGCAAATTGAGAGAAATTATGTTTCTTTCTAGTAAGCTTACATAATAACAACAACCGTACCTAATCAATTCCGTAATAAAAGGGTATGAGAAGATAAAGTATAAACAATCTTATTTTATCCACTGACAGATAGATTACTTCCCAAACATCAAGCTTAAACATGACCATAATTATTTCATTGCATTGCAACTTAATGAGCCGGGGGTTCTGGCCCATTGGGTTTATTGTGTTGGATTTTAAATGGAAACATACACAGCTACCGTGTCCTTATTGGGTTAAGACTTTTGTTCAATTTCATCCTCACTTTATATCCATCTATCTATCATCATCAACATCATCATACATAATATAAGAAAACGAACCGAATACAAAATCTAGCCACATACGCACAAATGTGAACACTGACTTGAAGACAAACATCGGAACACTTGGAGTGATCCAGTAACCGGGATTAGGATTGTAAACGAACCGAACGAATATGAACATGAACATGGTCTGTTCATGTTCGTTCGTTTAACTTTAGCTAAATAAATAAACGAACATAAACGGATAAACTAACGAATTTTGCGTTCATCTTTGTCAGTTTGACTTTACACGAACATAAACAAACACAAACGAACGAACACATATACAATTATAATACAACCAATCATTATTAGATATAAACAAACATTAACTTGGTGTGTGTATATATATATATATATATATATATATATGTGTGTGTGTGTGTGTGTGTGTGTGCGTGTGTGATAGAGAGAGAGAGAGAGTATGTATGTTTCTATGTATAATATATATATATATATATATATATAGGGGAGGGTTCATGCGAGAACCGATGTTAGTGCGAGAACCGCGAGAACCAATCTTAGCTGTTCCTTGGATATGGGAAGTATCATGGATGGAGAGCGTGGAGGGATAGGATGTGGCAGGGTGCATGTGAGGAATTCATGGGTGGGCAATGACATTGAAAGAGGGGGAATTGGACGGCTTAGATTGGTTCTCGCGGTTCTCGCGCTAACAACGGTTCTCGCATGAACTTTTGTCTATATATATATATATATATATAGGCAAAAGTTCAAACGAGAACTGTTTTTCGTACGAGAACCGCGAGAACCACCCACCCATGAATTCCTTACATGTACCCTGCCACACTTGATCCCCACACGCTCCACATCCATGAATTCCACTTTATCAAATCAACGGTTAAGATTGGTTCTCGCAATTCTCGTACGAAAAACAGTTCTCGTTTGAACCCTCCCACACACACACACACACACACACACACACACACACACACATATATATATATATATATATATATATATATATATAGACAAAAATTCATGCGAGAACCGTTGTTAGCGCGAGAAATGCGAGAACCAATCTAAGCCGTCCAATTCCCTATCCTTCAATGTCATTGCCCACCCATGAATTCCTTAAATGCACCCTGCCACACTCTATCCCTCCACACTCTCCATCCATGATACTTCTCATATCCAAGGAACGGTTGAGATTGGTTCTCGCGGTTCTCGCACTAACAACAGTTCTCGCATGAACCCTCCCCTATATATATATGTGTGTGTGTGTGTGTGTATGAACACATATAGATAGATATGCATACTTGTAAACGAACGTACACAAATAAATAAAATATCGTTCACGAAGATAAACGAACGAACGACATCTTTGTTCGTGTTCTTTCATTTAACTAAACGAATAAAGATTTTTGTTCGCGTTCATTTGTTTATTAAATAAGTGAATATAAACGAACTTTGCAAGGCATGGTTCTCAAACGGTTCACGGAAATTAAGAATAATAATATATGTTTACGAGGCTTTACTGCGTTAGTACTTAGTAGTTAGTAGTCCCCGTTTACCTCTTGAAACAAATGTAAAACAGGCCCAAAACTGGAGTATGCAGCCCATAACTGCTTCCTTTTGTCGTTTTGATTTTGGCTGGATTTTAGTTGACCCTACAGAGTTTGGTTCCACTAAATAACTTACGGGCCTCAATCTTCATTATTTTGTGGCGGTGCAATTTCTCGTACATTTATTATACTATTTTCATTTATTTAAAAAAGATATAATAAGTTTGTTTATATTTAATAATAAATTTGATTTTCGTATCGTTTGACAATGCAAGAGTCAAGTTAAGTTTTAACGTTGGAAAAGATTTGCTTAGGCTATCCGTTACACCTCACTCGCTGGGCACGAGTTTGATGCGAGCTCGCCAAGGAACACCATCTCGGGTGTGGTTGACTCGCCGAGTAAGGAGGCTAGCGGGTTGTGAGACTCGGCCGCCAAACCACCACCCCCCCACCCCCACACCCACACCCCCACATTCTACCAATCATATTTTAACTTCTTTTTTTTTTTATAAAAAAAGTGAAAGGGAAAAGGGAAGGTATAACACTTGTAATGGGTAAGGGAAAGAGAATGAGAGGAAAAATGATGTGGCGCTGATTTGACAGTGAGTAAGGAAAGGAAAAAGAGGAAGTATAACGGATAGCCTTAGAGCTTGATAGGTTTGACAATGCCAAGTGAATATGTTTTTAAGTCTCAACTAAGCACAAACATAATATTTATTCAAATTAAATAATCTATCCTGAGTAAGTAATTTTTTATTTCTAATTATAAATGGTGGAACAAGACGCCAATATCTTATAATCTAGGTGTTCAATTTGGAACCACTTGCCTCATCGACGATGCCTACTTCCAGGTTATAAAGCTACTGAGTGAGAGAGAGATCACCCTTAAATTAATAAATAATCAGAAATAACATAATACGTTTTAAGTTAATTCGTTATTGGTTCAAACAATTAGACCATCCGTAGTCGTTATATGCGTAATTGTCTGCCATATCAGATTTTTAGCTTATGACTATATCACCACGTACTAATCTCCACATCATCACCAATCACCAACCTCCACATAATCAAAACAAAAACAAAAACAAAAACAAAAAAGAACTTTCCCCTCCATTTAGCTTGTCATTTGTGTTAGGAAGCTACACCGCAAGGATGCGCAGTTGACTAGGAGCTTTTTTTATGATGACGAGGCTTAGCACCCGTACATATGATTGATGCATTAGAAAAACTTTCATATATTGTTGTAATACAAGAAATTAAAATAGCCGGTTAAAAAAAACCTATCATGAAATTATTAAAAGCATATATTCCTTCCTTCAAAAGATGGAGATTGTACAAATATCAACAGGTTGAGCAAACATTTAAGGAAAAAAAAGAAAAAACAATCAAGATTAGAGATGTTGGTTTTTATGCAAGCCGTCGTCGACAGTGTTCATGTATTTTCCGGCAAGGGAATCAAATAAGATGCCGGCGCCTACTCCGATGGCTAGGTCAATTGTGTAATGTCCTCTAGTGCTGAGCAAGCGTACAACTTGTAATACATTCAAAGTGTCGAATAGACACGCCAACTCCCACCTATGCATCCTCCTCATATCAGCTGATGCAATCACTGATCCTGCCACGTGACCCGAATAGAACAAGAAGAACGACACGTTTCCTACCGGAAAGTCTACGCCAGAACCTAAAAATCCCTGCTCCATCAAATTTATAATAATAAAATTTTATATTTGGTTATTGTTTCATTTACATATAAACTTTTCTTATACAATTTGGGTCAATTTTTTTAAGATTTGTAGTCAACATATATACATTTAAGTTTACTAATAATATTTTTACTACATTCACTTGGTAATTTTCACATGTAGTTTTGGTTGCCTACAACTTATGAATTCTTCAAAAGATGGCCGGTACCTACGTGTGGGACATTTTTTCACATACATACATAGGACCTCATTTTCAAACTTGCATCATAAAGTATATACATAGTAAATTCAAAATTTGTTTCCTGTGGGTTTACTTTAAATCATAGGTTTCATTATTGAGCCATTAATTTTATTGATCACTATTTTTGAGGACTGGTGGCATCATATAACGGCAAAAATAAAATCAATTAAGATTATGAGTGTTGTTCGGGGTTTTTGGGTTTCCGGTTAATCGGGTCGGGTTAGTGACGTTTCAATTGTTTTTCTAGTATATTATGACTAAAATCTAAAATAAAACACAATTATATGAACCTTTATTAATTAAATTGTTGTTTTTAAAGTAAACTAGAGCATTTTAAAAGTATAAATCAAATATTAAACTATAATTTATCATTTTGTTATAAAAAAACTTAATTTTTATTGAGTTTTTGTGACATGAAAAAATCACTGATAGCACCCAAAGATTTGACTGGTAGCACCGGCTCAAAAAAGTCGAATATTTCCACTATGCTTAAAAAATTGACCAGTGACACGTGACACCGCTAGAACGTATAGGAGTTCCGCCCCTGTTCTCTGTTAACCTGCAGATGCTAGAATTTTATGCAGGTGCCAATTTTACCCACCACCTAAACCATCACTATCAATCCCAGTTAACACCATTAACTTTTGCCAGAAACCACCTTTTAAGACTTCGGAAACAAAAAAAATAAAAATAAAAAGATATGAAAGCCATTAATTATAGTGGCTAAGGTGTTAACTTTTTTCGAAGGAAAATGTGCAAAAGTTTTGAAATGGAAGTGACTAAATCCGTACAAATTATAATTTTATAGTAGGTTTAGGATGAAGTAAAAAGAAATATTATGGGAATATCTATTTATTATAAATAAATGAATATATATAAATATAAGAATCTAACTCGAAATAAAAAAAATAAAAAAACATGTCATATTAATTACTAGCCCCGATAAAGAAGGACAAAGGAGACACGTCTAAGAAGTTTTATTCCTGAGTGTCAACTCTTGCTAGAGAAAGGGCCCCCACCTTTTCATTTGTATCTTTCATTCTTTTGCCACCATTCATTTCTGCTATAATTAGTAGATTCACGATTTACAATTTAATAAAATATTATACGAATCAAACGGTTTTTTCTTGACGGTATTGGAAGATGTTTAAGATGTTCATTCCTATATAATTTTAAAGGTTCAAGTCTCTTCATAAATATAAATATAGATTATCGTTTAAGAAATCAAACATTATGTGGAAATCCTACTATAATATTACATTTTAGTAATTATTTACGTATTATTAAATAACCAAAAGCGTACGAATTTTAGCTAAAAAATTTTGTAATGCTTGTGGCAAGAATCATTTTAAAAGTTTCGTGTGTTTTGCTGCATTAAGTTGTAATAATTATAAGATGAAAATATTTAAAAGTTTACATATATTTTCTTTTTGGAGATTGACTTTTTCGCTTAGGAATTTTGGTTTTTTTTGTCTAGAGAAATATTCAATATAGTTCATACTTATTGCATAGTCCCAAGAGATTAGTTTTAGCCTTGGATCAGCCCCATCAATGGTCCAGATTGAATTTTAAAAATTTGGGCGGAGTGACAATTTCGTAATTAACATGTAATGATTTTACCATCACATGTGATTGTATACTGAATCACATGTGATTTTATATTGAATCACATGTAATTAAATATTGAATTTTAGGACTATGCTTTTTATATGAACTATATTGAACACAACTCTCTTTTTCTAAAAGAAAGAGTAATGAATTATATTATATTTTAATTAATTAATGATAAAATCTGCAGATTAAATTAATTAAAATCAATAATATACGGGGGAGGAAATCTACAATTTACTAAAAAAATGTGTATGTATGAACATCATCAAGTGGAGAGAATTTAATATGATCACAGAATGCAACATTAATTTCATATGAGGTTGACGGAAAGATGATGTGGTACGTACCTCCGGCAACGGAAGCTGTGTAGAATACCCCAAAATCCCTCTGCAAGTAAACATGAATAACGCCGCCACGGTGGCTCTCGGTCGCCCTTCAATTACCCACGTCCCTAGTATATACGCCGTTTGCATCCCCACGAACACCTTTATATTCAAATAACACACTCAATTCAAATAAATAATAAATAAATAAAAAATCGGACATTCAATTTCGTTCGCATGTCAATTCATCAGATCTATCTATTTCTTAAGGACTTCAAGCAGATTTGTAAATGCTAGGATGATAATCACCGTATTAAGCCCGGCGAGAACGGTGTTGAGAGTCGGACTAGCGGCGAGGACACGGTGTAGATACACGGTGGCAACGAATCCGATATCAAACGGCGGTGACGACGGCGGAATCATCCGAAGCGTATACTCCACACCCATAAAAAACAACAACGAGACAGCAAACAAGCAGGGGACGGGGTGGTACTTGAACAGAGCGAGTACATCCGCCGCCGTCCATTGTAGAAACGAGGCGTCAGCCAAGGAAAACCAGCGGCATTGAGTTTCAGTGGACGAGGTTTTTCCATTATCAGAAGAGGGGTAATTGGGTTTGAGATTGAAATTGTTGATGGAAATGTTGTTGTTGTTGGGGGTATGGAGGATGGTGGTTGTTGTTTGAGGTAGGGATGATTTACGGTGATGGAGGTGGTGGTTGTTGTTATCGGCGGTCATTGTTTAGGGTGGGGAGTGAGAATAGGCGGAAGTAACGGATGATAGGAGAGGAGGATAATAATATGGTGGATGTATTTATAGAAAGTGCGTAGCGGAGATTCCCAGAGCATGCGGTGGAGATCTGAGAGTGAGAATTGGAAGAAATTAAGAGTAAGGATTACTGGCCAGATACGTTTCAGACCTGACCCAAGAATGTATTTATGTACTTCGTTATTTATTTTCCTATTAGATTATTTAAAATAGTACATATTTCTCCAACTTATTAAATGCACTGTTTTTTTATTCAAATACTGAATTTTATTTTAAATTTAGGATCTTAATAATCGAAAATAAGAGATATATATTCCGTTTAATAATCTATTATCAAAGTACACTGGTTTTTAAAAAATTCATAGTTAATAACATTTTATTTATTAGAGCCTAGCTTAAAATCTCTAGTGAAGGTTTAGTGATCAATTCAATTCAATGATATATAGTAAATGTATTTTAAGTCTAGAGAGCATTCATTTTCTCTTAAATATCAACCATAAAAAGGGTTGGTATAGACATGGGCGGACCCAGATAATCCGGAACTGTGAAATGTGCTATCAATTTGCTGAGCACACGATATTGAAATTTTTAGTATGAAGCTGGGAGTTAAATTTTTTACGGTCAGTGACTTTTACATGCTATCATAACTTGATTAAAATTCTAAAAATATTTTATAATTATACCATAGTTAAATATTTTATAATAATACATATTTGGTTAAAACCGAATTGGGTTCACTTTTCTGAGTAATTTTTGACGTTCAATTATCTATTTAACAATCAAATACACAATTAACCCGACTTGAGTAATTGAAAACCAAAAAATCTCAAATTTCATTTTATTTTTATAGTTATATAATGCCATCAACCACCAAAATTGTGCGTCCATCATGAGGATCAAAGGATATACAGACCTTTTTCTACTTGATAAGAACGATATACAAACCTTTTTGGTAGATGATATGCTTGATGTGGTTTTATCTATGTATGTGTATGGATAGTACTATTTTGAGATGATAATATAATATCTACAGTTCAAAAAAAAAAAAAAGATAAGAACGTACTTCTTAGTTTCAATTAACAAAGAAAAACGTTATTTACTCTTATTTTTTCATGTTCCATATAGCGCTTGTAATCTATAAATTATTTTGTTTTCTTTCGTTCTAGAATTTTGACATTCGTTTCAATTTACTACTCCACTGAGCAAGAGAAATCAAAAGTTCTCGTTAGAGATTATATAAGCTAACTTTATAATATAGTTAGCTATATTACATGAAGATAATATAACTAAGTTAATCCGTTGATTGATATATAAAAGTAAATTTTACTAAGTTATTTTATTCGAAATTTCAATTTTCAATATTTACTCATTATTGTAATATCATCTTTAAGGACATACTTTTATTTTGTGAGAGCTAAAAGGATTCATGGTAATGCATCAATCTTGACGACCCAACATTTATAAAAATTAATTTGTTGATATTTGTTGGCTTATCTTATAAAAGTAGGACGTACTTTTATTTTCTGTTTGTTTTAATTGATAATAATATGTTCTTTGTATAATTTAATGACCATACTTCATTGGTTAACCATTTTAGTGATTTTACTAATCACTTACCTTCATAACTGGTAAAAAGTAAACACCGTAATTGAATATAAGTATTTTAGTGTATATAATAGTTATCATAATTAAATATTGATTGTGTATTATTATCAAACTTAAATTTATTACATATATAATTAAAGATTTATGAATAGAGTTTGAGTTTGTTGAATATCCTTTATTTGCTATGAATAATTTGATGTTTGTTCATCATATTTTTATGAATATGTTGACGGTAGTTCATCATTATGCTATGACTATGTTAAAAATTTCTTATTATTTAACACAATTATAACCATCTCAAACGTCTTTTACTGCATACCACCCTTCATAAACAAAAACACATAAAAATCTAAATTGAAACTCACGTTGATTAGATTTTAACCTATACTCACATATAGAGTACTAGTAGCAACGATTGTCATGACTATTTGTCATGTCAGACTCTTTCTATTGGTAATTGTCATATCGGACTCTTTCTATTTATCATGATATTTTCCCTTGTCAAACATAGCTTACTATATTTTTATAATAAAACCTAGCTTGTCTTTAATAACCAAAAAATAATAATTATGTGTTTTTATCACTATGAGTGTCATGGGCATGTTGTAACATCCCATTTTTTTAAAACAAATCAATAATATACATATATATATATATATATATATATATATTTTTTTTTCAATAATATTTTCTAAAAATATTCACCTGTCCTACATGGGACTTACTGTACAAATAAAAGGCTTCATTGTTTAAATAAAATCAGAGTGAAATCTTTTGTAGAAATATCAGCTGTCGCGCCGGTGCCTTGCCTTTGTCCACACGCAAAGGTTCTAAAATCATTCAACGAACACGAGTAAGTACAAGGCTTAGTGAGCTAACATGGTACTTGCGCATTTTACCAGATGACACATATTCAGGTAACAAGTACATCACACCATCAAGTATCGCTATATAGGCGGATAAGTGTCCAACGTCACATAAATTTTCAAAACTTCAATAAGTGACGCTCAACTGCGCATATATATTGCACCGCCAAAAAACAACACAATATCACACATTAAAAGTCATCACATTATACTAAGTAAGCAAGTGAAACTCACCTCTTCAGCATTGTAAGGTTATCACAATAACAATAGCACTTCGGTAGTCAAATACGTAAATTAGCGAGAACCTACAACACGGTTCTACTAAATAAATTACGAGTACACCTATCTATCTTTATTTTTAATTTTTTGACCGGCAAATGGGGACACTTCCTCGCCTCTCCAGTGTGGGTTCGAATTGCTTGGTGGCGGGTTTTCAACCACAACTATCTATCTTTATAATACTAAGAAACTAGGTTTTCGATTCTTTTTCACGACTCGAGGTCCGGTTCACTTTTAGATCCATTATTCCTGTTGGAGTTTTCGATTATAAATGTATCTTATACTCAATTCACAATTTGTTGTCCTCGATTCACGACCCACACAATCTGTTTTCTATTTGGCCATCCAGCTTAGTTTTAGCTTTTTAATCTTTCCGATCCCAAGGCTCAGATTCAACTTATAGTCTGCGATCTGCTTAGAAATTTTAGTTTTTGATCCAATACAAAACTTTGTTTTCGGTTACCACTTCTATAGACATATTTCGATTGTGCCTTAGGTTTACTATACTTTGCTATTCATAACATACCACAGTTTTTTATTCATAATAAATGGGGTTCACGATCTCATTTCACGATTACACTCGTTTTTATTAAATAAATCATGGTTTAAATCTTGTTTGTTCTTGGTCCAACTCTCATCATTATGGAACAGTAGATTAATCGCTTAAACTGAATCCTAAACTTGATTAATCTTAATTTAAGTTTTTATTGAGTTTTATGTTTTATGTATTTGTTAGATATTGTTAGGTCTCGACCTCGCTATATTAAACAAAATTTTGTCGATGTTCTTGACTCGTCATGAGTCATGAGCTATTGAAAACCTCCAATTTTGCTTCATCAAACCATAGATTCAATACAACTGTTTTTGTGCTATTTAATAAAAAGGATAATAATCGATACACAAAAGCCATATAATAGTCAATATATATGCATATTAGAAAGAAAAAAACATAAAATTAAAAATTAAAACGTCTTTATTTAGCTTAACGGTATCAAGAGATAATCAAGTTGCTTCTTTTTATATAACATTAACAATTATAAACATTAATATAAAAATTACATCAGTGTGTATTTTCTGTTTGAAAAAAAAAAAAAAAAACCAAGTTGCGAAACTCAAACAGCAGGGTGCCCATCCGGCCATCCGCCCATGACCACACATCCTTCGCTTCCCGCTCCACTCTATCTCATCCACTCATCTCACATGACGGAAACAAAAAAGTAACTTACAACATTTATCTAATCTTATTTCACAAACAATTTAGACAAAGTCGATCGATGATGTAACTTATTTTATCTATACATATAATAATTTTATTTCTTCAAACATCAGTTATTCTTTTTTTCAAAAATAGTTTAGAGCTTTTAATGTACGTTTATTAACACCACTGATAATCTGTACTATATAAAAAGACATTTTCATACTTTTTAATATTTATAAGTTTTCAGAAAATAAAATAACCAAATACACAGTAGTTATTACATTATTAAAATGTCAAATGCCACCGAATTCTAATGAATTTTGTGAGTAAATTAATTATCATTGTGTATAATTAGTTTTTTTTTCCTGCAATTAATACTAACCAACTTTTTAGAAAACCTCATTATGTTAATGTAGCCTGATATAATGATACTTTCTATAAAGTCGTTTGAATTATTTACAACAACCATAAATTTAATTGCATATGATAAGAATTTAGACAGAGTACGTATTTAAAAAGGTTTAGTTTTAAAAAGTGTATCGAAATTATCACTTTTTGCTATTGTGTATACAAAATTTTGAAAACTACAATTTATTGTATCCAACTTACCAAAACTACTATTTTATGTATCCGTAAACCTTCTAAACAAGTTGCAGGTAATTTCTTTGATTTGTTTTTTTTTTTTGTAAAATTCTCCGTCATACAAAACCTGCCATGTCATTATTTAATGATGTCACAGCATATTTTATCAATAGTAACATGAAGATGAAGAACACAAGAACATGAACAACACAAGAACAAGAACATTCATCTTCATCTCAAAACATTCATCTTCATAAATTCTAGGCAAACATCAAAACAAGAACAACCATCGTATGAACATAAACATAAAAATTTGGGCAAACATCAAAACAAGAACATTCAAACAAGAACAGCCATCGCGTGAATATAAACATAAAAATTTGGGCAAGTAACAAGAACACTCAAACAAGAACAGATGAAGCCCTAACTCGAAAATGGAGCTCTAACTCAAAAACTCAGATTCCCAGATCGAAAATGGAGCCCTAACTTCACAGATGATGAAGCCGTAACTCGAACAAAGCTTGAAATGATGAAGCTTTACCTTGACAGATGAAGCCCTAACTCGAAAATGGAGCTCTAACTCAAAAACTCAGATTCCTAGATCGAAAATGGAGCCCTAACTTCACAGATGATGAAGCCGTAACTCGAACAAAGCTTGAAATGATGAAGCTTTACCTTGACACCCATAATCGGAACATGAAGAACTCAATAACATCATCAAGAACAATATATGTCAAAACCCTAAATCTGTAGAATGAAACCCAAACGCCTAAACCCTAACCTGAACTTACCTCCGGCGATGGTGACCTTCAAATCGTAGTCGATGGAGGCTGCAATGATGGCGATAATGGCGATGGTGACCTTCAAGACGCAGGCGATGACGATGGTGATTGCCATGGTAGCGACATCGATGGTGCAGTCATGGTAGCGATGATCTTCAAGATGGTGACTGCCCTAGATCTGTAGATGAAGCTGAAGTGAACCAAGATCTATAGATGACCTTCAAGATGGTGACTGACCTACAATCGATGGTGTAGATGTTCTTCAATCGATGGTGCGATTTGTACTTCCCTTTGTAACCCAGACATGTGTTGGGTTTTACTGGTCACAATTCACACTTGAGTTTTTCTGATTCATAAACCAAACTGGTTTGAAGAAACTCAGAATTATATATAATCCAAAACAGTTACAATTCATAAAAGCGGAAATAGAATAATAAGCTTAATCCTAAAACCCTTAAGGATTTAAGATCTTTTGTATACCACATGTGTGTGTGTGTGTGTGTGTATATATATATATATATATATATCAATTATATGGGTTTCGAAAATCATGAGGGTTTACACATATCCTTTTGCACAGAAGGTGAGTAGGGCAAAACAGGATTGAATTAAACATGAAACTAAGCATGCAATCAAACCTACAAACATATACTGGAATTCGAAAGATGTGTTTACACACATATGTACCCATCGAATTCACCATATGACATCAAGAACACATTAGATGAAGAATCATACCTGGATTGCTCAATGCTAATCCACCCGTAATGAGATACTATAAGAGCCTGCTAGAAAGGCTTAATCCAAAAGCTGTTCTTGATTCCTTGTTACTTGAATCACCAAAAGTCGAAAATCCCCTTGCCCTGGGGACCTTTGCGCCGTCGACTTCAAGAGGGAGGAAGAGAGGGAGAAAATTTTCTTATGTCTTAAGATTAACTTAGTTGTTTAGGTTTAAGGCCTATATATAGATAACTATCTAGTTATCCTAAAATTAGGCAACCTTTTAAACCTTTATTATTAATCTAAAATATATTAATATATATAAAATTCGGCCCATTATATATATATATATATATATATATATATATATATATATATATATATATTCCTTTAATATATTTTATCTTCTTTAATAATAACAAGTAGTATTAATAATAACCCTTTTAATTAACATCCAGGATATTAATCCAATAATTAACAAAATATATTTACTAACTAATATATATATGTACTTGTTAATTATATTAATCCGGTTATTTTCTCAACTCTCAATATTAGTTTATGACTAACTATCATAATACCCATCTCCTACAACATGAATTTTCTTTCTTGAATTACGTACCCTCATAGGTGTGACCCTTGACTGTTTTATGTCATTGGGCGTATCATCAGGGTTCGATTGTTATCCACACAAATCCTATCAATATGCTTTTCCCAACATTTCGCCAATCGATGATATTCATATTATTATTATTATTTAAATTGTTTGTCTTTTTCTAATTACTTTTAAATATGAGAAAGGCCTCATCACCCATAACCTTTGCTACATCACCTATGACATTTGCCACATAAGCATTAACCTGCTATAGCAAATTACCATACACAAAACGGTAGTTTTAGAAACGTTGATACATCAAATGGAAGTTTTGAAAATTAGGTATATACAATAGCAAAAAGTGACAAGTTCGATACACTTTTTGAAACTAAACCCTATTTAAAAATATAAAATGGTGACAATGTTCGTTTAAAGGGTTTTGAATAACTTATTTTTTGTGACTTTTCAAAGATTATAAGAGCTTTAGAATATTTTAAATGT
Organism: Pulicaria dysenterica; assembly: GCA_947179395.2. Lineage (NCBI taxonomy): Eukaryota > Viridiplantae > Streptophyta > Magnoliopsida > Asterales > Asteraceae > Pulicaria > Pulicaria dysenterica. Next base: position 78,704,543 of record OX359293.1, on the reverse strand, counting down.
GCGTATTTGTGTTCGTTTAGCATTTAAAGAAATGAAAATCCTAGGCAGTGTTTGGTATGAAGAAATTAGAGAAGGAATGAAATGACCCATTCCTACGTAATGGAAAAAATATGTTTGTTTATCACATAGGAATGGAATGACCCATTACACAAGTAATGTGATTCCTTCCATTTCATTCCATAAGGGAGAGGTGTTTTTTCCTCATTCCATCATGGAATGGAATGAATTACTAATTAATCTAATTTTTAAAGTTTTTTTTACTAACATTAATAAATATTTTCTAGATATTTATAAAATTTATTAAAAAATATATTTTCTATCATGTTCTTTACTAAGTTTTTTAAATTTTTTATGCTTAATCCTTCTATATAATAAGTTATTGATTTACATACTTTTATTAAATTATTAACTAATTAAAAGTAAAATACATTTAGAAATGTGGATATAAAATATGAAAATTTGATAAATAAAGTATTGTTCGCAATAAAAATATATAAAAAATATTTTCTCTTTTTCTAAATATCGAATGTAAAGATCATTTTCATAAAAAAATTATCATATTTTACGTGTTGTATTAATGATAATCTCGTAGTTTTGATATTTATCAACATTTTTAAGACGTATAAAGTGTATTTAAAACAAATTTTATACATGAAATTACTTATCTTAAATTATATCTATGTTTTAGTACATGGGTATTTTGGTCATTGTTTATTTATTTTATTTCATTCCAATGTCTATTCCTCTCTACCAAATATAATATATTAAGGACTCATTTCATTCCTAAAAAGCAACCAAACATGCGAATGAAATGGCAATGAACTATTCCATTCATTTGACCATTCAGTTCATTTGTCTATTACATTCCTTTGTCATTCTTTTCCGTCAAACCAAACATACCCCTATAGTTTTTTCAAACACACAAAAAGTTGTACGTCTAATTTATTTATACGTTTTTGTCTATTTTTTTATTTAATTTAAAGTTAAATAACAAACATACACATATAACATAAATAAATTAATAAACCCTATGACCTATTGATATTGATTGGATATGTTAATTTACCTCCTAAAAAAACCACTTTGCTACATTACCGCCGTTTTCTTCAATTCTTCGCATTCCTATCGACCACCACCGGCCAGTGGCTTCTTCCTTCTCCGTTACTACTACACAAACCCAGCTCCCTTTTCTTCCACAAAATCAAAAGTCAAAACCTAACCTTGATAAGTCAAAGTAATTAACGTAAATCACACAAGTCACATGATCGGTGAAACCAAAATTAAACAAATTAATATGTTAAATTTTATATCGATCTTCCTGGAAAACCAATATTGACACCAAAATTAAACAAATACTGAAACGTGCATGACCCGTAATTAAATTAGAAAATGTATATAATCAATCAATTTTAAGTATTCTTGCCGATTGTATATATGTACGTGTGTTCATGTATCTATAATGGGTTAAGATACTCTATGTTTGACCAAACATGATATATTATTTTCTCTTACAAACATTATAGTGGACCCTACAAGGAGATCATTCTTGATTAAAATAGGCACTACAAGAAAAACAGTTTTTTGCCACGTAGACTTTTTGCTGACAAAAATTGGGCCCTCAACCATCTGAAAAGAACGTGTCGCCGCTAAAGAGTTTTTGCGGCGACATATGTCGCCGCTAAAAGATGTTCACAATTTTTTTCCCCAACGAAAACCACAGCGGGAAATTTTCCCACCTAAAATATTGGGTGTCGCCGCTAAAACTACTGTGTCGCCGCAAATAGTGTTGCAGCAAAAAGTTATTTTTAATTTTTTTTAATTTAATAAAAACGATTTTCTATTTTTTTATTTAATAAAAAATGCTCGTCTCCGCAAAAGGCTTATTGTCGCCGCAAAAAGCGACGCCACAAATGACTTTACGAGATATAGGGTTTTTGTACCTGCTTTTCTTTCATTTTCAACCCACCTTCACAGTGCCGCTCTCCTCTCGATCTTTCGCTTCCAGTCGCCGTTCGCCGCCGTATCTCCACCTCTTCCAATCTCCTTCACTGTCGCCGTCGCCGTCGCCGTCATCCTCTCTCGCTACCACCGCTCTCGTCCTCTCTCATTCTCTCTTGCCGGCGACTTGTAGTTCGCTGCCTCCGCCATTCGCCGTCATCTCCTTCGCCGGCGACTTGTTTTCCGAGGTAAACATCCCCATTTTCTGTTTTGAATCTAGGGTTTTAGTAGTTGTAGATGTTTAATGTTTTCTTTTTTTAATTGTTACAAGCTCCTCCTCCTTGCGCCGCCGCCGTCCACCTGCAGTCGCCGCCGCCGCCAGTCGGATTCTTCCTCCGGCCTCCGACGACCTCATCCTCCTAATTGAGGTATTTTTTTAATTGTATATTAATGTTATATATTAAATTTAATGTTAATTAGTTTAGGTTATTATTTGTTTATGCTAGATTATTATACTTTTTTGTTTTAAGTTGTTTAAGTGTTAATTAGTGGTAATAATTGATTAATCTAAGATTATTGTTAATTAGTGTTTGATTAAAATTATTTTATGATAATAGTTTTAGTTATTTAATTGTTAATTAGTGTTAGACTAGTGTTAATAATTGATTAATTTTAGTTGTTAATTTAAATTCATTATGTTAGATTATGTTTAGTGTTATAATTTTAAATTATTGTTAATTAGTATTAATGTTTAAGTATTGTTAGTATACTAATAATGTGTTAAATAGTTTATATGATGATGTTAAATAGTTTATATGATGACGTTTGATTATTATCTATTGTCAATAATGATAGATTAGTGCTACATACTTTTAATCTTTAATCATTGTTAGTACACTAAAAATGTTATAAATTAGATCAATCTTATATTATTATTTAGTGTTAATGATGTTAGCTTATTGTTAATAATTGTTAATCTATATAATTAGTGTTAATATTCAATGTTAGTGTTAATCTTTAATCTTTATTTAGTGTTAATCTTCAATGTTAGTGTTAATCATTAATCTTTAATATTTAATATACAATTATTGTTAGTATAATAATAATGGTAGAAATTAGATTAATGTTAGCTTTAATTAATATGATGTTTAATTATGTTTAATAATTTTGTTAAAGTAAATGTTCATTTAGTGTTAGTAATCATGCTAGTTGTTAAATTTGCGTGTGTGAGCTTAGAATGCCCGCTCGAAATTGATTTAGAAATTAATTTCGGGTTGTTCCCATGTTGGGACTGCTATTTGAATACCTTATCTCATTTAGGATGTGAATGTTTGTTACATGGTTGTGTGTTTAAGAAAGATTCGATTGTCATTTACTCTATGCTTCCCGGGTATATATTTCTTTATATACTTGGGAGCTAAGGGTAAATGCTGCCGAATTTTTCTTAAACAACCGATCATGTAATATGTATTCACATATGAGGTAAAGTATTCAAAAAGTGGGTTAGGAAGACCACACTGCTACAAACCACTCACAATTTCTTAATATAAAATTTTAATACATGATTTGTACTCTTAGTAAGTATGATATGCTTTGAACGTAGTTATGACGATTGATAAGAGTTGGACTACTTTAGCAAACCGTAATTGTCGTGAATTTTTTATTGGTCTTGACGCATTCCTCGATAGGTGTAAAGACTACGTAAATAGCTATGGTAATATTCATTGCCCGTGTGATTATTGTGATAACACCTGTTATCACCCGCTTAGGGTACTTAGGGTTCATATACATGAAAACGGGTTTAGTGAGGGCTACAGGATTTGGAGGTATCACGGAGAACCAATTGTTCATCGAGCATCACGTGACGGTCTTGGTCAAACGAATAATGACTTGCATGATTACCTCAATGATGTTCGTCAGGAGAATACTGTAAACGAACACAACACGGAAAGTGATGAGCCAACTGAAGGCCCAAATGATGAGCCAACTGAAGGCCCAAGTGATACAAATGATGAACTTGGTGAATTATTCAAGTTAGCCGGCACGGAGCTATACCCTGGTAGTGATTGGATGTCTTCGCTTGACTTTTTGGCAAAGTTAAGGCATATGAAGGTTATCAATAAATGGACCGCTACTTCATTTGACCAATTGTTAGAATTGCTTAGGGTTGCATTTCCGACAGCTAATATCCCGTCATCACACTATGAAGCTAGAAAGATAATGAGAACGGTCGGGTTAGGATACATACCTATCCATGCTTGTATCAACGACTGCTGTTTATTTTGGGATGAATACAAAGATTTGCAAAGTTGTCCCATATGTTCTGAGAGTACATGGAAAGACAAAAACACGAAGGGGAAGAAAGTTGCTAACAAGATACTGCGTTACTTTCCTTTGACGCCTAGGCTAAAACGTATTTATAGCTCAAGACACACTGCAAAGTCTATGACTTGGCATGCTACCGATCAGTGTAGAGAAGATGGTAAGATGCGCCACCCGGTGGATGGTACTGCATGGAAACATTTCGATGCACAGTATCCTGATTTTGCTGCATAACCTAGAAATGTCAGATTAGGGTTGGCTGCTGATGGTTTCAATCCGTTTGGCAACATGAGTACTTCTTACAACATGTGGCAGGTCATATTGACAACATACAACACACCTCCGTGGTTATGTATGAAAGAGTCTTCATTCATGTTGACCTTGTTAATTCCTGGCCCTAAATCACCTGGTAAGGATATTGATGTTTTCTTGAGGCCGTTAGTTGATAAATTGAAGAGTTTATGGTCTAACGGAGTCCGAACGAAAGATGCAGCTACAGGCAATTGCTTCACAATGCGCGCAATGCTTTTATGGACCATCAATGATTTTCCTGCTCGTAGTAGTTTGTCAGGTTGGAGCGGTCAAGGCTACTTAGCGTGCCCTACATGTAATGTGGACACTTCATCCATTCATGTTCAAGGTAAAACCGCTTATGTTGGTCATAGAAGATTCTTAGGTCCAAAACATCATTGGAGGAAGAACAAGTCATTCAATGGTAAAGATGAGACTAGACTTCCTCCTAGAAAATTAACAAAGAGTATTATACTAAGCCAACTTAATAAGTTGATGCCTCGTATTCCGGAGAAACATGCTCTTTATAGGAAGGTCGTTCATGAGGTAAATCATAGGAAGATTTGGGACCGGGATATCATTACTGAAGGCGACGAAGATGTTATACATGACAGCAATTCATCAGATCTATCATTGTCTGTTGATTTGGATCATTTGACTTATACGAGTTTGAGTATAGGTCAACCAACGGAAGTTGAACATGTTCATTTACCCGAACATGCTAATATTTTTTATGATAGTGATGATGACATTGACGACTATGATAATGAAGATTCTGATTATGAACATGAATGTGAACCACATAATTGTAGTGACGATGAATCTGATTAATCTAAAGTAGTAATTGGTATTTGTAAAAAGATACTACTTTGAATTGTTATTTTTAGCAGGTTTTTTTATTTATATAATGGTTATTTGTAAACTAACATTAATGCTACTTTCATGGGCTTGTTTGTATATTTGTATTTTTTTCAGATGGCAGCTGTAGCTTGCGGCCATGGTGGTGATTGTGGTGGTGATCCACCGCATGGTAACTGGCAACCTTCTTCTGGTGCTTGTGGCGGTGATGGTATTATATAACTTTGAAATGTTTTTTATAGGTTAATTTAATTACGTGTATTCTTAACTTGTTTGCTTGAAATCGTAAGCAGCAAGAAAGGGCGTGGAGTAGCCCGAAATGTAGAAATGAGAAAGGCGTGGAAAAGGAACGGGAAACGACCACTTCCAATCGAGTTTGATGATATTAGATGTAACAAAACTTGGAGACCGGTCGGGGTTAATGCCGATTACTTTACGAGTTACGCGGGGACCTTGGTGAGAGACGACATCCCATATTACTTCCCGTCATAGGAAAAATTCCCCGTAGAATTGGAGGCAGCGATCGTACCGGGCCTTGAGGTTTCACTTAAGTTTTTTTATATATTGTATATTTGTAAAAAAATATACAATAAACTAACTTTTTCGTATAATTTACAGACTTACTTTGATTTAAGGCACCATTATGACACTCCACACCGTTCGTCGATCTTGACGGGAATCGATAAGATGTGTGCTGAGATGTACAGAGACCAAAAATACAAGTTTAAGCTTAAATGGTTTGAAAGAAGAGGGAGGGGGGGGTCTCGCAGGCTCAACGACTGCGTCAAGACCCTCCTCCTAACATGGAACTGAGTGAGTGGGGTTTGTACATTGACTATTATTGTGGGGTAAAGACCATTCAACGGTCAATAGCAAACACACAAGTAAGATCGCAGCAAATAAATCAAAGCTTGCATGGTCGGAGATCATACTGTCAGTATCGATTCGAGAATGTAAGTCTATTTATCTTTAAATCTTAATTTTGACATAGTATTTATCTTTAAGTCTATATATTAATCGTTATTAAATATATACTTATTAAATTTGTTTATAGCGTGACCCGGAAACGCTAGAACCCCCTAGCTTGATTGAACAGTACATGTTAAACCATTCACGCAATGGCGTCTTTACATCCGAGTCTCTTCAAGAAAATTATGTAAGTAATTATTTATAATTCATGAAACTTATGTGTTTAAATATATATATATATATATATATATATATATATATATATATATATATATATATAATATGATTTTAATTGTTTTTATATCTTATTTATACACAGCGCCGTATGGTTTTCTTGAGAGACGGTCAAGTCGGGAGCCAAAATCAGTTGAGTGAAGAAGAAATCTTGAAGGCGGTGTTGGGTGAACGCCGAGGACATGTTCGTGGAATGGGAAGAACATTAAGTTCTTCATCCGTATCTGCTGCACAATCTACCGCACAATCCCAGCCTACAGGGAGATTATATACACAAGCCGAGGTAGATGTCATGCTTGCGTCTCATTCTTCTGATATCCAACAGGTCCGGGAGGAGATGCATACTAATTCTCAACGTACACAGGCAATATTTGAAGCATTACGTGCGACAGGTATAAATGTCGATATTCCCTCAACTTCCCGACATGAACCAAACACTGATTTGGCTTCTCGTGATGAAGCGTCTAGGGATCATGAGGATTAGTCTATTAGTTTGTTAGGCGACGTTGTGATTGTCTAAAAACGTTTATGTTAACTTTGAAACTATTGATTTGGTATGTATGTTTGTTTTATATAGCTTAAAATGTCGTATTACAGTTGTTTTGAGTTCTGAAACAGCAGGTTATTGTAATTGCCCGGTTTAAAATGGGTGGAAAACGCAAAATACAGCAAATGCTGAGAAAAAAAATTTAGACTTTTAATTATATTTTAAAATTTAATTTATTTAAATAACTACGTCGCCGCAAATGCTACATATGTCGCCGCTAAAAGATTTATTTTATTTTTTAAATTAAATCAAAATCGTCGCCGCTAAAAGCACTCATGTCGCCGCAAAAACCCATCCACGTGGCACTTGATGGGTCCGTTGTGTGACGTCGCAAAAAGTCAAAAATGTCGTCGCAAAAAACTTTTGGGTACGAAGCTTTAGCGGCGACTTTTTTGCGGCGAAATGTCGTCGCAATAGGGTTTTAGCGGCGACATTTTGTACTTTAGCGGCGACACAAAAAGCCTGTTTTTTTGTAGTGAGGAGACACCATAACGTTTGTGAGAGAACATAACAAGACATATTTGACCCAAACATGAGAGGATATTAACCCAATATATATATATATATATATATATATATATATATATATATGTGTGTGTGTGTGTGTGTGTGTTTTGTGTGATTTGGATGATCATCTAAAAATGAGGCCGAGTAATGCATGGGGTGTACGTGAACACGCCACAAATATACAAAAATGCATGAAATTACCGGTCACCAACTCACCGGCCAGTCATCACTACTCGATCTTATCCAAATTTCGAAATTGTAAAGCATGGCATAATTTGTCACCCATACTGTTTGTTTTATTATTATTTTCAAACATAGTTACCCGTCAGCTAGCTAGTAAACGCCGCTACTATAAGAAACTGATATTTAGCCACGACATTTTTCCTAGCTAAAACTCCAAGAGTCCGAAAACTTTGTGCGATTACAACTCGTCTTGTAGTGTGCAGCATGTTAATTTGATATGATTGCTAATTGTAGGGAGAAGATCGATTTTTCTAAATGGTTTCTCTTTTTTTTTTAAATCTATTTGTTTCATTGAGCTATAAAATAATTAATGATTTAGAACACCCATTCTCTATCTGAGCAGGAGGTTTTTGAGGCAATAAAGAGCTGTGGAAATATTGAAAGTCCAGGATCTGATGGCTTCATTTACGGTTGGCTTCGTAAAAAAAATTCCTTCATTTACGGTTGGCTTCGTAAAAAAAATTCGGGACATAATAAAAGGTGATCTATCAAACATTCAAACGCTTTTACTGATTTTGGGCTAAATGAGTTGATTATTGCAGGCTGTAATTCTTCATTTTTTAATGTAAGATGGTTAAGCTTGGGGGATTATAGACCTATCATGATCAGTTTGATCGGGTTGTACCATTAGATCATGGCTAAAGTGTTATCTTCTAGACTTAAAAAATTGTGATTTCTAAGCTGATTGGTAATGAACAGTCAACATTTTTTATAGATAATTTATACTCGACAGGGTGCTAGTGGTGAATTAAATTATTTATTTTGTTAAAAAAAATAATAATGCTTCGGCTTTAAGATGGACTTCGAAAAAGCTTATAATTGTATGTGTTGGGATTTTCCTTGGCTGGATATGCTTCATTAGATGGAATTTGCGAGTAAGTGGTGCATATGGATTAGTTCATGTTTGTGCTCTTCTAGGATTTCGTTATTGGTTAATGGGTCTCTGTTATAGGAATTCTCGATGTCAAGAGGGCTTAAGGATGGTGAGCCTTATTTTCACTCTTATTCCTCATTGTGGGGGAGAGCCTTCATATAGTTATGAAATAAGCTATGGAAAAAACAGAGATTCAGAGGTATCACTATAAGGATCGAACTTTGATATCCTGGAGGTATCACATATTCAATATGCAGACGACATAGTCTTCTTTGGACATTGTACATATCTCAATAACTTGAAGAACTTCATGAAGGTACCCAAATGCTCCGATCTTTTATTGGGCTTAAAATTATTTTTAAAAAAGTAAATTGGTGGGATTCGGGGTTAGTGAAGATGATGTAAAAAAAGGGCATTGGTGGAAGGTTGTGGGATAAAAGGATTGCCTTTCAAGTATATTGGGCTTCCGATCGGTGCTAATATGAGAAAGGTAAATAGCAGGCAGTCGGTTGCGAAAATTTTGATTGAAGATTAGTGGATTGAAAGTTAAACATGATTTCTCAAGGTAGTCGTCGTACTTTACTCCAATCAGTCTTAAGTAGTTTCCTTTGATATATTTTTCGTTGTATCGAGCTCCTAAAACGGTTCTCAAGTATATCGAGAGTGTGAAAAGAATTATTATTTTTTGGTAAGGGGGAATGTGATACATTACTTGGGTAAAATGGGATGTGGCCCTAAATGGGTTTCATAACCGGGGTTCTGGAATTGGGAGCCTAAGGGGGGCTAACTTGGGTCTTTTAGCCAAATGATGATAGAGGTTCTCAAGAGGGGAAGGGGTTATGTAGATAAAGGTGATTTAAAGCCTTTATGGGATTGTTGAGGGATAAAAGAAGATTGTTGTGGTAAGCGTTCCTTTGGGTTGATTTTAGAATTGGTAAGGAAATAGAGGAGTTAGGTATTCTTTTTAGGTGCTGTTTGGTTTGAAGGAATGTTAGGAATTGGATTTGGAATCCTTAGGAATTGAAATCCTAAAGGATTTGGATTTTAAATTCCAATTCCTTAGATGTGTGTTTGGTAAGAAACCTGGAATTTGAATGTTGGAGGTGTCGGTCCTAACCTCCGGTCGATTAACCACGCACAACCACCCCACAGTCACCACAACCACCGGCGAACTCGTCTCCGAAGCCCTAATCGTCTGTTGCTTGAAAGCGACATTATCGTCGAAGCCCTAATCGCCGAAGCCCTAATCGTCGAATGGAGGCGTCGGAGCACAATCGTCTGTTGTCGGAGCACAATCGTTGAAGCCCTAATCGTCGTCAAAACGAAGGTCGAACTCGAAGCACAATCGTCCGTCGTCGTCGAAGCCCTAATTGTCTCTGTCGTCGAAAAAGAAGCTCGAAGCCCTAATCGTATGCAAAAGTTGGAGATGGTGACTAAAGGCGTATGTGTTCTTGTCTATGTCTGATGGATTTTAGATTCCATCCACACTTGGATGGATTTTGAAATCCTCCATATGATGGATTTTGAGGCTCACTAGGGAATCCTTTTCCCTCATAAAAGTTGAACCAAACAAATGATTTGTAGGGAATTATCCAATTCCCACAAAATCCATTGAAATCCCTCAAACCAAACAACACCTTAGATCATCTTACAGGATGGTGGTAGGGGAGGGGAAAGAATTTCTTTTTTGAAAGATAATTGGGTTGAGGTGTTTAGTTAGGAATACAGGTTTAAAAGACCGAAGCTTGAAAGTGAATAAGAATATAAGTGTTTTTAATGGACATACCAAAGTAGAAAGATGGGTGGAAAAGGTCATGGGGTTGGAGGAGGGAACCAAGAGGTAGGGAAAGAAGTGAACTAGAAGTTTTGGAAAGAAGTTTTCAATCTTGTGTCTAGATGCAAGGAAGAGATCGAGTCTTTGAAGCACAGATTTTGGAATAGCCGTATGATAGAAAAGATATGGAAAGATGTTGCTCGATGGGGAGGGTTGAATTTTGCCCTAATTGAATCACTTCAAAGTTAGTTTTCTGAACTTGGTCACATATGGCCTTTTGTTTCAGCACAAAAGACACATGGGAAGCTATTGTGTATTATATTTAATATCTTATTGGGAGTCATAGATACCATTTTATATTTGGACAAATTAATAAAAGGTGGGGGACTACTTATTTGCCTTCAAGTTGCAAACTGTTGAGTGGATAAAAATTCGGATTTGGAAGACATTAGTAAGATGGAAGGAGTGGTTGACTTTTCCATGAGTTGTATAAAGTCTCCCATGCTCAATACACTTCGATCTAGTTTTTTATAAGCAGTAGATCGGTATTATTAAAACTAGCAGGTTACTAGAGAAGGTAATTACATAATAGTTACAACAAAAGGGTTTGCACACCAATTAATCCATGATAATTTCTAAACAAGCTTTCCTCTAGAGTTAAGCCAAAAGAAGGTTGTGCTTTGCAAGTTTCCAAGTAGGACAACCTAGGGTGTCGCCTTTTCTTCAAAGATCTTAGCGTTTCTATAGGACTAGACAATCCAACAGAAGGTGAAGGTCAGGGTAGAGAAGGCCCTTAGTCTAGAACCTTTAAAATGCAATAAAATACCCCTAAAGATAAGCAATTGGATGGACTTTGGAAGATCGGAATCAATATTCCACCCCCTGCGAATGAACATAAGCAAGTATCTGGCCACTTCACATTTAAGGAAGAGGTGCTCCTCGGTTTCAAAGTTTGTCACGCAAAGTGAACAACCAACGTTTTCTAGTTGCACGCCTTTAATAAGAAGGTTCCATCGTGTCAGAAGTCTGAGCTGATTTAGGCGCGTGGATTGTGGAAAACCCGCTTAGGGTTTGCATTGCATTACATATCAATATATAAACAAAATAGTTAAACAAAGGACCCTATATTATGTACAACGATAAAAAGGATAAATAACCGCTATCTAACAAGTGACACTCAGTAAAGGTGTGTAGCAATACCACAAATACGAAGATTGTAATTATTGTTTTATTTTAGGCAATACAATTTTCTCCTGTAAATTTTTTTATAAGATGTAAAAATCAAAATTTAACATATAGAAATAAAATATTGAATCAGAGTAGTCATTATGGGCTAGTGGTGCTAGTGTGTGGTTTCCTGTGATAGGCCCTGCATGGTTAACATTCTCATGTACACTTGGGCATGACGGTGAGTGTTGTAAGGTATTCTCTACGTAAAAGTGAGTGGTGTGGTGTGTAAAAGTGTGGCCTACAAATTTCATCTATCTCTTTTTTTGGGGTTTCTTTAATTAGTAGAGGTGTTATGTGATGCATGACCCGAGAGCGTTCGGGCTTTTTTTGGTTAATGCTAGATGGTCCGGGGAACATAGCTACCCCCCACTACCATGGGACTGACATTCGGCTTTCCACACTCAACCCAACCTGTTGATTGCAGGATTGTAATTTTGTTAACTGTTCGAGTTTGGGGGATGGTAACAAAAAGTTAACAAATATAACTATTTTGGTTAATGGAGACTAGTATGGTAAAGACTTAAAAGCCCTCTTGTAGGTCTCATGTGAGACACCCTAACGTTGTTTTGTAATGTTAGATTGGATCATTTAGGTAACAAAAATATGATGTTTAAGGCCCATTAAGATTACATTTAAAGTTATATTACCTTACAAGTTACAATTACAATGAAAAAAACATGTATACAATAAATAGCTAAAGGCCAACACTTTTACACTAAACTTTGTTGGCGGATTGGCTTTTTACTTTGCTCTTGAATTAAAAACTAAATCCGCCGCAGGTTCAACTCTTCGTATATGCATTTACATATTATATTTTTCTACACTTTTTGCAAACCACGATATCACGTGCACATGGTTCAAAGTTTATATCACGAAAGCTATTCTTTTTCCTTCTTTAAATGTAAATTTTATTAAATTTCGTTAAGTTTTATTTTATTCTTATTAAAAGATATTTATTATGGATTTCTTTTCATGTACTGTAATTTTATTTTTATACTTACTTTCTTTTTTCTAAATATTCACTTTTTTAGATTTTTTTTTCATGTTTTTTATTGATTACAAACATTGTGGTAGGGGTGTCGAAAATAACCGTTACCCGAATAAACCGACCCGTAATTTCGGGTTTGGGTTAATTCGGGTTGGTTATTTCGGGTTTCGGGTAGCTAGATTCGGGTATTCGGTTTACCCGTTATGAATTCGGTTCGGTTAGCGGGTTGGTTATCTAAAATTCGGGTATACCCGAAATACCCGTTTTAGGTTTTTTTTTTTTTTTTTTTTAAGATGTATTAATTTTGATTGAAAATGATCAAATTGATGCTTTATTTTATTAAGGAAACTATTTTTTTTATTTGTTTTTTAATTGATTATGTTTTATTCATTTCACTCAATGTACGTATGTGTAATTTCGTATATCTTCTAAGATGGTTCAAAATATCATTTGCCCCTGAGATTGGGATACAATACATGGATTATGTTTTAGTACTATAACATGTTGAAGTTGATACATTCATATTCTTTGTGAAGTAGATAAAGATGATATATACTTAGGTAAAATTCTTTTGTCATTTTAAACTTAAATACATTGTTATTTTTATAAAGTTTAACTCGGTTTTATTATAGTTTTGAGGGAAACTAGATCCAAATCTTGATTAGGTAATGTTTGTTTGTTATGATAACTTGTAAATTTTGCTTTGAAACTTGTTTATTACTATGAATGTTTGGCCTAAAAGTGTAATAAAAAATGCTATAAAAAAAGACCATTTAGATACTTGGCAAAAAAAAATGTAACAAAAAAAAGTCACAAAAACGGGTATACCCGAAAATAACCGACCCAACCCGTACCCAAATTCTAACCAAACCCAATACCCGTAATGTAGAACGGTTCGGTTATCGGTTAATATATCTACACCAAAATACCCGAATTACCCGACCCGAATTACCCGAAACCCGACGGGTATACCCGAAAAACACCCCTACATTGTGGTATTCATTTATGAGATTTTATAGTTATTTTGGAAACTATATAAAATTATAATACTTTTGTTTGTATTTAATATAAGTGTTTATTATCGAGGATTACGTCTAAAATATAATAACTTCTGCATGTTTATTTTTTCTTTCATAAAAGTTATGTATCTTTTTTCTAAAATAAAATAACTTTTGTTGTATCTTTGGAAACATGTTTTAGATTCATTATTGTACCTGCACGGTTTCGTTGCACAAAATAACATCGAATAAGATTAACGTAACCATAATGGTTTGTGCTAGATAGAAAGCAAAAAATGCTCAAAAAAAAGCTACTGCAGTTACTAGCATACCTTCAAGAATTGTCATATATGACTCTTTCTTCCAACGTTAGATGAAAAATGATGCACGGATACAACTATTTATATGATACTTTATACCCTGGCGCGAAGCTCAGGCTCCTAACCACTAGTTGTAAACATAGTCATCCTAAGAATGTTTTTTACTTGAACAATATTAATAGTAAATAAATAAATATCAAGAAGCTATAACACTTTTATATTAACAAAACCCACCGAATCAACTCCTGTCACGTCATGTTTTTTTAGCACGCCGCTACTTTCTTACTTTTTATTTATTTTACGAGATGTTTGATTACTATTTATGAATGATTTAATTTGATTAGCTAGTTAAGGACAAATTGAAAGAAATGACAAATCTAAATAACCAAATAACTAATTAACTATAAAATAAAATAAACTAAAATGCCAGCAACACCCATTTTTTTATAATAAATAGTAACATTGTTAGGTTTGAAACATTTGAGTGAGTCATTATGATATGACAGATGTCCCATGTCCAATCAAGTTAAATGTATCATGATACATATCTCCCTTTGACTTGTTCTCACTACTCTTTTCCGACCATCTTCATTTATGTTAGTCCCTATCTAGCTTCTTTTATAAATTAAGCTTTCGGTTAAAAAAAAAAAAAAAAAAAAAAAAGGAAAACCGACCAACATTGTAAACAAAGTCGTCGTAAGCATGTCTTTTACTTGAACAATAGTAAATAAATAAATATCAAGAAGCTAGAACACACTTATATTAACAAAACCCACCGAGTTAACTCTTGTCACATCATATTTTTTTAGCACGCCGCTATTTTCTTATTCTTTATCTATGATATGTTTGATTACTATTTATTATTAATTTAATTTGATTAGCTAGTTTGTAAATATTAAAACCACGATTAATTATAAGTCCACTCTTGGAGATAACATTTTTCTTGTAATTAATAGTTCAAGACGTACATCGTTTAACACAAAAACACAAATTAAGTCGATGATATGACAACCAAAAACAACCAAATTCTCCATATACAAGTGAAATATTATGATTTACTCTTTAAGTCTCTACTAACGAACTCCTAATCACCCTAATAATATCCGTTAGCGAAACGAGCCCTTCAAGAAGCCCATTGCGATCGACAACCCAAACACGATGAACATGGTTCCCCACCACCTTGTCCACCACTTCACCTAGCCTTGAATCACCACAGCAGGTAACAAGCTCCCGTGGGCTCGACCCTGACATATTAGCCGACACCGACAATAAGCCCGTGGTGTATTCCATTACACTTGCTGGCAAGAAACACTGTAGTTGAGAAACCGGGCATCCTCTCAAATCAGTTGCCGAAAATGTACCGACCACCTTCCTTCCTTTTCCCTACATCAACCCATTCACAAGAAACCTTTATATACATCAAACCCATTAGCAAGAAACCATTATATATATATATATATATATATATATATATATATATATATATATATCCACAAATTAATGTGTTCGTCGAAGGCTATAAAAGATAATCGATGTTTTGAGTATTAGTCTTACATTTACGAGTTGCGAGTGGTCTTCGGCAGTGGGATCTGTAGATTCAACAATTGGGACGGCGATAAGAGAACCAGCTCTCATGGACTTGATGGCATCAATGACTTTGGTGTGGTTGGTGACTCCAAAGATGGGCTCGACCAATGCACCAAGTTGGAGTAGGGTTTGATCAAATACATGTTTAAGCTCGGGCTCATGTCCTTTCAAGAACCTGATAAGGTCCATTTGTGTGAGCATCCGGTACGATGAGGCTGACTCCACAAGTTCCACTCCAGCTAAATTCTCCATGTTACTGTCTAGTGGTACTAAAGCACGGTGGATACCTTTGCTAAATACTTCCATACAATCAAGAATGCTGCACAAATTTGATGCTTTTGGTTGAAATAGTTAAAATTAGGTTAAAATAATTTTTGATATATTAAAATTCCGAAATATTAAAAAAAAAACAATTATATTCATGCTCTTTCGTCAAAAAAGAATAATAAATAAATAAAACCCCACCATCTAAACTTTCCTATTTATATTTATCATAATTCATCTCTATTCATTTATTTAAATACAACAACAATCACATTTTGCTTTTACTGGTAGAAACCCAAATATCTAACTCAAATAATTAACTCAATATTTTTCTCTCCCCTCTGTTAGAGAGGGTGAAAAAGAGGGGTGAGTCGGGTTGGGAACCTAAAGAAGGGAACCGAGGGGGCATATCGGTCGACCCAAGAAACCTACAAAGCCCCGCCATCTATCCAAATGGTTCTAAAGAACCGTTACACATGGCCTAATGGTCATAATAAAAAATAAAACAGTTGGTGGACGGATCCGTCTCAAAATGATATAAGCCAGGTTACTATGTATAGCATATATATTATTTTTGCTTCATATGATCAATTAGGTATGAATTAACCTTTCATTCAAACATGCATATTATCAACAGCTAGCTCATCCCGTCCACAATATAATTAGGCTGCACGTTGTGATCGACCCGAAGCTATCGGGTGAGCTCGGGTATGGCCAGGTACACAAAAATGCAAAATCAAGTATGGCCGTATGGGTAGCGGGTATGGCTATGGGGTATGTGGACCTGATAAAGAAACCGACAACCTCACCTCCTACCCCTCTCAACCAATCACACACTTACACCTCTTTTATTTATTAATATAAAAATAAAAAAATAGGGATAATTGGAAGGAGGGGTATAATATATAATTTGGGTAGGATGAAAAAGAATAATGTAGCATTGGGTAAGGAAAAAATTGCAGGCAAGGTACAACACATGGTCTTAAGATAACAATGTTGCTAACCGCTTTTAGCAAATTAAACCCATCGTTAAAAAGCAGAAATTTTAACTTCAGATTTAACACAAAGTAAGGAATTAATTGAACAGGGATGTAAGTTAATGAGTCGAAACGAGCTTTGTATTTATCGAGCTAAGTTTGTTTATACTAGAGTTCGAGCTATATATATATATATACGTTTATTTAACTATTTAAGATATCTGAATCTTAAGCTAGCTAGGCTAGTTTATATTCGAATAATTTTTTCAGAAATATTTCACTATATATAGTAACATATATAAATATAATTATATATTTATACAAAATATAAATTAAAATTTTGTTTAGGATCGTGAGCTTAAGCTAACTCATTCCTTGAGGGTCTAGCTAGCTAACTCGGGATTTATTTACCAGCTCGGCTGGTTTCGAAATTTTAATTACTCGATTCTCGGTTAATTTGTTCACTTGTCGATCTAGAACTGATTGAATAAGTTAAAGAAATAAAAACATGCCTGGTGGTTGGGTTAAGCGTCCAAAGGCTTAGGCTTTCAAGACAATGACCGATCACCGACGAGACCGGAACCGACATCCTCTCCTCCATATCCGTATTCTCTTCACCACCACCATTATCATTGGGGCTGTCGCCGGCTATATGTGACAGTATATCCAGCATGGTTACCATCCCTATATAATGTTTTCTGACAGCACCCGTATGCTTATCAGACTCCAATATCATGGACCCACCCGCTCCTATCCAATGTCCCGGTGGTGCAGCTACCGGCACAGCTACTACCTGGTTAGCCACCAGGGCATTCATGGTGTGGGCTAGGGTCGCCGTGTACGGAACCTCCACCAGCCTCCGTTTATCTGAAACCAGTTCCTTAACCTTTTTCTCCCTTAATCGCTGCGGCTGCTCTTGTAGTAGCTTATCACTCTTCACACCCATCATCGTCGTCTGCATTTTTTGAGCGACCTCCAAGGTTAATCCTGCTTTAGAGACTAGTATTAGGTACCAGCCAACTTTTGTAAACTAATGTAGTACGTAATAAAAGAGGATGGGATAGCTGATGACTATGTACTTGTTGGCGTGTCTGTGGGCGTTATTTGAATGCCACGTGGGTATCACATAACGTACACTTCCTTTTGATACTCATCCGAAATTATGATAAGGCCGACGTCTACATAAGTTTTATTAATATTATTTTATTTTATGAGACGGGAGTCCTCCTATTTAATTACTATTTCGGATAAGGGAGCGGTGAGGAAAATAACACATAAATTTTGTTTAGGGGTGTTTTGTGAATTTTAAGGCTAAATGCAATTATGCAAATATAAAAAGTGAGATTCTTTTATATGTACAAATATATATAAGTAAAAAATTAGTAAAACAATTAAGGAGCGTATGATTGTGAACATGATTTAATATCTTGAAAATAATCTTGATTTCCATCTTCTAAATGATATATGTGTTTGATTATTTGGTAAGAAAGAAATGGAAAGTAAAGGAGGAAGGAAAGAAAGAAAGAAAACAAAAAAGTAAAGAAAGAAAGAAGACAAAGAAGGAAATCAGGAAATGGAATCAAAATGATAGGATAAGGGAAAGGGTAGGACCATCTCCAAAATCGGTTGGCTTCTTTTCCAATGGGTATCCTCATATTTATAAATTCTAACAAACATATCTACGAAACCATTATTTAAAATATTTAATATTTTATAACTTTTATTCGTATTTATTAACTTTTATTTAACGTTACTAATTTTATAAATTAGGGTGTTACGTCTTTACATAGAACATTTATAGAACGCATTATTAAGAAATAAATTAATTATACTAAAAATGCTTTAAAGTAAAAAATAGGGGTTTTTGGAATTTTAGTAGTTAACCGTTGACAAGGTATTGAAAGGAATATTGAATTAAAAAAGTGAACTAAAAACAATTTTAAAAAAGTTGAAATCAGTTGACAGATATGTATTTACCAATAATCACTCCTCATATGTTTAATTTGTTATAAAATATATAATATGACAGGTTTCTAAGGGTTTTCGAACCAACAACCATCAATCCTACTAATTTGATTACGAGCTAACCCTTTCAGAACGCACTTAACTCTTGTTGTATAGTGAATTAAACTCAAACAATTATCAATTGTATCAGTTGATAATTGTAATCCTTATTATCTATGAATAGTTATTTATCTTATACAAATGTCATTATCCCAGATCAAGAAATTACACATGCAAGTCATTATCTAAGAGTATTCATAAGTTGTATATAACAGATCACTCAACAAAAGTTAAAATAAAAAAACTCAAAGAACATGATTAAGCATAAACAAAACTAATCATATATTAAAGTTAAAGATTCCAAATCAGACACATGATTCATTTATCACAGTAAATACAAGAGAACTCTAACTTATAGACAAGTTAGGAAACAAAATAAAATAAAATAAAATTTGCTAAACAGATGATGGCAATCCAAATCAACCTTGTATATCTTATAACATCCCGTCACAATCACTAATCACATATTACTCCTCTAGAATGGACGCATGTTTCTCACTATCGGTCACCGCTTTTTAATCCATATCTTTTTTCCCTGCCGTCGTATACCTCTCTCATATATCCCTCGAGTTAGAAATAACTTTAATACCATGTGCATCTAACCTTCACTTACCCTTCAAAATTCATTGTCACATCAGTATCCACATCATTTTCACCTCTAACGCTTATACCCCTACATCTAACTAATACTTATCTTTCCAATTTTTTTGTTATAAAATAATATATATGAGAAAGAGAAGAAGAGAGAGAGAAAGAAAAAAAATGTGTGTGTGCGTGTGCGGGTTGGCCAAACCCTTGGATACCCGTCATTAGAGGTGCACAAAAAATCCGAATATCCGATTTTGTGCAAAAACTATCCGAACCGATTTTTTTATAAAACCGGATTTTTTTCAAACCGGAGCGGATTTAACCGGTTTTATCCGATCCGATCCGGTTTTAATCCGATCCGAAACCGGCTTAATCGGTTACACTTTTATCCGAGAAAATCCGATTAAAATCCGAAGATGAGGACCTCTACCTTTCATCTCCGATGGCCGATGCAGATTATAGTCTAATTGATAATTAGGCCCTTTTGTTTTCTTACTGGGCCTCCACCTCCACGAAGGCACGAACAAATAAACATGGCAGCAAGTCAGCAACCCATTTGTTTGAACGGTCCACAAATAATTTCAAACACCTAACTGATATTAGTCCACCTACTTGTTTTTTTAAAAACAAATCTCATTTAAATCTCATGCTTTCAGAGTCGTATATTGGTAGTGTAATAAATTGACGGACTTTAATTTCCAGAACAATTAAACATACTTCAATGATTTTTAAACCATTTATAATCTCGTGTATGATTTTTCTTGATTCAATCTAACTCCACTTAACTCGTGTTTGATCGTCATGTTTGTTTCACCAATTTGTGCATGGCTTTTTTTTTTTTTCTCTTTCAAGCATCCCCAATTTGAAATAACCGTTTTAAAATAAGTTAGCATTTAAACACTATTTTGGCTAAAATATGATTCGAAAAACTTAGATATTATTGTTAAATAAAAATATCTTATATGTAAAATATGACAATATTAAACACCCTACATTTGAACTTTACTTGTTCTCAAACAAACTATCATGAAAAATACTCAAACTAGACCAATTAAGTTCATCATCCTTATCCATATACAATCAAGTAATCTACCAATATGAATAAGATGAATTCCATATCTATATAAGAAATCATCACACATCTTTAAAATTACACAACCTTAAATTCTAAACCAGGTATACACTCTTCACATAAAGTGTTTAGGGCAAAAACTATTATTGAACACCCAAGTGACACCCAGTCAATACCTGCTCCGTAATAGTTTTCTAAAAATTTAAAATTTAACATAGAAACTAAAGAGTACCCGAAATAAGTTAAAATGAGTAAAAGATATATATATATATATATATATACATATATATATATATATATATATATATATATATATATATATATATATTGACAAAAGTTCATGCGAGAATCGTTGTTAGCGCGAGAACCGCGAGAACCAATCTAAGCCGTCCAATTCCCCCTCCTTCAATGTCATTGTCCACCCATGAATTCCTCACATGCACCCTGCCACACCCTATCCCGCCACTCTTCATCCATGATACTTCCCATATCCAAGGAACGACTGAGATTGGTTCTCGCGGTTCTCGCACTAACAACGGTTCTCGCATGAACCCTCCCCCATATATATATATATATATATATATATATATATATATATATATATATATATATATATATATATATATATATATATATAGGGGAGGGTTCAAACGAGAACTGTTTTTCGTACGAGAACTGCGAGAACCAATCTCAGCCGTTCCTTGGATATGGGAAGTTCATGGATGGAGAGCGTGGAGGGGATCAAGTGTGGCAGGGTGTATGTGAGGAATTCATGGGTGAGCAATGACATTAAAGGAGGGGGAATTGGACGGCTTAGATTGGTTCTCGCAGTTCTCGTACGAAAAACAGTTCTCGTTTGAACTTTTGCCTATATATATATATATATATATATATATATATATAATATTCAACTATAAACAACTAATTATGCCGAAATAAACTATGAAAATAATTAAATAAAATGCACCTATCAGTAGTAATTACAATATGGTCCTATTCCCATCTCAAGTAAATTTCAGTACTCATTTAGTATGTCTTCCTTTGTCTAGTAATAAAATTAAGAGTTAATTGCACCAATGGTCCTTTAACTATTCAAAAGTTGCGAGTTTAGTCATTTTTTTCAAAAAGTTGCAAGGATAGTCCTTTAACTGCCCAAAAGTTGCACAGATGGTCCTTTTTAACAGTTTCCGCTTGTTAAGTCTGTTAAATCAGGGGTGTTTCGGTCTTTTTGTCCTTTTTTACATTTAATTAATTTAAAATACCATTTTAATTATAAAACTCTCTCCTCAATCATTTCTCTCTCTCTCACACACAAACACACACTATCTCTCTCTTCTCTGTCTCTCTTTCTTCTGCACACACATACACACTCTCTCTCTCCTTCCCAATCACATTCTCTCTCAACTCTCACTCTCTCTCCCTCTGTCAACTCTCACTCTCTCTCACGAAGACACCGCCTCCCCACCCTCCACCTAGAACCACCGCCTCTCACTCACCGGCGCACCATCACCACCACCGCACCATCCCACTCAATCAACTCTCTCTCTCTCTGTCAATTCTCACACACACTCTCTCTCTCACTCACGGAGCCACCGCCTCTCCACCATCCACCTAGAACCACCGCCTCTCACTCACCGGCGCACCACCACCACCGACGCACCATCCCACTCTCTCCCTTTTTTTCGACGAACACCACACAAAGCAACCCTAGATCCACCCAAAAACCCTCGCCGGAAAACTTGAGACTTAAATAAAAAATCTCAGTCACATATGGCGGCGGCGGTGGTAGAGGTAAAACTCCTTTAAAGTGTTCCGACGATCATCTAGGGTTTAAACCCTCGCCGGAAAACTTGAATGTGGATGTAAAAGCCCTAGACTTAAATAAAAACCCTAAACTCAGAAGCTTGCTTCAAGAATCCAAAGATACCGAGGTAGGGTTTCATCTTCAAAAGAGAAACCTTTGTTGCAGAATTTCTTCAATGGAGTCACAGCTAGCTGCTCTTGCAAAAGATACCGAGGTAGGGTTTGACGGAGATGAGAGAAAGAAAGGGGGAGTAAGGCGGAGTGGTAGGAATCTCCCTATAGGCTTCTCGACGGTGGCGGTGGCGGACATGATGATGTAAAAGAAAGAGGACCACCGGGTGGGGTGGGTGGACGGTGATGATAAGGTGGTGGTGGTAGGTTAGGAGGAAAGAGAGTGTGTGAGAGAGAGTGAGTGAGTGACAGCCAGGGAACATTGGAATTATAAAAGGGTTTTCTAAAAGTATTTAACTATTATTATTATTATATAGTTATTAGAAAAATAAATTAAAAATAGGGTAAGGGGTATAATAGTCAATTGATAAAAAATTAACAGAATCAATTAACGGAATCTGTTAAAAAGGACCATTGGTGCAACTTTTGGGTAGTTAAAGGACTATCCTTGCAACTTTTTGAAAAAAAGGACTAAACTCGTAACTTTTGGATAGTTAAAGGACCATTGGTGCAATTAACTCAAAAATTAATCTCATATATCATATATGTATATATCAAGGTTCTAAATAACGTAAGGCACGGCGTGGCGGCATGGTCAAGCCTCAAGTTATAGAAGCCATGGCGTTTTCTAAGGCGTGACTTACAGCGGTATTTTTGTCTGTATTTTATAATTATATGTATGTAGTGTATACTTATTTTTATGCAGATTGCTGATAATCACACAAATTGAGAGCAAAGTAACATTATACAAATTACAAAAATCAAATTTATAAAAGACCAATATACATGATCGCAAATCCGACACAAAAAAGTTAATTTTTTTAAATTTTTAAATTTTTTTCACGTCACGCCTTAAAAAACTCGTCATTTAGCGGGTAAAGGCGCGCCTTGGCGCACGCCACGCCTAATGTTCACGCCATGGTCCATTTCTTAACGTCGGAGCCACGCCTCACGCCATATGGCGCGTTTTTTAGAACAATGGTATATATAGATATAGATGGTTGTATCGTTAGAGTGAAGCCGGTTGTTGTTTATTTGTTTTAGTATTAAATAATTAAAATCATATATTTGTATCGATCTTAAAGTATAACGGTAGGCATAATAATAACTTCAAGCATCGCTTGTAACACGGTGTTTTATGTGTTCTTTGTTCTTTTTAAGAAATTAATATCTTATGTATTATTTCATGTTTTTAGGAGGATTGAGATATGCTTTAAAAGGTTTAAGTCTGAGAAGATTTATGAGTAAAAGATATAGTTTTTAGCTTTTTCAAAAAAGTAAAAATAAAACAATATAAGGTCTTATGTCTGTGAAAAAACAAACAAGTTTATTAGAAACGTTTGCGGACGCACCAACATTTCTTAAAAAAAAAACAAGCTTATTTGAAAAGTTTACACACCGCATATGTTTCTTTAAAATACGACCTTATTTGAAAAACAAACAAAGCCTTTCGTTTTTTCTGAATAAGACCTTATTTTAAAAAAGCATGTACAAACGAACAAACGTTTTCGATAAGATAATTTGTTTTTTTTGACAAACATAAGATTATCATAACTTATCCTAAAACTAGTAGTGGTGAGCATGGGTCGGTTTGGGTCGGTTTTGACCGAAAACGAACCAAAACCGATAATATCGGCTAAGACATTTTTCAAACCGTTGGGTTATCAGTTTCTAATGAAGTGGTTAACTGTTAATGATAGCAATTCGATTTCGTTAACGGTTTTATTGGTTAACCGTTAAGTTAAGTTGGACCGACTTATTGGGCTTAAATAAATTATAAATTTATAATTAACATCTTTAGTAGCAAACAAGTCATTGGACTAAATAAAAACTATTTAATTTGAATTTTATAAGGTTGTTGGATTGGACCTCATATACAAAAAACCGAATATTAATAATGTAGTTTTGTTTCCAAAATGTCAAACGGTCTAGCACGCAAAATGGTACCTAACCCACAACCAAATTGCATAAACACATAAAAAAAATGTTCCAGTAGACTAGTAGAGTATAACGACAACCCCCTCTAATCAATTTTAGAAGGGGTACAAACTTCGAAGTTCGAATGGAACAACTGAACCAGGGCGGAGACGTGGTACAGACGTCGAACGGAAGAACTGAAAATTTGAAAACTTTGAATTCGTGAATATACCACAAACAACTTGGGCCATTGGCTTAAATCCAAATAAAAGTTTTTTTACTTTTTATTATTCTTTTGACTTTTTAATAATTAAATATATAAAATAATATTTAATTAATCTTTATCGGTTCGGTTTCTTATCGGTTCGGTTATAGGTATAAAACTGAAAGGGTGACCCAATAACTCGGTTAATGAATTTTTAAAAACCGAACCGACGGCCTTCATTTAGTTCAGTTTTAGCGATTTTAATGGTTACGATTCAGTTTTTCGGTTAAGACGTTCATCCTACTAATAACAATAATAAGGGGTTGTTTGTTAAAACATAATAATTAAGCAGCACTGAATGATTTTTTGTCTGAATAACTCAAATGATCTGAATGAATTTATCTCTGAATGACACATGTTGTTTGATATAAATTCTGAATGATGTAAATTGTTATTTTATATTTAATAGTGATATATTATATTATAAGATATAATTTTTTAACAAAATAATATGTGAAAGAAGTATTAGTGAAGGTAGAATGATTTTACAGTATTATACTGAATTATTCTAGAATCAACAATTCCAGTAACAAACAAACAGTCCAGTAACGCCTTATTTTGTGTTCGACCTAATTCTCGCTAGCCCTCCATCGACGCCTTTCCATCGCCGGCTCTACCCATCAACAGCCTCCACCTTCGTCGCTTGCGCCTACGACGCCTCTGCCTTCGTCGCCTTCGATGCCTCCCCCTTTGAAGACTCCGCCGTCGGACGCCTCCCCCTTCGACGACTCAACCCACGTCGGTTGTGCACAATTGACCAAATAAGGGTTGTAATCTTCATTTTGTATTACCATTTTGTTGTTCTTCACCTTCAATTTCGAGATTTAGGTTCAATTCTTGTAGGTTTTATTTCGGTTTTTATGAGCATTGTTCAGGATTATGGAGTTTAAGATCCTGAGAAAGGAATTAGCAAAAGAAATGATCTTTGTTTCTTTCTGCAAAGGCCTGTTAAATATGTCCAATTGTATGCATTTCTTCTTGTTATTTTAACAAAACTATGCTAGTATCACAATAACAAAGTGGTAAATACTATGGTTTAAAATGCAAACACACTATCATACAGTGAATTGAAAATGTGGTTAGTGGTAGTGTTGTTGTCTGTCATTCTAATATCCAACTCACTCATTTTTACTATGAAATGATGCTAGTCAGTTGTGTCATTAGTATCCTTAGCCCCGTCTGTTTCACCGAAGGAATGAAAATGATTTTAATTCTATCCATATTAGTTATGTAATGACATTTCTCTGCCTAAAGGAATATAAATACTTCAATGAATTTAATTCCTTTCCAAATAATGTTACTAAACGAAATATACAACGAAATTTGATTTTAATTCCATTACATTCCTTCACATTACGGTAAAACAAACGAGACCTTAAGCCCCATTTGGTTCGCGGAATGGAATTGACCGGAATTGAATTCGTTCAAGGAATTGGAATTGGAAGAATTCCAATGGAATTGGTTCCTTCATGTGTTTGGTTCGCGGAATTGAATGAAATTCCAAATTTCAAGTTTTGTTTGGTTTGCAAAGGATTAGAATGGAATTAACAAAAATGAATAATCCTATGCCCTATCATTTACCTACCCACCTAGCCCTACCCAACCCCACACTACCCCACCCCATATCCCTACCCCACCCCACCCCACCCTACCCCTACCTATCCCACCCCACCTCACCCCATCCTCACCCTACCCCTACACCACCCCCTACCTACCCACCCCACCCTACCCACCACTCACTTCGGGTTGCGGACGTTATGGCGGTGGCGGTGGTAGGTGATGCTCGGCGGTGGCGGTGACGCTGGTAACGGCGGTGGTGACGGCAATGACAGCAGCGACGATGGTCGTGATGTGTTGGTGGCAGCGGTTGGTGGTGGTCGGCAGTGGTGGTGACGGTGGTAGCGGTTTCTTACACGGGGTAGGTAGACCTGTAGAGCAGTTTCTTACCTTGCGGGGTAGGTCTACACTTTATGAAAATGTTAAAATTGAAGCTCCAATGTTTGCTGGTTATGGTACTGTATCTCCTAACTCGAGGGATGAAAATATCGAGCTTAATGCCCAACTTCATATTAGTTTGCTAGTTGATATATTATATCAAAGGGTGAAGGAGGTGAGATGCTGGAGTTTGTGTGTTCAGCATGGCCAGAGCTTTTGGAAATTCAGAAACTTTATGTGATTGGGGTCCTGAATTCAGGTAAATATATATGTATGTATTCATGTATGTTGTATGTGTGTGTAATATATTTTACAGTTTGTTAAATTCGTTTATGCTTTTAGCTTTGTGCATTCTAAGATAAGCCATCAAAATGACAAAATGCAAAAAGAGAATGAAAAAACAACACTTTTTGTTAGATAATTTTGAAAATATAAATGTGAAAGTTAACCATGGAACTTTGCACTCATATTCAAATTTGCTCGTTCCATAGACTGTCGTATTTGTTTTGCAAAATTGATACAACTGTTGCAAACTTTTCAGGGTGTTGGACTAAAACCTCAGAATGAAATGTCTGACTTCTTGAATGCAAGGGGAGTAAACAATGATCTTTGTATTTTCTTGCATAATTATGTTTGGAACAAAGATAAACTCGAACATATTCAACGGTTGAAGCTTCTGAAATCCTTTGTTGAGAGATAAATTTGTCCCCTTAGTTCATCATCTGGTATGACCTATTTCTTTCTTTGTCAAGTGCATAGTGATATAATTGTTAACAAAATGGCTGAAAGTGCTATTTGTAGTAATTTGAGTTTGGTGTGACATTGACCGTTGATATATATATACAGAGTGTTGAAGTGATGGCATGAATTTCAATCAATGAATTATAATCTTGAAGGTGAGAAGTTGTTGTAGATTCATTTTGCAAGAGGTTTGTCAAACAATGAAGCCCCAAATCAGTTTCTTGTAGGTCTTATTCTACACCGGTTTAGAGTTTTATTATGCGCTTTAACTCATGAATATAGGAAACCTTTATCCTACAATAATAATTGAAAATTTTTGGGACTTTGTTTCATTTGATGTTCTTTGTTGTTGAACAATAGGCCAAAGTTCATGGATGTTCTTATTGTTGTTAAGAATTGAGTATTTTTGGTTGCTAGAACGTCTTTTTTGTATACCTCTCAAGAGAGCAAAGAGAGAAGCTTTGTTAGAGAGAGAGAGAGAGAGAGAGAAATATAAGGCTTAGAGGGTGGTTAATTAAGCAAATTGCATAACAATTTTATTTTATTTTTTCAAATTTTATATATTGGATATTGGATATCAATGTTATGGATATTGGATATTAATGTTTTGAACCTAGAAATTTGATAATTTCACTCGAATTGTTGAATCTAGTTTTAAATTGTAAAGTTATAGTAAATAAAACATTTTTTAAAATTAAAAAAACAAACAACATTTTCTTCACATACCTTCATAGACGTAAAACTTTATAAACTTTAGTTTATCCAATAAAACCCTTGAAGATATGGAATAAAATCTTCACAGCTTATGTATTTAAAAACAAACAACACCTTAGTGTTGAGTACATGGGTTAAGATCCTCTCATGTTTGGGTCAAACATGGCTGGTCATGTTCTCTCATAAACATGAGAGTGGGTCTCTTGTTTTAGTCAAGAAAGGCTCCCTTTGTAGGGTCCACTCTTATGCTTTGTGAGAGAACATGATCAGTCATGTTTGATTCAACATGAGAGGATCCTAACCCTGAGTACATTACATATTAGTTTCTTCATTGTCTTATATACATGAAGAAATCAAAAGTAATGACGTCTCACCTCATGTATGTTAAGATATAATGATAACATATATAGGGGTGTTGAGTAATTTGAGTAGAGGCGAGTGTTGTTGATGAGATAACCTCAACCTGATGAGTTAGATCCTTAAGTAATAATTAGATCATGTTCATAATTCAAAATTATCTTTCCATTGCAATGCATGAATATCATAATATGGTTATTAGTATAACCTCACATTTTTGTAGAGCGTATATAAAATGCTTGAACAGATCACTAAGTTTTCTAGCCTAACAACATGTGTTTGTAAATGTGTATATATGACAGGGGCTAGTAGAAGCAAGTGAGAGCATTAGATGCCAGATAGAGACATTTAAGAGATAAGACACAAAAACACATATACATATTATATGCATGGTATCCTGTTAACCAAACTTAAATCTACTCTGCTACTGCTATTTCTTTCACCAGAGGCAGAGGGAAGGTTCAAATTCCTTCCAATTTGAGTCGCACCAAACTTTAGGTATCAAAGACAACTAACACGCAGTTAAACAGAATAATATAACCAAGATAAGCAGCATCTTACGGGAAAACTCTAAGATGGATATCTGTTAACAAAAGAGTCTTACAATATTAGGAAAAGTTAATATAAAGTAAGAAAGAAACTACAGTTCATAAATTTTGACCCTAATTAACTGAACCATAATCCACAAAACAAGCTACAAACATGCTACAAAGAAAACTGCTCCAAGTATCAGCTGCTACTGCCACATGGTTGGTGAAAGTGCTTAAGTCTGGTTGGAATCAGCTGCTACTACCACATGGCTGGTGCTTGGACCTGCACTGGTGTCAATCAATGGGTCACTACCCCACTGTCTGTCTGATTCCAGTGGCTCAACAACATAAATTCCACCATCCGAAAGCCCCACTGCTACTTGGTTTGGAATTGAAGGATGAGCAGCAATTGCTTTAGGAGACGCTCTTATTGCACTGTAGATCATCAGTTATTTCATTAAGTTAGCCGACGGAAAAAATTTAAGGACATGGTATATGTTACTACTACATATATCTATATAGAAAAAAGTTCATGCGAGAACCATTGTTAGCGCGAGAACCAATCTAAGCCGTTCAATTCCACCTACTTCAATGTCATTGCCCACCCATGAATTCCTCACACGCACCCTGCCACACTCTATCTCTCCACGCTCTCCATCCATTGAACCTCCCATATCCAAGGAACGGCTGAGATTGGTTCTCGCGGTTCTCGCACTAACAACGGTTCTCGAATGAACCTTACCCTATCTATATATACCTATGTGTAGATGGCATATATGCAGCATAATTGATCCGACACTTGAGCATGAGGTGACATGCTGATAGGACGTTCACACTCCCATCCTCGACGCTCACATATACCGAAAGTCCATCACATGAGTAAACGGCATCTGTAATTGCACCGCTTGCTTGTTGAGGGACCCACTAGAAACATGATCAGAAACAAAACAAAAATTAAAATGATTAAACAAAAACTAAGTTATAACACTAGATAATATGATCATTGCAATAGCAAGTACCTGCATTATACATTCCAGTTTTATTGGGTCAAAAATCGCGATTTGTGTCTCATGGACAACTAGCACACGGGTCTCGTCAAGGTTGAAATAAACACGGGTCTCAGCTTCTGGATTGTTGCTTCTATAGGAAGGGAATTTTAAGAATTTACTTGTAAGCTTCTCCCAACTCTCGGTGCTCCACAGGCATAACTGAAAGATATGACTAAGATATGAGTACTCAACCAGATGAATACTGATCAATTACTAAAAATTTCTTGTCCAAAGAACGGACCTGGGCGTCCGCGCCTGATGAGATAAGAATTTTCTTATTAACTGAAAATGTGAGACCCGTTACAGAGTTTTGATGCCCATTTAGCTTTTGCAGGACCTGTAGTAACAGTTGAAGATTTTACAACAAATTAGATGTTGATGACTAAAATGTTCAGCACAAAATAATTTGGTTTTGGTACAAAGGAGTACCTTGTCAAGCCGGATATTGTAGATATGTATAGAAGAATCCGACAGTCCAACACCAATGATGTTATTGTCTTGCGGATGAAAAACGAGACATGTTGCTGTTGGGGGTGGGTTCATGAATGATGTCATGACCTGCACCACAAATATATATTTGATCATATATATATCTATGTACTACTTGAAGTGCAAAATATAATACAGCAAGCTGATGTCTGAAAAACACTAGTGTTAGTTACCTTGAAGGTTCCCATATTAAACAGATTTACTCTCCCCCCTGATGCAGACAAACAATAAGAATTGTTCTTTGAAAGAGCGATGCAGGGAACAACATCATCCAGATTAGTCTCTTTGATATCATTTATCATTGTTATTCCACTAGTAGGTTGCCACAACTGTGGTGCCACATCAACGGTTGCCTATAACAAGAAAAACAGTACATGTAAGGGCAAGCCTAGAGGACATATATACAGGAAATAGGCGATATTATGATGTTTCATGTTTAGTACTTTTCCGGTTGGGTTTTGCTCAGTTTTCTGCCATTTCCACAGTTTGTGTTCACCATTATAACCAAGTGCAAGTATGCCACTGCCTGAGTTTGCATATATAAGCCTTACAATCTGAAAATGCAACAAAATGATCAGACGATATATAGGGAACAAGTTTGCATATTATAACTAGTAATAATTGTATGCTAACATCAATTTATTTAGGGTGGAAAGATGATACTAACCCTGACTTGTAGAATATTATCTGGAAGTCTTAGCGAACGAAGTAGAGATGATTGAGTGATTTCTTTTGGCCTCCAAACAATGGGAAATTCAAACTCATCTGGATTTCTAGATATGACTGGTGGCAAATGCTGGCTATCCTGATTCTGAATAATTCATAAGAAGTTGATTAATGAACATAAAGCACACACACACACACACACATAGATATATGCGTATGTATGTATATAGATATATTCGTAAGTCATTAAGCTTACCTGAGCAGCTATAACCGGTAATGGTACACTTCTATCATGAAAAGGCATCTGTGTTCCTGCTGAAGAAGAAGGAACACCACAAGCATTGATTGTAGAGGTCTGCACAGCGGGTAATACATATAAATATCACAAATTTATTTATTTGGAGTTTGTATTTGTACATTTGTACACATGTGACTATGCAAATGACCTTAGAAACAGCCACAAAAGCAACTGTATGAGTATCCATACGATTCTCAGCAGATCTTACAAGCCCAAGACCTTCTGCATTCCCAAGTATTTTTACACCATTTTCAGAAGTTGATACAGCCAAGAGTGTCCCACCCTTGTTGAATCTAATACAGGGTAAAGCCTGAAAAGTATTTAATAAACAAGCTATGGAAGATACTACTCGAGAAACTAGAAAAATATAGAAAGATTAATGAAATCATCCTTAAGTTGTTACCGGTAATCCACCCTCTGCATTTGTCCTGCCTAAGAGATATATGTTATCCATATCCCAAAACTTAACACAATGATCATCACCAGCTGCCAAGATCTTCTTGGTCATGTCGAAATGTAAATCACCCACATATTTTCCAAGCCCATGGTATATCTGTTTCACACTACCTTCACTTTCAATCCATTCTAGAAGGTATGTACCACCCTCCTTGGTAAAACCACTTGAGAAAAGCCTACAGTAGTTTTGTATAGATAAGTAAATCAAACTTTATAATAAAAGCTTCAATTACTAAAAAATAACTAACTAAACGAAAATAACTCTTAGTGTATGTTGTGGCATATATACCTCAACCCATCGGCGCTGTATGCCATTTTTGTACAATTATGACCAGGGGCATCATAACTAATTCTGGAACCTGTCTCACCTAATATCCATACCTTGATCTTGCCATCCATAGCAGTTGACAAGATAAACTAGTCAAGATAAACACTTCATTTAGAAGAATTCCTACCATTTCTTAATTTTTGCTTGATAATTTAATTAACCATAAAACTAAAGTTTATGAGAGCGTACAGCGTCACATGCCTGAATGTTCCTTCTACTTTGTGGGCATACAGAATAAATAGGCTCCTCGTGACCTTCCAAGATGTGATGGTTGATTCCTGTTGCAGGATCCCATACCTGCGCAGCGCGAATAAGAAATTATAGGCACACTTCAAGTATGGCCTTATTATTGTGTCATGATGAATGATAATAAACAAACCTTAACAGTCTTGTCGTCTCCACAGGTTATTAGCAATAATTTCTGGTCTTGAGTGATAAAGGCAAGATCATTAACACTGCCAACATGAGCCTCTATCTGCACAAAAAATAATTGGCAATCAGTAGAAGAAAAGGAATGTCTTTAAAATAAATTCATGCATTATATATTAGAGTCAAGAAGATATCAGCTAGAAGCTGATGGATATGAAGTTAATCGCGTGGCAATTGGCACACCTCAAGGTGATTGCTTAACTCCTGACCGACACGATATGTATGTATATGCACAATGTGTTTTGAGTATGCAACACCTGTTACAGAAACGGAATACATTACACATACTGAATAGCTACACTGTTCATTAAAAGATGGAAAATACGTCAATGCATACCGAAAATAAGGCCTTCAGGACACCACATAACACGATTGACCATAACAGGATGTTCATTGGCCAAACACTCCTGAACAGAAGACATAAAGGGAAAAGTAATTATCATTTAAATTAAAAAAAGCAAATGAAGTATTAATTTACAGTTAATTAAGGGTCATGCCTGAAGAGCCATTGAACATTGTCTGATGTTCCAAACGCTGAAACTTCTATGTGCAATCCTCAACCTGGTACCTACCTCCCAAATGGCAATATCACCAGTGTTTGTGCCAACTGGAATTAGACATAGGCACAAGCAAAAATGTAAAAATGCCCTTATTTACAGAAGATAATTTATTTCATTAATCTGATAAGATTTGAGATGGAAAGAACTAACCTAAAAGGATGGTTTGGTGCTCAGGGTGAAAGTCCATGGTTTTCACTTCTGAACCCTGATGAAAACTTGAAATGACTTTCTTGGGCAAATCATCAGAAGGAAGGAAGTTGTGGATATGGTTCGGACCAGGATGTGAAACCGATGATGTTGGTAGATTTCTTATCTGCAAAAGTCTTGATATCAGACAAGTAAAGAACAATTTGCACATGTGAAACTATTTCACATGCTAAAAATACAGGCAAATTAAGGATGAGTAGATATACAAAGAAATAATGAGGGAATGGATGATCCTTCGTGTCCATTATGGTCCCGCAAAAGCAAGTTTTACACTTGAAAGGAATTCATTTGGATACCTTTTTAAATCCAACATTCTAAAGAGTAAAGACACATGAAACAATGATGAAAATCCAGTATCTACCTCTGACACCTCACAATGCCTTGCTTTCCTTAAGACAAGCTCAGTATCTGTAGTTCAATATGTAATTTGAGTATTGTTAGATATTGTGGAGTACTTAATTGACTAAAAATTTCCGAGGAAAATACATGTAAAGAGCTAGAAACTCCCATGAAACATATTAGATTAACAATGTTACCTCCATTAACGTGAGGGGCACGAACTAGCTGACCACCAGAAATGGCAAGTTGAGGAATAGAGTATGGGACGATTGTCCCTTGTCCACGAGATGAAGCAAGTAAAACCGGTGCTTCGGGTGCTTTCAATGGCTGAAAAAACACAGAATGATATTTCATTTGTAAATCGCGTTAATGTTAGCAATTTAAGAAGAAAAAAGAGTAAGAGATGGCTAGTTCAAAATGACTTCTCCAACACTAATTAACGCCAGCACCTACCGGATGGAAACCAACTGATCTAGTTAGCATGGAACTGCCTGACTGATTGGCCACTGCAGGGACGACTGGAGCCTGAGCTGCAGCATCATTTGGTGGCCCACAAGAATGATCAACTAAGATAGTTGTGATGTCTGGATCAGGCTTTGGATTTCTACAAAGATGGTGTTGCCAGTTTAGGCTGCACGTACAATTTTAATAAAAAATATGATATGATGGATCAGCACATGACATTAATATATAAAGAATATTATTATTATTGGTAATAATATATATGGCGGTGAGAATTGAAAGTAGCCAGCTTTTGTGAGTAATTAATTAATGCAAGGTATGTACCTATGGTTGACTAACAATCGAAGCCTTGAGTTCTTGAGAGAAGGAAATTGACACTTATCACGCAATTCTGGGTTCCTTTCAATCAGTTTCTTGAGTTCACCAAATAATACACCCCTTGCTGTTTCAGTATCGCTGTACTTTGAAAGCTCTGGTTTCTCCCTGAGATATTTTCTTCAATAAATTAAATTATCAAAACTATATATATATATATAGATGCATGTAAACAAACATGAAACTAAGTATATCGTCGATCGGTTTTTAGTTATCATTTTAATTGTAGCTGCTAGGTAGTTAATTATATATAAATGTATACGAACAGACTTTCAAAAATTAAGCTAGAAAAGTTATAACTGCATGACTTGCAAGAAAATAGCTTAAGAAAATGAGAAATCAATAGTTACAACTTTTTTATTGTACGTACGTGTACGTTTTTTTCCGAGACATGCATGTACGGTGATTTATAAAAATTAAAATTAAATTAATAAACATTTTTTTAATAATTGTTATTGTATGCATGCATGGCCTTCAATTCAATTCGATATGTATGATCCGCATGATACATCTCCGTACGTTTAGCATGACGAATCTTGAATAATGTATGTAACTTTTACAAGGCAAAAGCTCGCTCATGTTTTTGGTCACATGATCGACGTACGTACTCTTCCTTACTTAAAAATTAGTTTAAAACAATTTATTTATTCAACAACTTAACCACGTACCAAAAATCTTATAAAAAAAACGTAATAAATTAATCGCAAGAAAATGAATGAATGAATGAACCGCCAGTGAAAATGACTAAAACAAAAAAAAAAAAAGAAA
This sequence comes from Pulicaria dysenterica, assembly GCA_947179395.2. Classification (NCBI taxonomy): domain Eukaryota; kingdom Viridiplantae; phylum Streptophyta; class Magnoliopsida; order Asterales; family Asteraceae; genus Pulicaria; species Pulicaria dysenterica. The sequence continues at coordinate 78,669,039 of OX359293.1, read as the reverse complement.
GCTGGTAGGAACCTAATATCCCCAATGGTGAGAAGGAGTGTCAATTCCCTGAATAGATCTTCATTGAATGATTTGAAGACTCTCAGGTCCTCATTCAGAATCTTCAAAGCCTTGCCACCATCCTTTCTGTACGTAATTAATTAACCAACACTAATATTATAATTACAATCATATTCAATATATATAGAATTAACAAAAATACAATAATATTAATTAATTACCTATCTAATGCCTCCAGATACTTCTGTTTTTGGATCTCAAACAGTATTTTAACGGAATAGCGGTTTTCACCAACATGTATAAAACCGCTCAAGTATTTCTGTAACTTGTCAAATTCCCCCTTACCAACAAGCTCCTCGATGTACTTCAGATTACAGTAAACTCCAGACTCTGATTCCAACCTAATTCATTTTTGTTCACGAAACATTAACATCCATCATCTCATGTACGTACATTAATTAATTAATTTCACAAAAAAAAAAAAAAAAACTAATATATAGTAACTGTTATTTAACTCTAAATTCAACAAATCTTTAATTAATTACCTGTGTGCTGATTCTTTATGATTCTCTTCATTTAAGAACTGGAGAATCAGAAATATTAGCTCTTTCGACAGCCCAGCCAATGAAGCCATCTATATATATAACTGGCCTCCTGTATACAGTATATATTACGAACGTCCTCTGTATATATAATTAATGAATATATACAATCACATGCATATATATATATATATATATATATATATATATATATATATATAACAAAAGCACATATTAGTGTTTAGGGTTAATTTTCAACGCTCGCTATCGCTAGCTACAAGAACAAATAAAGTAACTCCATTACTAATCAAAATTAATCAAATCAAACTTGTGTCAAAATCATTAATTAGTACGCGCGCATACTTAGACATTGATGACAATTAATTTCTCTAATGCTTTATTTATTACTACGTATTAGTCAAGGCAAATGATTTATAATAGCAACACCTAAGTTTGGTATTTAATTGCACACCTCTTTAATAAATAATTAAATGCTAAAATGATAAAATTATAAGTTCTTAAACAGGTATGTGAATATGAAATTAATTATCTTATACGTTTTAGGAGCGATCTTTTTCTCTATTAATTACGCGTGAACAAAAATCATAGTTGTTAATTATATAAAAAAATTTTTTTTTTTCAAAGACGTGCTAAATGTAGCTAGCTAACTACATTTCAAGTGCTTCAACTTTACATTTGAGCTAGCATCGTGAATGCATGGCACTAAAGAGGTGTTATGTGTGTATACATACACTCATATATATACACACATATAGAGAGAGAGAGAGATTTAGAGAGAGAAGCTAAAAGATCAAAAGAAAGAATTACCAAATGAAGACGTAATCGACTCAGAAGATATATGGGGAAGATTTTCTCTTTTCTTTCTCTCTAGAAATGAATATGTGTAGAGAGAGAGAAAGAGAGAGACGGGTATCAAATTTGTGAGTGAGAATGAGAGCCTTCATAGCGGTATTTATAGAGTTTCTCAAGCATTGTTTGGGGTGGGAACCTTGACGCGCTTCATAACGGCGTGATAACCACGTAATGGTTAGAAAAACCGGCTTGTAGTAAACGCGTTATATGTTATAGGAGCATTAACTTATCAAACAGCTTCTAGAAAAAAATTGAAATTTAATATTGTGTAATTCGTAATTCTTTTGCATGTAATAAATGTAATATTACATTATATTATATTATATTACTATATTATATTACATATTACATATTATAGAATAATAGCTAGAGAATATGATATACTCATAAATGAACGTATATTAACATTTATACAGACCACAGAAATCTAATTTCATTATATTAAAAAAAATAAGATCTTATTTATGTTTTTTTTTCTTTTAAAATCTTAATGTGAATAGTAAAGAATAAAAATTAATTTCTATCAAAATTAGTTAGTGTCTTTTTTAATATATATATATATATATAAGAAATATTCAATATAGTTCATACTTAATTCATAATTCTGAGGGATTAACTTTAGCCTTTTGATCAGCCGCATCAATTGTCTCGATTGAATTTTAAATTTTTGGGCAAACTGACATTTTCGTAATTAACATGTGATGTTTTTATAATCACATGTAATTGTATACTATATCATATATTAAAATTTAAAGACTATGTTTTTTATATGAACTTTATTAAACATAACTTATATATATATATATATATATATATATATTGAAAAGGTTGAGTGGCAAATTAGATTTAACCATGTGAGACATAGATAGCTATGCCTTTGGGTTTTAGTATTTTTAATAAGGATATTGTTAGCATTTTAGGTTTTGTGATTAGGAAGTCATTATATGCGTAAATAGCAATATCTTAATAATAAGTATAAAACTTACCACATTTAAGTTTAAATATAAAGTTTGAAGATGTGTTTAATAAAGTTTATTTAAAAAACATAATCCTAAAATATTAATATACAATCATAGATGATTCAGTATACAATCACATATATATGATTTTTAAAAGCATTACATGTGAATTACGAAAATGTCCATCTGTCCAAAATTTTAAATGCAATCTGAACCATTGATGTCATTGATTCAAAAGCTAAAATTAGTCCCTTAGTACTACGAGTTAAATATGAATTATATTGAACATTACTTATAAAGTCTAATTATTTAAAACATGTAATATATATATATGATCGTTAACACCAAAACTATTTACGATATGGTTATTAATTTCATTTTGTTAATAATTTTTTATTGTTACAGAGATAATCTTTTTCAAAAAAATATAAATGTACATCAAACTTTTAAAAATTTGTTACTGTGTGTATTGGTCGATTTGATATTCAGGTTGCACATAAATTATAACCTGAAGTTATTTTTTATATTTAATTATTATTAATTTAATTTTGAATTATAGCGTCATCATAATCATCTTCAAACATTCATCATCACCGTCTCTGACTATTGTCGATCCAATGAATTCGATTAGGATCTGAAAATCGAAGGTTGATAAAACCCGTAGTAGATCTGAAATACAAAAAAAAAAGAAATTTGTTTTTACAGTTATTCAAACTTGTATGAACATGTTCATATGTTTGATGATGTGATCATTGACATATATGTTTTGGGGTTAACAACTCAAAATCAAGATGATGGTGAATCCATGAAGAAATCGGATTTGGGGTTAGCAACTCAAAGTTTAATTCATAGACATATTTGATTGATGTTGTGATTTTATGGTAAGTCCATAAACACATGAGTCGACATAAAAAATTTCCATGAACAATAGAAATCAAGATGATCCCTTTTAACAACAGAATTCGTAGAAAAAGAAAAGAAAAATCCCTATTAACAATGTAAACTGAGACATGATCGGTCCGTGTACAAATCAAAATTGATGAACAAAATTAAAGAAAAAAAACCCAAATCTGAAATCAAAATTTAAACAAAAATTGGTTGCCTATAATCGATCTTCATAACACATCATCGAGAACATGATTTGCATCAATCGAGAACTAAAAATCGATGAACAACGCGGTTGCATGATAGTTTTGAATCCAGCAAAATCAGAGTACGTTTCAAACAAAATCTAGTTAACATGTACATATGAAAACCCCATCAATTGCAAATCTGATTTAATTTAAAAACATTCTTTGTGAAAACCTCATACGGAAACCCCGATTTGTATTGCAGCTTCAAGAGCAAATTGATGATAATAAATAAAAGATGAAAATAATAGTTCTAATTACAATTAATCTATAATAATATGTTTCAATACTTTATACACACAATAATGTTTTTTGAAAAGTATGATACATTAAATAATAATTCTAAAAAGTGGATACACACAAGAATAAATTAGGTATAGTTTAATACATTTAGAAATATTACCCAATGTGATTATATTTTCGGTCAAATATAAAGCTATTTATGAAATTATATTTTTTTATGTATCAATAAATGGGTATTCACGTATATCATCAATGTATCTATGCGTGACATTAAATATAAATGACTTCGTAACATTTTTTTTTATGAAATTCATAATATTCTTAATTTCTTATCTATATATATATATATATATATATATATATATATATATATATATATATATATATATATATATATATATATAAGGCATACAAATTTTCTAAAAATAATCATAAATTGAGTCTCAATCAACCAATCACAACTTTCAATTTCAAAATTAATCAATTCGCGAAACAATTTTAGAAAGGTTAATGTCGATCGGAATTCAATTATGAGAGACTTTTATAAAACATGTAAGGGTTTTTAAGAAAATATGAGGGGGTTATATAAAAATTGTATATTAATGTAATTGATTATAAGCTTTTTATAAATTATTGTTAGTAACTTTTCATATATTTTGTTTAGAGAAAAAATAATTATATATTTATGACCGTCTCATTTTTATCTATATTTTGGTATAAATCTTATTATAATATGACACTTTTTTTTTAATTAATATATTCTTAATTTTTTGTTATCCATTAATAGTAGTGAGTTGAGTGGATTTGTTGGAATTATAGTGATGAGTTGAGTGGTCAACTTAACTATGTTATTCAAAGTATTTAGTTATTGATTTTGACGTATTTTCAATCTTATTAGAAAGATATATGAAATTTTTTATAAATATGGTTCAAAATAAGATGTATCATTAAAAGATTATATATTATATATATAAAAATTTAAATGCAGAGATGTAAAGATATGAGTTTTTGATGGTCATAAAACTATATTATTAGTGTAGGTAGTTAGCTAAAGAAGACAATTTCTTTTGATGATGTGTTTCGCTATGACGATTAACAAAAGTCAAGGATAGTCACTTTCAAAAGTTGGTTTATTCTTCAGGAAACTTATGTTTATACATAGTCAATTATATGTTGCCGTTTCACGTGTTAAAAGTGAAAAAAGATTAAAAGTTTTAATTTGTGATAATAGTGGTAATGTTACAAACAAAACAACAAATGTGGTATACAAAAAAGTACTTCAAAAAATTTAGTTATTTTTTTGTTAAGCATTATGACATATGTAAGTTTACGGTGTTATTTCATTTATTGCATTATTTTTATTTGAAAACTTTAATATTTCAAATACACTTTCAAAATACCCGTGCAGAGAAATGTAACGGAGAATCATTTCTCTTGTTTGGTAATCAACAGAATTGTACCAAATTTATCATTTATATTTTTATTGTTTTCATAACAAACAGTCACTTTCGGTGAATTAACAATCCATAAAAGAAGCACACTACCGCACAATAAAAAGAAAAATTACATTCATAACATTCCATCTAGTATGGTCTACATACAATTTCAGGTGAACAGAAAGATAACTGACAACTTCAAACATTTCAAAACATAGATGCAAACAGAGTTGATATACAAAAACCAGACATTTTACACCCAATATTTACGCTTTGCAGCAAATTCAGCAATAACGGTAGCAAAATAGTAACATGAATACAAGATATAATAACAGAAATATGCAAGATAATGAGTTTTCTGTAATGCAAAGACTACTTTGCTATAAAGTTTGATTAACTTCCTTGAAACAGAAGAAAAAAATATGCTTTCTAAGAAGTACTTGAGCATTTCTCTTCCTCCAAGCCAATATGAGTTTTTTTATAAAATAGGTGTATTCTTAAAACTTATTTACCAAACAAGTGTACTTTTAAACATAATTACTAAATAGGTGCTCTTTTTTGTTTTTACTTTTTTTACTTTTTGTTTTAATTATTTTTTACTGCTTTATTTTAACTGTATATTTACTTTTTTACATCTTTTTTTTAATGTTTTTATTGCTTTTTTACTTTTTTTTACTGCTTTATTTTAACTGTATATTTACTGTTTTTTATGCTTCTTTTTTTACTATCATTACTGCTTTTTTTACTGTTTTTAACTGTTTTTTACTGCTTTATTTAACAGTATATTTACTGTTTTTTATGCTTCTTTTGTTACTGTTTTTACTGCTTTTTTAACTGTTTTCCCAGTTTTATTAGTTGATTGTAATTTTTTTTACTGCTTTTCACTGTTTTTATATGTTTTTTTCCAGTTTAAGTTGTCGTTTTTTATTGTTTCTTCACTGTTTTTATTATATCTTATACAACAGTCGAAGCAATTGTTTAAACTTTTTATCACAATCATAACATTTGTTTAAACAATATAACAATCATTAATTAAAACCAACGTCATCACAACTATAATGTTTTTTAGATACTAAACCAACAATGTGAGAAGAAATCCAATTGTTTATATTGTTTAAAAACATGTTATGATTGTGATAAAAAAATTAAACAATTACTTTGATTGTTATATAAGATATAATAGAAACAATAAAAAAAAGATAAAAAAACAGCTAATTAAACTGGAAAAAAATAGATAAAAACAGTGAAAAGCAGTAAAAAAACAATTAAAAAACAAATTATAGTCAACTAATAAAACTGGGAAAAAACAGTTAAAAAGCAGTAAAAAAAGAAGCATAAAAACAGTAAATATACAGTTAAAATAAAGCAGTAAAAACAGTTAAAAAGCAGTAAAAATAGTAAAAAAGAAGCATAAAAAACAGTAAATATACAGTTAAAATAAAGCAGTACAAAAACAGTTAAAAAAAGCAGTAAAACAGTTGACAAAAGCAGTAAAACAGTAAAAACATTAAAAAAGCAATAAAAAAAATAGTAAATATACAGTTAAAATAAAGCAGTAAAAAAATAGTAAAAAAATAATTAAAAGAAACTATAAAAACAAAAAAAAAAGTAAAAACAAAAAGAAATAGTAAAAACAAAAAAGTACACCTATTTGGTAATTATGTTTAAAAGTACACTTATTTGGTAAAAAAGTTTTAAGAATACACCTATTTTGTAAAAAACTCAGCCAATCATATCCCAGTAGTATTATGAAGATTTTGAGGAAGTACTTAAATACTTAATTACATTAATACTATCTACAAAGGCCCTACTTTTCTGCTCGTGTTTGCATTTAGAAGTAATAACATCGATTCCGCTTAAGCGTAATAATCTTAATCATCTCAAAATCAGTCGATTATCGTATAAATTACAAAACCCAGAGAAATCATCCACAGATAAAGAGAGAACGACCGAGGATCAGAGCATTGCGAGGTGCAGGACCTCGAAGATTCCCGAGAGAGAAGAGGACTCTGAACCGCTCCGAAATTGGTTGTGTTTGATGTAATAATCGAGATACCTTGATTTTAGGTCGCGAGGTTGCTGCCGCTGCGAGGTCGCCTCCTGGAACCAATCGTCACCGCTGCTGGAGGAGTTCACCGGCGTGAAGGAATGGCGAAGAGGGGATGATGATCGGAGAGAACAATGGCCGTCGATGGAGGGAAGTGATGAAGGAAACGATAACGTGAAGGAAGGGACGATGGAGGTACGTATGTCGAATAGGTTGCAGAAGTTGTCGAAGGGATGAGGCATCGATCGAAGAGGAGACAGCCAATTCTCCGTGTTTTTTTTTCTATTTCCTAGAGAATTGAAAGGTCTATTCTCTCCATTTCTCTTCCTATGATAGAGAAAAAATATAGAGAATTGGAATTAATTTATTTCTCATTTTCTATTCTCAAGTGTAATCAAACAAAGGAATTATTTTCTATTTCCATTTCTTTATCCCCAATTCCCTCTACCAAATACACCTAGATCTTTTATTTTTCGTATTTAACTATTTATCATGTTATTTACTAGAATACTAGGTTTCAAGCCCGTGTAAACACGGGCCAGAATGTAAAATATTCGACATATAATTTTATATTTCTATGTTTTGAGTAACATATAGCTTGTTAATCGAATGTTAACATATATGTTTACAAAATTATTTTTTTAATTAAATAAGCTTAAAAAGCCAAAAGTAATTTATGTATTTAAACAACTTAAAATAAGCAATCACAAGCACCATTTTAGATTAAAGCACTTAAATTAAAATTAATAACAATAAAACCGGGAATAGTATCTCAAAAAGTCTGCATAAATATATAAGAGAAGCTTAATTTGGTAATTTCAATAATCTAAGCAGTAAATTCAAAAATCAATCATAAAAATAATGATCATACAAATCAAACTGATGGAAATGAGCCAGCATGTAAGCTATTTGACATATAATACTATATTTCTTTGTTTTAATTAAGCTAATATTTGTTAATCGAATGTTAGTATATAGGTTTACAAAATTATTCTTTTAATTGAGTAAGCTTTAAAAAGCCAAAAGTAGTTCATATATTCATAAGAACTTAAAATAAGCAATCGCATACACTATTTTAGATTAAAACACTTATGATGGAGGTAACAGTTTACAACAAAGTGTCCAAGTTATGCTATATCCGGAAAACCATACCCGTGGATCAAGAGTTCTTCCAATAACTCAAGGGGCTCATAGCTGCGTAGAGAAAACTAATCTATTATAAATTAAATTCAAACTTATTTGATTACAACAAAAAACAATATCTTTTTATTAAGTATGAAGTTTACTCAAGTGTAAATCTTTCACACTCCTGCATAATTTGGACCATGCAATCTCCTATGAAGTTTCCCGCCACACCTCTATTCAAAAGAAAAAATTTGAACCAGGTTACATACATGTAATTACTATGTGAAATTAGATATTTTAGAACTAAGAAAGTGTTTGATAGATCAATAGGAAATGATGGTTCATACATGTACTAATATGAAATATTTGATGTCATCTCTTAAAGTCCGTTAAACTCATCTTATCCATTACCCACCATTCTAATAATATCTCTTAAACTTTACTTGAAACTCGCAAGTAACTAAAACAATGTCTCTATTAATAGATATCAAAAAGGAAAGACGACCAAATGATGATTATAAATAGTGGATAATCATTTACCGAGAATTATAAGAAATCAATATATAATAAATATGTTTAAAACACCAATAACAGAGTAGATGTAATTTTAATTCCTAGAATAGTTCAACTTCTGTACTTAGTTTAACTCTTAGTTAGTTTTCACTGAACAAACTCTTATGTAAATACTTTGTTTTGTAATCAAGCTTGAAACTTTGATCATGGACTACTTAGCTAAAAATGCTAGTATAGATGACTCTGAGTGGATAGCTTACATAGTGTAAATATAGAAAAGATCAAAAAATCCTAAAAACAGAAAAAGGATAGAAAAGATACCAAAAACAGAACAATGGTACTTCATAAATGAAAAGATTCCCAAAAACAGAACATCAGGGAACATACTTTAAAGAGTTACCAAAAACAGATAGCTAGGTAACCAAATCGCACTTAAAAGTTTAATCTTTACAAATTCGAGTCAAACTGATTCTTCTTAAAACAGATAAGGTTTTGTCATCATCAAATAGGGGGAGATTGTTGGTGAGATAGCTATATCAAACCTATCTATTAAGTAAAATAGGATTTGATGTTAACAAAACCATATATTCAGTTTTGGACTTAGATTGATGAAAAACATGTGTTGTTTTTCTATCCGAGACTTAAAGAATTTCTAAGTAAGAAATGTCAGCTGACGAATCATAGTGTCAGCTGAACACTGAGTATCAGCCAAAAGACCAGCTTCAGAAAGATCAGCTGAGAAGAAAAGATCAGTCAAAGAGCATCAGCTGAGGAATCACACTGGATCAGCTGATGGCCTAGAACCATCAGCTGATGAAGATTTCAAGATCAGCTGAGTAGTCAAGGATCAGCTGACTCAATCACAGTTATCAGCTTATGCCTTTCATCTGTCAGATAAGGTATTTACTACTTATCCAATCTTCTCTTTGTGAGCTGACTATACTCAAATGATTAGCTGAGCTCTTGGGAACAGCTGACAGTTGAGTTAATCAGTTTATTAGCTGCTACTACGATTTGTATTATCAGCTGAGCAATTTGATCAGCTGAGCAAGTCAAGTCAGCTGAGTCTTTCACACTTATCCTTAGCTGAGCAAAATTATATTTGTAGTTCAGTGTCTGTTAACTGAGTCTTTATTGTATATCTCAGTTAATAGCTTTTCTATGTAATATTTTCTTAAAGTCAAAGGCAGAACATGTGTTGTTCTTATTATGCCTTAGATCTTTTTTTTGTAAAAGTACTTAGCACTTTTTGGATCTACAATGATACAAAAAGGATAGATCTTTATCCCCTGGAAAAGGAGAAAGATACTCTTGAAAAGAAGATCTCGAAGATATGATGTTAAGTATGGCTGGCAACTCCATATTTGGTAAAGTCAAATCTTCAGAAAGCATGGTGTCGATTAAAGCACAAGCATGGAAGGATAAGGTTACTTTCTCAAGACATAAAGGTAGTAATTTAATAATATAATAATAGATAGTGGGTATACTCATTACTGAAAAGTAAGTTCACTTTACACACTTTGCGTATAAAGTTAACTTACCTTTTCACCCACTAACTTTATCTATTATAATATTATTAAACCAAGTACCTTTGTCTCCTTCTCTCTTCATCAACTCGGACACACTTTGCTTATATATACTCATGCATGGAAACATGCTAAAGAAGCGAATGCGTTGAAAAGCACTGAAATCTCATAAGTTGAGAATTAGAAGAGTTAGCATTTTACTTTCAGTGTAACAAACTTGTTCATGTGTTGAACGTCTTAGACATTAGTTGTTTAAGATTAGCATTGTCTATGTGTTAGACAAAATTAGTTGCCACCTTTTATTGAACTTAGATTTTCCGCATCTAGTTCATGTAATTCTTGATTAACGTCAATAAGAATTATATAAAAGTAAACCGTGTGTCTCTAAAATTTTAATTTGCTAAAGTTTGTATTCAACCCCCCTTCTACAAACATTTGTTGTTGTAGTATCCATTCGGGACCAACACCTAGTCTTTGCAATCCCTTGTTAACCTATTTGAGATCTAATCAAAATCCTTGATTTGGATGTCTAGCAACACCTTAGTAGAAATAGACTTTTAGTTGACAAATATTAACTCATTCATTACCTTTCAGAATAGATATAATGTGGCCCGTGGTGTGGGGCTTTCCAAACGGTATAAACAGTCTCAAATCATAACAGTTTAACACCTCTTTAATGTCCGTTAAACCCATCTTATCCATTACCCACCATCCTAATAACATCTCTTAAACTTCACTTGAAACCCGCAATTAACTAAAACAATGTCTCTGTTAATAGACCGCAAGAAGGAAAGACGACCAAATGATGATTATAAGTAGTAGATAGTCATTTACCCAAAATTATAAGAAATCTATATATAATAAATATGTATAAAACACCAGTATTTTAAATCATAAATAATGCAAGCAAATGAGCATTTAAACTCACTAATAAGAATTAAAACATAATAGTTGAATAAGATAATTAAAACCGGACCGGCCTAGCCGGTTAACCGGGAACCGGATATGCCTACGGTTCAAAACTGACCGGAAAACCGGATGAAAAAAACCGGCCGGTTATGTGAAAACCGGAAAAACCGGTTGAACCAGACTTACGACCGCACCGGAAACAGATTACCCATTTCCAATCGTGAGTTTTTATGGGGCAAGATCTTACTAATTGGCTTTTTTATATACATAATTTTCCTCACGAAGTTTTCCCGCAACTTCGATGTGGGACAAAAGTTTTAACTCTAATTTTTATAACTTTCTTTCTAATTGTATGCCACATCAATTAGCAACCTTCCCTAATAAACTTGAGTTTCAAAATTAGAGCTCAATCTTACATCCTAAGTTAGATAGGATATACAAGATACGTGTTATAATAACACGAGGAGATAAAAAGAAAGACCGGTAAAAACAAATATAACTTTTCTAGACAAAAAGAAATGAAAAACTAACAATAATTACAAGTTTGACATACAAACTTAGAACCCATAAAGTTGATGGACTAAAACTGAAACTTAAGAAATAGCATAGAATCATTTATGTATTTCAACAATACACTGTACTTTCTTCTTGAGAAGAAACAAAACAATTAGAGTTTAAAATTAGCCATCGGACCCCACCCCCATCCCCACCACCCAACCCCGAAAAAGAAACTGAAGTTTGAAAATGAAAACCAAAAGGGGATTGGAAGGAAGTCCAGTCCAGTTGTTTGATGAATCGGAAGAAAGGAGTCCTGTTCGTTAAGCTTCATATTTACTCATTTGGCTGATTACTTTACGTTTTCACAGATTTTTAACAGGGAATCTTGAGAAAACAACTTTGACAGGGAGAACAGCACGTAACTTCGTTGCTTTCTTTCGAAGGAATCGCTATAAGGGTTTTCAATTTCGTTTCCTGGTGAAAACTGTTATATGGGTTTTCGTTTTCTGCTACTTTGTCGCTGAATACTGCAGTTTACGACTTGATTTATTCATCTTTTATGTGCTGGAGCTCGAATCAGACGAGAGTTTTTCAGGGTTTTTGAAGTTATGGATTATCGCTCCTTCTTGTGTTGTGCCCGGAGCTCCGATCGGTATGTTTTGTTTTCCTACTGTTCAACGGATTCCTTAAAAGTCTAATTGAAGCTATTAAGATTTTATGATACGCTAATCTTTGACTTAATTAGGGTTTAGTAGGTTGTTTACTCTCATCATGTATGTAATTGATTTTGCTGTTGTATTATCTATCATGTTTGGTGCTTGGTTTGTGGATGTATTCTGTACAAAAAGGATTTTGTTTGCTGATTGAAGGAATTGCTTAAATTGAACAGGAAAGAGAAAGGGAAGAAACAATCAACATGGAGGATATTTTCATTGAAGGAATTGCATGCTGCTACAAACAATTTTAATTATGACAACAAACTTGGTGAAGGTGGATTTGGCAGTGTTTATTGGGGTCAGCTATGGGATGGATCTCAAGTAATTCAAACATCATTTCTTTCATATTTCAATGTCTTTCTGTTAACAACTAGTGTATTCTGATCCTAATCATTGAAATGGTTATTGGCTTTCAAAGTAATGGATATAAATTCTGATGCAGGGGATAAGTGTTCTATACTTCTTGTGTAGATTTAGATTCCTTACACAAATATTTGTCTTTTAAGTAAAATACCAACCCTTATTCACCAAGGTTTCACCGGCTTTTTGTGTTTGCTAAGGTTCCATACAAACAGTTCTTTATTATGGTTCTGATTATGACTTCGAATCTGTTTTAAGTTGTTAACTTCTGGTTTCTGATTTTGACTAATTAGTAAGGATGGTAGATCTTCAACCTGTTTCTTATTAGTTGAATTTTGTAGTCTTACCCAATTGACCCACTATCAATTGGGTATCTTTAGGTATAAATGATACGAATCGCCTAGTGTTGCTCTGTTTTACCAGCCTACTTCTAACTTTTGAGACCATGAATCTTAGCCCCTGAAGGACTGGAAAGGGTATTTTTGTAAAGCTCATTCATTTGTAATTTTGTTCTGGAAGTTAGTTTAAATACCATAAGCAAGTTTATATGCATTGAACAGAAACCTAATATATTTCCAAGGTCCTAGCTGGTTACATCCCTAATGAGATGTAAACATATCATTCGTTCATTCAGTTATTGAAAAACACCTTTGTTGATCAAATCTTGATAACAAGAACTTAATTTTACACAGTACATTATAAATTCTTAATGAATATTAATATGACAGGTGTGTGTGTGTGTGTGTGTGTGTTCAGATTGCAGTGAAGAGGTTAAAGGTTTGGAGCAATAAAGCAGAAATGGAATTTGCTGTTGAGGTTGAGATACTGGCACGAGTCAGACACAAGAACCTGCTGAGTTTACGTGGTTATTGTGCAGAAGGTCAGGAACGATTAATTGTGTACGATTACATGCCTAATCTCAGTTTACTCTCTCACCTTCATGGTCAACACTCTACTGAAAGCCTTCTTGATTGGCCACGAAGAATGACTATTGCCATCGGATCTGCGGAAGGAATTGTGTAAGTTCTTCAGCAACCCATTCCCTATAATGCATAATAACCAACTTGGGTCTCATTTTTGTTAACCATTTTTTTCCCACTCATAAGAACCCTTCAAACTTTCATAAATCTAGACAAAAGGTTATCTGTATGGTTTCTAGGTCAAAAACGATGATGTGTAAGTTTGAAACGCTAATAAGGTCAAAGATTATGAAATGTTTCAAAGTTTGAACCTTTTTATACAACAACCCTTTCTTTCTTTTGGTAAATGACACCCAATTGGATTATAATTTGCCTCCCCATACCATTATTTAACTCTACTTCATTGCTTTATCTAGCTATCTTCACCATCATGCAACGCCACACATAATACATAGAGATATTAAAGCAAGCAATGTGTTGCTAGACTCTGATTTTAATGCCCAAGTGGCTGATTTTGGATTTGCAAAGTTAATACCCGATGGTGCAACCCATGTGACCACACGGGTGAAGGGAACTCTCGGGTACCTAGCACCAGAATACGCCATGTTAGGTAAGGCATCAGAGAGTTGTGATGTTTACAGTTTCGGGATTCTTTTGCTTGAGCTTGCTAGTGGGAAGAAACCCATTGAGAAGATAAATTCAACCACAAGACGTTCTATTACAGAATGGGCTTTGCCATTGGCTTGTGAAAGAAAGTTTGGTGAAATTGCAGATCCGAAGATGAATGGCAAGTATGTAGAGGAAGAGTTGAAAAGGGTTGTTCTTGTTGGTCTTGTTTGTGCACATAATCAGCCTGAAAAAAGACCAACAATGCTTCAAGTGGTTGACTTGCTAAAGGGAGAAGCAAAAGAAAATTTCGGCGCTATAGAAAATGATGAAATGTTTAAAACATGTCAGAATGCTGAATACAACAATGGGGATTTGGTTGCAGATGACAGCACAGAATTCATTTTAGAAGAGAGAGAACGAAATCAAGAAATCGGTAAGGCAGAGACATAGGTTCAAGAGGCCATAGTTGTAAAAAAATCTTGCTTTTCCATTAAAACCAAAAAAAAAAAAAAACTGTTTTTGGAGGTATGTTTCTAACTTTTTGTTTTCATTATGCTATCTATTGAGGGTGTGGTGTGTTGCTATTGCAGGAATGTGTAATTATGTGTTGTAAGCTTGAACTTGGTACTAAATTTTATTTGTGAAATTGAGGGTTTTTGAAGTGCATTGGTGTTCTTTAGTGCAACCTAGAATGTTACTGTTATATCTAGTGTTTGGTTGATGGATGTGGATGAATCCGATGTTAGTCGGAGTGTACCGGCCAACATGGGGTTAACGGTTTTGGCAAGCGGATGCCGATTGGCATCAATTATTTTTCCTTTTACTCCAACAGCTACTAACAAAAGGTAACATTTTTTTTTATTTAATCTTCTATAAATACTAATTTACATCCTCATTTTATATCGTACTACAGACCTTCTCCTACCTCTTATCTTCTGAACTTCTATTTTCCTACATCTATCTTCTAAACTTTTTTCTTATACTCAAAAACTTCATCAATCTCATTCTAAAAAATGAATGGGTTTAGAGCATATCGAACCCCGAATGTGACAAGTGACAAGAAACAATCAAGATGACCTCATCCGGTGTACCTCAATATCTTTTCAAATCTCCCCAACTCGGATTTTGACCTGCTTTATCATGATATCATCACGTTTCTCCTCCTAGTCAATGGTAACCCGGTTTTTCACAATACCCATATGGCCATATACAACTGGGTTCTCACAATTCTCACTCAAGTCTTCTTCCCAAAATGAGCTGGAAGAGGAAGCTTGAAGAGGTCAAACAATAAGTCGTTACAAGAGATGAAGCGAGGTCAACAAAAACTTGTGCAATTTAAATCGTTACAATAAGAAAATCTACTTTAGAATAATAACGAAAAAGCTCAATCCTTTATTGCGAGCCGAATTAACAATTGCTCAACTCTATGCTCAAAGGTGATCGATGAAGAAATACAAAAAATTGTTCAATAAATATATTAGTAATTTTAAGTAATTTTTTAGTCAATTAATGTAATAGTTAGTTCTTTGATGTAATCTTTATTTGATATAAAATGTAAATTATATTTTAATAATTTATTTATGTACTTAATAGAAGTAATAATAAAAGAAAACAGTGGTCTGAAATCATACTGAGCCACTACGAGTATTCTTGTTGTGACTTGTGACTTTGGTGATAAAGACAAGTAACGCGACTCTAAATATCAGATAATCTTACGTCTTAAAACTACTAGAGATATTGTAAGAGTGTATGATGTTTATGTCTAGTATTTTCTAATGGAACCTAACTTTCCAAAACATCACTCAAATTATACATCTATGAATAATGCACTTATAGGACATGATGGATAGCAAGGTTTAAACTTGGGCAAAATGAGGTTTTATATGACTAGACGACATTGAAAACAGTGGAGCTTGAGAAAGGGTGTGCTGGTCAACCAAAACGTTATTGACGTGCTTTTTTCATCTTATTATGGCACAGTGCTTTAGTGACGTGATACGGAAAACACACGGGAGGTGGGTTGGTGACTACTAATTACCAAAACAACTATCAACTACAAAAAAAAAGTGAAAATTCCTATTATTAACACTAAATGGATCAAAATTACATACCTCATCACTTGAATTTAAAGTTTATAGCTGTGATTGATTAGTTTGTAGGGTTTTTTTTTTTTTTTTTTTGAACAACAACCAAAATTCATTCAACCCACAAAAGTTTAATACACCCTATTATCATCACACTCATGGACACAACACACAGAATATGATGACTATACACTATCACCAAACGCTATCAGGAGACACACTCCTTTATTCCTGCAACATCAGTATGACACACTATCTGAACCAAAAAAAACAATAGAGACCATACATCCGCGATCTAAAACCGCATAGCAGGCGCAACCGCAACACTTCATAATCACAGCCGCCACATCATCAGTAACGGAAATAATACCAGCAACATAATGGCACCCATGGCGACCTACCCATATCGCCCCAACACAACCGCAATGACTACCATCATCAGAAACTAAGCGACCCAAAATTAACGATCTTCAATACTACATGACCCGAACCGACACGCATTACCATCTTCAATGATCCACCCTACATATTGCAGGGACCCGAATGATCCCTAACCTTCTTCCACCTGCACACACAAATAACAAAATCTGTGTCTCGAAAGAAGGGTTTGCCTAGCGCTACGAAAGATGGCTTCGCAAACCTGAAGGATTGATATGCCCCCCTTATCACACCTTGGGTACAAAACGGTGCAAACTCCTGCACCAAAGAACGCACCCCTACTAGCCTATAGCCGTGGCAAATACACAAGAGGAGTACGAAGTGACGTGTGTGCATAAACAGTGCCACCTGTAACACCATACAATAAAACATTGCCACAGCCTCTAACCTACCTTCACCACCCTTATAACTCCAACCCAAACCTTCCCCAATTTTAGCGACCCAAAGTTAATCGATCTTCACTAATACATAACCCAAACCGTTACGCATCCATCTTCAATGATCCACCCTACAAATTGCAGGGACCCGATGACCCCCAACCTTCTTCCACCTGCACACACAAATAACAAAATATGGGTCTCGAAAGAAGGGTTTGCCAAGCGCTACGAAAGATGGCTTCGCAAACCTGAAGGATTAATATGCCCCCCTTATCACACCTTGGGTACAAAACGGTGCAAACTCCTGCATAGGGTTGACATTGATTTCTTATTTCTTTCTTTCTTTTGCTCTTTAGAGTCCCAGACACAAAGCACAAACACGCACCTTGACTAATTTGACCAAGTTGACTTATATATAATATACTATGGTCACTTGGCAATATTCGTCCCTTAAGTTCATTTATTTTGACAATTATCACAATTAATTTATCCAGTTATATTTTGGTGCGAAATACACAATATAGTTCATATTTAATTCATAGTCTCTTTTAAAGAACTGTATTTTTTTATATAAACTTTATTAAACACAACTCACGTTTTAATATTAGATAATTTACAACTTACAACCAACTCTTAAACTCTTCATTTGATATAATTAGTGTTCAAATTAGAATTTTTATTTAATCTCATAAACTCATTGCAATATTATTAATTTCAATAATTAGTTAATAAAATATAAGGATTAAAAAACTTATATAATTTTGAGGTGTCACATCCATGAATTTATTTTGGAGTAAATTACTGAAATGGTCTGTGTGGTTTGCACGAAATGGTTTGGTCCTTTATAAGTAAAAATTACGCTAGAGGTCCCCATGGTTGACATTTTGTTACTGAAATGGTTCTTTTTACAAACAGACGCCAGAGGTCACTTTTTACTAAAAGACAACTGATACCCACTTCTTTGTACTAAAAGACAACTGACACCCATTTTTAACGTCTGCTAGTAAAAAGGATTATTTCAATAACAAGATGTCAACAACAGGAACTCTAACTTAATTTTTATTTATAAAAAACCAAACCAGTAATTTCGTGTAAACAACATACATTATTTCAGTAATTTACTAACACCGTGTTCCAGAAAAAAATTAAAGAAAGAAAGGAAAGGGAGGGATAATTTTAGAGAGAAAGGAAAGGGAAGGGATTTTAAATAATTTTTAGTTTCATGTTCCTGAATACGAGAGAAGAGAAAAGAAAATAAAACAAAAAGTAAAGAAAAATGTATGATTTTTTAACTTTCTCTCCAAATCTTCCCAATTATGGAAGGAAAATTAGGAAGGAAAATTAGCTAAATTTCTCCTCCTCTTCTCTTCTCTTCTTTCCATGAAAATTTTAGAGAACACAATTTATAATTACTTTCTTTCCAAATCATTCACTTTCTCTCCATAAATCTTGTTCGGAAACACAGCGTAAGTTTTAAAGACACATCGCAATTGCACGCGCGTCTACAGAGGCGAGTCCATGACCTTTTCTGCTTCCCAACAATACAAACAACCTCTCGCTCCTCTCCTTACAACGGTCGTCAATTCGTTTCCCTCTCCCACCAATCTCTGCTTATCTTTCGTTATTCACTTTTCTATCACTCCAACACAGCTAGGGTTTCGTAATCACGACATGATTAAACTACACGTATGATGGAGATAATGCCGAGCTTTGATCACCATAATCGGAATCCAAGGGTTTTGATTCACAACGCACTCGTTTTCCGAGGCTTACCCTATTCATATCAAAAGCTTCCAAAAAATCGTCTTAAGCTATCTGTTCTGAAATTGGATGGTTCTTCCTTCGGTATGTTCTTGATAGTTCTGTTTATTTCTCTGTTTTCACGCTGAATGTCGGATGTATAGGCTTTGATTTTGTTTTGATTGACGGTTTAGGCGTCGAGGTTTCTATTAAAGCTACCGTAGCAGAGCTTAAACTCGCACTAGAAGAGTTTTTTAGCTTGTTACCTAAGGATGAGAGATGCACTGTTTCATGGTAAGATTCGATCAAACTTGTCAAGCGTATAATTTCGTTTTGAAGATCGACAACGATGTGGTATGGTCAAGACGCTGTAACTTTTGAGCCATTTATCAATTTTCTAATTGCAGTCAATTTGTGTAGTTTTGATGTTGAAATTTGCCCCGTTGACTAGAAAAAAGTAGGTGTATTTGTAAAATATTCCTTCGCTTTGATTTATGGTTCCTTTTGACTTTTTGTGTTGATGTGTAAAACCTATCGTTAATCGTCATGTAATGTAATGGTGTGTAAGAATCTTGACTATTGCTTCAGGTTTGTATAGTTGACCTAAGTAGCTCATAAGTATTGGTATGGAAATGACATTGCAGTAACAGATCAGCTTAAAAAAGAGGAAGTGACTGGCTTTGAGTGTACAGGTTGAAATCTATACAAAGATAAGTGAAATTCAAGATAATCTGTTAAAGTGATCATGTAAACTAAATTAATTGCTTGAAAGTCCATACGCATTACACTTAAATGCTGAATCAACACTTTGTGACTACTGATTGGAACTTCATTGAATCTATTGATTGTACATTACCTAGCACAAGAGTGTTCCTTTAAAGATAATGGCTTGTTGATGATTTAGAGTTCAGCTAGAATATCATGACATGCAATGATACTGAGATTGTTTTTAAATGTTTTATGATAGCTCCAGAGGCTTGATAGATCTGTGTATAAATAATATTTTATGCAATGTGGTAGCTAACATTTGCCAACTGAAATAGTGAAATATATTGTGCATGAACAGCTATATCTGGCGTCAAGCTAAATATTTGTATTGGATGGATTGGCCAGGTCACATGTATGGGGGCATTTTTGCTTGTGTTATGAAGGCCAAAAGCTGCTCGATGACAAAGCTTATATACAAAGACTTGGAATCAAGGATGGTGATCAGGTTGTTATCTAGTCATCTAGACTCGTATCTTTTCTTCAAGCTCTTTAATACGAGCTTATGACGTAATTATAATCTCACTCCCATTATTGCTCATTTCCCATTGTTTTTCTAATTGAAGCTACGACTAACCATAATAGTGATATGATATGAAATGGAGTGCTAGGGCTGCAAATGATGTGATCCGAGCTCGAGCTTGGCATGGCTTTTTTAGGCTATGCTCGAGTTTGGCTCAATAGTTCGACAAGCCTTTATGGTGCAGGCTCGGGCTCTACTCAGGAGATTTGGATCGGCGCAAATGTAAAAATTAATTTTGATAACCAAATCCTTCATATATTTGGTAGAAGTTATAACAAAACTCATTTCAAATATGTATAAAAATTATAGCAAAACCTGGTAACAAGTCGAAAGTGTTTTTAGAGAAGTCTTAACCATAATATAGTCCAACAATAAAGTTTCACAAGTTAAATTTTGTTATAAATCTATATATACACTTACATGTTACATAAACCTTGATAAGAGCTCAAGGCACTCCCTCGGATGCTTGAGCTTGGCTTGTTATATATTTCGAGCCCATGTTTATGCTTGAGCTTCAACTTGATAAAAAGTTCTAAACGAGTTGCTAGACAGAACTAGATTCATTTGAAACCTAGCCGGTGCTTCCATTGGATATATTCCTAACTAGAAGACTGATGGGTGGAGCAAGAGGTCGAATTACTATAGAAAGAAAAGTTGTAAACTTTAAAATGACTTTGTAATAAGCTTTATAAGAGTCTTGGGCTACTCCTCTCATAACCAATTGGTTTTGAGTTGGAACCCCACAAACTTACATGCTATCAGAGCAAGGTTCACCCACTCCACGTAACCCATAAGCATCCACGTGTTAGGCGCATGAAAAAAAGAACGCCACACATGAGGGGGCGTGTTGAGTAATGTCCCACATCGGACGGAGAGTGACTTTGTAATGAGCTTTATAAGAGTTTTGGGCTACTCCTCTCATAAGTCATAACCAATTGGTTTTGAGTTGGAACCCCACAAACTTACAGCAACAAAGACTGTCTATGTTAATACGAGGTCCCAATCTTCTCTTATAACAAAATTATGAATGTTTAACTTTTGCTCTAGACCTCAGGCTGTGTTTATGGGTTTCCTTTTCCGTTCCCTCTTGCCATGTTAGCGTCACATCACTTTCTCTTCCTTTCCCAATAACCAATATTATACCCTTCCTCAAGCTTTCTCCCTCTTTTTTTATTTAAATTGGAGAGAGGGACAGAGAGAGAAAAGGGGGGGGGGGCGAGAGAGAGAGAGAGAGAGAGAGAGAGAGAGAGAGAGAGAGAGAGAGAGAGCGGGGTGATCTCGGCTTGGGGTACCCGGTAGGAGGGGAAAGGGAAGGGAGGAAGGCGTTTTGGTGTTCACAGGGGTACCCAATCTAGGGGGCGGGTGTAGTATAAGTGTATAACATATGGCTTTATAATAAGATTACTCAGTTGGGGATAGTATTTATTACAAGAAGTGGTTGCTTGCTATAGTAGTTTAGTTTTAAATTTTACCCAAAACGCCAAAATAATATGGAGGTTTATAGGCTATATTCCATTTGAGTTTGACATCTTGTTTAGTTATATATCACTCAAGTCAATAGATGATTGAAGTGCATTTTGCTTTAAACTGCATTTTTCTTCATCAATAAAGCATTTACAAGGCACATGAACTTACAAAGATCTAGGTAAACGAAAAATTGATGGGAAACATTAGTCCCAGCACCAAACTAGGCAGTATGTTGATTTTATTCGTGGTCATGGATACATGCAGATCAAGTTTGTGCGCCATGTTACAATCAACTATCGACCAGCAAGAGAACAAATAAAGAACCAAAGTGATGAGCCGAGACGTTGTTCAATGTATGCTTCACTCATTTCTCACTATATTTCAAATATTAATTTTTTGGCACGTTGAATCTCCACTGTCACACCTTATAACAAACGTTCCTTTTTAAACATCAAAAGTCAGAACAATATATTATGAGTTTTTTTTAGTTTACGAGTTCTCCTAATACAAAAAATATATATATATGCTAGTTTAATTTCATTTTTGTACAGGTCAGGGGCTCATGAAGATAGAGAATTAGGTGATGCCAGTATCTGTGATTCTGTTAAAAACCAAGAGTCCAACATATATCAGAGCCAATGTGAAGCAGAGGACTCGGTTTTTATGCCTGGCTCAAAACTAACCAACTTCTTGAGAGGTTGGTTTTCATACCGGAAATTTCGCAATGGTATTGTATGATATGGATGGATTTACAGAAAGGGCACATTTGGGATGTTTTATAAGCGTAAATTTGCATATTAATCACAAAATTTTGGCAACTTTAACCTGAGCTAGCTCAATTTACAACTGTGGTTTCTAGGGATGTGCTAATTACTTTTAAATGTGTACACAAATCACCTCTATGAAAGAAAAGGTGGTGGTTTTATCTTTTCTCTGAGCAGTTGGTTTTGTCATAATGCAATTATGCTCCACTTTAAAAAGGTCTACGAGTGTTGCTTTTTTTTCCGGTTATTTTAGTTTGTGTTTCTTGGTGATGACTAATTAATGGTTCTTTGACAATGTTTTTTGCTTTATTTGGGTAGTCTTCATATTTGTGTTCAGCTTGTTATACTTTTATCATTTCTTGAACAAATGAAGTTCTAGTATTCTACAATAAAAAAATAGGAGAAAAAAACTATCAATGTTGAAAGACCATCTGTAGTGCAGACTTTTGCATCTAAATTGGCCAGAAAAGTTGACGAACAAAGCTGTTTTGGAAAAGGAAAGAGGGTTAAATATGGTGATGGAAGGCTTGGTGAGAGGATGCTGGTGGGTCCATGGGAAAAGGCAAACGAATGGAGGTGATGACGGTTCGATGAAGGTTGTCCGCCCACTGCAGATGGTCTAAGTAATCTGACTTTGTATCCTTATATCTTTTATATTTCATGTAATATTGCCCCCCTCGTAATTTCACTGCCTTAAAAAAAACGTGTTATAAGTAATTTATTTATTAAAATTAACATTCAAATACTTGATTGCATGCTGGCTAGGAATGTTAAGCTAAGCAAGCCATGCATGTAGACTCGATACATTGTTGCAGCAACAAAGAAAGTCATGGTTAGGGACCTGACTTTAAACCTATGGAACCACCTAAAAAAGATCAAGGCAATCCTTGTCTTGGGTTAGAGATGGAGCTCCATCTTGTCACGTATGCTTGGGATCATGCATCAAAATATCATAAACATATATTTAAGATGGTAAGGCATGTGTTAAGCGACGAAATCAAGAAAGCAAGAAAAACGACACAAAGAGTTTACCTGGTTTGGTGGAATATGTTACGACCTATGTCCACGGGCAGGTTCCAAGGAGTTTCTTATTATCGTAAACCCTAGTAACTAATGGGACGAGCCCAAATACTAGCAAAGGGCCTAACGTATCTCGGCCTATTCCAAACACTTATCCTGTTGATTTCGCCAATTGGGTTCTCTTGACTTCGTTTCGTGTCGGGTCATAACCATTCGTATCCGGTAATTCCAAGTTACTCTATAGCAATATGTTTAAGAGATAGTAAGGTTAACATAATCTTCTAGGTTTGGAGATGAGGTTGGTAGTTGTCGGGGAATATGAAAGTTGTACCCCTTAGCCTTACGTTCTTGGGCATTTGAGCAGATGAGTAGATTCATGTGGTTGATTGCTATGTAGGTGATATGTTGGGAAGATAAAATTGGAGATGTTTGGGACACACTTCCTACTCTCTATAGGTGATACGTTAGAAAGATAAAATTGGGTATGTTGTTACCCATAGATGTTAGGACTCACTCCCTACTTTCTTATCAAGTGTTATGACGTAAGTTTTTATAAGCTCTTTGATAGTGTTTTGATCTATCATCTTGGCCGAAAGTCTTGTTTTGATATGTACACATGACTATTTCCATTTAAATTTCCAAAGAGAGGGTCTCATCAAGACATTGAGTGCCTTTTCAAAGCTAATATATTTTGTCGTGTAATTAACTACTTTCTTACAAGATGAAAGATGATTGCATCCCATGACCTACACTTTAGAGTGACCCTGTTTATGACTATAATGTAATCTGTCTCGAGAATTGTAGTGTGTGAAAAAAAATGGGTGGCCCAAGCGTTTCATTAACAACACTTTTCTTATAATAATGTGTAACTTATAGACTTTATACTTCTTTTTTGAGTTGAAAAATAATGTTTTTTTTGCTTTGCAAAAAGAAACAGAGTTTTCGACATTTGATATGATGTATCAAAATGTTACATAATTATCAAGTGTTAATTCTTTCTTAAGATTAAGAATTCAAACCACGTTATAGAAAAATATGTATATTAGGGGTGTGTATTTTTAAAGGGAAAAAGATAATTGCTTTGACATGATCATGAATCAACGCCCCGTTCTTGAGTTTTTTTTAATGAATGGATGGGAAGGAAAAGGAAAGAAAGAAAGGAAAGGAAAGGGTATAAAAACTTCATCTCCCAATCATCTCAAAAGGGGGGAGGGGAGTTTTTACTCACAAAAATAATGAAATTACCCCTACTAACCCCTGCCAACCTTTTTCTTCCCCTCCTAAAAAAAACTTAAGAACATAATTCCCCTCCCAACCCTTTCCTCCCCTCCTTAAAATAACTCAAGAACAGGCTCCAAGTCTCACTAGTTACAAACTTACAATCAACTTATTTTCAAAAGCTTGACTTCTTTTATATAACAATAACTTTTTATAAAATAAATGGTGTTTTGTTGTCTGCACAAGGCCTTAAAATATATGTATGTATAAATATATTTAGGCAAAAGTTCGCGAGATTTTTTTTCGTACGAGAACTAATCTGTGACATTTAATTCCCCCTCCTTTAAAATCATCGTCCACCCATGAATTCTTCACATGTACTCTGTCACACTTGATCTCGTCACGCTCTACATTAATGAATTCCAATTATCAAATCAACAGCTAAGATTGGTTTTCACAGTTTTTATACGAACCGTTCTCGTTAAAACCCTCCCATGTATATCTATTGTATATAAACAGTTTCGAGGGGGTGAATTTCAAAGAAAACCTGGCGCCCAAACACACACGATGACTTTGACGGAGAAGAAACAGAAAGACTCGAAGAAGGCTTCATTCCAATCGTAATTTCATGCGTATTTAATATTTTATCATATTCGTTTCCATCATGCTTTCCCTTTCAGTTTGCCATCACCTTGTGATTGATTGATATTCTCATCTATAGTTTGATTGATTTCTCAGGAAAACTTACGAATCCAACCAAGATGATCGAAGAAAGGTGGTATTTGCTGATCAAGATGAATCTGGTAATTTGACTAGGGAGCAATTCCGATGCCTCGCACTCTACCAACACGATTCGCCTAAATTAGGTACTCAGATTGATTTAACGATCATGCCTCTATTAAGATTATGAGACTCTTATTTTTTTAATCGTTGATCCTTTTGAATTTAAGTGATTCTTACGAACTTGCGATTTTAGTTTATAGATCAAACTTTGTACCGTGACATTTTTGCCTTCTTCTTGAGGACTTGGTTTCTGAACTTAGGTAGGAGAATTATTCCAGTTAAGATGGCATGTTTTGCAGAAACTAGGGTTATCTGTCTCGGTTTTTGGTTGTTTGACAGGAAGAACAACTTATATTCCTGCTATAATCACTTGGATGTATTCAGTATTCTGCATATTGTACATATTTAATTTTGTTTCAAGGTTTTGTCATGTGCTCATTCACATTATTGAACTTGTAACGTTTTTAAACGTGTTTGCCAATTTTTTGGAGAATTGATCTCACTTCTTGTAGTAACTATGGCATGAGAATTCCAGAAATCAATAGTTTCCACATAAGTATTTGTTTTTTTCGAGGAGATTTAATCTTATTTCTTGGACGAACAATGGTAGGTGATTAATTCCTGTTCTGGTCACTGCATGTTTTAGAGAGATTAGGCTAATTTGTATCCATTTTTTGTTGTTTGTCAGAAAGGACCAAAGAACACCTTAATTTCTTGCTCTGATCAATTTCATGTATTATGCATATTTTACATATTTAATTTCGTTGCAATGTGTTATGGTGTAAATATTCACATTATTGAACATATGATGTATAAACGTGTTTTCCATTTATAGGAAATTAATCCAGAATCTTTATTATATCTTATGAAACAGTTATTGTCCATGTACTACAAAAATTAGGTCTGCTCTGCATTCAATCCTTTATTTGACAGGAATAACAACTTACGTTCTTGCTTTTAATCAATTGCTTGTCATGTGCAATATATTACACGTTTAATTTTGTGCCAACTAGTTGAGGTCTGGTCTTGATCAGGTGAAAGGTCCAGTTGGAAAAGGTATAGACCATGGAGACGCGAAAGGAATCACGGATCAGCCCGTCTCGAAAAGCAACTCAAGGCCCTTGAAGACCGGATCGATAAGCAACTAAAACGGTTCCAAGCCCAATATTCGCGGGCCTCTAACTCAACTCTACCCAAAGACGTAGCTAAGCTTCTTATGCCCAAATCCATCCCACCTCTTGAACTTGCCACCCTCTCTTGGCTAGGTGACTGGCGCCCATCTTCCATTTTGGGACTCCTGAGCTCCCTGATTCGGTCCTCGCCCACCCTAGCCTCATCTTTTACCCATGCAGGGGCCACCGAGAAGGCTCTCTCGCAATTGATCCATGACTTGCGGATCGAAGAGGCTGTTATTGATGAAGAATTCACAGAGATTCAAGCCAACTGCATACTTAACCTCCCTTTAGCTATAGTCAGAGAAAAGCCCAGTGGGTCTACTTTGGACCAATTCAATTCCGAGCTCAAAAAGGTCCACCGTCTGATAATTAAGGCCCAAAACTTCAGGTCCTTTAAAACTTCCTATCACCAATAAATTAATTTCATATATATATATATATATATATAAATAGCAAGTCACTGATTAACATAACATAAATTGATGTGTCATAATAATGAACAGGAGAAATGCACTGGAGACAGTAGTGAAGAAAATCTTGTGTCAAAGTGATGCTGCTGAATTCCTAGTTGCTTTTGGTGGAATTCAAGAAACGGTACACCAGTTTTCCAAAGACTATAAATTGAGGAAAGGACCAGTTTGTGTGCCCAGTTTACGCCTGACACCACCAACTCAATAAATAGGAAGGTAATAAGTTGGTTTGAAATGGATAGATAGATAGATAAAAGCGTCGTCGTATAGTAGTACTACTTGCTACTTACTACACATGACAGCTATAGGCTGCTGCAGCTAGCCCATTGTTCTGCAATGCATATACATTAGGTAGGTGTAACCCATCTGGACTCTGCATTAATATTGTTCTTTCACATCATATCTATCCGTACTTCAAATCTTTATATCTCTTTTATTTATCTTATACACAGAGTAAAATTAAATTGTTATATAAAACTTTAACTACAAAAAACAAACAAACCACGGGTAAGATACAAGCTATGGAACCCTGCACTTTTTATGTGTTAGTTGCAAAAAATAAAAATAATAACCCAACCAAACCAAACTTTTATAGAGGACCATCGACAAGTATCAGTTTTCTCAATGAATTCCCAGCACGTACTGTCGGCCGGCCAACTTGTGATTTGTGAAAACACTAGGATCTAGTTGACATTGGCAATATAAAAAATAAAACATGTCAAGTTACGTATGGCGTTATTTATAGAAGAAAATTCGCATAATAGCAAAACAAGTTTGAAAAGTGTTTCACCAAAATTACTTACCTCTTTATCTCACATTATAGAATAACCGATGAGTAATCTTGATAGAACACTTTTTAAACTTAGTTACTATTATTATGTATAATAAATCCTCAATTTTAATACACATGATTTTGAACTTTAGTTATAATTTTGATATTCAAAGAAAATATAACGCTTAGAATTATTATTAATGCTTAGAAAATGATATTCAAAGAAAATATAATTTTGAACTTTAGGTATATTTATTGATGTTGCATGATTTTAATTTATATATTGTATTTTTTATGTTAATTATATATTCATTGAATACAGTATTAATGTTGTTTTCCAAAAAAACAAATATCTTATTTATAAGTCATAATTACATCTTATTTCAACATTAATATTTATAATTTGTTTAGATAAGAATGAATATATATATATATATATATATATATATATATATATATATATATATATATATATATATATAATATAAAAATTAAAAAATAAAAGAAAGGAGGAGTGAAAGTGAAATTGATATGTTATACATATAAAAATATCGACGAGTTAAAATGAGATGATATGATATAATACATACTATTATGGATAAATAAATAAATAAAAAACAAAAAAGTAAAGAGTTAAGAAAAGTCTAACAAAATTAGTATCCAATCCACTTCTCAAACAACGCCATGCATATACGCCAATTAATACTAGAAAGAAGTAAGGACCACCCTCAAATAATATCCAAAAATCGGCCACTTGTATTACTATTTGAATCAAATTAGTATTATAACGATGAAAACTTTATAATAAACCATTGTAAAAGAGGAGATAATATTTTTATTCATGAAACTAATTCACTAACAACGTTATAAGATAGTAAAACAAATATTTTCTCTAAATAAATCAATTTTATATATAGAAATGTCATCTTTTTTTAATAAATAGTTATAAAAAAATATTCGTACAAGTTATATTTTTGTTGGATAACAGCACAACAAATAAAATAACGATATAGAAATATATTATTTAAAGAGTTTGATAATATTAATTATTTTTAATTAAATTAGTAAATACAAATAAAATTATTTGATTAAATTTTCTAATATATATCTAAATATATACAAAAGACTAGAAAAAAATTATTAGATGAACTGAACACTTCATTTAATAAAAGATTTAATCTTAGTCATTTATTTCTTTAGTTCTAATATTTGATTTTGACTTTTTAGGGTCAAACTATATGTATTAAGATAAAAATAACCTTTAATCAAATTAATAATAAATATAAAATCTAACCATTGATTTAAGTAAAAACTTTTAATTATCAAATCTAAACTATCTATTTTAATTAATATTCAAATTCAAATCCAATTTTCACTTTTATTCGATTACCATTTAGTTTTGTTTCTAAACTATATTCATTTAATATGGTATTAACTAATAATATAACAATTTGAAACGTTTACTTTCACTCATTTATATATACAGTCTCTTATTTAATATGTATAACTTTCCAAGTCAAATAAATGAAATCATCTTTTAAAATTAAAATTTTATTTTATTTTTTAATAAACAAATTTCATCCTGATGTAAAAACACATCTTATACTTTTTAGTTTGAAAGTTGACAAATTAAATTTAAAAAGTGTTATATAATTTTTATAAATATAAACTAGCATTATTTGTCATCCTTTTAGTAAATAAATTTGTGTCTTGTAATTATTTAATAATTTTCATTAATTTTTAATATTTATCTTTTTTATACAACTCGTATATCATATGTGAATTTACTCTAGTGTTTATATAAAAGACTAATTTTAAATAAATTTATTAGATAATCTTAATCAATTAAATTTAGATAAAAGTTTTAATTATAAGATATTAACTACATATTTTAATAAAACCTATAACCTAATTTTGACTTTTCTTGTAAAAATTGAATTAGTTTTGACTTTAAAATAAATCTAAATTATTAAAATAGTTTCATATATATATTTCTTAAATCATAAAATATCGTGCTTACCCATCTTATATAATCACATTTAATTTTTATAATATTTTAAAAGATTATATTCAACCAAATTCTTAGTTTTATATAATCATTATAAGTTCTTTTTAATTAACTATAACCAATAAACACTTAATATCAAATACTTCATTGCCCATAATTTTAACAGTAATGATCGATAGCTTGTATAATAAATATAATTGTCTATTCATATCACTATACTATGACTCTGTCATCACATCTGCCATCTCCCTCATGTCGATGTTTCCACCGTTAGTCAAGGTGTTGGTGTCTTATGTAGTCATTTTTTTAAATGTTCATTTTATTTTTTTTCTATTATTATTCAATATATTTTTATTAACTTTAACATCACACGAGTATTTAATTTAGTTTATTATACATAATAATTATCCATTAAAATATATTTAATTGAGAATCCAAATTGTTAAGGGGTTTAGTTCCTCAAAATGTATATAAGTTGTCACCTTTTGCTATTGTATGTACTAAACTTCAAAACTTACCATTTAGTGTATCAGACTTATTAAACTTACCATTTAAGGTATTGAGTTACCTGCTAAGCAGGTAGCAGGTTATTGTATTACTTTTGATTTATTTTTTATATCAAAGAATTACCACATGTATAATTTGTAATGAAATTCAGATGTGGTTCTTGCCATGTTACCTTTTCCTTAAGAACATTCATGGAGTTCATCCATATAAGAACACTCCTCTACAATGAACAACTAAAACCAAGAACTGGAATCGAAAATTTCAAACAAGAATCAAAGTCGAAAATTTCAAACAAGGAAAAGATGATAATAGATCAATTTCAGACCGAATCCTTAAGCCAAATCTAAACTGAAATTCGAAACTCAAGCAGAAAAATGAACCAGGAACTGAAATCAAAAGTCGATGAAGACAACCAGGAACTGAAATCAAAAGTCCACGTTTCGTTTGGGTTCTACGAACAACCAGGAATTGAAATTGAAACTTTTAAACAAAAAAAAGATGATAACAAATCAGATCTGAAACCGAAAATAAACACTAAATGTTAAGAAACCCTAAATCGATGAAGACAAATCTGGAGAGCAACAAAAACTACATACCTGAAGTCGATAAAGCTACAAGTCGATGATGGTTGAAGTCGACAGATCGACAGTTGATTGAACAATAATCGCACTCCAAATCACATCCAAATTGCACCTTATAAACCCAAATCGCACCTAAATCTGGAACAAAAGATGTTCGAGCTTGGAAACCCCAAATCACACCCAGATCGCAACAGTCGGGGGGATCTATTCGCCGGGGGAGTATAAAACCGATATGCATATGAATTGTTGATACTCTCGATGAAGATCGATACCCTCGAGGCCTCGACTGCAGAAAGCTCCGACTGCAGAAAGCCCTAAACCACCACCGCCGACCTCTGATTGCAGAAAACCGTAAACCTCGGTATAAACACAAATTCGGGAAATCTGGGTATAAACACAAATCTGGGTACAAATTTGGGAAATCTGGGTATTATTATTATTATTTATTATTATTATTATAATTATCTTGTTTTGAATTATTTTTAGAAAAAGAAAATACATGTCATTCCCCACGTTAGCTCCATGTCAGCTCCACGTCAGCGTAACTTGTGTCACATCATCAGTTAACCTACTATAACAGGTAGAGTACATTAAACGGTAAGTTTTCTAATTTTAATACATTAAATGGTAAGTTTGAAAGTCCGGTACATACGATAGTAAAATGTGACAACTTGGATACATTTTCGTGAACTAAACCCAATTGTTAAGTGTAAAATATTGATTCCAAAGTAACTTAGACTTTAAATAATTTTTTTATAGACACACTCTAAGAACATGCTAATATTTATATGGAAAATAACGTATACATCAAGAGAAATACATCATAATTCATAAGTACACTATGAAACCTTTTCTTTTCCAATGCGTAATTCAATAAATTTAATATTTGTTAAGAGTTGATCGAGTAACTCTTTATGCCCATGAGTTCCATGGGAAATAAACATTTTTAGGGCATGCATATATTTTATGGAATCGAAGTTTGACCCCAATTTCACATCATCACGTGTAGGTGTAGCGTGGCCTTGAGACGAAATTTCATCCCAATGGATATCTTTTGGATTAAATATTGATTGCTATATTATGAACCTTATAATATCTTTATCGTAATAATAATAATAATCTATCATCATCATTATTATTTTATTTATTTATAACGTCCCTAACTCAACCAATTAAAATCCTTAATTTTACCACAATTTTTTACTTTTTTGTGCAAATTTAACTATCAATTTTGACTTTTAACGTCTCATTGGATTAAGATTTTTGCTTTGGAAGTTCAATAGAACACATGAGTCAACATAAGAACTTGGATGATCTGATTTTGAGTTATATCTGGATTCGTTTTTCATACCCTTTACCGTCTCTTGTGAACATATGTCTCCAAAAGAAAACCCTGGTTGGACGGAAATGAATGACAAATGAATGGAATGAGCAAAAGAATGGAATGGGCAAAAGAATGGAATAGTTCATTACCATTCCATCTGCATGTTTGGTTGCTTCTCGGAATAGAATGAATCATTACTGCAGTATGTTTGGTAAAGAAAAATAGACATTGGAATGGAATAAAATAAATAAACAATGACCGAAATGCCCCTGAATTAAAATATATATATAACTTAAATTTAAATAATTTAATATATAAATATTTATTTTATATAGATTTTACACATCTTAAAAAAATTGATACATATCAAAAACTACGAGAGTCATTCCAGCTTCTATTAATATGTTTACATTTTTTTCAATTTCATATATTGACATCGTCCTCCTCCTCCCCTATTCTTTTTTTTTTATTATCTTTTTAACTCACCGAATGTTTTTAAGTTGTTTTTATTTAAGTATGTTTACAAGATGTTTATTTGAGATTTTGAGTATTAAGTATAAATCACGTTTTGAAAGTATAAATATTAATATAGTTTGAAGTTTGGTAACTTGGTTGTGACTTGTAGATTTATAAAAGGTATAGAAATATAATATTATTATTTATTGGGTACCATGTTATATGATGCATCGTACCAAAGCGAACCGGAATGAGCCTACCCTCCTCCGTATTGAATTTTAGAAATTAGCGAAGGGCGTTCCCGATCCGTGTTCCCGTACTGGAGCGTTCCGCGATCTATGTGACTATGAGCAAAACCATATAAAAAATTATATACAAGAGTACCACGTCAATTAAGAATGGGAGAAAGGGCATGTTGGTCATTTTATATCCCATTACCAAGGGAATGAACAAAGAAAGAGAGTTGAGGAAGGAATGAAATAGAAGGAATGACATTACTTTTGTAATGCTTCATTTCATTCCCTAGTAGTAAACAAACATGTTATTAGTAAAGGAATGTAATGAGTGTTTCCATTCCCACACTTATTCCTTCATAACAAACATTGCCTAACCTTTTATAGTACGACGTACAACCAATATTTCTCTCGTCTTAGTTCTGACATGCACAAAAATTTTACACAATCGGCTAAATCACTCTTCTTTCTTTACTTCTCTGTCACTTTGAAAACCTTAACTTCACGTCTTCACCTTTGACGTTGTTGCTTCCAAGGGAACTAGTTTGAAATCGGAAGCTTTCTTGAAATTGATATATGTTTCTCCGATTAAGTAATGCGTAAGTTTATGTCAATGTGTTTATGTGTGATATTATTGTTAGCCTAAATTTTATAATTTGTTACAATCCGATTAGCTTCAAAATAAAATTGTATTTGATTTTGGGTTTAGCTTTATTATATGATTAATTCCATTTTATAAATTTACTTATAAGCTTGTATACAAGTTCAATCTTCAATTATGCTACCTAGTTAGTTATAAATCTTTATTATTTTGCTCTATTATTCTAATATTCATGTTACGGATCCAAAAGACCCAGTGCAATAACTTTTATATTTCTTAATAATTTTTTAATACTTAATCAAGAATTTTTCAACTGATTGCTATACTTTGAAAATATGATGAACAATCTAATCGAATGGCATAATGGTTTTGAGTGGCACTTGCTCATGTGATTGGAATTATTTCATGCAATAAATTTGAACATTTATTATATCATTACGTGAGAAATATTCAATATAATCTATACGTAATTTATAGTTCTAAAGAACTAATTATAGTCTTTATATCAGTTTCATCAATAGTCCATATGAAATTTTAAAATATTGGACGAAGTGACATTTTCGTAATCAATATATGATGCTTTTTACAATCACATGTGATTGTATACTAAATCACATGTGATTGAATGCTAAAGTTTCAGTACTATGGTTTTTATATATACTTTAGTGAACACAAATTATTAGTACTCAACTTTATGCAAAAATGTTATGAGTGGCACTTGCTCATAGAAATTAAGTTTTATAACGGTTTTACTAAAATCACTTACAATAAATTTTACAATTTAAATTTGATAAGTATTTTATGAATTTTCTTCTTACTTGAAACAATTTGCCACAAGAAGATAGGAGTTAGTGAATACTCACCGGGTTGTATATCAAACCGTTTTTATGGGGTTGTCTAAATAAACAACCCTAATTTGCTAAAAAACAACCCTTCATAATTAGATTTGATTTAATTCCAATTATAACTATTGTTTTAAATATAATAATTAATACAAGTATACTTTCTAGATTTCTTCTCTATTATTAGATTCTTTTTTCCATAAATGTAATAAACATTTTTATAATAATTCCATAAATGTAATATACATTTTTATAATAATTAAATAAACTTTTTCAAGCATCGAAAAATATAATTGATTAATATAAATGCAAAACATGACCACTAATATTAAAATTATAAAAAAACATTATTCAAGTATAATCCTCTATATCTATAGGATGTGTATCCCCAACACTAGGTTTCAGTTGTCTATAACATTCCAAACGTGACATATACATGGACTGTCATCCAGTTGTAGTTGGGGCTCTATGACGGATCCAATATGCCGAGATGGTAAGCATTAGGTAATCTCCTTCTAATTGTACCATCACATAGTGAATATCATATACGTGTGAAATCACAATAGTTTGAAATCACAATAATTTGCTAAAAAACACCCTCCTTAATTAGATTTATTTTATTTTCAAATTATAACTATTGTTTTAAATAAGATAATTAATGCAAGTAAACTTTCTAAATTTCTTTTTATATAATTAGATTATTTTTTCCATAAATATAAGAAACATTTTCATAATAATTAAATAAACATTTTGTAATAAATTTTTTAACATTGAAAAACATAATTGATTAACATGACCGATAATATTAAAATTATACAAAAAATATTATTCAAACATACTCCTCTATATCTATAGGACGTGTTTTCGGTATACTAGACTTCAGTTGTCTATAACATTCCAAACATGACATATACATGAATTGCCATCCAGTTGCAGTTGGGGCTTTGTGACGGATCCAATAAGCCGAAATTTTAAGCATTGGGTAATCTCCTTCTAATAGTTGCAGTTGGGGCTTTACTGTTAAATAATTTTGTAGAAGCATTTTGATTAATATATGGAGAAAAATAACTGCAATTCTAATACTGCTGATAAAAAATTAAATAATAGTGTTAATTTTTAAAAATATAATAATGATAACCAAAATGGTATGAAAAGTTAAATTTAACAGCAATATTTTGTAAAAATTAAAATTAGGTGAAATTAATACGTATAAAGTTCAAATTGAAAATGACAAAAATGATACAACAATAATATATTTTTATTTTATCCATTATGGTAATTTATATTAAAAGATTTTTTATAGCCTTAAATTAAATTTTTTAACCACCCTCCGATTAATCACATTAAAATATGTGTTAATATCAATCTATGAAAATAAAGAAAAGAATTAGTGAAATTAATATTTAATTATTTACTGAATGATAAGATATGAAGATTTAGCAGAAGAAATGAGAAATTTTCTACATAAAAGACGATTTGCATAAAATAAAAACTAATAATACACAATAATTATTATAAAAATTTAATTATGGAAGATTTAGTGTATTAATTATATATTTAGAACAATTGTTATAATTTGGAAATGAATTTAAATCTAATTATGAAAGATTTAGTGTGATTCTATTTGTAGATTTAGGATGTTTTTTAATTAAAATGTTGTATATTTAGCACAACCCATAAATAAGATGTAGATCGTAAGAATTTAGATTATATTTATATATAAAGTTTAAATAAAAAGTTGGCCTAAGAGGATCCAAGTCTAATGGGTTCGAAATTCTTCCAAAGTGAATCTTTAATCCATAAAGATGTTTTTAATTATACGAAATTATTATATATGCAAGTAATATATAAATATTTATTGATATGCCTCTCTTTCTGTTATTAAGTGGGATTACAACCATTAAAAACAATCCTTTCCTTTTTTTTTTGAAAGGCATACAATCCTTTCCTTATATGCTACAGACTGAAACAAGCATAATTTATATAATTCATTCTTAGATTTAAAAAAGAAAGATAAGAATATAGAAAACCAATTACTAAGATCATGAGTAGCACTCATCTGTCTCTCTCTTTTACTCAAATGTTTTTTTTTTCTTTTTTCTTTCTTATCCGAAACTCAAATGTAGTCTAACACAAACGGCTCAAATATTTTATTTTTCTTTACTCTTTCTTACATAACAAATAAATAAATAAATAAGTCATCGGTTAGCTTGGGTTGGGGAAACCGATGCCAGACCCGAAAGGGAGGCGGTAGCGGTGTTTCCAAGCCTCCGCTTGTAACCCAAACTTAACCGAAAAACTTCGGGCCATGTGGTACGCATGGCCTTAGAAGTTATAACATCTTGACCAGACTTGCCTTGAAACACCATCTATTCAATCTTCGGCAATGGTACCGGAGTATTAACTATTAAGCCAGAGTATATATTACAGAAAATGGTGTATATATTATGGAAAATGGTTACTTTCATAGATATATTTTTTGGACATCAACATACTTCCTACTATAAAATATAACAAAACGATGACGTTTATTATACTCTCTTAATTGGTCGAGACACAAATGAAATGTTTCTGTTTGAGTCCTAATTATTTGTGTTTAGCTGTTAAGGTTTATGATTTATATAAAATACTTAATATATTAAGTAATTAGTAGTTAATGAACCTTTTTCATATATAAAAAAAACCCACTATTTTCAGGAGCTAATTCTTATTAAGGTCCTTTATATTGAGTATCTTTATGGGTGGGAGGGTGGTTTGATAGAGGGGAGAGGGGTTACATAAACTTCAAACTCGACTTGAGGAAATATCTTAAGGGTGGAAAATCTTCTACAAAGGGTGGGGAATACCCTTGAGATGGTCATTTGGAAAAGAAGCGGGGGAGGGGGTGTCAACGAGCTTCTGGACAGAAAATTGGGTTGGAGACTTCATGCTAAAAGATAAGTTTAGTATGCTATTTAGATTAGAAAAGAATAAGCATACAAAGATCTTAGAAAGGGGAGAGTGGTTGGAAGGCAATTGGAGTTGGGCATGGGAATGAGGATGTAACCCTATGGGAAGGGAACTTGGGGAAATCGAGGAACTACAACGTCTTGTCAATGACCAAAAACCAAGAAAAGACTTTCATGACAGAGGCAAATGGCGGCTTTCAACGGATGGCATCTTCAGATCAAAGAAACTCAAGGAGATGATACAAGAGGCGGAGGCAAGCACAACCCAAAACAGAGCAGAAACGAGGTGGAATCACACAACAGCTAAAAAAGTAATCTTCATTTGGTTGCTTGAGGCAGGAAAGTTACCGGTTAGAGAAGTTCTCGACAACTTTGGTATTGATATACACTCCCTTTTATGTTCGAGATGTGAATAGGAAGTAGAAACAATCAATAATGCTTTATTCAATTGTCATCAAGTAAAAAACATGTGAACTCAAGTGGGTAAGTGGTGGGATGTGGATCTTGCTGGAACGGGTTCGCTTCAAGATTTGCTTCGGGATGAAAAATCCGCCAACCTAGATGAACCAAAAAAAAATTGTGTAAGGCAACTAAATGGTCTTTTCTATACATTGTGTGGGCCCAAAGAAACAATCCGTTCTTCAAAAATGATAAACGCATGTTGGAAGACTTGTTGTTTGAGTTTCAACTTCGATGCTTCCAATGGTTTCCCAAGAAATTCAAAAAATGGAAGTTAAATTGGAGGGATTGGTTAGTGGACCCAAGCAAACACAGTTTTGATCAAAGTTAAAATTGGGCCTACGTGTGCTTCTTTCCATTAAGCTAGGATTAGGAAAGTATACTTGCATTTGGTGATTTGTAATAGTTAGTAGCACCTTGTAGTCCTTTAGAGTTTGCGTGTTGCAAATGCAGGACTAGATATTTTTTTGTATCTTAACACTTTTGGTAATAAAATGTAAAGCATGGCTGTTTAAAAAAAAACATTTTAGCCTTGGTTAATCTTTTGAAAAATTAACATTATAGCCTTGGTTAATCTTTTGAAAAAAAAAACATATTGGCAAGGGGCACTGAAATTTTCGTGTGAGAAATAAGTTTCAAGTACAGTCAAAGGTTTATTCTTTATTAAATTTTATATGTTTTAGGATTTTTAAACCTATCATATAGGAATCATTTAGCTCGTTATTATTATTATTATTATTTAATTAATTAATTTATTAAATATCTACGTTCACCCTTATTTATATTGCTTCTCGAACCTAAATGTGCTTTGGACACTTCCATATATATATATATATATATATATATATAAGACATGCAAATTTTCTAAAAATAATCATAAATTGAGTCTTAATTAACCAATCATAACCTTCAATTTCAAAATTAATTTATTCTCAAAACAATTTTTCAAATTATTCAATTTCAATTTCAAAATATTAATTTTAAATCTATTGGGAGGGGGTTAGATGAATATTTTGAGGGGGTTTTATAAAACATATATGAAAGTTTTAAAAAAATATGAGGGGGTTTTATAAAAATTGTATACTAATGTAATTAATTATAAGTTGTTTATAAATTATTTTTAGTAACTTGTGATATATTTTGTTTAGAGAAAAAATAATTATATATTTACTTATGTCTCATTTTTATCTACGTTTTGGTATAAATTTTATTGTAATATGACACTTTTTTGAAATTAGTATATTATCATCACAAAAATAATATTTCATTTACTGCATTATTTTTTTTAAAATGCCATCAAACTATATTAAATAATGCAATAATGTACAGGTGTTACAATACAAACTCCTCCACCAGGAATGGAGGATCTAAACCCACTAGATCACTGGCGGATCCATAGCTTTAGAAGAGGGGGGAAAGGCCCCCAATGAGTTTGGAAAAAATATAGGTAAAGTGTTGACTTTGAAACCCATGCCCCCAACCAAAAAAATATGAGGCCCCCGTGCATTCTGAAATCAACTAGAAAGAAGAAGAAATAGAGAAATTGTTATTTATTGTTGAATGATTTAAGTTACAAACTAGTTAAATAATGTAAATAATTGAGTGAAATATCTTCTAAGACAATGCTCATATTACATATGATAGTCTTTCAATTTAGTGGGTAAGTGGGTAGACTGTTAGGTTCTAACAACATAATTAGTGGATTAAGTCGTATCAAAAAATAAATGATGTTTGCACTTGGGAACTTGGAAATACTACCTAAGGAGTCGTAGGGTAATACTTCTTAAGATGATAAAAGAATAGTCGGTTGTTAAAATGGTGTGTTTTTCTTAAATTGATGAACTCTTGAAATGTTAACGAAGTTATACCGGTTAAGAATTGACAAAATTTGTTTACATGTCGATATGATCCGACCCGCTTTGACTTGTATGAAAAGACTTATTTATTGGTGCCCCCGACGTCATGATATCCTGGATCCGCCACTGCACTAGATGTTATTATAATTGGAGCTCTACTTGTCACATTTACTACTATAACATCCAGTACACAACCTCTTTGTAAAAAAAACAAAAAAAAAAAAAACCCCAAGCTATTACCCTTCCAGCGCAACCAGGAAGCCCAATTTAATTTTTTAACTTGCTTCACTCTAGCATTAATCCATTGAAAACTTAATATTTGCATCTCAAAAATTAGATCACCCAGATTGTTTTTGTCTTAAAAAATAATCAAATTTCTGCTTTTCCAAATCAAATAAGTAACAATTCTGGACACAACAGCCTAGATTATGAGCCCCTGTTTGCTTAGAATACCTCTCGCAGCCCCATCCATTTTGGCGGTAGAGTCTTCCCCATTATACCGCAGCCCCCACCAGTTAAGAATGAACATCACACTTCCGAAGTACCCGTGCGTACACGAGTCAATAAACTAGTTTTAATAGTATTGCCACATGTACATATTATATGTGACTAAAAACACGTTAATAATTGTGACATAAGTTTTCGATACATGTTTAATATAAATGTATATATGAATTTAGAGTACGATTCTGACAACACATAATATTATTGAATACCGCTTTTCCATATCATACGATCGTTTGATATAATTTTTAAATTTAACCGTCGTCGTCGGAAACTTAAAAAGTGAAGATTGAGCATGTCCATTATTATATATTAATTAATTAATACTGTGGGTTAGATGATAAGAAAATCCAGTTTGGATAAATAAAAAAATTATATATTAAATAATGACCATAAGATACTGAAACTTGATATCATTGTGATTCGACTCTATCCTAATTCCTAACCTAATCAATTATCTTCAATAAATTCTTAGATTTTCTGGCCTAACAATCACAAGTAGGTAAAAATATATAATCGCCGTTCAAAAAAAAGTAAAAATATATAATTTCAAAAAAAAAACATACCTAACCGTATTCGTTATAGACATCGCTTATAAACATGTAAATAAGTAAGTATTAAAATGATAAAAAGATTTTTTTAAATTGGTTGGGAGTATAGTAACATACACCATAATACAACGAGGTATATATATGCTTCTATATATATCATACTTTATGTTATATAACATCACATCATTTTTGTTTTACTTTATTTCTGAATACAACCTAAAAATACCAATGTTTTTTTTTTTTGAACAGCAAAATTTTTTTTTAAAATTTTCAAATGATTACATATATTTCTAAAAATACCAATGTTTCTCACACTTTGAAGGTTTTTTAAATTGTTTTATTTTATACTAAACAAGTTTAAAAAATAAAAAATAAAGTAATAAAAAAGAAGTAGTTATAATATTGTTAAATATAAGTTAAAATGAAATATTTACATTAGTATGACGTAAATGTTATTGATATATATATATGAGATATATGGTAGGCAGAAAGTAGGATTTATGAATTTGTATTGTATTAATGGGCAACGGGCGAGAGGGCAGGGCTGGGAGATGGGGGGGCCAAATTGTATAAATAGTAAAGTTGAGGGGTTTGGTGGGTCGAGTCATGTTTGACAGTACCACTGCGCATGCGCTTAAACAGTGAACTACCTCTATGTGGACCCCTTTCTTTCATAACTTTTCAACATCCTCATCTTCCCTTTTCCAGTTTCTCTTATTATTTCTAATTTTATTCATATTTTAAATTTTCTAGATATTTTTTCCTAATACTAATATTTACTAAAAGAAATGTAACTACTAATAGCATTCTTGTTAATAAAAATGGTTCGTATACAATACTATTATCATATATAAAAAAACTATTTTCTTACGTT
Organism: Pulicaria dysenterica; assembly: GCA_947179395.2. NCBI lineage: Eukaryota > Viridiplantae > Streptophyta > Magnoliopsida > Asterales > Asteraceae > Pulicaria > Pulicaria dysenterica. The sequence goes on along the minus strand of OX359293.1, from coordinate 78,627,293 downwards.
ATTCTGTTACCTGTATGTGATATGTCAAATCTTGACACGTAAGACCACCCGTAGTGAATGTTATGACGAGCTTGTCCTGGCCTCCACCCCTTGTCGTCGACTACGTAGGATTCGTCGTGTAACTCGTGGTTTGACGAGCTACAACGGCTAATAATTTTTTTCTTTTATAATTCCAGCGATCAAAAAAATTGTTATATATATATACATACACATTATACACTCATTCAAACATATTAAAATACACTCATTCAAACATACGCGAACACAAACACACATATATATAGAAAGAGAGAGAGAGAAAAAAAAAGTTCATGCGAGAACCGTTATTAGCGCGATACCCGCGAGAACCAATCTTAGGCTCTTAGCCGTTCAATTTCCCCTACTTCAATGTCATTACCCACCCATGAATTCCTCACATGAAACTTCCCATATCCAAGGAATGGCTGAGATTGGTTCTCGCACTAACAACGGTTCTCGAATTAACCTTCCTATATATATATATATATATATATATATATATATATATATATATATATATATCATCCTCAGTTCAAAATAATACCAATACGAGTAGCGTTCATCTTGGTCAGATGAGGAAATTATTGAGTATGTATGAATCACTGCTCAGTAGTTGTTAGAAAATGAGATCGAATGTATACACGAAAGAACAAACAAGCGACATACGTGAGATCGATCTAGAGCCAGTTAACGTTAGATGCAAAACTATTTAGCGAGACACCAACTTACACTCCTAAGATGTTCAGATGAAGATTTTAGATGCGAAAAAAGGTTTTTCGGAGGATCATCGTGTTAGGTCTTAACTGTCAAAACAACCTCGTGAGTCACAAACTGGGTCACACAAGTTTTAACAAAAATACAATCTTTAGTTGATAAAATCATAAAAATCGAAACTTTAATATATATCATAGCGGAAACGAATTTTAAGTACAAATAAAGATTAGAACTTTAAAACCCGAATAATGATCTTTATTAACCTAAAATAATTAATACACACAATAAACATATGAAATTAGTAAGTCACTGATTTGTTACCTTGGATGCTCAAGCGTTAGTCCACCCCTAAACCCATAATGATGCCAACGAGATCCTTCTAGCCGGAAACAACAAATAACACACGAACAAAACAAAAGCTTGAATTGTGTGTCTTGTATTCGACGAACACGATACACAATCCCCTATTTTTGGCACCAATTTGTTTAGTTGCGCTTTCTTAATGCCTTCACAAGCGTATCTAAACCAAGTTGCCTCAAACAAATTTCTCTAATTTGTAACCACGAACAAGTTATGGTTGAGTTTCCAATCCCATGTATTTCAAACCTTTTGTTTTGGGGAAAAAAGTAAATTCCTTGACTCCCTCATGTCACTCAATGTTTGACCCCTTAAATGGCTGTAACTAACCCTAATTCCAAACTGATTTACCCTCACTCCTAAACCCTTTATCCTTCAAACTAATCTACTTACGAACTCTCTAACCTATAAGGTCTTGAAAAACACTCTTTCAAATGACCACCACCACCCAAAAAACGAGTTTCACGACCTTCCCCAACCACTCTAACAAAACAAGTCAAGAAATTGGTCTTTTCTTCTCTGATACGACTAATTACCCACCCCAATATTATCTTCGCAACCCTTTCCGTCATTCCCCTTTCTACTCCGCCTTACTACACCCCCCCTTCCCGTTAGATTATGTGCGGAGATAATTAATTGGCACATTGTATCCAATGTTATAAGAGACTAAAGGGTCACACTGCTACACACCCAAATCAGAACAGTTGGATTTTACCATAAATCTGTGTGGAAATAATTAATCAGGTTGGATTAATTATTAAAGAGAAAAGTAAATAATTAATCAGTAGAATTAATTATTGAAAAGAGAGAAATAAATAATTAATCAATTTGTATTATTTATTAATAGGAAATAAATAATAAATAGTTATTTGTTATTTAAAGAGAAATTAAATATTAAGTTTTAATATTTAACGGACCAGTTATTTAATAGTTAATTAATTAACTAGTAAAGTCCAGGGGGTTAAAGTGCAAGAGATGAAAGTTTAATTAAAACCAGTGGACTTTTAATTAAACGAGCTTGGGTCATTTTAAAGTCTATATATATCCTTAAGCCTTAAGGATTAGAATAACTTAACAAAAGATTAAACCTAGCCACCACACATCTCTCTCTCTCTCTCTCTCGATCTCGCCTCTCTCTCGTCGACACTCTCTCTTGTCGACACTCTCTCCTCTCTCGGCTCTCTCTTTTCTCGTCGAACACAAAACCGAGAACACAAGGTGTGTTTCGGTTTTGGTGGTTTACGAAGATCACACACACAATCAAGCTTGAAGCTTTGAGGATTGGTGATTCCAGGAGCGGTCTAGCAGCCAGTTCGTTAGGAGGTGCAGTAGTGGTGGACTGTCTTTAGCAATCCCAAGTTTGATCAGGTATATTTTCTTGTAACCTTATCTGTGGATTGTTTGTTCATTAGAAGCTATATTGATCATTAGTTTTAAAGATCCTAACTCTTTTTGAGGTTTAGATGGTTGTGTTCAATCCAGTTCCGCTTTTAGGATTGAATCAGTAGAATCAAACTCAGGTTTGACCAGTTTGTATCATTGGGTTGTTTGGTCAGATCAAAACCCTTCACTTCCCTCCACCAATAAATCACTTTAATCACCTAAACCCAAAGAGAATATATTTTAACTTGAAAACATCACTTTCGTTTATCCAATAAAGACCCTTTTCCTTTTGCTTTTAAACACCAATTTCCAACCTCGTTGATCAGAAGACTGATTTATCCTATCTAATTTCATCTAAGCCATTTTAGACTTATAATTCCCTATCTAAATTTTGTCCAAACTCTCAAAGTATTTAAATTGATTAGCAATAAGATATTGATGTTGACAATCTTGCAGTAAATCAATTACAAGGGAAATAAACAATCATAATAGTGTTGGAAATACTGAAGAAAATACATGAAATACATGTACATTGTGTATTAAAGTTGATCCCAGACAGTTTTTCTTAAACAACAAAATTTATACTATATTATAAAGCATTTAAGCAATTGTAATATCTTAATTTTAAGTAAATTGAAGTTACTTATTTACCCATTATTTAAACATATAAGGAAACCTTTATATGGAGTTAATTTGATTTTTAAATACCATTTTATAACTAAACCTTATAAATAATGTTTTAAAAAGTTAATTCAATGAAAATTAATTTTCAGCCTATACAATGTTAAATACAAATTAAAAATTAGATAAAAAGGATCTTCATAAAAATAATAGTTTAAATATATCACCATAACAAATATTTTAATTTAAATATTAGAAAATACGTATAGCTAAAACTTATAACATATAATCTAAATTTACAAATATATCTGAATTTTTTAAATGACCCGTGTAATCAATATAAAGGTTTACGTTATAATATATTTAATATTTTTTTCATTTCTCATTTTATCAGTTTTAAAATTTTTATTTTAAATAAACGAGTTATACAGAAAAAAGAAATAAAAGAAATTGAAAAAGAAAAAAAAATATATATATATATATATATTGCGACGTAAAATGTTTGATATTATTATAGTTCGTGAATATAATAGTCTTATGTTTTAAAAACGGATATATTATGAAGTAGAAATTATTTATAACCGTCGCATTATCCGAGTACTATGTTATATATATATATATATATATCATTTTGAGTTTTAGTTTTAAAGTCCTTTTTGTGGTAAAATTCAACTCATAATCGGGATGTTTTTCTAAACTCTCTAAAAATTAGAGTCGTAGTCAACGAATTGAATTGATTAACACTAGATATTTTAGTTGTAATTGGCTGAACATATCAATTGTAATGTTGGAACATAATTAAATCATTCCACGTACGTATTAAAATTATAATAATTTGGTCATAAATAAATAAATAAATATATTCCCCGTGGGTTGTCGGTTTGTGATTCCTTATGATATCAAGTTAATTCATTTCTGTTCCGCCTTAAAAAGACTTATTTAATCAATCTATTTTTATTATTTAATCTAATATTTTATTTTGTGAAATGTCTGTTATCGTTGTAAATACAATTTTGGTCCCCTTATATTTATATATATAGTAACAGATTATTATATATATATATATATATATATATATATATATATATATATATATATATATATATATTGAAAGAGAACTTCTTCACAGCTTGCTTATTTTTGGCTTCAACACAAAATCCAAAACCCATTGGTTTGTTCTTAGTTAAGCTTTGCTCACATTTTCTAGAACAAGAATCTTCGAAAAACAAAGATCGATGTATTAAAAACTATACATATCGATTGTTTAAGCTACGTGACACTACGTGGGTTAATTAGTTATGGTTCTTCTGGCTCGATCAAATTTTTTATAAATGATCAAACAAAAATATATAGCTACATATCGATACAATAAACGAGTTCTTGTTGTTTGGAAATTCTCTGGGGGCCAAGGGCTCTAACTTTAAAAAGGCCTTTTTGGGCCTTGGTTTCGTTTTATTTTGGAGTGCTTAGAAATGGAGAAATAAGGTATCTCACGTGGTTGATTCAGAGGTAACTGCGATTTAACAGGAAGACCTCTTCTCTCATATACAACACTCTTCGAGATTATGGTTCCAAAACAGATCAAAACGAATAGATTGGTCGTGTTGGGTCTTTAATCCACTAGATTGTTGTATTAGGCTTTAAATTGTATCGGTTGGATTTTTTTATAATATTAATTTTGAACAGGTTAATAAGAACCAGAGTATTAATGTTCTAAATGTGACAATAGTGGTATTATAAATACAAAATATGTAACATTTTTAAATTGGCCTAATCGTACGTGAATTCGGTAAGTAATTATTTTACATAATTAATAGAAAATGTATTCTAGTTATTAATATATATTATGAAATTTAGTGTGAAATGAAGTTATAAAAATAAGAAAGAAAATAAATAAAATAAATAAAATGTTAAAAGGTTTTAGATAATGATTCCAAATATATTTCCGTTAGTTGAAACGGGTAAATAGTTGTTAGGTTGTAAGTTGAATAGGAAAACAAAATACCCGATTTAAATTATTTAACCCACACAAAAGTGGTTCCTCCTTTCTTTGGCAAAAACGTATACACACACATTACACCTCCTTGTATGTGTTCTTGCCATCATTTGAAGAAACCTCCAAGAGGCTTTATGTTCTAGCTTTGATTCCTTATTTTGTTGTTGATTGCTATATAATCAATGTCTTTTTATGATCCATGACTTGTTCTTGGCTTCTTGCTTAGAAAATCCCAAACTTGAAGTTATAGGGTTCATGTTAGAATTGGGTATATGATAAATTGAAGGTGTTTTTTTTTATTTGGCATGTTTTATGGCTAGTTACGTTGAAATTAGTATTAAAGTGATATTTTTTTTTGAAAAGCAGCATTATATTGATATATACCAAACATTATATTACAAGCCAAAGCCAATACAAGGTGTATTGCTTAGAGAACAAAAGAAACTGTTACACCCCTAAATGAGGCCAAAATTTTAGCCCAATTAGAGGTTTAACAGCTAATACTTAATACCTGTATATACGATACTAACAAGAACTAGTAGAACATCCTTACAGTCATCTTAAATCTGGAATAACGTAGGGGTTTGATAGCCAATCTGACCATAGTAAGAGTTTCCCCTTTGAAGTGCGAAACTTTAACCATTGGAAAAGTATAAGCTGGATTTCGAACGCTCCATTGTGTGTCACGAATAGCATTGTTGAACATGACGTCATTCCTATGTTTCCAAACGTAATAAGCTATCGTTCTTACGACGATTTCCCAAAGATTACGGATCCAAGGTGTAGATATTGCATTATTTGCTGTTACTAATTCCGTAACTGATGATCCAGCAGCGTAGTTAATGCCCCACCATTTATGAATTGAAGCCCAAATCTCCATCGCATGTTTGCAAGAGAAAATGGCGTGATTTACGGTTTCAATATCGTTTTTGCATTTTGGACATAAAACCGAGCCAAGATCAATTCCTTTGATATCCAAGTTGACGAGAGTGGGTAAACGATTGCAATCAAGCCTCCACGAGAAAACACAAATCTTTTTGGGCACCAAGTTGGACCAGAACGTACTTGTATTATGTAGAGACTGAGCATGATTGTTTTTGTCCATCAGCTCACGCAGCCATTTTACCGAGAAGGTTCCATCTGATGTTCCCGAGCATATCCATCGATCTTGTATTCCTTCTTTTATTTCGACCGTACCCAAGAGTTTGAGTAGAGCATGGTGTTCGGTCTGCACTATTCCAAATAGAAGTCTTTGATGTGTTTATGTTGATGAAGCTTAAAACTCCATTAATGGAGGTATATGAAGAGGATGGTAAGTTGGGGCTTCAAGAATCGATGCCTAGATGCGTTGTTGATGTTAGTCATAGTTTATGTAAAGTTTATAAATGCTTTAGAAATGATAGAAGTCGATTTCCATATTTCAAAATGGGTTTTGAAGTGTTCTGGAGGCTGCAGGAAACAAACAAAAACAAAACAGGTGTCGTCTGCTGTTTGGACACGAAAGCGTCATGTTCCGCTCCCGTGTACATTATGTGTTTATTCGTTTTGGCTACAAATTGTATGACGTCCTTATATTTTATTGTCGATTCTTGTATGATTGTATGGTATACAAGAGGTGGCCTGATGATGAATGTTATATATGAAGATATATGTGTTAATTACACTCTTTAAAGCATGAATGTGATTTTAATGAACCATATACATGTGTAGTTGATTCCTACATGTTGCAAAATCACATATGAATAAAATGGTTTTGGATGTATTTTATGATCAATACATGAGTTAGGCATGTTGAGTGCATTATGATCCGTTTATGAAATAACTTGGTTATTGGAGTTATTTGGAATTTGATTCTAAATATTAATAATGGTATGCTTGGTACTCTTGAGGACTAAAAGGACCCCAACACACTATATTTGCCTTTTTATATTTCTACGGGTGAGTACCGGTTAACATTAGTATCACAATAATAATGTTATACAATATAATGAACATTAAGACTAAAGGATGATATATTTTTTATGTTTTGTTGGATTGTGATGTGATATGATTCGATATGCACACATTTAAAGACTTGAGTAAACCAAATGTGTTAGTGTCGACACTTTATTGTTGTTGTTTGGGGCCAGCTGAGTCTGGATCTAGTTGGGGCCTTGTGCCACCAGCTATGATGTACGGTGATTCATCGGCCACGAATCTTATGTTCTGTAGAACGTTCGTCCCTCAACTTGATGATGACGGGCTCTCAGTTTCCCACTGATCCCGAAGGGGTGAGTTACCCGATAACGCAATGGTGGACCACTATCCGCTTATCCACTGGCGCGATTGATGTATTCGGTTTCCCCACTATTGATCATTGAGCCGGGTTCGCAACCTCGCAAGAGGTGACTCCTGTTGATTACACCGATGCATCGCGAGATGTTAGGGTAGACTTGTTTGCTAACCCTTTCCATGTATCTTCCTATGTGCAGGTAACTAGTTGTGTTGGTGACGACGAGTGCTTTTCTATGGTTAAATTACCGGTTTTTGGGCAACACATTTGCTCATGCTTTTGGTTACTTTATTTGTATTTTGTAATTGTTGGCCGATATTTGGTAACACCAACAGTCTTCTTTTGTAGCAACGTTTATTATGGGTTGTAAATATTTAAGTAGACATGCGATGTTTCCGCTATGTCGGTCATACAATATTTTGATAAAACATGTTATGAAAATGTTATATTTACAAACATAATCATACAGTTTAGAAACTCGAATTTAAATAAAATCGTAATGTTACAAAATACAGTGAGAAGATTAACATATATATGCATCCGTCCCTCCAATCTTTGTATTTAAATAAAAACGCTTGCAAACCTTTTAATATAAAATATTTATATAAAATTCGGTATCACAAATTTAGAATATGCCACGGGTTCAAATGCTTGCTCTCAATATTCAAGTCTTTTAAAGTGTTGATTACATAAATAATGATTTATACTTAACTAATTAATCACGTGTGGTAAAAAACAAGTGTTTTCTTAAAATCCAATAATTGAAAAAAAAATAAAAACAAAAGATTACAATCCATTCTTTTTGTTTTTACCAATATTTTAAAATGTCCAATAACTTAAAAAAGTAAAAGAATATGCGATACTAATTATCAATAGAATATAAAAACGAGGGAAAAACTTTGTACTGATTACAAAAATAGGTTTTAATTAATTAAAAATCTTTTGAGATAGTTATTTGAAGAGTAAATTGTATCAAAATTAGCTTTGTTTAAAGACTTTAGTTAATAAAAATGTATCTAACTTATCACGTTTTGCTATTGTATATATTAGATCTTAAACTTTTTTATTATATGTACCGGACATTTAATTGTAGCTAGTGTGTGTATTGAACATCCGATTGTATGTACTAAACTTATACCATTTTTTTCTTTTTTTAATGTATCCAAAATACATACACTAGTAACAAATTAAAAGTTCGATACACATAATAGCAAAACATGACAAGTTGGAAACATTATTACTAACTAAAACCTTGTTAAAACTAATGTTTTTATTTTTTATATACCAAACTTTTTAAAATATATTCTTATATGCATTTTATATCCAACTATTTTACATGCGTGATGCCATCGTGTATAACATATTATTTAGTTGAGGTTTGTTTTGTTATCTAATATAACGTTATGAACATACAAAATGGATATTACTAACTTTGTAACCGAACTTAATGACAGAGGGTTATAGCTATAGTTCATTATTTAGTTTAATTCTACAGAGAAATGTTCAATATAGTCCATACTTATTGCATAGTCCCGAGAGACTAATCTTAGCCCTTAGATCAGCCCATCAATGGTCCAGATTGAATTTTAAAAATTTGGCGGAGTGGCATTTTCGTAATTAACATGTAATGATTTTACCATCACATGTGATTTTATAGTGAATCACATGTGATTTTATATTGAATCACATGTGATTAAATATTAAAATTTAAGACTATGTTTTTTATATGGACTATATTGAACACAACTCTAATTCTACATTGTAATTCAAAACATTGTCTCTTCATTTATTGTTATCAACATATATTTTTTAAAATCCTTTGTCCATCATCCAAGACTAGAACTCACGGCCTAGAATTTTAAAACGCATTCTTTAAACTTTTATACAACTAGTTCAAGACCTTTTGGTTTAGGAGTCTCATTTGGGTTAAATTTTGGTTTTGTCGAACTATTCCTTATCAAGGGATATTATATTTTGCTTTCTCTCTATTTTGATCGGTTATTTAAGCTTATAAGCATCCAGGATTTGCTACTTTCTTATTGTGAATTATTATAGTGGTTAACTTGTTACTATCAGTTGCAAAGTGGATCAAAGGATTATGATCGATCTCTTATCCTAAAGGGGTTAAAGTAAAGGATTTTATATATGCAAACCATTAGATGAGTGGATATTCATTATCAATAGACTCGACAATATAATTTGTTTTGTCTCGAAGGTCAAGCTTTCGCAGACGATTTTTCCTTTGTCTCTTCGTACTGTAAGGGAGAAAGTCATTGGATTCATCAATTGTCCAGATTTAGTTTGAAGGGTTAAAATTAAAGGTTTAATTCGTAGAAAGAAATTGAAGTTACTAGTTAAAAGGCAACGAAGATATAAGATGCTGGGTTATCTGATGGTCTCACAAGCATGTTGCTCAAAGTTGAATTTGGCTGATAGGTTCTTGCAAGGTTAAGGGGAAACGAAAAAGGAATAGGATTGCCAAGCTTTTTAACTTCTTCTTGCAAGAAAATATACTTCACAACTTACCTATGGGCCATGCATGGTTATGACTTATGAGATGGATGTACAATTAAAGCTATGTTCAATTTGACGGGGAAACAATTACAAACTATTTTTCTAGTATGACTGTATGAGTTATGACTATGTGGACAAAATTCCCATTAGGTATAATAGCTCTATGTCTTGATTTTTAATTTTGCATATAACTGCATACTTTTGTTCGTCTCCTCATATGTTGTAACGGGATATAATTCAGATATGGAAAACTAACATTCAAACAAAATTATTAAAAATAAAAAAATTAAATATTTAAGATGTTTGAGTTTAAATTAACCGGCTATAATTCAAACCAGAAAATACTAATTCAAACTAATCCAACCGAATAACCATCAGGTTGATTGGTTTGGGCCCCACAAAACCAAAAACATTTTTTTATAAAAAAAACACATACAAGATTTACAATTAGTCACATTCACTTGGCATTTTATCACGAGACCGCCAAACTTATATAAAGCAGGTGCATTTTCGTATCCCTTCATTGTAATAGTATTATGTTAGGTCATACTCATATAATACTTATCTATACTAATATATAAAGCAACACACACACACACACACACTCTCCTAAAAGTATTAATCTTTTAAATTTTAAGTAATTTAAAATTTCTAACTTACCTCTCATTTACACATAAAAGGAAACTATTGAATACCTTTTAATAACTAAACTTGTCATAAAAAAACAATGTTTAAAAATATTAAGTCAATACAAATTAATTTCAAATTATAATATATTAAACAAATAAAAATATTAAATAAAAACCTCTATAGAAATATTATTTTAAATATTCTATAAAACTAAATATATATTAATTTAAGTTTAGAAATTTCGGATAACTAAAACTCATAAACCTGATAACATGTAACCTAAAACTCATAAATCTGATAACATGTAATCGAAAACCCAGTATAAATTAGTTATTATCGTCGCATTGCACGAGTTACATGCTAGTAAATAGTAAATACGTTTTTGTTATTTAAATACTTATTAAAATAGTTGTGAATGTGATATCGCAAGGTGCACATATTTTTTTTCCCCATGAATAATAAGAGAAAATTTGTTGTAATTGCTCTAATTTTATATTTTTATAGGGAGGAAAGGATCACGTTAAATTCGCTTATAAAATAGCACACAGGATATGCTGAGCTGAGTGAGGAAGTGACTAACTGATTCACTTTCCATCTCACCCCCTCGGATTCAGCCGGAAAACTACCCATTTCTGCCGGATAATTTCTGATTTCTGCCGGAAAAAATGTTTGCCGAAGAGAATGGTTTACATGGAGACCCAAGGATTAAGGCCATATCAGATGCCATTAGAGTGGTTCCCCACTTTCCAAAACCAGGTATTTTTTCCTTGTGTTTTCACTCGGGAATTTCGTCGAACGCTTTGTGGCCTGCAATTTTAACTCGGATTACTTTTGTAGGGATAATGTTTCAAGATATAACAACGCTGTTGTTAGATCAGAAGGCCTTCAGATACACCGTTGATATCTTTGTCGATCGTTATCGAGACAAGAAAATTTCGGTTGTTGCTGGTATAATTTTGTTTATTTTATCTCTCACACGGTCGCACACTTTCATGCGGTGATGCTCTCACTGTAAACTGGTGTTTGTTGTTTATTTTCTCTCTGTAATTTACGGGGAGATAACGAACACTTCAGCAGTTCGTCTTTTCTGTTTGTATGTGTAGATCAGTGCGTACGTTGGACAGCCTTTTACTATAGGATTTTTATATTATAATTTTTTCTTCTTGTGATTTCTGTCTAGGGAGTTTGAACTCGAAACATAATTTTCGTTCGATAAAATCCTTGAGGAAACTAGGGTTCTTATCCTTCAGGTATATAGTGGAGTAATTAAGTGTTTTGCTATATTTGAGGTCAAATTCTTGCAGGTTATTCTTCAAACTGAAGGTCATTTTTTTAGAACCCCTGTTGGTGTTCAAGAACACCGGCAAATCTGCGTTGTCGCTCCGGTTTATTCATTTTGGATTTTTAAATTAAAGTACCAGTCAGTAGTAAAATATATCATGTCTAACGTTTGACCTTTTTGGTCAAACCAATTAACTATTAATCAAAGATTATTCCCTCTGTACCCAAATCTAAACTTTGTGCAGGTTCTTGCTTCAGTTTCTATCTTAGAAATCACACATTTTCGACTTAATCTCATCTTATGTTTATGGCTTATAAGCACTTTAAAATAATGATCTACCAATCTGCTTATTAAAAAAAGTGCTTATTTCACCACAAGCAAATATGCTCTAAACACTACAAAGTGTTTTTTTTTTCCTTTAGAAAACAATAAGCCAAACCCCCTTAAGACCCCCCTTCTTTTTTCCTCCCTGCTTATGAAGTATAGTCTTAAAAATAGTGCAATGTAGTAGTATAATACAAAGAGTGTACAGTTTTGCATACAATATTACAATCAAGAGAGGACTGAAAAAAAGAATGTTTTTATTTTATTATAATCCTTATTAATTTGTCATTACGTTAACTCTGTTCTAACAAAAGAAAGAAGTTTTCAGACCCAGTTTTTCTGGCTTGATATTGCAGTAGACAAAATGGGTCATTATTACTTCCGTCAGCTTTGGAATTAAGTATTTAGTTCCAATCTATTGTTCTATTATAATTTTCCGCCCTCAGATTTTTTAGGAATGAATAATGTGATACGTGGACCCTATCTGTAACTCTTCTTGTTTAGAAAACACAGATTATGTAGCATATCAACATCCAAAGATTGCATGTGGATTGTTGTTCCTTGTTCGAATGTGAAATTAATATATTAATAACCGTAGATTAGGTATGGATTAGGGACAATTTTGAAGTGACAGGTAATGTTAGTATTTAGTTCGCCTACTATAGCGACAAAATGTCATTAGCAGTTACAGTAACCTTACTGGTTGGTTCCTAATTTATGGTTCCATACTTCCATTATCCTTTTCCCTTCCTAAGATTTTTTATGTAATACGTGGGACCCGTTTTCTAGCCATTGATTATGTAGCATATGGGCATCAAATTTCATATTCACATTTCTGTATTACTGATTGGATAAGGATTAATGACAGGAGATTTTGCAGTGACAGCTAAGCTGATATCAATAAGATTATGGCCGTACTTATATCTTTGTTTATTTATTTACTAGTTCTTTATTTGATAATAATCATAGTTCTTATGTCTAATTACCTTGCATGGTGACTAGTGACCAGTTAGACTCGTACTCTGTATAAATAAGGCCTTCAAATGTCACAGGATTCTTAACATTAACATTATTTATAATCCTTGAATGAGCTTTCTCTTTGTCCCTTCTTATTCATGATTGTTGTTTACTCACTTTAAGATTCTAATATACAGGAGTTGAAGCTAGAGGATTCATATTTGGCCCTCCAATCGCCTTGGCTATTGGAGCCAAATTCGTTCCACTGCGCAAACCAAGAAAGTTGCCAGGTAGCCATTGTGGATTATTAAATGTGTTTCCAGCATCACAACATGAGCTGGTAATACATCCATGGATATATCATCAACTTAAGTTTTTATACAAGACTAGAGGCGGCATTTTCTACTAATTACTATATGAATGAGTCAGTTTTAGGTTTTTTTTTTTAAAGGTACAGTTTTAGGTTATTTTATTATCTCTAACGGGTAAAAGAAAAGAATAGAAAAGCTGAAGGTAAAAATGATACATAACTAATGGGTCAAAAGGTACTTTCAATGCTTTGTTAATCATATTCATTCAAGAATAAACTTGTTATTTAATGAATGTAAATTTTGTAAACGGCGGGTCACTCCAACACGAACTGAATCTTACTGACACGTACAAGAATTACCGGGTTTAACGTGTTACCAAACCTGCCTGACCCACATGCTTTACCTCCTATAAACAAGACAAGAAAAAAAAATCTTCTTTTAAATTATCTTATGATAGGCAGACTACAGTGCTCCTAAGTTCAGGGGAAAAAAATCAGACAGTGGTGTAGCTGGTGCTTCCCTTGTGTACATATTATTATTATCATTCGATACACAGGCATTTTTTTTCCCACCCACCATCAATGAAATGAAGCTGTTTCTTACTTTCTAACATTGGCAATAGTAGTTTCTCTAAGGGGGTGTTTGATTTAACTTAGATTCCTGGATTATGAGCTTATTAGAATTTTAATAAACTTATATACCAATTTTTTCGAGCTGATGAGCTTATCACTTTAAGCTTGTGGCTTATTAATAGGCTCACGTGTATAAACCATACACCCCCTAACTGTAGCTCATTTATATACCATTTTTAATTTGATAAGATCACATGTATAGTCTAAACTTGGGATTTATCATGTATGCAAATGTGTAGGTGAAGTGATATCTGAATCATATGTTCTTGAGTATGGTACGGATTGTCTAGAGATGCATGTTGGAGCGGTGCAGCCTGGTGAGAGCGTGTTGATTGTAGATGATCTAGTGGCTACAGGAGGGACCCTCTCTGCAGCTATAAGGCTTCTGGGTAAACATAATTTTGAATTACATTCATTCATACTCAAGGGGATCAAAGTAATAATAATACATCTTTCAACATGTTTCTCTAGAGCGTGTTGGAGCTAAGGTTGTTGAATGTGCATGTGTTATTGGGCTGCCACTGGTGAAGGTAAAGTTTCTTTTTCCTTCTTAAAGCAGTTTACTAGTTTTTATTCGAGGTGACAAAATGAGCTTGTCGGGGCTCAAAACAAGTGCTTTTTGTACGTGTTTTACCTGACATTCCTTTTGTTTGGTATAAGAATGATAAACAACTTATAAAGATGCACAAAAACAATAAGAACACAAGCATTTACGTGGTTCACAAAAGTAATCATCCTACGTTCACGGGCCAACTAGAGATATTTTATTATTACCATAGAATACAAAGGATTTCTGCAAGTCTGCCTCTTCAATTAGGTTTACAGAGATACAAGGATATATATTTATAGACAACTGTTGGTCTAAAATGCTCGTGGGCCAGGGCCCACAAGCCCATGACTTCACAATTCGAGCACAGGATGTCAACAAGTTAACGGGCAGACGAATCCCCATAGTGGCAATAGAGTTTCTATTCAATAAAGTCCATATAAAAAATATAGACCTAAAATTTTAATATTCAATCACGTGCGATTGTAAAATCATCACATGTTAATTACGAAAATGCCACTCAGCCCAAATTTTTAAAATTCAATCTGGATCATTGATGGGGCTGATCCAAAGGCTAAAATTAGTCCCTTAGGACTATGCATTATGTATGGACTATATTGAACATTTCATAGTGGCAATAAGGCCAAAAGGGTAGATTATGATGCTCCACAATTTTAACAAAATTAATTTTTTGAATGGTACTAGTAAAGTAACATTTTTGAAAAAATCATTTAAGAGGTCTTATGCATTAGAAATACAATGCGTGAGTGTGACCTTCAACCTAATTGGTATTTTACCATATAAGATGGTTCTTTTGTTTTTTATTTATTTATCATATCCATTTGGCCTGTTAGGCTGGTAGAGAGAAAACCTTACTTGAATTGGTTCATTTTGTCATCTCTAGTTCTTATTAATCTCTAGTTATCATCTGTGGTTAAAGCCGCCTACCCATTTATTTACGTATATCTAAAATAAACACTCGTGTTGACTTATGATGGTTTTATTGTAACAGGGTAATTGGAGGCTTAATGGGGTACCGCTTTACGTCCTTGTGGAGCCTCGCTTGGATGACCTGGTATTTGCCCCTTTTTCTTTACTTCCTTGCTAAAAAGTTGTATACTTGACATCATGTGTTTGGTCAACAGGAATGTAGCTTATGAGATGCTGCAGAACATGATGTTAGAGCAACACTTGGATGGTGGGCTACCAATACCATGTTTTAAGCCCCCACTGGCAGTCTTACGAGGTTGTTCTGGCTGATGCTGCTGTTGTTGTTGTTGTTACAAACCCGTGTTACTTTGGACACCGTGTAATTTTTAGGTTTTTGGGTTATTAGGTGTTTTTTCCCCATTGGTTAGGTGAATACATTACTTTAATTGAATCACAACTCAGATTTATGGAATACACACCGTTTGGTGATTTTGTGGGGTGTTTAAATCTGCTGATTTTGGTTATTTGGGTCCTGGTCATTTGATCAACTCACTGACCAACTAAGCCGATTAAAATCACCTAAATTACCTCTGTTAAATGTTTTGGTCATTTGATTAAATGTTCGTTTAAGCTGAATGTGTTTTATGGTACATGACCGCCTTAAGTTATAATGTCCTTACTAACCTTTACGTCATCACCAACATTAACTTCCACATAATCAAATATATAAAAAAAAATCTTTCCCCTAGGTTTTGCTAGTCATTTGGATGACGAGAAGCACCACACAACGAAGAGGTGGTTGAGTGAACAACGAACAAAATTGATGGTGTCGAGCGAGCTCGTCATACACCACGACAAATGTCTGAAGGAAAACCGATGTTTTTAATTGTCATTTAGAGCCCCAACATTATTTTGATATTTGAACAAACTAATAATTTATATCGGATATTCATTCGTTGCCGTATGCAATGGTGTTGCAAAAATCAAAAAACTGAAAAGCTGATTCGAAAAAACTCTCTCTACTGAAATATGAATATAGGTTGAGCGAGTTCACTTTTTATTTGTTCCGGTTTGGTTATTTAAACGGAATAAAACTTCACTTTGTAGATTTCGTTACAACTTACAATTTAATAATTTACAGACGGATGGTTAACCGAAAAACTAAAAAACAAATTGATTTTATTTTAATACTAAGTACTAACTTAAACGCCATTTTGACCAACTTTTGTGTTTAATTCGCATATCAAGGCGCCAATGGGGTTTAGCCCATTTGTTAAGGCGTCCTCTTCCTCGCAAGAGATTGAGAGATCAAATCCTGCTGCACGCAGTGGTTGGTGACTTTTCCTTAGGGGTTTCCTCCATAGAGTGAAGGTGTGGTGCTCTCCACCAAGCAATTCGAATCCACACTGGAGAGGCAGAGAAGTGTTGTAATGTTGTATAACTACGCACTTTTTTATTAATTAATTAATTAAAAATTAATAATAATAAAACTCTTATCAAATTACTCATGATGTCTTCTTTAAAAAAGCGTCCAAGGAGTATGGTTTCACACCTTAACTCACGTAAACCTGTTGAATAAACCACGAAAATTAATATGAGCAACATCTTAAATAAAATAAATTGAGACATGGCATATAAATATATATCTTTTGGTCTAATAAATGTAAGTAACACATAAATGCTTGTCTTTCTAAATATAGAATTAGCTCATAATTAACGACTTATTAACAAGTTTTAATGCGTAGGATAATGTTATTTTACTAACAGAGAAAACCAAATTAAAAAACCGTTTAATGCATATTTTTAGTATCGATTTATGTTAATAAAAAACTTATAATTCGACAACCAAATATTTTAGTTATTATTATTATTTTTAATTCAAATAATTTTAGTAATTATTATATTATCAATTCAAATTATTTTAGCTACCATTATATTATCAATGCAAATTATTTTAGTTGTTATTATCATTATTATAAAATAAAATTAAATTCATCTATTACAAACTCAAGCTTTACTAATTTGTAACATAGCTTTAAAAATATTGTATGTTTAATGGATAAATTAAATTGATAAGGGAAAGAAAACTCTCGTAGAAAGAACAAAAGAAATGTTGTCACCCACTTGAAAGTTTCCCCGAATTCAAGCAAACACGCGCCAGGCCTCCAATCCGATCCATATATGCTAGCTTTCCCCATAATCCACCGCTTTCGTCCATCCCTCCTTACCCATTTCGCTATAAATACCCAGATTCTAAATCTTCGCTAAAGTTAAATCTCTTCTCTGTCCCTCACGCCACCGCTTGCAAAACCCTAACCCTAAATAGGATCTGTTTATTGCAACACCTTCTGCTGCTTATCGGATCGGATTTATCGTAATTTTTTCGGAGGTGCACAATAGGATCTGTGTCTGATTTCACACTACAAATGTCTGCGATTGTGTGTGGGAAGCGATCTTTCTTTGATGAATTATCAACGTCACCGGCTTCTTCCTCTCCTCCGGTTGCCAAGAAGCTTCGTTGTTCTTCGACTTCTCCGGTTCGGCTTTCACCTTTCGCCAACTCGCCGCCGTCCTCTGCCCTCCTCGATCAGCTCCAGGCTGTTTTCCCTAACATGGACAAGCAGGTTGTTTTCTTTAGTGGTCGATTCTTGATTGTTAATTAGAAGACATAAAGCAAATTGTATTCCGTAGAGGTCAAATCGTTCTGTAATTGTATATTATTTATTTTGGGGTTTCTCTAGGCTGGTTGCTTATAAATCAATTTCTCGTTTACAATATACAAAATATTTAATTCATCCGTGATACTGGTCATTGCGTGAATTTCTGAGTGTTGCGTGTGGTTTACTTTTTGTTCATATTAGAGCGTATGTCAACCATTTCTTTTGTTTCTGGCATGGACAAGTGATATTTTTCGTCAATTGCTTACGCAATTACATGTAATCGTCTCTCTGCATGTATTTGTGTTTTTTGGGGGATTTGCTGCTGGCTTTATTGCTTCCTGGTAACATAAATGACGGTTAATGTTCTTCAATCATTGAACTTGCTTTTTATCGGCTTAGAAGCCAAGATGAGAAGTTATGGTATATGTAGGAGTGTGACTGGCAGTTTTTGTTCTCTAGAATGCGTGAAAGGGTCAAACAAGTTAAGTATTTTGCTGCTCGGTTATTGTAAATTTTTTAATGCAGTTATGATGTCAATGTTGCATTTGAATGTGTTTTGGTGTCTGTTACTTAATCAATTGAGCTTCGTTGTTGCTTAATCAAGATGGACAGATGGTACAATGTCAACCTTGATAGTTTAGCAGAAAGCATTGCCTGTAAAGCCTGTGTCTTTTTGCATCAAATGTAGAACAGGATATATATATATTTTGACATTCAAGTGTCTATGGACTGAATAATTATTTCAATGCACTTTCAGCTACTGGAGAAAGCGCTAGAAGAGAGTGGAAATGATTTAGATTCTGCCATGAAGAGTCTGAATGAACTTTATCTTGGATACATGGATGGAAACTCAGGTTCTGTCTCATTGTCAAATGCAGGTATGAACAATGACTGTCTGCTATGATTTGAATTGTAGGGTTCGGTCTATGATTAATAAGTTATGCATCCTATATTCCCCTCTAATTGGAATTTTTAGTGTTGCAAACTTCTATAATGGTAAAAAATGTATAAGTGCAAGTTCAAAATTTTAATTGCAAGGAATAGCTCGTCTGTCGTATGGTTTATTCTATTTTTTAGCCAATGGAAGGTGTATACTCTCTATACGTGGACATTTGATTGATTTTTTTCTTCTGTTTATCATATAAATATATAATGAAATGAGAACTTTTTATTTATTAAATTGCAATAAGCATAGCTAATAAGCATGGTTTTTTATGAATGAAAAATCCTTTTTTGCTGCTACAAATGAAGAATGTGTTACTTCAGAAAACACATCAGCTCATGCCAACTCTCCCAGAAGTGGTGCAGAATGGGTTGAACTGTTTGTTACAGAAATGATGAAGGCGACCAGTGTTGATGACGCTAGATCACGTGCCATGAGAATGCTGGAAAGCTTGGAGAAATCCTTAAGTGAACATTCTGGTGGCGAGGCTGCAAAAAGCCTTCATAAGGTTAGTTCCTCTCTGTGTGAGTGTATGTATGCATATACTTGTACAGACCCATGTACTACACGGTTTGCCATTTTAAAATGTAACAATTATTTAGAATCTACTTAGTAAAACTCTATTTATGTGTTCCACACCTCCATGATCTACCCAATATTTACCTCTAGAATCAAGCAACTTTTGAAGGATAATTTGGGCGGCACCAAGATTGTGCGCTTTCATGGTTATCACTATTCTGTAACAAAGTCACTAAAAATAAAAAAATATAGTAAACTGATGTTGCAAAATCTGAAGTACAGTTTTGAAGTCTAACTATTACCTTTGAACTGTAATTATGATATGAAATCTTTGAATATTCAAAAGAGTGACAATTGCATTTAGATACTTCCACGTAAGTGACAGCATTTGGTGTTTCAAAATTTTTAAAGTTTAATAAAATGCAGTTCATTTTCCGAGTATGAAAAGCAGCAGATTCTACTTCCAAAGGCCAAATGTATATCATTTTCTTGTTATAGGAGGGTGAAAGGCTGAAAGCCATCAATTGTGGTATAGAGTAAACTACTACCATAGCTGCCCTTTTTATATACGATCAAAATACCACTTGCCATTGAAAGAGAAACTACCTGCATGGTCTTCAAATTGATATTTACATTACAAGAATATACATCAGATAATTTGATGCCTAAAGATCGGTATATTTACATCTTGAGCTATCTTACATACTTAAACCCTAAATTCATGATTTAACTCAATAACTTCGAAATCAACTTACAACCATGGTGAAAGTTATTGGTAGAGCATAACTTTGAACATATATCCATACATGACAAGTCCTTATAGACTCCCCCACCTAGATTCTTTTTTATCCTTCTATCTACGTGGGATGAGTTGTTACAAACCTTCCACTTAAACACGTTAGGCCAACATACCTAAAATTTAAATACAATAGTTTAAACCCTTAATAATATAGAAATAATTTCCAATCCCATGAACTACATTACTGCTATTCATTCACATTACAACATCTAATTGAAGACCAAATAAGTTTTAACTGATTTTATAACTAAAGTAATTCTCAGTGACAATAGTGCAACATCTGTAGAATACCTAGAAGTCTAAAGGCCGAAAATATTCTAAATTTTCATGCTTGAGAGGTAAATTATAAACAAAAGCCTACTATCCAGTTCTAACTTCTAAGTCATGGTGCTATTAACATTGCCAATAACTAAAAGGCACGAGAACATATATATACGTCAATCTTTTTATGCATATAAGCGTCATTATATATATCACTTTCTTTTGACGGGCGTTGACATTAAATTCTTATTTAAATAACAATCCATGGATTATAAACAGGAATAGGATTCGATTTTGAGACTTGAGAGAGAAAACAAACCTACGCAAAGAAAGAAATACATAGCTGTTTCAGTTCAGGTAAGGATATTGCGCAGAAAACCCGAGTGCATTTGACATACTTGAAGATTAAAATTTTAGTAAAAACACACAAAGAGTCCTAAAGATACAAGTGATGTAGACTTCAATATAAACCCAAGAAAAATTAAACCAAATCGTATAAAAAATGGAAACAAAAAGAGAACATGAAGTTTCTTTCAAGTCCTTTATTTAAGATAAAGGGTCATTTATGGCTCTTTTACCAAGACTATTGGATAAATACAATGTAAATAGACATCATAAGCAAATTTCATCTAACATAAATGGGGTTGTTGAAGGAGGGAAAAGAGGAAGACCTCTATTATTACGTGATACGTCAAGCGTATCCTGGTGCAAGTTCCTTGGTACAAAATCTGCCCCAGCCCTTGAATCCAGCCCTTGAATTTTATTCACATAATAAAAGGTCTAGAAAAAAGACAACTTTGAATCACAAACTGGGAAAATTGTATTTAGGATCCCAAAAATGGAGTATGGTGACACAATATCAAACACCAGGAAAATTTGGTCTCCGAGGAAAATGCCGAGGAAAGAAGTTATCGTTAATAGACACATTCTTGATCCCAAGTGCTGAAACTCCTGGAGTATAATCAATCACTCTATCTACCTAATGAAATGAAAACTTACTAACAGCAATCACATAATTAGATAACTAATCTAACAGAAAACAGCATAAGGTGCAGAGTCAGTGAATCAATATACATATCACATAAAATTATAGAATTGTTAAAAAAGGATAAATAAGCATAATGTGAAAAAGAAAATGGATAACCATTCTCTTGGAAAACATGTTTCTAAATTGTCTTTACGCAAAAAAAAAAAAAAGTTTCTAAATTGTGTTTTACTAAATGATTGCATCAGGAAAACATGGTTCTAAAGGAACAAATTGAAATTCTCCTGAAGGAGAATACAATACTGAAACGTGCTGTAGCTATTCAACATGAACGCCAAAAAGATTATGACGGGAGCATGCAAGAAGTCCAACACTTGAAGCAGTTGCTGTCATTATATCAGGAGCAGCTGAGGACGCTTGAGGTCAGAATTCCAATGTTGACTATCATTGTTTCTTAATACCAACTAACGATATATGATATTTCTTCTTCAAAACATAGTGATTTGGGTTAGTGACTGATTCATAAAATTAACAAATAAGTATGGGTTTAATAAGGATTTTGTGGTATGGTAATATACACAGGTGAATAACTATGCATTGAAAATGCATCTGAAGCAAGCTCAAGAAAGCAACTGTATCCCTGGTCGTTTCCACCCGGACGTCTTTTAATATGATTGATGAATGAATATTATAATGGTGGCTAGGCAGATGAGCTAGATGGCAGTCAGCATTCGATATACAGGTATTCTAGATACAATATTGTTTGTTGTAAGGTTGCATTTGGCGTGTAAAGGCATGTAGATTGTAAGCTTTATATCTTCTGTAAAACATTGATTAAAAGGTGGTTGGTTAGTTGGATAATTTAGAGGACAAGACCTCTGTTAAATTTCTTATATGATGTTAGAGTCTTGGTCTTTTAGTATATGATCAGTGTTTGTTTTGTGTCAAATTAGTTGCTCTGCAATGCAAGTTCCGTTTCTGTGTGGACTTCAAAGGTTTTCTATCATTGTGTTCTAGTATAGAATCGCTTGTAGTTTCCTTCATACACACAAAGATAAAAGCTACTTGCATTACATGATGTCTCTTTTTTACCCTCAAAATGTAATGGCAAGTCTGATAACTGATAATAATTGCTCTTAGGTGCATTATAGACACTTTCTAGACTTCTTGTAAGCTTGGAAATTGGGCTTTAATTTAGAGTGCAGCTGAATTTAATTAGGCTCTTACGAACCAAGGAATTGGCCTATAATAAGAATGATTGCTTTAATGGTCAATTGTGACGTAAAACCAGTCGCCGATGTCTGTTGTTGAACTCTAAGTCATGTCCCACTCTTGTCGATTTTGAAGTTGCAACTCCTGCAAAAATCGAACTCCAAACCGCATCCTACTGCTGTTGATTTTGAAGTTGTAGCCCTTTTAAACTCGAAATCTAAGTTCAAAGCTGAAATTTGTGCATCTACGTTCAAAACTGGACTTGTAAATACTATTCTAAAGGTAACTCTTGACTGGAAACACACACTAACAGAGGAGCTTGTAAGTGGTTCTACTACTTTACGTAACTCATTGAATAAGTACAAGAGTTTAAGTTGCTTCCTCTATTTAAACTAGTAATTAGTTACCAATTTTCTGCTTAGATAAGCTGACACATGCTCAAACACCTGTAACTATTATAGACAAAATTATTAATTTGTCCTTGTGGTTATAACGGACACGTATAATGTTGGAACTTGGATTTCGATTTTAAACTAATGTCTCTTTTGTTTGTTGTTGACTTCTTGTTGGAACTTGGACTTTGAGTATGGTTTCATGAGCAATATTTTTGATTTCATAATTTGTTGTAGTGTCAATGTAATAACTATAGTTTTAGATGTATTTTCAGTATTCATAAACATGTAGGTACATAATTTTGAAATTTAGAGAAGTTTTGTTATTCAAGATTCAATTCTATAATTTCTATACTTGTTATGATTATAAATTTATAATGTTACTTTTGGAACTCCTTTGAAAATACTTTTGGCTATAAGTATTATAATTGTTAAGATAAAATGTGGGAGGAGGTTAAATTAAAAGTATTTGGTCAATATAGGACGTGTCAGGTGTATGATACGAGCGCATCACGCTTTATGCATCACACCTTGACTTCCAGCCCCTCAATGCTTCATAGCGTCTCGCACCTTTTTAAACCAAGAGAAGAACGATTATTCATTTGCATTTCTGCAATATATACGTTCTGATTACACGTGTAGTGGGTGTGTGCCCATTTTCCATAGCTTCATATGAAATTAGGCTCGCCTAACAACACCCATACTCTTATTAGTTCCTACCTGCTGAGATTGGTGTTTAGGCCAAACGTATGGCCATCGGCTTTCTCTCGGGTTGGGATGCCATGTCATCCGGTTCCCACCCAAACACCCATACACTCAATCGGGTTGGGACCATTTCGGTTTCCTTCCACCGATCAACCCGCGATGCTTTTTTTTTTCTTTTAGTTTGTTTTATGAGTGGGTAAGGTGATAGAAAATATTTTAGGTTAATTTGAGTTGAAAGTTGGGTGCTACTTAGGTTTTGTGTTGAGTTTGGGTTGGAAAAAAAAGCTGATGTGACTTTGGGTTGGTTTGAGTTGAGAGAAGACACTATCCTTATAAATATGAATGTGGTATAACTAATCATCTTTCCAACAAGAAGCCTCTTTTCAAGGAATGGGTTGATGAAGGAGACGGCATGAAGATAGGGTGGTCATCACACGCGTGTGGAAAAGATAAGAACTACGGTTTTAAATTTCGATCCTGATCATGTATAACTTTTATTGGCAAAGATTTATGTAAATATAAGTTTTATGAATAAGTAAACGTTAACGGAAATGTAGTTTCAAAAATTGGTCCGACGTGTCAAAAAAAACTTTTAACTAAAATTAGATTGGGTTTTGGGATCTTGTGAGATGTTAAATAAGGTGGCTATACCGAAATTTAATTTTTTTAAGTGATATTGTTTCTATATAAACTTACTTGAGGCCTTCTTTGGACCTAATTACTTTATGGTCATGTAGAGTGGTTTTGGCATATCTTCGGTATGCATATGAAGTATGAGTGATGTGGTATTAATGTGAACATTAAGTATGGGAAGTATGAGAGAGGGTATTCTCCATGCTCTTAAAGATTAACTCGTCAATATAAGTGATCCTACTTTCTTTACTATTTGGTAATTATGAAAATATTTGAGAAATGGTACATGTGATAGAAATTGAGAAGCCTTTGTTTAAATATGAGGTTAAAAGCATATTCATGAATTTTGTTGTAGTGGGTAGCGTTTCTATTTGTATTTGATTTATGATCTTTATGCATGGTGAACATACTCGATAGTAAGGTGAAAATTATATATTCACTAGTGCGATCATGGAACCCTAAATTCATAGATAAAAGATAGGCATACTGGGCAAATGGCCTGGCATGACCTGTCACGGTTTGATTCGTCTATGACTAACTCCTCTTTTTGCTTTGTTGTATCTTATATGTTCGCAATAGAGCCTTTAATTTGGAAGGCATATGATGCATTATAGGCTGTGATATGTTATCATTTTTTGTTGTCGTGAGGTGTGTATCATACAATTCTTCTGATATTGAAATTGTAATATGTTTATTGTCGTCACCATCAGTGTATTGGACAATTAGCTCGACTACGTCTTCTTTTCTTCATGATAGATACTCACGGACTGATCAAGATAGTATTTAGAGAGATTTAAGATATGCTTGGAGACTTTATTTTCTTTTTGAATGAAGCCTTACACTTGAATCTTTATTTTGGGAGAGAGTTGTGAAAATATATATTTTGGTGATTATGGGTAAACAATTTCTAGCTATCAAGTAGATGTTGATCTATTAAATATAACGATAGCAATTCACCCGTTTCAATTCTTGGCTGTTGCATTTTATGATTGGGTAATGGATATTAGAAAAGCTAAATGTGGATCATCCAATCAAATCAAACCAAGAACCATGAAATCTCTCATTCTCACCTATATATATATATATATATATATATATATATATATATATATATATATATATATATATTCTTATTTGAACCCCGCAACTTTATTTTGATGCACAAAGTTAACATCTTAGAGATGGGATTTTGATTTCTTTTATCTTTTTTTATCATTTTAAAGACCTTTCAAAGTTTTTAGTGCTTTAAAAGACATGTATTTGTACGACCTTGTTTGGAATGAATCAGAGCGAGAGGTGTTGCATTTTTTTCTCTAGCATCCTGCTCTGGTTATGTTATACAAAGAAATTTCCGATCATAAAACAAAAGTTAGGGATATGATTATTTTATTGATTGGTATGACTGGATAAACTATTTGAACTCAATGATAATGCTACAATTTTTAAATAAGACCTGAAGTTCTTCAATCTGTTATATGGACTATTTGGAAATTAATAACAAGTCGCAACATAAAGGCTACTTGACTAGTTGCCCAACTAGATTGGTGAACTTTTTTTCAAGTTTTTAGTGATAATCGGAGCGAGTGTTGAGCATCCAGTCTTTCATGTTCAACCCGGGAGTGTTTTTTGTAAAAGCACTTACCAAACGTCTTTACTTGATTCCAAACGGTACCATCACAATGACGAACTTAATGACTAGCGAAGGTATGTTTAGCCTTCTAGCTATGGAGATCCACCAAGGTCGCAATCATTTACTTACGGGTCAACTTCAGATATATCTCAAACATATCAAACAGGTTTGAAAATTACCCGGAAAGTCAGTTGAAACTCCTAAATCTCCTTTATTCAGTGATTTTGATTACTATTATTACCAAAAGACTGTGGTTCAACATTCCATTCACTAAAACAAACTATTATGTACGAATACATTAAGCATGTATGACACATTTGAAGGAGGGTTTCATTGTCATAGTCCATTAGTCCTTCACAGCATTTTCGGCATTTCCTTCTCCCTGTCCTGCAGATTCACACAAAATGCAAACATTATAATGAAGTTTTATGAACCAAAATTCATATAATAATCGCTCAATAAAAGCTACCTCTAATTCAACTTTTTGTTCCAAACATTTGCTAAGCTTCTGCTTCAATTCTGTATTAGATGCTCTAAGGGATTTTACTTCATTAACAAGGATTTTAACATCTGATTCCGATTTCAGTTCCATTCCGTCTTGCTGTTTTCTCAAAAACTCAACCTGTGTTTTGGCCTCATCCAAGTCTGTTTGTAACATTCCATTCTGTTGGAGCGTCTTTGCTGTCACCGATTCTGCGTATGTTCTAGCATCCTGATATGTTCACAAGTTTATTCACAATTTGCTTATCAAGTAAAAAAAGGAACGAATATGACAAAGGGGGAAGGTTTAAATGAGAATGAGAAATTAATTGAGAATGGGAGACTAAATCTTAGCCGTTCATTTTGTAAGTGGAATTCATAGATGGCGAGCGTGGGGGAATCGAGTGTGACAGGAAATATGTGAGGAATTCATGGGTGGGCAATGACATTGAGGGGAATTGGACGGTTAGGATTGAGTCTCCTATTCTCAATTAATTTAAGGTTCTCATTTGAACCTCTCACTATGACAAAGATATACTAAAAAACCTGTTCAATTGTTAATCTCAGTTCAAGTTCCATACACTTTCTTGTAAGTTCTTCCAAATCCAATTGCGTTTGAGTAGCATCAGATGTTTCATTGACACGACCATTAACCATATCAGATGTAATGGATGAACTGCTCCCCATTAAAGAAGAAGATGTGTTTGAAGGAAATTGATCATGTGGAACAGGATTTGCAGCTGATTCATTCTGATTCAACTCGCTACATGCTGAAATACAACACAATAATTTGCCATTCCGCGTAAGTAAAATTACTTGCATTTTTTCACATGATGTAGCCATTGTAGCATAGTAGCACAATACCCACATGATGCAGCCGGGAATACAAAGTTTATAGGCCAATTTTATATTATTTTGTTTATTTTATTTTTGTGTTCATTACTTCATTTCATCATTTGTAATTTCAAGTTTTTTAAAATTTAATAATTCAGTTATTTCAAATATTACCAAAACATACCTATATGGTTGAAAAAGTTTCATTTTGTTGCTAATTATATAGGTGAACGAATGTATATAATTTAGTAACATTAGTCCTGAAGTCTTAACCTTGAAATTAAAGAGGTCTTAAAATTTTATTAAAGGAAAGTTTTAAGAGAAAACGAAACACAAACCTTGCCGTGCAGCTGCTTCTAGCTCCAAAAAGATTGCCACAAGGGCGGTTCTAGAGACGGCAATATCAGACAGTAGCTTCTCCACCCAAGCCTCCAAAGCACGCCTTCGCTGTAACATAATGGACCCTCTAAGGACGCTAGAGAATATAGAAAATTAACCAAAAAACTAACATGAAAAAAAGTGACATAGTTATAAAGCACTAATGGCAAATTGGTCATTTTACACAATCAGGTGCAAAATAATAACACGAATTCACTTCGCATATGGACTTTAACATCAATTATGTAATTTAACAAGCAGATATATACTATAATCATAAAAAAGAGTATTACAAATTTACAGTTGATATATGATTTTGTCCTAATATAAAATGTAATATCAAAATCCTTTACCTTCTACACGAAAACCTTTAACCAACTTTAAATCTCTTGGCACCGTAAGTTAATATTTTAGCATGTTATTAATATATAGTAGTATACCTCTTCCAAAAGTGTCCTGCTTCTCATTTTCATAAGCCTCTTTGGTGGTGCTGGGGGCAACTTTTTATTAGGGAATTCCTTTCTAAGCTGCAAGAGACATTAAATATCAAACAATTATGTGATTACAGTAGCTTGAAGAGAGCTTTACGATAATGTTTTTATTTGGGGTCACTAGAATGACACTAGGACCTATAACAACGTAACGGAAAACATAAACGAACCTCAGAATATAGCTTCAAAAACTCATTAAATCTTCTTGGTACTTCTCGAGTTGAGGTGATTCCTTCTGGCGATTGTATACCAACCTGAACCATAAAAAACTGCAGGGAGAACACAAATGTCAACATGTATAGCGAGTAGTAGCACAGCATCAATTCAAGCAATAATCACACAGCAACATACATAACTTATGAGACTCCCATAATACGAAAAGGAAAAGGCATACCACAGTGTCTGAACCGCTTGCAGACGGTGTAATAGTCCAAGAAGGGACTGTGACACAGTAACTCCATTTCTTGCGTGAATCATGTGGCCAAACAGAGTTTCTTCCTTCCTGCATAATTAGATACATGACTTCTATGAAAAATCATTGTAAACCCAAACTTCTTTCACTATCAAGGTAAAAAGCACATCTGTGAACCTCAAAAGCTTGATTGGAAGAGTTAACAAACAAGTCAACAATAATGCAATTGTAGACTGGGATAATAAAATCATAAGTCGTAACTAATATTGGAATAAAGTGAAGCTTATGATAGAAAAATATTGTAGAGAGTTAATAAGAAAGAAAAGGCCGCATGCATCCACTTTATTTATATCTTGAGTTCCATGAGACCATCAATGAGATAATCGCGGAAAGCTTAAGTTTGCATAAAAGCTACAGAATGCTTATCAATGGAGACAATATACGCATTTGGAAAAGTAACGTTTTTTTTTTTACTTCATAATCTGTGAAAGGTGCTGGCAACTATTAATTGCACAGGGGTAGTTTATGGTTCTTTAGGGTTTCCTTTAGCTCTAAGATTACTGTAAAAAATGG
Source organism: Pulicaria dysenterica (assembly GCA_947179395.2). Taxonomy (NCBI): domain Eukaryota; kingdom Viridiplantae; phylum Streptophyta; class Magnoliopsida; order Asterales; family Asteraceae; genus Pulicaria; species Pulicaria dysenterica. The sequence goes on along the minus strand of OX359293.1, from coordinate 78,597,898 downwards.
CCCATTTTAGTGTGATGCATGAAATTGAAGGTTTGATTTCTCGTGAATTAAACGAAGCTCACTAAGTTCAAAACATTATACAATTGTAAACACAACAGAAAGATCGCATGGGAGATTCGTACCCAGATACGTGGAGGGAGACTCCAATCCATGCCCAGAGGGAGAGGAGAACTGCCGTCGTAGCGATGCTCCGGCGGGGTGTTAGGGGTTTGGCTAGGAGGCCTCTGCCTCATAGGCGGCCTTCGTCTAGAATAAAGCTCGGCGTCGTATTCAATCGCAGCTGCTATCGGATTTCCAAAGAGGGAATTGGTGATGGCCGGATCGGAAAAACCGTACTCGTAGAAAGATACATCGTACCCATACATACTCATCTTTTCGCCGGAGCCGGAACCCTTTTTCAAACAATTTCAGAGCTGCGGTCTAGTGTTTCCTTGTGCTCTCTAGCTGAAGCAGTGATCAGTTTTGCTGTCAAACTCGGAGGTCGTTGCGATTACTTGCTAAATTGTGTTTAGGATCGTATAATCGATTGCTAGACCCGTGATACACTGTTAATTTAAAAAATTACGGAGTAATAAATATTAAATATTAATAAAAAGTAATAAAATAATTATATAGTAATGAAAAATATATGGATATTAAAAAAAGTTACGACAATCATGATACGAGGAGACGTATTTTTATTTCTTATATAAATAATCAATCATTATTTTTACAATTAAGAGTAATAAAGTTAGGGGATATGATATATGCTTCTAGTAGCACCTATTTTAGGTTATTCCACACTCACAAATAGCTATGCGCATATCAAAGTATGTCACTGGGCAACTGTTTGTCACTCGGGCCGCTGTTATAAACACATATCACAGATATCATATATAAATAGCTATGCGCATAAATCACATAATCATCCACGATGACATACTCATTAACAATTAATTAATAACATTCCTCTTGATATAAAAAAATAATGATAATCATGCAGTCAATCTCACTCTAATGTTGTACACGTACAGTTACAGATAATAAATATTTGTAAGTACCAGGTTGAGGTACTCACCTGTGGTCCAAGATAGTCAGTGAGTAATTATGCATACTCTGTTAGGTCCTGTCGAACTTGTAATAACGGTAGGCATCAATGTATAACTCTAACTATGTTTAATGACTTAATCATAATACATGACAAAACCACCCTTATGGTTGTTAGCCACCTTATGACTATAACAAGGTATATCATGCCCGCGCGTTGCGCCGGGATGATATTTAAATAATCACATTCATACTAATTTAATTTATACATAGTATTATAGATGGTTAACTAAAAATATAGCGTTATTTAAGCAAAATGTAGTTTATTAAGTAGTTAACTAAACAATAATAGTTGTTGTAATTTGCTGAAGTTGTGATTGTTTTATAAAAGAAGACCAGAGCTTGTAATAAAATATATATAAGAAGTATGTACTTTTGAGATTACATATCTAATATCATTTGTTAATATTTTTAACATAGTGTTTTTTTTTTTTTTGAAAAGCAGGTGTTGTATTCACTATTAGATGACAAATTTACAAAAGAAAGTAAGCCTAGGATTTACAAGTAAGGATATACCATTCCACCAGTAGTGCAATTAGGATATCCCAATAATTCCCGGCTATCCAAAAAACTATACCACAACGTTACGATACTACCATAAAAACTTTACTAAGTAAGTGACGCTGCAATTTGAAGCTTGGAATCGTTTAACCCTTGATCACTACGCCCGCCGGATTTAGAAGCCAGTCTTGCCATAGAATTATGTTACCTTTCCTTGCTCTAGCTTTAATCCATTGAAATAATAATATTTTAGTATCGAACAAAATACTGTTTACCTTGGATTTGGCATCCGTTAACACCATTTCGTTCCGATCCTTCCAAATTAGGTACCCTGCCACTCTAATCACCAACTCCCATATGTTACACTTACTGGCAGGCGACGATCTCAACGCTGCCAACGAAAGGTCATTAAAGGAGGCAGCCGAACGGAAAATGAGACCCCAGCATGTGTGTAAATCGTACCAAAGGGAGAAAAGAGACGGACATGAGAAAATCGCATGTTCCACATCATCTACTTGATCACGCACCGTGGGCAAAGTACAGAGTTTAGATCGATCCCTCTTGCATCCAAGTTCTTCCTCACCGGTAACCTTTTCCGCTCCGTCCTCCACCCAAAGATACAAACTTTTTTGGGTACCAATGAAGACCAGAAAGACTGATGTTGAATACCGAACCCTTGAAGCTTAGCGTCTTCTAACCACTCCCTTATTTTGTTGACTGAATAAGAATTGTTCTCACTAAGAGCCCACTCCTTTGAATCCGGTTTGTGTTGTTGTAACACCACTTGGCCCAGTCTCTGTTTCAGATCCTGTAGCTCTGCTGCGACTCTTCCTCTGAAAGAAGCTTCTTCTCCCAGGTCCCATATCCAAATTGATTCACTCCACTTACTGTAATCCGCCACCTTTTTCTGTTGTCCACCCACTTTACGAAGTACTCTGGGAAAATCATCCGCTAGCAAAGAATCACCGTTCCATCTTTCGAACCAAAAGCTTGTTTTTTTACCATTACCTACTAACGATTTTTGCAAGGAAGTAAGGTTTAGACCTTGGTTAGCTAAATCCTTTCCGATATAAATAATTCTTTTCCACACCCCACCCCCCTGATGGCTGTAGTTGAATCCCAACCCCCTGACCCCCCGTAAATACTTCTAATTATTTCCGACCAAAATGAAGAATAATCAACGTTCCAAAACCTCTACCACCATTTACCAAGTAGACTTTGGTTAAAAAAAATTAGGTTCCCAATACCCAGGCCCCCCTCCTCTTTTTTAACAATTATATCATCCCATTTGACCCAATTAATTTTTTTAGCCAAACCCGACACCCCCAAAAAAAAACTCTCTTCTAAACCTATCAAGACTGTCAAGGATACTGGTTGGAGCACGGAAAATAGACATGAAATACACTGGTAAGCTGGACAGGACCACATTTATGAGTATTAAGCGCCCACCACTTGAAAGACACTTCGCTTTCCAAACTGATAATCTTGATTCGAACTTCTTTGATACCGAATCCTAATGCGTTTTCCTCCTAATAGATAAATTAATTGGCACCCCTAAGTAGTGGAACACCCCTGTATCATGTTTAAAACCAAAATCCAATGCCATTTTTCTAGAAGCATCCTCCGCTACCCCAATACCCCACAAGCTGCTCTTTTTAAAGTTCACTTTAAGACCTGACGCCTCTTGCCAATACCTCAATAAGAATACTAGGGTTCTCATATTCTTTCTGCTTCACTTACCAAATATGATCGTGTCGTCTGCATATTGTAAATGTGACACCCGAACACTATCATTGCTAATTGAAATAGACTTAAAGACCTCCGTTTCACATGCTTCTCTAAAAATTTGATTGAAACCTTCGGCTACAATTAGGAACAAGTAAGGAGAGAGTGGGTCCGCTTGTTTAACCCCCTTGAATGGTTTGAACTCATTTGATGGTGAACCATTAATCAAAACTGAGATTGAGGCAGATTTTAAGCATACCTCCATGCACGAAATCCACTTTTGCCCGAACCCCATTTGCGACATGATATCAAACAAGAATGTCCATTGAACACTGTCATATGCTTTTTCAAAATCTAATTTTACCACCAACGACATTTTATTTGCCCTTTTTAACTCTGACCAACATTCCACCTCGATTAGAATACTGTCTAGTAATTGCCGTTGCTCTATAAAAGCTGATTGTTCCTTCCCTATGAGCTTATGCATCACCCTTTTTAACCACCTTTGCTATAATTTTGTAATAACATCTATTCAAGTTGATTGGTCTGTAATCCGCGAAGCACGTTGGATCAAAAGATTTAGGGATCAAGGTGATAAACGACGCATTACAACCTTGAGATAGATTCCATTTCCAAAACCATTGCAGAGCTGCTAACAAATCGCTTTTAATTAAAGACCAGAAGTGTTTTATAAAAGAGAAGTTGAAACCGTCTGGACCCGGCGGTTTAGAACTACCGTAATCCGAAATGGCTTTAAACACCTCTTTTTCTGAAAAAAACTTCCTGGAGTATCTCATTATCGACCTCCGTCAACCTTTGAAACTTTAAGCTTTTGAACTGAATAGGGGATGAGACTTCCGGCTTGTAAATTTTTTTAAAGAACTCTATCGCAGCCGTTTTCAACTTGGCCGGATCCATCTCCCACTTACCACCCACCAACAACCCTGCTATATTGTTAGATCTGTATCTTGCCTTCATATACGAGTGAAAGAATTTAGAGTTTTCTTCCCCTTCCACCTGCCATCTGATTCTAGCTTTCTGTTTCAGCATTTGAACTTCTTTTGATTTCAACTCCAATAACTCCCGTTTATTTTCCAACCAACTATCTCTTTCCGCATGAGTGATGACCCCTGTTTCAGCTTTTAATTCCCAAACTAAGCATCTATAAGTTAGTACCTTCACATCTTTATCTATGTACCAAAATTTATCCGAAGCCCATGATTTTAACGCCCACTTAACATTCCTCATCTTTTCCAAAAAAAATTTATCCGGATTTGTGGCGATGATCTGTTTAGACATATCATGTCTACATTTTTTGCAGAACTTGTGCGTAATATTGGTTAATTTATATATTATACAACACTAAATATAAAAATGCATAATTGATTTACCCTTCAATTTAGTTAGGTTTCACTAACATTACTTAACATTTCTGCAATATATATTGATGTGTACTTAGATGCTTTATGGTGTCATTTGTAATATTGTTTTACACATATATACTACAAAACTACATGTATTATTATAGTATGTATGTCACATTATTAAATTACTATAAACAACTTTTGGTTGTTTTTTACTGTCTCGTCCCATGTTGAATTCTCACTTACATAATGTGATGTGCTTAACGCATTTACTTATACTCTAAGTTTTAGAGTTCTATTCGATGTAGTTCGGCCAAAAACAAAAGAATAATAATCAAAATTAAACTATAAATTATGTTGTGAGGTAAAATGTAATCTTATATAAATTGAAGGTGAAAAATAAAATTTATATAATTGTGAGTAAAGTTAAGAACTGAAGATTAAATACAACTTTTATAAGTTAAAGGGTGAAAAATAAAAACTTATGAGGGGGTAAAATAAAAATTAAAATGAATAGTGTTTTTTCTTTGTTAATTGATTATATAGATAATATTAACCCTTTATGGCTACAAGCTACTTGATGGATGTAAGTTCTAACCCTTACAGCTGTAAGCCTTTAAGCACAAATTTAGTTCGCAAATTCAAACTTAGTCTTTGCGGGAATCAACCCAAAACACCCAAAACTCGTTTTGAGATGTTTCAAAACATTTAGTATGATCACATGGGACTTTATAACATCAAATAACATCATTTTTAAAAATTACAACTCCCAAATTAAAGGTTCTATTCCAAAAACCATTTGACAAATTAACACTTTAAACTTTAAAATAACAACACTTACTTGATCCTTGATTGGTAGATGTTATTCTTCCTCTTTCAAATCTCTACATCAACACTCAAAATACCAAATATATGTGAGGTGTATGTGTGTTTCTTCACAGAGATAGGAAAGAAAAATAAAAAAAGAAGAAAAAATAACAAAAAGAAAAGGGAAACAAAGACGGGTTGCCGACTCCAAAAGTTGGTGGTCCCCTTTAGAGCGTATTACGCTCCTTTTTCTGATTTATAACTCATCCATACGTTATTTATAAATTTTAATAGAATATATTTGAAATTATTATTTAAAATCATTTAATAATATATAACTTTTACTTGTTATCATCTTATTTTACTAACTTTTAATCTTATTTAACTAACTTTTATAAACTTTGGGGTGATACAATATTAAACGTTTTGAGTATACTTTTTGTTAAAATAAAGACATCTTAAGCATTAAAAGATCAACGCATTGAACGGCTGTGATTTAATGCAATTAAGTAGCGGTGGGCTAAGATCAATTAGCCAAGTATTATAAATGGACCTAAGAATAAAGCCCTTTGGACTACTAGGGTTTAAGAGCAGCCCCCAGAACTGTCAGCCCATCATCTCTTCAATCTTCATCACCCTCCAAAAAACCTCTGGAGCAAGTTTCTTTATTTTTTCATCAGTAAATCTCTCGCCAATTACTCGTATATAAAATCAACAACCCCTTAAACCCTAGTTTCAAATAACTTCCAAGATTTCTCAAGAGCAACTGTTTTTCCTCTTTAACCAATCGCTGCCGCCTCAAGGGTTAGTTTCTTTCGACTAAAATCATGCATGTTTGTGCCAAAGCTTAAACCCTAACGGATGAATAGATGACACTCCTCTGTATTGATTGTTTTGTAACATGACAAGTTCTGATCATGGTCGACTATCTTGATTTATATGTTTGTTTTTAACTGTGTAGCCGTGTGAGAAATCGATTAAATTATTGAAGCAATGAAATTGTACCATCCCTGATTTTTTTTTTAAACTTGATCAAGGTTCTTCGTTTTCGTTTGTTTGTTGTCGATCTAGAAACTCTTTTTGTTGTGATGGGGTTGTGTTTCTCATTGTCAAGAGTCATGGTTTTACGAACAGTTCTTTTAAATTCCTTGTATATATATATTCGGGGTTACACTATTAGCAAAATTATCTTGAACCTGCTGTCGATTTGTTTTTCAATTGACCATGATAACTTTTTGAATAAAATATAGTTCCTTTTAGTGTTTTAGGGTGAAAGTAATAGTTTCTGGATAACCACATTAGGATTAGCTGCAACAAAACTGCCTTTGATCATTAGATTGTTTAGGGGTCATTTGACATTAAAATCATTGATAATCAAAGTTTTCCGGCCACTCAGACAAACTTAAACAAATGTTTATCCAAATATCAATCCCGGCTTCCAATGGCAGAAGCACAACTAAAGGCTGTTTCTTGCGGTTCTTTTTGTTACAACTGATTATCTGATTCCCATAATCATTTTTCATTCTCAACTTACCATGTTTAAAATGCATGTCAACGACTCCATTAAGGTAGAACTTGAGCATTTTATGAGTAGTTTCAAGTTTATTATGTTAGTTGCCAAAAGGATGCCACACAGTGACACTAGTGAGAAACTGTATATTTAATTGTTCATAAGTTACTATATAATCATTTATGCACTGTGCAATGATGGGTTTATGTATTGCAGAACTATATTATATAGATGGCTAACCCTACAAACGATTGTGAACCCCCTAATACGGATGCAACCATGAATGGCAAACGCAGGAGGAAGAAATCGATTGTTTGGGAACACTTCACAATCGAGACCGTTGATGCTGGATGTACCAGAGCTCGTTGTATGCACTGCAAGAAGTCATTTGCATATATTTCAGGATCAAAGTTAGCCGGCACAAGTCACCTCAAACGACATATTGCATTGGGAATCTGCCCTGTAAGCCGAATCAATGAGAAAAATGGTCAAGTATTGCAATGTACCCCTCTTCAGACGATTAATGCCTCTGAAGATGTAAATGATCTCCCAAGAAAACGCAATAAGAGTACTTCTGGATCAACTGGTGTTTCTCTTTATCAAGATCGTTGCAGACATGATATTGCGAAGATGATCATTATGCATGAATACCCACTTAAGATAGTGGAATGTTCTGCCTTTATGAATTGTGTAAAGGCACTTCACCCTCAAATTCCTGTTGTACCCCTTGATGCCATCGAACGAGATTGTTTGGTGTTATACCAAAGGGAAAGACAAGCCCTTTTGAATCTTATCAGCAGTATCCCGGGGCGTGTTAACCTTTCTCTTGATACATGGTCTACTGATCAAAGTGTAGGGTATGCATTCATAACAGGACAGTTCATTGATGATGATTGGAATTTGCATCGAAGAATTCTTTCAGTCGTTTTGTTACCGTTTCCAGATTCAGAATCTGCTTTTAATCATGCTGTTCTTTCTTGTGTTGCTGATTGGAATTTGGAGAACAACCTACTTGCTGTAACTCTTGATGAATCCTTTGCTAACAAAACTGTAAGAAAAAATCTAAGGCATCTGCTTGCTGTCAAAAACCAGCTGATTCTTGATGGTAAGTTTTTGATTGGGAGTTGCTATGCACGAGTTTTGTGTCATCTTGCTCAAGATGCTTTAGGGTTTTTAAAGGAAACTGTTAAGAAAGTTCGTGATAGTGTTAAATATGTGGTAACAGTGGAATCTTGTCAACAGAGATTTAATGATCTTAAACTACAACTTCAGGTACCAAGTGCAAAAAGTCTGGTTCTTGATGACCAAACACAATGGAACACCACTTATCATATGTTGGTAGCTGCTTGTGAATTAAAAGAGGTATTTTCGTGCTTAGATACTTTTGACTCAAATTATCAAATTACCCTTACGTTGGATGAATGGAAGCAATTGGAAGTTCTCTGTACATTCTTGAAACTTTTGCTTGACGCCGCCGATCTTTTGACGGGCCCCACATATCCAACCGCCAATGCTTTTTTCCACGAAGCTTGGAAAATACAGCTCGAGCTTAAACATGCATCAGTGAGTGATGATGTGTTTGTCAGAAACTTGACTAGGTCAATGCATGAAAGATTCAATAAGTACTGGAAAGACTGTTTTTTGGTCTTTTCGATTGCTGTAGTTATGGATCCAAGGTTTAAGATGAAGCTTGTGGAATTCAGTTTTAGAAGAATTTATGGTGAGGATGCAGACCACTGGATCAAAGCTGTGAGTGATGGTGTTCATGATCTTTTTCTTGATTATGTTGTACAAATGCTTCCTCCACCAACTTTTGTGGTTAATGGAAATGAAGACTTCTTGAAGATGGATATGCCTCAAGAAGAAGAATCGGCTGTTCATTGTGAGATTGTGAAAACCGAGGTTCAAGAGAATGAAATATTTTTATCAACTAGTGACGGGCTTTCTGATTTTGATGTTTATATCTCAGGAGTTGCAAGTCATCAGAATATGAAACCAGAACTTGATCAATACTTAGAAGAATCAGTATTACCTCGAATGCAAGAGTTTAATGTTTTAGGCTGGTGGAAACTAAACAGGAAAAAATATCCAACCCTTTCAAAAATGGCATCAGACATACTGTGCATTCCCATTTCCACAATTTTTCAAGATTCCGTGTTTGATATGACAAGTAGAAAGATGGATAAATATCGATGTTCACTAAGACCGTCGACCCTTGAGGCACTTGTTTGTGCAAAAGATTGGCTGCAACATGGATCTTCAGATTCTTCACCAGATTACTCCCCTTCAGTTTCTCCGAAATCGATTGTGAAACATGAGTTGTAAGCCTTTTTTAGTTATACAATCACAAGTGCATTTTGCAGGCAATTTTTCTAAAAAAATTTAATTCTAGTAACAGGCCGCTTCTAATTCTTTCTTGATTTTTTTTGTCGATGAGTAGTTAGAAATAATCTTTTCCCTTGTGAGGTTTTTTGGTAAACACGATATACTTTAATTTGTGGTATAATGTAAATCATTTGGGATATTGGTTACCCTCTTGAAAATCTTATACTGTTCTTCCTGCCTTATTTCTACAATTTCCGATTCTGTCATGCACATTTTATAAAAAGCAGTATTGTGTTCTTGTTTAAACAAGATTTTCAGACCGATGGTGTTGTGCCGTTTATGCTTTTGTGTATAACTATCAGTTAGGTGATTTGTCAGAGCCTAAAGTGAAATGGTACTCCTGAATCATACCTTTGGGGAGCATGCATAGTATAGCAAATAAAGAGGATAGAAAATTTTAACCTTCCTATCTCCATTTGAAGATGAGGATTATAGGAGTTCGTTAAGCAAGAAAGATGCAAGAGGCAAGAACAAGACACTAAGGACACATGTCGAAATAGTCACATGTTGAGTCATCAACCATCGTTATGAGCGAGAGATCTAAACCATTCTATTTACAGCGAAACAAACGGCCTCTTAATCTACTTAATTTATGTTTCAATCTCAGGTTGATATATATGCATACTATTGAAGCATATTAATCATTTTTCATATCATAATGATGGTCTCACTATGTAGCATAAAATAACGTCAATTTACTTTTACAGCGATTTCAAGTGAGAATTATCTCTTCACATTCCATGTATAAATAAAAAAGGATTAAGGTGGATATCCATATTTTTCTTTTAAGGCATTTAGAAGAAGACGGACGGAGTTTGATGGGTCTGTAGAGGCAGAGATGGTTTAGAAATAATGCTTTGTTTTTAGTACTTTCTGTCACATATCATAAGAGCATAAGTCAAAGCTCTGAACGTATCTGCCACCTCAACATGTGAAGTACATGACTGGAGACTTTGACCAAGACTCGTGATGACGTGAGACAACCCACGGGAGTTGTTTGCTAGAGCATGCATAACATTCTCTATAGAGATTGGGTGTCTTCACCTTGCATTAATTCTTTGATAGAGCTATTGTACCATTAATCAATGAAGGAATCCCATTACAACTTGCTATATGCCTTATTGCTTGTTTGCTCTTGGATGAAAGAGACTTAAAGCATCAAGAGGAAGAGGTGATGAACAACGGTGAAGAAGATTTAATTTAGGGTTTTTTTTAATCTGTTATGCAGGTTTTTTTAGAAGGAATGGCTGTATCAAAAAGTCAGTTAGATTTTCAATTGGTATATGTGTAAAATAACTTTCGCTACGGTGATAAAACGTTACAACATTTCAGCAAGTTTAACCTCCTTTTTATTATAAAACTTGTTGCTGTTCTCTGAAGATTTCAGCTAACATCTACACGTTGTTGCAATCATCCTTTGTTGGCCACCTATGCCAGTCATTTTCAGCCGCCTCCACCGGCTCTCATTGAGTACTTCCATTAGCCACCTACACCTGCTAATGCAATTTTCTGCATTGCTCGTTGATCACCTCCGCCATCTGTCATTGTTTGTAGCGTATCACCATTGTCGGTCGTCATTGTCTTCCTCCATTAGTTGTCCCCATCCGCCGTTGTTGTCCTCTGTCGGCACCTCTCGGCTGCCACCAGCTCTTGCCTCTAATGTCCGTAGTTGGCCACCTCTACCGTCAAAAAATAGCATATAAGTTGTCCCTCGTTAGCAACCTCCGCTTGCCTCTCACACTTGATCCCCAATGCGGGTTCTCGGTTTTTAACTTTCATTATGCTTAACAATCTATTTAAGCCCTTAAAACAATTCATCAGTGGTTTAACTTATAAATGGCATTTAAGTAATTTACTTCAAACTTAAAGGGATTTAATTATTTAAATATAAACTGAAAGGTTAAAAGAGTAAATTTGCACTCCAAACTTTCCCTTCCTTTATTCATGTACTGTGGATCTAAAAAATCTCCCAAACTTCCAATTCATGGCCCCCATCCTCTCTAGCTAATCAATAAACTCCCTCAACCCATCCATGATGCATCGCCTCCTTCTCCACCGCCTAAACCCACCACCATCACTACATCGCCGCCACCACATGTAACGACAACAAGTCACAAACACAACCTCTCAAGATCTCGATTGGCATCCTTTCCCTGTCTCCATTGCTGTGCCGCCACGATCATCATCAGCAACCTTACTTTTGCTGCTGTTGCCACCACCATCACCCATTGCCACCATGACCAACAATGCTCAAGAAAGAATTTTTTTACAACTCTGGCTCTAGAAATGGCTATTCAACAAGTTTATAAATAAACAAGAGTTGCTATTCAATTTGGTTTAATAAACAGGGTTCCAGATCAGATGTTTTTGTATAAAGTTTGAAGATTGAAGATTCATTAATTTTTTTAGAACTTCAGTTTTAACAAATATGAGTGGAATTAGTGTTTTTGGTTATGTATTCAGTAGTTAACACTTATATTTTAAAATTTGTTTTGATTTGTTCATCAATGAAATTCTACGAACATACGAAGAAAACTAGGTTTTTGGTGTTCTATTAGTTGTTCCTATGTGTTTGTTGTAGCAAATCCTCGATTAACCTACCTTGAATATAAATTTTTTACATGGTTCATGAGTGAACAAATATATTTAGGATAGTAAATGTCTCTACATGAAATGTTCCTATATATTGTTTGACGGTTACATTGAACACGTGTAAGTATTTTTCGGTTTACGTATTATTCACTATTGTACACACCAACATACCAAAAAAATAAAAGACCAAAACCTAGAATCGTTCTTTTCTCTAGACTTTTGATAATAAACTAGGAATTTTTTTCGTTGATTATGTTCATTAAACACAAGTATAACTAATGCAAATCTAGAAATCGTGTTCATTAAATCATTTTTTGCTTTTATTTAAATTTAGGAAAAAGTAATAGATTGGAGAGAACATAGGAGAGAGTAGGGAGAAATTCTTTTCTTTACTATTTTATCCTCCTAAATTAAAAAATAAATAAGTGTGATTATCATGAATAATCAGATCAAAAATCAATTAATGAACCAAAATGTCTCTCATTTCTCTATAAATAAAAACTTCTCATAAGAATCTTCCCGTTTCGCAGTAATAATTAACTTTGCTTACATATAAAAAATATTTGTATTTAGGGGAGAATTTTTCTAATTTTAATCATGTAATAATCAATAAATTTTGATTATATACATATAAAATTGTATCTAAGAGACCTATTTTTCACTATTCGCACATGAGCTCCAAAATCCACAGACCAATACTATGCATTAAGTTGAGCAACTAAATACATCCGCAAAATCGGTTAAACACTAAGGTCCCGTTTGTTTTACCGTAATGCAAATAAATGGATATGATTTTAATTCCATCCATATTAGTTATGGAATGATATTCCTCTACCTAAAAGAATATTAATACCTCAAATAATTTAATTCATTTTTAAATAATGTTATCAAACGCAATATACAACGGAATTTGATTTCAATTCCATTACATTCCTTCACATTACGGTGAAACAAACTGGACCTAAAGATTTCTTTACAAGGAACCAAAATACAGAAAGAACTAGATCAACTCTTCAACAGACTCATCAAGTATTAAACAATTGTCTACAATTCAATTCACTTGTTACTCTACACTACATGATAAGGAAAATGACAACATAAACAAAAGAAACATAGCATAGAAAACCATATAGTTTCTGTTCTGCGGCGGGCTTCAATTAGAACCAGAATCAAGCACAGGAAGACGGCAATGCAAACTAATAGATTTATCAGTCTGGCGTGTACCTGGAACAAAGAACTGGAACACAACTGTTAAGCAAGAGCCATGTTGTGCAATCCCATAAAATGCACAGTCCGGTTTAGCCAAGTGACACTGAAGAGATTTAAAGAAATGCTTCACACTCACTTGCACACTCATTGCATCCCCCTTATCAATTGCCCTTCTAGTTCGAGTTTGGGCACTTATATTATCATCCCCGGATGGGACCCTTGCTTGCTCTCCTACGACCACCAGTTTTCTAAACTCTGCTCCTAGTGTAATCAAAGTAGTCGATATTTGTAAATGTAAGTCCCCATATTTGCTTATGGAAACATTTAAAACATCACCAACATGTTTCATACGGTCCACAAAGTTTTGTAACTGGTTCAAGTCTGGAACTTGAACTAGGGTTTGAGGTAAATCTTGAGCCATGTCTAGAGCAGCTTGGAGTTCAAGAACATCAGACCTGGATAATGGTTTGGAAATGGGCACATCTTGAATAACAGCAGATTTGTAGCCTTTGGTTTCAAATGTGAGAAATGGCATTGGTTGTTGTGAATGAGGTGGGAGTTTCTTCACCAGCTTGATTTGAAGGCGGTTGATGGTGGAACCACCAGCATCACTGCCATGGGAGCTGCCAAATTCTGTGTAAATGGTGACAATGCTGCGAAGGGCTCGGTGGAGGAGTGAGAGGTCAATGGTGAAGGCAATCCGGTCATCATTTTGACTAGAAATACGGTAATCTTCAAAGAGGGCTTCTTTGCGGAACTGAGCAATCGATTGGATGCCATCCCCGTTGAGAAGGTTGTGGAGGAAAATAGCATGGTCTTTGGTTAGGTATAGGTGGCAAATCTTTCCCATCTTTTCTAGGGCTTGTAGGAATCTCTTCTCTAAAAGGTTAACACCATGGTCAGTGAGAAAGGCCTTAAACTTCATGTTCAAACTTCAATTGTGATTGTGATTCTTAATACTACAGTAAGCAGCTCCGTAGAAATTGCCAAATGCCTGTACAAGAAGGATGCCTATGAACTGTTAGCAACTTTAAGGCAACTCGAGTTCCATACTCAATCAGACATGGAAGATGCAATTCTTTTTATAACAAAAACATGGCTAACAGAAGTTGCAATGTTTTAATGTAAAGTGTGCGCAGGGCTGGTCTAATCATTTTTTAGACCCTGGGCAGAAACATAAAAAAGGGCCACTAAAGTAAAAAGAACGATTCAAATATGAAATATTTTACATGTGCTTGTTTTTCATTATCATCCAAATTATCTTCATTCAAGTAAGCATGCCTATCAATCTATCATTCAAGTTCAGATCGTTTTTATTTAAATTAAGTTTGTTTTCATTCACATGGACTTCATTCTCTTTTTTATTTACATTGACTTCATTATTATTCAAGTTCATTTTTTTTCTTTTCAATTCCTTCCTATTCTTTCATTTTTGACTACCCGATACAATTTTTTTTAAAACAAGATTAAGGCCAAACAATTAATGAGATAAGCAAGGACATATTAGACTTTCAAGCACAAAGTCACAACTACAAGCAATAAACTATTTAGTAATTTAGAGATTTAGTACTTAGTAATTTAGCACTAGTAGTATAACAAATGAAGGATTCACAAATCAGAAATTACATTAACCAAATTCACAGAACTCACATTAAAGACAAATTTATGAATCACAAAATCACAGTCAAATAACAATCAACAACAAATTAACTATAACTTAGAGAAATATGATATGCAATTAAGCAAATAAACTAAAAGATAAGGAACTAAAGAAATTATAAACCTGAGAGCTTAGACTAGTCGATGAATTGATGAAACAAAATTAATAGTCGAACTTCTGTTAATTATGAAATTTCGAGCGTCTACCGTTCCTCTGTTAATTGTCAATTTCTAATTGCGACTTGAATTTTCGACTGAGAATTGAGATTGTGTTCAGTGTTCCAGTGTCGATTACTTGACCATTTTAGGGTAACTCACTCACCAATAGATTGATTTCAATTACTGAACAAAATCAAGAGAAGGAAGAGAGCGCGTTGCGACTGTGAGCGACCGAGAGAGCAGGAAGTCGCCAAGTCGGAAGAGAACGAATGAGGCGGAGAGAAGAAAGGTGATGAAGAGGCGGAAATTTGTGGGCTCTGCCCTTTACATCAATTTCTACCAAAATCCATGAAGAAGTGTTTTGATTCAGATTTAGGTTACAAATGAATGCGATAAGTAGCTATTTATCGAATACGAACCAAGAAAGTAGATGATATTAAATTAAATTCCACGGAAAACATCAAATGCCCATCATTTATGCAACGTAATCCAACACCATCTCGTAAACTAAAGACGCACAAAAAGGAAGTAAGTAGTCGTTGTAGAAAACTATGATATCCACTATAATCTCATCATCTTTCTAACCTTTAAGCAGGATAAGACTAGGGATTCATCATAGATCACCATCAAACTTGGGAATTAAACGATAGTCACAAACAATTAACAAATGTAGAGATTTTACAGTTAGAGCGAGTACCTTGGCTTGATCTTGATTTGGGGAAAATTGGGCGAAGGAATGGAGGGAAAATGTCCCGCGCGTATCGAAAGATATAAAAAAGCGAGGGTAACACGTCCTAGAATGTCAAATTACGCCTCAAGGTTCGAATGATGTTGGTTGTACTTGCCAATGGGCCTATGACGGTTCAAAAAATCAAAACTTGAGTTAAAACCGCAAAGTTTAACCTAAATCAGATGATACAGGTAGGAATCAATACTCTTTTTACTGTGTTTCGAGTTTTATTTTGGAGAGAAAATAATGAGATTTGAAAAGTTAAAAATAAAATGTTTTTAAATTATTTTTAGGAGAGGATTGAGAAATAATTAGGAATAAAAGTTTGGTAAATTTTCTTTCTCGTATTATAGAGAAATGCCTATTTTTTTTATTTCTCAAACTCTAAAATACAAACTTATTCTTTTTCTTTCCAACTTCTCTTCTATTCTTTTCTTCCCTTAATGTATCTCGGAAACACAACGTTAGTCTCGTTAGGAAACATCTACCGATTGGTTTCATGATCAACATGCAGTTCTTGGTTATATTATTTAATAAAAAACCAGTTCAACCATTTAAACCCTAGACAATCTGATTATATAACATTTCACACGCCAATCAAACACCTAGATCTAATAACTTTAAGGGGGTGTTTGGTTCGCGGATTTGGGGGGATTTGGGAGGAATTGGAATTTAAATCCTATGAAATGAGATGTTTGGTATGCAAAAAGGAGGTGGGATTTCAATTCCCAGGATTCTTTGAAATCCTATGGATGAGGGATTTCCAAATCCTCCCACCCCCCTAGTATTTTGAAATCCACAGGTGAAACATTTGCTCCGGCAACACTCCGGCGACTATTCCGGCTAACCCAAGTCGACGATAAACCTTCGCCGTCGTCAACCCTTCAACGCCGCCGTCATCCCTTCGTCTTCACCAACGACATAAACCCTTCGTCTTCACCAACGCCGCCTCATCCCTTCGTCTTCACCAACGACTGAAACCCTAGCCGCCAACGACATCGTCGCCCGTCTGCCTTCGTCTTCACCAACGACTGAAACCCTAGCCACCACAGAAACCCTAATCGACTCTGCAACCTTCGTCTTCACCAACGACAAAAACCCTAATCGACTCTAAAACCTTCGTCGCCCGTGTTCCGTCGCCCATCGCCCATCGCCCTCAACCCTTCCTTCGACAGAAATGCTAATCGACTCTGAAACCTTCGACCTTCGTCTTCGTCGTTCCAGAAACCCTAGTCGCCGTCATCTTCGTCGCAGTCGCCAACGGTTAGGGTTTGCGAAGGCGGTGAGGTGGTGGCCGGCGTTCGTAGAGAAAGGCGGCGGTGAGGTGATGCTTGGCGTTCGCAAAGAAGGGCGGCGGTGAGGTGGTGACCGGCGGTGAAGTGGTGGCCGGCGATTTGGTGATGGTGTTGTTGGGTTTATGTTGTGAGGTGAACCAAACAAAGGATTGGGATTTAAAATCCCACCAAATGAATTCCTTCTAATTGCAATTCCCTTCCATAAATCTCATTCCCCTCAAAATCAAAGAACGAACCAAACACCCCCTAAGTTGTTAGAAAAATGCATACTTCTTCAAAATGGATTAACTGTACACATTTTTCTACACTATATATCCATCTTTTTCTTAACATCACGCATAAATTTCATTGATTTAAACTCAAAATCAAAGTACAATATTCCGAATCACAGATGCATGGCATCCTCACATAGACACAGCACAAATACAAACAACATAAGACTATTTGGTACATATGACCCATGGTGCAGGATCATCAAGATTCTTTGGCACCTTTTCTCTTCTATCCTTGCGTTCCTATAATTCTTCGAATCGATCATGCACCGCGTGGCTCTCTCACACTTCAGTCGGCAGCTAATCCTCATCGGGCTGTCAGAATAACAACTTATAGTCTTCCTCATACTGTCAACCTCAAAACAGAAGCACTGCCTTTCAATATATCAAACTTTAAAAAACATGACATCTTGTGTATTTAACTTAGTATAGATGGTTATCTTTTAGTATAAATTTTAAACTTTCAAAATATATCTACGAAATGCTATTTGGTGTATCTAACATTTACACACGATGAATACTCTTATAGAGCAATTCTTCTTGCATTTTCCGTTTCATAACATTATTGAATAAAGATGAACAACCGAAAACTAAATGACAAACAGTTTTCTCCGACGCATTTGCCAATTTCATCAAAAATCATGATATGTTCATCTAGATGTCAATCAAACACAAAAAAGAACCATCAAAGCATGCAAAATCAAAGGAAATCGTAGCTGTACGACTTGCACTACAAAACTTAAAAAAAATACATACCAACACAATACAATTATCAGCTGGATATTTGGATGAACCATCATGTTGTTTTGCCACATCGATTCTTGATTTAATTTTATGTACCGTGAACAAAAACCAAATCAACTTAGGGTGAAGTGTTATGAGTGTTGTTCGTTTCATCTAGATCAAATGTTGTTTGCACTATTGACAGATCGATTCATTTCTGAATCGTAATTTAGGGGAATTTACGGTTTGTTCATCTTTAATTTTCTTTAATTTGGGACCCAAATCGTTTGATATATTATTTGTACAGGTCGTTTGAATCTCTATTTAAGGACGCCAATGGGCCGAGGTAGTTAGCATAGGGCGGAGGTAGTATCGTAAGGTTTGAATCTTCATTTACTTCCTTCTGTGACTTAAGTACTTTCCAATAGGTCTAAGGAAACCAAAATATATTCATTAGTTTCCCTATTTAACAATGATGATGTCGATTGGTTTTACGTTGTCTCGTTGACCAGATCCTTCACCTTTGGCGACGGCTTCACCCCTGTTAACGCCCTGGCCTCCAATTCATCGTCTGGTTCCGGATTTTGTTCTTCGTCTTCTTCTTCCCCTCCCGCTAATTTTCTAAAACAATTGAACAACAATGGCAGTCACGTGGTTGTAGGTGAGTTGTGTTCTTGTTGTGGGTGAGTTTGTTGCCCTTCTTTTCTTGTGATTTTAGTGGTTGTAGGCGAGTTTGCTGCCATGGGAGTTTTAGTTTTGTGGGATTAAGATTCAGAAATCGAAATTGTGAGTTGTGTTCTTGTTGAAATAGATAAATGATTGGAAATTTGGGGTTTGAATTTGATTTGTAGTCTTGTTAATTACTTTTGTTAGGACAAGTTCATGGACTAAATCAATTTATTAAAAAATACATTTAATAGGATTAAATATAATCAGAAAGTAAAATAAGAATAAATAAAAAAGAAAATAGACAAAAAGATGTTTGGTCACAAGGATAAGGTTTGGAAAAACAAAAATACCCTTTGACTAACAGTCAAAGATAACACCAGGACCAAAGTGAAACAATATGTCAACCATAAGGACTACCAGTGTAATTTTTGAGTTTAAAAGACTAAACCTGAAATTTCTATGAAACCACAGGAATTATCTTTGTAATTAACTCTTTAAAAAATAAAGATAACCTGCTTAACCCGTGATTATATGTCACATTATACAATGTAATTTTTAAATAGTTTGTCATTAATCTCAAGAAACTTTAGTTTAATAGAGAGTATACTTGGTTATTATTATTTATGTGCTTTTTACCCTTTAATTAAATCCTAACATGTCATATGACCCCAACATAAATTTTAGAAAAAATAGAAATGATATTTGTAAAAAAAAAAAAGAATATCATACTATTAAGTTATTATAAGATTTTATTTGGTATAAATAATTAATAAACAAGTGTTTATGAAATGAATTGAATGTGTCCTGTGTAACCCCGGATGTATGCATCTCTAATCGCCCCATTAACCAAATAATCTACAGAAGCAAAATACAAAAGACGTATGCACAAGAATGGTATCCACTACATACCACCAATGAAGAGACACAAATCCTACGATGTTCTTCTACTCATGTTTTATCTTCAATATTATGAACTCTACTTAAACATTCTTCAAACATCTGCAAAGCAACCTTATAATGATCAAATGACATCACACCTTCCTCCACAACTTGCAAAGCGCTTCTGTATAATTGATTAAAGCACTCAACTGTATCAGTACCATCAATGTTATTAGACCCCTCATGATCCGAAACATATAATCGCTTGTAATCCTTCTTCCATCTTGGTAGAACATACTTTGAAGGGATCTCCTCAACCCCATTAAAGTTAAGTACACATAACGCATGCCTGCACAAATAACCCTTGAAATTGAAGCAACTACAAATGCAACGAACATCTGCTGCTGCTCGATTATACAAAACTTCGTAATCCTTTATTTCCCTCCTATTTTCGCCTGCCAAAACACGCTCTTTCACCATAAAGATTGTAACGGGCCCATCAACATGCAACTGTGTGGTGCTGAAACAAGAATACATCTCTTCAACTTCAAGTTGAAATTTCACAAAAATTTCTCGTGTGTAAACTTTTAATAACTGTAACTCGAATGAACATCTTGTTTTTAGTGCTGGCATTGAGTTTCTTGATTCCATGTCAGCAATTGCTTCTTCTTTGTGTTTCTTATGTAATGCAAGCTCATATTTGTCGAGAAATTCTTTTAAAGGGGTTTGTTTGTGAATGTATTTATCGAAGATTGGTTGCAGGGTGTCACTAGGAGCCATTCCTGCAAAGTATGTATCTTTTAGATACACTGGGGCCCACCAGGCCCGGTCTTCATACAAAGATTTAAGCCACTGGTGGTCACCAAGCCCAAACCGCTGGATCATGAAAGCCCATGAACTTTCAAACTCAAACGGTTTTAATGTCTCGTATGTTGCTTTGACCAGAACTTTTCTGATTGCATCATAGTTTCTTAACCCTCCTAATTTTTCGGGAACTTTCTTCATGATGTGATACAAACTGAACCGATGGTGGGATTTAGGGAGAACTTCAGAAACCACACTCTGCAAGATCTTGCACCTGTCTGTAATTATGGTCTGTGGGACCCGCCCTGACATGCTGGTTAACCATGATTTCAAAACCCATAGGTAAGACTCAGGTGTCTCCCCTGAAAGCAAACCGCAACCCAATAACACAGATTGACAATGATGATTCATCCCAATGAACGTGACAAGTGGGATCTCATATTTGTTGGACAAATATGTCGTGTCAAAGTAAATCACATCACTAAAGTAGCCAATAGCAGCCCTACACCTGGCGTCTAACCAAATCATATTCCTCAAACATCCTTCATCATTAATATCCATTAAGTAAAAAAAATTCGGGTTAGTCAATTGCATTCGGCAGATGTAATTATAAATAGCTTGTACATCGCCTTTCTTTAAGTGCAACTGATCAGGATGATGATCAGATGAAGAGCCTAATTCCGGACCCGTTATATTTGAGTTCGTGTTATTACCCCTTGAATCAATTACAAGTGCTCTGTATAGCTTTATGGTTCGCCCTTCTGCATCAGAATCAGACTGTAGTGTTTTCTTGACAGATTTATGAGCCTTTGCACCAAGCAAGTGGTTATGATCAAGTGTAACTTCAAGAATTCTCCATCTTCTTGAATCCACCAATCTCATTCTCACCATTGCAGGACAACCTGTTCTTGTTTCTCTTCTTAAGCGATTCACGTCTTGTATTCTCTTAAAACCTTGGCTGCTACAACAGAGAACTGCTCCATATTTCTCTCTGCTGTTCCGTTTGAACCATGAGTTTTTTACCCGCACCCGGAAACCGGCCTCCCGAGCATAACAATTATAATAATTATAAGCATCATCATATGACTCAAACTCCATTCCTACAGCAGGTGCCACAAAATCCCTTTTTCCTTGAGAAAAACCAATATCACTGTCTACTTCTGCTTTCTCCTCTCTTTCTTGCAGAATAGTCTCACCACCTTCATCCACTCCTGCATGCTTGCTGTTAGGAGAGACTTCTTCCATCTACCAACAAATAAGCCCACAAGAACATCAAAAACTAATTAAATAATAATAACAATAATAATAATATATCATTGTAAACAGCTAGTGAGTGACAAAATAACGTGCACATACAAGATGGGCCCATGAACCAATATAGAAAGCTTATTTTATGAAGTTTACTTTACATTCAATATAAGTATAGAACATAAGTACTATATATTAACACTATCTAATTACCATAACATTATAGTTAGGAAGATCAACCTGAGTCGCTAACGATTGAACAAGTAAATTTTCTTATATTCACATAGAATAAACATGGATACTGAGAAATTACTGACTGAAGACAATATGCAATTTCTCTTAGAATCATATTCCACGATTGAAAAGTAATCTCAGTTTGATCACTAATGATATGACATCGTAAACCTTAATCTACATATAACATGAACACACAGGCTAATTAGTAAAACAGAGATGAAATGGTGTGATACCATGAATTATAATTCAAAGAGCCCCAGCTTCGTATAGTCATATATCTTCATGAAAAGGAATTACATTTAATCTTTGTTGAGGATGGTATTTGAATCCGATCGTGGTATTTTGAGGTATGACAATGCATGATTAATTAATCTGTGTGTTGGTTGCATCATCATAAAGCTAATATTTCAAGTCTTCTCCTTTTCTCTGGCCAATTACTAGGTTCATTAAATAATAAATCTCAAAATGATCCTGTTGAGGTATGCATAACAGGATACTAGATGTTGTCCAGTTAAAATCTCAAGTATCAACTCTAATTCTCAAGAGTAGAATTCCATACTATAAAACACGATATCTTTGTATTCTAATGCTCTTAAAAAAATTCTCTAGGTATAAACTTTAGAGACCGGATTAATTGCTACTTCATCAGAGTTGTACTTCACATTCCTAGTTTACAAAACCAATCTGTTCTAATTTTCCAAAATTGAGATACGGTCCAACAAGTACAGAATTAACAACATTTTTCAAGGGCAACCGAAGCATACCTATGTGTATCCACTGAAAGGAGTTGATAAACTACGCACATTTAGTTCGAAGAAAACCTAAATGACAGTGCATTACTTAAATACTTGATAACAACCAAGAAAGGTTTCAAAGAACTTGATATTAACAACAAAACAGAACATAGGAATCTGTAATTGCCCAGTAAACAATAGATTATGTATTTCTCGAGTATAGCAATATATGACCTGAATTAAGCCTAAATGCTAAACCAATCGACACAAAATCGGATAGTTATAACCGGTAAGCTACGCAATCTCTGCAGCAGCCCGAAACCCGGCGAAGCCTCCCAATAATCACCTAGTCAACGAGTAACAAATATGTTAGTTAAGCCGATAATCGACTCTTTTAAACAGTACGTACAGGTCGAAGAAATTACCAGATGCCCTATGACAATCTTCGATTCGGGAAGGGATCATCGTTGGTCGAACGTGAACAGGGCACAGGTCACTAGCAGCAACCTGATATGAGATCAGTCAAGTTTCCAATGCAGTGTAGATCCAGAGTGCATGGAGATTTTGTACATCCAATTAAACCGACGACGGTGAAGATGAGACTGAAATACTCCGATTATGGTGAAGAAATCTATATATTCTGATTGAAATATCTTATAATTTATGAAAGTTTTGTGCCCTTGGTTCTTGCCCTAGCTTTTCCGGAATTCGGTTTCTTTTTCCTATTTTATTTTTTCCCAAACTAGAGCTGTAGCCTGAGAACAGTTAACCTATCACACCATCCGTATGACATATTTTGTAGGCAACTTAAAAACCAATCGTATTTTTCTTTTTTCTTCCTTTTTTTTAAAAAGCAGTATCGTATTTTTCTTTTAATGTAAATATTAATATAATCAAATACAATTTCATCTCTTCAATAAACATATTTAGCCATTAGGGCTTGCAATGGTCAGCATCTTTTATAAAGAAAAAATTCTTCCTCCATGACATAACTTTCCAATTTTCATGCTTATGAGAAGGAGTGTGAACCAATAATGAATCGATGTTGACTATAACCCCTAGCTTTTCAAGCTAATAATGTGGGTTCGATTCCCACTACTCGCTCTATATTCTTAATATAATAATTAGTTTATCATCTTACTATATTTATATATTTTAAAATACTCTAACAGATTCAATCAAATATAATTATGTATTTTTATATTATGATATCAACTTTATCGTCATCACTTATGCCCTCAACCTCGTGTCTACGATTTCACCGTTGGTATGGGTGTTGGCGTATTCCGTCACCATTTTCTTAAATTCTCATTTCTTTCGTTCTTTATAATTATTATATATATTTTATGAATATTTAATATTTATTATTTTTAAACTAACCCGTGTATCATATGAGTATCTAATTTAGTTTTTTTATTACTCCAACAAATAAAATATGGTTAACTGAATAATCGCTATGAAAATACTTAACACTAATTATATAATTATAAGCCAGTCTTAAGTTAGTTTATTTCATAACAACTTTACGGAAAAAAAACCCTCAAATCTCTCAAAAAGTTAATATTGTTATTGCTCTTGGTGTTTATATATATGATTTTTGAATGTCACATGACATTAGTTATAACATCATAGGATAGCTGATTATGCATACTTAATTAAGGCTTTGTTTGTTTTTTAAAATAAGGTCTTAGTTTAGAGTGACGCTTGCGGGGGCGTAGACGTTTATAATAAGCTTGTTTGTTTTTAAATAAATGTTTGTACGTATGCAGACATTTCTAATAAGCTTATTTGTTTTTTCGCATACATAAGACCTTTATTAGTCTTATTTTTGTAAATTTTGCTTATGTTCATAAACTAAAAACTACATCTTTTTTACTATATCTTCTTCTAAAGATATAAAATAAGACATAAGACATTTATATATTTGACAAACAACACCTAAATTTGTAGAATTGTTTAAAGCAATAACCAAAACAATGGTTGAACACATGCTAAAAAGTGTTTACCCTTTCCACCATTTGAGTTATCAAATACTTAATCAAATGGGTTGACTTACAAACCATCCTTTTGTCGAAGATTCTTCCATCATTACCTTCATTTAAAATGTGATTTGTACAACTTGCTTTGTGATGATTTCTTGGTTGTTTTATAGAGATGGCATAGTTGTATAAATATGGTTTTGTGAAGGGATTTTTTTTATTGAAATGTATCTAATTTATCATATTTTGTTATTGTGTATATCGAGCTTTAAAGTTTTATATAGTTTCTATTATGTGTATTAAACTTTTAATTTGTTGCTATTGTATGTATTTTGGTTACATAATAAAAAAAGTTTACAATTCTGGTACATACTATAAAAAGTTTAATATATACAACAGTGAAATTTTTGATGTTCGATATACGCAATAGAAAATTTTTAAAGTCCGATGCACAAGTAACAAAACGTGATAAGTTATATACATTCCGCTAAATTAAACCTTTTATAAAAGATTATCTCAATTGATCACTTGAATAAAAAGAGGAAAAATAAATTTCAATATACTTTTTATAGAACATGTAGTCATGTACAACCATCATCAAACATTCAACACATAATACAAAAACATAAAGAAAAGGTGTTGCAGTTTTTTTCTAAAAGGGGTGGTATTTTGAGTTTTAAAACCTAGTTATTGGACAAACCATTAACCATGTTCCTGACCCGGTCCATCATGAATGGACCACTTAATACTTTAATAGTTTGCCATTAAAACACGTGATGATTTTGGTCCATAGTGGGTGGTGCTTCTTCATATAATGTTGGAATTATTTCGATAATCGTCTAATTATTGGACTCCTTTAATTTAATTGTAATAAATAAGTGGGGGACTATTTAAGATAATAACTTCAAGGTCAAACCTCAAGAATAAGTTTCGTGTTTTGCATGTGTTTATTATATTATTGATAAAAATAAAAATAATTATGATAGAACCTACATAAATTATTCAAAGGACTAAAATGCAACGATTTTGTTTTAAAGATCCAACAATTAAATTACTTTTAAAGTGTAAAAGTTTTATAATAAAAAATAAAATACTAATTAACTTTGGGCCATCAATAAGATTTTTATTTGTCATTTGGTAATTCCTTACTTGTATCTATAACATATTTATCAATCATATATTCGTATTATCATAATAAATCATCTTCTTTTTGTTTAATTTCAATCACCCTAATAAAATAAACCATTTATATCATTTGAGAGTATTAAAACTCTAGCAGTTAACACTTTATTGTTCTAGTCGTCTACCGTTGATTGTTATAGAGTTAATTACATACTTCGTCCTTTAAAATTTGCATCAAATTTCAAATGTAGTCCTTAAGGTAATGAAAGTAAACTCGTAGTGTTTATATTGAAAAGTTGTTACAAGTTTGATCTCTTAGTCTATTGTACATTCGTTAGGGCTTTGACATTCCTTAGTGTTGACTAAGATATCGACAATCAACGCTTGTCCTTGTCCATGTCTAGTAACCAATTTTCTTCTTTTGAATTAAGTTTGCCCTCTACTTTACTACTTTTTGATTTGCTTCACTGTTTCAATCTATAGACTTGTGTAATGCTTTGATTGCTACTCGATTTGCTCAACATTTTGTGATTTGTTTTACGTTTTCTATGTGGTTTCATTTTCATCTTTGCTTTTACGGTTATGGTTAGGGTTATATAAGAAGAAGTATAAGATTCTCAAAACAAACATTATTTTATGTAAAAACATTAATCTAATAAAAAACAATTTCACCGTCTAAACTTTTTCCATATTTGGTCCGTCACCAATTAATTTATATACAAAAATAATTACTTCATGTTACTTTAAACTTTGATAGTTTCTTATTCATCTGTTAAGTTTATTAATAGATTGAACACAAATATAAATAATTTATTTAACACAACAAATTAAATTAAGACATATGTAGAGGCCTATTTAATTACCTCCCCTATCTCCCTGGCACCACCCTATTATCCTAATCCTTCACCGCCACCACCAACAAAACCCGTCTTTATCGAAATCAATTCTATAGTTACTTTACACCATTGTTTTGCATAAATACCCACATACAGATTGAGGATATCTGAAAACACATTCACACGTCGCATGCAACCAATAAACACCATCAATGCTTTTGCAACAAATACTCACACCTATTTGCAATTTTCTTGACTAAAGTCACTAAACACATAGTCAATAGTGGTCGGACACATAAACGATACAAAGCATGTATAAAAAAAACGAATAGAAATGGAGGATATATGAGATATAAGGGTGATGGTGGTTGTTTTATTTGATGTTGATATAGTTGTGTACTTGTGTCAGAATGTTGGTGTTGGAGAGTCACTACCCTCATATATAAGTGGTGTGGTAGTCTAGGACTGTCTCAAATATTTTTGGTGCTCGGAGCAAAACTAAAAAATAGGTCTCTCAAATACTATAATTTACAAACAAAAAGAAAACTAAAACATATAAAAAAAGTTGAATAATAAACTTAGGTTTTCAAATTCTTTATAAATCTATTTATTCACTCTCTTTGAAATCATTTTAGTTTTCAAATTCATTTCTTTTATTTCTTTTTCGACTACGGGATAAATGCAATTTAAAAAATATTGGTTTTGTTAATTAATTATAAAGTGATTCACGTATTCAAGTAAATAAACAAATGAGCATGATATCAAGTAATTCAAGTAACATATTTATCGAATAAAGTAAATAGCTAATAAACTATTAACTATTTATCAATAATGTTTGGCTAATTTTCAAGTGTTTCAATATTTCAAATAAGCGACACCAACAAATTTGATAGTTAATATCAAGTGATTAATTCCAAATAAGTGATTTAAAGTAACCATTTAAAAGTGACTGAAATAAATAATTAGTGATTTTAAACAACTATAACAAATTAATTAAATGATAATCAATAACTAATAGCAGAAATCAAAGATAAAAGGAACTATATAGTTGTTTGATTAGAGTTTGAACAATTGAACTTTGAAACCTTGATTTTGGAATGAGTGAAGAACTCTCACTATTTGTTTCCTATTCTTGAACTCTGCAAGAAATCAACTCTTCAATTACGAACTGATTACCAAAACAAGCAATAATAAACTAAACTTAAGAGATAAAGATCAAATACAAATTAATTAGTAAAACTCTTGAGTCTCGCTCAAATGATAAAATCTGATCTCATATGTGGTACACTGATTTTAAGAAACTTATTACCATATACCAAACCTCTCTTTTTTTACTCTACTTAAAGGGTTAAAGAAATCATCTCACTAAAAAACGAAAACAATATACAATTGCAAGTCGGCGACTAATCTGAAAATGCCTACAGCCCTACTAAAATCACCAACTCTGAAATTATAGGATGTGAATTGCCGATGATCGGATCATTTTATAAGAAATAGTCTAATGTGGTTAGGAAAGACTAATAATTCTAGATTGAATGATTTACAATTGTGGTTTGTTTTTGTGTTTCATCATTTGCAAAAAAACGAAAAGGTTAAAGGAGAACCAATCAAAAACGGCTTCACATATATAGCCAAATAGTTTACCGCAACATGATTTTGTTTATTTCCTCTACGAGGTTGCTATGCGTCCATGCTTTCCAAGCCAATTGCTATTTTAATTTCTAAGTCTATATTTCAAAACTGAGCCTAAGAAATTGGGCCTTTTTCTACCCACCTAGACATTTGAGCTCAATAAACTTTGTTATACACATACACACACTGACACACACACACACACACACACACACACACACACACACACACATATATATATATATATATATATATATATATATATATATATATATATATATATATATACCAATTGTGAGCCCCCTTTAGCCATGGGCCCTGGGCGGTTGCCAGGTACACCGCCCCTTAAGATGACCCTGTTGTGGTACAAGCATAGAGTTGTATAAAGAGATGAAAAGATTCGGTTAGGTACTGTTGTCAGTGGTCTTTGTTGTCGTATGTGTGCTAGGGGTGGGTACATGCGTAGTCGAAGACTCGCATTAGGGAGAGAGAGAGAGAGAGAGAGAGTCCATAACGTCGTCGTGGCCAGAAGTATTCACATCGTCGGAGTTGGTGTTGGTGTTGTTGTCGAAAATGTATAAAGTTGTAGAAAAAGATAGATTGTCTTTGGTGAATGAGTGTGAGGCATATATTTAAATTGTATTAATTAATCTGGTTTGTTTAGACACAATTAAATGAAGAAAAACCATTTTGAAACATATTTGAAAAAAACGAAACTAATAAAAACTTTTTTAAAATAGGGACAATGAGTAGATTTTCGTTTCCATAAGAAACAAACTTGAAATTCGACTTAAACATGAGTAGCGAAATTCATATAATCTTCCATTGCATATATATATATATATATATATATATATATAGAGGAGAGTTCATGCGAGAACCGTTGTTAGTGCGAGAACCGCGAGAACCAACTTGGCCGTTCCTTGGATATGGGAAGTATCATTGATGGAGAGCGTGGAGGGATAGAGTGTGGCAGGGTGTATGTGAGGAATTCATGGGTGGGCAATGACATTGAAGGAGGGGGAATTGGACGGCTTAGATTGGTTCTCGCGCTAACAACGGTTCTCGCATGAACTTTTTTCTATATATATATATATATAGACAAAAGTTCATGCGAGAACCGTTGTTAACGTGAGAACTGCGAGAACCAATCTAAGCCGTTCAATTCCCCCTCTTTCAATGTCATTGCCCACCCATGAATTTCTCACATGCACCCTGCCACAACCTATCCCTCCACACTCTCCATCCATGATACTTCCCATATCCAAGGAATGGCTAAGATTGGTTCTCGCGGTTCTCGCACTAACAAGGGTTCTCGCATGAACCCTCCCCTATATATATATATACATAGGGTGAGGTTATTGTAAGATGTAAAATTTTGTAAGATGTGTAAGATGCGATCTGGACCATTCGTTTTTCATCGGATCTTCAATTTATAGCAAGTCTCTATTTCTTAAATTAAATTAATAAAATAACAGTGAAGGGTATTCATGACTTTTTATAATTCCCTAATATTAAGTTGTTCCCATTTTTACAATCACATCCTCTACACCAACGTAATACTATTTGAAAAATTGATGAAAAGTCTCACCAACTTATTTGTAAAACAGATGAATCAACTTTATACCAAATTACCAAGTAAATCACCAACCAAAAATTAGATAAACAAACCAATATTAGATGAACACTTGATGAAAACTAAAAATTAACATTCATCATAATCTTTTAACGTTTAACTAAAACAAATTCTAGAAAGATGAACCAAACTAATGAAACAAACTAGACTAACTTAGCTCCAGAAGAAAGATGAAACAAAAAATCAGATTTCAGTTGATGAACAAACATATAATGTTAAATTAAGCAGCTGGTGAAATAAACAAATCCCTATTTCAATGTGTTAAATTCTACAAGATATTGTGAAACAAACAAATAACGTGACAATTAAACAGCTGATGAACAAATCCCTATTTCGATGAAAACCCAGTTGATCTCAAGGAACCTGGATGAATCGGTTCTTTCATGAAAACCCAATCGCCGGCGAGTGATGAAACCCAGTTGACCTTGACCTAAGGCGAGTAGTCGATCGGTTCTTTCATGAAGGCTAATAGGCGGCGACTATATCATAGCAAAGGAAACCGGATAGATCGATGACTTACAGGACAGAAATCGACTGATGGTACACCAATCGCCGACTACGATTGCAGAAATCGAGAGGGTCTTCGATGGATCTGTAACCCGGACACACGGCTGCGACTACAGTCGGCTCCGTGGATATTGACGCCGTGGATGATGTGTTCACCGCCGACATCGATGCAGCATGATGGATCGTTGATAAGCGGCGCATATTTTAGGGTTAGAGGAGAGAAACAAAATCGATTCAGTGTACTAGGGAGGTCTGAGGAGCCGAGATTTAAGTGGGGGGTTTTTAATAAAAAGTCCAAATTACCCTTTAGTTAATGATACCACATGTCAAATTCTTGTTACATCTTATCCATCTTACAAAGATTTACATCTTACTTGATCCTAATTCTATATATATATATATATATATCATAAAATATAGCTATACTTGAAAATGAGTATAATTAAATTTTTGTAAGTGCATAGAGTGGGTCAAAATATGCATGAATAAAATAAACAATGTTAAGTATCTTATTTTCCATTCACCAAAGTTTGGTTGTTTGAAAAGTGTTTTAAATAGCTACCATTGCTAACTTTGTTTGACCCTCCCATTTGGGGCAACCTCTTGGGTCCTACATTCCTTCCAACCACGTCTATGAATAGCATGATAGAGTTAAATAATCCAAGACCATGGACAAAACATATAAGAGAGGTTTTATATCCTCCTATTTTATATTTTTAAAATTTGATTATGACAAATGAAAAACTAATGTGGTTTTCATCCTTCTACAAAGGGTAATTTACACAAATATACGATGAAATTTGTCTTAGTTACTATTGTATATATTAAACTTTTTATTTTTTAAAACAATTTATTTAACTTTCATAATTCTCTTATTGTATGCAAGTTGTTGTATACAATGAGATCTATGTCAAATTTCATTATATACAACAGTAATTAAAAACACACATGGAAAAAAGTTATTTGAATCTAACGAAAGAGTTATGAAGTTGATTGTATTATTTTTAAGAAAAATAAAGTTGACTGTATGCATTAATAACTAGGGCAAATTTTATAGCATTTCTATACAATTTGCCCTTCAACAAATCTTATATTGGGATAAACATAATTAAGTAAAATATATATCATATTCACTTATATTGTAGTTTAATATTTGAAACAATATAAAGGGCAAAATATACGAAAATACAACAAACTATACCAATATTGTATTTATATGCAATCAACTTTATTTTGTATCTAAAAATACACACACTTTACAAATTTGGTTCATTGTATACGATTGATAACATGATTACCAGGTTACCGGTTATTTCTTTTATTTTATTTATTTTTTAATTAGGATATTCATATATTTTTGATGTTCTTCAAGTTCATCATTGGTGAAGAACAAATCAAAATAAATTTGATTTTATACAACACAAAGTCGGATGAAGCAACATTGAACGACCATGAATGACGCTATGAAGAACAAAATGAGGCAAACCCGCACTGATCTGCAAATCTAAACATGAACCAAGTGAAAACCTGATCTGCAAATCTGAACATAAACCATAATGGCACCAAAATGAGCTGAAACATGAAAAATAAATAAAGGCAACTCATGAAATTGAACAAGATGAATATCAAACGAACCTAATGTGGAACACACTAATTACCCAAATCGCAAACTCAGATCTAACTCACAAACCCTAATTATTCTACTAGATCTGCAAATGGGTCGGCACATAAAACCACCACCGCCCTTTCAAGCCTTCAAACGCCACTACCGCCGTCTCAAGCCTTCAAACGCCACCACCTTCATCGCCTTCAACCCACCACCACTGTTGTCTCCTTCGCCGCCTCCGCCTTCAAAATCACCACCACAATTGTTGCCTTCGAACCACCACCAAAGTCGTCGCCTTCAAACAACCACCAAAGTCATCGCTTACATACTCCACCACCATCGATTTCAGACCTAAAACTTTTTGGGTTTCTGTTTAAACCTTCGGCGCCTATTAAATGGAAATGATCGATCTCTACCGCCTTTAATTTAAGGGCAAACTGTTCAATAATACAAAGGACTTTTACTAAGCTACCAATTTATACAATGAACTTCAAAAAATTAAAAAAAATACAACCAATCATCTTTTATTTCCCAATGTATACAAGTTATCGGTAGAAAAAGGTTAACAACCGGTTTTTCTCATTTTTTTTTACTTTTTGATTTTTTTAATGAAAATATGAAGATCATTAAAGATTCTGCACAATTATGAAGATCATCTTCAAGAAACCTTCAAGCATCCCCTATGAACTGAGAATCCCCTGATGAACTCAGAATTGTCCTCACCTTCAAACCCTCTCTCTACTTCAGCCGTAATTCTCATCTCCGCCTAGTCCGACCGCCGCCGCCCTGGTCCAACCACTGCCGCCATCCCCTTCGAAGCCAACCACCGCCACACCTCTGCCTTTGAAGCTCGCTACTACTGTCGCCTCTGTCTTCGAAGCTGACCACCGCCATCACCTCTACCTTCGAAGATCTCCACCGCCGTCGACTTCAAGCTGACCATCGCCATCTCCTTTAAGTTCTCGTCGTACTTAGGGTTTCTTCTTTGCCTTGAGTTTTGGGTTTCTAATTTGCCTTTAAGTTCTCGTCAAAGCTAACCATTGTTAGACCCAAACCAAGAATTGCATACTCAAAAGACACAGTAACACAAAACGTACCGGATGATTTATTCAATAGAAGAGGGCTCTTTAAATAGCCTTACAAACGAAGCAATTAAGAATGATAAACAAGCTAACAATCTTGAGTCTGTTACGCAGCAATCTTAGGGCTGTTGTGAACAGATAAAGACTTCCTAAATAATAGGAATTATTCAAACATAAAGATAAGATAAATCAAACCTAACAATGCCTCTCCTAAACTGAATAACATCACTTTCAGTTTACATCTTCACAAACTCCTAATTCTTCACGAAACTTGATGAAAGTTTCCAACTTGAGAGGCTTGGTCATGATGTCTGCCAATTGTTCTTATGTGCCACAGTAAATGAGCTCTACTATTCCTTCCCTTGCAAGATCTCTCAGAAAATGAAACCGCACGTCAATGTGCTTACTACGACCATGAAGCACAGGATTTTTGGACAACTTATTAGCTGAACTATTATCACATAAGAGTATTGTACCTTGAGATTGCACAAGCCCAAATTGTTCAAGAATTCTTCTTATCCACACACATTGGCACGCACAGTATGCAGCAGCAATAAACTCTGCTTCGGTGGTGGATAAACTCACGACAGGTTGCTTCTTGGATGCCCAAGATACAGCTGCTCCACTCATCAAAAATACATATCCTCCGGTGCTTTTTCGATCATCTAAATCACCTGCATAATCACTATCAGTGTATGCAGTTAACTCTTCTCCTTCTCCTTTCTTGTAAAATAACCCGAAAGACATGGTTCCTTTTAAATAACGTAAGACTCTTTTTGCAGCCTGCATGTGTTGTTGTGAAGGAGTTGCGATAAACCTGCTTAATAAACACACCACATACATTAAGTCAGGTCTGGTGACTGTGATATACAGGAGGCTTCCAATGAGTTTCTTGTACATAGTTGCATCTGCTCTAATCTCTTCATCATCCTTTCTTAGTCTTGCACCTGGTACAATAGGATTTTGAACCGGGTTTCCATCTTGCAAATTAAATCTCTCCAATAGCTCTCCAGCATACTTTTTCTGAGTCACGAACATTCCTTCAGATTTTTGATTTACCTCTACTCCAAGAAAGTACTTCATCTTCCCTAAATCAGTCATATCAAATTCCCTCTTCATAGACAACTTGAACTTTGCAATCATCTGATCATTATTTCCTGTAAAAATCAAGTCATCCACATATAAGCTAACAATCAATATGTCATTACTTGCAACTCCTTTTACGAACAATGTGTGCTCGCAGTTGCATCGTTGAAAACCTTCTTTAACAAAGTGTGCCTCTATTTTGCTGTACCAGGCACGACGTGCCTGCTTCAAACCGTACAACGCCTTCTCGAGTTTGTAGACTTTGTTTTCATCACCATTTTTTATAAACCCCAAAGGATGTTCCACATAAACATCTTCTTTCAATTCTCCGTGTAAGAAAGCACTTTTTACGCCGAGTTGATAAACAGGCCATCCTCTTCGAGCTGCTAGAGCGAGAAGTAGTCTGATAGTATCCCACCTAGCCACTGGTGCAAATACTTCATTGTAATCTATTCCCTGTTGTTGCGCATAGCCTTTGGCTACAAGCCTGGCTTTATACTTCTCTACCTCTCCTTTCTCATTGACTTTAGTCTTGTACACCCACTTCACACCAATTTTCTTTGACCCTGCAGGTAGACTTGTTAGATACCATGTTTTGTTTTTTTCAATTGCATCTATTTCAGCTCTCATAGCTTTTCTCCACTTCTCATCCTTGACAGCCTCTTCATATGTTGTAGGATCATTAGAAATAGTAAACATTACAAGATTAGTTGTACCTTCATCTTCCTCAGATAATCCTTCTCCAGAATCATAATCTTGTAAGTGAATAGGAGGTCTACGGAGTCTTACACTTATGTCTTCTTCATTTCCTGCACCTGTAGCATTTACAGCTTCTTCTAAGTCGACATTACTAATGACTTCATTTTCTGACTCGGGTTCCGGCGACCGGCTTATCAGTAGCATCGTTACCTTCCTCCCACATTAACTTTCCATCTGTTTTGTTCTTCCAGTTCCAACCCTTGTCCTCCTCGAAGATGACATCTCGACTTATAATCACTTTACTTGTCGCTGGATTAAATAACCGATAAGCTTTTGATTCGTTGCTAACTCCAAGTAACACACACGTGATACTCTTATCATCTAATTTCTGCCTCTTATGATCAGGTACATGGACATGTCCCAAGCAACCAAATACTCGAAAGTGGTCTACATTTGGCTTTACGTCACTCCACATCTCTTCCGGTGTCTTTCCTTGCAAATACTTTGTAGGACTTCTGTTCAAAACATGTGTGACCCACTTAACAGCTTCTAGCCAGTAGCTTTTAGGAACATTTTTATCATCTAAAACACTACGCACCATATTCATAATAGTACGATTTTTGCGTTCCGCCACACCATTCTTTTGTGGTGTGAATGATGTTGTAAGTTGTCTGTTAATTCCTGTCTCCTCACAAAATGAAACAAACTCATTCGAGGTGTATTCACCTCCTCTATCAGTACGTAAACAAAGTAATTCCAGTCCACATTCTTTTTCAACATAAGTCTTAAACATCTTGAAGTGTGCAAGTGCTTCAGATTTACTTGATAGAAGGTAGACCCAAACCTTCCTGCTGTAATCATCTATGAATGTGAGTACATACCTTTTCCCACCATTCGAGGATGGAGTAATCGGCCCACAAAGATCTGAATGCACAAGTTATAATTTTCTTGATGCGCGCCACAAGCTCTTCTTTGGAATGGGCAATATGTGTTGTTTTCCTACTAGACAACTAGTACAAGTTTCTAATTTCCCTTTCAATTCGGGTATTCCTTTTACCATGTTTTGGTATTTTAGATTCCTTAACCCCTTGTAACTCAAATGTGCATACCTTTGGTGCCATAGCTTGACTTCATCACCTATAGTTGCTTGTAAGCAACTTGCATTCGTAGCTCCTATTTCAACTTCAGCACGTAATGCAAACATCCTGTTACTGGACATTCTTGTTTGCATAATCAAGCCTTTTACAGGATGGAATATCTTGCAAAATCCATGTTTAAAGAGTATGGCCAGGCCCTTTTCTTGGAGTTGACCGATGCTCAAAAGATTACTTGTCAAATCAGGTACATAGTAAACGTTTGTGACCACATGAGTGCAACCATTAATCCTCAAGCTAACGCTGCCCTTTCCCAGAACTTTTAGTGAACTGTTGTTCCCTAGTTTCACAGAGTGATGAAACTTTTCATCTAGGTCTTTAAACCACAGCTTTCTTCCACACATATGGTTGCTACATCCTGAATCCAGAAACCATATCTCTTCTCTGGCCTTGTTAATATCTGAAAATGCCATAAGTAACATCTTCTCTTCTTCTTCAACCTCAACATAATTTGCAGTCTTGTCCTTTTCTGGGCATTCCCATGAGAAATGTCCAAGTTGATGACAGTTGTAACATTCTAAGGTTGATCGATCTACCGACCTTCCTCGACCTCTTCCCCTTCCTCTTCCTCTACTCCTACCTCTACCTCGACCGCGATTTTCAGAAGGGGTGTATGCCTTCAATACTTGTTCATCTTCTCCATGGAAATTCTTCTTAAACTTCTGCTCATGAACTAGCAAAGAGCTCTGCAAAGCATCAACTGAGAGACTGTCTATGTCTTTAGACTCTTCGATGGAACACACAATGTAATTGAAATTCTCCGTCAAAGTACGTAGAATTTTCTCGACAATTTTAACATCAGTCATATCTTCTCCACAGTTTCGCATATCATTAGCCACAATCATAACTCTTGCAAAGTAATCCTTAACTATTTCTCCACACTTCATCTCTAACAGCTCAAAATTTCTTCTCAACGTTTGAAGTAGAGCACGTTTTACCCTTGCATTACCCTGATACTTAACCCGCATTGCATCCCACAGTTGCTTAGCCGTCTCCTTCTGAGTGATTGTCTTCAAAATAGTTTTGTCAATGGAGCTGAAAAGATAAATTTTCATTTTAAAATCCTTCAACCTTGCTTCATCCAAAGTCTTCTTTTGGGCTGCAGTCATACCTGCTTCATTATTAGGAACAACAAAACCGGTGTGTACCACATCCCAGTATTCTTTAGATCGTAAGAGATTCTCCATGAGAAGACTCCAATGATCGTAGTCTCCATCAAACTTAGGAATGCATGGTTGTGCACGATTGTTTGAATCTGCCATCTTTCTTTTCTCTGGTGTATCACTCTGCTCACTTTTCTCTCGTGTATCACTCTCTCACTTTTTTCTCGTGTATCACTCTGCTCACTGATCAGGCCTAATGAAGTGGCTCTGATACCACTTTGTTAGACCCAAACCAAGAATTGCAGACTCAAAAGACACAGTAACACAAAACGTACTGGATGATTTATTCAATAGAAGAGGGCTCTTTAAATAGCCTTACAAATGAAGCAATAAAGAAAGATAAATAAGCTAACAATCTTGAGTCTGTTACGCAGCAATCCTAGGGCTGTTGTGAACAGATAAAGACTTCCTAAATAATAGGAATTATTCAAACATAAAGATAAGATAAATCAAACCTAACAACCACCGCCGCCATTGCCTTGAGTACAGGGTTCTCTCTCTATCTCACACACACATTCAGATCTGGTGCAAAGGTGAAGATTAGGGTTAATCTTCATGGATTTTGTTCAATTCAGATCTGGTACAGTCTCTCTATCTCACGCACACACATCCAAATCTGGTTCTGTTCTATTTGGGTTTTTTGTTTAACCCTAATCTTCAAGCATCTTAATTTTGTTTTGTTTGGGTTTTTTGTTTAGATCTATGATTTGTTTACAGATTTGAAGTTTCAATCTTCTTCGATGTCAATAGAGTTTGATTTGGATTTAATGTTCTTTCGGTCGTTGCCTCCTTGAATCTCCATACACATTTCAAATTTTATATGGGGTTTACATGTTTTGAACTTGAAGAACATGGAGATTGAATATTTGAATGTTCTTGAACTTGAAGAACAAGATCATGAATACCATAATTAAAAAATTAAAAATTAAGCAAGAATTAAAAGTTTACTTGTAACCTGCTATACAGGTTACATCTTGCATACATTGGGGCAAATAACTGAGTTGGTTGTATTTTTTTTTAAATTTTAAAGTTCGTTGTATATATTGGTAGCTTAGTAAATGTTCGTTGTATTATGGAACAGTTTGCCCTTAATTTAATTAGTTGCTGCTATATATACAAATATATATAAACGATTGAATAACTTTGAAAAAAACTAAATTAAACATCATTAATTAATCTGCATGTATGTAAGTATGAATCATTACTTCCTTATTAAAATATGAAGAGTTAATTGCACCAATGGTCCTTTAACTATCCAAAAGTTGCGGACTTAGTCCTTTTTTTCAAAAAGTTGCAAGGATAGTCCTTAAACTGCCCAAAAGTTGCATAGATGGTCCTTTTTAACGTTTTCCGTTTATAGGGTCCGTTAAATCAGGGGTATTAAGGTCTTTTTTCCATTTTTTTCATTTTTAATTAGTTTTAAATATTTTTAAAAAAAAAAAAAAGTTAAATACACAAATACCAATATACATCTCTATCTCTTTCTCTTTCTTCCTACACACACAAGTACACCCTCTCTCTCTCTCTCTCTCTCTCTCTCTCTCTCTCTTCCCAAACATGTTCTTCATAAAAAACAAACACCAACCACTGCCACCACCTAACTCCGGCGCTGCCACCACCCAACTCCGGCGTGTCACCACCGCCAACGCTGCCATCACCGCCACCGGAATCCGCAGCTGCCATCACCAAAAAACCCACCACTGCAGCACCTCCGTTACCATCACCACTACCGATGAAATCAACCCACCAAAAGCCGCCTACCACCACCAAGAAACTCTCTCTCTCTCTCTCTCTCTCTCTCATTCTTTGATCACCAACAGTAGCTGAAACCATCACCCAAAAACCCTAGATGCAAAAACCCTAGATCTGCCGTATGGAACCCACCAACAGCCGCCGTTTACCACCACTCCCGTTTGCTGACAAGCTGAAAAGCCTCGCCGGAAAACCAGAAAACCACACAACCAGAAAACCTAAATATCGTCGACGTTTGTACCACCATTTGAACACTTGAAACTTTAGATCTGCACACACACACCCCGACACACACAGTAGTAGAAACCCTAAATAGCATCGACGTTTACACGCCGACACACACAGTGGAACGGTGGTTTGGTGGTTTGGTGTGGCGGCGTTTTTCAAGAACACACATACTCACTATCTCCGGCGAGGTGGTTTGGTGGTTTCATCTATTGTGATTCAAGACAGAAAACCCACACACACACTATCTCCGGCGAGGTGGTGGTCGCGGTGTTCGTGGCTAGGTGGTGGTGGTCGAGAGGTTGAATGTGGTGGTGAGTGGGAGATGGTGGGTGATATCTCCGATGATGGGGTCACGGTGGTGGTTTCTTCGATGGGGAGGTAAGGAGGTGGTGGTAGGTTAGGGAGAGAGGGAGAGATAGAGAGAGAAATCGAGAGAGAGAGAGAGAAAGACTGATGGTAAAGAGGGGGGGGGGGGGTTTAAAAATTTAATACGTTTTTATATTTAAATTAAAATTTAACGAATCTATTAATTGTTAAAAGATAAATAAAAAAAATGCTAGGGGTAAAATAGTTATTTTGGACGATTTAACGGATTCCATTAACGGAAAACGTTAAAAAGGACCATCTATGCAACTTTTGGGCAGTTTAAGGACTATTCTTGTAACTTTTTGAAAAAAATGACTAAATTCGTAACTTTTAGATAGTTAAAGGACCATTAGTGTAATTAACTCAAATATGAAATCTTCACTGATGTTTATTTGGTGAAAAGTGCAGGATTTGGTAACATGGAAAACTATACATACTCCTAGGGAGGTTTAGTTGAAAAGGTACTATTTATTATATTATGGCACTTATACTATATGCGAGTAATGTATACTCATTATTGTATTTATATAAACGTTATTATTACTGTTATTACTAAATGTCTGAATCTTTGTTCTAGTTATAATATTATTGAATCTATATTTTAGTTATACATATTAATAAAACATTAACATAAAAAATTTATAAGACAATCCTAGTTATTAATTTATATAAAATAATTTATCAATTTTCAACTATTCATTTTGTAAAAAAAAAATAAAATACAATTTTTACTCTTCTTGTTAAACAATATGAAATCAAAATTCGTCAATACGAGCGATTGATCGTCACTTTTACATGACATCATCTCCTTATTGGATTAAAAATTTAAAATTGTAAAGAAGGGAGATAATTTAAAGCTTTAAAGGGGTGTTTTGGAAATTTATATTTTATAATATAAGATTAATTTAGAATGTAATTAATTGTACAAGTTTTTTAAATACCTTTTGTAACTATTAATATATTTTATAATAAAATGACTGGTGTAAAAATTATTATATCATAATTTTATCTACAATTTCATATAAATTCTGCTGTACATAAATTTTTAAATAATAGTTTCAAAATTTTGTTTCATTGTTTAAAATACCAATAGATATTCTACTTGCAATATATGACCAAAGTGTTTATAGCCTAGCGGTAATAAGTTGTTGAAAAATATTTCTCATGGCATACGATCATGAGTTTAAGTCCCCTTGTAGATAAAAATGTATAAATTAAAGAGTAGCTTGGTGGTGTGTGTGCGTGTGTTTTGCTGTTCGAAACTATAGAAGTATAAATAACATGTGTCATATCTAGCAAATTCTTATCATTTTTCTAAAAAACTAGCAAAAATAAAAAGGTAGTTGCATAAAATATTTGCTTAAGTTATCATTGTATACAATAAATTTCTTATTAAACTTCAATACATAGATCTTGTATAACATTACCATTCTATGCAATTCGTAACATGAAGTGAAGGTAAAACCGGTAATTATTAAGTTTTTGTATTTTCTAAATTTTGTATTCATGTGTTCTTCAATATATTTATATGTATTCTTCGGTTTGTCTTCATGTGTTATTATAAACCAAATCTTCAATCAATATTGCAACATATTGATCACGAACCCAAGATTTTGAAACTAATCACGAAATCAAGATTGCAACACAAATATAGAGCATGAGAAGTCTGGCTTAACAAGAACAAACATTAAAACTCAAAAATCAAACCTTATTAAGCTCAGAATGAAGATCCTAACAGATAAAAAGTGTATCAAAGCCCTAAACTTGCTGTGAAGGCGACGACTGTGGTGTGGGGGCTCGGTTTCGTCCAAGAGGCATTGTGGTGGTGGTTTCTTCCACAAGCGGCAGCGGTGTGCTGATGGTTTCATCCACAAGCGGCGAAAGTGTGGGGAGCTCAGTTTCATTTGGGCGGGAGGTAGTTGTTTCATCTAGAAACAACAACGGTGTGGTGGTGGTTTCATCCAGAAATGATGATGGTGTTGGTTTCATCTAGATTTTGGCTAGCAATTTCCGGATATGATGGTGATTTCATTTCTAAAACTGATGGAACCTGTAACACTGTACTTTTTAATTAACAATAAACTGCGTGCGGAAGCTAATTACATATAATTAGATTTGAAATCCAAAAAATATACAAATTTGACTGGTTAACATTTACAAAATATCCACTACAGTGTTAGTTACAAAACAGGCTCTAACAAAAATCTTTGACATCAGAGTAATGGTCGGTCCAAAATCCCAGTCTTCATTATCTACAAACTCACCGCGGAGTATCTGCAAAACAATCTAGTGGGGAATTAGCACAAAGCTAAGTGAGGGAACATATAACTAAACATACACAAGGCAAACATGCCTAAACACAAATAGCTCATGAATCCCAGGAGAACCGGCGGTGTTGCAACCACCTACAACCAAGGTCTGCCAAAACCAAGGTTTACTGATAGCCCTGCTAACATGGATAACAATACCAGCCTTCTTCTGTACAACAAACGTACCACAAGATCTGATACGGTAAATCCCCCAGCAACAGGCCCAGACTCAATATGATCTCCAAATAACATGTATATACAATCCAAATAAGAGCATTCCAAATAGGATATCATATCCTGTATATCAATATATATAAATCCACTCACCACAGTCAGCACTGTAGCACACTCAGTGGTCTAGTTCACTGAGTCTTCTTAGTTCCTGAGATTAGATAACCACAAGTCAGTATTTAATTCATAATACTGATTTATAATACATAATACATGCATTCATACATTACATGTTAAATATTCATGTATAATTATCATGTATACCAAATCATAGTTTGATCTTTAGGAATAACTCCTAAATCCCAAATTCCGATAAAATCCATTTCTGATCAAAGTCGGATTCCGAGTGATTGACAAATCCCGATAATATCCAATTCCGAGAATGGGGAATTCCGATTAACACCAAATCCGATGAAAGGCACAATCCGATAAAATGTCCAATTCCGATAAAAGTGTTAGGGCATTTATCATATACCGATAGAATGTCCAATACCGAGAAAACATACAATCCCGATAGAATCAAATCCGAGAATAATGTCAAGGCTACAGTTCGTCTTTATCGGTATTCAATACAATCCTATCAATTTGCTCAGATTCATCATCATCCCGAGAA
The DNA here is from genome assembly GCA_947179395.2 of Pulicaria dysenterica. Classification (NCBI taxonomy): domain Eukaryota; kingdom Viridiplantae; phylum Streptophyta; class Magnoliopsida; order Asterales; family Asteraceae; genus Pulicaria; species Pulicaria dysenterica. The sequence goes on along the minus strand of OX359293.1, from coordinate 78,555,309 downwards.
TATTCTATCAGATTTCATCAATACCGATACATTCATACACCAAATCCGACAGATTCATGTGTTCATGCATAAAAATCTATTTTTAACTTAAATCTTACTGATTTCATGCATACAAATTATATAGGTTTCCAGAAATCATCCAACTCATATAAACAACATGTATAGATCATAATTTCTAACATGCATACATCCTAATTCATTAAATCATGTATCAAGAATCAATCGGTATTCATATATATATATATATATATATATATATATATATATATATATATATATATATATATATATATATATATCAAAACCGAATATATTAACAAACAACCATCAAAAAGCAGTAATCTAACCTGTAGATGATATCAAATAATCAACTAAATGCACACAAAAATAGAAGCTTGATTCTTTTCTTCCTTCTTCTTCTTCTCGGCCGAGAGCTCACAAAACCCACACACACACTCTTGTATAATTTTACAAGTAATGAAGCATGGAGGAGGAGTGGGTGGTTATACCTACCAAACCGGTCACACCCCCCCTACCCACTCAATATTAAATTAATATAATTATTTACCTTAAATAATTAAAACAAAACAATATCACAAATTATAATCAATTAACACATTTCTACAAATAATTCACATAAACAATTAAATTTCCAGATTAATTAATTAATTACCTTAATTAATCTAGACCGGTCGAGAGGGTGTTACAGAACCCACAAATGGCAACGAAGGGAGTGGTGGTTTTGGAATCTGATGCTTTTGTTTTCTTGAAGGACATATGAAGAAAAAAGACGAAGAACACCCACCTACTTTTGAGGCTAAAGAACAAGATGAAGAACATGATTATTCATGAATAAATAGATGAAAAAAAACCCAAGGTAACCGGTTGGTTATTGGTTTTAAGGTAAATTTGCATACAAAGAGAATTATAAAAAGTTTGTTGCACTTATTTAAAAAGAATTTGTTGTATACAATGATAACTTATCAAAAAATTATTATATTTTAATATATTTTTTTAAAATAAAATGACCTAAAGACATTATTTGGAAAGAAAATGGAAAAGAAAAGAAATGAACGTATTATGAACTAAAAATAAAAGTGCTTCATGCAAAGTTAAAAAGAATATGAACACCATACTTTGTTTACAATATAAAAGGGATTTATCAAGTTAAGGAGAATATGATTGGTTATTTTCTTTTAAAACAAAAACTAGTAGGTTTTTTTATTTAATTTAAAAGAGATCAATTAATTTTTATTATGATTATACATAACCGATCATGTTTTATTTAATTTTAAAAGACCTCAATCTATATATAAACCAGTTCTATTATAATATGTATGAAAAGGGTATCTTTGAGTTTAGGATATTTAACGAATTATTTGCTTATTACTGTTCATAATCGTAGTGACTAAATCATATTTTTTACATAAAATGTTATTGATGGCAATGCCTGAATAAGTTGATAATTAGTTCTACTCGTCTATCACAAAATCATTGATAAAAACTACTCGTAAAATTTCTTATTCGCATTAGCAACTCTCACATTTTGTTACCTTAGCTTTTTTTTCCTGTCACTTGCGTTGTGTTGTCGAATTTTATTTTAGAGAGAAAGGAAAATACTTCAAAAGAAATAGAAAAAGGTTTTGTGTTTCCGAGAAGAGAAATGATTAGGAAGGAAAAGTTTGGTTACTTTTCTCCCGAAATTGGGAGTAATTAGAAAGAATACAAAAAAAGTTCTTAATCACTCCAACTAGGAAACACAAACTTATTCTTTTTTCTTTCCAACTTCTTTTCTTTTCTTTTTTTTCTAACTTCAGAATACGAAATTCAAAATCATTCCTTTCTATTCTCTTATTTTCTCCGGTCAATTTTCTTTCTATTCTTTTATTTTCTAAATGTATATCGAAAACTAGTATGGTAGTGATAGTTTCACCCCCACCCTTCACTTGGAGCTCTTAGTTTTACCGTAAGAATCTTCACCTACTCTTGGCACGTGACCAAATAAATAATTTGGTACCATTGGTTAAACACAACAAAGAGCTAGCGTTAACCAAAAAAGTTGCGTATTTTAATACCTTCTAAAAGTTGTCATGTAGATTGGGCAAGTTTTTTCAACATAAACGGTTTTCCTTCTAAAAAGCACCCCACTACATTTATGCCATGTGATTTGTATTCAAGATTAAAAATAGTTTAAAATTGAATTTTAGACTTTTGTGAATAATGTATTCAAGTTACAAATGGTAAGAGTATAATGTATCCAATCAGGAAAAAACTTTAAACAAAGTGTCAGTGTGTATGCTTGGTGTTTAGAGATAGAAAAATACACATTTGGTATGTGTTTTTTGATGAGAGAGAAAGTTAGAGAGATACCAAGATAGAAAGTTTAATTGCAAATCAAGCTTATTGTGAAGATTCAAGTTTTACACGTGGATTGTTACGCTAGAGAAGCAAGATTCAAGTCTTAAGTTTTCTGAAATCAAAGTAATTAAATATTACTTAATCTATATGTTTTTTAGTTATTTTAAGTTCTTGGGACTTCAGGGCTGAGGCGTAGGTTAAGCTTGATTAATGATGAGATTGTGGTTGCATGTACAATGTAGTACGGATTTATACATTTGTTAGAACCTTTAGAAATCGTTTGATGTTGGTATTGTTAAGTAAACATTAAGTACGGATTTATACATTTGTTAGAAACTAAGAGACTAATTTTAATCTTTGGATCATTGCATCAATGGTTCAGATTGTATTTTAAGATTTTGGTCAGAGGGGCATTTTTTTAATTCACATGTGATGCTTGTACAAATCACGTGTGATTGCATATTAAAATTTCAGGACTATATTTTTTATATGGACTTTATTGAACACAACTCATAAGCATAATTTGCTAAATTGGGGAATTAGAGGAACTAAGAATTTTCTTATTAAATGTAGTTCTGGCTAGAGATAGAACAGATAAGTATAAGTGGGATTTGTCGAGGGATGGTGTCTTCTCGGTGAAATCTCTTAGAAGAATTGCCGATGAAGTGTTTCTGGCAGATTCTATTAATGGTTTAGAGACCTGGTGGAATAAGTTAGCCCCTAGGAAGGTTAATATCTTCATTTGGAGAACTTGGTTGGGTAGAATTCCAGTTAGAACCGCTCTTGAATCTTTGCAGGTGGATATTCCTTCGACCTTATGCCCCGTCTGTGAGGAGGAAGTGGAGTGCATAGAGAATGCCTTATGGAGTTGCAAGAAAGTCCAAGAATTGTGGAGTGAGATTTTCAGATGGTGGTCTATGGATATATCTGTAGTGGCCTCCCTCCTGAATCTGATTGTGAGTGATGGGTTGTTGTGGCAAGCAAGCATTTAGATCGTCTTGTATTTGATTTGGTGGCACAGGAACCTGATTAAATTTCGACAGTTAAATAAAAGCTTCGCTAATGTCTTCTTCGAGTTTCAAGTTTGAAGCTTCAAATGGATCCCTGGAAGACTGGGCCAGAAAAAGTTGGATTGGACTTTGTGGTTGTCGAATCCAAAGGCTTTGATGCAAATCTACATAGCTAGAATTTTGTAAGTTGTTTCTTTGGTTGTTTTGTTTCAGGCAGGGGCGGACACAAGATATTTATTGATTGGTTGCATCATGTAATGACGAAAATAATATAAAATAAAATTGAGAGTGTTGTTCGGGTTTTTGGCTAATCAGATCGGATTAACGAGGTTTCGGCTGTTGTTCTGGTGTTTTAGAGCCAAGATAAAAAAAATACAATTTATATGAAGTCATGTTAACTAAAAATGTTATTTTAAAGGTAAACTAAAGTATTTTAAAGGTATAAATTGAAGATTAAACTATTTCTTATCATATGTTTTCATTTTTCTTTTGATTTTGGTGGCATCACCGGTAGCACCCCGAAAATTGACCGGTAACATCCTCTAAAAAAATTATAAATTAACACTACGCGCGAGATTTTGACCGGTGTCTCGTAAACCTCCTGGGGACTATGGGGGTCCGCCCCTGGTTTCAGGTGTAGCGATTTACACCTAGTGTGGTTGTACTTGTTTGGTTTTGGTAATAGTATTTGCTTTTAAAAAAAAAACTGCTAAATACGAGCATAATATGTGTAGTTAATACATTTTTGTAAACGGTTTTTAAAATATCTATTCATAAAACTCACACTAAATTAATATAGTTTCTTCATTCTTAATAAACTTGGCCGTTTGTTAACCTTGTGCGATTAAACTTATCACAGCTTGAAATGAGAAAACAAACTAGGCTAATTAAAAGTTAAAAAGAATCAAAACTAAAAAACAAATGGTAGATTCTAATGAAATGGCCGTCAAGGTCATTAATTGGTAGATTCTAATTGAACACGAAGCAGCCGCTCACAATTTGTTCTTATGAATAATAATATATATATATAAGAATCAATGATGACGGAAGGATTCTCTTATATATATATATATATAGGGAAGTTTCATCGAGAACAAAAAAAAATGCGAGAACTGCGAGAACCGATCTAAACCATAAAATATCTACCAAACGTCAAGATATTAAATTATAAAAATTATACCAAATATGCTCTTTAACATGACATTCATATTGCTATATTTTTTTCAACAAAAAAAATTCGTTTTTGCCGAGTTTTTTTTCTATCACACTAAGGTATGTTACATATATGTAATCAATACTTAACATATTTGTAATCAGTACTATAAGGTATGTTACATATATGTAACGAATTTTTTTATTGAAAAAAATATAGCAATATGGATGTCATATTAAAGATCATATTTTTGTCGTTAATTTGGTATAATTTTTATAATTTAATATCTTTCCGTTTGGTAGATATTTTAGTTTTAAAAAGATGGGGATATGAATGGCGAAAATGAGACCACTCTTTTTTAATCCTCTTTCAAACGAGACCACTCTTCCTATATTTCTGGAAAATTTTTTGACGAAAATGACGAAAATGATATGAATGGCGAAAATAATCATTTTCGGCTGTTGGAATAGAGTAACACCTACCAGTTTAATCATTTTCGTCCATCACATTCATACCCATAACACCTAACAGTTTTCATCATTTTCGGACCCCTGTTCACCTTTTTTTTTACGAAAAATGACGATAATGATGAATTTTTATCATTTTCGTCACCTGCTTTTACGTGACATACAGGGGGCACGAAAATGACTATTTTTCATCATTTTCGTGCCCCCTGTATGTCATGTAAAAGTAGGTGATGAAAATGATATGAAAATGACGAATTTTTATCATTTTCGTCACCTGATTTTACGTGACATACAGTGGGGGGCACGAAAATGACGAATTTTTATCATTTTCGTCACCTGCTTTTACGTGACATACAGGGGGCACGAAAATGACCATTTTTTCATCATTTTCGTGCCCCCTGTATGTCAAGTAAAGGCAGGTGACGAAAATGATATGAAAATGACGAATTTTTATCATTTTCGTCACCTGCTTTTACGTGACATACAGAGGGCACGAAAATGATGAAAATAACGATTTTTCATCATTTTCGTGCCCCCCTGTATGTCATGTAAAAGCAGGTGACGAAAATGATAATTTTAGTCATTTTTGTGCCCCCTGTATGTCACGTAACAGCAGGTGACGAAAATGATAAAAATTCGTCATTTTCATCATTTTCGTTCCCCCTTATGTATCATGTAACAGCAGGTGACAAAAATGATGAAAATGAGGAAATTTATCATTTTCGGGACCTGCTATTACGTGATATATAAGAGGCACGAAAATGATGAAAATGACGAAATTTATCATTTTCTGCTGCCCATTATATATCACGTAACAGCAAGAGAGTCCAGTTGTGGAGCAAGGAGAATGATTAAATGTCGCTAATTCGCTGTTTTCTGTGCGAATTTGATTGTTATTGAATGTTGTTTTGTTAAAGTGTTAAGAGTTGCAGGTGTGTTGAGTATACGACTGTCTTTGATTGCAATGCTATTATACGACTGTCTTTCTTGCAACGGTATTATAGTTGCATGTGCGAATTTGATTGTTACTGATTGTTACTAAAGTGTGTAATGTAATTTGAGATTGTCAACGCTATTATATTGCATTGTGTGTGTGTAATTCAGTTGTCGATATGGTGAAAACCGTGTGTACTTAAGTTATCTTGATGAATGAAAGGCAAGTACTTGGTTGTTAAAAAAAAACTTAACAGCAATAACAAACAGCAGGTGACGAAAATGATGAATTTCGTCAGTTTCATCATTTTTGTCATTTTCGTCGAATTTTTTTTCTAGAAATATAGGAAGAGTGGTCTCGTTTGAAAGAGGATTAAAAAATGAGAAGATTGGTATAATTTTTTTTGCTCAAACTCAAAAAATTGAAATAGTTATGGTCATTTAAATATTTAAGGGGTAAAAAAAATTAAAAAAAAGGGGCTTTGACCATAATACCCTTCCTTCTAAAATTAAATCTTATAATTGTTTACTTAATTACAATCATGCCATTATAGATATTAACCATTGATTTGATTAATCTAATGGCTAAGATTGAGACTTTGGGATCTTTGTTTAAGAAATGATCTATATTGATCCAATATATATATATATATATATATATATATATATATATATATATATAGTAAATGGATCAACATAGAACCACCTCTTAACCATAGAACCTAAAGAACCAATCTAGACCATTGGATCATCAAAATTAATGGATGAGATTAAGGATGACATAATTGTAATTACCATGTATTAGTTAACATGCAAAAGAGAAAAGATGGAAAATCTCCCTCTCCAACAAACCCACGTTTTTAATAAAAAAATACCTCCTAAAACTTTAAATTGTAATAACTTTTTAAGTTTTGTTAATTTAAACAAAAAAATTATACAATCTTTTAGTTTTTTAATCCTCTTTCAATCAAGACCACTCTTCCCATATTTTTCAAAACAATTTATGAAAATGCAAATTTTGTTTTGCATTTTGGGCTGTATTTTTAGTTAGTTTTTGTTTGGATTTTCAGTATTGGTTTCAAAATTTGCATTTATGGAAGCATATGCATGACTTGCATCTTCAATTTTTGCATTTTCGTTTTTTGCATTTTTGCATTTTCAAATGAAACCTAGGTGAAAATGCAATTTTTGAAAAATTTGCATTTTCGAAAAAAAATAAAGTTTCAGAAATATATGAAGTCTGATCTTGTTTGAAAGAGGACGAAAAACTGAATCTAATGGTATAGTTTTCTTGCTTAAACTCTAAAAAACGAAGAAGTTATGATCATTTAAATGTTTGGGTGGTTTTTTTTTATTAAAATTTGGGTTTGATTGAAGAGAAGGAGGAGGCGCGTGGGATGTGTGTTTTTTTTATTTTTCAGTTTTGCCCTACAATCAGCATGCCACGTGTCATCCTTTAAAGTGGTTCTTTAAGTTTTATGTTTAAGAAGGGTTCTATGTGTATCCTTACCCTATATATATATACAGTGGCGGACCCATTATTTTTTTGACTGGTAGCACCATATAATGCGAAAATAAAATTGATGGTGTGGTTCAGGTTTTTTCGGGTTTCCGGTTAATCGGGTCGGTTTAACGAGATTTCGGCTGTTATTTTGGTATTTTAGAGCCAAAATTTATAACAAAACACAATTTATATGAAGTAATGTTAACTAAAATGCTATTATAAAGGTATAAATTGAAAGATTAAACTATTTCTTGTCATTTTTTTTAAAAAGTTTCATTTTTCCTTTAATTTTGGTGGCATCACCGGTAGCTCCCCCAAAATTTACCGGTAGCACCGTCTAAAAAAATCAAAAATTAACACTACGAACCGTAAAAGGACCGGTGTCCCCGTGACCCCCCCCCCCCCCCCCGGTGATACACATAGGTCCGCCCCATATATATATATATATATATATATATATATATATATATATATATATATATATATATATATATATATATATATATATATATATATATATATATATATATATATATATATATGTGAAAAAGTTCATGCGAGAACCATTCTTAGTGCGAGAACCGCGAGAACCAATCTGAGTCGTCCAATTCCCTCTCTTTCAATGGCAATGCCCACCCATGAATTCCTCACATGCACCCTGCCACACTCTATCCATATACGCTCACCATCCATGAAACTTCCCATATCCAAGGAACGGCCGAAATTGGTTCTAGCGGTTCTCGCACTAACAACAATTCTCGCATGAACCCTCCCCTATATAGTGGGAGGTTCAAATGAAAACCTAAATACTTTTGAGAACGAGAGACTCAATCCCAGCCATCCAATTCCTTTCCTTCAATGTTATTGTTCACCCATGAATTCCTCACATGCACCCTGCCACACTCGATTCTCCCACGCTTTTCATCTATGAATTTCACTTACAAAATGAACGGCTGAGATTGAGTCTCCCATTCTCATTTGAACATTCCCATATATATATCAACTAAATATGCAACAATCAAAAGGTTTTGATCTAGCGCTATTAGAGTTTGGAGAAGATGTTCCCCAACCTTTAAGGATGTAAGTTCAAGTCCTTGTGTAAACATATGATGTAGAATTAGATGAGTGTGTGTTTAATTGTTAAAAATAACTAAATATATAGCAAACATATTAATAGTTATCGCCTTAATTTGGTTTCTCTATTATTTATTTAACAAGTTGACCGAATATAAAGTGACAAAATTGGAAAATTCACGAGTTTAAAATTTTATACTACGGAATATTCTCAAAATATAGTAATGAGTTAATTAGCATAAAAACTATATCTCCTCGGTTTACTCATGTAGAAGTGCGGTTTAACGTGTATAGAGAAGCTAAATTATTTTACTATAATTACAATATGATGTGAAGTAGTGCACATGTTATTTTTATATTAACTCGGTTTTTGAAAATAATTTTCCATATAAAGAGAAAACGAAAAAAAGAGGTCATAACACAAGTATGTATAATAACGCTCTTATCTAAATTATAGTTTAAATTATATAATTGAGATTTAGTATTTAATATAATCTTAAAGAAATGTAAATACTATGAGGTAAGAAAATGTAAGTTCTCATTGTATAGATATAAGATATAATTAAATTTCAAATAACAATTGTCATTTTGAAGTATACGATCTATGAATATGCTCTCAATTAATAATGCTAAGTGTGCGTATCTAGTTCTCTTATCTATTAACTAGCATGTTACCCGCGCAATGCGACGGTAACGTATAGTTTCAACTCGATAACATGTCCACTTTTAAGATGTAGATGTAAGGTATTTACGTAATAAGGTGATAACGAATATTTTTCTTTTGGTAATAATGTTACATGTCTATGTTCTTTATCTTTGTTTCATTATCTTTATTTTTCCGCTCTTCATAAACTCTTTTATTAATTTCGAAAATAATGAAATAATAATAAAAAGTCTGTACTTAAAAAATAAGTTAAATTGTATGAAAATACATGAAATAGATGTTTATAAATAAAGTAAAATAGTGGATAATTATTTTATTTTATCTTAATATATGACTATTTTAAAATGCTTATAAATTCTGGATATAGGTTATTCAAGTTTATGAGTTCTACTTATATATAATTTCTATTTATTAAGTTAAAATGTTTAGTATATGATAAAATATTTAAAATAAAGGTTTGACTAAGAAATTATATTTTAATAATAACGTTAATTTGTATTGAGTTGATTTTTCTTAATATGGAAGGTTTAGTTAATAAATGAAATATAAGAACATTTCTAATTCTATTTAATTAATACTTACTTCATTTAGTAGTTTCCATTTAGTTTATATGACGGGTAATTTAGTTATTTGAAAACACTTACAAAATTTAAAAATTTAAGCAAAAAGGCCTAAATGCTTTATAATTTAGTATAGATAAAATGTCTAAGTATATGATAGAATATTTAAAATGAAAGGTTTGGTTATGAAATTATTCTTTAGTAATAAAGTTAATTTGTATGGAGTTTATTTTTCTTAATATGGAAGGTTTAGTTAAATAAATGGAATATAAGAATAATTTTAAGTCCATTTAATACTTACTTCATTTAGTAGTTTCCATTTAGTATAAGAGGGGTAATTTAGTAATTTTAAAACACTTAAAGTTTAAGAGTTTAAGCAAAAAAACATAAATGCTTTATAATATAGTATATATTTACAACGAGTTATATTTGATCTGCGCATTGCAGCGGGTATAGAAACTATCTAAACATACGTATTTAATGTATAATGTTAGAAACTTGAGTACTTTTTTGCAAAAAAATATTAAAGTTGAGAACAAATGAATATTTTGCTAAAAAATAGCTATAAATATATAATAAAAAATAGATTACTTATTTTGAAAAAAAATATATAAAAGCTAAAACTAATAGAGTCACTTTTCCTTTTGAAATAAAGCTAGAAAAAAGTTTAACCCTTTATAAAAAATAAAATTAAATTAAAATATGTATAACATGTTCATTCGATTACTTTTGTTTTGTTAAATTGGATAATATTTAGTTTGAATCTTATTTAATAGATGATCATATAGTAAAAGGTGGTAAACCGTGATGGAGAAAAGAACAAAAGTATCCGGAAACTATTAAAAAAATTGATCACTCAAAATTATAGTACCATACAATTTTCAGAAAAAAACCCTTTCACCCATAAATATTAAAAAGAGCATTTATAAACCAAAATTCAGTTGGCCGGAATGGCTAAGCCGCTTCAGTTTTACATGAGAGGTTCCAGGTTTGACTCATGCAGTGCCGATTTCTATCTTTTTTTTTTGTTTTCAATTTTTTCATAAAAAACCTCCAATAATTTGTTCTCTTTCAACCCAACCCTCAATTTACAATAAGTTCTAAAATAACTTTAAAATGACAATAAATTGTTTATTTATATAATGATTTTAAAAAATTATTAATATACATGTTGAAAAGTATTTTTTAAATTTGGAATGATAAATTTGTAACATTTATATAAGATATAATTTTTTTCTAGATAATTTTTTTAACATTATGTAGGTTTTTAGATAAAATGAGCATCTTAGATTTTGGATATAATAGATCTCAAGGTGTGGATTTAATTTTGTATGTTAAATTTGTATAGTTATAATATTATACGAGTACTTGCCATAGTACATAATCCAAGTCACATTTGTTCGTAGTGAAATAGACTTTTATTGTTTATATATTTTGCGTAATTTCAAGATACACCGATGCTAAATTACTTTTAGAAAAAGCGATTCAATTGTTTTTGGTTTCATATATAAATTCAATTTACCAATTATGCGTAAGTGGTTAAAAATTATTTCTAAAACTTTTTAGTAAAACAATAGTAGATGAATAATCTGATCAAATTCGATTAAAACGTAATTAGACGCGAAGCGTGAGTAAGCTAACCACTAGTTATAAATTAAGATCAATCCATCCAATTCAATACAAAAGAAAAAATATCATGTTGAGTCGAACCCAGGATCATGGGTCATAAAATGACTTCCTTACCACCAAGCCAAATGTTGTTTTATTTAAATTGCTTACCTATTAGAGCATGGGGAGTGGTCTCGGTGTAGCTTCGGTATTCCTATGTGGAGCCACGGTACCGCGCCAAACACCACCCCCCAAGTTGGGGTACCGCAAGTTTGCATGCTTTCTAAGCATTTGCTTGCCGAAGTGAATGCGGAAGAGAAGAGAGAGAGAGGCATGAGAGAGAAAGAGATAAAGAAGAGAGAGAAAAAGAGGTTAGAGATTTTTTAATAATATTTTTTTGAAGCATGAGAAACATGGGTAGTACGGGGGTTTAATTATTGGTGAAGCATGAGTGATGTGGCGCATACGTGGCATGAAGCATAGGATGTTTCACTTGGGTACTCCCCATGCTCTTAATATCTAAAATTGTCACTGTTCATTCCACCCTGTAAATTGTTAGTATTTATAATGTTTAATTGCATTTTTAATGAGATTTTGAGGGGCTCTTTAATAATTATGTAATCTTCTCACGAGATAATGAATAGCAATATGTTGGAGTTCCTCATAATATATTAGAAACTCAAGATCTTCTAAATAAAACAGACAAACTGTTGTCCATGGAAATAGAAAATTAGAAATCCCAACAGATTTTAAAGAAAAAGTCATCCATTGATATAGCTACGGGCCTACGGTAGTAGCATCGCAACTAGAGGCGAGGAAAATGAAGAACAATGGATGTTTATAGTAGATTGTACTTTATATAAATTTGTCTTCAATTTATCCCAACACAATGCGCAACTAATACATTAGCAACTAATATATTATGTTTGATACTGGAATCCTTAGGTCAATAAGTGGTATCATAATAAGTTGAATAACAAATGATTTTATTAGAAATTAATGAGAAAGTTGTTACTACGGAAAACAAAAGGCAAGAATAAAGAGTCAAGAAACTAACATTAAACACAAAGAATTGAAATAAGCAAAAAAAAAAAATCTAAAGAATTTATGTGCATGCGTACAATTTGGTTCGGATTCAACATTTCTTTAACCTAATATATTTTTGAAAACTAGCAAAATGCTAGAATCTTTAACGAACATAACACCATTACATATCCCATTAACCTAATAATAGCCAACACAAAAGAACAAATCCGACCAACCTAACTAATACTCACAAACCATATAAGGGTAGTCATCCGGTGAACTCGAACCAACCAACCCCACCGAAAAATGAACTAACTAACAAAGGCCACACCGTCCAACCAAGTGGTGGCAATGTGAGATTAGGAGCAAATTAAGTGGGCTACCCAAACTTTTTGAAATAACGATCCGTGAAACCCCGAACTACAAACACTCAAACCACACCCTATTACAACGCCAAGAAACTTTAAACCACAGCCGCAAACCTCGTAACCTTGAACGCCAGCCTCGACCACGACCTTTCGAACCATATCCTCTCAAACCACAATCTTTTGAACCACTTTCTATAACCACTTGAAGCACAAACCTTCAGCCTGAAACCTCAAACCAAGACGGAAAACCTCGAACCATATTCTCGAAACACACGTACGGTCTTAAACAACATAGTTTGATATAAATGGAGGTATGTCATTGTCACCTCAAGATTCAGGGGTATCTCAAGCCCTTTAAGTGGCCTAAAGCAAGTTAAAAAGTTTCTCATAAAAAGTTTAGCTAGTCATACTTAGCGATATACATCTTCTCAATTTGTTTGAAAAAAAGGAAACAAGGCACTTTAGTTGTAGTTTAACATCATCAACAAGAAATAAAACGTATGCAAATTCCTTTTTTCCTTATAACATACAAAAAATATTTAATTATATAACATAACATTTATCATGAAGTGATTTGACAGGATGAACTGTAACAATTGACATTAATACTTATATATTTTACGTTGGAACAATTAACAAAGTAATTAATTAGCGGAATGGTAAAGACCCTAGTGGCAACCAACGACAAGAGTTCGACCCTGCATTACATATTTTGATGCTATATTATTTGCTTAGATTATACGCTCCCATTATGTTATTTTTTATTGCTTTCATTATGTTATTTTGTTTTTCTATTAATATAATTAAATGTTTATATGTTATTACAACAATATATAATACTTAAATAATCAATTTTATACTTTATTTTTTATCTCTTTAAATTTAAATATTTAATGTTTGAAGTAAATATCAATGTACACTTGTTGTAATATGATATTTATTTGAAAAATATATATTTCAAAATCCTAATACTAGAATATACATTTGTTATTAGCATATTTTATTGTTTTTCGTTAACGCTATTTTTTATTTAGGTTTTATTTTTCTTGAAAAAAAAACTTAAAGTTTTTTTATGGCTTTTTGGGAAATAATTATAATATGTTATCAAACTTTTCTCTTTTCGTTCGTAAAATTCCATTTTAGTTATAGTGATTAATAATATTAAAATTTATTTTTAGGCATAATACTATAAATTAAATTTTTTATCAGAAGTTTCTGAAAGTATAAAATAATATTTAGAATTATTTGATTTTGAACCAGATAGGGTGAGTACATAAGAATTCTTCAAAATAAACTTTCTCAACATTCTCAATCCCAAATGTTTTAGTTTTTTTCCTACAATTCTACATATTTATGTTTAAATATCAGTTTTTATGTTTAGTTTATTCTTAATTTTTGTTTCCCGCTGTAACATGCGGGTTTGAACTAACTCGTTATCATTATTGATGAAAATGTATGTTATTCCGCAAGGTCAATGAAACTCACCGCAAGGTCACTGAACCTAGAAGACCCTAAATATAATCTTGTTAATTTTTCACGTGCACAAAAAATGACTTGTTTGTTTACTACTACTACAAGGTTCTAAGATTTGGTTATCAAAACCACTACCAAAACATAATCAATTTATATAAATCTCAAACCTTTAATCATGATGACCATAAAATAGAAACTAGGGTTTAAAGAACTGAATACTACCCTCTGGAAAATGTACACCAAATCAATCATAAGACAAGGAAGCTTAAGAACAAGTAACTCTTAGCCTCCAATCTTCAAGATCACTCCACTTTATAAAATTTAGGCTATGTTCGTCAACCTATATTTTGACCTCCATACCTTGAAATCAAAATCCTAATATTGAAAACTTTTGTATATGTGTTAGGAACCTTCAGTCCAAACATCACAATGATCCGAATGTTCAATCTCCAGGTATTTGCAGAACATCGTGGCTACTAGCTAGGTCATCAAAAATGGGAAATCCAAAAATTATCTTTTGCCTTCTCTCTTGCACAAACCCTTACAAGAACTCTCCCTTTCAAGTCAAGAGCTTATTATGAATGTAAACAAGGATTTTTGAGATTCTAATTTCGGATTCCAACATATATACGGGTTAAGAATGCCTAATGACAATTTTGGTCCTACAACTTGCTTAAAGTTCACATGTACTCATATACTAACCCCTTAGGTCTTTATTTTCATCATTTAACCCCTTAAAGCTCATGCCTACACATGCTCACAAAAATAGAACTATCTTTAAACTCACTAGCAATAATTACGAAGTAAATATTTGGTGTTACAATATATAATCCAATTCTCCTAAACTCCACTCTCACACACAGAAGCATCTGTTTTAAAAACATCACCATCTTTTAACTCTTTCATTCATGACTCATTGAATTACTATCACCATAAATTGTTATTACAACAGTGAAGTTGAATATTATTCCTAACTGTGTTACTTAGACGACTAGATGTACAGGCTTACTGATGTGCGTAAAGCGTACTAGTTTTAGATTTATAAAATCCGTTTTTATTACTTACGACTATAACACAAAATAAGCAAGAGAACCTAATCATATTATAATATAGAAAATAAGTACGGTTGTCGAATACTTGGGAAACGAGTATGATTTGATATTAATTATACTAATGTAAATATTAAACTAAACTAAATACTAAAAAGCAAATAAAGCAATTAAAGGGGAGATTTTGTGAATTTTATCACTTTCAAACAACTTAAACCACTAACAAACCTGAAAATACCTAAAGCAATGCAAAGAAACAAGAAAGCAATGAACTTGGTTGGATTAACTTATATAATAAAGATTTTCCCTCCCTATATATGATTTCACCCTTTTTAAGTTAATTAAATTCATGGAATTAAGTGCAATGAATACGAAACATCAATAAATCGATTTCTAAAGTGATTAGAGTCTTGATCCGATTCTAACCCTATAATTATACTAATTAATAATATTTATGGTCAAAAATACGATTAAAAAGTATAATTAATTAGCCAATTAAGTTCGATTTCAAGAAAGCAAATTTTTTTACTGATTGTATGATCAACAAAATATTAAACTAACACATAAAGATCATTATATGTTGAACCACATGTCAAAGTTTCGAACTCTAGTTGTTTAACCCTAGGATTTATCGATCATTAGTCAATAATACCTAATGATCATAGATAATAAAGATTCAAGCTTTATAAATAGATTGATCTTCTAATTCATAAAACTCAGAGTATAAACAACCAAAAACAGATTCTAGAACATGGACGAGCTATGATTAAGCAAAACTTGATAATAACATGAATAAAATATTCAAAAACCATAAATTAAAAAACTTTACATGGGATCATCTCCTTTAAGGAGGACAAACAGAAACTTAGCCTAGAATATTCATTATAAACATATGTAAATCAAGAATATCAGCTAATTACATTAGCGACACCAAATCTATTTCTTTGTAATACTCGCCAATATAGTTTTAGCTTATTTTCTTGCAATATTTAGTTATTATTGTATTGTAGTATTTATTTTTAATGGAATCTTAGTTATTTTATTGTATTTTAGTTAATCTGTAGTTCACAAATTTTATAAAATATTAATCTAGTATATACCTAATAATATTGTGTTTTTATATATAGAAAATGAATTGGTGTTAACGTGACATAATGATAATAGTGATACATATTATTATTAAAATGTATTAGTGTTGCTGACATGAATATTAGTAATAAGGATGATGCAGATAATTATCACTATGGATGGTAGAGTTAACGAGACCAAATCAACATGAAATGTATTTAAGTCTTAAATTGTTTGAACAATTTAATTCCTAAAGACTTTAAAAAATTTGGCTAATATCCATTTCTTGTATCATGATTATACATTCCGTAATCAAACTCTCCGTAAAGAAAAAATATCAAGAAATCAACTCAAGTTACGCAGACCCTTGTAACGCATACGCACACATATTTACACCTTTATAAATTTATTTTAAGAGCAAATCATCTCTATAAATAACATCTAATTACTTATACATTGTTTTAGTTACAAACCAATTATATAAAAAATTTATTTAAATCATTTTAGTATCATGTAAACATATATTTAGTTAAGTAAATCATCAATACAGTCAATATCATATATATTATATTTAAGTGATGTTAGAATTACTTTACTTTAATAATAATGAAAGTAGTTGAAGAAGTTAGGGAAGAAGTAGAGTATTTATATAATAAGAAGAGTAAATTACACGGATCGTCTATGTGGTTTGCCTTAAATTGTACTGTTCGTCTCTGAACTTTATTAATTACACTAGGCGTCCCCAACGTTTAGGTTTTGTAACGTCTGTAGTCCCTGGACAAGTTAAAAAGACTAAAATACCCTTACCCCCTCTTTTAAGATTTTTTTTATTTTAAAATAATTTTAAATATTTTTAAAACTTAAAACAGTATATTAATATTTTTAAATTAATATTTAACACTTTTTTAATTAATTCAGATACCCCAACCCTCCATTGTTTGACCTTCACCATTACCACCACCACCTGCAACTCCGGCCACCACCATGAACTCCCAGCAGCGAAAAAAAAAAATACAAACAACCCCCCTTTTCCCCATCGATCCCTTGCAAACCAGATCTGTAAACAAACACCACCGCCACATGAAATCAAACCCATATCTGTAAACAAGAACAATAAGCAAACCACACACACACAACACCATCGCCATCATAAACATGAACAAGAACAAGACCATCACCAATTAGATCTGAACCAAAAAACGAGAGAACCAAAAAACCATCGCTAATCATCGCTAATCAGATCTGAACAAGAACAAACCCTAATCATCATCCAAGAACCTCCTTCCCGTCGGTCCTTGCACCAACACCGTAGTTTACCACCATGGCACCACCACCGTAGCCCTTCACTGTAACACACACAACACATACACACCAGATCTTTAACACACACACACACCCAGATCTGTTGATCGAGAAACACACACACGCATATCTGTTGATCGAGAAACCCTAATCGCTAACGTCCGACTTGAAGATTTCACATTCTGCGATGGTGAAGGCAAAGGAGAAACCAAAAAACAAACACCCCACACCGCCGACCACAACCTCGAAGTGTTCTTGATGATACACACAACGAGATCTGTGATGGTGAAGGCAAAAGAGAAACCAAAAACCCCTAATCTCTTAGCAGATCTGTCAAGAGTGGAGACCGAGAGAGAGGCGGTGGCGATGGCCATCTTGATGGCGGTGGCAGCTGTCTTCTCCGGCGGTGGAGGGATGACGGTAGCTGTGGTGGTTAAGGGAGGAGACGAGAGAGAGTATGGAAGGAGGGGAAGGTTTTCTTTTTTTATATAATAAAGTAATAATAATTATAAGAAATTATAATAATAATAATAGTTTATTAATTAAAAAAGAAATAAAATATAAAAGAAAAGTCTAAATTAAAAAGAAAAAGGTAATTTAGTTATTTCATTTGAAACAGGGACTACAGACGTTACAAAACCTAAACGTTGGGGACGCATAGTGTAATTAATAAAGTTCAGGGACGAACGGTGCAATTTGAGGCAAACCACATGGACAATCTGTGTAATTTACTCTAATAAGAAGAGTATTTATACTCAAATTATATATATTTATCTTTAGAGTTAATTACTGATTTGGTCCCTGTGGTTTGCACTTTTCTACTGGTTTGGTCCCTAACTTAGAAAAACTACGTGGATGATCCCTACTGTAGCAAAGTTGTTGCACGTTTGGTCCCTCTTCAACTTGAAATGACCAAATTGCCCTTACCCTTTTAATTTTTTATTTTCTTTAATTCTTAATCAATATTTAAAAAAAATTTAATTCTGGTTTTAATTATTTATAAAAAAATATATATTAAATAATATTTAAATATTGATTAAGAATTAAAGAAAATAAAAAATTAAAAGGATAAGGGCAAATTGGTCATTTCAAGTTGAAGAGGGACCAAACGTGCAACAACTTTGCTACAGTAGGGACCATCCGCGTAGTTTTTCTAAGTTAGGGACCAAACCGGTAGAAAAGTGCAAACCAAATGGACCAAATAAGTAATTAACTCTTATCTTTAAGAGCATGGAATGTGGTTGCATCGGCATGTCTATGTGGATAGGCTGATAGGCGATACCAAGTACAACACCACCCTCTTTATTTGGTACCGAAAAATTCATGAAGCATTGAATGCCGAAAATAGTGGAGAGCGAGAGATAAGAGAGAAAAAAAAGAGAGGAGATAGTATATTTTTCTTTTAAATAAAAGATCTTTGAAGTGTACAAAGAATGTGTGGTACGAATGTTTAAACATACTTGAAGCATGAATGGTTATGGTGATATGGTACTGACGTATCGCGAAACATAAGATGACGAAAGGATGATACATCCCATACTCTAAGAGTAGTTTATTTAGTTTTAAATCAACAACAACAACAACAACAATACCCAATCCCGCAAGAAGCGGGGTATGGGGGAGGTGGGATGTAGACAATCATACCTCTACCCGTAGGTAGAGATATTGCTTCCTAGAAAGACCTCCGGCAATATAAAAAAAGATAGAACAAAATAAAAATAAAAATAAAATAAAATAATAAAATAGTAAAAATAATAACAATAAGAATAAGTACATTAAAAATAAAACAAATAACAACGTAAAAAAAGGGAGAAAAAAAGAAAGAAAGAAAAAAATAAAAAATAAAAAAATAAAAAATAGAGAGAATATTTGTATATATGTATAAGTGTAAAATAAATCCCCCGCAAAAGTGGCATCACCTAGTCCCCCAAACCATAAACCCTAAGCCGTAAATTGCAGACTCTCTACTACCTAGTCCTGGGTCCTAATCTTCCTTCTCCACGAGGACCTATCTGAGATCATGTCCACAGAGAGAGAAAGCTCCTGTAAATCCGCTCTAACTCTATCTTCCAACCTAAGAAAGGGGCGACCACGCCTCCTAATGCCATCCACTATAAGCGCTTCTGCTCTCCTAACTGGTGCTGTTGGAAGCCTCCTTTTAACGTGGCCGAACCACCTCAGTCTCCCCTCTCTCAACTTGTAGATGATAGATGACACTCTTAATTTGCTTCTAAAGACACCAATCGGGATTTTGTCTAACAACGTTTTCCCGCACATCCATCTAAGCATCCTCATCTCTGCCACTTCTAGCTTCTCCGCTTGCGCCTTTTTCAGTGGTCAACACTCTGAACCATATAACATGGCAGGTCTAACAGCTAGTCTGTAGAATTTTCCTTTAAGCCTAAGCGGTACCTTCTTGTCGCAAAGCACTCCTGACGCCGCTCTCCACTTCCTCCACCCCGCCTGAATACGGTTGGACACATCCTCGTCTATCCTCCCCGTTCTGTGTAAAATGGATCCTAAATACCTAAAAGACTCCTGAGGTCTCAGAGCGTGTTCCCCTATGCAAATATATTGGCTCCCCTCGATACCGGTTTTGCTAAAATTGCAAAAAAGATACTCGGTCTTACCTCTACTTATCTTTAGTCCTGAGTCCTCTAGCTTAACCCTCCACTGTTCTAATCTTCTGTTCAACTCCTCTTTCGTATCAGAAACCAAGACAATGTCATCTGCGAAAATCATGCACCATGGGATGCTTCCTTGAATTTCTCTCGTTAGCTGGTCGAGGATGATTGCAAAGATGAAAGGACTAAGTGCCGATCCTTGGTGTAGGCCGCGTAAAACCTGAAAGTACTCACTATCTCCTACCGGAGTGCTGACACAGGACGAAGCTCCCTCATACATGTCTTTCAAGACCCTAATATATCTCGCTGGGACTTTTCTATCATTTAGAGTCCTCCAAATAAGCTCTCTAGGTACACTATCATATGCTTTCTCCAAATCTAAGAACACCATATGCAGATCACGTTGTCTTTCCCTATGCTTTTCCACGAGGCTTCTAATCAGGTGAACTGCTTCTATCGACGACCTCCCTGGCATAAACCCGAATTGATTTTCGGATACTTTTGTTTCCCGTCTCAACCTGTTTTCTATCACCCTCTCCCACAACTTCATCGTATGACTAAGGAGTTTAATACCACGATAATTCCCACAAACTTGGGCGTCTCCCTTGTTCTTAAAAATTGGAATAACCACACTCCTTCTCCATTCCTCTGGCATCTTTTCCGTTCGAAAAATCAGATTAAAAAGGTTCATTAGCCAGTTGATGCCCTGCTCTCCCAGACACCTCCACACCTTAATAGGGATTTGATCAGGTCCTGCCGCTTTTCCATTTCCCATCTTACGAAGAGCACTTCTAACTTCCCCCTGAGAGATCCTAGTGCAATAACAGTCATTAAGAACGGTAAAGCCCTCCTCGATGCTCTCTCCACTACCCCTCATATCTAATTCTGTCTCCTGGTTAAAGAGTTGGAGAAAGTAATCGCTCCATCTACGTCTAATATCTCTATCCTTTGAAATGACATTCCCTCTGTCATCCTTAATACATTTGATGCTTCCTAAATCTCTATTCCTCCTCTCCCTTGCTTTAGCTAACTTAAAGATATCATTTTGCCCTTCTTTAGACTCTAATCTATCGTAAAGGTCTACAAACGCTCTTTCTTTAGCTTGGGCTACTGCTTTCTTCGCTTCTCTCTTAGCTTCTTTATATACATTCAAAGCTGACATCCTATCCTCATCTCCACCTTCCCTAGCTAAGACTAACTCCTTATAGCAAGTCTGTTTTCTTTTAACCTTGACCTGGACCTCATCGTTAAACCACCAAGATTCTCTATGGACTCGGGCCTTACCTGAGGTAAATCCTAGGGTATCTTTAGCTACCTCTCTAATAGTCTGGGCCATGCGGTTCCAAGCGGAATTTGCATCACTCGGGAGGGTTCTACTGCACTCTTCAGCTACTCTCTTTCTAAAGTCCTCTTTCCCGGGTCCTCTTAGGTTTCTCCATAGAATTCTAGGTTTACTCTCTTTACTGTCTCTTAGAGCTCCAAATCTGAAAAAGAAATCTAACACTAGTACACGATGCAGAGAAAGGCCAGTCTCATGTGGGAGAACCTTACAGTCTCAAATAGCGTTATAAATTATATATATCATGTGGGAGAACCTTATTTAGTTTCAAATAGCGTTATAAATTATATATACAATGATAACACATAATATAAAAGTAAATGATATTAACTGTATAGATATATTTCTTTGATTTATTCGACTATTTTCACCTAACATGGTTATTACTTATGATATATTAATATTTTCTCCACATCAAGGCAAGGCTCCTAATCTCCTATAAGGGCTATCATCTATCACATGTATCTTGGAGAGAGAGGGTGAGAAATCAGAGTAGCAAAGGAGAGGCCAGGAAAATTCTGAAATCCACAAATAGGTAAGCTCCCATCACACTCTTATCCTCCTCCTCCTATCTTCCCCCTCATATATCCCCCCTATCACTTTTTACATCTTATTTCTCAAATGGCCTACTCAATTCCCCATTAAAACACCCTCTCCTCCTTCCTGCTCTCACTTCCACAATAATAATAATAACAACCCACAAAAAACAGGTTAGAATTCATGGCACCTAGGTCTGGTAGAGGCAAAGGAAACAAAACTAAAGCTGATAAGAAGAAGAAAGAAGATAAAGGTCCATCATCATCATCATAATTGTCTCTAATTTGATAACAATAACATGATTCTTATGCTTCAATTTTCGATTTTTATACAGTTGTTCCCAGTGTTCTTGACATAACAATCATCACCCCTTATGAATCTCAAGTTATACTGAAGGTAGTATCGATTTTAGAGCTGAATTTTATCGCTGGTTTCAACTTCGAATTTAACTTAATTTGTATCGCAAATGCAGGGTATCTCAACAGACAAAATTCTCGACGTCAAGAAACTATTAACTGTTAATGTCGATACTTGCCATATTACAAACTACTCCCTCTCACACGAGGTGACCTTAGTTTGGTTAATAGATTACATATATATTTTTTACTGTTAAATAATCAATAACTGCCATTTTTTTTGTTTGCTCTGTTTTTAATTCTTAATTATTGGCGTAAACGAGGAACACCTACTCTTTTTCTTAGAGTCCAGATTTCCATATTCAAAACAATTTGCAAGTTTTAAGACATAATCAAGAATCTTAGACAGTGTTATGGGTCTGCATTTTGAGATTTGGGCTCTGGAATAATGTTTTTCTCTGCAATTATTAGCATTTTAAAATAGCTGTTAAATTAATTGGTGAATAATATTGAACAGGTAAAAGGAGCAAGACTAAATGATAGGTTGGATTTGGTTTCTTTAAAGCCATGTGTGATGAAGATGGTTGAAGGTAGGTTGTTTTCTTCACCAATATCTCACAAAACTGTAAACCAGAAATCATCCATTAAAGACTTATACAATATTTTTATTAATTTAATTTTAACTCTTATCTTTTTGGGGGCAATCCCAATGAATTTTACCTGTCTAGTTTTATTTTTGGACACACACTGACAGGTAATGTTGCTAGAAAAGCATTAAACCTATTTATTTACTAAATTAAAAGAAAATATATAATATTGTGGCTTTAGTTTTGTGAAATCTGAAAATATATACCACATTAATCTTGTGGTTTACATTGATTTCCACTTTTCAGTATTTCTTACACAAATGTTCATAATTGACTTTAGTTCTTTAAATATATGTAGTCGATATTATTCATTCGTGACAGTATAAAAAATTATTTAGTAAAACAGGTATTTTAATAATTTGAATATCAATAGTTTTTTAATTATATGTTTAACTTTATTAACATAGTATTTTATTTCAAATACTTTCAGAGGGTATATTCTAAGCAAAACTAGCTAGTGCTAGATGACAACAACTATCATGTACGCCAACGCCGTACTCTAAGATGGCATGATTAATCATTTAAATAATTTAATAATTAGATACCAAAACTTTTAAAAAGTCGATCATTGCCTCATTGGGGTGATAAAAATATTAGACATAATGGGTGTGCTCGATATAAAAATTAAATGTTTTTAGTATTGTTTGAAAGTGGAGCTGAAAGTTTTTATATAAGAAGAAAACTTTAAAACAAAAACAATAGATGAAGTATCATTTACCAATGATCTCTTAGCCTAGTGGTTAAGAGTGAGGGGGAGACAAAACCTTCTAGGAGGTCCAGGGTTCAAACATTCTAACTTGAGGTTTACTAACTTACTAACAACTAACTTTGCTGTTAAAAAAAAAGTAGCATTTAGATTATTTTTTTTGAGTAAAATTACATCTCTTTTTCCTAGACTTGGAATTATTAAATATAAAACGTGGTTAATTAATAACTTTTTTTTAAGAGCGGATACTTTTTGTCTTCAGAGTTTTTTAAAGTTTTTCATAAAAGGTATATCTTTTGAGTATTCTTAGAGCCATTTTTGTCGGGTAAATTAAATAAAGTATATCTTGTGGTCATAATATATAGACGTAAATGTATTTAATTATTTATTTTGCTAAAAGTGATATAGATATAATGAAACGTATCGCGCAGTTAATTACACACTCACATAAGCATTAAAATAATCATTCTACTATTTTTTGTTTACTTTTTTCTACTCGCTCATTAATCATTTTTCTTGTATTTCTTATTGATTTTTATACATGTATTAATCTTATAAGTTAAAAAATAAGTGAAAAAAATATATTACCTTTTTAAAAACATCCCTTATTTAAGTGCACTTGAGTATAATAAATCCTAAGTTAGATAATATACGCTTCATTTCCTCTAAAAGTATCATATGTTTATTGAAACACAGATTTTTGTATAAAACATAGAATTTAGGCATCATTTTCAACTTCAAAAAGCATATATTTGAGTACCTAATAAGTAAAACTTTTATTAGGTTTCTGAGTTTCTGACTATTTACAAAATTGCCACATGTTTTTGAAGAGGACTACACTGATGAGGCGGACGCGGTGTCGCACGTGCGGAGGCTATTGGACATTGTGGCGAGCACGACGCGTTTCGCGAAGCCCAAATCTGGAAAAGCCACCGCCGGCGCCGGAGGAGAAGCTAGATCGAAGAAAGGACGGTCGCAAAATGTTCAGGTTACACCCGGCGGAGTCGTCTCTCCTCCGTCTGATGAAGAAGAAACCGTTGAAAATGGCGGTTCTTCCGAAACAGAGACAACTGCAATTGCGACGTCTCCGGTGTCTGGATATCTTGATATGGCAGCCATTCATCCGGTTCCTAAGCTCTCCGATTTCTACGAGTTCTTCTCTTTCTCAAATCTCTCTCCACCTATCTTACGTAAGCCCTTTCGTTCAAGTTTTAGTTGGCAACTTAGATAAATCGCCAGTTTAATTAATCGATGTCTTATACTTCGATCCACAGAGTTGAAAAGAATTGATTGTCAGGATGCGCAGGAGCACCGCGAGGGTGATCACTT
This sequence comes from Pulicaria dysenterica, assembly GCA_947179395.2. Classification (NCBI taxonomy): domain Eukaryota; kingdom Viridiplantae; phylum Streptophyta; class Magnoliopsida; order Asterales; family Asteraceae; genus Pulicaria; species Pulicaria dysenterica. The sequence continues at coordinate 78,530,154 of OX359293.1, read as the reverse complement.
CGAAATGCAGGTTCTCTCTCAAAGTCACACGTTCACACAACTATGAAATCATAACTTGAATTTAGGATGGCAGTTAAATTACGATCACGACTTGACATAGCTCTTATACTTCAATTGTTAAACGGATATCCGATTATAACTCGAAATCCTTGAGAAAAAATAGTGAGGTATCACCATAAATGATGATATCTTCTCTCTTTGCAGATCAAAATATGCAATGGGAAGTTATTTCAAGTAGTTGCATCCACAAAAGGCTTCTACGCCTTGGGAAAGCAGTTTTTGCAAAGCCATTCCCTGGTGGATCTTCTTCAACAGCTTAGCCAAGCTTTTGCTAATGTCAGTAATCTAGTATATTATTTCCATATCTGATTCTTTTCTGAAAAGTTCTTACTTATTGAAATTAGAAGTAATTTTTATAACCGTATGAAACCCATAATTATGCAGACATATGAATCATTAATGAAAGCCTATGTAGAACATAACAAGGTAACCTTCTTTTGTTTGTTTATCCATATGCTTGATAAACCTTATGCAATTATACTTCAAGTATAATGTTTATGAGTGTAATGAGAAACTTGCACTATGATTTCTCTTTTTCAGTTTGGTAATCTTCCATATGGTTTTCGAGCAAACACTTGGCTAGTTCCTCCATCTATCTTGGACTCAGGATCAAACATTCAGCAACTTCCATCAGAAGATGAGAACTGGGGTGGCAATGGGGGAGGCCAGGGGCGAAATGGTCAACATGACCGTAGAGCATGGGCCACAGAGTTTGCAATACTAGTCAGCCTTCCTTGCAAAACTGAAGAGGAAAGGGTGATTCGTGACCGAAAGGCATTCTTGCTTCATAGTTTGTTTGTTGATGTCTCAATTTTTAAAGCTGTTTCATGCATACGCAAAGTTGTAGATTCTGTTGCTACATCAAACTATCCTCCAGGATCGATCATGTCTGAGGAACATGTGGGGGATTTGTCTATTACAGTGAGACGAGATGCAGCTGACGCGAGCTCTAAGTCAGTAGCGAAGGTGATCAGCATTGGATCTCCTAGTATGTCTTCTGAGGAAATTGTTGTTAGGAATTTACTTAAAGGAGTAACAGCAGACGAGAGTGCAGTTGTCCATGTAAGTATGCATTGTTCCTTGTTGATTTAGTTTTCTTCTGACACAACGAATATGAAGAAGAAAACTATTAGATTCTTTTTCCTTTTCTTGTTGAAGTGTTAAGTCCTTCCAAAGGATTTGGTTGTTTTGGTTTTTGGAAGCATGTTATTTTTAATTCATTCAGCTGCTAGCTAGGAAGATCTGAATAAATGCAGTCAACTTTTCCAGGACACTAGCTCAATGGGTACAGTATTTGTAAGGTATTGTGGATACACGGCAACCATAAAGGTTGTTGGTGACATCAAAAAGTCAAAGTTCATGTCACAAGAGATTGCGATTGATGATCAGCCTGAAGGTGGAGCCAATGCCCTTAATATTAATAGGTAAGCACCTTTAATCCTCGTTTATTCATGTACAATGCCTGGAAAATTAATTGATTCGTCATACTTAAAAAAAACCTCTATTTAGCTTCAGAAATTGTATTTTTAGATTGCCAAACTACAATAACGAAACTCTGAAATTCATTTATTTTTTACAGTTTAAGAGCTCTGCTTCCCAACTCGAGAGATGTAAAACTATTAGGATCCCAGTCACCAAAGTGTGAACAGGGAAATTTCAAATCATTAAGGTGTCTGGTTAGAAAAGTAATAAACAATAGTTTGCCCAACCTGGAGAAGTCAGTAGATTCAGGGAAGCCTATAAGATGGGAATTGGGCTCGTGTTGGGTGCAGCATCTGCAAAAGCAGGAAGCACCAGTAGGAGATAATGCAGAAAGACCTAATGAGGATAAAGCTGAAACAGTGGTTAAAGGCTTAGGAAAACAATTCAAATTGCTGAAAAAGCGGGAGAAGAAGGAAAACAACGCTGATTACTCAGATGATACAGAAGAAAGCAATCTAGGTAAAGAAAGCACCATAGAAGAGCCAGCCAACCAAGAGTTATACTCTGACTCAGAGTTGAAGAATCTGATTTCAGAAGAAGCCTTCTTAAGGTTGAAAGAAAGTGGAACTGGTCTTCACTTAAAGGTTTGCATATCTCTTTTTAAAAATTGAAAGCTTGGAGTCTACTTGTTTGAAAAGGCTAAGTGGTCTATATTTCTTGTAACAGTCGGGAGACGAGATTGTTGAAATGGCACTCAAATATTATGATGAAGTCGCTTTGCCTAAGCTGGTAATATTCTGTGGACATAGTGAATTTTAGTCATGTGGCAGTACCATACTTTGATGGCATGATAAGAAGTTTGGTCTTTGTTTTAGGTTACAGACTTTGGATCGCTTGAACTATCTCCGGTTGATGGGCGCACACTCACCGATTTCATGCATTTAAGAGGCTTGCAGATGCGCTCATTGGGACGTGTGGTGAGAACTCTCTCTCTCTCTCTCACACACAGATGATTAATATTTGTTATAGTTTTTTAACTTTTGAAAAAAGTGTTATTGTTTTTCTATTTTTTCGGTTAATGTTCTAGGGTTTACGTAATCTTGTTATCTGATTTAACCAATTAGGTTGAGCTTGCTGAGAAGCTTCCCCACATACGATCACTATGTATTCATGAAATGGTCACACGTGCATTTAAGCATGTACTTGAAGCTGTTGTTGCTTCTGTTGAAAACTTTGTGGAGTTGTCAGCAGCAATAGTCTCAACCTTAAATTTCTTGTTCGGGGTGTCAACAGTAGAGAATAGAAATCAAGAATTTCTTGAAGACCAAAGTCTTAAGTTACAATGGTTACAAGCTTTCCTAGCTAAAAGATATGATTGGAAGATAAAAGACGAACACCAACACTTGAGGAAGTTGTCGATTCTCCGAGGACTGTGTCACAAGGTACCATTTTGCATCAATTTTATTCTATCTGAAACTATGAAACTTGAATGCTAATAACTCCAGCTACATCCAGGTTGGATTAGAATTGGTTTCAAGAGACTATGATATGGAAAGTCCAGATCCATTTAGGAGTTCTGATATTATCAGCATGGTTCCGGTATGCAAGGTAGCTCTCTCTCTCTTAGCTCGCTTACTCTCTCTCTCTCTCTCTCTCTCTCTCACACACACACACACAGAGACTCTAGTCTTGCCTTGAAATAATATTTATTCATATATACATGTAACAGCATGTACTCTGTTCCTCTGCTGATGGGCGGACGCTACTGGAGTCATCCAAGATTGCTCTGGATAAGGGAAAACTAGAAGATGCAGTTAACTATGGAACCAAGGTAACAATGTGTCCTGTAAAGAAAGAGATCAGAAAGTTTTATTATCTAAAAGAGCATAGTTTTTAACACCTACACATGCTATATTCAAGGCACTTGCAAAGATGATAGCTGTATGCGGTCCTTATCACCGAACCACTGCCAGTGCCTACAGTCTCCTTGCAGTAGTTCTTTACCACACTGGTGACTTTAATCAGGTGACATATCCTTTTTCTTTCTTTGGTGGCTGTGTTTTCTCCATTCATCTGTATGAAACTTGGAGCATGTAAAGTTTTAGTGAATTAATGATATATATGCCCTTTTTGCTTAATCTCTGTAAATTAATGTGTATAGGCTACCATTTATCAACAACGGGCTTTGGATATAAACGAGAGAGAACTTGGGCTTGACCATCCTGATACGATGAAAAGTTATGGGGATCTTTCGGTTTTCTACTACCGTCTCCAGCACATTGAACTGGCACTCAAGTAAGTCAATCATATTAAACTTCTTTTAGTCAACTGGTTTTAAGGCTTGCCACTAAAGTTTTCATCATATTGTGATTTACAGATATGTGAACCGTGCTCTGTTCCTTTTATATTTCACATGTGGGCTTTCTCACCCGAACACGGCTGCAACTTATATTAATGTGGCTATGATGGAAGAGGGGATGGGGAATGTTCATGTTGCCCTCAGATACCTTCATGAAGCTTTAAAGTGCAACCAACGATTACTAGGAGTGGATCATATACAGGTATCTATCTATTTCTCTCTCTTACACTCATGGGGCTTTAAAGTGCAAACACTCATAGTACCCTAGCAACACCTTAGACTAAATATAAATGATATATTACAGACGGCTGCTAGCTATCATGCAATAGCTATAGCTCTTTCACTGATGGAAGCTTATTCCCTGAGTGTGCAACACGAGCAAACTACATTACAAATTCTTCAAGAAAAATTGGGAACAGAGGACCTTCGTACTCAGGTGAGAGCATCAATATTTTTTCATAAATCTCCACATTTGACAACATTTGACGTACTTTGCTTTAATTCCACGTGATTGTGACTCATGTTCCCATTACACACAGGATGCTGCTGCATGGCTTGAATATTTTGAATCAAAAGCCTTGGAACAACAAGAAGCAGCAAGAAATGGAACTCCAAAACCAGATGCGTCTATTGCCAGCAAGGGTCACCTTAGGTATTAATATGGTATATCCAATTTACTCAATGCGAACTGCCAGATAATATTAAATCCATGGACCAACATATTTTGACTTCATTATTGCAGTGTATCAGATCTACTTGATTTCATAAGTCCAGATCAGGATTCTAAAGGAGGAGATTCACAGAGGAAACGTCGCGCCAAGGTACTTGAATATCACAATAAACCAATATATTTCCTAAATAGTCTGAATTAATTCTTCAAATTGGATTTTTAATAGACTAACCTTGTTTGCAACTCTTATCTTAGGCATCACCTGTCGGTGAAAAGAGTCAGGAACTTCAAACTGATGCAACGAATGATGACATGGTGATTCATGATAACATTGAAACCACTGTAACAAAGGCCGAAATTGAGGAGGATAAACCAGAGGTAGTTGTCCAAAAGCCAAAGAATATGGATTATACCACTAAACATGACACATTTGTCACAGAAGAAGTTCAAGAAACAATCTCAGATGAGGGATGGCAGGAAGCCAATTCAAAGGTGCGGTCAGGAAATGGTAGTCAAAAAAGGTTTAACCGAAGACGGCCCGAGCTCACCAGACTACACATCAATGGTTCTGAAAAAGTTAATAAAGGGCAGAAAGGAACGCCAAGGCCAAGTTCAGCTGATTTAACTCAGCTTAAGCAGTCAAAGTCAAGTTTGACAAGTGGCGAAGACTTACCTAAGCTTCCCATGAAGCCTTCAGTTTCAAGAATCTCTCCTAGGGTTTCCCCAACTACAGCAACTCTTAACTCCATGGCTTCAAAGTCTGTGTCATACAAAGAAGTTGCAGTGGCCCCACCAGGCACGCTTTTAAAACCCCTGCTTGAGAAAGTAGAAGTCGAGGAGAAAGAGAAGGTAAAAATCAATGATTCCGTCAGTTCTCCTGATGCATTGGAGGATGACAAGAATGAAGAAGTTGATCTAGATGACACAATACCAGATGATGAAGTAATAAAAGAAATCGATACGGTTCACGAGAGTGCAACAAAATCACCAGAAGAAAGTGAAGATTCTGAATCTAGAACTAATAAAGTTGAAAGCAAACTCTCAGCTTCAGCTCAACCATTCAGCCCAGGTGCTGTACCTTTGACTCAACCTCCGGAAACAAATGTGTATGATGTTATAACCAGCCAAGGCATGTTAGCCGAGCCTGCTGGGTTTCCACCAATTGCAGCTCGTGTCCCGTGTGGGCCCAGGTCACCTATATACTATCGGATTACTCAGTCATTTCGCAAGAAAAACGGGTTCTTGAAGTACCAGATACCCGGCAGTGGGTTTGCTAACACTCCGAGAAGCATGAACCCACATGCACCTGCATACGTACCCAAACGGGCTTGGCAAGCTTCAGAGCCCGGTGAAGGTTCAGAGTGTGCAGCTACTGTTGAACCTGAAGACGAAAGGTCAAGAAAAACCAATTCGGATGCCGAGAAGAAAAAACTAGAAAGACAGATTTTACTTTGTTTCATTGGGAAAGCAGCACATGCTAACTCTGAGCCCCGACCCGAGCCCGATTCGGCTAATGAAAACAGGCCCAAGTATAGTGATGACTCAAGCGAAGCAATCGCAAAAGACAGTGCAACAATAAATATATTTTACGAGAAAGGACAACAAGAAACTAACAACCAGAAAACCAACAAAACTGGAGATGAAGGATTCGAGTTGGTTACAAGAAGAAAACGAAACAAACAACAATTTGCAAGCGGGATAAGCGGGTTATATAACCATACTCAACAACAGTCAGTACCTGCTTCAGTACGCTGAAGAGAATTGGTTCAAGTGAGGAAGTGATGAGGGATCAAGATTAAGCTTAAGATTAAAAAATGGATGCTGATTTTTTTTGGTAGCATAATGCAGAGTTGGTTGTTGTTATTGCTTTGTTCCTCTTCATGTAAGAGGTTTTGTATTACTAATAAGAAATCCTGAATGTGCACTAATCATATGCCAGAGGTTTTTGTCTTAAATTAATGTCTCGGTTTTAGCTAATTAACTTTGTCAAAGACGATATGAATAAATGAATCTAGGAGTAAATTACATTTTTTAAAATCTCATTGAGGATCTTCACACTCAAAATTAAACTTTTGAAAGTTTAATGCATTTCCACATCATCATATGTTATATATATATATATATATATATATAATCAGATTCAAGTAAAAAAAAATTTATAGTACAAAGAGTAAAGAGAAACCTGATGGCGACACGTGTCCTTTTAATTTAAAAAATGTAAAAGGGTAAAATAAGTACATCAAAATAAATATATTCTCTCTCCTACCCCACTAACCCCATGTCCCACTCCCTCATCCCTGCCTATACGTATACCGATCGACGCTTCTCTCTCATGAAACCCTAATCGCCCCCATTGAGTCCACCCTCCGCCGACCATGTGAAGCCCCCACCGCAAATGCACGATCAACGCCTCTGCATGACAAAACAACCACCGTCGTTGTCTTCTCCCGAACGCATCACCATCGGGGTTTGTTTCTTGCCGTCGCCTCCCCATCTGTTGCCCCCGTCGAAGAAATCTGCTTTCAGCCACCGCCGATTGTATTTCGAGACCACCACCGCTTATTCCGTTCTGTGCATCGGCGACAACATCTAGGGTTTCGGGTTCTGGATAGCACCGTCGCCGCTGCTTGAATAGCCCATCGCCGCTGCCACCGTTTGCGTGATGCTCTCTGTGCATCACCGTTTGCGCTGCTTGAATAGCCCATCCACCGTCGCCCCCAGCGTTGGTTGCAGTGAATCACTCCAGATTCGTGCATCACTGTCGCCTCCATCGTTGGTTGCAGTGAATCCACCGTCGCCCCCAAGGTTTGTGATAATCGTAGCATTTATGGGTTTAATCGTGCATCACCTCTCAGATTCTTGCATCAAGATTTTAGGGTTGTTTTGGCTGGTTTTAATCGTGCATCAGATTCGCGCAACAATATTTAGGGTTTTTTAGGTTTAATTGTGTATCAAGATTAAGTTTTTCTTAATTTTGATCGAAGAAGTAAGGGTCGGGAGGGTCTAATTTCGGAATTTTATTGTGCATCAAGATTTAGGGTTTTTTTGTTGTTTTTAATCGTTCATCTAGACTCTTAATATCGTAAATCAAGAATTACGGGGTTTTGTTGGGTTTAATCGTGTATCAAAAATCAGTTCTTTATCATCTGTTTTGTATTCATTAAAACTGTGCATCAATTTATCTTTGATGAGTTAATACAGTGGTTGTGCATCAGAATAATTCTGGAGAGATGATGTTTAAAATTTATTCCTAAATATCAGAGAACCAAATTGTTAAAAGACTATTATACCCTTTCTGTAATTTTTTTTAATTAAAACAGAAAGAAAAAAACCAATTTTATAGGAGCGGTTACAGGAAAAAATGAATGGCTGAGATTTCTTCTTACTCTTTGTACCTTAATTCTCTTTTTACAGGATCCCTACCATATATATATAAATTGGATCAATAAAGAACCATGTGTTAAACAAAGAACCTAAAGAACCAATCTGGACCTTTGGATCATCAAAATCAATGGATAAGATTGATCGGTGGCAAAACTGTAATTATTATGTATTAATTTAGAAAGAATATGGCAAAAATGTAATTATCCCCCACACCCCTAAACCCACGATTTAAAAAAAAAACCACCAAAAACTTTAAATTGTCATAACTTTTTAAGTTTTGTGAATTTAATCAAACAAATTATACATTTCTTTGAGTTTTTTAATCCTCTTTCAAACAAGATCACTCTTCCTAAACTTTTTCTAAAATTTTTTTGAAAATGAATTTTTTTTTTTGTATTTTGGCAGCTGTACGGGAAAAACACCTGTTTTTTTGCATTTTGGCAGCTCGTCGCTAATGAGCTGAATGTCGTCGCTAATGAGCTGAATGTCGTCGCAAAAGGTTCGTCTCAGATCAGAAATTAGCGACGATGAAGTTAAATCTGTAGTCGCAAATAAGCAAAGTCGTCGCTAATGACCTTGCAGTCGTCGCAAAAGGTTCGTCTCAGATCAGAAATTTTGCGTTTTTTTGTTTTTTGCATTTTGCATGTTTATACGGATTTACGTTCTGCATTCTGCATGTTTTTTGCATTCTGCATTATTTTTGCATTCTGCATTTTTTTTGCTTTCTGCATTCTTCATTCTTCATTCTGCTTGTTTTTTGCATTTTGCATTCTTCATGTTTTTTGCATTTCTGCATTCTGCATGTTTTTTGCATTTTACATTCTTTCATTCTGCATGTTTTTTGCATTTTGCATTCTTTCATTCTGCATGTTTTTTGCATTCTGCATTCTTCATTCTGCATGTTTTTTGTATTTTGCATTCTGTATGTTTTTGCATTCTGCATGGTTTTGCATTCTGCATTATTTTTTGCATTTTGCATTTAATATGAACACAACTCTAAATGCAAATTTTGCATTTTGAAAAAAAAAGTTTCTGAAATATATCAAGTCCGGTCTTGTTTGAAAGAGGACGAAAAACTGAATCTAACGGTATAATTTTTTTGTTAAAATTCTTAAAAACGAACGAATTATGATAATTTAAAGTAATTGGGGGGTTTTTTTTTTAAGTTTGTTGGGGGGTTTGCTTGAGGCTGCTGTAAGCGCCGAATTTTTTTTTTTATTTTCTTTTTTGCCCCTAAACAATGTGTCACATGTCATCACCAGGGGAGTTCTTTAGGTTCTTTGTTTAAGGGAGGTTCTTTGTTTAACCACACCCTATATATATATATATATATATATATATATATATATATATATATATATATATATATATATATATATATATATATCTTTCAAAAATGTTATACAAATATATATATCAAATACCTATAAGACCGTAGGTAATACCCACGGCATGGCAGCGGCAAGTTGAGGTGGCACCGGCGGTACCGCCAGCCACACCACCCCGCCACCTCGGTACCGCAAAATGGCATGGATTCTCGGTGCATTTTTGCCGAAGAGAGAGGAGAAATTTGATTGGTGGATGCTTGGCTAACGGCTATATAGCCGTTAGTTTTTTTTAATTTTAATTTTAATTTTTCACACCTATATATATATATATATATATATATATATATATATATATATATATATATATACTCCTTCTCTTCATTTAAACATCACACAAACATCTACAATCTATATACCATTTATCTTCATTTGTTTTTCTTTTTAATCAAATGGCATCATATGAGATTTCTTCAACTACATCTTCATCATCGTCTTCTGACGAGGATCCAAACGCACAATATGAATTGGCGTACGAGCAACTTATCAAGGCGGCGTTGTATTTTAAAAAACGGTTAGATGAAGCGGAGACATCAAGCGGACCACCAAGAACACGAAAGGTGGTCAATAGGCAACGTGACGAGGCTAACCAACGGCTCTTGAACGACTACTTTGACGAAGGTTGCGTTTATGATGAAGGTTAGTTTATTACGGTTTAATTATTTATATTATTTTAAATTATTATGGTTTAATTATTTATATTATTATGGATTCTTATAAAATTATTAACTATTGTTAGTTTAATTTGTGTTACGTATAGGTTCGTTTAGGAGACGGTTTCGGATGTCAAAAGGGCTCTTTATGAGGATAGTGAATGATTTGCAAAGTGCAAATCCGTATTTTACACAAAAATGGGATGCGCGGGGTCGGAAGGGTTTTACTCCGCAACAAAAGTGTACATCCGCAATACGACAACTAGCGTTTGGTACCGCGCCGGATGGGCTAGACGATTACCTTCATATGTCGGAGCGAACCTCGCGCGAGGTATTACAAAAGTTTTGTAAATTGGTGACTAGACTTTATGGGAACGAGTATTTACGCCGCCCGACATCGTTTGACATCCAACAAATATATGCGCATCATGGATCAAATCATGGATTTCCGGGAATGTTGGGGAGTATCGACTGTACACACTGGGATTGGGCAAGCTGCCCGGTAGCATGGTGTGGGCAATATATACGGGGCGATCACAATCATTCAAGTCTCATGCTCGAAGCGGTTGCTTCCCAAGATTTGTGGATTTGGCATGCGTATTTCGGGGTCGCCGGTTCGAACAATGATATTAACATTCTCAATCAATCCCCGTTATTCAATGACGTGATAAGAGGCAAGGCACCCGACACTTCCTTTCAAGTAAACGTGGTTGAATTCAAGCATGGATATTATCTAGCAGATGGTATATATCTAGAATGGTCGGTATTTGTTAAAGCTTTTAGATTCCCACAAGACGAGAAGCGGAAAAAATTCAAGAAAGCACAAGAGTCGGCAAGGAAGGACGTTGAACGAACATTTGGTGTTCTTAAAAAACGTTGGCAAATATTGCAATATCCGGCACGACCGTGGTCTGTGAAAAAATTACGTAACATTATGTACGCGTGTGTAATAATACACAATATGATATTACAAGACGAGGGTAAAGCGATTTGCTCATTTGATGAAAGTGATCTACCAATGTCGCCGGAGCAAGAACCAAGTCCCGATACTTCAAGAGCGACTTTGCTAGAAATACGTGATCGAGATACGCATTTTAATCTGCGTACTGCTTTAGTCGAGCATATAAGCACGCTTGAATCCGATGACGAAGATGATGAATAAAATGATTGTCTTCTTTTTTATTTATTAATTATGTAAAGTCTTGTTTCAAATAAATATGTAACGTTTATTTAATAAAAAAGTAGTTTATGTAGTGATTTAATTTTTAATTTTAAAGAATTAATGAATAAAATATTAGTTTATATAATAATTAAATTAAACATAAAAAAATAAAAAAAATAAAAAACTTGAAGCATGAGAAGCATGGGTAGCCCCCTAGTTTGGCATGCTTGAAGCATGAAGGGTGTCATGCTTATGTGGCAGTGATGTGGCTTATGCTTCAAGCATGCTTGAAGCATGTACTCCGTATAGTCTAAACGTCGTGTTTGTGTGAGTATATTGTGGGATCCACCCCGTCGGAGATGCTCTTATTTATTTAATTTTAATTTAATTAAGACATTATTCTATATGTAAAGGTAACTGACTACTTGGGTTAATTGTATGTTTGACTATTTAAATTGCTCATGCTTCATAGGACTAGGAGATGCACACAATAAAAGAGTACAACACTACAACCATATAAGTATATAACCAGATCAAAATTGAAATGCACACAACATAGGAGAGGAATGTGTATTGTGTATAGTGTATTGTGTTAAACAAGTAAATATTATCCGCGCTTTGCGGCGGGGTAAAAATAATATTTCGTCTACTTTAAAATTATATTGTTACTTTAATTTTTAATAAAATTCGTCTAAACGACTCTATAATAATAATTTAAAAAGATTCGAAATTTTAGCCTTGACTTTAGTCACTAATATTAATATAAATAACTATTGAATTAAACTAAATTATTTTTAATGTAAACAATAAAATATAATAATAATAATAGGTTTTGATGATAAAAGATGAAATATAAAATATTTATCTATTTACTATAACTACCATTGCAACCAATAATAATAATAATAATAATAATAATAATAATAATAATAATAATAATAATAATAATAATAATAATAATAATAATAATCATAATCATAATAATAGTAATAATAATAATAATGTAATAATAATAATATACTAACAATAATAGTAAATAATAATAATAATAATAGTAATTAATAATAATAATATTAATATAATAATAATAATAATAATAATAATAATAATAATAATAAATTCATACACTAAAAGACAAAATAGACTAAAAACAAAAATCTTTCCTCACAAATGTATGTATCTATAATTGGGTTGGGGACTTAGGGCCAACATGAATACCTTACTACCTTTTAAAATCTGAGCCCAGTTTTGTTGGGCCAAATTTACCCATGGTTTTAAATATTAATTAAATAGTTAATATATTATACAACTATTATATTTAAAAGGAAGTTTTTTTGTCTTTTTGACTTTTTGCATTTTATCTTTTAGTCTTTTAATTATTATTATTAACATTATCATTATTATTATTACTATTAACATTATTATTATTATTATAATTATAATTATTATTATTATTACTAACATTATTATTAATATTACTATTAACATTATTATTATTATTATTACTACCATTATTATTATTAACATTATTATTAATATTGCTATTATTATTATTATTATTATTATTATTATTATTATTATTATTATTACTAACATTTTTATTATTATTAACATTATTAATAGTATTAACATTATTATTATTGTTATGGTTATTATTATTATATTATTATTAATATTATTATTATTATAATTATAGTATTATATTATTATTATTATTATTATTATTATTATTATTATTATTATTGTTGTTGTTGTTGTTGTTGTTGTTGTTGTTGTTGTTCTTATTATCAAATCAGGTAAATAACACACATCGCAACAAACGAGTTTAATAAACTTGTTATAATACATAACCTAGCTATTCATTCATTCGTAGTGTTTGCGTTAAAAAAAACATTCGCAGTGTTCATGTATAATTATAGTACCTTATTAAACAACTAGTGTATATTTATTTGTCATATTCAATGATTGATTTCAAATTATATATATATATATATATATATATATATATGAAAAAGTTCTTGCGAGAACCATTCTTAGTGCGAGAACCGCGAGAACCAATCTGAGCCGTCCTATATATAGGCAAAAGTTCAAACGAGAACTGTTTTTCGTACGAGAACCGCGAGAACCAATCTTAGCCGTCCAATTTCCCATCTTTCAATGTTATCACCACCCATGAATTTCTCACATGCACCCTGCCACACTTGATTCTCCCACGCTCCACATCCATAAATTCCACTTTATCAAATCAACGGCTAAGATTGGATCTCGCAATTCTCGTACGAAAAACAGTTCTCGTTTGAACCGTCCCCTATATATATATATATATATATATATATATATATATATATATATATATATATATATATATATATATATATATATATATATATATATATATATATATATATATATAATGGATCAACAAAGAACCCCTCCTTAAACAAAGAACCTAAAAACCAATCTGGACCACTAGATCATCAAAATCAATGGATGAGATTGAACGATGACAAAACTGTAATTATTATGTATTAAATTATGAAGAAAAGGGTAAATATGGAATATCCCTCCCAAAATAAAACCTACGATTTAAGCAAAAAAACCCCTAAAAACTTTAAATTGTCATAACTTATTAAGTTTTGTGAATTTAATCAAAAAAATTATACCAATCTTTTAGTTTTTAAATCCTCTTTCAAACAAGATCACTCTTCCCATATTTTTCTAAATTTTTTTTGAAAATTAAATTTTGTTTGCATTTTAATATGAACACAGCTCAAAATGCAAAATTTGAATTCTGCATGTTTACATTTTGAATTCTGCATTTTTATATTTTTTTTTTTGAAAAGCAATATCATTAATACCATACATCCATCACTACAAAAACAGCAAACCATACATGGTGTAACAAACATGCTGGAAGTATGCGCACAGCTCAAATGTCACGATAAAACACATAGCCACGATAAAACGCAGACCAAACTTGCTGGAAGTATACGCACAGCTCAAATGCCATGATAAAATGCAGACCAAACTTGCGATTACAGTGAGTTCCAATTCTGCGATTACAGCAGAATTTGCATTCTGAATTTACATTAGTATGAACACAGCTCAAAATGCAAATTTTGCATTCTGCATGTTTATATTTTGCATTCTGCATGATTATATTTTGCATTCTGCATTTTACGTTCTACGGTTCTATGTTTACGTTATACGGATTTTGCATTCTGCATGTTCATATTTTGCATTTATCGTTTTTTGCATTCTGCATTTACATAAGTATGAACACAGCTCAAAATGCAAATTTTGCATTTTGCATGTTTATATTTTGTATTCTGCATGATTATATTTTGCATTTAGCATTTTTATATTTTGCATTCTGCATTTTACGTTCTACGGTTCTATGTTTACGTTCTACGGATTTTGCATTCTGCATGTTTTTCGTTTTTTGCATTTTGCATTTATAATGAACTTACTGTAATTACATCATTTATAATGAACTCACTGTAAGTTTGCATTTTGGAATGAAACCCAGTTTCAAAATGCAAAATCTGCATTTTCGATATTTGCATTTTGCATTTTTGAATGAAACTCAGTGCAAAATGCAAACTTTGCATTTTCAAAAAAAAATTCAGAAATATATCAAGTCTGGTCTTGTTTGAAAGAGGACGAAAAATTAAAGTTACTGGTATAATTTCTTACTTAAACGCTTAAAAACGAACGAGTTATAATCATTTAAAGTTGAGTGGGGTTTTTTTTAAATGGGTTTGGCTGGAGTGTGCTGAAGGAGGCGCGTGAGATGAGTTCATTTTTGTTATTTTCCAATTTTGCCCCTATTCATAATGTCACGTGTCATCACCAGGGAGGTTCTTTAAGTTCTATGTTTAAGAAATGTTCTTTATATAACCTTACCCTATATATATATATATATATATATAGTTGAGAAGACTTATATTGCGTCTGAGTTACTATTCATTTATGAGATTTGCTAATTTGCGCCATTATATTTTACAATATATATTAGATTTATGAACATATTACTTGTAAGATCTGTTGGCTCATTGGTAGAGCTCCTTTTTATATCCCTTAGGCCTTAGGTACATGGTTAGAATCTCCCTTCCCATTTTTATTTCCTTTTTAACCGACTTTTTTTTACCTTTGGTCCATATAATTTCTAAGACATGCCTTATTGTCATTTCAGTTTCTTTTTTTTTTTTTTTGTTTCCTTTATAGCTGTGTAAATTTTTATTTTTACATATAGGAAATAAAAGTTAGTCTATTTTAACTTTTATGTTATTCTCTATATTTTCAATTCTAGATATTTACACTTTTCCACTAAATTTTAGAATATTATATTTGAAATTAATAATTAAATTATTATTATTTTTTTATCCGCAACAACGCGCGGGTATTTTTAACTTGTTATCAGTCAATCGGATATTTCATGTACACTTATTTTACATTATTTCCTACATTTGACCATTAAATTTTTAACTTATCCATGTTACATATAATTAGCAAATTTTACCATAAATTCACGAGTCTACAATAACTGGCCCAAACGAAACTGGTTAGCAAGATAAGCGTTTGATTTAATCGATCCGTTAGTTTTCACTGATAATCATAATTGATCGATCCTGATTTTATACTAATCGAATTTTCAGTTGTGATTTGGTTTTGAGACTTAACCAACCTAACCCGATCCATGCACGCCCCAGCTATATTATCACCTTTCACTATCTTCGGTCTTAGCTCTCGCTTTTCTACCTTCTTTCCCTTTTCTGTCGTTCTTTTTATATATGTAAAGAAAACTCCACATTGAGAAGAGCTACTTTCTTATTTGCGTAATACTAGCTTAATATTCTTTGTATAAACATGAGATTTGTTAATTTAAATTATATTTAGTTATTGTGTGAAATCTTAATCTTAAACATATAATAAAGGGAAATGACCCTTACACAACAAAAATGCTCATACAAAACTTTATATATCATCAACTTATACCTCTTGCATTAACTACTTGTACCTTGGTGTGTATGATTAAGAACTGTTGTGTAATGATGAGCTCCCTATAATAAATCTATACATGGATAATAAATCAAAAAACATTCATGAAAACCGGAAGATAAAGCAAGAAAATTGATATACTCACATATCCAACTCAAAGCTTATGATTTGAGGATGCGAACCTAAGAAATTCTTCATTCGTCAGCCATTTTTAGAAATAGAGATGAATAATTAATGGTAAAAAATTTATAAGTGTAATCACGTCTCATAACCCTTTTCTTTTAATACATAGTTTAATACCTAATGTATAAACATGAATGACATATAGTTAAAGAAATATCATAAGGTTTGCTAAAAAAATACTAACATATATAATAAAATAATTGTAAAACATACATAGAGATATAGAATCTCTATAAACATGTGTAAATTTTATAGAAATCAAAAATTCATACACAACATTATCACTAAATTTTTTGTGTAACATTTTTATAAACAACATTCATTGTTTTATTTGCAAAGTTGTTTTCTTCATCGCAAATTGAAACTTTTAAAGCATTCTTATATAATTTTACTCGAGAAACTGCAACATACAAATCTGAAATTGGTTCACAAAATAAAATAATAGCATAAACCGTATAATCAAATTTGATTTTTTTTAATTTTATCAAATTGCTATATATGTGTACATAAATAACCATGAAAATATGTAGATGTATCTACTAAATGATATGAATAAATGTTTTTGTTAAGATATTCAAGTGTTAGCAAATAAATCATCTAAAAATGACATTTGAGAAAATAACTCATCCCCTACTCATGAATTCATCATATGCACCCTGCCACACTTAATCCCCCACGCTCTACATCCATGAATTCCACTTATCAAATCAATGGCTAAGATTAGTTCTCACAGTTCTCGTACGAAAAACAGTTCTCGTTTGAATCGTCCCCTATATATATAAGAAAAAGATAAAAAAAGAAAATAATTTCGTACAAGAACCGCGAGAACCAATCCGAGCCGTCTAATTCCCCCTCCTTCAATGTCATCCCCCTCATTCGCTTTCGAGAATATATAATTTGAATCTACTTTAGGAAAACACTATTCATCCGTTAACATTATATATATATAATATGTATGGGGGAAAATTTTAACAATCATTTTTTATTGCGAAAACCGTGAAATCAATTTTTGCTCTTGATTAAAATAAACCATTAGTCAATAAAAAAGACTGCTTATTAATGACACATTAATGAGAGATATTTTGAGAAATTGAAGCATTTTTATTTTAGTGATAGTCTATCCGGACGCAATTCACGATTGAAAAATTATCTATAAAAATACATTTATTAATAAGCATTTATGGTGATTAAAAATGATACTCGTGATAGTCGCAATCGGTTCTATATTTGTATATATAAATTATCTTCTAATAGAATAACAATAATTAAAGTGTTAGTATGTTAATAAAATACCATTTGAAAAAGAATAAAAAAATGTGGGGTAAAAAGAGTTTGATGGAATTGCATACAAATTTGGACTAAAAAAGCAATTATGAAGGGTCGAACCCTGCACCTAGCTAATGCATTGCAGCAATGTTTCTTTTCAACTGAGCTGTGATGGTTTAGTATAACAACGTTCTCCCTTAAATATATATAACTATTATCAAAAGAGTTACTATTTATAACTTCCTAATAATTGTTATTATATAAAATTAGGAGATGATTTTCATACAAAAAATATTTGTCATACACAATAAAATATATGTGATTGGACATTAATACCTTTAAACATGTGGATGATAATAAAGTGCACAACTTTATAAGGGCAAAAATATCATGATTGTTGTGTATGACAAATGTTTGTTGTGTGCAAATATTGAATTTAAAGTAAAATCACAAGAATATATGATAACAAAATATTGACAATGAATGAATGAATATTAATTAATTGGTACTTAATTATATATCTAACTTCAAACAACATCATATCGAGCCATCGATTTTATCAAGGATAATTAAGATGCATGGATCTTCTTTAATTAGTTAGGCGAGTGAAGAGGAAACAAAACTAACAGTTCGGGTTCGGATCTCCCGATCGGACTCGGGTGCAAGTAAAACCCCTTTTCTGCAATGGCTTTCTCTTCTATTATTTCCTCCAATATCGGCGTTCCGGGGCTCCGATTTCCACAAAAATCATCCAGCGTCGACACTGGCGATGGCGTCACCACCTCACCGCCGTCGTACCCTATAATCAGACCCGTATCTTTTACTGCCGGCCGTGTCGCCACCTTGTTCAGAATATCAATCTCAAGCTTCCTACCAGCTTTCCTTCGTTCATGAAGCTGATGACCCGATTTTCGCTGACCAGCTTCGGAAAAAGTGAGGTTTCTTACGTGGCCGGAAGGGGTGGAGATTGGTTGTTTGTGGGTTTGTTTGATGGTGGTGGGTCCCGTAAGCTTTTCTACAACCGCCCGGAAGTTAGAAGGGTCGGCTTGGACGAAGGTGGTGAAGGGTCTAGGGTTCCGGTCAGACCCATCTTCATTGTTGTTTTTCAACGAATTAGAAGCCATGAAATGAAAGAAACTAAAACTTTGGTTTGCAAAAGGTAATAAATAGGTGAAGATTTGGAAAGAAATGGATGACAACATACGGTGGCGTGTGTGTGCATACATATATACATACACGCATGCTTTTTAACGGGTATTCTTTCTAGTATTGGAAAGAAATGGATCCACCTAGTTTCAACAATATTATATATTTATATTTAAAACATGTTTTAAGATAATTGTATTTGTTACATTAAAAACGTATATTTTCTATATATATGATATATATTACAAGTTAAAAAGGACATATATGAGATATTGAGATTAGTAGGAAGAAGTTCATTTGAGATCCATTCTTAGTGCGAGAACAGCAAAAACCAATCTGAGCCGTCAAATTCCCTTTCCTTCAATGTCATTGTCCACCCATGAATTCCTTACATGCACCATGCCACACTCTATCCCTCCAAGCTATCCATCAATGAACTTCCTATATCCAAGGAACGACCTAAATTGCTTCTCGCGGTTCTCACACTAATAACGGTTCTCGAATGAACCCTCCCAGAAATTAATATATATTGTGTAGTAATGCCCGTATAAATAAACAATAACTAGCTTAGAAACAATTATATATTAATGTCAAAACAACATTGTCCAGCTAGATGACTATTTAACAAGAACAAAAACCACCAAATTAACTCTCTGTCTCAACCACAAATTGATTGCTTTTAGTCTTATAAGTACACCTTTAAATGTAAAAACTCTCTGTCTCAACCACAAATTGATTGCTTTTAGTATAATAAGTACACCTTTAAATGTAATGGATTTGTAGTAGTTTTTAGTCTTATGAAATGATCATAGAACTAATAATACCTTTCTAAAATTAAATGGTTATTTTTTACTATTAAGTTTTGTTAAATAAAAACTAAAATCTTGGTTGTTTCGTAGGAATTTGATGGAATTTGAAGGAATAAAATAACATTTCATTCCTATTATCTTGTTTGTTTATCATTTAACATAATTTCATATCAATTTTTTTGATAAATTTACAAAGAAAACAAAATATATATAGAAACACTTCTTAGACGTGGGATCTTACGTAAAAAAATTTCTATTGAGTGGGGTAAGTCTCAAAAAACATTTCACCAGAATTTTTTAGGCCTAAATAAAGGAGGGAATATTGTGCAAAAGGACTACGTACCTTGTACATGCCCATCACCAGACTAGTACAATAGTATATCTATACTACTATATAAACTATTTAACATTCTGTCTTATCCTTAATTTCAAGAGTTCTTAAAATTCAATCAAAACAATATTTTGGCCTTTCATTCTATTTACATTAATTTTATCAACTCAATCTTTAACAATTCAACTTTTTCCTAATTTACTGCTAAAACATTTTATACCTTTAAAATATACTCTCACACAAACATAATTATCCACCCATATCAACATTTTTCTCAAAATCTTTTTAACTTCTCTCTCCTTATTTTATAAATATAATTTTTTTTTTCTTATTTTATTGTCTTTTAGAATTTATTTTTAAAATTGTTAAAATACTTGATGCAAATAAAAATTTTTGAAAAAATGATATGTTGTTCAAGAAAACTTTTTTGCGACATTGAATCGCACGAATAACATATCATTACATTCTTGAAAACGATATGTTGCAAAACAAAACTATTCGTCCCCGCGCCATTACGCGGGTACGATGCTAGTATTATATTATACATACACACAAAATATAACTAACTATACGTATTTGTAAAAACACAACTGGTGTTTATGGGACCGAGCCAACCTGCAGTTATGGGAGAGAGAGGTCAGTAGCGAGGGTAACCTTTTAATTTTTCACTTATAGTGGTGAATTTATCAAGATATGTTGGTTTTATGTATGTGTTAGTGCTAACTATATTTGTACAACCAGTAGCATATGCATATAAGATATTAAAATTTTAAAGTCGTTTGGTAAAATCATTATTAATATATATATAGTCTCTGAGTTAGGTTTTATAAGGTGCAGTTTGAAGATCAGTTATCGAGTTATCGGTTGTACGTAAATCAAGAGGAATTGGAACTTTGGTCGGGTCTTTAACAGGCATGGTTACTTAATTATGTACATACCAGTTTGTTTCAATCTGAATGGTGTTTGGAATGGAATTAGGTTTGGTTAATTAGCTAGGTTAGTTGCTTTTTTTGTGGAGACACTTTCTTACTTCACCACCACGGGAGCTTGTTTGTCTTGTGGTTAACCCTTGTCATAATTGATTTATTTTCAAAGTGCAATCAAATATATATACACACCCCTTGAAATTTGATGTCATTATGTACTCTCTAGCTTATATAACACATAAAAGCATGGGTAAATCGTAATATATAACAAATAAAAAATATCTTAAACAAATATTCTAGCTTATATTAATAAAGGTACCATATGATCACATGTTGTATCTACGGGAAAATAATATGTGCAACTAACTATCACGTCATCACGTAACTTAGGTGACATTACTCTCATATACGACTTAAATAAAAAAAATACTAAGATCATTTGAGTTTTAATTAAGAATTTAAATATTATTTGAGATTAATATCACCTAATTAAGTGTGTGTATATATATATATATATATATATATATATATATATATATATATATATAATGGGAATGTTCAAATTAGAATGATAAATTAAATAAGAATGAGAGACTCAATCTCAGCCGTTCATTTTGTAAGAGGAATTCATGGATGGAGAGCGTAAGATGATAAAGTATGACAAGGTGCATTTGAGGAATTCATAGGTGGACAATGACATTGAAAGAGGGGGAATTGGACGGCTGAGATTGAGTCTCTCATTCTCATTGCATTTAAGATTCTCATTTGAACCCTCCAATATATATATATATATATATATATATATATATATATATATATATATATATATATATATATATATATATATATATATATATATATATATATATATATATATAGAAATTGGATCAATATAGATCTCTTCTTAAACAAAGATCCCAAAGTCCCAATCTTAGCCATTAGATTAATCAAATCAATGGTTAAGATCTATAATGACATGATTGTAATTAACTAAACAATTATAAGATTTAATTCTAGAAGGAAGGGTATTATGGTCAAAGCCCCTTTTTTTAATTTTTTTACCCCTTAAATCTTTAAATAACCATAACTATTTCAATTTTTTGAGTTTGAGCAAAAAAATTATACCAATCTTCTCATTTTTAATCCTTTTTCAAACGAGACCACTCTTCCTATATTTCTGAAGAAAAAAAAATCGACGAAAATGACGAAATTCATCATTTTCGTCACCTACTGTTGCTATTGCTGTTACATGATATATAAGGGGCAGCCGAAAATGATAAATTTCGTCATTTTCATCATTTTCGTGCCCCCCTTGTATGTCACGTAACAGCAGGTGACGAAAATGATAAAAATTCGTCATTTTCATCATTTTCGTCACCTGCTGTTACATGATACATAATGGGGCACGAAAATGATGAAAATGACGAATTTTTATCATTTTCGTCACCTGCTGTTACGTGACATACAGGGGAGGCACGAAAATGAGAAATTTTGTCATTTTCATCATTTTCGTGCCCCCTGTATGTCACGTAAAAGCAGGTGACGAAAATGATAAAAATTCGTCATTTTCATCATTTTCGTGCCCCCTTATATATCACGTAACAGCAGGTGACGAAAATGATAATTTTAGTCATTTTCGTCATTTTCATCATTTTCGTCAAAAAAAATGGTGAACAGAGGTCCGAAAATGATGAAAACTGTTAGGTGTTATGGATATGAAGGTGATGGACGAAAATGATTAAACTGATAGGTGTTACTCTCTTCCAACAGCTGAAAATAAACATAATTTTTATTCAGTCATTTTCATCATTTTCGTTACCTGCTTTTACATTACATACAGGGGGCACAAAAATGATGAAAATGACGAAATTTATCATTTTCGGGCCCTGTATGTCACGTAATAGCAGGTGACAATTTAGTCATTTTCGTCATTTTCATCATTTTCATAATTTTCTTAAAAAAAGGCGAATAGGGGTCCGAAAATGATGAAAACTGTTAGGTGTTATGGGTATGACGGTGATGGACGAAAATGATTAAACTGGTAGATGTTACTCTCTTCCAACAGACGAAAATGACTATTTTCGTCATTCATATTATTTTCGTCATTTTCGTCAAAAAAAAAAAATTTCCAGAAATATAGGAAGAGTGGCCTCGTTTGAAAAAGGATTAAAAAATGAAAAGATTTGTATAATTTTTTTGCTTAAACTCAAAAAATTGAAATAGTTATGGTCATTTAAAGATTTAAGGGGTAAAAAAATAAAAAAAACTAAATTTGGAATGGCTGTAGGATGCGCGTGGGTTTTATTTCAAATTGGTTCAATTTCTATTTTGCCCTTTTAAATTAGTAGCTGAGATTGGGACTTTGGTATCTATGTTTAAAAAGGGGTTTTGTTGAACCTCACCCTATGTATATATATATATATATATATATATATATATATATATATATATATATATATATATATATATATATATAGGGAACGGTTCAAACGAGAACTGTTTTTCGTACGAGAACTTTGAGAACCAATCTTAGCCGTCCAATTCCTCCTATTTCAATGTCATTGCCCACACATGAATTCTTCACATGCACCCTGCCACACTTGATCCCACCACGCTTCACATCCATGAATTCCACTTTATCAATCAACGGCTAAAATTGGTTTTCGCAGTTCTCATGCGAAAAACAGTTCTCGTTTGAACCGTTCCATATACAGTTCAAACAAGAACCATTTTTCGTACAAGAACTGCGAGAACTAATTACAGCCATTGATCAAAGAGATGGAAGATTGAGATTAAAGAATTGTTAATGGATAACCTTAAACTAATCAAACTTATCCTTAATTAACTAAAGGTAGTTTGGATATTTTTACATTACCCCCTCATATTTTAAACTAATATATACATCAAATAGAAAGGTGTTAAATTACGAAAATTATAACAAATTAACGAGAAAATTATGCTCTTTCATTT
The DNA here is from genome assembly GCA_947179395.2 of Pulicaria dysenterica. Taxonomy (NCBI): domain Eukaryota; kingdom Viridiplantae; phylum Streptophyta; class Magnoliopsida; order Asterales; family Asteraceae; genus Pulicaria; species Pulicaria dysenterica. The sequence continues at coordinate 78,506,427 of OX359293.1, read as the reverse complement.
GAGACCGGTCTTGACATATTTTTTCAAATTTCTTTTTGTGTATGCTGGTTTTTTTATACATATATAGGGGAGGGTTCATTCGAGAACCATTGTTAGTGCGAGAATTACGAGAACCAATCTCAGCCGTTCCTTGGATATGTGAAGTGTCATGGATGGAGAGCGTGGCAGAGTGAATGTAAGGAATTCATGAGTGTGCAATGACATTGAAGGAGGGAAAATTGAATGACTCAGATTGGTTCTCGCGGTTATTAAGAATGATTCTCAAATGAACTTCATATATATATATATATATATATAGGGTTAAGATAAAGAGAGATGTGAGTTAAGGAGAGATGGGAGAGATGTATATATATATTAGATATAGATGCAACAAAGTAAGTACATTGATCCAAAACGATTAAGGGGATGGTATTCCTTAACTTGTTTTGGATATATTCCATTAAAAAGAAAAAGAAATGAAAAGAAACTTGTCGTTATCCTTTTCACACAATTAACGGCACATGATTCATGACGACGTATATAAAAGCAATTTGACGTAACAACATTTATGAAATTTCTTGTGAATTTTTATCACCCTCCCATCAACTTTCTTTATATAACATCTATATACGCGCGCACAACAAAAACTAGAATAATCAACCTAACTACCGTTACCCTAATTAAACGGCGACATCACACTCTGGTACCATTATCATTTATCACGTACTTTACCACCTTTTATCAAATTTGAGTGGCCAAATTTAGAAAGAAAAAAAAAATGTTTTTAATAACCTAAATGAAATAATAACAATAATAAAACAATATTTACTGCCTTAGTTTAAAGCATGTGAATGTAATTTCTGTTTTTACTCCCTTCGTTATTTGAATTTTACATTAATCTGATAAACACCCAAGTTATTAGCATTAATTATAACAGTAGAATAATTTCCGATTTCTGATTTAATTAAATGGAGCTTGATTAAAGATAAAGACTGAATTTAATCACCACACCATTTCTTAATCAGGTATCAAAACCGAAATAGTATATGAAAAAAGGTCAAACCGTATGATTTGAATTCTTGTGTAACATGCATCCATTGAGGCGGAATCTGGAAAAAATATTAAACAGGGGCAAAGTTAAAAATATACTTTAATCATGTTTATAATTCTTGGAGTATATATTACGGGTTCACTTTTTATTCAACGAATCAACCCAAAATAAATACTACATATTTCTCAATGAACCAAACCGAACCTCACTACTAGAAAATTTTCAATTACCAACGGGGAAAAGCGTCGGAAAAAAGTCGGTAACGGGCATTTCTAACGAATTTCCGACCAAAAAGTTTTGTTTGAAATTTCCCTGTCGCTAATTTTTCCGACAGTTCTTACCGACGATTTTTCACATGTTACCGACGAACTATTTGTCACTATATCGTCGGAAATCAAATATTAGAATATTTACTAATTATAACTAATAATAGTTATTAAAAATATTTAAAATACAAAAAATTGCTACCGACGTAATTGCGACAATGATTAGCGACGATATACTAACGAAACTTATTTTTTAATAAAATTACAGATTATATGTATTGACGAATTACCGACGATATATACCGACAAAATTCCGACACAATGTTTCCGACAAACTACCGACGTAACGTTACCGACGAGTTACCGACGTAACGTTACCGACGAAGTACCGACGTAACGTTACTGACGAGTTACAGACAATATTTATTTTTATAATTTTAATAAAATTAATTTAACGACGACGTTATACCGACGAATTACCAACGAGCAATTTTACCTACGAATTACCTGCGCAATTTTACCGACAAAATACCGACACAATCAATACAATTACCGACAATTTACTAACACTTTGTATTATTATTATTTATTTAAAATAAAATTTACCAACCGTTTATCAACGATTTTTCGACAAAACATAATTATTATTTTTTATTTTAAATTAACTTTATCAACGATTTACCAACCGTATATCCAATTCAATATATAATTTTTAATATAAAATATATTCCATTCACAAATTAAAGCATGCAATTGTAAATTTTATAAAATATAAAACATCAATACCATAATGTATTTCACTCACAAAGTCCTAAATAAAATGTAATAATATGTCTCAAATAGGAGGTTAATGGTCACGGGAAAGGAAACGGCGTTCGAATGCTGCTAACCTATCTTCCATTTCCTTTGTTGCCGCTTCTTGACTCAATTTGAAAGCTTCTTGGGTTGCTCGTAACTTTGCTTCACGTTCTTCATCCCGTTTACGCATCTCAGCTTCACGTTCTTCATCCCGTTTACGCATCTCAATTTCACGTTCTTCATTTCGTTTACGAAGCTCCTCTATTTCTTTTCGAAGCATGTCTTCTCGTGCTTTAGCATCTTGCCGTTCTTCATCAATTTGTTCTTTCAACAAATGCACCTACATATTATGAAAGCATATCACAACCAAATATGATTTATAAGCAAATACAACTCATTAGAATGACAAATAAGAAAACCAGGAAGACTTAATATATGTTATTAATTTTTAGACTATAGAGTTTATTACAACAAGTTTCACAAACCATTATTTAAGTACATTTCATTTAATAAAGATATAATGGATTTCTTGATACCACATAAAGTATTTGACTATGATTTTTATTTTGACGACATCCTACTCTATATAATGTGTTGTAAACCATATTATCTAATAAAAGTGAAATAAACACATAATGATCTAACACATATTTGCAAATTCTTGGAAATAATTAATTGAAAGTTATATATAGATGTGGCAAGTAATAAACATTAATATTACACAAATGAATTATAAAAAATATGCACACTAACCTCATTAGCAGATGCTGCACCTGATGGTACAAGAGATGACGCTGAACGAGTACTTGATTGACCCGTTACCACGTAAACAGGATCTGAAACCCCCCCAACACCAATGAATCCCCTTGTGTTTGACTTTTTTGCAACTTGTCCCCAAACATCAAAATCTCCAATTGGATGAGATGTATTATCTGACCCATACTTATCAGCCATACCCTTAAGATATTCATCCTATTAATTAAATATATAACATATATCAGATGATTAATATAATCAACTGACAAGACTACAATATTTAACATAACAAATTTTACCAATACTCGTTTCGACTTAGAGCTAACAAATTGTGGTTCTCCTTTCCCTGCAGCTACCGCTTCGCGCGAGCTTTTTGTTATATGAAAATTCATAAAATGGTTACTCCAAGGCAACGCTTGACCTGCTTCTTTTTCCTACCATTAATGTATAAAAATGGTCGTTAAAAATATATAAGTTCCAAGACATTGTAAAAGTGACTCATATTTAAAAATTTAAAGATAGAATAATATATTACCCGTCTCAGCTTAGTAACAAGAAAGCTCACTGATCCTGTGGTATGCTTACCGATTGACCCATCCACCAATGCCTCTTTGTTTTTTGCATTAACTTGTGAGAGTTTTTTCCACTTATCGGTGTTCCACTATATTAAAAGTCAAAACAAAAATTTTAAATACTCCTAATTAGGATAAAATTAATTAGATACATAATAAATTAAGACAAGTTAAATTGACTAACCATTTATCAGCATTACATACCTTCTGAATCATTTGGATCCAATGTTCCTCCTTTATCCATGTTGGACAATAGGGGACGATGACAGACATATCCGCCTCAACATCAAAGCCTGCTTCTTTTGCCTTTGTAATTGCTTTTTTTCTTTCTCTGTGTATTTGATCCTTTACTCGTGCTTTCATTATTTCTTCCCATGCTTTTAAAACACTAGCATCTGCTTCAATGTCCCATTGAAAATGTTGCTATACATACAAACATTTAACTGTTAGTGCATTGCCAGATAAAATTATGTGTTGGTATGTTAACTTATAATTTAAAACCTTGAAACGATCAAAAAGTTTCTTGCGAGAATCGTGTGGTATGTGTTTCCATGAAGTCCACGGACCCTCAAACATGGTATGCAATATGCGAGTAATTTCTCTAGGAGGGTTGATGCTAACGAACCTACATAATTAAACAATTTAACACAATTAGTATTTTTCCTATCTAATATTTTTATAGAAGAAAATTTCATTATATATGCGTACTGATTTGCTTGAACTTCAATCCACTCCCTGTTTGGTGGAAGAATTGGGGTCTGCTCGATGACATTCGAAGCATTAATAACTTGTGGTGACTGCGGTCTCTGTGGTGACTCTATGCCAAAGTCATAAGCATCATCATCACCAGAATCAGTATCGTACTCGAGAAACCGTGGAACAGAAGTACTAGGCATTGATACTCCACCAGATGTGTGTGCATTGTAGGTACCTCTACCTGCACCATGAGTCCCTCTACCTACACCATGATTTCCTCTACTTGCACCCACGGTACCCCTCCCTATACTCTGAGTACCTCTTCCTGCACCCTCGGTACCTCTACCTAAACTATGGGTACCTCTACCTGTACCCTCAGGACCTCTCAGAATTTCACCTCCTCTACCTCTACTACGTACCATGATAACTAAAAAAAATGTGATTAGTAAGGAGTATGCTCTTAAAACAAGATCCATATACAAATTACAATAAATAAACATGTATTGAGTCTACGAGTAGAATCATAAAAGTAGCACCTGCACCTATAGGCGAGTAGTCACCTGCATAACAAAAAAAGTAAGAATTAATTAGTTAAAGATATATATCATTATAGTATTTTTTTTGATTTATTTCATATCTTAAATTAAAAATTATAAATTCAAAATTCAAAACTAATTACATTTCATCTGAAGAATGTTCAGACAAATTCAATTCAGATTCTTCATTTGTATCCTCATCGTCATCTACATCTTCAAACTCTTCTTCTTCATCACTATCATAAATAGAAGCATCCTCTACATATGCATTTTCACCAACTTCTTGCATTTCATCTTGTGAGACAAGACCTACAGGATCATCTTCCAAGTATATATTCGTTGTACATAAAAAACGTTCATTTTATTGGAAGAAATGTTCCTCATCCACATTATCATCATCCGCAACTTCACTAACACATTGTGCTATTTCATATATACCCCTAGGCTTTGTCTTAACAACAGCCCACCAATCTTTCAAATCTTTGGTATTTGAAGGGTATGAAGTATAATAAACTTGTGTTGCTTGTGATGCTAGGATAAACGGGTCGTTGATACATCCCTTGGACTTGAATTTGATATCAACAGAGTTATGTTTAGAGTCAACCTTTACGCCTTTAACCGGATCAAACCAATGACACTTAAACACCACATCTATGCAACGGCCCAAATTACTATGATATTCAACCTCGAGGACCTCTTCTAACATTCCATAGTAGTCAAACTCATTCTCATCATAACTTAGCCCTTTTACACATACACCACTATTATGTGTGACTCGTCCTTCACCGTGTTTTAAAGTGTGAAACTTATAACCATTGACAAAATAGCCTTTATGTGATTGAACCTGACGAATTGGTATTTGTGCGATATCTTTCAAATGTTTAGTGTTAATACTTGACCCTTGCATAGCCTACAATGATTAGAAAATATATGTTATGATTTAAGATGATACTATATTAGTAGGTAACACAAAACTTTATCTATGTGTATACTTACAAGTCTCTTAAACCAATTAGCAAAATGTTCTTGTCTGTAGAGATCAAGCGTTTCTTGTGTAACATTTGGTTCATTTCGTCTAACACATTTATCAAACTTCTCAATGAATGGGTGAACCTCCTCACAGTTAAGCAAGATATAAGTATGAATCTTGTGTATTTTGGCATCGTTGAGTAGTCTTTTTTTCCCACCCTTGTCAAATATTCTTCGAGATGGAACTTTGAAGATGCTTAATCGGGCATCCTTCCTGGAAGAAGAGGGAATATCTGGAGCAAAATTTCGAGGCTCACGATTTAATCGTGTTTCTACTGTTGGTTCATAATACATGGAACAATACGTGGAAAGCTCATCTACGAGATAAGATTCAACAATAGACCCCTCGACCTTTGCTTTGTTTCTAATAGTCCTTTTTAGTGAGCCCAACCTCCTATATAATTGTCATAAGACAAAACATTATAAAAAAGGTATATAATTAAAGTAAAGTAATTTGTAATTTGTAATTTGTTAAGTTAATACATTTACCTCTCATACAGATACATCCATCTGAACTGCACCGGACCACCGATAATAGCTTCATGAGTCAAATGTACAATGAGGTGTTCCATCGAGTCAAATAATGATGGCGGGAAGACTTTTTCCAATTTGCAAATGGTTTCAACAATATTTAATTTCAGCTTTTCTAAGTCATCCACATGTAACACCTTTGAGCATATTATACGAAAGAATGTGCATAAATCGGCTATTGGATCCCATATTTGATTTGGTATCATCCCTCTTAAAGCAATAGGTAACAAACATTGCATAAACACATGACAATCATGGCTTTTGAAACTATAAAAGCTATAATCGTCTTGGTTTACACATCCACCTATATTAGAAGCATAACCATCTGGAAATTTCACCGTCTTCAACCATTCACAAACTTTACGTACTTGAGGTTTACTCAAAACGTATGTTGCTTTTGGTTTCATAACTTTATTATTTGAAGAACGCAAGATATGCAACTCTGGTCGTTTACAATACAATTCTAAATCAGCCCTTGACTTTATATTGTCTTTAGTCTTTGGAGTGTCCATGATGGTGTGAAATAGATTCTCAAAAACATTCTTCTCAATATGCATTACATCAAGGTTGTGTCGAATCAACAACTTGCGCCAGTATGGTAGCTCCCAAAAGATGCTTCTTTTTATCCAGTTATGGGTTACCCCAAAACCTACAGGTTTCTTACGTTTTTTATTGTGTGGAACACCTTCATAAACGGTATCCAACTGACTAACTTGCTCCCAAATTTGATCACCTGTTAACTCAGGAGGTGGATAAGATGATTGAACACGTCTATTTGCCATGAATCCGCATTGATCTCCTCGAAATCGATGGGTCCTATTTAAAAATCGTCGATGACAATCAAACCAACATGGTTTCCCTCCATTCTGTAACTGAAATGAATTTGTACTTCCCATGCAATATGGGCAAGCTAATCGGCCATGAGTGCTCCAGCCTGATAACATTGCATAAGCAGGGAAGCCACTCACTGTCCACAATAGCACAACTCTCATTTGAAAGTTATTCCTACGATAAGCATCAAAAGTAAGAACACCGTCGTTGTATAACATCTTCAATTCATCTATTAGCGGTCTTAGAAACACATCTATGTTTTGACCTGGGCTCTTTTTCCCGGGAATAACTAATGCAAGTTTGACATATGGTTCTTTCAAGCACATCCATGGAGGTAAATTATAAATAGCAAGAAAGACGGGCCATAGTGAATACGGATTTGAATTTAAGTTATTTGGGTTGAACCCGTCAGTGCATAACCCAAGACGAACGTTTTGAATTTCACTTGCAAAGTTTGTATGTGTGGAGTTAAAATGCTTCCATGCAGCTCCATCACTAGGATGCACCATCATACCTGGTTGTGTTCGATGATCATAGTGCCAAGTCATCTCTTTAGCCGTTTTTTTTACATGAAAAGCCTTTGAAGTCTTTGTGTAATTGGCATGTACGTCAAGACCAAGTTAGGGGTCTTTCGCCCAGCATTCTTGTAACGCGATTCCCCGCACACGAAACAGTTGCTCAAACCATCATGTTCCTTGTAGAACAATATGCAATGGTTTTTGCAAGCATGGATCTTAATACTTGGTAGACGGAGTTTCTTCAAACTCTTTTTTATCTCATAGAAGTTCACATATAGTTTATCATCATCGGGTAACATATCTTTAAATATGGAAAGTATTTTATTATATGTTGTCTCAGGTACATTACATTCAGACTTCCAGCTCAAGAGTCTCGATGCGGCTTCTAACTTTGACCACTTTTGACATCCAACATATAAAGGTTCATCGGCATCTTGTAACATGTCATAAAATCCCTTTGCATCTGGATTTGGGTCTTGTTCCTCCCAAGTATTATCGTGACTAGTGTAATTAAAGTCACTAGGACCTATTGCATCTATTACCATTTGAGTGCAACCATCAACCTCATCGTCATAATCTCCCCCATGATTAAGAGATTGACCCACATGTTGAATATGGTTGCTAGTTTCACCATGGTTATACCAAGTTGTATAACTAGGCATAAAACCTTTTGACATCACATGAGTTCTAACATCATCCCTAGTTCTGTAATGAGTATTTCGACATATGGAGCAAGGACATTTGATACATAGTTCTAAGACACCTTGAACATGTCTTTTATCAACAAATCTCGTGTTGGAATAAGCAAAATCTAAGAACTCATCTAATTTGTGGCAGAAATCAAGAGAAAGGAATCCACTGGAATCGGTCATCTTATACATCCATCCTCTATTGTTATTCATCGCCATATTTAGTGTTCTTTCTGCACTCTACAAATAATATTGGGTTTAGAAATTAAATTTAGGTTTGTTGATTAAATCCAATTTTCTACGTCTTTCTTTGAATTTAGCAGTAAGATTTTATATCTATATGAGAAGGGTTTTAATGCAAATAAGATTACAAGGACCAAGTATATTGATTGTTAAATAGTTGAAATGTATTTTTGGACTTTAATCAGTGATATATATATATATAAGGTTTTGAAAATGATTATGAATTGTTAATAGGCTGTCAAGAAAGGGGGCAACTGTAACACCCGCATTTAGGGTCCGGTCGTGATGTGGCGGAGGTAAGTTATTTTAATTGTTTATATTTATATATATATTTATTTGATGATTACTTGGTAATTAATTGGACCGCGAGATAAGAGGTAAAAATATTAGTTTAATATTTTTATAAGATATTGGTACCATATGATTCGTTTTACACGAGGGTCCCAAATAATACCTCGTTGCTTGTTTATGAAGTGAATATGACCGCTTTAATTAGGTTCCCGTATGTTAGATGACTGTATTTGATACTGTGTGTTATTTAATTTAATACCCAGCCGACTCTTATGAACTGTTTGACTATCTAGAAGTCAAATTGTGTGTGTTTTGCTCCTGTATGTGAACCTTCGTGAAGAAGAAATCCATAAACCTTGCTCCAGCTTTGATTCTTCTTCTCTTTGTGTAGATTTTACTGAAATAAAGTAAGTCCTACTGATCTTGATTAGTTCTTGACTAATATTTGATGAGTTTTTGCTTAAACTTACAAATTTTGTAGTTTTAGGGTTGATGATTTATGGGGTTTATGCCCAATCCGAATTTGGATTATGTTCTTATGAGTTTATAGTGTATTATGTACTGATTTTCGGGTAGGAAACATGGTAATTTCTGGATTTATGGTTTGAAGCATGAAGAACTCCATTAATGGAGTTATAGGTTGAATTTAAGAACTTGAATTCATGAATTGAAGTCTCTCTATGTGTTTTAATGTTAAAGTACATATTGTTGGTAGTATATATATGTTATGGAACTGATTTTAGTTGTTTATATCTGCTGGAAATCGATTTAGTATGTAATTTAGGGCTGCTGTGCGAAATAGACAGAAAGTAGAGCTGCTGTTCGGAATTTGTAGTGAAATTCTGCACTGTTTTGAAAAAATTGTTAAAAATCAAAGAAAAATCGTTAGAGGTTGTATTTTATATCGTTGGAAAGCTGGAGATGTCCTCTTTAAATTGTATTTAGAGTCCAGAAGCTAATTTGAGCTTTAGGTTGGCCTAAAAGTCGATTTACAGTAGCTGTGTCATTATGGAAAGTGTATTTGACAAATCTAAAACAAGGTTTTGTTTAGTATTTGACCTTAAGCTCTTATGAGTTGTTGTTCATTGTTAGTACCTGTTATATATATGTTTATATTATATATATTTGGGGGATTTTTGAGGATTAATCATGCTTAGAAAGTCTTGAATTATATATGAAGTTATTAACGATAAATGGCTACTTTAAATTCGAGAAACGGACTTATATGACTCATATTCATATTCCGTTGATTCCTACATGTTTTATATATTATGTAGGATGTTTTTAAAGTGTTGAACATGTATTCCATATTAGTTTGATGAATTAAACCAAACGGGTTGGTTTTGACCCGTTTGTGGCATAGATTGATATAATTGAACCGTATACGTGTTTCATCGATAATTACACGTTGCTTATGACTTGTATGATTATTCTAAATGATATTAGATGTGTTCCATGTTGATTATATGAGTTTTGCGTAATGGTTTAGTTTTGACCCGTTTGCTATTGAACTTGATTTTTTAAGTTAATTGGGGTTTCATTCACTAATCTAGTTGTGTTGTGTTCTCAGGGAATCCGAAGACTCAGTGACATTAGACAACTGAGCTTGGTGTTTGGAGGACACAGGTGAGTGGACTTTTAACTCACGAACTATATCAGTTGTAACGGTTTTGGTTACAACGGGTTTTACTGTTTTATGCACTGATAGACTGTAAAGTCTAGTAATTGATCTGCTGGTGCTTTGTGCATACTTTGTAATTGTAAAACAGCTGTTCATTGACACTGGGTTGTTTTGATGGGGTCAGCCATGTTAGGCTGGGCTTATTTGTCATCGGCTAATCAGTACTAGACCTTTTGATGCATTTGTTGTAACTTAAGGGATTTTACTGTGTGAGAATGACAAGTAGGCTATCGGTAAACCTATGCTAGGCCGGCATTTGGTTGTAGGTTCGGCCGAACCGCCGGTCCTCTGTGATACTTGCTTATTTGTTGTTGTATCATTGATTGTTGTTTCTGATGCTTTTCGTTTGTTAAACTTTCATTCACTTAGCTTTGAGCTAATCCCCCACATTAAACTCCAATTTGCAGGTTGTGGTAGATCTTGTTAGTTGCTGGGAGTTTTTGGTAGTCTTTTGGGATTGTCTGACACACACTCTGATATATTTTGTTTGAAGAGCCTGTTTGTAATTATGTAACACTGGCCTTTGATATACTGACACTTGTGTCAGTCGTCGGTTGTTTTATAACTTCCTTGTGAATAGGTTTATATTTGTTTATTCGCTTCCGCAGTATTAACTCTTAAAAAAAAAAAAAATACAGCGGTGTTACAGCAACAACTAAAATGTTGGCTCTTAAGTTATCGATGGGTATAAGTATAATAAACATGTACATGTAATGTAGTTTTGAGAAATGATGGCTATCATTCATGAATTAAGAGGTGAAAGTGATTCAATGTAAAAAAATCATGTTAGGAAACATGACCCAACTTCTACTTGTTTCCATATGAATGTGTGAATTCGGGTTATAAAATTTAATGGCTCAAGGTCATAAAATGCTAAGAAGTTAGCGGTGCAGTAGGAGAACTTGAGAAGGTTGTTTAGTATTTCTAATAGCCCTTTTTATATTCAAGTTTGAGATGGATGTATTACAATAAATTAACTTTAGCATTCTTCTGTTCGTATTTATATGATATAGTTTTATCTTTCAAAATCTTAAACTTTATATTTGTATGTTCCTCAATAGCCAAAATGCAGCTCTTTCACTTTGAGTTAAAGCCTTTTGTTTTTGATTAAAATCTAAAGTCCAAGTGGGTTGCGGGTTTGCTTTTGCCAAGATATTAATACTATCTTTTTTCATTTGTTATGTGATTATGTGTATAATTTCTGAACATGTAAAAAGTTTTATATATCACAGAGGTACTGATTTTGACCATAAAAAAGGTTATACTAGTAAACCTTCTTTAGCACTACATACAATAGACGTCATTTATTCATCATTTATTTTGAAGAGAACAGTACACATAATCATTTTTGTAGAGTCATATTATATAATTCAATTGAGTTTAGCTTGATTGATTTATAATCAGGTCAACATAGACTTTATGGTGATAACAGGAAGACTTTAATAGTTTAATTATAGGAGCGTAAGTACTTACAAGGTTATGTAACAATGACAGTTTATTGATACTACCAAGTGATGGGTATATTGATTTTATGCATGATTATTTACTCTCCTCCTATGAATTAAAGAACTACAGATTACCTGTATAATGAAACTATTTTGTCATAACAAACTAGATCGATAAGGAAGGTAAAATACAATATCTGTGAAGCAAGTAATTGAAGTATACGGAGACGATCAGTGAAACAGGGCTCGAGTGGCGCGGTGCTCTACCAGCCGCTGTATATTACGGCAACCGAAGGCTCCGAGATGGTGAACGGCGGAACAACATAGCTAGGGCTTTAATCGGTAACTACGGAGCGGTTTCTGGGATTAGTCGATTAGTTAGGGAAACAAAATATGATATAAAAAAACTGGGATTATGGATAAAACATTGGAGGGAAACCAAATTTTGGGGGGGAATTAAATAGCGTCGGAAACCCGACTAAATACCCACCGTAATTCTTGTATATTTCATGTAATATATAGTGATTTATTGTTTTTACAATTAAAATATTAAGAAATCTCTAAAATATATTTAAGAATTTAATATCGTATAATAATATTGAAACTTTCATCAAATAATGTTATCTTAAAATATATTTTGCAAGATATTTAGTAATTCATTTTCAATATTTTATACATTAAGTATATATCTTTTTAAGAAAAATACAATTAATTTGAAAAAAGTATATACAGTTTCGGTATCTAGTTTTACTACCTGATATAACACTTACGAAATACTATAAATGAAATTAAGAGTGTGGAGGAATGTCACCACTTTTTGATAAGTAAGTAGTAAGGGCTTATTGGAATTATCGATTGCTGATGTGATATCATAATGGTTTGATGAAGGTTTTCAAAGAAAGAGAATAACATCTATTACGGTGAGGCTGAATGAAGAAAACACGGTATGAGATTGAGATTTTCTTAAAATTAGTATTTTTTTTCATTACAAAACATTAATTTAAATATATTATTCATAATAAAATAAATTTATATGGGGTAGGGCGGGTACCTTCGTGTAGTCGCACATGTAGAGAACGTGACTCGACCCGCTACTCAGCTTGTATCCTTACTTTTGGATTTTTTTAGGTCATGGGTTGCTCTGGTATCTGTTTTTTCGGTTTTAAGTCATCTTCAGTTCTTTGGTTTTTTGGTTTTTCTTATCACCCTAGTCTTACTTGGCTGGGCATAATGTAAAGGTTATAAGATACATACATACATAAATACACACACATACATACATACATACATACATACACACATACATACATACATACATACATACATACATACATACATATATACATACACATACATACATACATACATACATACATACATACATACATACATACATACATACATGCATACATGCATACATTACATTACATACATACATACATACATAAGCAAATTAGGTAATTATAAATGATACATTAAGTCTATGAACTATCTCAGTCACGTTAAACATATTATTTTAAATGATTGAAGTATCTTTATAAGTTGTAATATCTATTTTCCTAAATTGTTTTATAAAAGCGTCGATATTTCATTGTAAATTCTGACGTATTCCGACGAAAATCTTAATAAATTACAAAATAACATTAACAGATGTATATAATTGTTTTACTAAACTATTTTATACAAATCGTCAGAATTTTATTAGAAATTCAGATGATTTAAATATTAAATTATTTAAATTAGTATCTTAATTTCCTTTTTATAAAGTATCGTTATACGATCGAAATTTCCTTCTACTTTCTAACATAAATTGTAATACATGATAATAAATAAGGTATTGCATTAATATAATTCTTTTTTAAATTACATTTAGATAAAGTGTCGCTATCTAATGAAATTTCTGACGATTTTCTAACTAAAACTATAATACGTAATAAAATATAAAGTATTTCATTTATTTAATTGCTTTCTAAACTACATTTAGACAAAACGTCGATATATTGTCGGAATTTCCAACAATTTTCCAATGGTAACTATTTAATTGTTTTTTTAACTATTTTATAAAAATCGTCGGTATTTCGTTGAAAATGCTGACAATTTTCCGATGAATTCATATTTGGTTATTAAGTATCAAATATTAGATTTAATAAACTAGTTTATGAGTTACCTTTTTATAAAGCGTCGCTATATGGTCGGAAATTCCGATGATTTTCTAACGAAAATTGTAAAACATTATAAAATATAAAGCATTAAATTCATTTAATTATTTTCTAAATTACATTTAGATAAAACGTCGATATTTCGTTGGAAATTCCGACATTTTTCCAACATAATTCATATATAATTATTAAATATCAAATATTAAATTTATTAAATTGGTGTCTCAGTTACGGTTATACAAAGTGTCACTATGTGGTTGGAATTTTCGACGATTTTCTAACGAAAATTATAATACATTTTATATAATATAAACTGTTGAAGTTATTTAATTGTTTTCTATATTATATTCTGACATTTTGTCGATATATCGTCGGAATTTTTCACGATTTTCTGACGAAAACTTAAATAAATAATTAAATATTAATTATTGAATTTAATTAATTATTTTCGAAAATATTTTATATTAAACGTCGCTATATCGTAGGAATTTTCGATGATTTTCCGACGAAAATGATAGTAATTATTTAATTTATCACGTTTAATGTTTCAGTCGGTATTGTGTTGGTAAATTGTAAATAAATAGCTACGATTTTATAACAAATCTAATAGTGTAGCAATAATGTTGCAAAAGAGTTACTAAAAGGTCGGTAGTGGTATTGCTGGTTTTAAGTTATTTCTGTCGGAATAGTGTCGCAAATTAGTCGTAATTTCTGACGGTTTTGTGTAGTCGGAAATTTTTGGTCGGAAATAAACAATATTCTAGTAGTGCCTAAAACCGAATTTCAATTAAGTTTTAACCTCAAAATCGAACTAGAATTGTTTATAAACAATGTATAAACTTATAAATTAGCATAAGGTTTAACGATTTTCCTATAGTTTGATTTTTTAGTGATTAAACTATAAGAAAATGAAAAAAGTTTAATAATCAACTAAATGAGATGTTAATATAACGAATAAGCTTAGAAATTAAAAGTAAATCTTGGACCGTTTACAGAAAATAAATGAGATGTCAACACAAAAGCTTAAAAAATTGAACTAAAAATGTATGTATATATTTCGGGGGTGTTTGTTTTAGCTTATGAAAGGCTTATTTTTCTGGCTTATTTTTTATAAGTCCCTTTTTTCTAGCTTATTTTTCAAGAATCCAGCTTATTTTCTTCTAGTTACTTATAATAAGCTCAAAAGTCTTAAAATAAGCCGAAAAAAACTAACATATAAAAAATAAGCCCGAAAAATAAGCCTTAAATAAAGCTAAAACAAACACCCCCTTCATGGTGTAGTTAAATTTGTGAATTTAAAAGGAAGATCTTGTATCTTTAAAAATTAAAATCTTTCTTTTTGTTTTAAAAAAAAAAAGATAAAATATTATTGGTTGGATAAGGAATGGGTGTAAGTAACATCAAAAGATTCTCCAGGTACGTTGCTTTTGTGATGACCAGGCCAAAAGTGGGTCTGGAATTAGCAAGTAAATCCCAGGCAGGCACGCATCTCTAGAAAGGGAGAGCCTTTTAAACCTTCTCCCCAATCAAACAAAACATTTACGCTGTATCCCTCAATTTTAATTTGGGGAGAAAGAGAAAAGTTTTGAAAAAAAATAAAAAATATTTTGTGTTGTAGAGAATAAGAGATTTTTTAAAAAAAAGAAGAAAAATGATTTGAAAGAAAAATTTGATTAACTTTCTCTTGTAAATTTTTCTTCTAAAAGTGGGAGGATTTGAAAGAAAATGAAAGAAAACTTTTATGATTTTTCTTAAGTGACTAAATTACCCCTTAATCACAATAAATAATTTTAAAAAAGTAATGGCATTACTGTAAAATGATCATTTTTCTTTCCTTCTTCTCAAACTCGGGAATACAAGCTTATATTTTTTCTGTTTAATTTCATTGTCTTTTCTTTCCAACTCGGGAACACAAAAAATCAAAATCATTATCCTTTCTTTTCGTTTCTTTTCTCCCGTTAATTTTCCTTTCTTTTCTTTCCTTTCCTTGTTGTATCTCGGGAACATAGCGTTAATGTTTTACGTTAGTGAGTTTTTAAAAATTTATATGCAATATGTAAAACCTACGATATATTAACTATTTTTATCTTTAGTTTAAAAAGTTATACATATATTATTTATGTTTGAGAATCCGGTATCAATATAGAACATTTTTTTGATTGACAATTCATTTGATGATGAGGCGTTTGAAGTTATGGGGTTAGCGGCCCAAATATTAGAAGACGAGGTCGAAAAGTCAAGAGAAAGGGTAATACATCACTAAAAATATATTCAGATAGATAGAGACGGTGCAGGTGATCATTTGATACATGATCATTTCATCGGCAATCCTACATACCATTATACTTATTTTAGACGGATAAATTGGATGAGCAAGGAATTGTTTCTTCTAATTGTTGAAATTAACTCTACTTACTACGTAGCACCTATTCCCAGTCACTTTAAATATATTGAGCAATGAATGGATTGTGTGGGTAACCTTGGTTTTACTATTATTCTAGAATGTACGGCTGTCATACGCCAATTGACGTATGGCTCTGCTACTAACGCTTTCAATGACTATCTATAGATGGGTTAGCGAGCTGTTAATTTTTGTTTAGAGAATTTTTGTAAATGTATATTCAATCTATATTTGGAGCATTACTTGAGGAAACCGACGTATGATGATACCCAACAATTAGGCAGTAAACACAAAGATATTTGCAGGTTTATGGAAGAACGTATAAGAATATGTATATCTCACCAACAACTTTTAATGCGAGTGATCTATGTTAGTGCTGAGGGGACGACTAGTGATAACAGTTATAAGTGTTATTATTATCACTATTTATTGATAAGTTAGTAATTCTAACGAAACGATATTTATAAATGGTATCATTACAGAAGCTCTTAGGTGGTGTCTATAAATTGGTTTTAGAAATAGATATATGATTGATAAAAGAAAAGTAGGAAGTAAGAAATATATTATAGTATTTTTTTCAATAAAAATGATAATCACAATTATTAAAGTTAATAGTTATAAATAAGAGTAAAAAACATGACTTAAATTTAAAAAATAACAAAAATATCTCATGAATGGTTGAAATTTAAATACAAAATTATTAAAATGAGTTATTTACAAATATAAAAAAGTTGATAATGAAACAATGGGATTATTATTCTCATTTTTTTAAAATGAAATTCCCAGACCTAACTAATGTGCAAAACCCTAAAGTACCCAATTCAGATTTATTACCGTTTGCCCTCCTACTATAAATACACACCCTTTCTCAACCAAGTGTCATTTATATCCTCTCTTTTGTGTCTGTTTTGCCTAATCGCCGGAGGGTTTTTGGGTTTCCGGTATAATGGGGTCGGCGTTATTGTCAGATCTGGCGACGGAGATATTTATTCCGGTGTGCGCCGTGATTGGTATCGTCTTTTCTTTGGTCCAATGGGCGTTGGTCTCGAGAGTAAAGCTCACCCCAGACCGTAACGGGCCTTCAACCACCGCCAAGAATGGTTTTAATGATTCTTTGATCGAAGAAGAGGAGGGTGTTAACGACCACAATGTCGTCCTTAAATGCGCCGAGATTCAGAGAGCCATATCCGAAGGTTAGATCTGTTAGCTAATGTTCTCTGGTTTTCATAAACCAATCTTTCTTAAACTTTGTTGATACTGAGATCTACAGACAATGGTAGCTGAAAAATGATAGTTTCTGAAACGGGTAAAGCTTAAATCTGAGCTACTTTCTTGTTTGGCGAGTAAAAAGGCAATAAGGGTTCTATAGTAATGATTGGTTTCTACTGGTAACAACTAACAAGCTGCGTTAGTTCACTGGTTTTTACTTTTTAGCGGTAGATCTGCTAAGTTATGTTTAAAAATGATTTAAGTCTCGGCATTTGATTGAATATAGTTGTTTGGTTTTGCTGATTTAAAGATCATCAGAAAAATTAATTACCTTCCATGACAGTCAAGAATGTATTTTTTTTTTTGTCAAGTTTAACTACCTTCCTTTTCCTTTTTTAACGTATCGTCACTTGGAAATAAGAAATACAGAACTTAATTGCTTCCCTAATCTTGTTTTGTAATCCTGAAACTCAGTTTTTATGTCCTTGGAAATAAGAAAATTATAACTTTATTGCTTTCTTAAATCTTGTTTTATGATCCTAAAACGTAAGTTACATGTCGTTGGAATAGAAAATACATAACTTTAGTGTTTCCCTAATTCCCTAGCTCTTGTTTTGTGATTCTGAAACACAATTTCTATATGATGAACATCCAGCTTCCACCTACCCGAAGAACTATAGTAAAACTAAAGCAATTGACTGAAAAGAGTTGTGATACATCTATTATCGAGATACCAAGTGCATTTACTCCCATCAACAAGAATTCTGGTTTTGATTTCTATTTTGTTTTTACCGTCTGTTGTCACTTGCTTCACTTATCATGAAGTGTGATCATCAGTCAATCTATATTCTTTATCAAAAAGAGCCATAATAATATTTTCCCACTAGTTATTCCCCCTATTTCCGGTATTAAGTATGCTGCGGTTCTTGAACTCTGTTCATGGACTATGACTATCTTGATGCTTCTTGTCTCCTACTTTTCACTTGTAAACATGAAAACTTCTTGTGGGGTTAAGAACTACGTACTTTGATAATAACAGGCTAATAGCATCTTGATCATGATAACTGTTGGTCCTACTTCAATTTGGGATTTTTGCTAATCTGTATCTTGTTATATGGCTTTTTTTCCAAACAATAGGTGCAACATCCTTTTTGTTCACCGAGTATCAGTATGTGGGCATTTTCATGGTTGTTTTTGCAATATTGATCTTTCTTTTCTTGGGTTCTGTTGAGGGATTCAGCACAAAGAGTCAACAATGTACCTATGATATTCACAGAATGTGCAAGCCTGCACTTGCAACTGCTTTGTTTAGTACTGTATCCTTCTTGCTGGGGGCCATTACATCTGTCCTCTCTGGTTTCCTTGGGATGAAAATAGCCACATACGCAAATGCAAGGACAACACTAGAAGCAAGAAAAGGTGTCGGGAAAGCTTTTATAACAGCTTTTAGATCTGGTGCTGTAATGGGTTTTCTTCTTGCTGCGAACGGTCTTTTGGTTCTTTATATTACTATTAATCTCTTTAAGTTGTACTATGGAGATGACTGGGAAGGCCTTTTTGAGGCTATAACTGGTTATGGACTTGGTGGATCTTCAATGGCTCTGTTTGGAAGAGTTGGCGGTGGTATATACACTAAAGCAGCTGATGTCGGTGCTGATCTTGTTGGGAAAGTAGAACGGAATATTCCAGAAGACGATCCCAGAAATCCAGCTGTAGGTTATGGTTATAATGTTGCATACATTTTAATCTTTTGTATCTTTTGTTTTAAAGATTGTGTTCTTAACAATTTTATGCTTGTTTGTTAGGTGATTGCTGACAACGTTGGTGACAATGTTGGTGACATTGCGGGAATGGGATCTGATCTTTTTGGTTCTTATGCTGAATCATCTTGTGCTGCACTTGTTGTTGCTTCCATCTCTTCTTTCGGAATCAACCATGAGTTCACTTCTATGTGCTATCCTTTGCTTGTGAGCTCTGTGGGAATCCTTGTTTGCTTGATAACCACACTTTTCGCAACTGATTTTTTTGAAATCAAGGCTGTTAAAGATATTGAGCCATCACTAAAGAACCAGCTTATCATTTCTACTGTTCTTATGACTGTTGGAATTGCTGTCATTAGTTTTATTGCACTACCTTCATCCTTCACCATTTACAACTTTGGTGTACAGAAAGTTGTGCATAACTGGTAAG
This sequence comes from Pulicaria dysenterica, assembly GCA_947179395.2. Classification (NCBI taxonomy): domain Eukaryota; kingdom Viridiplantae; phylum Streptophyta; class Magnoliopsida; order Asterales; family Asteraceae; genus Pulicaria; species Pulicaria dysenterica. Next base: position 78,486,556 of record OX359293.1, on the reverse strand, counting down.
AAAATTTTCCCTTTTGATTAAATTTATTAAAAATATTTTTAGGCTTTCTTGCAAGTTGCAACCTTATGAAGTTATGAACATTTTATAATTTAAATTAAATTTTGTTTGAAGGCAACTTTTCTTGTGCGTATGTGTTGGTCTTTGGGCTGGACTTATAATTGGTTTTGTGACAGAGTATTATACCAGCAATGCATATAGGTACGTCGTGTTATAAGTAATGTTTTATTTTTTCCCTTTGAATTAGTTAAGAACCTATATGTTCTTATTAAAATTTCTGCTTGTACAGCCCGGTGCAAGATGTTGCAGATTCTTGCAGGACTGGGGCTGCAACAAATGTTATTTTCGGCCTTGCTTTGGGATACAAATCTGTCATCATTCCTATTTTTGCAATAGCAATCAGTATATTTGTGAGTTTCACCTTTGCAGCCATGTACGGTATTGCAGTTGCTGCTCTTGGAATGCTGAGCACTATTGCCACTGGTCTAGCCATAGATGCTTATGGTCCGATCAGTGACAATGCTGGCGGCATAGCCGAGATGGCTGGCATGAGCCACCGTATTCGTGAGCGGACCGATGCCCTTGATGCTGCTGGTAACACCACTGCTGCTATTGGAAAGGTGATTAATTGATATATCAAGTATAAATGTTCAAAATTATTGGTGAGAATTTTGAAATTTATATGTTTTTGGCTGGTTTCACAGGGATTTGCTATTGGCTCGGCTGCTCTGGTTTCACTGGCACTGTTTGGTGCCTTTGTGAGCCGTGCAGGGATCCAAGTGGTCGATGTGTTGACACCAAAAGTGTTTATTGGGCTAATTGTTGGTGCCATGCTTCCATACTGGTTTTCAGCTATGACCATGAAGAGTGTTGGCAGTGCAGCTTTGAAAATGGTGGAAGAGGTCCGTAGGCAGTTCAATACCATCCCTGGACTCATGGAAGGCCTTGCAAAACCCGATTACGCCACCTGTGTCAAAATCTCTACTGATGCATCAATCAAGGAGATGATTCCACCCGGGGCCCTTGTGATGCTGACACCTCTTATTGTTGGGACCCTCTTTGGAGTTGAGACCCTTTCGGGTGTTCTTGCTGGTTCTCTAGTTTCTGGTGTCCAGGTAACTCAAATAAACAAGAAGGAAAAAAGAACACATCTTACTACCAATTGTTTGATTATTCTCATGATTATGTCAAGTTTTGAACTTTCTGGTTTGTGGTTTAGGTGGCAATTTCTGCATCGAACACAGGTGGTGCATGGGACAATGCCAAGAAGTACATTGAGGTGATTATTGGTTTTTTAAAGTAGCAAAGCTTTTTTCTGTCTTTTTTCTGCTAACCATATGTATGAATCTGAATCAGGCTGGTGCTTCAGAACATGCAAGGACCCTTGGACCAAAAGGGTCTGAACCACACAAGGCTGCTGTGATTGGTGACACCATTGGTGACCCGTTAAAGGACACCTCGGGTCCGTCTCTTAACATTCTCATCAAGCTCATGGCTGTAGAGTCGCTAGTGTTTGCACCTTTCTTCGCTGCTCATGGCGGTTTACTTTTTAAGCTTTAAGATCGAGGATGGACGTTCGACCTTTTGTAGCATTATGTCTTAGATCCCTTTTAATTTTGCTGTCCTTTTAGAGGGAGGTAGGTGGGTAGGAATTTTTGAAGAGAACAGTGATGAATGTGATTTGCCTATGAGAGGTGATTTTAGAATCAAGAATATTGTGTTAGTTTTCTTGATACCTAATATTTTAGAGTTGTTGCTTTGTAGTCTGTTTTCGGGAGAAATTTATCATGTTTAGATTAAATCCTGCAGACCGCCCTGTTCTCACATTTTATCTAACTTCATATTAACACCAATTGTCTCTACTTTTGATTTAAACACCTAAGCCTATGACGGCATCCAATGGGTTTCCTAAATGCTTTGAAGTTTACTAAGAAGTGGGTGGTGGTGTGGACAACGTTTGTCGAATCTTTTTCATTGTCACAAGACTGGAAACAGAAAAAGCTCAAGGAAGTGCAAGAAATAAAAAGCAAAAGGAAGTGTATGAAACGATGTTGAGTGGGCGACTGGGCGTTTGTTTAAACGTGATTTTTATTTTCTTTTTAAATCCTCTTTCGCAACTTATCGGGTTCTTTTTTTAGCTTCTATCTTTTGTATTTTAGTTTTGAGTTAAAAAAAAAAAGAATTTACTCATCTTCGTATATCTTCAAATATATAAAATACTAATAATATAAACGATCTAAATTTTTTATTTAATAAAATTAGATAAAATATATTAGTTATTATTTAACATTAGTTATTTCTAAACAATTATCTAAGTATTAAATCGTACTAGGTATTAGAGATAAGACCGCTGAGTTAAGATATATTGAGTTGGGTGTCAAAGGGCACCGTTGCTTTTTTCTATACAAGTTTGGGAAGAGAGTCGTCGTCTCTTCTTAAGATCTTATAATCATATAAAGAAAGCGTCAGAATATTTTTTTCCTTTTTTATTTTTGTAAATAATAATATTTATATTTATATGAAGAAATAAACAATGTTTTGGTGAATTTTCCACGGCTAAATGATAGATACCTAGGGGAAGGAGATAGAGGAATAGACATCACATCAATTTCCCCGTCATCTAAAAAGCAACAAAATTGGGAACTTCGACACAGACGCCCATTATTCCTTCGTTTAATTCCATTCCATCCATACTCCTAAATCTTTCTTCTCAAATATCCCGCAGGTCACTTTTCCACCTTTTCTTTTACGTTTTTCTTCATCAAGATAATTAATCCTATCTTTTGTTATTTTCACCAAACCAGATTACGTTGATTACACATGGGTAGTGCCTCATCTACTCTCACTCAGTATGACATCGAAGATGTCCAAGAACACTGTAATAATCAATGTAAGTACATCTTTTAATCAACACAGCTCTTGATTTGCCTCAATTTACGATGTATTTTTTGTTTCAACTCAGTCTCCCAGCAAGAAATAGTTTCATTGTATCAAAGATTTTGCCAACTTGATCGTACTGCCAAAGGTTTTATTTCTGCGGATGAGTTTTTATCAGTACCGGAGTTTGCAATGAATCCTCTGTCCCAGGTATGATGCCTTTTAGTTTTACATTTTTTCCTACGTTAAAGACTGTCATATATTTGTTTAATTGATTTGAGTCCCTTTGTACGTAATATTTGTTCCTGACAGAGATTGCTTAAAATGGTGGATGGTTTGAACTTTAAGGACTTCGTGATATTCTTATCCGCTTTTAATCCTAAAGCAAGCATGTCTCAGAAGATTGAACGTAAGTTTTACATCTTACTCTCATTCAATTCACTGCAATCATTAGTTTGGGATGCTGTAATTACAGCAACTCCCATTCATAAATTCCAGTCCTCAACATTGATTTAATCAAATACTAACCCCATAAAACAGTAAACAGTAACCAGCAGGTTACTCCATCTTAAATGGACTATTTTCATAATTGCAACCTTAGGCTCCATGAACAAGAGCAACTACATAGCAGCCAAAAATCCCTCAATTTCAACCAAATTTGTCATTCTCCTGCCATGTGAACAGTTACTGCACCTAAATCAGGATTATTCCAATTTAAGCAACTAAAATCTCTATTGATCCATACAGTAGCTGTGATATCCAAAGACCATATACAAACCACATTATCATTGTGCTTTGCCAATTATTACCATATTTTAGCATATTGCAACCATTACACTTCATTGAAGTGTGAACATCAACATCATACTCCCAAAACAGATTATCTTTATTATTTATTATAAACAGCAATAAACAGCACCATAACTGATAACCAATTTGCCAGTTACTGTTCACGCTGAACAGGAAACCAACATGCTTTCCTTCCTTCAATTCAATGAACATAACCAAAAGCAATACCCCATCAACAATATCAGCAACAAGAAATACCAAAACAATAAACAAACAGCTTGCCACTTCCTGTTTTCCAAATATAATGCCCCCCATGGACAGTAACAGCTAGGCATCACCAATCAACACCAAAATTGATAAACTAACAAGAATTAGTCACTGTTCACGCTTAACTTCCCATTTCCATCAAAAATTATTTTTGATATCCGTGAGTGGTTAAATAAGACCCTTATAACTCCCCTGCTCCACCAAACTGAATAACTGATAGATATGTATTCCACCAGCAACTCCAAAAGTTAGAACAGTAAGCAATATGACAGTATTCAAATCCACCAGCATGACCTTTTCCAATTAAATCAAATATGCAATCTATCCTACTTCACCATTCATTCATTCAATTCATCTTCCTCCTCAATTTGACTATTCACTTCAGCAAATAGTTCAAATTTTTTGATTTTAAATTGCCCTCGTGAACAGTAGCATACCAAATCACTTCCCTCTTTAAACAAAACAAAAATACAGTTACTGTTCACAGCAATGTTAGGATCAGGACACCTAAAACAAGCGTTAAAAATAATGCGGAAAACAGAAAATAACGAACACGAGATTTAACGTGGTTCGGTTAAATTACGACCTACGTCCACGGGCAGGAACATAAACTTCTTTATTATGACTCAAAATATTTTTTGATGTACATATATATAACTTGACCCTAGCCTTGGTATATATAGGCAACCAAACTAGAATCCTACTCTAAAACAAATACATGAGATAAACATCACAATTTGAATTAAAGCAATCATCGGCCAAATATCTTGAATTCTAAACACAAGATAATAACTAGATAAACATTAATCCAAGTTTGAATTCAAATCAATTCCCACGCCATGCTCCAAAACCCCTCGACGTGCAATCTTGCCAAAACAGTTCCATGTCAACTTTAATTCAAAACCTTGCATGAATTAATTCTTATGCAAGTGCACGTCGTGCATTTGCACTCCACGGCCGTGCTCCCATGGCAGAATCGATTTCCAATCCAAAATCGTTTATTGTCGTATACACCAAGCACCCGCTCTAGTTTCAAATACCATTCCGCTAATCAAGTCACACCCAACAAGCAAACCATACTTTCTTCATTATTTGTTGTTCAAATAGCCCCAAAAAACACCTTCATTGACAAAAAGCAGATCTGAACTTCAAAATTAACAAAAAACAGGTACTGTTCACGCTGAGTAGGTGCCTACATTAAATTAACATTAGTTTTTATATTAAATACAATATAAATTCTAACACAAAAGAGTAACAAGTTCTGAAGATCAAAAGAAGGACTTGTTCTCATACAACAAAAAATTAAGAACAGGTCAAAAGGTAAATTCCACCTTATTACTGTCGGTTTAAAAAACAAGGTGCAAGCCTTCTACACATTAAAAAATAAACCCCATCTTATATTATAATTATGGTCATTAAGAATAGGAATGCAAGGTACCTGTGTGTCCATAAATAGTGCCACCACAACACTCCAATTATCAAATGATTTTTTGACCATAATTATAACATCTACTACCATCACCACTCTTGTATCAACCATCCCAACCCAAACCCTTATAACCCATAAACCAAAATTTAACAACAATAATCAATATTTATATAGTTTGCTACAGGTTTTGATGAAGTTTGTTAGATGACATTTTGATATTGACTAACACTTGTAATCATATAATGACAGTTATTTTTAAAGTATATGATTCGGATTACAATGGTAAGGTAACTTTCAAAGACATTATGGAGGTGTTGCGAGATTTGAGTGGCTCTTTCATGTCAGATAAGCAAAGAGAGGCATGATCTTCAATCCATTTGTCTTGTAATATGAATTATGGTGTATTTTCAATTTGTATTGATAAATTTTGCTTAAATTTGCAGGAAGTTTTGATTAAAGTCATGCAAGAGTTGGGCTACAGTAAAGATTCCTTTCTGTTGTTGGATGACTTTATTAAGGTTCTTTTCATCACAATTTATTATTTGAATATGAAATTAGAAGGATATATTGGGAAAATGATCATTTTTTAATCTGTTTCAGATTCTTGACAATCCTGGATTGAAGATGGAGGTTGAAATCCCAATTGATTGAATGAGCTTAAGGACAAAAGTTAATCTCAACATCCGTTTTCTGCAAGAACATGATCTTCTGCAACTGTTAAGATTTCCGCAAAGCAGCCACATTTGTAAATAAGGAAACTATGTAAATAAATAAGGCCGGGAATGTGTGAACTTGCAAAACGTATGGTTTTATTTGTAAATTGATGATAATCAGATCTATTGCCTTGTGATGTCTTCATGTTTACATGAGTTCCTCACTTTCTCTGTTGGTTGTTTAAATAAAAAAAACATTTGTCCTGCTTCTCATTTGTGCATATAAACATCACAAGAAAAATCTAAGAACAAGATCCCTAAACTAATGGATGTGCTTCCTTTGATCAATTGAAGTACCAAAACTTTATGTCCACTCTTCTAGGGTGCTCGCTTTGGATTAAAAGACAACAAAAATTATCAAACACCTTGGATATCCTAATTATTCGCAACATAGAAGCAGGATTTCAAATACCCAAGAATCTGAGATAACATAAAACAGATAAAAAAAAGCATCATCCTTGCTACAGAGGGTTCAATCTACTGCCTAGGTGTCAGTTTTTTGAACTTTTATCATTTGAATGCTAAGATCATAGGTTTCATAGTTGACATTTTCATAATGTTTCTTTTCCCAAAACATGTATTGAGGAACCATTTAGTTGCCTTCAGTTCTTGAGTATGACTCTTATTTGACTATAACAAACACTCTAATTATTAAGACCACTTTAAGAAGAAATTACACTTTTTAGAGACTACTTCACTTATGTTTGGATTTTTAAGTTGCTATGGAACAAATGAGTTTCATGCCTATTTATAGGCGTTTTCACCTCCTTATGAGAAGATTCTAGATCAACCTAGACACTAGATACATTTGTGTGATTTTAGAATGTTCTACCATATTTTAGAGAAGTCTAGGACTTTCCGGTGTCTTTCACGGTCTTCTAGAATGTTCCATAACCTTCAAGTGTCTTCCATGACATTCTTGAATATTTTAGGACATTCTAATAATTTTTTCCAGGGACTATGCCTAGTCTTGTCTTGTTCCTAGCCGTAGTTGCTTGTACGGTGATGAAAAGAGTTGTAGCGGAGCATATTGTTGTAGGAAACATATATTAAGATAGTCGGTTTTGTGTTTCGTTCTCAGTTCAATTAAGTGGGACTTCAACTCCCAACCTCAATCCAAAATGATGGAAAAAAAATCAAAATTAAAACTGATGATTGTGCTTACCGTGATTATAATAGGATGTGAAATTTACATTCAGTCTTCAACAATACTTCCAAAGTAGGCGACGAGGAAGATTATACACAAGTTTCAAACCTTATTTAGCCACCATCAGTTTCTTAATGTTGTTTTGAAGCATCTGGGATTGAGAATGGAATTTGAAGTTACAGTGTGACTAGAGTAAGCTTTAAACCACAAGATTAAGAATCTCGGGTCACAACACCCATTTTCCGCAAGAACACGATCCTCTATAATTACTGTTTCCATTGCCACAGAAGCAGCAACGCTTGTGAACAAGGAAAAACTACATGCATAAATAAGATTAGAAATGTGTGTAATTAAGAACGTTTGGTTTATATGCTCACTGTGTTTACACGACCTTCTCTACTGAGCTGCTTCTCATCAATGTGCACTTACACACCAGAAAAAAATCCAAGAACAAGATCCCTAAACTTTAGAAGGTCTTATCTTGATGTGTAAACTGTAAAAAAACCATAACGCAGGAGCACATAAATCATCAAACACCTTCTTGGACATGCTAAATAGATCATAACGTAGAAGCCCGTTCATTGAACACCATATATGAAATCGAATACTTATGAGGTACGTGGTAGGGTAGAGTGTGAACAGATTTGTAGGAGCTTCTATTTAACATGACATGACATGATCTTGTTCAGATAGGTTTTCTTAAAGAAGGTTTTCTTAAGAGAGTTACAATCAGGAGATTAGGGTAACACATGAAATGGTTTTATAAACTAACAATTATGTAACTAAATAAATGATTAATTAAACGTAATAGCTAAGGCTATACCAGACTCTGTTTTAGATGTTCTTAGTAATCACCCTTATTTTTTTGTTATCTAAACATTTTATTCTTTTTTTTTGTTTTTCCTTTTATTTTATACTATTCTTATTTCATTTTGTCTTTATTTATTTATTTATTTTTATTTTTATTGTTTTACTTTTTCTACTCTTTCACTGCAAGAGGTCTTTTGAAAACAATATTTTTATCTATAGATAAATGTATAATTATCTATATTTTATCTTTCTTATACCATGTTGATGTGAGATTAAGTATTATTATTGCTATGAAACAAGTGAAGAAAGTACTCGGATGTTCAGACATCAAGATCAAATTATACTTCAACAACTAAAGTCTAAAGGCATATTAGTCTTACTTTACTTTGACTATGATTGCTACTATGTCAAGTAGTTGATGAATCCTATGGTCTTGGTTTTCATTTCAAAGAGTGAGCTACCGCCTTAAGTTGTTGATGGGGATTCTCCTTACAAGCAGAGGCCATTTTATGCTTTGCTAAATGGGATGTGATGATTTCAGTAAGAAAATAAATTTTTATATCTATATAAATTTTAATAGGATCATTCTAAAATTATAAAATAGGTCTAAAAAAATATTGGACAAATAAAAGAAAGGGAGAGAGAAAGTGAGTGTGTGTGTGTGTTTCAATCTTCAGGGGCAAACACTTCTACTAATACGTAAATATCTAGAGGATGTCATAGAGTCTAATGACTAAGTAATAATACTAGTTTCACATTTTTACATTTTAATACAAAATTATGCTCTATTTGGTTTTATGTTTGACTTGTTGTACAAAGTCTAATTATATATTAAGAAATAAAATATCCTACAATTTTTTGTTCCTACTTCATCTCCTACCTATTCAATGTTTGACATGTATAAGGTATTAATTCTATTTCCTTATATCATCCCTTGGTTTTGACACTTGTGATTAAGTGAGTAGGAAGATAAGTAGAAATAAAAGTGAGAGTTATACAAGTTCTCTTATATAATTAAGTTTGCTAGACTACTAGTTAAAAAAATTCTTAAATTTTGGTTATGTTATATTTTTTTTTATTATTCTTTTGGATTATGTTTAATCAAAACTTTCATATTTATTTTCCTATTAGAGACAATGACTAACAATTCCTACAAGTGTAAGAACTTTATGCTATTTGTGTTGAATATGTGTTTAGTTTTTGTAGTTATTCATAATGTTTTTTATTAATACCGTATTATCACTGCTTCAACCCGTAATTTTTCTAACTCGCTATCTAACCCTATTATACATCTAAATACTAGATTCACCATTGATTATACTCTTATTCTTTTAGAATTAAGGTTATTTCACCCTTGGTTCAAAATTAGTTGAAAATAAGCTTGAAAACACAAATCTGAGAGTTTCATCATCCTTTTCTGCCTCACAACCATTTTCTGCACCTTAAAACTAGGAAGTTCGTAAATTCCACGGCTTTATTTGTAATTTAGTGACCATGCATCTAAATCAAATGTCTTCTTATGCAGGCTTACACATCCCAATGCTCCCTATGCATGTCAGCATTCAGTTGTGTGTTTCTGTGTTTCGTCTTTATGCTCACAAGTTGAACTCTAATCCCAATTCATATAAATGCGTGTTTGCCTGAAACTTTGTTGCCTTTTAGAGTGTTATAATACCGAGTCGTACTTTTCTCCGATTTTCAAATTTAAATTTTTTTACACCGATTTCATCTGCCACTCCCATGTGCCAAACCGGCACCTTTCTCATTTTCTGTTTCTACCCTCTCATACATGTATGTATCAGAAGCAAAGAAAAATATAAATCTTGCCAACTTTTGTGGCATATCTGCAATTCTTTGGTTTAAGAAACCTCGGCCAATCATCGTGGTTTACCAACCACCACTTCGTGGGATTTAAAGACTCAGGACAGCCTTAAGTTAATTGAGGTAAATTCCTGAATCAAAAGAAAAGATCAAGAAATGATGTGTACAAGTGAAGTGAAACTGAAGTCTGAAAGCAAAAGAAGGTTTGATGAATATGTTGAGGAGGAAGTGAAGCAGCTTAAGAGGAGACTAACACATCTGGAAAAAGAAACTAACATGATGAAGCAAGAAATGTCCCACAACATAGAAGAAAGGAAGACATTGCTGAATGATGTGTATCAGCAATTGAAAGTCATACACTTTTCACTTCACCCTGATAACCACACCAAATTCTGTGAGGTTATATCCACTCATATCTCTCCTTTTGTTTTCTAATTTCACTTCAGTGTTTTGTTTTATTTTTACTAACAAAAAACAGGGTGGGAGGTCTGATGGGTTGTCTCAAGTTTTATACGAAGATTGGAATCCATCGTTGGTCACCAGAGGAGGTTCAGGAATAAATTCGGCGGCAGATCCTATAGTGTCAAACATTTTATGCATAGGGTATGATAGTATTTGATGAAACTGTTACGATAATATTACTGTGTAACAGAACTATTATATCGTTTACTGTGTTGTTGAAACTTCATATATATTAAACCACTCGAGTTTAATATATAATTGTGATGTACAAACTAAATTACAAGCCATTTATATGAAGTTTGAACTAGAACCGGAGGGATGAGGCTAGGCAGTAGTACATGACCAAGGCAACTCTCAAAAACCCCGATAGCAACCTAATCTTTCCAAACGATGTGGGATCGGATTTATAATTAGAAGTGTATTTACAATTGTGGCTACCTAAAATGCGCCGAAACACTAGTTGTTTGGGTTTTGCTAAGATGCACGTGCGTTGGTTAACATCTTTCCCTCCATAAGTTTATGTATTCTTCTTCAGAAGTAAAGTCTTAATTCTTACCAAGGCGACTCTCAAAGACCCCAATAGCAAGCTATTGTGGTGGATCTTTCCCCATAAAAAATAAGATTAATATCGAATGAGCCGATGGCTCACATATCAGATATTAAACTGATAAGAACAGATACTACACTTGATCTTAGCCAAAAGGCCGAGAAAGGTATGCTTTTCAAATTTCCGGACCTTGTTTTTTAAAGCAGTTCATCACTTCTCTGTTTTCTGTTCTGTGGCTATGTGGGACTCATTTGATTGAGCTTTCCTTATGGTTGCCTCAATTATATATCTTCTTATTAACTTACCAGTTGGCTACAGCTAAAAGAAAAAGAGTTGCTACTACATCTTTATACCCAAGAATCATTAGTACTTAATGTTGTTCCTCTCTTTTCTTTTTCTTTAACTTTCATGTTCTTTGAAAGCACTGCCAAGGATTTCTACTTTATTTTTTATTTTTTACTTTCATCAATTATAAAAGTAGAAATTGAATTCCAATATGTCTATTTATGAATATTTCATTTCGGTTATGTTCTATTTCTAAAGGTCAAATAATAATAACATAAAAAAGTTAGCTTAACTTTATAATGTATGAAGCCCACTAACCCATTTTATTGAAAATTCTTAATAACTTATATTCTATGGTAACATTTTGAATCTTATAATCATATTTGGCCTACTAACCGTCATTATTGTACTTTATTGTACGACCCGCCCACTTTGCGAGGCTAACTAGGACAAACAAAGTTCAGTCTCCGTCCATAAAATTTCCACTTTGACAACAACAATTTGTAAGTGCACTTATTCAATTGAGTATGTGTAACTGTATCAATAAGTACGGAGCATATAAGCTTTGAAGGAACCATTTGTAAGATTGTTAATATCATGTTAACTGATAGCAGCAACCTTGTCATATTCTTTCAATTTTAGGACTGAATTTGATATGCAGAGATATCAAATTTTTTAGATCTATGACCTGTTTCTCTGGTTGAGTTGAGTACCTTATGATCTTTGCAAACATATTCTAGACGCATATTACATACTTTAGAGTCTTTGATTGCTTTGAACTTTGGAATCTTTCTTATAGAAGTTGGTGGATGTATGTGAATCTTAAGATCACCAAAGAATCCAGAGACAAATTAAAGATTTGAAACTCACAAAGATAAGTGAAGCTTCTCAATAGAAACGTATCGTTCTTTTTGAATCCTCATAACATCCAATTCAGAATGCTTTGGTTAGTAAATGTTTGCAGGTCAACCTATCAGAAAGCTTTGGTTAGTAAATGTTTGCAGGTCAACCTATCAGAAAGCTTTATAGTACCAATAACACTTTTTTTATAAAGGTAACCACCATATTCCTGTCGCATGTAGTTTAGCACCACATTAATGACAGAAACAAGAAGACTAGTATTCCGTGTCTTTTTTAACAAGCTCATCTAAAACATTACTTAGTGCAAGTATTATAGAATTTGATAAACCTTCTTCACAAACACTGCAGTGCTGTTTTCAAGTAAAACTAATAGTTCCATCATTACATTATTTCTGAAAAAGTTAAATCAACAAACTTGTAAATGACTTAATTTTGAACTAGAATTGGAAATGTGAGACAGGCCAAGGCAATAGAGCAACACCTGGTCTTCATGAAAGAGTATAGTATTTAACTCAGATAAGAATTGGAAGTGTTTGTTGCAATGCATAAAAACTTTTAGCTAATATTTGGAGGGGTAAGCCAGGCCAAGGCAGTAATGCAACACCAAGGTGATTCTCAAAGACCGAGAAAGGTATGCTTTTCAAATTCCCGGGCCTTGGTTTTTATAGGCAGTTTCTCCTACTGTTAGCTTCATGTAGACAATGTGGGATAGTTTTGAAATAACATTCTCTGCTGGTTGTTTCAATTCTGCTTTAGCTTGCACTGATTGTTTGAGGCTTCAAACCTATATTGACAACTGCATAGACACAGAGTTATACATTCTTAGATTGTATATCAGATTGTTTTAGGTTTCAAACCAATCAATTCTTTCAACTTTTGGCCTGAACCACAAGGTTTGATTTCTAAATCAGGAAAATCAGTGGTTTTAAGAATTCCTCATAAGTTTCATTAATAGAATTTATTTATTTTACGTTTTTTACTGATAGATCATGAGTTGAATCATCTAAATTGGCAAACCAGATGTTAATTTTTGCATTTCAGCAATGGCTTTTGATTTCTGAGGATCGTAGACTCTGCTGCTTAAGATTGCATTCTATCTTCGCACCCCAAATTTTTAAGTATCTTTTCAGCATCACACCTGTTTCTTTTGTTCCAGTTTTTGAATGCTTAAGAACAAGTGAGGCGTCTTCAAGATCAGTTTCGACAGGTTCCTTTGCCATGAAACTTCACCATGCTTCTAGTAATCACAATTATAGATATCCGAGGAAGAACTCGACCAGATACCAGTGATAGGATTCAAGATCTCTCAGGTAGAAATTGTTTAATGACAGAGATAATCAATCAGCTTCTAGGATTAGAAAATGAATAACCTTAAGAACAGAAAGACTTATATACACACTTGAAGATAATTGAGAAAAGAGAGGAAATGATAGTAAAGTGTTTATTCATGTCATCAACACTGAAAGTACAAGAATTTATAAGGAAATAATGGACGTGATCACATGCTAGCTGTTAGCTGTCATTACCCAGTTATATGATCGAATCACAGTTTGAAATGTCTCTACAAACCTGGCGTTTTCTCCATTGTTTCATGAACAAATACCGACTGTCCCAAAAACTTTATACTTTTAAAATCTATCTTTTAGAAGTTTGGCAGATGTGAATCCTAGGATCACCAAGGAATCCGGTGACTAGACTCTAGAGAAGATTTGAAACTCACAAAGATAAGTGAAGATCCTCAATAATCTCTGTAACATCCTACTATGGATGCTTTAATTAGTATTCAGAAGACGTAAATAATTGTACCGAATCCCAAATAAAGCACTGCATAGGATCAGATGGTTAAGCACAACATCAACCGAACCCATGCAACTCCTTTGGAATATTTATAACAATTGACCTAGAATTTCTACAGATTATAGCTCACCTATGTCCTTCATGGATGTCTTGTGTGGATGATACAACTCATAGTCGGATGCCTTTGTTTTTCTTTTTGTTATGATATTAATAACTGGTATGCATTAATCTTGTTTGTTAAATGGGCAAGTAAAACGCATATAAAATTGCATAAATTTTCTTCCTAATACACAAAACCTCATTGTTGTGATAATATATAGTTTTAGGTACTTTATCTTTAACATATTCAGCAACCTGCATAAAATAAAAAATAAATAATAAAATGGAAAAATGATGCTTGTAAGTCAATCTATGATTTATCCACCTATTTTGCAACATACTAAAGAGAAAACCGCAGATAATCCCAAGTCCTTGGCGGAACAAAATTTGTAATCTGCTCCTGCTCTAGGACCATCTTTAATCAACATCCATCTCACACAATCCTTTCATCCCTTTTTGCCATACCAGCACCACATCATATTCCTCTTCCATCCCTTCTTCAACCCTCAAACTCCCACATCCATCCACCCGACCCTCCCATATTAAAAATAAACTTAAGAAAGGTGGATAGAGGAGAGAGAGGAGAGAGAGGGAAAACAACGGGTTAGAGAACCAGCTATGGGTCTCAGCACGGGTTGAATGAGGGGATGGTGTTCCCACACAACCAGCCCCATCCTAAGCCTCTCCTGTGGATTGAATGCAGATTGGAGACGGTCTAATTTGTAATAAGGAATAAAAAACACGCTTATTATTGATACTACTAAACAGCAGAAAATTGTCGCTGATATTATGGACTTATCATATACTCTAGTGTTATCGTACAACAAAATCACCATCAAGGTAAAACTATTCATATCAAGATCAAAGAGTTCCTCCTCTACCAATAACATATGATTTTGTCATTATTAGCTCATCACAGTAAACATGACTTAAAGCCCTTCTCTAGTTCTTGGGAATCTAAATTTTTCCCAATGAACACAATCTTGTTTACCCTTGGTTCATCAGGGTTCCATAGCCGATCTGGTGAGCCTTGAAAAATGTCATGTACTCCCTGTTTAATAAAAGCACATATATTAATCGTATTAGAATCGTTATGCTCAGAAAAATACTTGTGGGGAAATAAAAGGATACCAACAGCTAGAGTTTGAAACAAAAAATCACCTGGAAGACAAATCTCTCATCCATTCCTTCAATAGATAAAAGCCCCTTCATGCGATAGATATCCTCACTTCTATCCATTAATAATGTGCCAAGCCAGAAGTTAGCCTGCATAACACAGCACTTGTCAGTCAATACACCAGTCAAAAATGCGGGAC
Source organism: Pulicaria dysenterica (assembly GCA_947179395.2). Lineage (NCBI taxonomy): Eukaryota > Viridiplantae > Streptophyta > Magnoliopsida > Asterales > Asteraceae > Pulicaria > Pulicaria dysenterica. The sequence continues at coordinate 78,471,339 of OX359293.1, read as the reverse complement.
ACTATTATTACCATAACAGTAATACAATTCCGATACGCAGTGAACCTTTTCAAGATCTAAGCTCCCTTCACAGACTATGCTGACTGAAGAGACACCAGGGTCATGAGTATGATCATGATGTTCTGGACAAACCCAAAAAAAGAAAAAGTAAAAAGAAAACCGTTGCTAGTTAATTTTACCAGCAACAAAAGAAAGCATTGAATATGTGAAAACTGTCATGGGATTTGAGTTACCGTGTTTGTGGTCATGATCATGATGGTGGTGATCATGATCATGGTCATGACAATGTTCATGATCATGATCGTGTTCGTGGTCGTGGTCGTGATGGTGATCCTCTTCCTTTGAGGCTTCCTCCTCAATAGCAGCATCAATTCTAGCAAAGATGTAAAAATTTTAATAAACTTGCATGGGGTAGGATAAGAAAATATTCCCTCATGTAGCAAGGAACATCATCTACAGTAATTCTTTTACAATACAGGCCAGTATATAACAAATATGCACAAAATAAATCTCAGCCAAAACGGTAATTCTGAGAAAACTTAAGCATCACTAAAAGTAATGACATAGTTACGAAAGGAAGATTTGCATCATCAAAAACACTGAAGGAATAATTGCAAAGGAAAATGCATTTGCTTGATCACTACTTTTGTTGCTCAATTCATGTTTTCATATCCAATACACCAACCATCGCGTCAGTGAAATGCATCAAAATTGTTCAACATGAAAAACTAGATGCAATAATAAAGAGAAGTGTGTATATTTTTCCTTGTACATGCAAGTAATAGACACTACAAACATGAAGAGAGAAATAACCTTTCTAAATCAAAACCTCCTATCCCGAGAACATAATCCAGATCCACTTTTCCAAATTCAGTACGTTTTAAGTCAGCCATCCGGTTTATGCCCTACATTTTAATGTCATTTAAGTGGAGGATTAGCATGCAAATAGATCAATACAAAACAACATATTCAATTAACTAAATAAGCAAGCATGTACCTTTATCCTCTGAACCAAAGAAGCAACTTCTCCACTGCCAACAAGATCGGTCTAAAAAGCAACATTGAAAGACTTCAGTTCTACTATGGATCAATAGCTGTCTCTTTAACAACTTCATAACATAATAATTAAGCTAAAATGTCAAACTTAAGCTAATCAATTGACAAACCATATAAAACTATCTTGAACAGAACTATATAAAAAATAACTGAAACACAAAAACAGGCGCTTGATGGACAGCCAGGGTACCAAATGAAAAGGAATACAATTTCACATATAGAGCAAGTTCTATATGTCATACACTCATACCCAGCAGCATTGATGAAGTAACATGTTCAACAACTTAGATTAGTATAGTCTACAAAGAGTTCATATGAGTCAGATGAAATGATATACGTTTAACTCAAAAAAAGTGCTGTTCTGGCTAACAATTTTATGGATAAAAAACAATTTCATGCATAAAAAGAAGATTTTGGGCGAGTGGACATTGACTCCAAGCCAAGAAAGGAAAAAAAACAGAGTGGCAGTAACAGCTACCTTATTAACTATTATCCGATCAGCATAAGCAATTTGCTCTACTGCCTCGTTGACTACTCCTTTTGGCTTAACATCATCCAGGTGAATATTAGCATGTTTTGCATCTACTAAGGTGACAACACCATCCAGCTTAACATCATTAAAGATCTGGTCCTCGGCATAAAAAGTCTGTATAATTGGTGCTGGATTTGCCAGACCTGCAAAATTTGAAAAATTAAGTAATAGATTTTCAGCTTATCAAATATCTTGTGAAAAAACTAATAGATAAAAAATGTAATAGGCATGCCCACAGATAAACTTCATATCAAATTCATTCACTATTTCACCATTTCCTACCTGTAGTTTCAATGACGATATGGTCAAATTTCCCTTTCTTTTTACTCACCAACTCCCCTATCATTCTAACAAGATCACCCCTGACTGTACAGCATAGACAACCATTATTAAGCATTATAATATCCTCCACTCCAGCAGCCTTTGCAGCAACTAATGACCCATCAATATCGACCTCGCCGTACTGCAAATGTAATCAAATCGAAATCCAATGAAACTGTAAACATACATGTGCTGTAAATTTAAAACCCTTATTCAAAGAAAACTAAGCAGCTAACTGATACAAGCAGAACTAGATAGTTCGAAGAAACCAAACAATTTATGCAACCAAAAAAGATAATATTACCTCATTCTCGATAACTGCAATCCGTTTACCATGGTCAGCTGTAAGTATATGGTTCAATAAAGTGGTCTGTTCAAATAACATAAGAAAATAATCATTAGCTAAAATTACCACTTCTGCTTGAACACTATGCTTTAAGCAAAATAATAACCTTTCCGGAGCCTAGAAAACCGGTAATGATCGTTGCAGGGATTCGATTGTCGGGAGGAATCTTCGTGAAGACATCGGAATCCTCGTCCTGCTCTGTCGCTGGTGTTGCCGTTGCAGCAACGGAGAAGTTTCTTGAGAATCGCTTTGGTCTGGTAATGGATGTGAGCGTTGGATGGACGGAACATGAGCTTGCCACAAAACCTCGATGGCGAAAGGTGATACTTCTCCAAATACAGGGGAGATGATTGCCCGTGATTGAGGTTTTCTGAAGCTTGGCTAGTCCAACAAAAGTGCTTGTGAAGTTCATCGAGGTCGACGCCATGGCCGTCCGTGTAGTGGTAGGATTCGGATGAAAATTTGGTTTCACTGCTGAGTTCCTGGGGTTTATGAATCGCGATTGATAGGGCACAAAGGGGCTTATCCTGTAATCTGTATATTTGACTCGTGTATGACCGGTTTAGCGGAAAAAACCAAACCCGAACCAATATAACAAATTAACAATCAGTGTCGTCGGTTTTTGGAGTTCCAATTACCGTTTTCGGTTTCGTTTGGTTTTAGGTTTTCAAACCGATTGAAAATTTTACCGAACCATTTAGGGTATGTTTGACGATGGCTTATAAGGGATTATAGGGGCTTGAGATTATAGTTTTTATAAATCTCAACCCTCTAGCCTCGTTTGGGTGAGCGGATTCCTATAAGCCCCCAAAATAAAATCATTTTCAAGTAGCTTATGGTTTTAGCTTGAGATTATCAATTAATAAGCCCCAGTCCCAGTCAATTTCACCAAACAATACCCTTAATAAGAAAAACCAAACCAAACCTTTATATTAGGTTTATTAGGGGTATAAGTGTAAAATGTTATGTCTAAAGTATTTCTAAATCATAATTTCTCTTGTTTCTTGTTGCTCAGTCTCTTGAATGTGAGACACAAGGCCGGCTTCATCTATGGACGGCCTGGTGAAGCCCAGGACAGCATGAGCTAAGGTGCATCATCCAAATAGTGCAATTGTAAAGAGTGATATATTATGCTTATAAATATAAAGTTATTGGGAGTTGATTTACTTGGCTTGAGGCCAAGCACTCATAGAAATATGATATTAACCAGATTTATATATTAATAAATCGAAATGAATATAATAGTCGGCGTGCTTTCGAGAGACACCCGTCTCTCCTTAACCTACTTTCGAGATGTAGAAACTCCCCTAAACTCTAATTCAAATATTAATTTCTCCACCCCTATAAATAGCCATAGTTTCTCCTAGAAATAATATATCAATAGGGTAGACAAAGTAAACAAATACCGATGTGGGACAAGATCATATCATTATTCTCCCCCTAAAACACACCTTGTCCTCAAGGTATGGCTTTATAAACTTGCCTACAATTATTCATGGATCCTAAATGTAGTGATCTTTGTCTTGTAGCCCTTTATGAGATGTGTCTTTTGGCCTATACAAAGTTCTTCGTAGTTGTATCGCTATGTCTTCCTGTCATGCATCATATCCTTTAAAAAAAGGGCATCTTTAGCTTTCGCAACATATGCAGTGAGAACATGCTGATATTGTTAATTGGAAGAAGGAACGCTTGCATAACCAACTGTAATCTTGACGACCGAAACTGGTCTCGGGAAAGTGAGAATGAAGGCCCAAAAACTGTTAGACCCAAAAACTGATGGAGGATGCAAAATAGGTAAGGGTTGATTGGGTTTGAATACTGGCGGCGGCGAAAGTGAGAAAAGGACATAAGACTGTGGCGGTTGTGTGGGAGGAATGAGGGCCGCCTGCAATTCTAGTGGCGGGTTTACCGCCGGCGACGGTTGAGAGGGAAGGTTGATGGGTGATGATGGTTTAGGGTTTGGTTGGGCGGTCGGAGTCTTGGAGGGTTGGTTGAAAGGTGGTGGTTGGGAGGGAGGGTGGTAAGGCAGTAATGGCTGTAAGAAGGGGTAAGTGAACAACGACGGCCGTTGGGTGGTGTGGCTGGGAGGCGGCGACCTTGAGGCTTACGCCGGCGGCGGCACCCACTCCGTCTCCTTTATTAACTTTAGTAGCTCATCGTGTTAAATTCTTCAATCTTTCTTTCTAATCTCTCAAAAAACGTTTATACCAGAAAAGAAAAACAAAATAATTTTTTTTATGCTGGGTGAACAGTACCTCGATGAACAGTGCGTGAATAATAACAGATGAACATTACCTCGCGATGAACAGTGTCGTGACAGTACTTTTTTGAGATCCAAGGATCGAATGACTCTGATACCAATTTGGTATGAACCAAATTGATATATTAATAAATCGAAACGAATACAATAGTCGGCGTGCTTTCGAGAGGCACTCGTCTCTCCTAAACCTACTTTCGAGAGGTAGGAACTCTCCTAAACCCTAATTCAAATACTAATTTCTCCACCCTTATAAATAGCTCTAGTTTCTCCTACAAATAACCTATCAAAAGGGTAGACAAAGTAAACAAATTCCGATATAAAAAAATATCATATCAAAATAAAAGCACATAATTAGACCATAAGAAAATTAATTAGATTTTAGATGTCTAGATACAATTTGAATATTTGATTTGAGCTTAGGAAAATGATGTACCTCCTTCATACATGATTTCTTTTCTCAACATATGTTTTCATGAAGCTTCATCTAAAAATATAGTGATTCTTTAAAGCTTATAACTAAAAAAAAGAGTAATTTATTTTTACGATTGTAGAAAACTCATTTAGAAAATATTAAACTTGTGGAACTATCAATATTTGTGAATAGGAAATGCAGATTGAGAATATGTCATTTACTTTTATGTAATTATTTGATTTGGTTTATAGTAAAATGTGGATATTTTAAATCTGTATGTGGATGATTGTACTTATGTAAGATTAAATTTTTTAAAAATATTTAGAAAAAGTATTAATATTTGTATTAATGTGATTAAGGTCAAGCTTTAAGAAATGATAATCCCTTTTGGTGAGTTTTAATAGATGTGGATTGTAAATTGAGATACCCGATACCCGTGGGTATACTAATGAACTGATGGTTATTTCGTAGTTGGGTATCGGCCGGACAACACGTGATATGATACATGTTTTATAATTGGCTTGGGTCTGGGATCACCAACACTCATCTCATTGACATTCATATATGTGGTAGTTACGGATTATACAAGTCATTGGAGTTGGTTCGGAAGGTTTTAAGGGTCTATAGGGAAGGTAGTAAGAATTGGATTACCGGCTGCTAATATTTTATTGAACGAGATATTGTATACAACGTATCGTTTTAACAAGACAAGTTTATGATATTATATACAATATATTAAAAACCGTGGGGTGCCTATGGTTTTGTGCCTGGATCCGGGTTTGGGTGAGAAACCGGGTTTGGGCCGGATCTCAATTTTGGGCTTCTTGTTTTTTTTTTTCGAATTTGTTTTTGGGCCGGCCATATATTGGGCCAAATTTTTTTGGGATTTCGGGTTTGGGCTTATGTCAGGTCAGTTTCCTTTTTTTGCTATTTCTTCTTTTGACCTTTGTTTGACTGTTCTTTTTGTGTTTTGTTGGTTCCTGTTTAGCTAAGGAAGGTGTTTGTTTTTTTTTGTTGGTGTTCAGCGAAGGAACGCAGGGTAGGGGCCGTGGCCCTCCCAAAATTTTGTGTGCTTATAATGAAAATTTGTATTAGGTATTAATAAAAATATATGTACGATTATTTTGACCCTCTACAAATTAGGAGAACAAAGAAACCAAATTTAGAAATCATAATACTAAAATCAAAAGATAAATGGATTTAGAAACTGAGATAGAACCGAGAAGATTCCTAAGATTACAAGTAATGGAGCATCTTCCACGCCACACTTGAAGACCAGTAGCCGCTTAGCCGGAGAACATTCCGTCCATACACAACCGTGACATGGCCCACACCGGATAATCAAGAACAATTTTGTTTCATGCTCGCTGTCGATTGTGAGAAAAGTCAAGAACACCACCGCTCGTCCGGCCTCCATCAGCCGCTGGTGAATATCTCTCATCTCTCATGTCCCGATTGTGAGAGTGAAAAAATTAAGTGTAAAACTATGATACTCTTGCTTCAATGTGGTATAGACTTGCTTTACTTTGCTTTTACTGTACTACAATGGTAATTAATGTTTGGATTCTCAATGTGAACAGAATAGGTGAGAGCCTCTAGATGAAATTTTGCAGTATAGACTTGCTTTACTTTGCTTTTACTGTACTACAAGTACATGTATATTATTATTATTTATTATCTATTTATATGATAGTTTATATGATGTAGTTTACTGAAGTGTACACTTTAGTTATATTATTTACTTTTTAATTTGTAAAGTATTTTTTTATATAGTTTAAATTATTTTATGTATAAGGTAGATATCTTTTTTTTTTGAAAGGCGATAAATTATATATATATATAACCACTGATAGTACGGCGAAGGAATACATTATGCCCAGACTTAACAAAGGTATACCATCTCACAAGATGTGGTGATGGAATACCAAATTAAGTCTCCGAAAATTACCTCCCTACGCTAAAAGAAAAACAGAAACACCCTGTACAAATTTATGTATCAGCAGAACGAAGCAGTGAGGAAGATCAGCGCCTTTGTGCCAGGGAATTTGGGTTCGACAGCCACTCATATAATGCATTATTTACTTTAAGGTAGATATCTTTAATATAATGCATTATTTACTTTAAATTATTTTATATAATGCATTATTTACTCTATATTATTTTGGCCCCCCACCCCCCAAAAAAAAATATTTCATGAAGTTCCACCACTGTTTGTGGGTGGGTAATTTTTGTTGTTTTTTAAAACTTGTCACCATTTTCTGGTATAACTTTTTATAATTAATCAAGATTTGAACCAAGATTAATATACTAGTCTATGGCAGTGAGGAATTGTTTAATTAATTGGACCTATAGTTATCTATCTAGGGTTCCAGTGTTCTACGACATTGACTTTGAACAATATGATGCAACAAATTCGTACCCATTTGAAGACCTACGAATTCATCAAAAATGGAAAGAAAAAAAGAACTCTTGGAAATACACCATCGGAAGAATCTTCATCCACCACGACTAGAAGAAATCCAGCCTTTCACATAACCAGAATGCAATGAACAACATCAAACCTACTTCAATGCTTTTGCCTCGCTCGCACCACTGCTGCAAATTACATGACCACAACCCATGCTCCCGCACATCGAACCCGTGCGGAGCACGGGCTTCAACTAGTTGATTATAAAAACATAAAGTTCTTTACAAAAAATGATAACTTGGACCGTTGGACGTCCTTGACTCTGCTTGCTCTTATTTAGATTTCACCTAACCCAATAACTAAGAGGGTTTAATTCTACAAAATGTATTATACCCCAAATGTTAATGTTTGTATCCACCTTACAAAAATATTATTGTGTGTATCAAACTTTTAAAAAAATGTTTCATTTTGGGTATTAAATTTCCTATTGTATGTACTAAACTTATACTTTTTTTGCTATTTTATGTAATCAAAATACGTACAATAAAAACAAACAAAAAGTTCAATACATAAAATAACATTTTTAGAATGTGGATACACACATTTACATTTAAAGTATACTTTAATACATTTTAGACAAGTAACCTCTAACTTAAACAAACAACCTTATTTAAAATGATCACATCCATTACTATTTGTTTCTTCAATGAAATCTATCCATACTCATAATAAAATTAGACTCTAAGCCAAACTTCGATTTACCGGATGTTATTAACTCCTTATAAGTATGTTGTTATTTTATACCATCATTTTAGAAGTGACGAAAGTTTTTCAAACACTGCTATTATAAGCATCAAGTCTATTCATAATTTTAAATTTTGTTATTTTATTATGAAAATAGGACTCATTTGAGGTGAAACAAATACTAATATTGGAACTACGAGCAACAATAACAAACGATGATACAAAAAGGTTTACTTGTTGGGTTTTAGTTTCGTTAAATATCTTAAAGTATCAACTTCATGATTGCCAATTTGGCATGGTTATTGTTTAAATTTGTGCAGGAAGCAGATCACCATCATCGTATGGAGAATGGCAAGGTTTGGCTAAATGAAATCCGTAAGGATTTTACAACTCACATGAGGGGTTGGTTATTGTTTGATGGAAGAAGCATAACTAGATTAAATCATAAGTATATTGTTAGTCTGTTTATGCTCAAAGACAAATACACCGCTTCAACATGTAATGGATAAAGTTGACATACGGGTAATGGGCCTGGATCACACAGTTCATAAAGTAAAGGATAAAGGTTATAGGTGGTGTATTAATGAGTTAGTTTATTGTTAGTCTTAAAAATCTTAAGGTTCAGTTTTAGTATGTCTCATCAATCTTTGAGACCACCTTGTAAGATAATTGAACTCCTCAACTAATTAGATTGCATAAGAATCATATAAATAGATTACAAATGATAAAACCCTAATAGGCCTGACCCTAATCTAATGGACTAAACATACTCACTAATACTCCCCCGCAGTTTGAACGGAGGTTTACAAAGACTCAAACTGAATTATAAATAAAACAATACAAGTTGCAAATAGAAAGACTAATAAAAAAAAAATAATAATAAAAGCTAAAGGAAAACGTAATGGCAGAGCAAAACTGCAAAAGCAATTTTTTTTTCATCCTGGTTGACTTTTTCTTGAATAGTAGACAGGCGTCAATCTTGAGAAGCAAAATTGGCAGACAGCTTTATTTTTTTTTTCTTTTGCGCTTTTGATGTAAAAGAGAAGAAGACAGCAACTTAATAAGAGAATTCAAAATGGAAAACAAAGGGAGGCAGGGGAAAACCGGCGATTTACGGCGGTGGCAAGGTAGACAGAAGGTAGATTTTGAGTAGAAAGAAAAAGGCAGGCAATGCAGATTTTCACGGTGGTAGTGGTGACCAACAGTGGTTTTTTTTTTTTTTTTTTGAAATAGAAGACAGAGACATGCAGTGGCGGTGGCTATGGAGAAGCACACGGCGGCGGCTGCTATGAGCAGCAAAGAGAAGACACGATGGTTGCTAAAAAGAACAGATCTGGAGAAGATCGGTGGAGAAGTTTTTCCGGCATGGCCAGTGGCAGCGCCAGAGGCCTTTTTTTTTTTTGAAAGGAGATGATAGAAGAAATAAGATTTAGATAAAGAAATAAGATTTGAAGAAAGAGAGAATAGAGAGATGGACGGAGAATTGAAGGAGAAGTCCGGCGAGAACGGCGCCGGGAAATTTTAGGGTTCCGGCGTTTTTTTTTTCTTTTAGGAGAGAGAGGACAGGGAAGATAATAAAGACAGATAGAGAGATGGCCGGAGAAGAAGAGAAGTCCGGCGGCGGCATGGAAGAGAAGCAGAAGTAGATGTGAGGAAAAATAACACGGCAGCGGCGGTGTTTTCTGGCAAGGGCAGCGGCGGCGGCGGCCGAACATATTTTCTTTCTTTCTTTTTTTTTTTTTGAAAGGGAAAAGATGTATTTAGAGTGGATAAATTAGAGCTGGAAAAGAACAAAGAGAGATAGATTACAAATGATAAAACCCTAATGGGCCTGACCCTATTATCTAACACACCTTTAAATCTAAAAATAATTCTTCGTGCTTTTTCTAAAGGAAAGAGAAAAAGTTCAAGGCGTGCTATAAAAAGAGAGGGATGGACAAGGATAACTCACTTACCTGGAAGGGGTCTTTGGGCGATCAAGAAGGCCCATGCACTAGGGTTGGTGATCTCCATTACTCTAAGGTCGGCCCAAGTTGGTCGAGCCTATGTCATAATTTGTGCTAACGTGCGGCCTCTACCCGATACAGTCTAAACTTTAGTTGGCGTTTTACGACTGCCGAGCTTATATTCAGCTGCGTTTCTTCATTTTTCTTGTTGTTTAATAATGATGATAACTCAAAACGCTACCATTTAGTGATATAAATTTTTGTTGAGATTCCTTTACCATAATTTTCTACAAATAGAATCTGAAGCAACTCATTTGACGTAATGCTCAGTTTCATATACTTTGGTCTTCAACTGTGGTTGTGTGTTAACAAAGGGTAGTAAACAAACATCAAAAAGGTACTCCACCTGTGAACAAGAGGGTGTTTAACTAAATACTTTGATCTCTTTAATTGCCTACATCTTCTCATGAATGGCCTAAATTAAGTCTTCAAATGGATGAAAATGACCCGACTGTTTCTTTAGAAGAAGATAGGTAGCTCAAGCATTGTTATTAGTATCCTGAGTCTTTGATCAATTTCATATAATTTTATGTTGATGGAGTTACTCACAGTAGCCTCCCACCAGGCAAATGAATTTCTATCGTTTAGCTGGTGCAAAATATGGATCGTAGTCATATTTGTGTTATTTGCTTTCGCACTTCTATATATCCTTTGATAGTTTTTGGAAAGAAAAAAGAAGAAGAATGGAACAAAATAAAACCTCCTACATATTGTTTGAATCGGTTATGGTATACGCTGAAATGCAGTGCTAAGGAATTAGAAGTAGCGACTACGTGTAAAATGGAAAGCATGACCTCAGAAAAATGGTAGGTTTGCGGCACTTGACGGAGCAAAAGGAGCTGTCAAAAGGATGATCGGATGCACATCAAGAGGATTAAAATATAAAAAATCCAGGAAGAAAATGTAATCGATTAGAAAAGAATTTTGATTATGAGTCCTTTTATGAAAGCTGTAAAATCATGCAGTTGTTATTGTAGGTATGAAGCTTTTGAAGCTTCTGATGCTTCTGAGTATTGAAACAACACAAGTCGCAGAAAATGTGATTTCAACCGTCCCACATCGCCTAAGTGAAGTCACTAAGTAACATAATACTACGAATAAAAACCAAGACCCTATAGCTTAGAAGGCATACCTTTCTCGGCCTTTTGGCTAAGATCAAGTGTAGTATCTGTTCTTATCAGTTTAATATCTGATATGTGAGCCATCGGCTCACTCGATATTAATCTTATTTTTTATGGGGAAAGACCCACCATAATAGCTTGCTATTGGGGTCTTTGAGAGTCGTCTTGGTGTTGCACTACTGTCTTGACCTGGCTCACCCCTCCAAATATTAGTTAAAAGTTTTTATGCATTACAATAAACACTTCTAATTTTTATGCATTGCCTTGGCCTGTCTCACATTCTTTGAAAGCACTGCCAAGGATTTCTACTCGATATTAATCTTACCCCTCCAAGTCTCCAACTATCAGTGAGTTTAGAATTCACATTCAATCTAGCATACTTCCTACATAACTAATCAATTAATCATACATTCTTAATTAAAACAAAATTTAATAGGTTTAACATAATCAGTGCGATCATTATCAAAGCCCATATCACGTTCATATAGACTTCCATGTAAACGTTTTCTACTTTCGATAAATCACATTCGTCGACTACTCCAATGGTCGTCAAGGAACTTGATGCTGAAAAAGACTCCTTCAGACTTCCAAAGGATGGCAGGGAACTCCATAAATACTGTACTTAAGTGTCATTGGGGAATTGATGTTTCTTGTTGGTCATTCATGTTATTCATTTTCTTTGAACTTGATGGTGAAATACTGAAATATAGTTACTGTCATATACAAAATTGATACGAAAAAGGGGAATTTGAAAAAAATAAAGACATCACAAAGACGTGTTGTCTTGCTTTACAAATCAAACACCTTAAAGAAAACCTTGTCAACGAGGGCATGAAGCATACATAAATAGATGTCGAAAAAAAAATTTATGAGTAAATCACATTCACCGAGTATTCGGTTGGTTGTCAAGTAACTTAATGCTGAAATCTTTTTTTAATCCTAAGTTATAGGATGCATTTATCTGTTATGAATTGGCCATAGTAAATCTCGTCCGTTAGAGTTTTGTACTTCAAATATATCAATTATTTGGAATACAAGTAGCAGTCTGACATCATGTAAATCAGTTTAGAACAAAGAGTGGTCAATAGAAATTTCCTTCTGAAGCAATACTCGGTGATTAAAATGGCAAACCAAGGACTAAAGGTGACTAGTAAGGTAATTTTCTTCGAACAAGTAACATAATAATACATCGATAATTTTCAAAAACTTTTGTTATATGTGGATTGTTTTGTCCAATAAGTCGAACCCGCACAACAAAAACCTTAAAATCAGTGAGAAGCCGCTTGCAATGTATTTACATATGTAATTGCATTTAGCCACAAGTCAAATCGACACAACTAACACCGTAAAATCAGTGTTTAAAGAACAGACCAAACTTTGGTGTCATTTTAAAAAAATGAGAGATAACATCAGACTATTGGCATTTACCCTTCACATCATCTTACATCACAAGTTAGATCAAGTCATTTCCCAACTAAAGTTACATCTTTCCTGCACTTACAAACTGAACCAACAATACTAATTAACATTATCAGCAGAAGCAGCAACATAACAATATACCATACCTACTAGTTTGGACATGCACAGTAAGGAAGTATTTAGTCACCAGATACAAGGTCATCTCTGGGTGGGTTGTTCTGACCCTGAACCAGCAGCCGGCGGTGTAGCCGGTGCCGCGCTTGTCGACCCATTTTCAGCCGGCGGTGGCACCCCCCATCTGCCATCAGATTCAAGTGGCTCCAAAACATGAACAATTCCATCAGACAGCCCTAACGCAAACTGATTCGGTTCTTGTGGATGAGCAGCAATCACCAGTGGGTGCACGTTTAAGCTACTGTAAGAATTGAAACAAGATTTCTTTTTCAACAAATCAGAAAACTATGATTTGGTTCAAGCAAAGCTAAGGGATTGTAACTACTCTACCTTGTATGATATGCAGACGGATAAATTCGACATCGAAGGCGAAGGTGAGAAGCAGTGAACACACAGATAGATGAATCAAAGAAACTTGCATATATCAGCTGACTATCACATGAAAAAGTTGCGTGTGATATTCGGGCTGAAGATTCATGTTGAATCCACTGCAAAGCAATTCAAAGACATGATATGTCAAATTTTACTCTGATGTTACACTTATTGTAAAAGAAGAACAAGAATCAAACATTACCTGCTTTACACATTCTAGTTTTGTTGTTTCATAGATAGCGAGCTGAGTCTCATGAACCACCAAGAAGTGGATCTGATCATGATGAAACTGCAAACGAGTGTCCGATTGAGGTGTTGGTTTTCTCCCTGCTGGGAGTTGGATATATCGTGACTTCTGTTTTTCCCATCCATCAGAACTCCATACACAAATCTAGTAATAAACATAAAAATCCTTACTTTAAATGAGTTCAAAGAATCTTTAATGTAAATTATATGTGGGTTTTCTTATAAAGATTCAAAAAGATTGAATCTTTCATCATCCTTACTAACCTGAGCATCGGCACCAGATGAGACTAGAACATTTAGTACATGAGAAAAGGCAAGACCTGTAATTCTTTTGGAGTGACCTTTAAGCTTACTTTTAACCTTCAAAAGAAGAATGATATTTGTTACTATCTAACAAGATATCAATCAAATATTTGAGGCAAAAATGGTTATCTTTTTCTTTCGTTTTAATCTTAAAATACTAAATTGATAGAAATGCATGCTTTATGTACCTCATCAACACGAACGTTATAGATCTGGATTGTTGAGTCATCCATGCCAATTGCTATGATATTGTTGTCTTGGGGATGAAAAGCAAGAAATGTGGCTGCAGGTGGTGGAGGCATGAATGTTGTCATCGTCTGCAGTTTCACAAAAGTTTATTTAGTTAAGTCAAATCGACTCGTTTGTTTAGATATTTTAACACAGATTGACTTTGAGGTCAAAGTTGATGCTTTTAAAGTTTAAACTGTAACCCGGCATTACACTCCTATCTGTATTTTCCGAGTGCAAATCTTTATGTTATTCCCAAACTTTAGACCGATTAGTATGAACTTATAACAGGAAAGTGGCCAAATATTACCTTGAATGTCATCATATTGAACAAAGAAATCTTTCCTCCTGATGCGGACATAACATAAGAATCATTTTTAGACAAAGCAAAGCAGGCCACAGATTCTTCAGGGTTAGTCTCAGCCACATCATTGGTCATCAAAATCCCGCTTGAAGGTTGCCATAATTGTGGTGAAACACCAGCTGTTGCCTGCAGTAAAGATTGCACATAATGAACTATCTCACTAGAAAAGTTTGGTTACAGAGCTTTTATTTCAAGGGATTTCCCACTTCAAATTTTCCCGCGGGGGAGTTGAGCTATGCTCTGATGTACGTGGTCTAATCGTTTCTGTGGGCGTTCCCTATCCTCCCTTGACAATCAAATATGTTTACTCAGTGAGGATTGAACCTGGGTCTCTTTTGAGACTTTCCAGATCAGTGGATCACCTACTACTAGGCCATCTTGAGATGGTTGTTACAAAGCTTATATCTAATCAGCAAATTAATATTCACCTTTCCATTTGAGTTACGCTCGTTACGTTGCCATTTCCACAGCAAATGAATAGCATTTGATGCTAATGCTAAAATAGCATTTCCTGAATTTGTATATATCAATCTTGATATCTGTGTGATCAACAAAGGTCATGTTAATTTCTACAGTACAGAAGCCAAAAAGAGTATGCACAAAAGCCACCTATAATTATATCATAAGTATACCTTTGTTACTCTCATATTCTCTGGGAGCTTTAGCGACCGACACTGAGAAGCTTCCTTTATCTCAGTGAGTTTCCATATCTTTGATTTGTCATTGGTTTCTTCCCCAATCCTAGGTTTCACATCTGCTAAGCTTCTGGCATCCCCATTCTAGCAATCAAAATACTTCAATTACTAAATTTACCATTAACATCCAGAACCAAGACTGATTCTGGTTTGTTACTATTTAGGTGTCATTTCACATGTAAATCCTTAAATAACCAAAATTTGCCAAACACTCAAACAGCTGCTAATAAACAGACACTATTCCGCAGCTGGTTTTGATTTTCCAATTCTGATAATTCCATATCATCCTGTTAGTCAAAGTCAAACACGAGCACTAACCACTGCAGAGATGGAGCCAACAGATGCAACCTTTTCTGCTAATGCAGCACTAGAAGCAGCAGCAGCAGCAGACAAAGCGTTTATGGTAGGCTGCAATATTTCAGATAATGTCATAAGTGATCATTATTATCATATAACAAGAAAATCGTGACCTTGAACTAAAAACACAGCTACCTTTGGAGCTTCAGGAGTTCTTGAAGCAGAACCATCAAAAGAAAGATTTTCAAAAGTGCGAAGTAATCGGAGACCATCAGAATTTGCCAAGATTTTGATACCATTGTCATTAGCAGAAACAGCCAAGAGAGCCCCATCTTTGTTAAACCGAATACGTGGGCTTGCCTTTATAATTAAAAGAAATAATATTAAATTAGTAATTGATGAGTTTGTTTCTTTTTTCTTTCTATTATTATTACTATAAAAAGTTGTAGTTTATTATTTAATTAAAGGTATTACCGGAAGACCTCCATCAGCATCAACACTTGTCAAAAGCTGAACATTATCCATATCCCAGTATTTAATTGAAAAATCATCACCAGCTGCCAAAAATCGGTTTTTGGTTGTATCAAATTGCACAACACCTAAAGATCGTTTACGGAAACCCATATACGTTCTTTTTACAGCCCCTTCACTTTCATTCCATTCTACAATGTGTGATTCCCCATCTTTGCTTGTCCCACATGAAAAAAGCCTGAAATATTCCTCCCAACAAACAAAAAGCCGTCAAAACTCCAAATTTAAATAAGTAATAAAAAAATAGAATAAAAAAACTTGATGAAGAGCAGAAATGCGCTGGTAGTAGAATAGAACCTTGTTCCATCAGCACTGTATGCCATTGTTGTGCACCACCGACCTGGAGCCTCGTAATCAACTCGTGAACCCATGTTATCATATAGCCATGCTTTTATCTTCCCATCAAGAGCCGTTGAAAATATGAACTAAAAGTACATATATATATATATATATATATATATATATATATATATAGAGAGAGAGAGAGAGAGAGAGAGAGAGAGAGCAGTTGATTTTAGAAATCTTGAAGAAAATTTGCAATTACATGTCTTAAATCTTAGAGAAAGATCAAGTTACCTGAATGTTCTCTTTATAGTGAGGGCATACAGAGTATACAGGAGCTTCATGACCTTCAAAAGTGTATTTTTTTACACCAGTTGTAGCTTCCCAAACCTATCATCAGAATCAAGAAATCTTGATTATCATATTTAAATAGTTATCAATTATTCATACATTAACTACAGATATGTTATACAGGAACAAACCTTGATGGTTTTGTCATCCCCACAAGTTATCACACAGAGCTGCTTGTTTGGATGAGAGAATGCAATATCATTTACTCCACCAACATGTGCATCGATCTAATTCCAATCACAAAACATCACTTAATTTACACAGTTAGGCAAATTTTAGTAGCCAGCAGAAAGAAACTAAGTGTACCTCTACATTTTGTCTCACATCATCACCTCCATGATATGAATATATTTGTACAATATGCCTTGAATACGCAACTCCTGCTCATATGATACGAAATTAAATGATTGATTATTTATCAGGTTTGTGCATGGAGAACAATGTAACACAATAAGCTAACAGAATTTACCAAACAATGAACCATCTGGACTCCAGATTACACGGTTCACTGACACACCAGGATCTTTTAATAGGGCAGCCTGCATTCATGTTAAATGTGGCTCAAAAGAAATGAAATGTTATCTTATATTGACTCGCTATAAATCTTTACATTAACATACCTGCAAAGGCATTGAACACGCACTAAGATTCCAAACTTTGAAATTTTTAAGAACCAACTTTTCCCGTGAACCAACTTCCCACAATCCTATGTCTCCCACATTTGTTCCAACTGATTCATTACATTTATCCCAAGAGTCAGTATCAAAACTTAAGAGACATGAAAATACTCTACAAATACAGATTATAATAATAATAATAACTATTATTACCTAAGAGTAATGTTTGCTGAATAGGATGAAAATCCATGCTCATAGGAGATGAACCTTGGTTTAAGGTACGTGCAACAGTTTTTGGCAAGTCATCAGGAGCACTAAAAGCTTGACTATGACCAGCATGGCCCGGGAATGACACAGGCAACACATTAACAGGAAGACTTGCCTGTTTTCAGCAAGAACAGCATCATAGATACTAAAACTCTAGTAAACAGCAATTGTGTCATAAACAATCAAACAAAGCCAAATGAAATTACCTCATCAGTAATCCCCATGGGCCTTGTTCTTTTGCTTATATGATCAGAATCTGCAGAAGGGTAATCCAATGAAGGATTTGTTGGAGTCCGTGGGTGCTTCAAAGCAGCTGAACAGGTCAATGGAACAGTAAAAAGTTTTAACAGGTCAATGGGAAAAAAAGTGTAAAAACGGATAAACGAGATAACGCGTGAAGAATAAGTTTACATTACCCGAAATAGAGGGACTACCGAGACCAATTGCACTACCAGAAATTGTTGGATGAGATACTGCTGGAGGATTTGACATCCAACCAGCAAGGGGAGCTGGTACTGCAGCTGGTGTGGGTTGAAATGGCTGAGAATAGAACCAAATCACAAGAATGAGAATATTTTTTTAAATATATGGTAAAAACTTATAGTAAAATACATATTACATACCCCATGTGCACCCAAAGGAGGAAAGCCTCCAGCTTTCGGTAATGATCCAAGCAGTGGATTGTTTGCAGGTGATGGAGCACGTGCACCGTTTGGTTGTCCACACGAATGATCTACAAATAATGTTTTAATATCTGGATTTGGCCTCGGGTTTTTACATAGTTGGTGCTGCCAATTCAGGCTGTAATACATATAACTAACATTAACAACCATTGTAATAAGACACCTAAAAGTAGTCAGTATACATCAAATGCTGACAGCTTACCTTTGGTTTATGAGAGTTCTTAACCTTGAATTCTTAAGGTTTGGAAATTGCAATTTGTCACGGAACAATGGGTTTGCTTCAATAAGCTTCTTAAGCTCAACTAACATTATAGCCCGAGCGGATTTAGTATCTCCATATTTGGATAACTGTTCATTCTCCCTAAAATGTAAATGATATATTATAAAGTTATAAACACATCTTTAGCAACTTCCAAAAGAGTATTACATTGCAAAACGTTCACATTTGTAGTACCTGAAATTTTCCAGAGTTAATAACTGAGTTATCTCCTTAAAAAGGTCTTCATTAAATGAGGCAAACACTTTAAGATCTTTTACAAGTATCTCTACAGCCTTGGACCTGTCATGCCTATCAAAGAAATTTCAAGTACTCAAAATTATTCAAGAATTTAAAATCAAATTATGAGGTTATTAATTTGACAGAAGGGCTTACTTGTCCAATGCTTCAAGATATTTTTGCTTCCTAATTTCAAAAAATATCTTCATCGAATACCGGTTATCATCCACTTTAGTGAAACCAGAAAGGTATTTCTCAACCTCATCCCAGTTCCCATTGTGCACCTCATCCTCAAAATACTTCATGTTAAAGAAAAACCCTGATTCTTGTTCAAGCCTGCCACAAATTAGCACAGAAAGTTAGAAACAGAAACATATTTGAAATAATTTCAACACAGAAATCAAAGAGAATGTACATTAAAAACTAAAATGTAGGCAAATATAAACTAAAAGACTTACTTGTGAACAGTCTCTTTGAATTTTTCTTCATCAAGAAACTGCAAGATCAAGAACACTAGTTCTCTACTCAGAGATGACATTGCAATTTGCAACCCCTCCCCTAAATCAAGATAATTTTAATAACTAAGCTTCTAAAAAAGCAGATCTGTAAAACCCCTAAAAGAAATGCTTAAAATCAATTATATAGGGTCAGGCGGTCAGCTACCACTAACCTGAATAATAATTTATACGAAATAATAATAATAATAATAATAACAATAATAATAATATAATAATAATACCCACTTTCGTTATATAATATTTTCTTGCTTAGACACGAAATTCAAAGACTTAATATAAAGTAAAAGCAAAATTTCCCAAAATCCCCCAACCAAAAACCAGATCCTTGGAAACCCTGATCTTCAAAATTCAAATTAACCAAAAAAACCTCATTATTTTCTTAAATAAAATAAAATATTTGAGCATGCACCTACATATATCAATAACAATCAAAAGTAAAGTTCTAATATCTTTTTTATTTTAAAGAAAAAATAAAGAGTAAAACTATAAATTCGTGTGGTGGATCAAAGAAAAGAAAGCAGCTTTCAACCACTGGGAATCTAAGATGCAAAATAAAAAAAATTTAAAAAAAGGAAAGAAAGGGTTTACTAGTGGGGATGACAAAGCAAAGCATAAGAGATAAATCATAAATATACCTAGAAATATGGAAGTGGAGAGAGAAAAAAACGCAGTTGTTTTAGAATAATCAAGAAAAAAGAGTTCAAAGGAAACTCACCTCAGGAAGATCGACTGATGATAGAACAGAGATCAAGAGACAAGAAGGTGAAGGTGAAGGTGGAGGTGAAGAAGAAAACAGAGAGCTTTCTCTCTCTAATTTCTCTCTCTATATCTATATGTGGGTGTAGATATGTGTATCTCTGAGTTCTCTCTCCTTGCTTTCTCTCTCTACTCTATTGTGCGGAGAAAATTAAAATACGACATTACTTGCAGAAATGGTGATTTTTATAGAAATGGGTGAGGATGGGGAATGATAAGTAGAGCTACTTATCACATTATAAGCACATGACAGATTGATAAGTTGTATGGAGATTATGATAACCAAACTCCTACGTGGGTCCCATACGAGCCGGCTATCGCTGTCTTGGCTCGTCGGCTTGGAATCTCCAACCGACAGCGTCCTTCGGCTTAGCTCTGGAACTCCAAGGAAAAGTAATGATCGCTTACTTCGCGGACTATAATAATGCAACATTGTAGTACCATCGGAGCCCTTGATTAGATGTAGTACCCAGGTACTCAGCGACCGAAATGATCGGACGGCCTTGAATTGATGTGGCTTAGATAGTGGGTCCCAGTATTAGGTTTATTGAGATATATGCAAAGTTTTTTATAGCTGTTGTGGTTATGAGTGTGACCGAGAAAATGATAGAAATTTGAGACGAGAAGATGATAAATTGATAAAAAGCAAAATAGCGGGGGATATCTCGTGGATGAGAATTTAATGAAGCCACTCGTGCTTGTATTTAGTGAAAGGTGCCTAAATATTAGGGAAAGTATTTGTACTCCCGGCGTCTTGAAACATGTGTCCACTTGCAAGTTGCAAGAGTATAAAAATTATTGTTTAAATTTGTAGAACGAGATCAGTATCAATATTAATAAAAATAATAAGGAAAAATAATTAATGGATTATATAAGTCATTATAATGCGTATAACTATACAATAAGAAGGAATAATATAAAGATATACTGTTTTTCATATATTACTAGAAATCATATCTCCTCTACTTTATACCTCTACCCACTTAATAATGATTTTTTTTACTTTACTAATTCTTTTTTTTAAAACTTCTTTAGAAGTTAAAACGAGATCACCGAGCTCTAAGTTAAAACTAAGGGTGTGCACGGTTCGGTTTTTGAAAAACCAAAATCATTCGGTTTGGTTCGGTTTTTGGTTTTTGGTTTTCGGTTCGTTTTTTGGTTTTTCAAATTTTTGGTCACAACACTCGACGGAGGGAGAGCAAACACCGTCGTATACTCGTGGTATGTCAATATTTCTAGCTTCAAACTTCCATTGAGATCTTCTAGCTTCAAACTTCGAAGAATCAAGATTCAAGAGTCAATTTGGTCTGTGGATTCAAAATTCAAGTTTGGTCTATCGATTTGATCTTCCATATTCGAGCGATTGGTATGCCGAGTGTTGGATAGTGAGTGCCGATTTGGGATTTTGGGAAAAAGTAAAAACAATGGAAAGGTAAGGGATTTAATTATTTTGAATTGATATGTAAATGTACAAGTATGTCCCTTAACCCTAACGGTTCGGTTTGGTTCGGTTTTAAACGGTTCGGTTCGGTTTTTATGGTCGGTTTTGAAACCTAAAACCCAACCAAACCGAAGAAATCGGTTTTATAATTTTAAAAACCAAAACCGTCGGTTTTGGTTTTGGTTCGGTTTTTTCGGTTTGATTTTTTCCGTTTTTCGATTTTTTCGGTTTTTGGTTTGGTTTCGGTTTTTCTTGCTCACTCCTAGTTAAAACATTTAATTGAAGTTATTTGATGAATTTTTTCTATTTGTATAAAAGTTTGTAAAATATTTATGGTTGTAGCTAAATAGTGTTATGATGGTTACATTATGAATAAGAAGAGTTAATTGCACCAATGGTCCTTTAACTATCCAAAAGTTGCGACTTTAGTCCTTTTTTTCAAAAAGTTGCAAGGATAATCCTTTAACTGCCTAAAAGTTGCACAGATGGTTCTTTTTAACGTTTTCTGTTAAGTAATTCTGTTAGTTTTTGTAAATTGACCATTATACCCCTTATCCCTATTTTTAATTATTTTCTAAATAAATATATTTATAATTATACCCCTCTCTCTCTCCCTGCACACACACACACACACACACACACTCTCTCTCACCCCTTGAAACCACTCTCTCTCTCTCTCTTACCCCTTGAAACCCCCACCACCACCGACACACCACCACAATCTCTCCCTACCTCCGGCGAACACCACCATTCAGGTCCCGTTTGGTAACTATCTGACCACCTCCACCACAGCCCACCTCTATCGCCCCCATCACCACCGCCCACCTCCTCCACAGCCCACCTTCACCACCCAACATCACCATCGCAAGAATACAGACCAAAAAACTCAAATAACAACCAAACTCCACCCAAAAATTCAACACCACCGACGAACACAGACCAAAAACTCGAACCCTAAATTTGCAACTCGAAAACCAGAAAACTAGAAACCCTAAATCTTAACTCGAAAACCAGAAAACTAGAAACCCTAAATCTTAACTTCTGCTTCAGGCGATGGCGGCGGTCGGTTTTAGATCTAAAATTTAGGGTTTTGAGTTGAGATTTAGGGTTTTGGTTTGGAAGAAGGACGGTTGTGGTGGTGCGCAGGTTGTGGCAGATGGAGGTGGTGCGCCGGTTTCGAAGGTGGTTGTTACGAGGAGGGACAGAGGTGAGGGGTGTTTCGTGATGGCGGATGGTTATGGTAGTCAGCCGTCGACCGACGGTGGTGCAAGGCGGCGGCAGAGGAGTGGAAGGAGGGAGGTGCGGTTTGTAGGTGAGAGCAGAGGAGAGTAGAAAGAGAGACATAGATGGTGCGACTGATAGAAAGAGGAGAGAGAGAGGAGAATGTGTGAGAGAGAGGGAGAGTCTGTGTGTGTGAGAGAGAGATTTGACAGATTTGATGTGAGAAGAGAGTTGACACATTTAAAATATTATTTATAATTAATTAAAATCTTAAAAAGGGTAAAAAGACGTAAATGCCCCTTACTTAACAGAAAACGTTAAAAAGGACCATCTGTTCAACTTTTGGGCAGTTAAAGAACTATCTTTGCAACTTTTTGAAAAAAAGGACTAAAGTCGCAACTTTTGGATAGTTAAAGGACCATTGGTGCAATTAACTCGAATAAGAAAGATGATTTCATTGAAAATGTCTCTTTACTTTACATCTTTTAAGCCTTTTCACTCTCTGTCTCTCTCTCTCTCTCTCACACACACACACACACACACACACACATATATATATATATATATAGGAAGAAGTTCCATCAAGAACCATTTTTATTGCGAGAACCGCGAGAACCAATCTGAGCCGTCTAATTCACCATCTTTCAATGTCATTGCCCACCCATGAATCCTCACATACACCCTGCCACACTCGATCCCCCACGCTCTCCATCCATGAATTCCACTTATCAAATCAACGGCTAAAATTGGTTCTCGCGGTTCTCGCATTTTTATCGGTTCTCAATGGAACCCTCCCCTATATATATATATATATATATATATATATATATATATATATATATATATATATATATATATATATATATATATATATATATATATATATATATATATATATATATATATATATATCTTAAATCCTTTTCTAATATATATAAGTATTATTAAGAGTTTAGTTCGTAATATATTTTTAATATATATATATATATATATATAGGGTACGGATCCGGTAAAAAGAAAGTTATGGTACTTAATATAAGGTGAAATCTCAGCCATCCAAAATTTTAAATCTGATCCTAGAAAATAGGTATTTTTCTTTTTCTTTTAAATATAAAAAAAACTGTTAAGGGTATAATCGTCCACTAAAGTTTTAAAGTTTTTCTTTTTCTTTTTATTTTTCTGTCGGCCAACTCTCTGATGCAAATGTACAACCATTTTACTGCAGAAAGTGCAAACATCTGATGCACAAAAATACATTGATTCACAGATTACATTCAATACATAAGGTACAACCATTTGATGCACGGGATAAGAAAAATACATGGTAACCTGATGCATAAGACAAACGGCAGCGGCGGTGGTGGTGCACCGGCGGTGATGGTCGGCGATGCACCTTGACCATTTACAAGAAAGAGAGGTGCACGGGCGGTGGCGGTCGGCGATGCACATGTCATTCAAAAACCATGTAATAACCGTCACAGATGCACACGACCATTGCAGATCATCGGGCATGGCTTCGTGAGGGGGCAACGTCACGGAGGCGGTGATTTCGAACAATGATCGTAACCCAAGGCGTAACCCTAGTCGCTGTTGCTTCTTACGTCGATCGCCGGATGTTGCAACGACGGTGTTGTTGCAGAGAAGGAGACGACGATTGCAAGGAAAAACCCAGCTTCGGATGTTAATCGACGACGGCGAAGCATTTATCAACGATCGGCGGTGGGATGTAGCAGGGACGATGGCGAAGCGATCGGCGGAGGTTGCTGGGAAACGGCGGATGAGGTCCTAGGGTTTGCGAGGAAGCAGCGGCGGCTTGAAGCAGGGGAGGCGAGGAAGCAGCCGGCGGCGAGGAAGCAGACGGCGAAGCAGGGGGCGTTAGGGTTTACTGATGTGGGTTTTCGGGAGGTGAGAGGGAACGGGGCATATCTAACGTTTAATATAAACGTGGATGTGGGAGGGTGTGTAAACCGCATATCAAGGGAGGAGAGAGAGTGTGTGTGTAAAATGTCTCAATTGCCCCTAAACGAATTTTGGCTTAAAAAGACACATATCACTTCCAGATTTCTTCTTACTATTTGTACCTTAATTCTTTTTTTACTTGAACCTGATTCTATATATATATCTTAAATCCTTTTCTAATATATATAAGTATTATTAAGAGTTTAGTTCGTAATATATTTTTAATACACTTGAATTATTGGAATTTTTTTTGAATTTAATTGATAATTTTTTGTTTACTGTGTTTGGTTGAGTATTTAGGAATGAATGTAATTCCACCACCTCAGAATAATGTAGGGGTACTTGTAACACCCCCGGCCAAGACACTTACCGATCTCATACCGGCGTTACCACCTACCGGGCATGTCAGGTCTGCAGCCCAATACACCCCAACCCTTCTCTCTGATATCATACCAGAGTAGGTTGTTGGTGAGACTTGAACCCAAGACCTCACCCTTTAATACCACTCCTACCAGAGTGATATCACCAATTGAGCTGATATCAATCTGGTAGGAGTGGTATCAAAGGGTGATGTCTTGGGTTCAAGTCTCACCAACAACCTACTCTGGTATGATATCAGAGGGAAGGGTTGGGGTGTATTGGGCTGCAGACCTGACATGCCCGGTAGGTGGTAGCGCCGGTATGAGATCGGTAAGCGCTTTGGCCGGGGGTGTTACAGTACTGTTTGATCTAGTTTCGCTTCGAATTAATCGGTTTTGAGGAATTAAAATTATACCAGTAGCAAACCGAATAAAATTTAGTTTCAGATTGAACCAAACCAACCTGTCACCTGAAAGAATAAATTAATGATAAACGATGATCCGAAAAACCTACCCAAACCCGAATAACCCTACCCTATTAACCAAAACTTGAATCAAGTCGGTCAGGTTATTCGGGTTCAGTTGTAACCATGCCCTATAAAATAGAAATCAAATGGACCCGAACCCAAAGGTTAATAGGTTTAAGTTATGGGTGAAAAATATTTTTTAAAACCATAATTAAATGAAACTCAATCAGGTTGACAAGATTAACACCCCTGATGGGATTGAGAGGACGAGCAAATGAAGGAGAAGTCGGATGGTTGGAAAGAATCTGAATTCCTTAATCTGAATCTCCTCGAATACAGGAAACTTTAACGCCCCGTTCTCAAGTTTTTTTAAGAAGGGAAGGAATGGAAAAGAAAGTGAAGGGAATGGAAGGAAAGGAAAGGAAAAGATTAAGGTGTGTTCTTGAGTTGGAAGGAAAAGGAGGGAGAGTTCTTTCCTTCCCAATCATCCCACTTTTGGGAGGATAGATTTTTTAACAAATAGCCCCTCCTTCCCCCTCCCTTCCCCTCCCTTTCTCTCCTTAAAAAAACTCAAGAATATACAACTTTCATGTTTTCCTTCCCATCCCCTCCCTTTTCTTCCAAAAAACAACTCGAGAACGAGGCGTAAGTGCAAAGGATTCTAATTTCATCAAATGGTGAATCAAACACAAAAATCCCTTCAATTGGATTCCAATTTTCCCTGATTTTAAAGGATTTTAGTGAGCCTAATGTCTTTTAATCTAAATAAAAAAGATGTGATTTGTGAGAAACTTGTTGATTGGGATGAATGTAAGAAAATAACTGTATAAGTAATTCAAATCTTGATATTTCAAAGAGATTGATTTTGAAGATCAAATATATTATAACAAAGTCGAGATGAAGATAATAAAGTATAAACAAAATGAAATAATAAATTGGTGTTTTGAAATGGATGAAAACTCGTGATTCTATCACAGTATCACTTACATGTCAAACAAAAATCAAAACTCTCAAGAATTCAAAAGAATTACTAATTTTTTGCCACGCATAACGAATCATATGACTTTTAGTTTTAAATGGTGTACATGGACTAAACTTGCTTATCTTCGACTTCAATCTTGGTTCATCATTTTTATTGGAAAAACAGATAAATCGTATTGAATCAAAAACATTACAAAATGTCTCTAAGCTTGAGAATATGCTAAAATGGTTGATACCGTCAAAAATAAATTAAATCATACTACCTCTGTCCCATTTTTATTATCCAGTTTTGACTTTTTAAAGTTTTTCTTTTTCAACTTTGAGCTTAAATATTTTTATTTTTGTTATATAATACTTGATGAAAATTATATCAATTAAAATACATTTGAAACACAATGCATTCATATGTTTTGTATCAAATATTATATAACACAAATAAAAATATTTAAGGTCAAAGTTGAAAAAGAAAGACTTTAAAAAGTCAAAATTTGACAATAAAAAAAGGACAGAGGGAGTATCTAAATGATTAATGGGCATCAAAAAATCTATACACCACTTCTCCCAACTAAATAGTGTCTTTCAGAGTTTTATTTTGAAGAGAAATAAGAGATTTAAAAAAAAAAGAAGGATCTAAATAATGTGTTCCTAAAGTTTTTCAGAAGAAAAGAAAGGATTTGAAAGTAAAATTGCATTAACAATTTCAAGTTAAAGTGTAGGTGGCTTGGGAATTGGATTCTTTTTGGACAAAATTTTTGGCTATGATAACAAAATAGAAGTAGAGGTTATTGAACGAGGATAGTGTTCTTTTGGGGTAAAGTAATTTGTCATTTCTATGTTTGGATGCTTCAATTTTCTTACTTAGAAAATTATTGGTGAAAATTACAGACTATCAATAGAATTCATATATTGATTTTAGGCTAGTTGGGATGTGCGAATTGCACGTTTGTATAATAAGAGTTTGATCTCGGTTTGACTCAGTGACGTAGAGTCAAGGGAGTTGCGCCCCTAGTAGGGTCCAAGGGGTAGCGCCATCCCTTTATTATGAGATATAATCAGTTTTAAAACTTGTTGATCTTATGTTTGGTAATCAGAAGATTCTAAATTCTATGTATTTACACCTAGTTCGTGGTCTCATATCAGTGTCTTTATACAAATTGTTCTTTGAAAGATTATCCCCATAATCTGGATTTCGTGTAAACCAGGGATAAGGATGAAATATCAAATTCGGATAGTGTCTACACGATCTTTCAGACGGTCCAGGTTTACATACGACTTTAGAATCATTTTCTTCCTCCGAAATCTAACAATTTACTAAGAAATATTGAAAGATGAAATATCCTGATAAATCGTTAGTTCACCCTGTCAAAAGGTTTTTACTTAAAGAGCATTGGGAATATTCTAACATATCTTGGGGTGGTACAACTTGACGTTGGTCATCTAATTTGAGAACTAGAAATGTTCGTGATATTTATTTCTTTTTTATAAGTTAAAGTTCTCTTATTTCTTTGAAATAAGTTGAGCGGTATACATACTCGACCAATCTCTTTTCAAAAGCTATTTAACATCTTCTAACGAATCACAAGTTTCGGCAACATTTACTTGGACTCCTTGGGTTCCAATTAAACATATGTATTTTAAGTGTCGAGTTTAGACAGCACTGCTTTATTTTAATTACAATGTTATTAAAAAAGCTTATGACACAAAATTAATAGTTGATGGCAGCTAAATATTCCCAATTTCTTGGCAATTAATGGCATCTCGAGAGGTTGTTTGTTTCCCTCAAAGTTGACTGGGTTTGCTAAAGGTTTTCAAGGGGTGTCTTATACTTCTAGACGGTGATGGAGAAACAAGTTAGCATTTGCTCCTCCTTGAATTGAATATTCTTGGCTTTTTAGGAAAAAGTATTACATCTTATATCCAAACAAAGCTTTTATTTAAACAGGAGTTTATTTTCTATTTTTCTAAAAGGTAAATTGCATCAAATTGTATTCGATCAGTTATACACGTTTTGTAGTCGTATTTATTAAATTATCAGAACTTTTTTTCAATGTATCAAAGTTTTACCTTATAATATGGTGCGTACTTAATTATGCATACAACATGCAACAATTTTTATTTTTATTTTTGTTTTTGATATATTTTACTTTAAATTACTTTACTTTCACCAATGAGCACATGTGGCCACCTCCACTTAGTGAAGTTTAAACACATCCAATGATCATCCCACATCACAATCAGTGACACTTTTTTTCTTGAACCTTTATTAACAATATAAAGACTAACAAGATATTAGATGATAACATACAAAAAATAATTTACAGAGAAAATACAAATGTAGGAGACCAACACCAAGAGCTCCATAATATATTACATTTTATTTTTCTTCTAGTTTTATTCCAAAGGAAATGAAGAACTTAAATATGTATGAATAATCTTTGATTGGATTATTTAGTTATGAACAATCACGTTTCTTGTTTTCCAGATCAACCAAGCATAGACATAGATCATCGTTGTGAAGGCTTCGAGGTTTCGTACCTTTTGTAACGCCGCGGGTTTTCAGAAGCTTAATTAATAAAATATAATTAAGACACCAATTGTTTAACCAAAAGATATCGTTTAACAAACACAACGGAAGTATTTAACTAACTAATTATACAAATTGTAGTATAAATTTTAACAAAATACCCAACGGTGTTACCAATATCGGCCGACCATTAATAAACATCAGAGTAAACAAAAGCCAGAGTAAGAAGTGTTCCCCATAATTACCAATGAAATAACCATAGCATGGCACCCTTCCTCACGATCAACTATATACCTGCACATGGGTGGTTTACATGGAAGGAGGGGTTAGCTATAAATAGCTAGTGAATAACGATTAAACATAAGCATCATAACAAAGATGTTATAGCATGCAGAGGATATCACAGAATAACAAACAATTCTACCCTAGCAGCTAGCGATGTTCCGGTATAGCCAGGAGGAGTCATATCTTGCAGGGTTGCGAGCCCAGCTCAATGATCCAAACTGGGGGAACTGAATACATCAATCATATCGCGCCGGTGGGGGAGCGGGTAGCAGTCCACCATTGCATTAACGAGCGGGGAAGTCTGGTGAGAGCCCCTAACGAGCGGGGAGATCAATAAACTGAGAGCCCCTAGTTGAGACACGGAGGTTCTGCAGAACCCAGATTCGCGGCCGCGAATCACCGTACCCCAAACAGCATCAAAGTGCCGGCACGAACACGTATTGGCCGACTCTGGCCGCATCATAACATAGTTGGCCTACTCAAGCCATAACATATCATATTGGCCTACAAAAAGCCATAATACCAGCATATACCAAGTTTATAACATGATTGGCCTACTCAAGCCTAACATAAGTGCATAGCAGCGTATACCATAGCAAATTAACAACACAAAAACCATAACTTACCTTAAGCTTGTTATAACATGTTTATCACGAAACCTAAGGTTAACCGGTACTCACCTTGATTTCACGCAAATATGATTAGCACAACTCAATCGTCAATCCACACAATTCCACTTAGGTCAAGTAGTCTCTGTATGGCTACAACGCGCAGATAACAGTTTCGCTCACCTGTATTGTTTAATTTACCTATCACACAATTCTTCCATTTAGACACAACGCACAAAGCACCATAACTAAAATACTAGTATTAATCTCTTAATGATGTTCTTAATCCACTTATAACCTTAAACGAACATCCCACGCCTCAATGCGCGAGTTACAACAAAACTGATAACTTTTCTGAAAAACACCCCCTTGCGGCTGCAAGGGATTTCCTTGCGGCAGCAAGGCCTTTTCTTAAAAACACCCCTTGCGGCTGGAAGGGATTTCCTTGCGGCAGCAAGGACCCTTGCGACCACAAAGACCAATTTGACTGCTTACGGTTGCAAGGACTATCCCTTGCGACCGCAAGGACCATTTTCACAGCTTACGGTCGCAAGGACCATCCCTTGCGACCGCAAGGACCTCTGATACAGCAGACTTCGTCCCTGTTCGAACACAGCTTCTGCAAATCCGATTTTTGACCATAAATCCGACTAAAACTCAATTTCAACAGTTCATATACCTTGTTTGACAACCTTAGAAGCTTACAAACATGTTTGACACTAAAATCAACCACCAAAACAACATTTACACCATTAAATCTCATCATCTCCTTCAAAAACTTCAAACTAGGGTTCTAATGAAGAACACTTACTTGATGGATGATGGTGCTCCAAGAACAGATTAAAACTCTTGAAATCAGTAGCCACCTAGCTTCTTTCTTGATTTCTCTTCCAAAGCTTTTTAAGGAGTGTGTGTATGTGAGTTTGTATGTACGTATGTATGAATATATGTGTGTATTGTGTGTGTTTATCCCAAAGTCAGGGGGATAAGAAAAGAAGGAGACCGACTTTAGCTGTTTAAGTATTTAAAACGCGGTATCTTGTTCCACTTTTCAACTTACAACTAATTCCTTGTTTACCGGTTTCAACTAACGAGGATATATTTGGAACCATTATCTAAAACCATTTAATATTTTATAACTTTTACTATTTAACTCCAACTTACATCTAACACCTCATATATCCTCTTTAACCAACTAACAACCTAAATTAACAACTAATTTAATTAATTAAACCAAAGTACAAATAGTTATACACAATGTATAACTAGGTACTACTAGACCCATTTTCAAGATGTTACACCTTTAAATCTTAAAGAGGATCCCCGACTTTACAAAAAGTCGGTCAAACCACCAGATGCTTGAATTCTCCATCATTTTCTTCTCTCTCCAAGAATATGTTGAGCAATTGGGCAATCTAAAAAGAGATGGTCATCTACATGAATTTACTCTATATCATAAGAAAATATATTGAGTTTTATGTATTCAAAATTAATGATATAAATCTTGAAATAAAGTTATTTAATGTGTAGATATCATTTTTATCGTGTGCAACTAGTCCATCAATTTAAGATTCTTGACGTATTTAATTTGTTTATTGGATATAATTACCGAATAATTTCGTTGTATTAATTTATATATGAAATAGAAAACTATATCATTCAAATAAAGAGGGTAACTTTTTTCGGTTTATTCCAAAAAAAAAAAAAACTTTTGTTCTTGGACAAGTATAGAGCTAAACTTTGAGTTTCTATTATGCATAGTTGTCATGTGATTTATGACTATTTGTAGTTTCTAGTTTTGCTCTACTTTTTTACTCGTGTATTTTTAAAAGAAAAAATATATATATAAGAGTAACAGTCAAATGTTAAACTCAAAATTACATATAATAAATAAAAAGTTATATTATATCTAACTAAATCCTTCTAATTTATTCGTCACAAATCAAATGATAAAATGTAAAATAAACTGATACGTAAGAAGAAAGATAAATAAAATTCAGGTTAGGTTTTATATGTTTCTACTAAGTTTTCCATCCATACTTTTACTAATAAGATCATATCTAAGGGGGTGTTTGGGTAAGCTTATTTTTTTTAAGCTTAAGCTTATTAGCTTTTTAGCTTATTAGTAAAAAAAGTGTTTGAACTAGCTTATAACTTATAAGCTAATAAACCACTTTTAAAAAAGTGTCTGCCTTAGCTTATTGTTGTAAAATAACTAAAGAAGACATATTTTACATTTGAGGAAAAGAAGATATTGGAAAAAGAAAAAAGGATAAGGGTATATATGTAAATATACAAAAATAAGCTCATATAGAGAAAAAAAACTATCTTCACTTGGCTTATTTTATTAAAGATAAACTCATAAGTTTAACCTAAAAAGCTAAGTCAAATACTAAATCCTTCATAAACTTAAAATATAAGCTAAAAAACTAAAAAAAACCATAAAAAAGCTAAAACAAACACCCTCTAAGTCTTAAAATCAAGAGAATAGAAAAAGATGAGTTAAAAGTAATTAAAAAAAGAAATAAGTTTTTATAAAGTTTAGTAGAAATAAAAGTGGTAAATTAAAGGAAAAGGGTGGGAAAAGTAGGTGGGTGTGAGTGTGTGAAAAAAAGAGAGAGGGAGGGAGGGGCATGTAAATGTAATATTGTAATGTAAGTGACAAGTGGTGTGTGGAGTAGACGAAGTTAGGATGAGAGTGAATGTTGACAACTTCAAATAATGCATGAATGGTTTATGGTTTAGCAGTACAACAGTGACATCCATGTAAATGTGGGTCCCCTTTCTTGGTTGGTCCACTTTTAGCATCTCTGTCTTCCCATTCTGTAAAGATACATGTACTTCCCCATAACATTACTTTCTCTTTCTTTCTTTCTTTTTTTAAATTTCAATATTCTTTTTTTATTGACTTCTATTTTTTATAAAATTTTGGAAACATTACATCAAGGAGTCTCAAATATTGAGATTAAACATAAGAACCACTATTACTAATTTTACAATCCATGCCAATTTTTCTTATTAACATTGATTCTTGAACTCCTTGTCTTCATTCATAGAGCTGGCAAGTGTAACATTTTTAAAGATTGATCGATATCCTTGAAATGATTCTTTTCATTAACACCTTAGAAGTTATCATACAACCATTTTGGAATATGTTTTTCCAACTCAACCGAGACGAAATTCATGGATTTAAACAAATTCACTAATTGAAACCGGTTATGTGCAATATTCCACCAAGACGGTACCTTCCTCCATATAACTCCACTCCTAGAACATTTTTTAAAAATGATCTACACTTTAAGGCATCAAATCACAAGATAGACATAGTTATGGAACAATTGAAAGTTCCTTTCTAGCCAGATTTGGCCATTTAGACAACCCGTTATTCATAAGATACCAAATGAAAATATTCACTTTTACATGAAACCAACTCATTTCAAATATTATGAGAAACTGTATTTTGAGAGGAAACCTTGACATTTTTTTGCTTGAAGCATAGAGGTTACCTACATAACCGTGATAAGGGCTTTCGCTTCCTCATCACATCTCCAATCGTCAACACCCGAGAATTTAAAATTAGAATTCTCTAGTAGCAACATCAAATCATTACATGCTTGGTAAAATGGTCGTTAGAAAATTAGGGATTCGGTTGTTGGGCATTATAAATCTTGGTTTTTTGAACCAATTTCAGTTAGACCTAAGTTTGAAAGTTCTCTATTTCGAAAATTGTCGCCTCATTAGAAGCAGAAATTTTTCGAGATGAAAGTTCTCTATTTCTCGGTTATGTGTAGGCTTGTGAAGGATCAAAACGCCAAGTATGGATGGTTAAACTTTAATTTTATCAAAAGATATTGGAATGTTTTGGGGGATTTTTTCAAGATATTAAACATTTAAGAAGAAGTGGATCTTTGGTCAATGCGAGTAATGACTCCTTCATTACACTAGTTCCAAAGAAGATGGATCCCCTGAAACCTTCGGATTTTAGGCCAATAAGTCTCTTGGGTTGCTCTTATAAATTTACGTCAAATGTTTTAGATAAGAGATTAGGAAATGTGATTCATAAGGTGATAAATGGTAATTGGTCGGCATTCATCTTGGGTCGCCAAATCTAGGATGGAAACCTTATTGCCAATGAATTGATTGAATTTGCAAAAAAGAAAAAGAAGAATTTATTATTAATTAAGTAGATTTTAAGAAGACGATTCGATATATTCGAAAATTTTCTCTATATAATGGAGCAAATGAAGTTTGGTTTTTTGGGTGTTTATCTTTTATTGATTGTTAATATTATGTGTCTTTTTAGACCTCTTGTATGTCTAAGATGGTCTCTTTTGATGTATGTACGTGAGTTTGTGATCTATACTGGAAATTATAATTAATTTAAGCGGTATGTCTAGAATTCATGAGAGATATAGTCTAAATATTTTAGACCGTAAAGGATATTTTTTTAAAGGAAGCCAATAGATATATCACATATAAACTACACTTATTTGATCCGTGTGTTTTAAAGTAAACGAGGTTTATACGCTCACACTTTTTAATTTTAAGAAACATTCACTTTTAAAAATTAATGATCTAAATAAAACAGTCCAATCGTATTTTACAACAAGCTTCGATTGAACTTATTTATTTCATTCATTATTAGTCATTATCTGAAACTTGCACTTTTGAAAAATGGTTTAATCCTTAAGCTTTTCTAATAACTGTTTTAATTCCTAAACTTGTTATCAACCTTTGTTTTAACCACTTGACCTACTATAACATGTTAATAAAGTTTAATAAACAATTTAATCCTCAAACTTTACTTTATAAATGATTTAACCCTTACGTTTATACCCTAAAAAACATACATTGTGTAAATGACAACTTAAAACATGTCACATACGTTACACCACAAACATTTCTATGTTCTGTAAATGTAAATGTACTACTTCTATGGCATGATATACCATGTTTCAATGCACAAAAATTCTATCCAACAATTGTTTGAGTTAGTTCTCTTCCACAGGTCCTGACTTCATCTCTTCAACTACTATCACATCATTTGTGAACCCACCTCTATTTGCAAACACATAACTTATCAGAAATAGAGCTTCATATAAGTGATATACATGTTAAAAAAAGTGTCTTCTAGCTATCTTTCATTTGATGAGTCTGATTGGTCAATCTCCATATGATCCATTCGCACTGGTAGAAAGAATATTATTAACACCAAGCAACAAAATAACATGTTATTAGTATGCAAAAAAAAAAAAAAAAGAACAACTAGCTGATGTATTGAAAATAAGAAGCATAAATAGCGTATTTCTTCCTTTACGAAGGTGATTGCAAGTCTTTGTTGAACATGAGGCAATGCTAGCTTTCCACAATGAATTCAAGTTAGTGAAGTAATTTTTCTCTTTGGATGAGGAAGACAATACAATCCGAATATTAGATTCATCTTCTTCTTGAAATAAGTACTTCGTATATGAAGGCAAATTGAAAGGGCAGCATGGAAGGAATAATGGATAAAATCGTTTAAAAAATTTTAATCAAGTAAATCGGGTTCATAATAGACTTCATAAACAAGAACAATCGACTTCATAAACAGCTAGAAGGAACAATCCTCTTATAGTCGACTTCAATCAAGTGAACTGACTCACCTAAAGAAGACGACATTACTTACATATACAAATAATCACGTTTGCTTATCTGTTCTCGCTGGTATCGCTAAAGCCGAAGTCGAATCGAGGTGCCAGAATCATTGGGATCGTGCAGGTCGAGGGTGGATTAGGCAACCATTGAAGTTTCGCAATCAATGGTTTCTATTGTACGTATAATCGATGTTGAAATAGATTGGTTGCAGGATTGAAGGGTGCATGTGTTCTTAGGGTTGACTAGGGGTGATTTTTTTTTAATCTAACCTGTTTAGAAGGTAGTAGGTCTTTTTTGATCAGGTTAGGGATAAAAACAATTAGGTTAACATTCTTGTTTGGAGGATACATCACAGGAGGCTTCCCACTAAAGTGAATCTAGGCAAAAGAGGGATTTCATGCGTAAATGACTTATGTGGTGAAGAAATATATAGAGGAGGAAGAACACCTATTCTGCCGCTGTTCTTTTGCTAAGAACACCTTGAGAAAAATTGGTTGATTGGTGGGGATTGACTTACTCGCAAGGTCAATGCCTGGATGAGTTACTTCGCTGCAGGGGAGACACTATCGGATTAAAAGGTAGCAAAAGGAGTTTATTTCTGGGTGTAATCTATATATAAGTTTCACTATTTCTGTCTAGTTGCAGGAGCTTGAGCTTTTACTTTTAAAAAAATAAGCTTATAAAAACTCCAAAATGAAAAGCTAATTCAAGTAGCTTTTCGGAGCTACTGGAAGCTTTTAAAACACAAATTACATTAATAACCCCTGAATAATGTTTCTTATTTAAATGATTATTTTTATGTACTTTTATGTCTTTTTATGTTTTTAAGCTACAGCTACAACTATTTTATCAAACACTTTTATACAAATAAAGCTCCAGCTCTCAGCTCTTAATAAAAGCTACAGCTCCAGCTCCTAAAAGCTTCAGCTCCAGCTTCAGCTTTCAGCTAGTTACGCCAAACATACCCTCTGTTGGTGCTTATGGAACCTTGGAAACGCGATAACATTTCGGAACAAGGCTGCCGAATCGTCGTCGAACGTCCTGGGTGATATACAAAGATTCTCTTTTTTTTGTTGAAACATAGGAAATTTAAAGGAAAAGTAGATTTTTCATGGTCGAATTGGTGTAACATGCCTTCATTGTGTATTTCCTGATGTATATTATTATTTATTTCTAGCTCCTTGCTAGAGTTTATTTATATAATGTGGGTATCTAGTTTTGGGATGATGGCAATGCCGAAGCTCCATCTCTAGTGTTCCTTTTTGCCCGAAAAAAAACAAGATTAAGTATTAAATTAAATATTAAAAGTAGTTTAGGGACTAAAACAATCATTAAAAAAGTTTAAGGGTTAAGTTATTTTTTAATATAAAGTTTAGAGATTAAATCATATTTAATCTTTTTTTAACAACAAAGAAATGTATACACTAATTTGTTCTTAAATTTATATTTTTTTCTCTTTACAGTAAGATTTAAATCCATGACCATATATAATAGAAACACCTTTAGACACATTGATATCGCAAGACATCAAACTCAAGATCACATTTGAGTTAATTAGTTCAATATATATTTCTTTTCTTTGTTATTATTATACGGGTAGGCATGTAATCAAACATTTAATCAGTAGTAGATTATTTTAAAAGTTGCATACTAAGAAAATTAAATGTGCATTAAAAGTTGTCACTTATCTTTGTTAGAATCCAGAAAATATTTTTAGATAAATAAAATAAAAGTACGTTACGTTACCTACTCTAAAACAAAACAATGTGCAATAAGAAAACAACCTCTTCATATTCATAATCACCACATAAAAAAAGCAAGAACAACATTCTCATCATATCAAATTCTCCACGATACCATGGTTATCAAAATCGCGATCTTGATCGTAGGATCGTACGATCCTACGATCCTACCAACCGAAAACGCGCCGGATCGTATTTAGGATCGTAAATAGGTAGGATCGTAGTCAGGATCGTAAGATCGTACATGAGGTCGTAGGATCGTATAAGATCCTACGATCCCACGATCCCACCTTTTTTTTGTTTTTTAACATTTCTTAATACTACTATTATCTTACATGTTTATATTTTACATTTTTTTATTATAACTTTTATTTTACTTTATTATTTTATTAATTTTTAAGTGGACAACCTTGTGTTAAAAATAATTGTTCGAAATTTTGTATTTTACATACGTCACATATTTATTTTTCTTTATTATAAGAAAGAGAAGTTCACAAGAAGAAGATATTTTATAAAATAAGGAATTAATGTAATGCACAGTGTGCTCTATATTTGTTGATTGTGTTTAAGAGTCACCTATTAAATTTTGTTATGATATATAAATCAATAAATTGTGGTGAATTTTCATCTATTCTCTTAATATTTATTATTTGGACGGTTTAATGTATGCTATTTTAAAATTTAATGATTAATTCTCTCGTAAAAATGTTACATAATTGGTTTTTGATAAAAATTATAGCATATAAAAAAACTAAAAAAATCTAGTGACTTGTGGTAGGATCTTAAGATCCCGATCTCGATCTTACGATCCGATCTTGCAAAGACAAAAACGATCTTAGGTAAGATCCCGATCTTGATAACCTTGCACGGTATTAATTTTTTTTTTCTTTTTGGTTTTTCAAAAAGCAAATAATTTATTACTATAAAAGACCACTACACTAGTACACACTATTAGGAGTAGAGTATAGATCAATTACATACTTCGCTTATACATGTTTGACTATCACTATTATGGTATATTTTCCATAACTTGATACTATAATTCACGGAACTATTTCCATCATTAGCATACTTTCTTCGAGGGACTTCATCTATTCCGATCATGTTATGTATCCTCTTCTTTTCTTTACTTTATCTTTTAGTCAATGAAACAAAAGGAGTTGCATATCAATAAATATTTCATTACTGTGTCTGTTTTTATCTTTGAAGACACATTATAAATTGCAGTTTTTCCTAATTCTATATTATGGTGTTTTAACCGCACCGTTCCTTATTATTTTCGGTCCATGAACTTGACTTGCATAAACTCATTTCTTTCAATTTTTCTTCTAATTTTTGAAAAGCAATAAATAAGTTAACTAGGGTCTCAAAGTTTGAGACCAAAAAGAGAACAATAGTTCTAACAAGCAAACAAAATACAAATATCTACCAACATATATGAAGAATCTAAACAAATCCAAAACTCATCCAAATTCAAATCCTATAAATGGAAATCACAGAACAATTGCTATTTCCTTATAACTATGAGAAGAGTCTTCAAAATTGCCAACTTGAGCCACTACTATGATGTCTAATTCTTTCAAGAAAAACCATCAAATGCAACATATATTGTCTTAATTTACGTAAAAAGTTATTTTAATATTAGTTTTATTTTGAAAAAAAAAATATTTTCCTTGATCTCATCATCATACCTACTCAATAACTAATACGAGTTTTTTTGACCCGCGCTTTGCGGCGGGAATCAAAAAATATGGATAAATAAAATACAGACAAACATTTAAACACGAAATCGTAAAAAAAGTTGGACAAAAATAAAATATTCCAGCTTGAAAATCAAGAGAAATTTTATTTGAAAGAATTGTGTATTCACGTTATCTTGTTTATATGTAAATATATATAATTTTTAGATAGATATCATATTACGATAAAATGTATATATAAAAAGACAATCCTAAATATATATTTCTGCCTTTAAGGAACATTACATGTTAAAAGTTATATGACGAAAATAAATAAGATATAAATTTAAATTCTTAATAATAATAATAATAATAATAATAATAATAATAATAATAATAATTATTATTATTATTATTATTATTATTATAAAGGTAATAAAAAAGCCAAGACCTTAATTATATGTGAAATTAAAGAAAAATACATAAGAATTAGTTCACATGTGCTGAAAGGAAAAAGTAAATAATAAAATTAAATATTAAATGTTAAATACAAATATATAAGAAAATAATTCACATGTGTTAAAAGAAAAAAAATTAATCAACAATCTGTCGGTGCCAAGATTTGTTCCCAGGATCTGCACTCTACAATAAAACCACATAGCCATTACATCAGAGAGTGTGCTGGTAACTTAGCCCACCTTTAACTATTATATAATATATGAACCAGAAAATGACAAAATAGTTACTATTCACCTATCATAATTGTTATATATATAATAGGGTTAATAATGGAAAAAACCTCAAACTTTGCTTTACTTTTTGATTTAAACCTTAATATTTGTTTTTACATGATTTAACCTTAAACTTTATTTTACTTTTGATTTATTAAATTTTATTTTACTTTTGGTTTAAACCTTAAACTTTATTTCTAAATGATTTAAACCTTAAACTTTAAATATTTTTTTATAAAACCCATACCTTTCATTACTTACTTAAAATGGATAAAAAGTAAACCTACAACCTATTTAACCGGCTACCTCATCTCCCCTTAACACACGACTTGTAAAACGTT
Organism: Pulicaria dysenterica; assembly: GCA_947179395.2. Classification (NCBI taxonomy): domain Eukaryota; kingdom Viridiplantae; phylum Streptophyta; class Magnoliopsida; order Asterales; family Asteraceae; genus Pulicaria; species Pulicaria dysenterica. The sequence goes on along the minus strand of OX359293.1, from coordinate 78,431,563 downwards.
TAGAGCATAAAAGGGGAATGGCAGTGAAATCGACGACGGGACCAAGGGCAGTGAACGGCGAAGCCGACGACGGGACCAAGGACGAACGGCGCTGCCCTTGCTCCCATCGTCGTCTTAGCCGGTTACTGCCCTTGGTCCCGTCGTCGTCCTCACCGTTCTCTCCCTTGGTCCCATCGTCGTCTTCGTCGGTCGCTGCCCTTTGTCCTGTCACCTCACCGTTCGCTGCCCTTGGTCCCGTCGTCGATTTCGCCGCCGCTCCCTTTTTATGCTCTAAACGCTTTATAAGTCGTGTGTTAAGGGGAGATGGGGTAGCCGGTTGAATAGGTTGTAGGTTTACTCTTTACCCATTTTAAGTAAGTAAATGAAAGTTTATGGGTTAAATAGAAATATATTTAAAAGTTTAAGGTTTAAATCATTTAGAAATAAAGTTTAAGGTTTAAACCAATAGTAAAATAAAGTTTAAGGTTTAAATCATATAAAAACAAATATTAAGGTTTAAACCAAAAAGTAAAGTAAAGTTTGAGGTTTTTTCCATTATTAACCCTATATAATATGTAAAACATTAACTCCTTTTATTATCCTATCACTTAATTTTAACAACCGTCTTCATCAAGTGAGTAAGAAAAAATAAGTAAGAAGATTCAGTATCGAACATCTTTTTCATACTATATTGTTTTTTGAGATGTTATATATTCTCTAACTAAATCTTTTTACTTATCATTATACTCGTGTAGTCAAAATAAGTATCAAAATTAAGAGAGACATAAAATAATTAGTTTATTATATATGTCAATGTCAATCATTAAGTATTTATACGGATAAGATAAAAGGAAATGAAAATTTTATTGTTTTTTTTCTTCTTATTTTACCTATGATGGCACCTTTATCTACCAAAAACAAAGTGAAATCGATGTTTGAATTAAATTTTAGTTTCACATTTTCATTATTTAGTTTATGACTTTATTAGTAAACTCATATTTATATAATTAGCTAAGCGATCCGTGTATCAACACGAGATGATATAAATCAATTTTAAATTTATATAGTTTTAAAGAGTATTAAGACGTATAGTAAAAATAATTACAAAGCATGGATATGAATATAAAATCTCGTAAGAAATGAATAATTATTACAGAATTTTGAAATTCATACATAAGATTATCATTAGATTTTCTTTAAAACCTCTTTATAAACAACATTCATAGTTTTATTAGTAGGGTTTCCTTAATCATCGCAAATTAAAACTTTTAACCTCTTTTACTCTTCACTTAAGAAACTGTCACATATAACTGTCCTCGAGTGAAAACGTGTCTTTTTAGTACTTCTTATAAATGCTCTTTTTAAGAAATATAAAGTTACATTACACGTCTAAAAGTTTTAGTATAATAGTAATGTGTTTCTCGTGATGGAGCTTTATCCCGATATTGTAAAACCATAACTATAAGATTATTGTTGATGTTGTTTATAAGCGACCCGTGTATCAACACGGGGATGATATAAGACAATTTTAAATTTATATAGTTTTAAAAATATTAACACGTTAAAAAAATTAGAAAACATATATATGAATATAAAATCTCGTAAGAAATGATAAACATTACAGAAGTTTGAAATACATAAGATTATCATAATACTTTCTGTAGATACTCTTTATAAACAACATTCATGATTTTATTAGTAATTTAACGCACACACAAACTAAGCTATTTAATTTGAAATGGGCTAATGGCATATCTAACTTGGGTATTTTTAATATACTGAATGTTGTTTTTTTATTTTTTGATATCATAAGATATCAAAGATATCTTTCACAGTTTATTTGTGAACTCACTACCTCACGTTTACTAAATGAATTACACACAAAATCAACGAATTTTACTAAGGCGGAGTAGGAAATTAGAGTTAAAAAGGAACAAATTATGACTCTTCAATCACTTATATATAATTTTCATTTCTTAATCTAGCTTTTAGGTAATTCAATCACAGAATTTCATGAATCAGACAAATGAGATGTGTTAGAATAGTGGAATTAAAATAGAGTTTATTTTATTTTAAAACTTAGGGCGTTATTATAATTGTATTTTTCCCTTTGACATATGAATGATAAGATTGACGTGAATAACTAAATGACGTAAATTCAATTTATTTATATTATGTTTAGAAATGACAAAAAGTATATATAGAATTGCATGTCAAACCAAGAACAAATGCTGTGGTTGTAAATATTAAACAAACTTATAATTTGAAGTTAAACATACCATTAGATATATGATTTAGAGGAATCCGTGAACTTCTTCTATCACTTTCAATTGATATTGAACTGTTATGAACAAAGTTGTCATATGTGAAATGAATTACCCTTGATTTTTTCCTTTCTTTTGAATTCCTTCCCGATGAAGGTCGTTTTGGAGCCGACAAAGAATGTTGTTTATTCTCCATAGTTAATAGTTATAAAAAAAAGAAGAATACATTAAATTATCATATGTGAATCGTTTTCATGAAATTTTAACATAATCTTTTACCTGAAGAATAATAATGAAATGATGCACTTTGATTAATAATGACAAATGACAAATGATTATTAAAGATCACCTATTTATATCATCATCTATTTTTTTTAAAAATTCTAAAAAAAATGTTTTCCCACCATTACAACATACAATTTTTAAATAATTTCTTAATCATTTAAACTTAACAAATTTACTTAATAATAGAAACATTCAAAAGGGATGAATTTTGTTATAGTTCAAATGGTTGAATTTTCAATTAAATTCAAATTCAAATGGTTGTTATATTATTCATGTATATCTCATTGCCAAATTCATTTTCCTTTTTGTTTATATTTTCAAACTTAATCTATCAATTATTATTCCATTTAAATCACATTTTAAAAATTTTTAAATCTAATTTTAAAAGTAACACAAAACATTAAAACAAGCATAAAGGGTATTTTGATCTTTTAATATAATTCCATTACAACTCTTTCAATAAATATGCTAACAAACACAAAATTGGAATGTAATGTAATTCAATTACATTTACTTAATAGAACAAACATGCATTGGGATTTCATTCCGTAGGTATTCAATTTCTATAAGAATTGAATTCATAAAGAATTCATTTACATTTCTTAACATTCCGTGAAACAAACACCCCCTTAGTATTAAAGAAGATGACCCTTTTCATGAAGTTTAATGTTTTATATTTACGTTCTACATGTTAAATAGAAAAACTTTTGTTACGTATTAGTTGTATGTTCTTCTCGTTGAATTAAAAACGTCATTAATTGTGTTCCTGGTTAGTTAAGGTTATGATTTATGTAATATAGAATGATTCTTTTTTATACAATAAAGAGGTCTTAACATTTTAAATCAATAACAATGGTATATAACCTTTTTTTGCAAGGTAAATAATTATTAAATGTATAAAACTATAGCCAAGTCATATCTGCATGAAAATTTTAATTTTAATTACTAGTATGTGAAAAAAAAAATTATGTGCTTTGCTTGATTTGATTTTGTCTTGCAAGTATATTGAGATTTTAATATGTATAATAGTACAAGTGTCAATCATAAAGATAAATTCAAAAGAAATAAAATAAAAGATACGTAGAAACAATTATTTAAGTCCACTTTTTAACCAAGTCTTTATGTTGACGTGTTAACGGAGCACTGGATTTATTCTGTACCCTAAAAGCCAGTACTTTACTTTTACATTATTGGGTTTGTTGCATACCACGTCCTAGTTCCAAGTTTCCTATCATACCATGCTAAAGTTAAAGACTTTATTTTATTCTTTATATTACGGGAGAATTTTGTAGTAAATAACAAATTAATTAGTCATTTATATTTTATACTTCTATCTATTTTTTAAGTTTATTTATGTACTTAAAAGGGTGTAAATGTTAAAAAAATCAATTGATATGCATAGTGAAATTATGTTGTGCTTAAATCAATGATGTTTTTATTACGCTTTATTATATTTTTATATTAAAAGATTATTTCATGTTTTTGTTAGACATGATAAATAATGTTATTTTACAAATATAAAAGCGAATCTCTTACTTTAAATAAAATAATAATAATTATTGTAGGTCACTATTTTATGTTTATAAAAAAACATGATATATTTATAATAAAACATAATAGCCATATCTAATCAAATATAAAGAAATCTCAATCAAATTATTTACTAATATTTTAGCCTATAAAAAGACAAAAATATCATTAATAAATCACCTGATGATACACCTTAACTAGTAAAGCCATAAAAATAGTATAAATTATATGACAACAAACAACATCCTATTTTTTTATAATGCAATTTTACAAAATTATAACAGGGACCATTTGAAACTGTAACACTATACTTTTTAAACATATCATATTTTGCATGCGGAAGCTAGTTACATATAAATATCTTAATTACATAATAGATACAAAAGGATTTCACTTGTTTGATGTACAAAGACCCTATACAGTGTTAATACAAAAACAGGCTCTATCAAAAACTTTGACATCAGAGTATTGGTCCGTCCATATTCCCAGCCCAAAAGCATCAAGCTCACCAAAAGAGAACCTGCAAAACAATCTAGTGGGGAATTAGCACAAAGCTAAGTGAGGGAACAGATATCTAAACATACACAAGGCAAATATGCCCAAACCAAATAGCTCATGAATCCCAGGAGAACCGGCGGTGTTGCAAGCACCTACAACCATGGTCGGCCAAAACCAAGGTTTACCGATAGCCTAGCTAACAGTGATAACAACACCAGTCTTCTTAGGTACAATAAATGCACCACAAGATCTGGTAAGTTACACCCCCAAGCAAAGGCCCAGACCAAACCTCCAAATAACATGTATATACAATCCAAACAAGAGCATTCCAAATAGGATATTAAATCCTGTATATCCGAAGATATAAATCCACTCACTAAAGTCTTCAAACTCTAGTACACTCGAGTGACTAACTCACCGAGTCTTCTCAGTTCCTGAGATTGAAGTAACCCAAGTCAGTATTCAATTCATAATACTGATTCAATAATAAATATCATATTTATTCATGTTCTCATATATATACATTTATACATATATTCAACATACATAAACCCCAAACAGATATACAAATCATGTTTATCTTTAAATCATCAAATCCGATTATACCAAATCTGATCATTTCAAATCCGAGCAAAGGCGGATTCCGAGTAAGAGTCCAATTCCGATAAAATCACAATCCGATAAGGGCACAATCCGATTAAATGTTTAAATCCGATAATCCAAGATTCCGATAAAAGAGTTAGGGCCAAATCCGATAAACATGAAATCCGGTAAAGGCACAATCCGATAAAGGTACAATCCGATAAAGAGTTAGGGCCAAATCCGAGTAACTTCTATCGGATTCCGATACTTCTATCGGATTCCGAGTCATTCAACCACAAATCCGACAGAATCATAACTTCATGCATAAATCTATTTCTAACTCAAATCTTACTGATTTCATGCATACAAGTTATATATGTTTCCAGAAATCATTCTAAACATTAATGAACATATTATATCATCAAAATCTAACATACATTCCTCCTATGATCATCAAATCATCAAAACAATCGGTATTCATATATATATATATATATATATATATATATATATATATATATATATATATATATATATATCAAACCCGAATGCATATAACATATAACATATAAATCCAGAATTCTAACCTTATGATGATGATTCTCAGTTAACAACTTAAGCATGCAAGATTAAAGAAACCAAATGTTGAATGTTCTTTCTTTCTTCCTTCTTCTCGGCCGAGAGCAACCCAAAGAAAACACACACAAACACACTTTGTCCAAAGTTGCAAGTAATGAAGTATGGAGTGTGGGTTGAAGCTTAAACCCATAATTCGGCCATACCCCCCCCCCCCCCCCCCCAACAGCCCAAATATAATATTATTATTATTATATTTCCCAAATAATAACACAATACTTGTCAATAACACATAATCATAAATAATTCACATAAACCAATTAAATCTCAAAATTAATTAATTAATTACCTTAATTAATCTAGGCCGTCAAAGAGGGTGTTACAGAAACAATAACACCATTTTCTAACAAACAATATCATTTCATAAAAGATTAAATTTTAACCGTTAATTCATTTCATTCTTAAATTTTGATTTTGACTTTCTAGATTCAAAGTAATGTGACTAACCAATACAAGATATATTAAAGAGTTACTAATTAATAGTCTTTTAAATAGTCCTTTAAATGAGAATTTGTCACACAATTGGTCCTTTACTCAAACGGCAGTTAAATTTGACTTTTAGTCCAGGGGTAATTTCGTCTTTTTACAAGGAAAGGACCAATTTTGTAATTAAATCTTGATTTATAATTTTTTTACCATTTTTAATTACTAATTAATTTATAATTAATTATTTGATTTAGAGTTAATTACAAATTAATTAATGTGTTCATCATCAACCCCACTCAAAGACCACCATCTACCACCCAAACACCACCACCATCCACCATCCACCACCCAACCACCACCGTAACCATCATGAATCCAAAATTGGAAGCACTAAATCGTTTAATCCAAATCCCAAAATCACGAACACAGATCTGAACATATCCAAGGATCATAAACCCATATTATTTAAAATCCCAAATAGTTTACATCCAAATCCTAAAATCCCAAAATCAAGTACTGTAGAAAGAAAATGAAGAACAAGAAAAGAAGTACACCACGAAAGCAAGTGAAGAACAAGATCTAGTACACCACGAAAGCAAGTGAAGAACAAGATCTAGTACACCACGAAAGCAAGTGAAAAATCAAGATCTGAAAACCGCTGGCTGCAAAACCTTAGATCTGAAAACCAGATCTGAAAATCGCTAGCTGCAAAACCCTAGATCTGAAAACCAGATCTGAAAATCAGAGAACACCATTGAACAACAAAACCTTCACCTGGTGTTGATGCGGCAGTGAAGGGTTGATGGTGGTGTGCGACGGTAGGTGGCAGCGGTTTTGTTCATCGGCGGCGAAGAGGGAGTTGAGGAAAACGAAACAATGGAAGCTGGAAGTCCTCGACGGCGGTTCTGTTCACCATAGGTGGTGATGATGGTTAATGGCTGTGGTGTTGTTGGTGGTGGTGGCGGATGGCGGTGGCATGGATGGTGGTTGAGTCTATGAGGTGACCGAGTAGGAGAGATGAAGAGTGAGTGTGTGTCAGTGTTTGTAGTGAGAGAGAGAGAGAGAGAAAATTAATTAAATACAAAAACCTTAAAATAAAAAAAGATTAATAATTATACAAAAAATGCTCTAAAAAGGACGTGTTTGGTTACAAGCATAACAAAGAAAAAGATGAAACTACCCCTGAACTAACAGTCAAAATTAACGTTTTTAGAGTAAAGGACCAATGGTGTGACTAATTCTCATTTAAAGGATTATTTATGCAACAAAATTCCTTAAAGGACCAAACGTGTAATATGGCATAATCTAAAAGGACAAATTTTGTAATTAACTCTATATTAAATACCCAATCAATTCTAATACAAGATAAGATAGTGAGCTACAAGATAAATAAAGTATTACTAAAATTTAAAACAAAATTAATAATTTATATTATACATAGGATTTAGTTTATATTTTTAATATATATATCGTCGAGTAATATTTAGTATTTAATAAAATTAAATTTCAACCTTGAGTTTTAATTAACATTTCAATCTAATTATAACTTTGAGTATCGTAATTATTTAACATCTAGTTATTTGATTTAAATCATAATTACTATAGATAATTTCATATATGTCCTTATTAAACTTTAAAATATTGTATTTCCATCCTATTTTTATATATCATATTTACTCTTATAAACTTTTAAAATATCAAATTTATTCAAATTCTTAGTTTTATTATTTTAAATATTTTATAGTCATTTTAAACTTTTTTTAAGTGTAACAAATAAATTTTCGCCTTATTGCTTATGATTGTAACGTTAATAATCGTTGACTTGTACAAAATATAAAATCACATCTTTTCGTATTATGATACCATGTTTTTATCATTATGTCTGCTTTCTTGCGTCGACACTCCCCCCCCCCCGGTCCATTCCTTTGAGTTTCGGTCTTGCGACCATAGTTGGTTTTGGTATTGACGTCTTTTGTCACCGTTTTTTAAACTCTGAACTCTTCCCTGCCTTATAATTATTTAACAATTTTATTAATGTTTAAAAATTATTATTTTTAAACCAATCCGTGTATCACACTAGTATTTAATCTAGTATTATTATATTATACTATATTATATTACAATAATATTCAGAATTCTTTGAAAACTTACAACAGTTTCTTGATTATAATATGATACCCATATATATCTTATAAAAACCATTAAAGATTTTTAATTTACATAACACACAATTTATGTTTAAGGTGCAACGGAGAGTCATCTTCCACACGAGCCCGATAATATACAAAAGTAATAATTCAATGGCAAAAAAAAAAAAAAAAAACAAATGTCACCTTTCGCTTTTAGACCATTAGCATCCATCACATGTTTCACATACATTTTTTGTCTGCCACATCATTCTCCCACCATTTCCCCATCCCATCACACAAACCCCTGCATCCATCACATCTCCTCACATACTTTAAAAATAAAAAAGAAATGCATTACTCACCTTCGTGACCATGGTCGCCGCTGTGAGCGTGAGCGAGCCATCACTAGCTTCAGTGATGGTGGTCGCGCACGTGGCCAGGTCTCACAAGCTCCTTCTCGTGGTGGATGCGGCCGGCCTTAAAGCATTTGGATCTTATTTTAAACTAAGTATATTAGTCCATGCTTCATGGTGAGGTTTCAAAATATATATTTAAAAACGTATTTTTTTAAATAGGTTAACTAATAAAAGAAAAAGTTCTAATCGTCCATGATTTTATTTGCATATCAATTTAAATGATAAGAAAATAAAAACGTAAGATATATGTAATGTAGTTGTTTGTGTAATTATATTAACTTTTGTTATTTGATTTTATATTTATAACTATATGTTTCTATATTAAAAAATCAATTTAAAAAAATATATTATAAGTCGTTGTAATTTTTAATATATCTATATTAAAAATCATTGACTTACAGTTTATAATACAAATTTTATAGTCTACATAATTACAAATAGTGTAGAAAAGTCCCGTAAAAAAAGTTATTCAAAGAATTTTTAATCTTGTTGTAGAAAAATAAAAATAAAATAAAATAAAATGGTGCGAGCTAGATTATAAAGAGGGTGACCAAATATTAAACAATAGTATTATAAAAATAAATACTAATTAAATAATTTATTTGACAGTATACAACTAAGACGATATATAACAAGTAATAATTTATATTAATAGCAATGATATAACAAAATAAAAAACAAATTAGAAAATTACGCGTAAGAAAATCAAAATAAATACAAAGTAACCAAGCCAGGATTTGAACCGAGGCTTCTAGCACCACAAGCAACGTCCTTACCGGTTCTTCTAAAGCAGTCTTGGTAACTTTTTACAGATGCTTACTTACATAAGCTGTATATGTTGAATGTATAAAACGCCAAAAAATTAAAAGTTCCTAGTAATTATATAGTATTCTAATGGCCTCGACACCATTGACGACCACCATATAGTATTCTAAAAATAATTTAAATAGTTAATTTAAATAACTGTTTTCATAATCATCTTAAAATTAATATAAATTATTATATTATCTGTGTATTATACTATCAATTGGGTAACTAAGATGGAAAATTCTCATGATAATTTGAAAAGTATTTTGGTAATTTGATGTCATATCATGAGAATTTCATTATCTTATGATATTTTGCCAAAAATGGAATGCATGTGACATGAGGTGTTATACAATGCAAATACTCAATTTTGTGTATAGATATTAAAAAATATATTTAAAAGCTAATGATTTTTAACAATATTTTGTTTATGATAATAAAGTTCTAGGTTTTTATTTCTTTCCCTCACACATGTAAGGGCTATTAAATGTTTGTGTAAAATCAATTTTATGTTTAACGAATATAGTAATTTTCAAAAGTAATTCATTAATTAACAACCAAATTTATTACACCAATTACTAATATTATTTTATGAAATAAACACTCATAAGTATTTAGTAGTCTTGAGAGTGTATGTTGTAACATTGTTCTTACTATCACTATTTCAAACACGCGCGGAAGCTTAATTTAACAAAATATAATATAATATATATTTGATCAAACACAACTAAACAAGTTTGCTTTACAAATCATTTACAGTGTTACTACAAAACAGGCTCTTTCCAAAATCATCAGATACCAGAGTTAGATCAGTCCCAAAATTCCAGTTTAGCTCTTTAATCCATCTACCTGGATTCTCCTGAAAAGAAATCAACAGTGGGGAATTATCACAAAGCTAAGTGAGAGAATAGATACCACAAACATACAAGGCATCAAGCCCAAACCAACAATGCTCAAACAAACAAGAGAACCGGCGGTGTTGCAACACCTACAACCAAATGCCGGCCAAAGCATAGGTTTACCGATAGCCAAGTTACAACAGACAACAATAATAGTACTTCTTGATTACAACAAATGCTTATCAAGATAAATACTAATACTGTATATCTCTAAACATAGGCCCAGCTGAATAACAACCGCCAAGCTGATCTCACAATAACATCATGTATATATACAGAAAAGAGCAACAATCAGGTGATATATCTTATACATCCAAGATATATATCCACTCACCGATATCTTCAATGCTCAGGGAAACTCAGTTCTTTTCTACTACTGAGTCTTGCTACCACCTGAACAAATAATCAACAATCAGTATTTGCTTAATGAACAAACAATAAGCAAAATACTAAAATCAAACATATATGTACATATAAATCCACAAGTACATATCAATTCGTGCGTATGCAACAATACACCATAATTCACGATTACCCTTTACTTACTGTAATCCTGTGAATTCATCCAACTCCTTAGCTTAGGCACTTCATACAACCTTCCATAAGCAAAGGCTACAAGTTCATGTTTATCTTTATTTCATCAATGAGTTTGATATTTCAATATAATCCTCATATGAATCGAATGTGATCCCCTCTGTGAATCGCGTGCGATTTCCACTGTAAATCGAATGCAAACCAAACATCCTTTGTGAATCGCATGCGATTGATTCATGCGAATCGCATGCGATCAACACTAGCATTTACATGCGATTCAAACACTTAGTCAAACCCAATGAAATCCAATCCAATACGATTCACTTCCAGCTTTAATGAAATGTATTATTACCTTTCCATTCAATCAAATGCAACTCATTCGAATTAAATCTTTCCACTGTGAATCGCATGCAATTCAATCCATGCGGATTGCATGCGATTGCATGCGATTGGTTCATATCATTCGCATGCGACTGACTCTGTATATTTCCATGCGATTGAAATACCAATAACTTTCTAAGTCAAATCCACTATGATTCAATCGAATATGAATTAAATCCAATACGATTCAGACCATATGCGATCCAAAGAGTTAAGGAAATTACATCCAATTCCATCCAATGCGATTCGACTTAATCGAATGCGATTCAAGGTTATTCATTCCACTATTATTCGCATGCAATTAACATCAAGTATAGTTCAAATTCCATACGATCCAAATCCAGCAAAGGCTCTAAATATATATGTTCTATGTGATCATATCCATAACAGTCCATGCGATTAAACCAATAAAACTGGAATTCCGATTATTTCATTCTTTTTATCCAAACTTCCATTTTCAATCCAGATTTATACCATTTCTATCATGCATGTTCTAAAATCATTTAAAACACAGAAATGGCATAAACATATTCATTCTAACATGGATTCTTCTACATGCATCCTATGTTCAACAGGTTCTCATCAAAGTAGCATGCAATACAAAGAATCGATTTAAACAAAAATTTAATCATGCGAGGATCATAAGATCTAACCTTGTGATGCTTGATTAATAATCTCTAAACTCAAACGAGTTCTTGAAGAACAATCGGTTCTTCTTTGTTCTTCTACTTCCGAGAGTAAACACACACAACACACACAAACACTCTCAACTTTTGCATGCAAGAATGAGAGTGTTGGATACTCTCATTCGGTTATCACACACACAAATGAGGTTAGTGGCACACCTAGAGACTAGGGTGATGACTAGCCATCCTTCTCTCGGCCACCTAAACCCCCCACCGCCCCACTAATAATTTATTAATATTAAATCAATTGCTTAACACAAAAACAATTAAACACATAGTTAAATTAATTATTTTATATATTTAATTAATCAACAAATTAATTAAAGGTAATCCTACTTAATTACCTTGATTAATCTAGGCCGGTAAGGAGGGTGTTACAAATCTTCCCCCCTTAAGAAGATTCCGTCCTCGGAATCTGATCGCGCTCAAACAAAGTTGGGTAACGACTCCTCATGTCATTTTCTGTTTCCCAAGTCAGGTCTGATCCTAAACTGTGTTTCCACTTTACCAAAACCATCGGTATCTGTTTGTTTCTCAACTTGGTTACTTTACGATCCAACAACTCAACAGGTTCCTCAATCAACCTCTTGTTATAATCCACACGCAGATCCTGAATTGGTAATACCTGAGTCTGATCTTCCACATTACACTTTCTCAGATAGCAGATATTAAACGTATCATGAATCCCAGCTAACTCATCAGGAAGATCCAAAACCACAGTCTGATCATTTACAACCTTTCTGATTCTGAACGGACCAATATATCTAGGAGCTAACTTTCCACGCTTCCCAAAGCGTATCACGCCCTTCCACGGAGAAACTTTCAAATAAACTCGTTCTCCCTCAACAAAAGTCATTGGTCGACGACGCGGATCAGCGTACATCTTTTGTCGATCCCTTGCAGCTTTTAACTTTTCTCGAGCTACTGCAACTTTATCTGCTGTTATCTGTACAATGTCTGGTCCGGCAAACTGCTTTTCTCCTGCCTCTAACCAACAAGTAGGAGTTCTGCACGGTAGTCCATACAACATCTCATACGGCGGCATCCCGATGCTGGAGTGATAAGAATTGTTGTAAGCAAACTCAACCAGTGGTAGATGCGAATCCCAAGAACCTCCAAACTCTAACACACATGCCCGCAACATGTCTTCTAAAGTTTGAATCGTTCTTTCTGATTGGCCATCTGTCTGGGGATGGTAAGCTGTACTCAAATGAACTCTTGATCCCAATTCTTGCTGCAGTTTATTCCAGAAATTTGACACAAACCTCGAATCTCGATCTGATACAATCGACAAAGGCACTCCGTGTCTAGAAACAATTTCATCAATATACAATTTGGCTAACTTACCCAAATTTGCAGTTTCCGCAGTTGCCAGAAAATGTGCGCTCTTGGTCAATCTATCAACGATAACCCAAATCATATCATTACCTTTCTGAGTCCTCGGAAGCTTTGTTACAAAATCCATTGTGATGTGATCCCATTTCCATTCAGGTATTTTTAACTGAGTCAAAGTTCCATACGGCTTCTGATGTTCGGTTTTCACTTGTGAACATATGTGACACAATCCTACAAAACGTGCAACATCAACCTTCATAGTAGGCCACCAATAGAAAGCTTTCAAACTGTGATACATTTTGGTGCTACCCGGGTGAACAGACATTTTAGACTTGTGTGCTTCATTCAAAATCAAATCCCGCAAATTACCAAACTTCGGCACCCAAACACGGTTCTGATACATCCTTAATCCACGAGAATCAGTAGTCAACTCATGCTGTCTCTTAACCATCAATTCATCTTTCAAATTCTCGGTATTTAGTGCTTCCAACTGAGCAGTCATCAATTGATCAATCAAATCTGACTTAATTTCCAATCTCAAAAACTTTATTGTTTCTGCAGAACCTTTCCGACTAAGTGCATCAGCTACTACGTTAGCTTTCCCGGGATGATACTGGATATCACAGTCGTAATCTTTAATCAACTCTAACCATCGACGCTGTCTCATATTCAATTCCTTCTATGTAAATACATACTGCAGACTCTTGTGATCAGTGCAAATCGTGCACTTTGTACCATACAGATAATGCCTCCATAGCTTCAAGGCAAAAACCACTGCTGCTAACTCCAAATCATGAGTAGGATAGTTCTTCTCATTGGGTTTTAACTGTCTGGAAGCATAAGCTATAACTTTACCTCTCTGCATCAGTACACATCCTAACCCAGCATGTGAAGCATCACAGTAAACCACAAAATCTTCAGATCCTTCTGGTAACGCAAGAACAGGAGCCTGACACAGAAGTTGCTTCAAAATCTGGAAAGCAGTCTCCTGAGCCTCACTCCACTGAAACTGAACATCTTTTCTGGTTAGTTTAGTCAATGGACCAGCAAGCTTCGAAAAGTCTTTTATGAACCTCCTGTAATAACCTGCCAAACCAAGAAAACTCTTGATCTCTGTCGGTGTCTTAGGAGCATCCCAATTCATTACAGCCTCTATCTTTGATGGATCCACTTTTACTCCGTCTTCACAAATCACATGACCCAGAAATTTAACTTCACGTAACCAAAATTCGTACTTAGACAACTTGGCATACAGCTTATGTTGCTTGAGAATCTCCAAAACTTGACGCAGATGCTGATCATGTTCATTCTCCGATTTAGAATACACCAAGATATCATCTATAAACACAATAACAAATTTATCCAGAAAAGGTCGGCAAACCCGATTCATCAGATCCATAAACACTGCTGGAGCGTTAGTCAGACCGAACGGAATTACAAGAAACTCATAGTGACCATACCGTGTACGAAAAGCTGTCTTTGGTATATCCTCTTCAGCTACCCTTACTTGATGATAACCCGACCTCAAATCAATCTTCGAGAAGTACGAAGCTCCCTGAAGTTGATCAAACAAATCATCTATCCTTGGCAATGGATACTTATTCTTGACAGTTCTCTTATTCAGATCTCTATAATCAATGCACATACGCATAGTCCCGTCTTTCTTTTTCACAAACAATACTGGTGCACCCTAAGGCGAAGAGCTTGGACGAATAAACCCCTTGTCTAACAGTTCCTGTATCTGAGTCATCATTTCTCTGATTTCTGAAGGAGCTAATCGATATGGAGCTTTCGCAATCGGTGTACTACCAGGTATCAGATCAATCTTATATTCGACATCTCGAACAGGTGGCAACCCTGGCAGATCATCGGGAAATACTTCCGGGTACTCCGAAACAACACGAACATCAAGAACAGGCCGCTTTTCCTTCTTCACATCAATAGCATAAGCTAGATACGACGCACACCCTTTGGCTAAAGATTTTCTAGCCTTCATGTACGAGATTATCGGAAAAGAAGACGAAGATCTATCCCCACGAGCCACGACATGCGACCCGTCAACCAAAGGAATAGTGATCAATTTCTTATGACACTGAATACTAGCCTTATGAAGACTCAACCAATCCATGCCTAATACTAAATCAAAACCAGGTATAGGCATCACCAAACATTCTACAGGAAAACTATTACCGTCAATACTCAACTGAACTCCAGTCACAGAAGCAGTCACAGGTACTACACTACCGTCAGCTACTTCTACTTCTAAAGGAGTAATATTAACAGAAACAGGTAATTTCAACTTTTCACATAGAGTCATAGAAATAAATGACCTATTTGCACCAGAATCAAACAAAACACGTGCAGGCAAAAAGTTAACCATAAACATACCGGTTATCACATCGCCACTGCCAGTAGCCTCCTTGGCAGTCATCTTAAAAGCTCTACCTTCAGCAGAAGGTACATTCTTTCGCTTCTGACCTGCAGAAGACGATCCCCCGGTGATATTTACCCCTGCCCCAGTCCCCGCAGTCTTCAGCTTAGGACACGTAACAGCCCTGTGCCCCTCTTCTTTACAATTCCAGCAGACAAAGGTGTTGAACTTACATGCACCGATTTCATGACCTGTTTCACCACACCTCAAACATCTCCGTGTTTGCGGTGTACACTGCCCCGTGTGACGAGCCTTGCAACTATGGCACCACGGCTTATTATGAGGAAACCCTGATCCCTTTGGTCTCTGATCTGACTTTCCGTGATGACTCTGCCCTTTGCCCTTACCTTGATTCCCACTGGAGCCTCCACCAAACTTGTTAAACGACCCTCTGTTCATCTTCTCACGGTCCTGAACATCTGATTCTGCAGATCTGGCTAGAGTAAACGCCTGAACAAGTGAAGTTGCCATACGGGTGTTACCCCGATATTCAGGCAATAAAGCCTTCACGAAATGTTGTATTTGTGAATGCTCACTGGGTACCCACTGTCTTGCAAACATCAAAGTCTCCTGAAATTTTGTAATCAACTCCTCAACAGACATCTTATCTGTCTGTGCAAGATCCAGAAATTCCCTCTGAATTTTCTCCATATTAAAAGCGTTGCAAAATTGCCACAGAACTTCTCCTCAAATTGTTCCCAGGTGATAGCATTCACAATCTCTCTCGGTAAATGTGCAGTCAACGAATCCCACCAAGTTAAAGCCTGATCCTTGAAACGTCTAGTTGCGAACTTGACCCAATCTGACTTCTCACAATTACTTGCCTCCAAAGTCTTCACTGTCTCTTTCAACCAGTTTAATGTAACATTCGGGTTCGAACTTCCCGAATATTCAGGTGCTCCGCACGCCACGAAATCCTTATACTGACATTTGTTCCTATTCTCTTGTTGAGGAAACCACGGAATAAAAACATTTTGCGGTTGGGGTTGGCTTGACACTCCCTGAGGTATCTGGAAAAATGGCAAAGATCCATATGGGGTCGACATCGTGCTCACAGGTGCAGTAGTATATACAGGGGGTGGTATCGGTTGAGTAACAAGGGCTGTTACTGATGGCATCTGTACAGTGGTGGTTGGTTGGGAAGATTGGGTTTGGTTTAACTGTTGCTCCAGTTCAACTGTAACACATAATCGGGGTTGTCTGACTCCCCATGATGAGAAGTACCTGCTCCGTGCTGTTCATTCACAGCAGTAGATGAAACATTGTTATGCTGTCTCCTTGGGGACTGTGGGGTAAATACCGGGATCTCGTTGTTATCAGCCATAATCTATTCTACACAACATCTCACCAGTTGTCAGATTACAATTTGTTAGTACCAACATCAAATTCTCTATAACTACTCTACTAATTACCCACCCTGGAATATTGGACTGATCAGAGCCTCGGTTCAAGTATTGCACAACTACAGTGCAAAACCTCAAACCTGGCTCTGATACCAAATTTGTAACACTGTTCTTACTATCACTATTTCAAACACGCGCGGAAGCTTAATTTAACAAAATATAATATAATATATATTTGATCAAACACAACTAAACAAGTTTGCTTTACAAATCATTTACAGTGTTACTACAAAACAGGCTCTTTCCAAAATCATCAGATATCAGAGTTAGATCAGTCCCAAAATTCCAGTTTAGCTCTTTAATCCATCTACCTGGATTCTCCTGAAAAGAAATCAACAGTGGGGAATTAGCACAAAGCTAAGTGAGAGAATAGATACAACAAACATACAAGGCATCAAGCCCAAACCAACAATGCTCAAACAAACAAGAGAACCGGTGGTGTTGCAACACCTACAACCAAATGCCGGCCAAAGCATAGGTTTACCGATAGCCAAGTTACAACAGACAACAATAATAGTACTTCTTGATTACAACAAATGCTTATCAAGATAAATACTAATACTGTATATCTCTAAACATAGGCCCAGCTGAATAACAACCGCCAAGCTGATCTCACAACAACATCATGTATATATACAGAAAAGAGCAACAATCAGGTGATATATCTTATACATCCAAGATATATATCCACTCACCGATATCTTCAATGCTCAGGGAAACTCAGTTCTTTTCTACTACTGAGTCTTGCTACCACTTGAACAAATAATCAACAATCAGTATTTGCTTAATGAACAAACAATAAGCAAAATACTAAAATCAAACATATATGTACATATAAATCCACAAGTACATATCAATTCGTGCGTATGCAACAATACACCATAATTCACGATTACCCTTTACTTACTGTAATCCTGTGAATTCATCCAACTCCTTAGCTTAGGCACTTCATACAACCTTCCATAAGCAAAGGCTACAAGTTCATGTTTATCTTTATTTCATCAATGAGTTTGATATTTCAATATAATCCTCATATGAATCGAATGTGATCCCCTCTGTGAATCGCGTGCGATTTCCACTGTAAATCGAATGCAAACCAAACATCCTTTGTGAATCGCATGCGATTGATTCATGCGAATCGCATGCGATCAACACTAGCATTTACATGCGATTCAAACACTTAGTCAAACCCAATGAAATCCAATCCAATACGATTCACTTCCAGCTTTAATGAAATGTATTATTACCTTTCCATTCAATCAAATGCAACTCATTCGAATTAAATCTTTCCACTGTGAATCGCATGCAATTCAATCCATGCGGATTGCATGCGATTGCATGCGATTGGTTCATATCATTCGCATGCGACTGACTCTGTATATTTCCATGCGATTGAAATACCAATAACTTTCTAAGTCAAATCCACTATGATTCAATCGAATATGAATTAAATCCAATACGATTCAGACCATATGCGATCCAAAGAGTTAAGGAAATTACATCCAATTCCATCTAATGCGATTCGACTTAATCGAATGCGATTCAAGGTTATTCATTCCACTATTATTCGCATGCAATTAACATCAAGTATAGTTCAAATTCCATACGATCCAAATCCAGCAAAGGCTCTAAATATATATGTTCTATGTGATCATATCCATAACAGTCCATGCGATTAAACCAATAAAACTGGAATTCCGATTATTTCATTCTTTTTATCCAAACTTCCATTTTCAATCTAGATTTATACCATTTCTATCATGCATGTTCTAAAATCATTTAAAACACAGAAATGGCATAAACATATTCATTCTAACATGGATTCTTCTACATGCATCCTATGTTCAACAGGTTCTCATCAAAGTAGCATGCAATACAAAGAATCGATTTAAACAACAATTTAATCATGCGAGGATCATAAGATCTAACCTTGTGATGCTTGATTAATAATCTCTAAACTCAAACGAGTTCTTGAAGAACAATCGGTTCTTCTTTGTTCTTCTACTTCCGAGAGTAAACACACACAACACACACAAACACTCTCAACTTTTGCATGCAAGAATGAGAGTGTTGGATACTCTCATTCGGTTATCACACACACAAATGAGGTTAGTGGCACACCTAGAGACTAGGGTGATGACTAGCCATCCTTCTCTCGGCCACCTAAACCCCCCACCGCCCAACTAATAATTTATTAATATTAAATCAATTGCTTAACACAAAAACAATTAAACACATAGTTAAATTAATTATTTTATATATTTAATTAATCAACAAATTAATTAAAGGTAATCCTACTTAATTACCTTGATTAATCTAGGCCGGTAAGGAGGGTGTTACATATGTGTACGCGCGCGCACACACACACACACTCTCTCTCTCTCATACATATATATGGGAGTGATGTGACGGTTTAAACGAGAACCGATTTTTTTACGAGAATTGTGAGAAACAATCTTAGCCGTTGATTTTGATAAGTAGAATTCATGGATGTAAAGCGTGGGGGATCAAGTGTAGCAGGGTGCATGTGATGAATTCATGGGTGGGTGATAACATTGAAGAAGGGGGAATTGAACGGTTCAGATTGATTCTCGCAGTTCTCGTACGAAAATAAGTTCTCGTTTGAACGGCGAGAACCAATCTTAGATCTTGATTACAATTAATCAATAACTAAGATTTTGTGGCGGCTCATCAATGATGCATTAATGAGGGTTATTTCGGGAAAATCAAGCCTCGTAAATTAATGACGGCTCATTCAGACGCAATTCACGGTTGGGTAAGTGTAGAAGTTACCAAAATGCCCCTATTAATGAGTCATCATTGACGTTAAAAACAATTTTCATAGGAAAAACAGTTTTTATACGAAAAACAGTTCTCGTTTAAACATTTGCCTATATATATATATGTGACTGGTGATGACCGGATATAGAGGAGAGAGAAAAAGAGAAGTGGTGGTGGTGGTGGTAGATTGCGGTAGTGAAAGTGGTTGTTGTTGGTGGTGGATATTGATGGCCGCATAGTCGTAACTCGGTTGGTGGGAGTACCCAGAGGGTGTGGTGGTGGTTGTGGATGTTATGTGTGTGTATAGCGGCTAGGGTTTCTTCGGTGGGGTTTTCCAGCGGTGGCTGTGGCGGGTGGCGGTGTTAATCGAGAGTGACAGGGAGAGAGTGAAGAATGAGAGAGAGGGGGGAAAGTGAAGGGCTAGAGAGGGGGATACTGAAGAGAGAGAGAGAGGGGGGGGGGGAATATATATTAATTATTTAAAAAAGATTAAATATTATTTAAATTAATAAAATTCTAGAAAAGTGATAAAAAGACCAATCTACCCTTTACTTAACAGAGTTGACTAACGGTCAACTTTAGAAAGGACCAAACTTGCTGTGAAATGATTTATAAATGATTGTTTCTACCACTTTTAAAGTTAAAGGACGAAAACGACCAAAATAACTAAGTTAAATGACCATTTGACCAATTAACTCTCAACCAAATGGTAGAATAACACACACCTTAACAAGCTTTTTTGAACTAACGAGAAGGTAGCTTAAAAGTTGGCTGGCTTATAATATATATTCTAGAGATGAACTCAGAGGGGTACCTAAGTTCCATCAAACCCAATTTTTTCTCCAAAATTTTAAAACTACGTACTTGACTATCAGAGAAGCAGTGAAAGATATCTTCAATCGACAGAGAACAAAACGGAAAATAAGAAGATAAATGAATCCAATAAAATCGTGTAGCTCCGCCATTACCACCACCACCACCACTCGCCACAAACACCTATTGTTATTGTTCCCATCACACCTATCATTACCGTCGCCTTACCACGTACTACATATGTCACCCACCTTCACCGCCTCCACCATGCACCACTTCCGTTTCCTCAAACAACACTATTGGCCTGTTCTCGAGTTTTTTTACGAAGGGAAGGAAAGGAGTGGGAAGGAAGGAAAGAAAGGAAATGGAAGGATACAAAAACTCCCCCTCCCAATCATCCTAAAAGTGGGAGAGAAGTTTTTACACATAAAAATGGAGAAATTGCCCCTCCTAATCCCTCCTAACCACTTTCCTTCCACTCCTAAAAAAATCTCAAGAACATAATTTCTCCTTCCAATCCCTCACAGCCCTTTCCTTCCCCTCCTTAAAATAACTCGAGAACAGGCCATATGGGAGTGGACGGTGTTGGCGATGGCGTTGATGGTTGAAGTGAGTGGGGTGGCAATGATGGGAGTGATCGATGGTGGTGGCGACGACAACGGTGGTAGTGGGTAGCTAGTAACGGGGTGGTGGTTGATGGAGCGGTGGAGGTGGAGGTGGGGATGAGATGGGAGTGTCAGATGGTGATAGATTTTGATATTAGATTAATAAATAATATTAAATTATAAAGATGCATACTTTTATAATTTTACTAGAAGGGCCGTATTACTTATGTATTGGCTGAAGCCCATAAGAGAAGTTGCATTAAATAGGTTAAAAATTGGTTTTGTCACAAGATGAGGACAAGTCATTCATGAAATGGTTGAAACAATGGTCTCTATTCATGCCCTGATCTTGATGATGCTTTTACACCATATGCATACATTTTTCAGATTTTAAGAATTTGTGGATGATATATATTAAATGGACGGCTAAGAAAATGAAAATAAAAATAAAAATTATATTAATTGGGAGTATGAAAAGGAGCAAAGAAGCATGAAGAAAAAGGAGATGGAACCTTACAGTACATTGCCATGTCAGCAAGTCACAAGGAGGGAGGGAATCATTATTCAAACTTCTCGTGATCCTTCACGAGATGAGATTTTGGTTCTTTAATTCATATATAGTCTCTCTCATCTCATAGTATATAACTCGATATAAACAAGTAACGAACGTTGTTTAAGTGTAAACAAGTGGTCCATGCTAGACGTACGCACCTCAACCTCAACCTCATCCTCATCCATCCCACGTTTCACTTTTTAAAATATCAACCTTTCCATGTGATGTAGTCAAAACTCCTATATCAGTATTTGAATATTTCCATTTTCTACCACACCAAAAATATTATTATTTTATTTTATTAAAAGTTATTATATACTTTACACCATATGTTATAGTTTTATACTACCTTTCCCCCTCATCTTTCACGTTATGTAACACCTACTCTTGAGTTTTTTTTTTCTCTTTCTCAATAGAATGTGAAATAAAAAAAATGAACGGAAAAAAAACTGTGAATAATTATTCCATTTTTGAATTAGAAAAAAGACAACCAAAGAAAGAGTCTTTTTCTTCTAATCATTTCATTTTTTAAAGAAAACGCTTATAAAAATAATCTCTCTTTTAACACACCGATTTAAATATTTTCTTTCATTCCTCTCAAAAAATTACTTGAGATCGAGCACAATGTAAAAGTTGTAGGAGTTATAACACTTTGTCACACCGTCATATAATTTTTTAATCTCACATTTTAATCCTATAGCATCATTATTTCTCCACCTACACCAAAATCCGGTCCCACATATAACCTACAAAAGTACAAATCAACTAAAAAGTAAAAACTATATTAAAAATTAAAAAAGAGAGGATAGATTGGTGAGACCCACCTTGTACAAACACATAATATGGTATTTGGTTATATACGAAAAGTTCTATATTCTATTTGTATATATATTTCTATTTATCCTTCTCATTACAAGATAAAGATACATATCAACTGTAAAATTAAAAGAGGCGATGGAAAATAAATTAGTGTTTACATATGTAATCGTTTATTGCGTAAAAGAAAAAAGCATATTTCCCTCGTGTGTTATTTTCCTCTTATTACCACCCATCACACATTCACACCAAGTAGGAATGACACCTATTTATTCCCCCTCTCATTCCTACGTCTCTAACCGGAAAGTGATGGAAAGGAAAATAAGCATGTAAGCTTGTGTCATTGAGTTTTTCAAAAGAGGAGATAGAAAGAAAAATGAGAAGAATGGAGTGGTATTTTATTCAAAATGCGTCCTGTAAGATTAATCTAATCTCCGCACTAAGCCCTCCCTTTGACACTCTTTTATTTCTTTCAGCTTTCTTTTTATCTTAATTCTAATCTCCATTTCTGTTGCTTCTTATTCCACCGCCACAAATTGAACAAAAGTCGTCGACTTCTTTCATGGGCTTTTAATAACGATGATAATAAGGATTCAAATGAATCCTAATTTTTAGGATAAGATTGTGTATATCCTGTAAATTTGGAAATCTGTTGTATTTAGTTCCTATATATATTCTTGATCAATATACGTCTCTCATCATTGAGAGTTTCATAAAACCCTTATATGGTATCAGCCTAATCTTCCTGGCCGCCCTCTTCCCTTCTTCTTCCTCATGGCTGGCGACTCATCTGATGCCCCTCTCCCTCTCTCTACTGTGCTGCATATGATCCCCATAAAATTATCTTCTACAAACTACATTCTATGGCACAAACAGATGGTTCCCCTCCTTGCATATCAACATCTTACTGTTTTATGTTGATGGGACTATTCCCAAACCATCTGCTACCATTACCACCGGTGAAATTTCCTCACCTAATCCTGCCTATACCGCTTGGATTGCTGCTGATCAGCGCGCTCTCATTCTTCTCCAATCGTCCTTAACAGAAGAAGCCATGGCTGAAACTATTGGTCATACTTCTTCTCATGATGTCTGGAAAGCGCTTGCAGATATTTATCAACATGATTCTATGGAACGTACTCACACTCTTCGTGATTCGCTGCGTCATCTCAAGAAAGGTTCTTCTTCTGTCTCTGAATATTCTCGCAGATTTAAAGGCATATGTGATCAACTTCAGGCTCTTGGTCACCCAGTCTCGGAAGAGGACAAATCCCATTGGTTTCTTTGCGGTCTTGGTTCACCTTTTGAAACTTTTTCCACAACACAACGCCTCCTTGAACACAAAACCAGATTTCGTGATCTTCTCTCTCAAGCTGAGAGTCACGAGATGTTTCTGCAATCTATTACCGAGTCTGCTGCTGCTCCTGTTGCCTTTCATACTACTACTTCTCGTGGTTCTTACGATTCCTCTCACAGGGGACGTGGATCCCGTGGTCGTGGCTCTTCCAACAGGGGTCGTGGTCGTGGATATAGGCGCCCTCCCCATTGTCAACTTTGCCGCAAAGAGGATCATTATGCAAATCAATGCCCCGATTTCAATTATGTTGCTCGCAATCCTTCTCATCTTGATGCAAATCTTGCTGAGGCTTTTCAAAATCAATGCAGTACATCGGTTCCTGATTGGTTTGTTGATACGGGTGCTTCTGCTCATATGACTCCGAATACTGCAAATCTCGATACTGCATCATGTTACTCTGGTAATGATTCTGTTATATTTGGTAATGGTAATGATGCCTCTATTTCTCATGTTGGCAGATCTCGTGTTTCCCCTACTATCTCTTTACTTGATGTTTTGGTGGTTCCTACACTCACAAAGAGCCTTCTTTCAGTTAGCAAGCTTACTCACGATAATCCTGTTGATGTTTTGTTTTCTGATGATATGTTTCTTATTCATAATCGACAGTCAAGGGAACCACTAGCACGAGGAAGACGTAGAAACGGCTTATACGTTCTTGAGCAAGGAAAACATGCGTTTTTGGCAAACCTATCTTCAAAACGCCTTACAGCATCTTTTGATTTATGGCATAGTCGTTTAGGTCATGTTTCTAATGAAGTTATTTCTGTTTTGAACAATTTGGGATGTTTATCTATTAGTTCTATTTTACCAAACCCGCGCATATGTTCTTCTTGTCAGATATCTAAGAGCAAACGTTTACCTTTTGATCTTAATTTAAAACGCTCGTTGCATGTGTTGGATTTAATTCACTGTGATTTATGGGGACCTTCACCGGTTGTATCGGTTGATGGCTTTCGATTCTATGCTATTTTTATTGATGACTATTCCAGGTTTACTTGGTTTTATCCACTGAAGGCAAAATCCGATTTTCCCACGATATTTGCTACCTTTGTTGCATTTGTTCAAACCCAATTCTCTTGCAAGATTAAGGTTTTTCAATCGGATGGGGGGACTGAATTTACTAATCATCAAGTGCACTCTCTTTTATCATCCAATGGTACTCATCATCGGTTCTCATGCCCGTACACTCCTCAGCAAAACGGGCGTGCCGAACGTAAGCATCGCCACATCACTGAAACGGGTTTAGCACTTATGTTTAATGCTCATGTTCCTGCAAATTATTGGTCGCATGCTTTTAGCTCTGCTGCCCATATCATAAATCGCTTGCCTACAAAGCTTCTCGACAACAAATCCCCATATGAGCTCTTATTTTCTGCAACACCGAATTATGGTAATTTTCGTGTTTTTGGCTGCTGTGTGTATCCATATCTTCGAAATTACTCATCTCACAAGCTTGCCCCTCGAAGTGCTACATGTGTTTTTCTTGGTTATAGCACCCAATATAAGGGCTATAAATGTCTCGACTTATCTACACAGAGGGTTTACATCACTCGTCACGCTCAGTTTGACGAAACTTATTTTCCTTTTCAAGGTACTAAATCTGTGACTCCTTCGGCTGCTATTCTATTATCCACTTATTGTGATGACTATCCGATGCCTACCTCATCACACGAGTCACATTCAGCCCCCGTTTCTCATCCGTCTGCTACTTCTCCATGCACCTTATGCCCAGCTGCTGAACCCTCTCTGCTTCACACAGATCAGCCTACTCCTTCGCCACCAGCAACGCCACCAGCACCGCCACCAGCGACGCCTCCAGCAGCGCCTTCAGCAGCTCCGGCTCCTGCTGTGGGACATCCCATGCTTACCCGCAGCAAGGCAGGTATCTTCAAACCTCGCCATTTTGCGGATCTTTCACATGTAGCTAATTCTGGTCTTCATCATTCTCTATTTGCTGCCCAGGAGCCCAAAGGATTCAAAACTGCTGCCAAGGACCCAAAATGGTTTGCAGCAATGTGTGATGAGATGAAAGCTTTGAAACTCAATGCCACTTGGGAACTAGTTCCACGACCTCACAACACTAATGTTGTAGGCTCTAAATGGGTTTTTCGTACTAAATTTCTTGCAGACGGTACTGTTGATAAGTTTAAAGCACGCCTTGTTGCTCAAGGCTTTACGCAAGTTCCTGGCATGATTATTCTGTCACTTTCAGTCCCGTTGTCAAGGCATCCACAGTTCGCATTATCTTATCTCTTGCGGTTCTTAATCGATGGCACCTTCACCAATTGGAT
Organism: Pulicaria dysenterica; assembly: GCA_947179395.2. NCBI lineage: Eukaryota > Viridiplantae > Streptophyta > Magnoliopsida > Asterales > Asteraceae > Pulicaria > Pulicaria dysenterica. Next base: position 78,405,126 of record OX359293.1, on the reverse strand, counting down.
GTTAAAAACGCCTTTTTACATGGTGAATTATCCGATACTGTTTATATGGAACAACCTCCGGGATTTATTGACTCGCGCTTCCCAAATCATGTTTGTCGATTAAAGAAGGCTTTATACGGGCTCAAGCAAGCACCCCGTGCATGGTTTCAACGTTTGAGCTCCTTTCTTCTTAGTATCGGTTTTGTCTGTAGTCGCGCAGACACATCTCTGTTTGTTTTCAAGAAAGATACCGATATTCTCTATTTATTGGTATACGTTGACGACATTATCCTTACCGGGAACAATGCCAATCTCATCCGTCTCTTTATTGCTCGTCTCAATAAAGAGTTTCTTATCACTGATCTTGGCAAGCTTAACTATTTTCTTGGGCTCGAGGTCTCCTATCATGACTCTGGTCTCTTTCTATGTCAGTCAAAATATACCCATGACATTCTTGCTCGTGCTCATCTTCTGGACGCTAAGCCAGCTGCTACGCCTCTTTCCACTTCTACCTACTTCACGAGCCAAGGCACTCCCTTTCATGATCCTACTCTTTACCGTTCTCTAGTTGGAGCTCTCCAATATCTCACAATTACAAGACCTGACATTTCTTATGCGGTGAATCAAGTGAGTCAGTTTCTTCATGCTCCCATGCAAGATCATTTTCAGGCTGTCAAGAGGATCATGCGCTATGTTAAAGGAACCTTGTCCTTTGGTCTGTCTTTTTCACATGCTACGGCTCCTACACTTCTTGGTTACTCTGATGCAGATTGGGCCCGTTGCATTGAAACAAGGCGTTCCACCTACGGTTACTCCATTTTTCTTGGTGGTAACCTTGTCTCCTGGAGTGCCAAGAAACAACCTACAGTTTCTCGTTCAAGCTGTGAATCCGAGTACAGGGCCTTAGCCAACACTGCTTCTGAAATCCTCTGGGTCACTCATTTGCTCAAGGAGCTTCATGTTTTGCCCTCGGGTCGTCCTACTATATTGTGTGACAATCGCAGTGCTCTTTTCTTAAGTCAGAATCCTATCTCCCACAAGCGAGCAAAGCATATTGATATTGATTACCACTTTGTACGGGAGTTGGTTCTTTCAGGAAAGCTTCATACTCGATATGTTTCAACCCATCTGCAGCTGGCTGACATCTTTACCAAGAGTCTTCCGCGTCCTCTGTTTGAAGAATTTAGGTCCAAGCTTCGTGTTGGTCCTTCCCCTCTTCGCTTGCGGGGGGGTAATAACGATGATAATAAGGATTCAAATGAATCCTAGTTTTTAGGATAAGATTGTGTATATCCTGTAAATTTGGAAATCTGTTGTATTTAGTTCCTATATATATTCTTGATCAATATACGTCTCTCATCATTGAGAGTTTCATAAAACCCTTATAGCTTTTAATTACAGAACTTAAATTTGGTTTCAAATTTGGAGGCAGGCGGATGTGGTGAAGGCATCAATTAATGAGAATGTGAATCATGCATGTGGAGAGGTGGCGATTAGAGAGAGTATACCCTGTAATGATGCTGAGATGAGTGATGATATTGCTGCGATTGGTGTAGTTGCGACATATATATATAGGTGGAGAAAGAGAGCTGTCGACGAGAGCGATAGGGCATATATAGTCGATATTTTCTCGACAAAGGAGCAACGAGATCGAAGAGAGCTAATCGATATTTCTCAGAGTGAGAGCAGCATTGTTTGCTGCGAGTGTAGGTGGAGCCGTGGGCGGATTCGAGGAAGAGGTTGGTATATATTATAGGAAATGGCATAGTCATTATATGTTCTATCTTTGTTTTGAATATTTTGTTGCTTTTATTTTCACCAATCTTAATAGTATATATCATTATTGAGATATTAAAATTGTTAAAAAATATTCAATATAGTTCATACTTAATTTATAGTCTTGAGAAATGTTTAATATTATACTTAATCACATGTGATTGAATATTAATATTTCAGAATCATTTATATAGAATTCATTGAAACACAACTTTAAAGTGTTTTATTTTCAAGTTTTTAATTTGTTCTTTAGCCTTCCCTCTATGCGCTCTTAGTACTACGTACCTCCTAATGTATAATGGATTATGAACTACGTTACTTTTAATCATTAATATATATTACAAGAAAGAGTTATGTCATTATATTATTTGTAGGATTTTTTTCGTCAATCATTCCTTTTTATTCCTTAAAATAGCTTAGGAGCTTGTTAGAAATATGCTCATTAATGCACGTAAGCCATATCGACCGCTGCTGATGATGTATGGGCCTATTGGGTCATACACCGGGGTCAAACCTGACAGCAATTTAAGTTAAGAGACCAAATATGACAAAAGACAAAAGTTGACATCGCAGGCCGCGTTAGCGCCACTAACTATTATGGGTTAGCGCCGCTAAGTCCTAAAGGTTAGCGCCGCTACGGCTGCATGTACTTTGTGTCAAATCATTGACAGGCCGCGTTAGCGCCGCTAACCATTTTGAGATAGCGCCGCTAAGTTGCTCAAATATAAATTTTTAAGTGACTTAGTTTGTTAACACTTAAATTTTAATAAAAATATTTATTCAAATTATTTGTTAGACATATCTACCTATTTTCATGTTTATTTATGTAAACACATATACCAGTTGGATTAATTAAAAGATTCAAATTTGATCTACAAAAAAAAAGGATGATGTTGTGTATGAATTTCTGAATTCTAATATATTAACCCAATTATTAAGAGGTTTCATATCTTTACATATGTTTTACAATTGCCTTACTATACAATTAGTACTATTTAGTATTTAAAGTTTAATTATTTTCCGTGTCTATACATAGGATGTTAAGCTAGTTGGGGTCATTTAAAATTATCATTTTTTGGTAACGAAAGCAATCACCATCACTCCCTATCTCTCCACTACGAATCCTAGTGATTTTTAGATTTGTAGCGATTCAAAGCCCCTATAGCGCATATCTCTCCCACTCTATTTTCTTTGAGTTAAGATCTTGACCACCTTTCTCCCCCTAGTGTATGTGGTTGTTTTGAAATTTGTTTCGTGTTAGATTGATTTAGGGCTTCGACTTTGGATAAAAAGGGAGGTAAACACTCTAAAGCGATTATGGTTTGAGATGCTTCGATTAAGGTTACTATGGTGACTGATCGATTTGGATTATGGAAGAGGTAGAATCAATGTTGAGGGACTATAATAGGTAAAAAAACTTTGAAGATGGGTTGTATTTTCGTTGTATTCTTGGTGTTCGAAGATGGCGGTGGTGGTCGGAGATAGTGGTTGGCCGGAGTTCATGGTGGTGGAATTGGTGAGTTAGCCGGAGTTATCGTGAGGGCGGTCTAACTTTTCTAGTTGGTTTTGAGTATACGTGAGATTCAGGAAAAGAGATATAATAAACTAATTAATAGGGTAAATATTTTTTTATAATTTAATGGATCTATTTTAAATTAAAAGAAATGAATAAATTAAGAAAACAAGAAAGTTTAGTCAATTCAAATGAAGAAGAAATAAAAACGGTAAGAAAATCCGATAAGAAGGATCAAACCCATAGGAAAATCACCGGAATCCCAAACGAAATTAGAGAACTATGTAGACTAAAAATATAATTAATTTTTTATTTATTTAGCAATCACACGATTATATAAACTCAACTTTTTTATATATTAATTAATTAATAATCAGTATTTTGAATGGAAATTTTGTCTTCTCTTAAAGAAAGCGTCAACGATCGATTATATTCTTAGAGATAAGATCATATTCGAGTCAACAAATTAAGATTAAACTAGAACGTAGACTTGATTTTCATAGAACTATATACTTATTCATTCCGAATTTATTCACAAAATTATAATAAATAAGAATTGTTGTCATTATATTACCAAACCACCAATTGAAACTCGATACAGTACATGCCCTGTGGTTTGCAAGATGCAAAACCACTATATACTACCACTTTGAAGTCTAACCACTATAATGGAAAAAACACACAGCAGGCCCACTAACAACATTGAGAAACCAAAACCAAAAACCAAAAAAAGACACCATACAACAGCTCCTATTTGCAGCCACTTTGTTCGACGATTGTCCACATCACATTTCCATTATGCCAATTGAGGGAAAGATATCCAATCCTTCCAGTTGAGCCTTCGGTAGGGCACCGATCCACCTATAACTTTGAGCTTGACATTCTGTGAATAAATCCAACAACTTGTTCCTTCGTGAATCAAAGACCAACTGGTTTCTATCCCTCCAAATAGAAAGAAAAAGTTCATTGTGAGGGATCGAACCCATGCATCACCTTTTGTATAAATGTGATGGTGTTATCATGTGAACCATATCATGCATATGATCTTAACATTATACAACATCAAATATATTTATTAAAACAACGGCGTAGTCGTACGTGCAGTATAAAAAAACTCTATAATAAACAGTAAACGTCCATATCGTTGCTCCAGTTGACTCACAAAATGATAGTATATATATACATGTATTACGTTTAAACATTAAACAGTTTATATAAGTTTTCAATGGTAGATCTATCCGACAAGATCGATGACAAATATGATTAAAGATAATATATATATATATATATAGGGTAGAGATATTGTAAAAAGGATTTTAGAGTAAAAAGGGTAAGAAGAGATAACGACCATTGGATCAAGGGAAAGTCAAGATAAAAAAAAGTCAATCATATACCAAAAAAGGTACGTAACCCACGTCGCCATAACTGTTCCGGCCAATCTCCGGCCACCGTAAAATTCCGATCCCACTTGGTTAACCCCTCCCCCCACCGCTTCTTCTTCTCCGATCTCCTTCTCCGACCAACTTCTCCGATCAAAACCAAAAAATATAACCCTACATCTGATGCACAATTAAAAACCAAATTAAAACCCTAAAATCTTATATGTACAACCAACAAACCCTGATGCACAATAATTACTGATGCACTATTAAAACCAACCAAAAACCACACAAAATACTGATGCAAGATAAATTCATAAGCATAGATTGAACTTGAATCGGCGATGCACTGTGCGTAGAAATTTGAAGCACAGTCGAAAAACAAAACACGAAAAAAAAGAAAATCACTAACGACGATGCACTCATCTGTGTGTACAAAAACGGCGTTTGTTCTGTTTTGCTGCTGCGGTGATGGTGCATATGCGGTGGTGGTGCAGCGGCGATTGTGATATTAAAACCCTAAAACGACAGGTGAGCAGCGACCGGCGAAAAGCCCTGTGCGAGCGGCGACAAGCTTTATCAGCGAACGGAGACCGGCGATGTTCACATGCGACAGTCGACCAGCGTTAGCGAACGGCGTTGTCGACCGGCGACGGGAAATCGGCAGATCGATGGATGGCAGCGGCGACGCAAAAGAGACATGGAATGGGAGGCGCAGATTAGGGTTACGATCTGGAATGGGGAAAACGTGGGGTGGGGTAGTGGGGGGTTTAGGAAAAAGAAGTTTTTTTTTATAATAAACTTCCTATTTTACCTTTTATGGGTTATGCCATGTGTCACTTCCAGGTTTCTTCTTACCCTTTTTACCCTAAAACTCTTTTTATTTGATTCTGATTATATATATATATATATATATATATATATATATATATAGTATTAAAAAATATTTTATTAGTTAATAGTTTACAAATTTCTTTCAAATAAATATGTTATACTAACTATAAATGTCAATCAAAATTTGGTAAATCAGATACAAATGTTGATTTGATTATCGAAACTAACTAAAATAGTCATGTTTGTAAGAACTTCTTCGAATAATTTACTAATATTTCATGATTTAATATAGCATTCGCATTAAATAAGACTCGTATCACAATATGTTATCACAATTAATGTAACTATTATATTATAATTGTTATCTACAAACACTTGTATAATTGTTATTTCTGTTTTTAAAGATCAATAGTTAATATAATGCGCGGCGATCGAACGCTGAACTTATAATCTCGTTGTAAAACAAAACCTCGTCAATGTTTCAAACTTTTATGTGAATTTCATATATAGTGAATGTTTATGCTTTAAATCACGGTTTACGGTTAGCACTATCTTGCACGAACGCATTTTGTAGATAAAAACACTTGCTTTACACCGATCGAGTCAACAGCTAGCGATCGAGAGCAACCTGAGATCACAACACGTGGCAGTAAAACAGTGCAACGTGTCAACCAATAAACCTTGAAGCCTTAACCCAGATAGACACGTTGTTAATTATTAACGTATAGGCAGTTACCTCTCCCATTCGTATCATATCCACCGGTTTTAATTAATTGATCGAACTTTAACGCAAATTAAATTAAGTTTTCGGTCCGGCGACGGAACACATACAGCTAGCTAGATGACAGACGGCGGAGAAGAGTGGAGAAAGAAGGCGGATACCCACAAAATGAGTCCAGAGGAAGTGAAGAAATTAGGGGTTGAGGCATCCAAGAGACCGCCGGGCCATAATCCCGGTGGCGTCCTTCACCAGCGTCGTAGCTTGCCCTTCAGCTTTACCACCATGACCATCGCCGGTTTCCTTATGGCTGCTGGCATTGGCTACTCAGTTTTATATGCCACCAAAAAACCAGAAGCCACAGCAGTTGATGTTGCCAAAGTCAGCGCCGGAGCGGCGGATCCATCCGATACGCACCCACGCGCGCGCTCGTAACTGAAGCAACACGTACGTACAGCCGGCGGGAAGACACTAAGCTAAGTAGCTAGCACGTCCACTGTCCACACAAATAATTAAGTCCGGTGAAGCTAGCTTGTTGCATTTAATTTTCAACTGATCTGAGATCGAGTTTTCTTATTTTTTTCCTTTTATTTTAATTTGCCTAAATACATATATACTACATATATGCATGTTGGCAAAATCTCGGAATTTTCTATATATTATATACATATCTGTGTGTGTGTACATCATACACGCATGTTTGTGTATGTATGTATGCAAATTAATTGTATAGGCTTAATTAATTAGGCCTTAGCGATGCACGTATAATGTTTTTCTTAATTAGATCGAGTGCTCGACGTACGGTCGGTAAAACAGATCGAGGCAGCATATATAATCTGGTGAGGGTTAAATATTTGAGCGATGGACAACTTGTCTGGAGGCCACTAATCAATATAAAGATAGGCCAGAAAAGAAAATTAGTAAAGATATATAGAAATTAATAGGAGGATATACATTTTTCCTATCCCAAATTATGTATGCAAAGGGGCTAAATTCTAGATTTAATTGCTAGGATCGGAGTATTTATAAAGTAAACGAGGGTCGATGTCGGTTTATCACAAACACTTTTTTTTTCTTTGTGAAATGATCGAGGTTCAGTTGAACCTATATATTTATTAGATTTATTATTATCTATTTTAATTAGAGTGTTTCTTCGTAAGTTAAATTTGAAGAAAGCTTTATTTTGGGCAACATCAACTGCTGTGGCTTCTGGTTTTTTAACATATAATTAAGTTAAAGTTGCCTAAACAATTACAATATTTTAACATATAATTAAGTTTATAGTTTTAACAAATAAAATGTGTCAAGCAACTTTAACTCTATATAAAATTTGTTTGCATCAATATATAATCATCAGTCATACTTAAGTGCGGTTTCGGAACGATTATAATTTGATTTAAGATCTTTGTCGTTAAAATCCTTGTTATGTATCTTTTTGTGCACATATATAAAGCGATTACTTTAAATATGAGTATATAAAGCGATTACTTTAAATATGAGTTCCCTAATATTCTGGTTAATTAATTTGAAATTACTAATTTACCTATTATTTTGTCCTACAAGGAAACAATTATATGAAATTAAATAGATTCTTAAATATCATTTTATAACTAAACCTTTTATAATAAATAATGCTTTAAAAATGTTAAGTCAATATAAATTAGTTTTTAATTTATATAATAATTTAATTCAAAATTAAATAAAATAATCTTTATAAAAGATAATAGTTTAAATATTCTATCATATAACACATATTTTAATTTTTGTATTGGAAACTCATAAAAGAAATGAAATAAGTAACCTAAATTAATAGACATTCTTTAAATAACTTATGTAATCAAAACAAAACTTTTAATTCATAGCATATCTAATATTCTTTTTGCTGCTTAGGGTTTTGTGTTTTTAAAACTTTATTTTGAAAATTGATAAAAGTGTTATAGAAAAAGTGAAATGAAAGAAATGAAAAAAGAAGAAAGAACGTAGACGTATTACCAACGAAAATTATTCGATATCATCATGACACGTAAATATAATAGTCATATGTAATCGAAAACAGATATGTTAACGATCAAATTATTTTTAGTCGCCGTATTGCGCGAAAACTATACTTATATATATATGTGTGTGTGTGTGTGTATATATATATATATATATATATATATATATATATATATATATATATATAACGAGAACTGTTTTTCGTACGAGAACTGCAAGAACCAATTACAGCAATTGATCAAAGAGATGGAGGGTTGAGATTAAAGAGTTGTTAATGGATAACCTTAAACAAATCAAACTTATCCTTAATTAATTAAGGGTAGTTTGGACATTTTTACACCCGTATTTTTTAAACTAATATATACATTAAACGGAGAAGTGTTAAATTACGAAAATTATACCAAATTAACGAGAAAATTATGCTCTTTAATTTGAGACCGGTCTTGATATATTTTTTCAAAAGTTTTTTTTTGTGTTTGCTGGTTTTTTTTTCTGTACAGCTCGAAATTTGCACTAGTGCAAATTTTACTGGGTTATTTTTTCTGTACAGCTTGGAATTTGCACTAGTGCAAATTTTGCACATATTTACCTGGTTTTTTCAGCACAGATGTAGATATGCACTTGTGCAAATTTTGCACTAGTACAAATTTTACTGGGTTTTTTTTTCTGTACAGCTTGGAATTTGCACTAGTGCAAATTTTGCACATATTTACCTGGTTTTTTCAGCACAGATGTAGATATGCACTTGTGCAAATTTTACACTAATGCAAATTCCGAGCTGTACTGAAAAAAAAAACCCAACAAACATGAATTTTTTTCCAACAAAATATAGCAAGATCGGTCTTAATTTTGACAAAGATACCTTTTGATGCTAATTTCTTTGTTATACTTTACAATACCATGAATTATTTCATGATATCAAAGCATAGAAGATCCGATCAGCTTTAAAGCTACATAATATCCAAAATGAAGTTTGTACAATCAGTTAAAGGTTCAAAATGAAGTATGTGCAATCAGTTAAAGCTGCAGAAAGTTCTTATCAAGATAACAGATATTGGTAGGATTATAAACCTCACAAACATCAACTCATTTGAAAAATACAAATTCATGAAATTAATAACCTATAAAAACAGAAATCTGGAACAGATTATATGGCACCCAAACATCAACTCATTTGCACTACAAATCCACGAGAAGTCAAAAAAACCCACATAAACTTAAAGACATATATACAATTACAGATTGTAGAAGGATAAGACAAAATGAAAAAAATAGATAAAAAACGATTGTTGAAAATGAAAAGGGATATGGAGAGAAACATTGAGCACATACCAATAACAGTTATTGATTATGGTGTTTTCCAGAGAAGTGGTTAACATATTTAACATGACGGTGGTCTCCGGGATTTTAAGGAATTGAAATCAAGCAGGTCCACGGCGTCAAGCGGGTGAAGGAGCTTCAGATCTATAGAAAAACGACGGTGGTCGGCATATTCTCGTAGGTGGTTGTCGTCAACGGTTGAAGAATGCGTCGCCGGTGGTTTCGTCGGTGGTTAAAGAATGCCTTGATGGGACGATGACAGCTTTAGGAGATGATTGTAACACTTATGGAAGTAAAATTAATGGTGGTAGCGAGCGTCGACTCCGAGGATGGTGGTGTCGTTGATCACCAGTGGAGATGGTTGAAAAATGAAGTCGCCGGTTGCAATGAAAAATTTGAGATCTGGAAATTTGTAGGGGAAGGAGAAGTATTGGGTTTCTAAATGGAACACTGTAGACACAAGTTAGGTGACGATTATTTATACTTTGACCGAAATACCCTTAATATTAAAGAAAAACATTTAAGGTTATATATTAAATGATTGGCTATAAATGGTTCTCGCAGTTCTCGTACGAAAAACAGTTCTCGTTTGAACCGCTCCATATATATATATATATATATATATATATATATATATATATATATATATATATATTCCCTATATAGTGTTAGGATCAAGGGAGAACGCTCTTAAATAGAGAACAAAGAGAACACTTTTGAAACTTTGATTTCATTGATCAGATGGTTCAAAAATTGTCACAATTTATTTAGGCATTTGATTCCATTGATCATCGGATTTAAAATATGTCACGTTTTTTTGATAATATGTTCGAATTTAATCCTGATGCATCGATGCATACAAAAGTGTTATTCGATGCATCAATGCATCCAAATTTTTAAATTGTTAATAATTATAGAAATAATTTTGATTTTAAGATTTAGGATGTAAAGTTGACTTTTGGGTAACTATGGGTGAACATGAACGTAAATAAGAAATAATAAATTACAAGTTTACACGTGTTCTCTCTGTTATCTATTTAAAAGGGTTCTCCCTTGAACCTCACCATATATATATATATATATATATATATATATATATATATATATATATATATATATATAAACCTTTTTAAATGTGAGTGGTTACACTTCTTACACTCCTTTAAAAACATCTATGATTATATAAGAATAAATTTATAATAAACCTGAATAAATAAAAGGTAGTCGTACGAAGTATTTAGAGGCATAGTGGATTGATTAGTATATAATATCTAATATATGTGTGGTCGGCAATGGTGGAAATAAAAAAGAGGATAAAGCGAAATATCTACCCATGATGCTAAAATCGATATTACCGCGAAATGAGGTACGATTACATGAGTACGATATATGTATGTATGTATATATCGTGAAAAAGAGATATTGGAATTTAATGCATGTATTTTGATTGGAAAGTTTTGGAAGCAAGTGGGAAAGGCCATTTAGACTCTCTCTCTCTCTCTCTCTCTCATTATCAAGGGAAAAAAATTGTGAGCACAAAATCAATCCATATTTTTTGAGGCTCATATATTTCATGCTAATTCTAGTTCGCATCACTAAATTCTTATCTTTGGATACTCAAATCAGGGTTAAAAAATAAAAAAAAAATCCGTACATAATACATATATTGAATTTAGTCTACTATTTTAACATAAGATAAGTTACTATAAAGTATTTATAACTACTTATTGAAATACATTATTTATAAGGTAAATAAGTAGTTTAAAATTATTAAAGAAATAAAAAAAAATCCTTTTTACAAGGAGAGAAAAAAGAAATTCTAAGGGAGGGCGGAGTGGAGGGGTTTTCCCCATGTAGTGAACTTTGGCGACGTGGAATCCCATAACATAGCGGCGTGGAGGTGTTTGTCCGTGGCAATCTCCACGCAAGTAAAGCATGTGTGGTGTGTATTTAGGTGGTTTTTTTAATTGTTAGTGAGCATTAGTTGGGTCCCATAATTGAGTGTGGTGAGAGGTAACCATTACGGGTCTGTGTTGTATGCTAAATGGTAGAGTAAAAAGTTGACGTGGTGGTGTGGTGGGATGCACTATGGTTCGGGTTGGGTGCAGGATTGAAGAGAGTATGCAAATTGACATTACCACTATTTTCAAACTTTAGGAAAGATAATAGATTTGTATGCGGTCACATGAAATACTATTAGGGCATGTTTGGTTGGCAGGAATTCATGGGATTGAGTGGGAATTGGAATTCAATTACTTAGAAATCTCATGTTTGGTTCAACTTAGACATGGGAATTGGATTTCTAAATGGAATTCAGATTCCTTCATATAAGGGATTTCAGAATCCTTCCAAGATTGGATGGATTTCAGAATCCATGAAGGAAGGAATGTGGTCTTCATGTCGCCTTCACCAGTCCACCTCCTCCTTCACGCCGCCTCCGCCAGTCCACCACTCCGCCTCCGCCAGTCCACCACTCCGCCTCCACCAGTCCACCTCCTCCTTCGCGTCGCCGCCACTGCGATTAGGGTTACGCATTTGTCGCCGCCGCTGCGATTAGGGTTACGCCTTTGTTGCCACTATTGTTCGCGATTAGGGTTACGCCTTCGCGTCGCCGCTGCGATTAGGGTTACGCCTTCGTTGTCGCTGTTGTTCGCGATTAGGGTTACGCCTTCGCCGCTGCCGCTGCGGTTAGGGTTATGCCTTTGTCGCCACCGCTGCGATGGTTCACTTTTGACGGTGGCTATGGTGGAGGTTGGGGTGGTGGTGGTGGTTATGGATGATGGTGGTAGATCGGATTAGTTATGGTGTGGAAGGTGTGAATTTCAATTCCTTAGGTGTAGGTAACCAAACACAATGAGCCAAGATTTAGATTCCAAATTCAAATCCTTCAAAATCTAATTCCTTCCTACAATCCAATTCTTTCAAAAAACAATTCATCCAACCAAACGTCACCGAAGTTTTATTGGTATGAAAATAGTTAGAGAAGAATAATGTATGTGATGCTGAGGTTAGGGATTAATTTATTCTTTATTCAATAAAAACACATTTCTTATATTATAACAAGTATTTTGTTTGTATATTAAAACACGAGAAGCCACATGAGGGAGCATTTTGTTAAAAAAAAGTCCCAAACTCCCAATCTTTAACTAAACTGTTCCTGCACGTACCACTATCGCTTTGGATTTGGACCACTCAAATTTCAGACATAATTTTAGACCATAATTTTTTTACGCCATAATCTACCTCTTATTTTTATTTATTTATTTATTTATTTTGTCAAAATTTTAGACCATAATTTTTATTTTACAAATTAGCAAAAATATCATTTTATAATAATGCTTGAGATTCATTGATGATAACCTAGCTTTAAATCAATATGGAAGTTACGTCCATATCTTTTTACGCACATTGTTTGAATATGTAACAAACTTAATCTTAGTTACCATTATACATAGTCCAAATTTTTTCTTAAAAATAATACAAAAAATTTTCATAATTTTATCATTATACGTAAACAACCTTTTGTGTTTAATTTTTTAGTTATCCTTGTATGCAATTAATAAAGTTTATTATACTTCTTTTTGTATATATAAACTTACATACAATAAGAGTTATAAAAGTCTATTTTATTATTTTTAAAATAAAAAGTTAATTATATACAAAAATAACTAAGACTTAGTTACTTTCATACAAATTTCCCTATATTTTTCAAGCTTATTATTAGGCTTCACGCAATATTCAATAGGAAGATTGTGTTTAGGTCGTGATAAATTGTTGACGTAACTAATGGTATACTAATATCTTCTTGTTACAAATAATGTGTTAACTAGAAAAGCTTATCTATTTTATTATATAACTAGATTAGTTACTCGTGTATAACACGAGTTTGTTTTAGGTGATTTATTAATTAATAGTAAGAATTTGAAAAAAATATATTAAATAATCATAATAAATAAAAGAAATATAAAAATCAGTTACAATTTATAAAAGGATAAAACTTCTTTAAATATAACATTGGAAGTCTTATTACTAAGTTGACTATCCTTATCAAAGATTAATAATCTGAGACCTTCTTGGCTTTTAATTCTAAACAAAGCTATATATATGTAATGCCCAAATTTATAAAATCGACATTTCTAACTAAATCACCTCTGAAACACCTTTTGAGAATAATCACATATAAACTGACAACAAAAGCGGAAGTGTACACGGTTTGAAAACAGTTTGCTAAAAGATATACACATATGTACACTCATGATTTGGTACCAAAAGCTAAACATACAGCAAAACAGGCGTTACGCGATTTCACAAGACTTTTTATAAAAACTGAGGTCAAACAGGAGTTTTGCCCTTGCCTTGTTACCTGCAAAAACACCACATATAATATCTGATAAGCTACGAGAGCTTAGTGGGTTTACCATACTGTCAATCATATAAAAACATGTATATAATCACATATAGATAACACACGTGTAACAGGAACATGCCAGCCACTGGTTCTAGACCCAGGGCAGCAACATGAGCTACAGTACTGTACTAAATTTGAGTCACTACTGCACAAAGCAGTATGCTATAACACCTCTTATAGTCACATGATTGTATTATACTGTAATAACACACATAATACACATATGAGTAATAGTCTAGAAGACTCACCTTATAAGCAATTAGATAGCACATCATGGTATATCGTTCAATAAATGATCAATCACGATCCTACACATATAATGTAACAACACGCAGTAAATAACACATCTTAATATGAAATTAAACCTACACGATCCGTGTAAGGCTACACGAGATGGAAGGACAACAGACAGTGTTCTGCATAGATATGTGTTTCGGTCTCTTTCAACCATTTCTCACTTTTAACTCGACTCTATATTGAAAAGGGATGTTTTCCTACATCCCCAATAGTACATACTATTTATTTAAACAACAAAACCCATCAAATATTTGTTATAATCCATGATTCAACCTTATTGAAGCATTTTTTTCTAAAAACACTTGATATTTATAAGAACTAATCATACCTTGCAATTGAGAAGATTACTATGCTGTTTTCAGAGACAAAACTTGTTGTTTCCCCTTGCTCAAAATTCAAAAGAAGAAAGGTAGTAGAGAGCATGTACGTAGGTGGTGCTAGAATGTTTGAGAAAATGAATTGCAAGACTTCCTTTAAAAATCTTATATGGATGTGTCATGTGCTAGAAAGTCAACGATGTAACCACAAGGTGACACCTCATATGACACCTATCATGTACTTTGGCCAAAAAATAATAATGGCCCCTTTAACTTCTCACTTTCAGATTTGACAAGTTAAGCCCCTCTATTTTATTAAACACATGTAATCAAATAATTAACACCCAACACACATATAACACTTAATATTACTAACACATTTAATTACGACTATCCCCGAGTCTGGGTGTTACAATATAACTGTTCATATGTAAAAACATAGTCTTTTAAGAATAAACCAACTCTGGATAGTGACTACCCTTGCTTTTGCTTATTGTTATAGCAAAACATACAACAAATGAAAGTTGTCTTCTTTGAATTTGAAAAGAAAACCTCTTATCTGATGGAGTCAAACACATCCTTGGAATAAGTGTTCGTTTGTCAATATTAGTTTCAGATATAACTTCTGCTTCGATAACACGATTATGCATCGGTATAACCTGTAGTCTTGTTCCATTACATAGACCATCGTGTTGACCTATATTTTATAGTAACATGACTGGAACACTGATTTTTAGTACTAAACAATGGTTTGGCAAACCAGAAAGTTTAAAACCATTTAAATTTTCGTGTCATCTTTCAACTTTTATGTAATAAAAAATTTCAAGAGAAAAACAATGGTACGTAAGTTTTATTATATATGGCACGTAGTGATTTCATATATGATATGAGAATTCAATAACAATAACTTAAATAATCTTTAGATTATGTTGTATCGATTTTCCGAATTTATTATTTGATCTGTACGTATTTATTCTTATCAAAACAATTATATTAGTGTCAATAACCGTCAAATTTAGTTATGTAGTAATATTTAACCATGTAATTTTCGGAAAATATTTATAAAATGAATGAACAATAATTAACTGAGTCAGCCAGCTAAGCATTGATTTCTGAGCCAAACACTCAAGTAGCTCAACCTGTTACAAGCACAAACAGCTAGGAATTGTAATGAAATGGGTTTTGGAGATCTCAGCCCTATACGTGATCATAAAACTACGTTCCATACCCGATTCCATCATTAACAATAATTAAATGTTTAAAATTTTAATCATCTACATACAAGTTTAGAATATCTAAATTCCGTAATTAACTAAATCAAATCATTACATAAAAAGTAAATTAAATATGCTTATTCTTCATTTCTTTGTTCACACATATTAGTATTTAAACAAATTAAAATTAAAACTACTAACATTTATTAAATAAATGTCAATATTCCTAAGCATTATTCATCAATAGTGTTTTTTTACTCTTAAGATATTATTTATCTAAACTAATGACTTTTTTATTTATGGTAAAAGTAGTTTTCTCATAACGATTATTTTTTGTACAAAAAAGGTTCTATCTCAAAGTTTAATTTGTTAAACTTAATATTTAAAAAACTAATTAACAAAGTCTAATATGGTTAAAGTTAACATCTGGAAATAATCTTATGTTCACCACTACCTTCTAGGGT
This sequence comes from Pulicaria dysenterica, assembly GCA_947179395.2. Lineage (NCBI taxonomy): Eukaryota > Viridiplantae > Streptophyta > Magnoliopsida > Asterales > Asteraceae > Pulicaria > Pulicaria dysenterica. The sequence continues at coordinate 78,388,909 of OX359293.1, read as the reverse complement.
TGTATGACACATGATTGATTTGTGTGACGATTAGTAGTAGATGAGGCTTAGTTTTGCATATTTTTTTTGGTTTTTAAGTTTGATTTTTTAATAGATGTGTATTTTAAAGTTTATTTATGTAAGTATACCTGTTTGATACAGAGATAGATGAACAAATCTTCCACCTTATATATACAAACAACACAATCAAATCAATCTCGCAGATAATTTAGTCAGGGTTCTTGGTTGCTAAATGCAATAAAGTTAAAATATAGTGTTTTTGTTCAAATGTATTTTATATATTCCTATAATTTGACATGCTATGTTATAAAGAAATGTGTCTCAATTATGTTACTATCAATATTATCTTCATCTATACTTCTCCAACTTGCCATATATGTTATAAATGGTAGACAATTCATACTTCTAAAATTTGTTAATATATCATTCATGTTGAATCTTGCAGGTTGCTGGGTAACATATACTTTTTACGTGAATGATGATTGTTTATATGATGAATGAGGACATAAAGTATCAAATTCATAATCTAGGATAACGTTTATGCCTAACTCGGGATTCTTCTTCAACGACGCAATGTGCGAGTAAAAAAGGTATTGTTTCTATATATTATAAAATGTATTCGTTGAAACCCCGCGCGCCGCAACGCGCGGATACCAAAACCTTGTTTTTTACAATTGTAAATATAAACTAATATAGAAAACTAATTAAGGTATATATATATAGAGAGGGGATCCACTAAAAAGAGTTTTATTCTATAAAAAGTAAGAAGAAATCCTGACCTTTGGATCAATCAAAAGTCAAGATTAAAAAGTAAAAAAAAATAGAATTAAAATATATTAAAAAGGGTATACTGGTAAAATCAACAACAAAAAAACACGGGGCAGTTACATCCCGTCTGCAGAAAACCACTGTTCATCACCCTCACCCCCTTCTTCATCACCGATCAACACCAACTGAAGCTTCTTAATCGCCGATCAAATACAACACAGTGTAAAGATGCACGATTTAAACCAAAAAAAAACTGATACACAATTAAACGAAGCAGATGTGCATCACAGATTTGCTGTTCATATACATTGAAGCACAGAAGAAAAAAATTGAATAAAATAGAATCACGAACCAGTTACAATCCATGGGTGTGCCTCTAATTTGCTGTGCGTAGAGATTGAAGCACAGAAGAAAAAAATCGAATAAAAAGAATCTCGAACGTCGATTGTGCATCTGGTATTGGCTAACGGCGATAGTTCATCTGGGATCGGCGATCATCGATCGTGCATCTTTGATGGCGGTCTTGAAATAATCGGCGACTGTGCGTCGCAAAAATACGAACGTCGAGCGGCAAAGTACGTACAGCGATGTACGAACGGCGAACTCCGACGGTAAAATACGAACCGGCAGCGGCGATCTGCGAATGGCGACTTGCGAACGCCGAGCGATGACCGGCGACAGTAGATGTGTGAACGCCGATTGAACTGAGGGAGGCAGAAGCATGGAGTCGTTATTTTTTGTTGGTGTTGGCGTACCCATTAGGGTTTAGTGAAAGGGAGAGAGTGAAAGGGAAACGTGGGGTTAACGGGGGGGGGGGGGGGGGGGGGGGACGACCAGGGAGAGAGAATTTTTTTTCTTTTTTTAATCTTTCTATTTTACCCTTCTGGTTAAAAGTACACGTGTCATCATCTCATTTCTCATTATTCTTTTTACCATAAAACTATTTTTATTTGATCATGATTCTATATATATATATATATATATATATATATATATATATATATATATATATATATATATATATATATATATATATATATATGACTAATTTTAAAATTTCTAATATCATATATATTATTTTTTGTCAACATCGTACTCGTATTCAACTTAATAACTATAAACAATATTGAAGTTGAACTTTAAAATCATAATATGTTTGTAATAAAACTATACAACCTAAAAATATAAATAGTCCGGAGTCCGATAAACGAAATCGGATAATTGAACAAACATATTAGTAGTTCTACAAGTTAAAATCTTTTTAAACGAGTTTCCTACAACTGCAAAAATAAACTAATTAAGAAATATATCCGAGGCATACTAATGATAATAACAAACTTACGTATCTCAACTTTTATCTAAATTTAATAACTAAAATTATTTAATAAACTTAATTAAAATAGCTTTTTAAACGGTCAAATGTTAAGGGTTAAAGTTATTGTAGATAAAAATACTTTTACTCATGTTTCATTATAGCATATTAACTTTTTTAAATAAAATGTTTGTAAATATACTTATTTATTTAAATGTTAGAAATATTTAATATAATATGAAGTTTATTGAATGCACGCTTTCATAATATTTTTAAATTTTAAGCAAGCAAATTGAAATAGTCGGATACTACTTTACTATGTGTCATTTTCAGCATAGTTTTCAAATATCAAATATAAAAGTATGTTTTGAGTCAAAGTTCAAATAAAAATACGGGTGACTTTTTAGACATCTTTTGTTTTTCAATTTTCCTTCTATAATGTGATGCAAGAGATGATGGGTTTTGGGGCAAAATGGTGTTCATGGATTAAAGCGTTTTTAAATTCATCTAGAGTTTCAATCCTAGTAAATGATTCTCCCTCGAAGGAAGTTAATATGGAGAAAGGCTTGCGTCAAGGCGATCCACTTGCTCCGTTTCTTTTTTTAATTGTCGCAGAGAGCTTTAATGTTCTAATGAATGAAGCGTTGGATAAAAGAAAGTTTGAAGGTGTCAATATAGGAGGTTCGAACTCTTTGACCATTTCCCATTTACAATACGCGGATGATGTATTAGTATTTGGGAAGTGGAGCCTTTTAAACATTAAAAATATGTTGTTAATCTTGAAATGTCTAGAGATGGTTGAAGATTAACCTAAGAAAGAGTAAACTTATGGGAGTGGGTCTAGCTGAAGAAGAAGTTCGAGAGTGGGCTCAAAATACTGGTTGCGGCTACGGACCAACACCTTTTTATTATTTGGGACTTCCGGTTGGTGTAAACATGAGTCGTATAGAAAGTTGGGAGGCATTGTGGAAAAAGTAAGGAGCCGGTTATCAAATTGGAGATCAAAGAATGTGTCTTTTGGTGGTCGTCTTACTTTGGTAAAGTCAATCCTTGGTAGCATACCTTTGTATTACATGTCTTTTTTCGAGCCCCGAAGAGAGTGATTAGTGAGATTGAGAGTATACGTTCAAAGTTCTTTTGGGGTAGGGGGGGGGGGGGTTTGGGCACAAACAAATCACTTCACTGGGTTAATTGGGATCAATGCTTGGATAATTTTCACTTTGGAGGGCTCAAAATTGGGAGCGTACAAGCTGCTGATTAGAGTCTTACACTTAAATGGTGGAGGAGATTTAGTTCTGAACCGAGAAGTTTGTGGGTTAGGGTAATCAAACAAATTTATGGGGAGGGAGGGGGCTGGAAGGGGATCAAAGATTTAGGGTTAGGTGTAATTCTGTTTGGGGTAATATACAAAGGGTTGGGGATGTGTTGGAAAAAAAGGGCCTTAATGTTTTTGACTCGTTTGGGTGGGTTTTGGGCAATGGGTCGGACATTCAATTCTGGAATGATAGATGGTTAGGAAATGTTAAACTAAGGGATAGATTTAATAGGTTGTTTGAGTTAGAAACCAATAAGGAGGCCAAAGTTTGCGATAGAGGGTTGAGACATGACGGGAATTGGGTTTGGGTTTGGAATTGGAGGAGGGATCCAAGAGGGAGAGAGGTTGGAGAGCTTGTTAGTAACATGACGGTAGAGGATAGATTGAAGGATAATAGGAGATGGTGGATTTTCAATGATGGAATTTTTAATACAAAAAACATGAAAGAGATTGTGGAGCCTTTTTGCTTCAATAGAAATAGCGTGGTAGAAGAAACTATATGGAGTAAGTTGGTACCTAGGAAAGTGAATGTGCTTATATGGAGGTTGAGGCTTGATAGGCTTCCGGTTAGACAAGCTTTAGACAAATTGGGTTTGGATGTTCCCTCGGTATTGTGCCCTCGGTGTAAGGGCTGTGTGGAATCACTTTCTCATGCAGTTTGGGAATGCAACGGGGTCAAGAACACGTGGAAGAGTATTTACAGGTGGTGGAATAAAGATTATGCTGCTGACTCATCCATTTCGAATGTCGTTTGTGATAATAATAAGTCATGGCAAGCAGTGATATGGTCAAGTCTTTATTTAATATGGAAGGACAGAAACCGCTTGATTTTTGACACCAACAGAAATAGGTCAGTTGATTTATTTACAGAATGTCAAGCTCGAAGCTTTAGGTGGATTGCTGCTCGAGTTCACAACCGAAGACTGCTCTGGAAGGATTGGATTCTATCTCCCCAAATGGCGTAAAAAAAAGGGATGTTGATCATCTGCAGGAGTCATTCTGTAACACTGTACTTTTTAATTAACAACAAACTGCGTGCGGAAGCTAGTTACATATAATTAGATTAAAAATCCAAAAGATATACAACTTTGACTGGTTATCATTTACAAAATATACACTACAGTGTTAGTTACAAAACAGGCTCTAACAAAAATCTTTGACATCAGAGTAATGGTCGGTCCAAAATCCAAGTCTTCATTATCTACAAACTCACCGCAGAGTATCTGCAAAACAATCTAGTGGGGAATTAGCACAAAGCAAAGTGAGGGAATAAATATCTAAACATACACAAGGCAAACATGCCCAAAACACAAGGCTCATAAATCAAGGAGATCCGGCAGTGTTGCAACCACCTACAACCAAGGTCGGCCAAAACCAAGGTTTACCGATGGCTCAGTTATATGGACAACAATATTAGCACCATTGAATACAACAAATGCAAATCAAACCGTGTGCTAATACTATATATCCCTAAACCGAGCCCAGCCGAAAAACCCCCACGCTGATCTCCAAAGGTAACATGTATACATATTCAAAATCAAGACATACAGTCCAATGAGCAAGTAACAATAGGATATCATATCCTGTATATCATTAGATATAAATCCACTCACCACAGTTAGCACTGTTGGATCACACTCATTAGACTAATTCATTGAGCCTTCTCAGTTCCTGAGAATAAGTAACCACAATTCAGTATTTAATTCACAATACTGATTCATAATAAATATCACATTTATTCATACATCACATGAATATCACACATATATATCATGTATACCAAATCATATCTTGATTTTTGAGAATAACTCTAAAATCCCAGATTCCGATTGAATCCAATTCCGATCGAAGTCGGATTCCGAGTGAAAGGCCAATTCCGATCATGACCTAATTCCGAGAAAAGATCAATTCTGAGAAAAGACACAATCCGAGAAAAGGCACAATCCGACAAAAGTGTTAGGGCATATATCAATTCCGAGCAAATAGGATTCCGAGTAAAGGCCAATAATCAATTCCGATAAAATAGAATTCCGATAAATGTCCAATTCCGATCAAATCCGTTTTATCGGAATTCAACACATTATGAGTAAATTGTCCCGGGATTCATGTATTCTGATAATCTTTTAATCGGAATTCTCAATTCCGATAGCTTCATATCTCAATTCCGACAGATTCATATGTTCTTGCATAAAATTGATTTCTAAACTAAATCTTACTGATTTTAAACATGCAAGAGTTCTAAGTTTTCAAAAATCATTCTAAGCATGTTATGAACACATTCTAACAATAATTTCTAACATGCAAACATCCTATAATCATCAAATCATCAAGAATCAATCGGAATTCATATATAAATATATCAAAACCGAATAAATTAACAATCAATCAACTATAAATCAGTGTTCTAACCTTTAAATGATATCAAATACTCAACTTAAATGCAAACAAGTTAGAAGTTTGATTTTTTTTTTTTGAAAGGCAATACTTGTTATATATAAAATGTATATTTACAACGACAATACAAAGACTTACTTGGAGATATACCACTCCACAAGAAGTGAAAAGGTATACCTTTATAAGTCTCCGTTCGACCGAACCTTTACAACTCAAAGACTACACTAATGGTTCTAAAACTACTTTTCCATTACGTTATAATCGTTGCTCCCGCCGGGTTGATTAGCCAATCTTGCCACAGAAAATGTTTAGAGTTTTTTGCTCTACCCTTTAGCCATTGGAATAAAATAGCTTTGGTTTCCAAAATGATGTACTCTAAGTTTTTTTTCTTTCCCGAAAAAACGATGTTGTTTCTATCCCACCAGATTAAGTACGAGACCACCGCAACTGCTAGGCTCCATAACAATATCTTCTTTGAACCGAGAGTGTGCAAGGCATTCCGGTCCAGATCTTCGTAGTCATCGAATTGCCTTAGGGGGACTCCCCACCAACTATGTATCCCTTCCCAAAGTAGCATTAACGATTTACATTTGAATAATGCATGGTCCGCTGACTCTACACAATCTTCACATCTTGGACACAATGTTGAATGAAGATCAATTCCTTTGTTATCTAAGTTTACCCGAACCGGCAATCTTTTTCTCATCGCTTTCCATTTAAAAATACAAACTTTCTTTGGCACTAGTCTTGTTCAAAAAGTCGGTTTGGAGACCCCCGACTCAATGGATTCTGAATCTTGTAATATTTCCTTCAAACTCTTAACTGTGAATTCATTATCCTCGCTGGTAGCCAACATTCTTCCTTCTTCTTCTCGGCCGAGACACACAAGAACACACACAACACACTTTGTATGATATCACAAGTAATGAGGTATGGTGAAGGAGTGGGTGGTTATACCCACCAAAACCGGTCACACCCCACCAACTCAATTTTTAAATTAATATAATTATTTCCTTAAATAATTAAAACAAAATAATATCACAAATTATTATCAATAACACATTTCTACAAATAATTCACATAAACAAATTAAATTTCCAGATTAATTAATTAATTACCTTAATTAATCTAAGCCGGTCGAGAGGGTGTTACACATTCAAAGGAGTCCGTATGGTTGAAGTCTGCTCAATTGTATTTGTGGGCTGTGTTTTCTGGGCAAATCGTTTATCCTTTTCAAGTTTTATGCTTTGTTTTGGTTGTTTGTAATGGCCATAGTAGATTTGTTGCTCCTTGTTTTTATTTCCTCCTGTAAGCAGATTTGGAGTGTTTTTGCACCTTGCAAACCACCTGCATTGTACTTGTAATTTTTGGTGGTATGGTAATTTTGGTATTGCTTTAAAAAAAAAAAAAGTAACCATATAAGTATATATTATATATTATACGTTAAAAATATATTTGATTGATATGATTTATTAAATATGGGAAAAGATATAATAGTACATAACAACGACATTTATGCTTTTAAAAAATCCATTAAGTATTTTACTTAATAATATATTTAAGGATATTGTGGCCCAAATATAAAGTAATAGTAGTTATTACTTTATTTATCCAATAATGTTTTTAAAATGTAGATAAAAATAATAGTTTTAAATTTTATAAAGGCAAAGATATTATAATGTCACCTATATCAAAGATTTATTACATACAAATCACTTTCGTCTTTTATGTATATTTATTCAGTGAAAATTTCTATTTCTTCTTACTATACAATATTACTCATCAAAAGATAGCTTGTTTAATTCATTACCTAGTTTTCCTAGTCTCTTCCATTAAATTAAACATTTCAATACTTGTTTTAATTTTGTAAATTAGAAGATATAAAAATGTTATATACTTTTATTTTTGTTTCTACTTATTCAATTAAGATAATTTTACAAATCAAGAGATGATATAAGAAAAAAATTAATATGTTATACATATTAAATATTAAATAGATATAAAAATAAAATAGAAACAAAAAATATAGAAATAAATCATTTATTAGATAAAAATAGTTTGGAGAGTATATAGTGGGTATCTTGTCGAGTGGAGAGTAAATAAGAAATGTCGAAAATGAAATGATGGGTGGGAGGTTGATTACATTAGTGAAGGTAGCTTGCCAATCACATCACGTCAATCAAGCGCCGAGTTATTATATCGTCTCACGATATGGTATCAATTTATCGTGTCGAGAGCGAGCGTGATCGAGTGGCCAATGATGGGACCGTCCTCTGATAATGAGGTTTTTGTCTTCTGCTTTTATTTTTTTATTTATTCAGATAATAAATGAGTTTAAGAAATATTCAACAAGCTGTAACACGAGGAATCGGCTTGGCTTGGCTTGGCTTAGCTGAGCTGATGTTGACGCCCACTGCCATGACACGAACTCCTCCGTTTATATTTCATCCTATAACTAAATTATTAAATAATTAATGGAAAAATCCAAGACAAGGAACAATTAACAAATTTTAAAAAGTTGCAATAGTCTTTGCTCAATTATTCTTTTACGAATAAAAAATAAAAATAAAAGGCGGATCAAAACCACTGGATAACGAGTTCTGAGTTAAAATTTTAATTATATATAAGTATACTTAAATATTACCTTTAAACAATACAAATTGAAATAGAAAATTATTTAATTAAATCTTACTACTTTATTATTTTGGTTTACAAGTAACAAAATCAATAAATAAGATGAAAAAAGAATAAGTAAATTATATATGTTAGAAGAATGAAGTACGATAAAATTAATTGAAAAAATAACATATTTTTTTTAATATAAATAGAGACACGCCTATATTAAACTCGTATACATATCTTTCAATTATTTTCTTCTAGAATTGTGTTATTTTTGTCGTCAGTTTCGTTCATAACAATAAAACAAAATTATGACTAAAGATTTATCACAATTCACAAATTAGTCCGGTTTGATATTTCACTGTTGCTTGATAGTTTGTACTATTTTCTATTTTGTAAGGCCTTATCAAGTTAAGCCCAACATTCTGTTATGATGTGGCTTTAGATTAAATAAATTATTCACTCAACTAAGAACGTTTAAGTAACATATGTTTTTTAGCAAAACAAGGTTTAAATAATTAGATAAGAATTAAAAAATAATGTGAATAAAATACTCATTCTTAGCCGTTTATTTTATAGGCGGAATTCATTGATGGAGAGCGTGGGGATAAAGTGTGACAGCGTGCATGTTATTGATTCATGAGTATGCAATTGAGTCTTCCATTCTAGTTTTTTTTGAAAGGGAAAGAGAGTTATCCAACTGGAGAGCTTCAGCATTGCCATCACCCACCACTTAAACAACGAAAATTTATTCCATCAAAACAAAAGCCCAGCAAGAAACTGAGCAAAATACACAATAACAATGTACAACAGTCAGCAATAAAGTACAAAATCAAAATACAAACAACACCAGAGTTAAGAATTACAGCCAAGAATTGAAAACATAATGCAAAAGCGGAACACCATTCAGCCCATTTGTTAGCAGACCACTTAAGCCCCGAACGGTGCTTGAGCCAAAAGAATGTAAAAGCTTGAACCTGCCCACTGATCGAGTCGACCCCAACCCGAGAGCCATCAGCGAAAATTTTACCATTTTTGCATTTCCATATAAACCAAAGATAGGTGTACATCAAACACATAAAGGGTTGCAAAATGTCGCCTATGTAACCCAAGTTGAAGCCCCACCTAAGGATGTCTGATACCGAGTGAATATCATTACAATTTAATCCCCACCATCCACAAATTTCATATAAGACTTTTTTAATTTAATTTAAAGTTCTCATTTGAACCTCCACCTTAAAACAATATATATGTATTTGTAAGGAAATTAATAAATGATTTCTTCTTTTAAATGTGGTAGTTAGTTTCTATGTTATCGCAAATTAAGGTTATGTTTGGTTGTAAAAAAATACTCTATTTTTCTAAAAAAAAATTCTTAAAAAATGAAAAACTATAAAAACTTGTTTGGTTTAGTAATTTTTTCAAACTTTTCCAAGAAAATAGGAATTTTCACTTTTCAAAAACACCATAGAAAACAGAAAACAACAAATCCCTTGTTTTCAAAATTTGAAATTCTCCAATTATCCTTCCCATCGCATTCTCAACTCTCGACCGCTTTTAAATTCTAACTTGAAATCATCTGATTAAATGAACATAATAACTCACGTCCTCATACGTCTATTCAGTGTGTAAATTTTATGTAATATATATAAATAAATATGTGTGTTGTATATCCTATATAATATGTATATATGTGTATGTGTTTTAAACAAAGAAACACACTCGCAGATGTTTGCAATATTGATATCTAAAAGAATAGTCTCATATGGAATTTTTTTTAGTTAACTTTAATGTTGAATCATACCATGAATCTCATATTACATTTTTATTGTTTAATTTTATGTACAAATATCTATGTTAAATATTGTATTATTTGAAATAACAAAACAAGAAAATGAAAAACCGATAGAAAATGCATATCCAAACATGTTTTTTAATTTTCTAAAATAGAAAATGAAAACTCAATCGTTTTTAACCAAACGCGTTTTCTAAACTTTTTACAGAAAATTGAAAATGAAAACTCCACCCATTTTTTTGGAAAAATTTTCTAAGAAAACTAAAAACAATTTTCTATAACCAAAGTTTTGATCTTTTCCTCTTCTTTTTTTTATCTTTCTAAATGTTAAATTGAATTTGGTGGGTAGTTTTCATTATCGATACCATTTAATTTTTTTTTCTCTTTTTTTATCTTTCTAAGGAGGTGTGGGTAGTTTTCATTATTAACACAATTTAATTTTTTTTTTCTAGATGATATCTGGTGGGCACAAATATTTTCACCACACACGGGCACTTTGTCTCTACTTAAAATGGTGTCATCTCCATTTATAGGTTGGGTTTTTTTTTTCAGCGTGTGGGGATGCACGGTAGTTAGCCTTGGTTGTTATAAGGTGTTACCGGCTGATGTGTTTTTCTTCTTAACATATCAGCCTCGAGCCTCAGAGTCTTTTCAAATCTTCTCTTATATTTTCTAGGTTGTTTATTTCTTATTGATTTAATCTTGGATGGTTGGCTTATATTGGGTTGAGTTTAATTGCAAAATATGTGACATTGGAGAGGGTTGAATTGATACTTTTAGTGTCAATTCTTTGGTTTGGGCTGGCGCTAAAAGGGGGTGTTGGTAGTAAAACGAGTTTGGCTCCCTTTCATTGGCTCTTGGTGGATATATGGTGGATACATATACTTTCAAATGCACACACATAAGCACATTGTTATCCTGGATGCCATCACGTTGTAGGTTGGCGAGTTTTTTCAGAGTGCGGAGTTGCACTGTTGTCTCCCCTGGTTGCTAAAAGGTGTTACCTACTGATTTGGGTTTTTCTTGCTTTTGGGCTGGATCAGTTTCCTAGTGCCTCAGAGTCTTTCAAAACACTATTGGATGCGTCTTTGGTCAATTGCTCTTTTCTGAAACGCTTGGAAATTCATATGGATCTTATCTTCTAGGTGTCATGGAATGATCTACGATCTTAATGAGATATATGGTGGTTCTCATTGGTTGAGGATCAGTTGCACTACGATTTTCAAAAGCCTTAACTGTTGCTTTTGACATTTTGTTATCGTGTTCTATACTCCTTAAGTATCTTCTTGGGCAAATGGAGGGGTAAAAGTTGGAGTATCAGAAGATTGGAGAATATCTAAAGGAAGCTAATTTGGTTTTGTTTTATTTGCATTGTTTAGTTTTTGATGTTGTTATGGACTGAGATTTAGAGCCCGAGGCGTCAACGAACCCAAAACTTAGTGAATGATGAAGCCATAACCAAAACCAAGATCGGAAACCAATTAAGCTTCACTCTTCTTGCCATGAAGCAGAATCAAATTCGGAGTCAAAGACTTCAACGATGATGTTGACTAATGAAGCCATAACCATAAATTTATGAGAGATGATATATCCTACTATTTTTTATTCCTACTTATCCTCCTACTTACAAGATCAATACAAGTGTCAAAATCAATGGAAGATGTGAGGAAAGAGAATTAGTGGACTCCATATGTCATCTTGTAGTGAGTAGCAGAATGAAGTAGGAGGAAAAAGTATGAGTATAAATTCAGTTTTTGTTTTTATTTTTGTGTTGGTTCCTTTTTGGTAATGTATAAGAACAAAATTTGAAGGGTACGTGGGTAATTTAAGTTCGTGATGGCTCTGATCCGTACTCATCAGTGTGCAAATTTAATGTTGATTAAATTAAAAAGCATAGTTAATTGTTAAACTCTGACCCATCATGTCTTCGCTCATCACCATTTTAAGTTGCAACTTGCAAGATGGTGGAGGATGGATTCTTCTACACGACATACAATCTCTAATATTTTTTGGGAGATATTTGGGAAAGGAAAGCAGTTGCAGGTATTTAACATTGCGGTGGCAGTGGGTTTCTGGTGGTTTACGATGATGATTCGATGACTGGTGGTGGTTGTATACGATGATGGTGGTTTTTGGTGGTTTAGGTGTTAGAGAGAGACGGTGGTGTGTACATATGTGTGTTTGTTTCTTGGTGGCGGTGGTGATGTCAGAGGTGGAGGTGGGCGGTGACAGTGGGTTTCTGGTTTTCGAGTTTTTAGTGATGGTTTTTTAGGTAAAGTTGGGCGATGACAGAGATGGAGTTGGGCGGTGGCAGTGGCGTTCAGATGATGATGGGCAAAATAGGGTAGGGGAGGCGGTGGTTCTAGGTAGAGGGTGGGGAGGAGGTGGCTCCAGTGTGTGAGAAAGAGAAGAGTGTGTGTGTGTGTGTTTGCGTGAGAGAGAGAGATGACTGTGAGGGATTAAGTGAAAATAATTGATATTTATTTAAAAAATCAAAATATTATTTTAAATTAACTAAAATATTTTTAAAATGGTAAAAAGACATAAATACCCCTGACTTAACGGATCTAACAAACAAAAAATGTTAAAAAGGACTATCTGTGAAACTTTTGGGCACTTAAAAGACGATACTTGTAACTTAAAAAAAAAGACTAAACTTACAACTATATGATAGTTAAAGGACCATCATTACAATTAATTCTAATCTTAAGGACTATTCTATCCAATAAATTGTCAACCATATAAACTATATGCATAAGGTGAGTTGTATTCAATAAAGTTAATAAGAAAAACATAATCTTAAAATTAAAACAATCACAGATGATTTTATATACAATTATGACACTTTTTCTTTTGTAAAATCATCGCACTTTTTATTTTCATTTTTTCATTTTTAAAATTTCAAATCAAATATCCTTTCTTTTATTCTCCTATTTGTTTATTATTTTAACAATATTTTTATTTTCTTTATTTTATTTTCTCTTTATCCTATTTGAGTAAAAAAAAGTTTAAAACCTTTTTATTTTATATTTTTTAATAATAATTTTATGCTTTTTAATAAAAAATAAGAACGCTTCAGATTTTTTTTGTTTCGATACATATGTTTTTAAATATTTTAATTTCAGAAAATAATTTTTATGTTTAAAAAAATTAGAATAGTTTTAAATTTTAATACAGAACAAAAAATTTAATTGTGCCCAATGCTCAAAAAAATCTAATTGTGAACAAACGGATCGTGCGATAATAACTTAATAAGGATCCGAATTCTGATTTCTCAGGAATGGAAATCATGTTGATTACCTGGCGCAGAAGCGAGATAATTGGCAACAATGTAGGTTCCACTTGAGCAGAAATTCACCATTGAAATGGAGAGATCTCGGCGCCGGCGAGTTGGCTAACGGAAAATAAATATTTATATGCCACTCAAAACTCAACCATTCAAATAATCCAATTGCAGACTCAAAATCCCTGAAAATGTTCCACATTTTCATTCCTCTGTTTTGTATATCCCTAATAAAAGAGCGCCATGCTTGACCCCTGAGATCTAGGAATCTCTCATCATCATTTTAATTATTCCAACAACTTCAAATATGATCAAGATTTGCAATCCAATTAATCAATTCTCGCCGTATTAAATCAGCGATATTGTAAGTATTGCCCCATATATTTGATGGATCTCCAAGTTGTTTGCTTTTTTCATGTTTACACGTAAATTCATGCCCATTTGAAGGAAACATGGATAGCAATTATACCCCAATTCCCAAAGATTCTTTTGTGGAGCTGCAATTACACGATCATCGTGATTACGGATCTCAAAACCCTACATTTTCCGAAAAGGAAGCTTCTCTAAAATTCGTCGGTAATGAGGATAAACATGGGCTTGTAACACACCGCTTATATAACTTAGAGAACGGTGATCACGATGACGGATGTCAATTTGATAAATCACGCCTTCCAGAAGCCTCTAATTCTGGTATATGTGGTGCTGTGTTCAATTTAACCACAACTGTAATTGGGGCTGGCATTATGGCCCTGCCGGCCACCATGAAAGTTTTGGGTTTGTTTGTTGGAGTTATCTTGATTTTCTTGATGGGCATTTTGTCTGAGATCAGCGTGGAGTTGCTTGTTCGATTTACTGTTCAATGCGAGGCTCTTTCTTATGGGGAGATTGTTCAACAAGCATTAGGTAGACCAGCTAGAATATTATCTGAGATTTTTATCATACTTAACAATGCGGGTGTTTTGGTTGTTTATCTGATCATAATGGGCGATGTGATGTCGGGTTCTCTTAACCATATTGGGGTGTTTGATCAATGGTTAGGCAACGGTTTTTGGGATCACAGGAAAGTAGTCATTTTAGTCGTGGTGATCATCTTTCTTGCACCACTTTGTGTGTTAGATAAAATTGATTCTTTGAGTGTAACTTCAGCTGCTTCAGTAGCTCTTGCAGTTATCTTTGTAGTTGTTGCTTTTGCTGTGGCGTTTATTAAGCTCATTAGAGGTGAAATTGATCCACCTAGAATGACACCCGATTTTGGATCAAAAAAGGCGATTCTTGACCTTCTGGTTGTGATTCCAATCATGTCGAATGCATTTGTTTGTCATTTCAATTTGCAGCCCATTTACAATGAGCTTGAAGGGCGTTCGCCTCACAAGATGAATAAAGTTGGCCGAATCACTACTGTTTTATGTATTTTGGTCTATTGCTCAACTGCCATATCGGGCTACCTTCTTTTTGGAAACGATACAGAATCAGATGTGTTGACCAATTTTGACAAACCTCTTGGGATGGAGTTTAGTACGGTTTTAAACTACATAGTTCGTGTTGGATATATTCTTCATTTGGTTCTTGTGTTCCCAGTTATCCATTTCTCTTTGAGACAAACAGTGGATACGTTAGCTTTTGAGGGATCGGCTCCATTACACGAGAGTAGGAAGAGATGTTTGACATTGACTTTTATACTATTAGCTCTTATATATTTAGGGTCAACCACAATTCCAAGTATTTGGACTGCTTTCCAGTTTACAGGGGCAACTACAGCCGTGTCACTGGGTTATACTTTCCCGGCTCTTATTGCATTGAAGTTAGGCAGCCAGGGGTACGGTTTGACCAACCGTGAGAGGGTTTTGTCTTGGTTGATGCTATGTTTGGCAATCCTTGTTAGTGTTGTTGGAGTTATTAGCAACATTTATAGCTTGCAAACTGAATCAGAGTGACTGCTAAGTCAAAGTCAGAAACATTCTTTTCTTTTTGATGAATTACTTACAGAGGCAAGGATTTTCGGGAGTGAAATGGTTGGTTTTGATATGGAGTAGTGCAGATCTTCATTGCTAGCTTCCTCAACAACCCCTCTTCATATAAGGGCCACGGTGTGTTTGAAATACAGAAAAGTTGTTGTTTTCTTATGCTCTTGCAATATTAGTATTTTTTTTAATTGTACAGATATATTTCAGATCCCTCGTTTTATGCTGCATGCTAAAAGGTGATGAAAACAAACTTATGAGCTTAACACTCACAAGATCTTGAAAACAATCATGGGAATATACAAATTTTGTTAGTTATTTCATCTTCTTCCATGAAAGTTTAAGATTTCCATCCTTATGGAAAATAATCACTTTATATTTGGATTCTTTCTTTAACCTTAGTAAGGATCATTTGATGATCTTTGCATCAGTCACACTAATGTTCTTGAACACATGGGGATTAATTCGCTATGATTTTTACCTACTATTGGGTCTTATGGAACTTTAAGAATAACAAATTAAGCTTTCTCCTGTACTTCGTCTTCTTTGTTTGGTAGAGTTCAAAGTTTTTCCTTTTTTTTATTAAGGGAACTTCGTCTTCTTTGTTTGGTAGAGTTCAACGTTTTTCCTTTTTTTTACTAAGGAATAACTCTTTAGAATAGTAACTTACTTTCAATTTTGTTTTACTAAAGTCACTCAAACTTTTTTTGT
The DNA here is from genome assembly GCA_947179395.2 of Pulicaria dysenterica. Classification (NCBI taxonomy): domain Eukaryota; kingdom Viridiplantae; phylum Streptophyta; class Magnoliopsida; order Asterales; family Asteraceae; genus Pulicaria; species Pulicaria dysenterica. The sequence goes on along the minus strand of OX359293.1, from coordinate 78,372,751 downwards.
ATACCAAAAATCACTAAACTTTTGTTTTTGTTCCAATCCTATGTAATCCTATATAGTTAACTTGCTATAGCAAGTTACCAAGTTACCTTACATAATAACACCTAAATTACTTTGATCAATAATTTAAAACTCACATATCCATTTTCTCAGATAGGGTGTCTTGGAAAAGGAGGATTAAGATCCAGTGTTAGGAGGAATCGAGACTGCAGCTAATAACATAGGGTTTAGGAAATAGGTTCAACCTCTTTGTTTTAATTTATTTATTTATTATTTTTTGTAATTCTTTTACTTTCTACTTTTATTTTTATATTTAGCCATTTTGTGTTTCTAGTTGTTATTTATTTATTTATTTATTTGTTTTTTATTTATCGTTTTTTTTAATTTTATTCTATTTTTTTATTTAGTTTATATTTATTTATTTATTTAGTAATTACTTTTTCTATTTATTATTTTATCTTTATTATTAAGTTTCCTTTTTCTCGGCCGGAGGTCCTTTCCCTACATGTTAGTGGGGGTATGATTGTCTACATTTTACCTCCACCATACCCCGCTCCTGCGGGATTAGGTATCGTTTGTTGTTGTTGTTGTATATCCATTTTCTCAATTATTATAAGGAAAATACATTTCTTTTCCCATGGACTTTCTGTTCGAAACATAATTTCAACCACCCTTTTTCCTTTTCTCCTAGGTGTTGCTTTTCCTTTTGCATCGTTCTCATATAAATTGTTACCTTCTTATTACTAGTATTATACTTGAACTATAGACATGTTCAATATAGTCCATACTTAATGCATAGTCTCAAGGGACTAATACTAGCATTTGGATCAGCCCTATCAATTGTTCAGATTAAATTTTAAAAATTTGGGCGAAGTGACATTTTCGTAATTAACATGTAATGATTTTACAATCACATGTGATTGTACATTGAATCACATGTGATTTAATATTAAAATTTAGGACTATGTTTTTTATATGGACTATATTGAACACAACTCACTTGAACTAATTAATTTTATATATTTTTAGTTTTGACGCAACCGTTTTGTTTATTTTTTCGACCTAGACGTTGAACGTTATTCCTATTTAATCTTTATTAATATTATATTTAAATACATAATTTTATATTTTTTTATCTTATAAATTTCAATATATTGTTTGGTGTATATATGATCATATATATTTAACCGTTCAATTTTTATCTAAATCTCAATATAAGTATTATCCTAATACGATAATTATCAAAAAGTTAACTAATAAGAAAAAATACATTCCGTTAGATAAAATATCATATGCAGTTATATCTTACCTTCAAATGTAGATTGAAATAAGTGAATAACAAAAATATACACACACATATAAAACATTTTTTGATCAGGTGTTATTTAATTTAATATTTAGGTTTTATTTAATTTATAATTAAATAAAAAAATGGAAGATAATTTGGTAACTTGCTATAGCAAGTTAACTATATAGGATTATATAGAATTAGAAAAAAATAAAAGTTTAGTGGTTTTTTGTATATAAAAAAAAGTTTGAGTAACTTTAAGAGAACACATTTAAAAATAGGTTACTATTTTATAGAGTTATCTCTTTTATTAAATATAGAAAGAAATTCTGTTAGTAGTAATATATGCATTCAAATTCAAAAAGATTCGCTCACGCTTGGCTTCAATAGTTTTATTTTTTATTAAATGCTAATTATTAATGAATTCGTACGTGTGGAGGTTAGTAAAAATATATGTCATTGAATTGCATGCTTGCTTTTAAAATCATAGATCCCCATGCATGCATCTGTCATTAATCCTTAGCTCATGAAAACAGCACATAATTATACTATTAAAATTAGCTACTTAATTAACTCTTCAGGCTGAGTCTTGATCATGATGCCTATCCAATTTCCTTAAAACGACCGCATTTTTTAATGGTTCGATAACTTATATCTATGGGGGTATAAACCCTACAATATATGTATGTGAAGAAGTTGACATATGTATAAATGAAAGAGCATATAGTACAATCAACAACACCTTTTTTTTTACATCAAAATGTCAGCATACATTTATATATAAAACTAGCTAGAAGCTAAAATAATACAACAAACTGAGTGATAACTTAATACAAAATGGATTACAACAGTACCATGAAATCCACTGAGTGCTATCTTTCCTTTTTACCGCTATTTTTATCCCAAAATAGTACCAAGCTTGTAAATAGCTTGAAAGACCGGCCGGAAAAGTAGCAGTACGTCTACGTTCCATCACATGATTGATTAGAACAACTTATTGTATGTTTATAAAGTTCCATAATATCCAAAGTTCCATGATTCCAAAAGTAGATATACACACTGCAGGTCATGAATAACGATCCATCGATGGTGATCTCTTCTTAGAACTTCAAGTCTGTAGCACACTTAAAATCGATAATTTAATCTTTTTCTATTTTTAACTACACATGATGCAACATATAGCCAATCATGGATGAATATTGGTTCATTGAAAAAACAAATGACCTTAGATGGTGACTTACATGCATGGTAACATTCTTTATTTGTTTATGGGTTTACTACATTAAAATATAATGAATTCCGCTTACATTTTTATTATATTTAACGGATTTTGTATTTTATCAATAAATACATTTAACTTTCATATTACTTTCCATTTAGGGTCACAGAGATTATCTACTTAATGATGATGAATTATGACATTTTTGTAATTAATTAGATTGAAATTCAAAGAAGTTAAGATGAATTCAAATGAGAATTAATCTCATTTTACACTTAAAAAAGTTTTTACCCAAAATTAACACCCTGCCCAATTCGTAGCTTAAAACATATGTACCCTCGCCCTATGTCTTCAAACCTCAAGGCTTGTCACTATGGATGTAAATGAGTCAAACTACTTGTGAGCTACTTGCGTTCGGATCGTTAAAAAGGGCGAAATAAGCCGAGCTTAAATGAGCTCGAGCCTAGATCAAGACTCATTTATTAAACGAGCTTGATCTCGAGTCTTATATACAGTACATTCAAACCTTTTGACATCCGGAGCTGATAAAGCTTATCACCCAGCTTTTTCCCCCAGACTAGTGGCCGTCGCTTAATCCACCTCCGTACAACACTCACCAGTCAAACACTACAAAACATGATTTTCCCAGAACGTCTCTTTCCATTCTATATCATCTGAAAGTTTATCTTCTCCTTCTAATGCCGCCGCGTAATCCTGCTGAACCAGAAGAGTGATCATCCAGCAAAACCGCAAAACATGCTTTTGCTTCGTATCTTCAATCAACAATACACAAGCCAAGATAAAAACATGGGCTCTGATACCATTTGTAAAGAATCAGATCACTATCTTGTAAGGATCAAACTTGAAATTTTAACAAGAACCCGTTAAAAGATGCAAATTACATAAACAAGATAAACATTACACCAAGATATAATTACTTGGTTCGGTCAAAGTCACAATCACGTCCAGGGGCAAGATCCAAAGACTTCTTTATTATCATTAAAGTGTTTACATATATGTCACCCCAAAGGTGTATAGGTTGAATGAAACCTAGCTACGATATCCAGAATAAAGAAACTAGAAATCTTAATCCTAATACAACTCGACTAACAATGATAAGCACCAAAATTTGAAATTTCAATTTCAAATTTTATCCAACCACTTTTACTAGGTTATAATCTGTTTTTAGTAGATGCAAGTTAGGAAGTTTATTTAGCAGATAAGAAGCATGTTTCTTTTCGTGTGGATTGTTCATCTTCTAATACTAAAACGGGATACATATCAAGATATCATATTTGAAACCAATTGTAAAATAACAACGGAAGTAAAAAATATATGATGCAAAACACTTGCAGAAGCATAATACGTAATACAAAATAAAGGAAATCAATTGTGTTTTAGGATCTTCGGTGTCAAACTAAAAAAATCATATGTAACTATGAAATTGAGATATCAAGGCACATGAAAGCCATAGAATCAGATACTTGAACATATGAGCGTTTTTCTTTGACCAAAGATACATAACCTGGAAAATTTTATATATGAATCCAGGAGAAGGGGAGGGATTGGTACCCAAAGAGAGCCACCAATCACACCTTAAACTTGTAAATCATGCAATATAACTTGTATGTTATGCAATTCAGGCTATATATTTTGACAGTCTAAATTGTTTTTGTACTTAGCTAAATTAATCTGAACTTGATTTCAACCCATGAGGTCCTTTAATCAAGTCTTGTTGATGATTCTTTTCCTCCAGATTATTGCAACTGGCCTTCATTCATGCTTGTTTAGAGTTACACACTAGACTACACATATTTTAATAAATAGAAAACATTACAACTTATTTGAAACTTTATGATCATTAATTGGTTTGGGAAACTGTGGGTTATTTGGATTCATCTTTGGCTTTCTTCTGGCAACCCCTGTACGTTCTTCATTCCCTTATATATCCAACTCTTCATCAATGGTAATATAGCAGTCAGTGTGTGTGGGAACTTTATCCCTTGTTTCAGATATGGCTAGAGGAAGGGGAGGGCATGTAACTAGGGGAGGTTCTTCACATGCTAGAAGAGGCTCATCTGATGACCATCGTAATGGTTTAACAACCAACACTGATGGTAATCAACCTTCACAAGAGAATCAGATTGTTACACATTTGGGCTCCGGATCGAACGTTGATTCATGAAATCCACCACATGAAGACACAAGAGAATACGTGACTGTTGAGGATGGGCTGTAAGAAATTTTTATTTTGCAATTTAAGAATGATAACATTTCTAAGTCGGTTCATTCTTTGTTTGTCATTATAACAGGTTTGACAAGTCAAGTGATTGTTCACGCACAATTAGAAGGAATTTTCAAGAAAGAATTGATGATAAAGCATACACTTGGACAAAGGTGTCAAGCAATACAAAAAAATTCTACTTTGAAGAATTCAAGGTATTCATTCTATTCTTTAATATTTGTTTGCGAGAATTATATCATATCTATATATTTTAATAAATTGGATATTCATTAGAAAAATTATGTATGGGATGCCGAGTCCGAGGCACAAGTAAAGAAGACATGGAATGCAAAAGCAGCATTGCGCTACAACGATATGCTTAGAGATGTTAGAAGTAGTGGTGAAAAACCACCATATATGACTGATGATCAACGGAGTGATTTTAAAGCTTATTGGGATACACCTAAGTATAAGGAGAAGAGCGAAATAAATACCCAAAATCGTCTCAAAGGTGAAGGTTCATCAACTCATACCGGTGGGTCAATTTCATATCGCGAGCATGTAAAGAAACTTGTAAGTATATCATATTTTGTTCTTAACATGGAATGCGTTTTATTATTTGACCTCTTGATAACTTATAGGACAAAAAACCTCCATATACTAGGAGTTGTATCTGCACAAAATAGTTATTATATGTGAACTTTTGCCTATAGTTTCTTTGTTACATTTATCTAACCTTACCATGTGTTAAAAACTCTAAAAAGAAAGTGTTGTCACTTTGTCTAGATTAATAAATACTTGTTGGGCTGTGAGATCTGAAACAATAGTAAAACTTGGTTACCATTGTGGACTATGATCAACAAACATGTCAATTTATGTTGAAAACTTTCACAATATATATAATAATAGCACTGATAGGAATTTTACTTCTTGCCAGCATATTTGAAGCTGAAATATAGCACAACCTTTTGTTCCATGTATAAACTTTATGTAATAAATCAAATGTAATTAATATAATTACTCTGTAAGATGTGTAGTAATCTTGTTTTCTTATAATTTATATTTGTCTTGTTGTTATATTCGTCTCAACGTTTAGTTCCATGGATGCCTCTATTTTTGTAGCTTGTAAAGTGAGGCTGGATTTTGATATATATTAGTTTTATAATGACTGGTAATAAAATGATAATTAGCCATAATAAAAGATGGGAATATGTGTATTTTAACTAATCTATTGGAGGAGTACTTAAATGCATATTTACTTATCCAAACTTATTTGTTGATCTCTCTAATTATTGTATATTGTTGTAGGAATCTACACTTAAGCGTCCTCCTACGCCATTTGAACTATTTTTGCATACTCATACCAAAGGTCATGATAACCGAACTTTTATTAATCCAAGGTCAAGGACCATAAATGTAAGTTTTGATTTCAAATCCTTACCTTATTCTTCTTATTGTAACTACTCATGTTTGCATGTACATAATTATAGGATAACATGCTGCGTCTGAGGCAAACACTCCAGCAAAATCAACAACAGCAAAATCAACAACAAAATCATGCATCTGGAGCTACTGGAGCTGCTGGAGCTGGTGATGAATCAACACTTTATCATGAGGCAGCTGGTGGGGTGAAAAAAAGAAGAGTGTATGGCCGTGGCCCTATAGGACGTGAACCGACACGGTGCGGAAATGCGACTACTACTTCTAAGGAAAATGAAGGGTGGAAGGACAAGTACCTAACAATGGAAAGAAAGGTAGAAAAGTTAACTAGGAGAAACAAATCACTTGAGGAAACTCTTGATTTTGTGTGCCAACGTGTTGGTGTTCCACTCGTAGGTACCGAAAATGAGGAGAGTGATGAAGGACCAAGTACTGCGGATGCTCGTCAAAACACAAATGCTAGTCACTCCGAGGCGGATACAAGTGAAGATCATCATGATACCCCTATCTAGATGTTATGAAACATGATTGATAAGTTTATTTGTCCTTTATTTATTTACTTTATAATATGTTTAGACCTATGTTTTTTGGACGGCGATTTAGACCGATGGTTTGATTTAGTATTTATGTTTGAGTTCATTTTCTACAATATTTTCGTTTATATTACGAGGATTTTATTTATAATGTGTTTCTTATAGTACATGTCGTTAATTTTATCCATGTATTATAATTGAGTTTATGTAATATATTTACTCACAACTTTTACCTACAAATATCCGTGTGTGCTTTCACCTATGGTTTACTCACGACTTCATTTGTGGGTATCTCCTGGGTTTCTTATAAAATTAATCGATCATTTACTCACAACCTTAAGACATTTACCCACTAAAAATATTGTGGGTAAACTTACCCAAATAACACACACAAAATGATTTGTGGTGTTTTCGTCGTATTAAATAATTTGATCAAGTATTTACCCACGAAAAAAAACGTAAACACTCACAAAAAGTGTTGCGGGCAAACTTACCCACATAACACACACAACTTGATTTGTGGGTATTTTCGTGATATCTCGTAAGTCTAGTTAAACTTTTACCCACAAAAAAAATATAAGTACCCATAAAAAAATTTCTATGTAAACATACTCACAAACAAAATAATTTGTGGGTAACAAATTACCCTCGATGGCTTTCCCCACGAACAGTACTTCATGAGTAATCCGTGGGAATTAGACATTTACCCACGATTTTAGATCCTTTACCCACAAATTTTATTCGTGAGAAAATGACAGAATTCTTGTGGTGAGTTGTGAGGCAGTATATCATGACTTACTTTGATATTCTTGTTCTACATCTTGTGAGACAGTATATCATAATTGTAAGTCCTTTTGTCGGTTTTTGTAAACTCTTTTTGGGTTAGTTTATATATATACAAGTTTGTCTTTCAAAATAAAAAATTAATATAATTTTGCTTCTCGTATGAAAGAGTTAAGTTGTGACTTGCGAGAGAGAAATTTTGACCAAAATTAATAAATATGATTTATGTAAATCCTTTGATATAAAACCAGTTAGTTATTGTAATACGTTCACGTAGTTGGCCAAAAACACACACAAGAATAAGTTGTAACAATGAGCATCTATAGTCGCATCTAGATAAAGCGTTGGCAAAAAAAAACTACATAATTGTGTCTTAAGATTCAAGTTTGAAGTCCCTCCAATATCTTTTGAAGGAAAAGCGCAATTTTCTTTCTTTGTAAAGAAGGGAACATGAACTCATGCATGATTTATATATAAAAGTTCAATTACAGATTTGTGTACTCCTTTTCTTTTATCACACTCTTATTCACTTAACACACATCCCCCCTCCTCCCAACAAAAAAAAAGCATATGGAAACCATGATGATGGTATATTAAGCTATACATTACACATACCCCCCCCCCCCCCCCCCCCCCCCCCCCAAAAAAAAAAAAAAAAAAAAAAAAAAAAAAAAAAAAACTTATAACTCCATAAGGACAAAGTAAGAAATAATTTTATATGGTCAAATTAGATATGAAATTTTCCCTTGCCTTCTCTTATTCCAGTTTGATTAGAACAAACAAATAGAACGAGGGTTGGAACTTGGATCTCGAGGTACACGGTACAAATTGAAATAATCAAATACTGTTTATGTAGTTTTTTTAGGAATATAAAAATAAGCCATGCATAATTGCTTCAGAACACGTACTGCGCGCACTATTTGTCTTCCTCGAATTACTCATAAAGATCTACATGTAATTAAAATAAGAAAAGATTTAGTTCATTTATATATGTATATATAGATGAAAGCATGTTAGATATTTTTGACGACATGGTTTTATTCGAGTGTTAATAAATTTATAAGCAAGAGGCTTATGAGCTTAATTATTCTTTTAAGTTTATGCATGGTTTTATTAAAATTCATAAACTCGTATGTTAGAAAATTTTGACTTAGAAGCTTATTTTTTCTAATTAACTCGTAAACAAAAAATAAACTACTGCAAACACAGCATCCGCATGGTTAGCCTTTAATCTTGAACTCGCATGGATGCTTCGAGCCTTTAATTTCTGTCGAAAATATATATTTTAAAATAATCATATCTTATCAATTAACTAGCAACGACGACTGGGAATTTGAGATAATATTATCGCCCAATTAAATGCAAAAATGTCCCAACTGGATATCAGTAACAAAATAAGCGGCGCACATTTCGTTGTAATTTTATATAAATATACAATCTATATCTATCTATCTATCTATATATATATTATCTATATATAAAAGGCATGTAAATTTTCCAAAAAAAATCATAAATTGAGTATTAATTAACCAATCACAACCTTCAATTTCAAAATTATTCAATTCTCAAAACAATTTTGGAAAGATTAAAAATAGTGGATTAAAAACCGTGATACAAGAATTTGAATTCAATTTTAATGAGGGGTTAGATAAAAACTGTGAGGGGGTTTTATAAAAGAGTTTTAATAAAATGTGAGGGGGTTTTATAAAAATTGTATATTAATGTAATTAATTATAAGTTATTTATAAGTTATGTTTAGTAACTTGTGATTTATTTTATTTAGAGAAAAAATAATTATATATTTACGACCGTCTCATTTTTATCTACGTTTTGGTATAAACTTTATAGTAATATGACACTTTTTTGAAATTAGTATATTCTCATCACAAAGGTGATGTTTCATTTACTACATTATTTTTATTTGAAATTTTTAATATTTAAAAATACACTTCCGAAATACTTGTGCGTGCACGGGTCAATAAACTAGTGAGGGGTAAATAAGAAATGTAAAGTTCTCATAAGGTATTCAATTTGCTATATTTTTTATTATTATTACATGTATAGAATTTTAAAATAAATAATTAAAATTTTAAAATTTTATATAAATAATAATAATAATAACAAAACGTAAATTGAATACATTTAAAAAAAATTCTCATAATAATTTAAATACATGTGTTTAGATGTTTGTTTTCTATTTTATTTGTACTAAAATTCAACGTGCAGGTAGATGCCAACTCGTTGAGTACATATCCTTATCACCCTAAATTGTAATGTGATAAAGTTTCAATGTGCTAATTTTTTGTTTTTTATATAACGCATAGTTTATTAAGTAACATGTGATTTTTTTTGTTTGTATTTATGGATAATTTAGCAAAACATACATACTTTTTATATAGATGATTAATTTTATAAACGAAATATAATCTCTTGTTCAATAGCTTAGTTACTGATATCAAATTGTAAAAGAGCGATAGTTATGATATTAAATGGCATAAATAGCTTAGTTATTAAATAATAAAAAAAGATGAATGTCTGTTACATTTAGTCCGATAAAGCAAATATAAAATCTCGAGTGGAATAATATCGTAATTGAAAGATTGATAGAAAACGTAGTTTAGTGGTAGTGGTAGCCGGTGGGTTACTCCCGTGTGCTAGTGAGCCCGTGACCAATGATGCCGTGATTGATGCTAATTGTCCCCTTTTATCATTTCTTACCTTTCACTTCTCACACACACACTTACATATAATTTACCCACTACTCGTTGGCGGATTTGATATATAGCCTCGTGTTACCGGTCAAATCGCCTAATATAGTAACTGTAAACTTGTTTTGGTGTAATATTATAATTACTAGTCTTGTTTTAAAGAGAAAAATGTTCAACCGTTATCTTTGTCCATATATGATATACCACATTCCCTATTCTTTTTGTCCTTTTGCAATACTATGAAATCCCATATTTGCCCTCTCCTCATTACCTTTCTACTTCACTCTTGATATAAATAACTTTCATAATCCCCCTCAAATCATCACACGCTCATTAATTCATTTGCAAAAGATGCAGCAGTCAATTGATTGGTTTTCTTGGCTTTCAAAAACTGGCCTTGAACCTTCACTTATCTATGAATACGGGATGGCTTTCTCTCGAAACGAGCTAGAAGAAGATGATCTAACCTACTTCAACCATGAATTCCTTCAAAGCATGGGGATCTCCATAGCCAAGCACAGGTTAGAGATACTCAAGCTTGCTAGGAAACAAAGAGGATCACAATCGCATGGTAAGCACCCGTTGTCAAAGCTTGTGTTCGCCATCAAGAAGACCAAGAGGACCTTGGCTAGTTACATCAAGAAATGGGTGCACCCGGATGACTCGGCTCTGGTCCTGGTTCGTAAAGGTTATGGACCTTATGGTTCCAGATGGAAAGGCAATATGTTAAGAAGGAGCAAGAGATTGATGACCCTTCAACAAGCTACTCCTACTCTTTTACTCACTAATGGCTATTCTAGTTCCAACAGTGTTAGAGTGAACAGCTTTTCAAGCCCGTTAGTTTATGATCTTCGATATGATCAACAAAAGAAAGAAGTCGGCGATGCTGATGACCACGCCACGTTTGACGAAGACGACGATTTTGGTGGTGGTGATTATTGGTCTGGTGGTGGTGGTGTTAAAGAGATTAAATGGGACACCATGTTTCAGAATCTGAAACCCACTTAAATCTTATAGCAGATATCATCTTCTTCCCCAATCACCCTCTTATCTATTTTCTTGTTTTAAATAAATTATAAGTAGGATTTATGGTGAGATAGATGCTATTTTTCAATGTTCTTCCCACCACAATGAACCTTGCTTCAAAGAAATTGCAGCACTAGTGTTCTTGCTTTAGTAAAAGTCTCTGTATTTACTTTAGCAAACTGTAGCATGACTCGCCCCTTTGAGAGTTTTTTGTAATTAATGATAAAGTGTTATACTTTATATAATAAAATTTGTATCTTGGTCAAGATTTAGGTGCTATTATTTAAAAAAAATTGTATCTTGATCAGGTTCTAGGTGTTATTATAAGCTTGAACTCCAGATCCTTGAGTTACAATTTATATAATAAAAATATTTAAGTTATTATTATAAGTTTCATACTCAAAATTCTGATCAGGTTTTAGGTGTTATTGTCAGCTACAATTCAATGGGGTTGTGCATTAAGGTTAGGATGACCCACCCTTGGCTACAATTTGTTGGGGATGTGCCTTCAAGTCAAGTCAACGGTCAACCCATGCTTTTGAATGTTTGGTTATAATTCCACTGGGCCAAGGGTGGTGCATGGTGGGCATTCTTATTAGTCATCATGGGTCAACTTTGGAAGTTTTGTTGCCTTTGCAAATTGGAATTTGTCTTCAACAAAAAGATATGATTTTTATTGTGTAACATCAGTATGCACTAGAGCATTTCAAAATACAATCACTAATGCAGATGGTACAACCCTTAAGGCAAGGTCAAGTTCAAGAAACCTACATAATGAACATGACAGCAAATATAAAAAAAGGGCTTCATGCCTCTGTGCTATAGTCAGCACTACCAAATGAAGATGGTTGTTTGATTATACATCAGCAAATATATATATTAAACTGAAGTTAGGTTTACCCTGAAACCGTCAAAATGATCTCATGCGCTAACATAAAAGATTCTCTTGAACAAGTCACATGAAACGGAAACCACATCTTCAATGACCCGAGCTTTGAGGCAAGCGAAACGAACCACCCGCATAAAGCATTTGGTAAACAGGCCTAATCCTGATGGTTAATATTAAGCTCAAGATTGCACTTAAACAACACACACCAGCAAGAACAAAGAAAGTGAGTCTGAAACAGTTTGGGCCCATGCAGGTTGACCCACCTTGCTTGGCTTCCTCTGTATCATACACATAACCTGCAAGTATCCCTGAGAACAGAAAAGCACCAACCGGGTTTCCTAGCCCCATGAAGTTGAATATTAAACCAAAATTTTTCAGTCCAAAAAGCTCAGATGAAGTTGGGATCATAACACCAAACTGAACACCATAACAGATTCCAAGCAATGCTGTTGCAACATAGAGTGTCCCACTAAGAGCCGACGCATATAAAAGATACGTCATCACCATTATTACTTGCGTTACCGTAGTCAAAAACGTACGTGGCATCGTATTTAACCTGAAGAAAGCACAATCTTTTAGACACTTTATCATTAATGTGAGAAAGGGTGTCTGTTTCTTTGGTCATGTAGATGATAAAGATTAAAGATTTTTACCTTACAAAGTATTCTGAAACAACACCACCTCCCAAACGACCCAGAAAATTGAAGAAACTGAATAAACTCAGTAGTGTTGTAGTATCATTAAACCCAAGTGAAACCCCAATCTGGGCCAGATTGTTAAGAACAGTAACACCAGAACCAACACCAAGAAAATTAACCAACCATAAAAGCCAGAAATCGGCTTTCACAATCGCTTCACGAAATGTAAAATCCTCACCTCTCCTAGGTTTTCTTTTCTTCTTGAATTTAACCGCCCCTTCTCCAACAGCAAGAAGCACATCCACCTCTGAAATATCTTCACCATCGTTCAGATTTGTAAGATTAGTTTCTGAAGTAGACGGTGTCAGCAGTGGATCTGTTACAGTCATATTATCTGCAGAACCAGCTGCCCGGTTAAGCTTCTTGCTAGAAGGAAATAGAGTCATCTTAACAGGAATTGCCAAAGGTGCCATTAAGAGAACCACCATAATTGCAATAAATGTGTAGGATAATGCATTGCTTAGAGTCAAAACATCTTTCAGTATTGTGGTGGTTAAGAGAAAGACTGCAAGAATGACACTCGCCCCTTGAGTGAAAAGAAAATGAGCGTTTTCAGATGGGTCGGCATCAGAAGCAGGAGTACAAGGTCGAACATAGTACATCAAAGCCAAACATATAGCAGGAATACCAAGTGTAAAAAAGAGCAAAAGTGAAGATGCTGAGCCTTTAAGCACCATTGTATACACCTCGGTGAAAACTGCAGCACTCAGGCCAACATAACCTTTGAGAATACCAGCAACTGTACCCCTACTCAGTGGAAAATTCCTCATGTTGGTAACAAGCACCGCTGTGCCCAACCATGCACTGCTGTTAGTAGCAACAACAAGCGCAAGCCACAACTGAATAGAGAATGAAAAATTGCAAGACAATTAAAAATCTTGAAGTAATAAATACAGTAGTAGAATGTAGAAAGACAAACTACCTGATTCCTGGTAATCGAATAAACTAAGCCTATAATCGTTTCTTATGATAGATTTTGTGATAAGAAAAGAAAGCAAGACGAGTAAAATCATATTGTAAAGACAATGCAATCAAGATGATCTATAATTTTGGGTAATAAAAAAAGATACACATAGAAAGGCAACTACCCGATTCCTGGAAGAGTGATAGTTGATTAACTAAACCTAAGTTGGTTATTAAGATACTATATATTACGATCTGAAAAGAATCAAGAGGCATGAAGAATCATAGTCTAAAGACAAATCAATCAAGATGTTCAACAATTTTGAGTTGTATATACAGCTTAAAGGTAGAAAGGCAACTACCCAATTAGTAGTAGTGAATTAGTTAAGCCTATAAGTGGTGGTTTATACGTAATAATCAGAGATCAAAGCAAGATGCATTAAGAATCATAGTCTAAAGACAAGACAATCAAGAGGCTTTCTTATTTTAGTCAAATAGACAGTAAAATACAGCATGCGAACTAGTGAACTACCCAAACCAATTCTGATAGTTGAATAAAGTAAACACATAGTTATAGTAAATGGTCATTACGATACATGATCTAATTGGAAACAAAATCAAGAAGCATGAAGATAACATCTTTAAGCTGAAGAATTATATCCCAAAGAGTAAAGATAAATCAAGATGGTTAGGTATTTTTAAAATAAAATAGAAATAGGTAAAGTAAGAAGTACTTACAACCCAGTAAGGCATGTTGTGAACAGTCTCACTAACAGCAAGCCAGATGACACCATAACCAAAGAAAGAAGCAAGAACACCCACTGAAAGAACAACCCAAGGTGGGTACTTGTTAGAAGCAATGCCCGGAAGAATACCAACATTTTCCCCAAAATCATTAGCAACACCAAGAATGGTAAGCTGTTGTTGAGAAAGACCCAGTACGGATTTCAGCGAGTGAGAGTATAGTGGGAAAGAGTAGGCGTTGCCGGAGGCGATCTGGACCCAAACAGCAGCTGCAAGACCCACCCACGGCGGCCGGCTTCCAGCTTTTAGGGCCGGCATAGTGACGGAATTTGATACTATGTTGTTAAATTAGTGAAATCTAGTGGGGTAGGTATAAAAGGGAGAATATGAAGTTGCGATGAGAAGATGAAGAAAAAAGATCCAAAAAAGGGAAGGTAGAATCTGTAGGGTAGGAAGAGACGTGATAAGATTGTCGACCGTCGTTTTTCTGAGAGAACAAGGTTATGGAGTTGCTTTCAGAAGATCCATGAACGTTATTGGTTTGGTTTCGACAAGTAATTTTAGCTTAATTTCATGGGAAAATGATCTGTAATGTTAACATCATCTAACTTCGGTGATGTTACACTCAAAAATCATTTAAATGAGTATATACTGAAATGACTAAACTACCCTTCATTAAAGTAGATTGTGAGTGTAACATCACCTAAGTTACGTAATGTTAACATTACGGATGATTTCTCCTAATTTCATAGTCTTGCTCAGAATTTAATTTTCCTATACTCATTATTATATTCTACCACTTGCACTTAAATCGAGGCCTATTTGGGGGCACGTTTTCATATTGTGATTTGTAATCTCATATAAATTGGTTTATAAAATGTATTTAAACTTTTTGTTATAAACTATTAAATAGAAAATTTAATATATATATTGTTGACAGAGCAGTGAGAAAACTGCTGACGTGTCAACAAAAATATGACGTCATTGATGACGTGTACAAATGGTAAGTTATCATTGGTAGAATGTGAAGAAACAGTCAAATTAATTCAAATTTAAATCAAAATTTGGAGGAGTTAGATGAAAATTGTGAGGGTGATTTATGAAAATTGATGATGATATACACACTTAAGTATACACCTCCGATGACACTGCTAAGCTTTGGCTAGTTGTCCGAGGACCGTCCTCCACCGCATCACCATCGGAGTAGCTCATTGTTTTTCCTTTGATAGCATTGTTAACTTCCCCATCCCCTTCTTTATCGGACTTTTTTGTTTTTTATATGAGAGCCGATCTTTACATAACTGTTTTTAGCCATATACAACAAAGTATAAAATTTTGTTGCACATGGTATAAGTTAATGATGCAGAAACTTGTTATGTATGATCCATTTTGTTGTGCAAGAATCACCACCCTTTTTATATAGATCTAGTGGTTTTAGACATAAGATAGTGTGCTTTTGTGTTTGTTTTTAATTTTCAAAATTGATGGGTCAATCTGTATAGAATGAGATCTAGGGGTTCATTGTGTTTGATTTTTTAATTTTGTTAGTTAAGAGATTTGTAAACCCGGGACATGGCAAATCTTCAAATTTGTGTTTTCATTAATTGAGCTACAAGTATCTTTGAGTGAGTGATTGAGACTGGACACAATTTCTAGGTTTGTCAATTGTTTGGTTTAAATATTGACCAAATATTAAGTGTTGATTTGAAGAGTGTGTGTGAGAAAGAGAGAGAGAGAGAGAGAGAGAGAGAGAGAGAGAGAGAGAGAGAGAGAGAGAGAGAGAGAGAGAGAGAGAGAGAGAGAGAGAGAATGTGCATGTGTTTTAATGAATGCATTCCTTTAGGTTGATTTTGATTGGTCCCATTTGACCTTTTGTTAATTGTAACACTATTTTAAATTGGATTTTCGTTCAATTTTTATAACACTATTTTAATCTAGTCTTGGCCGGAATGATTTCGATCTAGGTTTTCAATGTGTGATTTTTTAATTTTGTTTACTGAGCGATTCGAAATCTAAGACATGTTTATTTCCTAGACTCTGGTGGTTAGATATCAGGATGACGTTTTAGGGGTGGTAACAGAGGTGGTCGGAATTGTGTTTTAGTGGTGGTGGCTCTCCGGCGACTGTGGCAGCGGCGGTGGTTAGGGTTCTGGTGGCAGCGACCAGGTTCCGGCGAGAGCAGACATGTTAGAGAGAGAAAGAGTTAAAGTGATAGAGATGGTGTTCAATGTGTTTTAAAAGTGGTTTTAAAGGGATGTTCGGATATAAAGTACCTATTTTGGTAAATACTTTTAAAACAACACTAATATGAAACATATATTTTCTAATAACCTTATTTTGGTTAAAAACTCGCAAATGAATATTACTAACATTGTAACAAAAAAGTAGCAAATTATTACACCCACGTCACTTTCTTACAATCTTTCTATTCTTACTATAAGTCTGTTTTCCTCTTTCTTTCTCTCATTTATCTTTTAATTTCTTTTAATTCTAAATAAAAGAGAAGAAAGCAATAGAGATAAAAGAAGAGAAAGGAAAGAGGAGCTCTGGTTATAAGAGCCGGAAATTGAAAGGGACCTTAGATTGGATATGGGTGCGACAGTTTTTCCAAGCTATTAGTTAAGAGCCATTGTCGGGCCAGTGTGGTAAGCATGATGGAACATGGTGAGAGAGTGTGATTGTAATATAGAGGTTAGCTCCGTACTGGAACCGGACAAAACCAGTATCCATCCCGAAAGTACCGAAACCGAAATTCTAATGTTTTTAGAATTGAATACCGAACACCAAACTAAAAACCACTAACAGTTCGGGATATTTCAAGGTCAATACGCTTAGTTCTACCGGAAACGGAATGAACCGAACCCATAATAGCAAAACTGAAATTATTCATTTATTGGAACCGAACTCTTATAACAGGTACCGGCTAGGGAAATTATGTACCGGTTCGATTCAACACCATATTAGAATTAGAGGTGAGTAACAAATATATTGAAACGAATTTTTTGAATTTTTGGTACCAAATTTCGAACCGAAATACAAGAGCTGGTTCTGGTTCGGTGCCCGTACAAGTTCACGACCGGCTCAGTTCAAGAAATGTAAAATATACTCATCAGACTGGGACTGGTATCGAAAATATTAAAACCTATTTTTCTGGATTCTTTGTACCCAAGAACAAGAACAAGTACTGGTTGTGAAAAATGTCAGATAAGTGGATCAAGGAATTTGAATAATTGTAAGTATGGAAACGAATGAAACCATACGCACTGATTCAAGAATCCTTCCGTGTTTTCAATTTTTGTACTGCTGTTGCAAATATGTAAAAACTACCTTCAAAATTACTTACAAAGGAACACAATTAGGGTTTCCACCGTCTATTGACAAACAGAAGTTACCAAGGTATACTTGAGTTTAACACTGTACAAAAACCGGCGGTGAATGGACTACCGGAATCAATCTCCAGCCTTGGACATAACGGAGAGCCGACTAGGCCTTGGTTGAAAATCACCACGCCGTCTCTGCTGGTGCGATGACGGACGAATTAAAGACGCTAATGCTCGCTTCACCAAATCGCCTTCAACGGTTCCAATCCTCACGAGCGAATTCGTCATCGCCGATCTCCGAGCGTACAATCTGTGCGAGTGATACGACACCGTACTGTTGCTGCGATTACCGTTCCTGTTATTCACATTCTTGTGCAAATTACACCGGAACGAACCAGGATGCGTCGTCGGAGAACACATGCACGTCTTCTCTTGTCTGTTACTCCACGTCTTGTTTCTGTTGCCGTGATTAACGCTCTGGTTTCTCTCTGTAGATGACGACGACGTAACCGAATGACCAGGGGACGCGGTGTATTGATTGATTGAAAACCGAACGGCTGGAGACGGAGAAACGTGGCCGCGGTGAATGCTGATCCGGTTTGGCGAAGACGATCTTGCCGGAGACGAGAAACTCGACATAGAAGATGCGAAAGCAGAGGAAGATGACGAACAAAACCTTCCTGGAGGTGAAATAGATCGTTGAAGCTTTTTAGGCAAGATTGATGCCCCATTGGATTTGGTTTTCGAAGATTTCATCATCGAATTGATGGAATTGAGAAACAAATTTGAAGGAGATCGAAAATCAATGGATTAGGGTTGTAAATTTAAGCAAAAAGAGTACGGGAGTTGAATTTGGCAAAACCCTGGAGAAACAGGTGCCGGCATTGTTTATATAGTTGGGTGGTACGTGGCAAAATCGTAAATAAGGTAGGAGTTTACGGGTGTTTTTTTATCAGAGTCGGTTTTTAAGTGGGGTCCCAGTGGGTTAAAGTACGGGCAGTTGTGAAAATTATTTCGTCGCTAGTTGGATTTTGGCGGAAGTATTTGATTTGGGAGTCAAGTGAAATGAAAAAAATACTCAAAAACATAAAATATATGTTTTAAAATCACACAATTTAATCAATCTTTATACCAAATAACAATATTTTACTTACTTTAATCAACACTCGAAAATGTATACATTCAGTAACAAATAACTACATACCCATGATCTTCAATTCCTAACTGTGTTCTATATTCATATTTCATATTCAACTCCCTACGTTTCAACAATCATTTTACTTCCCCTGTCCACGTGTTGCACCAGATTCAATCACATGTTTTGTGTATTTCCTATGCTTTCTCTCTCGTGCATACACCACCCACAACACCAATGAAAGCATGACTGCAAGTGACGCCATGGCTAAACCAATGTACACCAGTTTACTAAACTTGTTCAAATCTGGACAATGGTCCTTGTGAATTCCAATAAAAGTCTGTCTAACAAAGGTACAGTCCAGTAACCCTGCAAGAAACGGGCCATACTCGGTTAACCCATCACTCACATTGACTGCAGCCGACATCTGCTTATACATATTTGGGGTCAGTCGCCCCACGGTTGTACATGTATCGTTTGCAGATACTTGACAAACATAATCCCTCCAAACCTGCATCAAAACGTATCAAATTAAGTCTTCCTGAAAATCAAGGAAAATGTATAACCTTTTTTTGGTAGTCAGTTACCATGGTGGCATTGTTGAAGCCCAGTTCACCAGCTTGACATATCCGATCTGTTTTGTTGGCGGTTAATGGGTTACAAAGGGAGGGAACCAACGGCCCGGATTGATTGTAATTAAGAAAACTAGGAAATGGTGGTGGATCAACGTTGGAGATGTTGTTAATGATGTTATTCACCATTCCCACTAATTGAAAGGTTACATCTTTGCTTTGGGACAGTGTTTCTTGAGCAGTTGCATTATCAACACATGGAAGAATATCATCCAAAGCTGTATGAGCCATCGGGTTCTCAACCCACTCGTTCATTGCAACACACGTGTCTCCCACTATGCTACAATCATGGATAACAACTATAGTTACCTTCTAATACATAGATACAACTAGAGTTGGTAATATGAACAGGTCAGACAGGTTGGATAACAAGTCAAAATTTTGGTCTAAGTTGTATGCCATTTTCAGCACGGGTTGAAATGGCTTGACCCACAAACCTTTTCTGCCGTAATAATCCAAATTTTGAATACAATGACCTAGAAGGTTGTATCAAGTTTTGATTAAAGATAGACTTGTTCTAATCTTCCCCTTTTAGCTAGATTATTTTTATTTGATTACTGTAAGTGAATGGGTCAAAATGGTCATCTCTAGATAAATACTTGAAAGAGATCAGAAAGTGACATACTTGTGGAGTGCAAGAAATATGCCACATAATATCAATGTACCAGTAATGAGAATCCAACCAAGAACCACCAACCTGAAATGTAGATTTGGATTAAGAAAACCACATAAAGATAATGCCTTGATTAAAGAAACTCACTATGATCACTTACATGTAAACAAGAAACTGTAATCCGAGCATAGAGAATACTGCAAGCATTCAGAAATGTGAGTCTATATATGAAACTAAATCATAACTTAGATCTCAAAGCAAAGGATAGGATCATTAGGCTTACAAAATCCAAGCAGAGCTACAAGAAGCATAACTGCAGATATGATTATAAGAGCAAGCCCTCTGCAGCAAAACCAGATAACTATAAGATCCGGCAAGAATTGACAAAAGACAAATATCATTCATATTCACTTACACATCATTCAAAACACGTTTTATATCATTCTCATTCTTTCTGGTCTCTAGTTGGAGGTTGCTTGCAGCATCATTGATCATTTTATGGACCCGATCGATGTTGCTTTTGACATTTGAAGGTAAAGAAATTTGATCTACTTCTATGCCTTTTGCTACATAAAGAATGGAAGACACGTTGTTGAGATTGTAAACCGTATCATTGGATTGACTCACAACAAAGTCCAATGTGTCTTTTGTGCTCTCATGGAACTTCCCTTGGCCCGTGTACAGAACCGCACATCCAACACTGGCACACAAATTTCACCATCAATGAGACAATAAAACCACACACACACACGACACCCTTAAGCACACAAATACATAAAGATCGTCTCACATGGCAGAGATGGTGAAGAGAAAAAGAAAAACAAGACAACAGGCATAAGCGGTTTTAGAATAACCGTATGAGTTTCTCCTGCAGCAGCAGTAGCAGCAACAGATTAAGAGCAAGGATACACCAAATCCCAGAAACCAGATTACAGCAATCGCAAACAAGGGGGCAGCAGTATATGAGACAGACTGCACATCAATCCAAACATCATTAGTTCCTTTGCATCTAAAGCAATGTGACACCAAGTTGTAACAGAGGTTGAAAACTATTATAAGTCTATTTATGAGATGTTTTTGAAGAAAATAATGTTAGGATTTTCATGCCATGGTATTATATTGTAATGATCATAAAGCAAGAAACAGAGATTATATACATGTAATAATCAAATTCTTGGAAGCATTGCACCCATATCTATCTTGATGTTACTTGAGACCAACTATTTTGACCTCCAAAGTCAAATTTTAAGATAGATTGGGTAAACAAGAACTGGTGTAATAGGCTTACAGAAATGTAATTATCATCACTGATATTCCATCCACCCGTGTAGTATTTGAAGTCGTTTTGGGGGTCTTTCCTTCTAGTTCTCTTATCAGCCAAAATCAGAGACGATTTGTCATCACTGCCCGCCGTTTCAAGAACAGCTCGTTCAATTTCCCGATGGATTTCACCAGAACTGTGATTAATCACCCCTACACAAGGTACAAATCCAGAAAACAAGCTCAATTACAAACACATTCTCAAAATTCAAGACAACCCATGACAAATAATAGGAAAAAGAACAAGACTTTACCTGATTGTTGTATGTGGGGATAAGCTTCATGAGGTAACAGCGTAATAAAGATGAGTAGCAGCAGAAATAAGAGGGAGTTTGGAGAAAGCATTTGATTTGGATTTGGTTTTGGGTGATGTTTAGATGGGTGGTATGCATTTGATAATGATTTGGAGGTATCTTCTTAATCTTATGAGCTGGATCAATGGCGTAGAAGAAATGGTCGCATGGCATGTTCGAATGTGGGGGGATATTTTAATGGGTTAATGGCCGACTCTTGAGAGGGATTTCATGAGAAAACGCGGTCGAAGGGATCAACAGAAGAGTTAAAAATTAATTCCATTTTGCCATTTATTAGCTAGCATGAATAAATATAAGATGCCGCTTATTTTCTTATGTTTACATTCCAAATTATTATTTATTGTAATTGTAATGTAATGTAACAAGAGAGAATGAGATAAAAAAATAATTAAACACGAAACAACCAAAAATTAAAAAATAATAATAAATGATTCAACATCCAAATCAGCAATAAAAACATTAACGCGAGATGTGATGATAAAAATATGTATTATGATAATAAGCGATGTGATTTTATTTCTAATAAAAACTATCAATTATTATTAGTATAAATAGCAACAATAGGATCAAGTATTTATTTATTAAATTAAAAGTTTTTAATTAATAAAATTAAGGAAATTTTGTTATATATTATGTATATAAATTAGTGTCAAGCTTTAATAACGATTTGTTGATAAACATTCATCTAAAACATCCAAGAATTCAAGAATAGGCCCAAACATCCAGCCCAACTTTCCAGTAGACCAAGAAATCAAGAATTAGGCAGTCCGGCCCAACTTTCCAGTAGACCAAGAATTCGTAATAGCTGGCCCAAATATCCAGCAAACTTTCCAAGTTTACAGCAGACCAATTCGCAATAGTCGGCCCAAATATCCAGCCCAACTTGCCATCAGACTAAGAATTCAACAAGTAGGCTTAATAAGTAGAGGTGTATCAAGAACCGTATAATCCAATTTTAACAAAAACTATCCAAAGCGGTTTTTTACGCAATCGGATTTTTTAACCAGATCGGATTTAACTGAAACGGGTTTTTTTGACCGGGTTGAATTTTATTGGGGCAACCGGATTTTGGACCGGATAAAACACCGGATTTTTATCCTGAAAAAATCCGGCCCAGATATAAAAAACTAGATATTTTATAGCCGTAGGGGGTACATGTTCCGTTTTATAGTCGATTTTTGTTTGTTAAAACTTCACCATTTTACCACTATAAACATATATAAATAATTTAGAATAAAGTTGGTTGATTTATACTAAATTTCAACTCTCTCAAACTCTTTTTTTTTTATTCTTCATGGCAACTAGTAATACTAGCCCCACACGTTTCAATATTCCGTTAGGAAAAACCTTCAAATCGTTAAAGTGATGGGACACAATGGAAACAAAGATGATTGGATACACATTTTACTCTATTTAGTAAAAAAAAAATTAAAACGAAGAAAAACAGTTTTTTTTTTCAAACCGGTTTTTTTTATCCGATCTAGTTTTTTTTTTCAAGGTAAAAAATCCAATCCGGATCGGATAAAAAATCCAATTATGTGCATCTCTACTAACAAGTAACAAGATCTCATTCTATCCTCTGTTCGATAGGCAGACAAGCTTTGGCGAGTTAATGGCCAAATTCGACCATCAACTGATCAATTTTGAGAAATGTTCTATTACGATCTTTTGGTAAATTCTTCTCAAACGTAGGTGCGAAAAAAATCGTGACTTAAGTTTTATATTAACTTATGCTTAGTTTCAACCCAAGCAGCCCTCTTAATTCAATTTTGTTTGAAGAGGAGCAATTCCGTCTAGAAAATGGCTGATTCAGGCCGTTTTTAGCTTTTTAATCGAGATTTTGTTTTGCATTCCACGTTTTAACGCTTTGGTGTGAAATTCAAGATTTAAACTTCATAAAATTGGTGAGTGGTTCAAATAAGAATGTATATTTAGTTGAAATAGGGGTGTAAACGAGTCGAGTTATTATCGAGTAACTCGAGCTCGGCTCGTTCGAGTCGAACTTTATCGAGCTCGAGCTTCTAAGAGCTCGGCTAGAGTCCTTATCGAGTTTTTCGAGCCTTATATATTATATATATATTTATATATATATAATATGTCACTACTAGAAATCTTTCAATTACCAACGGGGAAAAGCGTCGGAAAAAAGTCGGTAACGGGCATTTCTAACGAATTTCCGACCAAAAAGTTTTGTTTAAAATTTCCCCGTCGCTAATTTTTCCGACAGTTCTTACCGACGATTTTTCACATGTTACCGACGAACTATTTGTCACTATATCATCGGAAATCAAATATTAGAATATTTACTAATTATAACTAATAATAGTTATTAAAAATATTTAAAATACAAAAAATTGCTACCGACGTAATTGCGACAATGATTAGCGACGATATACTAACGAAACTTATTTTTTAATAAAATTACAGATTATATGTATTGACGAATTACCGACGATATATACCGACAAAATTCCGACACAATGTTTCCGACAAACTACCGACGTAACGTTACCGACGAGTTACCGACGTAACGTTACCGACGAAGTACCGACGTAACGTTACCGACGAGTTACAAACAATATTTATTTTTATAATTTTAATAAAATTAATTTAACGACGACGTTATACCGACGAATTACCAACGAGCAATTTTACCTACGAATTACCTGCGCAATTTTACCGACAAAATACCGACACAATCAATACAATTACCGACAATTTACTAACACTTTGTATTATTATTATTATTTATTTAAAATAAAATTTACCAACCGTTTATCAACGATTTTTCGACAAAACATAATTATTATTTTTTATTTAAATTAACTTTATCAACGATTTACAACCGTATATCCAATTCAATATATAATTTTTAATATAAAATATATTCCATTCACAAATTAAAGCATGCAATTGTAAATTTTATAAAATATAAAACATCAATACCATAATGTATTTCACTCACAAAGTCCTAAATAAAATGTAATAATATGTCTCAAATAGGAGGTTAATGGTCACGGGAAAGGAAACGGCGTTCGAATGCTGCTAACCTATCTTCCATTTCCTTTGTTGCCGCTTCTTGACTCAATTTGAAAGCTTCTTGGGATGCTCCTAACTTTGCTTCACGTTCTTCATCCCGTTTACGCATCTCAGCTTCACGTTCTTCATCCCGTTTACGCATCTCAATTTCACGTTCTTCATTTCGTTTACGAAGCTCCTCTATTTCTTTTCGAAGCACGTCTTCTCGTGCTTTAGCATCTTGCCGTTCTTCATCAATTTGTTCTTTCAACAAATGCACCTACATATTATGAAAGCATATCACAACCAAATATGATTTATAAGCAAATACAACTCATTAGAATGACAAATAAGAAAACCAGGAAGACTTAATATATGTTATTAATTTTTAGACTATAGAGTTTATTACAACAAGTTTCACAAACCATTATTTAAGTACATTTCATTTAATAAAGATATAAAGGATTTCTTGATACCACATAAAGTATTTGACTATGATTTTTATTTTGACGACATCCTACTCTATATAATGTGTTGTAAACCATATTATCTAATAAAAGTGAAATAAACACATAATGATCTAACACATATTTGCAAATTCTTGGAAATAATTAATTGAAAGTTATATATAGATGTGGCAAGTGATAAACATTAATATTACACAAATGAATTATAAAAAATATGCACACTAACCTCATTAGCAGATGCTGCACCTGATGGTACAAGAGATGACGCTGAACGAGTACTTGATTGACCCGTCACCACGTAAACAGGATCTGAAACCCCCCCAACACCAATGAATCCCCTTGTGTTTGACTTTTTTGCAACTTGTCCCCAAACATCAAAATCTCCAATTGGATGAGATGTATTATCTGACCCATACTTATCAGCAATACCCTTAAGATATTCATCATATTAATTAAATATATAACATATATCAGATGATTAATATAATCAACTGACAAGAACTACAATATTTAACATAACAAATTTTACCAATACTCGTTTCGACTTAGAGCTAACAAATTGTGGTTCTCCTTTCCCTGCAGCTACCGCTTCGCGCGAGCTTTTTGTTATATGAAAATTCATAAAATGGTTACTCCAAGGCAACGCTTGACCTGCTTCTTTTTCCTACCATTAATGTATAAAAATGGTCGTTAAAAATATATAACTTCCAAGACATTGTAAAAGTGACTCATATTTAAAAATTTAAAGATAGAATAATATATTACCCGTCTCAGCTTAGTAACAAGAAAGCTCACTGATCCTGTGGTATGCTTACCGATTGACCCATCCACCAATGCCTCTTTGTTTTTTGCATGAACTTGTGAGAGTTTTTTCCACTTATCGGTGTTCCACTATATTAAAAGTCAAAACAAAAATTTTAAATACTCCTAATTAGGATAAAATTAATTAGATACATAATAAATTAAGACAAGTTAAATTGACTAACCATTTATCAGCATTACATACCTTCTGAATCATTTGGATCCAATGTTCCTCCTTTATCTATGTTGGACAATAGGGGACGATGACAGACATATCCGCCTCAACATCAAAGCCTGCTTCTTTTGCCTTTGTAATTGTTTTTTTTCTTTCTCTGTGTATTTGATCCTTTACTCGTGCTTTCATTATTTCTTCCCTTACTTTTAAAACACTAGCATTTGCTTTAATGTCCCATTGAAAATGTTGCTATACATACAAACATTTAACTGTTAGTGCACTGCCAGATAAAATTATATGTTGGTATGTTAACTTATAATTTAAAACCTTGAAACGATCAAAAAGTTTCTTGCGAGAATCGTGTGGTATGTGTTTCCATGAAGTCCACGGACCCTCAAACATGGTATGCAATATGCGAGTAATTTCTCTAGGAGGGTTGATGCTAACGAACCTACATAATTAAACAATTTAACACAATTAGTATTTTTCCTATCTAATATTTTTATAGAAGAAAATTTCATTATATATGCGTATTGATTTGCTTGAACTTCAATCCACTCCCTGTTTGGTGGAAGAATTGGGGTCTGCTCGATGACATTCGAAGCATTAATAGCTTGTGGTGACTGCGGTCTCTGTGGTGACTCTATGCCAAAGTTATAAGCATCATCATCACCAGAATCAGTATCGTACTCGAGAAACCGTGGAACAGAAGTACTAGGCATTGATACTCCACCAGATGTGTGTGCATTGTAGGTACCTCTACCTGCACCATGAGTCCCTCTACCTGCACCATGATTCCCTCTACCTGCACCCACGGTACCCCTCCCTATACTCTGAGTACCTTACCTCTACCTAAACTATGGGTACCTCTACCTGTACCCTCAGGACCTCTCAGAATTTCACCTCCTCTACCTCTACTACGTACCATGATAACTAAAAAAAATGTGATTAGTAAGGAGTATGCTCTTAAAACAAGATCCATATACAAATTACAATAAATAAACATGTATTGAGTCTACGAGTAGAATCATAAAAGTAGCACCTGCACCTATGGGCGAGTAGTCACCTGCATAACAAAAAAAGTAAGAATTAATTAGTTAAAGATATATATCATTATAGTATTTTTTTATTTATTTATTTCATATCTTAAATTAAAAATTCAAAACTAATTACATTTCATCTGAAGAATGATCAGACAAATTCAATTCAGATTCTTCATTTGTATCCTCATCGTCATCTACATCTTCAAATTCTTCTTCTTCATCACTATCATAAATAGAAGCATCCTCTACATATGCATTTTCACCAACTTCTTGCATTTCATCTTGTGAGACAAGACCTACAGGATCATCTTCCAAGTATATATTCGTTGTACATAAAAACCGTTCATTTTCTTGGAAGAAATGTTCCTCATCCACATTATCATCATCCGCAACTTCACTAACACATTGTGCTATTTCATATATACCCCTAGGCTTTGTCTTAACAACAGCCCACCAATCTTTCAAATCTTTGGTATTTGAAGGGTATGAAGTATAATAAACTTGTGTTGTTTGTGATGCTAGGATAAACGGGTCGTTGATACATCCCTTGGACTTGAATTTGATATCAACAGAGTTATGTTTAGAGTCAACCTTTACGCCTTTAACCGGATCAAACCAATGACACTTAAACACCACAGCTATGCAACGACCCAAATTACTATGATATTCAACCTCGAGGACCTCTTATAACATTCCATAGTAGTCAAACTCATTCTCATCATAACTTAGCCCTTTTACACATACACCACTATTATGTGTGACTCGTCCTTCACCGTGTTTTAAAGTGTGAAACTTATAACCATTGACAAAATAGCCTTTATGTGATTGAACCTGACGAATTGGTATTTGTGCGATATCTTTCAAATGTTTAGTGTTAATACTTGACCCTTGCATAACCTACAATGATTAGAAAATATATGTTATGATTTAAGATGATACTATATTAGTAGGTAACACAAAACTTTATCTATGTGTATACTTACACGTCTCTTAAACCAATTAGCAAAATGTTCTTGTCTGTAGAGATCAAGCGTTTCTTGTGTAACATTTGGTTCATTTCGTCTAACACATTTATCAAACTTCTCAATGAATGGGTGAACCTCCTCACAGTTAAGCAAGATATAAGTATGAATCTTGTGCATTTCGGCATCGTTGAGTAGTCTTTTTTTTCCACCCTTGTCAAATATTCTTCGAGATGGAACTTTGAAGATGCTTAATCGGGCATCCTTCCTGGAAGAAGAGGGAATATCTGGAGCAAAATTTCGAGGCTCACGATTTAATCGTGTTTCTACTGTTGGTTCATAATACATGGAACAATACGTGGAAAGCTCATCTACGAGATAAGATTCAACAATAGACCCCTCGACCTTTGCTTTGTTTCTAATAGTCCTTTTTAGTGAGCCCAACCTCCTATATAATTGTCATAAGACAAAACATTATAAAAAAAGGTATATAATTAAAGTAAAGTAATTTGTAATTTGTAATTTGTTAAGTTAATACAGTTACCTCTCATACAGATACATCCATCTGAACTGCATCGGACCACCGATAATAGCTTCATGAGTCAAATGTACAATGAGGTGTTCCATCAAGTCAAATAATGATGGCGGGAAGACTTTTTCCAATTTGCAAATGGTTTCAACAATATTTAATTTCAGCTTTTCTAAGTCATCCACATGTAACACCTTTGAGCATATTATACGAAAGAATGTGCATAAATCGGCTATTGGATCCCATATTTGATTTGGTATCATCCCTCTTAAAGCAATAGGTAACAAACGTTGTATAAACACATGACAATCATGGCTTTTGAAACTATAAAAGCTATAATCGTCTTGGTTTACACATCCACCTATATTAGAAGCATAACCATCTGGAAATTTCACCGTCTTCAACCATTCACAAACTTTACGTACTTGAGGTTTACTCAAAACGTATGTTGTTTTTGGTTTCATAACTTTATTATTTGAAGAACGCAAGATATGCAACTTTGGTCATTTACAATACAATTCTAAATCAGCCCTTGACTTTATATTGTCTTTAGTCTTTGGAGTGTCCATGATGGTGTGAAATAGATTCTCAAAAACATTCTTCTCAATATGCATTACATCAAGGTTGTGTCGAATCAACAACTTGCGCCAGTATGGTAGCTCCCAAAAGATGCTTCTTTTTATCCAGTTATGGGTTACCCCAAAACCTACAGGTTTCTTACGTTTTTTATTGTGTGAAACACCTTCATAAATGGTATCCAACTGACTAACTTGCTCCCAAATTTGATCACCTGTTAACTCAGGAGGTGGATAAGATGATTGAACACGTCTATTTGCCATGAATCCGCATTGATCTCCTCGAAATCGATGGGTCCTATTTAAAAATCGTCGATGACAATCAAACCAACATGGTTTCCCTCCATTCTGTAACTGAAATGAATTTGTACTTCCCATGCAATATGGGCAAGCTAATCGGCCATGAGTGCTCCAGCCTGATAGCATTGCATAAGCAGGGATTATTTACTCTCCTCCTATGAATTAAAGAACTAAAGATTACATGTATAATGAAACTATTTTGTCATAACAAACTAGATCGATAAGGAAGGTAAAATACAATACATGTGAAGCAAGTAATTGAAGTATACGGAGACGATCAGTGAAACAGGGCTCGAGTGGCGCGGTGCTCTACCAGCCGCTGTATATTACGGCAACCGAAGGCTCCGAGATGGTGAACGGCGGAACAGCAGAGCTAGGGCTTTAATCGGTAACTACGGAGCGGTTTCTGGGATTAGTCGATTAGTTAGGGAAACAAAATATGATATAAAAAAACTGGGATTATGGATAAAACATTGGAGAGAAACCAAATTTTGGGGGGGAATTAAATAGCGTCGGAAACCCGACTAAATACCCACCGTAATTCTTGTATATTTCATGTAATATATAGTGATTTATTGTTTTTACAATTAAAATATTAAGAAATCTCTAAAATATATTTAAGAATTTAATATCGTATAATAATATTGAAACTTTCAACAAATAATGTTATCTTAAAATATATTTTGCAAGATATTTAGTAATTCATTTTCAATATTTTATACATTAAGTATATATCTTTTTAAGAAAAATACAATTAATTTGAAAAAAGTATATACAGTTTCGGTATCTAGTTTTACTACCTGATATAACACTTACGAAATACTATAAATGAAATTAAGAGTGTGGAGGAATGTCACCACTTTTTGATAAGTAAGTAGTAAGGGCTTATTGGAATTATCGATTGCTGATGTGATATCATAATGGTTTGATGAAGGTTTTCAAAGAAAGAGAATAACATCTATTACGGTGAGGCTGAATGAAGAAAACACGGTATGAGATTGAGATTTTCTTAAAATTAGTATTTTTTCATTACAAAACATTAATTTAAATATATTATTCATAATAAAATAAATTTATATGGGGTAGGGCGGGTACCTTCGTGTAGTCGCACATGTAGAGAACGTGACTCGACCCGCTACTCAGCTGGTATCCTTACTTTTGGATTTTTTTGGGTCATGGGTTGCTCTGGTATCTGTTTTTTCGGTTTTAAGTCATCTTCAGTTCTTTGGTTTTTCTTATCACCCTAGTCTTACTTGGCTGGGCATAATGTAAAGGTTAAAAGATACATACATACATAAATACACACACACACATACATACATACATATATACATACATACATACACACATACATACATGCACACATACATACATACATACATACATACATACATACATACATACATACATGCATACATTACATTACATACATACATACATACATACATACATACATAAGCAAATTAGGTAATTATAAATGATACATTAAGTCTATGAACTATCTCAGTCACGTTAAACATATTATTTTAAATGATTGAAGTATCTTTATAAGTTGTAATATCTATTTTCCTAAATTGTTTTATAAAAGCGTCGATATTTCATTGTAAATTCTGACGTATTCCGACGAAAATCTTAATAAATTACAAAATAACATTGACAGATGTATATAATTGTTTTACTAAACTATTTTATACAAATCGTCAGAATTTTATTAGAAATTCAGATGATTTAAATATTAAATTATTTAAATTAGTATCTTAATTGCCTTTTTATAAAGTATCGTTATACGATCGAAATTTCCTTCTACTTTCTAACATAAATTGTAATACATGATGATAAATAAGGTATTGCATTAATATAATTATTTTTTAAATTACATTTAGATAAAGTGTCGCTATCTAATGAAATTTCTGACGATTTTCTAACTAAAACTATAATACGTAATAAAATATAAAGTATTTCATTTATTTAATTGCTTTCTAAACTACATTTAGAGAAAACGTCGATATATTGTCGGAATTTCCAACAATTTTCCAATGGTAACTATTTAATTGTTTTTTTAACTATTTTATAAAAATCGTCGGTATTTCGTTGAAAATGCTGACAATTTTCCGATGAATTCATATTTGGTTATTAAGTATCAAATATTAGATTTAATAAACTAGTTTATGAGTTACCTTTTTATAAAGCGTCGCTATATGGTCGGAAATTCCGATGATTTTCTAACGAAAATTGTAAAACATTATAAAATATAAAGCATTAAATTCATTTAATTATTTTCTAAATTACATTTAGATAAAACGTCGATATTTCGTTGGAAATTCCGACATTTTTCCAACATAATTCATATATAATTATTAAATATCAAATATTAAATTTATTAAATTGGTGTCTCAGTTACGGTTATACAAAGCGTCACTATGTAGTTGGAATTTTCGACGATTTTCTAACGAAAATTATAATACATTATATAATATAAACTGTTGAAGTTATTTAATTGTTTTCTATATTATATTCTGACATTTTGTCGATATATCGTCGGAATTTTTCACGATTTTCTGACGAAAACTTAAATAAATAATTAAATATTAATTATTGAATTTAATTAATTATTTTCGAAAATATTTTATATTAAACGTCGCTATATCGTAGGAATTTTCGATGATTTTCCGACGAAAATGATAGTAATTATTTAATTTATCACGTTTAATGTTTCAGTCGGTATTGTGTTGGTAAATTGTAAAGAAATAGCTACGATTTTATAACAAATCTAATAGTGTAGCAATAATGTTGCAAAAGAGTTACTAAAAGGTCGGTAGTGGTATTGCTGGTTTTAAGTTATTTCTGTCGGAATAGTGTCGCAAATTAGTCGTAATTTTCCGACGGTTTTGTGTAGTCGGAAATTTTTGGTCGGAAATAAACAATATTCTAGTAGTGTGTATATATGATGGACTAATATTAAAACATAGTAAAAATGAGTACTTATTGAAACAAATCCACTTTATATACTTACTATTTATAATAAGTAATTACTGAAAAATCATTAATTTCATATTTTATCTATATTTTGAATAATTTGGTTTTTGAATTTAATTTTTTTTATATTATTTTGAGTTTTTCGAGTTGAGCTCGAGCTAATAATGTACCTTGTCGAGCCGAGCTCGAGATTCAAGTATGAAAACTCATTGAGCTATCGAGCCGAACTCGAGCTTAACATAAAATTTCGAGCCGAGCTCGAGTCCTGTCGAGCTCGAGCTTGATTCGACTCGATTGCACCCCTAAGTGAGAATAAGAGACGCTCTTGGCCCTCCATTTGATTTAATCGAATAGTTTACAATTACTCCCTCATTTAATTCATAACCCAAGCCATGAATTACGACCGGTGATTACGACTGTTAGATCTAATATATCAATATCTAATTGATACCTATTATTTATTCTCTCATTCTCACAAAAAGATCTATTTTTATAATAACTCTCCCCCATAAAATTGTTCAAATTTTGATTTTTAAGACTGGTTTCCGGTCTCAGTAAAACAAGACCAAAAACTTTGATTTTTGACTTAATATCCGTAAGTTTAAGAATCATTTGAGTCCCGCCATTATACTCTCTGAACATAAGAACGAAACCTTTTACATATAAAACGCGAAGATTGGTGGAAAAACGATAAACAGTTGAGAAAGCCTAATATATTAGAGGTGACCTTCAGGATCCTAAATTAAGAACTTATTAACAAGTAGTTTTCAGGAAATTGATTGATGGTCTTTGTTCATTTCAATCACTGTTAGAAAAACTCAACTAAGTATGGTTTCTTGAAAGACCAGATCGTGGGAATATTGTTATTGAATCTTTGATTTACTCCTTGATTCAGAGATTTTATTATTCGACTGAAATTGGTTCAATTTGGTTCTCGGTTTAAATGTTTAATCTCACGAAATCTCCAACTCTATAAATCCAGATATTTAATTACTAATTGAACACTTTAAGTAGTTACACATTTTTATTATTGTTCATATACTGGTAGTAAGTATTTTAATGAACACAGAAATCGCTAATAACAGGCGAAATTGATGCAATTAATCAGAACTCAGAAGGAGTAAACAGAAGTGTAAAACCAAATATTATAGCTTTTTCTAAACTTCGGCTACACTTTTTTTTTTCTTTTTTCTTTTTCTTTTTTTTTTTTTGAAACTTCGGCTACACCTATCTACAACTTCATATGTTTTCCACTTGATAAATTAAATTATACATAGAAATAGAGGTGCACAAAAAATCCGAATATCCGATTTATACGAAAAAATATCCGAAACCGGATATTGGCAAAACCGGTTTTTTTATAACCGGTCCGGATATTTCAAAACCGGATAGGATAAACCGGTTTGGAAGATTTTAAGATGACCGGTTTTTTTACCGGATAAAAAACCGGTTTTAAAAAAACCGGATAAAAAACCGGTTTAAAACCGATCCGGCCACTACACAAAAACTAGCCGCTTTTTTATAGCCGTTGCAAGGTTTTTTGACCTTTTTTTTTGTTACACTTTTGCCACTTAAATATCTTATATATAGTGTGGGTATGTATTAGGATCAAACCACAACATATATCTTTCATATTTTCTCCAAATTTTCTACATTTATTCACCAAAAATCACTTTCTTTAAATTTATTTCATGACGGGTAGTAGTAGTATCACTCAAAAATCACTTTTTAAATATTTAAACTAATCAAAATTTAAATTTTCTTTCATATGTATCTTTTTTATAGTATATTTATAGTGTATGCATTAAAAAAACTCAAAAAATTAAATTTTTTAAAAAAAAACAGTGGGCTTCATTTGTGCAGACCGGTTTTTTTATAGGATAAAAAACCAGTTTAAAAAAAAACCGGTTGTAGTAATATCCGATCCGGTTAATATAGTATTACTATCCTATGTCCAAAACCGGATAATGCTAAACCGGTTTTTTTTTTAAACCGGTTTTTTTTGCCCCAAAAAATCCGATCCGGATAATACTATAACCGGATATAGTATTATCCGGTGTATGTGCATGTCTACATAGAAATATATTCACAGTGTTTGAATTCCAACCATAGATTTTCCCCAAATTACGTATTTATGACATGATTTTATTTATTTATTATTGTAATAATACATCTAAAATATATATCATGTTGACATCTTATAAGATTTTCATTTATTTAAC
Source organism: Pulicaria dysenterica (assembly GCA_947179395.2). Taxonomy (NCBI): domain Eukaryota; kingdom Viridiplantae; phylum Streptophyta; class Magnoliopsida; order Asterales; family Asteraceae; genus Pulicaria; species Pulicaria dysenterica. Next base: position 78,337,897 of record OX359293.1, on the reverse strand, counting down.
CTTATATATATATATATATATATATATATATATATATATATATATATGGGGGAGGTTCATCGAGAACCGTTGTTGGCGCGAGAACCAATCTCAGCCGTTCCTTTGATATAGGAAGATCATGGATGAAGAGCGTGGAGGGATAAAGTGTGGCAAGATGCATGTGAGGAATTCATGGGTAGACAATGATATTGAAGTAGGAGAATTGAACGGCTCAGATTGATTCTCGCGGTTCTCGCGATAACAATGGTTCTCGCATGAACCTTTCTCATATGTAAATAATATAAGACCATTAGCATCCATCACATTCTTCACATGCTTTTTTACCCGTCACATCAGCGCCACATCATTCTCCCACCATTCCTTCATCCCATCACACAAACCCCGCATCCATCACATGTTTCACATCACAAAAAGGAAAAAAAAAGAAAAAAAAAGCCCTTCTCTCACACATCTCCGCTCACGCACGCGACGGGGGTCACGAGTGTGACCGTGAGCTCTCCCTCACGAAGCCATGCGATGGGTCTCACTCTCCCTCACCCTCGTGATCGTCGCTCACAGACTCCATCTAGTAATGGATGCGCCTGGTCTAATAACGGTGAACGTGAGTCCTTATTTATGCTTTTTGTTCCAAACTATATCTAAATAAAATTAAATTAAAAACAAATGACTTATTATTGTTTTGATCAACGAATGTTTATGTTTGTAAACCTATAGGTCAATAATCAAACTTGTGAAATTTATTTGTTCTATATTTGGGTGTGTAAGAAAGAATTGAAATAGTCAATTTTATATATCTACTTTTACAAGTTTAATATATTAATTAGGGTTTAGGGTTTAATATATAAAAAGGCACGTTGCATAAAATAAGCCCTAATGAAAAACGTTTAGAATATAAAACTTATTATAGTAGACATTATTCTTTATTTAAATAATCAAGTTTATTTCAATAATGTACTAATTTTTTTATTGAGTAAAGAATCTTATACGACAAAATAGAATATTATTGTTTATAAAGATAAAAAAAAGTACATATAGACAAAGTAAAACAGTGCGAGACTCGTTCATTTTTCAGATATTAAAACATTACACAGATATATTGTCATACTCATACTTTAGCTTTTAATAATATTAAAATTTTATGATAAAGTCAAAAATTTAGTTCAAGCCTTAATATATTCTTAACCCGGCCTCACTTTCCACAATATTCATCAAAGTATATATCGTGTTAACTTTACACTCTTACTGTTTCACACAGCCTAGTAATGATCAATTGATCACCCAAATTTAAAAACACACCTAACATTTCACTAAGTCACTAGAAAAAGAATAAAGAAAAAGAGATAAAAGAAATTATTGCCTGTTAACCCCACAATTTTCCCCACCACACCAACCTTTCTGCACAGAAGACCACCAAGTTTTTTTAGGAAAAGGTTTCTGGTACATAGGTGATACTTTTATTTCAAGGTTTTTCAAATGAATTATAAAACATGAAGAATGATACAGGTTTTCTTTTTATAATTAGAAAAACATGAACTAAATCAAACGTTAGAGGTTAAAATATTTATTAAATGAAGATTTCAGAGTTAGAATGTTTAATTAGAAAGTTTAGTGATTAAACCAATAGTCACATATCGGGAGTGGTAACATAAAAAATTAACGGAGAAAAAATGAAAAAAATAAATAAAAAGAAAATATATAAGAGAAAATAAATAATAATGATTTTAATTTTTCGTGTTTTCAAGTTATAAAGAAAAAATAGAACCGGAAAGAAAAAAAATAAATTTATGTTTATGAATTGGAGAGTACAGAAGAAAAAAGATTACCCTTACTTTTAAAAATTATCTATTGCGAAGATAGTTTAGTTATTTATAAAAAAATTTAAAATTTTCTTTTCATTTCCTTCAAAATCCTATTACTTTAATGAAAAAAGTTTAGCAAGAATTTCCCTTCTTATCTTAAAATATCAATGAAATACAATTTTTTTTCCCTTATGAAACACACTAACACAGTGTTAACTGGGATTACCAGTTTCCATTAGTTAAAAAGAAAAAAGCTTAATTACGTCATATATAATATGTAATACGACGTAACATATTAATGCATTCTTGGAAATGCTTGTCCAAGATTTAAAGATGGATGATTTGAGTGGTTTAAAGAGGACACGTACACTTGTATTTGTGTCCCACGCTGTTGACTTTATTTTTCACTTTCAGACTTGTAATTCTAAAGGAGTTTAAATGAATAATTAATTTTTGAATTGCCCATGTGGGGAAACGTATGCCCATAACTTTAACTCACCAAATTCCGCGTGATTCATGTGTTTAGACTTCGGACCCTACTAATAATATATATTTATCGTCTAACTTACGTTTTAAAATAAAATGTTTATTACTTTCATATTCATATTACATATTTATTTGAGAATATTTATATTGTAAATATCACTAGTATTATTTGTAATTAACATGAATGCTTATTATTATGAGTATTATGATCTTTTATATATTTTTAAAATGTGAATTACGTACGGGTGATTCATCATTAATTAGTAAGACTTGATTTTTTTAGACTATCTCTCATTAATATTGTTAGTCTGAGATTTGTTTACATTCCATCAGTTAAGATGTATTTCGAAGAAAGCATCTGAAGACATCATTATTTACAATAAGCCGTTGAAAAGTGTTCACTTCGTCTGACAATCTGGAGGAGCTTTGCTTTCGTAACATGTTTTTAAGAATAAGGGTGTTATCCATAGGTAGGAATCCAAGAAGAAGTTATTTGAGGCTAAGAAGCAATCCTAGTCGTTGATCAAATTAAATTTATAACTAATATGGTTGATGACATTTTTATAATTAAAAAACACTTTAATCGGGAATGTTATGGAAAAAAGGTTGGAGTCTATTTTAGTAAAACTAGGGGAAGCTTTGGCTATTATTAAAATTATTAGAAACCCAATATCCTCCAAATTTTTATCCTATAATACCTTTTATATAGTAAACATTAAAAAAAAGTTACATTATTTAAAAGATAAAGTTATTTACTTTCATTTGATAATAATATTTCATATTTTATAATCTTTTTTAAAGTATATTGCATAATGTTTACACTACACCAATTCCGCATTGTAAATTGTATTACTGTCGTGCACGTATTTTGCGTGTTTTTTGGGTTAAAGTCAATGTAGACAAAGATGCTTTTACCTTTTTTCCATTATGACACGTTAACTTTTTTTTACACACCTGCTCATATAATTTGTAAAATACATGTTTACATCTTTCTCCCCCAATTTTCTTTACTTTGAAATAGGAACTTTGAAACCCAAATTTTCCATGTATAATTAACGAAAAACAATGATTCTTGACTTTATGGAGAGTTAATCGAGTTATTTATGAGTTAATACCGAAAAACGAGTTTAAAATGTGTCAAATCATCAAAATACCGTAAGGGTGTTGAATAGGGTCATTATCGACTTTAATTAGCAATTTCTTGACCTACACTTGATGGTTTTTCATGAATTTGATGTCCTTTAAAAGGTAAAAAGATTATCTACGAAAATATATAAAAAAATATGTAAAATGATCAAGAATTGAGCAAAAACGCTTCTTTTTTCTGCTTAGTTTTCGAACCAAAAAACATAAAAAAACGACTTTGACCTCAAAATTATCCATGAATACTTGACAAAAATTCATGAATTTGACGTCATTTGAAAGGTATAATGATAATTTACAAGATTCTACAAATAAATCACTCAAAACGATCAAAAATCGATCAAAAAATGTCAAATACGGGCTAAAGCCGGGTAAAAAGTTACAGGTCATGAAATGGGCATATCGACACGTTTTTTTGTAAGTTAAATTGGTAGGTGTGTAAAAATAAGTTAATGTGCCATAATAGAACATGAGTAAAAACATCTTTGTATACAGTGACTTTAACCCTTGTTTTTTAAGGTTTTTTATTTTATTTTGTGTTGTATTATACAACTCTTACAGTGTTTACACAACGGTACCTAGTTGCACAACTTTGTTACTGCGTTGCACAGTTTTTTATACTTGGTTGCACATGGCTCTGGCATGCAACATTTACACTGTTGAGTGTGTGTTTTTTACATGCAAATAAAAAAAAAACTAAATTATCCGTTGGGGTTTTTAATAAGTCAAATGCGAAAAAAAGATTCACAAGTAAGGTATTTTAAAATGTACAGATGCACAAAAATTTGCTTCTTTTTCATATATTGTGTTAATGTGGATGCAAACAGGAATAAAAAGACTTTTCAGGGTCTTCCACCACTTATAGGTAAAAGAAAATAATAAATGACGGGATGGGATTGATCAGCAAATGGTAACTTATGATGAAAGGAAAGAGGATGAGACTACAATAAATGATTATCAAAATACCCGTCATTCAACCCGAACAAGTTAGTGGATTTAGCCGAGTTGATTAAGTCATTTGTGGTTATCCAGTTTGATAAACCAGTAAATTTGGTTATTTAATCAATGGTTTAGAGCAACGAAAGCTTAATAAGTTGGAATACATTACTATAGTTTAACAATATATTACACAAACAAGTAAACGGAGAAGGATTCTTGTTCAGTGTTTAGAAAGTCTTTCACTTATATGTGTCCGGTGATCTTATCGAATTTTTTGTGCATTTGTTTGTTTTGTATTAGCTAGACATATTAAACCTAAGTGTTTAAGCTTAATATCTCTATTAGAACCAAGGTTATTAAGATTGAAATCTTATCTAAGATTGTTTTTGTCTTTACAAAATCGGATCGTAAGATCGGGATCGGAATCTTAAGATCCTCCACAAGTCACTAAAGTTTTTTTGTTTTGGTTTTTTTGCTATAATTCTTATCAAAAAACCAACAATATTGGTTTACATATCATAAGAGTTTAATATGTGACTCTTAATTACAATCAATAACTCTAGAGCACATCGTGCATGATATTAAATCTTTATTTCACAAAAAATTCTTTTCTCGTGGACCTCTATCTCTTATATAAAATAAAAAGGGAAAATGTGACATTTATAAAATAGAAAACTACGAAGAATTATTTTCAGCACAATGTCGATCACTTAAAGTTTTTAAAAAATAATACACTAGAATAATAGTAATAATAATGTAAAAAATAAAAATATAAAATAATAATAATAATAATTAAACAAATGTAAAAAAACAAAAAAAGTGGGATCACATGAACCTAAAGATACGATCTTACCTATTTGCGAGGCTAAGTACAATCCGAAGCGTTTTTAATTGATGGGAGCATATGATCATACGATCAAGATTCTATAATTAAAACAATATATATGCAAGATTTTAAGACCATGCACATTCATCGCGCAAAGGGTCTTGTGAGAGGCATTCACGAGGGTGAGCAGCTGTGAGGAGCATCGCCTTGCTTCGTGAGGGACGGCTCACGGTCACGGGTGTGACCCCCATCGTGTGTGTGAACGGAGAGACAGAGAAGGTACCGAATTTATTTATTTTTGTGATTTGAAGCATGTGATGGATGCGAGGTTTGTGTGATGGGATGAGAAAATGGTGAGAAAATGATGTGGCGCTGATATGACGGATAAAAAAGTATGTGAAACATGTGATGGATGTTGATGGTGTAACTATCTTATTTGTTAGCTTTTATTATTTTATCGTCAATAAAGTATAATCACATATTATTATTAAACTGGCTGGGTATTCAAGAAAATGACTGTACAATTATTAAATCTCATATTATGCGATGATAATGATTATTGCATTTTAAGAGCATGCGGAATGCCTCGGTAAAAACTCGGTGGCGCTGAGGTGGAGCTCGGTATGCCGAGGGGCACACCACCCCCCAAACTCGGTATACCGAGTTTGCTTGCAATCTCGGTGAGCTTGTACCGAGGTGTATGTGTGTGTGGTTGAAGCTGTGTGGGCAACGGTCATATGACCGTTTAACATAAAAAAAAAAAAATTCTTTTTTTTTACTTATTTACTACCTATATATATATATCCTCATATTCTTATAATTCACACACATCTACATATTTTCTCTCCTATATTTTTTTGTTTTCCTCCTCCAAACATGTCTTCCAACTCAATTTCTTCAACTTCATCATCTTCTTCATCTTCTGACGAAGAACCAAACAAGCAGTTTGAAAAAATTTACGAACATTACGTTCGAGCGGCTTTGTATATCAAAAACCAAATTGACGGAGCGGGAACGTTAAGTGGGCCAAGGAAAACAAGAAAAGTTGTCAATAGGCAGCGTAACGAGGCACATCTCCGGCTCATGAGCGACTATTTTAACGAGGATTGTGTTTATGACGAAGCTTCGTTTAGGTAACGTTTAATTACGTATTTAGTAGTTTTTATTAGATTGAAATTTAATAGTTTGTTTTACATTTAATTTTAGGAGACGATTTCGGATGTCTAGACCATTATTTTTGCGGATCGTAGATGACTTACAGAATGCAACACCACTTTTTACACAAAGATGGGATGCGAGGGGTCGTAAGGGTTTCAGTCCACTACAGAAGTGTACATCTGCAATACGTCAATTAGCTTACGGGACCGCCCCGGACGGATTTGACGAGTACCTACATATGTCAGCGCGAACCTCACGTGAAGTTTTACAAAGGTTTTGTAAATGGGTGATTAAAATTTACGCCACTGAGTATTTACGACGCCCTACATCATTCGACATCCAACAATTATACACGCATCATGAATCCATACACGGATTTCCGGGGATGTTAGGAAGTATCGACTGCACTCATTGGGCTTGGTTAAATTGCCCGAATGCATGGCGTGGGCAATATATGCGGGGGGATCACACACATCCAACGCTTATGCTTGAGGCGGTTGCGTCCCAAGATTTGTGGATTTGGCATGCGTTTTTCGGGGTCGCCGGTTCGAATAATGATATAAATGTTCTCAATCAATCTCCGATATTCAACGACATATTAAGTGGCAAAGCACCGGTGTTTCCTTTTGATGTGAACGGGGTTACATATAAATACGGGTATTATCTTGCGGATGGCATATATCCAGAATATGCTACATTTGTGAAATCGTTTCAATATCCACAAGACGAGAAGCGTAAAAAGTTCAAGAAAGCACAAGAGTCGGCAAGGAAAGACGTTGAACGAGCATTCGGTGTTCTTAAAGCGCGTTGGCAGATATTGCAAAACCCGGCACGACCGTGGACTACGAAAAAGATACGCAACATTATGTACGCTTGCATAATTCTACACAACATGATATTACAGGACGATGGTCAAGCGATTTGTGTTTTTGATGAAAGTGCCCTACCGGTTACCCCGGATCACCCACCGAGTATGGAAGAAGCGGCAAACACAACTCTTCGAGAAATACGTTGTCGCGAAACACATATTAATCTACGATCGGATTTGGTAGAGCACATAAGTATGCTAGAATTCGACGATGAGGATGATGAATAAATAGTTTAATGTAATTTTTATAATTATTTGTTTAATGTAATTTTTATAATTATTTGTTTAATGTAATTTTTATAATTATTAGTTTAAATAATATTGTTTATTTATTTTGAAAATTAAAATAAAATAAAATTGAAGCATGCAGAGTTTGAGGTATTTCCAGCCTGAAAGCATGGCTGAAGCATGGGGAGGAAAAAGCTGATGTGGCGCTGACGTGGCCAGAAGCATGGGTATGCAGAGTTTGGGTACTCCCCATGCCCTAAGAAGCGTAAGTGACAAGTGGCTTAGTGTTAGGTACTGGTGGATAATGCTAGGATGCATATCTTATTTATTTCTATTTTTATCTTATAAAGAATCTTGGCCGGCTATTTTTAATATTAAATAAAAGTTTATAATTTAGGAAAGAGAACATTAACGGCTATTCAGGGTTGTAGAAACATAAAGAGGCATAAAATCTAATCTAACTATATATTATTAAAAGAATATGATTTTAAGAAAAAAAATTATTTTTAAAATATAATTTAACTAATAGGAATTTTTCTTAAAAAATAAATTACACTTAAAAAACAAATATGATATCATCATTTTTAATCTCAAAACTCATTTTTCTTAATCTTAAATTAGTTAGAAAGAAAGTTTGATCTCTCCTTTTCTATCTCTATCTTTATTTACCTTTCTTTATCTCTTTAAATTAAAAAATCAAATGAAATTTATTCAAAGCAGTGTTTTACCTATATTAATTTCTTTATCTCAATTTATTTATTTCATGTTTTGATAAAAAATTCTACCTGAGTTTAATTATTTTTATTTGAGGTTAGCTTGAGTTTAATTTTTTTATTATTCAACGGGGTGTTGTACGCTCCCCGCTGGCGGTCAAAATGCCCCAAAACCCACTTATTTAAGGAATCTAAACCTTTTTTAAACCAATGTTATTAAAAATATTTATATTCTTTTCTATAAAATATATTCAACCTATGTGATATGTTATTTTACAGAAGACATGAACATATTAATCATAATATGTTTCAAAAATTTAAATTTAATTTCCTGTATCTTTTTATACTATGTCTAATTTAAATATAACACAAGAATAATGTTTGGTTGTGGTTTTTGTACCTATTTAAACACTATAATTTATTCTTATAACTCTTTAAACAACTTCAAGTTTAAAACGAAAAACGCAATCCAATGAATAAAACAGCAAATTTTTTTTCTAAAAAGGTTTACAGAAAATTTGATAAGGATATTATGTATAAAATTTGAAATTATAATAGATTTATCTATCTTTTAAGACATTTTATATTTCTATTAGGTTTTATAATTTTTTACTATATTTCTTAGAATTTCACTCAATCAATTTTATAATATACTTTAAACATCCCCAGTGTTTATACACGGGGTACTAAACTAGTAATATATATAAAAGAATGATTTAAATCACATTTAATACACCTATTGTATTTCATTTAATAAATTAATTTTAATTATACAATTTTAATTATCTAAATTGATAAAATTTTAAAATCTAATTTTGATTTTAATTTAAATTAAAACATTTTAAAAATAATTTCATATATTGTCTTTTAAATATTAAAATATTGTATTTACACACCCGTATTTATAAATATCATATTTATCCTTTATATCATTTAAAAATCACATTTAACCAAAATTTTAGTTTTATTTTTTTTAAATATTTTATAAACATTTTTTTTATTATTTACAGTTATTTCCGATAAAGAATTGAACTTATTGTAGATAAAATCAATGACTTATACAAGAAATACAATTACGTTTTTTCGTATCATGATACCACATTTTGCCATCACGTATGACCTTACCTTGTGTCGATGCTTCCACCGTTAGTTTAGTTGTTGACGCCTTTTGTTGTCATATTTAAAATTTTCATTTTTTTCTTTTATAATTTTTTAAATATCGTGTCTTAATGTTTAATATTTCTCATTTATTAAACCAACCCGTTATACAAACATTTAATCTAGTTCTTAGTATACCACTAACGAGGGAAAAGAAATAACAATTAATTAAGGTGTCGTTTGATTATACAAAATGACTAAATGCTAAATGAGTCGATAGTGTGGATCGTTTAAAGAATTTGTATCGGAATTGACTCCATAATTGACAAGCTGGTTGATAAGTATTTTGAATGAACAATCCAAGTAATTAAAATCACCACTTTATAGCTTCACAATGATTTATTAGAGATTAACATATGTTTTATTAGATATGGAAATATGTGAAAAAACGATACTAGTGTAAAATACCGGATGCTTAATTAATGATGAAGATGTCTTACAATGATTAATGATTTAGCGATATTTTCATGTTTCATTTAATAGAGTTTTCAATTAAAGACTAGAATTAAACGCGTTAAATACTAAATAATTCTATATTTAGTGCTTGATGATTCTTTCTAATAAAAAAAAGGGTCTCTAACATGATTTGATATATTGGTACGCTAGCGTTCCTCTAATAAATCTTTTTAAAAGATTTCTTATAGATTACGTTTATATTTTAAACAACATTCTATCCTTTCATTCTAGCTAGCCCCCAAATTAAGATAGGATAGAGATAGACACACCACTGGCCAGTAGGATAAGTAAAGAAGAACATTAAATAAATTGATTAAAATATAGACTTCAAGTAACATGCTTTTACGTACTCCCTTCATCCCTTGAGACCTCAAGATAGAATTATTGAATTTATAATATTTTTCACGTTGTCCATGTTTATGAATGATTGCTACACAGGTTGGATTTTACTTTGAAATATATCTCTAGCTTTAAACGTGACAAAAAAAGAATTTATTATATTATATTAATATTATTAATTAGCATTATGTATATAATACTACCTAACGGAACTAATAAATCACGTACGTACTATATTTCATTTCTTTTAACATCTATATATCTACATAAGTATATATGTGCTCTTAATCAAGCTAGCATTCAATAAACAATCAAAGAGTCGATTGCCATGGCCACCAAATCGAAGTCCAGCAACCTGATTAATTCATACTCTTTCTCCAAGATGAACGTTGACGAAGACGAATGGGTAGATAACATTCGAAAATCAATTGTCGAACACGAGGACGAAGAGATCAGCAAGATTCCCGTTTGCATCTTCACCGTCCCTCAAGTCCTTCTTGCCACCGATCCTGAATCCTACATCCCACAACAAGTCGCTTTAGGACCTTTCCACCACTGGCGTCCTGAGGTCTACGACATGCAAAGGTACAAGCTTTCTGCAGCTCGAAGAACCCAGAAAGACATGAGCATCAGCTTCGAACGCATAGTAGACATCATGAAGAAAAATGACGAGGCTCGAATCCGTGCTTGCTACCATAAGTTTCTTGATATGTCCGGTGACGCGCTCATCTGGATGATGGCTGTTGATATGGCGTTTTTACTTGAGTTTCTTCAAGTTTATTCCATGAAACAGTTAGAAGGTCGGGTTTTGAAGAAAATCGAGTCTGGGATGTCACATTTGGTGGACGTTTCAGGGAAGAAACTATCACATATGGCGATTTTGCGTGATGTGGTGATGGTTGAGAATCAGATCCCGTTGTTTTTAATCAAGACGATGTTAGAGCATCAGTGTAAGAGAACTAACAACGAGTCCGCTGAGGAGATATTGAAAGCTATGCTTATGGGTTTGTACAACGAGCTTACCCCTTTTCAAGAAAAAGAGTTGCCAGATGTAGATATCAACGACTGCGATCACGTGCTTGATTTTTTGTACCACATGGCCGTGCCGAATAACAAAGAGCTCGGGATCATGGAGGCCGAGATCGACATAGATCACGGCGAAGGTATCACGGAGGTACCCGAGAAGGAAGATACTTTTGCAAAGAAAAGTGAAGTTCGACGGTTCTTGAATTATATATGGAATTTCTTATCGAAATCAAACGCGGGTTTAGTAAAGGTTTTCAAGAAAATTATCTTCGGAAAGCCAATGGCTTTGTTAATGAAACTTCCATGGAAGATCATATCTAATCTTCCAATACTCAAACTCATGAAAGAACCCATCGAGCGGATTCTAGAAAAGTTCCATGGCGAAGAAGAGGAGAAAGCCGGAGAAGAAAGCGGCGAACCAAAGGCACCAACAATCGAGGAAATCAAGATTCCGTCTGTCACCGACATGGCCAAAGCAGGGATCCTGTTCTCACCAGTGAACGGTGGAATATTCGACATTAGTTTCGATCACATAACGTCTACACTTTACATCCCCGTGGTGGATTTGGACGTGAACACTGAGGTTTTTTTAAGAAATTTGGTAGCGTACGAAGCTTGTGTGGCTGCGGGCCCGTTGGTGGTGGCTCGTTACACAGAGTTAATGAACGGAATAATCGACACAGAAGAAGACGCCAAGTATCTGCGAGAAAGAGGGATAGTTTTGAACCATTTGAAGAGTGATAAAGAGGTTGCGGATCTTTGGAACGGGATGAGTAAATCTGTGAAACTGACGAAAGTAGCGAAGTTGGATAAAGTGATTGAAGATGTGAATAAGAGATATGCTCAAACATGGAGGGTGAAGTTTGCGAATTTTATGAATACGTATGTGTTTGGATCGTGGAAGTTCTTAACGATTTTGGCTGCTTTGTTTATGCTTTTACTGACAGGATTACAGTCCTTCTGTTCGGTGTATAGTTGTGCTCGTGTGTTTCATCAGCTCCCGGATATCCAGGGAGGATCTGAATAAGGGAACTAGCTAGCTAGTCACTGTGTAATAACTAATATTGTACCTGTGACTGCATGTGTGTTTTTAAATCGGACTTTTGTTATTCACTTTTTCAATTTATGTTTTAAGGTATAAATAGAGTATAACTTTGTAAGTTTCCAGTTCAAAGTAATTTATGTTAAGGATCGAGATTCTCTTGATCGAGTACCTCGATCTACTCAACACGATTGTTATATTCTTTTTAGAAGTAATTATAGTGCTCGATCGATTCAGGTTGTAAATCTTAATAATTACGGAATAAGATCATCTAGAAATTCTGATCAAATAATATAATTAAAAGTACGCGATCCCGAATTCTAATTATTAATGTGCTTTATCGAAATGGGCCTTGGGCCCTTGTTTGCTTAGATTATTTTCCCTAATGTTACTCTATAAATATTGTTTGGATGTAATCTTTTTCATTAGGTCAAACTGCTCTAAAATACAATAAACTGTAGCTAAACTACTAATGTATACAATTAACTTCAAAATTTAAAAAAAATACAAACAACTCTCTTATTTGCCCGGCCCAATGTATGCAAGTTGTAACCTGCTATGCAGGTTACAGGTAACTTTTTATTTTTTGCTTAATTTTTAATTTTTTAATTATGATGTTCATGATTTTTGTTGTTCAAGTTCAAGAACATTCAAACATTCAAGCTTCATGTGTTCTTCAAGTTCAAGAACGTGTAAACCCCATTTAAAATCTGAAATATGTTGGAAGACTGAGGCAGCGACCCAAAGAACATTAAATCCAAATCAAACTCCATTGAAGATGAACTTCATATCCGAGCATATTAAATTGAATATTTAATCTAAAGAAAAAACCCAAATAACAAGCCACAATACATATTAAATTGAAGATGAACTTCAGATCTCATTTAAGTCCAGAAAATTCATATCCGAGCATAAAACAAGAATCAAATCATACGTGCATCAAAACTCATATTTATAAAAACCTAGATGAAGACGAACAGATCTATAGCCCTGCACTTACTCAAATACCAGATCGGAGATTTGAACAAGAAGACAAACACATGGTGCTGGGGCGGCGATTCAGAACAAGAATCAAACCAAAAACCCTAATGGAAGTCGAAGCAGCGGCGGCAGTGGTTTAAAGACGGCGGTGGTGGAAGACGATTAAGAACCATAGCGAATCAAGGGACAAGAATCGAACAAAAAACCCATGGAAGTCGAAACAGCAGCGGTGGCGGTGGTTTGAAGGTGGTTGTGGTGGAAGTCGATAAGAACCCTAGCGAATCGAGAACAAAAAACGAACCAAAAACCCCAATGGAAGTCAAAGCAGCGGCGGCTTGAAGACGGTGATCTCGATATGGTGGTGCGGTGGCGTCTATTTCTTGAAGAAGGAGGCGGTGGTTGTTTCTTGAGCACATGGGTGATTTTCGTTTTGCATAACCTGGGGATTTTCGTTTTGCAGATGCAGATCTGGAACCATATGCATTTGTTCTTTTTTTTATTAAAATTATTAACAACATAAAAAAAACCATGGTAACCGGTTGACAAGTAGAAGTGACCTGTTATAATAGGTCATAATGTAGGAGTAATTGAAGTTGGTTGTATTTTTTTTTTTTAAATTTGTTCGTTGTATATATTGGTAGCTTAATAAAAGTTTGTTTTATTATGGTGCAGTTTGCCCTTTTCATTAAGCAATTATAATCTCTGATATTCAATATGGTATCAGAGCCATATCTTCTCTAAAATCTCCCATATCTTCGGCCGATCCTATCACTCTCTCTCTCTCTCTCCTCTATCTCGAAAATTTCTTCTCCTTCTTCTTCCTCTTCGATGGCCGGCCCTAGCAACACCACCACCCATAATGACAAACCTTTTGGTATTGTTAACATTAAATCGTTTGTGCCTTTGGTTCTCGACACGGATCAATTGAACTATGATGTTTGGTGTGCCTTTGGTTCACACACCTTTGCCTAAGGCAACCGTTGTCTATTGTGACAACATTAATGCTGTCTACATGTCCTCGAATCCAGTTAATCACCAGCGCACGAAGCATGTTGAGATTGATATCCACTTTGTTCGTGATAAAGTAGCAAATGGTCAGATTCGTGTTTCTTCATGTTCCGTCTCAGTTTCAGTATGCGGATATCTTCACCAAAGGACTGCCATCGTCTCTATTTATTGATTTCAGATCCAGTTTGAGCGTTCGGTCTCCTGCAGCTCCAACTGCGGGGGCGTATTAATGGGCTTTATCGTAATGGGCCTTGGGCCCTTGTTTGCTTTGATTATTTTCCCTAATGTTCCTCTATAAATATTGTTTGAATGTAATATTTTTCATTAAGCAATTATAATATCTGATATTCAATACTAATTTTAAATAGGGTTTTACTCTTATATTCATTAACTAGTTAATTGTCCCGTATATTATATGGGTGATCACAAATTTGTAAACACAAAATACTAACGAATATATGTTAGTCTTTATAATAGTATTAAGAGAGAACAAATTAAAAAGATAAGAGATAAAAGTTATCTATAAAATTAATAAAATAAGAACGAAATTATATGTATATGATTTGAAATCTAAATTAAAAAAATTATCTTTTAAACTTTTTGCAATACTTTATTCATCTTTCACTTTATCTTATATTAAAACTAAATTTAAATAATTAAAGTTTAGAAGAAAAAAAAGAATAGTTATTATCTGAACAGAAAAAAAGATTAGTTCTTATCTAAACATGATTAGTTCGTATCTATACCATTGTAGTTTATTTAGGGTATATTAATTATTTATTTTTATTTATGACTATAAATATATTAATAAGTGTGGTTGAATTTGATTAGATCATATAACTATTATGAGTTTTTAATACTTTGATTAATATACTTCTAGCTTACTGGTAAAGACTACCCACCTCAGGCGGCAGGCTACGGGTTCGATTCTATAAATGCTGCTTTTCTCTTTTCTTTTTTTGTCTTCATACAGGTGGGATTTAATATTAGAGTTGTTTTTAGTGCTCCAAACTATAAAATACTTTTTCATTCCTCTTATGGTATTGGATAACATATTATATTATTATTGACTTTTAGTGATTTCTTTCCATTTCTTTGAAGAAGAAAAATTTTACGAAAATTAAAAACTATTTCTCATTAAGTTTTTGCTTTACTAATGTTGTACGTTTTAACTTTTAAGTAAAGATAAAATTAAGATATTTTACACATGTAAATTTGATTATAGATAAAAATCATTAAATTTAAAACCTAAAACTTTAGTCAATAATAGTTTTGTAAAATGACATAATTAGAAGTGATGTTATATAAGTTAAACTATATCTAATATTAGTTTATTTTACGAATTCATGTATTATACAAGCTCTTTGAGCCAAATATATCAAAAAATTAAGAAAAATAAATCCATAATTGTGAGGGTTGAACAATACTTCATCTATAATTGGGAAAATGTATTCTTTGTAAAAGAACCATCCATATTCATGCAGTGCTCAAAGCAAAAGATATGAAATAAAATATATTACGTTGACAGATACGTATGAGATTGGCCAATGGCCATTGGTAATTCTAGGTCATTTCTGTTACACACAACATATTTTAACGGATTAGTTAAAGAAAACTTGAGACCTACTTTAATTACTACGATATGTGGCAAATGACCTGTTTTGACCTGAAACGGTTTTGATAAGCAGCACCACTAACCAAATGAAGCCAAAAAAACATGAGAGGAAACTATTATCTACTTATTATTGTGTCAATGTATATTATAACTTTCACCTTTCACTTAATTACTCTATATAAAAAGTCCAAAATATATGTAACTTACTTTTTTTAGGTCACACTGATGGGACCATGCTCATGAGTAGCGAATAGATTTTTTCAAATGATCTAGAACATAAATAAGGTCAAAGCATGTGCGGTAGATTTAAAACGGGTGAGAATAATTAAACATCAAATGAGTATGGATGTTTACCCTTTTGCATCTACCCCATCATGATAACCTATACATGCCAAACTAAATACAAAGAACTTACATTAACACAGGCTTTTGTTTTAAGTTTAATGTGGTAAGTGCAGATAATAGTAAAGGCAGTAATGAAAAACTGTTAACCTGACTATTGTTAGTGAAGCCCTTATAAATAAGAGCAAAACTAAAATATGGCAAAAAGAATAGTCGATCCCAAAGTTCTACCGGATGAACATCAAGATTTCCAAATGGTACAATAATAATATCTCAATTGTTGTCAACGGTGGTAGCACTATCACAATTACTTACATAGTCAAATAACTGAACAAAACAGTCCCATAGTATGTACCGTAGCTTTTTACCCCTAAAATGGACAACCAAAATTTGCAACAATTTAGTGCTATGCGACCTTGAGTTAATACATGCTATTATTAGAGACAGGATACATGGTGATCTATGCTTATTTGAAAAATCTGAGAATACAACATCAAGCGAATTAGTAATTTAATTCAGACAAGTTAACTTGAAATGGTGGATTACCTTTTGATTTAAATTGATTTAGAATCAGGTTCATCAAGGCAAGCTTTGCTCTTACATTCCAGCAAGACTTGTAATATGCCGACAATTTTTGCAACAAAATACCAGAGCATGAAACTTGAGAATAGCTGAACTGGTAAACTGATGGTAATTTTGGTTCTCATTATTTTAGGGAGGAAGTGTATAACTAATCCCAAAATCTAAACAACACTACATACATATTCCTAACTCTAAACAAAAGATTATATGTTTCTGATTATCGTAAGTTATAATAGTTAGGTCGAGTCAAAACAAACCCCGAATTTATCTAACTAAAAGGCATAAATATATAAGACATGCTGAATTTAAAAATATCAATTATCTATCAATAATCTAATCAGTAAATACAGAAATCAATCATAAAAACAATGAAAATACATATCAAAGTGATGAAAATGAGAATTGAAGGACTTACCAATTACCACAAATACAATAAACTAATCCATTACTTCTTTGACAGTAATGCAACCAGCCTTCATAACTTCATCAAAAATTTCCAAATCAATTGCTTGTAAAGCAACCAAAGCACTACTCTGTATCTGAAATTGACCTATGTGCTGTTTTTTTCGCAGGGTTCTAGTGATTGCAATCAAGAGATTAAAGAGCATTGACACCAAACTAAACCCTATCAAAATCATAAAATTGAGAAACAAATTCAAGGTCATCGGCTCATAAACTTAATAACCATTACAAAATAGGGAAAACAGACCATACCTATAACAATGGAAGGGGAAAACATAGTTGAATCCAATGTAATAATGTTAATTTATGACGATTTAGAATGAGGTTCATGAGGGCTAGCCTATTGGTAAAGGGGTTTGGTCTTCTTTGTATTAAACTTCATGTACCAAATACCGTTTCAATATTAACATATTCAACTCATGTATATATTTAATAAACTAAAAACAATGTCTTTATTGATTGACCGCAACAAGGAAAGAGGACCAAATGATGATGATAAATATTAGATAGTCATTTACCCGGAATTATAAGAAATCTATATTTAATAAATATGTTTAAAACACCAATGTTTTAAATCATAAAAATGCAAACAGATGAGCATTTTAACTCACTAAGAACAGTTATAACACAATACTTGAATAAGATAAGTATAAACTAACATGGGCCTTGATGCCTCATGACACCACTTTAGAGCTAAAATACAAAAATGCAAAGAGTAAGATGCTAAAATTTAAAATATAAATGGTAGAATCACCAACCTTCCAAAGCCGCTAACAAAGAACTTTTTGTAAGTTCTAAAAACTCTTCTGAAGCTGTAAGAGAGTTAGTTGTTATTGATTAAGTAAGAACTTTAAATACAAACAACATACAGTAGAAATGTCTTGTATGACTAACGACCGTAATCAAGTAAAAGTTAACCATACATTAAAACAATAATAGCTAGCCTTTAGGCACTACATTTTAGGTTGAAACATGTCCAGCTGATAAATGTTTAAAAATATACAGCACGTACCATCTTACAAGCCAGATCAATAGCAGCAACATAAATAGGTTGGGCTTGCATATCCTCCTCTTTAGAACCTTCAACTACACAGAGAGAGTTGAGTATATACTAAATATTGAAATCCTCAATAGAGACTTAATAGCTACGAAAGAAAAGCATTAAAACAATTTCTTGTGCAGGAACATTCACCAATTCTTGCATTAGGCTACATTTGCACTGGTATGGAACTAAGTAAACAAATAAACAGTGGGACTTTAAAACTGACTGGGCAGCATACGATATACAGCTCAAATGGTATCCAGTGCAAGAAACGTTTACCACTTCTTGTGTTAGTCCACATTTGCATTGACCTAGAGACAATAGAAAATGCAAATCTTCACTTCTATAAGACAAGATTTTGCTTGCTGAAAGAAGAAAAGATGACTTGCAAGGTCCAATAAATGTGAACATGAAGATTTGAGTAAATTAAAATTTGAAGAAATTATTGTTCCATCCATGGAGCTCAGGGTATACTAAACATAGAGCTTAAGGGCAGGTGCAATTTTAACCAACAAAATTATTGTCATGCACAAAAATACAATTAAAAATAGTAACAAATGGGATTTGAATAATTTTCCACTAACCAGGAAATAGTTCAAGCCATTAGCATAATTCAAGAGTGATGGAGATTCCCCTTACCTGCATGTATCAACTTAATTTACACTTGAATTACACTCGTTTTGATCTTAAGATCAAGGAAGGGTAAGAAAGTAAATTTAATTTCTTAATGATAGAAGTAACCTCAAACCATCTCCACTGTCTGTGCCTACAAATTCCAAATTATAACATGATGCAAGACCTTAATGGATTGATATGGACCAACAAATAAACTGAAAATAAAATAAAAATCAGATGATGGTAATAAGCTTACTAATCATTGCTCGATTCCCATTTGAATTGATATTCGCTGTCCAAATTGTGGATTTGACCATCTCGTCAATTTTCAACCCAACACATACAATTCCGAAATATACTCTAACATGTTCACTAAGGTTTATCAAATATATAGATTCACATGCTACTGAGTAGTTACTCTTTTTGCTTCTGGTTAAAGCCTATAATTATGAAGATTAGAGTTGCATTTCTCAGCCAAAACACATAAGAAAGTAAAAGACTTTCTTGACCAAACATTTATAGATACTAACGTGCTAATTAATATTAAAGAAACAAAAATGTAGAGAAGTGGATTGACAATTGAAGTTACAAAACCAGCCAAAATATTGGAAACAATACCTGCCGTTGTACCCATTTTCATTTAATAGCGTAATCAAACAAATATTAATAGCGATGAACAATGATAATATTGATAATGATATCTACACGTCTTCACTATCAACATACCTGAAACATTTATGCATCCGGATGAACCATAGATTGAAGGTACAATGGATCACAAGCATTGGATGACCCAGGAAATCCAAATCGACGATGAAAACCGGGATTATCTTATTTGAAGCACCAATGCCTAATTCGCTGTCAATCAATCACAAACTAAACTTGACCAACATCTTTTGGTTACTTGAATATGGACAATTAAAAACAATGTTGCGGTTCTATGCGGCATTTCATCAAATACGTGGCGTGCACTCTGATTAATCATTATTCTAGCATACATCCACCAAATAGAAGGAACCAATTGTTGTTCGACCATTTTTATGGATCTTGTAATTGCAAAAGATTACGTTTTTAAATCATTATCTAGTAGAAACTTGATTCAAAATGAGGTAAATTAAAAGAATTTATTCAATAAAAATGGTGCATGAAGGGAATAGAAGTAAACCAATAAGGTTGATAGAACTACATATTACCAAAAATCAAACAATGATTCAAGTGAGCATACAATTTCTTGTGGAAATGAACAATTTGGAAACTCATGATAATCAACCTGAAATCATTATCAGCGATTGCCAATGCTCTGAAGTACATAAGCCATTTCAAATAGGACAATGGTGGTGAAATCAAGGTCATCCACACTCAACAGCCAATTCACCGATTGACGATGTCGAGCAAGCTATTTATACACCAACATTATTAACCAAAACAAAAGTGATTCATTAACTCCACCATAATGAAAAAATGCAATCAAGCAGCCCAATCGATTAGCCTCTCCACTCATTAAAGTCTCTACTTGATGTTAAAGTCGGTTACTCGGTATCGGCATAAAGAGAGGAGAAAAACGGCTGCAATTAAGGAGACTCATGCGATACCGGTTGTATTTCAAAGCGACGGACGGCGAACGCAGAAAGCGTTCCTCAAACATTAACTACATCTAGGGGTGTTCATTAATTGGTTTCACCCGAAAATCCACCCGATCCATATATGTTTGGATTAATTGGTTATGGGCTAATTGGATTTGGATCGGATATTTGGATACACCCGAATATTTGATCGGATTATGGTTTGGATTTGGATTTTAAGCTTTCCTTTTGGGGCCCGACCGAATACCCGAATAAACAAAGAGATTGCTATATATATATATATATATATATATATATATATATATATATATATATATATAATTGTCTTGAAATAATTTATTTCATTTGAGTTTGTTTATGAACTACTAAATGTAATAGTAATTCCTTAAAAGAATTTGCAAGTAAACAAAAGTCAAGTACCCATGTTTTTTAATATTATAATGATATAATGCTTTTGCACATTGCTTGATAATTTTGTACATAATATATTAATATGGTTATTTGATTTGGATTTTAAGCTTTCCTTTACGGGGCCCGAACCAATTAACCCGATGTTTATTCGGTTGGATTGGTTTGGTTTATAATACTTTTGGTTTGGATTATGGCCGGTTATTTTTTTCCCTAAAATCCAATTTAACCGAACCGATTAAATCCATAAAACCGAAAACCGACCGATTGAACACCCCTAACTACATCCCGTCTAATTGAATAACCCGTAGCCCACCAGATCTTCTAAACGACGGCCCATCTATCAATAAAAGCCCATTTACGATTGCTATATAAGCCCAAATACATGAATGAATGAATGCCACGTCAGATTAATGCCCCAACTAATTAACTTGGATTTCTAATTTTGTGATCAATCTTACATGCCACATAGAGGTGCACAAAAAATCCGAATATCCGATTTATACGAAAAAATATCCAAAATTGGTTTTTAGAAAAACCGGTTTTTTTTAAACCGGACCGGATTTTTTGTAACCGGATAGTACGACCGGTTTTACGGATTTTGGGGTGACCGGTTATTTTACCGGATAAAAAACCGGTTTCAAAATAACCGGTTAAATAACCGGTTTTTATCCGATCCGGTGACCTGCACAAATATAGCCGTTTTTTGTACCGTTGGGGACGAAATCTAGCCGTTTTTTTCACTTTTTTTTACATTTTTGCCACTCAAAAATCTTATATATAATGTAGGTATGTATTGGGTTGAATAAGAACAATATATCTTCCATATTCTCTCCAAAGTTTTATACTTTTTATCACCAAAAATCACTTTTTTTAGATTTATTTCATGGCGGGTGCCGGTGGTAGTACTAGCATGCCGAATACGGGAGCATCTTCCGTAGGAGGAAACCCCGATGTGGTGAGGATTCTCGAGCATAATAGAAATAAAGAAATTTGGGAACATTTCGACTTGTGCGAGATATCCAACGGTTTAAAAAGGGCTCGGTGCAAACTTTGTCACAAGTTTCTAGCACCCGAAGGCAACTCTACTTTGAGGGCTCATATTACCAAGTCATGCAAGGCGCTAAGAGCAACATCCGATGCAACTCAAGCCAACATGACGAATCAAGGTGGTGTTTTCATTTACGACAACGACAAATTACGAGACGCTTTTACGAGGTTCGTGATTACGAAAGCTTTGCCGTTTGACCACTTTGATGATCAAGATTTCACCGAAACCATCCAAACACTCATGCAACCGCGTTACACCGCTGTAAGTCGTACTACCCTTAGGCGTGATGCAATAAAAATGTGGCGTGCGGCTAGAGAAAAAATGATTTTAGGATTCCAAGAACACCGTTATGGTGTGTCACTTACATGTGACGTTTGGAGTTCTCCACATAACACCGGACATTCTTTTCTAGCCGTCACGGCACATTGGCTAGACCAAGATAGTTGGCAAATGATGAAACGTACAATCGCGTTTGAGTTATTTGGTGAACCACACACCGGCGCAAATTTATTTGCGCTTTTAAAAAGGGTGATTTGTGTTTATAACATACAAAACAAAGTTTATTCTATGTCGTTTGATAATGCGTCAAATAACACAAACGCGGTTCCACGATTAAAAATACTACTTTCACCAATTTTAGAAGGTGTGTTTTTTCACACTCGTTGTGTTGCACACATCATCAATCTTTCCGTTCAAGCCGGTTTGGAGGTTATTGACTCCAAAAGAAAAGATTTCAAAGAAATGATAAAATCGATTTTTTGCTCCAACAACAAACGGTTGAATAATTATAAAAGTTTTTGCAAGTCGGTTAATTGTAAAGCTTTGGGTCCAAATTTGGATTGTCCAACTCGTTAGAACTCTACTTGGATGATGATGCACTCCGCCTTAAGGCAAAGAGATACGTTGCAAACTTTTCACAAAAACTTGTTTGATAAAGGTCTTGTAGCACAAGAGTATCCGAATGAGGGTTGAGAAATTATTTCAAAACTACACGATTTACTTGAGGTTTTTAAAGACGCAACAACTTGTTTATCCGGCGTTTATTATCCCACTAGTCCGTTGGTGCTTAACCAATTGTTTTTTATGGCTAACAAAATTGGTGACTTTGAGTTTGAAGGTGAAGAATTGAAACTCGTTGGGGCAAAAATGAAAGAAAAACTTTTAAAATATTTTAAGGAAATTCCCCCGGTATTTACTTGTGCCGCCGCTTTAAACCCTTGTTTAAACGTTGGTGGAGTTGAAACATTAATCGAACAAATTGCATTTTCTTTTAACCTTACCGAAGATGATCCCGCTTTTATAACTAACCAAACCAATTATTTCAATAAATGTTTTCGAGATATGTTTGAGATCTATTTGGGTAAATACGGGACATCTAGTGCCATTCATGATCAAATGAGAGCGGAATCTAGTAGACGCCAAAGTAATGCGGGTTTGTCACTTTTTAACATAATTATGAACTCTCAATCCAAGAGAGCACGTGGTTCCACCTCAAGTAGTGAGTTGGGGAATTACATGTCAGCCAATTTTATAGCAAACTATACATATGAGAATTTTCAAACTTTTGATATTTTGGCTTGGTGGAAGGAAAGGGAATCACAATTTCCGGTTCTAGCCGCCATGGCCCGTGATCTACTAACCGTCCAAGCTTCTACGGTAGCTTCGGAATCTGCTTTTTTTGTGAGTGGCAGGGTCGTATCCGCAAGAAGATCACGGTTGAGTCCCGAATATGTGGAAGTGTGTATTTGTTTAAAAGATTACTTGGATGGTGCGGCTAGAAGACAACACGTGACCACACTAGAAGACCCAATTGACGTCGACTTGGAATCAAACATACACAATCAAGAAGTGGAACTTGGAATATCATCTCCCGATGAAGATGGCGAAGAAGAAGATGTGTGAACGGGTTTCTATGTAGTAGGGGTGATGGCGATGCCGAAGCTCCTCCCTAACTTCCCTCTTTTAATTCGAAGTTTGAATGGTTTTAAGTATTTTTATTAGAATGTTTAGACGTTTGTAATTTGAATATGTTTAATTAGGAAATTGTAATTTTAATATTGTACTTTTTAAGTATTTAAATTAATCAAAATTTGAGTTTTCTTTCACATGTATGTTTTTTTATAGTATATATTATAGGAAATGTATTAAAAAAAACAAACAAAAAAAAACAGTGGGCTGTCGGTTTTTTTCCCAAAAAAAAAAACCGATTTTAAAAAAAAACCGGTTATAGCATTAACCGAAACCGGATTTTATAGTATTTGTATTCGATGCCGAAATCGGATTTTACTAAACTGGTTTTTTTTTAAACCGGTTTTTTTTGCCCAAAAAATCCGATCCGGATAATACTATAACCGATATAGTATTATCCAGTATATGTGCATGTCTAATGCCACATAGGATTCATAAGGTTCTAAGTTAGATAATATATATATATATATATATATATAGGGGAGAGTTCATGCGAGAACCGTTGTTAGTGCGAGAACCGCGAGAACCAATCTTGGCCGTTCCTTGGATATGGGAAGTTTCATGGATGGTGAGCGTTGAGGGATAGAATGTGGCAGGGTGTATGTGAGGAATTCATGGGTGGACAATGTCATTGAAAGAGGGGGAATTGGACAGCTCAGATTGGTTCTCGCGGTTCTCGCACTAAGAATAGTTCTCGCATGAACTTTTTCCTATATATATATATATATATATATATATATATATATATATATATATATATATATATATATATATATATATATGGGAAGGTTAATGCGAAAATTGTTTAATTTGTGAAAAGTGCGAAAAACAATCTTAACCATTCATTCCTATTTGATCTAGTGGTCTAGATTAATCATATTTTTTATTTTTTATTTATTTAAAACGACATAATAGTAAAACAAAATTTTCTCTCTCCTAAACTTTTAATAAAAAAATAAAAAAATTAGAAATAATTTACTAATAAATAATTAATTTAACGGAATTCAACACTGAACACATCAAAATATTAAAGAGTTTTTTATACTTATTTGCGTTTAATGATAAACACAGCTAAAATTGTACTTGTTTTAAGATTAATTTACACTATTCAATATTGAACACATTCAATAATATATAAAGTTTATAATAAACTTTTAATATTCAATACTGAACATATTTCAGATAATATACGAGTTCTATAATAAATTTTACAATATTATTGATCGTATCTAATTTTCTCTAGTTATTCAACCCACATAAAAACTGTTCACTGGTTAACAACATTAAAAACCATATTACCTAAAACCCAAAGATATACGTACTGGAACACTATATAAAATAAAACCTAAAAAACAAAAAAAAAAACAAAAAAAAAAAATTAAAAGGAAACCCATTTCATGAAACCAACCTCTGTCAGAAATAAACATAAAACAATAAATTGAAAACCCATTTCATGAAACCAATTTCTGTCAGATTTGGCAAACGAGAAGAATTTTAAAAAAATGAGATGACGGTCGATGATTGTTCCAGGTTCGTCGGAGGCGGCAGGGATAGAAAATATGGCTGGGATAGAAAATATGGCTGACTGCAATGGTTGGCGGTGGGTAGCAGGGAGATGCGGAGTGCGATGGTCTAACGGCGCCGCTGTGTCTAATGCCGCCGGCTATAACGTCGCTTGGTCTTACGCCGTTGGGCCTATCGCCGTCGTCGATTTCTCTGCGGTTAACCTTATTGTGCGTCATCGTGTTCCCTGTTCTACCGCCGTCTTCCTCAGTGGTGCTAGCGGGTGTTGTAGCTGGGTTGGGTTAAAGATGGTGGTGCTCATCAGCGACGTTAGTGGTGTTCGGTGTCAGCGATGTGGTGATGGAGAGAGGTGGCTGCCGTATGATGTGAAGTGGAAACAATTTTGCTAGGGTAGTGACTTTTGGTTGAAGATTCAGAGGAGAGAGAGAGTTAAAATGAATTATTTATCCTTATTCTATTTGAATAAATACCATTTTATTATGTTTAATTTACAAAAATGCCATAAGAATTAATAGCCTTTGATTAAATGATCCAAAGGCCAGAGATGTTTCTCGTGCTTTTCGCAAATAAAAGGCTTTTCGTGTGTGTGTGTGTGTGTATATATATATGTAGAAAAAAGTTTATACGAGAACCATTCTTAGTGCGAAAACCGCGAAAACCAATCTGAGCCGTCTAATTCCCCCTCTTTCAATGTCATTGTCCATCCATGAATTTCTCACATGCACCCTACCAAACTCTATCCCTCCACGCTCACCATCCATGAAACTTCCCATATCCAAAGAACGGCCGAGATTGGTTCTCGCGGTTCTCGCATGAACCCTCCCATATATATATATATATATATATATATATAAGGGTTCATACGAAAAACCTTTTATTTGCGAAAAGCACGGGAAGCATCTCTGGCCTTTGGATCATTTAATCAAAGGCTATTAATTCTTATGGCATTTTTGGGTCTTGTAATTGTTTGTATTAAGTATTGTCTTATATTGGAAACATGTAACTTTGTAATATTTTTAACAAAGGTCTAGAGTTACCTACTCATAGCCAATTGGTTTTGAGTTAAAATCTCATAAACGTACATAGTATCAGAGTGATGTTTACCTGTGGATGGTCAAACGGTAACAAACTCTACATAACCCATAAGTATCAACATATTAAATGCAAAGAGCCCCACACGTGAGGTGGCATGTTGAGTATTGTCTCACTCACGATCGTTCAACTCTATGGTAAAGCCATTAATGCTCTTCGAAGATGATGATGAGGATGTGCTCATTAAGACAAAAAAGAGATGAACACAAATAATAGTAATAGTAATAATAATAGTGACAATAATAATAATAATAATAATAATAATAATAATAATAATAATAATAATAATAATAAAAATAATAATAATAATTGTTAAAAACGATTTTTGCTTATTCCTGATCATTTATATAAAATCAATTTTTAACAAAAGCATTTTCGTAAATCATTTTCTTGTTCTTAAAAGATACAACTATTTTGGGAAATGAGATTTTATAAAAAATATTTCCACGTAATACAATGAATTATATTTTTTTAGTTGACAATTTTATAAAAATGAAAATGTATATAAAAGTGTACAGAGTTTATAAAAACCTCTATCAAATGTGAGAGAAGATAACTTTAAATTCAAATATCTAGGAAAACTTGTTAGGAGGAGACAACAAGTACAATCACCTTTTGAGATGTCGTGCTCACATTGGTAATTCAATTTTTTTTTTGAATAATATTGAATTTAAGATTAAATTAAATTTATTATTCTCTCTCACACAAATTAAAAAAAGTACACAAGATAATATTATTTTATTGGGCGTTGTACTAAATTCTGACAGTTTAAAACGTATATGACTATTACTAACGATAATATTTAAAAACTGTCATAAAACCTATGAGTGGACCTACGGTCGCAAGGCACGGTCGACCGTGGCTTGCTACCTAGACAGTTTCAAAATTTTCTCTCACTTAGCTGTAAAAAGATGTTCATTTGTTCTCATCTTCTTGTACAGAAAATTCTATTTAAACTATCATCACACACTTGTGATCTAAAAAATTCATATTTATGATTGTGTGATTACTGAGTTGTTCTACTCTTCAAGATTTGTGTAGAAACTAGAAGGGTGGTTGAATAGTTTCTATGTCCAATTTTTCGAATTAAATAATAACTTGCACAATATTTAATAATCACTAATGATGATATGCAAAATATAAATAATGACATGAATATATAAATGATATATATATATATATATATATATATATATATATATATACACACATAATTATATTCTTGACAATAAAGTAAATCACTTGAAAATGAATGCGTAATGTAAGTGCAAGAATAAAAAAGAACGGAATGTAAGTGCGTAAATGTAAAAGCAAGAATATTAATGCAGTAATGTAGGTGCAAGAATATAAAGTGCAAGTATAAAAGGATTAAGGGTTAAAGAGATGACACCAAGATTTTTAATGGTGCGGTTGAACTCTAACCTACGTCCACTATTTGACCTCCCTCAAGAATTTCATTAATACAACGTGCAAAAGTCTCCTTAGATCGGAAGAGACCGCCGAATACAATCACCATTGAACGGTAGGTTACAACCACTTCAAGCTCTAATCCTAGAGCTCAATAAAGTTCTTCACCAAGAACTCAAGTTTCCTTCAACAAGGAAGTATGAACAAGTTCTTCCCCAAGAACTCAACCACAAAAATAAGTGGGGCAATAGTCAAACCCACTTAATCAATATTGTTCTTCCCACAATAACAAAAAATCAAATCTCTCAAACACCAATAACAGTGTATACAATAAATCACTCTTAAATATCAAGAGACAAGTATATGAATACGAAGATGAAGATCTCTCTCTCTCTCTCTCTTTTGATTTCTCTTGCAAGATCTTGAGTTGTTGTTAGATTATAACAACTTCAAGAATCACACTATAAATATAAAAATGTATAATCACAAGCGTGTGATGAATATATCTAAGGATTTCAACTGGAAAGAGGTGAGAAATCAAGAACAAATGAGATTGTATTTATAGAGTTTGAAGAGTGAGAATGGTAAGCTGTCATCACACAATTGATACCCGATTAGCATTCGCTCCGTCATAGTCTTATGAATTCTGAAATTAAACACGAAGACTATAAAGTACCCGAATAAGCCAAAGCAAATAAACAAAAGACAAATGCAATATGATACAAATGCAAAACAACTAAAATGTTAAAATAAGCTATTAAAAGAAGTAAATAAAATGAACGTATCAATTCTCTAGCTGATCGACGATTCTTTTGGGTCTGAGTTCAAGAGCAGTACCGTACGCATAGGGCTATAAAAGTTTACCATACGTGCAACCAAGTTACTACTTAATTACTTCGAGATGAGAAAATTTCCATTATCCATCTGCAAGTTCTACGGTTACTATATCATATGTTAACAATGGATGAAAAACGGTCAATCCGATCAAGACATCATGAATCAAAGCTCGTAGATTATTCTTAAACGAGTCAGTAAAACCTTTTACATCTTATGAAGCATAAAAAGTTGTAAAAGATAAGCCCAAAGTGGCAAAGTGGGTGATTCCTCCAACGGTGGTTGCTGGTAGAATTAACTAGCAACAAGCAAAGTAGGTGAAGATGAATATCTTATTAATCTCAACATTGATTTTAAAACGAACTATAATTGGTGACGATCTAATTTCTCATCCACCTGGCAAGCAAATAAATTAAAAAACCTACATATTTCATCAAATTCAAATACTTCTTCAGATAGTTCATCGATCAACCGCATACATCATTGACCGGGTAGACAAAACCACCCGCTTCAACCAAGAATCGATCAAGAAAAAGAAGAGAAACTCAACACCGTACATGAATCACAAAGAAGCGAAACCGCATTTCATCGAAATGACAAAGAATGCAATTAGGATTTAGGGAAAAAATATATAAACTTCATTAATTAAGTGTAGTGTTTATATATTAAATAAAGTTTAGTATAGTGTTATTTAAATGTTTTCGTTTAATAATGTGTTTTGAATGTATAGCTTTTGTATTAAAAAAAGTTTAGTATAGTGTAATTTTCATTATAGTATAGCGTTTTCAATTATTAAAAATTAAATATGGTTTAGTTATGATTGTAACCTCTATGGATCGAGCAATCAATGAGAACCACTTATGTTGAAACGATAATAGACATGACAATGACAATGATAATAGTGAGAGTCACCAATATGAATCCTCTCGTGTACGTGTTGCATGCATATTCTTCCTCTCCCTCCCCCCTCCTTTTTTTTAAATCTACTGTATATTCTCTGTAATTTAGTGTAGTTCTTATTTAATTAAAAGATTTAATGTAGTATTTTGGCAGTATAATTTTTATAATTTGTTTAGTTTAGTTTTTATTTATATATATTAAAAAACATGAGTTCAGACGTCACTACAAGAAAATCACTATCAGTGACGAAACAAATGTGGTCACTGACAGCACAAAAGATGGTCATTAAGGCGTTTAGTGACGAAAATGTGGGTGGTCACATTTCGTCACAATAGGTCCGTCACAAATGCTGATAGAGACCAAAAACGAAAAGTGGTCACTGCTTTGTGACCAGAATAAAGTGGTCACTTTTTTAATGACGTCTTTTACGGTCACTGAATTTGGTCACTACACAATGAAAGTCGTCACTATTTGGTCGGAACTGTGACGGATCTAGTGACCATGGAATGTAGGTCACCGATTTTTGTTTAGTTAACGGCCCTTTAACAGACGTTAGTGACTATGAGTGACCAAAAAAGTGGTCACTATGTTTAGATAGAGACAATATATGGTCGTCACTATATATATACTATAGACCAAAAAAGGTGGTCATTATTGAAGATGGAACAAAAAATGCTTCTACCACAATTGCACCTAATATAATACTAAGAATATAATAAATCTAAATTATAAATATTCATTGTCAAATCATAACAATACACACACATATATATATCAATCTTGTAAAAATGGGACAAAAATTGTATCCACCACAAACAAACATAAGTACAAAACACTCTTAAGTATTCAATAATGGATTCTATAACAATCAAAATAAATTAAAACTTTCCATAAGTCCCCTTCAGAAGATGATAACTGCAAAATTAAAAGAAACCTCAATCAAATCATATATTTATAATTAAAAGAAATCTCAATCAAAATTAAATCTAACACAAGATGTAAACTTACAATGTTGATGAAGGTGTAGTCTTTTGGGTTTACAAACACTGTAACCCCAAATTTCTTTGCTGTTAAAACCAAAACAAATGCACAGTTCATCATTTCATCTAATTAGTTAAATATTATTCACAATATTTTCAAACTACAAAACCTTTAAATTTCTTACATACGAAGTTCAAGAGGTTGGCATTAAGATTAAATTAAGATCATCAATGATGATCCTTGAAACACCAGCAATTCTTGCTCCTTCAGCAATCTAATAATAAAAAAAGTTTAATGATGTATACAAACAAAAATGTTTAGAAAAAGAATATGGTATTCTTTATAAACTCACAAGTCCCATGGCTCTCAGACCAAAACGGCCACAAAGAGTTCATATTGAGTATGTCAATGAAGTGCTTTATTACCTGTCATGTCTAGTTCCTCTTGGATAGAAGTTGAGTGAGCTTATCCCTCCATTGTGCTGTAAGATACCACAAAGACATAAGAACACTGAACACCTATATGACGTGGAAGAAAAGCAGAGGTGGCAATTTCAACCCTATAGGTAAACGGGTCAATTTGGGTTATACTTTGTTCCTAACGGGTTAAATGGTAAAATATACAATATTAACTAAAATGGAAGCGGGTTGAATAGGTCAAAATGGGTTTGAAAGTAACCCAAACTGTCCAAAATGCATAAGATCTCTTGAATTGTATGATTTCATAATTTAGAAAATCATGGTAATAATACAGTTTTTTAAACTTATTTGTGTTTTTATTCATATAAATTCAAAAAAAGAAAAGACTAAAACATACCAGTATCTTAACATTCAGACATTTATGTTCGTTTATTTCTAGAACAGTCTTGATGGTTCTGCATTCATATTTCAGATGTTGCATCTTAACATTCAAACTTGGTTCACTTCCACACATTAAGCACTTAAAGAAACAAGAGAGAGAGTGAGAGAGATAGAGAGAGAGAGATCCTTACTTTATAGCCTATCTTATCAACCATCTCTTGCACAACTTGATACATAGTCGGTCTAGTCTGAAACACAACACAACCATAATCACTTAAGAAAGTAATAAAATATACAGAAAGAAGGCAAGAAAAATTGCAGGATGTGGAGCATAATCAGGCAAGTGACTACCTTGAGGATTATTATGTGCACATCTTAAATGTCTACCATCTCTCATCTTAATCATAAACCCCTCTGGCCAACTCTTCACACCTCAACTGTGTATGAAATCAAACATGGGACAAGGGATAATATTCAATCGAAAGTATATAAATGCTTGTATTATATGAGAACAACATAGATTGTATCATGCATTCTTACTTACAATAAATCTTACCAGCTTCAACTATGCTAGAATTGACATTATCTGGTTTGATGACTTCTATTGTATCCAAGCCTTTTGTTTTCCAATTCAGTATACACATATCAAGCCATAAACCAGTGAGACTTATGTCAAAGTTGGTGTGATATGCACCAGCTTTGCAAGTTTAAACCATATGTAACTTTATTTATGTGGCCTTAGCCTTAAACTACATATCAGTAATAGTGAATCAGTGAATCAAGAACAAGGTCTCACCTGAAATGCAATATCAAATTGCTCACAAGGGACAGTTTTTCACAATTTGGATATGCTTTCTCAGCTGCAGATTCACTGTACGCCCCAGTAATACCCTTCACAAGGGAGATTAATTAGCAAACACAACAATAATAATTCTACTGTTATACTTAATATGTTAACCATATCATGAAGCCAAAACAAACCACCCAGTATGCTACTCGGATTCCATCCCCATCCTTTAAGGAACCAGTGAGATCACTTGTAGTCAATGGCCCTGCAATCATCTCAAACATGTTAACTGCATTGAAACAAACCTAAAATTCGACCTGTTCACAGCCACCTATGTTATAATTGCTTCATGTCTCGAATGCGTTGAGCAAAAAAGGATTAGATGAGTAATTTTGATCATCAAAACACATTAACAACAAGATAGTGGTTAAAGTTTTAAGAAATGATAATAATTTACCTCGACTAACACACCAGCAACCAAATACGATAACAACGAGTACATACAAGTCTATGACAAGCAAAATCGCTCGATTATCAAATCGAAATTCAACAGCAACTAACAGCAACATTATCAATCATAGAAATATAATATAACATCAATAAAGAAGGCTAAGACGAGAAAGAGATGCATCGGAGAGTCGGAGACGAGGATGATTACAATCAAGTGTACTAACAAATTACAACTTACAATCAACAATGGAGAAAACTATATAAAAATTGCTTACGATCAATAGACGGTTCAAAGGTAGACATGCTAGGGCTTCGTCCCTTTGTCTTTGTGACAGAGGATCAGACTAGGGCTTCCTCCTTCGACCTCCTACTCGATCGACCTTCGTAATCGACGATTCAACCTTCGTAATCGACGATTCAGCCTTCCAGAATGAGGCTGCTACGGCTTCGTCCATTTGACCTTCATGAGTTCGTGGATTCGGGTTCGACAGAAGAGAACGATACGCGACACACTCACGTCTCACATAATCGGAAAGTTTGGAAACCTAATTGAAATAGGGGATAACGGGATACCGTATATAGTTAATATAAAATAATAATAATAATAGCAAATAATAATATATGAAAATATTAGAAGGAAGAGTAACTAATGACCACTGTAGTTGGTCACTAAGTCTCAAATGATGTGATCACAATATTTTGGTCATTAATTAATACGTTACTGTATTTTTGAAAATATATATAATTAATTTTATTAGGGGTTTAGTGACTAGTGAGTGACAAAAAATTTACTATGGTCACTAAATTTATAGAACTACCAAAACTCAATGACAACTCGAGATATGGTGATTAAATGACGTTGTTAGTGACCAAGTTCTGGGTCGTCACTTAAAAACTAGTCACTAACAATGACTTTTCTTGTAGTGCGTTTAGTTAATCAGTTATGGATCGCATTCGGTCACCGTTCACGACAATATATAACAAGAGTCCCCTTCGTTGTCTAGTTTACATGTACGTGTTGCGTGTTTCTTCACACGCATTATTTTGTGTAACAAAAAATTCTCAACACACACACACACACTCGATGCATCCACACTGATTGATCGAGGATGTGGTTCACAATTCTCTTATCCTCAGCATTCATCATCTAGCTCCACTTCTTTCGTTATCATATCGCTACTTCATTCATATATAAAATACTTTATAGCTTTCTTACAAGTTCGACCTACAACAGCTAATTAAGTAATAAGACAATTATTATATATATATATTCACATGATTCCCTTGGATCTAAAGCTTTGATCTTTTTTCACTAACTTCCAACACACATATCACGTTGTGAATTTAACTCATCAATCTTAAACGTGTATATATGTGGCCACATATATGACCATTCTTATCTATATCTTCATTACCTACGTAACATGGCCATGAATTCCTCGTCTACCTTCTCCAATTCCTACTCTTTCGCCAAGCCAAACATTGATCAAGATGAATGGGTTGAAAGCATGCGGAAATCAATCGTCGAAAACGATGACGAAGAAATCAACAAAATCCCCGTTTGCATCTTCTCCGTCCCTAAGGTGCTTCTTGCCACTGACCCTGCATCCTACATCCCACAACAAGTCGCCTTGGGCCCCTTCCACCATTGGCGCCAGGAGGTCTACGATATGCAAAGGTACAAGCTTTGCGCAGCTCGAAGGACACAAAAATACATGAATGTTAGCTTCGATCGTATCGTCGAGATAATGAAAAGCAAAGACGAGGCTCGAATCCGTGCATGCTACCACAAGTTTCTTGATATGACCAGTGACGCCCTCATATGGATGATGGCTGTTGACATGGCATTTTTACTTGAGTTTCTTACTGTGTATTCCATGAAAGAAGAAGGTCGGACCCTTAAGAAGGTTACCTCTGCAATGTCCCATCTGGTTGATGTTACAGGGAAGAATTTGTCTCACGTGGCAATTTTGCGTGATTTGGTGATGGTGGAGAACCAGATACCATTGTTTTTAATCAAAACCATGTTGGAGCATCAACGACAAGATAACAAGTCTGTTGCAGAGACTTTGAAGTCGATGCTCATGGGGCTGTACCACGAGCTTTCTCCATTTCGGGAACAACAAATGGCCGATGTTGATATTGACGACTGTGATCATCTTCTTGACTTTTTGTACCACATGACTGTGCCAAACACCAAGGAACTTCACATTGAAGAAGCCATTGTGATCGAGCATGATCAAGGTATTGTAGAATAGTAAAAACCGCCTAAGTATTACGTATTACATTGAGCACTATTTTAAAAGTATATGGGCATGAGGACAACAATAACAATTTATCATAATGGATCCTAGCATATCTATATATATAATTAGTCCAGATCATCGTATACTAAACTCTAATCTAATTATATCTCTAATAGGTATCACTGCCGTGGTTGTTGAAGGTGCTGATAAAGAAGACGAGTCGTCTTTTGCAAAGCCTAACGATCTTCGACGGTGCTCAAATTATATCTGGAAAATACTTTTAAAATCAAACGCGGGTCTTATATGGATCTTCAAGAAAATAATATTCGGGAAGCCCATGACAGTGATGATGAAGCTGCCGTGGAAAATCATATCTAACCTACCGATACTCAAACTCATGAAAGAACCCATAGAACATATGCTTGATACCATTCGCGGTGAAGAAGGTGAGCAATCGAAGGAAGATGGTACCGAATCCAAAGTTCCTCTAGTCGAGGAAATAACAATCCCATCAGTTACTGAAATGGCTAAAGCCGGGATCTTTTGCGCACCTGTGAACGGTGGGATATTCGACATTAGTTTTGATGCCAAAACAAGTACACTTTACCTCCCGGTGGTCAATCTGGATGTGAACACGGAGGTTTATCTAAGAAACCTGGTAGCTTACGAGGCATGTGTTGCATCAGGGCCGTTGGTGGTGGCTCGTTACACTGAGTTAATGAACGGGATAATCGACACAGAAGAAGATGCAAGCTCTTTAAGCAAAAGAGGGATAGTTTTGAATCATTTGAAGAGTGATAAAGAGGTTGCGGATCTTTGGAACGGAATGAGCAAATCTGTGAAATTAACCAAAGTACCCAAGATGGATAAAGTGATTGAGGATGTGAACAAGAGGTATAATCAAACATGGAGGGTGAAGCTGTCTAAGTTTATGAAGAAATATGTGTTTGCATCTTGGAAAATTTTAACGTTGTTGGCTGCTATTTTTATGTTGTTCCTGACAACTCTACAAGCTTTCTGCTCGGTGTATAGTTGTGCTCGAGTGTTCCATCAGATTCCAGAAATCCCTGGATATGAAGTTGGGGCAGCCGGTAAGTGATCGAGTGTAGCTAGGTGCTGCATGTGTGTATATTTAATGAAGAAAGCTTACATATTTAATTTATTACTCGATTTGACTTTAATTAGTATTTGGTTTAATTAGCGTTTACTTCTGTTCTTGAGAGTTTAATATATCTTTATAGATGGTTTCTTTTTCAACTGTGCACTTTATTGTAAATTGAAGAGAATTGAGTAATGGAGATATTCTCATTACTTGAATATGAAAAAACATACAAGAAGCATATATATACAGTAAATGAGCTGTAAGAGGCTAACTAACTGCTAACTACTTTCAACAAACTAAACAGAATAATTACAAGGTGTTAAGCTGTGATCATGTAAGATGCGTATACTGTGTACTCCCTGTCTTTGAATGCAGTTTGTACTTGATGTATTGCTGTTGCTATGATGTGTACCAATATCCCCCTCGCAAGTTGGCATGTAAGGATTACAAATGTACAACTTGGATAAACACATGTAGTGGAGATGTTTATGTAAGCTTTTAGTGAATATGCCTGCCACTTGTAACCGAGAGGTTACAAAAGTAGGAAGGATAATACCGAACTTGATTTTGTCACGAACAAAATGGCAGTCGATTTCAATGTGTTTGGTCCTGGCATGTTGAACTGGATTGGAAGCTAAAGCAATAGCAGAAGCATTATCACACATGACTGGTATTGGAGTATGAGTGGTAATGTCAAAATCTTTGAGGAGAGACTTGATCCAAGTGAGTTCACATGTAATATCAGCTAGAGCTCGATATTCAGCCTCTGTTGAGGACCGAGAAACAACAGTTTGTTTCTTGGATTGCCATGAGATGAGACTGTGTCCTAAGAAAATGGCAGAACCCGATACTGATCTTCTAGAAGTGGAACATCCTGCCCAGTCACTGTCACAGTAGGCTCGAAGATGAAGGGTATTTGAAGTAGGGAAGAAGAGACCCTGTCCTGGACAAAGATTGAGGTACTTCAGTGTACGGGTTAAAGCTTTCATATGTGGAGTTCTTGGAGCTTGTAAGAACTGGCTTAAGGTTTGAGCAGCAAAAGAAATGTCAGGTCTGGTTAGGGTAAGGTAAAGTAATTTACCTACAAGTGTTCTATAGAAGGAGGGATCATCAAGTAGGTCTCCATCAATGTTATTCAATTTGACATTTGGATCCAATGGAGTTTTAGAAGGTTTGCTATTGAGAACATCAGCTTGTTGGAGGAGGTCAAGAGTATATTTCCTCTATGAAAGAGTTAGGCCTTTTGAATTTCGAAGAATTTCCACCCCTAGATAGTAGTGAAGAGGACCTAAGTCTTTTATGCTGAACTCATTGTGTAATTGCTGTTTAACAGAGTTGAGATGACCTGATGTGTTGCCAGCAAGAATTATGTCATCTACATAAACAAGAAGAGCAGTAAAGCAAGTGTCTTTCTTGTAAGTGAATAAGGATGTGTCCATGTAGCTCTGGGTGAATCCAAGAGTGATGAGAAATGATGTCAATTTTTCAAACCATTGTCTGTTAGCCTGCTTTAGACCATAAAGTGACTTTTGAAGTTTACAAACAGTGTTTGGGAGTAATGGTTTGGGATAACCTTGAGGTACGAACATATATACCTCTTCATGTAGATCACCATGAAGGAAAGCATTGTTAATATCAAGTTGCTCAATGTGCCATCCTTTTTTAACACCAAGAGTAAGCAGGGTTCGAATGGTTACCATTTTTGCTACTGGAGTTGTAAGGATGAAGATGAGAATAAGAAATGAAATTAGAAGGATGGTGTTTGGATTGTTGATTGTGAGTAGAAGTGTGATTGATAGAAGAGTGAATAGATGGACAGTGAAAATCATTGAGTTTGATTGGTTGATGTCTAATTCTGGTGGACCTACGAGGTGGTGGAGTGGAGGAAGAATGATTTGTGTTTTGTTGAGGTGGTGGGTCATTGATCATAGGAATCGAGGTGGAGTGAAGAGAGGGGTCAACAGTGGAGGTAGAGTGTGAAGATGGATTAACAGGAGGTGGAGTGTGAGAATTGTCAGTAGATAAGTTGGGTGGTGTGGGATTTTGTTGTGTAGTGGGGGTAAGTGGCATGTAAGGGTTAGAGGTAAAGTCTGATGGGTAATTTGGTTGAATGGAAGTAGTGACAGGAAGGGTATGATGGAAAGGAAATAATGTTTCATCAAAGGTGACATTCCTAGTGATGATAACTTTTTGAGTGGACAAGTCATAGAGTATGTAACCTTTAGTGTTTTGGGGATATCCAAGTAGGGCCATAGGTTTAGCTCGTGGTTGAAATTTGTCCATAGGGTGTTGGTAGGCATAGGCAGTACAACCAATTACCCTCAAATGTTCCAAGTTGGGTGGTTTCTTATAAAGAATCTCATATGGACTTTTGTGATTTAGGACTTTGGTTGGTAAACGATTGATAAGATAAGTGGAAGTGAGAATACAGTATCCCCAAAGGTGTTTTGGAAAGTTGGATTGATGTTGTAAAGATCTGGCCATTTCAAGGATTTGTCTATGTTTGCGTTCAACCCTTGCATTTTGTTGCGGTGTGTAAGGACAAGAAGTTTGATGAATGATGCCATTTGATGATAAAAAATCAAGTAAAGATGAGTTAATGAATTCTGTTCCATTGTCTGTCCTTATGATTTTGATAGAAGTTTGGAATTGGGTTTGAACATAAGTACAGAATTGTTTAATGGTTGAAGTAGCATGTGATTTATGTGGTAACAAATAAGTCCAGACAGCTCTAGAATGATCATCCACTATTGTTAGAAAATAGTGACATTTATTAATAGTTGGATGTTTGTAGGGACCCCATACATCTATATGAACAAGTTCAAAAGATTTAGATGCATAAGATTGACTATGAGTAAAAGGTAAAATGTGCTGTTTTGAAAGTGGACAAATCTCACATTTGAAGTCTGTGTTACATGAAGAAAGAAAAGGAATGGATGTAATCTTTTTCAGAACTTGAGTAAATGGATGCCCAAGCCTGGTGTGCCACAATCGTATGTCAGCAGAAGTGGTGAGAGCAGTGTGTTGAGAAGTAACTTTGTGATTTCGAAGAGTGTATAATCCACCATTGAGGTCACCTTTGGTGAGTTGGCCTTTATGGTCCTGGAAAATGCATTCATTGTGAGTGAAAGTAACAGAATGATGTGTTGAGTGGAGGAGTTTACTGATGGATATAAGGTTGAAAGCAAATGATGGAATATACAAAACTTCATTGAGTATAAGATGTTTCGATATTTGAACAGATCCAGTGGTATTAACTTGAATAATGTGGCCATTAGGAAGTGTAACCAGTATAGGAGGGCTGCAGATTTTGACATGGTGCATGATGGTTAAGGAAGTGCATATGTGGTCAGTTGCACCACTGTCTATTATCCAGGTCTCATTTGATCTTAAAATAGAAGAAGCAATGAAAGAGAAGATACCTGCCATTTGAGTGGTTGGAAGATCTTGTAGATCTTTGTTTTGAAGCATGAGAAGAACCTGATTTAACTGGTTTTGCAATTGGTCCATTCGTGAATGTACTGTCAAGTCATTATCCACTGAGTTTGATTGATTTGCTTCAAAGTTGGACAAAGGAGTGTCTTCTTCACTTGTCATCATGTTGACAGACCTTATTTTGACATTTTGTGCTTGTCTTTGTGAATTTGGTGTGTACTTTCCATGCAGTGGATGAGTGATGGGATATCCTACAATTTTATAACACTCTGCTTTTACATGTCCCTCTTTGTTGCAGTATGAACAAATAGTACCTTTCTTGAAAGTAGATTTTCGTTCAAACTGTGTATTGTCAGTTGACTTTTGACCACTATAGTTTCTTTTGTAGCTATTTGTGGTAGTGTTCAGTGCTATAGAAACTGCAGTAGGTTGCTTCTGTATTTCCCTTTGTCTCTCTTCTTGCCTAATCATGCTGTAGGCTTTCGAAACATTAGGTAAAGGTTGAATTAGAAGTATCTGACCTCTAACATTAGTATAGCTTTCATCTAATCCCATCAAGAATTGAATGAGCCTTTTCCTTTGTTCTCTCTCTCCATTTGTCTTTCCATTTTCACAATTACATTTGCATGTGCAGGCATAGGGAGCTTCTAAAGCATCGAGTTCATCCCATAGTCCTTTGAGTTTGTGATAGTATGCCTCTACACTACCATTTCCTTGCTGTAATTGTACTATTTCATTGGTTACTTGATAGATCCTGTGTCCATCCAGTTGAGAATAATGTTCATGGAGTTCATGCCACAGATCAACAGCAGAATTAACGAAACTCACATTGTTTCCAATTTGTTCTGAAACTGTGTTTAAGATCCACGAGATTAGCATATCATTTGCTCGTTCCCAGTGGCCTCGAAGATTTGAAGTTGATCCAGGTTCTTTGTATTCTCCATTGACAATCTTCAGTTTGTTCTTAGCATTGAGAGTTATGGTCATGGATCTCTTCCATGAGCTATAATTTTCCGAGCCAGTAAGTTTCTTCGAAATTAGGATAAGACCTGGATGATCGTTGTTATGAAAGAATAATGGATGATCTATGGAGTTAACATCTTCGACAGTTTCTGGCATGGTGAATTGATGAATTCAGATCTGGATTTTGAATATCAGATGAGAATTGAAGATCTTTGTAAGTGAAGATCTCTGAATTGTGCGGAAGGAAGAAGAATTTCCTAAGGATCGATGAGCATTTCTGACATTTGTATCAGAATATGCTCTGATACCATATTGTAAATTGAAGAGAATTGAGTAATGGAGATATTCTCATTACTTGAATATGAAAAAGCATACAAGAAGCATATATATACAGTAAATGAGCTGTAAGAGGCTAACTAACTGCTAACTACTTTCAACAAACTAAACAGAATAATTACAAGGTGTTAAGCTGTGATCATGTAAGATGCGTATACTGTGTACTCCCTGTCTTTGAATGCAGTTTGTACTTGATGTATTGCTGTTGCTATGATGTGTACCAATACACTTTCATGTCAGATGTAAAGTTAATGAATGTTGTTGGAGAAAATTTATGAAATTAGTGTTACTTACATGCAATACGTACAATTAATTATACGATCTGATCTACGTTTTGAAAGATAACGTGGTTTGTCTTTAGTTTAGCTTTCAAATCTAAAAGTTCCTAATCTTTTTACTGACAAATTAAATTTCGACACAAAGCAAAAATATAGTCACATCAATGACAAAAACTAAGGTGGTCACTTTTTGTCACTCGGACTGTGCGCAACCATCGCGCCACAGCCTCGTGAGGGAGCTTCACCCGCGCGAAATCCATCGCCCCTCTTTCGTGAGGGAGCTTCACGGTCACGGGTGTGACCTAGCTCGCGCATGTGAGCGGAGGAGATGTGTGAGAGAGGGTTTTTTTTCTTTTTTCTTTTTTTCTATTATGTGATGTGAAGGTATGTGATGGATGCGGGGTTTGTGTGATGGGATGAGGGAATGGTGGGGGAATGATGTGGCGCTGATGTGGAGCTGACGTGACTGTGTGAAGGATGTGAATGCGGATAGTGTCAGATCCATCTAACCAAATGCAAAAGTGGTCACTAGTGTAAAAATGTCAAATTTATCCAAAGAACCATTTCTACCATATTCCCAATTTTCTTTAACAAATATACAAAAAAACAACATACATTTATCACCCCTGAGAAAAGAAATTAATAGAAAGCAATAAACATAATATAGAAAACAATTTTCTTCTGAACACTTAAGATTTTAAACATTAATGTTTCAGTAAAAACAATTATAATGATTTATAATAATAATATTATATTTATTATTATTATCATCATCATTATTATTAATAATAATAAAATAATAATAACTTCGACAAAAGAAACACCAGTTCTTGCACAATTGTGTGCAGGGTTCGGTGTACATCTCTGCCTCCATAACCTGAAGAAGACTTCTTTGACTTACAACAATCCTGTGAGCCTACTCAACCTAAAAAACAATAACACACAAAAAGAAAAGAAAAACACAAAATCATTTATCAGCATCGGTCAAAGAACTCTCAACCTTGCAAGCTGGAAATGCAAGATACTGACCAGCTTAACTGGAATCAAAAGCATGAGCAACCAGAGCAATCAAAGCAGAGACTGATATACATCAAATATTAATTTTTAAAGCTTTTTTTACTTGACACAGGATATTTAGATTTGTAACATTCTTAACAAAGAAATGCAAACATACACCTTTCTGAGAGAACTTAAAACATCTACATAATAAGCCAATGCATTTCTCAAAGTGCATAGAGGGAAAGGAGCCAAGGAGGGGATAAGGTGGATAGACTGATACGTGTTTCATCATCATTATCAGCATGAAAGGGGAAAGAAGTGTTGGGTGGTTAAGCCTACTAATCTCACAGCATCCTTTACAGCTTCACTTGAATTCTCACAGTAGACACTAACATGATCCCCTGTCTCATATCTAAGAAAAAAAAAATAATAAACGTTTAGCAGCTATAAATTTCCGTAAAACTTTTAACCGCGAAATACTTACAAAAAGCTGGTAATTCATGGTTAACTTACGATAGTCCAGTGTTCGTGACATCATTTTTTAGATAAGTGCAAGACCGATCAGATTCTGGGGTGTGCAGTTCCTTTTTGAATGCCACGTTGGATCTTTGAAAAACTTGATTTATGTCATTCTATATTAAGGATGTGATAAGAGTGCTAACACCTAAGAAGTTATTAGTACCCGCATGGACATTGAGCATCATAACAGTATGACCGTATGTATAAGTATGATCTTCTGCAGATGGGTCAGGCTTGTCATGATACATAACCCTATATTCCAAAACAGCAGATGTGTAAAGAGTGGCAACAGTTGTGTCCTCCTCGTCATGCAACAATGTGTAAGAAGAAGTCACCTTTCTTAGCTCTTGATGAGGCGATGGCCTGAAATATACAGGATATAAGATTATTCCAAATACAACGTACAGTCAAATTTGTCTAGGCAGTAATTAACCAACAAAGAGAAATGAGGATTAATTCAAAACTACAAGCACTGATGCAGATCATTTTGATAGATTCCTATGTAAAGAAACAAGACAAACCACTATGACATAAATGCTCAACTCTTATTATATCATAGTGAGGACTGCCTAATAATACTCAATCTACAATATTAAATTTTTATAACTAACATGTGCACACCCAAATGCTACTTGCAATATCACGAGTGTATTAGTACTCTTTTTTGGTAGGTTCTAAATCTTTTGATCTTGAGTGCAACACTTGAATCTGAGTCCGAATCACATGTCAATGTGGTGGGCATGATGCCTCTCGGTAACATTTGGTACTCATGACATGGAAAACAAAAAAGGCTCCTGAGATGCCTTGTGATGAAGTAGGTGATACCTATGACTCGAATCAAGGTCCATTTAAAGACCAGAACCAATACTCACTTACCGATCAAACCTAGTGTAATATGCGATATATATTATAATAGACCACCAAGAGTGTTTAAGTAGGGTGGCATGGCAACAACTTGTTTATTGAGTCAGGGTTTAGAAATCGTAAGGCAGTGATAAGAACATAGTAGAGACTAGCCTTATTTAGAGCTTAATCTACTACTCGGTCAATCTTACTACCATTGCAGATATCGTGTTAAGCTTCTTAGTCGATTGATCTTCTTTCGCTGTTGTCCTTGCCTTCTTTGATCGATCTTAGGGTTTTACTTTCGTATGGTAACCGATCGATAGGAATAATGTAACAATGGTATAGACAGTGACGAAGAAAGGAATCGAGATTCAAGTGCTCATGGACGAATCGAAGTGCCACGTTCTGAATATATGGATGGATGATCGCAGGAGCGAATTCGGAGAAATCACCGGTCTAAAACAGGGCCCTTCGAGACAAAATAGAAATAGAAATAGAGGAATTTTACATTGATTATGGTATTTTGATAATTAAATAAATGAATAATCTAAGTCTAAGCTATTATAATAAAACAAAAAAGACTAATGAAGTAATTTTACCCGTAAAAATCTTTCACCCTAACTAATATACTCTTACCTCGCCACTTGCCACTTTAATTTCTTAATTTATTCACACTTTCCCGATATCCTCACAACCTACACTCTG
This sequence comes from Pulicaria dysenterica, assembly GCA_947179395.2. Classification (NCBI taxonomy): domain Eukaryota; kingdom Viridiplantae; phylum Streptophyta; class Magnoliopsida; order Asterales; family Asteraceae; genus Pulicaria; species Pulicaria dysenterica. The sequence goes on along the minus strand of OX359293.1, from coordinate 78,293,855 downwards.
CCGCTGACCATAAACAAGTCATTTTCTTCTCTGGTACCACTGATGTGGCATCAGTGCCATCCCATTTCTTCTCTGTTACCATTGAGCACCACTGTCGTTGTCCTTCTCCTTTTGTGTGTTACGACCTCGGCTACCGAGCATATCTTAACAAGTCCACTACCGAGCATCACCGCTGTCGATAACCACCATGAACTCAAATTCTTGATTCATGCCAATTGCCGCATTTACTATTGAAGAATAGTAACGGCCAACTACCCATCACCGACCCGTCAACAACCTTCTTGAAACTTTGTTACTCTCCTACATCATTAAGACACCAACTACCCATCTTTGATGAATTCTACAGTTTGTCTATTATTTATTTATTTTTTCTTTATTTTGTATCAGTTAACTAGGGGTTACTAAGTTGTTCATTCTTTGATAGTATCTTAGTGAACCATCCTTTTGGATTTAGCTATTGATAATGCATTCTACCCTTCTAACTTTATTTTCTGTTCTTTTCTCCACTTTCTAATTTCCTAATTTACTGCTCACTAATAAAATTTACATCCGGACCTCTCCCCCATGGCAAAGCTACAGCCGCCATTACATCATATTTTGATTTTGTATGTTTTTTTCCTATGGCCGTTCACCTTTATATATATATATATATATATATATATATATATATATAAATTGGATCAATAAAGAACCATGTGTTAAACAAAGAACCTAAAGAACCGGACATTCGGATCATCAATATCAATGGATAGGATTGATCGATGGCAAAACTGTAATTATTATATATTAATTTAAGATGAATAGGGCAAAAATGTAATTATCCCTCTCCCACACCCACGATTTTAAAAAAAAAACCTTCAAAAACTTTAAATTGCCATAACTTTTTAAGTTTTGTGAATTTAATTAAAAAAATTATACTATTCTTTTAGTTTTTTAATCCTCTTTCAAACAAGATCACTTTTCCTATACTTTTCTAAAAAAAATTTGAAAATGATTTTTTTTGGCATTTTGGATTACCCAGCTCAAAATGCAAACTACGGATTTTGCATTTAGGCTTGAATTACCCAGCTCAAAATGCAAACTACGGATTTTGCATTTAGGCTTGAATTACCCAGCTCAAAATGCAAACTACGGATTTTGCATTTAGGCTTGAATTACCCAGCTCAAAATGCAAACTACGGATTTTGTATTTAGGCTTGAATTACCCAGCTCAAAATGCAAACTACGGATTTTGCATTTTGGGCTTGAATGAACCCAGCTCAAAATGCAAACTACGGATTTTGCATTTTGAGTTTGAATGAACCCAACTCAAAATACAAACTTTGCATTTCAAAAAAAAAAAAAAAGTTTCAGAAATATATCAAGTCCGGTCTTGTTCGAAAGAGGACGAAAAACTGAATCTAATGGTATAATTTTTTTGTTAAAATTGTTAAAAACGAACGAGTTATGATTATTTAAAGTAATTGGGGGTTTTTTTTTAAGTTTGTTGGGAGAAGATTTTCTTGGTGCTGTAGACGCCGATTTTTTTTTTTTAATTTCCTTTTTTGCCCTTAGACTATGTGCCAAATGTTATCACTAGGGAGGTTCTTTAGGTTTTTGTCTAAGGGAGGTTCTTTGTTTAACCTTACCCTATATATATATATATATATATATATATATATATATATATATATATATATATATATAATTAGGTTCAAGTAAAAAAAACATTAAGGTACTTAATGTAAGGAGAGTTTTGAGAAGGACACGTGTCCCTCATCCCTCAAGGGTATTTTCGACTTTTAATCATTTTAAAAAGTATTAATTTATCCGGTTATATTGGATTTGCTAACTACTTTCCTGGTTTGTTGGGAGAGATTGTCGTGGATTTATATTATCGTCAATATGCGAACATCACATTCTTCCTAGTATCAGTATTCTACGTTTTTGTGGTTTTGAGAATGGTGGTTCCAGGTTCTGTTTAATCAATCATTTCATTATTTTTTTGTGGCTTCTTTCAGAAGCTGTAATTTGGTGCAATCATCACTTGCTTGTGATGAACTGATTTTCCTTTTTTCTTTTTTTATGAATTGGTTTCATTTTTTATTTTTGATTTTTTGCGGTAAGTGTGCATTCATTTATATTTGATGATTTTCTGCAGGTGTGTGCATCAATGTGTTCATCATGTATTACTAAATCATCATCTGCTTGTGATGAATTGTTTTTTTTTTATGAATTGGGTTCATACTTTATTTTTGATTTCCTGCAGTATGTGTGCATCAGTTTATATTTGATGATTTCTTGCATGGTGTGTGCATCAATGTGTTCATCATGTTTTATTGTGTGCATCAAAAAAATCCTGCAGAAAAAAGCCACATTTTTAGGAGAAAAAATTAAAAATTTAAAGATTTAAATGTCAATTATACCCCTAGGTGCTATTTTTTTATAATTAAAAAAAAAGAAAAAAGCCACATTTTTAGGAGGAAGTTTGAAAAATCTAATGACTGAGATTTCTCCTTACTTTTTGTACCTTAATTTTCTTTTTACAATATCCCTATATATATATATAGATGAATCTTTTGTTTTTTAAGTAGTTAATCTGTGAACCTCTGTATAAGATAACAAGAATCTTATGTTTTATAAATGGTTTATTAGTGACCTTGTGTATAAAATAACGAGTGTCTTTTGTTTTATAAATGGGTTATTAATGAACTTGTGTATAAAATAAGGAGTATCTTTTGTTTTATTAACGGTTTATTGGTGAACTCATATATAAATTCTTGTGTATTGTAAAGGGTCCCTTAATGAACATACAACAAAATGAGAATCCTTTTAGTAAACAACTACCAGATCTTATGGGCTTTAAATGGTTTAGTAATGCATATATGAATTACGACAGTAGTGATTCCAGATACAAAATATTATGTTTTTGAATGATTATCGATCATTATTAAACCAATAGAGTTTTCATCAGGACAAAATTGCTATCACGCGGACAAAAAAATTGCAAATAGAGATAGAAGATTAAATACCAAATTTAGGTTTCTTATTTGTGTAACTAGTTTATAGACATGTGTATACACGGGTATTACAGAAGTAAATTTAAAATATATCGAAGATCGAGATATCGAGGGAGAGGGAGCCGGTATCGGCGGCTAAAGATTAGGTATAGAATCGAACGATTAGGTTGCTAAGTGTTCGAGAGAGGGAGACAATACCAGACTAAAGGGATTAATTTCAGCAAAGAATCAAACGATTAGGTTATGAATCGAAGATCAACCATGGCTGCTAAGTGTTCCAGAGAAGACCATATTCTAGCAGGAAGTACCGTTTTAGATCAATGAGTATTTGATTTTTATATTTAATTTATTTATTAATAAAGGTGAGAACTCCACGGTTCCTCATGTTACATATTTTCATTTATAATTAATATTTTAATATATATACATTAATTTGTCCACACCTTTTTATGTTGACATTTATTTTCCATGCATTATGTATTTAATTTCATAGTTCACGCTTTTACTTGTTACATTATTAGAGCATGCGGAATGCCTCGGTAAAAACTCGGTGGCGCTGAGGTGGAGCTCGGTATGCCGAGGGGCACACCACCCCCCAAACTCGGTATACCGAGTTTGCTTGCAATCTCGGTGAGCTTGTACCGAGGTGTATGTGTGTGTGGTTGAAGCTGTGTGGGCAACGGTCATATGACCGTTTAACATAAAAAAAAAAAAATTCTTTTTTTTTACTTATTTACTACCTATATATATATATCCTCATATTCTTATAATTCACACACATCTACATATTTTCTCTCCTATATTTTTTTGTTTTCCTCCTCCAAACATGTCTTCCAACTCAATTTCTTCAACTTCATCATCTTCTTCATCTTCTGACGAAGAACCAAACAAGCAGTTTGAAAAAATTTACGAACATTACGTTCGAGCGGCTTTGTATATCAAAAACCAAATTGACGGAGCGGGAACGTTAAGTGGGCCAAGGAAAACAAGAAAAGTTGTCAATAGGCAGCGTAACGAGGCACATCTCCGGCTCATGAGCGACTATTTTAACGAGGATTGTGTTTATGACGAAGCTTCGTTTAGGTAACGTTTAATTACGTATTTAGTAGTTTTTATTAGATTGAAATTTAATAGTTTGTTTTACATTTAATTTTAGGAGACGATTTCGGATGTCTAGACCATTATTTTTGCGGATCGTAGATGACTTACAGAATGCAACACCACTTTTTACACAAAGATGGGATGCGAGGGGTCGTAAGGGTTTCAGTCCACTACAGAAGTGTACATCTGCAATACGTCAATTAGCTTACGGGACCGCCCCGGACGGATTTGACGAGTACCTACATATGTCAGCGCGAACCTCACGTGAAGTTTTACAAAGGTTTTGTAAATGGGTGATTAAAATTTACGCCACTGAGTATTTACGACGCCCTACATCATTCGACATCCAACAATTATACACGCATCATGAATCCATACACGGATTTCCGGGGATGTTAGGAAGTATCGACTGCACTCATTGGGCTTGGTTAAATTGCCCGAATGCATGGCGTGGGCAATATATGCGGGGGGATCACACACATCCAACGCTTATGCTTGAGGCGGTTGCGTCCCAAGATTTGTGGATTTGGCATGCGTTTTTCGGGGTCGCCGGTTCGAATAATGATATAAATGTTCTCAATCAATCTCCGATATTCAACGACATATTAAGTGGCAAAGCACCGGTGTTTCCTTTTGATGTGAACGGGGTTACATATAAATACGGGTATTATCTTGCGGATGGCATATATCCAGAATATGCTACATTTGTGAAATCGTTTCAATATCCACAAGACGAGAAGCGTAAAAAGTTCAAGAAAGCACAAGAGTCGGCAAGGAAAGACGTTGAACGAGCATTCGGTGTTCTTAAAGCGCGTTGGCAGATATTGCAAAACCCGGCACGACCGTGGACTACGAAAAAGATACGCAACATTATGTACGCTTGCATAATTCTACACAACATGATATTACAGGACGATGGTCAAGCGATTTGTGTTTTTGATGAAAGTGCCCTACCGGTTACCCCGGATCACCCACCGAGTATGGAAGAAGCGGCAAACACAACTCTTCGAGAAATACGTTGTCGCGAAACACATATTAATCTACGATCGGATTTGGTAGAGCACATAAGTATGCTAGAATTCGACGATGAGGATGATGAATAAATAGTTTAATGTAATTTTTATAATTATTTGTTTAATGTAATTTTTATAATTATTTGTTTAATGTAATTTTTATAATTATTAGTTTAAATAATATTGTTTATTTATTTTGAAAATTAAAATAAAATAAAATTGAAGCATGCAGAGTTTGAGGTATTTCCAGCCTGAAAGCATGGCTGAAGCATGGGGAGGAAAAAGCTGATGTGGCGCTGACGTGGCCAGAAGCATGGGTATGCAGAGTTTGGGTACTCCCCATGCCCTTATAAAGTATATACAAGAAATTATCGACGCTTTTTTATGTGTACAATTTTAAATGTTTTTACACATCATCAAACGCGGCTTTTTTAAACATGGTCTTAAATGTTAACTTTTAATCCATTATTGGTTTTATGATAATGTACACGTTTATAGCTGTGAATAATTTTTAAACAATTATTTGTGTGAAAAAACTCAAAGAAAAATTCACAATCTAACAAGTCCTGGAGAAACATGTGTGGACAACTGAAACTTTTGTTGTAGTGACATAAAATCCTATGGTCCCGTTACCGTAATGCGAATAAATGGAACGAAATGATTTTAATTCTATTTATGTTAGTTATGGAATGACATTCCTCTACTTAAAGAAATATAAATACTTAAAGAAATAATTTTCTTTCCAAATAATGTTACCAAACGCAATATACAACGGAGTTTGATTCCAATTCTATTACATTCTTTTACATTATGGTAAAACAAACGGAACCTACATGTTTAATTTTTCCTTTTGGGTTATATATATTTATGCTTGACTAATAACTTTTAATGTTGCTCAATCCCGTCGCAACATTCAGATAATATATAACTCATTTATTACAATTGGTAAATTCTTGGGTTTGGATTTCTTCAAAATCTGGGTTTCTATTATATAACCTGTCTGGATTTAAGGTAGTTTAATCCGGATTTCCACCTATGTTTAATGGTAGCTAGGAAGCAGTGACTAAAGCACGACGATGATAAACACTACAAATACTTTGTTGTACATGTGTTGGATATTCCTTCCCCATTTTTTTGTGATAGTATTATCACATAATTATTGTTTACATTAATGAATTGAAATACCCACCACACATGCACACACACACGTACATTTTTTCACCTTAATTTTGTTTCTGAAATGTAGCAGAATCATGACAACACACGTACGTATGTACGTACTCCACCCGGCCATACAGAGGCGCGCTATATATGGTTCACAATTCTCTTATCCTCATCATCTCCGCTTCTTTCACTATCGCATATGAGTACGTTAAGTTACGATCATCTCATCTCTTAAAGTGATCGATTTGGAATTACGTCTTAGGTAACATGCATCACCAAATTGTTATTATTAATTAATAATATATCGGTTTCTTGTATTTATACCACTTTCTTACACTGCTACAACATGGTACTTACCTAGGAATAATTAAGACGTACAATTATTATATTCTTTATTTTCTTCTTCTTCTCATTCCCTTCGCCATCTAAAGTTTTGATATGCATGTTTTACACTAATTTCCAACACACATATCACGTTGTGAGTTAAACAAATCAATCGTATATATATGTGGCTACAGGCCACACTATTCTTATCTTCAGTACGTATACGCCATGGCCATGAATTCTTCGAGCAGCTTCTCCAGTTCCTACTCTTTCACTAAGCCAAACATTGATCAAGATGAATGGGTTGAAAGCATGCGGAAATCAATCGTCGAAAACGATGACGAAGAAATCAGCAACATCCCCGTTTGCATCTTCTCCGTCCCTAAGGTTCTTCTTGCCACCGACCCCGCATCCTACATCCCACAGCAAGTCGCGTTAGGCCCATTCCACCATTGGCGCCCGGAGGTCTACGACATGCAAAGGTACAAGCTTTGTGCCGCCCGAAGGACACAAAAATACATGAATATTAGCTTCGACCGTATTGTCGACACAATAAAAAGAAACGATGAGGCTCGAATCCGTGCGTGCTACCACAAGTTTCTTGATGTGACCAGTGACGCGCTCATGTGGATGATGGCGGTTGACATGGCGTTTTTACTCGAATTTCTTACAGTGTATTTCATGAGAGAAGAAGGTCGTACCCTTAAGAAGGTTACCTCCGCGATGTCCCATTTGGTTGACGTTACAGGAAATAATCTATGTCACATGGCCATTCTGCGTGATTTGGTATTGGTGGAGAACCAGATCCCATTATTTTTAATCAAAACGATGTTAGAGCATCAGCAACGATATCATAATGAAAACATATCTGCTGCCGAGACGTTAAAGATGATGCTCATGGGGTTATACCACGAGCTTTCACCGTTTCCGAAACAACAACCGGTTGATGTTGATATCGACGAATGTGATCATCTACTTGACTTTCTGTATCGTATGACCGTGCCAAACGCTAAAGAACTTCACAACGAAGAAGCCGCCATCGTGATAGAGCATGATCAAGGTACTGTAGAATAATTAAAACTATGTAGATATTATGTATTATATTGTGAACAATTTATAGAGTACACAACTGGCTAGCTAGTCTATGTATGCAGTTTGTTTGTGTCATTATATACGAAACCTTAATCTCACTCTATCTCAATCTAATAGGTATCACTGCCATGGCCGTTCAAAGTGTTGATCAAGAAGAAGAAGAAGAGTCTTTTGCCAAGCCTAGCGATCTTCAACGGTGCACGAATTATATCTGGAAAATTCTTCTAAAATCAAACGCGTATCTCGTAAGGATTCTAAGGAAAATAATATTCGGGAAGCCCGTGGCGGTGATGATGAAGCTACCGTGGAAGATCATATCTAACCTACCAATCCTCAAACTTATGAAAGAACCCATAGAACACATGATTGGTACCTTTCAAGGAGAAGAAGGAAATCAGTCAAAGGAAGATGATACAAAGTCCCCTCTATTCGAGGAAATAATGATCCCATCGGTTACTGAAATGGCTAAAGCCGGGATCTTATGCGCACCTGTGAATGGCGGGATATCCGACATACGTTTTGATGCCAAAACATCCACACTTTACCTCCCGGTGGTCACTCTGGACGTTAACACGAATGTTTATTTCAGAAACTTGGTAGCTTACGAGGCGTGTGTTGCAGCAGGGCCGTTGGTGCTGGCACGTTACTCTGAGTTAATGACCGGGATAATCGACACCGAAGAAGATTCTAGGGTTTTAAGCGAAAGAGGGATAGTTTTGAACTATTTGCAGAGTGATAAAGAGTCCGCAAATCTAAGTAACCGGTCGAGCCAATGCGTGAGATTAACCAAAGTACCAAAGATGGATAAAGTGATCGAGGATGTGAACAAGAGGTATAATCAAACATGGAGCGTGAAGCAGTCGAAGTTTTTGAAGAAATATGTGTTTGCATCCTGGAAGATTTTAACGTTGTTAGCTGCTATGTTTTTGTTGTTCATGACGACTGTGCAAGCTTTCTGCTCGGTGTATAGCTGCGCTCAAGTGTTTCATCAGATTCCAGAGATTCCTGGATATTAATGAAGGGCCGGCCGGTAATTAAGTGATGTACGTACGTACGTGTTATGTTATTTTTACCAAGAAATTAAGCTTTACATCTTTAATTGCTAGGCTTAGACTTTAGTATTTGCTTTAATTAATTAGCGTTACTGTTGTTCTTAAAAGTTTATATTTTTTTAAGTGCAACAAAAATTATATTATAATAACCAATTTGTAAATTGTTAATGAAAACAATTTAATGGAAACAAAAATAGTAAAAATTAAGTTAAATCAAGAAATTAAGAAACAAATTACAACTTAAGAGGGAAATTACACCATCCGCTCTAAATTAATATGTTAGGTGGATATATTTCTCCCTAGTATTCAATAACAAACGAGGTTTTAATGATCGGTACTTCGCGACGGAATGAAATTATATTTTTACACACGGAATGAAATTATATTTTAAAAGAGTGTAAATGATTACATAACATCATCATCATTTTTTTTTTGTAAATGTATCCACTAAATTATTTGAACTAATACTTTTGTTAAGATATTTAAGGATTAATAAACTAAATCATCTAAAATGACATTTGAGAAACAACTCACTTGTAAGTTATTTGAAAAAAAATAAAGGAGGAGAATTGATTGAAAAAAATTCTAAAAATAAAATAATTTGCAACCATCAAGATAGAGTGTTAAAATTTTTGTACTTTTTATAAAATTCTATAGCGTCACATTTTTGTAATAATAATAAGAGTGATAAAAGAAAACGTATTTGTTAGTATTAGGATCAAGAAAAATACATTTTTAAATAGATATTTGTGTCACGATAAACTTTTATTAAAATAAAGATAAATATAGGATGGTCCCAAAAATATATACATATACATTAAATATTATATTTCAAATTTATAAAGAAAAGACAAAAAAAGACATAAAATAAATATTTTAAAAAAATAGTAAATAAAGAAAAGAGAAAAAAAAAGACGTAAAAAAATAGTTTAAAAAACTAATAATGAATTTTAAAATTGAAATCTAAAACGTAATCCAAAAAACAACAGTTGCTAATTATAAAAATTAAAAAGCCCTATGTAAATGCACATGTTAAGGCTTCAAAATGATATAAATCTTCCTTGAGTTACCAACTGCGCTAGAAAGAGTTAGTGTTATCAAGCAGCAACTTTAATTTATATACAATAAAAATAATCAGAAAAGTATTGTTCACTCTCATGATAATTGTTATTGTTATTATATGTAATAGGACATACTTTAAATTGTGCTAAAAAAATCGGCCTTCAAAACTTGACTCTAGAAAGCTTTTCTATTTATAACACTCCAAATCATCCAACATGAGGTGAAAATCACCACATTGTAGGCTTACCTTGTTTTCCTTTCAGACCCAAATCCAACCCTATACGATTAATGTGATTATCGATTATTCAGCGGGGCATCACCACCTTTTTATTTTCCCCGCAAATTTAACCATCACTAGCTTGACAAAAACATAAGAGATAAAGGCCTATTTTGAAGTCGCTACTGCGAAGATAGAATACCATGTTCCTGTTTGAATTCTCCTTCAAAGAAGATAATTAACATAGAGCGGATAAACTACCATATTATAACCACCATATAAAAATATTAACTGTTACGTATTGTGGAAACCCGTTAAGGGCGTATTGCATTCCATCACCAATATAAATAATACACAGTATTTACACAAAGGTACCCTACACTATACATAAAACTATAAATTATTATTATTTAACACACCCCCTGCAGTCGGAGCTGGAGGATGGCGAATGCTCAGACTGGATCTGAAATCTAAGAATAACTGTGTAGGTAGGCCTTTAGTAAATATATCTGCAAACTGATGAGACGAAGGCACATGCAACACACGCACTTGCCCCAAAGCAACACGTTCTCTAACAAAATGTAAGTCAATTTCCACATGTTTGGTACACTGGTGCTGGACCGGGTTATTAGCTAAATACATGGCACTCACATTATCACAGAAAACAACCGTGGCACGGGAGAGAGGGAGACGCAACTCGACCAGAAGATTTCGAAGCCAGGCAGACTCAGCGACGGCATTAGCAATGCCACGATATTCAGCTTCTGCACTGGAGCGGGAAACAACGTGTTGTCGCTTGGACGACCAAGAAACAAGATTGTCACCAAGGAAAATGCAGAACCCAGAGGTAGACCGGCGCTTGTCAGGGCAGCCAGCCCAATCAGCATCCGTGTAGGACACCAAACTATCAACAGACGAGGGACGGAGAAAAAGACCATGTGAAAGAGTACCCTTTAAGTATCGCAGAATACGTTTAAGGGCATTCAGATGCGGTTCTCAAGGATCATGCATAAAGAGACAAATTTGCTGAACAGCATAAGAGATGTCCGGACGAGTAAACGTGAGGTACTGCAGAGCACCAGCAAGGCTCCGATAAAGAGTCGGATCAGATACTGGTGCACCAGACGAGGGTAGTTTGGACTTAGTTTCCGCCGGTGTGGAACACGGATTACAAGTATCCATGCCAGCACGAGAGATGATATCCTGGGCAAAAACTGATTGGGACAGAAAAAGACCCGAGGATGAGCGAGTGGCAGCGATCCCTAGAAAAAAAGAGAGGGCACCAAGGTCAGTCATTTTGAACTCAGATGAGAGTCTAGAGATGACACGCGTGACCAGATCAGGAGAGGAGGCAGTCAAAATGATGTCGTCAACATATAACAATAAGTATATAGTGTCACGACCATGGTGATAGACGAAAAGAGAGCTGTCTGATTTGCTAGCAGAGAAACCAAGAGAGGTGATGAATACAGCAAATCGCTGAAACCAAGCACGCGGGGCTTGCTTAAGCCCATAAAGAGCTTTACGTAGCCTGCATACATGATGCGGATATGAAGGATGAACATAACCAGGAGGCTGTTTCATGTAGACCTCCTCGGACAAATCACCATTGAGAAAAGCATTTTTGACGTCTAGTTGATGAATGGGCCAGTTCAAAGAGATAGAAATACTAAGAACGGTCCGAATAGTTGCCGGTTTGACAACCGGACTGAAAGTTTCGTCATAGTCGAGGCCTGGTTGTTGGGAAAAGCGCTGGGCAACCAAACGACCTTTGTAACGGTCGAGTCGGCCCTGACTATTAAACTTGTGACGATATAACCACCGACAACCAACAATGTTAACGTTAGCTGGAGGTGGAACCAAATCCCATGTGTGATTAGAAAGCAAGGCAGACATTTCAGAGTCCATGGCTGCCTTCCAGTTCGGATCACAGACTGCTTGAGCAGTCGATTTCGGGATCGGAGAGAAAGAGTCGACCGCCGAGAGATTGAGAATCTGACGAGGTTTGAGATTCCCAGTACGCGATCTAGTGGTCATGGGATGAGTAGAGGAAGTAGCAGGCGGAGGTGAGGGTGACGAGGAAACAGTAGTGTCGTCAGGAGACGCAGTATCTGGCGTGGAAGTGCTGCTAGAAGAGTTCGCGTCTGTAGACGAATGTTCGTGACCATCGCGGGAAGGAGAGTCAGTGGTCGAGGTATCCGGGTCAGGAGGGGGCACAGGATGAGTAGCTGGAGACGATGCAGAAGGAACGTCAGACATCAAGGTAGGGGAGGTATGATCGTCAACGAATGCATCATAGTCGGAGCTAGATGGGGACACATTAAACGAAGCATACGGGAAATGATCTTCATCAAAAACCACATGTCGAGAGACAATGATGTGATGCGAGACAAGATCATAGCATCGATGTCCCCGATGAGAAGACGATGGACCCAGATACACACAGGCAGTTGAACGAGGGGAGAGCTTGTGAGGCGTCGTAGAAGAGAGATTAGGATAACAGAGGCATCCGAAAACACGCAAATGCGTGAAGGTAGGGAAGGTGCCGTACAAGATTTCACAAGGGGATTTGAAAGCTAGAGTGGTTGTGGGCAGAAGATTGAGAATGTGAACAGACATGTTGAGAGCTTCAACCCAAAATTTGGGAGGAAGAGAGGCCTGAAACAAGAGAGTGCGGACGACATTGTTAATAGTGCGAATTGCACGTTCAGCTTTACCATTTTGTTGTGACGTGTACGGACAAGAAAATCGAATTTTAATTCCATTTTGGTTAAAAAGATTAAGCAATTTAGTATTATTAAATTCACTTTCGTTATCACACTGAAACGATTGAATATCGGTTTTAAACTGATTAACAACGTAGGCACGAAAGTTACAAAAAACCTGAAACACATCAGATTTCACACGCAAAGGAAACACCCATAGAAAGTGAGAGAAGTCATCCAAAAAGAATATGTAATATTTATAACCACTCAAACTAGTCACAGGTGATGTCCACAAATCGGAATGAACAAGCTCAAAAACCCTGGAATTCTTAGTAACGGAACTAGAAAAAGACAAACGACAATGTTTACCTAGTTGACATGCATGACACGTGGGTAACATTTTATTTAAACAAGAAATAAATTTACGAGAACGTAAAAAATTAAAAATAGATACGCCAGGGTGACCAAGAACGGCGATGCCACACATGAGGAGACACAACAGCAAGGGCAGTAGCTGGAGACACGGACGACGGAGAAGGCTGAAGAACCGGATAAAGATCACCAACGCTATCAGAACGATGAAGAAGACGGCCTGTATTAAGATCCTTTATAGAGAAACCAAAAGGATCAAATTCAACAGAAACCCAGTTATCAAGAGTGAACTTATGAACAGAAATCAAATTTTTTACCATTTGATCAGAGACAAGAACATTTTTAAGTGCCAGTTTGTTTTGTGAGAATGGAAGGAATGTATCGCCAATACAAGACACCGGAAGTAAAGCACCATTACCAACCATGATTACTTTTGACTTGCCACAAGGTTTAAGAGAAAGTAAGTTACCTTGGTTGAATGACATGTGAGAGCTTGCACCGGTGTCCATGTAGTAGTTGTTGTCTTGATTCTGTGTAGGTGACTGGAGAGACATCAAGCTGAAGAGCGAGGCTAGATCCGTGAACTGTGGTTGAGCTGCAGAAGCCTGAGGAGTTGTAGAAGGCGCAACATATAGAGCAGAAGGAGGAGGGTAACCCCCATGAGCAGCAGGAGGCGCCGTCAAGCGGTGAGATCCTCCATGCTGAGGAGCCTGAGACTGTTGCTGTCGTATGGTATTTTGCAGTAACTGTAGAAGCTGATTGTTGAACGCTGGTGTACCACCAGAAGTACCTGCATCAACAGAACCACCCGTAAAAGTAGCAGAAAAACTCCCTCCCCCAGAAGTACCTTTAGATGGAACCCGACCCGTGTTTTTGTTTCCCCGGTTATTTTTATTTTTCACTTTCCCATTATTATTAGTAGCAGAGGTAGAATAAAGGGCAGAACTAGGGAAAGATTGAGTGTCAATAGTGGGGTCAGGGTGGTCTTCACGTGACTCATGCAAGAGTAACATGTTTTTGGCCTCAAGAAAGGAGGGAAAAGGTTTGTTGTGAGTGATAACATCAACCAAGCTTTGGTACGAGGGTGGTAAGTTTTATAGGATTTGTAACTGTAACGCCACCCCTAACGAGCTTAAAATTAGAGTTAATTTAAACTTTTTAAACATCGATTATCAAAAGTGTTGCAGCGGAATTAAACACCATTTACAAAAACTACAAGATTGACTCGGCTAATTAATTACAACAAAAAGGTTAGCCAAGTTCAAAGCTACAAGCATTACCAACTAGTTCCGACCACCGGATCCATACAGACTACAACGTGTTCCCCAAAAGGTATATACAACAAAAGCTACCATTGGTACCCGCCTTACCAGGCCTCTAGCATCAACCTGCGAAAAAGGTAATTCTTGCACCGTTAGCTACAACTAGCTAGTGAGCACCAATTACACATAAGCAACAATAAGCAGGCTATCATGTATCAGAACAGCACACAGGGCTATCCTATCATATTGTGACGTGACAAACGTGTCAGCAGTAGTCGTATGTTGCAGGGGAGCTAACCCCGCTCAACAACCCAAAAGCATTCCACATAGTACGCCAATTATCTATCATGTTGGTTCCCATCTATCAAGGAACCTTACTCCTTAGAGGAACGGCGGCCTGCAGGACCATCACCCAAGCGTATACTACTTGAGTACCGTTAGTGCCCGGGTACTAACTCCCGTCTACCCGAGAACCCAGCCAAGTATTGACACCCGTCTACCTGACTGACCTCCGTGTTCTCCAATTCAGTGTCCGGACAAAACTTCATAAACAACTAGTTGATCCAATAAGGATCCAGTTCATGCGCGCATATAATCACAACAATATCTTTCATATCAACAATAATAATACTAAGCATGCTTGTACAACTTTATCATAACATACCTCCATTTCCACGTATCAATACACCAATCATGTGTCAACATGTACTACAGATAACTTACCTACTGAGACTCATGGGAAACCGGTACTCACCTCGAAACTACAAGAGGCAGATATGCAATCGGGAATCCCAAGAGCACACAGAATCGTCCGAGTCACCTAACACCAATAAACATAGATAAACACCCCTTAGTATACACTACAACAGACTGCACTAACAACAGTCTCAACAAAAGGTCAACATGGCTTCTGACAGCCTCCTACGGCCGCAGGAACATGTTCCTACGCCCGCAGGACAACCTTCCAACAGGTACTACGGCCGCAGTACATATGCACTACGCCCGTAGGAGTTCATGCCAAAGAACCATGACCTACGGCCGTAGTAACTATATACTACGCCCGTAGTAGGCATCCTTTGGGTAACTACGGCCGTAGCAACCATATCCTACGCCCGTAGTCTTGTTTCCATCACCCGTAGGTGGTAATCCTCATAATTTCAATCCTACGGCCGTAGCAACCATTACCTACGACCGCAGTAACATAAACAACACCCTACGGCCGTAGTAACATCATACTACGCCCGTAGGAATCATATTCACAGCGTGTTCTTGATCTGTTCGTAAACAGACGCTGTTTTACGGGTTTTTGACTCAAAATCCAACTTGAATCCATATTCAAGTGTTTATACAAGTTGTCTAACATATATATAAACTTCCTAACATGATTTGGTCACAAAAACAACATTAAAACCCACTTGAATCCATCCAAATGGGTCTCCCTCTTCACTAAACTCAAGAACAAGGTTTATGAACAAGAACTTACAAAAGATGATGATCAAACTCCACAAGAACAGATTCAGTACACGAATCCGGCCTCTAATCTTGACCCAACTTAGTTTTTCCTCTTCAAATCCACAAAGGTTTGGGTGTGGCTTTGCTTGTACGTACATATGTGTGTGTTTGTAGTGTGTGTATGTGTGTTTTAAGCTTATCCAGTAAAGAAGAAAGAGGATATAGACCGACTTAACAAGTTAATACCCCATCTCGGGTATTTCGTTCTCCTATTCAACTTAAAACACAACTTAGGGTTATCCGTTTCAACTAACGGAGATATTTTTGGAACCATTATCCAAAACCGTTCAACTATTTGTCAACATGGTCAACTTATGACATTTTCCATAATACTACATTTTTATCCACATTTAACACCAGTTAACACCATTTAACACCAATTAGCACCAATTCATGTTTAAAACACCAATTAACATTTAAGACACCATTTAGCAACATTTATACTACAGTTAGCAACAAAACACCAATTAAAGTCAACGTACAACTGTTAAAGCTACATGTACTACAGTTTACAACTAGGCCCCATTTTGGGGTGTTACAGTAACACAAGATCTTGATCAGATATTTTTGTATCAACATCAGCCAAAGAATCAGCTAAATCTTTTAAAGTGTGGCAGTAATCAGTAATTGACATAGTACCCTTTTTGGTGTTCCGGAAAATAGTTTGAAGTTGAAGGCTACGGGACAATTTATTATTTAAGAAATGAGCATCAAGGGCTTCCCACAAATTTTGCGCAGTACAATTATCTTTTGTAATTATATTCAACAGATTGGGTTCACATGTAGAGTAAAACCAAGATTTAATACGAGAATCAATGGCTTTCCAATCCTCATCATCATCACTTTTATGTTTTGTTTTTCCAGTGATGTGACCCATAACCTTTGCCCCTTTACACATATTAGTAAAAATACGACGCCACAGTTTATAACGAGACCCGTCAGTTGTAAGTTTGAAACTGAACTGAGGGTAAACATTGCCAATAGCAAACACAAGTTGGGAAGCCGTGGGGGTGGGTTGTGGGTTAGGATCATTGGCGGCCATGACTAATAATAATTGTACTTATGAAAAATAAAGATAACAAGAAAAAGAAAACAGGAACGTGCTCACCTAAAAATAAACCCGAAGATGAGAGTGGCTACGAAACCGAATAAAGACTGCAGCAATGGCGGCCAGCGGCTATACAAGACAGCAGCAGAATTTATTTAAATAACCAACCCCAAAAAGCAAAAAACTTTAAATAAACCAGCATCAAAAAGCAAAAAGCTTTATTTGAATTAATGTTGATCTGGGGGTTGGTGTACGTATGACTGACAACCAAAAAAGGTTGGTAACAGCTTTATGTAAAAAGCTTTTATAAAGCTTTTATTTCCACCACCACTTTATGCAATTCTGAAAAAAAGCAAGAATGGTAGGAGGGCAATCGACGGCAGCAACCAAGATGACCGGCAGCTGTGTTTGGCGGCAGCAACACAGGGCAGCAGCAGGGCGGCGGTCGGCAACGGCAGCAGCCGACAGAACGGCAACGGCAGCAGCCGACAGAACGGCACCGGACAGTAAGCGGCGACGGCGGTGCAGGTTGGCGACAGCGGCGCAGGTCAGTGACGGCGATGCAGGGCAGGCTGTGAGTCTGCGAAGTTATCACAAGTACGGTCTGACCGGAAAAACAGGGAGCGACGGCTGAACAAAGAAGGTCGCCTAGGGTTCCGACAAGAAGACCGTGGCGGTGATGACGACTGCAGCGGCGGCTAGGGTTCCAGTGAAGGACCAAGGGCGGCAGCGGCAGTGAGGATTCCGGCGGTAGCGGCGGAAGCGTGACCGGCGACGGGTAGGGCGCCGGCGATCTGTGGATCGGAAAAAAAAAGGACCGAGAGCTAGGATAGGCTCGATACCATGTTACGTATTGTGGAAACCCGTTAAGGGCATATTGCATTCCATCACCAATATAAATAATCCACAGTATTTACACAAAGGTACCCTACACTATACATAAAACTATAAATTATTATTATTTAACATTAACTTCTAATAAAATAGAGGAAATTCAATTGGTGTGTGTATTTCAACGGCACCAAGATAGTTGAAATCAATAACTAGTAACCCATAATATTGTAATTTCTTCATTATTTGCAAACTGTTAAGATATATATCCTTCCAAGCATCATTTTGTTTTTGTCTCCAATGGGTTTAAAAATGAATTTTTATTGTGGCCATAAAGGGCACGTGTGACTTTCTTCCAAATATATTGTAAAGTTTTCCACCTTAACTCCCCAGTCCACATCACACATTTAAAACAAAAAGTCTCCATTTATTGATACCATGACCCCGTATAATTATAGTTGGGTCCTTCCAATTACACTCTACCCTATTTTTCAATTACATCTTATCCTATGGTCAAACGTACACCCTACCGTATATAGTTGGGATCTTTGTTCCACTTGCTTTTACGATTGTTTTGACTCCGACCACCACCCTCAGAAACTCTGATCGCTAAAGATCTACATAAGGTGTGGGACTATGGTCTGAATCTTGTGGCTAGTTCGACTGTTCAATGACCCTTCTATCTATACTTGAAGGAATCGTTCAACAGATCGAGGCTCTGGAATTCAACAATTAGATCACATATCTATCAAATTTGAAGCAAAGCTTCCCCACTTTGTGTTTCTTCTACACGTCACACTTTATTAATTGGTTGTTTTATGATGGGTGAGATAGTTAGGTTTTGAGGGTTTATTGGATTTGTCTTCTAATTTTGTCAATTTCAGCAAGCATTTTGGTTTAGCAAATGTCAGTAATGGTAAATTTTTTAGTACTTATTTTATGAACATCAACACTTTCTGAGTAATTATCTTCATTGTGTTGGGTTGCATTTTAGTTAGGATGAAGGAATAATTAGGTTGGAATATGAAATTGAATAGTTCGATCATTTTTATAGCTAGGACTCTTAGCATGAGTTATGTAAGTTTTTTACATTTGCATTTTTGGATGGAGGCAGCAGTGGCGGACTTATAGCTTATGGTGGGTATGCAAGTGTATACCCTATGTAAACTCACTGATATATAAATACTTTATGTTTTTAGTTTTGTTAGTGTAAAATTCCATAAGGTGCATACCTTGGAAAATGAGATGCACACCCTCACAGTGTTGAATTTGTTTTCATAAGCATATTCAGTGTTTTCTTTCACTCCACGTGGCTATAGGGCACTACCCACTTCCTATTTCCTAGTATTAAGTGCTAACCCCTTTTATTATTAGTGCATAGGTGTTTATTGATATATCTTAATTATGTATAGTTAGTATTTTATTTTTATTTACTATTTTCTTTAACAAGTAGCGTTTATAGATTTTTGGCACAAAAAGTGTTTCTTTATATTAAGAGAAAGAGGCAATACAAGATAACAAATATATTTCTATTAATTTGATTTTTTATATTTGTCTATATTCTATATAATTGGAATTATTAAAATGTTAGAGATTGTGTATGTGCATATACACACATAAAATGACCATATTAAATAAATATGATATTACAACAAATATCAAAAGATTAAAATTGAAATAAAGATTATCTTGAACAACACCAAAAGGATCTTAAACAAAAAACTAAATGAAAATTGGATCTACCCAACTAATTGACACTTGGGTTGTAGCTACATGATAAATGTTTTGTCACTTTAGTGTGGACCTAAGGTCAAAGCTTTGAGTCATGTCGTGAACAAAATTGGAGTATATTTAGCTGCCGTACAAAAAAAAATTATTTAATTGTGCATACCCCAAGTAAAATTTCTAGATCCGCCACTGGGAGGCAGTTGCATTTTCGGACATGCATGTTCGTTTCACCTCCTTGCAAGGATAGAGCTTGAAAAATTAATAAGCTCATGTTAGAAGATGACGATAGCGGAAACAAGATAAACACAACACCGGTGAAGGGAGTAACATGGTTTTGTCAAAGTAACGACCTACATCTACGTGCAGAAACCAAAGACTTATTTATTATAACTGAAAGTGTTTACGAGATATCACCTCAAAAGTAAACAGATATAAACCACAAAGATTAAAATAAGTAGAATTATATATACGACATTTATAAATACAAATTAAAAACCTTAATTATCTAAATAGCCGTTGTACGAGATTAACAAAAAAAACCAATTCGGATTGCACTCAAATACACTCCGCGCCATGTACAAGAAACCCACATCGTGTAGCCTCTGAAACATTCACATGTTCAACCTTCTTTTTTTTATTTAATGTTCCATTCATCCTCACCATGCATGTACCAACTTTCCATGCCGTGCACCATTGATTTCATTAAATCAAAATCCCCATCAATTTGCCTTCACATCAAACTTGTCATTTAATTAGATTCTAGTTATAATCGTGTTGAACTCGCATTTGATTAGATTTTAGTCATAATCGTACCGCTAATCAAGTAAACACAAAGGTATAAGGTTTCTTGCAATATTCACATTATAAAAGAACTTGGTAGCTAGTGAAAACATTTATTTATAATTTCTTCAAAGCATATAATATCTGAAGATGAAAGTTTATTGACACATATATGGATGCACAAATATACTCTAGCTTGCATGCTTTTAGTAAAGAAGAATTATTAAAATTCCGAACAATAATAACATGTAAAGTTATATAAGATATGTCAAAGAGATCAAATGACCAGATGGATGAGGTATACAAATGTGCGCTTTGCCAAAGACTGAAAGCAAATACTAAGGATGAGCATGGAAATATATATAAATCATGGTCAATAAAGTCATCTATAAAACATATAATTAGCATTGACTTAATATAATGGAGATCTTTATTACGTTAAGTTAGAGTCAAGCAAGCTATAATCTAGAAAGTTAGTTAGTGATTAAGGCGAAAACAAGGGATATGATTCTTCCATTTATACATTAATCCATTCATTTATATATGAAAGGTTCGACAGCCTTGAAGCTATGTTACAATAAGTTAGTGGAACAAAAATCAATTTCACAAATAAAAATATCATATTTCGTGAAACCAAGATGGTTAAATATCAAATTAATGTTATAGCAAGGAATACCGTCGCTAGCTAGATAAAAATGTACAACGCATTTAACCTGACCATAGTAAATTAAAAAAAATGATAGCTTGTAAATCGAAGCTCTTAACCAAACAAAATTAGAGTCGCACTTATTAAGCTAAGCTATGTAAATTGGCATATTCGATTCAACTCACAAAGACACATGATGTTTGTAATATTAGATAAAAATCAAAGATTTTAACTTAAAAGTGTGCCTCAATTTCTTCTCCAAACTTCAAAATTACAAACCCTCATTAAGATACTAAACCTAAAGTTAAGGCGGAGAACGGGTGTATGTGTGGCAACGATGAATATAGCAGAGGTGAGGGTTGACAACGATAATGATGGTGATGTGTGTAGTTGGCCGGTGTATATTACTTTTGGAGCAACGACTCAAGTTTTTACTTTTTATTTCTAAACTTTCAATTTTATTCTCTACCCATAGATGATTGATTCTATCGTTAAGACTGATTCTATTGATTTCCTATGTCCATAAAATGTCACTAAAATTAAACCGAACATGTGTCATATTAATTACCAATTTAATTAAAAAATCAAACAAGAAAACATTGTTACATACCTGCCTAATGGCAACATCTCTTACAAATATAGAAGATTAATGCTCAATATATATAGTTCATATTTTATTTATAGTCTTAAGGGACTAATTTTAATCATTGTATCATGGCATCAATAGTCCATTGCATTTTAAAATTTTAGACGTAAGAGTATTTTTGTAATTCACATGTGATGCTTCTATAAATCATGTGATTGTATAATGAATCACCTATGATTTACATATTAAACTTTTAGGATTATATTTTTTATATAGACTTTATTAAACACAAGTCTATAAATATTATTCAATGAGAAGGAAAAGATATGATACATTAACAACATAAATGTAAAATCGTATAACTATTTCTTATAGATGCCTTATTCTTATGCGGGACATTGACAAATTGAATTGTTTTGTCAAATTGGTATGTTTGAAATAAATATTTATAAAACTGGTATACTTTTTTAAATATTTATTAAAGTAGTATAGTAACAAAATATTTATCAAGCCGATACATTTTTTAAATATTAATTTTTTAGCTTTTTTTCAGTTTTTTTAATTTTTCAACCTTTCTTTAATTGTTTTAAGCTTTTTTGTACGGCTTTTCCTTGGTCTTTTTAGAATTTGTTTCTTTATTTTTTAAAGCTTTTTTGACACTTTTTTTACATAAGTAATACCAAGTTACTATAAACAACATATTTTAGCAATTCTTAATTAAAATCACAATTACACTTAAAATGTTTTAAGATACAAAACAAATATCTTGACACAAAAATAAATTAAAAAAAGTAAGATTAGTTTGACGTTTTAAAAAGCTAAAGTAGTAAGTAGTAACTCCTCTCTACTTACAAAAAAAGAAAATAATAGCCCTTTTAATTTACCTTGTTTTAGATGGACATCATTTTCTATTATAGCCCTTTTAATTTGCCAAATTTAGCAAAGGTAAGAATTCGTTCTTTTTTATGTCTATTTCATATCTTAGTCTTGTAAAATGTGGACGGTCTTT
Organism: Pulicaria dysenterica; assembly: GCA_947179395.2. Classification (NCBI taxonomy): domain Eukaryota; kingdom Viridiplantae; phylum Streptophyta; class Magnoliopsida; order Asterales; family Asteraceae; genus Pulicaria; species Pulicaria dysenterica. The sequence continues at coordinate 78,271,352 of OX359293.1, read as the reverse complement.
TTTACTCCTTAATTGTTCTAAATTTGGAAGGAATTCTTTTGATGTTGATTGTGGCCAATATGTTTTATAAGAAAACGGGAAAAACGCCAACACCCAAGTAGCATAATATTTTACAATCGAATATCAGCTATCAACATGTTGTCAATTATTCAAGGATAGTTTAATACATGCACTTAAGACATGTGACAAGGATATTTAAAGGTCTTTTACTTACCACATGGCAAGTAATATGTTCCAAATTAACTACTTACTCAAGTTTTTCCTCTTTTAGTTACTAACTAAACTACACCTTTCTCACGATTAAAAGATCTTAATGTATGCACACTTGTTTTTTACATCAAACTTACTTGTTTTGCAACAATATAAAGAATACATACATTTTTATTAGCTTAGACACTTCATCCTAAAGGACTCCTGACCTTGAAAAATATTGTGCACTAATCTATACTATATTATAAAGCATTTAGGCCTTTTGAATCTCTTAAATTTTAAGTATTTTAAAATTACTAAATTACCCCTCATATAAATAAATGGAAGCTATTATATGAAGTAAATATTAAATAGATTTAATAAGAATCTTATATTTTATTTTAATAATTAAAACTTTCATATTAAAAAAAATTAAATAATAAATATTCAATCATGTAATGTATATTTTAACTTATTTATCAAAAATGTGTATAAGTATAACTCATAAACTTAAATAACATATAATCAGAATTTATAAACATATAATTTAATTTTTTTAAACAATAGGTTTAAATTAATTTATTCTATTCTCTTAATCCCTTAATTTTTAATAGTTCAAATTACTAACTTACACTATGTATTTTCATGTAACTTAACCTACTTTTTAAGTAAAGACCGTTTTTCTTGTTTAATTGTTCTTAAAATTTATTTCAAAAATAATAAAAGAGTTGATTGAAAACAAAAAAATAAAGAGTACGGAAAAAAGATAAAGAAAATAGACATCTTACCAAAGAAAAATTATTTGTTATCACCTCCTATTCGTGAATACCGAAAACATACAAGTTATCGAGTAGAAATTATTTGATTCCGCCGCATTACGTGTGTACTATGCTAGTCTATAGAAATAAGCTAGACACAATGTACATTCTCGGTGGGTGAATGAGGATATGAGAAATAATAAATTTCTTTAAAGTAAAAATAAAATCATACTAAAATAGTAAATATTTCTTAAAGTATACCAGTTTCATAAATAGTTATTTAAACAATATCATTTTTACAAAAAAATGGACTCTTAAAATTTTTCTTGTTGGGCCGTTGTCTAAGCCACATACACTTAGTAATAGCCTAATAGGACTTAAGTCCATTTTGTTATTTTCTCTCTTTTAGCGTGAAAGAAGAAGATCCTTTTGTTGGACAGTTGGAGTTCAAATGATATGTTGATTGGCCGGTTATTGAAATGAAAATATAACATGCATCATATTTGAGATTTGAGAACACCATCCACCAAAGAATTTAAATTTTGGCAAAATGTAAATCCATGACTGGTTCCAAAATTTCTTATTTGACGACAAAGATTAAGATGATTCAATTTCACCGTCTAGTTGTCTTTAGGATCCTAGTCTAAATGATATTGTTCGGGAAGTCGTATGCTTTTCAAAGTACTTATCACATCTAAATGAAGTATAGACATATAAAATACAGACAGTTACACATTTACACGTAAATATCAAAGCCTACTTCTAAAGACATCCTGTTTATAATGAATTAAATCGAAGGTTAGCCTTTCAAATTATTGAATTGACATACTTTATTTAACATTAGCTATATTTATTATTGTTCTTGTCAGTGGGCACTTAAATCTCTTATATATCTTTTTCTATTAGTTATTTTTGAATGATAAACTCACACGCACGATAAATACTATTTCTTTCGCAAATTAAAAATTGATTTTTTTTTTAAAAGCAAAGGAATTTATTTAATTTATAATATAGTTTGAATACAAAGAGTAAGAACCTCCAAGGGAGAGGCCGGCCTACATATCACCAAAATATAAAATAGACCAAGTGGTTAGAGAAATAATAACCATAATCGTTCAGGATACGTCTGGTTATCTACATCCATTTTTGAACCAGAAGAGCGACATGGGTTGCACCTCCGCAAATGGGTCTTCTTTCAAACTTGTTCCCTTCGCTAAGTCCTCTTCATGAAGAATCTTATTTCTCCATTTCCAAATTTTCCAAAGTAGAACCAGAACAAATCCAATTACTTCAAATGACTTTCTTGGCTTGAATGATTTAGGACTGATGGAAGATAAGAATGATAAAAACTCGGAGAAAGAAGTAAATTGGACAAAGTTTAGTTTTAACCAACTAAATACTTATTTCCTCCTCCAACCGGAAATCTTTGGGCACTAGAAGAAAACGTGTTCTAGTGTTTCACCAGATTGTGAGCATAAAACACATTTTGGATCGTCAATAGAAATTAAAATCTGAATGGTCAATCAGTTGTTTGAGAGAAATATTAAATACACATATATGCGTGTGTGTATATATTGACACGCTGACAACTTTACAATTTTATGACAAAAAACCCATTTTCTTTTTAGAAAACTAAAAAAAAAAAAGGTTACCCTAAGTTATGGTCAATTTTTGCACCAAATTAACTTTGTAATTAAAAGGTAATGTTTTCATACTTTTGAAGTTACTGTTCTGGATTTGATTTTTGCTTTTATTATTAGGAGTTGGTAGTTGTACCTAGCTATTTCAGTTTATACGATTTTTTTCTATTTAAGATATATAGTTAAAAAATGTTGTTTAAAAAGAAACATATCTTTGACCATTTCCATGAAAAAGCAACCCAAAGATAGTGGGTTGAAGTGGAGTAGTACAGAAGAATATTCAAATGCGGACAATCCTATATTGCCTCGAAAATTACCATCCCAACTCCTACTTGGATTTAATGTTTTTCGCATTTCCAATGCCTCCCTCTCATGGAAGTTCGTAACTATTTGGATTTCTACATATTTATTTATATACATAAATAAATAATCGTTAATCAAACTATTAAAAACATGATGTAATCTTCATTCTAACTTGAAAAATTTTTAAATTGTTCATTAAAATATACATCTTAGTCATTAAAATATAAATTTAGTCATTACAACATGATGTAATCTTCATTGAAAATAAATTATTCATTAAAAAACAATTGTTGATTGCAATGTGTGTAGAGGAGAAGCGGAGTGCCGGTATTGCATAATAATTATGGATTTTAAAAGTTCATATTAAGATTTAAGATTCAATAATTTGTTATATGATGCAATCTCAATGAATATGTTTATCGTTAATTATAAAGTAATGCAAGTCAATGACATAATATTTGTAAAAAGAAAAGAAAAGGAGAAATGCATGACGGGTTGAAAGTTAAAAGGTGTGATAATGGCATACTTTGTTTGTCTTGTTTACTTTTGGCATTTCTTTTTTTGTTTTTACTTGGAACCTTTTCCCAAACCCCAAATTGGGTTTGGGTTTGGGTTTTGGGTTTAACCCTGCCATTGCCAACAACAGATGGCCCCTTGGTCCAAACCTGTTTACTTGCTTGGAAATTCTCACTTCATTATAATATCTTGATAAGTTTCTGAAAACCATCAAACCAAATTTCATATCTCTTACTTCTTCAAACTTTATATATATATATATATATATATATATATATATATATATAGGGGAGGGTTCATGCGATAACCGCGAGAACCAATCTCGGCCGTTCCTTGGATATGGGAAGTTTCATGGATGATGAGTGTGGAGGGATAGAGTGTGGCAGGGTGCATGTGAGGAATTCATGGGTGGGCTATGACATTGAAAGAGGGGCAATTGGACGGCTCAGATTGGTTCTCGCGATTCTCGCACTAAGAATGGTTCTCGCATGAACTTTTGTCTATATATATATATATATATATATATATATATATATATATATATATATATATATATATATATATATATATATATATATATATATATATATATATATTTGTCTATATATATATAGGGGAAGGTTCATTCGAGAACCGTTTTTAGTACGAGAACTGCGAGAACCAATCTAAGCCGTTCCATAGATATTGGAAGTTTCATGGATGGTGAGCGTGGAGGGATAGAGTGTGGCAGGGTGCATGTGAGGATTTCATGGGTGGGCAATGACATTGAAGGAGGGGGAATTGGACGGCTCAGATTGGTTATCGCGGTTCTCGCACTAAGAATGGTTCTCGCATGAACTTTTTCCTATATATATATATATATATATATATATATAGGTTTAAGTGAGAACCTTAAATTAAATGAGAATAGGAGACTCAATCATATATGTCCAATTCTCTCTCCTTCAATGTTAATGTTCACTCATGAATTTATAACATGCACCATGTCACACTTGATCTTCCCACGCTCCACATCTATGAATTCCATTTTATCAATTTAACGGCTAAGATTTGTTCTTACGGTTCTCATACTTAAAACAATTCTCTTTTGAACTCTCCCCTATGTCAGACATATATATGTGTCTATATATTGTCAAATAATATTAATGTATGTTATATTTAGATTTAATGTTTAATTAAAGGTTGTTTTTATGACATCTTTTTTGACTCAATGATGAAGATATACAAAAACTTAATTAATACTTACCGAATATTTTCTGGTCCTAAACTAATAAAGACGCAACATGCATGTTATCCATCCTAAACAAGAAACATGATTAATTTGAAGTTATGAGTCGGTTGTCTTGATACAAATTCTATCATGACGTATTATGATATCAAGGATATAAAACTAACGTGTATTTCTGATTCTTTAGCATTGAGAAGAAGATAAATTAGTTTGATTATAAAAGTTTAATTAAGATGCTAAAGTATATTTTTAACATGTATAGAAGAACGTATGTAATGCTATTCTTACTTACTGAGAGCACTAACATTAGTGTTGAATATTATATATTTTGATTTGATTAATAATAATGGTAAATATTAATTATAATTCTTGTCGATCAGTTGAGTAATAGTGTCAGTGTTGAATATATAATTAATTGTATTATGATAATGGTAGATTATATATATATAATCCTACTAGTCATAGACAGACATTCTCCTACTCTTGCTTGCCACGGACCAAATAGCTAGGCAAATACCATATAATATAAACAAATATATGATGCAGGCGTCTTCAGATTGCTTCTTTTTTCAGATTAATATTGCTAGCTAGCTATTACTTTTCAGTAATTAAACTATATATCATGGTGTCAGGGCCGTCTTAAGGGGCGGGCTACCCGGGCAACCACCCAGGGCCTATGGCTAGATGGGGCCCACGGTCGGTATAAACTTCTATATATACATATATATTTATATGTTGTGTGTGCGTGAGTGTGTGTAACAAAGTTTATTGAGCCTAAATATACAGTTAAGTAGGGAAAAGGTCCAATTTTTTTTGGCTCAAAAAGCACAAACTTAGAAATTGAAATAGCAATAGGCTTGGAAAACACATAATAAGAGTAATTTACTTTCGGAAATCAAGGCTTCAAAGTTTAATTGTTCAAAGTCTAACAAAACAGGCATGAAGTTTCTTTTATCTTTTATTTCTTGTTTGGGTTATTGATTATTGATTATTAGTTAATTAATTTGATTTTGTTATTTGAAATAACTTACTTTTTTGAACCAATTGTTAGTTGGGGCCCATTTTTATCACTTGAAATTCTACTCACTTGATACCAAATTATCAACTATTAGATTTGTTGGAGTCATTTATTTGAAATAAATTAGCCAAATATTCTTGATAATTGGTTAATTAGTTTAGTAGTTATTTGATATATTAGATAAGCTAGTTACTTGAATCACTTGATATCAAGTTAATTGGTGTACTTACTTTCATAGTTGAATCACTAGATATCAAGTTCATTGTCTTTTTTATTTGAATATCTAAATCCATTTATAACTAACTAATAAATCAAATTTTCCAAAATGTATTTCTACCGTAGTAAAAAATGAAAGAAAAGAGAAGAATTTGAAAACCCAAAACGATCTCAAACAGAGAGAATGAAAACTTTATAAAGAATTTAAAAACCTAAACAATTATAGGTTTCTTACTTAACATAATATATGTTTTAGTATGTTTTATTATATTTTAGTGATTTTAGGGCCCACTTTTTAGTTTTGCCCCGGGCCCCAAAAATGTTTGAGACGGCACTGCCTAGCGTTTTGATGATCAATGTCTATAATTAATAAAATTAAAGCTAGTATTTAAGTATTAAATAAATAAATTAGCATATATATACATATATATAGCTTAGCGGTATATAGTGTTTATGTGTTTCACAAAATTGTGGGTTCAAATTCTGTTATAAACAAAAATGATGTAGTTTTAAGATTAGATCAGGATCGTGCGTTTAGACATTCAAAAAAAAGTTGGCTGTGTGAGTTGAGGGGTTGTTAAAAATATAGTAATTATAAGTAAATGATGCATTTTTTTACATATACGTTAAGTATTTTTTTCTCAAAAAGTTTCAGAAAATTAGTTCTTGGATGAAGTCAAGAGTTATAAATTAAGTTAATTAATGGGTTTAAAAAGTAAAATTAAAAGGAAATTAAGAAGAAAAAAAGTGATGACGTGATGGGAGAAAGGAAGATGGGAGGTTTTTACAAGACCACAAACAAAAACAAAAGATCATAAAATATCAAATCAGACCATTTTAAGCACTGTTTAACAAGAGATCGATATATTGGAGTTAAAGTTTACAACACGTCCGTCCGTTCAATTGGTCGAGGAGCCCTGGCCATACGTATAACAGTAGTACGTAGTACGTACATGGCAATGGCAATCGCAATCGCAATGGCAATGGCAAAGGCATGCATCAGCACCAGCAATGAAGGAGCAGTCCTCCTGAACCTCGTAAATCAAATACTGTACATACGTACTGCGTAACAATTGCATTTTATTAACCACCGGTTATAACCAGTAATCATCTACACCTACTCAATTCCTTCCCCCTTACTTCTCAATTAATTCTTCATAGTATTAATTAATTCCGTCTTTCTTTTTCTTTTTTCTTCTTAATTAAAGCATGGATGGTAATTTTAAACACTTTGAGATTTCACTTAATTTATAACATAACCTTTTCTGTCTTACTTTATACATAATTAATTATTCTTTTCATTTATAAAATTTTAATACAAGGTGTACTTTTTACCAGGTCACACTCTCACACTCTAACCAATTCAACTATCCAGGTTTTAAACACTACTTAAAACGTTGGAAATTTTTGTAACTAAGTGATGAGGGTGATAGTGAACTTCGTATATTAATTAAGTAATCATGAGTTTAATGTATTTAACAATCCAATTCCAATGTGTTAATATATATCTGTAGTCTTATAATTTGATTGTGATATGTTTGTATCAATTGTGAATATATATGAGTAAAAATCTGCTAATTTCTCCTATGAGCTCTTTCCCTTTGTTCCAGGATTTGCTTTTGATCTGTTTGGATCTCTTTGAATTTTATATCTTTGCAATGGGTTCATTGTGGTAGCGGGAATGTTAAAGGTACAAGCATCATTGCTAAGAGTAGAAGTATGCAAGTGTTAAACTTGCAGGCATCCAGAAATCAATGGATTCATCAGATGCTTCTTCCGATTCAAAGGAATGTGTTAATTTGCAATTCAAATGCTTCTTCCGTTAAGTTATGTTAGCATTTAGGTGATAGAAAGAGGTTTTTTTTTGTCTCCAACTTAAAGACTGTATTCGATGTACTCCTCTTATGTATGGTTTGTATTTCTTGGAAGAGTAAATTACACAGATGGTTCATGTGGTTTACCAAATGTCTCATGGGCAGTCTTTAAACTTCAAAAATTACACCTATAATCCCCATGGTTGTCATTTTGTCCCGTAGGTGGTCCATTTTTAACTGAGCCGTTAATTTGGGCGTTAACCCCTCCAACTGTGAGGGTAAAATGTTTTTTTTGCCCCTAAATTAGTCAACTCTCTCTCTCCCTCATCTCTCTCCTCTCTCACTCACACTCGAATACCACCGCCCCACCACCACTGCCCCACCATTGCTACTGCCACCCGCCACCACCACTATTGAAAACCCACAAACCCTAATAGATGATAAAGAAATCCAATCCTTGATAAACAAATCTTCATTCACTTTTTCTGTATCTCATAAACATAAACCCAGATGAAATCCTAAATAAAAAAACAAGATTGTTGGGAAAATAGGAATATAATTTATATTCTCTTTTGTTAATAAAAAGATTTACAATATGTTTATATAATTGTATACACTAACATTAACAAATGTGCACATTTACATATATAATCAAGCAAATAAATACTTAAATTTATTTGTTACAAATTACATCGTATAAATCGTCAAAATCCAAATCGTCCAAGATAAAGCGCCATCAACGTTCAAGATTAAGCATTCGACGAAGATTCCTACAAGAATAAATTCAAATGATATGAGCTTACAAATAAAATAATTATAGTAGTTTAAGTTTTTATAAAATTATTTTTATAAAAACTTTTATAAAAATGACAAAGATTTTTATAAAACTCATTTGTGTTGGGTGATTAAATCTAAGACTTCCCATTTTAAGTAAATAACAAACACAATCCTACTTTGAAACAATACATCACCATAATTAGCAAAGGAATCTCCCAAAGGGGTAAAATTCCAACATGCTTTGTGTATTGGTTTTCAAACTTCCATTTTTGTGTTTAAATTCAAACATTAGAAGTATGAGATCAACCAACCTTTTGAACATCTACTTTTCAGTTGATTTTTATGGTAAAAATGAGTTGAGTGTGGTTTTAAATAAAGTCCAACGTCTATATTGCAAAGAACAAGAAATGTCAGATGACTGACGGTCGATTCCACGGTCGACCGTGGTTCGACCGTGGGAAGTCTGGACAATTTTGAGACTTGGATCTTTTTCCTTATTTAAACCAACTCAAACCTCATTCATTATACACCTCTTGCAAACACAAAATATTCAGAATACTCTCTAATACTTGAGCTCATATCTTTGAATATTATTTCATCTTTCAAGTTCAAGATTCAAGCAAGAGTCAAAGCCATCAAAACTTAAACACTACTCCATACTTTCATATTATTTGTAATAGTGTAAGGATCAACTCTATCCTACCAAATTAGAGTGAAGTGAGGATCAACTCTAGCCTTGAGAATTAGAGTGAAGAAATGTTATCTTTACCTTATTTGCAAGTTTGAAGATTAATTCTTGCAAGTATAAAAAGAGAAGTGTAAAAGGTTTATCTCTACCTTCAAAGAGATAAGCTAGTGGATCAAATTCTTGGTGGGTGAGGCCAAGGAGTGGATGTAGTGCAAGTTTGTTAACACTTGCATGAACTACTATAAATCATTGTGTTCAACTTGTGATTGGTGATATCTCTCTAACTCTATATCTTTTATTTTCTTGCAAAACTTGTAAAAACTTCAAAATTTGGACATATAACCTATTCACCCCTCCTCTAGGTTTCAGCAAAGATGAACCCGTAATCAAGAATAAAGCATAACAAGAACAATTTTACAACACTGAACTTGTTCCTCGTAAAAAATCAAAAAAATCACACAAAGAGATAAATCGCAGAGGATGAAATGGACAAATAACAAGAAGAAGAAATGGTCCAGATCTGCGATGATGGTGGTTCAGATATACGATGATGGTGGTTCAGATCTGCAACCATCAAACAAGAAGAAGAAATGGTCCAGATCTGCGATTTAGGGTTTCACTTGCATGGTGGTTATGCGGGTGTCCAGATCTGAAATCGATGATGATAGAAGGTGCTAGAGGGCGGCATTGTTCAGATCTGCGATTTAGGGTTTTGTTCATATCTGCAACCATCAAAAAGAAGAAGAAGGATCAAAACTCCGATTTAGGGTTTTGCTTAGACGGTGATGGCGGCGGCGTTGAAGGCAACGGATGATGATGGTGGCGGCGATGGAGGTGGCGACGGATGGTGGTGAGGGCGATGGAGGTGGCGACGGATGGTGGTGGCGACGTTGGAGGTAGCGACAGATGGTGGTGGCGACGTTGGAGGTGGCGACAAATGGTGGTGGCGACGTTGGAGGTGGCGATGATGAAGGTGACGTGATGGTGGTGCGCATTTCAGATCTTGAGTCCTCCATATAAACTCCACCATCTGAGAGAGATGAGAGAGAGGAGAGAGATGAGGGAGAGAGAGACTTGACTAATATGGTGTGGGGGTTTATTTATTAGTTTTAATTAATTTAGGGGCAAAAAATACATTTTACCCTCACAGTTGGAGGGATTAACGCCTATATTAACGGCTCAGTTAAAAATGGATCATCTACGAGACAAAATGACAACCATGGGGATTATAGGTGTAATTTTTGAAGTTTAGGGACTGTCCATGGGACATTTGGTAAACCACAGGGACCATCTGTGTAATTAACTCTTCTTGGAATTTTGAGTAAAATAAAAACTTTTGTATTTTAAATAAAAAAAGGGTAATTATGCTTGGAGCAGGTTAAAGTTCTTTCAATTAGAAAACGATCGAGTGATAAATATTTAGTTTTGTTGCATTAATTTGTAATTATTGTGGATTTGGAATTTTATTCTTTTTGTCTCAATCTTTAAGACCTAATAACAATAATAATAATTATTATGATTATAATTATAAATATAATAATAATTTTAATAATAATTTTAATAATATTATTATTATTATTAATGATAATAATAATAACCTTTGCTTATATTTTAAAAAAAAGACATGTGTATATAACACATATTCAACAATAACTTTTTTATATTCTTTAACGATTTATACTCTAAAGCATTTCTTACAGGACAAAAACTCAATATGTTGTAGCAGTGATTTTTTATACAATGTATATAACATGATTAATATAACAAAATAACATTATTTTGAAAAATAATTTTAATTTAAAAATATTCCTAAAGATAATAGATTTTCTTTTGTGAATAATGAAAAGAAACCGATGCTCTGAGCAACATAAGATGGAATTTATTTTATGTATCATTCCTTATGTAGATTGTAGACTATAGAATTAATTTATATAATATTTTTTCAACTTTCAGAATATATGGGTCGGGTTGAAATTTGGGCTATAAATAGTTGGTACTTGTTTGTGTTTGTCTTTCTCAAAACTGTTCCCACTACCATACAACTCTAAGATACACTCAGAACACTGTGTCTGTGCTTCCATTACTAATACATACATTATATAATAAAACACAAAACCTTCTAAACAATGAACACCCTCTTCCAAACCTTTCCTTTTTTGCCAGTCAAACCCTTGTCGCTACTCGATCAATTTCCTCACTTCTATTGCAACAATGCTAACCCATCAATTCCGGCACCAGATAACTCTTCGCCTGTGGAAACTGATGTTTTGACGGATTACGACCATCCTGCTGTTCTTGAAGGCATCGCTGCAGTCGTCGGCGAACATGTGCTCTTCGGAAACTCTCTAACAACTGCCGCTAATCAGACGGCCGATTCTGCTGCTGTTGCCGGGAAAGAAACGAAATTCCAGTCGTCGGTGAAAAAAGGCGGCGGTGGTGGTGTGGTGAAGAACTACAGAGGTGTGAGGAAGAGGCCGTGGGGGAGATGGTCGGCGGAGATACGTGACAGGATTGGAAGGTGCAGGCACTGGCTAGGAACGTTTGATACGGCGGAAGAGGCGGCGCGTGCTTACGACGCTGCTGCAAGGCGACTTAGAGGGTCAAAAGCCAGGACCAACTTCGAGATACCGTCGGTTTTCCCGCTGTCGACATCACCAGCAACGTCGACGTCTTCGTCATCGGCGGAAGCAAAAAAGAGAAAGTCCGGCGGTTGTAGTGGTAGTGACACAAACAAGTGCCACGTGGTGACTTCAGTTGCTCAGCTGTTTAGTAATTCTGGTCCGATGATCGTGTCGACGAAGATGAACCCTAGTGGAATAAATCAAGTAACGAATAACAGTAAAAATAATAATAACAACCTTGTCGAACTTGATTTCAATATTAGTTGTAGTTTGAGAAAAAGAGCGAAAACTGTTTGTATGCTTAATTAATGCAATATATGTAAGTAATTATTATGTATGTTAATTAACGCTACTAGTTTCATATGTAATGTGACATAACATCCACACTTTACGTACTTTAAAGTTTTTCTAAAAAATATAATTTTTCTCTCGTTTCTTTCCTTTCATAGTGAAATGTCGAGAATCAATGTTTGAACTCGGTATTAAAGCATGGGAGATGGTGTTCATGTTGGGTACTAATGTCCAAATAAGCATACCCAGACTCTATTTGATGGTAGACCAGATGCTCTAAATATTACGAGTTATAAGTTTGAATTGAACTAACGCTGTGTTATCAATTATTTTATGGAACGAAAGGGCCGAGGGAAAAGAAAAAAATTAAAATTTTGTGCTTTTTAGGTTTTTAAAAATAAAGAAAAGAAATAATGAAGGAATAAAGGGTTATTTTGTTGAAAAAAATTTCAATTACTTTTCTTTAATTTCAAATAAAGAACACAAATGAATTATTTTTGTTCTTTCTTTTCAATTTAGTTGTGGTTTCTAATGCTACAGTCGTAGCTCCTACGTTTGTCATCGCAGTCATAATTGTAATACGTTATAACCTACAAATTATCATTATTTTATTATATATAGCAAGATAAAAAAGGCATCAGGTAAATTGAAAATTTAAAGTAGAAAACAAATATAAGTGACTTGATGTGAATCACTTTGTACTTAACAATTAGTGGTGTAGTTTTATAAAGTTATACCGCTAGTAAACACATATACTTAAACTAAAGTGGAAGAAAATGTAAACATTAGGTATGTAATAATTCATTGATTACAATCGAATAAAGACTTTACCGAAGGAAAAAAAACGATCACTCGAATTATTCAAAATTTTCTAACTAAAACATAAAAAATGGATATATTATTAAAGAAAACTTTTTGTGATAGTAAATCACACGAATAACATATCAATAAATTCTTGAAAACGATATTTTGTAAAATAAAAAACTCTTCGTCGTCACAGTATTGTACGGATACGAGTATGTGTGTGTGTGTGTATATATATATATATATATATATATATATATATATATATATATATATATATATATATATATATGAGGGTTCATGCGAGAACCGCGAGAACCAATCTCGACCGTTCCTTGGATATGGGAAGTTTCATGGATGGTGTGTGTGGAATGGTGCATGTGAGGAATTCATGGGTGGGCAATGACATTGAAAGAGGACGAATTGGACGGCTCAGATTGGTTCTCGCGGTTCTCGCACTAGGAATGGTTCTCGCATGAACTTTCTCATATATATATATATAGTTAGGATCAAGGGAGAACGCTCTTAAATAGAGAACAGAGAGAACACTTTTGAAACTTTGATTTCATTGATCAGATTGTTCAAAAATTGTCACAATTTATTTAGACATTTTGATTCCATTGATCATCGGATTTAAAATATGTCACGTTTTTTTTATAATATGTTCGAATATAATCTTGATACATCGATGCATACAAAAGTGTTATTTGATGCATCAATGCATCCAAAATTTTAAATTGTTAATAATTATATAAATAATTTTGATTTTAAGATTTAGGATGTAAAGTTGACTTTTGGGTAGCTATGAGTGAACATGAACGTAAATAAGAAATAATAAATTACAAGTTTACACATGTTCTCTCTGTTCTCTATTTAAAAGGGTTCTCCCTTGAACCTCATCCTATATATATATATATATATATATATATATATATATATATATATATATATATATTTAATGATTTCGTAAGAGAAAAAATTCTTATACATGATTCATATGAAACTTATAAGAAATAATTGATATCAGGATTCACGATAATAGCTTATTAGTTGACGACATAGCCACTTATATAGGTTAACCTAGTTGTAATCACTTAAATGATTTGGTGTGGTGATGCCTATTGACCAAAGGTCATGGGCTCAAGTCTCATGATAGACAAATTGACCTAGAATTAGGTGTCGTTAAAAAAAAAAGTTAACGACATACTATACAAAGCCGATCGAGGTCATATATACTAGATATCAGAGCTTTTTTCATTAATTATTTGCGGGTTAATATTAATTACGCAATTTAATTACGTCCTATGACTTCTTGGTGTGTGATCTTATAAGGGTGAATTGGCCAGAATTAAAATTTTAAGAATAAGTTAAAATAAGAAGACTAAGGAGTAAGGATAACTAGAGTTGTGTTTAATATAGTCCATATAAAAAACATAGTCCTAAATTTTAATATTTAATCACATGTGATGCAATATAAAATCACTTATGATTCACTACACAATCACATGTGATGGTAAAATCATTACATGTTAATTACGAAAATGTCACTCCGTCCAAATTTTTAAAATTCAATCTGGACCATTGATGGGGCTGATTCAAGGGCTAAGATTAGTCCATCGGGACTATGCAATAAGTATATACTATATTGAACATTTCTCAGGATAACTAAGGAATATAAAAATAAGAGTTGGTCTCAGTTAGGAAATAAAACAAGATTATAAATATGAGTCGAAATATTCTTCTTGAATTAGATTAGGACTATTATTAAAATTATAGTTAGCTTTTTTTGGTGATTCGTGGGTTTCGGTCGTTCTAATAACCTCTTCATATTTTTCATATATAGTAATATTATCGATATGCCAGTGGTTTTTTTCTAAAAAAAATTCCCCGTTAAATTTTGGTATTCTTGTTTTCTATCTATTTATTCATATTTCATTTTTACGTATTCAATATATATGTTTTACAACGAAAATTAAAGTAGTAGGTTTTTACATGAACCGTGTACGTTTGGATACCCTAAATAAAACAAAATACATTGAGGTTATAGATTCTTTAATAATATTCGGTAAGTACATTTTTGTTGTTTAAGGAGATTATGTCATGTCAAAGTTTATGGGATTTTTGTTTATAGGGATACTTATCACTAATGTTAATTACGAAATGATAATATTTTATGTCTTTTATTATACTACACAAAACTATTTTTATAAATTTGGTATGTGTTTTTTGATACCTAACATCATGGTATCTGATGACGTGATTATATTTCTCTTTTTTAACATATCTTTGTTTATTTGGAAACGGCAAATATATTAAGAAGCACCCAACATCAATACAATGCGAGGGCAAAAAGACGAATACAAAACTGAAGTGCAAGACAAAGAAATAAAGTTACAAACACATAAACGAACATAAGTTCTTGACTCTCCAATTTATTTTTTAAAGTTCTCCTCTTTGTTTCAACCATAAAAACATCATAGACTTCGCCTTTTCCACAATATTCGCCGTGACAAAGGAAATGTTATTAACAATCCTTGCATAATCTCGTCACATTCTACAAAAACTAAGAAAAGATCATGTTTGGCTCAACCGTAGGCGGAGATAGGGGTGATTGTCCCTCTCAGTTATCCTAATTTTTATTCATATTGTTAGTTCAAGTAAACTAATTTATAATCAAGTTGGCTCAATAAAAGTACACGTGCTATGAATAATGAAGGCTGAAGAGGTGCTACACAACATATATAAGACTAATGAGACCTAATCAGCTGTGAAGTGCTTTTTGTGAGACATACTTTGTCAGTTTCTTGATTTTATGCTTATGAACTATAATCGATTTCAAATAATCAAGCCTCCAATTCCGCCATATTAGTCAACTGTTTCAGATATCGTGAAAAGATTTCAATTTTTTTGTTTTATTCTTGGCTAGACGCTTTTAGCTTCTATTTTTTTCCTTTATTTTATTAAGTGCTTCCAAACAAATACTCTAGCTCTAATATTTACTTTTGGGTTTGTGTTTTGATAATTAGGACTCATGCTATATAATAATCTTAGCTCCACCCCATAAGCTCAACGGGCGACGTCGAGGATTGGTTGAAGTAGTGATAAAAGTAAATTCACTGGAATTAAAATTCAAATGTTTATTCATATTTAAAAGTCATTGATAATATGTATCACTAACTCATCACTAACCACTCGTAGTGATAACAAACATTACTACCATCACCTAACACATACATTTACTTATCTCGATTCATATTGGTTGAAAAAACCGATAGCAAGGTACGGACGCTCGTCACCAGCATGACGAGCATGGGCGGACCTATATGTTATCCAGAGAGGTCATGGGACATCGGTCACTTTTGCAGACGCAATGGGAAATTTCAATGTTTTCGAGCGGTGCCACCAGTCAAATTTTAGAGTGCCACCACTAATTTTTTGATGCCATCAAAATCAAAGGAAAAATAAATTATTTATTACAAAAAATGATCAAATATAGTTAAATTTTCGATTTATACCTTTAAAATACTTTATTTTACCTTAAAATATAGCAATTTAATTGACATGACTTCGTATAAATGTGTTTTTGTTTTAAATTTTGGCCTTAAAAATACCGGAACAACAACTAATTAAACCTCGTTAATCTGACCCGATTAACTAGAAACCCGAGAAAAACCCGAACAACACTCTTAACTTTAAGTAATTTTATCTTCGCAATAATATGTTATCAGCGGTCAAAAAAAATTTTGGATCGCCCCAGATAATGTGGAAGCTAATGACCTATTCACGAGCGGATGGCAATGGTCTATAACGAGGAGGAACTCATGGTGTGTATGTTTCATGATAGTTATAGGCCCATAACTTGCACACACTGCAAGTAAAAACGATTTGTATTGGTTATACTCTGAATTAGAAGAACAAACTAGATATATAACATGAGTGCTTACATCTATTATTGCCAGTTTTTCAATAGGCAGGTAGTTAACTTCCGCACCAATATACAATAGCTAATCCATGTTGGGAAAATATCAATTTATATTAATTGAAGCGCAAGTTATAATGATAGAAGAATAGAGTAGAAAAGAAGACCCGAAAAAGAAATAAACAAGGACTGAGACCCGTGTTAGAAACGGTCCTCTCAAAACATATTTGGCGTCTGTTTCCCGATGTAGAACGACCAAAGCAGGGTGTACTACCTGATTACCTCAAAGTTTACCGTAATCTTACGTGTGAGATCTCAAAATTGCAAACTCGATCGACAACCAAATGAGAGCACCAATGAGGAGGATGGAATTTCGAATTTTAAGTGCCAAAAAATCAAATATATGGAGGTTATATTTATATTTTGGAAAGCACGGTTAAATAAAGAAACTATATGTGTAATAATACCGAATCATATATTTGGAGATTTGATTTACAAAATCAAACCAAAACTTGATTTGCATGTTTTATATGTTCCTTATTTAGATTTGCACCCCCTCTTCCCTCCTTCCCCGCGCGCATGTTTGTTACGAAGCTCTTTTCAAGAAACACGTAAACCAATTAAAAGCTAAACACCAACTCAACAAAAGACACCTCTTACTCTCGTGCACACATACACATTAATTAATATTTAAAAAAAAAAGGATCAATAAAAAAGTTATAATAGAGGAATTTCTTAGTTGAATAATACCGTATAGAATACTGTATATTTATTTTATAACTTTGTATATATATGGTCCTATACGTTTCTATTGTATCTATTTATGAGTCAGTCCATATATCAAACATTTCTTAATAATAAAGATGAGAACAAATATGGAAGAAGATCAGGGATATAAACTGTGACGCGCGGTGACGTATCAAGAAAGAAGGATATAACAGTTATTTAGGTTGTAGCCTAATGGTAAGCACTAAATGTTTTAGTGTGGTGTTCAAGTCCCGTTAAAGACAAAGTGGAGTCGTCTAAGAGCCGTAAAAAAAATTAAACAAATAACATCCAAAAGATATGTATTTAACTATTCAATAATTGTATAAAATAAAAAATGAAAATATATTGTGTCGCTAATTATATCAATCAGTAACTCCTTACTCCTGAGTATTATGATTCGTGATTGAAACAGATCGTCAAATAAGGTTGCAGGAGTAGCAGTGAGGTGACAAACATAGTATCACTGCATTCACATCATCATCAAAATCTAATATTTTGATTTAGAGATGACTAATTAACTATGATCAGATCATGCATATAATATATAATTTCCGAAATAAAAAAATTTGAATATAACTTTAATGGTAATGATGAGATGTAAATAGTGTAAGGGGGTGGGGTATGCAACAGTGAGAAAAATAGTAAATTCCATAGGAGTAGATGTAGATCTATGATATACCTTCAACAGTGATTAACAAAGGTCACCACCACTCCTTAAACACTGTATGAATCTGTATATTATATATATATATATATATATATATATATATATATATATATATATATATATATATTTAAAAGAAAGAAAGACCGAGTGGTTGGGTAGGTTGGTAGCTAGGTCAATAAAATCATCCGGAACGGAGGGACATGCCAGGTTACTTATAGTTAAGGTGTTTACGAGGTGGGTTGGGGCGGGACGTTGTTGAGAAATATGAGAAGCGTATGTACAAGAGGAGTACACAGTTTAACTATTTGAAACTGGATCGTGCAGCACGGGTACCCATACTAAACTGAACCGATAGGAAAACGTACCCTACGTCCGGTTCACGGTTACCCGTATTTTGTTGTGTGTTTAAGCGTGCACAATTAGAAAAAGACTAGAAAATGAAGTTAAATACTTTGTAACAAACTAAATCAATTAACTTTAAAAAATACTAGAATATGAAACTAGAGCATAGAGGTTTGAAGTCACTACTCAACGATAAGTTAGGAGTATCGTTTTATTGTAGTCACCGCGACTCGGCGAGTACCCTAATTTCGGATTTTTTAGGTCGCGGCTTGCTCGGACATTAGTTTCTCAGTTTCGGATCATACAGGTTAGTTCGATTTTTCGGTTTTTCAACAACCCTTCTTATAGTCCCTCCTTAAACAGTCCATCAACCAATTATCATATTATGCACTCCAACCCTTGTCTTAGCTAGTGCAATATATGTAATATTACTTTATATTAAAAAATGGGTTTAATATCTGAAAGTGTATTGAAGTTATCACTTTTTGCTATTATATATACTTAACTTTTAAAATTACCATTTAGTGTATCAAACTTCTTAAAACTATCATTTAGTTTAATGGATTACCTGCTAAGCAAGTAACCAATAATTCTATCATTCTTTATTTATTTTAATGTCCCTCAAATGCCACATGTATAGTCATGTTAGTAATTTTTATCACATCACATTTTGCTGTTATAATTTAAATATTTTCAAGCCAATGTAACATAAAGATGAAGATGATGAGAACACCATGAAGATTACCCACAACCAAGCATGAACAGATATGTGAACTCAAAGATCTGTGAACTCCAAATAGTCGAAACTTAAAAATGAAATTTGTGAACCAAAACCAAATAGAAACCTAAAAACGAAAACCCCAAAATCTCTGGAAGCAAAACCAAACCAAACACAAACATAAGAACAAAGCTTGAAATGAAGATCTGGAAGCAAAATCGAACCAAACACAGATATGGAATCATAAGAACAAAGCTTAAAATGAAGAACTTACCTTATCTGATGGAAGAAGCAAACTTACAGATCGAAACCCCAAATCGAACCAAGAAGCAAAGTCGAAACACTCAAGCAGATCCGTGATGACGAACCCAAAATCGATTTGTGAAGATGAACTCCAAATCGATCTGTGAAGAACTCGAATCGAACTTACCACATGTTATGGTGTTCTTGAATGGTTCAAACGAAGATGAAGATGAAGAAACACAATTAGTTCAAGCCTTAATCAATTGAAATCGATTGAAATCGATAAAGAAGAAGATGAAGATGAACCCCTAAACAGATGAAATCGATGAAGCTGAAGCAACTATTGAAGCAACAATCGAAATTGACCCCTAATTAGTTAACCTTCGACCCTAATCAGTTCAAATGTTGAAATCATGTGAATACGGTGATGAAACGATGGAAGATGAAGATCTGATCTTAAATCCTATTATTATTATTATTATTATTATTATTCACTTATAAACAAAGATATTAAAAGTCAACATCCAAGAGATATCATGTCATCATAACTAGTGTCATGTAAGCAGTGACCTGCTATACCAAGTTGGTAGTTTTAGAAAGTTAAGTACATTAAATGATATATAGTTTTAAAAGATGTTTATCTACAATAGTAAAAATTGATAATTTCAACACACTTTTAGAAACAAAAGGCTTAAAAAACTATGCATGACATAATATTAAGATCCTAACAAAGAATATGTTATATTCAAACATACGTAAATTTATTGAGTATAGTTTTATTGTTTAATTTAACTATAATTGAAAACATAGATAACACTGAATTCAAATATTAATGCATTAATAACCTTAATTTTATATGAAAAGTTATTAGATTAAAAGTAAGAAACCTTAATTAAATTAAATCATAATGTAAAAACTAAGTTGTAAGCATGTAAGGGAAGTTGCAAAACCCATTACTTAGATTGTTATTGGCTCAACTCAACTACCCAATTATAATGTGAGTTATATGTCCACTACAGTTATAGATTAACCCAATTATAATGTGAGTTATACATCAACTAAGAGTAAGCATTCTAATGTAAAAACCGAACCATGATTGATTAAACCATAATATTCATAAAATCCTCTCACAATTTTTATACAAACCTCTTCCGATTTCAATTTAATTAGAATTTGATGTTACTATTATGCACACATCTACACTTTCTACCAAAAGAAGCCAAATTTTTGTCCACTTCATATTTATATGTTATAAATGAGTAATCACTTTTTGCCATATTAGTACTTTTTCTTTACTCTTTTAATAATATATATTTAGTTAATTTATGTCTAACTTACTAAATATTCAGACTTAATTAGTTGATATCTTATTAAATATAGATTGAGTTTTAATTATCAAATGAGTATAAAATCGAACCGGTATGAAGGAGGAAAATTTGGATTGGGTTTCTCGTTACACACCACTAAATCATAGACCTTGTCCTGAGATGTTTAGAGATCAATTCTTTATTTCTTGAGTTTTGATCACTTATATCTTTATAACAAGGTATTTGTTATAACATACTTCTTAAATGCATGTATCATTTATTATATTCAAACTACTTATTGTTAACAACATTATGATTGTTATGCTTAAAATACAATAATATATTGAAACATGTTTTGTTATTTTTTTTTTACCAGTATCTCGTCAATAACTTTAGTGAGTTTTAAAAACGCACACCAGAATTCGTAAAATGGGTGTGGGTATTGGTACTTTTGTGGGATTCTAAATGAGTTAGGGTGGTTGTGGATTGTGTTAAGGGATGGTTGTCAGAGGTTTACGAGGGTAGTGATGGTGGACGGAAGTTTATTGTGTGACGGTGATGGACTGATGGTGGTTTAAGGTAGTAATTGGAGTGGTTACAAGAAGCTTAGGACTTGGTGGTCGTGATCTAAAAGAAATGGATTAGGAGTGATTAATTTACTCTTATGTTTAAAACACATAAGGGTCATTTACGACTTATATAGTTATATAGACTAATTATTATGACCTCTGATATATAAGGAAAAAAACCATATATAATAGTGTGGC
This sequence comes from Pulicaria dysenterica, assembly GCA_947179395.2. Classification (NCBI taxonomy): domain Eukaryota; kingdom Viridiplantae; phylum Streptophyta; class Magnoliopsida; order Asterales; family Asteraceae; genus Pulicaria; species Pulicaria dysenterica. The sequence goes on along the minus strand of OX359293.1, from coordinate 78,249,758 downwards.
AACACTTCACTTTAATACTTGAGTACCAAAACATGAAATTAAAGCAAATCCAATGAAGTAAAGAACTAAGGGTGTCTGTGTAAAACTGTATATAATGATGGTAAAATTTAATTGTCAAAAGAAATAAAAATATTTAAAAAAAAAAACTGTAGAGACTTGAAGATGATGAAAGCAAGTACATGTTAACTGGTGTGGGGTAGTGCCAGAAAGTGATTAAAAAATGGTACCTTCAATTCAAAGAAGAAAATGCAGTATAGTGAGTGTGTAGCCTTCAGAATTCTTTTCCATTGTGTCTCCTTGCTGAATTCATGGAATAGCACTATTACTCTAAAAGTATGTTAATTAAAATCTTTTTTACTCATTTATATTAAATATATATAAAAAATCGTGTTTTTTTTATTTAAATAGTTTAAAAACCAGGAAAAGATAATGTGAGTGATAAATGATTAAATACATGAATTAAGAGTTTTTCTAATGCTTTGAAGTATATTAATACTTGATCTAATACCTACTAATATCAACTCTTATGCCCATACAAACACCCACCATCAAACCAAGCATTACCAAAAATATAAATTTAGAACTTAATAAATGGATCAAATATGTATTAAAAAGCTAATAATCTCATGCATATATTTTTTACTGAAACATAATATAAAATTATATAATCATATATCATGCACTAAATATTGTTAGCTTTTTGTTCGATACGTAGTTTCTTGAAGTTGTTAGCCTTTTGTTTTAAAATAAATGGCTACAAAATTTGTTCTAATAAATATGTTGAAGCTTTTTTTAGTAAAAAACTCTAAAATAAAAAGTTTTTTAATTAGTTTTTAATACTAGCTAAAAAAAATTTATATACAAAATTACCTAGACGGTTAACTCATGTAAGTCAATAATTTATTGCTTTTAAAAAAGTCAAAGAATTTATTTATACAAAAACTACCGTTTAAGATCATCAAAATCCATCTAATCTTTCACGTGTTTTTCCATTTGTCACATCAACGTCGCATTATCTTCACCATCCATGCGTCTTTCAAGTCTTTCAACCCAAAAACTCCTATATCTATCAAACACAACCCTTCTCTATTTTTTTAAATTAAAATAAAAAAAGGAGAAGAGACGAAAGAGAGATAGAGAAAAGAAAGAGAGAGAAAGAAAGAGGAAAGGATAAGACTACGGGTGGTTAATGAACCAGTTAACCTCTTAACCCAGGTCAAGGGTGGGAGCGATGGTGTTTCAGACTCTCCCATAACCAACCCATACCTGCCTGCAAATGGAGTGCATATAGCCTAAGAAGAAACACCAGTCACAACGAGTTCTGTAAGGAGCAGAAAACCAAAAAAAAATTACAAAACCAATACAAAATAGAAGCCAACTCATTTCACCAGAAGGCCTAGAACGTATTAATTTTAAAATAAACTATATCCTAAGTTGAATTTCTAATGAAAACCAATCGCCTCTTCACTAGCAAAGGAATCTTGAAAATCGATCTTTTCTATATTCTACTCAGGTCTTTAAATATTTTCAAACGTTGGGGCAAATATTATAAAGAACCCTAAAATACATGCTGAATATATAATTAAAAATAACGACTAATAAACTAAGCACTAAATATACAAATATAAATTAACAAACTATACTAAGCAAATTACTTAAACAGTAAACAAATGAATATGCAAATATCAATTATTTATCGAATAACCAAATAAAAAAGAAACAAAACGTAATATATTTACAGTTTATAAATAATAAAGTTGCTTTTAAAAAACAGTTAATAAAGATTAAGCAATGAAGCATAATCCTTGATGTCAAAAGATCAAAGATTAAAAAAAGTTTGCATTTATTTAAAAGTTATAAGAATTTTGAGTCTCAAATATGTCTTGCATTCATGAATTCTTTCTTTCAATATTGTTTGTTAATTTATCGGCAATGAAGCATAATCCTTAATGTCTTGAATCGCAAAAGCACTAGCCTTGAAACCTTCGATTTTGCTTTCTTTTCAAGTCTTGAACTTTCATCGTTCGATTACGATTACAAATACTAGTTTTGTTTTTTCTTGCCAAACGATTTTCTATAAAAAAAATTTATGTAATACTTCTAAATGCATGTGCCTACGGGGCCCTTTTTGCTACCCTTCGGAATGTTATTTTTGGGCTTAATAAAAAAGGGTTTCATATATATAAAATATGTATAAAGATAATGAGTCTTTTCTAACTGTGGATCCTACACAGTCTGCCTTTACGAATCCCGTTATAAGATGGCCAAAGGGTAAAATCTTTCGACATAAGGGTCGGATTTAATTAAAAAAAATTATTCAATGCGACATAAGTCTAGGGAATTATTTTGTTGGTAAACTCATTTCCGTTATTGTGCCAAATCGCAAATCTTGCGACTCAATAACTTAATGAAATTATAAGAAAATAAATAAATAATATGTTGTATATGCCTATATGGTTGTTGATTGGGTAGTCTTCAATTTAAATTGATCATATCGTTTTTGTGTTGATCCGTTTTTGACTCTATTTACTTTTGTCGGGTTTTAATCGTGTTTGGTTCGGTTCAATTTGTATTTCATTAAGACCTATTTTTCGGGAGAAATGACAGTATTTGTTTCTTTGAAAATTTTCTAGTCAGGTCTCGGACCTATTTTCTAGTAGGGAAAACTTCCATATAGAATGAACATTATAAACTTTTTCACCACAACACTTTTTATAAATTTTTATATTTTCGAGTTGAGATTCTATGATCAGATGAGCCGAAAAGCCAGTGAGTTATAATGACAAACAGATGAGTTATAAAATCCTTCTTAATGAATTCAACGAGGACCCTAAATTCATAATGACTAAAGTTAAATAAGGGAAAGGGGCAACTAGGAAAACGATTTATTAAATATATATTTTGTGTGAAATGTTCAATATAGTCCAAATTTTTTGTGTAGTCCTAAGTGATAAATCTCAGCTACAGGATAAAAAAAAGGCAAATGCCCACAGCACCTCGGGTCACCACCACTGCCGCCGACCACCACCTCCGGCCGCCGCAATCACAAGTGATTGAAGCACAATCACATGTGATTCCCGCCAACCACCACCACCGACCATCACCTCCGGCCACCACCACAGCCGCCGACCACCACCTCTGCCCGCCGCAATCACATGTGATTGCACACCGCCAACCACCACCACCGACCATCACCTCCGGCGACACAATCACATGTGATTAAAGCCACAATCACATGTGATTGCACACCGCCAACCACCACCACTGACCATCACCTCCGGCCACCACCACAGTCGCCGACCACCACCTCCGGCCGCTGCAATCACATGTGATTGCACACCGCCAAACCACCACCACCGACCACCACCTCCGGCCACCTCCTCCGGCGACGCAATCACATGTGATTGAAGCCACAATCACATGTGATTGCACACTGTCGGACACCACCGCCGTCGCCGCCGACCAGATCTTTTTTTGAAGCATCAAATGACGAATTTGAGACCAGATCTGAACTCCTCTCATCAAACCGAGTTGAACCACCACCATCCCCACCCTGAACAACTCCGGCAGCCGGCTAATTTGGCCTCGTCGGCACCGGATCTGAGAAATAAAACTCCGGATCTTTTTTTGAAGCATCCAATGACGAATCTGAGACCAGATCTGAACTCCTCTCATCAAACCGAGTTGAACCATGTGCGCCACCACCATTAACTCCGGCCGTGGTGGTCGGATTTTGCAACGGCGGCCATGGTGGTCGGCGTTTGCTTGATTTCTCGTTAATGGAGGATCGTGAGGACGATCAGGCTCCATAGTCTTGTAGGGGAGTTAAAACCGATCACCCTCACCAAAAATCACGATGATCCGACGGTGGGTTCGCCGGAAAACGCTTTGTTAATCGTGTGACTGAGATTTGTCACTCAGGACTAAACAAAAAAGATGGACTATATTGAATACAACTCAATATTTTGTATAACTAGGAATGTAAAATATAAATGTAGTATTTGTTCGAGTTTTCTCGTTCTACTTTTGTCCAACTTTTTTTAATTTACACTTTAGTATTGATTTTCCAATTGGTCCATCATAGGATCATCTCAATCACATGTTCCAATTGGTCGACTTTTATGCATAAACGACCCTTCTGCTTCTGTTTCTTCTTTGATTTTTTTTCTACAGCTTAATGGACATTTTTGTTGTTGTTGGTCTTCAATTTCAAGTGCTCAGTCGATCACTTCTTTTCTGATTTGTTTTATCCGTTTCATTGTTGTTACGGCCTTTTGTATGTCTAATCTATTTATTTTGTTCTATTTTATAAAATCGTTGGGTTTTTTTTCTTCCTGATTTCTGCTTCAAATGGTTTGATATATCGAAATCTTGTTTTCTTGAGTTCTCCAAATATTTAGTTTGATATATGTACGTTCATTTCATTCTGTGATTTCTGATTCAGGACATCTAAAAGCACTATCAAAGTGTTTTTACATTCAGAACCAAAACCATTTAGAAGCTTAGAACCATTCAGACTTTTTTACCATTTGAACTCTATTCTACTTTATCAAACAACTCCTAAGATTTGGCATACTCTATACCCTAACAACACGACTTTCACATAGTATCTTGATAGATAAATGAAAAAAAAAACATATTTGCAGTAAAGTAAATCTAACTTGGACGTGATAAAAGTGTAACAAACTTACATGAATAATAAAGTGTAAATGAAAGTATCAATAAACATGTTGAAAGGTTAAAGATTTACAAATAAAACTTTTATAATTTCTACAAATAAAACTTTTATAATTTCTGTTTGTTAAATCAGATTGCAGCCTACACTAAAGCAGCAAACGTTAAATCGAATTGCTTATGCATTGAAAGTTTAAAGAGGAGTCCAGATTATAAAAATGGATATTACAAGCTATAGGGGTTTTCATTATTCGAAGAAGTAACGAGGGGTGGACATGTTGTATAGCAAAAATTGTTGATATAAGATAACATCTCCGAAATAATTCGACTTATGAGCGAGCTAGGATACTCGATATATAAGAACGAGGTAGCGCCTTGACCACCAGAAATTCATGTTGGCCTAACGGTAAGAGTTTTAATTTAACAAAAATGAAGTGTTAAAAGCCGGAAAAACAAAATTACCAAGGGCCTTTTCTGACAAATAACAAGAATGGATCTAACAGATGGGTTTGGTGGACCTTCACTGCTTTGAGATTTTAATATGTAAAGAGATTATAATATGATGAGGTCAATGTCATAAAACATTTAAAAAATAATAATAAAAAAGAAATATTTACTTTGTTCGATTGGATCAAAAACAGTATCTTCATCATCTACTGCAGAAATTACATACTCTCTGTAAGAAAGAATTATATCCCAAGAAAAGGAAATGGGAATGACAATGTACAAAACCTGCAATGAAACAATGTCCAACTGACTTGTGCAATATAATCCTCAGTTACCTTCACAGAATTATATTAAATTAACTAGCTTTCCAAATTTCATTAAGAAGTTGGAAGGTCTTCTACCTCAAATAATCCGGATCAGATGTTAGAACTTATTTTTCTATTCTTGAATATACGAAGTTTTATTCTATGTTCTTAATAGCTCATGATCATTTCCTCCCCGGCTGGAACATTAAGATCAGGGAGGACGATTTTGTCCTTGCGCTCATTCATCTCTTTTTGTGACTCTAGGATAGCCATCTGAAGTAGAAAAGTACAGTTAGTTATTCGAGTTCATAAGTATTTATTGAATCTTAGTTTAATAACATTTGTCACCCCTGAGTTCAAGAAACAGTTTTTATTAAAAAAAACATAATTTGTGTCGCCTAAATACTTTGGAAATTGGTCACACTTAGAGATCGCAAAATGCCAGTTTGGGCAATCGGTCAAAATGAGTTTTTAATGGCATAGATCGTATGGGATTGGACTCAGTTTGACAGGACACCTTTTGTCCAAAAAATTTATGACTGTTTTGTGTGTAAGATATGATTAAAGGAAAACAATAATGGTGTTGCTACCTTCATCTGTTTTAGGCTCTCATTCTCTTTTCTCTGTTTTTCACAGTTGGCACGTAGAGCTACCAGTTTCTGCATTAAAAAAAGCAACATAAATTAGCATACAATTAATGGGAAGTATGTTTGAGCAATAAAAAATTGTGACTTTGACTTCAAGTACCCTCTTCAAATGATTTTGTTCCGCCATCACTAATACCTCTTCCTCTTTAAGTGCAGCCAAAGTCTAGAAACAATTAATGAAACTATGTTGATAAGATTTTTCAGGACTTTAGTTGATAATACTATAATAGTGAAGCCATCTATGTGAGCTTATCAAGATTTAATTTAATAATTTATGTTATATAACTCACCTTCTTCTTTCTTTGCCTCTTGGTGGGGGTGGTTTCACCAGGTGGCATAACCTGCAAAAACCAACATGAGAATCTTCGATTAAGAAAATAATAACTTTTGAGTGATGGTAACATTTATTAAACATAGCACGAGGGAATTTGAAAAGTAACGATAACATCCTCTAAACATTGATGCGTAGTAAGCATATTGATTTGTTTCCCGTCTATAACTAGAATTTGCTTTCAATGGTGTCACACTCACAACCACTAAACATCAAACCATACTTTATAAATACATATATTCTATGCAGTCTCTCCCACAAATCCATCATGTGTTCATAATGTACCTACTACCTAGTTATATGAATGAGACAAACCGTAGACATGCCATCAACGACTAAACATTAAGCAATTTATCAACTTGCTTCATCGTTTGCTTGGAAGATTGGTGACATATTTACCTTAATCGGTGAATCACAACCTGAATAGCCGATCCAACCTTATCAACATAAAAATTTAGAGAAACCCATGTGATGTTATGTTATATTTTGTGCATAACTAATGACAACAAATTGAAAAAGTGAAAGTTAAACATTAAAAAACCTATGTTAGATCTTCAGCAGAGGACAAAAGCTACAAGAATCCAACATCTTTGCACAAAGACAGATGCTTTTCATATTGTTTTATTTAAATTTAAATTTTCTTTTAAAAAGCCATTTTACTCTTTTACATTAATGACTTAAAGCACATGCAAACCCATATATGTTTAAGACCAGTGCCACATTATGCAGTAAGCATGCCCTGACCTGTATGAATTCCTAAAAGCCTAATAAAACTCAGAGTTGCCCGGTAGTTAAGTATATGAATGCAGTATATTATTGGTTACTTCATTTCTATTTTCTAGCAAAAAGTACTCGTAGTAATTACATCACAAATTCAATATGAATCACCATCAATACAAATTACAAACCATGAAGCATCACCACATATCTTATATATTTTTAATTTGAATTTCTTTGAAAATAAGTATGTACCTGACCATCTCAAATCTTAAGACATTAATAACATATACTCCTAATAATGTTTTTCCTTGCTTTCTGGAAAAGGAAATCGATTCGCTTAATAAGCATAACCATTGTCTTATTTTTCTGCTTATGTCAAGAACCTAAGCCCTGGCTACCATAGTACCATTAAAACCAATAACCAAATAAAAAGTAGAAAGGGATTATTTATTTATTTTCTATTTATATATGAAAGCAAGTCAAAAGGAATATTTCCAAGAAATAATCTTGAATCTAATGTTTCTAGGATATACACAGAACTACCAACCTTGGCATCACACCATTAAAAGTATTTGTGAATTGTGACGAATCGATCTCTCTGTCCACCCAAAAATAATAATTTTCTAATTATGAAGAAGAAATAGATATAAAAATAAGGACTACTTCCAATTTTTGACCAGAAGTGCAGTGGCTGGGACCAACCCTGATAAAGAAAAAAAAAGGCTAATGTTACCTGGAGGTTTAACTAAAGAGAATGACAGATCCATTCTAATTAATCTCTAAAATAAACACTCAAAACATTGTAGAGAGTTTTCGCTTTTGACTTTGTCAAACATAACTTTCTTGAATTTTGAAAAAGATTTAAAATAATAGTTTCATGCTAAGCTTCTTATCATTGTTTAAAAACCTCTAAAGATGATAATTCTTATAATCATAAATATCAGAATTTTATTACTTTGTGGTAAATAGTAACACTTGAATAATGACAAACAAAGAGTTAAATATATCACAAAAGTGGCATGACTAAAAAGGACAAATCAGATACACTCGCACCAAACTCAAACGCAGACCCTTACTTGCCACGAGAACACGCCACCGAGTGCACCCCTTCAGCCGAAATGACCAAAAAGCCCATCAGTGCACACAGGATTTACAAATGTGGTTTCGAGTGGCATCGCCTTTCTTTGCCAAAGGTAGATGGATATGATTTCGACAGATTATGTATGTGAGTCATCAGTTGATGAAGCCAGAAATTACATATATACCCTTCGCATTTTGGTGAGCTTTTAAAGGAGTGGGGCCGGCGAGGAACAGGGGAACCGGTGACAACAAAACGTAGAAAGTCTATCAAGCTTCTGACTCTATGCGTTCAACGGAAGTCACCTCTGTTTCTTCTTCCCCAATGAAAAATCAAAATCATCATAAAATCAAATAACATGGTTTAATTTTGTAAATCACAAAGTTGAACCGGAAGCTCAATCGGTGAATTGGAATGCCGGGTGGGGATCTGTAATTGTAAATTTTGCATGAGAAGAGGGTAGAATGGTCAATTGGGAAACGGAAAAAACCGTAAAGCAGGGTCATCTCTGACAAATCATGAACGCGTGATGGTAAATTTATGGTTTTCCAAGGGGTGTTATAGTCAGAATGATTAACCGCATAGATAAACACGAGAAACAAATGAGCACACACACCATCTACGAGTAACAATCAGCTCGCTGACAAAATAAACAAATAAATTATACAGATACAAGTATCCAACCAGCGAAGAAGACATAAACGGAGACGTAGTAGCCATGGATGATATGTTTACGAACCTTAGATCTTGAGGAATCTGAGCGGTTTTGATTTGGTTCGACAACATCAACAATTGGAACAGCGGCACCGCCGCTGATAGAAGTGGCACCACTCCAGGATAACGGAGTACTAGGGCTAGCCCTAGGGGTTTCGGATTTGTTAGATGCAGGGAGTAGCGGTTGCGTCCTGGAGCGGCGCTGGTGAATGGTCCAGCTTTGAGGCGGCGCTGGTCTTGGACGCTTTGACGTCGGTGGTAGGGTGGATACACGGAGTGTAAGGAGAAGGTCGGCGACCACAGCGGTGTCCGCCATGGCCACCGTGAGCCAGTCATCGTCGGTCATGGTGATTTACAGGAAGAGTGGTAGTATAATAGTGGAAGTGGAAGGGGAAGAAAAACAAAAAGCTTGTTAAGAATGGTGTAATGGGTGAAGTTATAGGAAGGAAGGAAGGAATGGATTGGAGTCGTGTGGGACCCGGACTCAGTTAGAACCCACTCCCCTATTTTTAATTTATTTTGTATTATTTTTTAATTTGTTTATTTTAAAATGGTTTTCATGGTACCTTCTTTTTCTTCTTCTTTTCGTCAAGTAATTTACCTTTTACGACTGCGTGTTTTATGCACAAAAGGAAGGCCAAGGGTGTAAGTTGTCATTTTACCATTTTGGACGGGGAGGACCGGTTTTTTGTATATTCCATTACAATAAATACTTGCCGATTTTTATTTCTATTTAAATATTTTTCTACTCAAAACGAAAATGGTACAGGACAAAATATATATAAGGCATAGTCGACGTATATGTTTGCATCCAGGGTTTTTAATTATAAGCTGGGCAGTCAATAGCGGCGGGATAGCGTTTAGCGGCCTTAGGAGAAATAGCGTTTTCATATAGCGGTGGGAAATAGCGGAGACGCTATTAGCGACGCTATTTCCGCTATTTGAGCGCTATTTCCGCCATTTGAGGCAAAATAGCAGTCAAATAGCGGTGGAATAGCGGTTTTCACATTTTTTTATTTATTTTTTATTTTTTTTTGCAAATTATACTTGTTTTCGGTTTACATTCCACGGTCGATTCCCGTATTACTCTTTACTATATTAGTGTACTAAGTTTTATACAATGAGTTTAATAAATGTTTTATGATTTTAATTATATATATACATATATAAATATATATTCTACGTAATATTAAAAACAGCTATCCCACCGCTATCCCACCGCGATAACCACTATCCCAAATCAAGGGCCTTGACCGCTATTTGATTTCCCACCGCGATAACTGCATAGATTATAAGATTATATTTACTATGTTTTTTTTATTTATTTTTTTGATAATAAGCTTATTGTGATTTAAAATAAAAATTAAGTAGAGTTTATAAAAAATAAGCAGAAAGATAGACTTATAAAAAATAAGCTTAAAATAAACTAAAATACACACCCTGTTAAACAAATATCTTGTTTGATTGTTGTTTTTATTTGATCTTATATTCTAATTAAAAGAAAAGCGTTTCTCCCTCTTCTTAAAAATTCTCCACCAATCACAACTTTTGATTTAAAAAAAATAAAAAAATAGAAAAATGATGTCATATGCCAAAAATCCTTAAGGAATTGGAGGGGGCATTGTGAAAATTCTGAGAGGTTTTTATAAAATATGTTAGAGGCTTTTATGAAATTGTGAGGGGTTTTATAAAACTTGTATATTAATATAATTAATTATAGGTTGTTTATAAAATATGTTTAATAACTTATTATATAATTTGTTTAGAGAAATAATAATAATATATTTCCGACCGTCTCATTTTTATCTACGTTTTAGTATAAATTTTATTGTAATATCACACTTTTTTTAAAGTAGTATATTTTTAATTGTTTGTTATCCATTAATAGAAATGGGTAGATTATTCATAAAATAATTTATATCTTTTTTATATTTATTCTATCTACGTATCATAGTCGATATAATAACTGATTCATCGGTCTTTAGATTAAAAGTATTAAAATGATTTTTTTTTAAAATTTTTTTTTATTTAAGATAAATTTATATAAAAATAGATAATATTTAAAACAGACAAAGGTGCATCAATCAATATAAAAAATTAATGAATCATATATATATAAGCAACTATTAAAAATAAAACTTTTAAAAGAAAAGGATTACTTACATCATCAACCCTTTCCCTAAAAAAATCTCCACCAATCATAGCCCTTGATTTTAAAAAAATAAAGAAAATCAAAAATATATTAGTTATTATGTCACATTCCATCAAATCCCTTAAGGGAAATTTTTTTATAACAAACTTCTATGTGTCTGTTGATCTTGGATAAGATAATAATATATATTTGAATTAATCGTGGATAAGATAATAAAATATATATTTAAAATTGAATTGAATACATATTTCTAATTGACGTGTATTTAATTGGTTTAAAATTACTCCACTTTGTTAGCTAAGGAAGTTACTTTTAGAATTTGATTTAAAAAATTTTAAAATGTGATTTAAATGGAATAATAATTGATAGATCAAGTTTGAAAATATAAACAAAAAGGAAAAGGAAGTAGGCGATAAGATATACATGGATAATATAACAACCATTTGAATTTGAATTTAATTGAAAATTCAACCACAGGCCTGTAATTTACGATATTGTTTAAATGTTTACACGGGCGTGAGTTTACAAATTCGTTGATTTTGTGTGCAATTCATTTAGTAAACGCGAGGTAGTGAGTTCACAAATCAACTGTGAAAGATATCTTTGATATCTTATGATATCAAAAAAGGAAAAAACAACATTCAGTAGATTCAAAAAAAAATCGTGAATTGGGGCAACAATTATAAAAGTATGAAAAATACCCAAGTTAGATATGTCATTAACCCATTTCAAATTAAATAGCTTAGTTTGTGTGTGTGTTAAATTACTAATAAGACCATGAATGTTGTTTATAAAAATTATCTACAAAAAATATTATGATAATCTTATGTATATCAAACTTCTGTAATGTTTATCATTTCTTACGAAATTTTATATTCATATATATATATATATATATATGTGTGTGTGTGTTTTCTAATTTTTTAACGTGTTAATATTTTTAAAACTATATAAATTTAAAATTGTCTTATATCATCCCCGTGTTGATACACGGGTAGCTTATAAACAACATTAACAATAATATTATAGTTATGGTTTTACAATATCGGGATAAAACTTCATCACGAGAAACACATTAATATTATACTAAAACTTTTAGACGTGTAATGTAACTTTATATTTCTTAAAAAGAGTATTTATAAGAAGTACTAAAAAGACACGTTTTCACTCATGGACAGTTATATGTGACAGTTTCTTGAGTGAAGAGTAAAAAGAGGTTAAAACTTTTAATTTGCGATGATTAAGGAAACCCTACAAATAAAACTATGAATGTTGTTTATAAAGAGGTTTTAAAGATAATCTAATGATAATCTTATGTATGAATTTCAAAATTCTGTAATGATTATTCATATCTTATGAGACTTTATATTCATATCTATGTTTTGTAATTATTTTTACTATATGTCATAATACTCTTTAAAACTATATAAATTTAAAATTGACTTATATTATTCCGTGTTGATACACGGGTCGCTTAGCTAGTATGTATCAAAAAGTATACTACATAATCTATAAGGCTTAAGAATTGGATGATGATTTTTACATAATAACTTTTTGTCATATTTGTTATACATAATAGAGAGTTGTCTCTTAAATCATTATACATATGAATTTGTAGATGAGATTAATAGATAATCAGTTAATAAGAATAAAAATATTTTAATTATTGTGTATTATAAAAAAATATTATATATAAATCTATCACCCTTAAAAATGTCTTAAAGTTTCTTTTAAGATTAGAGTCTAGAGAGAACAAAAAGAATAAAAAGCTTATTATGTTAATTCTCTCTCTTTCTCCCTATTGTTCTTTGTGGGTGTGAACAAGGTAAGAGAAAACTGTCTATAACTTTGATTCACACCAAATAAGCTTAAAACCTAGTAACATTAGATATTATGTGTTTTCGAGAGTTACAGGTTCAAGTCTTGTATGTGTAGTTTGAAATTCAAACGAAAAACTCTAGTTCACATATTGTAGCTTCAGTTCACAATGTTATTAATTACTTCAAAGGTTGTAAATCAAAGTTTCGCATTTAGTCTCACGCGTTAGTAAAAAGCATTTTTTTTCACGAGATTTTGATACCATTGTAATATACACCCAGACAAATAGTGCATTGCCACATGCAGAATATCTACGTTAGATTAAACGAATAACTACACAAGTATTGGGTAAGTTTCCAGAGAGACCATTATTTTCGCGTAACACACGAACTACGGTTGTAAACATAATTTTTTTTTGACAAAAGTACATTCATTTGTAATTCAGAATGACACAAAAACAATAAACTTTTAAATTGTATTAAAACGGATGTAAAAGTCATAAATGTAGTAGATGCATCTCATTTTTGTAGATACATCAAATATAGTAGATGTATTTAATATATACATCGTATCTTTATAGCTCTTGGATCAATATTTCAAAACTTAGATTTATTTCCTTGTTCTTTCTGAAACAATGTTCTCTCTTAAAAGTCTTGGTCCTATCTCAACAAATAGTAGAACTTAACTAGCACCGAATTTATAGATGTTTCACTTTATTATTTTCGTTAACACCCCTTAAATATTGCCAAATAAAAGGAGTGTTTAGAAAACACTTGCATTTATCTCTTACCATATTTTCTGTATTTGTCATTTAGTTACGATATATTTCTAAAATTATATAATTTATATTAGGGCAAACTACATTAAAAACTAATGAACTTTTGTTTAGCTTATTCAATCAACTCTGAAATTAAAAAAAAAAAATCATACAATCAACTTTAATTGCTTTTACATTCTATGCAAGTGATTTGTCAGGTAACCTACACTCCATCAACAAGTAACCTTATTTTTAATTATTATTTTTATCTTACTAATAATTTTAATTAAAAAGAAAAAAAGAACACCAATGCCATCTTCCAGATCTGATAAAGAAAAGTCAGTTCCATATTCAAGAAACAGACCACACCTCCAATCTTCAAGAAACAGCCACCACCACCACCACCACCACCACCACCAAATCATTGTTGCTGCTCGACGTCCTTATTCCATTCTTGTTCTTGAAACATTAATGTTCATAATCGCCGCCTTCGCCTGCTTCATTCCGCCGTCGCCTTCATCGTCTGCTTCAAGGAACCACCGCTGCAAATAACCATCTCTGCCGTCGCTTGCTTCATTGCGCCGTCCCCTTCGTCGCCTGCTTCAAGGAACCACCACTACAAAGAACCACCGCCGCCGCTGTCGCCTTCACCACCATCGCAACCTTCAAGGTCAGAGATTAGGTTTTTTCAGATCTGATGCCTTATCTGATATGAATCTGATTTAGGGTTTCTGATATGGTTCTGATTTGGCTAAAAAGAATTGTAGCTTGATTTGGTTCTGATTTGGTTTCTAGTATGGTTATGTTTCATATGTGAGTTCATGATATAGGGTTTCTTTTTTTATCAATCTTTATCTGGGTTTAGAATCTTTTTTTGGGTTTAGATTTTGTAATCTATTTTACATATTTGGGTGTAATATTTTGATATGTGAGTTAAGATTTAGGGTTTCTTTGTCCTTCAATCTTTATCTGGGTTTAGATTTTTAGTAAGGTGATAAAGAACAAAGATGAACATACTAATTAAAAATATAAATTAGAAAAAAATTGAAAAATTACCTGTAACCTGCTGACCAGGTTACAAGTTGCATATATTGGAAGAGGAAATCAAGTTCATTGTATTAATTTAAAAAAAAAATAAAGTTCTTTGTATAGATTGTTAGTTTAGTAAAAATTTGTTATATTTTAGAGCATTTTGCTCTTTATATTATGATAACTAGTTTATTACCCCGTGTAAAAACACGGGGATGTTTAAAAAAATATAAAATTTGATGGTATGAAATTATAAAAGGTATAATAAGTGTAAAAGTGTTTCAGAAATGTTTTGAGATATTAAAATTTTCAGATAAAAATAATAAAATATCACCAAATATTTACATGTCAGAATTTTAACAAAAAACAATAACTAATTGTTTTTGAAGTACTACTATTAATGGATAACAAAAAAATTAATAATATACTAATTTTTAAAAAGTATCATATTACAATAAAATTTATATCAAAACGTAGATAAAAATGAGATGATCATAAATATAATATTATTTTTTCACTAAACTAAATATATCACAAGTTACTAAACATAATGTATAAACACCGTATAATTAATTATATTAATATACAATTTTTATAAAACCCTCTCAATTTTCTTAAAAACCCCTCACATGTTTTATAAAACTCCCTCATAATTTTTATTCAGGCTCCTCCCAATTGATTTAGATTTGAGATTCAATGTCATTAATCTTTCAAATACCCACTACTATTAATGGATAACAAACAAATTAAGAATATAAAAATTTAAAAAAAGTGTCATATTACAATAAAATTTATACCAAAACGTAGATAAAAATGAGACGGTCGTAAATATATAATTATTTTTTCTCGAAACAAAATATATCACAAGTTACTAAACATAATTTATAAACAACCTATAATTAATTACATTAGTATACAATTTTTATAAAGTCCCCTCACATTTTCTTAAAAAGTTCATTCCATATTTTATAAAGCCCCCTCACAATTTTCATATCACCCCCCTCACATGTTTTATAAAACCCCCTCATAATTTTTATTCAGGCTCCTTCCAATTGATTTAGATTTGAGATTCGATGTCATTAATCTTTCAAATACCCACTACTATTAATGGATAACAAACAAATTAAGAATATAAAATTTTAAAAAAAGTGTCATATTACAATAAAATTTATACCAAAGCGTAAATAAAAATGAAACGGTCGTAAATATATAATTATTTTTTCTCGAAACAAAATATATCACAAGTTACTAAACATAATTTATAAACAACATATAATTAATTACATTAGTATACAATTTTTATAAAGCCCCCTCACATTTTCTTAAAAAGTTCATTCCAGCCCCTTCACAATTTTCATATCACCCCCTCCTAATTGATTATTAATTAAATTCCATCGAGATTAACTTTTCAAAATTGTTTTTGAAATTGAATAATTTTAAAATTGAAAGTTTTGATTGGTTAATTAAGTCTCAAATTTAGTTATTTTAGAAAAATTGGTAAGCCTCTTATATATATATATTGATGATGATACTATATTTACAATTATATCACGGGTGCGATTCATATGAACCAAGAATTGTTAGTTCTCATATTCTAAGACTAGTTATAACCTTACAAACATATTTAGAATGTTATATATAAATTTAAATTGTAGAACTTGTTCACTTTATTTTTTTCGTTAACACCGCTTAAATATTGCCAAATAACACGATTGTTTAGGAAACACTTGAATTTGTACTCTTACCATATTCTCTGTATTTTTAATTTAGTTACAAAATAATTTTAAAATTACATAGTTTTATATATGGTAATATTATAATTACAAATATATCACGCATATGTTTCATATGAATACAAACATACTTAGAATGTTCAATATAAAAATTTAAAATTGTAGAACTAGTTCACTTCTTTTTAAGTAAAACAAGTTTCTAATACCTAGTTACCCGCATAGACTTTTTTTTAAAGAAATTATCTTATATTTTGAAAGGAAACACCTACGTATATTTTAACCACAACAACAAATGTCATTGAACTTTTAACAAGATCCTAGAAGTCACATTGCAAGAAGCAATTACATAATACTTGATGGATCACAACATCAACTCTTTCACTCTATGAAATACTTTTTCTTCTTTTTATATTTCACCTAAATAGCTTCAATGTAATATAAGATGTCATTAATGGGCCTTGTCAGCTGACAAGGAATTGAAAACCTTGTTGTTTATGAAATACCATACTGAATAGAGATACATTTACATTATAACCATTAACAGTTGTGGTTTATTCTTTCTGAATCAAAGATTGACTTTCTATTTAAAAGCTTTTTGATAGACGAGGATAGTTGAATATGAGATATACCATGAAGTTATTGCAACTAGCACATATCTCGATATTCTACAAGTCCAAACAAGACATTCTCCCGTCCAAACCTCCTCATCACACAATGGACCATTCTAAAACAATACTGCTTTGTCTATGTTAAACTGGGTCGGCAGCCTACCTAGTTTAGCCCTTGAAGATGTATATTTATGTTAGACGAAATAAGTTTGATCTATGTAATAAGGGTGAATAAGGCCCGCCGTAAGGTCATATCACCGTGGCCCTTCCGTAACGAGGTAGTGAAAAGAAGTCCCGATTCTTGCAGGGCCCAAGTTCATTTATTAGCTACACTGTGAAAATAAAAGATTGAAGTTTGAATACGGAGATATATGTTATGAAAACTTAATAGATTCATCACTATACTACAGTGATCTTTTCCAAGCATTCCTAAACCCCAAAAGTCTATCGATATCATCAAAACTGAAACGATCATTTATAGTGCACTTTCTACGACCCGTCAAAAAATAGATATAATGAAATAACGGGCTTAAAGGCTCAATACTCGGCCATATTTCCCACCATAACACGATAAGTATGCCTGTACACATTATCGTTTTCGAATGTTTTGTTATAGTTACATGTAATCATTTTTCTTTTAAATTGATAAACTTATTTACTACACCATAGTCCACAGCCTACTATATGAAAGAAAGAAGAGTTTGCCCAATAACATCAACAAATTACTTAACATTGCGTGATGTGGCGTGAAAAAAATTTAACATTCAAGCATAAATATAAGATAAATTTGGGAAATCTAAATATTTCATTATAAGTTTTAACACAATATAATAGTTATTCAATAGGCACATATTCACATAGTACATTAACTGAATTAGTGACTCACATGTTGGTGTGATGATAATCAACACCCAATAGTAACAACAAAATGCAAGCAATAGTAAATGTATAAGCCTAAACAAGTACAAAAGCAACAACTTAGTCAACTCAACTCATACTAATCAACCGAGCAACACACTTGATCAAGTAATCAAAAGACATAATATATACTAAACATTAATTAAAACTTGACACCAAGGCTTCTCAAGTATCCTCAAATAGGCTCATAGCCCAAGTAATTTGAAATCTTATCTTGTATGCAAAGATGTATACTTCTAACTTGATTCTTGTGTAGTATTTCATATTTTTAACCATCTTAGGGCCCGAATTAGATTACGTGACCCATAATAAAGAAACTATACATCAAGAGGTTTCCAACGGTATATCATATGACCTGTAATGATTTTTTAATGATTTTTCGGAAAATGATGAAAGTTTCTGATTTGTGTGGAGTTCGTTACATGATTTTTAAAAAAATCATCCAAACTTATTCAAATTCATTATTAAAGTTCATATTGCTTCTTAATCAGGTTCCCAAGCCCTTAAATGACGTTTATAACATGACTTAAACCATAATTTGTACTATTTCTAACATGACTAAAACAATTTATGGTCTCACTCTTTATTAAAACACAACAAAAAAAATCAAATCCTTTTTTCTTAATTATTCTAAATGTAATCGTTGGAAATCCTTATTCCATTTTTTATGTAAAATTAAAATTTTATTTGACTTTTTCGTTCCTCCTTTTGTATTACAATTTAGACTTAGATTTTAATTATGAGCAGCTATAAAAATTATAGAGGTATTTGTAAAATTTTTGTATAATTTAGTAGATGTATTTAATTGTATATGTTTATAGTTTTTCTTTTATAACTTATAATGTATAATTATTGATATAAATCTAATTATAAATTTTTTATCATCTTATTTTATATATGCTTTTATGTACCTTATGTCATAAATCCGACACAAAAAAAAAATTATTAGTAGAAAAATATACGTCATAAATATAGATACAAGTGAGCTAGTATTCTTGATTTCGTGTAAATAAGAACATAAACTTTTGTGTAAACCGAGACATAATAACAATTAATTTTTGTTCATATAGATATTTTATTACTTTTTTATAAGGGATAATTTCTTATATATCCTTATTAAAGACTTAAATATCTTATTTACCCATCTTAAATTTAAAATATCTTATATACCTTATTAAACTTTATAATATCTTATTTACCCAAATCATCATTTTTATCAATTTTTAATTATTTTATAATCAATTTTCATCATTTATAATTATTTAGAAAATAAAAAAAACCATATTACCCTAGCTTCAAAATCACGTTGATACTGTAACCCTATTCTTCCCGATCATTATACATGTACGTTTCTCCTCACCCGTCGATCAAACCAACGAGACTCTCCTCCATTCGCCGCCGACTCTGTACTGCCTCCGTTCGCCGCCGCCGCACTGCCTCCTTCGCCGCCGCCGGCGACTGTAGCCACCGCCGTACACTCCCTTCTTCCCGATTCCTCTTAGACGGTCCAGGTTTTGATTTTTGTTTTTGCTTTCTGTTGGTTTTCTATAAATCGACAGATTAATTTTACCTTTTCAGCAAGCCGTAATAGGCTTGCAGATGATTGCAAAATGGAAACTGCACCAGCCAAATTTTTAAGTCCCGCTTCATTGAGATAAGCTTCAGATCTTGTTACTAGGTTTCCAATTGCATAGTCCTCTGTCTTTTAAAGATACTCTGCCACACATCTCACCATCGCAATGTTTCGGTTGATAATTTGAAATTTACTCCATAACAAAATTTTGCTGCAAGTAATAACAAGAGCATATAGATATCGAACCTTGTGTAATATGTTGTCAATAGCTTAATGTCTGTTCTAGATCTGTTAAGCATATAAATATAAAATGATAATCTCTCTGCAAATTATCTTGTTTGAACAAGATTGTTTGTGCATTTAATTTCAAGCTGAAGGGTCATGTTTCTGCTCATTACCTATTAAAGTATATACATCTCAATGCTTAGTAAATTAAGACCTTGTGTTCTTGTTCTTCAACTTCGACATCAGTTCTTGAAGCCCAGAAGTTTGTGTTCTTCAATCTGGGATACTGCTTTACGTTATTAAGTCGTGGATTTTGCATTTATCTGTGAATTTATGCAAGAATATACCGCAAAACTATATCACAGTAATTGTAATTAAGCATGCTGAGTTTGAATCTTTATAGCATGGGTCTATCCTTTTGAAGATAAATAGGTGTTTTGGACCTTATCTTTGTCATTTATGATGCATAATAACAAGAGCATACAGATGTCATACCTTGTGTAATGAAAACAAAACACCTCCTACATGAACTGTAACAGCACTTGGGATCTCCTTACATTGAATAAAAGTCCTTTCAAGATTCTCGTGTGTGTCCATAATCAAATTAAACTACGGCTTGTTCAAAACTGTGTGTATAGAGTTGTAGTAAAAAATCGTGTGAGTGAGTTTTTAAAATAGATTAAAAATTAAAATATAAACTAGGATAAATATGATATTTTATGAAGTTTAGTAAGGGTATAGGAGATATTTTATAAAGAGATTTAAAAGAGGGGTATATAGTCATTTAATCATCTTTTATAATTTAAATTCATTTAAAATGATTAATAATTGATAAAAATGATGTTTTGGGCAAATAAGATATTATGAAGTTTAATAAGGGTATATATGATATTTTAAATTTAAGGTGGGTAAATAAGATATTTTGATGTTTAATAAAGGTATATAAGAAATTATCTCTTTTTATAAAATGTTAAACAATTAAACATATTTTAGTTAAATTTTATGTTTATAATTATCAAAACGAGTAATAAATATTGCATTTATATCATTCATGACTTGTCTTAGTGGTAAGTGAGTTTTACAACCTGCTATAAGTTTTTTGAGAATGTGGCTATTTTAAAAAAGTGATAAATGTATTAATCCTTATAGTGATGGTTTCTGAAGATAACGGATTTATTATCTCATGATGAGTTACTTAAAGTTCACATACCGCATATATAGATATGACTACGAACCCAAAACTAATAATATAACTTTGCTGTTGAAAAACATTATTTATTTACTATAATTATCAGTTATGTAAAAGGGTAACAATGTAACATACTAACATCATCCTTATTCGAAATAGTCTCGTTGTTGATTAATTTTTTATTCGTAGAGTACATCGACTGTGAGGCGTGACTATCACTCCCGACGAATCTAGGGTTCAACTAGGGTTTGTGAAACGCCAAGAACAAAAAGCATCTGATACGCGTCTGCAATGGTGGCCACCGCACTTTTTCTCCATCTCCGTCCGCACAGACACCGCCGGCTTATTCTTCAAAGTGTTATTTCCTCCCTGCATTTCTCTTCATCATCATCTTCCAATTCAGACGATAATGATCAAAACCGAACCTCACTATCACAATCGTATTTAAGTGATGTGAAAGCCAGTCTCAAAGAAACAGCTCCGTCCATTCAACAGCCTCGTAGCCCGTCGTTTTTCAACTCCACAACTGGCACTCGTGAAGATCCGACTCAAAAGGCGACTACTATAGAAGAGATCCGCAAAAATCTATCCGAGTTTCGGCGCCGGCCATCCATCCAACAATCGCAGTCTTCCACACCGGTTATCTCGTTCCAGGAGCTATACAAACGCAATTTAGTGCCGAAAGCTGATACAGGATCTGGCTCTGAAAACGCTATGAAAAGGGAACCGACTTCTCTAGAGGCAATCCGCATGAGCTTAAAGCCACGATCGAGTGTCTCCCAGTCACTACAACCCGAAGACGCTCGTCGGAGGTCACCGCTCGATGGCATTGGTCTGAATCTGAATTTGAGACCGAAGAGTGTAAAGGACGTGCCTTCTAACATGCCGGAATCCACTGGGAGAGGTATCAAGGGGGTGTCGGATGAGATGAAAACGGAGTTCGTGAGGATGTATGGCTATGGTGAATTGGGAGAGAAGTTGAAGAAATTGAGGCCAGGGAACAAGAAGAGTAAGTTTTCTTTGTCGGAGTTGTACGAGAGGCTTCGAATATTGAGGGAAAGGGAGGAGAACGAGATGAAAAACTCGAACATGGTGACATATATGAACTTACGGGAGAGCCTTGTCAAGTTGTCGGGTGTAGGCACAACCAAGAAGAATGCAGGTATGTATATTTTGTTTTTATGGCTTCTTAGATTCTCACGGGCCACATCACTTTGATATATCATTTGCGTAAATTGATCTCCATTCACTATTGTTTGCTGGTCATATAAGAGGAGCATCGCTAGATTTTACCGTTGAATTTATGAACTTAGATTTATAGGACCAAGAGTGGAAGAGAAGTTGGAACCTTTATGAAGTCTATGCCATATGATGGATGAAAAGCCAAATTTTTGTGATGGCTTAGAAATAAGGTTCAAAATTTCTTTTTCATATTCTTAGCACTTGATCAAGGCCCATCACTTTGCTATAAGATATTTGATGAGCAGGTATTAAGAGACATGATGCATGTGTGTGCTTTCATAAACTAACTACATTCATATCAGTAGTTGCTCTTGAATTTGCTGTGTCATTGTCTCACACAATAGCTTTATTTACTTTTGCAGCTAAGAGTATTAACGTACTGGCTCCTCCAAGCTTTATGTTACATCCGCCAAAGGAGGTCTTGGTTGAAAAGGCAAGTGCTGCATTCCTCGACATGGCCCTTTTTTTTTAATCTTTTAGTTAATTTCAGTGAATCGTGACTTAGGTCAGTAAGTACCTTGTCTCTTTATGTTCTTGCTTAAAACAAAATACGTGCGAGTTCTTTTCAAGTAAGCAAGCGAACTTACAGGCTTGAGATTCTTGATGATAGTATATGGACCCCATCAAACATACCATCACACTCAACAATTTTTCCTTCTTGAAGGAGACTAATGGATTGTGAAGAGACAGAAGTTGTATTTCTCTGCATGTTTTTCCTATACTAAGAAATTGTGGTGAGGTTGATGGGAAATTTGAAGGGCTTCACAGATCTGTCATATACACAAGTTCTTAACATGCCGTGTCTGTATTAGATTGAAAAGATCCTGTTTTTTTTAATCCGGTTCCCCTCCATGTAAAATATCAAAACTCTTCAACTCATTCACAGTTAGCATTGTTATTGAAGATTTTCTGAGCCTAGGGCAGGGTCAAAGCCAGCTTTACATTAAGTGAAAACTCGTATTTCTAAGTTAATGGTAGTCTCTTCTCTTCTGTGTGCCATATGTTCGTATTAATGATTTGTATACACATTGCTTGGAAGACGAGAAGTTGCAATCACACAAATTCTCTATTGTATTATGAATATAACATTCTGACTATATTCTTCTGGGCAGTATTTCCATCCAGACCACATGTCATCCGCAGAGAAACAGAAGCATGAGCTTAAAAAAGTAAGGGACAAGTTCAAAGTTTCTGAATCAGACTGTGGATCAGCTCGTGTTCAAGGTATGTAACTGTCCAGTAACAATTTTCTATTCCGTTTAATTGACCATCATTATTTTTTTCTTTTCTCTTTTATTGCAGTGCTAGATTTGTGTTTTAGGAATTTGGTGACTCATGTTTTCTGGACTAATATAATCTGTCTTCTGAGTGCTAATTATACAACTTAATATATACACTAGTAATTTTCGAAAAGACTTATCTGGAATCCTTTCACATTATCTGTGAGGGATCTTTTCAGTTTTCTGGTCCTTAAAATGAGTTGGTGAATAGTTTGATAATACAATTGATGCAAGACCGGGTTTCTTCTTTTTGTTTCATTAATGATGCTTCTGCTAATTCATACAGTAAGCCACAAATATTTTTATAAGGCGTTCACATCCAATAATATATTAGCAGTGTCGCAAATTTCACCTTTGTTCATCTGTTGAGATTTGATATGCCGCAGTTTTCACTTAACACTTTCATCACATCATCATTGCAAGTCATTTGAAGAAATATGGTTTGCGAGCCATTTAATGCATAGATTTATCTGCAGAATTTTAGGAAGCATAGTATGCCATCTCCAGCTAAGATAAGAATATAAGATAACATTCACACACACTTAAAAAGCATTTACGCTGTCGTTTTACTGGGCTTGCTACACAAACTTGGTTGAAAGTTGACCATCTTAACATACTTGTATTATGCCAAAAGAGAAGAAAGAAAGAAACAATACAAGGATATACACCCTACATAAACAAACAAAAAAGCTTCTTTGGTAATTAAAAGGACTAGAAGCAGAGATGTCTGTTTCCTCCTTTTTTTGGCAACAAAAACAGCACTTATAGTGGTTGTCCAGGTCCCCTTCTCTATATAATCCCTAACATAAATGTCACTATTATCCAAGAAACATCATCACCCGGATAAAATGTTATCATATATTTAGGTGGAGGCAACATCTGACTTCATCATTGTAAAAGCTTTCTAATCTGATCATGTGTTCATGTCTTTCAACGATAGCTTGTTATTTTTCCATTGTCATTGAGAACCGTTCTTAATGCGAGAATCGTAAGAACCTTCTGCAACCACCATTAATACTCATTAATAAGGGTATTCTTGGTTATTTATATATTTACCTAACCACGAATAAAGAGAAGGGTTGTTTTATTGTTTTTTAAATTTTGTTTTAAAAATGAAAAAAAGAGTTGATGGAAAAAAAGAGAATAAAAAGGTATTTTATTTTTACCGTTAGAAACTATTCCCCGAAAATCATCCCCCTATATTCTAAAAAACGGCATGTTATCGTGTCAAAACTATCCACCATCGTGACATTGAAATGTTCTTGTTGCGAGTACCATTTGTAACCACTATTAATGACTCATTAATAGGGGTATGTTGGTCATTTATATATTTAATCGACCGTGAATTACGTCCGGATGGATGAGTTGGTAGTAGATTGACTTAATTTTTCAAAGTACCCCTCGTAGTGAGCATTAATGAGGGCTCATAGAGACATTAGCATTTAGCAGTATAGTCATTGATCTGATTTAATCAAGGGCCAAGATTGATTCTCGCGGTACTCGCAAATATGAACGGTTTTCAAGTGAACCTTCTCCTGTGTATGTATGTAAGTATGCATAGGGGATATGTATGTATAGGCCTATAGGGGGATAGTTCTCAATTAAATTTCTCCATATATAGGGGAGAGTTCATTTAAGAACCGCTCTTAATGCGTGAACCAATCTTGTTTCTTGTTTTAAATAAATCATTGGCCACTAATGAAGATGGTTCATTAATGACCCATTTATGCTTAATGCCTCATTAGTGAGCATTAATGACTCGTTAATTAGGGGTATATTGGGAATATCTAGTCTCATTACATAATAATTCATCCACCCGGACACAATTCACGGTTGGGTAAATATATAATGGACCACCCCTATTAATGAGCATTAATGGTGGTTTCAAATGGTTCTTGCACTAAGAATGATTTCTCCCTATATACACACACACACAGAGAAGTTAACGCTAACCAAACTGATGATCAGATGCAATACGAGGTCAGGTTAAGTTTTTGGCTTCAGGTTTGAGGCGTCTTGTAATTTGGAGGTTAATTCTACCACATATACGCCTACTTTATAATCTTCTTCCACGAGATGCAATTATCTTGATTTAAATAATCTGGATCATAATTTGCAGATGGTTCAAAATGGTTCATAGATTATGAAATTTGCATATTAAACCTTTCTTGCAGGCTTTCCCTAACCTGTGCAATCGTCTTGTCTCTTTTATTATTCTCTCTCTCTCTCATTACCTATTGTTTTTTACTTGATTTCTCAGAAAGCCGTCACCTTATCTCTAGAGTTTATGTGGGATTTCGCTACTCATATGTAATCTAAGAAGTATAGTTTGTTCCCAATTATTGTCAAATGAATGTCACATCCAAAGTCCACCTGTTTGCTCCATGTCTTAAACATTTTAACTTTCTACGACTAAGTGATGTCATTCAACCATAGAAGTGCAGGTGTGATGCTTTAATACTGGTGTTTCTTAATCATTTCTTTCATTCGTAACCAATTTAGCTTTCACATCTGATTGTTTTGTTTTTCATCAGAATATGAATAATTATGTCTTCAAATCATGAAGCCTATTGTACTTGCAAGTTCTTTTTTTCCTCGTGGGGATGGTGTTATCACTAAGAGTAAAAGTTATTTGTTATGTCTAATGTCTCTATTAGCCTTTTTATATCATCGGTTTGTTGTCTTACCATTTTCAGTGGCACAACTCACAACAAAGATCAAGCACCTTGCTACAGTTCTACACAAAAAGGTATGTGGCTAGTCCTAGTTCCATCTCTTGCATTATTTTTTAAGGACTACTTAGTTGTAGGGTTGTCATATCTTTATAAAGTTTGGGTGATATATAATAAGTGTATTTAGCTGACATTGATGAGAAACGGTGCAGGATAAACACTCTAGAAAGGGGCTTCAAGCTATGGTACAGAAAAGGAAGAAACTATTGAAATACCTTAGAAGAAAGGACTGGGATTCTTATTGCTTTTGTCTCTCAGAACTCGGTCTTCGGGATAGCGCCGATTACAAAGCTTAAATTCAAACACTATCTTCTTCCATTTATGAGTTTGACATAGCAGCAGGAAACGCTATGTCTTGTTCTATCACTTGCAAATTAGGGATTTCGATACCTACGAATCATCCCAATCGACACCCGACATAAATCTAAACCTTGGAGACTCTTCCTCATGTTGCAAGGCTTGTAAAACCTTTCAATTTAAAGAATAAGAATTCATATATAAATGTTTCCCAAAAAGAATCTTATGGAGAAGCAATTTGTCTTGCATCGGGATCTCTTGTTTAGACATTTGTTGGGGGTTTTAGGATATTTTGTGACTTGGCAATTTTCATTTGTTTAGAGAGTTTATTTGGGTTTTTGTTTTTATTTTAAACGGCTAAATAGCAAAAATCAGCTAAGAATGTAATGGCTAAAAGTAATGAAAAGCTGTTTGAAGCCCCCTTTACTCAAATTTACATACCTTTTTAGCTCTTGTCTTCTATCTCTAGTGCCTTTGTTCTTCTGCATACCTGTCTTTTTCTTTGAAACTATTGACAAAAAAAGTGTTTTGTAATGACAAACGTTGGCTAACCCTCATACTATGAAACTTATTTAAGAGTTTTTGTTGTTTTTATTAGAAAACTGCTAGTGGATACAGGAAGTATCAACTATCAAGAGATCACTAAATATGCTTATATAATCATCAATCAATTTAAAGCAAACATTAACATTAATCGGGACCCAAAACAAGAATGTTATTGCAACCCATAAACTTAATCTAAATACAAAATTAGACAAGCCTCACCAAGTGCTGAAAGCATCGAGTGTTAATGATAACAAAAGAAAATGCAGCTTCACGGGAAGACATTTCACATACAAAACCCTCCTAAGCACGACGGACTCTCTTACTTATCACAAACTTGGCACCCATGTCTCAACCAAAGTTGGCGTTGTCTTTCAGTAGTAACAGCATAAGACGCAGGGACCAGCTTCCTCAACGATGGCCTTGTAAACACCAGCCAATCAACCATAAACACATGTAAATTTGGACATCCCATCAAATTAACTTCCCTCAGCTTCTCACATCTAGCCACCATCAACTTCACAGCTTCTGTCGTCACAAACTGACACCCTGCAAGATCTATCTTCTCCAGCTCCTTACATCTAACTGCAATATTTTTTAACCCTTGATCAGTCACCCCTGATCTAGCCATATACAGTGTCTTCAACTTTGAAGGCTTGATCTCTAGCCCTATGTCAATAACCCCAACACAATCTTGTATGTTCAAATGGTTAAGCTCAGGACAGATTTTAAAGATCTCACCTAGGGACCCTATAAGGCGTGAGCAAGAGCTCACGTCAAGCTGCTTTAAGTTTGGGCAAACTGAAGTGATTTTCACAAGACATTCCTTGTTCAAATTTGAACACCTTGCCAAGTTTAGGAACTTGATACTTGAGTTCGAGTTTAGGTGCTTCTTGACATCCATCACTTTATGTGCTTCACTACCCAAATCTGTTCCCTTCATATCTATACTTTCAAGAAAGGAACAGTTGTTGATAAAAGCTAACAAGGCTGTACATGTTAGATTGACACAAGAACTCAGCTTTATTGAAATAAGATCATGGAGATACTGTGATAAGGCTATCACAGCTTCGTCACTTAGGCACTTGCTTTTAGTAAGATCTAAAAACGTAAGGGACTGATATGCATGTAGAAGGGTGAAAATCCCGTTTATAGTGTACTTAGTGCAATCATAAAGAGAGACACACCTCAATGGGATACGGGCTTTCACAATTGAGTTAAGGAAATCATCAGAGATGTCAGAATCTTTGAAGTGAAAACTACATAAAGCTCTACCGGATGTAGCAGGGTTAATGAAAAGAGACTCCCTTCCATGAATGTCGGTAAATAGACGCATGGAGATTGTTCTTAAATTAGGGCTATTGTGCAACATAAATCGAACACCTTTCATTGTGATCATCGTGCATTTTAAGAATGATATCTCTTTTAAACGCAAGCAATTTGAAGAAAGATCAATAAGGGACTGGTCTGTAAGAAGAGGGTTCATGGAGATATTAATTTTAGTAAGATTCTTGAGAACAGATGACAAACCCTCGATCCCAGCATCAGTGATCATAATATCACTTATGTTATAATCACGAAACGCAGCAACTGTGAACTTATGACGAGGAAAACTGATATCTAATTCTTCAAGATTTGGATGGAATTTCGCTATATCTATCAAATCCTTATCACGCAATTTAACTACATTCGCGCAGTTCAGAACCTTAATTTTCTGATTACGCAATCCCAATTCCTTCAGACTTTCAATCGGAACTGCATCATGATTGGAAATATCAAGCGTTTCCAAATTCAAAGCAACAGAGGAACGAGCAATCTCGCGAAGAGCAGTTTCGAGATAGCCGTGTCTTAATCTACTAAGATTTAGGGTTTTGATGTTTTTGAATCGGTAAACGAACCGACAAATCGAACCGTGAATGAAATACGTCTGATCCAGGACAGTGAAACGGTGCCGGAGACGATCAGTTAACCACAGAAGACGTTTGCTTACCAGCGAAAGCGATTCGAACTCAGGGTGATGATCATCGCCTAGACGGTTCAAAATTAGTTCCCAGATATCGTCAGGTAATTCCTCGTAGCTGGGTTCCATCTATTGAAGAATGGATTGAAAAGCAAAAGATTCAACCAATCGATTGAGAATTGAAGATTGTGAATCAAAATTGAAAGCTTTACATGCATAGAAGCACACAGTTGGAGTATGGAATTGGGGATTTTGATTTCTGATTGAGGAATAGTGCAAAATTTAGCAACTAACCATTAAACGACGAGGAGCGGAGGCTGCCATGATCTCATGATCCTTCCGTTAGACCGCGGTTACCTTTTCGTTGTTTATTTTTCGTTGTTTATTTATAGATCTGTAATTATATGCGATTTCCACCTTTTATTTCGTCCCTCGATTTAAAATTTGAAAATTCTCTCTTTATATTATTTAATAATTTAATTATAAAAGCCATAGTTGGCGTTTACTCTTCAAATTTCACATAAAATTTTGTCAATTATCTCTCGTTATATTATTTAAATTATAAAAAAACACAGCTGGCATCTACTCTTTGTATTTTTGAATATAAATAAAAGATAAATTACAATTATATGTATTAGATAATCAAAGTCACTAGTTTTAGGTAAAAAATTTAATTGTCAATTCTTAATTATTTATTTTAATAAAAATTAAAATCTAAATTTATTTTTCTTGATCAAAATTATAGTTAATTTTAACTTTATTTTAATCTAAAAAATTCTTATAAATAATTTATATATGCTCTGTTAAACATCAAAATATCGTATTTTACCATCTTAATCAACAAAGGTCATATTTAACCAATATAATATTAAAAAATTATCATATTTAACACATTTTTAGTTTTATCATTCTAAACTATTCTATAATTATTTTAATTTTTTTATTATAAGTAATAAACTTTAACCTTATTGTCTCTAATTATAACAGTAATGATCGATAACTTGTACATAAAATACAATCGCGTCACATTCATATCATGATACCTCTTGCATTGATGTTTCCACCGTGATTTAAGAGTTGACGCTGTTTGTCGTCATTTTTTTTTCAAATTCTCATTTCATTCGTATTTTATAATTATATAATAACTTTTTATTAACATTTGATATTTATTACTTTTTAAATTAACTCGTGTATCACACAAGCATTTAATCTAGTTTCACATAAAGTTTTGTCATATATCTTTCATTTGGGTGCTTGTGTGCGATACTTAATACGTCTTTTTGTAGATCCATGACGAGTTTTGACATGAGACCCATGAGGAATCCCATGGGATGTATGATCTTTGCTGAGAAAATTGTGCTACTCACGTAGACTCTAGGAGAGCTAAATACCTTGTTAGAGATTAGAGGACTCTAAATTAGCCGCATAAGACAACACACCTTAAGTGTGTGTTTAGTTAAAATATGTAACGCCCAATTTTAATAAAAAAAAAAGAAAAAACTTGAAGGGGAAATTAGATGTTGGCGGAATCCTGAATAAAGTATCAAGGTTTGAATTACTACACAATATCAATTTTGGAACGTAAAATGGTTTTCGGGCCATAACTAGTCATTACAAAACAATACTTTATCAAGAAAAGATTTGCAATATCACTAAGCTATTTCACAGGTAGCTTCGTCTAATACCATCATACTGAAACACCTAAAAATTAACAAAATACGACAACGACAAGGTAAGTTACAAAACCGAGTGAGCAATTCAAAACTAGAGCTTGATAAACACAATCAATAGAATAATGAACGGCAAGCATCACAACATGATCTACTCAACAGGAGTTCACATAATCATACCTCAGGCCAACTAACCATCACTTAAGCAGTCTTACATCACACATGTTCACATAATCATATATGAAGATCGCCACTCAGACTATACCAACCACCACGAGTCTCCCACCACTTATGCTATACAAGACAATTTATATCTATCCATAAGTTTCATCAATAACACATGGGGCAATTAACACACCATAATAAGATACATTAACTAAGAAATAACCATCAACCACATACAATTCCACAAGAAGGCACATAGCCTTAGTTAACTGATTAATATCATCGACCATCATATATATCAACAATTATTAGGGAATTTAACAATAATTTTTTTTTTGATAAGTGTTATATATTTTAAATAATAAACTAGTTAACAAACTAGGGCGGATTACTTTTTAACTATTAGATTCTTCAAACTTACCTTTTGATGCATCTAGTTGAACATTTAATATAAATAATAGTAAAATCAAAACTACATAATAATATAAATAAGAAAGAAAAATGAAAAAAATAGAAATATAAATAAAAAGGAAATTCGTAAAAGCGAAGAAGAAAAAAAGAAAGAAAAAAGGTAGTGAGAAAATTTAAAAAAATAAAAAATAAAGACACAAAAGAATGACACAAACATAAAAAAGAAAGAAGAGGAAGGGAATGAAAATTGAGAAATGAACCCAAAAAAGAAACGGAGAAAGTGAATGAAAAATTTGACAAAAAAAAATTAATTAAAAAAAAGTGAAGTAATGATGTGAACTCATGACATGCTAAGTAAGAAGTTGGGATATGATGATAACCAACTCAATCAAGAGATTTGTTTTTTTTATTTACAAACCTTGCTTATATATAATAGAGGCGTAAGATTGAAAATCCTAATAATGAATAGTAATTTGGGCTGATGTTAAGTTCTTGACAATTGTATATATTATAAATATTAAAGTAATATAATGTTTTGGTATACTTAACCAAACAAAATCCTTTATTTCTATTCGAATGAAAAAGAACTAACTTCTATTGGAGGATTGTTTCCCAAAATTCAGAGGCTATCTTCTGCACTTAACACTTTGGATCGCAAATAGAAAATCAATAATATAAATCAACTGGAAATAAGCCTATTTAGCGCAGGGTTTCTTGATCCATTGAGTAGAGGATGTAAGAATTAAAACCCATTTTACAGGTTGGGCCGGGCTTAGGGCTTGAGAAGGATGGTCTTGTTCGAAAAATTAGGCACATTTCTTTCTTTTTATTCTACAAGTTGGGGGTGGTACCGTGGTAATGAGTAGAGGTGCACAAAAAATCCGAATATCCGATTTATACGAAAAAATATCCGAAACCGGATTTTCTAAAAACCGGTTTTTTTTATCCGGACCGGATTTTTCAAAACCGGATAGTATGACCGGTTTGTAGGATTTTGGGCCGACCGGTTTTTTTACCGGATAAAAAACCGGTTTTTTTGAAACCGGTTTTTATCCGGTTTTTTATCCGGTTTTTTACTACTAGCCGTTAGGTTCAAAAAGTAGCCGTTTTCTAGCCGTTTGGGGTGTTTCTTGACCGTTTTTTTCTTATTTTTTTACCATTTTGCCACCCAAAACACTTATATATAGTGTGGGTATGTTGTGGGATTAAATCACAACTTACATATTCCAAATTCTCTCAAAATTCTCTACTTTTATTCACCAAAGCTCACTTTCATTCACTTTCTTGAGATTGATATCATGGCCGGTAGTAGTAGCATGCCGAATACGGGAGCATCTTCCGTAGGA
Organism: Pulicaria dysenterica; assembly: GCA_947179395.2. NCBI lineage: Eukaryota > Viridiplantae > Streptophyta > Magnoliopsida > Asterales > Asteraceae > Pulicaria > Pulicaria dysenterica. Next base: position 78,217,194 of record OX359293.1, on the reverse strand, counting down.
GGAAACCCCGATGTGGTGAGGATTCTCAAGCATAATAGAAATAAAGAAATTTGGGAACATTTCGACTTGTGCGAGATGTCCAACGGTTCAAAAAGGGCTCGGTGCAAACTTTGTCACAAGTTTCTAGCACCCGAAGGCAACTCTACTTTGAGGGCTCATATTTCCAAGTCATGCAAGGCGCTAAGAGCAACATCCGATGCAACTCAAGCCAACATGACGAATCAAGGTGGTGTTTTCATTTACGACAACGACAAATTACGAGACGCTTTTACGAGGTTCGTGATTACAAAAGCTTTGCCGTTTGACCACTTTGATGATAAAGATTTCACCGAAACCATCCAAACACTAATGCAACCGCGTTACACCGCTGTAAGTCGTACTACCCTTAGGCGTGATGCAATAAAAATGTGGCGTGAGGCTAGAGAAAAAATGATTTTAGGATTCCAAGAACACCGTTATGGTGTGTCACTTACATGTGACGTTTGGAGTTCTCCACATAACACCGGACATTCTTTTCTAGCCGTCACGGCACATTGGCTAGACCAAGATAGTTGGCAAATGATGAAACGTACAATCGCGTTTGAGTTATTTGGTGAACCACACACCGGCGCAAATTTATTTGCGCTTTTAAAAAGGGTGATTTGTGTTTATAACATACAAAACAAAGTTTATTCTATGTCGTTTGATAATGCGTCAAATAACACAAACGCGGTTCCACGATTAAAAATACTACTTTCACCAATTTTAGACGGTGTGTTTTTTCACACTCGTTGTGTTGCACACATCATCAATCTTTCCGTTCAAGCCGGTTTGGAGGTTATTGACTCCAAAAGAAAAGATTTCAAAGAAATGATAAAATCGATTTTTTGCTCCAACAACAAACGGTTGAATAATTATAAACGTTTTTGCAAGTCGGTTAATTGTAAAGCTTTGGGTCCAAATTTGGATTGTCCAACTCGTTGGAACTCCACTTGGATGATGATGCACTCCGCCTTAAGGCAAAGAGATACGTTGCAAAATTTTCACAAAAACTTGTTTGATAAAGGTCTTGTAGCACAAGAGTATCCGAATGAGGGTTGGGAAATTATTTCAAAACTCCACGATTTACTTGAGGTTTTTAAAGACGCAACAACTTGTTTATCCGGCGTTTATTATCCCACTAGTCCGTTGGTGCTTAACCAATTGTTTTTGATGGCTAACAAAATTGGTGACTTTGAGTTTGAAGGTGAAGAATTGAAACTCGTTGGGGCAAAAATGAAAGAAAAACTTTTAAAATATTTTAAGGAAATTCCCCCGGTATTTACTTGTGCCGCCGCTTTAAACCCTTGTTTAAACGTTGGTGGAGTTGAAACATTAATCGAACAAATTGCATTTTCTTTTAACCTTACCGAAGATGATCCCGCTTTTATAACTAACCAAACCAATTATTTCAATAAATGTTTTCGAGATATGTTCGAGATCTATTTGGGTAAATACGGGACATCTAGTGTCATTCATGATCAAATGAGAGCGGAATCTAGTAGACGCCAAAGTAATGCGGGTTTGTCACTTTTTAACACAATTATGAACTCTCAATCCAAGAGAGCACGTGGTTCCACCCCAAGTAGTGAGTTGGGAAATTACATGTCAACCAATTTTATAGCAAAATATACATATGAGGATTTTCAAACTTTTGATATTTTGGCTTGGTGGAAGGAAAGGGAATCACAATTTCCGGTTCTAGCCGCCATGGCCCGTGATCTACTAACCGTCCAAGCTTCTACGGTAGCTTCGGAATCTGCTTTTTCTGTGAGTGGCAGGGTCGTATCCGCAAGAAGATCACGGTTGAGTCCCGAATCTGTGGAAGTGTGTATTTGTTTAAAAGATTACTTGGATGGTGCGGCTAGAAGACAACACGTGACCACACTAGAAGACCCAATTGACGTCGACTTGGAATCAAACATACACAATGAAGAAGTGGAACTTGGAATATCGTCTCCCGATGAAGATGGCGAAGAAGAAGATGCGTGAACGGGTTTCTATGTAGTAGGGGTGATGGCGATGCCGAAGCTCCTCCCTAGTTTCCCTCTTTTAATTCGAAGTTTGAATGTTTTTAAGTATTTTTATTAGAATGTTTAGACGTTTGTAATTTGAATATGTTTAATTAGAAAATTGTAATTTTAATATTGTACTTTTTAAGTATTTAAATTAATCAAAATTTGAGTTTTCTTTCACATGTATGTTTTTTTATAGTATATATTATAGGAAATGTATTTAAAAAAAAAAAAAAAAAAAACAGACATCGGTTTTTTTGGTCAAAAAAAAAACCGGTTTTTTTTTTAAACCGGTTATAGGAATATCCGATCCGGTTTTTATAGTATAACTTTTCGAGGGAATATCCGGTTAATACTAAACCGGTTTTAACCGAAACCGGTTTTTTTTTTTAAAAAAAAAATCCGATCCGGATAATACTATAACCGGTTATAGTATTATCCGGTCCATGTACACCTCTAGTAATGAGTAGAAATCGAGTTAAACATTATTTTTTAAACCAAACCAAAACAAAATAAAAATTTTATAAGATAATTTATCAAAGGGCTTGTAGTCCGGCGGTATTTGGTGTTATGAGATGGTGTTTCCCCTCGAAAGAGGTTGTAAGTTCAAGTCATAGTATAGTCTATGAAGTAGATTTAGAAGTAGGTTCAGTGAATATGTGTGTTTGATGTTAAAAAAACAACTAAGATAGTTATTTGGGAGCTCATTCATGTCATGCTACACAGAAGGTTTTTTAGACCGGTTTATACGGTCAAAAAGACCGGTTTTGCGTAGATCTTTATAGGGGGTGGTCTAGATAAGAAAATCATATAAAGATCGGTTATAAACCGGTCTTTAAAATCATATTTAGACCGGTTTTTGTCATGCTTAGATCTCGTTCATTGCATATTGAGACCTGTTTTCCTTCACTTTAAAGACCGGTTTTCAACATCTCTTTATGGTATTATATAGACCCATGGTATCATATAGACCAAGAGTACTAAAACCGGTCTTTTTATACAACAGTTTTTAAAAAAAATCATTATATATAGAAAACTACTGTATGTAATTGACTACCTTTTTTTTTTTGAAAAACAACACCTGCTACCTTTATTACCTTACCAAAACAAAACAAAGTACATATAACAAGAGCAATGGCACCTAAGCCAGGCCCAGGAAATGAAGAACAATAAAAAATAAAATTGTCTGGAAATAAATTGAAACCAAAAGATTAACAAAGAACAACTAAACTTCAATTTACAACATCTACTTCAAAAGTTGTTAAAATGTTCATAGCATATATCTATCACATAACTTCCATAATCTATAAACTTCATTACAACTTACATCCATAACTTAAGTCTCTTCACAACAAGTGTGTAAATGTATGCCCAAAATTCTAACTAGCCCTTGTTAATAGCAAACAAAATTTGACTCCATAAAATATATACCTGTAAAAAAAGTTATCTTTTATGTAACGAACCATAACAGACATTAACAAGAAGAAAGAAAATAAATAGACATATTTGAACATACTTTTATTTATATGGACTTCACCAAAGTTCCAAGCAGCTATTACTCATATCTAAAATAACAAAGTTCCGGTGAACAAGTCAGTATGTAAGAAAAAACGCATGCATATTCAAGGGTATACAAAAGAAGAAAAAATATATTTTTAAACATTTACGCAAGTAAATCAAATAATTTAGCATACCTGATCATCGATATCACATGTTGTGTGCTATATACTAACAACTTCATTTAATTCTTCTGGGGTAAAAGCTTTCGTACTCGTCCAAGGATTCTAATGTAAAAAATATTTTCAATCAATGAACTTTTTGTAATATAACATTAAAAATTTCAAAAAGTAACAATACTTACTTTTGCAGGGAAATCATGCATGTATTTCGTGACAAAATCATATAAAAACTTCATAGTGTAATATCCACATTCCCAACCAACATTTTGTTTATTGCACTGGTTTTTAAAAGAACAAATAAACATAAAACATAAACATAAACATAAACATATATCGATGAGATTTTATATAATACAAGTTTACCTTAAGGAGTTTCCATGATACGCCGCTACCAAGCACCCTAAAAAATAAATGTTAGTAAAAACTCTAAACTTAATGATATAACAATATAGATGATACTTACTCGATCAGACATTCCGTAAACTTGTATTGCTTCTCTGGTTTTGCACCGGCTTTGTTGAGAGAGTCGAAAATATATACCGCTCTTTGTTTTTTTTTAATGACATACAAAACCCAATGTTGACTGATAATTTATAAATATAATTAGTAATTGCATTGCTAATGCTATAAAAAACAAATAAAAAACTAATACCTTTGAAAATATGTTCCGATAAAAAACTCAACATTAGTGTTCTTTTCGTTATACAGGACATTCCTCAAATAATTCAACACTCTTTCTCTATGCTCCTTGATAAATAAATCACATATAGTATTAGGCATTAAGAAAAACATCTTCTCCTTAGCGACCGAGTTCAGATTTTGATAAAGCCCCCTGAAACCATGACAATATATATAATAAAAAGTTCATTAGTAGTATAGTAATAAAGTCAAGTACAGTAGTACACTATGACAATATATATTAAAACTTACCACTCGAACAAAGTTATGACTCTAACGTCTAACCAGTTATTTGTCCACAAGTCATACATGTCACGAGGGTTAACAATAATATTAACCTCTACATCCCTTATGCCAAAAATCCCGTCCATGGGAGTAACTATTATTGTATAAGGTGAAGTTGGATCACTCCGGAGCATCCATTTTCTATAACCTTGATTTATAGACCGTTCTCTTTTCACCATAGTTTGGCGTAACTCCAACAATTGATAATACATTTGATGTTTACTCTCGTTTTCATCTTCCTCAAGTTTTTTACTCTTCTCTTCTTCCTGTTTTTCTTTTTCTTTCTCATTTTTTCTTTCATCCTCTTTTTGTCTTTTTTTCTTCCTTATCCTAGAACAAAGAAATATATCGTAAAATGACCAAAAATTCAGCCATAACAAGAAAGTTTAAGCAATAAAAAAACAAAAAACATATTGTTAGCATTTATGGTACTCATAAATTCAAACATAGAATAAGGACGGGTCACCTTTTGATTAGGAGCCATCACCGTCTTCTTAATTGCGCGCATACGTGGCACCAACCATTGAATAAAACTACCCGTTGCTTGACCTAATGTCACTAACTCTTCACCAACAGGAACCGGTAGTTTTAAGTCAATGTATTTATCATGAACAAGGTCTATCGACACCTTCATGTAAAATGGTAGGATCGGAGATCCATGAAGTAGTATACCATTTTTTGTCGGATGGACCATTCCCCGAGCAATATCATGAACAAAATCATCACCATGAGGGTCAAACAAAACAACTTGTAACGGCTCTTATAAAACACGAACATGTAGAATATATTATTTTATAAGGAAATTGATTTATCATGTAATGAATGGATTGTATACCTTAATATCTTGTAGTCGTGGTAGCTTCGACTGTGGCTGAGTTTGCATTTGCGGTTGATTAATTTGAGGCATAGGGAGTGAATTGATTTGACCTTTAGTTAACTCTGCAAGTTTCTTCTGTAAAGCTGTAATCACGGCCTGCATATTCTTCATTTGGTTCTCATGTTGTTTTTCCCTTTGTAACTTATTAGCCTCTTGCTCTTTTCTCTCTTCTTGTAACGTCTCTTTTAATCGTTCATCGATTACTGATTTTTTTCACCATACTTTGGGATCCCCTTTCTCCAGCTTATATTATTGCCCACACCTCTAGGCCGGCCCGGATGCTCGTGTCCAAGTACATTGATCAACGGGTCCGCTCCAGAATCATCAAGCCCTTGTGAAATATTTTTATCGCACTGAATCTGTATATTAATTTAGAAATTAAAATTAACAAATCTTATAAATAAAAGAACTTTAACAAAAAAGTAATAAATAGAGAATAAGGATATATTTACTAATCGTTCTGCAACATCGCAAACATCAGGCAACAAAGTCCTTTTTCCGTGTTCATTTAGGCGAGTTCTAGCCAATATCCAATTTTTGGCACGTTCATCCTGGATATCATGATATTCGGTCCTTAGTTCTTCAGACTGTTTCCCCTTTTTCCATATCTCTTGGTAACCACGGTAACCTTTTCTGCCAACATGTGGACGATTGATTTGGGCGTTGGCGTTTAATCTTCCTTTTATACGTTTTTCTTTCAAATAAAAGTATTAAATATTAACGAGAAAGAACAATATCTTATAAAGATATAAATGCCAATTAATTCACCTGCTTTTCTGGTGTGTTTTCCCTCCTCAGAAATTCTTCCCAAGTTTGGTCACTTATAAAACTGTACCTTTGACACGGACTTCTTCCTAAGTCCATGTAGTCACTCTTTAAGTATGTTCTGAATTTCTTCCAAGCATTATTGCATGTTGAGAGAGTGTTATCTTTAGCAAAATCATCCTTTAATTTAAAGTGATTCTGTACCATAAACCATACAAAAGTTACAAAGGGACTTTAAGTTGCAAAGCTATCATATTTAAATAAATTAGTTATACCTTGATAACCAACCATAAAACATCTTTTTCATCTTTAGGTACTTTATGCCAACTATGATGATTAATACTAATCCTTAGCCTAGTATATGTTCCACATTGTGTACCAAATTCCTTTTGATAATGTCTTACGCATTGTCCAAGGTCATTGAATTCAACATCATATGTATCTTCAGGCTTAGGGTCCTTTGACTTGTTAGGCCCCCTTCTTTTCCGAGGTCTTTGACATGGTGTAACAGGCTAGTGGCAGATACATACCTCGTCGACCAGTAATATCAACAGGAGCAACCTCTGGTCTTATTCCCATTTGAATCATGTCCTTTCTAACATTGACCTCATCTTTTGATTTTCCAGGAATATTTAACAACAAGCCTATCAAGCTTTCACAAACATTTTTCTCAATATGCATGACATCGAGACAGTGCCGAACTTCCAAGTGCTTCCAATAAGGTAATTCCCAAAATATTGACTTTTTTTTCCAAATACCTTTGGGTGGAGCGATGTTAGTTTTTCCTAACACAACTTTTAGTTCAGCAATCCGTGAGAGAGTGACTTCTCCATTCAATGGTTGTCGTAACACTCCAAGTTCTATGTTACCATCAAACAACTTCTTTTTTTTACGATAGGGGTGTGTTTTTGGAAGCGATCTTCGATGTCCCATGTATATCATTTTTTTGCAATTTTCTAACCAAATCGAGTGTGTTTCATCTTCACAAATAGGACATGCCTTTTTACCTTTAGTAATATATCCAGACAAATTTCCATATGCTGGAAAATCACTAATGGTGCAAAAAATCATGGTTCGTAGTTGGAAATATTCTTTCTTATAGGCATCATACACTTCCTCGCCTGTGTTCCATAGTTGTTTCAGGTCATCAATCAGTGGACTCAAATACACATCAATATCATTTCCCGGTTGTTTCGGACCTTGAATTAACAATGACACCATGATATATTTTCTTTTCATGCATAACCAAGGGGGAAGATTGTAGATGCATAATAGGACTGGCCAAGTGCTGTGACGGCTATTCATGTTCCCAAAAGGATTAATTCCATCCAAACTAAGTCCGAACCGTATATTTCTAATTTCCTCACCAAAATCTTCAAATTTGTAATTAATATTTCTCCACTGAAGAGAATCTGCCACATGTCTCACTTTCCCATCTTTCCTTCGTTCTTCGGCATGCCAACGTAATAATTTTGCATCCTTTGCATTTGTAAATAATCGTTTAAGTCTTGGTATAGAATTTATGACATCATCAAATAACACACGTGCAGGTATAGAATTTATGAGAAACATACCCGTGATGACATCATCAGTAGCAGCAGCATCATCTACTGACATCCGGAATGCTCTACCCTCAGCTGACGGAGGGTTCTTCCTTTTCTGTCCTGAAGCGGACGAAGATCCCACAACCGATCCCGATACCGACCCAGTCCCCGATTTCTTACCCACACGGCACTCACCTGCTCTGTGCCCCTCCTTTTGACAATTCCAACAAACACTCCTCGGAAATCTACAATTCTTCAATTCATGCCCAAACTGACCACAACGAATACATCTAGCTGTCTGTAGGGTACAAAGTCCATGATGAAAAGACTTACATTTATTACACCACGGGGCTCTCTGAGTAGACCCACCAGATGTAAGCCTACGATTCTGACTGCTCTGACTCTGACCCTGTCCTTGACGTTGACTTCCCTGACCTCCTTGAGTTCCCTGCCGATGTTGGGTATTAAAATAATCAAACCGGGATTTCTGTTGAGAAATTCTATCTTTATTCAACCTCTCCTTGGCTTGAGCATCACCCTCGGCTGACTTAGCTAGGGTAAAAGCTTGAGATAAAGTGCTAGCCCACCTAGTAGCACTCCTGTAATCTGGATGCAAAGCTCTCACAAAATGCTGAACTCTTGAAGCTTCATCCGGAACCCACTGCTGTGCAAATCGTAACTTCTCATTGAATTGCCTAATCAATTCATCCACAGACATATTATCGGTCATCTGTAAATCCATGAACTCCTTCTTGATTCGTTCCATCTCAAAAGATCCACAGTATTGCTCACAAACCTTTCCCTCAAATTGCTCCCAAGTAATACTACTCATCTGTTGCTTTGTAAAATGACCTGTAATCGAATCCCACCATACCATGGCATCTCCTTTGAGTCTTTGAGTAGCATATAATACTCGCACTTTCTCCTCGCATTCCGCAGTATCCAAGGCTTTGGTCATCTCCCTCAACCAATTCAAAGTTATATTGGGATTCGTACTACCGCTATACTCTGAAGGTCTACAATCCATGAATTGTTTAAATTTATTATGTTGACCAAATCCTGGGTAGGGGTAAGCTCCTGGTGCAGTAAATTGATAGATAATCGGCTGTTGCGTACCCTGTGAAGCAACAGTAGAATATGGAACAGAAAATGGTACTGAAAGTGGTGGTGTTGTTGACACTGTAGCAACAGCTGCTGTTGGAATCGGTGTTTGAGTATTCTGTATCAACCTCTGCTGCTCAAAGTTGTGAACTGCTTCTCGAAGCTCCTGAAGTTCACTTTCAAGTTGAAATATATAATCATTCTGAGTTGTATCTATTTCTCTACCCGAAGTGTTGACTATTACTGGATTCTCTAAAACTGGAATTGTAGAAGTTCCAGCCTGAGCAAGGGTCACCGAAATCTCGATTGGGATCTCTTGACTTGCCATATCTATTACAATCACATCACCTCCAAACTTATTAGACAACCGTTAGTACACACACACAACAAATCCAAACACTCTAATTCCCCCACAGGAAAGGTTTGACCAACCTCGAGCCAAGATTTGGGAATTGAACACTCTAAACGTGCTTGCATGCCAAACCAGGGCTCTGATACCAAATTGTAACACCGCAAAAATACAAGCCATATTTTTTTTTAAATCACAGCGGAAGTAATACGTTATAAAACTAAAAAAAAAATAACATTAAAAGTTAAAACCAACACTGTACAAACATACAGTACTTCCTTTAGTGTTACAAAACATTTCATAAAGTATGGCTCATCATTCTAAAACCCAAAATATCAGAGCTATGGTCAAACTTTCCCTGTACACAAAAGCTGCAACCTACTGTGCCCTCAAAACCTGAAACAGAGAGTTAGGGTGGGGAATTAGCACAAAGCTAAGTGAATGAAAATCAAGCCACAAGCAATTAAAGCATAACCACAACGATCACAAGAACAGTTTATCTCAAATATCAAAGGACCGGCGGCTCTGCCGAGCCTACGATCAATGCTGGCCATAGCAATGATCTACCGATAGCCATCTGCTAACTGGCACAGTTAAACCCCCTCTGATACAACAAATGCAACAGAGGATCTAAAACTGCCTAACCAGAAGCAACTGACACAGCCCAAAACCACGCTTAGCTGACCTCTGCCACAAACATCATGAGCACAATTGCATGCCTTGATACTCATATCTTGGACACAATTTCAATAATCATCACATAACCAATCAAACAATCATATCAGACTAAACAGTCTATCACATGATTAATCGTATAAAATCCAAGTAACCATAACAGTTACAACTAAAACCACTGGTGCATTAAAGTCCACTCACCTGTGTTCTCCAACACCACACTCAGTATTTTAATGTCACTGAGCCTTCTCGTTTCCTGAAACACATCATAACTTAGTCAGTAATTGGGATTACATTCCAATCTACAAAAACGACAACTCTCATTGGCTACAAGCAATAAAATTACAGAATTAACGTCTGTATCACTACGCACGTAATGGAGTCACTACGCACGTAGTGGACTCCACTTCGCACGTATTGAACTTTCAAACTTACGAAGTGGCTAACCCACTTCGCACGCAATGCCACTGGTACGCACGTAGTGGACTCCACTCCGTGCGACCAAAACTCATTGACTTCTTCTTCTTCCACATGCACTTCGCACGTACTGGAGTCACTACGCACGTAGTGGACTCCACTTCGCACGGCCAAAATACAACATTCAAGAACTTCCTAATCAAAACTCGACATAAACAACAAACACACCTCTTGCTCGAAAACCAACCGTTAACTCTCGCTTTAGAACTCGAAAACAGATTTACGGACTCAAGTTGTGAATGTGTGAAAAAAATTATTTTCTCTCTTCTCTTATGCAGCCAACAATGAGAACAAACAATCCAAAAGCTATATATATATAGGTCAAGACTGAACATATTACACTACACAGTGCAAACACTGATATCTGAGATACAGAAACCTAAATAAAGCGGTCCTACACAAGTCAAAAACATGCAACGAGGTAATATTCGGGACCCTCGTATAAAAACGAATCATATAGTACCAATAACGTATAAAAATATTAAACTAATATTTTTACCTCTTACCTCGCGTCCAATTTAAATACCAAGTAAGCATCAAATAAATATATAAATAAATAGCACATAATTATAAACAATCAAATATACTAATATAAACAATTAAATAACTTACCACCGCCACGAAACAACTAGGCCCTAAACGCGGGTGTTACAAATTTCTTCGCTTGGTATGTTGAAATAGGCAACTCATTATCATCTGGAAGCATTTCATGCAATAACTCTAACAAACTTGTGAAACTTTTATCACTCCACCCATTATCTGCCTTTAAGTTAAACAACCTCAACACCGCAGAAAGTCTAGTAAAATTGGTACAACCATTATATAATGGTTTTTCTGAGTCAACAAACAGCTGTTGAAATTTATCATGATATTTGTCATCAATATTATCCTCCAAATCATGCAACATTTCGTCTAAATTATCATTATCATCGTTGTGTATATCATCATTGTATATATCATCGTTGTTGTCGTCATTATATTCGGGTATAGAAGTGCTACTGTCATCTAGTGGTTCGCCATGCCAACACCAACGGGTATATTCTTTCACAAACCCGTTTACTATTAAATGATATTTAATTTCATTAATATCAACGAAGCACTCGACAATTTTGCACCTTTTACAAGGGCAATTAATTATAGATCTTCCCCTCTTTAGTCGATCATCTTCGGCAACTTTTATAAAATCGGATAATCTTGCCATAAACTCACTAGTACAACGCGGTATCTCATACATCCATTTACTACGATCCATCTGCAATTTAATAAAATAATCAAATCTAATATGTAAAAATCGATCATATTTATTGGGTTCAATTTTATTTGGATAAATCAAGTTTAACATTAACTGTAATTAAAAAAACATATAAATTACGTATGTGGTTTAGGATTCTATATATTTATGTATAAATTAATGTAGAAAATAAATTATAAATACATAGTAATTATAAATAACTGATTTATCAATTAAACTGTTTATAAACTAATTCATAGTGATTACCAAAAAAATCTGATGCACAAATCAGATTTCCTCGTGATCGGATTCTTGAACAAATGTCCCAACGGTGGTCTGCACATCAATTGTTTTTGCACATAGTAATTACTTTTAAATGCAAATCTCCACAACTTTAAAAAGCAAATTCCTTTTACGTCAAATTTTAATACCGAACCCATAATTCTTCTTATATCAAATCTCCACAAATTTTAAAAAGCAATATCCACGAGTTCTAAAATTTCTTGATGGTGGGCGACAATTAGGGAAGATAGATATTAATTAACAAAAAACCCAAATTACCCCTTAACTAATTTTGCCATATGTCATTTTTAATTTATTTCAATCATTTATCATTGGATCTTATCAAAAGTCAATAAAAAATTAGTCAAAATTGATGCATGTAAACTGTCAATTAATTAAGGTTTAAGGACAAACTGGAATAAAAAAAATCTAACAACTCCTAAAATTACTATTTATCTCTTGAAATTACGTTTATTAACACCCCAGTCAATAGTATAGTTAAAAAACCTCAATATGAAATCTAATGCACACTTTGAAATCTTTACATAAACACATACTTAATATGAAATATGATTCACATGAATTTATACATAACACCTGGCAAAATTGATGCACTCAAGAAGATTTACAAATATATATGATAAATCAAATCTTATAAAGATATAGTTCCAACAAAAAAGACGGTAACAAGAAAGACGGTAAAAAATTTAATATAAACAATTAATATATATTGATTTTAAGAAAACTTAGTATAATTCAAACTATATAAATATTTAATTTCAAAACTATAAATTATCGTTAAACAAATCGCTCGATAGATAGCAGGAAACAAATTAATTTGATTTTAAGTAGTAGCTTATTAACTGTTTCATATCCCATCTAAAAGAATGAAATTTATAATTTAGAACTTTGATAGCAAAAATTAAATATATTTTTTCTAGTAATTCAAATTTTATATATTAAAAATCAATGCATTAGCATGTATTTGTGTATCATTTGAAGTAAGAGAATTAATAATAAAACCAATTAGACCATGTTGACATATAATTGGTTTTAATTTCTTAAATTGCTACATGAATTGCATGCTATCATAGGAACTAGCATCTACCACTAGTATTAATAATATTTATTATTAGAGTAAATTACACATTTGGTCCCTGAACTATGTTACTTATTGCACTCTGAGTCCCTAAACTACATTTATTACACTGTAAGTCCCTGAACTACGTACTTTGTCACACTGATAGTCCCTGTAGTTCAGGGACTCACAGTGTAATAAATGTAGTTTAGGGACTCAGAATGAAATAAGTAACATAGTTCAGGGACCAAATGTGTAATTTACTCTTATTATTATTTCATCGATCATTCTTATATGTGAGATCCGAATTATACATAATCAATGTAAATGAAATCAATTAATTACCTCAAGCAGTGATCGGAACATCAAACAAGCTCGATTCGTCTTTTCCGTCGGTTGCCGATCTCGTATGTGCTTCTCGTTCGTTGTTATTCTTAAAGCTTTTGTGCTGATAACATATTGTGAATTATAGAGAACAAGAAAAAAAGAATGGATAGAAAAAAATAATTATGCATTAATATGATCATCTATATATAGGACTACAATACATAAGAGATAATTATAAAAAATACAAATATCTTATTTGGGATAACATATCTCTAATATCATCTAATGCTAGGAGATAATAACAACTATAATTATCTAAAGTGATAATTATGTACGTAGCATAATATTAGGAGATAATTATTATCCATAATTATAATTATTCAAAGGGATAAGGTTTTTATTTTCTATTTTTTATTGTACGTAGAAATTAGGAGTCCAAGGTTTTGCTTCAGGTTACCATTTTTTTGTTTCCCAAAGGGATAAGGTTTTTATTAATATTAGGAGATAATTCTTATCCATATGTACGTAGCACTAATTATATAGCATTTAAATAGACCGGTTTATAACCGGTCTTCATATTGTGGGTATTTAAAAAGATCGATTATGATATAAAGACCGGTTTCTAAGCGGTCTAAATAGTATTAATATTGGCGGAAGAAATAGGGATACTTAAAAAGACCGGTTTTGAGATCTTTTAGACCGGTAGAGAAGCAGGAGTTGACGAGTTGTAGTTTTTGATGATTTTATAGACCGGTTATAGTGAAACCGGTCTTAAAAATATGTTTTAAAGACCGGTTTTGTAAAACCGGTCTTTAAGCCTGGATCTATATACACATCCGTGTAGTAGTGTCATTTAACCATTATAATATGCAATTGATGAATGTTCAACTAAAAAATTGGGTGGATCAAAACAATATGGGTGAAGAGTACGTTCCTAGCAAAATAAATTTTTTGTTTCGAGATTAATAGATGAAAACCATCCTACTCTTGTTAAACTTTCCTATCAAGGTGTATCAAAGGTGTTAAGACTTATGTTATTTTTGAAAAAAAAACGAGCCTAGATCCAAGATTCATTTATTAAAACTGGCATTCTGAAAACAAACAATTATAATAAATTGTGTTCAATAAATTTAATGTAAAAACATAGTTCTAAAATTTTAATATGTAATTAAAGGTGATTCAGTATACAATCACATATGATTTTAAAAGCATCATATGTGGATTAGAAAAATGTTCATTTATCCAAAATTTTAAAATCCAATCTAAACATTAATGTCATGTTTCAAAGGCTAAAATTAATCCCATATATTAAAGATAAGATGGAGACTAGTTAAATTAATTCAAATGATATATAGATTTACTCAAATCTTGATTTAAATTTTAAATCAAAAGTTAGTTGAGTAAAGATAGAATTAATTTGCAATTAAAATATGGATGATGCTTATCCTTTGGCAGATTCAGAGTTATATAAAAATTAGGAAGCTTCAATTTTCTCCTATAAATATGTCTCTTGTAATTGTAACATGTATGCACTTCATAATAAAAAACAATCTCTAGTTCGACTGTGGACGTAGCTTTATACATCGATCAAGTGAACCTCATAAATTCTCGTGTTCTTAATTTATCTTTCGTTTGCTATTTGCTTGATTGTGTGGTGATATTGTTTGGATCAATTCCGCGTTTTCTTATACCTTATAACTATGAATTAAATATAGATTATATTTATCATACATACTTCAATAAACTAAATTAAACTGTATGTCTAACTTTTATAAGGAAAGTATTTATATTTTTGAATCTAACTTTAAAAAAAAAACATATAAGTTTGAGAGAACTCAAATAGTCAAATTGATAGTATTTTAATCGTAAATCATTAACTACCCAAAAATTAATCTCAATAACCACCTTAATATAATTTTATATTGATAATTAAATAATAATAATTTTTTAATTACCGTAAACTATACTTTCATTATCCAAATTGCAGTGATACATATTCATCGGAAATGACACGAGGTTAATGTAGTAGTTGAGTTTTCAAAGGTTCGTTTTCTTAAGGAATAAAAAGTAACATTAACTTTAGCTAATAAAATTAAAGACACAAACATAATATACTACAGATTGGTACACCAAAACTATAATACAGTACTCGATCAAGTTGATTAGCTAGGCTCACGGAGGAGAATCGATTATCTGGGGAGGCAGATCTATCGAGACCACCGGTGTTTGTGGCGTTGACATGAACGGTTGCCCTTGTGTTATCGGATTTTCATCCACCGGTGGTGGCATTATGATTCCAGGCGACCCCCCTATCCCCGGGAACGGTAGAGTTGATTCCATGGGTGGTGTAAATGTAAAGGGCAGCTGTGGTGGAAATTGCTGTCCTGGGTCAAAAACTTCAGGTGGTCCCGGGTCAACTACGGGTGGAAATTGTTGTACCGGGTCGACTACGGGTGGGAATTGTTGACCAGGGTCGACTTGCGGCGGAAGTTGAACTTCCGGCGGAAACTGTTGTCCAGGGTCTGTTTGTCCGGGATCGATCTGCGGTGGAGAAAATATAGGTACAAGTGGCGGAATTGTATCTTGGGCCGGAGGTGAGAATGAAATAGGAACAAGGGGTGCCGGGGGCGAGAAGGAGATTAATGGTGGGGCAGGGGCTTGAAAAGAATCATCAGGTGGTAGGTCAGGTACTTGCGGAGGAAGTATGTAGTCTGGTGGTGGAGATAAAAATACAACCGGTGGCGGTGTTAGCTCTGGTGGTGGAGGTGACGCAACAAGTGGTGGCGGAGGCGAAGGTGATGGTGGAGGTGGAGACGGAACCAACGGAGGTGGCGGTGGCGGTGGAGCTAGTGCAGCTGGTGGCGGCGGCGGAGGTAATGGTGGGGGACTTCGCGGCGGTCGTCGAGGTGACGGCCGGGATAAAAAAGGGTTATTGCGAGCATTACGAGAGAAAGGCCATTGACCGCATCTTCCGAATAGATAATCGTATAATGGATCACAATTTGATGATCGACCACCATTTCTTGATCGGC
The DNA here is from genome assembly GCA_947179395.2 of Pulicaria dysenterica. NCBI lineage: Eukaryota > Viridiplantae > Streptophyta > Magnoliopsida > Asterales > Asteraceae > Pulicaria > Pulicaria dysenterica. The sequence continues at coordinate 78,200,781 of OX359293.1, read as the reverse complement.
CGCCATTTCTTGATCTACCACCACCAGCCGCCCTTGGACTACCACCACGGTTCCTGGGTGAAGTTGGGGTTATGGTTCTCTGCTTATCGACATCAAATAGACGTTGGTGAAGGGTCGGATGAGTAGGGGTTGGTTCGCAGATGATGGAAGTAATGAAGAGCAACGCAAGGCATATCGACAGTAGTAGGCTGTGCATAACCATTCTCGCTCACAATTCACAAGGTAGGACGTTTCATTTTTGCCATTTTGGCTACTCGACTGTCTTTATATATATATATATATATATATGAGTTTTTGTTTAGGTATAACAATAGTCATAATTTTGTGAAAATACCGTATGAATTTTATAAATCTTAAATCATTAAATAATTTATTTCAATGTAACTGTCTTCTCAGCTATCTTCTATACAGACTTCAAAACCGAGTTCATCATTGTTTCATTGGTTGCATCGTTGTTTCATTATACAGACTTCAAATAGTAAATAGTAAGAATTGATACACGTACTCTCATATTATAAATTTCAATTTTCAAGTAATTGAGATGAAAGTCATATTGAAATATAAAAGTAATTAAAGAATGGCGTTGGAAAACAAATGAACAGACGGTATTGGAAGTAAAAGGCGGTAAAACATGGGCATAAATGCATGGTGTCATCGGATGTGTATACACTTGTCCAACTGTTTACGACAACCAAATATTTTTTTCCATGTATCTCTAATTTATAACCACTAGATTAATACATGTATTGAAATTAAAGTTAGCGTTTAGTGAGCAAGATTCATATATATAATATCGTAATTATGAAGAAAATATATCATGAAAATATATAATCTCCAATCTTAGGTTTATTTTACACTTATTGACGAGATTCATATATATTTCAATTATTTAAAAAATGTATTGTATTTTAAAATTAATTTATTAAAAACATAAAAATGATACTGGAAAATGATACGAAAATAGTTTTTTTAATGTCCCGTAAATGATAAGAATGTTTTAAAATTAATTTATTAAAAACATAAAAACAATACTTGAAAATGATAAGAATGTTTTCACATGAAAAAATATGTAGTGCTATCCATTAGTAAATTTGGTGACATTATTATTTGTATTAATATAACTGTAATTATACGAAAATACAATAAATGTTAATTTAACTATCATTCTGTTATTAACTTTTTCTAAAAACATATAATCAACTCTTATAATTCTTCTATCGTGTGTAATTGATTATATAGAACGACAATTAACACAAAATCTAGCTAGACAATGATTAAAGAATGACTTGTTATAGAAAGTTGTTTATATAAAATCAGTAAGTTAATAAAAGTATATTTTTTTCTGAAAAAGAAGTTGGTTATATAAAAACTACATAATATTAGTAAAACAAAGAGTATTGTATTTAATGCAATTATTAGTTATAAATGATTCTTAAAGCTAATTAACAGATAAAAATATGACATACATTTAACTTATAATCTATATCTATATATAATAGACATGCAAATTTTCCAAAAAATAATCATTAAATCAATCTTAATTAACCAATAGGAACCCTCAATTGCAAAATTAATCTATTATCAAAAACAATTTTGGCAAGATTCGGAATTTTAAATCAATTGCAAAATTGATCGATTCAATTTTAAAGAGGGGGTTTGATGAAAATTGTGAGAGGAAATTTATAAAACATGTGAGAGATTTTTAAGAAAATATGAGAGAGTTATATAAAAATTGTAAATTAATGTAATTAATTATGAGCTATTTATAAATTATGTTTAATAGCTTGTGATATAATTTGTTTAGATAAAAAAATAATTATATATTTACGACCGTCTCATTTTTATCTACGTTTTGGTGTAAATTTTATTGTAAAATGACACTTTTTTAAAATTAGTATATTCTTAATTTTTTGTTATTCATTAATAGTAGTGGGTATTCATAAATGAAAATGATTTCATCAGATACAAAACTTTTGGTTAAGTTTTAAATAAGACAATTTCCTCTAATATTGTGTTTTGCTATGACAATTAACAAAAGTCAAGTACAGTCACTTTCAGAAGTCGGTTTATTCCTCAGAAACCTGTGTGTACACATGGTCAATTATATGTTGCCGTTGCACGTGTTAGAAGTAAAAAAATATTAAAAGTTTTCGATGATATTTCATTTATTGCATTATTTTTATTTGAAAATTTTAATATCTCAAATACACTTCCGAAATACCCGTGTGTACGGGTCAATAAACTAGTTTATAATATAATAGTAGCTCAAGCTTATTCTATATTCTATAATAAAGATAAATAGATATAAGAAAAAAAGGATATATAATTTCAAGCACATACATATGTATAGCTGGTTACTGTAAGAAATGGCGAATTTAAAGGGCTTAGTTGCATGGATTGGACTGAATTCAATGGGGGTTGGTTTTCCCTAGTTTTACGTGCCCATTTTAATGCTTTTATCTCTTTCTATTTACACCTTTAATCCCCTCGTTCGTATGTCAATTTTCAGTTTTCTCATATCTCCATCTGCTATTATCATCTTCCTTGTTTATAGAGCTAGATTTATCTTTTAACAGATAAACACACAATTATTTTATTCATACTTTTTAAACTATATTCTTATTTACTATAGGACAAAATTTGTAACTATAAGTAATATTTGTTCAATATACCTAGTATTGTATGTTGTTGGGGAGTTTCAAATGAACAAAATAAACATTAAGATTACATATACTTAATTATTCCAGTTAAAAAAATTGTCCATGTAGTTGTTAATATTTTTACTTCTAGTCCTTTAACTTTAAAAATTACGAAAATAATTATTGTGGTCATTTTATTTCATTTTTGATTCTTTACACTAACTGTTGTTAACTTTGGCAGTTACTCGAAGGGTATTTTTGTCTTTTTTCATTTTATCCTTGTAGCCAAACAACATCTAACTTACTATAGCTTTGTTTTACTAAAAATTTTAATGATTTTTTGATTTTTTGAATTTGTTTTTTTTTTCTAGAATTTATTTTCTTTTATGGTTTTCTTAATTTTCTATTAATTTAACATGTCCATTCTCTCCTCACATAGTTTTGTTTTTGTAACTTTTTTAACTTTTTTGGTTTATTTTTATATGTTTTAAATTTTTAATTTTATTTATAGTTTTTTTCATTTATTTAGCATCTATAAGGTTTTATTAGCTATATTAAGGTGGATATTTATAGTTTTTTTTTATTCAAGTTTTTATGGATATAATCATATAAGTGAGTAAGTGACAATTGAATTGAGGTTTGGGCTGGATCACTTCTACCGTCACAGACTACTCACAGCTAGAGGTGAACAAATACCGGTTTTTACTATATCCGGTTATAGTAAAAACCGGATCGGATTTTTCGGACAAAAAAAAAACCGGTTACGAAAAAAACCGGTTTAGTATTAACCGGTTTTGATGTCGAATTCCGATACTATTTTATCCGGTTTCGGTTTATACTATAACCGGTTTTTATAAAAACCGGTTTTTATTCGGGGCAAAAAATCCGGTCCGCGTATTTTTTATGTAGCCCACTGTTTTTTTTTTTTTTTTTTTTTTTTTTTTGTTTTTTTGTTTTAAATACATTTCCTATAATATATACTATAAAAAAACATACATGTGAAAGAAAACTCAAATTTTGATTAATTTAAATACTTAAAAAGTACAATGTTAAAATTACAAACTTCCTAATTAAAAATATTCAAACTACAAACATCTAACTTAAAACCATTCAAACTTCGAATTAAAAGTGGGAAGCCAGGGAGGAGCTTCGGCATCGCCATCACCCCTACATAGCAACCCGTTCACGCTTCTTCTTCTTCTTCTTCTTCTTCATCGGGAGACGATATTCCAAGTTCCACTTCTTCATTGTGTATGTTTGATTCCAAGTCGACGTCAATTGGGTCTTCTAGTGTGGTCACGTGTTGTCTTCTAGCCGCACCATCCAAGTAATCTTTTAAACAAATACACACTTCCACAGATTCGGGACTCAACCGTGATCTTCTTGCGGATACGACCCTGCCACTCACAGAAAAAGCAGATTCCGAAGCTACCGTAGAAGCTTGGACGGTTAGTAGATCACGGGCCATGGCGGCTAGAACCGGAAATTGTGATTCCCTTTCCTTCCACCAAGCCAAAATATCAAAAGTTTGAAAATCCTCATATGTATATTTTGCTATAAAATTGGTTGACATGTAATTCCCTAACTCACTACTTGGGGTGGAACCACGTGCTCTCTTGGATTGAGAGTTCATAATTGTGTTAAAAAGTGACAAACCCGCATTACTTTGGCGTCTACTAGATTCCGCTCTCATTTGATCATGAATGGCACTAGATGTCCCGTATTTACCCAAATAGATCTCAAACATATCTCGAAAACATTTATTGAAATAATTGGTTTGGTTAGTTATAAAAGCGGGATCATCTTCGGTAAGGTTAAAAGAAAATGCAATTTGTTCGATTAATGTTTCAACTCCACCAACGTTTAAACAAGGGTTTAAAGCGGCGGCACAAGTAAATACCGGGGGAATTTCCTTAAAATATTTTAAAAGTTTTTCTTTCATTTTTGCCCCAACGAGTTTCAATTCTTCACCTTCAAACTCAAAGTCACCAATTTTGCTAGCCATCAAAAACAATTGGTTAAGCACCAACGGACTAGTGGGATAATAAACGCCGGATAAACAAGTTGTTGCGTCTTTAAAAACCTCAAGTAAATCGTGTAGTTTTGAAATCATTTCCCAACCGTCATTCGGATACTCTTGTGCTACAAGACCTTTATCAAACAAGTTTTTGTGAAAAGTTTGCAACGTATCTCTTTGCCTTAAGGCGGAGTGCATCATCATCCAAGTGGAGTTCCAACGAGTTGGACAATCCAAATTTGGACCCAAAGCTTTACAATTAACCGACTTGCAAAAACGTTTATAATTATTCAACCGTTTGTTGTTGGAGCAAAAAATCGATTTTATCATTTCTTTGAATTCTTTTCTTTTGGAGTCAATAACCTCCAAACCGGCTTGAACGGAAAGATTGATGATGTGTGCAGCACAACGAGTGTGAAAAAACACACCGTCTAAAATTGGTGAAAGTAGTATCTTTAATCGTGGAACCGCGTTTGTGTTATTTGACGCATTATCAAAAGACATAGAATAAACTTTGTTTTGTATGTTATAAACACAAATCACCCTTTTTAAAAGCGCAAATAAATTTGCGCCGGTGTGTGGTTCACCAAATAACTCAAACGCGATTGTACGTTTCATCATTTGCCAACTATCTTGGTCTAGCCAATGGGCCGTGACGGCTAGAAAAGAATGTCCGGTGTTATGTGGAGAACTCCAAACGTCACATGTAAGTGACACACCATAACGGTGTTCTTGGAATCCTAAAATCATTTTTTCTCTAGCCGCACGCCACATTTTTATTGCATCACGCCTAAGGGTAGTACGACTTACAGCGGTGTAACGCGGTTGCATTAGTGTTTGGATGGTTTCGGTGAAATCTTTATCATCAAAGTGGTCAAACGGCAAAGCTTTTGTAATCACGAACCTCGTAAAAGCGTCTCGTAATTTGTCGTTGTCGTAAATGAAAACACCACCTTGATTCGTCATGTTGGCTTGAGTTGCATCGGATGTTGCTCTTAGCGCCTTGCATGACTTGGAAATATGAGCCCTCAAAGTAGAGTTGCCTTCGGGTGCTAGAAACTTGTGACAAAGTTTGCACCGAGCCCTTTTTGAACCGTTGGACATCTCGCACAAGTCGAAATGTTCCCAAATTTCTTTATTTCTATTATGCTCGAGAATCCTCACCACATCGGGGTTTCCTCCGACGGAAGATTCTCCCGTATTCGGCATGCTACTACTACCGGCCATGATATCAATCTCAAGAAAGTGAGCTTTGGTGAATAAAAGTAGAGAATTTGGAGAGAATTTGGAAGATGTAAGTTGTGATTTAATCCCACAACATACCCACACTATATATAAGTGTTTTGGGTGGCAAAATGGTAAAAAAATAAGAAAAAAACGGTCAAGAAACACCCCAAACGGCTAGAAAACGGCTACTTTTCGAACCTAACGGCTAGTAGTAAAAAACCGGATAAAAAACCGGATAAAAACCGGTTTCAAAAAAACCGGTTTTTTATCCGGTAAAAAATCCGGTCGGCCCAAAATCTTTATAACCGGTTATACTATCCGGTTTTGGAAAATCCGATCCGGATAAAAAAAAACCGGTTTCTACAAAATCCGGTTTCGGATATTTTTTCGTATAAATCGGATATTCGGTTTTTTTGTGCACCTCTACTGTCACAGCTGAAGTTATATAGGCTAAGAAAATTCCAACCCGTTGATTATTAGTTTATTACAATGAAGAAAGGGCCACTATGTGAATTGTTTTTAGCCCATTATTTATTTATACGAGACTAGACTGGGCATTATAACCCAATCATGCGTTTTAAAAAAATAAATAAATACAAAACAACGCATACAAGTTTCCAATTCCCAATCATGCCATGTCGGCACGTGGACAAGTGCGATCTTCTAGTTTTTTTTTCATGTATTGTTTTATGAAATATTGACCAAAAATTCTTTCAATCATATCTTCTTTCTTAACATTTTGACCTTCACATAAGTCATCCGAAAGCCTCGACGCTACTATCAACGATTACGTCGACTCAAGTTTCCAATTCCGTCGGTTATGAAGGATATCAAATTTATTTTATTATTGTTCTTATTTTTTTTTCTGAAAGGCATAGTCATAACAAGTTAATTGGTCTTTATTTTGATGGGTGTAAATGTGTAATAATTCTACCAACCAAAGTGCATGATCTCTACTGACACTAGCAATATTAACCTCTGCCAATAATGTAAAACAGATATCCAATTCATTGTCATACCAACAACAGTTTCTATTAAAGCATGGAGAGTGTCTGTTTCCATGTTCAATGTTAAATTAGTGCTATGTGACGTATTCTTTGTTCATGTTTTAACTTAAGAAATATTCGTAATTCATATACTACACATATTTTAAAGGTTTTTAAATAAAAAAATAACTTTGCTCTCCTTTCTCTTTTCTTCTTTTTTTCTCTCTTTCTCTCACTCTTCTCTCTCACCGTTGATAATGAAATACAAATAAACATTCAAAATTTTCGGTACCGCATCCATTGAAATGGCTTTGGCCTACAGTACCGGAAGCCACATATGGCTACCGAGGAGCACTTCGCGTGACCTTCGGAATGATTATACACAAGTTTGAAGATAAAATGTGGATGACTAAAACTAATAAAAAAGGTCATGTGTCTCGGGGCAAGATGAAAATCATTGATGAGACCATGTGCATCGGGGCCGTGATGGGGCTCATGAGAGGCGCTCACGAGGGTGAACACCATCGCCGCCCGTCGTGAAGCAGCCCTCACGCTCACATACGTGAGCCCGGTCGCGCGAGTGAGAGAGGAGAAGGGGGAGAGTGATGACCGTTGGGGGGTAGCCGTTGGGTATTTCAATTTTTTTTAACCATTTATCTCCTATAAATACACATATATTCAATCTTTTTTTTCACACAAAATTTCATTCATCTCATTTATTCTCTACATTCATCTTTTCTCTCTTCAAAAATATATTTCACAAATGGACAAGGGCAAACAATCGTTCAAAACCCCACGACAGGTTTCAAAGACGGGAAAAGGCACGAGCTCGCAACCGACCCCCCCGGATAACATGTTTGGGATGTCATCTCCACCACCGAACTACATGCAAAATATACAACAATATCCGATGTATTTACCTACTCCAATTCCCGGTGGTTTTCATAGTGGAGTTTAACGGCCACAACCCCCGTTGTTGAATCAATTCCAAATGGGTTTTTCGGGTTTTCAAAACATGACTCAAGGTGGTTTTACAAACCTCCTTCAAGGTGGGTATCCGGGTGATGATGACCCAGAGATGGAGGAAGATGATGACGAGGAGGTTATTCCCAACACCCCAAGCGAGGAGGTGGTACCCGAAACACAACCCGATCCCGGGCAAAAAGGAAAAAGAAGGGTGGTGCCGTGGAGTGCCGGGGAAGATGTTTTGTTGGCTACGACATGGGTTACAATATCCGAGAATTGTGTAACCGGCAACAACCAAAAAGCAAGTAAGTATTATTAGTATTTATAAATATGTATATATGTGTATTATTATTTAAATATATATATTATTATTTAATATATTTATGTATTATTATTTGTAGTAAACTTTTGGGGGAAGGTGCGTGATTTTTACAACGAAAGGAGAATGGACTACATTGAACGCACCAAAGACCAACTCACGGGCAAGTGGAACGATATGCGGAAAAAAATAACCTTGTTCAATGGCTTGTACAATAATTTCGCTAACAACCCCCAATCCGGATGGAGTGAGGTGGACATCCTCAAGAAAGCCAACAAACAATATCGGGTAGAAAATAAAAATCAAGCGTTTGCTCACGAGGAGGCATGGAGGAAATTGAAAGACCATCCTAAATGGTCAAATGTGCCCCAAATGATGGTTGAAAGACCATCTAAAAGGAGCAAGTCTTCGGACCCGTCTACCCCGCACACTGCGTCTTCCAATGCCGGGGTTAACATTGACCTCAACTTAGAAGACATCAACGAGCATGATGATGATGTTGAAGTTCACGAGCCGATACTCCCACCGGGCCGGGACAAATCTAAACGAGCTAGCAAAGAAAAAGACATTGGAAAAGGCTCGGGCTCGGGTATCATGGATGTGATGGCGGAGTTCAAGGATTTCGTTGGGAAGTTCTCATCCGAGAACGAAGAAGTGATGAAAACCGAGCAAGAAAAAATAAAAGCAATGAATAAAGTAGCCGAGTCGATAAGAGAGAAAAACCAGATAATGAAAGAAAGACAAGAAAGCAAAGATTTCGATTTTGTCTATGGCCGGCACGATCATTTCACGGCAGAAGCGTTGGATGTGGTTAATAAACGAAAGGAAATTATCAAAAAAAAATACGGGTGGTAGATTGTATTTTTTTTTTAAATTATGAACTTTTTATTTTTATCTTTTTAAGTTATGTAATTTTTTATTTTTAATATTAAAAGTTATATTGTTATTTAATGTTTTTTATAATTATTATATTGTTTTAAAAATTAAATTATGTTAAAAAAAGAAAAAAAAAAGGATGTGAAGCATGTGATGGATGCAGGGGTTTGTGTGATGTGATGGGAAAATGGTGAGATGCTGATGTGGCGCTATGAAGGGTGTGATGGATGCGCATGGTCTGAGGTAGAATTTCACTAAACCAATTTAGCGATTGTCTTCACGAATGATGAATTTTGATTGGTTTTTGACGATTGATGTTTTTGGTTAATTTTGATCAGTGTTTGAAGATCCGATCGAGCAATAACTTGCTTTAAATAGAGTCACACGACTGTGTTCCGTTCTTTATTTTTGAATGCAGACTTTATTTTGTAGAGGATTATAGGTAAAGATACATGCTTTATGATCTTTTGTTTGAATGACAAACTAAATCATACCAATTAACTTCCTCCAATGGATTCAACAACTTAACAAATTATCTTAAAAACAAGTTCCAAGACGAGTGGTTGTATGAGTGATAGATCTATGTGAAACATGAGAATGATAATACAATTGATGTTTTACTCTTGATGATGGACTATACGTTTTTTTTTTAACGGCAAGCAAAACAGGAAATCAAGGGAACTTGGGCATTGCCATCATCCCCTTGATCACCTGCCAAAAAATATATATAACGGGTTTGCAAGATGCTAGCATCACCAAATACATTGTTTTATCGAGAACAACAAAAGTAATCAAAAACAATTTTCCGGAAAATTACACCAATCATTCCAAGAAAGAAAACGACATTTGGTGCCCGCTCTTTGCTTGATCCAAAAGTAAGATACTGCTTGCACATCCACAAAAATCGAATCCAATTTTGAGCACCGAGGGATCTTGAACACGAGCTCATTTCGCCTCACCCAATAGAAAGCGATTATGACAGCTCCAAGGGCCAAATTCTTATCACCTTTGAGTCCCAGGTTGGATCCCCATTTTTGAGTATTTCTCCCCAGCTAATTTGCAAGTCCAACCCCCGCCAAGTACATAGATCCTCCTGCACTCTTTTTGCTACCTCGCATTCAAAAAAAAATTACAAAAAGGAACGTCGTACAAGTCATGTCTGTTTGGATACATTAATTAATTAGTCAATGCAAGCTACAACATCATTAACTTACTTTCAAAGGAATGCTGGGAGTTCCAAGTAAAACGATCACCAACATTATTATTACATGATTCTTGTAGCTGACCTTTTGACTGAGAATTCACCCTTTTGAGTCCAATTATAAGAACATAATTTTTGGGTTCATGATTTATACATTAATTAAAAAAATGGTATGAGATCGATATTGAACATTAACCAAGGTATTGAGCGGACAAATATGTAGAAACAAAATGTCAAACGTTTGTTAGCAAACAAAATAGACAACACACGTAATGCACGTGATTTTGGAAACAATTGTCAACTTTAAATATGAAAGCTGCCACTGCTTTCCCCCTATTTATGTTTAATTTTTTCTATATTTTTTATGGAAACTTATTTATACATCTCAACGATGTGTCTAAATATGTGATTAAGTTGCCTCTCAAGTAAAAAAATGTGTGATTAGTTAAGAAGAAGATAGTATTATAGCTAGCAACATTATGCATGGTATGACAAACTAATTAAAAGAAAAGATAAATAGAAAAGAAAATACATGAATAAGACGTACGTATAAATGAATATATAATCGTTAATCTTTTATTTAATTTTTAATTTAAAGGCAAATAGTTAATCTTATTTTATTTAAGAATTAAAAATAATAAAAGAAAGAAAGCTGATCGTATCTGCAACCCAGGTACGCATGCCTGTCTATTAAGGGTTCAATCTTCTGTGTTATTTGGCTCTTTCATCAATTCATATTTTTATTTAATAACAATTCTCTTATTTTTCTTATTTTTAAGTTCAAAAATTTGACAGTCCCGATATTATTATTATTATTTCTTAACATCTGTAATTATTTAATTCGTACCAGATTTCATTGAACAATTCTCTTATTTTTCTTGTTTTTTTCTTCTTTTTTTGGTTGGGCGGAGGTTTTGTTCAATTCTTAATTTTATTATTTCCTACATTTTTTAATTTGGTTTTTGTAGGATTTTATTTTTCTTATTGATAGTGGTAAGAGTAATTATATGTAGTTGTAGAGAAAGTGAATAATGGCATACATTTTCAGATAAAGCAAGGACTGCTCTTTTGCTTTTTGTCACCTTCTTTTTCCTCTTTTATTTCAATCTTTTGCATATAATACTCCTTTCCGTTTATCATGTTCATCCTCCCTCCCCTTTTTACATAATATAATTACTACTTGATTGATTATCGTAAATCGTAATTATGAATATCTAGAAAGTTATTCAGCAAAACTTTCAAATATATTCACCCAACTTTTGTAATTATAATATATTTGTTACTTGAAACGTATACTTCAAAAAAAGAATTTGTTATTTTTAAATTTCAATTCTTATGTATTATAATCTTATTATTTTTTATTTTCATCAACATTAATTATAGTGTGTGGCAAAAACTTTTGTTTATAAATTATCTTTCATTCATTATTGTGAGGTGTGATTAATATGTTAGTAATAGCCCCATAACAAAAATTATCGCATGTGCTCTAGTTATCTATATAAACATATGTTGGAGTACTACCTTACTAAGTTTGAGAAGGGTGGGTTGAACATTGAAGATTTTAATTTATATAATTGAAGGTGTTGTTTGTTAAATAAAATGATTAAAAGTTTAATGATTCTATATTCTGAATAATTTAATAGTTCTATATAAAACCGCATCCGAATGTTATACGTTGTTTCATAAGAATTCTGAATAAGCAATATAAATTATGCAAATTACCATTTAAACCTTAATAGTGATTTATTATATTATAAGATATAAGATAAGATATGATTATTTAACAAGACATTGTGTGAAAGAAATAGGTATTAAAGTAAGATACCTCGTGCTTAATAATTCAGAATGTACGTTAAGACGAAATGATTCAACATTGTTCTTCTATTTCATTCAATTTTCATTCAGATTTGACAATCAAACACGTTGAATATTGAACGATTCAGCATTCAACGCTGCTAAGTTCCTTTCAGCAACAAACAAACAACTCCTAAGTTTGTTATGTAACTGGTGGTGAAAATTCAAAATTTAACCGGGGTCTTTTTGGGTTAGGAGCATTAAAAGTATTTATGGGGCTCATGGGGCTGGATGAGGGGTGTACAGGGTAGGCTCGAGTTTATAGGGTAAAATCATCAAGGTGGGCAATGAGTTTGGTTCATTGGGGATTCCACTATTATATTTTTTTCTCAAAATCAAATTGGGGAATGGGTTATCAATTCGATTTTGGTTGGTTCCATTGGTGGGTAATTTCAAACTTAAAGAAGTTTATCTAATAATTTACAACAAATAGATTGTTGTAGGGAACTGGGTAATTGGTGGAGCAATTTTTGGTGTGGCATGCTGACATATTTGGAGCAACTAGAGATTGGGTGGGAGGAGAAATCCAATCCTTGTTGAATGATCTTTCCTATGTATCCTTAAAGAAATATACGACAGGTTGCTGGTCATGGAGCATTGGGGAAAACAACCAATATCCGGTAAAAGAAGTTTGTGGGATGTCAAAGGATTTGAAGACATTAGAAGTGGCGTAACAATCAAAGACTTATGGTCATCTTTGGTCCCAAAAAAGGTGAACTATGAGCTCTCACAAAACTAGTGGATAAATGCATCAATATACCTTATATTTTGTCATAGGTGCGAACAGAGTAAAAAACAGTAAATCATGCATTGATCGAGTGCTCCAAGGTGCCAAGTGTCTGGAAAGAATTCTTTAAATGGTGCAGTTGTTCATTTTAACATGGCGAAAGGTTACCACGACATGTACGCAGCCTGCAACCAACCTCAATTTGTGGTCGTCAAAACAATGTGATATTTGGGAAGTGGCTGCAAGGACATTCATGTATGATATCTGGAAGAACCGAAACAACATGAATTTCAAGCAAAAGAGTAGGAATATTAAAGACGTTCCATTTGATACACAATTATTACTGTTTCATCGGTTAAGGGGGAGATGTAAGAAGGAGTTGATTAATGGCCTTTTGTTGTTCAAAATTTATAGTTTTATTTTTGTAATTTTCTAATTGTTTCAAAGTCCTATAAGTTAACTAATATCATAGACCGACTAGTTAACAGTTCCAGAAGAAATGGCTAAAGTAGTATTGTAATTCATTTTCTTAGCTAGTTTAACACGTTGATGTTAAAACTGAATTCAGTGAAGTGTTAAATATTCACTCTATGCCTTATATGGTAAATTTATTGAAATATGTAAATTTTTTACGTTCGTTAATAAAATGTTGTTTTAGAAAAACACTAATATGTTGGAATACTAAAGTATATGATAATTCAAAAGCCAAATCATTTACTAAGAAAAAGGTAAAGGGTTGCTTCATTATTGGTATTATTTGGGTTAGATGAATAATTGATCAAATTAAGATCCCTTCGAATCGGGAATAGCTTTCTAGACTTTGAAAAGTCAGAAGGGTATGTTTGTAATTCCCTATTTACTACAAAGCCCCTATGCTTTACCCACCTTTTATGCATCTTTTAATAACCGCCACATGATTCCCATATTGCCCATGAGTAAAGCAAGTGCCCGTACTGCCTTCCACCCCCAACCTTCTCCTGCCACCCGATATTATCAGCCCTTTTTGGTCTTCAAGACACACACACAACTATAACATGTTGTGTGTAAAACAATGGACAATGATTTCTATATCTTCAATAACATGTATTTATCTAATATGTATGAATATTTAGTAGAAGGATAATACCATTATTTTCTAAAACTAGTAACGATATATCAATTTTACTTGTATTTTAGGTGTATATTTTGCATACAAATTTCACTTGTTTTCTTAATTTGAGTCATTAAAAAACTTATAAACTTAGGAAATAGATTCATGAAAAGGGAAATGTTATTTTCTCATACCAAGTCATCTTGTTCATTGACACTTGTAATTCTCAAATTGTTTCCTCATATTTTCTATTAATTTTAAAAAATTTCTTAATCAAGAGTACTTTTATAAAAATATAACCTATTTCACAAACTAGTCATGCTTGTATGACTTTGATAAGGTACAACAAACACTATAGATTTTACACATAAACTTGTTGAGAGAAAGTTGTTTGGATTAAATCAAAACGTTGATGGATGGTGCTGATACAATAAACAAAAAACTAACCATATTAATAAGGCATTTAAGGAGTATGAAGTCAAAAAAGAATTAAAAACGTTTTTTTTTTCAATTTAAGCATCTAAAGCGTTGATGACTGTCGCTGATACTATCTAAGTCGTCGACCAACAATTCAAATGTTCTATTGGCGATATGAAATTTTTTATTTGTTCAAACTCCTCTCTTCTCATGTGTCACGATCCTATTCATCAGTAACATCAACCTTATCGGTAATATGCTATGACAATTTAAATACTCAAATTGGTAATTAGTGTGTTACATAATTATTTTGACTTAAACAGTGGTAGTAATTTAATAGCATATACATAAACATTATATTGAATTATCGATAACTAAAAAACGGTAGCTGTGTTCGTGTTTTTAGTTGTTGTATCAGGATGTTGAGTTGGGTGTAGGTTGTATCTGTGTTCGTGCTTTTCTTGTTTGTCATGTTTGTACGTTGGGGGCTAGCACCTTGCTAGTGTGTTTTTTAATAAAATTTCTGCTATGTTTGGTTGTATGATGGCCGAGCCAAAGCACTTCCTCTCATAGCCTTGCCGTTAAAAAAAAACTAAAAAACGGTAGCCAACTTATTAACGCATAGATCCAAAATTAGGATATTGGGATAGGTTTTAAGGAGATATACAGATGGCGACAAAAACAGTAGAAGATGAAGATTTAAGAGGAGTAACAGTGGCTTCCTATTCAAAATTAAAACACCATAGAATCAACACCAAACACAAGATATCCTTAATGCTTACCTCTCCGTCTCTTGTCTCTCCACAACTCTTTCTTCCTTCCTGCACCTAAAAGATTCTTGATTCTTGTTATCAGCAGATTACGGAAATGAATCTTCTTTTGAAGAAATGTATGATTACAATCTGGGTTTCGTCCTGTTTAGCTCTAGTCTTACTCCCAATCGATGCTAGTATAACATATCCTCCTCTTTCCTCCGTTGTTGAACCTGTTCTTCCCACCGAGAAAAAGCCTCCATTTTCTCAAATACCCACGGATGTTGAAGCTCATTCTCCAGGTACTGTGAATCAAATGCATGAAGGTCTGTGATTTGTCTTTGTGAGCTGCAAATTCCGTTCGTATTTTTTGAATTTAGCGGAAGAAAATAATGTAGTACATCTGTTCGATGATATGCTTAAACCTCAATGCGCTTATATTCTGACCTCTTGATGATGTGATACCTTTTCACATAAATCTTTACTTGAATTATGACCAAAAGGGGGCTGTGTTGTTAACATATTGTATTACTTCCCTCTTACTTTTACTAAAGAATAATCTTCTTTCATTCTTTGCTAAAGCAGGAACGTCAGAAATCAAAGTGGTTCACCATGAGGATTTAAACAAAAAGATTCTTGTCGCTCTTATTATTGCTTCAACTCTACTTGCTGGAATCTTGCTGTTCTTGTTCTGTTTTTGGATCTTCAAACAAAAGCATTCGGAACCCCTGAATACAAAGAAAAACATAGAAAGCCAAGGTATGAGGTATCTCTATCTCTGGTGCCATAAAGAACATTATGAAGAAACTTTTTGTCCCTAATAGTAGTACTGTGTCAATTTTAGATGTTTCGAAAGGCTTGTCATTAGGTCCAATCTTAGACAAGTTTACCCCTTCAAGAGTTGCTGGTAGAAAGGGCTCAGTAACTGTTATCGACTACGAATGGTTGATTTCTGCGACCAACAATTTTCATGAAGATAATATCTTCCGTGTGGAAAAATCTGGAAATGTCTACAAGGCACGTTTTAATGATCATTTCGTTGCAGCTCTAAAAAGGCTACATGGTGGAGAACCAGATGCCCTGAAAAGATTTGAGGTCACTAATCAATTTTGAATATTAAATTTGAGATTTTTCATTAACCGATTAGCTTATGGATTATGTTTGCAGAATGAAGTAGATTGGTTAGGTAAACTGAAGCATCAAAACATCGTCAATCTTTTGGGTTATTGCGTAAATGATGATACTCGGTTTCTGGTCTATGAAATGATGCATCTTGGTTCTTTAGAATCCCAATTGCATGGTAAAGTTTCCTTACTACACTTTGTAAAAGTGAACCACCACTTTGCATAAATTGTAAAAATGGTTTCTTTTTCTTTCTCTCTGTTCCCCGCATTCTACATATCTGGAATTTGGTGTAAATTTGTTTGTTCTTGTTAAAGATGATGTCTTTTTATGCTTACAACAAAAGCCAAGTATAATTTCTTGAAGTTAATATTGTTTCATTTGTGTTAATTTGTTAATTGGTAGGACCTTCTCATGGAACAACATTAACCTGGCATCGGAGAATGAAAGTTGCACTTGATATAGCACGGTATGACATTACTTATATCTCTTAAATCTTTAAAAATTTGCCTGTTTCTACAACGTAAAAATATTATTATTCATTTTTCAGAGGACTAGAGTATCTTCATGAAAGATGCAACCCCCCTGTGATTCACCGGGATCTCAAATCATCAAACATTTTGCTGGATTCCAATTTCAATGCGAAAGTAAGAGCCTTTATAATTTAACAAGAATCCAATACGATATGTTTACCTAATTGCATTCAACTTGTTTCAGATTTCTAATTTTGGACTTGCTACCACTGAGCTTCATGCCAAGAACAAAGTTAAGCTTTCAGGTACTTCAGGTTATCTGGCTCCAGAATACTTATCTGAAGGTATGCAATAGTTCAGTTCTAATAATATAAAATGACAAGTTTTAAGTTTTCTTTCTTGATATATAAGATTGTTAGATTGCACAGGTAAACTTACTGATAAAAGTGATGTCTATGCATTTGGAGTTGTACTTCTCGAGCTTCTAATAGGTAGAAGACCCGTGGAGAAAATGTCACCATCTTTGTTCCAATCTATTGTCACATGGGTAAGCGTTTTGTTCATTCTAACTTATTTTGCAACCAATAAATGAACAGTTTTTTAAAAGCCACACATTTTCACAAACAGGCAATACCTCAATTAACTGACCGATCAAAGCTTCCAAACATTGTTGACCCCGTGATTAGAGATACAATGGACTTGAAGCACTTATACCAAGTTAGTCTAATATACATATAACTCTGTCACTATATATTTACAACGTAACCTTGTAATTAAACTTAATGAAATCATATGCTTGGTAGGTTGCTGCTGTAGCTGTGCTCTGTGTGCAACCCGAACCAAGTTACAGACCGTTGATAACAGACGTATTGCATTCCTTCATCCCACTGGTACCCGTTGAGCTTGGTGGATCACTAAGAGCTTAAGAACCGTCAACTAATGTACTCTAAAATCCTTTTTATATTTGTAGATTTGTATAACTATTTCATTAATTATTTGAATGATTTTTTGTATTAAAAAAAGATAATGTGCAGGAACTCTAATCAATCATATGCCAGCGTCTCTAGGGATATTGGCTTCTTGCGAATCATTGCGGATTCAAGCTAGGATAGCCATGTAGTACGTGTTTGTCATGAGTGCTTGTATGGCTGTACCTTTCACGCCAACGGTGGGATAAGGGGGGTCATAATAAATTTTGGAATAGGAGGAAAATATGTTCTTTTATGTACAGACGAACAAAATATATTCTCATTATCAGCAATCAAATTATTGAATTGATAGGGTGAAAACTCTGGCCAAGTCATCATATTCGATTTGATATTACATGGGATATGATTCGAATGTTTGTCTTCCAGTCAGTGTGCACATTTGTGCGTATGTGGCTAGATTTTGTGTTGGGGTCGTTTTCTTATATTATGTAATAATTATGTATGATATATATAATAGATGGGTAAACTGAGGCTGAAATTGAACAAAAGTCTAACCCAATAAATACAAGGTAGCTTTGTAAGTTACCATTTAAATTCCAAACAAAGTAAACCCAATGGGCCAAGGGCCCCGGCTCATTGAGTTGTAAGGCAATGAAATAATGAACGTCATGTTTAAGTTTGATTATGAAGTCTCTTTCAGAAAGCAATATATCTGTCTACGGATAAAGGTAAGATTGTCTATACTTTACCTCTCCCATGTCCTATTATTATGGAATTAGGTACGGTTGTTGTTGTTGTTGTTTAAGCTTGACCAGGAAGAACCACTATTCCTCTCAATTTGCATGTCTTTTTGACTTAACGTCGAGTTTTTCTCTCTTACATGGTCAAATATCTTTCTATTGATGGGTAAATATGTGAAAACAAATTTTTAAAAAAAATAGTTAAGGGAAGGAGATATAGTAGGAACGTTGTCCAATGGTTGTATCTATGAATCATCTTTAATTATTTTATTAACAAAATACTATTGTTGTAAGTATAAATTATTAACTTTTTGATGAAGTTTTTTAGATAAACTCAAAAAAAGTATTTGCTGGTTAGAATTGACTTAACAAAACAAGAGGTACTAGTTTGACTTTTTGGGTCCGGTCATTATCAAATTTAAATTCTAAGATGACTAGATATCGGCACATTACTAAAACCCGTTATAACTAAATAAGATTTTAGGTCTGTCTATAGAAGCAAGCGCCTTAATATATTTGTGGGCCCAGCCAAGGTAATCCTCCATGTATTCATTGTTGTACAATTTTTTATTAAAGAGCTGTTATAAAAGAGTATTCTCAGGATTATTCATCAAGTGTCCATACAAGTATTAGTATATGTATGTAGCTGAGGTTTTACTCGCTGCTAAGGTTTTCCCTAGCTACGATTTAGTTTTTGTGCTTTACGATTTGTAGAGGTGACGACAATATATATATTCTATAAGTTATTACTTGATATCAAGTAACCTAAATGAAATAATAATAAGTAGTTTTAACCCGGACATTAAAATCTAAATCTAAGAATATGGGAGAAGATTGGGACAAGGGGTCATCATAACAAGTACAATGCACATGAGTTTAACATTTAATGCGAACGCAGAAACTACATGCGCTTTCTTTTCTTTCTTGATTTTACATATATGTATGTACACACCCTTTAAATAAACATTCCATTTTACGACTTGTAGTAATTTTATCATAAATTGGTAAGGTTAAATCTCCATGTATCAAATTCGATTTTGTGTCATATGTTTTGATTAAGATATTATCATCATATATTCGTATCTAAAGAAATTGAACAAAGCTCGTTCATGTTCATTTTTTTAATTTTTAACAGAACAAATGAATATGGATTTGTTTTTATGTTTATGTTTGATTATTTAACTTTAGACAAACACATGTGCGCATACGAATTTTCTTGTTTAATTAGTTCGTTCTAAATATATAGATAGATACACGAACATAAATAGACAAATAAACAAACATTCACGAACGGAACAACTGTAGATACTTGTTTATAATTAAATAAAAACTATCATAAACGAATTTTCTGACAAACTCTTCACCATATATTAAGTTTAATTATTATTATCTATAACTCTAACCGCAAGTAGTGAATGTGGGATTTATGCTACACTTAAGTTAAGCTGAGCTCCACGAATGTTATTTCACAAGTCTTTACCTTTTTCTAAGGTAAATATAATTATATTAATAAAAATATAAAAGGTTAAGATACAAATATAAAGTCTTTATTACATGTTTATACAGACTATATCTGTCCGTTTGATGTAAGAGAATCCTAAGGAATGAAATTAGTAAATGTATGAGACAACGAATTGCAAATGCAAAAAAAGAAAGTAGTCCAAGAGAGAGTAAATTTACCATATTGGTACAAACATGGAATCACCATGATAAACTCGTTTAGTTATGTTATGTACTGCAATCCAAACATATGTAATTATCAAAATTATTTGATGATAAACTTAATAAAAATAATTAATAAAACAATTCCGTAATGATTTTATATAAATTTTATAAATTAAAAGCTACAAAAAGATTTTAAAACCCACTCAAAGTATCAAACACCTCTTTTGTTTTAGAGTTTTTTATTTGTAGATAAAATCTTCCATTTTCACATACAGATAAGGTTGAAAGCTTTTACTTCTAAAACAAAATACTTCTCATTTATAAAACTGTGTATAAAAAATACACTCACTGAAATTATCATAATTTGTGTACTGTGACGAAAAAAAAATACAAATAAATAAAATATAACGACAAATAAATATATATATATATATATATCCATAAATACATAGGCGTTTGTCGGGTTACTTTAAAATAAAATTACGTAAAACGGTAAAAGATAAAAGAATAAGAAAATTTCCAGTTTTTATTTACAGTGTAATATTACATTATTGCCCTCCAGGAAGATGCTTTATGCACATTTATTAATACCCTTGTAATTATTACTCAACAAGGTTTCGTGCCCACGCGTTGCGGCGGACAATAAGTAAATAAAAGGAATGCGTACAATACTAAAACGAATTTTTTAAACTAAATAATTGTTAAGCAACATAGCTTCAAACTTCAAATATATTTCAAGAAACTTAACATCAAAGTAAAATAGTTTTAGCAAAAGCTAATTTACAATACAACTTATGTCGCAAACTGCATAGTTAACATACATAGCTAACACAAAAATAGAGGAACAAATGTCTTAAGATTTAAGCACTAATTATTTTTTAACTTTAGATATGATATTCAGTAGAAATGTTCCTCCCCAAAAGTGTTTTCCAAAAGCGTTTGAAGCTTAAAACCTCTTGTCTGCAAAAATAATTTTTTTGTTAAATCTCAAAAGATAGAAATATAGATTAGATTATTGTTATCTTTTAACTCACCAAGTTAGCTCTTTCAAAGAGCTATGACTATTCCTTGTCGCCTGAACAGCGCTGGATGTTATTAAAATCGCGCTTTTGTTTCTTAACCAAGTTTGCTCCTGCTTCATCTACATGACATGTAACTATTATTAACCACATTTCCTAGATATCAAATTTGTCTTTTTTGAAAGGAAATGTGTATCACAAATACATATTGCTCACACACCAATATCTGTCAAGTATCATATATACACAAAACACAAACAAACAAACACACACACACACACACACACACACACATATATATATATATATATATATATATATATATATATATATATATATATATTGATATGTTTAATAAAACTTGTGTGGTTAGAAACCTGATGTATGTAAAAGCTCTTTCTTGACAGATGTTTGGTTGGGGTTTTTTGGTTTAGTGGGTGGAGAAAAAGAAGCTAATGTAGGAGTAGTTATTGGAGCAGAAGTTGGTGTAATAGGTGTTGATGGTAAAGGATGTTGAATGGTTTGTATTGGAGTAGCAGGAGTGGTGATAGATGCTGGTGTTAAGGTGTTTGTATCTTTGATAATGTTTGTTTGAAGTGGAGCCATTATAGGTAAATGAAAATGATTCATAAGTGATATACGGAACCAAACAGTTTAACATTATAGAAATCAATCCATTCTATATCTTAGTTTCACTGCTATTCTCTTGTTAAAAACTCAATATATATTGGAGTACACATGAATTAAAAGGGGGTGCATGTAAATCTTTGATTGTAGTTTCACCGATATTTGTTTCAGGTCAATTAGGTTTGATGAACCTGGAAATAGCAACAGATATAAATTAGCTTCTGTATTAGATTGGGTTTAAAAGCATGCATTTTCTAATAGATAGAATATAAGGAGCTAAAATGGAGGTGTCTTCTTTTATTTCAGTTTTAATCAAATTCTTCAAGTTCAAGTAAATTATTAAGTTTGAATGATTCAGGCGGATAGTTGCTCTCAACTATAATAATAAAAAATTGCTCATAAGAATTACATGAGCATGTGTTGATCATGCGTATTATATCTGCGTAGCTCCATTTGATAAATTTCAAATTAAACTATTTATTAGAAAATTAATTAACTGGATTGTAGTTTATTTTATAGAAAATTAGGTAAAATCAACACAATTGGCTAAAAAGGAAATTTGTAAAGCAATTAAAAATTCATCCGTATCATATTCTAAGTGTTTTAGAATCACCTTACTTGTTTTATCTTAGAACATCATTTTATTAATTGTTTTTATGATTATATTTAACTTATCAATTGTTTGTAAAAATTTAAGAGAAGTGTTGGTATGTCAATTCAACCCAAACCCTTTTGGTCTGTCCTAAAATTTAATCCATTTCAACCTATCATTTAAAAGAAACAGAACAAAACTAAAAACTTAACATGTTAATTTAATTCAATGAAGAAAACATGAGGCCTTTAGACCATTCCAAGCATTGTCCATTCGACATATCAAACCAAATAGGTCATCAAGAGACTTACAATAGGTACGATCAATGTAAGACCATCATTTGTACTTCTCCATAATCTTAAAACTCCTTCCTAAAAAGACTCCTATTAGATACATCGGTAAAAAAATAATTAGAGATATGTTGTAGTTTGCGCATATAATATATAAAGAAGATGAGAGAACACCAACTTGACAAATAATTTGTATATGGATTAGAATTTAGATGCATATTTAGCAATTTATAGTATTTGGCTATTTGGTTCTTCCTTCATTCAACGGTTTAAGTTTTTGGTTTATCGATTTTGGTCTCTTCTGCTTCATGAACATAATGCAACATATATCAGAATTTTAGGCTTTATTATGTTATTTTCTTTTTTTGAAGAAAGCAACAATCATTGATACAACAGGGTAGTTAAATGTACATCTTTATTTTATATTCTACTTCCAAATGCACCCATTTATGCAAGTATCATACAAATACCTTCTAAACATAAATGTTTATTAAAAAAATTATTCAACTCTAATAAATGTAAGATAATATAGAAGGTTGATTCTGGAGATTATAAAAATTAAAAATCAAGGAGAGATAGTATTAAATGCAGAAATTGATGAAAGAAAGAACACATACAAATGACAGCTAAAAATAGTGAAACTCAGTTATCAACATAACCAAACATCCATGTGATTATCTGAAGTGATTTGTGACTAAGAAAGATATATTGTGTCAATGAAAAATGGACTTTTGTGATAAAATTGGATAAATAAGTATAATCAGTAGCTACCCAAATTAGCTCTCGTAAATCCTATGTGCATATTTAAGATTACCAATCGTACTATCAAACACATAACCAAATATTTTCTTAATGTATGTATTGTATATTGCAATTAGCAAGAAACCTAAAATTCAGTGTTTATGTTAACCACGTCAAACTAATTGCGAATAATATTCATTATAAGACAAATCTATTATCTTAATGACACCTTAAACTTGACATAATACTAAGCTGAACCATAATCTATAAGACACCTCCATTATCCACCTGTGATAATCGATGTTTATATACATTCTTGAGTTTGATATCTGAAAGTGATATTAGCACACATAGGACATGGACTATACATAAAGGCATGAAAGTGACAACCGTCTTTTTATAATTTATTAACAAATCCGATAATTTTAACCCACACACTTATAAATAGCAGCATATGCTGATTTGAGCTATACTTTATCTTTTATGGGTAAAATGGGTAAAACAAAAGATTCACCTAAATAGAAAGATGGAGATGCATACACAACAACAAAGCACAATACATCAAGACTGTGTGATAAATAAATTTGAGTTTTCTAAGGCCTTTCTTAGAGGATGAAGTTGGCTTTTTAGCCTGAAGTTGTTTATTTGGGATTGGTTTCCTAATCTTTATGCTTTTTGGTTGCTAGTTGAGTAGCAGGTGTAGTTTTTATTGGGTTTAGGCTTTGTCAACTGTGATGTTTACTATTTGGGTTTGTATGCAACATGTCCAGTTTTAATTTGTTTCATCTGTACAACTGAGGGTTATAAGCACTACTTTGCTCTGTTTCTAATTAAAACCCGAACAATTATAACTATAAAAGAAATGAAAATTTTAAACTGTAAAGACGTTGAGCATTCTAACAAACAGTTGGTGTGCACAAATCTCTAGGATAGTCAGCAACATACCTTTACCCCAATTACTTATATTTCTAACAACTGTGATTCTTGTAAGATTTAAGAACAATAATTTCCCACTTCTTCAAGGCAAAAGTACAAACTGAACATGCTAACAGAAATAACGAATGAGGATGAATCACTCTAACGCTAACAATTCATAAAGAAATAACATATGTGACATGTGTTGTACTCGATTTATTAAGATGAAAACAAATTCACCCCTAAAAGTAGGTCAATCGACTACAATGAGAGCAAAATATGTCTTAGGAATCAGAGAGAAGACTGATACAGAACTGGAAACAACCACACACGATTATGTATCTAAAATTACAACCATTAGTATTCATAGTAAGGAAGACATCATCAGAATTTTGCTAAGGAATCATGAAGAACTCACCTAGGCATTTCACCAAACATGTGGTGTACGCTACATTAAATGCTTGTAAGAAACATGTCCTAAAGTATCTCAGCTCACACAGATATACGATTAATGTGCCTATGAAGGACATCATAAAGGATAGCAAAGAGGCTTTCAGGTAGAAGATCAATTATGAGAAAGGTAAAATGACATACCATATGTGCTCCTAATCGACATGTATTTCTCTCCATTTCTCCATTTTTATCTTCAAATCTTCATCATCAATCTTCATATCATACACACACGAAAATAAACAGATAAAAAAACCTATATCTAAATAAAAAGGATGGAAAGGGGACATATCTGATGCCCATTTGCACCATCTTACTACCCATAGAATCTGTCTTAATGTGGTGGAGTTTGTTGAAATTGCCATTGATTATGGGTAGAAAATGGAGAGGAAACTGAATGAGGGGCTTTACCCAAAACGACATGGTCAAAAGTAAATAGAAACAGGAGCATGTATCAATGATTAAAGAAATGGTGTGGGGTGATGGATTGGAGATGGTCGGTAGACTGGAACCCCAAAGCTACACGGCAAGCAGAAATTATTGAAATAGAGGCATGGTCGATAGAGTATAGACTATTAAAAAAAGATGAGTTTAGTATGGTCCACAAACTTTAAAGAATATTAGTATTAAAAAACAGTATATCAGTCTTGAACTTGCGTATTTAGAATGTAAAAGACTATAGCCTTATCCAGCAGGATACTTCAACTGTAATTCACTATATCCCGATTTCAGACATATAATATTAACTTACTGTGGATGAACAGTAACAATTTGCCTTGCAAATTGTTATATAGTAAATTTACTCTCCTACTTCCCTCCCTTGCTACCATTAAAACGCAAACCCACACCACACACAACTCCTACATAAGACTGTCCGCATCCAAGGGGAAGCCGATGGCTTCAGCTGATGTGGAGGGTTCAACCCCTCGAGAACACCATCGCCAATCCTTGGGTGGTGGTCGGTTGGGAACCCATCAGGTCCACAAACCCGATGCCTCTCTCTCTCACCTCTTTTTTTTTTAATATAAAAATATAAATGGTTGTATTGGGTTGAATGTGAGGTTGTGAGGTAAAAAAAAATTGAAGGGAAAGAATGATGTGGATGCTGATGTGACAATGCTTTTAGTTGGATAAGTTGGGTTGGATGATAACAGTCTAATCAGAACATCAATTTTTAAGTTGGGAATTTGTTAGTCGTAATAATCAAGGGCGACCTGATAAACCATTGCAACATGATTCTATGAATTCGCTGTGCTTCTCTCAAATCCATCGGAACAAACCATGAGCCTGGCGCCGTTCCCTCCGGGCGGAGAACATGATAACGCCAACACTACACCAACTCCGCCACTGCCACTCGACTCTCTAGCAATTACTTCATCCTCCTCCCCTGTTCAACCAGGTATACATCTACCTACCTCACTATCGCATCTCTCTACACCCTTTTCCCTAATTTTGAGCCAGTGGGACGATTTCCCTTCGTAATTGCATGCTTGTAGGTTTCTTAAGCTCCACAAGCCTATCCCTGATGATGCATTTGGTCCTTCTAGTTACTTTGGTTTTCATCTTGTTCCGAATCAGGTCCGGTGAAATTGACAGCAAGGTCATGCTTGTACGAGATATGTGCGAAAAACCACTGGAAACGCCCTGTATTTGATTGTTGCAACGAAGAAGGTCCCACTAACCTCAGATCGTAAGTTCATCGACTCTAATTCAGTCTCAACTATTACCATTCCAGTTTTCCATATATACTCACAGTTCCATCAGAAACAAGTTACAGAATTCCAATTGAAACCATCTACTTTTATTTCTGGATTTGAGGTTTAGTAAATGAATCGATACTTTCAGTTCTATTTGGATTAAACATAGGGATTATTCAATATAAGCCTTAGAGATGTTGTTCTTGGACAGGTTCACTTACAAGGTGATTATTGAGCTGAAAGAACGTTCAAAGTCATCAATAGTGATCGAGTGTATCGGCAAGCCTCAGTCTAACAAAAAAAGTGCAGCAGATTCAGCAGCTGAAGGAGTTTTGTGGTACCTCGTGCAGTTAGGTTATCCCAAGAAGCTTGACAGGTCCAAGAAATCAAGGTGATTCATTGTAGTTTAGCTTGTATTGTTTTCAGTCACCTTATGCGGTCGAGCCATGCTCATCTAGGACTTTGTCATAATGTGCAATTTTTTGCAGTTCTATGAAAGCCATATGTTGTTGTCTTTGCAAGTGCATTATGACTGAGGTATTTCATTCTTGATTAGTTACTTATAGAGTTATAGTAGGACTTGATCATGCATTAGACGTTAAACTTTTTATTACAGTCATTCTAGAAACTGGATTGCAATGAGTGACATATATGCATGACAACATAAGCAATTCAAGAGCTAGCACATAGAGATTAAAGGAACAGTAAGTTACATTTCTACAGGGAGAGCTGAGATTAATTACAATGATTTCGGCAAGAGAAATATCAAAATATAAACAGAGGCTGCCTACACTGACTTCCCCCTCCAACCCACAAAGAGAAGGAGCGTTGGTGCACCGTGTCACCCTTCTTATGCTTCTAATGACCTAGTCTTATTACAATTTTTTACTCCAACTGAGGATCGTCTGTAATCGATCTCGTCTGCTGGACTTATTTCGACATCTCATCCATTTGTTATCTTGGATGAGATTAAAGCTGAAAATAAAACCTTTACAAGAAATAATTTACCTAAATATTATCTCTTTGCCAAAATCTTTGCTCAGGCCAACTAACCTACCACCTTAGTAACCTT
This sequence comes from Pulicaria dysenterica, assembly GCA_947179395.2. Taxonomy (NCBI): domain Eukaryota; kingdom Viridiplantae; phylum Streptophyta; class Magnoliopsida; order Asterales; family Asteraceae; genus Pulicaria; species Pulicaria dysenterica. Next base: position 78,173,378 of record OX359293.1, on the reverse strand, counting down.
AAACTGTATAGTGCTGTTGAATGGTCTCAATATCAAGACCCTTGAGCTTCACTACTGATTCAACATGCCCCTTAAGTGTATGAAGCTCCCTCAATCTGTTACGACAAGCTCGTATAAGAAAAGTAATAAAAGAAAATAAACGCCTCTTGAAATTTTGGATTAGTCCTTGTAATTTGAGCTTTACCTAGCCACTTCAGCCCGCCTCTTGGCCTGTTCAGCAAGCTCAGACAACTCCCTGTAGCTATTCTTGTCATTAAAAATTTCGGCCTGCTCTGGCGGTTGGAGACCATGGACAGTCCGTTGTTCCATGGCCCATTGAGCTTCCCTTTCTCCCCGTCCGTAGTCCTTTTTGCTGGTGAAAGCGGTCTAGTTTCTCATAAGACCAGAAGAAAGAAAAATTAGTCAAATTAACTTTTAGAGTTTTACCATGTTCCTAAAAAGCTGACTAAAAAGATATATTTTACCTTATTCTGGAGCAGAGTGTCCCAAGCCCTGCCAGTCAATGAATAGCGGATGCAGAATTTGAATATATCTAGAGGAATGTAGAAGATTATACTATAGATCCAAATCACACCAGCCCATCCCCAACCTATTCCATTGATTCTTGCGAAATCCCAGTTTGCATAAACAGCAATCAGTGTAGCAAGCTTCATTTGAAAAAGAATTAACATATCACAATACAAGACAATACTCTTGAAGTTGAAAATATAAAAGTTTTAACTTTAAAATATGTAGCTAAAGTTTTAATTCCTGCAAGCTCACCAGCTGTGCGATCAGAAAGGCTGCCACAAGCAGAAAACCAGGACGTTCAACATATGACCAACTCCTTGACCTTGTGACAAAAATAAGCGCCTGACTCACAATGCTTACTTGGAGGTAGAGAGCTGCTGTAAGCTCGTAGTCCTTGTCTCTGATCGATCTCACACCAAATCTATCCTGAAACCAACGCCAACATTAAAGTACCAGTTTAATTCAATAAAATTCATTCAATGATTACAGACTAGATAAATGGCTGTTAATCTTACACTGAAGAAGTCAGATTCTTGAGCTAGCCAGAAAAAAACAACAGTCATGACAGCTAGGTAAGTGCCGAATACAATCCCTGTGAGAAAGATTTCTTTCAACTTCCATGAATCAGGCATAGGGGAAGGCTTCACCTTGTCCTTTGATATGGTCATGATGGTTCCATCGTTGAGAATGGCAATGATCAGAATCATGAAAGGCGAGAAATCAAATTGCCAGATAAGAGCAAGTAGCATGAAGCCAAGCACCACACGAATGGTGATGGAGACAGCATAGATGGTGTAGTTTTTCATCCTTTGAAAAATGGCTCTGCTAGTTAGTACTGCACTGACAATCACACTTAGCCCTGGTTCAGTCAGGACTATGTCAGATGCACTCCGTGCTGCATCGGTGGCATCAGCAACCGCAATACCTATATCAGCTCGTTTTAGTGCTGGTGCATCGTTGACACCATCTCCTGTCATCCCACATATATGTTTTCTCTCTTGTAGCTTCCTCACAATCTCATACTTGTGCTCTACATTTCTCAAACCCTTCTACTGTTTTAGCTCCAAATTATATATCAATATGAACATTAATTAAAATAAATCTGTGTCCTTACCAGGAAAAACACCAGCAAAGCCATCAGCTTTCTCAATTAACTCCTCGATAGGAATATTAGCAATAGATGCATCTTTGTGTTGGCCAAGGAGGGAGGAAGATGGATACATATTTGTTCCCATTCCAAGCCTTCGGCCCGTCTCTTTACCAATAGCTAGCTGGTCTCCTGTTATCATCTTCACATTAACACCAAGATGTAGCGCCCGTCGGATGGTTTCAGCACTGTCATGTCTTGGAGGGTCAAACAATGGCAGGAGACCAACAAACACCCAAGGCCCTCCAGGACTCTCTTTTGTTTTTTCAGGTACAGTCTGCATAATAACCACCATAACCACTTTCTTAGATTAAATGGCAAAACCTCCCTAGACCAGAACTAGAAATGTCAAGATGGGCAGGTCAGGTGGGTAGGGTAAATGGGTTCAGGTTTTCCAAGTACGGGTGTTGGAATACACCTGTTTGGGTTGATTAACCCGTAACACATTTTTGGCCAGTTCTGTAAATTTTCTTATGTTAAATAATCCATGCATTGATTCTAATTGCAATAACAATATCATTATAACAATAATCTAGAACTCCTGATAAAATGATTTAGGAGGTTGTATTAATTGAAAATAGACTTTGAGCCCATTTGAGCCGTTCCCCTTTTAGCCAACTTCTTTATTTGACCTTTTTAAGATAAATTGCAACCCAAATCAGCCCATTCAATTATGGGTCAAGAGGGTTCAGGTTGAAACTGACATATTCTATTAACAGGTCAGAATTCGCCTGTTCGGGTTGAATTGTCCGGCAAGATCTTTTTGCCAATTTGTAGATTTATTTTATAAATAACAATTTAGGAGGTTGTATGTATTAAAAATAGACTTTGGATGACTTTTAACCCGTTTGGCCTGTGTTCCCTTTTTAGCTAACTTTATAATGACTGATTTAAGGTAAATGCAACCCAAATCGGCCCATTCAGTAATGGGTCAAAACTGTCACCTCGTAATAGATATATAGGAACTTGCCTGCTGACAAACAGCAAGAGAACGAAGACCACGATCAGCAAACTTATCAATAATGTTGAAAACCCTGTTCTTAACATCGTCCTTTAGGTTGCAGAGATCCACAATCTGACAGCTTTGAAGATACTATATTAGTAGCTGAACTAAACTGGATACTATAAACTAGGTTATGTTTATTGTACCTGCTCAGGTGCACCTTTGCTCACTCGGTGCCAATTTCCATTTTGATCAATATATGTTATTGCCGTTCGTTTATCGACAGGATTAAATGGCAGAAAATGTACCTCGGTGATCCCTGCCCTTGCCTGAATTGATTAAAAAAAGTAATGACTAATGACCCTGCTTGATTAATATTATCAAACACTTGACTTTACATCATTACCTCCTTAGGATCAGCAAGCATTCCTACAATGCAAGCATCAATTGCATCCTGATTCTCCACTCTTGAAGCCCTTGCTCCTAATAGGATTACTGTGTCCTTATCCATGTCCTTTACAAAGACCTAGAGACCAAAAAAGGCCAGACTTCAGTCTTTCTTATTAACTGAGTTTTGACTTTTGACTCCAGTTGATGACCTACCTCAATAAGAGTTTTATCAACTGTGAGCTTGTTGAGAGTGAGTGTGCCAGTTTTGTCACTACACAAGACATCCATCCCAGCCATTTCTTCAATGGCTGTCATTCTCTTGGTGATAGCTCCTTGCTGTGATAATTTGTGGGACCCAATAGCCATTGTTACCGACAACACAGTTGGCATTGCAATCGGGATTCCTCCTATGAGTAGTACCAATAGATTGTCGATTCCATTCCTGTAGGCCCGCTTCTGAATTGGGTACATCACTACTATTTCTATTATGAGCCCAACCGCAATGGAGCATATACAGAAGTTACCAATAGCGGTTAACACCTAACAAAAGAAAAAACAAACATATCATCACTATCACTAGGCTTGCTTTTTTAGAGGTGGCGACTTCATCCTATTTACTTACGAATAGATTGATTCAGGTAATCTTTTATATGTAACAGGTTACACCAATAAGATAAAGAAATAGCTTAAAATGAGTCGAAAGTCAGCTTAAATGTCTTTTTAATGCATAGAACATCTTTTCTTCAAAAATTAAATATTTTTTATTTTGAAAATCCTTTTGAAGTCAAACTGACCTGACCAGTTTCAACTCATCGCCCAGCCAGTCTGAGCAGCCACACATTTTTGGCACCTCTAGTGACATCTAGAAAGTACCTTTTGGAAGTGGCCAACTTGATTTGTGCTATCGACTAGATGGGCCGCCTTGCCAAAGAAAGTGTGGACCCCAGTAGCGATGACAACAGCTTCAATCTCACCCTGTTTACATGTTGAACCCGAAAATACACTGTCACCGGATTTCTTAGTTACAGGTAACGACTCACCAGTCAATGCAGCCTGGTCAATCTTGAGCGGATCACCTTCTAAGAGACGTGCATCAGCTGGGACAATATCACCGAGCTTGATGCTAATAATATCTCCTGGTACAAGAAGCTCAGCTTCTTCTTCAGCCCATTTCCCATCCCTTAACAGCTTTGTTTTAGGAGCAAGACCTGCCATTAATGCTGCTGCTGCATTCCCTGCACTGTTTTCCTCTATGAAACTTATGGTTGAGTTGATTAATAGTAATGTTGTGATTCCAACAAAATCTTGCCAATCTGGTGGTTTCCCCTGCAATCATTATTTCATCAACTCATCATATCATATAGGAATACAATACATGTAATGTGATACGCCCACACACACCCGGTTTTCCCAATTCCTTACACATTACATTAATAAGATTTAAACAAATCTACATAGTTTTTGATTTGTTTATATTATAGGTGGTGTTTTTTTTACCTATTGCTTGTTACTGGTTACTTTGGTTTATGTTCTATATCTAGCAAAGTCAAATAGGTAAGATTGTTAAAACATAGAAAAGATCCTTGTCAAAAAGGTTGAAAGTGTTGGAAACTAAGCTAAAATTGTTGGCTCTTGATATATTCAAATTATGTTTGCTGTAAGAGCATGCTGTAAGCATATTAGTTAGTTTAGGAAGTTAATTGAGTCAGATGGATAAGTGTTTGTAACAGTAAGTTGGTTAGGGGTTGGTTAGCAGATATACAACCTAACTGTTGTGATGGTTCACAACAGATGCAACGGTTTAGAAAACAGTTACAGGTAGTTTATGTATATATATATAGGAAAAAGTTCATGCGAGAACCATTCTTAGTGCGAGAACCAATCTGAGCCGTCCAATTCCCTCTCTTTCAATGTCATTGCCCACCCATGAATTCCTCACATGCACCCTGTCACACTCTATCCCTCCACGCTCACCATCCATGAAACTTCCCATATCCAAGGAACGGCCGAGATTGGTTCTCGCACTAACAACGGTTCTCGCATGAACCCTCCCCTATATATATATATATATATATATATGTGTGTGTGTGTGTGTGTGTGTCTCGGTTTTTCTGTGTTCAATAAGAAGATTATGTTCAGAGAATTATCATTGTGCTTTATCTTCTTGTTCTTCCAATAGAAAGTGACTCCACTTGTATTTTCTGTATTTAAAACCTCCTAATTCATATTATCTAAAACTTTAAGATTACTTTCATTTTGAACTTTTTATAGTAATATTTGACATGCTAAAATATATAATAAAATGGTTGGGACAAAATATTTCTGGTCAACTTGACCTGACCCTGTTTTGCTGGCCTTTTACAACCTCTACTTTTGTGTGTGTGTGTGTGTGTGTGTGGAGAGAGAGAGAGAGAGAGAGAGAGAGAGAGAGAGAGAGAGAGAGAGAGAGAGAGAGAGAGAGAGAGAGAGAGAGAGAGAGAGACCCCTCCATTTGCCAAGACAATAGCCATAATAGCAGCAGCCTCCATAACCCAAGATAGAGGATTCCACATGAACCCCAAAAACTTGAGGATTTTGTTTTCCTACATCATTAAACCATCAATGTGAAGTAAATTATTTATATAATCGATTTCTCTATATATATTATAACTTTATATTGAGTGTTAATATATAGACCGAATAAATGAAACCAGCCTAATTGACACAAGTCTTAGATAGTTTCTCTATTGTATTCCCATTTTTTTAATAATCTCTCTTTATTAGCCATACATGATTTAAGCCTACAATATTACATTGTAAAGCTTGCCTCCATAAAATGCTGATGAATCCTATATTAATTGGCAATAATCAAATTACATTAATCATCATCATCATCATCATCATCATCATCATCATCATCATATATAATATAAAACATATGAATCTGTAAATATTAACCTTTTTCTCCTCTAACTTGTTTGGACCAAATATTCCAAGCCTTCTTTTGCCTTCTTCACTTGTCAATCCCTCTTTTGTACATTTCAATTGATTGAATAACTCGTCCATTGGCATATGTTCCTGTACGTGTAATTAATCATTCCCGTACTTATGATGCTAATAACAAATAAAAATAATAATATAAAAATAATAATGGAAAAATGATGGATCATACGAGATCAACAGTCTCTTTCATTATATCATCCCAGGTGATGCCCTCACTCTCTGCCATTGTTGTCTGTAAAAGCTAAGCTAGCTAGGTTGTGGGCAGAAAGGAAGTAATTTACGTAAGTTGTAAATATATGGAAAAGTATGAGACAGGTAGAATTGGAGAGGAAGTCGAGTAATTTACGTACGTAAGAGTATATTTTACCATCACAATTCACATGCATTTAATATCTATATTTATATATATATATGTATAATTGTATATAATTTTAGTTGTTTACCTTTTCAAAGTAGTGGATGGTGTTAGGAGAAGACCAAAGGTTTAGGACTCTATATTTACGCATATGCCAAACACTTTATACTTGCTATCGCCCCTTCACTAGTTTTTATTTATATTTCCTTCAATTACTAACCCCTTTTTTTCTCTATTCTATACACGTACTTACGTCTGTATTCTATACTACCTACTCTTCCTTTACATCATATGATTTCTTGTTAGGCTCTGTCTAAATGCTAGTTAAGGGTTAAATGTTTGTGGACAAATCGCCAACCGCTCATATCGGCTCGGACATATCATTGAACCAAAACCTGAACCGAAATTGCGACTGACCTTTTGTAAAGGACGTCTCCCAAGATCACAAATCGTCATAAACTTGCCTCTCTATTACCCTATAATCAGTTAACCAATTATTTCGGTTTGGTTAATTGATTAACCATTGCTAAACGTCCAAATGTTCATTAACTTATAACGCATCTGATGAGTATACATTAATTTATCAAAATACCAAAGTGAAGTTACCAGACATGTGTTTGTGTTGATTTTTCGGTTAACTTTCTGTCATCAATGTCATGAACCGTAAACTCAAAAAGATTTTTGGTCCGGTTAACTAGACCGAAGAAAAAAATTGGTTCGATTAAGTGAGTATTTTGTTTCTAGTAACTCAGTAAGGCCCCGTTTGGTTTGCTAGAATGGAATTGGCCGGAATTTGAATTGACAATTTCTAAATCCTACTCATGTTTGGTTCTAAGAATCGAAATTCTGAAATCCCCCCAATTCCCAAGTTTATGGGTTTATCAATTCCTTTACTAAACCAATTGAATTGGTCGGAATTGGCCGCCGCCGACCACCAACCGCCAACCACCACCGCACCACCAACCGCTGCCGACCACCACCAAATGCCACCACCGTCACCATCGATGCCAACCACCACCAACCCCCAGTGCCACCACCGTCACCACCGCCGCCGACCACCACGAACTCCCAGCGCCACCACCATCACCGCCGCCGCCGATAACCACCAACCGCTACCGCTACCGCCACCACCGTCACCACCACCAACCGCCACCGCCACTGCCACTACCGTTACCATCTCCGCCGACCACCAACCTGAAAGTTGTGCTCACAAACTAGTTATATAAAATATATCTAAATTACTTGAATAAATGAAGATTTTTCGTAAACCAAACTGAAAGTTTTCAAAATTACAAGAGTCAATCATCTACTTATATACCATTTTCATAGCCAAAACCTTCGCAATAAAGCTATTTATAAAAATAAATGAAGATAACTTAAATGCAAATTGAAAAAAAAATGTAATACGATTAAATAATGTTAAATAAAGGATTTTATCTAACCTTAGTTTTCCTTAACAAGAAAAGGATCACCTTGACGTATATGGATATAACATTAAATAAATTATTTTATCTTACGTTATTTAGTTAATCATTTTATTATGAACCCACTTGAGAATGATTTATTAAAAACAAAGTATTTAAAACCTTAAGGAAGATACATTAAAAAAATGAAAAGACGTATTAATTTTCAATTTGTTGGGTGGACGTTGACTTTAATTTTTAACTTCCCTCTACGATTTTTTTTTCAGTTTCCGGTAACAACATTGGTGAAGGATGGATTAACATCTCACATGTCGTATGTAAAACCATTTTACATGATTAAAATAAGGGATAGTGCATGATATATGTAGCTATAAGGATATACTAGTATCGTGTCAGCATAATGATGTTGCGATAAATAGTTTTTGTTTTGCAACATGTCGTTTTTAAGAATGTAATGATATGTTATTTGCTCGATTCAATGTCACGAAAAGGTTTTTAGTAACATGTCCATTTTTTTTTGTTTTTCTTATATTTGTATCAACTATTTTATTAATTTTATATTTTTAAAAATAAATACAAAAAACATTTAATTTTTTTTTTATATTTATGAAATAGAAAAAATAAATTCATAAGATTTTAGAATTATGTTGATGTAGGAGAATAATTGTGTTTGTGTGAGAGAGGGTGTTAGTAGGGGAGTATATTTCAAATGAATAAAAAATGAGAGTAATTAGGAGAGAGAAATTGTTAAATATTGAGTGAATGAAATTAATTTAGATAAAAAGAAGAGTTAGGATTTATTGTTGATTGAATTTTAAAAAACTTTTAAGAGTAAGAGGAGAGATAGTATTAAATGGCTTATATAGTAGTATAGATATAAATAATAAGACTATCCGTAGTGCCCCTCAGGGCTCCGTGCGGTTGCCCAGCGGTTAGGGCCGCACACCGCTACGCCCCAAGGGGTTTCAAACCGGCGGGTGTGGTTGTGGCTTCTCAAAACCGCAGAACCCTCTTCCACTTTCTTTTTTTTTTTTGTTTTTTTTCACCCCTACACTTAACTATTTGTTAATATATATTATTATGTATAATTTATTATTACTATTATTATTTATTATTTATTATTATTATTATTATTTATTATTTATTATGTAGATTGCTTTTGGAAGAGAGTAGAAACGTTTTTTTACTCACGCCTCGGATGTAACCCATACCGATCATCCTCTCAGTTAAACACCAAGTTCAAGCAATTGAACCATATGATAACGTCTTTTACCAGCATCTACAACAACTTGCAAAATATAAGAAAAAACGGTCAAAGTGATGCGGACCTTATAAAAATCGCACACCAACGTTATCGAGCGGAAAATAACCTTTTAGAAATTATGAAGACGAAAAAGCGGCTATAGAAAAGAGGTTTTTAGAATTTTACAAAGACACCTAGTTTTTTAGATGTTTTATTATTTTATATTTAATATTGATCTTTAGTAATGTTAGAATTTTTTTATTATTATTTGTATTGTTTTAATTTTTAATCAATATAAAAATATTTTATTTTGTTATATTATTAAATGTATTTAAAAAAAGAATTAAAAAAGTGAAAAAGGTTGAGGTTAGATGGGGTGTGGTACTCCACTTGAGGGTAGGAAAAGGGTATGAGAGAGAAAAACTGATGTGGCGCAGATGTGGCAGCAAGGTTCAGTGGGTATGCTATGGATGGTCTAAGGGGTCGTTTATTTTTCTGAATAAGGTCTTAATACATCTTAATCTAAATCAATAAGAGGTATTAAGATGTAAGAGCTGTTTATTTTTTCCTTTCATTAAGAACTGAAAACTTTTTAAAACCTCTTATTGAATAAGAGATTAAATTACCTCTTATTACATCTTAACAGAATTTATATTGACACCTTTCACGGTCGCCGCCGGGCGCCGCACAGCGCTGCGCATCTCTCCTCTATATTTTTAATTTTAATTCCATATATTATTATGGTTTGATATTTGTTATTAAAATTATATACTTTATAATTAGAAAAGTTAAAATGTAGTTATATATATAACAATTGAATATAAAATATTATAAAACAGATAATTGCAACCATTCAGATTTTTCAAAAAACAAACAGCAAAAAATGAATGAACATTCAGACGTCAGAATCACCTCTTAATGTTCAGACATGTTATTCAGATTCAGACCCAGAACCTCTTAATAAACAAACGACCCCTAAATGTTTTTATAATCAAAAACTTAAATAAATAAATAACTAACATATCTTTCATTTAAAATGTTTGTGAATAAAAGTATCTAATATAATTAGCAGATAAAATTTGATGTTATGAACAATGGTTGTTTATCTTTTCTGTGTTTCTTCTTGGTATCATTAAATATATTGTTTAGTAAAATAATAACTAAAAACTCAATGCAGTGTAGTGGTTAAGGCTCTTTATATATGCTAATATGACCCATTGACCCGTGCTTAAAATTCTACCACATACATGATACATGGATATGCAAAACTTTTAATCGAATTTTATGAGAAAAAGTTTAGAGCCAAATTGTAGCTGCTTAACTAATTGAAGAAGTTAAGTTACAACTGAAAGGAAGAGAAACACTATATATTACACCATCTGCATCCGTTCTCGTGAACCTTTCGTGAGGCTCCCTCATGATTGCGAATATCATCGCCCCTCTTGGTGAGGGCTCCCTCACGATCACAAACATGACCATCATCGCGAGATGTTTTGTGTTTGGTGCTTTTTTTTTCTTTTTTTAAACTATGTGATGAAATGTGATGGATGCAAGGGTTTATGTGATGGGATGAGGGAATGGTGGGGGAATGATGTGGCAGGCAAAAAAGTATGTGAAACATGTGATGGATGCTGATGGTCTTAATATATATATATATATATATATATATATATATATATATATATATATAAGGGATAAGATCAAATAAAAGGTAAATTAAAGTAAAAAGTGTAAGAGGGATGATTAATGATAGTTTTTCAGTATATACATCAACTGATAATTGTTAGTTCATCATCTTTATTGATTAAAACTAGTTCTTCATCGATTTCTTTTTGATGAATCCAACATATACATCACTTTTTAGATAAAAGCATTTTGTTCATCACCAAATTATTCCAAAAATTTGGTTTCAAAATCTGTATTTGAAAATCTCTTTTACTGTGTAAAAAGTGATGAATATGTTGGATTCATCAAAAAGAAATCGATGAAGAACTAGTTTTAATCAATAAAAAGGATTTTTTATTGCCTCTTACCATTTTTACGTTAATATACCTTTTACTTGATCCTCACCCTATATATATATATATATATATATATATATATATATAGGGTGTGGTTAAACAAAGAACCCTTGTTAATTAAAGAACCTAAAGAACCATCTCTACACCATTGGATCTCTCCATGGAGGGCTGTGATTAATTTAGGTAAAAACCCATAATTAATTATGATTCAGCGCCAATATATATGACTAAAAGGACAAAAATGTAAATTAACATTCCCATCCTGCAATCAACTCCCGTTTTTGACGCTCATTCTACGGAAACCGAATATCTTCAAAATCAAAAATACAAAATGCAAGCACACAATCAATAACCGTAAACCCCCTACTTCAAATCGTTTCCATTCAAACGCGAAGAACTACCAGTTTAGGTTTTCATACGAACCTAAATCGAAGTGAAGAATCGACTCAAACCTGCAAACAAAGTAAGAATTCCGTTCGTTTTTTTGTTCTTACGTAATCAGCAATGCAAAACTTTCATTGAACTCACTTCTTATGAGTTTATTTTCAGTGGATAATCCTAAGAGAAGAAGTGGACGATTGATGGCATCGTTTGCAAAAAAAATAAAGTATGATGGAAAGGTAATCAATGTTGACGATGATCCTATCGACGTCGAGCATCAAAGTGCAAAGAAGGATGCGAACGAAGATAACTCAGAACCCGAATCACAAAAGGGATCACATGAAGAACAACCAGTTGAAGGAGATGGTGATTCTGGTGACGAGGATGAAGGTAATTTCAAAATACTAATGTGCAAACAACTAGTTAAAACAACCAAAACCTAGTTTGTATTTGGGAAATAACCACTGTAATTTGCATTTTGTATGCTGATGTGTGATGTAGATGATACTCGTTGTTATTGAGCACACTAGTTGCATTTTGCATTGTTTGCATTTTGCATTTGAAATTCATATTTAGCAATCTGCTTCTTTAAATTTGCATTTTGTTATTAGAAAAATAAATTTCAAGACACTGTAATTTGAATTTTGCAATGTTATCATTTTTAACTTTTGCATTTGGGAATGGTCATTGTACCACTTTGCATTTCCACAAAACTGATTAACAGTTTGCATTTGCATTTTGAAAATTATCAGTTTGCATATTGATTTAGAAAAATCAATTTCAAACAGTGTGAATTGGGAATGGTCATTGATTTTGCAGCATTTTGTAATGTTATCAGTTGTAACATTTTGCATTTGGGAATGGTCATTGTACCACTTTGCATTTCCACAACTGATTAACAGTTTGCATTTGCATTTGCTAATTATCGGTTTGCATTTTGCAATTATCTGTTTGCAATTTTAAACACTGTAATTTGCATTTTTAAATTTTATAAGTTGTACATTTTGCATTTGGGAATGGTCATTGTACCTATTTGCATTTGCACAACTGATTAACAGTTTGCATTTGAACTTGATAGTTAACAGTTTGCATTTTGCAATTAACTGTTTTCACTTTGAAAAATGTGTTGTTCATTTTTTGCATTGTACCTATTTGCATTTGGGAATGGTTATTGTACCTATTTGCATTTGCACAATTGATTATCAGTTTGCATTTGCATCTGATAGTTAACAGTTTGCATTTTGCAATTAACTGTTTTCACTTGGGAAAATGTGTTGTTCATTTTTTGCATTGTAGTTCATATTTTGTTATAAGTTGTAATTTTGTTATAAGTAATGGCCAACACTATTTGATTTTATTTTAAAAGATGTTCATGTAATTATATGCTTTACAGAGGCTACTGAAACAGATGATTCACATTTTCCACCACCACAATTTCATTTGAAAGTAAGAGATGGAAAAACTACTACAAAGAAAAGCAACAAACAAAGGAGTAAACCATCTGTTGGAAATCAAAAGAGTGAAGCAAAAGAAGATGAAGGTATTCTGAATGCTTCATTTTGCATTTTGAATTTTAAATAAAACAAAAATTGATATGATTATAGCAACCATATTGCAGAGAAATTTCATATGAAATATAATTTCTTAATATGCAGATGATACAGAAACAGATGATGAAGTTGTGAAGCCACCACAAAAAGAAAGCTGTATTATCAAATCCAAGCCTACAACAAAAAAGAGTAGAAATGGAACAAGTAAAAAAACAAGTGAGAGAAAAAAGGTTGTTGAAAGTGCAAAGCCTGTTGAAGCTGCTGAAAATGAAGGTACAAAATGATTTATGTTAAACTGCAAAAACCAACATGTAGAATACATCAACACTTGCAATGTATAAAAATATGTGGTACTTTGCAAATGCAAAGTGTTATATTGTTTTATGCTAACTGCAAAAAACAACTGTAACAATTTGCATTTTTTTTAAAAATGTGGTACTTGACAACTGCAAAAACCACTGTAATTTGAATTTTGTAAATGATACACGTTTTAACATTGTACTACGCTTGTTACATTTTCAGTTCTGATTAACAATTTGCATTTTGTATTGATACAATTTGCATTTGGGACTGAACAATTTGTATTTGCACAACTGATTAACATTTTGCCTTTGCATTTTGATAATTATCAGTTTGCATTTTGCATTTAACAGTTTTCATTTCATATATTTTGCATTCTGCTATGCATGACAGATACACCTGATTCAGATGATGATTTTGTTAAACCCCCACCGAAGGTTGTCAATGAAGGCACAACAAGAAGGAAAAGGAAGAAAGAAAAAACAGGAAAGTCTGTTAGCTCTGAAATAGTACCGTATGTGCAAAAAGAAGAAAGGAGAAAGTCTGTTGGAAAAAAGAAAGTGCCTGAAAAACAAGAAATCTATTATATAAAATCAAGGCAATCCCCGACCTCATTTGTGCAAATGTGTAAAGGTTTGAATTTTGGAATGAAGAAGGTTATAAAAGAAATGGGTTTTGGAGAAATAATAAAATGCAAAATAGGATTTATACCAGGAAGTCTTGCATACTGGGTTGTGGATAATTTCAATACGGAGAAGATGGAACTGGTAATTGGAGGTGTTCCCTGTCGTCTAAACAGTGATATAGTGTTTGAAATACTGGGGTTCCCTTTAGGAGGTACAAAAGTAAAAGCTGTTAATAAGGCAGGTGTTGGAGATACAGAAATGGTAATAGCTTGGAGGCAACAGTATCCAACACCCGAAAAAGGTCCCCAAAATATATATTTGAAGCAAGTCATAGAGAGAATACTATCTGATAAGAATCCTGGGGAAATGTTTAAGATGAATGTACTGGTTGTAATCATGACAATGATGGCAGAGGGGGTAAGATGTGGGACGGTTAACCAAAAATTCCTCCCTTGCGTCACAGATGTTAACCAAGTAAGGAAAATGAACTGGTGCGCATATGTCGTTGAATGTGCAAAGAGATGCAAAACAAAATGGGACAGAGATGACATCAAATGCTGGTTTACAGGACCATTGCTTTTTTTGGTGGTATGTATAATTAAAAGTTGAAATTGTATATATACAAAAAAACAAAATTTCAAACAATTAAATATGTTTTATTTTGCAGCTTTGGTATTGTACCACACTTGACAGAATGAAGAAGACAAGAAACATGTCATACCCTACATGTACCTACTGGACAACAGACATGTTGAAAGAGGAGGAAATTAAGCTGCTATCTGATACAAAGTTGAAGATCAAAACAATCCCGAAGGCTGTGAAGGATGAGGTGAAAGGTAGACGTAATGTTTTGTTTAACAAGTATCCAAAATGCAAACAATCTGCCAAAAATAAGTTCATAATTTACATGATTTGATCACAAACAATATATATATAATGCAGGTGAAACAAAAGATAAAGTGGAAAAATCAGAAACAACAAAGCTGAGAAAAACAGCTACAAAAAACAAATCAAAAGTGAGGAAAGCTGCAAAATCAAAAAAGTATATCATTGTGAAATCTACAGCGAAGAAAGGTAAATGCAAAAATATTCTCAAATCTATGCTATATATACAACAACTATAAATGAAAATGATATACATTTTAATGTCTTAATCAATAATATGCAAAAAACAGGTAAATCACATCAACCTCTGTCTGTGGTGGAGCTTCCTAAACAAATTGAATCAGGTGAAAATCTTATGGAAGCAGGCAATGATGGTGAACAACCTGATATAGTTGATGAGGGTGTTAAAGAGAAGGAAACTGAAGCTGTTTTTGAAGGTGGAAAGGCAGATGTTGATAAACAAGATGAAACTGAACAAGATTTTGAGAGGAATAGTCCATTAATCCATGATGAAGATGAACCAGAAGTTCAAGAGTACAGTCCGGAGGTATAAAATGCAAAAACTAGTTATTTGGAGTTGGTATTTTGCATTTTGTATTTTGCATTTTGCATTTTGCAGTCTGCAGTTTGTTAGTTTGCATTTTGCAGTTTGTTTTTTCCATTTTATTTGTTTGCATTGTGCAGTCTGCAGTTTTGTTAGTTTGCATTTTTGCATTTTGCATGAATGACATTCCATTCAAATGCAGGAGTTTGTTACAAATATAAAACAACTGTACTTAGATCTGATTACAAAGAAAGAAGAACTTTGTGAGGTTATGTGGAGGGCGCAGTTTGAATATCCTGAAGATCAGAATATCCACGATCTATTGCACCAAATAAAAAACAAAGTGGTGGAAGATCTGAAACTGAATGAATTCAACTATGTCCATAAGAATGAGGAAATGGAATCGATGATTGAAGAGGTTAAGGAAAGTGTGATTAAGGAAGTTTCTGAAAAGCTGATGCAACATTTAGAGAAGGAATATGAAAAGAAAAGACCTGGAGCAAAAATTGTAGGAAATGAGCAGGATTTCCTTACACCAGACAGAAAATTTCCAGCGTGTCAGATACAACTCCAACAGCTACACAGATAATAGAGAGCACGCCGTTTCTGGAGATGGTTGATAAGATAGTTGACTCACATATGATTTTGAGGAAAGAAGGAAAAGAGGCTTACTATGAGGAGAGTCCAGGAAAGCGTAGAAAGTTGAATAACTTTCCCTCGTTCAGTCTTGGATTGACACAAACACAGGAACGTGAACAAGGTGATATGCCTAAAAATCCTGTTGATTTCCAAAACATTGCAAACATGATGTGCAATATGATCAAATCAATACCATTTCTAAACGAAACAGTACAAATAGAAAAACAACAAGCTGGTGCAGTTGTAGAAGGAATGGGTGATGTGGAAGTGAATAGGGGTGAAACAGCTGCAGAAGTGATGGATCTAGTGGAAGTGGAAAGGGGTGAAGCAGCTGTGCAGGTGGAAGAAGAAGAAGCAATTGCTACAACTATTGATGCAGTATTGTTAAAATACGACAGGATGAGAGAGAAAGCTGGCCTGAGTAATCTTGTTCTCGGGTATGAAGAGAATTTTGCAAAGGAAGGTGACAACAAAGACAAACGAAAGGTAAAACCATCCGCTGCATTGTTGTCTCCATACAAAAATAGAGAAGTAGAGATAAATGCAATCACTTCAAAGGAGGAGTTCGAGGTAACAAGTTGGCTGTTTTCTGCAACAGGGGATCCGATGTAAGCTAATATTAAAAAAATTTTGTTTAATTATTATTATTATATATTTTTTTAAAAATTTGACAAAAAATCTGTTATGCAGGGACATAGTGTTTTTGAAGCGACCGGGTGTGGGATTAACAAAGGCATTGGCAGAAACTATAATTCCAGAATCTCATGTGCATCATTCCTTGGTGGATTCATGGGCAGTTGTACTCAACAACGAAGAGAGATACAAAGACTCAACAACGCCAAGACGATTATTCTGCTTCGTAACTCAGAAGGTACTATTTAAAATGCAAAAATTTGTTTCCATCACCTCTGTATATTCCTAATTTTTTAACTAATAACATGCAAACTGTATAATTAAAATAGACAAAATCTAACTAATAACATGCAAACTGTAGTATATTCGTTCTCTTTTAACTAATAACATGCAAACTGTATGATAAATTAGACAACATTTGGGAATGAGAACACTGAAAAACACAAGTTAAGCGAGGAGGACTTGGAAAAAGTGATAGAGGCAGAGGCCCAAAGAAGGTATCCTGTGTTTGAGACCATGATGGATGGATGCTTGTCAACAAGCCCATACAAACTTCAAGAGGTGGAATTGGTATGTAAATGCAAAAAGTAGTAAAATGCAAAATGCAAAAAAAACAAAAAAAATTTACTGATTGCAAATTTACAGGTGTTTATCCCTATCATCGATGGTAGCCACTACTTTGTCTTCGTATTTGATATCAAGAAGGGACTTGCACATATAATAGACAACATAGCAAGGCCACGAGACTCAAAGTTCAGATATGAAGATATATATAATATTGTGGTAACAATTCAGTTCCATTAAATTCTAACAGTTTCTATGTACTTGAAAAACATTAAACTAATTTGCGTATATTTTAAATGGTACAGAAAAGGAGTATGGAGATATTTATAGCAAAGAAAAAGGTTCAAATCAACATGAAGCTGTTCAAGAATGACCCAAAACTAGTGAATGTGTCTTGGAAAACAAGAGAGAATTATAAAGATTGTGGGGTTTTCGTTATGAGACACATGGAGACTTTTTTTGGAGTGACAAAGAGTTGGAAAGCTGGGTTCAAGATGGAACGCTTTGATCAATCAGAACAAATCTTAAGGCTGAGGGAGAAATATGCAGCAAAGATTTTACTATCGGACATCAACGAGAAAAGAGACATAGTCCTAAAGGAGGTGGAATTATACAGAAAGCTACATGTCGAAGAGCAAAATATTTTGCACTTTGAAGCAGATACGAGAATCAAGGAACGTGCTGCACTGTATGGTTAAAGTTACTACTGGAAACACACAAGTTGTTGGTTTCAAAAAATATTCATGACTTAGTTGGTTTAAAACATTGGGTTCTAGAAACAAACAAATTTGTTGGTTGGAACAATTGTTTTTTGCATGTTTTAGTTGCTGGTTTAACACAACTTTGTTCTAAGAAAATATGGTGAACATTGTTCTGAATTATGTTTTAGTTGTTAATGCAAAGAATACAAAATGCAAAATGTGCTGTATATTGGAAATACCTTATTTGTTAGCATATGCAAAATGCAAAATGTGCTGCAAAATTCAAAAAATATGATGATCTTTTCATTTTGTTTTGTTGTATATTGGAAATACCTTATTTGTTGGCATATGCAAAATGCAAAATGTGCTGCAAAATTCAAAAAATATGATGATCTTTTCATTTTGTTTTGCTGTATATTGGAAATACCTTATTTGTTGGCATTAGCAAAATGCAAAATGCAAAATGCAAAAATAAAAATAAAAAATGAAACAACTCACTGTAACATGAAAAAAAGCAAGGTCAAAATGCAAAAAATATGAAGTCCAAATGCAAAAAATGAAACAACTCATGCTTAATTCAATTACACATATTATCATTGTTTGTTTGTTTCCATAGGTTAAACTGTACTGTAACAATGCTTAATTCAGTAATTGCTTTTAAATAGAATATAAAATTCAAAAATTGATTATATACGATAAATTGCAGAACAGTGATTACATAACTGCAAAAAGTGAAAATGCAAAATAAACACCATGATCGATTACACATAATAGATCAAAAAATATACTTCATTATAAAAAAAAAAACATGTTGAAATACATAAAAACATTCTTCTGCACATAAACATACGATAAATTAAAAAACAAAAAAATAAAAACCCTAATCCAACCATTTCTCAAGCCCATTACTGTAAGAAGATTGATCCTGAATTGATTTAAAAATCTGTTCTCGTAACCCTTCGGCAGATGCAGGCATGGACCTCTGATGTTCAATTTGGGAGGTAAAGTTGCAAAGACGCTCCTCCTCAAGGGAAGAAATCAACGAAGCAGCCTTAATCATGTTTTCATTGTTTTGAACATCTTCAAGCTTCGATCGAATTTCTGCAATCATCTTCTCTATGTCTCTAAGCCTTGCCTTGTCCTGAAGTATATGATAATCATTTTCTTTCCACATAAACTGAATTTTACGCAAATTTTCATTGTTCTTGCACTCATCTACAGAATTGACAGGGATATCCATGGATGTAAAAAATGTTTGAGAATGACCAAGTAGATGTGTGTGGGCTATCGAATAGATGGCCTATTTATGGAAGAAAACGAGAGCGGGAAATGGGAAAAAGGGGGGAAAACAAACCGCCAAAAAAAGAAATGGTGAAAATAAAAAAAAATGATATAATTGATATGATAAATGATAAATAAAAACAATTACGTATTTTTTATTTAATAACAAAATGCAAAAAAAAAAGATTTATATTTACATAAGTTGACATCGACTACCCAGTATCACAAAATGCAAACAATATAGATCAAAATGCAAAATCCACTCAAAATGCAAACAACACATAAAAGTAGAATAAAATTCTACTTAAAATGGTAACTACACAGTAAATTAAATGCAAAAAATCTACTCATAAATAATGAACAACCACTGAAATATTCACGAATGGGTCGTTGTTTACACAATGTAATTATTGAAAAAAACTAAAAATTAAAAAAGATTCAAAACTCTGTTACACAGAAGGTCCAACACCCGAATCACTAGCAATTCGATTCCGTTTAGCTTTTTCCTTCTCTTCAACATCCTTAAGTTTTTTAGGACAAGTTCGCCTATTATGAGGATCGTAAAGACCACAATAACTACATTTCCTGTGGGTCTTTGGTTGTTTAGAAATAGCCCTCTCCCGTGCACTCGTAATTCTCTTCCTAGTACCCCCACCTTTATTCCGAATACCAGATGGATTGCAGACCTCAACATTCTCAGGCTGGACAACCCCCAACATTTCACTTACAAAATCTTTATTTTGCATCTGATCATCTTCGGTGAATCCGTCAACAAATGACTTACACAACTCCTCTTGTGCTTGTAAAAACGTAACTAACTTTTCGTTGTTACCTATTACCTTGTCCAACGCATTCTCAACATGGTGATATACACGACGAATAAGATCTTTTAAACCAACATCTTCAAGAGCAGCAGCATTCCGGATTTGAGAACTACAAAAATCTTCGGAGGGACTACATTCTTGGTCCATCTTTTACAAATATATTTACGAGGGAATTCCTTGAAATCAAAAATACGAAGAGCATAAAAAATATGTCTGCACAAAAGCCCGAATCTTTCAAATCTTTTGCATGAACACGTAATAACCTCAGAAGAAGGAATAAAGATAACCTGTTAAAAAAATGCAAACTGTCAAACTGCAAAATGCAAAAAATATTCATCAAACTGTAAAGTGCAAAAAATGCAAACTGTCAAAACTCTAAATGCAAACAAAATAACTAGAAAATAAATAAAATAACTAATGAACATGGAGAAATTACCTCACTATCTTTTGGAAAATATTCATCAAATTTCTTTGGCTCCTTGTCTCTATTTATCGATTCATCCACTTCCATAGACAAAACACCTGAGTCTTTAATCTTAAATATTTTTTGATTTTCAAACTCTGAAAAGGAAAAAGACATACATTTCTTGATAGAACAACCAATTTCCCTAGAAATGTCACTAAAAACAGCTTTAGTAAATATCCTATATGCGTCCTCCTCCAAAGGCCAATCGTGTCTAAACTTAGGCGTGGTATATAAACTCTCATGGTCGTTTTTGGACTGAACAAACCTTTGCTCGTGCATCGCGGTATCAAAATGAGTTAAAAACTCAACAAGCGTGTTGCTTGAACGCATCAACTGGTTAAACATATGATTCTCCGACTCTGATCTAGACGATGTACGCATCAAACCAGACAACTCCCAGTTACGAAAATATGCTGGGATCCAAAACTTTCTTAATCCAAACATATCAGATAACCATATATTATCTTCCAACTCAAACTCTTGAATTAAAGAATCCCATATTTCCTCAAAAACCTCTGATTCAAGCTTGTCAGTCCAAACAATTTTGCTTAGTTCCGCTTTGAAACCATTGTTGCAGACAGATAAAGCAACCTATATACAAAATCAAAATGCAGAATGAAAAATAAAAAAATGGTAGATGCAAAATGCAAAATCCAAAATGCAAACTACAAAATGCAAAATGCAAAAATGCAAAAAAACATAATGGTTACAAAAATGTCAGAAAAATGCCACATACATAATGCAAAATGCAAAAATAGGCAAAAAAAATGATTACCTTGGTAGTAACTTTTTCCATTATATGCCACATACATAATCGATGCTTTGATAATGGAAATACGGAATCAATAGCGATTTTCATGGCAGGATCTTGGTCTGTTAATATCATCTGAGGATGCTGTGGGAATGCTTTTGAAAACGCATTTAATAACCATTTGTACGAATCAACGTTTTCTTTGCTCAACATACCAGCACCGAACGTAACACATTTCTTGTGATTATCGACACCGGTAAAAGGGATAAACACCATATCGTACCTACGGAAACAGGTATAAGATTTTAATAATCTGAAAATATATATTATAGATCAACACAACACCAAAAACCATCAAAAAATATATATTAAAAAAGACAGTGGGCCATAATAAAGATGAGAAAATACTTGTTGGTACGGTATGTAGCATCAAACGAAACAACATTACCAAAAGCATGATAATTCCGCTTCGCATCTTCGTCAGCCCAAAACAAACCAGCAAGTGCTTTATCAGAGTCAACGAAGTACTCAAACGAAAAATCAGAAATAGATGCTTTCTTTTTGTTCAACAAGTCAACAACAATCTGACAGTCATAATCACCAATAAAAGACAAAATATCCTTTTTGTAATTCTTGGCATCTGTCTTTGTAAAACCTATATCTTCTGAACCAACAACTTTTGACAAAATTCTATGCCCAGCAGAAGACCCAACACTAGCGTCATTCAGGTTATGCAGGAGGAGTTTTTTAGAAAAACTCACTTTGCGGAAGGCATTTAGGTGTTTCATATACTCTGGATGAACCAACAGATGATTATGCTCTTCCTTAAAATGATATATACGATACTTATTGTCAGGAGTAACCGACAATCTGATCCGGGCAAGACAATCACACTTCTTAGAAGACCGCCTTCTTCTTTTTTTGGTCTTTTTAGTGGCATCAGCAGCCTCAGTTGAATCAGTATTAACAGCAACAGAAGCAGATGTCTTATCAGAATGCAAACAATCCAAAACAACACTAGGGGATTCGTTTTTAGGCTTTTTGCCTGCTTTAGCACATGTAAACATCTTAATTTTGACAAGCCCAACAACATTTTTGGACCTCCCAGCAGGTGGCTTCGAAGTAGATTTGATCGGTTCAAAACCACCAAGCTTTGCATATTCCTTATAGAATGCCCATGCTTGAGATAATGTATCAAAAGTCTGATTTACAAAAGGAGTATTAACATCATCAACATTAGGTGTCCAATACCTATCTCCAATAGCATTTGATTTCTCTATTCCAATTTGAAAAGACGCAGGAACATTACCAAGATCTAAAAAAAACAAAATGCAAATATTATAACACAAAAAGCCACATCATATAAAAGAAAACGATATGTCAAAATGCAAACAAAAGATATATCAGCCAAGGACAGAGTTATATGTACATGCAAAAAATAACAACATGCAAATTGCTTTAACTCTAACAGTGATACACCTTTGAAATACACATATAAGAACAAAGAAAAACAAAATGCAAATATTATAACACAAAAGCCGCATCATATAAAAGAAAACGATATGTCAAAATGCAAACAAAAGATATACCAGCCACGAACAGAATTATATGTACATGCAAAAAATAACAACATGCAAAATGCTTTAACTCTAACAATGATACACCTTTTGAAATACACATATCAGACCAATATTGAAGCTATATTCAATCAATGAACCAAACACAGTCGATGAACAAACAAAGTCGTACAAAATCATGAAGAAAAACAGGATAAAAAACATCGATAATTGGCAAAACAGTACATTTCATAAGCAGTAAAGCATCGACAATTGAAACCAAAAACATTACCATCGTAATCGTCCTGACAATCGCCCATTGATTGGATAGCCTCAGACATACGAACATGCAAAAAAAACACAGAAATATGACAATTGATCTGGATTATATTGCAAATAATTAATCAAATTGATCTGAATATTGAATGTAAATCTCGAACAAAATCAAAATTGATAACGTCTGAACAATTGATCAAATCGTGTGAATCATGAAGAAGATACGGACGAACGACGATAGAAAAGGGAACAAATTGTTTCCGTTATTACTATGCTTCGTGAGAAAATACGATCATGCCCCTATCAGTATAAATGAGATCAACGATTGTAATAAGTTCCTTGGGTTCTTTGTTTAAGAGGGGGTTCTATATGGATGCAATTTCTATATATATATATATATATATATATATATATATATATATATATATATATAAGTTCATGCGAGAACCGTTGTTAGCGCGAGAACAGCGAGAACCAATCTAAGCCGTCCAATTCCCCCTCCTTCAATGTCATTGCCCACCTATGAATTTCTCACATACACCCTGCCACACTCTATCCCTCCACGCTCTCCATCCATGATACTTCCCATATCCAAGGAATGGCTGAGATTGGTTCTCGCGGTTCTCGCACTAACAACGGTTCTTGCATGAACCTTCCCATATATATATATATATATATATATATATAAAGTTCATTCGAAAACCATTCTTAGCGCGAGAACCGCGAAAACCAATCTGAGCCGTCTAATTCCCCCTCCTTCAATGTTATTGCCCACCCATGATTTCCTCACATGCGTCATGCCACACTCTATCCCTCAACGCTCTCAATTCATGAACTTCTCATATCCAATGAACGACTGAGATTGGTTCTCGCGGTTCTCGAGCTAACAACGGTTCTCGGATGAACACTCCCCGATATATATAAATAGTGGTTGGTTTAAATGTGAATATATATATATTTTGGTGAGAATGGAGACATTTAATCTTGGCCCTTGATCTGATTTGATCGGATGATATATATACATTTGGCTCTTCTAATATTCATTACCCGAATTATGACGGTCATGATTTACAATGAATGAATTGCAACCGTTAAATCTAATAAATTAACATATAATTAATTACTAAAATCTAATCTATCATTCTTACCTAAATATATATACTCACAATAACTCTCTCATATGTATAATTAATAGAAATCCATGCTATAATTAATAGAAATCCATGCGTGGGCATCCTTAAATTAACATGCATGTGAGATGAGTGATGGAGCCGTATTATTGTCACGTGTATTGTTTGTTGACTGATGGATCAATATGGGAAAATATATATGCCACCAACGCATCATGTGAATCAAAAAACTACAAATCCAAACATCATGGCAATTCCTATATTTATTTTGTATGGGTAACATGTTTACACATGTGAATCATGCATGGGCCACCTACTAACTACTAAGCTTATTTGATATATACATATAATTTTACTAGCAGCGTACCCGCACAATGATACGGTAATAATAGTTTTTGTTTTATAATATATCGTTTTCAAGAATGCAATGATATATTATTCAAGCGATTCAATATCACAAAAAAGTTCGAGCAACATTTCTGTTTTTTTCAAATTTTCTTATATTTGTATCATTTATTTTATTATTTAAAAAAATAAATTCTAATAAGAAAAAAGATTTATATTTAAGAAATAAGTATAGAAAAGATAATAAGATTTTAGAAATTATGTTGATGTGGGTGAATAATTGTGTTTGTGTGAGAGAGAGTGCTAGTGGAGAATATATATTTTAAATAAATAAAAAGTTAAAGTAAATTATTAGAGTAAAATAGTTAAATATTGAATGGATGAAATTAATTTAGATAAAAAGAAGGGTTGAAATTAAATAGTCTTAATTTTAAGGTTG
Organism: Pulicaria dysenterica; assembly: GCA_947179395.2. Taxonomy (NCBI): domain Eukaryota; kingdom Viridiplantae; phylum Streptophyta; class Magnoliopsida; order Asterales; family Asteraceae; genus Pulicaria; species Pulicaria dysenterica. The sequence goes on along the minus strand of OX359293.1, from coordinate 78,148,472 downwards.
TACATTATGCATAATTGTTTGGACTACTTAAATTTAAGTAAACTTAATAATTTGAGAAGAGAAAGACATAAATATATTATATAGTAGTAAAGATATTTTATCTAGGTATGATATATAGATCGATGCAAGAAGCCCTCCCTAGCTAGAATAGTAGGTAATAGTTAAGTGGCTAATTAAATAGGAGCTAGGTTTCGAGTTAATGGATGGACACATTAAGGTCAAGAACACAACTTTGTTGAATGCATGCACGGATAGATATATAGATGGCGCACAACCCCGTTAATTAATCCGTTACGAACAAATTCGAAGATTGTATATTATAAGACCAATTTCATAGTGTGACAGTTAGATATATAATCTATCTATATATATATTAAAAGAAAATCAAATATGGGAAAGATTCTATAAATAAAATTTAATTAACCAATTAAAATCTTTTATTTTCTTAATTTTGACCAAATTTTTTTATTTTGACTTCTATTATTAGAATATATCTTAAAAGAGTATATGAAATGAATTATAATGGAGTTTTATGAAAATATATAGGGGGTGTTTTTATAAATTATATATTTATATTTAATGAATGTATTTAATTGTATATATTTGTAGTTTTTCTTTTATAACTTTTAATATATTATGATTGGTATAAATATAATTATATATTTATAATCGTCTCATTTTTATCTACGTTTTGATATAAATTTTACCGTAATAGCACAAAACTAAAAAAAAAATACTTTTTTATTAGTAAAAAGTATATTTTATAACCATTGAAAAAAGGGAGTTACTATCTTTAATTTCATATTTGAAATGTAATGACACTTAATCTTTTTCTAAATAAGAATATATACTTTTCTTGCTTATCTTATTTATAAAACTATAAACCGGTGAAGATATTTATGGCTAATTTTTATGTTATAAATCACTAAATCATTAATCTTTTTTTATGAGGTATTTTTTACTTAGAGTATATGATAATATATATCTACAACATATTAGTTAGGTATAGTACCTTCTATGAGATAGTTTATGTTTGTGAATATCTAATGAAGATTTAAAGCATAAAAAGGCATCAAACATTTATATTGTTAATGTGTTTCTTTTGCTGTTCTTTTCTTAAAAAATATTGTGTGTCATCTTTGATTGAGACTTATATTGTTAAAACTTTTATTTACAAACTGTTCTTCTTGTGTGCAGATACCTCCAAGGAAATTTGTAGCTTCCTACAGATTTTTATCAAAGCTCTGAACTTTTGTTCTATTAAAATAAATATATTTTCTTTAGGAAATTCATTTCTTTGGTGTAGTGGTGTTTAATTGATGGATTTGTGATTTACTTTCCCGCGCATCACAAGTGACGATTTGAACAACTTATTCTTGAACGGGTAGATTTGGGTATGTTTTATGCATAAATGTGTAACGGGTCAAATGGGTAGAATAAAACAAATTCACATGTATTAGTTTGTTATTATTTATGTATTTGTATCGCATTTTGTATGTTTAATAACCGAAGGCATTGTATAAAACAAGATTATTTGTATTACATAACTATATAATTTCGTTTGTAGTATTGTTATTTATAACTATCTATTTTATTTTTATATTTATTTTATATTCAACTTGTTATTGTTTACTAATAATGTTAAAAATTTATAAATTGTAATCCGTTAATGACATTCAACTTCATTTATTTGCACTTAGATGGACTTTGTCTTAAAAATCAAAACAATTCCACTTTTCGCACCGGTAACGTCACGTCAAACTAATTATATTAAATATTTTAATATAATACTAAATTTACTTTTTTACAGATTATACTAATAGTTTTTTTAACATCTGTAGTAGTTACCGTCTTTCATGAGGCATGACATTGATAATATACCCATTGGACAGATAGCTAATGTTATTAACGAAAAATATCCTTTTATTCATGTATTGTACTTAACGTATTATTTAAGTACTTTATTATTATTTTTTGTTTACATAGTTTTTGCTTAAAATTTAATTTTAAACTACCCGTGCATGCACGGGTCCCTAAACTAGTATCTATATAAAAGACTTACCAATTTTTCTAAAATAACTATAAATCAAACCTTAATTAAACAATCAAAACCTTTAATTTAAAAATCATTCAATTTTAACAATTTTAGAAATATTCGATTTGCTTAAATGCCACACGCGGGTCTGACCCGCCCATTTGTTTTAACCCGTAGCTTCCTGTGTACTCTTCTCGCCGTTGCCTGTCGTCCTCTTCTCCGATTCAAATCAACAAGGTTTGTTTATTCAAATCTCTATTACGTTCGTAGGTATGTGAATGAAGCTCAAGATCCAATCTTCTAGATGTACCAATACATTCCTACAAAAAGGTTTTTGATTTAAATCAACAAGGTTTGTTTTTTTAACCCTCTATTACGTTCGTAGGCATGTGATCGAAGTTCAAGATCCAACCTTCTAGATGTACTGATTCATTCCTACAAAAAGGTTTTTGCTTCCTACTTCCTTGAACATATACAAAGTATTTTGTTTTGATCTTCTGATGGAAACTAACTATTTATTGTGCTTTTCTTATTTAAACATCTTCTTCTGTTTGTGAAAGGAATCAAAGCGATTTCAGAATTGTTCCTCCAAGGATTCACCATTTCATTGTTACAGGTATTACAAGGTTTTTTTTAATCATCTTCGTCGTCTGGTCATGTATGTTTATAATCATCTCAACCAGGTTCTTCTTATGATTCTTGATACATATACCGGCTTATCTTGTGTATCTTTTTATGTTTTATGTATGTAGTTGTTCATCACACGGTACAAAAGGTTTGTGTGAAGTTTTATAGTTTTTCATGTTTTAATGCTTTCTTTTGAAAAGTTTAGTAACATCAATTTAGGGTACGTTCATTGCAAAAAGAAGAAAGCTCTCAAAGTTTTAATGCACGTGATTTCCTTCCTATTGCAAGGTGATTTTTTAAATGACCAGGGGCCTTTGTTATTAGGGTTAATGTATAGATTTAAAGAATATACAGCTTGAGAGAAATAAACAAGTTCACTAATTAACTCTGTTTGGTGTTTGTGTTCATAAAATTCAAAATTACTATATCATAAGTAGAGAATAAATAAAATTGAATTAGAACCTAAATAATGCTTCTAAAAATACATATATTTTGGATGAACGAAATAATTTTACATGACAACAAGTTAAGCAGTTAAGCACTGCTTTTTTCTTTGAGTTTTTCACCTTGCTTCTACAATAAATTAGTTAGTACATTGTATGACTATTTGTGCTGTTTGTTCCTTTATTGGCAATATTGTTTTAGTTTCTTGATGTCTGAGTTGTCTATGAAAACTCAAGAGGGAATCATATACTTTGTCTTATGGGCTAAATAAAAAATAGTACATCAGAATCAATGGAGAAATTGATCAACTACTTCTATTATAACTTTGATTTTTGTGAATTGATGTAGATCTGTGCAATCCTGTCTATAGAAATCAGACATTAGAAGACTTGATCTGGAGAGGTAATGGAGTTCAATTTTCATCTTTAGCATGACTTTTGCATGTTTTATGTTTTGCTACGTATTTGGAAAATGCTTTAATTTGACTTGGATTATTAACAATATTATCACAAAGTGATAGCAAGGCCTATTCAGATTCTACTATTATGAATTTTTTAGTTACATCTTAGCACTATCATCTCTGATATATTTTAGTTACATTTTGTTTTGGTGATCTTTGGATTTAAGTATGTGTTTATATGAACTGATTCAGTTTTGACGCACGTCCTTTTTAGGGTTTGGGTTTCCAAATTAGTGCATAATCCATCACTAAATTCATCTTTGTAATACCATGTGAAAAGTGTTTTCGAAGGTGTTATTATTTGTGTGTATGTTGCTTTTGGAGAAAGGATTACATTTTATTAACAGAAACACATGGTTAACTATTAGTATAAAGCTCAATCAATCGATCAAAATTTATGATATTAGCATAAAATTTATTTCGCCTATTTGATACAATTTAGATACTTATTAAATTTAGATCCCTTTCTCTATTACTTCCTAAGCAAATAAGAATCTAATACTGAAGAAGTTAAAATGTGTTTCTATAACCACCACAATTATTTGCTATGTACTGTTAAGGTGATCATTATTTTCAAATTTCTTATATCCTTTGCTTCTCCTGAGATCTCAGCTGTGGGAAGTGGAATCACATGTTTTAAATTTCATATTACATCAAAATTTTATTTGTAGGTATAGTGCAGTCAGCTTTAGTTCAAGCAAATCACAGAGGAAGATTATGAATGCTTACAATGAAAATCTCTTTTATGGTTCGAACATGAGCTTCTAAGAATGTTTCATGCTCCTTAACAATGTCAGATCACAGGTAAGACATCAATTGTTAGAATGCATGAAACAAAAAGGAACATGAAAGCTAAAGAATCAAACTCGCTCTATATATATGATTTTCAGGGACCTCAATACGTAGCCATATACAGTGCTAAAGTACTTTGAATTTTTCTATGTTCTTTTTGCTAAACTTTGGGATTGTGAACGGATATGTGAAGTATTTGGTCACCATTTTATATGGTAATGTTAAACCTGATTAGTTTTTCACTATTGCAATCTTTCAGCTTACGGAATTCTAATTATTCAGCCTTATGCGATTTATCCATATAAAATACAACTGATAATACAAGAGTTGTTTTCTCGTGACTTTTTCTTTATATACCCTGCGTTTTAGAATAGTTTTGGTTTATAGTTTGTATGATAGTATTATTTACAAAATCGACACACTTTAAAGGATTTCTATTTAATTTGTTGTATTTTAAGTTAATTTCTGCAATACCCGTGCGTGCACGGGTCAATAAACTAGTGTCACATTAAACCGTATTATTAAATCTAACATTTAATGACACTTTTATAAATAGGAGATAAAGAACAAATTTGAGGATTGGTGTATTATTATCCATTTTTCTATGAGTTGTGGTTATCATTCTACATACTACTTATATTTAAAAACAGTAAATATTTCTCTTGATTTTTAGGAGAGAAAGATATTTAAGAAAATTAATCACATGTGTAAATATCTATACTAATATATAACAGGTTCAACACTCTTTCTTTTCTAACTTCTTAAAACTATTCAAATTGAAGTAGTATATATTTTTATGGAAATGATATTCAAAGCAAAAGTTTGATAAGTAATTTCTTTGATTACTTTAACTAATTTATAATAATTGTTTGTTTAACAACTCACTATACATAATAAATTTTTTTCTTATTTAAATGTTTTTCAAAAATTAAGTTAAAAGTCAATAAAAAAAGATAATTAAATAAAGAGAAAGAAAACAGATATATTATCGAAAGAAACTACTTACCAACACTGCAACCTGTGTTTTCATACATTTAATTACATTTTTGAAACTACACATAATGTCAGTCACAAACTATTTATTATAACCATATTACACGAGTATTGTATTAGTTTAAGTTAAGTTAATTGGAATCCTTTATTTAATATCTTTACATGTAATCAAGTTTTTCCCATTTAATTAAAAGTTCTATTTTATTGCTATGCAGAAGGCCATTGAAATCCACAAGCCGACTTCGTATAGTTGTATGTAGCACTTCGTACGTAGAAATTGGATAAAACGTAATAATTTTAGTTTCATTATTTACAGTATCAAATCCAGGATTAAAAATTCCGGGATTCAATGTAGTTAACATAACAGGATAAATTATAGGTCGGATTGAGTCGGATCCTTACTAGTATCTAGGGGTGAGCATGTGTACCGGAAATATTGAACCGTACCGGCACCGTACCGGAACCGGTACCGAATTAGAGTTTTCGGTCCGGTATTCGGTACTTGAAATATTGGTAAATTGGTATTCGGGACTCGGTATCATCGGTATTCGGGACTAATACCGAACTAACTAAGTAAAATAGGTATTCGGTACCGGTACCGGTACCTTATATAAATACTCGGTACGGTATTCGGTACCGTCTTTAAATCAAATTCGGTATTCGGTAAAATCGGTACCGGTACCGGTATGGTACCATGCTCACCCCTACTAGTATCATAATATGTTACAGGAATATTATAAATACAAAAAAATAAACATATAATTAAAACAAACGATAATTAAATTCTTATATTTAATTATGAGGATATTCAATACAACGAGCAATTCCTTAATTAGATTAATAAATAACTATTAGTCCATAAAATTTTTAGTAAAGAATACTAATTAAAATTTTTAAAAAAATCCTACTTTGTGTGTGTTGTAAACTCAAGAAGAAAAATAATAGATTAATAGGGGTTAGATCATGAGTAGTACGCCCTCTGAACCCTGCTGTCACATTTTTCTCTTTCATACTCTTTTCCTACCCTCAAGTAGAGTACCACACTCTATACATCCAAAAAGCAAAAAAAATAAATAAATAAATAATTTGGTCACGGGTTGACTGGGTTCGAGAAACCGTGGCCGAAGCAGCCGGTTAGAACCCGCCTTGGGCGTACTGGTGTGGAAGAGGAACCCCAAGCTACCTGTTGTGCAACCGCCTGGCGGTTTCATGCGCTACGCATGGTCTTAGGGGTTTGCTTTTGGTACCGTTATTTCGATAGACTTTAAAGACTTCTTAATCCTTAATCAAAACTCACGACGCATGACTAGCTTGCATGATATATATGTTAAAAGTCTAATTAAAAATGTGTATAATACAAATTAATTTGACGATAAGTTAAAGCATTCTTTGTTGAAAACAAGTGAGGAAAAGGTTTTAAAGTTTGTCTCATCTCATAAAAAAGAGGCCAACAGCAGAAATTGTTCTTTGCGTCTTTTGTCTAACCGATATATATGTAAAGGAGTATATATATAATCAAATAGTATCATACATGCGTCAAAAGTAAATAACTTTTTGGTCAAAAGTAAATAGCAACTTCTAAAGATTTAATAAACATTATTTTAAATTAATACCCAGATATATATATATATATATATATATATATATATATATATATATATATATATATATATATATATATATATATATATATATATATAAATTGGATCAATAAAGAACCATGTGTTAAACAAAGAACCTAAATAACTAATCTGGACCTTTGGATCATCAAAATCAATGGATGAGATTGATCGGTGGCAAAACTGTAATTATTATGTATTAATTTAAGAAGAATAGGGCAAAAATGTAATTATCCCCCACCCCTAAACCCACGATTTTTAAAAAAAAACCACCAAAAACTTTAAATTGCCATAACTTTTTAAGTTTTGTGAATTTAATCAAAAAAATTATACCATTCTTTTAGTTTTTTAATCTTCTTTCAAACAAGATCACTCTTCCTATACTTTTCTAAAAAAAAAATTGAAAATGAATTTTTTTTTTGCATTTTGGCAGCTGTACAGGAAAAACACCTTTTTTTTTTTTGCATTTTGGCAGCTTGTCGCTAATGAGCTGAATGTCGTTGCAAAAGGTTCGTCTCAGATCAGAAATTAGCGACGATGAAGTTAAATCTGTAGTCGCAAATAAGCAAATTCGTCGCTAATGACCTTGCAGTCGTCGCAAAAGGTTAGTCTCAGATCACAAATTTTGCGTTTTTTCGTTTTTTGCATTTTGCATGTTTATACGGATTTACGTTCTGCATTCTGCATGTTTTTTGCATTCTGCATTCTGCATTTTTTTTGCATTCTGCATTTTTTTTGCTTTCTGCATTCATCATTCTTCAAAATGCATGTTTTTTTGCATTTTGCATTCTTCATGTGTTTTGCATTTCTGCATTCTGCATGCTTTTTGCATTTTGCATTCTTTCATTCTGCATGTTTTTTGCATTCTGCATTCTTCATTCTGCATGTTTTTTGCATTTTGCATTCTGCATGTTTTTGCATTCTGCATGGTTTTTTCATTCTGCAATTTTTATTCTGCATGATTTTTTGCATTTTGCATTTAATATGAACACAACTCTAAATGCATATTTTGCATTTTGAAAAAAAAAGTTTATGAAATATATCAAGACCGGTCTTGTTTGAAAGAGGACGAAAAACTGAATCTAACGGTATAATTTTTTTGTTAAAATTCTTAAAAACGAACGAGTTATGATTATTTAAAGTAATTGAGGTTTTTTTTAAGTTTGTTGGGGGGGGGGGGGGGGGGGGGGGTTTGCTTGAGAGTTTAGATTAAAAAGTTGTTAATGAATAACTTTAAACTAATCAAACTTATCTTTAATTAATTAAGGGAAGTCTGGATATTTTTAACTAATATATACATCAAATAAAAATGTGTTAAATTACAAAAATTATACAAAATTAACGAGAAAATTATGTTATTTCATTTGAGATCACTCTTGATATATTGTTTAAAACTTTTCTTTGTGTTTGTTGGGTTTTTTTCAGTTCAGCTCGACATGTGCAAAATTTACACATGTGCATATGCATAGATTCATTTAGTTTTTTCATCACATATTTAGATAAGCACATGTGCAAAATTTGCACATGTCGAGCTGTACTGAAAAAAACTCAGCAAATGCGATTTTTTTTCCACAGAAAATATAGCAAGATCATAATTTTTTTCCACAAAAAATTAACTTTCTCGTAAATTTGGTATACTTTTTATTATTTAACACCTTTCTCTTTGATGAATATGTTAGTTTTAAAAAAGTATGGGTAATGTAAAAATGTCTATACTACCATTTGAATGATTAGCCAGAAATGGTTCTTGTAGTTCTCGTAAATAGTCCTCGTTTAAACCGTTTCATATATATATATATATATATATATATATATATATATATATATATATATATATATATATATATGAGATCTCAAATAAAAACTATATAATATACAAGAATTGGAACAAATCTTAATTTTTGATTAAAAAATTAATATAAAATGACAAAAATTAAATATATATATATAAGCGTCCTTATCAAATCAAAATTATAAATAACAAAATCATTTAAAATACACGATGAGGATGAGCCACCCATTCTCTCTGTGTTCATATTAACTTGTCATTTTCAAGGTGAATGATTTCACATTTTGAACGTTGAGTCCCAATCTTTTAATAATAACTAGTATTGTATCCGCGCAATGCGACGGTGACAAACAGTTTGTGTTCGATAACATGTCGATTTTAAAAATGTAAATATATGATACTCACAAAATGCGGTGTGAACACATATTTTCTAATCAACAACTTATCCATTTTCTTTTAACTTTTTCTATTATCTTGATTTCTTCTTTTTCCATAAACTCTTTTATTATTTTTCAAAATAATTTATGAAGAACAATAAAATAAGAAAAATAATATAAAAATAATATAAAAATAATTAAATAAAAAAATATTCTATTTTGAAAATTATGTTAGTGTTTGATGAGTTGTTAATAGTAATTATAATAAATTAGTTGAGGTAATTAAGGAGATAATTAAATGGGCTATTGATTTAAGAGTTTATACTATTTGTATAAAAACAGGTACTATTTAAAATTAAGTAGTCTTAATTTTTTTAAGAAAGAGAATGTTAAAGATTTATAAGATAATAATAATAATAATAATAATAATAATAATAATAATAATAATAATAATAATAATAATCAAATACTAATTTTAGTGGTAAATCACCTCCTTTTAAAGGCATCGAAAATATTAACTTAAATAACTCTTATAGTCTTATACTAGTTAAATGGCCGTGTGTTATACGGGATGGTTTAGAAAAGTAAATAATATTAAATATTAATAAACGATATTAAATAATTATAAAACGCAAAAAAATAAGAGTTAAAAAAATGACGACAAACACGTTCAATTTCAATACCAGCGATTGAAGCACCGGGAAAGAAGATAGCGGACATGATTGAAGAAATACCAAATAACATGATTAAATTTTTTATACATGTTATCGATCATTATGTTTACAATTATAAGTAATAAGGTCAAATACTTATTGTTATAATAAAAAAGAATTTAAAATAATTATAAAATATATTAAAATGATAGAAATAAAAATTTGGTCAACATAATAATATAAATAAATATAAAATAATTAACTAAATTGAACAAATATAAATTAAAATTATAAAGGTTGTAAAAACTTTGTTATTCCCATGAATTCGAGACTGTGGTTCTTTGTTGTTTAAATTTGTTTATAATATATTTTGTTGTTTAAATTTGTTTATAATATATTTTGATATTAATCATTGATTTGATTAAGAGTTATCTTAAACTAATTTACATTAGTTTGACTCTAAAAAGTCAAAATCAAAATTTTAGAATTAAAGTAATTAACGGCTAAGATTAAATCTTTTATTAAATTAATGGTTCAGATTATCTAATAATTTTTTTCAAATTAGTCTTTTATATATATTTGAAGATCATATAAAAAAAAGGTAATTCCAAAGTTAATGTAATAAAAGATATATAACTAATTTAATTATAGTGAATATGATATGATAGACTGATAGAGCACTATTTATCATTGCAAAAATCATCATTGTTCCATAAATTCATGTATAACACTTTTAATTAACGAGGTTTTATTTTCTTACTCTTTTCATGTTTCACTTAATTTATGCATGAATGTTGCATATTTATGATTAAAAAATATTAGTTATACAAAACTACATTATTTATGTAAATCTCATCTAAAGTTACAATGAGCTAATTAAATATTGATAATTAGGGGCGGACCTACATGTAAGGGTGAGGGGGCACAAAACACCGGTCAATTTTGTTTCGTTTAGTGTAAATTTTGATTTTTCGTAGTGTAAATTCTGATTTTTCGAAGACGGTGCAACCACCCAGTGAATGATGCCCCCACCCAATATGAATCCTGGATCCGCACTGTTGATAATATGCTTTTTTAACTTGTATACTAATATTCATTTCTTGTTGCTGTATCTTTTTAAATAACTAAACCCGTAATATAAAATAATTTATAATAGACATAAAAAGTATACTAGTTTTATAAGATTCAGAAACAAATTGTCTTCATATTAAACTTTTTTCTAGCATTGATAGACTAAAATGTAATGCATAATTGGTATCATTTTTGTAAATGAGAAGAATAGCTAAACCACACCATTTTACATAAATAGCTTGCACTATTAAGACAAAGGGAAGCACATGTCACTCACCCCTGTTGAGCCTCAAAGTTTTTTTGGTCAGCCGATGCTTATCCCCAATTATTGTGTGTGTTCAATAAGTATCACTGACTGTGACTGTTGTTGTTGGATTATGTGCAGAGATAATTAATGGGCATGTTGTATCCAATGTTATAAGAGACTAAAGGGTCACACTGCTACACACCCAATTCAGAACAGATGGATTTCACCATAATCTATGTGAAAATAATTAATCAGTTAGATTAATTATTAAAGAGAAAAGTAAATAATTAATCAGTATCTATGCTATACACAGCATCTCACCAATTGTTAGATATAATCCGTTAGTTAAAACACATTAATTACCCTCAATGCTATTCTACTAATTACCCACCCTGGGACTACTGGACTGACCAGAGCCTAGGTTCAAGTATTGCACAAATCATTATGCAATTCCTCAAACCAGGGCTCTGATACCAACTTGTAACACTGTACTTTTAAACATATACTGAAAACGCTTGCGGAAGCTAATTTCATAAAAACTATACTTTAATTACATAATAAATATAAAATATTATCCATTTGTACATCAAAATAACTACAGTGTTAATCCAAAACAGGCTCTTAATTAAAACTTTGACATCAGAGTATGGTCCGTCCATATTTCCAGTCCTAACTTCATTGCTCACCAAAGTGATCTGCAAAACAATCTAGTGGGGAATTAGCACAAAGCTAAGTGAGGGAATAAATATCTAATCATAAACAAGGCAAACATGCCTAAACCCAAATCGCTCATGAATCCCAAGAGAACCGGCGGTGTTGCAAGCACCTACAACCAAGGTCGGCCAAAACCAAGGTTTACCGATAGCCCTGCTAACAGTGATAACAGTACCAGCCTTCTTGTGTACAATAAATGCACTTCAAGATCTGGTACGGTACACCCCCAAGCAACAAGCCCAGCATCATGCTGATCTCTAAATAACATGTATATACAATCCAAACAAGAGCATTCCAAATAGGATATTAAATCCTGTATATCAAAAGATATAAACCCACTCACCAAAGTCTTCACGAACTCTGGTGCACTCAAGTGACTAATTCACTGAGTCTTCTCAGTTCCTGAGATTAAGATAACCCAAGTCAGTATTTAATTCATAATACTGATCCAAACATAGATATCATATCTATCCAAATAATTCATGTAAGAACATTATTGAACATATACACAAGTTCAACATACTTTAAATAATTCTTATAATGCAAATTGCATTTCCTTTGAGAATCGCATGCGATTGGCTCGTTCGAATCGCATGCGATCAACACTTGATAGAATTCTTACTAATGCGATTCACTCTAATTCCATGCGAATTCGAATCCAAGAGTTAAGGAATTTATAAGTTAAATTCAATGCTAATCGATTCGATACAAATCCATGCGATTCAGATTTGAATGCGATTCAACCTCACTGATATTCCAAGTTTTACAATCCAATCGAATGTGATCTAATGTGTTCATGCAGGTTTCACATGTCATTCGAATGCGATCCAAATGAGTCCAATCGAATATAATTTCAAAGTGTTGAGGTAAGTTCAATAATACTCAATCAAGTGCGATTCAAACCAATATAGTTCATATCGCATGCGATTCAAGTGTGAGGGAAATTCTATCAAGTTCAATTTATTTCAATGATAATCCAAAGCAATCAAATGCGATTCAAGCTAAGGCAAATCCCATGTGATTCCAAGTTCCATGTAGTTCAAATCGAATGCGATTCCAATGTGTTAGGAAATTTCCAAATTACTCAATATAGTCCAATGCGATTCAAATATATTCGAATGCTATTCTAATCTCATGCTATTCAAGTTATGCGATTCATATCCAGCATAGAAAATCTCTAAGTATAAATATTCCAATGTCAAGGCTATCCAATTCAATGCGATTCATACTTCCTAACATGAATTCCGATTGTTTCAACCCCAATTCCGATCAAAGCATATATTCATCCGAAACTTTCATTTTAATCTATTTTTAACCTTAATCTTAACATGCAAGTTTCTCATAACTTCTAAGATCGTTTAAAACATAGAAATATCATATAATCATAATCAATCTAACATGCATTCACATATTCTTCACGAGTTTATCATGTTTGATCGGAAAATATCATGCATCCTTAAAACCGAATTTAAATAACAATTAATACATAAAATTTAGTTAATCTAACCTTGTGAATCTCGATTTCTTGAATTCTAATTTCAAACAAAATAATGAAGATCAATTCGGATCTTGTTCTTCTCCTTTCAGCCGAGAGCAAAACAAAAGAAAACACACACTTAACACTATGGGTTCTTGCACGCAAATGAGAGTGGAGGACTAATCTCTCTCTCTAATCGGTCAACATAGACACAATAAGGTTAGTGGCAAGTCTAAGGGCATAGGGTGATGACTAATCACCACTTAATCGGCCACCTCATGGCCACCGCCCCACTACCCATTATAAAATATTAATTTAATGAATATACACAATAAATTCATATAATTCACATAATAAAAGAATTAATTTAATTAATATTAACAATTAATCAATTAATCACATAATAAAGAATTAATTTACTTAATTAATTCAAAACCCAAATCAAATTTAATTAATTACCTTAATTAATCTAGGTCGTGAAAGTGGGTGTTACATATATTATTATAACCTTATTCTGTGGATTGTTTGTTAAGAAACTATGTTGATCATGTAAGTTTTAAAGATCCTAACCCTTTTGGGGTTTAGAGGGTTGTGTTCAATCCAGTTCCGCTTTTAGGATTGAACTAGTAGAATCAAACCCAGGGCTTGACCAGTTTGTGTCATATAGTGGTTTGGTCAGGTTCACAAAAACCCTTCAGTTGTTGCGCTGGATATTGTGGATGAGTGGTTCAGGCTTGGAACTCGATGAGTATGAGTAATGCTTGATGTGGACCTGGTTGTGATGGGAGTGTGGATTTTGTCTTATGACGGTTATGGGTAGCTGTGGATTCGTTGTGTGTGCTTGGTTATATCTCTGTGGTCGGGTATCATGTTGATGATCCGTTGTTGTGTAGTCTTGTCGTGCGGTTACTATGTGTTGTCTATCGCTATCATACCGAGTGCGGCTGACTGATGCTGCCATAACGCTGCTTTTCATAATCATATGTGGTCGGATCTGCCATGAGGCTGGTTGCTTGTCTCGGTTATGTGTTTAGAGACGGTCACGATGCCGTATATGTTCCCATGTGATGTTGTACTGTTACTATGCTTTGTGGGCTTTCGTATGAGAAGTAGTCGCGCAAGTTTTGCTATGATGCTGTGTGTGTATAGGCAATGATGGGCCTTGTGTGTATGAACTCTTATTATGATGAATGAAAGATATACTATTTGCCGATTAAAAAAAAACATAAATAGCTTGCTACTATTTAAACACAATTTTGTTCACATCTCTTATATATTATATTAAACAATTATAAGGAGTGGAGCTATGATTACTAAATAGTGCGCTTCGTATATTAATGATACACATAATATATGAATGACGTAAAAAGTTTGATTATTTTGTAAGATAAATAACTAATGAAAATTCGTTTAAAGACAAGAACTTACGAGTTAAAATAACACTTAAAATCAATAGTTTTATCATTAATTAACTTGTTTGTAACAAAAGATCAACTAAAACAATCTTTCAGATCATAAACATAAAATAATATAATAAATGGTGACTGAATAATTCAAGGCAGAATTGCAAAACATAGAATAAAAATATCAATCACCGTATTTGTAGCGGAGTAAAATATCATGAAAAATATATCGAAAAGAAGTGAATAAAATAAGAAAACCTTCAAACCCGATGTTTCAACCTTCAAAGCTTTCCTTGTTTATTTTGGTATTATTTTGGGTTTTAAATTTTCTTTGGGATGAACTTGATAAAAAGTATCTGGACTTAGCTTATTATATACAAAGATTTTAGACTAATTAGGGGGGCTAATACTCTTTAGCCCCCTCTGTCTTCGCCTCTGACAACTATAATTTTTAATACATATTACAAATGCTCATTATAGTAAGTTCACTTAGACATAAAAATTAATCTAAATAGACACACCCCTCTGTTTCATGCGTGTGACTTTCTAATAAGAAAACGAGAACTAAAGAAGTGATGTATGTGCGAGTAGCATTATGACTAATTTGATAATTAAAGCATGAATGTAGATAAAAACACCCTATCACAAATTCAATCACCCAAAAATCAAATTGATACTAAAGTATGCTCATTTATTTTAATCTTTGGTACAAGGAGAGAGAGATGACATATTGACCATGATGACATAACAAGTAACAAGACATTCCTTCATTGTTTATTGAATTTGTCTGAGTGATTGTGACATTTTCAGTATTATATGCAACTAACAACGATGCTCAATCTCAAAACAATCAGAGACTTTCAATGTTATATGAAGCTTTTAAACCTGAATCCCGCTGTTGAGCATTTACCAAGCTGGCATTAACGTTGGATGGTAAATATTTTAGCGCTCGTATGATGTTTTGGATCAAACTAAAAATTTATAATTCTCCTAACTTTGCAAAACAGAACAAAACTCGATTGTCCCATAATCAAGCAGCTCCTCTATCATCTGTTCAATATGTTCATCCTCAGTAGATTTGTAATGTTGCACATTCTCTATTTTACAACCCCAGTTCACCATATTCCCGCAATTTCCACTATGCTCCAAGAACTCCCCTGCTGTATCAGAAGAACAGGGAGACTGCTGTGATGGGGTTTGTTTATCCACCACTGTTTTCTTCCCCATGTCAAGAGATGCCATGTGACATTTATGTAATTTAGCTCTCAAAGTTGCAGACAGAAGTTTTGAAGAAGAAGATGATGGCGTTCCTTCTGGATGGTAAGCAAAGTTAGTTCGTGCTCTTGTGCCGCACATAAGCCTAGCCGCTTCATCGTATGCTTGTGCTGCGTCCTCTGCTGTCTCAAATGTGCCTAGCCATATTCTTGTCTTCCTGTTCACGCAAACATAAACATTAGAAAATCAAAACTAACGAAAATGCTAGACAACCAGTGACGTCGATAACTTCAGGGGTCTGTTGGTTGAGGCAATTCAACAAACAGTTTGTGGTGTTTGGAATGTGTGATATACTGACAGCAAAGTTAAGAAATTTACAGGAGAGGGTGGCGAATTTCGGAGACCCAAGATCCCCAATGTCTTTGGCGAACTCCTCTGTATCTCTGTTGAGATCTAGCCATGGTGGTATTACTGATTGATTGGACGAGCTGTTGATGGGATTGCCGTGAAGGTGTTGGTGATATTGTCTCAGTGAGAACACTGGTACAGGACTTGGTTCAGTGAAGATGCTTCTGGTTGTCGCAGATTTATATATGACCCTTTAGCCGTCAGATTAGTGTGGATGGGTCCCATGGCTTCTAGTAATTTACCTTTTAGATCATATCAGGAAAATTAAAGTTAAAGACTCGAAACAAGATAAACATTATTATTTTATTATTTCTTTAAATTTTTATTCATGTACAATAAATTTTCTTAACATCCATCGGTATATGTACATATATATCCTGTGTGATTGTGGAAGACAAGATCGGAATCCCTGAACAATCATTATGTCTAAGAGGATGAATACTTGAGAAACATAGTACCAACTAAAATGCCTGATTTGATTAATTAAGCATTAATTAATTAATTAATTAATGTTGTTAGAATAAAATCAAGAGAATGTAGTCAAAACCAGACATCAACATATATATGTGATTCATGCTAAATTTTAAGGACATGCTACGTGCCTCACGTTAAACTTCCTAATTACAGGAAACAACCCATGTGCCTAATTGATAAAGTCTAGATACAAAAATCATACCATATTCGATGCATATTGTAATTTTTTTAAATAAATATTTTAGCTATAATTTTATACTCTATGAAACTAATACATACGAGTATTGTAATAGTAGAATACATCATAGGATATGAAAGCTTGAGAACCGCACATCGATATTTGATAGTCAATCCATGCTTCACGACAGAGAGTATCTAATTAAGTGTTCATTAATGCCAAAAAGAAAATTACTTGCTAATTTTAATTATGGACATTCAAGATTGTCTATAAACAACAATAATATTTCATAATTCAAATACTCGGCATATATGTTTCTATCCGGATGTTTGAAGGGTATAATTGTTTAACTAAACATTTATAACAAATAATATTAAAATTGTTTTTTTTTCACCGAAAAGAACATACTTGTATTTGTATAACAAGATAAAACAATTACAAGTGATCTCTGTTTTTGCAAACTAATTATGTCAAATATATGACATGAATGTCGTGGTACCTGCAATGAGTTACATATGGATGTCATGTAATGCATTTTTCTAGATGGAACAAACGCATCATTATCATTGAATAGCAAAGGAAGTGATTCTAGTACATATTGCTACCATTATGTCAAACATCTAACAACGTTGTGAATCATATATCCACTAGCTATATGATTTATGTTTTGCAAAAGATTTGGTTAATTTGTTGTTAGTTGGATTTATGGGGCTTATCGTTCTCTCGAGCCGGTCAAATTCTGTGGCAATACAGGAGCATTCCACATTAGTGAGACAAGGGGGTTTCTTCTTCCTTATAAGGAGGGGATTTTACTCCTACCATATGACGCATATTTAAAGTCGTGAGGGACAATTCAAAGCGGACATTATCGTTGACTGATTCCCTAATTACGGTACTACAGTTGTAATTAAATATATGTCATGTTTGTTAATTAATAACAAATTATTGAAAAAAAATCTTGAAATAAAATTAAATGTTTTTACTTATCTTCCTAGTGATAGAATGACAGGGTCAAAGTTTTCAAACTGCACAACGTTTTCCACATTTACCAACATGCTATCTAACATTTTCTTACACATATACTCATTAATGTTTCTTTTACCTATTGATATAACATCCGATAAAATTATGCCGCTAGCCTTGCTGGGTTTTGTAGAAAGTCGCCAAAATAGTTTTAGTCTAAATGGAGTGCTCGTGAGGATATTCTGGACTTTGGAATAAGCTTAAAGATGTTATTTTTCACAAGTAAACCTCACTAAAAGCAATGTTGATTCCTAAAAAATAATGGTGATCCGCTAGAATGATTGTAGTTTCTACTTTGAAGTCGACAGAATTTGTTCTCTATAAGATACTAGTGGGAAACACGACAGAATTCGTAATAAGGTAGAAAGTTGCTTACCGGAAACTTGTCGGAGGTGATGGCAAGAAGTGGCAAGTTACCGGAAAAGGTCACCGTAAGTCATTGACAGACCAAACTGATTACTAGAAGTACCATACCAATGCATAATAGAAATAACAACATAGTTAATTATTACATTATAACATTGATCCGAAATTTAGTGCTCGGTAAACGATATTTTACATAATATAGTTAATATAATGTGGATAATGTTGAACTTAAATATGAATAAGTTGTGAACGTACGTTTGTTTATTTATTTAAATAATTTATTTTTCAATAATCATTTAAAATTTAAAAAAACATGGCTTAACAAAATAAGTTATGAAGAAGATACTTTTCACATTAAGTTAATGATTTTATTCGTTTTCTTATTCAGACAGTTCATTTAGTATATAAAACAAATAATAGTACTATTTATCTCACACAAATATTAGTTATTTATACAAACACTTTATCCGAACAACACTTAACAAAAAAGAAAAACGAATAGACCCTTAAATCTCAAATGTTTATATTTTTTACCGCTTTATTTTAAATATTTGTGTGAATGTTAGTTTCTCTATCTATTCAATTTAAAATCCATCCACAACGTGCAAGTAGAGTACAACTTGTTCAATAACAATGGTCAGACTAGAATGTTAACATTGCATTCTAAGATTTGCATATTGGTGTTTGAATATGCATAATAAAAAAAAATTATGTATAATATCTCATAATACGAAATCAAACGAAGGTTGAATTATCCTTGTGTTACGAAGAGATGAATACAAAGTCAACAAATTTGTAATTGGTAAATGTCATATAGTTGATTTTATAGAATAAACATACAATATTTTTATTTTTATTTTGAGGAAAGGCCAAAGTTCAAAAAATCTACTTAAATATCACTACTCGTAAGCGAGGTTTTTTTTGAAAGACAAAAGAGGTTAACTAAGAAGCGAGTTTTGGTATGAGCACCATCCATTCTTAGCAACCTAAAATTTTATTAACCAGATACTGTAAATACTCTAGCAAGGTGCTAGAATTATGAAGTACAAAACACAGTAGTACAACATGGTCCAAATCGTCACAGGCTAATATGTCAAACAACAAAACCAAAAAAAAAACTCCATAGCACAAAAAACTAAATATTGAAAGGAGCAGCTAACCAGTTTTCCCAGTTAAGGAGAAGCTTGCGACCTCTACTTCCAATCCACAACTTTGACAGATTTTGAATAGATGGAAATAGATCTTCACTCATTTTTTTTGTCAATTGAATCTTCCTCGACATGAAAAATTCCGTTCCTTCACCTCTAAATCTGCCAAAGAGCCATGTAACACACAGCTAATAAGATTCCCATTATCATGCGATGACAATCTTTCTGCTTGACTAATAGATTGAATGCCACAGCTGATGCTAGACGTGGGGAGTTAAGATGCCACCAAGCCCAGTATTTTTTTTCTAGATAACCAACGATTTAGGACAAGAAAAGAAACAACGATCCTGTGTTTCGACTTCTTCCCCACATAGAAAGCAATTCAATGATTGTACAGAAGTTACTTTCTTCTA
The DNA here is from genome assembly GCA_947179395.2 of Pulicaria dysenterica. Lineage (NCBI taxonomy): Eukaryota > Viridiplantae > Streptophyta > Magnoliopsida > Asterales > Asteraceae > Pulicaria > Pulicaria dysenterica. Next base: position 78,128,546 of record OX359293.1, on the reverse strand, counting down.
CAAATTATATTGTATAGAAGTTACTTTTTTCGACAGATTATATCGTAAGCGAGGTAATTTAATAAGAAAAACTTATTGATAATTTTAGTTAAAGAACAAAATGTGTATTTTGGTACATTTCAATATATCTCACCTTTTTAATTAGGGTTTAATTAATAGAATAATAACCAATTTTTATATTTGTTTTACTAAAGTTATTCAAAAATAGTAAAAAAGTATTAAAATGTTAAATCTTGTGAAATTTACTTATTTAGACAAGTATTCAGGTAAATTTGGATTATAGGTAATCGTAATTTACGGTTTTATGTGTCTGTGTTAGGGAGGCTTATTGGATCCAAATGACCATTTCTTTAATTTAAAATTAAATGGCTAGGACTTGAAGGCATTATATGTTGTGAATTATTATACGACATATATAAAAGAGAAAAAGGAAGATCACGCGTGCTATGAGAATCCAATTTTTCATCTTTTAGGAATTATAAAAAAAATACAATATAATTTGTAAAAGACCAAAAGTACCTTGCTTCAACTTCACTCAAACCTCAGTTCTCATCCCTTACAAATTAGATTAAGATTTCCATACAACTATATATTTATCATCATCCATGTTTTATAAAAATAATATATTTTTTTATTTCTACAGATCCATCTAACAATTGATTGTAGCGAATAAATACATGAAAACAGGAGACAAAGATATATGATATAATACCTAATTTAGGTGTTATCACACTTACAAATCTATTTAATGAATGATAATTTTGGTTTTTTAGTGTTTACTCATTAAATAGATATGTAATTATGATAACACCTAACTTAGATGATGCTATCACTATATATCATTTTTCTATTAAACATATGTTATCATCCACTTCTTATAATTATTATTTAAATACTAACAATTCGCAAGACAAATTTTCCCTGTTCATCTACAGTGCTTTATTATATTATAAACAACAATGTCTAGCACGTGATTTTTTATTTTAGATATTAGACCCTCTACTTTACAGGGTCGGGTAATAAGCATGTAAGACAGGTAACCGTTCGAGCTCATGGTTAGTAGCTCATTAGTTTTATATATATTCTATGTCGTATATATGTAAACTCATTTTTTGAGCCCAAAAATTAAAGAGGTAAAGGGGGGAAGGATAAAAGGGCAACCATAGGCGCGTACATTTTTACTAAGATTAAAGAGGTAAAAGTAATTACTTTCAGTAAATATTGAATTGCCAAAATCGTTTGTCCGTTTGGGAAAAAAACCATTAATTCATCAAAAATAGTACAGGAATTTGCTATTTGTGAATAAATCTATCAGACTTGTTTGACCATTTGAGACGAAATCACACAAAATTGTTTAGGAAGAATAAATAAATTAAAATTGGCGATCGTAATTGAATGCTGAAATTTTAAGACCTAAGAATGTTTGCGAAGAGGAAACAAAATTCGCATACTAATGGTTTGGTTTGTTACTTGGTGTATTTACATACTTTTGTGTTTTTTTTATAATTTAGCATTTTTATGTCACATAATTAGTTTTGCTCCGGACCCTGAAAAAATTGTGATTGTCCTGGTACTTTGTTATGTTTACACAAAAAAGATAATGAGTAGATAGGGGAGAGAACAATGGTGTTGTGAGTTGTAGATCAGTAGATGGAACTAGGAATGAAATGAAGGTGTCGCTAGATGTCGCCTGAGGTCACAAGAGGAGAGGGGAACGATAGTGTTATGAAATCCTTGTTTGATCGAAAGGGAATTCCATCAAGTTTGTAAGGAATATAAAGTCCCACGTTTGATAGAATGTCTACCTCATTTAGAAATCAATTCCTTACACAATTTAAAACCAAACAAGGAAATTGGATTCCAATTTTCTCAAATTTCCACTACAACAAAACACCCCCTTATTTTTTTCTTTAAAAACAAACATTATAATTAATGTCTAAGACGACAAGAAATAATTTTTGTACAAAAATCATTACCAATGCAAATCGTTAAAATCCAAAGATTAAAAAAAAACCCAAAAGACCCATTATTACTAGATATAGTCTAACTATGGCTTGTATATCCACACATAACTAGATACTAGCATAACATATTTACTCCATTTCACAAGAAATTATAAGGAGTGACTTTTGTCTCAAAATAGTTGACAAAATCACTCAAATGAAGATTATATGTTACATAGAATTTATATACTAGTTACTAGATTTATCTTGTTTTATTAGATATTCAACTTTATTTATTCTACTTCATTAAGAAAATTTGAAGATTATGTTCAATCAGAAGAAAAATAAAAATAATGATGAGTACCCAACATAATAATATAACACAAAGACAATGTAGTGGGAGCGAGTTGAAAAATGAATCATCATTTTTAAGTTTCTGAAGAATTAAAGGGCAACTTAAACAACATCCAAATTTAAAAGTAATAATATAAATATAGAGTTGTATTCAATATAGTCCATTTTTTTTGTATAGTCCTGAGGACGAATTTCAGCCACACGATCAACAAATAGTTTTCCGGCGATCCCACCGTCGGATCATCGTGATTTTTGGTGAGGGTGATCGGTTTTGACTCCCCTACAAGACTATAGAGCCTGATCGTCCTCACGATCCTCCATTAACGAGAAATCGAGCAAACTCCGGCCACCATGGCCGCCGCTGCAAAATCTGACCACCACGGCCGGAGTTAATGGTGGTGGCGCACATGGTTCAACTCGGTTTGATGAGAGGAGTCCAGATCTGGTCTCGGATTCGTCGTTCGATGCTTAAAAATAAGATTTGGAGTTAATGTCTCAGATCGGCGTCGATGAGGCCAAATTCGCCGGCTGCCGAAGTTGTTTAGGGTGAGGATGGTGGTGGTTCAACTCGGTTTAATGAGAGGAGTTCAGATCTGGTCTCGGATTCATCGTTTGATGCTTCAAAAAAAATCTGGTCGGCGGTGGTAGTGGTGGTGGCCGACAGTGTGCAATCACATGTGATTACGTCGCCAGAGGAGGTGGCCGGAGGTGATGGTCGGTGGTGGTGGTTGGCGGTGTGCAATCACATGTGATTACGTCGCCAGAGGAGGTGGCCGGAGGTGATGGTCGGTGGTGGTGGTTGGCGGTGTGCAATCACATGTGATTGTGGCTTCAATCACATGTGATTGTGTAGCCGGAGGTGATGGTCGGTGGTGGTGGTTGGCGGTGTGCAATCACATGTGATTGTGGCTTCAATCACATGTGATTGCGGCGACCGGAGGTGGTGTTCGGCGGCTGTGGTGATGTCCGGAGGTGATGGTCGATGGTGGTGGTTGGCGGTGTGCAATCACATGTGATTGTGGCTTCAATCACATGTGATTGGGTCGCCGGAGGTGATGGTCGGTGTTGGTGGTTGGCGGTGTGCAATCACATGTGATTGCGGCGGCTGGAGGTGGTGGTCGGCGGCTGTGGTGGTGGACGGAGGTGGTGGTCGGTGGTGGTGGTTGGCGGTAATCACATGTGATTGTGCTTCAATCACATGTGATTGGGGTGGCCGGATGTGGTGGTCGGCGGCAGTGGTGGTGTCCCGAGGTGCTGGTGGGCATTTGTCTTTTTTTTTTATCATGTGGCTGAGATTTGGCCCTCAGGACTACACAAAAACTTTGGACTATATTAAAAATTTATCTATAAATATAAGTAGGTTGATCAAAGAGGGCAGAGTGCCCTCGTCGCTTTCTACTAGGCTTCACCATGTTTCTTATTGTGTTTAAAAAAAAAAAAACCAAAATCTTCACAGAATTCTTAATTATCATGCTGATGCCTGATGGTGAGGAACTGAGGACTGAGGATTGAGGAATCGATCCTCAAGAAGTCAACACTTAACAATAAGTTTGTGCTCCTCTTGTAGCCCACATGTGGATGCCCAGCCCAATGAGCCCTAGGCCCACTCCGGCATCAAATATTTTCTTTTGTATTTTTCTTATAATAAAAATAACAATAGTTATTATTATATTTTAAATTTTAGTATTTTTATTATTACTGTTATTATTATTATAACATCAAACATATGTTTTCTAAAACAGAAACTTAGTGTTTTCTAAATAGTGAAACTAACACTGTTAAAAAGCTACTTACTAAGCATACTAGTTTAAGAACCCGTGCACGCACGAGTATTATACAAGTAAATCTATATAAGTAATTTATTAATTAAAACAATACTTCAACTACATACAAAATGTGTGAACTTTCATACATAACAACAAATTTATTTAACTCTGATATAGTAAAATAAGAAAAAGTGGATAAATACAAATTGTTTGAAGTACGCAAGTAAGAACAATGATTATATTCTTTATACTATTTCTTTATATACTATATTAATTTATTAGATCATGATTCAAAGATATAACACAAGCCTAAACAATATAAGACGAAGACCCTGTTTGTTTCACCGTAATGCGAAGGAATGGAAATGATTTTAATTCCATCCATGTTAGTTACGTAATGACATTCCTCTACCTAAAGTAATATTAACACTTCGAAAAACTTAATTCCTTTCAAAATAATGTTACCAAACGCAATATACAACGGAATTTGATTTCAATTCCATTACATTCCTTCACATTATGGTGAAACAAACTGGACCTAAGCTATTACGTGCTCATTTTTTCAAAAGAACTCCCTCATCATCATTACATGTTCATTATAAGTTAAAAGCATAGTTTAGGTTAAAATGAAAACTTTGAAAGGAAGTCATTATAAATTTGATTTAATAAAGTGGTAGAAATAGAAATCACTCTGCCATTTTAAAAAGACTTAGAGATGAACCAATAGAATTATTCAATTATACGTTCTTGCTTGTTGTAGTCTTGTAAACAAAATCAACAGAATATGACTTAAGATCTTTCTCACGCATTCTCTCTTCCTATAGCACTCTAGAAGCAACAATGTAATGAAATTGATATATGTCATGTGCTATAAAAATTACAATTAGAAGATAAGAATCTTTAAGTAGATTTAACTTACAAATTTAACTTACACGTGTATCCAACTAAAGAAAGAAAAAAAAATCGCACTTTGAAACATAAATTACTATTTGAATTATTGGCTAATTATCCCGTCCGTACAAACATAGAAGTTTATTTAGATGAATTAATACCTTAAATTTCTCAAAAAAAAGTTATTTAGAGGCAATAAAAATGAAAGCTGGTTGGTGCACTTGAAAATCAAGACTTGTTGATTTCAGATACCTTAAATTGCAAGTGAAATCATTAAAGGATATTCCCAGGTGACGTGTTTAGATCCATCCTTCTAATGCAATTAATTTTGATCTTAGCACCATGTTTCAGTCAAGGGTTTACTTCTTGAACCATATCTTGTATATGCTGAAAAGGGTTTACTACATTGTGGTTTTGTTCCTAAAGCCTTAGTGGATTTCAAATCTTCTGATGCGTCAACAATCAACGGCTTTGCAATGGGCTTCCCTGTATCATGTTCTAGTTAACAAATTGCTCGCTATGCTCTCATTTTGGTGGGGTTCATTTAGTTACTGCTCATCCACAAATCATTTGGTGACTTCTGTAGCATTGCTTGTTATACCTAAAAGAAAACCACATGATTTACGAACATACTATCAAGTTTAAAACTAAATATTCACTTGAACACCACATAAGAAATACCTCTTTCCCGGTTAAATTCTAGGCACTGTCGCACTACTATCAATGAAAACACCTTAATTCAACATGCTGAATAAACCATGTGAGTTCTACGGTCAAACGTCGGAAAAACAATACAATAGTTTCAAAAGCTAAAGAAATTGCCATCAAATGAACAAAATTAACATGAAATCTAATTCAATCATATCAATATTAACACCAAATCATATTCAATATCCCATATTAAATCACGCAACAACGAATCATATTATAAAATTTAACTTGACAAGCAAGATGAACAAAATGAAAAAGTAATACCTTTGAAATCAAAGATATAATCTTACCTCAATCAACAGAAACATCAAGTAAATAGAAATCTTCTGCTACTATAAGAGATTTGAGGTTTTGATCTTACCTCGATTAGAAGACTGTTGCCGATATGAAAGTCTTTCTTGTGAGTTGTAGAGAAGAAGGGTTTTGGAAGCGAGGAATATGAGAAATAGTGAAAGTGTTAGAGAATGGATTTAGGGTTTGTGAATCTTATCAAAGAAGAGAGATGAATCACAATGTATCAAGAAAGTCACCTACCAAATACTTGATCTTAATGTAGATGGCTCTCAAAATCAAAAGGTGATTTTAGGCTTTGTGAAGCTTATCGAAGAAGACACCATATGACAAAGAAAGTGACATAAACCGGGATCTTGCAAACCGGGTACTAATGACCCGTCTATGCTAAAAAATGGGCCAAAAATCCAATTTATCTACAAAGATGGGTATTACTATATTAGTAGTCAAAATTGAGAAAATTTATATCAAAACGTAGATAAAATTGAGACGATTATAAATATATATTTATATTTATACCAATCATTATATATTAAAAGTTATAAAACAAAAACTACAAATATATTGAATTAAATACATCCATTAATATAAATATATAATTTATACAAACACCCCCTCTATATTTTCATTTATCACCTTCATAATTGGTTCTATATACTATTAAAGAACATTCTAATTGTGGAAGTCAAAATTAGAAGTTGTGGTCAAAATTGAAAAATGAAGAGATTCTATTGGTCAATTGAATTTTATATAAGGAAACTTTCCCACAATTGATTTTCTTTTAATATATATATAGATGTTAAAATAAAACCAATGTTAATACTGGATTATATTTGTTAGTTTATATCTAGATATTGATGAGTATTTTTTTTATAGAGCAATAAATCAATGTAAAAGCATGTCTTATTTATTTATTTGTTGGTAATTATTTAAAAGAATCATATTTATATTTGACATTTATAATAATAATTAAATTCCATGTATACTACTACGTTACTATCTAGGAAAAGTAAAACTTAATTTTGTTAGAAACATTTACGTTCAGAATCAGAAGGCAACCGACCAGGCGACCATCGTATCTAATTAAGCAATCAGCCTTCTTTCTCCACCGACGTTCGTTATCCGACTCCCTCCCTTCCGATCATCTTCTTCTTTAACACTCTTCATCCATCGATCTCCTTTCATCCTCATCTCTACCTCAACGACGTTATTTCATTGACTTTCCCCCTAATTCTTCCAAATTCACTTTCTAGACAAGATGCGCCGGGCTTCATCGAAGAAAGGCGCAGCTAATTCGACGACCTCCACCAATTCTTCTGCCATGGATCTATTTCGCTCTGGTATTCTATCAATTATATGTTTATTGATTTCAATTTCGATGTAAGTAGGTTAGCTTTTACTTTAATTTTGATGATTTCGCTCGATTCGAAGTATCATCAAGGGTAATTTGCGAAGAACCTTTTCTCGTGCTTGTTAATCGCGTTGCTCCGTAGCGGTATAAATTAATATTCATTGGGCTTGTTGTTTAATTATATCAGCAGAGATCAGTATTTTTATAATTTGGTAGAAGATATTGAGACTAATTGTCACTAAACGCTGTGTCTTGTTCTTCTTTGTGTTCAATCGTACTGTTGATTCTGACCGTACATTCACATGATAAGTGACATCTATCAACGAGAAGAGAGTTTCATTTTAAAGACATGTTTGGGCTTATGTTATGATTTTAATTCTAAATCAACGTGGTTTCTCTACGCCCATTTTTTTTTGCTAAAACCGTTTTCTATATGACAATACACATTACCTTTCCTTACTAGACATTTAGAGGCGCAGTCTCAGATGACCATGAAGAACGCAAGTTTGTTTGTCAAGACTTGTATTTTGTTGTATTCATGTTGTGGAATCAATAAATCTTTTTTTCGAGAAGATGACTTGAATTCACCTTTTTGATTACCTGATCAGTAAATGTTCTTTGACAACAAGTCAAGATGCTTGTAAATAATATGAGCCAATAGGTCTGTGTATGTGTGTATGTGTGTGTGTGTGTGTGTGTGTGTGTGAGAGAGAGAGAGAGAGAGAGAGAGAGAGAGAGAGAGAGAGAGAGAGAGTTAAATTAAAATCTGACTTTAAAGGCAAAGAAGCTTTGCACAAGGGTATGAAGGGCTATGGAAGTTTAATTACATCTGTAGTTGGAGAAGGGTAGCAGTTAACTCACTAGTTGAAAGATGTACTTCTACTACATGATCATTTGTTTCTGAAGTCTGAACTTTAGGTAAAAGAATTCTACAAGATGTATTCGGAATATATGAGAAGTATTCATGTTTTCATAGGAGTGAATTTTTGGATATGAAGAATGTTGGAATATAAGTCTTTTATAAAACAGGATTGATTTGAAACAATATCATATATTTAAGAGTTTTTTGTTGAGTAGCAACCAGCCAATCAGGTTCTGTGAAGTTTTATGACCTTAACCTCTGCCAAAACATCAAATTTGTGGAATGTTATAACCAGTGAGAATAGATTTTGATGTTGACCTAAATTCGTAATTTAATATTGGTTAATGTAAGTTAGACCCTCTGCAAGAGGGGCACACAGTTGGTTTACTGTGCCTATACTTATTTGCCATTGTATGTTCTAATTGACTCTTGAAGGCAATTTTTTGGCATTTCAATAGGAAGGACAAGTAATTCTACATGAGCAGTTGGTAAGGGTTACTTAAAACTAACAATTCTACCTGGAGGTTACTTATTAGTTTTCTTCTACTTTGGGAATCATACAGATTACAGAGTGCAATTTACCATTAACAAGTTCATGATTGCTTTGTATGTGTGTTTTGATTGCTTTGCATGGGCATTGTGTAAATTCCATCAGAAATGCATATGTTTGTGAAAGTGAACTTGCCGTATTCAGACCTTATTGAGTTTTGAGTTGAACTATTTCTTCAGCTTCAGGAAAAGCAGCAACCAAGGAGTTGGAACGTATTGATCAGCTATTCTATACATATGCGAATGATTCTTCTGGTATGATTGAGTAAGTGCAGTCTATTTATATTGGTGATTGATTTTCGGGAAGTAGAACATATGCTTCTTCCTTTTTTTCTTCCTGTTTTTTGTTTTTTGGTTGTCATTTGCTTCTTAGTCTCTGATACATTCTTGATTCTTGTGAACAGCCCAGAAGGAATAGAGTATCTTTGTTCTGACCTAGAAGTTGAACATACAGATGTACGGATATTGATGCTTGCTTGGTATGTTCCCTTTGCAGCCAAATTCATTTAACTAAAACCCTTTTATTTATCATATTTTGTATCACTTCTGTGACTGATTATTCCATATAATTCCAGGAAAATGCAGGCTGAAAGGCAGGGATACTTCACCCTGGTAATAAAAAGTAGTACATCTTTATCTAAGTATTAGTTGTATGTTAGATATGTAGTATGTAAAATATGCAATTATGCATGCAGTGGGTCCATACCATGAGATATAGTTACGCTCTTGTATATGTATGAGTAAAAGGTGGCAAAATGCGTTGGCTGGGTAAGGGTCAAAATGAGAATCATATTAGTGTCGGTCAAGACAGGTGAGCTGGGTTGGGTTAACCCAAAAAGGTCTCTTATCTAATTTCCTTCTTGTAAATGATTGTTCTGTCAAAATATGATTGCAAAAATTATATTATTTCAATAGTAATAAATTATTTGAACATAACTATTTTAGGAGGTTTTATGCTTTGCATCTTTCAACATGTTTAACCTATTTGAGCTGTTGTTTGAACCATTTTTTTTTCGGTTTAAATTTTGGCTTGAGTTATGATTTTAAAGCTTACACTCTTTTCTGGCAAAACTACCCTAAGATACACGCACCCCATTTTCTATTTTCTCTGAACCTCCATATCTACGGTTACGAGCCAGTTTTCCTCCTCTCTTCTCTGAATTTTGGTTAGGTATATGTTTGTGTGTGTTTATGCTCATTTCTGATTAGGGATCCTATTTGGGTGTATGTTTGTGTGTTTATGTGGTGTGTGGGTCAAGAATAATATATGAGAGGTGGGTGGATGTGTATTTTCATCTAAATTGAATTCGGTGGTTAGGTGGTCGCTTAGGGTGGTCAGTGGGAAATTGGTGGTTTAGGTTTTGACTTAGAATGGTGGTTTAGGTGGTGGGAGGCAGTGAAGGCGGTGGCGGTTTCGGTGCTGGCCGCCTGGCCGGTGGGAGGTGGTGAGGTTGGTTTGATGGCTGAGGTGTTGATTTGACCACTGATGTTGATTTGGTTGGTGGGAGGCGGTAAGGGTGGTTTGACCAAGTTATAATTACTAATAGTATTAATAAGTATTAGTAACTAATAATGATAAGTAAGTTTAATAATATAATTATACTAACAATAAAGATTTTAAAGAAAACACATTTTTGCCAGTCAAGTTGGCAATGACTTAAGAAAAGGGTAGAACAATCGCAAACTAATTTTCTTACAAGGGTTAGAACTTAGAACACCTAGTTAAGCGGTAAAAAAGAAGTTTTAAGGACCAAAAATAGGATTCAAAGTTTGTGGATTCAACAAGTTTTAGCCTTCCCTTTTAGCTAATATATTTGATTTTACCCATTTGAGCCGTTAGAGATTAAGCATCACCCAAATCTACCTATTCATAAGTAAATTGGTTGAAATATGTAAGATATAATCGTAGATTGTTTCAAGATCTCTCTACATATTCTCTTACTCTTCTTTTCATGAATAATGGACTATGTTTAAATGTGATTATGTGAAAATGAGTAGTGATCAATGAACACCTAGAATTGTATAGGAATTAGGAAGATTGCTGCCTGATGAAATTCCTGTTGTTTTACTCAATTCTTTATAGGAGGAGTGGCGAAAAGGCCTTAAAGCCTTACGTGCTGATACTTTAATTAAACTAAAGAAGGCACTTCCCGAGCTGGAGAACGAGGTCTTTTGGCATACTTATTCATTCTCTATTAATCTGTTTAGGTATGTATAATGAGAAGGATACTTATGTTGCTAATCTATTTATTCTTCTTTCCTCTCCCGTAAAAGGTACGCAGGCCATCAAATTATGTGGAGTTCTATTCTTATGCATTTCGATATTGTCTAACGGGTAAAATTGACCTATAACATTACGTTAAACTTTCTCAGCTTTCTCATTTCTATTGCTTATCAGTAATATCTTTTTAATAAATATAATTCTTACGTAGAGGAGAAACAAAAAAGCATAGATATTGAGAGCATATGTGAACTATTGGAGCTTGTTTTGGGGTCACTGTTTCCTCAGCAGGTGGATTTGTTCATTCAGTATATAAGGGTGAGCTGCTATACGTCTCTGTACTTCCCAACTGTTGCAATAATCTCTGTTTCATTTTCTACGAAACAATAACACGCCTTCTTACCATCATTACACAATAAATGCAATACAAAGATGATTGAGAACGTAAGAGAGCAGCGAGATGACGGAGTATCAAAATGAAGTAAATGACAAATATGAAATTATGAACCATCGCACTGATTGTATTTTTTTGGATGATTGCAGACACAGATTGATTACAAGGTCATAAACATGGATCAGTGGATGGGGTTTTATAGATTTTGCAATGAGGTAAACAGACATGAGGTTAATGTTTAATTTTTTGTTTCACAGTGGTTTCTCTTGCTAATGCATTTTGAAATCCACACAAACTCAAATTGCATCTCATGATTATGCTTAGGGCAATTTTTCATTAAATGGTTATACAAGTTTAAAAAAAAAATATTTTGTGGGTATGTAAAAAGGTAATGTATGGTATGGAACTTTTACGAAAAGAATTTAACATTTCCGGACGTTATTATATGGTAACATAACAAGGTTATCAGGTTAAGTTTTGTTAAACCAAAAGGGTCCCCGCTAACATGGCTTTTTCAAACTGTTCTCATCTTTTAATTCCTCTCTTCACAAAACTGGTTTTACACTCCCTAGAATTGGAAATTATGCGACTAATGTTAGCCTTGTAATGAATGTTGCGCCTTATTTTTTCTTTCTTGACGCTTATTGGCTGCCAAAGTGAGCGGGTTGGGTAACGACTTACAAGTCAAACCAGGTAATTGTTTGTATGGAACGAATTGGGTAGGTTTGACCCAAAACCCTTTAGTGTCTTAGATAAAATTACAAATTTACAATGTTATACTGATAACGAGTTGGTGGTACCCGCACGCTGTAGCGGGAAAAAAACAAAAATATACAAACTAAACATTTATGATCTCTCTTTACGAAAATGAAGTTAATGACGTGCGTCGGTTATTTTGCAACTTTATTTATGATTGTGTTTAATTTTTGTAAAATTTTAGGTATTAAAACATATATAAAACTAAGCATAATGCAAATAAACTTCTTAAAATGGATACAATTACATGTTAAAGTAATTTTTTTTTTAAAAATGAAAAAATAAATGATTGTTATTAATAATTAATAAAGAGTGAAAAGAACATATAAGGCAATAATAAATAAAATTATATTTGATCATCCTAAATTATTGTTATTAATAAATAAAAAAATTGAAATTAAAAGAAAAGAAAAGAATCGCATTACCAAGTTATTGTTGTTAATAAATAAAAATGAAACTGAAATTAAAAGGAAAAAAAATCGTGTGAAGGAAAGATAGGTTGGGGAAAAACAAAAAAAAATGCTGCAGGCGAGATTAGAATACAGAACCTTTTGATTTGCATGGAGGCGCCTTACCATTCCGCCAAAGCATAACCTTGTTAAGTGTTACAGCTACTAAATATATAATATAACAATTAGCAAGAGTTACTGTTCATAACTCCTGCTAATTGTTATTATATATAATGTAGTCTTGAATTATACAAAAGAAGTGGTTTTATGCAGTAAGAATACACTTTAAAGTTTAAACTACTTTAACCCGTTTGACCAATTTTGTTAGCTTTTTTCAAGATTACCTTTAAGAGATGAATCATAAGCAACTAATAGCTTCTTATCCCCTAGGTAATAAGTTTTCTTGTTTTACAGATAAGTTTTCCTGATTTCAACAATTATGATGAGGAACTTGCTTGGCCCTTGATTCTAGACAATTTCGTCGATTGGGTGAAGTCAAAACAGAGCTGATCAACATTCATCAAACAATACCAAGTTCCTGAGCAGGTCTTTGTGTTGTTGTCAAGAAAAAAGCTCACTTCTTGAAGGTTTCATAAAATTTATAGTCTCAAGTAATATGCAGGATTCTGCTGAAACAATTAAAAAAACACATATGTTGCATGAAAAACGTACCCATCTGTTTATGAACATTTTGTATTTAAATGTAGAGAAAAAGAGTGTTTTTATATACTTATTATAAGGTACAGTAACCCAACCATTTTAGTTAGAGTTGACAAGTTTGACTCATCTTTTAGTTAGAGTTGTAGGTGGTATCTTGTTTTTTCAATAATTTACATGCATTTCCCAAAAATTTCATTAAATATAGTGTTTTGATATAATAATAATAATACAAATAATATAGCTTTTTTAATCATATTCAACGTACTTTTGTTTTTTTTTTTTGAAAGATATGGCTATTTATTAGGGTTTAGTTCATCAAAATGTATTCAACTTGTAATTTTTTGCTATTGTGTACATCGAATTTAAAAAGTTTCTATTGTGTATATCGAACTTTTAATTTGTTGCTATTGTATGTACTTTGGTTACATAAGAAAAATGTACAAGTTTAGTACATACAGTAGAAAGTTTGATACGTATAATAACGACAAATTAAATGTTGATACTCACAATAGAAACATGATAAGTTAGATATATTTTTGTGAACTAATCCTATTTATTAATGATCTCAAAAGTCAGGGAAGAAATACAGAGGGATGTGAGTCTTTGGATGATGGGGAAATGGTTTTCCACTCTATGCTTTTCTTCTTCTTTGTTGGCAGTAGCATGGAGACTATTGGTACTGCCGCTTTGAAGGGTTTATCTGAAAGAGGATCAGCTGAGAAAAGACGACGTTCTTGAATTCTTTTAACAAGACCCTCTTACAGTCTTACGCCAAACACCAATTACCTTAACACATCGGACGAGACAATGGTCCAAGTCGTCCAAACAAAAAAAAAAAAAACGCAGTTTGTGGAGATACCCAGATTAGCTAAGTTTGATCTTGTTGGGGGACTATTTAAGAGAGACCTCCAAATGAATAGATTAACCATTATGGGCACCAATGAATTCCACTCTTTTCCCGGGTTGAATTTGTTAGACTATGCGTTTTACTCTACCTGCTAACTTCCCTTACTCTATTTAGGGTTTAGCGCCACATCATTCTTACTCCCTTATCCTTCTCCTTACCCAATTTACAAGTTTTACCTCTACTTAAAACTATCCCCATTTTTTTATAAATATATTAAATTAATTAAATGTGTGTATGGTTGTGATTGGTTGAAAGGGGGTGAGGGGGGGTGGGGGAGGTTCGCTTCTCGATCTGGTATCAGAACTCAATGGCCTTACTCGATGGTGAAACCCAAAGACGCGTTTTGGTGTTCCTTCTGGAACCCGATGGTAGCGAGTCGAGCACAACGTGTGGTCCCCTTCATTTCGTGGCAATAAGGAAGAGTGGTTTTTTTTAACCTTTGTGAATTGACCTTTTGCATCTACCTTCCATCCATGACTGAATCCCTAGATTTTTCTTTGTCATGAGAGCCATGTTTTTTTTCCTTAAGACTGGTTAACCAAATTCTATTGTTGGTAGAGCCTGCATTTTTTCCACACGTACTATTATCCAGCTGAGCTTTATTTCACCTTTTTCCGACTCCCAAAAGATGCTTCTTATGGTTTTAAGCTGCTTCAAAACTCCTTGTGGAAGTTTGGCTAGTGAATAATTGGTGACGTGACCAAGATCTTCTTCTGGACATTTTTATTATGTACCCACACAAGGTTTAAACATAACAAAGGCAATTTGTCTAGTTGGCATTTGACATGTCTTGCAAAATTCACCACCATTTCAAAATTAACATTTATACCAAACATCCGACATCTTTTTTCTCTTTTTATTTTTTATATAGCCTTACTGCATTGGGCTAGAGATTTCATTAAATATTTTTTACTTAGCCTTACAAGCATTAAGCTTTCAATGGATAAAAGCAAGAATGAAGAGAGGAAAGGATTTCAACTCGTTGTGGAATGTGTGGTTAAACAACCCATACGACATCGACTTTAGAATATATTTGTAACGTGACATTGAAAGCAGGTCCTCATTAACGATGTTAGTATGTTAAATGTATTCTTATTAGACCGCATTTAGGATATTAACAAGCTTTTCCCTGTAATTCCTCACTACTTGTGGGGTGTAAGGGAAAGTTGGTTTGTAAGTTGAAAAAGATAAATATAATACAATTTGCCTTTCAAAAAAACCATTTTCCCAATAAGAGAGCATCATCTGCAAAGAAATGTTTCTGTTTTTTCTTTCGATTTCAAACCTATGAACAAACCTTTTCTACTAGCTACTCTAATCATACTTTAAAAAGGTTCGACCGCTATAAGGAAGAGGTAACGTGAGAGTGGGTAGCCTTGACCGCCTTTAATCCACCGAATCAGAGTCGACCCAAAGCCCATCTACTTTGAGAAGTCCTATATAAAATAGGTAAGTAGTAAATATATTTTTTTTTATAAAACTCGTAAAGGTTAATGAAATTTTGAATCAAGTTTTTATATACTCAACTTTGGCTCGTTATATATGTCGAGCTCATTCTTTAGTTGAAGTTTGAGCTTGATAAAACCTCGACTACAGCATATTTAAGTTAAAGTAGCTTGACAAAAGTTTAATCTGTTTAAAGTCCTAATTAAATAGACCCATCTTTCTAAGTTTCTATGCAAAATTTATCTTTTTAACCTGATATCCACCAATTCATTTTTACCTAATTTGGGTTGATGGTGTTTTGAATTTGTGAATGTGTCTTGGAAGACCCCACATGAAGCTTAATGTCTCAGTTGACTTTACTAATCATGGGTTATATTTAGCAAGGGAATCCTATGTTGGATGCTATAAACAGCGGAGTTGGTCCTAAAGAGGGTCCCAGGAACAGGTAGTCTTTGAAGTTGCAAAGGTAAAAAAGCAAGAAAAAGGAGGAGGCAAATGATCAGATGGTGGGTAACCTAGAAAAGAAAAGTTGTACCTTTGGGATCAAATTTTTTTTCTTTCTTAAATGCTCTTATTCTGTGCTATTATTATGTCCATGCTCAGTTGGTCCTGCCTAAAGATATTTCTTGAATTATTTTTCCCAATAGTGGTTCAAATTAAATGCTAGTAGTTAAGTAGTTATAGAGAGGTTTCCATGAGCTAATATTCTTCTTTGGTTATGTTACTATTGGCTTATTGAGTGTTAAAACTTTTTCCAAGCCTAAAGCAAAAGAAAGGTTCTGGTGGAGCTATTATGGAAGATATTATATTAGTGTGTGAAGGTTATTGAAAGTGAATCTCTACTTATTATTTTGAAAACGCATATTGAATAAGCAATTTATGTTATTATAGAACAATTTATTTTAGTTACAAATAGTAATATAAGCACTTTAGATAAACAATCTTAAACATCCTTGCAAACAATATTATTTTGAGATTTCTCCATGTTTGAAAAATGACTTTTTTTTAGAAGCATATTTCGACATGTTTCTTTAAAATCGCATAAAATAATCACGTATTGAAGACGCAATATCAAACTGAAAATCAATTCCGAAAACATATCAAATCACCTTCGACACTACATAAATATTTATGAATTGGCATTCTGAATTCCTAAACATTACATCTTTTTTTTGTTTTTTGAATTTGTGTCTGGATTATTTGGTTGCATTATTAAAGGGGCCTACATTGCTTTCAACATCATTAAAAATGAGCAAGGAAGGAGCAAGTAATATATAGGTGACAACATAGTAATTAATATTTCACCACACGCCATCACCAAATGAATAATACACTCACAGACCCAACCTTATGGACACACAATATATATGTAGTCCGTGTCATGCGTATTAATTAACCCTGTCCCTTCCCTTCACTTATTGCATCCATCATACGTGACCACAACAATTTTTTAAAGAGTAACAGAGGCTGCCCTCCCCTGCTGTTACTTAACATCAAATAAAGGAAATTGAGGGGAAATTAGATCTGGTTTTGCGTAAAGAATTTTTCATTTACTTTCCAAAGGAATGAATGAAGGAGAGATGCTTTTTAATAGTTTGTTAATGACAAAAAACAACGTTACACATTGTCGAGGCTTATATAAACTCCCCCAAGCAGTCTCATGGCTCATAATGTGGATGAGTTAAATCACATAATACATAGTTAAGTCTATGTGTATGGGTTTGTTACCTACGGATTGTTTATATATGAATCATGAATGACATAATTGTAAACCAACAAGGCAACAATCTTATTTATACTTGCTCCAAGTTAAGAACATTTTCCCCCCTTTTATAAAATTTTCTTTCATACTTTAGAACAAACAATTTCTCTCAACTATTTCAATTATCTTTCCTTCTCTATAAACTAGTATAAACAATAAGAGAGTTAGATAATTTATATGTTTATTTTTTTAAATCTTTTAGATACTTTAACCCTTTTCTAAAATAATATTTCTCTTTTAATATAATAAACACTTTTATATATTCTAGCACACAACGGAAGCAATAATCAATAAATGGCAAGAATATTAAATGTGAGTATGTAAAGAGTTTAAGGGTTTAGAAAGATAACACCAAGATTTAGAGTTGTTCGGTTGAACTCCAACCTACATCCACTCATTGACCTCCGTCAATTCCACTAACACAACATGCAAAAGTCTCCTTAGAACGGAAGAGACCACCAGTTACAATCACCTTTGATATCAGGACGTGATTACCTAATGATGTTCTAGTCTCCAACGATGATTTCTTTGCCTACCAGGTACGACTTCCTTTCCTTCACCGAGGTCTTCTAACAAGTGTCGTCACAAAGAACTTTTACTACGTGTTCTTCACCAAGAACACAAACCCAAGAACAATGTGGGGGAAAATCACATGTGCATACAATTTCTACAACTAGAACTATCACTCGAGGAAATGAAATCTCACCAACACCAACAATGGTGTGTACAAATGATTTCACTCTTAAAAATCAAGAGGCAAATAAATATATATTTGAAGCTCTTTGAATCTTTCTCTTGATCTCTCTTTCTCTCTTAGAGTTGTTAAACGTAGATCCTTTTGATCTTTGAAGTTTTCATAACTCAAGAATCACACACATGAAATATAAAGATGAAAGATCACAAGTGTGTGATTGAGAGACTGACAAATACTTAGAATTTTGTCATGAAAATTGTACAATACAATTAAAATAATATTTTATTATGTAACTTGTACTTTTGTGGACACGATAGACAAGATTGTATACTTGTTTGGTCTTATCTCTTTCACACAATTATAATACCCAATATAATAATACCTTTTTAAAATATCTCACTTGTACACATTATATGCATTTTCATTCTTGTAGAATTTGTCAACTAAAATATATTTCGATATTGTTTGTAGCAACTTATCTTATAAAATCACAAGTCCCAAAGTCCATATATCTTTTAAACATATGGAATTGGTTTATACAATATGAAAATGCATTTTTAGTTAAAATCGATTTTTACATATATATTAGTGTTCGTTCAAAAATCAATTTTAACCAAATGGGTATCGTATATATTTGGCGTTTGTAAGATTGCATACCTAGTTCGTTTTAATCCTCTTGTAATATTTTCGTTGTGACCAATACAAATTTATATTTAATCATTTATTTTGTTAAACTTATTATTTTCATATTAATTTGGATTTTTGTTTATATTTAATATTAATATATAGTAAAATGGCGTCATCAAAACATTTAAATAGTATTTATTCTTTGATTGCATTAACACCTTTAATTTTTAGACGAGATGTATGTTTCTTTTACCTTTTGCATTGTATCTATTTTTTAAAGTTCCTCATGAAACTCATATAAATTGACAACGACAGAGGCCATTAAGTGTTTATTAGATTACATGGTGTACCAAAGTTTGAGCATCCCGTTCTTCAAGGGTGTTTAAAAAAAATACTCTTTCTCCTCTCTCCTTTGATACTCAAATGCCGAAACTTTTGTAAAATTTGGATACCGGTACCTTTGAGGTGATGTCCCCCTCGGTATCGATGGTACACATCACACACTGATGCCACGCTTCGAGATACACCGGATGCTCTTAGTCATGTAATCTTTAATAGTATACATTAATATAAATCTATATCTATATATAAAAGGCATGCAAATTTTCTTAAAATAACTATAAATTGAACTTCAATCAACCAATCACAAGCTTTAATTTTAAAATCATTTAATTCTTAAAAACAATTTTGGAAAGATTATACACGGTAATTTGAATTTGATTTTGGATTTGGGAGGGGGCTAGATGAAAATTACGAGGGGGTTTTATAAAAATTGTATATTAATGTAATTAATTATAAGATGTTTATAAATTATGTTTAGTAACTTGTGATATATTTTGTTTAGAGAAAAAATAATTATATATTTACGACCGTCTCATTTTTATCTACGTTTTGATATAAAATTCATTGTAATATGACACTTTTTTGGAATTAGTATATTCTTAATTTTTCGTTATCCACTAATAGTAGTAGATAAGTAATTTTTTGTTTAGCCGAGTGGTTTTTTTGGGATTATGATGATGATTGAGTGGTCAACTTAAATATGCTATTAAAAGTGTTTAGTTATTGATTTTAAAACATTTTTAATATTATTAGAATGATGTATGAAACCTTTCATAAAATATGGTTTAAAATAAGATGATTTATTGCAATATTTTTATTTAAAAAATTTAATATCTCAAATACGTTTCTGAAATACTCGTACGTGTACGGGGCAATAAACTAGTTGTATTGTATTTTGAACCGTGGACTATGAGTCCAAGACCCGACTTATTACCATCTTCGCCCCTTCAATATTCAAAATTCAAAAAAAAAAAAAATTAATAATTAAAAAAACAGGAATTTTTAAATTATGCAGATATCAATGCGAAGTTGCTAACTTCAATTCATAACATACACGCATCAATTATCAAATACAACATACACTGAATTTAGGTGTATGAAGTAATTTTTTTGATGAACAAATCACATTTCATACAAAATTTTCAATTTAGGAATCAATTTAAGCTCTCAATAATACTTCTTCCACATGTATAGAAGCTTCAACTCTTGTTAGGTGACACAGTTACAATGGCTGGCTGATAATTACACACAGATTAAAAACCTTTTGTGAGAAGCAAAAGGAGACATGAAAACGATATGCCACCATAAATCAAGGGAAAAAAGAAAAAACAATTTGATCAGAAAGATGACACTCAAAAGCTGTTAGGAATTGGAAGAATCTAGAATCAGAGATGAAGGTGGAGGAAGAGAAGCTGTGATTCTATTAGTTCTTGTCTGAGCAATTGCCGGCGATGTAATGCCTGATGATAGCTCCGACTCCTGTGAACAACTAGAAGAGGTGGTGGATTTGCTCGAATGGCTATTCAATCGTTTCATCTCACCTTCGTTATGCACCTTGTTATCTTCAATTCCGATTTTGGTTGTACTTATACTCGCCGGAATAATACAATTGCACAAAAAACCTACATTATCACCGGAAAAACATTCAGATCTTTTTTACTCGAATTCAGATCTTAATTATTATATCCAGATTGAAGAAACTGGCTTACCGATTCTGGCAAGCCGATTAATCCAGCTCGGGATCGGGTTTCCGGTGAGTCTAACACAAACCTCATTACAGAAGTGGTTGCAATTTTTGGTAATCAGATTATATGAAATTCCTTTGTAATCTTCAGCTAGCTCTTCCATAATTCCTCTCACCTGTCTCAGATTCTTCTCTGTCCATCCGATCAACACCTGCTTCCTGAACGTAAATCCTTCGCATTGTTTCGGTTCCCCTTCGAAGATTCCGGTGGTCGCTTGTTCATGACATCCAAACGCATACTCAACTCCATGAACTAAAACCACAAAAAACAAATCGAGAATTATTTTAATCGTGAATTCGTGATCAGATGATTCAGATCAACTAATTCGGTAAGATTCCAGATTTGGTTAATTAATTGAAATCGGCGGGAAAAGGAGGAGGTGAAATTCGAACCTTGGACGCCGGAATGATAGACACCGAGGCCGAGCCAGTAAGCGTAGCCGTTCATTGATGTGAGATCGTATACATTGAGGTATACCAGCACCGATCCATCTTTCCGGCACTTGGTGGAGTTTCCTCTGCACAGCATTTTTTGAGTTGAAACTGACTATAAGCTTCGAATATGGTTATTCAGAATCATATAATAGTTGGTATAAGGAAGATTTCGAAAATCTGGATAGTGTTGGGTAGAGATTGTGAATTGATTTCACGGAGGATAAAGAATCAACGATGAGGTCGGTGTCACCGGCGGAATATAAGTACCCGCATCCTCTGCTTTATGGCGGGCCACCCCACCACCACTGCTATTTGTATTTCTACTTTTTTTTTCTTTTTTTCTTTGTTAATCTCTAAGGTAGATTTATATTCTCTCCTATGCCTAGAGTTTCTAAAAAGAAACTTAATAAATATTAACGGGTTTCTTCGTGTTCGATCTTAATCAAATATTATTATTAGATGTTATCTATATATAATAATACAATCTCGATGTTATTAGATATAAACAAAATAATATGTATGTGTCTGTGTCTGTGTCTGTGTGTTAACAAACTGATAAAAGAACGTTTGTAAACATAAACAGAGAAAAAAAAAACCATTGTTAATTGAAAATTCAATTCGTTTACAGTTATAATTGTAATTAAACGCAGATAAATTTCAGCCACGAAAGATTTTAATTTTCAAATTATAAAATATTATTTTGCTTAAAAAAATTATTTCCGCCAACAAAAACTAATAATTTGAAAAAATCTATAGAAAGGAAAATTTAAACATCAAAGAATAAAAAATATATCGTGATATTTTCAAAAGGGCAAACTGCATCATAATACAACGAACTTTTACTAAGCTACCAATGTATGCAACGAACTTTAAAATTTTAAAAAAAATACAACAAACCCTCTTTTATCTCCCAATGTATGCAAGCTACCGGTAGAAAAAAGTTATCAACCGGTTAATTTGAATTTTTTTTATTTTTTGATTTTTTTTATTGAATGTTTGAAGATAGCTTTGAATGTTTGAAGATAGCTTTGAATATGTGAAGGAAATCCTTCCATTCATCTCCCTTGGTCAAACAAACCTCCACCAACAATACATCCCCACTGTTTTTCTCTCCTTCAAACCACCGATGCATCCTTTGCCTTCAAAATCGCCACCACCGCCGTATTCAAAGAACCACCGCCGTTTTCGCCGTATTCAAAGAACCACCACCGCCTCCGCTGCACCGTCGCCGTACTCGAAGAACCACCGCCACTGTCATTTTTTTCTTCAAAGAACCACCACCGCCGCTGTCACCTCCGTTTAGATCCGCTGCCGCCGTACTCAAAGAACCACCGCCGCCGTCGCTGTACTCAAAGAGCCACCAGCGCTGTTGTTTTTTTCTTCAAAGATCAACTACCGCCACATAGCGTTCGAGATCAGATCTGAGACTTCATTTTTTCTTCCTCTTAGTTACGATTTAGGTTTTCATTATTTGGGGTTTATTTTCAGATTTACAAACCCATGATTTAAAGTTTTCTATTGTTCTTCATCTTCAGATCTATTAATTATGATTTCGATTTCATGAGTTGTTATTATGAGTTGTTGGATAAATGTTCTTCATCTAGCTAAAGTATCTATTATTCTTCATAAATTATCAAAGTAGGATTTCTGGATTCAAAGGCATGAATCATGAAGATGAACACTCATAAGTCCTCAAGAACAACTAATTAAAAAATTAAAAAATAGAAAAATAAAATAAAATGACTGGTAACCGGTTGTTCAGGTTGCGTTTTGCATATAATGGGGTGAATAAGAAAGTTTGTTGTATTTTTTTTTAAAATTTTAAAGTTCGTTGCATACATTGGTAGCTTAGTAAAAGTTCGTTGTATTACGGTGTAGTTTGCCCTTTTCAAAAATACCACTGATAACACTTATAAAAGAAAACCTCGAAACACATTTTAAAAACATTTTCGTTAAGATGCTATGAAATAAAAGCTGAATTTCTTGATTTTCTAAAACTTTAAAACAATCTATCTAAACACGTTTTTTGAAAATTTAATTATGTGAGTGTTGTAAAATTTTTATGAAAACAACTCTAGTTCTTCTGCAAATAAACATACGCAAACTTATTTTCGATGCAGTTAATGTATAGTTTTCTATTAAACATTCTAGCTTACAGTTATTAATTCCGACAATTAATTAAAAAAACTTAAAAAGTTATAACTTACTTCTTTATTTTTCTTTGCTTATATTAATTAGTATTATTTATAAAGTTCGAGGTTGTAAGTTACGTGTAACTATGGTGGTGGATTTCCATTAACTATCATCTTAGTTGCATTGAAGACTTTTGACTTTTAAGTGTGGAAGTCTAAATTTATATAAAAAACTATTATTCTATACAAGCCAAAAATATGACTAAAAATCTTGTTTAATCTTATTTTTAAGGGTTAAAGCCATAAAATAACGGTCTACTTTTCTCATTTTTTCATTGTGGTAAGTCATTTTTTTTTTTTTACATATTTGGCCAGTAAACTTATTAAAACCGTGTTGATGTGGCCATTTCGTGACCTGCAACCTGCAACCTGTTTTTCAGCCCGTTTTTTGCGATTTTTGGGTCGATTTTTGATCGTTTTGTGTGATTTTTTTTGTAGAATCTTGTAATTTATCATTATACCTTTCAAATGACACCAAAATCATAAATTTTCGTCAAGTATAGAGGGAGAATTTCGAGCTCAAAGTCTCGACTTTATTGGGTTTTTTGTTCGAAAACAGGGCAAAAAAAAGACTCATTTTTTGGTCGATTCTTGATCATTTTACATCATTCTTTTTATAGATTGTCGTAGATAATCTTTTTACCTTTCAATGGACACCAAATTCATGAAAAACCATCAAGTGTAGGCCACGTTATTGCTAATTAAAGTCGATAAGGATCCTATTCGACACCCTTATGGTATTTCAAAAAATTGACACATTTTAAGCTCGTTTTTGTTCCTTTTTTTTACTAATTGATAGATAACTCGATTACCTTTCCATAGAGTCAAGAATCATTTATTTTCGTTAAGTGTAAATGAAGAAATTTGGCTCCAAAGTTTGTTTTCGAAATGAAGGAAATTGGGGAAGAAGATGACCTGCTATTGCAGGTCAAAATCACCAAAATGGGTACATTAACACGTTTTTTATAAGTTTACTGGCCAAATGTGTAAAAAAAACATGTCGTGCCACAATGGAAAAATGGGGAAAGTAGACCGTTATTTTATGGCTTTAACCCTATTTTTAATGTTTGATAATAGTTTAGTTTTTTTATTCCGCCTTAACATTTTGCTATATGTTTTTAACCTCCTTATATCGAGTTTTACTAACCATAGCGAAATATATAGATTTGGTTGGGTATGGTAACCGGTTCTAAAGAATTTTTGTTACAACGAGTTTTTTTGTTAAAAAAAGTTTTGAGTGATTTACAAGGAATTTTGCACGCATACTTAGAAACATGTATAAAGCAACTTACAAAAAAAAACTGATTTCGGGTCGGACAATATCGGTGCTGTTTTTGCCGAATTGTAGTCTGGAGAAGCATCCTCTGCGGCGGACCGGGCCCAAGTCCCCTGGAAGGGGCGCCGGAGAGGGTGAGAGCCCTGTCGTGCCTGGACCCTCTCTCAAAATTAAAATATTTATGTCTCAAATAGATAAAAATTTGCTTTTCGTTTAAAAACTGCAACTGAGCTAGACTATGGAGCAGATAAAAATTGGGAATTCTCTCAATATCAAAATATTTTTGAGAGAAACTTATTCGCTAAATTAATCTGCACCATAAACTCGCTCATTTCATTATCTTTTTGTACATTACCGGTTTAGAGTTTTTCGCAATTTTGATCGAGCCGGACATTAAAAGACTCAGTTTTTTAAACGTTTTGATTTTAAGGACCCTTTATGATGTTTCCCTTGTTCACAAGCTGAACACAATTATCTAATAACTTTCTCTCAAAATCAAATCAAATAGGTCACAAATGGGTGTAATTCTACTTTTGGTTCAGCACACCGCGTCACCACATCCTCGACCCAACAAGCTCCGCAAAAATTACGACAACACGCAACGCTATTAAATTGAAAAGATAACAAAATTAATTTATTATTGCTATAATAAATCAAATTGCACCTCCGTCCTACCACCAACGTTACCAATCAGCATCAATCATGATCTGTGGTGGTAGTGGGTGGTGTTGTAACTGTGATTAATTGTGGCAATAGTCGATGATGGTGTCGCTATACAATAGTGGTGACGCTGGCAACAAAGACAATTAAAGGTCCATAGAGAGAGTCAAGGGTTCGAAGTGAATGTTATGGAAATTTCAATGGACGGGAAATTGTCATTGGTAAAAACCAGTTAAATCGCGTATATCGGAACCAAATATCGGTACTCACAAGAGGAGCGTTGATTATAATAACTCTTTAAAAAAATCATTTTGAGTGGCATCATAAAATATATAATAGTAGTAATTAATAAAGTGAAAGAAAAAGTATGGTTTAATAGTTGCTTTAAAGATAAACGAATAATAGTAATAATAACTTTTACTTAAAATCAAATCGCTCGTCATTCTTTTATTGACCTTATAAGGTCAATGCTATCATTTTATTTATTCATAATCTTATCATTATTGTTCTTAAACCACTCACCTTGTAAGATGGTGTGAATTCCCTAAATTTTCAGTCCACTTTTTGACGCAGATTTTCAAAAATTTCTTTAAAATTTGATCAAAAACACTTCAAATCAATCATAATCCAACTCTGATACCCTAATAGTGAGATGCTAAACACGATTAGCTACTCTACAATAGACAACTACTTTTCAGCTTTCTCTAAATCATTAGTTGTTGACATTGTGTTGTTGTATGTTACTACTTAGTAGTAGAGTGTTATGACATTGTTTGTTATCTAAGTCGGATGACTACCTTTCAAGTGGGTGGTGTTGTTGAGAAAACTAGTACGTGTACTCAATGGCTTGTTAAGCTAACCTAATTTGTTTTTTTCTAAATCTTGTATGCATGCACGTATGGTAGATCGATTGTGCTTTATAGTTGTGTGAATCTAGGTAAACTACTTGGTTTGTACACTTTTTTGTTGAAGGTTTGAAACGCTATATTTTTTCGCGTATTAATAATCATGATTGTAACCACCATGCTTATGTTGTTTTGGCGTGTTAACTTGATGGTATAGCTAGGTTAACAACTCCGTTAGGTTATTCTTAGGTCATGTACTCATTAGTTTTGTAAATTTTTGCGACTCGTGATTTATATTGTTGATGATTTATAAAGCTTTCAAAGAGTCATTTGTAAGTTTGTGGGGTTCCAACTCAAAACCAATTGGTTATGAGAGGAGTAGCCCATGACCCTTATAAACTCATTACAAAGTCACTCTTTCGTCCAATGTGGGACATTACTCAACACGCTCTTTTTTTTTCTTGCGCCTAACACGTGGATACTTATGGGTTACATGGAGTGGGTGAACCTTGCTCTGATACCATGTAAGTTTGTGGGGTTCCAACTCAAAACCAATTGGTTATGAGAGGAGTAGCCCAGGACCCTTATAAACTCATTACAAAGTCACTCTTTCGTCCAGTATGGGACATTACTCAACATCATTTAGAGTTATTTACATACAATGCTAATTTTGACGAATTAGTTATATTTTCATAAAGTTTATCCATCTTTATACCAACTATGTTTTTATTGTTCGACATTTATTCATCTACAACTCGTTGAAAAAGAAATACGCAATTAATTCATCATGTCCACTATAAAACCTTTAACGATATCATGATAGTTTGTGTCTGAATCTTATATTAAGAAAAAAAAGTCATTTGATAGAAAATATTTTAATAAACGAAGTAACGAACAACGAATTACTCTATTTCTTAATGTTTTGGGCAGTGTAAGAATATATTACAAAGTAATCAAATGAAATGCTTTTTTTTAATTAAAAAAAGTAAGAGGCCATTATTATGTGTAGTGGAGAAGTGTGTTGTTAATCATGGCAAGGTGGAAATTAGTGGATTTGATTAATAATAGATTATGTTATGATGACCTGTGATGATACTATTCTAAAACATAAAAAAAATATAATATAACATTTATCTGTTTAAAATTTTGAACACATATGGATATTGTTTGGTTAACTGTCATCACATGTTGTATTGGAGTTTTACTGTGAACAAATTATAGAAAATAAATTTCAAATATAAAGAGAAGGTAAAATAAAAATCTTAAGGTTTGGATTTTATTTTTATATTACTTATAATAAAAAATGTTTAATATAGTCCATACTTAATAACTAACGCTAGTTTTAAGGGACTAATTTTAGTCTTTGGACCAGCTCCATTAATGGTCCAGATTGAATTTTAAAATTTTAGACAAAGTGAAATTTAGTAACAACATATGATGCTTTTACAATCACATGTGATTGAATATTAAAGTTTCAAGACTATGTTTTTTATGTGGACCTTATTTAACATAACTCTACTAATATATGTTTCTTCCAAAGATGAAATTTTTAATGATGGTTAGATAGATATCATAATATAGTATAATTTATTTAAGATAAAAATGGGATAAAAAATAGTAATATATTAATATTTGTACTCAACATATTATGTGTTAAAAATTATAAAAAGCAAACAAAAATCACATTAAAAGAAATCCTTAAAATATAATATAACGAGGTTTTAATTTTAGCCGGGCTTCGCAGCGGGTAAGATTAAAGTTATAATTTAAACAAAAATATTTAAATGTAAGGGCTTAAGTGCAAACAATTAATAGTTTTATTAACGAATTGCTTAAACCTGCATATTACGACAGAAAACAAAAGTTAAGGATGAATGAAACATTATAAATTTATGAGTTAAACAAAATTATTAAAAAAATGGAAAAAGCTATATAAATTTCCGTATAAGTCTTAACGGAATATAATAGTTATCCAATAAAACGTTATTTTTTTAATAGTACGAATGTTTCAAATAGATACCGTATAAAGATAAACTTACATTAAAATATACATAACAATAAGACGTCAAATAAATATTAATATTTACCTCGAACGTTATATGTCAGAAGTTATAAAAAGAAAAGAAATTAATATACAAAACTATTGGTTATAATAATAATAGTAAAATTAAAATATTAAAAAAAACATACATGTGTGAAGTTGTTAGCTTCCTCGGAAAGCATGTCAAACAAAAAAAAAGAAATAAATTACTTAGGCAAGAGTCGAACACTCAATATCCAGCTCAAATACACATCTCTTTGCCAGCCAGTCAAAGAGTAACTTTGTGAGCTTTTTCATCTACCTAATATATAATAATACCAGGTATTGTTCATTCTTCCTAGTATTTGTTAGTATATAATAAGACTCATAATTAAAATTAAAAACTACTATTCATGAAATAAAAGAAAAAAAATAATCAAAACAAAATAAAAGGTATGGCTGGAACACATAATTAACCTCTACTACTCTTACTACATATTGCCAATCCACCATTGTTAGAAAAAATTACTAAAAGCTGTTACAAAATTATAATATATATTTGTTTTGAAAATTAAAATTGTATTAATATAACAGGTCCCAAAAATTGAACTGGATCATTGAAGAAACCATTGGGCCACCAGGAGTTAAAGAAGAAAAATGTAAGCAAAAAGATTTGAACCGGATCATTGCTTTGAATATAGAGACATAAAGCCACTCCGCCAAAGTGATTTAAGTTTTGCTGCATCAAATATATATATATATATAACATAGGAATTTCTTGTTTATCAGGTTATTGTTTTATCATTTAACTTTTATCTGTCTTTTTCTATGTTTAACTTATAGTGATTATATAAATACAAATAAAAGTTGTAACTTTTAACTACCAAGTATCAACATTTGGTTTCCAGATACTAAGAATCAACTCTTTTTTATTAATAGTAGAATTACATAGACAATCAATCAAACCAAATCCAGTATTTGCAAACATTAATATATAAACTAATTAACTTTTTCCTAAGGTAACTAAACAATTAATCCTCTAGCTAAGAAAAACAAGAAATTAACAAAAATACATATTGAAAAGTACTTCAAGCAGCTGCAGATTCGACGTCCTTAGGCTTCTTGATGCAACATAACTGGATGCGATCATCTTTCTCCAGCATCTTCTCCACCTCCTCAAACTGCAACCCCTTGGTTTCCGGAACCAGAATGAATATTGCTATAAGCCCCAACACTGAAAACCCCGCAAACAGAAGAAACGTTCCCGCAGTCCCTAATGTCTCCGTAAGAGTAAGAAACGTCTGGCTCACTATCAGGTTCGACATCCAGTTAGCAACCGCAGCCGTCCCTCCCCCGAAACCCCGATAACGTAACGGGTATATCTCCGAGTTCACTATCCAAGGCACCGTCCCCATCCCCGGTGCGTAAGAGATGATATATAACGCCATAAATAAAATCGCAAACATCCCAAACTTGCTCGGACAACCCTTTGTGTACCAACTCCTACCTTCTGCTCGACATGATCCTTGTGTAACATCCTCCAGAGCCAAACAAGCACCCGGATTATACTGTTTTATAAAACAGTATAAGTAATGTTGGTGTATGTTATAAAATTTATAAAACTTAAAAGAGTGGAGTTTAATTAACTTACTTTATTTGCTCCGTTAGCACAGAAACCACAACTTGACGATGCTTTCAAGCAAGTCATGCAGTTCCAGGAGGACGGATCAGGAGTCCTACTGAAATCCAAACAAGTGGAGTTGGCCCCGAAATGATTCGACTCGACAATGCTTACACCAGGAGAATGAACCGAAGCTTGAAAGAACATGGACGATAAAACAACGAGGCAAATAATGATTCCAAACATTGAGACAATCATGAATCTACGTCTCCCGACCCGATCAACAAACAGCATGCTAATAACTGTGCCAAGAGCGTTAAGGCCTGCGGTAATCAATGACAATGCTAAAGCGGTTTTGTTGGAAGCATATCCCGCGAGTTGTACGATAGTCGGACTGTAGTACAACACGGTATTGATTCCAACAAACTGTTGTGCAACTTGCACGGTGATGCCGGCATAAAGTCCTCTACGGACCACCTTATTCCCCCATGCGTTCTTAATTTTCGAAAAGATGCCGTATTTCATGGATTCTTCTGCTTGTACTTCCTCTTCAATGGATGATTGTAACGCTTTCATTTCCTTTTCTACTTCGTCTGCGGGATAGATCTTTTCTAGGATTTGCCTTGCTTCTTTCACCTTATTCTGGGAAAAACAGATTGACGTATATATTTTCATTAGTTAAGAATAATAATCGTCAAACATAATAATATGTTCAAAACTTGTTGAATTGAGAATATATAACTACTTGTCTATAGAGCCATCTGGGAGACTCGGGAAGAAACCACATCAAGAGAAACTGAACCATGGGTGGAATACCTGCAACTCCAAGCATCAAACGCCATGTCCAACGCGTCTGAAACAAAATCACTTATTGTCAGCAAACGAACAAGTATGTTAGATTAAGAAAACACATTTTTAACTTTCTGAAAGTGCATGTACGTACCTTAGTAAATGCTAAATTGATCAGGTACGATAAAAACTGGCCTCCGGTGATGAGTAAACCATTTGTGCTCACGAGGGCGCCTCTAATTCTAGCAGGTGAAGCTTCAGAGATGTATAAAGGAGCAGTCATAGAGGCCATTCCAACACCCAAACCAACTAAGAGTCTACCAATGATTATGACCCATGGGGTTGGAGCAAAAGCCATAACTATTGCACCAAAAAAGAACACAACATCAGCACACATAATCGACTTTTTTCGCCCAAACTTATCATTCATCCAACCACCAATTGCAGCACCAAATATTGCTCCAGCCACAGCCATGCTAACAATTGTTTCCTTCATAAAACAAAACATATATATGCAATTAAATATTTTGATCATGCACAATAGATAGTACTAATTAATCTGACTTTTTAATCAAATTGTAACTTACCTGCAGCCATGTATGCTTCTGAACTTGCTTAAAATCATCTCTAATGTAGAGTAAAGCACCCGAAATAACACCTGCATGTTTAATACGTAAATTAATCGACATATATAAACTCATTATTATATAAAGATGCGTAACAACAAACTATAGCACATACAGAAAACTTAGTTAATTACCAGTATCATAGCCGAATAAGAGTCCTCCGATTCCAGCGCTAAATGCAAGCTTAAGTATGTATGGTGTCTTCCATATTGTACGGTAGCATTCAGTGAACTCAGTTTTATCCGGTTTTACAACACCACCTTCCATTGTTAATCTCAAAACAATGCTATCTCGATCTATAAGAATATTACCCTGCAATATTAAACCATATATTAAAACACATTTCCATCAATTCTGATTGTATCCCTAACAATTTCAGAAATCGGTTTGGACTTTATTTTGAGACCCAAATAGCTTCGTTCATCACCATTAATGGTGGCTTCGATTACCCCAAAATCCTACTTACTAATACCAAAGTTGATCAAAGATATT
This sequence comes from Pulicaria dysenterica, assembly GCA_947179395.2. Classification (NCBI taxonomy): domain Eukaryota; kingdom Viridiplantae; phylum Streptophyta; class Magnoliopsida; order Asterales; family Asteraceae; genus Pulicaria; species Pulicaria dysenterica. The sequence continues at coordinate 78,096,870 of OX359293.1, read as the reverse complement.
TAACCAGCTTGTATAGAAAAGGAGTTCAAACTTTACCTCAAAGCTACGTACGTTATCCGCTTCAAAAATCGACCAGAAAGAATAATCAGATCTCTCTGGAATGTCCTCTGCTTCCTCTGTCGATAGTGAAGTCCGTAAGATAACTACTTTGAACTATATATAGGGGCTGACCAAGATTTTAGGAATTGAATGGATCACCTTTTGAATTTGACGTAGATACGGATTCAAATTTATCTTGTTAGTTTGAATTTGAATTTAAGTAACAAATATATATATATTATTTCCTTTTTATATTATTATCCGTTATTATATTGAACTAAATGTATATCCACTCAGAAGTTGATTTTAAACCAACTACCGACTAAATAGTGAAAATTTCAGAACTTAACGACTAAATACAATCATAACAGTGAGTGATTTGAGGAGTTATTGGATTACAATATGATTATCTTTCAATAAATAATTAATGTATGCATGAATTACTCAGTGCGATCGTAAGACATGCTGCTAGCTACTGATTCTAGTGGATAATTAGCGACAATTTGGGAATTGCTATCCTTAGAATTTTTATTAGTGTTAACTGTAACACCGGGTTTCACTAGCTTAAAATTAGCGGAAATTAAAACTTTTTAAACTTTATTTACACAAAGGTTTGCAGCGGAATAAACCACTGTTTACATACAAAGCACAGTTTATCGACTTGGCGATTAAGAACAACAAATCAAGCCAAGTCTAAAAAATGGAGCCAGTGTTACCACTACGTACTAACCATCGTCACAAAGTATCAGAGTTAACAAACAAGTGTTCCAAAAGACATATATACAATAACAATACCCACAACAACCCACCTCGCCAGGCCATCTGATCAAACCTGCGAAAAGGGAAATATCACGAAACATTAGCTACACAAGCTAGTGAGTACAGATATCACATAAGCACCAGTAAGCATGTTATCACGTCACGATAAGGCACATAAAGCTAAGCTATCACATAGCGGTGTGCCGACATGTCAGCGGGATCATATCTTGCGAGGTAGCTAGCATGGCTCAACGATCCGAACTGAGGAATCAGTCACAACCAACCGCATTAGTGGGGGAGCGAAAAACAGCCCACCATCACGTTTAAGCCACTAGGACTCCGTTCGGATTTGATCATAGACCAAGATCCTCACTGTATGTCGAGGAACGGCGGCCTACAGAACCTTTAACCCGGAAAACTCCATCGAGTACCGTTGATCCCGAAAAACACTCAATGATCCAGCAGCGTTAGCAAACTGACCTCAACCCCTGCGTCTGTCCGGACAGGAATCATAAACACGTTTGACCCATAGGGTCCACAGTACGCATGCGTATCACATATCACAATTTATATTGCATGGTATCACATATATCACTGTATCACTATATCACGTCATACCTCGCGCGCTCTATACACATGGCACATATCACAGGCATACAATAGCCCTACTTACGGAGTCTCATGGGAAACCGGTACTCACCTCGATATCACAGGAGGCAGATATGTATTCGGGAATCCCAAGAGCACACGGAGTCGTCCAAATCACCTAACACATTAGGTTCAGGCTTGGTTATCACATACACATAGCACACATAAGTCAAAACACAAGTTACACAAACTGTCAGGGTTGGACCCCCGCTTGCGGTCGCAAGGACCTGCCTTGCGGTCGCAAGGGTCCCCTAACCACATCCCTTACGGTTGTAAGGCTATCCCTTGCGGCCGTAAGAGGCCTTTTCCCCCAAATCAATGCTTACGTTCGCAAGGATAATCCCTTTTGCCCGCAAGCTTGGTTCTAGGGTTGGTTACGATCGCAAGTTACGTACCTACGGTCACAAACCTCATTTCCGTCGCCCGTAGGCGATTAACACCACAAAACATGCCCTTACGGTCGCAAGTACCATTACTTATGGCCGCAAAGACCATTTTCACCCCTTGCGATCGCAAGCACATGCCTTGCGACCGCAAGAACTCTCGTTACAGCAGACCAACGACTCTGTTTTGCACAGCAACTGTAAATCCCGTTTTTTAACACCAAAAACTCGATTGAAACCAGATTCAATCATTTGTATACACTGTTTGACACCCTTTGACACATAAGAACACATTTGACACAACAAACAACACTTAGAACACAATTATACACCACCAAATGGTGTATTCTTACCAAGAACACAAAAACTAGGTTTCATGGCAAAATCACTTACAAGGAAGAAGATACACAGCAGATTAACACTTGAACTTGGTACAGAAATCACTTGCAACAGTTTGGATCTTGATTTATCCTCAAAACTTGAGAGAATATGTGTGTGTAAGCTCTCGTATGTATGTATGTGTTTTAGTGTGTGTTTTGCCAAAGTCAGGGGATAAGAACAATAAGGAACCGACTTTGGTTGCTTATTTTTAAAACACGGGGTATTTTGTTCCCCTTTCTAACTTACAACTTAACACACGTCATCCCGTTTTAACCAACGGGGATATCTACGGAATCATTACGCGAAACCGTATAACACTTTATCACTTTTAGACACGTTCGACACTTTTCACATAATCACATTAATTAACACAAGTCACGTTAGTCACACAAAATACTTAATTAAAATTCACTTAAAGTCACAGTACAAGTACCAAAGCACATGGTACAACACTACACTGCTAGACCCATTTACAGGGTGTTACATTAAAAATTAAATTACGGCTCTTAGGACTGTGGATAAGGGTAAAAAACGTAATTTCACTTTTTTAAAATGGAAATCATATCTCAAGTGTTCATAATTAGCTTTCCATATATTTCATGATTTTCTTTTAATTCGTTTTCAACTTTCCATACATGAAACACGATTACCATTTTTAAAAACTAAGATAAATTTATTTTTATTCTTATAAAAATACGAAAACTTGAAGTAGAAGAACTTATTTTAAATACTAGCTAAACGACCCGTGTATTAACACGGGAATGATATTAAAATTTTAATTTATACAGATTTATAAAGTACTAACATGTTAAAAGAAAATTAGAAAACATATTGGAATATAAAAGCTCGTAAGATATGATAAACATTACAGAAGTTTGAAATTCATACATAATATTATCATTAAATTTCATTACTAACTTGCACTTGTTAAAAACTATATAAAAAAGTTCTCAGTTATCTGTATGAAAAACAGTAGTCAGTAGTCACTTACATGTTTGAAGCGCGGTGTTTACTCTTTTAGATGTTGTTGCTATGTTCAGTGAGCCTTATGGATATTGACAACATAATATTAGCATTTGCATGCATTTTAAAATTTGATGGGGCATACTACTGCATCATTTTGCTAACTTCACAATCCTCTTCTATGAGGATGTAGCCTGTGTGCAATGTGTCTTATTTTCTCTATTTAATAAGTATTGATAGTATCTAATTTCATACAGTGATATTTTAATTAGCTAAGCGACCCGTGTATCAACACGGGATGATATGAGTAAATTTAAATTTATATAGTTTTATAAAACGTCATAACACGTATAGTAAAAATAATTACAAAGCATAGATAGGAAAATAAAATGTTGTAAAAAAAAGAAATGAATAACAATTACAAAATTTTGAAATTCATACATAAGATTATCATTAAATTTTCTGTAAAACCTCTTTATAAATAACATGCATGGTTTTATTAGTAGTGTGTCCTTCATTATCGCAAATTAAAACTTTTAACCACTCCTTACTCTTCACTCGAGAAATCGTCACATATAACTGTCCATTAATGAAACGTGTATTTCTAATACTTTTTATAAATACTCTTTTTAAGAAATATAAAATTTAATGACACGTCTAAAAGTTTTTAGTATAATAGTAATGTGTTTCTCGTGATGGAGCTTTATCCCGACATTGTAAAGACATAACTATAATATTATTGTCGATGTTATAATATCAAGTGCTTTAAAGACACTTTTATTAGCCAATTATATATTTGAATATTTATAATTGTAAACTAAATTTATTAAAAGTTAAATAATGATGACATCCATCTAAGTATATGCAAATTAGATCAGATAAAAATAAGTTTCTAACATAGAATAGATCATGTCTATACATACGTAAATCACTTAAGTGTAATTTATTATTCAATTAAATATAATTAAGAATAGATCTCATTGAAATTCGAATATCCGTGTTATAATAACTTTTTTTTTTAATTTATCAAGTTCTTTGTTAAAAAAAAAATAGGCAATTAAAATTTTTATATAAAATTCCAAGTTATATGTGTTACAAAACCCACTATTATGACAGCTGTTTCACTACTCATTAATTATGTAGAGTTCTAGCTTCTTTAGGGTTATTTACTCACAAGCTCTAAGTGGTAGTGATAGTTTGGTAAACAATTTTATGCCATTAACCATTAGTTATAGTATATTTTTAATTCTTTTTATCGAAATACCAATGAATCAGTGGTTATATCGACTATATTATATAAAGGGAATAATTATAAAAGACGAATAATATGTCCAATAATTACTTAGATGTTGATAAAACAATTAAATTATACTAATTTTTTAAAAAACCTCATATTCCGATAAAATTTATACCAAAACGTAGATAAAAATGAGACGATTACAAATATATAATTATTTTTTCTCAAAACAAAATATATTTGAAGTTATTAAACATAATTTTAAAACAACTTATAATTAATTACATTAATATACAATTTTCTTAAAACCCCCTCACATATTTCATATTACACCCTTAACAATTTACATTCAACCCCTTCTATTATATTTAATTGTTTAAAAGGAAATCGAATAAACCTTAAGGAAATCTTATAATTATGACATCATCACACCAATTTTTTTAATTTTTTTATTAAAATCAAAATCTATGATTGGTGGAGAATTTTTAGGAAAGGGTGAAAACCCTTTTCTTTTAATATATATTAGAGATTTGAGAAAATAAAAAATGATAAAAATAAAAATTCTAAAAATAGGATTCATAATTTTTTTTGGATATATCCAAATAATAAAGATCTAAAAAGATTTATTTTTATAATTCGGGCATATTAAAACTTGAAAATATAAATAAACTGAGAAGGAGAAGGGTGAGAAATTGCTGGTAGCCCCCACCCCGAATCTCGCAGGAGATGGAGAACGGTGACGATTGGTTAGCCCATGACAAGCTCCAACACTTCCTTCTCTGTTTCTCTCTCACCATCATATTCTCCTTCCTCGCCTCCCGCAGCAGATCATCTTTCCTACGTCGCCGCAGCATCTCAGTAGGTTGCAGTCTTTCACTCACCGCCGGTGCCGCCAAAGAACTCGCTGATGAGCTCGGTTACTTCAAATCAGCCGGCGCTTCATCCAAAGACGCCGTCGCCGACATGGTCGGCGTTTTCTTTGCCGTGCTGGCTCTTTTGATTTGTAACTCCTTTTGTTTCCGCAGTAGATCCATGCCTTGGGAACACAATCAAGGAGTTGAGATCGTTTAATTCAGATTTGTTCTCGTTACTGCTACTTCAAACCTATTGATCATCGTGGAGTCGCTCATGATTCAGGTTTTCACACACACACACCTGTGAGATTAGTATTCATTCCGTTTATAAAATCTCCCATATGAAATTATGTTCAATGTCTTCTTTATGAAGATTTAAACTAACCTTGTGAGTTCTGAATAAAATTACAAATGATCCTGCTTAACAAAAAAACGGTTTCCAGTCCTCAAGTAGCTAAGATTTGAATTTTTAAGAGTAGGGTCATCAAGCTGAGCAATTCTAGGTGACTCCTGTCTTATAAGTACCTAAAGATATCTGTGTAAGGAATTTAAATCTACACTAGAAATTTAGAATACTTTTCCCCTGGGGCTTATATCAATTACTTATTAGAATCAGAAAGCTGAAATTGAACAGAAGTCAGAAGACACTGAAAACAGGAAAGAAATGATGTTTTATATACTTGAGATCCATCCATAGGCCATAGGTGACCCCAATAAATACTGCTAAATCGTTAAATCCACCTTCACCAAGTTTGTTGTCATACTTAAAACTGTTTGTATGCTAACCTTGATACCTTCAATGGTTGATTGTTTTTTCCAGTGGTAGGTAATTTGAACTTAGGCAGCACCATACACATCTCTTCTAGCCATCGATGTCTAATTGCTAGATGGATAGTGCTGATGGAAGGAAATCCTATCCAGTTTTCAAGATCATAATCGACCAAAAATAGCTATGTGCAGAAAACTGAAACTTCGATCTGTAATCGTCAGTGGCCCTGAACTTGAGCATTATTTGGCCAAATGCACCCATAGTTCAAGAGCAAACAATAACAATCTTAGCAAGCTAGAAATGGAACAAGAGCAAACACCTCCAAGTGGAAAATTACAAATTATACCATCATACACCACCATGCATCGCTGTAGAAGCGTAGGTAGAATACCAGACTTGGGCCCTGGGGGTTGCCCTGCTAGAGCAGGCCAGCCAATCTGCATATCTTACTCCTATATAATACATTTACACCCTAAAAACTCTTAATTTTTAAGTAAATTGAATTTCCTAATATACCCCTCAAATAACCTCCATATCTCTCCTACTTTACACACTCACCAATAATTATTATTATATAATTACACACTTTCTAAATTACAAAAAAAAATAACATTCATCTCTCTCTTTCCTACTTTACACACTCACCAATAAACATATTATATAATTACACACTTTCTAAATAAAAAAAATTGTTTGATTGTTTTTTTAGAAATATGTTTAAAAAAAAGAAAATAGTTTATGAAAAAAAATGAAATGAAAAAGAAAATAGTTTATGAAAAAAAGAAAAAAAATAAAATGACATCAGGTAAAAATTATTTTATCATACTCCTATATTATATGAAAAATGATATGTTATCGGGTACAAACTATTCGCCTTCGCAGCATTGCGCGGGTACAATGCTAGTTTCTTATAATAAGAAAAACTCATATAATGGAATTCAGTATACGTAGCTGCAGGTACTTGTTACAGTTTTAATGTACTTGAGATCTTCAACCTAATTCTGAAGCACTACAGCTGTGAGGCCTGAGGTAGTCACATGTTAAGCTTCCCATGGTGTTAGAGAGTCATCTGATGTAAGATTAGGATTTTCGGTCCACTTTAAACATAAAATGTAAAAACTCTCTAATCTCTCCTTTACTACCCTTTATCAATCTTTGTGGAAGCACCCTTTGCAGCTACAAGAACAAAATTGTTTGCTTTTCAGAGGGCACCTTAGGATGAGTCCGCTAATAACTTAAAAGATGGTTCCTTGTAATCAGATATTGGATTAATATCCTCTCATGTAGGGTCATACATGAGTACATGATCACTTATGTTCTCAAACAATCATAGGTTTTACATCAAGATTAGGATTCTTTGTAGGGCCTGCTTGTGACAGGACATGACCAATAATATCTGACTTCAATTAGAGAGGATCCCAAGTCAAATTGTGTCATGTACATAATTGGCAACTTTTACCAGCTTACTTAACTCAGGTACTTGCCTTTTGTATAAGGCAAGATGCTGTGAGTCTGGCACCTTTCGTCTGTAACTAATTGTTTCTTCTTTGGGCACTCCTTGTAATTAAATTGAAGCTCATAATTGGTTGAAGGCCTCTAGAAGTTTCGAATTGAAGATTCAGACTTTTTATTTATTTTAGTTATTATTTAGAATTTTAGATCTAGTTTGTTTTGTTTTTTTTATTTGTTACATTTAATTGTTTGCTGGCACCATCAGTCAAATAATATGATCATTCCTTTAGAAAGAACCAATCAAAAATATCTGTATGTCCCTTCTAAACATTCTATTTCAGTGTAGAAATGGAAGCGGTGATCAGTTCTCCAAGTGTGGGCAAGAAGTCGTCAGTTTTTACAAGATAGCCTCATGGTGATGTGTTATCACTTATCACTCCCTTCCATCGAGATCCATCCAGTTAGAATAGGTACAGCTAATCCGTCACAAAGTGCAGAAGTCAAGATAAGACGAGAGCCTTTGTAAATTGGAGTTTGCAGACAGGTGCGCTGCAGCTTCTCAACCCGCTTCTGCTGTTCGTTGTCAGCTAAACAAGATTATCCATTATCAGGACAATAGTTGCAATCGCTACCCATCAGGTTCTGGTTGCTGTATTTGCTCACCTGAGTAGGGATGTGATCTGTAAATGTGTTGTTATACCCTTTACTGCGTGATATCAAACAGTTCATATATTGTTATCCCATTTACTGTTGTTATGAGACCCTCTACTGCATAAAGTAAATGGTGGTATACATGTACCACTAGATTTCAAGCCCGTGTAAACACGGCCAGTATATAAGATTTTTGATATATGATTTTATATCTCATTTGGGTTCAACCTCACGCTTACAAGATCCTACAACCATAAAAGTATTTATTTTGAGCACCTTTCATTTCACGAAAAGTACAATAAATACTATTACAAAGAATAGTTCAAGTATGGGATTTAGGCACTTTTTAACCGTTCAAAAAGATTTCCTTTTTAGCAAAATTTCACATAAATGGATTAAAACTGCCTGCTTTACTTACATTAATGGTCATGGAAATCATAGTAGTCTCTTCTTCTTCTATATCAATATACTCAATAAATACGTTTGCTACAAGATCATGCCAGCCACCATCTTGTGGCGTTTCCTGTGGTAAGATGAAAACGCATATAAAAGATTTATTAAGATAGAGTCAAATACATGTCAGAAATTATATAAAATACAAAATTTGGCATACCTTTTGTTGCAGCTTTTGGACATCTTTCTTTTTAATTAGAAGTCTTTGCTTCTCAACAATGAAGAGTGGACGACTGCAGCAGCCATAATCGATCTGAATTCTAAGTTCTTTCAAACAAATATCTCAAACAACTCCAACTTCTGTGTTCACATCTACCTAAAGATATAAGAGTATAAGACGATTTAGATTAAAATATTGGGAGAATTTCATATATATTCTTACAAACTTTCTTAATTATGCATATATCCTTATAAAAATCATTATTACATCTATATCCTTCTAAAACTTGTAAACTCTCAAATATGTCCTTCTCCCTAATCTATATCTATATATATATTAAAAGAAAACCATTAATTAGAAAGTTTCCTTAATTAATTTTCAAATAACCAATAAAAACTCTTCATTTCTCCTATTTTGACCAAAATACCCGATTTTGACTTCTTCTTATAGGAAGATCCGACTTTTTGCTTTAAAATGGGTATTTTAACCCACTTCGTAAAAACACGCGGGTCTTTTGACCCGGCTTCCCTTTTAATGTCCGGCTTCCCTTTCAATGTACGCTACTATCATTCGAAACCCTACCCTGTATCGACTCCAAGCTTCTGCCGCCTTCCTTCTTCTGCTCATTCACAATCGACAGGTAAGTTCCTTCTTCTGCTGATTCACAATCATTCATCATCTTCTTCCTCAGTCTCTGATTGTATTTTTGTTTAATGTTTACGACTATCATTCCAGAAAGGGAGGCCCTTTGTCGACTCAACTCTTCTGCCGCCTTCCTTCTTCTGCTGTTTTACAATCGACAGGTATATAATACTTCCTCATTTGTAATTGTTTATCGAAAACAGCTTCTCGATTTTGTTTTGTTTCATCATCTTCTCGAAAATAGCTTCTCGAAAATAATCCTTCATCATCTTCTTCCTCATTCTCTGATTGTATTTTGTTTTACTTTGGTATCTTTTAAATTTTACAAACGTCTAAATAGATTATTGATTTTGATTCTTCAAGTCATATTATCCTCTTTCAAAACAAACATCCATATATCCCTGAGTTTATAAGTTCCCTATCTTTTTCTGTTTCTTTAAAGGGAAAATGAATGCTTATGAGACATAATAAAACAGGCATTTTATTCGGCTTACAATATTGCACACCATATGTTTGTTATTTTGCCTGATGTGCTTATTTTTGAGGTATCTACATTATTGTATTGAATGAGAATTAGTATTACACATATGATGGGTTCTATTTTGTTTTTAAGATCCAAAATTAGCATCTGACATTCAAGCATTTGTTGTGTTCTTTCCTTCTTTACTTTCGGTTCAAGATCTTGAGTAAAATCAATACATAGTGTTTGCAAAACATGAGGTATTGTTTAATTACCAATCAATTATTTTGATATATTAATTCTTTATAGTTTATTGTGTAAGTAATAAATTTACAGGTTCAGTATTCGTGGCTTTCTTTAGCTTAAATATTGGATAAACTATCTTGTGCTAATATTGTATTTTGAATCTCCATTTTTCATTGCATATCTACAACTGAAACAGTTCTGTATGGTTTCTAAAGTTGTGGATTGTACTAAAATGTGGAATTATTATTGTTCATCTATTTTCAAAAGTTCTTTGTAGACGACATGTTAATTACCAATAGTTCTTTTACTTGATTTGTGGTTCTTTTTCATTAAATGCGTGTTTCAAATGATTAATGGACACGGGTCTTATAGTACTTTTATGGAATTTCATACTTTTTGTCAAACATTTTGCATTAGATACCATTGACACTAATAGGTATGAAGTTTTTATCAATAATCATATGAGGTTGTGCATCATCTAAATTTACCAAAACCCATCTTACTAATTCAAGTTTTGGATGATTTTGATTATCATACAACTAAAGATTCATAATATACGAGGCTATCTTCTCATATATTGGCAGGAAGATTAGACACAAGAATGTTGTTTAATTCATTAAAGCATGTAAAGAACCTACGAAACTCTGCATGGTAACATAATTGATTTAGCATTTTATTTGTAGTTTATTCCAAGACTGATATTGGCTATGTTGCTGATCTTGGAGTTCGTTTTTAAGTTGTTGTGTTGTTTTTTTATAATAAAACATTTTAGTCATTTTTGATGTAGTTACAGGTATTGGTTCTACATTTGCCATTTGGGGTACTTTATCTTCAAAATCCACAATCAGCAACTAACTTACAAGTTATGGTAAGGTGGCTTCTTTACAGTAGGGGCATTAAGTCGAACTCAATATTCTATTAAGATGGTGGGGGTTAGGACTTGAGATCTGTAACAGTAGCTTCAATAAATAAGTTACAGTTTGAACCTCATGGTGGGGAAGACTTGAGATCTGTATTACCCGTGTAATACAGGAGTGGATTAAAAGTTCTTATTTGCTGTTATCATTAAACATTGTTTAAACAAATGTAAAGATATGTTAATTATTTACTTCGTTATCTATTCGATTTTACAGGTTCGTTGATTTACTTCTTCAAAAGTTCTCAAACACTAATACATCATCACAAGTCGATTTAGGGTAATTTCTTTAATCTATTTTACTCGATTTAGGGCAATTTCTTACATCTCGAATATGTTTATCGGTTGTGTTTTAATGACTTTTTCATTAAGTGGGCTGAAAGTTTTAATCTTTTGCATTAAGTAGGGATGAATCATATGATATGTACATATGTATGTGTATGTAAGCATATATCTGCTCTGTCTCGCTCAATATTTCCCTTCTTTTTCTCAGTTCTAAAACTCATATCTATCATTGATTCGAAAAGAAGCAACTCTCATTTTCCACTAATGAGTTGGACTACATATAAGATTTTAACTTATTAACTTAGTTATAATGCATCCTAAATAACCAAAAAGCCGCTCCTTTTTGAAAAAAGAGTGTTATATGTGTATGGATAGTATAGATCTACTCCCATCCCAACTAAAAGTGTCAATTTCAGAGAAAATAAAAATAAAGAAATATCTGCCTCTTCTATATTTTTTAGGCTGTAATCAAACAATTACAATTATGGGAAATGTTGGTTTTGTTGTCAAGCATCATGGCATTGGATTGAATACATTTTTTTAAATATGTTATTACAAATGCAATGGACATTTCAAATTAATAGACACTTCACCTAATAGTTGCAGTATCATTACAATTGCCTTTTAATTATCTGACCAGTTGATGTATTTTTTTCAACTTTGTTTTGTTTCAACAGCAAAATTCATCTTGTGCGTCAGTTAGGTGTTTTATTTTGTCTTAGATTCGTTTCATACAAGATTTGATAGTAATTTATACATGATTGGTTATCTTGTCTTATTTAACAATTTAAGTCGCCCCAAGCAAGAGTATCGCAGCTCGAGCTTGAAAATCAACGCTAGATTGATCTCCAATCATGTTCTAACTCTAGCTTTATACTCTCCGTTTTGCTCATTACACCTCTACTTTTTTGCACTGATCTGGGCTTTTGGTAGTTTATGGTAATTCTATATGCTCAAGGTGTTGACTAATTTGGTTACTAATAATGTTTAAAGTTTATTAAATTGTAATCTGCTAATGACTTAACTTCATTTATTTGCAGTTAGATTGAGATTGTCGTAAAAATCAAAACAGTTCCACCTTTGGCCCTGTTAACGTCATGTTCAAACTAATTATCTTAAATATTTTAATATAACACTAAATTGACTTTTTTACATTTTATACTAATAGTTTTTATTAAATCTGTAGGACTTACATTTTAATTGTGTAATCTGCTGATATTAGACCTTGCCAAGTTCTGTTGACATATTTTCTTGCTTCAGGTAGATAAGGAAGTGGGCAGTCAATTCTTTGAAGTACACAGTTTGTAGGTAAGTTTCTTTCACTATTTTCCTGTGATATTGTTTACTTACCCTTTTGACTCAGTTAGTTCTCCAAACTATGTATACAATCATTATTTTAATTCTCTAAGAACACCTACAGCCACCATTAAAGTTAATATTTGTAATTTAAACTTAATTAAGTTCAAACACAATTTACAAATAAGATTCTAATAAGCTTTAACACATTTAGACACAACTTACATATTAGATTCTAATGAGATGCACAAAAAGTTTCACACAGGCAAAATAACACCCTTTAAAGCATTTGGTTTATGTAATTGTAGTTCAAGTTTCATTCCAATATTGCTATTTGTGTGTTTAGTTTAGTGTTACTTTCATACTAAAGCAAGTATGATTCCTCCTCTGATTTTGTACAATTGTACTATTTTCCCCATCTATTGGATTTGTGACTGTGTGAATTGCAGATTGTAATTTGTTTTGCCCAAATTGGTTGTTTGATATTATAAAGTAAGATATATGTATGCCATGAATCACAAAATATGATCGAGTAATAATGACTATATATAATTTGAAGAAGATAAGAGAAAACTCAAATGCGCGCAGTTTATATTTAGTCTGATGGATTCGAAGTTTATTTTTGTTAATATTTCTTTGTTCGAAATCAGAATTTACATCTCACCTTTTAGATCAAACTCGAAAGCGTTTTTAAGTAAATTGTTATATGTAGTTTACTCTTTGAATTGTTTTATGTTAGTAAGTTAGTCACTTCTATCAAAGTATTTAGTAATTGACAGTTAAATATCGATCATATTTAATGTGAACTGGTGATAAAGTACATACTCGATCACTTTCTCGTGAGGATTCTCGATACCAGTAAAGAGGACGATGAATGAGGATGAGAAGTACAATCCGAGCACTCAGTCTGTTGCGTTGATCTCTAGGTGTGAATGCTTTAAGTTGGTGGGTCTTTCTTTCTTTTAGTTGCAGCCCAAGGCCCACGACAACTGTGCATCTTTGTTGTCAAAGACTCAGAGAGTAGTGAACGATGAAAAAGGTCAAAAGGTCAGCCTGTTGACTCATCAAGATATATTGTTTGCTAAAAAGTGAAAGATGGTGCTGCGACACATTGTCATTCCTTTTGCTGAATTTCAAATGCCAACACGTTTTTTGTTTCTTTTTAACGTTTTTTGGTCGATTTCACATGAATTTTTATATTTTCTTGTGTTGTAAATTAAGTTTATAATACCTAAAGTAAAGTGAATGAATGTCAAAACATGTTAAATTTGAAGATTTTCAATCTAACTTTTAGCATGAGATTGTAAATATGGTTGTTACAGTCGATTATATATATATATATATATATTCAGTAATGACTTATTGATATATTATTTTTCTCATTTATATGTTTATCCAACCATAAAGTGTGTTAAGATAGTACTATTATTCAATGCGTAATGATTTATTAAAATCTCTAACTGCCATTTTAAATGCCATTCAGGAAACTCATCATCATTCCTTCTAGGTTGCTTTCTGTTAAAATTCATTTCCATATCTACCAAAGAATCTGCATTGACATTGAAACTGAGTACTATGTCCTCAAGTTTTTTTAAGCCACTTTGATTATCACTAATTGGCTGGCTTAGTATTTGAAATTAATTTGGTTATAGAAAGAGTGTCTATTATGACAATTGTTAGAGATAGTGACTTTATAATTAAAAGCAGCTCCATGTAATTGTTTAGCCTTAATTGACGAAGACAAGAAAAGGCCGATTATACGTCGCACTTTCATGTGTTAAAAGTATAAATCCATTGAAAGTTCTTATTTGCAATGACAATGACAATCCGACCAACAAAACAATCAATGTAGTATACATCGAATCTGATGTAATTGTTTCTGATTGGGTTTTTTTAAAGAATTTGTATATGCGTGTACTTTTTTTATTCTATAAAAGTAACTTTTATTACTTTGTGTATTATAATTAACACATTAATTAAGTACTTAATTATTTTTTTCGTTTACAAAGTTATTGTTTAAAATTTTATTTTAAACTACCCGTGCGTGCACGGGTCCTAAATCTAGTTTAATAGTAATTAAATAATTTAAAAATTGATAACCATATTTTCTAATTAAATCTACAACTAAAATACACTAAATACCCTTCTTTTATAAAATAAAAATAAACCAGACCCTCTCTATACCCCTACTTCATTTTCCGGCGACTCCATTTTCTCTGGCGAAACATGCAGGAAACGAAGATTTTAGGGGTGTTTGCGATTCGACTGCACAAACAAAAAACACATGTTCAGGTGAGGGTTTCTCACCACAAAACTTTTTCCAGCAAACCCCTTACTTCAGATGCTACGATGGTGAAAATAAACCACCATATCTTCATATTTGAAATTGCCAAATCCACTTTATCATTACCACAAACGTCACAAGAACAACCTTTTCACTTCCAAAATCAGTTCAAGGGGCACCACAATCCCCCAAAACCCACCTGCAAATCGCAAACACCCCTAAAATCCATGGTGGATATGGTGTTGTTCCGGGTGTACGTATGTTCTTTAGCTTTATTGGTGGTCTCGATCACTTCGTTATTGCATGCTTCGCCAGAGAAAATGGAGTCGGCTGGAACACATATGGTCGCCGGAAAATGAAGTCGCCGGAGAAGGTGTAGGGGTAAAGAGAGGGATCTGGTGTTTATTTTTTATTTTATAAAAGGAGGGTATTTAGGGTATTTTAGTTGTAGATTAAATTAGAAAATATGGTTTTTAATTTTTAAATTATTTAATTACTATTAAATTAGGGAGAAGGACATATTTGAGAATATACAAGTTTTAGAAGGATATATAAGTAATAATGATTTTTGTAAGGATATATACATAATTATGAAAGTTTGTAAAGATATATATGAAATTCTCCCAAAAATATTTCACTAATCAAACACAAATCTTTGTAATCTCACACACGTTAGCTTAAATATGGCATTATTAATACTCACTCGTCTTCACAATCTCCTCAACGTTCTCTGTACTGCATGCTTCGAAAAATTCCAAAATTGGGTATGTAGCTGAACCAACGGAAGTTTTTCACCAATCCACATGCCTATTATAACATCCACACAAAACCGCCATCAGTGCCGATTAAGAAACATATGATCATTCCTTCATTGTCTAGGATACCCCTTCCTTTTCCATAATGCCCGTTTAATTTTTATTCACAATCTGTGGAGAATATAACTGGAGGCAATGTGGAATTGTAGAATGTAGATAGTGTGTATATATCAATAATTGTGCTTTCTACCTAATGAATAGAGGACAACAGTGTAAATAATTATACTGCCGTGAGATGTAATGTGAACGATTAGATTCTTAATGCATGTACATGGTCAAAATGGAACTCAAGTTATATAGCAGACACCTGTCCTTCGGGAGTTTCTGCAGGGCACATCATTCCCCATTGTGAATTATGTAGCTGTCTTGGTTTTGCCAATTTTCCTGTTTAAATTGTATAACCATAAAATCCAGCTAGGATAGAGCACAAGAAGAAAAAAAAGTCTTCCATGATATCCTCAAACACAGAACATACAGAAACAATTATTATAAATAAAAAAAGTTATCTTCACGCCCTATAGAAGAGTTAAGTCTTCTTAAATGTGACAATAGATGCATATGTCAAGCGATTCAACACCTGCAAGATTCATAAAGCATAAGTAAGAAAAAGAATATTAAGAAACCTACATTTCCTTGAATGGCATTTATGAACTAATATAACCAAACCTGTTACACACCTGCCCTTGTTCCAGCTGTATTCGCTTGCCCCCAAGTATTTAAAGGGTAACCGAAACGCACATATGATAAACAATCACGTAACGCTTCAAATTCACTAAACAGGGGACGAAACTAATCGAACAGGAAACATCGAACACCTTAAATGCATCTTTTATTCTCTCCTCTTCATAACTAAATTTATAGACATATATAATATCTCTATTCTCTAGCAAGATTACAACAAAATAAATATGTAATCTTGAACAAAGATGACTAAAATTTGTAATCAAGTATTTAAGTTAGTTATACTAATCCTAGTCAACAAATACATGTATCCTTTTTGAAAACAGAAAGAAAGGTTGCACTTTCTCTATTCTTCCTAACAACGGGTACATATTCCTATTTAGCAAGTTTGAACACAACTTTATATTCCAAAAGAGCAATAAACGTTTTACAATTTACACATAGCATCTAGAGTTTTTATTCCTCTGACATATTGTATATATGCTCTTTTCATTGTTTACCAACATGTATGTTTTTCATCATAATTTTCTGCCAATCAAAAAGTATGGTTGTTATAATAACAAAGTATATATAAGAAATCCACATGACATCCAAGATGTTACCTTGGGATTCTTTCGATAGTCGGAGCTTTTCTCAGTAGTTTTCACCGTCCTCATCATCATTGATGCTGTAAAGACCCAAAGAATAATTACAATGTTCTAGCATTTCATTATTATAAGAAGGATATTGTGTGCATTTATATAGAAGTTAGTTACGTGAAATTATATCCTGATGCGTGACGCGGTGACGTGGCAGACCCTCGGGTGACTTTACGTGTGTCAGACTAATGGCGTGTCAGACCGATGGCGTGTGTCAGACGACTGGCAGCTGCAGAACCACGTGAAATGGGCGGCCGCGGCGCGTAGCACCCCAGTTACGCGGCGCGTAAGGCCTGTCTAGGCTCTATAAATAGTTTCGCATCCCTTTCATTTTTCACGGGTTTTTCACTATTGTACCGAAACTCTGCCATTTTTAAGAGTATTTTCAAGGTCTTTAAGGGTAGAGTAGTGTAGGGATGTTGTTAGTACGTGTTTAAAAGGTTCGGGAGTTACGGTGACGCCGTTTCGGTCTAGCTTTCGGTCTCGGTTTCGCTTTTGGTATTCTTGAGGATTGCTTTGGTGCATGCAAGGCCAGATCTCGACGGTCAGTGTTTAAAGCTTGTTAGATCTACGATTGCGATAGTCTACATGTCTGATTTAAGGTGAGTTCAGTTATTTTTCAAAACCGAGCACAAAGACAAAATCGATTTTCGAAAGTAACTTGATTTTTAAGATGATTTATTTAGATCTGAATGTTTGTGTTTGTTACATGTTTGATCTTGATGCATGCAATATATTTTCGATGACATGCATATGATTTATGAGTTTGATGAGTTGCATGCATATAGAAATATGTATTGATGATTATGATGAATCGAAGTGATGATTGCGAGGTTGAACGATGTAAAATGATGCTACGGGTGGGGGTAGACACTCTCAAGGATGAAGATATGATGCCTAGTAGGAAAAGTGTGCCTTCTAGGATTTGCTAGCAAAGCGAAGTTTAGTTGTCGGGTTTCTAGATAACCATGGCAACACATGGTGTACTTGTACTTTATGTTTCTGTACACTGGAGTGGTGTTTGACTAGAGATCGAGGTCAAAATGCATGACACCACGAGGGTGAAAGGAGGGCCAAGTGATTGGGGCACCGGTTGTACTTTCATCCGAACGACGTATGTCGGAGTAACTACAGCGGGCGGATCACGGGGGTGTGGGTACAAGCGGGAGTCGCGCCCCGTCTTGTGCCATACTTGCCGGACACGCTTAGTGAACTGATGCCAGTGCAGACAGACCATGGAACCCTAGCGGTTGCCAGGCGTGCATTAGGTAAATGGGGTAGCGATGATAGAGATGTATAACGATAAACCCCAATAAGATTGATGTAATGATGATGATAGAGATGGTTAGAGATGAATAAGATGATAAAGATGAGTATGGAGTTGTATGATGTATTTATCGATGCTTATGAAGATACTTGACCATATGTGGATTGATGATGTATGCGGGCGGGTCAAGTTACGGGTTTGGTATTTATTACTTAATCCAATACCTGTTTTTGTAAATGTTTTAATATGATGATTTTGTGATGATAACTAAGCTGACTCATGAAGCGAAAGCTGACACTTGTTTCTTGAAATGTGTCTTGTGCTCGTGCAGATTGCTTAGGTGCGTTGGCCTTGTGAGATGGGATGCTTTTGGGTAGAATAATTATGCTTGTATTATTCATAGTACCTACTTGTGATGTTGTGGTACTCTTGGTTTTGAACAATGATTTATTTTGTGACGTAACGGTGGTTTTCACTTTTGGGTGGTTGAACGGTTTATCTACTTTTAAATAAATATGATGTTTTAAAGTCTTCCGTTGCGATGAATTCTGATTGTTTAGAAAAGCTTTTGTAAATCCCAAATTTCGAAAACCACGGCTGTTACAGATGCCACGATAAGAAGCCCTCTCACCGTCGTTCTCGTTAACCGGAAGATCTCTCTCGCTCCTCTTTCTGCTTATGCTCGAGATGGTGCTGTTTGACGAGGAGACGCCCGGCTTTAATGGGCGTTCTCGAAAATAACTCCTACACAATGATATAAATTATAAATACAATGAAATCTTATTGATAAATAGCATAAGGATGCTAAAAGTTTGAATAGTACGACCGATCGATGGATATAAATTATAAATACAATAAGATCTTTAACGATAAACAACTCCTACAGATTTCATAGTTATACACCCTTTTATACGTAAAATTCCCACCAAACACTTGCACTCGGGCTATGGTTGCTTCCCCGATGCTTTCACTATTCAGGAACTTAAAAGAAATAACTTCATAAACTTTCTTTCTGGTATTCTTTCATTTCTTGTGTATATACCTTAACAATCGATCCCGCACTGGCCTCGAATAGCGTCAAGCTTGTCGTCTGTCGTAAACGGGTCAATTCTAACCCACAGCAGGGAGAAAATGGAAGCAAGAAGAATGGACGACACGATAACAATTGTTGGTGTGCGGTTTTGTCGACCCAATAAACCTTTGAGGAACGGGTACAAGTGAACGATGACGCAGATGGCGGAAAAAAGTTTCACGAACAACGGGCCCCATGACTGGTAACCGCTGTTGATGGCCGATGGAACACCGGAAACGATTCCGAGCCGTTGCCGGTATTATGTTAAGGTCAGCGTTATTCCGGTCTCCACCTCAGAGGCGTTACATATACTTCAAGTCTTCAACAGGTGAAACCTACGTCAATGTTAACTTCTTTTTTGGAATGTGTTTTAAGCCCATTTATTTGATTGAATGCCACGTCAAATAACAACCTTGTCTAATTCAGCTTGGTTTAAAAATTAAGGTTAATTACAAGTGCCACATGGGATTCAATTGTCCTTCATTTAGTATATAGATATAGATATAGATAGATAGATAGATTTGTTGCATCCTTAATCCGATGTTAACTTTTAACAGATGCTATTTTGAATAAGGTACACATACAAATACCAGAACCTTGTCATTAAATTCCGAAATGGAACTTGTTTTAGGCAGACTTAAATATGGAACCACAAAACCAAAAAATAAAATAAAAATCGGAATGATTAACAGCATGTAATTTTTACGATATTACACTTACAGATTACTTAAATAAGTTAACACTGAACTTGAGAAGACATAAACATCCATGTTTAGGTCATATGTAAGTGTGACAAAGATCATCACTGCTTAACTTGGGTAATAAAAGGGGTGGTTTGTTTTACGGAATGTGAAGGAATGAAATTGATCTATTTAAGGGTATGTGCTGGCTGGATGGAAAGCAAATCTATTTTGTAACCGAAAAATGAACATTTAGTAACCATCACAAATCTGCTATGAAAATGTAATAAATGAACCTCGGTTGATGATTCATTTTCACTAATAGAACCATGTTCACCCTATGTAGAAGGAAAAACATTAGCCACCAAGAAATTATAGGTTATATGTCATATTAAATCCTCCTAAGTAACAACTTACTTGCTGGTTCAAGATAAGTGTTAACATTTATGAATTAGAGGAGGACCAAGGAGAGGAGGAGAACCAAGGTGGCCTACTGCGCTGGAAGAGAAGTAAAGGCAAGGTCATGTGGTTCACCAGCTCGGATCCATTAAGACAAGGGGAACTTGTGTGACAATGAATAATTATCATAGAAATGTTCGTAAGGTAATGTGATAGAAAGATGCAAATACTATAGTGACTTCATTGGAATAGATGATAGAAGGAAAGAGTGAAAATATGATGTGACGATAAAATGGTGTAACGCCCCAAAATTTTTTTTTTTAAAGAAATAATACACGAATAATCAAAAACCGTTAATTGAACATCAGATACAAACATCCATCTACGAGGTTTACTGATCCCAATAAAACATTTAAAATACATTTAGAAACCAGAGTTTGAAAATAGATTGCGGAAAGAATGCTGTCACGCCGATGCCTTCCTCCTTGTCTGCACGAGACGGTCCTGAAAAATAAAATCAACAACGGGTTAAGCATAAAGCTTAGTGAACACACAACACTCATATATTATATCAGATAGATATTCAAATAATCATTTACATCACATCAAGTGCCACTCAGGCGATTGCTACTCAAGCGATTGTGCCACTCAGGCTATTGTGCTACTCAAGCGATGTGCCACTCAGGCGATTTTGCTACTCAAGCGATGTGCCACTCAGGCGAATAATAATAACACAATATCATATAAGAATACGTATCACAATATAAGATATAAGTTAGTGAAACTCACCTGACTGCAGCAATAGAAGATACACAGATTCACATGTATTTTTGCAAGAGATTCAGTCAGAGAGTCACATCATCAAATCCTGGATCATACAGTATCTAATCAATAACAGATACAAAAATCCTATATACGACACTCTCTCGTATCTAACCAACCCTAACTTAGGAAACCCTAAGGTCAATGGACGCGACACGTCCCTTCATCCGTCGCGACGCAACGTAACAAGTGTTCAATTCGAAACCTTCCAGGTCAGTTCGAAGCCCAAGCCGAATTCTATGTCTATTCGAAGTATACAAGTATATTTATAAATCGAATCGTGTATGTATAAATATATAGAAGTCTGAGTCAAAGTCTCCACAGGTCGAATCCTCAAGTCACACTACTTTTAATAAAGTCGGATCTCACGACGTTCTTGTCGGATAACGATAAGTCGGATGTCTCTAATAACTCGCACGAGTGTATATAATTATATATATATATATATATCCACTTATATATTTATAACGCGGTTAATATTAATATCACCATCTCGGATTGATCCCCTAAACTTGACATTCAA
Source organism: Pulicaria dysenterica (assembly GCA_947179395.2). Taxonomy (NCBI): domain Eukaryota; kingdom Viridiplantae; phylum Streptophyta; class Magnoliopsida; order Asterales; family Asteraceae; genus Pulicaria; species Pulicaria dysenterica. Next base: position 78,075,095 of record OX359293.1, on the reverse strand, counting down.
AAAAATACCCCAAGGACTTCCTTCATCTTTAAAATATAAATATATATAAAAGTATTTATGTTTTCCCGCTTGAAAATACATATATCGTGATATCTATTAAATACTCTCTACACTCGGGTTACTAAAAGATATAAGATAATAATCTTCCTTCAATTATTATTGAGTCCAAATGATTAACAATCTAAATCTCTTAAAACTGTACATAAGTTAGCTCATAATAATGAACTAGGCTAAAACCTTAATTCATCCAAGAACCAAGATAATACTTAAACCCGATTATAATTAAAACATCCAGCCCAAAATACTAAGTAAATATATGGCTCAATACCAGAAAATAAAAGCCCACTCTTAAATTAAGTTAAAACCCAACAGTAGGCCCACACACTCCCTTCTCAATCTGAATCCACAACCAAAAGCCCAAAATTCGGCCCAAACTAAATACCCACAACCCAACTAGAAGATAAGGCCCAACCCCAATAAGGAGAAAACCCTAGCTTCCTCCTTCTCTCATCCAAATCGGCGCCCCCTCCCCCTTCTCTCTACAAAATCCGACGAGACGCCACCCACACTCGCCGGCGACTTCACCGGCGCAAGATCCGGCAACGCTGCGCAACCACTCACGCATCCACACACAACACACTACCGTCACTGTCGTCTCCGACGACCTGCGACGCACTCACGAGCACCATTCTGCCGTCGACACACAGACACGACTTCTGCCTTCTCCGGCGACGTCTCTCTCTCTCTCTCTGCCGTCGGCCTCAAACACACACACACACACTGCCTCGTTCCGAGCGGCGCACCCACGCACACGCATCCATCTGCCGTCTCCGTTGACGGCGACTCACTCACACCGTCGCACGCAGTTGTTTCCGGCGAAACATTCTCGACCTACTGCCCTAGATCATCGGTATTTCTATGCTACGGTACACACTCAAATGGCATTTCGATTTTCTTCTTTTTCAACTTAATAGGGCAGCTAGAGAAATCTTAATAAAACTTGGCTAAACGGCTAAAACGTAGATAAGAGTTCGGGAAAAAGTAATAGAAGTGTTACCAGAGCTTTTTCCTTGGAAACGGCGTTTCCCGGCGAAGAAACGGCTGCCCGCGGCGGCTGTCACGGCTGCCGGACGGAGACTCTGCCGGCAGCTCTCCCTTCCTTCTTGGCTGCTACTTGGCTGCTACAGTAGTCCATAGAAAGTTGTGCCCAAGCATTAATTTTCTATTTAATACCCCACAAATATTATTTCCTATTTTCTTTTATTTCTATTTTCCTTTCAAAATTAGCTCAATTATGTCAAAATTAAGCCCAATCATCATCAACACCCTAATATATCCTAATAGACACCCTTTAAGAAAAAGTCAAAAGATCTTTCTACGATATTGGTGGTAAAATCTTAAACACGCGCGGACCCCACGACCCACGTACCAATTGAAAATAATCTTGTACCTTAATCATTGAAACTTGTACTTTGTTCTGGATTTAGTAAATTTAGATCTGGAAAAACATTAAGCTTTCTTTAGAGTTTAGAGCGTAAATTATGGCTTAAAATTATTTTAAACTTTTTAATAGTAATTTTTATTTACTAAAAATATCCATCGACAAGTTGTTTAAAATTATTTTAATTATAATACTTATAGAATATTAAAGTAATTAATTTATGATTATCATAAAGATATTTACCTTAATATGTTTTAAAGTAAAAAATATTAGTTAATATTTTTTCACAAAAAAGTAATTGTCTTAAAAGAAGATGTGTATTGTTTAGTTACTAGTATTTTACCCGCGCGATGCGGCGGGGTAAAATAGTTTCATTTGTCGACATATGGTGTTCAAAATTCAGATATAAACCGTTTTAACCGTAATCTGAACTGTTCTGTAACCGAAAAAACCGAAACCGTTTTCAAATTCCGTTTTCGGTTCGGTTTAAAAACCGAAACCGATTACCATAAACGGTTTTCGGTTCGGTTACGGTTTAGGAATTTTCAAACCGAAAAACCCGAGTAAACCGAATTAGATATTTTAATATTTTTTAATTATATATTATATAATATATAATTGTTTTTTAAATTTTACAAGTTTTTTGTAAAAATTTAAAGTGAATTTAAATTCTGACAGTTTTTTGTAAAACATTTAAAAATGTCATTAAATTCAGGACTGATTTTTGTAAAACATTTAAAGTGTTTAAGATTATTGCTTAAACATATTGTAAATAATGCTATTTGAATTGTACTATTTTAAAAGTGTTAAGATTGTTACTGGAAGTTATTGTAAAGCATGTTATATTACTTATACTACTTAACTTAAAAAATTGTCTTAAAAAAGAGCTAAATGGTTTATAGAATAGTAAAGATATTTAATTTATATACTACAGTTTTGAGATCTGTAATTTCTTTTAATCAAACTATTATTTTGTTGTGATATTTTTTTGGTTGGTGTTTAAAATTGGGGAAGTGAAAAATTATAATATTTTATTTTCTATTGTTTCTTCTAGTTTACTTTATTAAAACTTTTAATTTTGATTTAATTATTTTTAATCAATATTTTTAGTTTAAAATTTTAATGGTTAAAAAAATACTTATCTAAGTCTTCGTAATAAGAATATAAAAGACAAAATTAAATACCGAAACAATTTTATAATAATAATACATCTAAAAAAGATAAAAGTTATAAATTAAAACAAAATTAGTTAAGACAAGAATGAATCAAAATAGGATATTAGTTAGGATAGAAAATAGTTTGTTAGGGGTGTCAATTAGTAAAAAAGGGTTGTCTATATAGACAATCCCTATATCTATATATACATAACATAATTAACCCAATATTTATTCTAATCATCTTTTAATGTGTAAACCTTTCATGCTCATTAAATCTAAATGTATGTATGTACCATCAATACAACCCTTAATAATTACTCCAAGTCATCCATTAATCAAATAATAAGCCTAATACTAATAATTTTCACTTTGTTTAAAAATATATAGTCTTAACTCTCGATTTAATAATAAAAATCCACTTTTCGAAAACGGGTATTACAAATGGTGAAAGTGAATCAGGGTTTCGTGTGAAAGAAAAGTACTTGCTCCACCTTAAATGGTGTAAACCGCGGACCATGTGGAAACAATTAATTGAAAATGCATAAGTAAAGGACGTGATTATTTTTTAACTGTGCTATACTTGTATTTTAAAAGCTAAAAATCAACATCTTAAAAAATTTTAAACTGCAAATCAGATTCTATTTTTGTTACTTTTAATACAATATTTTAGCCATGTTTGTCCGTCAAAATTTTGATGCTACAAATAAAAAAAATTTGAATCTAAAATGTAAATTAATTATTTTTGGAAAATGATCCGTAATGTTAACATCACCTAACTTAGGTGATGTTACACTCACAAACCATTTTAATGGAGGGTAACTTAGTCATTTTATTGTTTACTCATTTAAATGATTTGTGAGTGTAAGATCACCTAAGTTAGGTGATGTTAATATTACGGATGATTTCCCCAATTATTTTTTCTTAGTTTATTACATTTAACTGTTGGAACATTGTTAATTAGTTAGAGAGTTAATTAGTCAAATGGTACTTTAACTTAAGTATGTCTACCGTTTTAACAGAGTTAACTAACGTTCAACGCTAGAAATGCTTAAGTTAAAGTACCATTTGTCCATTTGACCAATTAACTCTCTAACTAATTAACAATGTTTCAACAGTTAAAAGTAATAAAGGACAGTTTTAACAGAGTTAACTAACAGTCAATATCAGAAAGGACGAAACACGCCATAAAATAGTTCATAAAAGACGGTCTTCACCATTTTTAAAATTAAATGACTAAAACGACACATTAAAGAATCATTTGACCAATTAACTCTAGTTAGATTCTTAAGTAGGTTTACCGTGAAACATTGAAGGGGCAAAGTTGGTAAAACCAAATTATAAGGCACAAAGTTAAAATTAACAGAATGTTTTCAGACGAAGTTAGGGTTTTAGAATCAGTACCCTTTATAATATCGCAAACTCGGCATCATCTCTTTAGAGAGCAGTGTCTGGCCAGAGTGCGCATTTCTTCGACCTCCCAATATCAGCGTCAACAGGTATGGAACTTTCTCTCAATCTTTTATCGGACTTTCATCATCGGTATTGTATTTGTATATATACTTGCCGAATGGCGTTGGATTTTTACAATAATTACCCTTATTTGCGTGACTGGTATTGCAAACTTGAGATTTGACTACACATACTGCGTAAATTATCTCAATGTTTCCTTGAGATTTGAGGTATATGCGTGCATTAAGATAATAGATTGACTGGTATTGCAAAAAAAAAAAAAAAAAAAAAATTACCCTTATTTGCTTGACTGGTATTGCAAGGAATCTTAGGCAGTTCTGTTATCTGTGATGTAATTTAGAGATAGTTAGACGTTTCCTTCAATATCAATTGGGATGCCGAATATACTGTAGGTTTAACTCCCCTCTAATGGTATGACGAATGAAAGAGCAGCATTTTTGTGCAATTCCAACTTCAAATTCATTAAGTTTGACTGGTTCAGAGCAGAATTGGGAAATTGATTTCTTACCCTGTTCTGATCGCTTTTCTATGGCATGACATATTTTATCAATTGCTTTCAATTTTAATAGTTAGTTGGTGATCCATTTTCGTTTTGCTATGCTTCTATGAAACTGTTTACCTTTTGAAGTATGTCCTGTGGTCTACTTATTATCTATCTTCTACTATAAAGTGTATTAATTTGATTTGTTTTCCTATGGCTCTTTGCTGCAGTTTGAACAGATCTGACCTACAGAAATCATGGCTGGGTATGTAAACATCTCCCATTTAATACAATATGAGTACTTGTCTTTTCTTGTAAGATGGCACTATATTACTTGATTTTGTTGGTTTTCAATATATTCTAATGAATTATTTTCACTGATGGACATTATCCAGTGATAGGCTTTTCTGTAATCAATTACTTTCTTGTAATTACCGTATCATTTATATCTGGCACTTCTTATACTCTTTCAACCATGAACCATCAAAACATGTTTTTATGTAAACTACTGAACTTGTAACGAACTTGCAAAGTTTGTCGTTTGAGCTATCAGTGCTACATGTTTCTTTTTCGAGTATTTTACTATTTTCTTATGCTTAATCCAATGTACTCCGCCTTTTTTTTTTTTGCAGCGAAGAAGCTATTGTTCCAGTCGAGGCTCCTGCTCCTGCTCCTGCTCTTGGTGAGCCAATGGACATCATGACTGCCTTGCAGCTTGTGCTGAGAAAATCACTTGCTCATGGTGGCCTTGTGCGGGGACTTCATGGGGCTGCAAAAGTTATTGAGAAGCATGCTGCCTTGCTTTGTGTGTTAGCCGAGGACTGTAACCAACCAGACTATCAAAAGTTGGTCAAAGCACTATGTGCTGACCACAATGTTAGCTTGGTAACAGTTCCCAGTGCAAAGACTCTTGGCGAGTGGGCTGGTGTAAGTCTCCTGCCTTACATTTTGTTTGTATTTACAGATTTTGCCTTCAGTTATCTTTGTTATAGTCTCTTTGTTTTGAAATTTGAAGTTTAAACATGGGGCCTCTTACAGTCACCCATATGCACACTGCAAATCACAGACCCTAGCATCAAATCTTAGAAACTCAGACACACAAACACAAAAATGGATTCAAGAATAAAACCGGCACACACTCAAACATTCTAAGTTAGAACCCCCCCCCCCCCCCCCCCAATTCAAAAAGAAACTAAATTAAAACCCCCTTCAGCGACAGAGAAAACCCGTAATAAAGAGGGAGGGAGGCATCCTTGGTGGCGGAGAACCGATCAGTCTCTCTGCATGTCTGTGTGTGTGTGAGGGGGAGAGAGAGAGAGAGTTTAAATAAAATCTGTGTTATAACTATGTTTAATAATTTTATAAAAAATGGGTTGATAATAAGATCTGATTCGTTTAATACTTAAAAATCTGATGTGTCGTCTTTTTAGTGAGGTTGCATCTACATGTAATTCCATTTCAGCAAAACATGATAACAGGAATGGAAACACAATTTAGGACCTAACAAAGTGGCTACAGGTTACTAAGGTAACTGAATATATACAACAGGAATTTTTGAATATACAATACCATGTTTTGTCGTTCACTACATAATTTTTGAAAGGTGCAAAGTTCATTATATTTTGGTCAAGTTTTTAAGAACATTTCAGTAATAATCTAATTTGTTAAATGAAATGATTCAGGAGGTTTATTGATTGAAGTAGTTAGACTTTAGATGACCTTTGGCACTTTACTTTTTAGCTTAACCATTTGTTTCATCTATTTGACTTAATTATACTTTAAACCCATGAACTGGATTGTTCTCTTGCAGTTGTGCAAGATAGATTCAGAAGGCAAGGCAAGAAAGGTTGTGGGCTGCTCATGCCTTGTTGTGAAGGTATCTTTGAACGCAAAGCATGTAACAATATCCCTTCAATTTCGTTTTCGTTCTCCTAAAATGCAAGTTTTCTTGAACATTTTGCAGGATTATGGAGAGGAAAGTGAAGGTCTTCACATTGTTCAGGAGTATGTGAAATCCCACTAGATATGTAACATGTGATCAAAAAGTTTGATTTACGGAAGTGCTTTGTGGTTTTTATTTATCAGAAACTGGAACATTTCTTGTAGGAAATTTTGGATCACTAAACATTTCTTTTTAAAGCTTTAGTTATTGAGTTTTCTAGTTTCTAATAATCTTTCGTGGCTATTTCATGTATTTTTGGTATCGGCATGATAGTTATTGTATTTAGTTTTAGCAATACAGAAACTTGTTAGTATAGCCCTTTAGATTTATAGTTTTAAAGCATGAGCCCAAAATTTGTTATTTTCTAAAAATTTAGTTTGCCACATTACCTATATACCTAACTGTTTTGGAACCTGAAATTGGGTCGAGCATTGTGTCACCGTCAAGCTTGAAATTTGACTTGTCTTTAAAACTCTCGACCAAGCCTCATGTTTTAAGTTCAAACCTGACTCGATTAAATAGACGATACTCTTAAGCTTAAGTTGGCTTGACTTAAGGTAATAATTTTTTTTAAACGCATGTGACCAGCATGCGAAAATATGTGTTTATAGAAGATAAAGATGGCATTAAATTAGGGTCTTTTTAAGTGCACAATAGAGGGACTAATAATATTTTGTTATTATTTTGTTTATATAAAAATGTAAAAATGACCAGTTTTAAAAGAAAGTTTATATTTCTTCTGCAAAATTAGTTGATATATGAATGTACTAATTCTCTTCTTATTTTTTTTCATTTGATTTTGACACTTATTTTAATCTAGTATGTAGACTCCCATCATCCAAGTAGTTCTAGTATGTAGACTCCTATCATCTAAGTAGTTGATATATAGAATGTACTAATTCTCTTCTTATTTTTTTCTTTGATTTTGACACTTATTTTAATCTATTGTGTAGAAGGTTAATAGAAATATTAATATGAAGGTATAAAACCTCTCCTTTTATGACTTGTTTTAACTTTTAAGCTTAGACCATGTGCATCTATTCCCCTCATTCCCCTTGTAACGTCAAGACCACATCATCTTCCCCTTCATCCCACAAAACCACACATCTATCCCCCTCAATCATTCTCTATTTAGTTTTAAAAAGGAATTAAATTAAGAGAGAGAAGAGAGCTAATTTAAGAGAGATAAGAGAGATAGAGAAAAGAAGAGAAAGAAAAGGGAAAGAAAGAGAAAAGACAGTGTGACCATGCATCAGCTTGACCTCCCACTTGAAGTTTAAGAGGGTGGAGGCAACGGTGTTGAAGACCCTCACGCTCCAACTAGCTGATTGGATACTCATGGCCTTATATAATCAAATTTGAGCATTTCCATTTCAAATAAATGTTTACAAACAAAAGACATATTGCAAGATATATGTATTTAATCTTTCTTTTTTAAAGAAGTTCTTCACTTCCGAAAGGTTAAGTTTTCTCTGAAATACATATACGTATTGTTAGAACTTAAAGTTATGTTCATTTATATTTTAGTTACGTTTTATTTTGCCATTGACATTAATTATGGTACATGGTATGTTTAGTAAGGTAAAAGTTCAAACGAAAACTATTTTTCGTACGAGAACCAATCTTAGCCGTCAAATTCCCCCTCCTTTAGACTATGTGCATCTATCACACCCTTCACACAGCCACATCAGCATCCCACCATTTTCTCATCACATCACACAAACCCCTGCATCCATCACATGCTTCACATCCTTTTTCTTTTTCTTTTTCTTTTTCTTTTTTTTCTTTTTTTTTCTTTTTTTAACATAATTTAATTTTTAAAACAATATAATAATTATAAAAAACATTAAATAACAATATAACTTTTAATATTAAAAATAAAAAATTACATAACTTAAAAAGATAAAAAATACAATCTACCACCCGATTTTTTTTTGATAATTTCCTTTCGTTTATTAACCGCATCCAACGCTTCTGCCGTGAGATGATCGTGCCGGCCATAGACAAAATCGAAATCTTTGCTTTCTTGTCTTTCTTTCATTATCTGGTTTTTCTCTCTTATCGACTCGGCTACGTTATTCATTGCTTTTATTTTTTCTTGCTCGGTTTTCATCACTTCTTCGTTCTCGGATGAGAACTTCCCAACGAAATCCTTGAACTCCGCCATCACATCCATGATACCCGAGCCCGAGCCTTTTCCCATGTCTTTTTCTTTGCTAGCTCGTTTAGATTTGTCCCGGCCCGGTGGGCGTATCGGCTCGTGAACTTCAACATCATCGTCATGCTCGTCGATGTCTTCGAAGTTGAGGTCAAAGTTAACCCCGACATTGGAAGACGCAGTGTGCGGGGTAGACGGGTCCGAAGACTTGCTCCTTTTAGATGGTCTTTCAACCATCATTTGGGGCACATTTGACCATTTAGGATGGTCTTTCAATTTCCTTCATGCCTCCTCGTGAGCAAACACTTGATTTTTATTTTCTACCCGATATTGTTTGTTGACTTTCTTGAGGATGTCCACCTCACTCCATCCGGATTGGGGGTTGTTGGCGAAATTATTGTACAAGTAATTGAACAAGGTTATTTTTTTTCGCATATCGTTCCACTTGCCCGTGAGTTGGTCTTTGGTGCGTTCAATGTAGTCCATTCTTTTTTCGTTGTAAAAATCACGCACCTTCCCCCAAAAGTTTACTACAAATAATAATATATAAATATATTAAATAATAATATATACATTTAAATAATAATACATAAATATATTAAATAATAATATATACATTTAAATAATAATACACATATATACATACATATATATATATATATATATACACACACACACACATATATATATAATGGATCAATATAGAACCATTATTTAAACATAGAACCATAGAATCAATCTGGACCATTGGATCATCAAAATCAATGGATGAGATTGAAGATGGCATAATTATAATTATCATGTTTAATTAATATGTAAAAGAGTAAACATGGAAATCCCCCCCCCCCCCCCTAACAAACCCACATTTAAAAAAAAAATACCCCCCAAAACTTTAAATTATCATAACTTTTTAAGTTTTGTGAATTTAAACAAAAAAATTATACTAATCTTTTAGTTTTTTAATCCTCTTTCAATCAAGACCACTCTTCCCATATTTTTCAAAAATTTTTATGAAAATGCAAATTTTGTTTTGCATTTTGGGCTGCATTTTCAGTTAGTTCTTGTTTGCATTTTCAGTATTGGTTTCAAAATTTGCATTTTTGGAAGCATATGCATGACTTACATATTCGATTTTTGCATTTTTGCAATTTCAGATGAAACCCAGGTGAAAATGCAATTTTTGAAAAATTTGCATTTTCAAAAAAAAATAAAGTTTCAGAAATATATCAAGTCTGGTCTTGTTTGAAAGATGACGAAAAACTGAATCTAACAGTATACTTTTTTTGTTAAAATTCTTAAAAACGAATGAGTTATGTTGAAGGGGATTTTTTTAAAAGTTTGTTGGAAGGGAGGGGGGCGTGAGTTTTTTTTTTTTTTTTTCCAGTTTTGCCTTCAAACAAAATGCCACGTGTCATCACCTAAAGTGGTTCTTTAGGTTCTATGTTTAAGTAAGGTTCTATATGTAACATTACCCTATATATATATATATACTAATAATACTTACTTGCTTTTTGGTTGTTGCCGGTTACACAATTCTCGGATATTGTAACCCATGCCGTAGCCAACAAAACCTATTCTCCGGCACTCTACGGCACCGCCCTTCTTTTTCATTTTTGCCCGGGATTGGGTTGTGTTTCGGGTACCACCTCCTCGCGTGTGGTGTCGGGAATAGCCTCCCCGTCCTCATCTTCCTCCGTCTCTGGGTCATCACCCGGATACCCACCTTGAAGGAGGTTTGTAAAACCACCTTGAGTCATATTTTGAAAACCCGAAAAACCCATTTGGAATTGATTCAACACCGGGGGTTGTGGCCGGTAAACTCCACTATGAAAACCACCGGGAATCGGAGTAGGTTGTATATTTTGGATGTAGTTCGGTGGTGGAGATGACATCCCGAACATGCTATCCTGGGGGGACGGTTGCGAGCTCGTGCCTTTTCTCGTCTTTGAAACCCGTCGTGGGGTTTTGAACGATTGTTTGCCCTTGTCCATTTGTGAAATATATTTTTGAAGAGAGAAAATATGAATGTAGAGAATAGATGAGATGAGTAAAAGTTTGTGTGAAAAAAAGGATTGAATATATGTGTATTTATAGGAGATAAATGGTTAAAAAAAGAAATTTAAAAACCCCCCAACGGCGACCACCCCTCCCCCTTCTCCTCTCTCACTCGCGCGACCCGACTCACGTATGTGAGCGTGAGGGCTGCCTCATGAGGGGCGGCGATGGTGTTCACCCTCACAAGCGCCTCTCACGAGCCCCATCACGGCCCCAATGCACACGGTCTTAATGTCATTGCCCACCCATGAATTCATCACATGCACCCTGCCACACTTGATCCTTCCACGCTTTACATCCGTGATTTCAGTTATCAATCAACGGCTAAGATTGGTTCTCACAGTTCTCGTACGAAAAACAGTTCTCGTTTAAACCGTCTCTTGTTTAGTAAATACCTTATGGGTATATTAAACATTTTAATATTTCAGATCAAAATATACGTTCTTAGTTTTGCTCACATATTCATACCTATCATTATGAATTTGATTTAATAATCATTGATACTTGTAACAATTTAAACATGCACGTATTAAATTAGGTCTGTAATTAGAGAATGTTAACGACTGAAAAGAAAAATACTCGAAACATAAAATAAAAAAAGTAGTAAGGTAAGATATTAGTGTAATCTGTAGTGGAGAATGCGCGATTAAAATTTGATTATGAGGTTTCTCTTCACCCAAATTACTTGGATTTTACAACCGCTTATTTAATACTCATGAATGTCGTATAGAATCTGTAATATTATGTTGAAGAAGAATCGTAAATCGTTAAGGAGTATTCATTAACTAGTCACTCGCCTCCACTCCTCGGAACCGCAATTAAATCCCACTCACTCCTCTTCCCCTCGCCAAATCGTTGAAACATCCAAACCTTTCCCGTACCTTCGGGTTCAGATATTAGGTTTTTCTACTTCCGACACAAATTTCGCCGATTAGAATCGCTTTCCACGTAGAAACCCTTTTTGCTCCGGTAATTAAATCAATAGTTTGGGTTTCTGAGGCTACAAGGGTTTGTGTTTGAGTGCTATTCGATTTTCCAAAATGGATTATATTTGTCCAGTTAACGATGTGGAGCAACAGCTTAAAGAAGCTGGGCTACAGCTTGCATTGCCCCCTACTTCCACTAAGGACCTTTTCGACCTTCTTGATGTAAGCCATTGTTAAACTTTTCATTTGATTGTCAAGATATTGTTTGTGTATAATTTTGTTAAGTAATTCGTAGCACTACAGTTAGAAATCTATTTCATCAGTTTAAAAGATTCATGTTGTTGTGAATGAGATGATAAATTCAAGGACTCTAGATCATTGTATATGTAAGGCCTAGGTTGATTTCCCCTGCGTTCATAACTTTGTAATGCTTTTGCAATTTGGGTTTTAAAGCATCTAGGCATATCTGTTACTTTATTAATCTGATTATGTAATCCATTGTATTTACAGTTAGAGCCCCAATTAATCAATTTAAGGAATCATGTTGTTGGTAGTTATACATCTAAGGACTTTAGATCATTGCATGAGTTCGGCGTAGTCTTATATCCCCTGTGTTCATTATTATGTAATGTTTTCTCAGTTTAGGGTTTTTAATCTTGCTGCTGAATTTGTTTATGTGTATGTATCATGATTCATGACCCTGCCAGTTAAGTTGGTAGGTTGATCGTTTATGTTGTTTGAAGTCAAAATCTATGTTGAAATATGTTTTATTGGCTTTCTTTACTGATAATTTATTTGATGTATTAAGGTTCTTAACATGCCAATAATCAAATAGGCAGCTACAAGTATAATGTTTCTATGAATTACTAATGCTGATGCTTTTCACCATGATATTACTCTTACTTTTCCCTCTTTCTTGTGCTACGTCGTACTTATATATCTTTTTATATTTTTAATTTGTTTGTTAAGAAAACCGAGCAACTCTTGGCTTTTGTGGGTCAAGCACCATCTATCTCAATGCAAGGTGCACTTGTGCCCTCGATGGGAGCACTAATTGCTGATGAACTAATTAAACATTCGGAAGTGGATGTTAGAGTATCAGTGGCATCGTGTCTTTGTGAAGTAGCAAGAATAACTGCACCAGAACCGCCTTATAAGAATGAAATTATGAAGGTCTACCTAGATCCAAATAAATAACCATTTCATCTATCTTTAGCTTATGTAGGAATTTTTTTGTTTTGTTTTCTTGTATCCCTTTTCAACAAAGATTTATTTGGTTTAGTATTATTCCTCTTTAACACAGGGAATCTTCCAGCTAAATGTGATGGCTTTTGGGCAGTTGTCGAATGTAACTGGTCGCAGTTATTATAAAGCCACTCACATTCTCGAGTCTGTTGCTAAAGTTAAATCATACTTATTGATGCTGGACCTAGAGTGTGATGCATTGGTCCTTGAAATGTTTGATACATTTTTAAGTACAATAAGGTGAGAGCGCTTATACAGTTAAATTTGAATTCTTTATTCGTGGGCATCTGACAGATGGACTTGTTAAAGATTCATATGGTAGCTTCTTTGACTTCAGGATCTTGTAAAACTTTGAACTATTTAAAACTGATATTTTCTTCGTGATTATATTTAGGATAAATCACCCTCATGCTGTATTCTCAGACATGGAAACTATCATGACTTCGGTCATTGAAGAAAGTGATGAAATTGATACCAAGCTTCTATCCCATCTAATTTCTCGTGTCAGAAAAGAAAAGCAGGTGCTTATTTTTCAATCAAGTCTTTTTCCTTTTTGAATGTTTGTTTAAAGTTAGTATCTTTCTAAAAGATTTAATTCTTATTGTGCTTTCAGATTGTTTCACCTGCTCCTTGGAAATTAGCAGAGAAGGTCCTGAGGAGTTGTAATGATACACTTAAATCCTATTCTGAAACAATAAAAAAACTCGTGAATTCAGACCCTAATGATTATGCTGAAGTGGTCACTGTCCTATGCCAGAATGCCAATGAAAATGGAGTAGTGGTGCGTGTGCGTCTATATTTAATTCAAAGTTTTCTTTTCTAGTGATATGTATTTATTCCAGAATTCCTATCAACGTTGCAGGTAGCCAGATCAACCAGAAGTAAGAGTATTTACAAGAATGATCTTAATACTTTGGAGAATGGGGGATCCATGAAGAAGCAACAATATACTGATACACGAAGAGCTGAAAAAGTTCCGAAGAAAATAGATAAAAGTCGATTAAAGGGCAAAGAATTAGAAACTTCTGCAAAGGGCCGACCCAAAAAAAATAAAAACAATTTAAATCATGTTAATAGACCTGATTTGGTGCAAAATTCACAGGAAGATTTGAGGAGAACAAGATCTCAGGACAAATCTAAAGGCATGAAAGGTTCTACGGGGAAACCTGAAAAGCAATCAACCAAAATCATGGGCAACATCGAGGCAGCTGGTTCTTTATACAATGTAGTCATAAAGAAGGAAGATGATGATCAATCTGATTATGGTAGAGCAGAACCATTATTTCATAAAACGAATAATAAAGTGCAGAATAGAATCAAACCTTCTTCCAGAAAGCGTGTTGCTAATGGTTCTTGTGGCAAGGTAGTACTTGGTTTAAAGTTAATTACTTTATATCCATTAACAATTTACAACATCACAATTTTTATGTTTCTTTATATCGCACAGTTTATATTGCGTTTACACCTTCATGTAATTTTCAAAAACATATACGTTTGCTTGCTCTTTTACTTTAAATGGCTCTGTATGTTAAGTTCATCATTTTTAAATGCCTTATATTTTCACTACAGGATAATTCGAAGGAATATGGAGAAGAACTGGTAGGGCGTAGTATTAAAGTTTGGTGGCCGTTGGATCAAGTGTAAGTACTTTAGACAAATGTAAATTGTGTGGCTGATGCCTAGTGGTTTTAGCATATATGAAGTTTTATGCTCAATTTTCTGAGCAGGGTAAGTTTCTTTTGAGCAGGTTTTATAGAGGTGCTGTCTTTTCTTACAACCCTAAAGATAAAAAGCACAAGGTGAGAGAGTATGTTTAAGTTGATGTTTGGCAAATAACCTTTTTTCCCCTCTATCCTCAATCACAACTATACATTCATTCCTTGAGCTAATTTGAAGTTTTGGCTGTGACAACTTTTATGATTTATGGCGATTAGATTCTTGGATTCTTTTTTATAAAGTTTGGATTTTTATTTTTTTTGCTTTTCATGCAGGTACTATATGCTGACGGTGATGAAGAACTGCTGAATCTATCTGATGAAAAGTGGATGATGGTTGATGAAATATCACCAAATCAAGTTATTGTATTTTCCTAATTCTTGATCTTTGCTGTTATTTGTCCATATATATATATATATATATATATATATATATATATATATATATATTACCTGGCTTTATCTTTCTCTATTTTACTGGCATATCTTATTAGCAACAGGAGCAAGTTTCTGATTTACCAAGCTCCATGAATGGATCTGCCAAGTAAGTGCTGATTGGCGATTTTTACCTTTTATTTTTTAATCATGGTTTTCTTCATAAAAATTTAAACTAAGATGGTGATTGGCAACTTTTACCTTTTACCTTCGTTCATGGTATTTCTTATAGATATTGAAACCAAGAGTGTGTTTTGGATTATATAATATACATGCAAAACAACGTTTGCAAAACAGGTCCCAACATGCATTCTGAGAAATGCTTTCTCTAATAACCTTTTTCAGATTGTTTGCCAATAGTTATAAATGCAATTATAACCTAATACTAATTACTAAACACCCTCTACGTTTCATAACTATTCAAAACTCGAACTGTGCAAGCCAACTTTTTTGTTGATCAATATTTGCAGGCGGCGAAAGCAGAATGGGAAAAGAAAGCTAGAATCCTCTTTAACAGAAGACAAATCCAATTCACCAAAAGGGTTAGTTAACCTGCATTAATAAATAATTTACCCGATTCTTTTGTTGGCAGTGACCTGTTGTATCCCTATCTAAAGTGGTCAACTGTCTAAATGACAGCCAAGCACCTGCTGACTCATCAAAACCCGAACCCACAAAAGAACATGACATTACAGGTGCAAGTACCTCAACCACAGATGTTGATAATCAGAAGGATAATCCAGTTCAGACACCTGACATTTCTTGTGGGCTTAAATTAACTGAAATTACGATTGAGAAAATGGAGCCAAGCTCGAGTGGAGAACTTAAAGTACCGAGACTGCCTGAGTCAAGCGAGATCACACAAAGATCAGAAGAAACCGCCAATTTAGTTGGGGAAACTTCATTGGATCACGTTTAGCATAAGTGAGAGGATAAAAGAAATAGATAAAAGATTGTTCATTTGTCCCTAGATTTTGAATGGGTGTTCTTGTAGATGGATACCCAAAATTTGATCTTATATGCAGTGTAGATTACAAAAGAAGAACAAGAACATCAAACAAAACAATCAAAATAATTCTGAAGTTGACTCTAGCTTAGGCTCCACATGATCTCCCCTAAGAACCTTTTGATAGATTAAGTTGGAATATGAATCGCAAACTGTTCATAGAAACCCCGATCGATCGACAGCCCAATGTAAGTGATGGGGAAAGTGCCAAGTTTACATTTGATACTACCCGCCAACATTGAAGATTCCGGACTGTTTACCCCGTCATATTGCGTTATTTAAGGGGGTGTTTTCCATAGCTTATTTATTTGGCTTATTAGCTTATTAGCTTATTTAAGCTAATAAGCCTTAAATAGTGTTTCACATAGCTTATTAAGGATGAACTTATTAGCTTATTTATAGGTCTTAAATAAGCCAAGATTTTGAGGCTTATTAGAGCTTATTTATCCAAATTACATACTTTACCCTTTATTCTTCCTTGCTTCTTCTTCTCCGATTTTTAGACATGTCTTTTTTTGTCATTTTAAAGCATAAATAAGTCATGAGAAACACTTTTATTTGTTTTAGCTTATTTAATTAAATAAGCTAATAAGCTTAAATAAGCTATGAAAAACACCCCCTAAATTAACTTTTACCCTCAGGATAATTGAAAATATCCAACAAATTGCGAGCATTGACCGTAGACCATTCACCACTGATAAGGGTATCGCCAACAGACTTTTTCGGATTTTTTATATGATTTCTTTTTCCCACAGATGTCTTTTGGTTGACCAAAATTTTTGGGTCAACTATAGCGACTCACATATTGGGATTAAAAATACATTTGAACTAAAATATTATGAGAGCAGGCTATAAAATATATATACATACAATACAATTGTATCGTTTGAGTTTGGTAAAACCTCTGAGAAGATGCAATGAGTAATAAAGTAAAGGGGCTTTCTAGATTTATTCATTCATGTTGATGACGTTTTCTTCTTTTTGCTATATCTTATCATGTGGACTACACATGGACCACATGGCTAATAAACGTGTTCAATAAAAACATATAATTGGATGTCATTACCAATTGTTTTTAAAAATGAATTTATATATTTCTTATATCATTTCATTAATATTACACTAAACAAAACATATTGTACGAATAATGGACCTTCATGTTTTTTAATCATTGACATCCTTTTGAGTAGAGACTAACAGGATGGATTGTTGATGGAGACCTTATTGAATGAGTTATCTATAATTATGACCAACTAAAAGACTTTACAAAAAGATAGTTATTTTTTTTTAGAAGTGTCATTTTTTTAGTGTAAATAGCCAATATCACGACAATTTGTTGGGTGTCATTGCCATTAGCGACCCTGCAGGACAATAGTATTTAGCAGTCGTGCGTATAACCTGGTTACAAAGTAATTTGTATACAATTAAAAAGATACACTAGGATATATCATCCATAATGAAATAGCTTAATAATTTTTTTTACATTTAACAAATATATATATAACTGCAGCTAGTTTGTAACGATACTTCTAAATCACATGTCAACTAATTCTAATTTATATTAACAGACAAGTTTTAAGTTTGAGGTTTGAAAAAGTCAAAGTAACGACAAAATAGGGAGGGTCAATATTGGTGCACCGCGTTACGTAGTTGAAGGACATAAGCTTCCACGCAATATCCCTCGGACAAACTAGCATGTACCCATTTTACCAATAATCAAATTTGGTCTTAATTCGGTAACGAATATTGTACCGACTATTCATATACGGTAACAGTATCGATACCAGATATCTATTTTACCCAATCAGTTTGATACTAGTCTCGAGTACCGATTTAGCAATAATCCAAGTACCGAATATCGAATCAAAAATTCTAACTCGGTACTTGTCCAGTTCGGTAGTTTCAATAAGCATACTTACCCCTACAATGTTTAGATTTAAAATGACCTTTACTATGCATAATCCATAAATTCTCTTATAAAGAAATTTAGTGTGGTTTTTTAGTTTTTTTTATGCTATGATGATCTCCTTATAAGGTGCGTATCATGACTTTGATATAGGTTGGTTGAGGTTCGTCCTTACTTGATAAAAGAAAATATTAAATACGGGATTGAATTAGGCAAACATGAAATAAAAATAGACAAAAGTAAAAAAGAGAAACAACGACAACAATAATAATAAAGACCTTTGTTTTGACGCATGACTAGCTTAATTACGAAAATATTAACTACATTTTTTTATGACTCATTATTTATTTATAAATGGCTTAATAAGGACATCGCCATGGACTCGTCATCCTTCTAAAAAATGGTTAGAGAAATCAAAAGTTTTCATCTCACATTGTAAACCTTATGCTTAGTATTATGTACAAAGGTCAACATATAATTATATCATCTTTTTATTGGTTTTATGTTTTCTTAATTACAAAGATATTCACAATGCACCATACCTTTTCACAATCAAGTATGTGAGTAATTCATCCTTTAATGATGGATTGATGGTAATCCAACCTTCAAAACAATCGCTTTAACTATTTGGTGTTTATACTGTGTTTTGATTTTATAAAAGTAAATATATTTTAAGATAAATAATTATAATAACTTGTATATTATATGAGTATTTAAGTTAGTATAATAATATACTAACACAAGCATAAACTCTTTATTTTTTTCTCTTTGATATCGAAAATCATAAACATTTTCCTAAAGCATGATTGGTTCATCAGAATTGAAGAGAATCGAAATTTGAAATTCCTTGCGGGCCTTGTTTTGTTGGAGAATCGAACGAAATGAGATTTGACCATTATTTCAGTTTTGTACTTTTACAATTCCTTCAAACCATGAGATAAAACATTGATCCTACATGAATTGATGGAATTGGTGTACGTCATGTTTCTTCCTTTGCTTCTTCTTCAATTCCTTTAGTCATTTCTTCTTTGCTGGCGTCATTTGGACTATCAAGCTATGATATTATTGGAACGTTTCGCTCTACGCTTTATTCTTATAATTATGCGATACGTGGTGTACATTTTAGCAAAGGTTAAATGAAAATCACAAATGGGAGAGAAATATATAAAAAGGGTCAAGGATATTACATGGATTTAACACTAATAAAAGGGATTCATACTACACAATTTATAAGGCCGAGCGTAGTATGTGCTCAACCCAGTCTTTATCGGGTTTCTGGGGTGAGGCCAGTAACACCAGTACTCCCCGCTCCCCTTCCCTTTTGCTACCTGACAGGTAGCTCATTCGGCTTCCCACACCCGGTTATCCCCTCTTTCTTTCTCTTACATATATATTAAAGTAATAAAAAAGTGGAGAAAGATTTGGTTATTTTAATTCAAGTTATACTAGATATTTGAATAAGATAGACAAATGAGAAAAAAATAATATAACATTAATCTGACATTGAGATAAGAGAGAGAATTCAAGAGTTATAAACATAGCCTAAATTATTCTAATAATTGGAAATTTCATTCAATCAAATGGGCGCCGACTTGTTAAGTTCAGTTTTACATGAAAAAGTAACTAGAATATTAAATTCGATCAAGATTACTAAATTCCTAAATTAAAGGAGCTAAAAGTAGAGAATGAAAACTCATAATTTAGAACAAAAATATATATAGGTCCCCCATTACAGTCTTAAGTTAATTCTAAGTTTAAGGTTATGGCTCCCCTACGACCAAAAAGTTGTAAATAAAAAACATTATGTCATTAGTTTCAGTTTCCTAATAACTAATGACATAATATTTAATGACAATTTTGATAAATAGTTATAAAATAATCAAGAAAATGAAAATAAAATAACAAAATAATAAAACAATAAAAGATGATCTACAAACATAGAATCACATGTCACATTACACAAAATGTAATTTCGGTAATAAAAATACATCTTTTTATAACTTTTTTCTTTCTTACACTGAATATTAAAATGGGAAATGTTCGTTGATGCAACTATTTTTGCTCAATTTTCCAATTTATGGAACCGTTTTTCTTTTTCTAATCATGTCATTAGATTGTGTCTTTTTTTTTCAATTAATACAACGAATGAGCTGTTACATGTTACACACTTACACGTACCCGTGACCATTTTTAATTTGGTATTATAAATATTATAAGCTTTGAAAGCATTGCATCGAACTGGGTTTTCACTTAAGCAGAAGTGGCAGTAGGTAGTTGGAGGACTTTTTAGGGCGTTCACGAGAAAGTGATACTTCAATGTTTGATAGGTTGCATAAAGTCATTCAAGTTTAGTTTTGGTAACCAGATGCAAAACACCAAAGAATTGTTGTAGGTAAACTACGGACGAACTAATGTTGAATGCTAGCCAAAGTAAGTTTTTGGAGAATTTCAGGAATTGTTGCTCCAATATCAGTTGTATATTCCCAATCAGTATCACAACAACAGTAACTTGCAGAGATTCAGTCACAATATAGTGATCAAGCAATATTCCAAAATCCGTACGTAAGTAGATGACAAACAATTGAGATGTAGAATTATGAAAATAACTGATTTATGGTTTAATTATCATGGTGATAATTTTCTTTCGTTAATTAAGACTAAATTAAAACTATTCATTTACTAGTAAACAACCCACGAATGCTTATTTCATACAATCATTATATAGCATTAAACAAACATGGGCACCGATGATGACAGTATTCTTGAGGTATATTTCTTGAAATGTGCCATTCTTTATTACGACATTAAACTTGTATTGGTATTCGAAACTAATTTCAATAAGAAAATGTTTGATGATGATTTCATGGTTCTAATACCATGTACATCGGCCACCCAGCCAGCGCTGATTCCAACTCTTCCAGCGCCAAACACCATCACATAGAGGCTAGTTGGGGCTGATTGTGCATGAAATTGTGTGGTTGTGTAGTAATACTTTCGCTATAATTCAGGCCTTCAACAACTAACCACAAAAAGTAAGTATCAATTTAGAATGCTAAAATGAAATGAAAAGTAGTTATGTAAATTCATTTTTCTAATTTACAATGTTCAAAAATTGCTTGTTACGAATCATGTATTCGTATACGAACTTATACGTATGATTATCTGTGTATCACATATGTATTAGATTGGTATGATATAACTCAAAATATGAAAGGAATGTCATGTTTAGCTACCTTATAATTATTATATATTATAAAGATTAATTAATATAATTTTATAATGAACTTACATAAAAAAACACAAAAAATCTTTTTTGAGAAACTTTAAATATTCAACATTGTTTAATTCTAAAAAAAAGTTATTAACCAAAGTTGGTAGAATAGATGTCAAAAGAGATGAAAATAATTTGAGTTATTGTTGAATTGGAGTACCGATTTGTTGACTCGGCACTAAAAGGTAGGTGAAGGCAGGCACTTGGTGAGTTGGTGAAATCTCCATTTATAAATATTATTATCTCTCTGTTCAAGTCTGCATACCTTCATTCCATCATCTCACGATCACAAATATGTCTCCAGCAACCAATCAAGTCATCTGTGTCACCGGCGCCGGCGGATTCATAGCCTCATGGATGGTCAAACTGCTCTTGGAGAAAGACTATATCGTCAGAGGAACCGTTAGAAATCCAGGTGCTTACCGTTTTTCCGATCGAGTTGTATTTGGTGATTCATAGCCTCCATTGAATTTACTAGTTTTAGAATTTAAATTGCTTAAATGTGTTTTCGTTTATCGACTTTTTAGATGATCCGAAGAATAATCATCTGAGAGAGCTCGAAGGAGCAAAAGAGAGATTGACTCTATACAAAGCTGATCTTCTCGATTTTGAGAGCTTGCGTGAAGCCATTAACGGATGTGATGGTGTTTTCCACACTGCTTCTCCGGTTACCGATGATCCTGTACGTCTTAAATCAATTTACTTATGAACAGTAGCAGTTACTCAATCAGAGGAATGTTGATTCGAGACTATTCGATTAAATTCGTGTTTATAATCGGTTTACAGGAACAAATGGTGGAGCCAGCAGTGATAGGAACAAGGAACGTAATAGTTGCGGCATCTGAAGCTAAAGTCCGGCGAGTGGTATTCACATCGTCGATTGGAGCTGTGTACATGGATCCTAATCGGAGTCCTGATGATATTGTCGACGAGAGCTGCTGGAGTGATCTTGAGTTCTGCAAGAACACCAAGGTTTGTCCTCTATTATTCCACACAAAATTTTGGATTCACATGATGAAATCGTTATCTTCAATCGGAGACCTAATTTTCCGGCAACAATGACATGTTATGTTCATTTTTCCATTATTTGGTACGACTTATTCATCAATCCAGAATGTCAGCTTAATTTTAAATATTCAATTCACATAATATTAACACGCGTTTTATACGTTAAACAGAGAAGAACCATTAAGTCATGCACTCATGAAGTTTTCATGTTTGATTAATCAATAAATTAATAAACAAGTTTAATTACTTTATTTTAATCATATATAGGGACAATTTGGTTTGTAAATTCATCATTCATGATTAATAAGACGCAAATGTTGCACTAATTAAGGCAATGTGAAAGTAAAGAAAAGTATTATTAACCAAACAGAACGCGGAATGGTTATTTTCTTCTATTAAAAGCTATAATAGGGTGAGGTGCACTCACCAACTAATAATTACTATAATTTATAAAATACTCTAGCATGCATTAGATGGTATACTTTTAGGGATATAAATTAAATAAATTCTGTAATGGATTAGATGTTGTTACACGTAACTAGACATAACTTTAATTTATTTGGGCATAATTTATTTCCTTGCGCGTTAGGTCATATTCGAATTTTTGTTTTTTTTTAACTTAAAAAGTATGCATAATATAAATAATCCTTAAATTGACGCATAATTAGGGCAATTGGAAGTAAAGAAACATGTAAACTAAACAGAGCGCAGAGGTTGTTTTCCACAATTAAAGGATTAGGTGCACTAACCAACTTATAATTTATAAACTACTCTGGTATAGGATGGTAGATATATTCTCCTTTTGGAATACAGATTAAGAAAATAATAATGGATTAAATGTTCCATGTAGTTTCATTTTGCATTAGGTTAATACTGAAATTTGTGTTGCAAAATAAATCTAAAAGTATATATATGCATAATATATATTCTTTAAATTAATGGTTTATTATAGCAGGATGTTTTCCAAACAATGAGACAAATACTAAATATTTCATTTTTATCACAGTTTTTTTCTGTAGAATATACTTTCTAATATTCATTATAATATTGCTTTCGTTTTCTAATAATCCTTGCTCATGATAAATTTTAGTTGTGCTGACAATGAATTCCTTCCTTTTCTTTTTTTTCAAAGCAAAAATAAAACATAATAATAATATGGGCCAAAACATGATATAAAGGTCCTAAAAAGAATCAAAAGGTGGGACTATGGAGGAAGGTTGGTGAGAAATTGAGCATTTTTGGTACCAAAACATGGCATTTTTTTTATGAAATCACATTCGACTCGACTGGCATCCATTCTTAACGTTTTAAAGTGTGCTTGATTTCATAGATGCTAGAAAACCATATTGTAAAATTTATTAGTTACAATTGATGCGCATGTCTTAGAAACATTAGTTTGGGATAAGAATTTATGTAGCAACTGTCTTTTTATTCACATCTTGGTATACGAATCACAGAATTGGTATTGCTATGGAAAAGCTGTGGCGGAACAAGCTGCATGGGATGAGGCCAAGGCCAGAGGGGTTGATCTAGTTGCAGTGAACCCAGTGTTAGTTCTAGGGCCACTGTTGCAACCCACGATCAATGCAAGTATTATTCATATTTTGAAGTACCTAACAGGATCCGTAAAGACATATACTAATTCAGTCCAAGCATATGTTCATGTACGAGATGTGGCATTGGCACACATTTTACTCTTCGAGACTCCCTCAGCTTCTGGTCGATATCTATGTGCTGAGAGTGTGCTTCATCGTGGAGAAGTGGTCGAAATTTTGACCAAATATTTCCCTGAATACCCAATTCCTACCAAGTAAGTGCACTTACCCTTTCCTTTTGAACAATATCTGCCCTCATCATTAGTTTTATCATTTATTTTTATGTGCAACATATTAAATGTGTTAAGCTATAATCTTTATCTACAACAAAAATGAGTTGCACGGGTTGATTGCCATTCAAGATTTATATAGTTGCATAAAACATCTTAAATAACATATATTATATGACAACATCACAAATCACTTTTATAACTTCATAATTGGTGGCAACCTCAATACCACCCGTCTAAAATCTTTAATATTACTTGTCAAATGATTTACTTTTATTAATTTATTATATATAAAGATAAAGATTGCATATATGGGTGAAGTGGTGAACAAAAGATATGTATAATCACATAAAGACACCAGTATCTGACCATATCTAGAATCAAAAGTCCAAAATTTTACTCCAAAGTCCAAACATTCAATACAGTGCAAAAAATATTATATAAATTTTGAGGCCAGCACGATTCCTTACCAACCCCAACATACCTATCACCTTCACAACCCTGGTCCATTCTCACCAACCAATAAGTAATGACCGGAGGACCCACCCACCAACTAGTGCACATATATAGCTATCCACAATTGACTTTTCTTAATTAATGGTGGGCTCATATCTATATATCTATATAAAAGGCATGCAAATTTTTCATAAATTAAGTCTTAATTAACTAATCATAACCTTTAATTTCAAAATTATTTTATTCTCAAAACAATTTTGGAAAGATTAAAAACGTGTATAAGAAATTTTAATTTCAAATTATTTAATTTCAATTTCGAAATATTAATTTTAAATCTATTGGGAGGGGGTTAGATGAATATTTTGAGGGGGTTTTATAAAACATATAAGGAGGTTTTAATAAAATGTGAGGGGGTCTTATAAAAATTGTATACTAATGTAATTAATTATAAGTTGTTTATAAATTATTTTTAGTAACTTGTGATATATTTTGTTTAGAGAAAAATATAATTATATATTTACGACCGTCTCATTTTTATCTACTTTTTGATATAAATTTTATTGTAATATGACACTTTTTTGAAATTAGTATATTCTCATCACAAATGTGATATTTCATTTACTGCATTATTTTTATTTAAAAATTTTAATATCTCAAATACACTTTCGATAAATACCCGTGCGTGCACGGGTCAATAAACTAGTATATCAATTATAACCCTTACTTTTTCTAGTGAATTTAAAGTTGGAAACTAATAAGTCTGTAATATGTTTTTAAATAGGATTTTATAGCCCGCGCATTACGCCGGGTTTTATAAATGTAAAAATTTTATTATCAAAATAAATCATAGGATTAGGTTGATCTACATGATGATATATTAATAATTATATAAAAAGACATCCAAAAATAATCGAACGTGTGATAGAAAAATATAATCACAGGATTAAGGTTCTAATATGGTGCAAGAATAATGAAACAAAAAAAGTCAAAAGAGATTTCAAATCTTATAGATAAAGGATTGACTTTTTCATCTTCAAAAAACTTATATTTACCCGTCAAGTTTAACTTTAAAAAAGCCTACTTTAAGTAGTATAATATACTAAGACCACATTAACTCAATACTAATAGTAAATAATTAATGTGAAGTTTGTGAAAAAAGTAAAACATACTTGAGTTATTGTTTCTTTAAACATAACCATCGTATGAGACACATAAGAAGTGATTAATATACACTAATAATATAGTTGTTAGAAAAAAATATACAGTAATAAACTAACTTTTTATTAGAATATTTATAGTAGTTTGTAAATTACATGAGAATGATTAAATATAACATATATTGTTTATATAAGAAATACAAAAAAATATAAGAATACAATATGTAAAAAAGTACATAAATATTTTATTTAACAAAAACTAAAACGAAAGAATGACATAATTCTTAATTAAACTTCTTACCAAAAGGGTTAATATGGTTTAGTCCTTAAAATTGAAGCTTTATTTTGGTTTAACATTTAAACTTTATTCCCTGATTATATCGTTATTGGAGTTTAAGACTATTTTGATTTAATTGTTTGACTTAATCTATAAATTGTTAACTCTAAAATTGAAAGATTAATTCGGTTTAACATGTACTTTTATTTTCAAAAAACATAACCTTTCAAAGTATTAAGGTATTTTGCTTTTATACTTAAACATTATTTTCGTCATAAAAGACTAAGCTTTATTGTTTTTAATTTTTTCGAATGGTTGAGTAAATGATCATTATATAAGATGATACACACCTACATATGACTTATTCTAAAAGCAAAGTTTAATGGTTAAATCAAACTAACTTAAACTTTAATGCTTATACAATTTAAGAATAAAGGTTAACGGTTTCAACATAATAAGCATAAGTGTTAAAGTTAAAATATTACAAAAAAGGTTTTAAAGTTTAATCGAAATAGAGTTAAAATTATTTTTATCCTTAATTAAAACTCTTAAATAAATATATTAAATATTGTTTACATAAATTATAGAAAACGTATATATAAAAGTACGCTAAACAAAAGAAAATTGAAAAAAAGATAGATACGATGGTTTATAAGAATAGAAGTTAAAAAAGGGTTAAAAAGAATACAAAAATTAAAAAAAGGTTAAAATTCGAAATCTATGTTTTTAAGAAATTATAAGTTAAAAAGGACAAAAAGGGTAAAAAAAATACAAAGCTTTAAAAAAGAAGAAAGTGGCAAAATAAAAATTCAAGTACTTGTATATGCAAGGATTTGAGCACATGAACTCCAACCTAAAAAGGAAATTCCATACCAATGAGCCAAGGCACCAGATCCATATTTTGATGACAAAAATGAAATTTAATATATATTATAAAATTATTATTTTTCATGTATGTTTATTATATAATTAAAACGAAAAAAAGGATGCTAATTAATTAAAGTGGGTGATGATAAAATTTCAGATGTAAAGATGACTCGAAGCCAAGAGCCAAACCCTATAAATTCTCGAACCAAAAGCTGAAGGATTTGGGACTGGAGTTTACACCTGTAAAGCAAAGTTTATACGAGACTGTGAAGAGCTTACAAGAAAAGGGTCACCTCCCAGTGCAACCAACCCAGACCGAAGATCAAATACGTATCCAGTCCTAGTTATTTTTTTTACGGTAAACATGCAATATATGTGTTTTCACTATATATATACATATTATTGGGTGATGTATAACCAACCGTTGTTTATCCGTTAATGTTTTTGTTTGTAAGTTGTAACACGTTCTCTGTGCGTACCCTTTGTCAATCCATTTGGTACGTACAAGTAAAAGGGAGCCAATATATATATGTACGTACTGTAACACAATGAATGTGGTCAGCATATATATATTCTATTGGACCAAATGAGCCTCTTGGATTTCGAAATGTACTAACAGATCCATATATTAATTAAGATCACGAATGAATGAGATATATATAGTTTGGACCCAATATGATGAAGTAAACAGCCCACGTAACGTACGGAACCATTAATTAAAGTATGATACTGATTATTCATAATTAAACTACCTAATTAGCTTTTACGCTTTTGTCGTGTATAAGTGATACGTGGTGTACGTTGTTTTAGAAATTAAACCCAAATGCATGGGCGCTAGACTAAGTTTAAAAAGTGTAATGAAATTTATCTCCAACATCACATAGAATACTTATCGGTATTTCAATTCTTGAAAGATTTTTACAAAAAATTCAACCTGGAGCTAGGGGACTCTAATGATACATCAAAGAGTTTTCTAACGGGTGATAGACGTGAAAGTTAGTCATGCATGCATGTCTGTCATGATTAAGATTATTTCCCTACATAATTGTGATTCTTTTATAAGTATTAAAAATGCAATTGTAGTTAACTTAGTATTATTTCTCCAAAAGGAAGCACCGGCCGGTGACTCAATAGTCAATGCACATACATATATTAATAATAATAAACATTCTTCTTGTATTAAAAATTATAGAAATATATATAATCCGGTTCTTATAACCGGTACAACCAGTCCAACCACTAGTAGAGCGTATGGTTTAATGTCCGATATGTTCTTAAAAACATTGGTTATAAGCTAAAGTGGAGAATAAGTTCACCACCCTATTTGCAAACCAAAGAATCGTCCTCGTCGAGAAAAAGGATGAAGATGGCCGCCGTCGTTGGGGGAAGCAGAAGCAAATCCATCGTAGTCAAGGAATTGAGGAAAGGAGGAGCAAATTAACCCATCATTGCCGAGAAGTCCGGGAGAAGAAAGGAAATTCGCCACCTATCTTGAACCAACAAATTATTACCCAAAGCTACTAACCAACCCGGAACCAATCACTTTGTTTAGAATTTTTCAATGTCATAAATAACGTGAGGCGCGACGTGACGGCATTATTAAGCCTCAAGCCTTGAAAGTCATGGCAAAGCCATGGCGTTTCTTAAGGCGTGACTTAAGACGACAATTTTGTATAGAATTTTAATTTATAAGTATATAATTATACAAAAATAACACCTAATTATAGATTTATAACATAGTTTAACCATCTTTTTGTTCATTTTAGTATATTCAACCATTCTTATAACTGAATAAATATATATATTCATCTTATATGACTCAGTTTTTATAATGCCTCAAAAAACAAGGCTTATAACGAGTAAATGCACGCCAAGTTAGGCTTAGTATACGTCAAGCCTTACGTCCAAGTATTGGACCTTTGCGTGGCAGCATAGCCAAGCCTCAAGCCTTTGCGGAGCCATGGCGAAGCCAAGGCGAGCTTTTTAGAACCATGATATTTTTAGAATACACAATATATGAATAATTTAAACAGAAAAGGATAAAAAATTACTATTCATACTTCCTTATTAATGTTATATATATAGTGTAAATTGTTGACATTAGCTAAATTTATCAAAGAATTTTCGAATGATCGATTGTTGGCTAACTTATGGTGCAAATAGCAATATTCTATTTCTGAGATTTCGAACATGTACTTACTTAAACTATCTTAACTATTTGTAGGTTATCTGCATGTGTTTTGATTTAGTTAACATTTTAAGGTCCTATACCCATAATTATCCTTTTCCCCATACTCGCACGAGATGAACCTAATACATAAAAAAACAAATTTCTTAAAAAAAAAAATCTAGCCCATAAAAAGAAAAAACTTGAAACTCTAATGAAATCTTCTCAGTCTTCGTATACACATTCCATCACATATGTATCTTTTGGTGATAAGTGGTAATGAGCCCTTCACTAAACTGACTACTCATATTTTAAGCTTAGAAATCACAATTTAAACCATCTTAGGACACTAGATTTGAAAGGTTTCGAATTGCATACACACTAGTGACCCCTTACGACTCCATTTAGAAGAAAAAAGACGGTCCAAACAACCCCCTATTAGGGATGGCATAAAACCCCGCACCCGTTGGGGAACCCGTTCTCCGACCCCGATTTGACCGGGGAATCCCCGAGTTGACCGGGGATGGGGGCGGGGATGGGGATAGCCTTCGGTTCCCCGACCCCGTACCCGACCCCTAACCCACACATTATATACATATATATATATATATATATATATATATATATATATATATATATATATATATATATATATATATATATATATATATATATATAATTTTTAAGTCCAAGATTGTTTTTTCTTCGAATATACATGATCGTTTCATACGATTTATTAAACACATAGAATGAAAACCAACTAATACAGTGAAATTATTAACATAGTTTTTGTAGAATTATCTTGAAAGGATTATAATCGTCTTTCATGGGCATATGTTAGAGAAACCATCTATTTGATGAATAATGTTATGCGTATTATAGAACGACTTAGTAAATATATATTTTGCCTTTTATCAAAAACATTATTTGTTTTACGAAACTATTAAAACATTTGATTGATTACATTTTGATGTGTACCGATTAGAAATGTTAAATTAGATTCGTAATGCTAGTTTTGTATAAAAATTCTCATGTATATCTATTTAAAAAATCGATTTTGTAGAGAAAGAAAATCCCCGATTCCCCGTGGAAATCCCCGAAACCCGACGGGGACGGGGATGGGGATGCAAATCAATTCCCTGGCGGGGATGGGGACTGGGGGTGGAGAACAGGGATGGGGATGGGAAAAGCGATCCCCGATACCCCCGACCCCGTTGCCATCCCTACCCCCTATACCACCTACCCAACCCCAACAAAGTCAAGTGAATCAATATGTGCAACCCCAACAAAATCTCTCCAAATTTTCACATCTTTCCTTGATTGGCAAAACGAACCCCTCAAACGAAACGCTATATTAATTATATATAACATATTTCCCATAGAAAATCCACCAAATTAGAAGCAACGGTCTTTTTTCTACAAGTGATATTCACAAAAGAAAGCATAAGAAGTAGCGAGCAAGATGTTAGAATGGATATGCATCATTGTAACTATAATCTGATATCATCGTTATTTAAATTATGAAAGCTCAGGAGCATGTTACATCAACTCTA
Source organism: Pulicaria dysenterica (assembly GCA_947179395.2). Classification (NCBI taxonomy): domain Eukaryota; kingdom Viridiplantae; phylum Streptophyta; class Magnoliopsida; order Asterales; family Asteraceae; genus Pulicaria; species Pulicaria dysenterica. The sequence goes on along the minus strand of OX359293.1, from coordinate 78,044,577 downwards.
TTACTGGGTTCTAAAAGGGCTCTACTGCTCAATTTGCATCAACAGTAGTAGTTCGCCTTTGAGGGAGTTGCATGCTAACAATGTCCTGCCTTGGTTGACCATCGTAAGCAGACACGGTCCTTTCCATCTCCCGGGATTCAGGAGTCGTAAGTGCCAGAAGGTGTGATGCTTCCTTGTTTTTACGCACCACAAGATACCCGATTCCCGCTAAATATATCAGCATACCAGAAAACCCCAACACCCCACAGAAGATCTTGCCCACGAGCGCCAAATGCCCATGAACAAGCACTGCAATCAGATGATCAACTAGAAAGTAAATGTTTATCCCCATTATTAAGGAGCCAATAATCCAGGTTATTGCTGAGATCTGCAGGCAAATATACATTAACAATTATTATAAATAAATATATGTTACATGTAAATTGGAAAAGAAGATGTATACTAACAATTTTTGAGTTGGCATATGAACCCATCTTGGTCTCGCTGCTTGTGAACTTGAGTAGTGGAATGAGAGCAAATGGGAGTTCAAAAGACAATATCATCTGATGGGAATTAAGGAAAATATTTAGAATGGAAGTGAGAGAGAGAGAGAGATAGAGAGGGAGCTGAAGATACTAACTGATGCTATAATAATCAACTTTCCAGCTCCAGCAGAGCCGCCTATGAGAGCAACGATTAGGCTAGGAACTATAGCTAAGCACCGGGTTAACAAGTTCCTAAGCCATGGCTTCATGCGTAGGTCAAGAAATCCCTGTGCACCAAAACATGACCCCCGTTATATTGTGCCGATGATAGAAATTAAGATGTTTGATAATCACACACAAGAATATATCCCAAATGTTTCTTCTTTTTCCAATTTTGGTGATTAATGACATGAACACATTAACAAACTGGAAATTTTGATACGGGTTGGAACAGATCATGCAGGGTAGGATTCTCCCTGAAAGTGGTTTTCAATCCTTATAAATAACTAATGTCTCATAATATGATGCATAGGAATTCAATAAACTCTTGGCTATTCATAACTAAATAATAGCATTTACGAAATTATTATTGTTTCAATCCTATCTATCTTTTTGAATAAGAAAATGATTTAGGAGGTTTTATGCATTAAACATACACTTTGAGCGAGTTTTGACCAAATTGACACGTCCCTCATTAAGCTACTTTTTCTTTTTTTTTTACCCATTTGAACCGTCAGATAGCATAACCTGAAACCACTCGTTCATTAATTAATAGATTACTATGACCACCTCCGAAATTTACATACATAAACAAGTATATATACCTGCATAACATATTGGCCAGCATATGTTCCAGTTATTGTGGAACTCTGACCTGATGCCAGCAAAGCAATTGCAAACACCTTGGAGCTCCACTTGCCTAAAACATTCTAGAAAGATGAAAAAAGAACGAGTGAGAATGATTCAACTTGTCAAGCTCCATCATTAAAGAGGAAAAAGTTAACAAATGGAAGGGTACTTCAAATGCACTATCATCATTAATTTAGGACACTTACTTTAAGCAAAAAGGATGCTTTATTTAAATCCAAATCTTGACAGCTCTTCTGATCATCTGGGTTCAAATTTGAAGAACTGCAAACTGAACCGCTCACTGATATTACTGATATATTAATAAGGAAGGCCACTGCAAGCGCCATTCCACTTTCTATCAAGTAAAATCTACAAGCTTCCTGTTTGGTCAAAATATCACAACTACTAAACTCAAATATCTGTTGTACACAAAAACTAGTTCTACAAGCAACCAATTAAAATACTCAAAAAAGTAATTTAACAATGTGAGAAGACATTCCTTTCCGTGAAAAGTGAAGAATACTTTTAAAAGAGATAGGAACATTACTTTAATTCCACTAACTGATCGTGGAATTTTCCTAGAAAGCACAAGAGCTGAGTGCAAAAAAAGGTTGTGCCTGCATTGGTTTAGTAGGAATAAGATTTTATGATGGTTTGCACTTTGCAATAAGCTAGAACTGTTGTTTAAATAAATGACTTACGGCATAACCATAGCCCCAAGGAGTGAGATTGCAAGGCCAGTAGAACCGCTGCCTTTGAGCTGAGGGACAAACAGCCCATACAGCACTTCTGAAGCATCAGGTTTAGAAATTCCAAGCTCAACAAGAAAGCATACAGCTATAGTCAGTACCAAGAAAGAAATCAAGAATTCAAGTTTCCTCACCTGTAAAACAACCAAAAATCATCTCATTTCATATTTTCATTTCAATTATTAATCAACCTTTACAGAACATTCTTTGTTTCTCTGAGACTGAGAGCTAAAAATCAAATAGACTAGTACCCCATACTGTTGTAGTGCTAGCAGAACCAAAGTGCTAAGTCCAGTGAGAAGCACACCGCACCATACCGGAATATGGAACAGCATATTAAGAGCAAATGCTGTGCCAATTACTGTACATATCAAATATCAGAGTTAAGTCTATAAGAAAAATATATAAAACTAATGAATATAAGATAAATGCTCAACAAGCAGAAAGAATTTAAGGTAAGACCACTCTCTACATATAAATTAGCTCTTTAACATTAAATCAAAATTATACTATAATTTTTAAGTGAATAATGAATATTTAACTAGTCTCACCAAAAACTGAAGAGTGAGAAGAGAAAAACAAAATGAATAACAGGATATGGATTCAAAGACATCGTCATTCATCAGTTTGATGCCCTGTGTCACTTATTCTGTGGTCCTCAAGGTACAAAAAGACTATGTAATGTAACACATGCAGATCTCAGACTTCTGTGTTTCACATGAGAAGTTAAAAGGCACGCTTTTACCAGGTAAAGGGGTTTGAAGTTAGCGTGCCTTTATTACGTTTCATGCATATGCAACAATTTCTGATGCAATGAGGATATTTAAAGTTTAATGTCGAAGTATGTAAGAGCAAAATCAATAATTTTTCGAAACACTATATTTGGCATAACATTTGTTTTTTTTTTACCAAAAACAATGATAAAATATATAAAAAAAAAGGAAATACCTTCCGGAATATCACATGCAACTATGGATATCTCGGCAAGAACCCACAGAATGAGATTGGTCACCTTCTCATACTCGTTTTTGCAATGCTCAGCCAAATGCTTTCCTAGAGTAAGATACAGGAAGAATCAAGCAGATGTTTGACTTTATGATATATGACAATGATAAATACTTAAACAATAAAATAGGACTGCAACTTCAAGACATTCATAACTTTCAGGAGGGAAGAGACATATGGAAAAGTAAAAAAAGGTAAACTAAATAAAATAACAAGAATACCTGTAACAACCCCCAGGTTTGCTGCCAAGGACTGGATCACAAGTGCAGCAACTGAAGCCACCAGTATAATCCAAAGTAACTGCAAACAAAGATAAATATGCAGAATTAACAACAGTGAACTTATTAATGAATGGAAAATAAATATAAAAGTATGAGACTAAACACATTAAGAGAAAAACCAATTCTTTTCCAAAAAAAAAGAGAAAAACTAATTGAACCATCTTCAACTGTGATGATTCAGTTCATTCTTTCAAAACTATGAGTAGATAAACAAAACTAATCAAATTTACATCAAAAGATAGACTCGTGTCGTTCTAACACATTGTTACCATGATACTGCAATACAGGTAAAGTCAATAAGATCTTCAACAATTTAATATGCACATGTCATGAATTTTTACTGCAAAGTTTATATAAACTCCAGTAAGGACAATAGATAAGCACCTCATACTTGTACTGAGCTCCTGATTGTAAATCAGTTTCAACTGCAAGGATATAACATAAAAATCAGTTGTGAACTACCTAGAAGACTGGTAACTAAATAACATGTAAAATGAGCATCTTACAGTTTCCAGGATCAATATATGCAATGGAAACGAGAAAACCAGGACCCAAGTATGCAAAAAAGTTTTTCCAACTTGTTTTCTGCATATATAAACAATAAAAACCATCTTGGAACTTTCAGAATTCTACTTCCAATATAAAATTCCCCTTAGGAAGAAAACTTTACAAGCTCAAATTTGCAATCAGATGCTGTGTAAGATTAAAGGAAACAATATATATATATATATATATATATATATATATATATATATATATATATAGAGAGAGAGAGAGAGAGAGAGAGAGGGTCTCCAATATTAGTCAAATTAAAATAAATTCGAGTGACATGTAAGAAACAATACTTGATATTTGACTTTTACTAACTCCATCAATTAGAAAGATGCTTCAATTTGGAAATCAACACCAAATTGACCATCAGATCAAGGCTTTCATAACATCCAAGTATACTCTTAAGTCTTAAAATCACGATTAATATCAAAATTCCAACAATTGATCTGCCAAGTTGCTCGTAAAATTAACATTGTATTTACAGAAAACCATATGATAATAATTATATTAAAAACTGTATTAATTTAAAAGTCTTACATCAGGTACTACAATCTGATTAGTATCAGAACTCTCAATCAGAGGCGCATTAGTCATGAACTGTGATTGCTGAGTTGACGCTTTTCCCGCCATCTTTCCCCTGTTTCAACTCTGTTCCAATTTAACTCCCAATCACAAAGCACTCCAGTCAATGAAATCACAGAGCAATCATCATACACTTCAAGCATAAAACTATAAGTAACCAACACATACAATGTGAGATGTAGACAAATAATGTATAGAATATGATTTCACATCTAAAACCAAATAATCCTCAACTAAGAACTTTCGTCAATTATAGTTCCTAAGCACATCAGACAGTGGCGGAAAGATTCGTAGGGGCGAACAGGCACTAGAGGTGTCGATATGGGTGGGCGTCTGAGTGGAGTTGGGTTGGGTTATGGGTCAAAACAGATTCAGGCCAAAAAATGAAAAAAAAAATAGCATCCTTATCTATGTTCTATATGAAATAGCATCGAGCATGGTGATTGGTGACATAAAGACTTGTTCCATATGCATGGATACATCCACAAAAACTGAACTAAAACTTAGTAGATCTAAAAGTTACTATATATCTGAACTTGATAAGAGTTTGCATAGAAAACAAACAGAGCCAAAAGCTCCAAAAAGAAAAGGCCACAACCAAACTGAAACTTCCAGCAATACCATATAAAATAATGTTACTTCCAACAACTTTCAATAAAGGATTTTTAGGCAGCTTGCAAGTCAAACTTTGCTCTTATAAAAACTCCTGATTATTAAAGAACACTTTGCTTTACACCACTCAACTTGATCTCTAATCTATTCATAAGACTATTCTTTCATCGTTAACATCTTGAGATTCATCCTCTTTTTTTAGTTTTCTCGATCCTTTCTGTTCTTTCCCTTGTTTCACTTTATCTTTTCTTTTCAGTTTGACTTGTCAACATTTTAAAATTTTGATTACTTTGCCCAATTCAACGATAATTCGCTAAATCAATAATCCCTAACTTGCTAACCTAACATTCTAACATTTTCAGTTTTCCCTAAAATTTTCATTTTATAACAGTCTTGACTTGAATTCACGTTATTCTAAAATCCAAATTAATTTCACAACTCCGGTTAACACAGTTATACTAATAAGAAATAATTAAAGTAACTAGATTAACAGGTAACAAAATTATTAAAAAAATAGAAAATGTATATTAAATACCTCAAGCGGAGTCTAGAGATGGAGATCGAGCGAGTCGAGAGTGGACCAGCATGAAAGGGAGTAGGAGGCAGAGTCGCATAGATGATAGACCAAACACCTGAGATAGCCAAGACCGATGTGAGAGTCCAGATAGATTAGGTTAAGCTTAAGCAGAGTGTGAGTTTAATACGGAAGTGCAGATGTAGGGTGAAGTGTGGTGGCAGCGTACTCACACGTTGTGTCTGCCTTCTGCCGTCGTTTAGATTAGCCGATTAAAGGCAAACTCTAGTACCTATCAGAGTCTATCCGGCACTGATCAGATATCGAAGTATGGGATACTGAAAATTGATGGAATGCAGACAGAGATTGAGTGAGTGTTTGTTCGTGCGTGTGTTTAATATCGGTGGTAAGAAAACCTTATTTGCATGTCGAGGATGATCCTATGCGATTGAATGAGTGTTGATGCATGTGATCGTCCTCCGACTGAAGAAGACTCTGACTGGTGATCTTCTTCGCCGTTTTCCCCCGGGATGGTTTTCAAGACGCTGGTCTTTCTATTCTATATAGTAGTTGCTTAGCTACAGTACTCTATTCTCACTTGCGCCTTCACACTTAAAGATAAAAAGTAATTATCAATTTGCTCCTTTAATTATTTTATTTTTTCAATTTGATCCTTTTAACTATAAAAATGATTAAAATAGCTCTTAAATATATGTTTTGATCTTAATAATCCTTTTATTAGTTATTGTTAGCCCACTTTGTTAAGTAAAGGGGTACTTTGATTATTTTATCATTTTTTCTATTTTTTATTACATAAAATAACATTTAATTATTTTTAAATATATAAATTTATAATAATTAAATATTTATTCAACTCTCTCTTTCCTCATATACCCTCACACACACTTTCTCTACCCTCTCTCATTCTCTCTACCCTTTCTCACTCTCATATGTGTTCATCTTCCATCACCGTCCCCACCACCCTTGAGCACAGCCGCCTCCAACCGTCGTCGTCATTGTTTGGCTCTTTCTCTCTCTCTCTCTCTGTCGTACTCGGCCACCGCCATAACCACCGAATACCTTACCACCCTTTTGCTTCACGTCGATCACCATGTCGCCTGTCTCCCGTTCTTCTTCAGATCCAAATCCAAACGAAGAAGATTAAAGTGTGGTGGTTGTGCCCGACGTCCCCCTCATCGAGATCCATGGTTTTTAGTGTCGCCATCATCGAAATATAGGGTTTTTAGCGCCGCCACTATCGAGATCTAGTTATTTGGGGGTCTTGAAAGCGATGGTGGTGAGGTTGTGGTGTGGTGGTTATAGTGGTGGTGATTACACTATGAGAAAGAGAGAGAGAGAGAGAGAGAAAGAGAGAGAGAGAGAGGGATGAGGTTAAGCGGTGGTGTGGTGTTGGTTGTGACCGGCGATAGGTCGGTAGCGGTGGTTGTTCAGTCTCACAAAAACCCTCGTTGATTTCTTCTTTTTGGGCTTCAAAACTCTAGTTTCGTTCGTTTGTGGTGGTGGTTGTCGTTGGGACTGGTAACAGAAGCAGAGAGAGATAAGTGTGAGACGAGATAAAGTTCGATATATAATAAATTTTAACAATTTAATATTAATAAATATATATTAAATATAGTAACTTTTATTTTAATGAATAAATAAGGGTAAAATTGTCATTTTACCTTTACTTAACAGAGCTTACTAACAAACAACTAACGAAAAAACCATTCAGACCGAAAAGTGAATGTTTAAGGTCCATTTTGGTCACTTTTATATTAAATGATCAAATCGGAAGAAATATAATAGTTAAGGGACCAAATTAACAATTAACTCTTCATGATATAATATTTATGTAGTTTTAGACTTTTAGTTACTATTTTTAAGATTTTTGGTTGCAAATTTTGAGATAACATATTCACAAGGCAAAACTTGGTCCCCTTTTAACATTTTCTTTTCGCTTTTTTAGAGTTTCTCCAAAAGTAAAAAACTTTATAAGATTGAAAACTTACGTTCAGTCTATCAGTCATATGCTAAATAGTATTTTTACTCTTGAACTTTCATGACTGTTTATATAGTTTGTTAATAATTTAAAATACACTTTGTAACTAATAAACGTGTTATTCCATTGGTTCATTATATTGTTATAAAATATCTAGCCTTTCGAGAAAAAAAATACATATAATTGTTGCTATTTATACATTAACGTTGTTTTCTTTAGTGAGGACAAAGAAGCCGTTGCTACTTTTCTCGGGCTATTTGTTCGCATAACGTGTTGCTAAATAAAGTGGGATAGTTTTCACATAGAAAAATAACAAAAATAAATTATTATTGCTAAGAATGGCACAGTAATAAATGCCATCAATGACTGTTACATTATATCAACATAACTAACATATATTCATTAAACCCTACAGTAATAAGTAACATCATTAGACTTACACACAAACTTTGTGTTACATATACCATTCATTAAAAGATAAAGGAAGAACATGTTAAGGGTGCCATTCAAGTTACGAACACAAGGAGCGATGGAGGATGACAATGTACAATTCGGATAGTTCACGACGATTACGGGAGCAATGACAAGCTCGTCATTCCATTACTCTACTTACTCTGAGTATAATGACTTAGTTAGTACAGATTCAAGTTTGATTACCGATATCAAATATTGTAAGATGCGTAAACTTATGACATTGTTTTCTTTGGGTATCTACTTTAGACATATATTTGACAAAATATGTTTATTTTATCCAGAATGATATAACGGGGCATAAATTTTTTTACATAATATATCAACTTAATATGTTACTTTTAGACCAATTTAAAGGAGAATAATGTGATTATTAATATTATGTGGTCTTTGTACTTTTTAAATTAACTAAACACTGGAGTATGAAGAACTACAATATGTTTTGTTTATTTATACTAATCTATAAAGTCCTAATACGGTTATAGTGTATTCCCTTCAGTATTAAGTAGAATGTATATATATTTTTTTTTTTGAAAAGCAAAGTAGAATGTATATTATTTTCTAGTATAATTTAACTTGGCATGGTTTCTAGATAGAATGTATATTACATTTATTTATACTAATCTATAAATAATAATCAGTATAATATAAAATATCGGATAGGCTTTTTATTATTCTAAATAGTATCAGAGCACTTAATTTGGGCAAAGTGTTAGGTAATGATTCAAGAGTCTAGTACAACTTAAATACATTATCTCATACATTAGTGATAAATATAGAGATAATGATTTGTTATATAATTTAGAAATAAAGTCATCCATATCCAAGGTAGACAATTTCTTTGACTTGATGAGTGAAGAATGGACCGCAAGTTGAGCATTCATCCCTTTTTTAAGACTTAAACACGTGATGGATCTACGTTCTTAAGCGGTCCTGCACAACTTAAAAGTTCGCCTCTCAACCTTACAAATTTGAAATGTTTGATTGGGTTTATCTCATTATATACGTGGATTGTATGGAACACACATCTAACCATTATTATTATACAAAATTTACTTGGGAAACATTTTGTTTAACTTTTTAATTAACAATTATTTGTGAGGATTATGATATGCACTTATCGAAATTATTCATTTATGTGATTCAATGTTGTGTTTAGTAAATTTGAAGTTTGTCTTTTTTATATTGTCTAGCCATACTTTCTACACGTTTCACAACTCTTGGGATACTTATTGTGACAGAGACATGGTATAAGCTAAATTTTAGATATATTATATATATGCCCCATCATTAGATCAAAATTAAAATAAGCGTATTATGATTCGATATGAAAATATTGACCAATTAATGGTGTCATTAGTGTCCTAGGTTGATTTAGTTTGACATTTCAAAATCCCAAAACCTATTAAATAATTTTTGTTAGTTGGGTATGTTTGGTAAAACTGGTTGAGGCTGGGGCTGGGGCTTATTAATTGATAATCTCAAGCTCAAGCCATAAGTTACTTGAAAAGACTTTTTATTTTGGGGGCTTATGGAGGCTTATGGGGGCTTATGTTTTTTATAATCCCATCATCCAAACGAGGCTAGAGGTCTGAAGATTATAAAAACTAAAATCCCAAGCCCCTATAATCCCTCGCCAAACATACCCAAAATTGAAAAGAAAAACAATTAAGTTATTTTTTAACATGGGTTTTAATTTGTTAAGTAGTTTTTTTTTATTTACTTAGTTACAAATCAAATACTGGACATCCATAGGGGTCGTGAGACCTATAAGCACTACCTGGGTACACTCACAAGAGTATTTATAGTATGTCCCTAAACTTTTCCTTCTTGTAAGTTTACGACAACTAGTATAATGAAAGATGTCACCATTGACTTTGCAAGCCGTAATTATATACTTAAACAAAAGAGACCTTAAATATGAGCCTATGGATACAAGTGTTTTGAGTCCATGTTATAAATAATTATGTTAGAATCTATTCATAAAGTAAGAGCAATGTCAAAATTCAAATCATCTCCTATAACAAAACATGCTATTATTATCACTATTTGCTAAATTATTTGGTTCATATAAAATGATAGGTTAAGATTGAAATATGACAATATTTGGTTTTTAAAACTCGCAAATGTCATTAAATTATTTTGCAATATTTGTTCAAGGATTAAGAGCATCTAGTATGATAATACCACATCCAACACCTAACTACTACATGAGCATTACACATTCACGCTTCCATCACACAACAAATGGTATAGTTAGTAGTCACGCCCAACACATCAAACTCTAGAGCATTCTTTAACATATAACCCACAAATTTTAAAGTGTAAATAAAACAAATTAAAACGAAGGAAAAGACTACCATGCTCCACGAATGGCTTGAGTTTGCATCACGTCGATCATCACCACTGCATAATGGAGTGGGCGACACTCCCCAGCCCGGTGCAGTCATCATCACAGGTCCTATAAGAAATAATTTATCCTTTTACTATTTGTTTCTACTTATACTTCTACTTAGTTAATCAAAAAGTGTTAAAATCAATCCATAATACGAGGAAAAGAAATTATTATTTTACACATGTCAAATATGGAGTAAGTATGAGAATGAAATATGAATAAAAAAATAACATGATATATTATTTCTCGTTAAAAAAAGCAGTTTAAAAGGAAGAAGTTATTTGTTATAAATTAGTGAAATTAACATGGTAAAAAGAAAGTCGTATAACTTCCCTTTAAAAATATAAATCACATTTTCCATATGAGGTGACTATTTAATTATGTGTTTTGTCCCATTTAGCAAATAATTGATTTTTATATTAATGATAACAAAATTATAAACAAAATATTTGCTTTTTGGAATCATAAATATCTAAAAAGCATTTTATTACTCAACAGTCCATTAATCACACAAAATCTATTCCGTCATATCCCAATATCGAACCGTTACATTATGTGAAATGCATCTTAAATACAAAGTTTTATATTCTATTATGAAAGTGATATAATTTATCTAGGGCTAATTACGCGAAAATATAATAAACTATGTCTAAATCATTGTATACAACCAACTTCATTTTTTTTATCAACAAATACAATCAACTTACAATTTTGATTCATTGTATGCAATCACTGACTTGATTATCAGGTTGCAGGTTTTTTTTCATGAATTTTGAATTTTTTTTAATTAGCAAATTCATATCTTCTTGGTGTTCTTCAAGGTTCATCCTCATGTTCTTCATTTTTGAAACAAAAACATAAAAAAATATATTGAAATCATAAACCATAAACTACTCACATATGGAATCTGCACATTCACACCCTAAGAAATCATGGTTTTGCTTCTGGATTAAGACCCTAAGTTGGTCTTAGCAAATAAAACTTAAATGATAAACAAAAGTAACAAGAACCCTAACTGAACCAAGACCTTCTCACCGTCGCCGCTTGCCTCCTTCTCGCTGTCGCCACCGCATCTCGAAACCCAGATCTGCACCGCCTCCTTCTCGCTGTCACACCACCGACCTTCTTATGTAAATCCAGATCTGCACCACCGACCTTCTTCGACCTTAAACTATTCACATAATAAAATAGCTGCCGGAATCTGGAAATACTTTTCGGAAACCGGTTGGTATAGGGTGACCTCCAATAGTAGGTCATCTTGCATACAATGAACAAAAATTTAAAGTTTGTCGTATTTTTTGATAACAAATGAAGTTGGTTGTATACAATGGCAATTTAGGCATAGTTTGTTGTATTTTCACGCATTTTACCCATTTATCTACGCTACATTTACTAAAGATATAATACTCTTAAAATTGAGGGATAAAATATATGCTTATAGTAGCAATGTTTTCATACTTATATATATATATATATATATATATATATATATATATATATATATATATATAAGGGGAGGGTTCAAACGAGAACTGTTTTTCGTACGAGAACTGCGAGAACCAATCTCAGCCGTTCCTTAGATATGGGAAGTTCATGGATGGAGAGCGTGGAGGGGATCAAGTGTGGCAGGGTGCATGTGAAGAATTCATGGGTGGGCAATGACATTAAAGGAAGGGGAATTGGACGACTAAGATTGGTTCTCGCAGTTCTCGTTTGAACTTTTGCCTATATAGACAAAAGTTCAAACGAAAACTGTTTTCGTACGAGAACCGCGAGAACCAATCTGAGTCGTTCAATTCCCCCTCCTTCAATGACATTGCCTACCCATAAATTCATCACGTGCACCATGCCACATTTGATCCCCCCCACGCTTCACATCCATGAGTTCCACTTTATCAAATCAACGGCTAAGATTGGTTCTCGCAGTTCTCGTACGGAAAACAGTTCTTGTTTGAACTGTCCCCTATATAGGGGAGGGTTCAAACGAGGACTGTTTTTCGTACGAGAACTGCGAGAACCAAACTCAGCCATTTCTTGAATATGAAAGTTCATGGATGGAGAGCGTGGAGTGGATCAAGTGTGGCAGGGTGCATGTAAGGAAATCATGGGTGGACAATGACATTAAAGGAGGGGGAATTGGACGGCTCAGATTGGTTCTTGCAGTTCTCGTACGAAAAAACAGTTCTCGTTTGAACTTTTGCCTATATATATATATAGGGTGTGGTTAAACAAAGAACCTCCCTTAAACATAGAACCTAAAGAACCCCCCTGGTGCTGACACGTGGCACATTGTTTAGGGGTAAAAAAGGAAAATTAAAAAAAAAATCTCGTAGCCCTCCCAGCGTCCCCCCAAATTTAAAAAAAAAACCTCGACTTACTTTAAATGATCATAACTCGTTCGTTTTTAAGAATTTTAACAAAAAAATTATATCATTAGTTTCAGTTTTTTGTCATCTTTCAAACAAGACCGGACTTGATATATTTCTGAAACTTTTTTTTTTGAAATGCAAAGTTTGCATTTTGAGCTGGGTTCATTCAAACCCAAAATGCAAAATCCGTAGTTTGCATTTTGAGCTGAGTTCATTCAAGCCCAGAATGCAAAATCCATAGATGCTGGATTCATTCAATCCTAAATGCAAAATGCAAAATCTGTATTTTGCATTTTGAGCTGGGTAATTCAAACCATGCAGAATGAAGAATGCAGAATGCAAAAAATATGCAGAATGAAAGAATGCAAAATGCAAAAAACATGCGGAATGCAGAATGTAGAAATGCAAAAAACATGAAGAATGCAAAATACAAAAAACATGCAGAATGAAGAATGAAGAAAGGAAAAAACATGCAGAATGCAAAAAAAAATGCAAAATGCAGAATGCAAAAAACATGCAGAATGCAGAACGTAAATCCGTATAAACATGCAAAATGCAAAAAGCGAAAAACGCAAAATATAAACATGCAGAATGCAAAAAACCGTAGAACATATGCTGCCAAAATGCAAAATCTGTACACAGAAACACAAATGCTGCCAAAATGCAAAATATGTACACAGAAACACTACATGGTGCCAAAATGCAAAATCTATACACAGAAAACAGTACTACAGCTGCCAAAATGCAAAAAAAAAACATTTTCAAAAAAAAATTTAGAAAGTATGGGAAGAGTGATCTTGTTTGAAAGAGGATTAAAAAACTAAAAGAATGATATAATTTTTTTGATTAAATTCACAAAACTTAAAAAGTTATGGCAATTTAAAGTTTTGGTGGTTTTTTTTAATTCGTGGGTTTGGGGGTGGGGAATAATTACATTTTTGCTCTATTCTTCCTAAATTAATACATAATAATTACAGTTTTGTCGTTGATCAATCTCATCCATTGATTTTGATGATCCAAAGGTCCAGATTGGTTCTTTAGGTTCTTTGTTTAACACATGGTTCTTTATTGATCCAATATATATATATATATATATATATATATATATATATATATATATATATATATATATATATATATATATATATATATATATATATATTAAAAGAGATGTATGTTAGTTATTTTATCATTTGTTTAATTAAGTATTTAAAGTATAAAAACATCTATAATAGGTATTATTAACAAACAAATTTTTTTTTTGTAAAATGATCTAATTCGTATACAATAGTTATTAACTATACACACTAAAATATAAACAGTTACTACATATGATACGAGTTGATAATACATAAAATTGTTATATTAACTCCCAGTAGGATGACCGACATTTTTCTAAAGCTATATTAGAAAGTATAAGGCCACTCGTATAGTCTTGGGCTTCGCTTCGGTACCTCGGTTTGCATGTGAAACACCGCTACGGGGGTTTGGGTTGGCTTCGGGTTCCACCCCTCTCCGGTCAGCCAAAGTGAGCCTTTGTGTTAGCCTTTTTATTTTTATTTTTTTAATTTTTTGTTTTGTTTTGTTTTGTTTTGTGAATGGGTAAGGAGAGAGAAAATATTCTGGATTAATTTGGGTTTATGATTGGATGCTACTAGTGTTTTGGGTTGAATATGAGTTGGAAATAAAAAAGTAAGAAAAGCTGATATGAGAGCTAAAAAGTTTAAAATAACATTTGTATTGGTTTGGGTTAAATAGTGCTATATATCTTCACCTAAGACCTTGTGTACCGCCTTTGGGTTGGGATCGGGTTGGGCTGCCACCTCAGCGACTTCACACCCAAACACCCTTACCCTCCTTCGGGTCATCATTTCGGGCCACTTTCACCGATCAACCCAAGCCGTTTTTTTATTATCTTTGGTTTTGATTAAAAATATGAGTTGGTAAGGAGAGAGAAAACATTTTAGATTGATTTGGTTTGAAAATTGAGTTCCACTCGGATTTTGAGTTGAAAAGAACAACCGATATGATAGCTAATATAGTTTTAAGTTGGTTTAGGTTAACAACTGACGACTAAGTTTTAGTTGCAAGAAAAAGCAAGTGCACTTTATTAGGAACCCACCCAAGAAAAAAAGTACACATAACTGTAAGTCTATCAACTCTCTGTTCACTTGTGATTCCTCACACGTGGTGACGTCCTGGCCCCCAATCAGTTTCGCGTGTGTCCAACGCATGCATGGTTGACCCTGCATCAACCCTACAAATCAAACCCAAACACACACCATCACTATACATAGCTTACAACTAGTTAATTCACATCGTATAAGTTGGTTATAGAAAACGAATTATGTACAAGTACTTTTTAATCACAACAGAATTTTATTAAAAAAACAAAATAACTGGTAAAAAGCTAGCAATATATGGAAATAAAAATAAATTATTACAAATGAAAGAGAATGGAAGGAGCAAAACATCATGATACCCAATCTATTCTAATCTTCTAATTTCCCCTCGATTGGTAATTTTTTAAGAATATAAATTTCATGATTTTTCCAATTTTTATGAAAAATGATATATTTTCGGTTAATTAATATAAATATACAATAAACGTCTAATTAATATAGATGATTAAATCATAATATCATTTATTACGAGTGATATATAAAGTTGGATAAAATGAAACATGATAAACTTTCCTAAATTATGGTTTTATATAACTAATATTATTTTTTAGTTAAAAAGACAATGAGTTTATAAAACCATGTAATTTTATTGTATGCAAATTTGCAATTGCTTACCTGCTTAGCCGGTCATACGTAAATCTTTTTATTATTTATTTTCTTTCGTTCTTAAGATCTTGTTCTGGTATTCATAATACTTCATAACGAAATTCATTGATTCTGCAAAATCAACCAAGTCAAACAAATCCGGATGAACAAAACCAACCAAGATGAACAAAACCGACCACAAACCCAAAATCGAATATGCAAAATCAGAAGTTTCATGATTCTACGGCACAACTATCATATTCAAATCCATAACAATTCCAAGAATCAAAAGTTTTGTTAAATCAAAATCAAGTATAAGAACTTAAAATCGCCCATAAACACCGAGTCTTGAAACTAAAAATATCAAATCAATGTGAGATTTCGATTCATAAAGCACGAATTTTAATCACATCTGAGCAACGAACATTGTTTATATCTACAGTTTTGACCTATAATGGTAATCTATTTAAGTGCAAATTTGAAAACCCTAATTGATTAAGGGGCAAAGATTTGAAAATTAGAACCCGTTTTTTGAAATTTGATGACAATATGTTTAAATTTTTAAAAGTTTGATTTAAATAGAAAATTGAATCCTTTTGTATATATGTAACAAAAAAATGGTGTTTTAACCAGAATCTACAAACCCAGTTCGAAAAAGGTTGTTGGAAAATTAATGACGTCACCTGAAACTTGAAAGCATCACCAAAATTTGGTGCTTGGATGAGTTTAACGACTATTAAATAGGCAACTTGTGTTAATTATATTTTTCGGTGCAAAATAAATTTTATTACATACACTAACAATTTTAATAAAATTCGTTGTATTTTAACAC
This sequence comes from Pulicaria dysenterica, assembly GCA_947179395.2. Lineage (NCBI taxonomy): Eukaryota > Viridiplantae > Streptophyta > Magnoliopsida > Asterales > Asteraceae > Pulicaria > Pulicaria dysenterica. Next base: position 78,028,135 of record OX359293.1, on the reverse strand, counting down.
TACTTCATTTTTAAAGTTAGCTTTAATTTTCAGAGAATTTTTATTTACTTAAACTTTATTATATGATTATACTATAATAGTATCAATCAGTTTTTTTTAATATAAATAAACAAGTAGTTTTTAACTTTTTTTAGTTTGCTCGTATCTTGAAGCTACTTGTCCGTGTCAATCATGCCGAGATGTCACATGGTGGGCGAGGATCGATAATGATAGAGGTGTTCAAGAGAAAGCAAGATGTGTGTGCGTAACCACGTTGAGCTAACTCTTGGGTTAAATGAAACTTGCTTCTTAAAGAACTACCTGATTTAAGTTAAGTACATCTCTATCTAGTCCGAAATACGCGACTCAAAAAGCTTGCAAGTATTGTCGAAGTTGTTTCATTTTACACATTTATCCTTTCTATATACATATATTTTGATAATCATTGTACATTCTTACTATTTTAATTGAGTTGAGTGTAGTCGAGCATGAAAGTATCGTGTGGATGGTGAAATAGAGATGAGATTAAAACTTGGAAGTATTAAACTCAAGTAGCATTAAGTTATAGGGGTGAACCCATGATTTTTGTTGACTGGTGGCATTATGTAATGGTAAAAATAAAATTAATTAAATTTGAGTGTGTTGTTCGGGTTCTAGTTAATTAGATCGGATTAATGAGGTTTTAGTTGTTGTTCCGGTATTTTAGGGCCAATAGTTAAAACAAAACACAATTTACATTAAGCCATGTTAATTAAATTGTTATTGGTAAACTTAAGTATTTTAAATATATAAATTGAATATTGAACTATATATTTTATCACTATTTAAAAAAAAAATTCAGTATTCATTAGATTTTAATGATATCAAAAGTCACTGGTGGCACCCCAAATTTTGACTGATAACACCGGTTAAAAAACGTTGTAAATTGTCACTTCGTATACAAAATTAACTGATGACCAGTACTACCGTCAAAGACTAATTAAGTAAGCTAAGCTTGAAAATATATGATCATTTGGTTGAGTTTTGAATTAAGCCTCATTTAAAAATAATCAAATCAAAATAAAGCTTGGCCTTGAATAAAAAGACATGAAAGCCATTCGATCTTTTATTTTATATCAAAGATGGCTTTAGAGTACCAACTATATATCAAGTATTACATGTATATATTTTTTTAAACTACAAGCCAAGGGATGCAATTTGATTGCTTTTTAAATAGCGTTTAATTTATAAATATGTATTCAATTTGTCACATTTTATTAATATATGTATTCAACTATAATACTTATCATTTAATATATCAAGTTTTAAAAACTTACCATTTTGTTTCAAGCTTTTGAAAGTAACCATTTAATGTATTGGGGGATACCTATTCTCCATGTAGCAAGTATTTTTTTTAATTATTAATTTTTTTAATATTACATATCATTGAATAATTGTCACGCATGTATTATCTTCAAGACATCAAAAAAAAAGTAAAATGCATAAATAAATGAAGAACAAGAACACTTGTATATTTGGGTTTGAAGAAACCAAAATGTCATATCTGGGTTGTGAAGACACTCTAAAAATACAAAAGCAGTTCTGGAATCATAAGAAGGGTACGTAGATGAAGAAGATGATGAGTTTATACGTCGGTTTGATGAATTGCCAACACACAGAGCAAAGGGGCGATGAATGGTATGAATATCTGCGTCTCTCCCACATCTCACCATCAAGCAACTCCCAAAAGGTCACAACCAGTCATGTATTCTTATTTTTTATTGAGAATATCTATGTCGATATGGAAGAAGCAATCAAACAACATATTTTATTATTTTATTTAAAAGAGATGGGCTATAGAGAGTAGGGAGAAGATGAGACGGTAGGTGAGTTGAATTTAATCTCCAGATATTATTATTATTATTTTGTTGATGTAAAAGATTTTCATTTTAAATTATTTTTAAAGAAGACAAAACACATCACTGGCAATGTAACCGTCATGTCAGCTTAACCAGTGCTATGTCATCAAGTAACTTGCTATACCAAGCTTAATCCATAAAATAATAACTTTTTGGAATTTGATATATCAAATGGTAAATTTAAAAGTTTGATACATACAATAACAAACGATAACAAGTTGAATACATTTCTATAAACTAAAGTCTTTAGAATGGAAAAGATTACAAAGCCTCTTTTCATTTGCGATTTTAAATTTAAACTCTAATTTATGAAAAAGCTTTTGGTTCCCAACATTTAAAAATAAGCATTGTTTTAATGTAATTTGCCGTTCCAAATACTTAGGCCAACTTTTAATAAATAATTTGACGCTTTTTTTATTTATATATTTATTAAAGTTAATATTTGTATCAAAATAAATTTAATATACATAAAGAATATAATTAGACTAAAATCTAGTATGACTGAGTAAATGGTTGTGGACCATATATAGACTAGACGATAAATCTACTTTTCACTGATTTCCGTATAACCACCAAAATCATAGTCAACAAAGGAACCACCTCACCTTTCTCTCATCTTATCTATTTACTATTTGTTTGACCACGTATTCTTATGAATGTGAACCATCAAAAACGTACATACAAATTTCTAATAATCCAACTATGATCTAGATAAGATTATCAAACTAGTTTAAGAAATTTTAGAGAACTACAGAATTTAACAAAATGTAACACTTAAAAAGAATTAAATCAATAAAATATATACTTTTTTCATTTGTGATCTTCATATATTGATTTTAACCATACACATTTTCTACTAGCTATGTGTGTCGCAAAAACTACACCATGATATATTCGAAGATATCACAACAAAAGTTTGCTAGTTATGAAAACGTTGAGAAATTGTGTGCCTCAGTTTATTGTATATAGTGGTTTGAGATACAGCTTCATAAAAATTAGATAAATTATAACATGCATCGGCATAGCCAACTAACCCGGCCTTGTTTTGATTTGTTTAATATAAAATGACCTAAATAAACAATTCGATCTTGTTATAATAATGTTTGGTAGGACGTGATATGAAAACCTTGCAAATTAACTATAAAAGATTGTCTCCATAAGATCTCTAATTGCATCATTTATCGTACACCAAAAACTTCACTTTCTCACATGGACGAAAATGATTATTTTTTGTATTTGGTAATCTAAAGACCATCGGAGTGCTTAAATGATTAGTTTTGTCCACTTAACGGTAGCTTAACGTTTGCCGACATGAAATCTAGTGGATTTTAATGAATCAGACCAAGCGCCTGTTCTTATCAATTGTTATGCGATTTACCAAGTACATGTTTACCATGGTGATATCACCTAATGTGGGTTACAACTTACAAATGTCATTTAGCAAATGGTTATACGATTTACCACATTCATACGATTTGGCTAAAAAGTTTTCTCCCTGTTCGGTCCAAGGAGTTTTTCTAACCGAAACAATTGACTTCCTGTCTTTTCTTTGGCAAAAAGGTTCAAGTTCAAGTTATTTGTGAAGGTTGGATTTGTCACAATGGTAGTTCATAGTTTATGTTGTAGTTGTTTTGAAATTGTTGTTGACATTTGTTAATTGTTGTTGATGCTAAAACGCCATTTGGTTGAATTAGTATGTGTCCAACACAACTTGTAAATGGTGGGAAAAACTACAAAAAAAGAAAGAAAAAGAAGTAAAGGTGAATTGTTCCTTAATTGGTACTAACGGAATCAGGAAGAAATTTAGCATTTGGTTGAAAAAACTAGTTATTGTTTGGTTGAGAATTTGTTGTGTAATGAGGATGATTTGTTATATAAATAGACAGAAGAGAGTGTTCGTTTTTATTTTAATAACGTGTTAATATGTAAATTTACAAAAACTGTTTTAAAAAAAACTCGTGAAGGTTAGTTTTTATTCTATTTAACGATAATATACTAGTTGCAGCTTATAATATGTCTGATTCCCTCTCTTAACGACACACTGTGACAAGGGAGTCTTATTGTCACGATGCGTTGAGTGTTTGATCATGAGCCCTATAGTTATGTCCACTGTAACTTAGAGATGTAATCGAGTCAAACACTATCAACCTCAAAACTCGACTCGACTTGAGCTGACTCAACTCAACTCAAAGCAATAGAAAGTTGCTTTGTAAAGACCACTATATTACTAAATTTCACTCGTTATCATGGATATATAAGTAATAACTCAGAAGCTGTGTTAGAGCAATGAACTTGATTCCTTCTACAATTGTGACAAACGCTTTTCAAATTCAATATTTCAGTTCTATATGTCTTGGTATCACGAAATTCGAATTGGGATAATTATAAATGCATTAGTCTTGATTTTTAAGCAAAGATTAAGATTAAAACCAGAGAGAAATATAGAGGGTTTCGAATTCTGTTATGTGTGTCAAACCGTTTATCTGAAATTGGACCCCGTTTTTCGTTCAGGGGGCTATCAGGCCAACATAGACTAATACAAGCGTGTACTCCACAGTCTTCATACTTGTTTTAGAATAAAGTTCAGACGTTCATTCATCTTGAAACACACATATAAATTTAATTACACTAAATAAATCCAATTACACTAAAATCAGCTTACACATTTACACCCATACCATGATTGCAAAAATATAATAATATCTATGATTCAAAATATATTTTTATTATATGAAAAGCTTCATAAAAGTTATGCTTCGTTATTATTTTCTAATAGATAGATAATGACGTGATGCCTTCGTTCATAATATTATTATTTTTTTGCTATGAATCCACTAAAATTACATTTAATGCGTTTTGCTGACCTGAAAAATCGGGAATTTAGAACTTTACAGTAAAACGCACGAAAAGTCGAAAACTAAATTCTGACGCAACTTCCGATCGAACCCTTTTCGCTTTGGGCTCGTTAACTTGTTTCTTCAATTTTCATACATTATAAGCACATTATATTTTTAACTTTTGACGCCATCTTCTGCTAAAAGTAATTATTACACTAATTAATAGGACAAACATATTAATATAAAGTAAGAGTTTTAAATGAGAAAATATATTTAGGTGAGAGTGTGAAACTTAATCTTGACCATTCATTTGATTTGATCAGATGGTTTACAATTGTCCACTTATTATATTCATAATCAAACCATTAATTGCGACGAGTGATTACGACCGTTAGATTTAATTGATCAACATATAATTAATAACTAAGATTTCTTCTCTCATTCTCAATTAAATATTAATCTCATAAGAGCCCTCCCTTCATAAGAGTGATGCATAATTCTTGGACTGGTGGTCGATAGATATTAGTGCTAGAAAATAAAATAAAAATCTTAAGCAAGATAATTATAACTGGGCATTTTAGGTTGGTTAAATTATCAAGAAATATAACATAGGTATCGATATTTGTCACTATGGTAACACCCAATTTATCAGTAGTATCATTCCCTAATCATTTTCATGATTTTGACATTAATTTATGGTAAGCTAGTGAGCAAATAATGCGTATGAAGGTTAGTTAAGAAACACAAAACCACTTTAAATTTAGATTGAATGAAATATATATAAGTTTGAACACATAATCTTTTTCTTTCACTACAAAAAAAAAGCCTTTTTGCGGCGACAAAAATCGCCGCTAAAACCCAAAATGTCGCCGCTATATGGCTTTTGCGGCGACTTAAAGGTTTTTTGCGGCGAAACTCATTTTTAATTAATAAAGAAAATTGTAAATTAAATACAGAATATTTAAAGCCTTTTGCGGCGACGTTTTTTGCGGCGACTTATAGGTTTTTGCGGCGACACTGAATATTTTAGGGGGGAATAAATCCCGCCACGGTTTTCGGTGGAGGGAAACATGTTTTAGCGGCGACGCGCGTCGCCGCAAAAAGCCTTTAGCGGCGACGCCTTGTAGTTTGATGAATGTGGCCCACATTTTTGTCTTTTAGTGAGGTTTTAGCGGCGACACGTGTCGCCGCAAAAATTTGTCGCCGCAAATACCCTATTTTCTTGTAGTGTTTTACGCACGTCTTAAATCACTCAAAAATCTACACGTATCGAGGAGTAGAAGTCATAACCGTAAAGAACATTTTTCAAATATGTTAATAATGCCGGACTACATGCATGTTGGTTCAAATACATGATCTAATGAAATTTTTTTGATCCCATATCTGAAATGGTGTTCTATAACAGCTACGTAACTACATTGTAATTCATAATCCGACTCTAAATTAAACGTATGTCGTCCATCGGTAATATTCCTTCCTTTAATCTATTGCATTGAACTGTCAATCGACAATCAGCAAGAGAACCATCTTTTTATCACTATTTATTCGTCCATTCTATAATTCGCGATCATTCATACATTGACCAATGATTCAGAATAAAGAAGAATGGTTTAATACTAATTTGTTAAAAGAAAAATAAACAGCATTTTCGCTCAGCACTTTGATGTATATATGTAGGGAATACAAAATACCAAATTATTCCATTATAATTTGCTTCCTGGCTCCCTCCACCACCCAAATTATTCCTTTGACAAACAATACCCATTTCCTACCTTTGTAATTCATCTTTTCTTTCTATTTTTTAATTCCCAATTTTACTATTTCTGTATTCTGATTCTTTGGATAATATAACATTCCATGTATTGGTTGTAAAAGATTTTAGTTAGATATTTTAATACTTATACTATAAACTATTTAATATTTTTTTTCTTTTTTAATTTTAAGAGTTTTTAAATTCAATCAAGACAAAATACTAACCTTTAATTCTATCTAATTAATCTCATTAATTCAATTTTTAATTATTTCACCCTCCTTCCTAATTCACTTTTAACTTTTTATTCATTTAAAATTTAGTCTCACACTAACACACTCTCTCGCACAAACACCATTATCCATACACATCAACATAATTTTTAAAGTCTTAGATACATTTTTCTCCTTATGTCATAAATATAAGTCTTTGTTCATATTTAAATGTCTTTTATAATTTATTTTTTAAATTAATAAAAAAGTTGATGCTAATAAATTACACAAATAACATATCATTACATTCTCGATCACAACAATATGTTGTAAAACAATACTATTTACCGTTACAACATTACGTAGGTACAATACTAGTAATTATTAATGGATATATAGGTAATTTTCAAATATATATATATACCAAAGATTTATAGTTTTAGTTACAACTTCGATCGTTTTATATTTTGGTATTTTTAAACAATAGATTGAATACACTTTTTAATCATATATTTAAATCTAAGTCTTTTATGCATCAGAACCTACAATTATGGTTGATTGCTTGTTGAGTACCTTTTCAATATTCTGGATAACGATAGGTTAAAATTCTTTAATAGTGAGTTTATTTAAGTTAAACTTCTATTTTATTATTTTAAATTTCTAATCGTTTGATTATATTTGAACTTTATATATACTACTATATAAATCATTCAACGTCTCTCTCCTTTTTAATTTTAAGAGTTCTTAAAATTCAATCACAACAACATTTTGACATTTCGTTCTTTTTTTAATTAATCTCATCCACCCAATTTTAACCATTTAACTTTCTCTCTCATAATTTAATTAAACTTTTTATTCGTTATACTCTCACACAAAAATAATTATCCACTTATATCAACATAATTTCTAAAATCTTATTAACATTTCTCTTCTTATTTCATAATATAAATATTTTTCTTATTTTAATGTCTTTTAGAAATTAAATTTAAAATGAATAAAAGAGTTGATGCAAGTAAAAGAAATTTTAAAAAAAGTGACATGTGGTTGAAGAAAACTTGTTGTGACACTGAATCGCGCGAATAACATATCATTATATTCTTGAAAGCAATATGTTACAAAATAAAAAATATTCACCAACGCCGCATTGCGCGGATACCATGCTAGTATATCTAAACTAGAAGGATATAGAACGTCACAAATTGGATTCAAATGTTTAATATCTTACACCTATTAGTAATATCAAGATCAAGATTATTATTATTATCATGATTAATTATCTATAAAACTTAAAAGAAAAGGACACCATATTTTATGGAATCATTTCAATTTGACTAATTTGTATTCTTGATGCGATTAACATTTTTCCATACACCGTTTATATCAATATCATATAAATCGAAGGATTTGTATGAAAATTACGAGTTGGTTGGTAAAAAAAATTATATTTTTAAATTATAAAGATAATATTTACTTAGATTAAATTTTATTATTTGTGTAATAAGTCAATAACTTTAGAATGGGCCTTTTCTGGTTTATTATATTGGGTCTTTTGAGTCTGGACTCTGGAGTCTGGACGTTCATTGTGACATTTATGGATTGTGAATTTGTGATCCTAAAATAACTACAATAGTGTCATAATCAGGGTTTAATCGAGTTGATATAACTCGTGAGTTTCTTTTTGTAATTTTGAAAATACTTGAAATCGTTTTGATTTAGTTGAACTTGAGTTTAAGGTACTTGAGTAGACTTTTAAATCGAGCTCAAGTATTAAAATACATAACTCGTAAAGCTCGTGAGATTTATCGAGCATGTGTGTTTCATATTTGTACCATCTATTTATTCCTGTATATACATAATTATCATACATTTTCAAGTCGAGCTAAAATAGAAAATATAGAGCCAGTCGAGGTTGAGCTCGAAGTTATCAAATATAATATAACGAGCTTTTATATCCCCGCGCTTTGCTGCGGTTAACTATATTCAATTTTTAATTTATTCTAATTTTGTTTTTATGAATCATAATCCAAATAAAATATGTAATCAAAAGTAAAAGAAAACCAAAAAATAAATACTTTAATGAATATATGCAAAAAATTTCTAAAACTATTAATTGTAAAAGAGTAAAATAGTATAAAAACACATTTCCTTATAATAAATCTTTTGTTTCATACTTATACCCACTAAATGAAATCATGTAAAATTTAATAATTCTATCTCCTTTTATTTTGAAATATGCCTTAATTTTATAAGTAAGAAGCCAAATAGATATATCTAGCAATAAGATACAAAACCTCTCAGATAATATTTAATGAAATAATTTCTTTGATAGCCGAACATATAAAAAACTCCAACTTAGCAACCTTATAAAAAAAAAGAAAGATAAAAATCAATTGAAGTTTTAATTAAAAATCAGTAAAATATCAAAATGGAAAGCAATGCAAGCCAGGTTGCACGTGTCAACATCAAAAGCCCCTAGCAACCTTATATAAAAAAAAAGAAAAAAAATAAATAAATTGAAGTTTTAATTAAAAATCAGTAAAGTATTAAAATGGAAAGCAAGGCTTGAAACCAGGTTGCACGCGTCAAAATCATATAACACACGGGAAGGCAGATCACTGTTCATAACGTCTTATCAAACTCTTGATAATTGTATATATATATATATATATAATATAATGTAAATCAGTAAATATTAACTTAAAATTTTTAAATCTCAACATAAATAACTTACCTTCTCTTATCACAACATAGACAACAACGTTTTAGATACTGTGTCAATATACCATGAGAATATGAATTTCAAATGATATTTTCACACACAAACACAAAAGGCCAAAGAAATGGCCAAAATCTTTAATTGGTCCTTAATTTACCAATATTGTAACAATATTTAGAGTTATATTATATATATTTGTTATAGGAGTAAGATAGGTTACCTATAAAAATATATTAAGAACGGTACGTAAGTTGCTTTTTTGTGGTTTTTACTCGTGAGTTGGCTCAGATTATAACTTAACATGACGTGTAATACATCTTCTTATGTAAAATAAGGCCGATAGTTTCGTTCTACCCTTCTTTCGGGTCCGGCTTCGGTTTCTCCAACCTGAGCTAACCAATGGTTTTCTATTCTTAAAAAAAAACGTTGTGTAAGAGAGAGTAAGGAGAGGAAAAATATTTGGATACGTTATTTATGTTAAGTTATACTTAGGTTCAAGTAAGAAAGAGAAAAAAAAATGATTTGACACTAATATGACATTCACATTGAGAAAGATAATAGAGTATTTATACTTATGGTCTAATAGCTAAAACAATAATGTAAACTATGTATTCATTTAGAACGTTTAAGAGGAGACGAAATATAACTATTTTGACATATATAAAATTATATTTTTTTATCTATATTCTTTACTAATCTTTACTACTTTATAAAGCATTTAGTCTATTTTTTCAAAAAAAATTTAAGTTAAATAGTACAACACATTTTGCATATATTACAATACATTAAAGCAACATTTTCAAACATTGAAGTTATGAAAATTAATTAATTGTAAGTTACAAAACAAACTAATTAATTACATTAATTTCAAATTATTGTAACCAATTATTATGATTTATTGCATATTAAATTGAACTCAAGTTTAGTTCAATAATTTATTGCTTTAAGGTATTGTAAGTAATCTTTTAGTATTGTACTACTTAATTAAAATAGTTTTCAAAAATTAATAAATATTTCTTTAAGGTATCAAATTTTTGTTGTGATTTAAATAATATTAAATTCAACATAAATTTTGTTAAAAAAAAGATTTCTTAAAGTATATCTTGATTACTTATCTTAAATTTAGTCCTTTTAAAATGGTTTTAATATAGACAACACATATTATCGATAATCACACTCTTTTTCTTTTAATTTTACTTCAAAAGTTACATATTATCCCAAAAAACATATTTTACCCCGCCGCATCACGCAGGTAAAACACTATATATATAACACTGTAACAAACTGAGCCGATGCTCTGATACCACTGTTGTGTTTTACAAGTCACAATTCATACTTAAATTGTCCTGATTCACTACCAAACTGGTTTAAACCAACTCAGAATTGTACAGATATAACACAGTTATTATTCATTAAAGCGGAAATATAACTGGCAGCATTATCTAGGGATGGCAACATTAACTGGCAACAGTAACGGTGATGAGATCAACGGCTCAGATTTGGTCTCCCGTACTTTTTTTATTTCCTAGTCTCTTTTGAACCTCCCACTATATATATATATATATATATATATATATATATATATATATATATATATAGTGTTTTACCCGCTTGATGCGGCGGGGTAAAATATATATTTTGGGATAATATGTATATATAGAGTGTTGTTATTGTAAAAGGTGTGAAAATATAAAAAGGGTAAGAGGCAATCTAACCGTCGGATTGCCATAAAAAGTCAATTCCCGTCGGTCATAATTGCTGACATGGAAGGACGGTTAAATTGAGACGTGAGGGCAAAATTGGAATAAAATGATCAATTCAGTTACCCAAATACCGAGAAATATGCTACGTGGCCTCTAGCACTCACGATTGTTTGGAAAACGGAATTCATACGATTAGTTAAATAGAAGACTGTTTTATCAGAAGGAAATGATTCATCGGAAAGAAAAGGTACGCGCACTTCATTTATGTTATTAATTTAGTATACAATAATATTGAAAAATGCAGAACTTCATTTATTTTAAAAATTGATGACTGCATATTAAATAATTGGTGAATTATTGATACGTGAATATCAGTCTTAAATTTATAAACTAATCTAACCGTATTGACTGACACACTAACGGGCAAGCGCACCCGATCGTATAGCAGTAAATCAGGTAAGACCAGGATCGTCTCCATAGGGAACAGTTATGAAATATACTATTATGAAATAAACTAGTTACACTAAAGTAATTTAAAGGTACAAAAGAGTTTTTTTAAACTAGTAGCTAACCGCTACCAAGGTATGAAAATATTAAATTAAAGCAATAAACTAGAAACAATTTTAAGAAGTTGAAATCAGTTGATAGAGATGTATTTACCAATGAATCACTCCCCCTAGGTTCAATTTGTTATAAACATAAATACTATGACAGGTTTCTAAGGGCGTTCGAACCAACAACCATCAGTCCTACTAATCCGATTACGACTTAATCTTTCCAAAACACACTTAACTCTAGTTGTATGGTGAATTAGACTCAAACTTTTATCTATGGTATTACTGAATAATCTTAACCCTCATTATCTCAGAAAAGTTATCTATCCTATTGAATGCAAACGTCATTGTCTCAGATCAAACAAACAATAATCCGGAATAAAATATACGTCTGTATCTAACAGATTACTCAGCAAAAGTTAAGATCAAAAACTCAAGATTCATGATTAAGCATAAACAAAACCAATCATATATTTATGAATAAAGATACAAATCAAAACTAGGGTTTGTTCATCATGGTAAATACTAGAAATGTCTAACTCATAGACAAGTTAAAAAACAAATACAGATTATAACCGAAATTGTAAACCATTATAGACCGATGATAGCAACCCAAGTTAACCCTGCAGATGTTGTAGCCTCTCCTCTCCATCGCTGATCACTTCCTAAAGCTGCCATATAAAAATACACAATTGGGGCCTGGGCTTTTATTTGAATCAAGACATTGCTGGCCCAATTAAATCATACGGCGTGGAACACACTAACACAGTGACTGCATGGAGTTTGGATTCAATTAATTGTTTACCAATTAATTACTTCGTGGATCTCATATTCTCATGTGTGCTGCTCCATGATGTACCCTCCAAATATATATTATATTTCCCATTGCCATTAGCCAAGTATTTGTTATCTCAATTTAAGATAAAAAAGCCCACTTAAATATGTTTTCTTCTTCTTCGGCCCATGTGCAGTTGAGTCACCACCCAATTAAGCATCACAAATATAAAATTATTATGGCCCATTTTGTCTAGTTTCTGTACCCTTTTGAATCATCTCGTTTCGAATTCGTATGAGTGAGATACGACCAAAAGAGTGAAGATGTGTCAAAGTTGTCAGTTTTTCTCACTTTCTCTTTTCTTCATCATTTTCCATCAAAATATCTTTTTCTTCTCTCAAGAATCCTGAAAAACATATTACAACAAATTAAGTAGATAATGAACTAAATTCATTATAATAAAGCAATCAAAAACTAAGATATCGGATATAAATAATATGTATAATTTAGACGATATCAATTATCATATATTTCAAAAATTGAAGGATGCCCAACTTCATAATTTATTTCAAAAATTGACGATTGCGTAGTAAATAATTGATGGATTATCATATATTCAAAAATTGATTAATATATTATTTTGTTCGATTAAAATTATGAACACTGTACATATTCTTAAATCAATTTGTAAGTAGACATGAAACAGAATTAAACCAATGTAAAGAAACTAGAGAGTGGTCATGAAACAGGCGGAAATACATACCAACATAATATGGATTAGTTTGACTAATTAAATTTTTTTAAATGCATCATAAATGATATAAAAAGTCTAATTTACCCTTTATAGTTTTTGCCACATGTCATCTTGTGAATGCCTCTTACACATTTTACATTAATTCACTTTTTATTTGAACCAAATTCCATATCGGCTAAATCTGGGCTTGATCTATTTTAAATAAAATGGTATTTAAAATAGATTTAACTTAATTTTACCTCATAAGTTAATGAGATAGCTTAAAAAACAAGTCACCAAAAAACTCTCTTCTCCTCTCCCTGTTGGTTCGGCCGACCACAAAGGAGGAAGAAACCGGGTCGGTTTTTTTCTTGTTAGACGCACACACACGCATACAAACAAACAGCTTGTTTTGTTTGTGGTTGCTTGAGTAACTATGATATCATATTTTTCTTTTATATAATTAGTTTTTGAGACTGCTACATCGTAACTCTCTTTCGGATTTTTCTTTTAAAATTGTACAACTCAAATAGCATTATTTACAATATGTTTAAGCAATAATCTTAAACACTTTAAATGCTTTACAAAAAACTCTCCTGAAGTTAATGACACTTTAAATGCTTTACAAAAAACTGTCATAATTTAAATACACTTTAAATGTTTACAAAAAACTGTCCTGAATTTAATGACAGGAAAGGCGAGAGGTCGGAGAGAGCCAGGGAGAGGGTACGTTAAAAAAATTTAAAAACACTTATATATTATATAATATATAATTCGGTTTATTCGGGTTTTTCGGTTTGAAAATTCCTAAAATCGTAACCGAACCGAAAACCGTTTATGGTAATCGGTTTCGGTTTTTAAACCGAACCGAAAACCGAATTTGAAAACGGTTTAGGCTTTTTCGGTTACGGATCGGTTCGGATTACGGTTAAAACGGTTTATATCCGAATTTTGAACACCCCTATGTCGACAAATGAAACTATTTTACCCCGCCGCATCCTGCGGGTAAAATACTAGTATATAAAAAATATATATCTCTCTTCAGTCTTAATTTCTTAATCTAAGTAAATTAAATTTACTAATTTATCCCTAATTTAAACCTAACAGAAAACCGTTAATTGGTTTTTTAAATGCTATTTTAATAACTACATCTTTTATAATAAATAACATTTAAAAAATGTCAAGTCAATGTAAATTAATTTTTAATATATAAGATGTTAAATACAAAGTAAAAGTTAAATATAAAAATCTCCATAAAAAATATTTTAAATATTTTATCATATAATAAATACTTTAATTTAAGTAAAAATACATACAACGACTCGTTCACATTATAACATGTTATCTAAATATATAAACATTTTGGTATTTTTATAAATAGCTCATATCGTTCAAATAAAATATTCAGTTAATAATATACTTAACATTCTTACTTATACTTTATTTAAACTTTTAAAATATAAGTATCTTCAAATGTTTTTACAAGTATTCTCTTAAAAACCCTTATACTTTTTTTAAAATACACCCACCCACCAATACACTCTCACATCAACACAATTTCCCATATACATCAACATAATTCTCAAAGTCATTATATATTTTCATCATCTTATTTTAGATTTTTTATTTTATTTTTTATTTTTTATTTATTTTTCTAAAAGTTATTGTAAAAATTAATAAAAGAATTAATACATAGAAGAAGAATAATGGAAATGGAAAAATGAGAAAGAAAATTGACATGTTGCTAATGGTAATTACTCGATGTCACTATAATACCTGAATACCTTAACCGTACATTATAAAGTCAGACGTTGTATCAAAGAAATTCCATAATATGTGAATTGTTCGTAATCATCGTATTATAATTGTAACATCCTAGTTAGTAGTTACATATATTGAAGCATATAGGTCGAAGTGTTGGAGAAACAACACATTCAATAATCCATGCCAGAAAAAGGAGAGAGGGTTCGGCCCATTCCAAAGTAACTTTAGACTTGGCTGCCCACGATCTGTTTACTTCACACATTATACTTCACACTTTCACAGAATATAATAAAACAAGCCTTCATGAATGAAATTAAAAAGCCCACGCCTTGAGTATACTCAAAATAAAGTGTCGATCTGGTTTTTTTTATGTAGACCGGTACCGTTGGAACATGCCCAAAAAGGCACGGTTTGACCTCCAAAAAAGTCTAACAACTTTCAGTAAAGCGAAATGTACAACTTTTTATACGAGATAAATTATTAAAAAGTTTAAAGGTTAAACCATTATGATGTTTAAAATTTAAAAGTTAAAACGTATTTAACTTTTCATAAAACAGCAATTTGATGAATGTTCTCTTTGAAAGCAATAATTTGTTTATCAAGTGCTTCTAAACTTGCCATACCTTTTGATAGGAAACCGTAATGATATAGACAACCCCAAATACGACAATCATGAATTAAAATGTCATTTTGTACAATTTGTGGGTTTCGTGATTATATATACATAAGAGTGAATGAAGGACATAATGACCTACGTGACGTTACTAGAATTATGATTAGAATGTCATTTTGTACAAGTATGTTTCTAGAATTCTAGAGCGTATGGATGTGCATTTCATAGGAAACACTTGAGAGATTTGTCTAAATCAAGGAAGTTGTTACCTATATTATCTAATCTTACTAGAATCATAAGAACTTAACATATTGATAAGAATTATAATTAAGTTTTTTTTTGTTCCAATTCAAACCTTATACGTGAATAGATTAATTTATTTCTTTTTTTATATCTTAATTGAAGTGTTTTATAAAAATTTAAGCATTAAGTGTGACGTTCTCACAATTTTAATGTGTTTTTGTGGGTCTAGAATATTAGATGCGTATAACATAAACATTAACTTTTTAACTTTTTTTTCCTATGGAAATGTTTTAAGAAATTTTATCAAACAGTTTAAGTAGTGTATAAGTTCAACAAATTATAAATACTAACATTTGTTAGGATAAATGAACAGTAATTTTTATTGCTATTTATATAATTAGTAGGTAAGATAAGTAACAAACAAAGTTTTTATTTGCATGGTGATAATTGATAAGCACTTGCACTAATAACCAAATGGTCAAGGGATCAAACCTCAACCATCTCTTATTCTCTTCCATTTCTAATTCATCTTATTTCATGCAGGTGGCTTTTTCATTTTTTTTTTTTTTTGCATTTCTTCGTCCTTCCACTTAATAGGGGAGAGTTAATTCGAGAACCGTTGTTAGCACGAGAACCGTGAGAACCAATCTCAGCCGTTTTCCTAGATATGGAAAGATCATGGATGGAGAGCGTGTAGTGATATAGTGTGACAGGGTGCATGTGAGGAATTCATGGGTGAACAATGACATTAAAGTAGGGGGAATTGAACACTCAGATTGGTTTTCGTGGTTCTCGCGCTAACAACGATTCTCGAATGAACTTTTCTCCCACATAATATATATTTTGATTTCAATTTTAAATTTTACTATTACTTATATTTTTATATTGAAACAATTAATTTTATATAGTTTTTTGTTTGTCATATATAACTTTTAAGATATAACATTCATTGTATATTTTTTACCGATTATTTTTATCTACATTTTAATATAAATTTTATCATGATATTATATTAATTCAAATATGCATTTTCAATATTATAATTATATAAGTTCAATTTTTATATATCATCATTAGAATAGTTTTATAGAAGTTTTTTACTTTGGTTAATTTTTTTCCCGATTGTAAGTATTAACAATACTAAATGATTATGTTTGAAAAAGAGCTTAAAATCAACTTAAAGCAAATTAATTCACAAATGACACGTTATAATTTTTTCACAAATGTTAAAAAAAATTAAACTTTATTTTAAATATCGATGTTTAGTTAATAGTTTTTATACCCGCCGCAACACGCAGGCTAAATAAAACTACTTTATAACTAATTGTCGGTACAACTAAATGCATATGCATGAACATATGCATCATTATACAATGTTGACTATGAGATATCTTTTATTAACATCAATTCCAACAATTTGACAGAGAGAATTCATTTAATTATGAGGGTATGAGATATCCTAGATAAATACAAATATTTTTGGTTGATAATATATATCTTCATAGACCCTTTGGTGATGAAAATATATATTTAATATTAAAACTTGCAGTTGAAAAAAATCTTAACATTTAATAAACCTAGCTTAATATTATTATTATTAGATATGGGATATATTTAATATTAAAAATAATAAATACTATGTAATAGAATATTTTGGATATTTAATGAATCCGATTTTGAGAAACTAGCTATCTGAACCCGAAAATTCAAATAACCAGGTTTTGTGTATCTAAAATTTCGGATAAATTTGGATTGAATTTTTTGTCATATCCGATTCAATGCAAGTATATGATTTGATTATTTAATGTGAAGAGAATCACTTTCATAAAAGCAATTCATACTTATCTCTACCAAAAGGCATTGGCTCGTTCCTTACTTTTCTATTTATACTTGATTAATTTAGAGTTTGGGTGAATGATTATTGATTAAATATGTGTTTAGTGTGAGTAGTAAGTGATTATCAGGCCACAATAATCCTTTTCTCACTTTCTCAAAAATACTTCATCTCTCCCCAATTAATCCATGCTAACCCGCACTACTCCATGTCTCCATCAATACAACACCACAATCACCGATGCCGCTAGACCCTAGTACTCCGTCTCTTAACAAATCAACGAGTTTATGTCAAGAAGAACCCATCATGTTCAAAGTTATGGATTTTGAATATGTGTGCATGTGTATGTAGTAAACCCCAGAGCTCCAGCTATATGCTTTATGTGTACATACATGGTAAATCCTACATCTTCGAAAATGTGTGAATGGTGTATTAAAATTATTGAATAATAAATTCCCCAAGTACAAAAATGTGTATTAATTTACATATTATATTAAGGGTGTTTGGTTGGCTGATTTTTTTCAATAGAATTAGAATTCTTAAAGGAATTGAAATGTAAAGGATTTGGAATTTGAATCTAAATCCTTCCTTGTTGTGTTTGGTAATTAATTCCAGAACTTGGAATTCACTTCCCCATCACAAAACCCTAAATTGACCTGCCACCACCATCCAACCACCATCGCCACCTTCACCACCATCTCACTGCCGTCGCCGCTGCCCTACTGCCTCCCACCAGCTCGCCACCGTCGAAGCAAGGAAATGCCACCGTCGAAGCCGTAGCTGAATCGCCGCCACCTTCGAAACCCTAGCCAGAGGTGAAAGTCGAACGTCGATTCTAGCTGTCGAACGTTGCCGTCGACGACGAAGCCCTAGCCAGAGGTGAATGTCGAACGTCGAAGTCTATGTCGCCCTCGCTATCGAACGTTAATCGCTGTCGAACGTCGCCGTCGCCGCCGGTTGCCCTAAATCGCTGGTGTTTATGGTCCGCAGTGCCGTCTTAAATATTTTCGAGGCCCGGGGCAAAACTAAAAAATGGGCCCTTAAAAATACTAAACTATATAAAACGCTAATAAAAAACTTACAATTATACGTACGTAACGGCAACAATAGATGAAAATATACAATTGACAACCAATTTATTAATATAAGTAAAACTGATCAATACTGATTCAAGAATTAAAATTTAATATTTACCACCTAGGCAAACTAATAAATAAACAAACTAATATGCTAGTGACAATTAAGATGATAAATTAGTTAATTACGAACTAAGCAATTAATTTGCAAATACCAATTAAACAATTATACTAAGCAAAAGTAAACTAAATAATATGCAAATATCAATTAGTTTCCATATAATCAATTGACCAAACAAAACAGACAAAAAGTAAGTAGTTATATTATTGAAATCTAAACAGTGAATAAAAAAAACTAAAACTTAAGGATAAAAAATTAAAGAAAATTTTACACATGTTTGAGAAATTAGAAACATTTCAAATTTCAAATATGTTTTAAATAGATATTTCTGAATTCTACCTTTCACAAAAGCCTATGATATTGTTTTTTCTTAAGAAAACCAAATAATGACAAGAGATTGTGATTGTCAATGTTGTTTCTTCTTCCCAAATTGTGTAATTTTGTCCCAATGGGTTAAACAATTTTGTATGATTTCATCGCAAACTAACAATCGATTTTTTTGGTGAATTGAGGATTTCTTGGTTTTCTTCACAAACGATACCACCTATATTACTTAAAATTTATTGTAACATTATTTATTACCGTCAGACATCATTGCCAGTCACAACAAAAAACTCGCCACATGCAATCTCACTACTGTCTCTTTTTATTGTCTCAAGAAACTTTATCCATGACCGATTATGTGAGAAATATGAGGTAAACAGGCTTTTCCACAGATATGTCCAAGACAAAAGAGGATGTGTTGTAGTCGGTTAGAAGATTTTGACAATTGAATATAGCATTTATACTTAAAGTGTTAATCTAATCTTTTAAGAAATTTTTAGCATTTACAACAATTAACTCATAATAGATTAACTAAACTAGACTTAAAGTGTTACACCATATACATTATACATATAGAATAGAAAAATGGGCCCCTCTAATCCATGGGCCCTGGGCGGTCGCCCCTTTCGCACGCCCCTTAAGACGGCCCTGATGGTCCGATGTTGAGCCATGTGAAGAGAAGAATGAATGAAAATGAACAATTTCAAAATCCATAGGGAAGTGGAAGGATTTTTAAATCTATCAAATGAGGGAATGTTTTCCATCCCCTAAATTTCATTTCCTTCCTTAATGTTAAACCAAACACATGATTTTGTTGGAATTGGATTCTAATTCCAACCAATTCCCAAGAAATCCATCCAACCAAACACTACCTAAGAATGGTAATGGTATATTCCTTGAGTTCAAAAGTGCATGTTATCTTACATAATGAGATGCGAGTTCTTATTACTACTTCAAATCGAAGATTGTTTGTGTGTGTATCTTAAGTTATTATTGCTTCAGGTTCAAGTCTATTTGGTCGAAAATAGGACGCCTCCCCCCTCATACCCCTATAAAATCGAGTTCTAGGTCATAATAGCTTAAATAGTGTTTCTCTACATAACAATTGGACAATAGCATTAGCCATTACAATTTAAGCTAGAAATGTCACTCACAAGATACAACATATAAAAAGTTGTATTTTGTTCATAAACTCTCACAATAATAAGTAGATTGGTTATATGTTGAATTCATGGCCCTTCGTCTGTTCAGTAAATCACCGTTAAAACTTACATATCTTTACTTTTAAATTATTTAGGTAAAATATGATTTAACCTCTAAATTTTGTGTTTAAAAATAGTTTATTTTCTCAACTTTTTTAATGAATGTTTTAATCTTTAAACTTATTACAATTAATTATTTTAGCCACTTGGCCTGCTAAAGTTGTTTATTATAAACATTGTAATAATCATTAACTTTAACCCATAAATGGTTTAATCGTGAAAAATTTTTTACCCAAACAAACATACATTAAATATATAGCCACATGTAACACATATATGACCAAATCGATGGGGTTTTTCTTCAATCTACAAAACCAAGCTAATCAATGTCAATAATCACGTTTGCTTCGATCAGAAAATCGAAAAAATCAACTAAATCGACCCAATCACTGATACCACGAGTTGACACAATCAACTAAAACAACCAATTGCTGAAATTAGGAGTCATTGGAACAAAGTCACGATGTTCATTATCTGCTGAATCACGATGTGAAAACATATGTTTCTCAGTCGACGTGAAATGATGGCAACAAGTATAGCCCAGAAGGTTTCTCTATTAGCCGGTAGAAGTATCTCTATTACAGGGTTAGATCATTTTCTAATAAAAAGGGTTAAATCATATTTAACCCTAAATTACTTAATAAATAATATCTATTAACCTTTGAAACTAAATATGAACAAAAAAACGGCCAGGTCTAGGGGCGGCTGTCTGAGACCGGTTTAATCTTTAGTGAAGGTTTTCACAAAAGACCATGCCTCGTTATGTTTGGTCCTTTTTTGAGCCAATTGCGGTTTTGACTTACACATTTCCGTCCAGTTTTTTAAGTTTAGGTTCATTTTTTTGTGTTAATTGACTTTTTCGAGAGTTGTATGTATAAAAAAACTTTGAAGAGACCATTTTTGTTTATGTTTGGATATCTTCAGGTTCGGTTTTAATATTCCGTTTGGTTTTAATATTCCGTTTGGTTTTTTAAATTAATTTACAAATTTTTTCGATTTGTTTTTTGGTTTTAGTTCTTTTGGCAATTTAATATAAGAAAACAAGTTACAAAGATATATAATTATTGAAAAAGTAACAATAAAATTACTCATGGTTGGGAAAAAATATACACTCATCTTATTTTAACAAAAAGAATAACGCAACTCAGACCGGATGAAGACAACTCTGAAGTCCGATGTGCACTAAAACCGTAATCCGATCTAGACCGCTACTAAAGACCGAGTCAACTTTGGACCGGTCTAGTTAGACCAATTCGCCCATCGTTGTTTGAAATGATTTTTGTTGTGGCCTGTCAATGAAGGCGTGTCACAAATACAAGATTACAAGATATATGTCTTTATATGGGCCAAACCAAACCAAACCAAACCACCGGACATCACGAGGACTCCATAGCCATAGGGCCATCCTCAAATTAGTGAATTGATTCGGCAGGAATCTAACACCAATGAAAATCAACCCTATATATATATATATATTGTTTATATTATTGTAGCCACTTGTCCCTACTCATCTAAAATCATTAAAGTTTGGTGTCTCTTGTTTTGTGCAACAACCACCTGTACCGTAAGCTGTTTTTGTTGTAACTTTTATCACCGGTTATATGGCAGGACCACTTGAGAACACGACTTGCTAAGTGATTATGCAAAAGAAGCATACATGAGGCTCTTATTATGCCATCAATCAATTGGTTGCTGCGTCGAATGTCCAACCCTAATCTTGAACCACCTGTTTCAACTTTCAAATACAAGTATCATGAAATAGAAAGATGATAAAATCGACATGTAAACCAAGTTTAGTAAGTTTTTTAAATTTAAGTTAAAAGGAGTTGGGCAAACCTTGACGTTAAAATTATTGCATACACAATTTCTATTACAAGTTTACGTGATTCCAACTCAAATAAAGTGAAATCAGAATAGTGGATAGGTCTAGCAATAACTGCATTTAAAGTATTAAAGTTAAGAATTCAAGTCTCGTTATGATAAAGATAGTATTAGGCCATGAGTTATACTCTCCTTTGTTTCTTTTCCTTACCCAATGTTACATTAGTGCCACATCATTCTCCTTCTCCCTATCCAAATTAAGTGTTATACCTATTCTTCAAACTATTCTCAATTTTTTTAACTTTTATATTAATAAATTAAGTATGTGTGAGTGTGTGATTGGTTGAGAGGGGAGTGAGGGGTGGGGGTTGTGAGCTTCTTGATCGAGCATGAAGACCCGAAGAACTACTCGATTGGGGTGCCCGACGTTTGCGTTTTGATGTTCCGGGGATACTCGATGAAACCCGAGGTGCTCGAGTCGACCATAATGTATGGTCTTAGGGTCTTTGTCGGTTTTTGGTGACAAGTAGACAATTCAGCAGCGAATGGCTTCATGCCACTTTCTTTTCTGTCTTTGAGTTTAATATCATTTATTCTAATCAAATTATTAGGTGTATAATAAATGTCTACAGATTTTATTTGTTTGGTGTCTATTATTGATTGGCGACAAACGTGGCTTTGAAACCCATCATATCTCTGGTGTTCAGTCAAATGGACGTACTCGATAAATTTGTGTATTGTAGGACCTAATTGTATAAGCATCAAATAATAGTTGAAGCAATCAAATAAAATGATGAACTCGATTATGAGATTTGTCGATAAAGAGAAAACCGAGAACATATAGAAACGTAATATGAATTGCTTAATTAAATTAGGGTTAATTACAAACTATTTATACCTCAAGGGTATTTACAGAATATACCCTAAACTATCCCTAATGTCAAATGTTATACTAAACTTCACTAGAATATATTAAACACAATTTATGATCTAACATGTATAAGTAGAATTGTATACATGATTTAAACTATAAGTAACATTAAACCTAAACGATCCTTGTATTATTGGGATAGAAGCCTAGATTAAGCCATAGAGGATATAGATAAAATTGACTTCTGGTTAAGTCTTAATGGACTTCTAATGTTGCTAAAGTTGACTTCTGGTGCAGCTAAATATGACTCAATGAACTTATGTTCAACTAGCGACTTTGTTTGTTTATCACTCATTGAAGTTAACTTACTTAGTTCAACACTTGTTGAAACAGTTGTCCTTTTTCATAACAAAGTCAAAACAATTGTTTGAAGTTATTTATAATTGATTTTGACGATTATTTACGTCATTTTTTTCAATTTGAATGTCTAAAAGTAGAATGAATCATCACGGGTTTAGATTTACTTTTATAATCAGATTGATCTATTGAATATCTCAAATAAAAATCCCTGCAAATCATAAAGGGTTGAATTACTGATTAAGATAATTGCATTTTACACAATCCACTAACATCCACGCAATGGATTCTCAAATCTTATACATAATTTTTAACAAGAAGTTTGTTAGGGCCACAATGGGACCCCCAAGAATTCAAAACATGATAACTATAATTAACAAACAAACATCGTGTCTGTGTAGATTTACTCTCTATTCTTGAGTTTGAAGATCATGATAAAAAGGAAAGAAAAGAAAAAGAATATTGGTTATGTCTTAAGTTGAAAGGAAATAAAATAAAGTAGGAGTACGATAACCACAACTCTTAGTATTGTGGATAAAAGTAAAAATATATAGTTTAAATTTTTTAATATAACAATTTGTAATTTATGTATGAATAGTTAAAATCAAATTAAAAGATAATTAAATTTATGTTTTTGCAAACTGAAAAGTTGATTATACATAATGAGTTATTGTTGTTATCATACTCTAATCAAATAAAGTTGTGCTTTTTCTCTTCCAAATCATTACATATTTAGGCCATGCGTATGGCAATCGGGTTGAGCCTCAGGCTCCCCTCCACGTTAGTGGTTCCCAACCCAAACACCCTTACGCCTCATCGGGTTCCCACTCCCTTCGGGCTTTCCTCCTTAAGAAAGTTGACAACACACAAATTTGATGATTTTCTACCATCCCCTCCGTTTTATAAAAAAAATAACTCAAGTGTATAACGTTAATTAGAAGTAGGTTAAAGTGTATGTTTTCTACACTGCGTTTTCTACACTGTGTTTTCTACCATTAAAAAAACAAACATTGTGTATTTAAAAAAGTATTTTGTATTACTCAATCCTAAATTCTAAAATACATTGTTTATTTATACGTTATTGTGCTTTCTACACACCTATTTCCACTATTATTACTACTTACACCTTAACTAAATAAAATGAAATTATTTATTGTCATATAACCTCAACTTTGTGATGTTCTTACTTTCTTATATACCAAACATTTTGGAAATATGATTGATGGTTCTTAAATTAAACAAGTGCACATCTTTATCTTAGAAGACGGGGTTTCAAACTTAAGCCTTTTTTAATTTTTTTTATTGCATAAAGATGTGTAAATGTGTAAAAATACAATAAACTTTATTGAAAATATCATTATCTGTAATAAATTATTATTTTATATCAAATAACTTAATCAAATTTCTAAAATGTACCCTAATATAAACCCTAACATGTTTAGTAGGCTGCTTGTTATTTTTGTTTTTGTTTTTTTACTTTTGAGTTTTTTAAACGTATTTCCTATGTTTTCATTTTTAACCAATGAATGTTTTTTAAGTTAATATATTATGATTGTTTGGGACGAGTTCATAACATTATTGACCTAGAAATAAAAAGTATTTTGAATTGTAAAACCTTGATCATGATGAGATATTTATATATTTTTTTATGATAAATACATACTCACCTAATCTATATACACGTCTATGAGGGAATTCAAATCCTCAACCTCATAGATACATAAATAATTTAATCACTCTTGATACTGTTAGACCATAATCAAAACATTCATAGATCATGAAAAATATCTTTTTATCCACTCTAAATCATGGGATGTATCTTTCAAAACCTAAAACATTGTTAATTTTTTAAATATTGATTTAAGTTTCTTATGTTCAAATATTATCTATGATATAATTTTCAATTATGTTTTTGTTATTTAAAAAAGGCTAGACCATAGTTTTTGTATGTGGGTTTGGTAGGCGCCCATGAATACAATACAATGCATCCCAATATGGACCAAACCAGGGGACAACACCCGGATTCCACAGGCAGAAAATCAATCATCAAGCAAAAATCAACCCTTTTTCTAATCTATTTCATTATTGATACCTGCCACTTGTACTCTTGAATAATTAAAGTGAGGTATTCTTTTATCACAATTAACAACATTAATCACTTTGTAACGAACAACGTTAAAAATATATATGCTCCTAATTTTATCCGTAGTTATGTTATTGAGTTTTATTTTAAAGAGAAAAAAGTTAATTTAGAAGGAAAGTGAAGGACTTAAAAAATAATTGTGATCACGAGTTTTCTTTAAATAAGAAGAGAAAAGATTTGTAAAGAAAATTTTATTTATTTTCTCTTTTTAAACTTTCATCTTAAAAGTGAGAAGATTTAAATGAATAGAAAAGAAGTTTTTTTTTATAATTTTTATTAGTATCTAAATTCCTCTAACTACAAATAATAATTTTATAAAATAAAGATATTATTATATAAATCTTCTTTTTCTTTCTCTCCAACTTGGAAAATCATTCTCATTTTTTTCTTTGTTTCAAACATGGGAACAAAAGTTGTAAAACAAAAATAATTCTCTTATATTATTTTCTCTCATTGATTTCTTTGTTGTTCTTTTTCTTAGTATCTAAACTCAGGAACGCAACTAGAGATATTGTTTTTCAAAAGACCTCTAAAATCAAGGTATGAGAAGTTGTTTATCCTTTTACTTATTTACTAAGCATTCTTACTTAACTTCCAACTTATTTAATTAAAACAGGTGTTAAAAAATAATTGATAGGTGTCTTATACATATTATATCATATAATTAAAATCCGTCGCCTCCTATGGATCCGTGCCCGGATCCGGGTTTGGGTGAGAAACCGGGTTTGGACCGGATCTCAGTTTTGGGTTTTTTGGCTTTTTTCGAATTTGTTTTTAGGCTGGGACGACGTCCGCCGCCGACGTACAGACCCTCGCCGCCTTCATACGGTGGTGGGGTCATATGCTCCGTTGGACAACCATATAACGATTCACCGCCTTCACCGGAGAAGACAACCTCAGTTGTGGGTGATTTGTTTTTACGGTGCGGCTATTCACACCGCCTTCACTGGAGAAGACAACCTCAGACAGTCGTAGCAGACTCAGGTGGTCGGAGCAGAGAGAGGTGGCCGGTGATGGAGAGTAGAGCGGTGGTCGGAGATGGAGAATACAAACTCAGGAGTAGAAAGAGAAAGAGAGGGAATAACCAGAGAGTAGAGAGAGGAGACGGGCGTTGAGAGAGGACGAAGGCGGTGGCGGGGTCGCTGTCCAGCGGCGGAGTCGTTGTCCGGCGGTTGTGTTGTTCTCCGGCAGTTGGTGTAGTGAGAGGGAGGAAAGGAGTGGAGAGAGAGAGAGTTCTATTTTTGGAAAGAGGGATTTAAATGATTTTTTCTTGGAAAGAGAAAGTAGGGTGATAATGATTTTTTTGGGAAGAAAAATATTTAATATTTATTTATAGATTGATATTGACAACACACAATTTTGTACTTTTCTTTCAGAATTTTAACATTAACAGCTGTGAACCCTACGTATTTCGTATTTACAAGATATGAAATTACTTTTAGTACCATGTAATAAGTATACATAGCAGGACCCTTATTGAAATAAATAAGGGTTATTGTCTAAAAAAGTCTCTTACATATCTAATTTTATCTTTTATTTATTTATATATATTTATATTTATATAATATATTAAAAACCGTGGTTGCCTATGGTTTTGTGCCCGGATCCGGGTTTGGGTGAGAAACCGGGTTTGGGCCGGATTTCATTTTTGGACTTTTTGTTTTTTTTCGAATTTGTTTTTGGGCCGGGCATATATTGGGCCAATTTTTTTTGGGGCCGAACCAATTGTTTTTTTTTTTAAATAATTTTATTTTTTTAGCGGGCCGGTTACAGGGGTCGGTTACGGGTTTGGGTTTTGAATTATAATTTTTTTATCGTGCTCTTGTGGGACCGGGTCGGTTTTTTATTCTTTTTTTTGGGTCGGATAAGAGCCGGGTTTAGAATGAGTAGGGTCGGTCAACCCAAGACCTGTGCACTTTTTTCACAAACCGGGTTTACGTTTTCAGCCACGATCAAATTTTAGCCCTCCCACACCCGTGCGGAGCACGGGCTCAAACTAGTTTATTTTTAATTGTAGATGAAACATAAACGCATTTGTTTGTTCAATGCGGTTTTAGTATATTGGTTATGAGGAAAACTGACGACTGGTGGGGCTTTAACCTAAAGATTTTGAAGGGCTGGAAAGTTTTTTTCGCTGGGTATCTTTAATAGGAGTCGGCTCCAAAACAACGATAGTTTTTCCTGTTGTTTTGTACGTCTACTTCTGGTTATTATGGAAGCATAGGAATGAAGTGGTTTTCTCGAAGGGCAAAGGGAACGACACTTGGGTGTTTAATCAAATCCAGGTGTATTCGTTCTTTTGGTTCAAACACAGGATGGAAAAGGAGGTTGCGATACTAGACTGGAGCTGCTGGTGCCTTGCACCCTCATCTTGTTTTACATAAAAACGACGTCATTCCTATGTTGTTTTTTAATTGTTGGCTTGAAGTACTCTTTGTTTTGTTTGTTCTTGTACTCTTTTTATATGCTAGTCTCTGGCTAGCTTGGTTAATAAAATTATTTGGTTGTGTGACACCTGCCCTTATCAACCTTTTGCCGCTAAAAAAAATAAAAGTGCACAAAGTTGGAGGATATAATTTTTCTCTCGCAAAATGCCCAAATGAAACATGAATTTTGATGGTTTAGTTCATACTTTTAAGCTTCTATTATGGCATTAATATCTCTATTTTCTTGAAAACATCTTCTTTTGTATGCTATGAAAATTAAACTTTTACTATAAACAAAAAAGTTATGTTTGTACATAGCGAGACTCTAAATCTATAATACATTTTGAAAACTAGTTATAACTGCTATCTTCTCCTTGCCATTTCCAAACTATATCTTGTAAGGCCGGTCTAATGTCATCCTCACAGAACTTTTTGTATTCTAGTGTGTCACCGGCTGACTTTGAAAACTCCACCACCGCCATCTCCGGCGCCAATTCAAACACCTCCACCGTCACCGCCAACTTCCCTTTTCGTCCTTCCGATATCCCCTGCATCTTCACTTTATAATCGTTCAGCTTCGAATTTGAAATCTTCAAGTTCAATTTCTTAGCAGCTGATTCCAGTTTCTGAAGAATCGCAGAAGCAGAGTGTCGTGAAGTGAATAGCGAACCCGGTTTTCGTTTATTTTCAAACATGTTCGATAAATCAAAACCAGAAGACATTGAGGAAATGAACTCGAACGCGTTGTAGAACGGCGGCGATGGTTTCGATTTTAATTTTGATTCTGTAGTTTCGGTTTCGGATCCCAAATCTTCGTTTTCTTTGACCGAAAACGCGAGTGACGTTTGAAATCCTTTCAAGAACCAGGGTGACCTCATCATCGCTGGAATTGTGATCCGACGTGATGGATCAACGATTAATATTTTGGAAATTAACCGCCGTGCGTCGGACGACAACCATGGCGGATACTCGTATTCCGCCTTGAAGATCTTTTTATACATGTGCATAAGATTTTCAGATTGAAATGGAAGAAATCCGGCCAAAAGAACATACAAAATCACCCCACAAGACCATATATCCGCCTTAGCACCGTCGTACCCTTTTCGCCGGAGAACTTCCGGTGCAACATACGCCGGAGTTCCACACTGGGTATGAAGCAATCCGTCGTTCCTCAACTGCTCCGGTAACGACGATAACCCAAAATCAGATACCTTGAGATCACCGTTTTCGTCAAGAAGTAGATTCTCCGGCTTTAAATCACGATGAGAGACACCGCGGCTATGGCAGAAATCGACGGCGCTAATCAGCTGCTGAAAATACTTTCTCGCCAAATCTTCTTTCAACCTCCCTTTTAAAACCTTAGCAAAAAGCTCTCCGCCGGTAACATACTCCATAACGAAGAAGATTTTCCGTTTGGTCGCCAGAACTTCCTTCAATTCAACAACGTTTGGGTGGCGGACAAGCCTCATCACGGCAATCTCACGCGTGATTTGATCCATTAAACCTTCCTTTCTAACCTGGTCTTTCTTGATCACTTTAATGGCGACATTTTCCGACGTCAACATGTTCTTCGCGTAATACACCTTTGCAAACGTCCCTTGTCCCAACATCCTCCCCATCTCGTACTTTCCGAAAATTATATTCCGGCCACGGGTGCTGACATGGCAATTATCTGCACAATCTTCCATATTTTTCCCTTGGTACGTAGCTAATTACGTTCGGATTTTGGGTTTCTCTCCATATTTAGGGGTCTGTAGGTGTTAACTGTTTTGAACAAGTTTCCTAAGAGACTGTAGTGGATGATGGTGGAAGGTAGCAGAGGAGGTTTGTGGGGTGAATGTGGAGTGATGAAGACCAGATAAATGGGGGAGGGGAGACTGAAGAGTAATGGTCCTACTCCTACAGTGTGGGGGGTGTGGGTTTGGGAGGTGATGATTGGAGGACATGGTTTTGATTGATATTCGTGGTGCCAATACTCATAGTTTTTGCATTATTGGAGATTTTAAGCGAAATCCTTGTTTGACACGTGTTAGCGTATTGAAAAAGCTTTGCCAACTGACAAACCTAATTAGTTTTAATTCATTTTCCATGATATTCATTATTGCATTTTAAATTATGGGATTTGTGTTGATTAATCATTTTTGCTTAGTTTTACACCTTTGGAATGATAATTAAGCGAAACCATGCGTTTGGTATAACTAATGTAGTGTTGGTTGTGTTGTATAGTCGACGAATGGCTACAATAAATTGAGATTTTTTTTATTTTTTTCTCTCATACATATAGAGATATCAAGTTGTTTATTGCCTTAGAGGTAAGATTAAGAATTATTGTCTTAGAACAAACACTAAGATAAACTAACATGTTATACGACATCCTTTTATCTCTATACTCTCCATTCTCTCTCGCTTCTCCAAACCACCACCAAGAACATCATCAGTTGATGTCTTCACCACCCATCGAATCAGGGTTAGGACGATGAAATCATCATGATCGAAGGGATATAGAGTAAGTCGCTAGCCGTAGAACTTGTGGTGGTGACAGTCTTCCATAACAGTGGTGATGAGAGACAATGACAAGGAGAGAGATACGGTGACGGTGGTAGTGGTGGCAGACATTCCGAATGGTGGTGGTGATGGTTAAAAAAAATGATTTTGTATGAAATGGGAAAACGATTTTTACAGTTAAATATCTTATGTATGCTTTAGCTCTTTAATTATATTATAGAGTCATCGTCTCTCGAACTTTCGCACCCAATTGAAAGCAATTTCTTTTTTTCCCTTTAATCAAATATTGAAATTTACGTGTCTATCCAGTTCCTTTTTCTAAATTTTTTTTATTTTTTATCTTTGTTTCAATCGAATTTTATGATTTCGTTTTTTGATGGTTGTAAATTCTAATTTTCTTTCTCTCTCTTCTTCTTCTTCTTCTTCTTCTTCTTTATAATTGCTCCTTCAAGGTCAATAGAATCTATGGTTTGGCTCATGTAAAATTGGGGTACTAACTGAGATTTATGGAAATTTGCTTATCACTAATGTACGTATTCATATACTCATGTATATATATATTTGCAACTAGTATCATATAACATACATTAGCTAGCGTTATTTGAGATTGACGAACAACATATATGCAATTTTATTTATATATGCAAACAAGAAATTAAAATGGATTTAAAAACCTAATGGACCGGCAACTATTGAAGTAGACTATCAACTTAAGCCTACTTACCCCGTGTGATTTAGCCCACTTTATTTAGTCCATTGTACTTAAGCTCTATAATTGAATCTGTGTATATGTGTATGAATCACAAAAGGGAGTGAAGCCCTGACGATTCAATAGACGACTCTTCAACGAGAAACTCGATAAATACCCGGTGCATTTTGCCATTCTCAAGCTCATCTCCGGTAAACTTAAACCGCAAGTGTGTGTGTGTGAAAGAGAGAGAGAGAGAGAGAGAGAGAGAGAGAGAGAGAGAGAGAGGGCAACGGCAATGCGACAGCGAGGAAGGGATTCGAGGCTTGGAGGTGTAACACAACATAGCAAGGCTACGGCTAAGTCCATTTGAGAGTCGAATACACTTCTGGTTTCCCTCTCCAATAACAATAAGGTTAGTATGGTCTCTGTTTTCTTCAGGTATTGCTCAAGAAAACATCAGATTCGATCAAAGTTCTCATCTTTGTTACTCAATCTCGACTGTTCATAAGATGGAATTCCAACCTTCAGTAGGAATTCCTTTGAATGTTACTAAATCGGTAATTGTGATGATGTTAGGTCCTAAATTGTGTTCAATATATTCTAGTGAAGTTTTATATTACATTTGACATTAGTGATAGTTTAGGGTACATTCTGTAAATACCCTTGAGGTATAAATAGTTTGTAATTAGCCCTAATTCAATCTAAGCTTTCATCATACGTTTAAACAACAGAGCTCTCGGTTCCTTCACGTACGTATACATTCATCGAGAGTTCATATACATTGTGTTGATTACTTCAATTGATTGTTGTTACCAGATACACTTGGACCTACAAGTGGTATCAGAGCAAAATATTTAACAAATAGGCTGGTATTTCTTTTATAATCAATTGTTTCTTGTTCGTATTTTCTGAAACTGCCGTAGCTATTAGAACCCTAATTCCTTTTGTTTTGTGTGTTAAAACTACAATTAACTGTTGGGGTTTGTTAGTTTGGTGATTATAAACTGTTAGAAATCGATTGAATAATTTTTTGTTGCGATTTGAGCGTGAATTTGATTGAAAAGGTGATCGTCGTTGAATCTGATTCTTTAGCTGCGCAAACAAATTTGTGCGCCGAAGCCTTCCTGCGCAAACCATTTACTGCGCTGAAAACCAGCGCACAACATGCTTTCCTACGCAAACCAAAGCTTCCTTTGAGAATTATTTTGTTTGGCCACCGACCCACATGGTTCTCTGAATTAATGTCCATTTTCTTTTATCAATAAATTTAGGCTTCTAAATTTTGCTGCTTTTCATCCTAGTTTAATTTGCATGAACCATTTTGCTTTATTAGTGCTTGTTTATCTCATTTTTTTTAAGCTTGTTTTCAAGGAGTTAGTGATCTTTGTATGTGAGTAAGCTAGTTGGCAATAGTTGTGGTCAAAATTCGAAAAATAAAAAGGAATTTGTGTTCCATCTTCTGCTTATTAAACCGCTCCAAAGCATGCGTATACAAACTTCTGCTTAGTGTTTGCATGGTTTTGCTCAGACTTCGTAAACTCTGCTTAGTGTTTGCTCTGTTTAGTGTTTGCTCAGTGTTTGCTTTGCTTAATGTTTTCTCAGTGTTTGCTCAGTGCTCAGACTTCTGCTCAGTAAACTCTCTGCTTAGTGTTTGCTCTGCTTAGTGTCTGCTCTGCTTAGTGTTTGCTCGTAAACTGTGTTTGCTCCGACTTCCTCAATAAACTTTGCTTAGTAACTTCTGCTCAGTGTTTGCTTAGACTTTTGCTCTAAACTTTGCTCGGACTTCTGCTCGGAAGTCTGCTCGGACCGAAAGTCTGATTAGTTCTGTCACTTAGTCATTTTTCGATCACACAATTCACACACACACACACACTTCTCGTGTCATACCAACTTTTGTTTTCAATCTACGATCATATATCTTCGTATCAAAATGTCAAAAGAAGTACATGCTAATAACAGAGATCTGCAGTCTTGCATCTCAGAGTCTGGTTCCGAGGTTAGTTCTACTAATTCTCAGTTCATTGATATGATTCAAACTTTGCCAAATCATATTTCATAATTAGAAAAAGATAAAGCTCATTGTCAAATCTTAGAGGCTAGATTAGACAACAATTACAATGAGTTAGTTCAGTGTAATCGAGAAGTTGCATCATCAAATGATCAACTGTCCTATGTACAAAGTAAGTTGAAACTTTGTGAAGAAAAAGTTGAATATCTCACTGAAGTCAACTATGAAATTACTGTCAAATTAAGGGATGCAGAAATTCAATGTAAAGATAATGATGCTGAGATTGATCGTTATGTTAGAGAAAGAACCCAAATGTATTCCAAAGTCAAAGACTGGAAGATAATCTTTGTAAATGTGGTCAATCAGAACAAACTATATTTTTTAATCAACCAAAAGACACTAAATTTTATGATGTAAAAGCAGGTCTAGGTTTTGAAAATCCAAAGAATTTATCTAAAGTCTGTCGTGCTCAATTTTATGAATTTGAGTTTATGGGTTGGGGTTTCACTGATTTAATGAAATTCACAGGGGCTTTAGAAGATGATGAGTTAGAAATTCCAAAAAGAGAAAATAAAGATAAAATGCAACTTCCGTTTGACTACACTGAGTTAAACAAAAGTTATGAAAATCTTGAAATTTCTTTGTCAATTGAATCTCCATCTACTTATTCTTTTGAAGAATTTAATCAAAAATCAGAAAATCTTTCTGAAAAACCCGAATACTCTGATCTTTTTATTCCAAGTTCTATTATGAAAAAGAAAGTTTCAGATCTTCAAGAAGAGTTAGCTAAACAAACAACAAAATTTACTAATGAAAGAGTTATTCTACTTGATAGAATAAATTGTTTAAAAGACCAAGTCACTTCCGCTGTCAACACTAAAATAGAAAATGTTTCAGACTCTTTGAAAGACAAAGGAAAATCTATTGTTGAACAGAATTTTGATGAGTTATTGGAGTCTGATGTTGGAGAAAAATTCGTTAACGATCAATGTAACACGTCTCAGCATAATCAATACGTTAAATTTCCTAACCATGATTTGGAAGTGATGACTGAGAAAACTTTAAGTAAAAGGCAAGCCAAAAGAGCATTGTGGCTTGAGAAAAGAAAGAGTTTTCTAGAAGCAAAGAAAAAATGTTTTCAAGAGAAAATTCATTTTGGTCATGTACATGGAAGAGCTTCAAGTGCAGGAAATAGTTCTCGTTGTACTAAGACTACTGGTTCAAATGAGTTTGGTTTTGATTCCAATGTTCATTCTCGTGCTCATGTTAAGAAGTATGAATCTTCTTTTGTTAATTCTTGTTGGGATGTTATTGATAAACCTGATGTGAAATATCCATTTAAGGTGTATTCTATTAAACATCTCATAAGGTTATCTATGGAGAAAATTGGTACCTCTCCTCAAAGAGTGAACACATTTTTATCAATCAGAAAATTTAAAAGGAGAAATTAAATTCTAACTACAAGTGGATACTTAAAAATGAATCTGTAGTTAATTCACCTAATCCGACTGGACCCAAACTCAAATGGGTATCATAATCTGCATAATCTGTTTTGCAGGTAAGCCGTGAGACATTCTGGAACACCACAGTTACACTCTGAAGAATATCGTGACATAAAAACAACTGTGTGTTCAATATGCTAAGAAGTTCAAATCTCATGACTTGGAGAAAGAAGAGTGTTCCCTGCTATTCATCACACACATTATTATGTACAACATCAGCCCGAGACTGATGATCTGAGAAGCTTACTTTTTATAGTTTATCGTTATTTGATATAACTTTTGTGTTAATGATTGTTACTTGCAGGGGGAGCACAAGTCTTCAGGACCCGCAAGTATGCAAATTTTTTTCTCAATAAAATTGTTTTTATGCATGCTTGTAGGGCGGTAATTCAGTAAAAGTTTCACAAAAATATTTCTTTTGTTCTGTTTTCATTCTTAGAAAATCCATAAACATTGAAAAATGAAAATCCATAAACATTGAAAATCCAAAATCCAAAAACATTTCAAATGTTCAAAATTACAAAAATATTTTGTTGTTTCGATCACCTTGTGCGTACAGTGTTTAGGCAACTTCTTTACTCCTATGGTCTAGCCAAATCCAGACAGACCTACCCAAGGAGCTTCCTATTTTATAGAAGTGAGAAAAAGAGTGTCCATTCATTTTAGAAAGAGATTTTGAGGGAGAAGTTGAAAACTATTCAGAGAGTTGAGGGTGAGAGAAAGGATCAAAAGAAAAAAAAAAAAGATCCTCACTAAACAATGTCAATCTGGGTAGCCACATCTACTATTGGTTTTATACTGGTATTGAAGAAGACATCATGGACCTAGTGATGCAATGCACTTACCCCACTCAGCTACTCAATTATCTCTTAAAAGATAATTGTTTCAACTTTACACGGAGACTTTTCTCATACACTATTGACATCTCATTTGGAGATTGTTGATATTGAAAATTGGAGGACAGCTACTCCGGTCCCCGACTTCTTTTGTGCACTTATTGGAGGACAACTGCTCACAAATTTGAAAGAGAGTAAGGTTCTGGAAAAATTTTAGATTTTAAAGATCTTGAGCTACTTTCGAGGGGGAGCAAATTTTGTTTAAAGAAAATTTCAAAGGTGCTGAAACAGTCAATCCAACCCTCAAGTAATATCTGTGCGTAATCAAGAAATATTATTCTCGTGTAAGGCTCAAGATTGTTCCCGTGAAGACAAAAGAGATGATAATGGTTGCAAATTCTGATAAGCGTGAGGCTTCTATTACAATCTCTGATAAACAACCTATACAACCTGATCATGCTGACAAGTCTTTGAAGTTCTCGTGAAGACTTAAAACTTCAAAGAACAATATCCTAACGTTGAATGCAGAAAGAAAAAGAATCTCTGCATATTCTCAACAGGAAGATTGTTTTGGTACTTAAATAGATAAATTTCTTTATTATGCTTAATTGTAAATTGAACACAAAGGGGGAGAATGTTAGGTCCTAAATTGTGTTCAATATATTTTAGTGAAGTTTTATATTACATTTGATATTAGTAATAGTTTAGGATACATTCTGTAAATACCCTTGAGGTATAAATAGTTTGTAATTAGCCCTAATTCAATCTAAGCTTTCATCATACGTTTAAACAACAGAGCTCTCGGTTCCTTCACGTACGTATACATTCATCGAGAGTTCATATACATTGTGTTGATTGCTTCAATTGATTGTTGTTACCAGATACACTTTGACCTACATATGAAGACCATTTAATTTTGAGTAAGCTTGGTCGAACTTGAACAGATTATGAAAATTGTAAATCTCGAAATTAACTTGGTAAATATATTAAGTATGAACACTGCTCAAAGTTGCTTTTAGATCATCACTTTTAAAATTATATTGGGACTGGCCAATTGTACAAATACAAGCCCATTAATCAGTACCTGGATAAACCTATAGAGTATAGACATTCGAATCATATATATAAGGTTGTTATACATGGATGTTTGGATTTAAAATAAGTAAAAAGGGATAAGTCTGCAACAGCTCCCTAAATTCTTGACACTGAAAATTTGACATGAATTGTTAGGAACACATCTAGTTGCAGTAGTAACTATAGACTTTGAAAGAATATATCATTGAACTAGAACACCACTAACCAGTTTTATAGAAGCTTAGGATAGTCATAAGCTTTTTCTTTCTTAATGCTGTGTTTGTTAACTGTTTAATATAGTTAATATCCAAACGGAATCATTTAAATCAGCATCTTTGAACTTAAGCTTGGGCATGTCTAATTTTAATTCACGATCAAACCATCATAAATTTCTTTTAACAGATTATTATTTATTAAGCTGTAGAACTGAAAGTTTTTACTTATATTGGTAACTGAAAGTTTTACTTATATTATACTAGAAATGTTTAATGATTTGAGTTGTAGTGGCAACCAATGTTTTAATAAAGAAAAGTCGAGTAATATATTGGTAAAACTGCAAAGATATAAATTCTAAGATATATGTAATAGGATTACTAATAAAGTTACTAGTGGGTTACAATTGGGAATATAAGCAGATAAGTTGCAAGAATATTAACATAGGTTGACTAGCTTGTTCCTTACTCATAGTGTTTACCTAAAAAGACTAATATGTTCACTGAAATTAACTAGTCCTAAGTTCTAGAAATATTTCCACGAATTGCCATTCCCAAGTGAGTCCATCATTAGATGATTAGGAATATTACAGCAACTAAGAATGGTTATGACTACTTGGTTCTGAACAATGAGCGATACGTGACTTGTGCATCCACATAAATACATATATACGCAGTATATTGAAGACTGGTAGTAGGGACTAATTGTTTAACGGGGTTGGGTTTGTTAACTCAATTTGGGTAACTGTTATAACTTAAAAGATCTAGCTGATAAATTAACTTGAGGAATAGAATACTAATAAGAGAGGTTTAACCATAGAACAATATAATTAAGCAATGAAGGAAAGATAACGGAAATAATTTAGTACTAACGGTAACTTATAATTTTATAGACAGAGGGAAAAGGAAATCTAATTGAGCTTGATAGAGATTGGGCGTCTTGTATCATGAAAGCAATGTAAAAATTCTTAGACCCTTTCATATATGGTTATTTTGATCATCGAACTCATGTCCCTCTCATGTTCTTATTTTGCTTGATTAACAATTCATTGGTACGGGGTCTTAGACCATTTCGTATGTGGTTAATTTTGATTATCGAACTGATGTCCCTCTCATGTTCTTATTTTGCTTAAATCATGATTCATTGATATGGGTTCTTACTTACTTTCGCATGCGTCTATTTTCTTGTTGGTACGGATATCCATCTCTTTAATAGAGATTCTTATTGTTTGATTTTATGCTTATAACCTATGATGGTTTTTACTTCATTTGGTTCATACCCTTAACGGGTCAGAATTCTTCTCTTTTATGTTGACCCATTTGCTATTGATCTTTGATATGGCTAGATCGTTAATGAACCTTGTGACATTGTGATTGCTATCACTCTTCGGATTATGCTTAGTTATTGCCTATTGTGTTGGCCACTTTGTTATTGGTTTTCTTGTGAACTATATGTTGGCTTATTGTTATTGCCTTATTTGTCTTTACCTTTGTTGATTGTATTCCGGGTATGCGAGCTAATTTTGATATTTTCCACCTATGGGGTGCCATAGGCGCGTCATAGTGGCACCGGTGACGTGACACTTTCGTGGCAGTGTGATCAGTTCACGACACCTCCTCAGGGTTTGGCTCCGAGAGCAATTTTGTTTATGAGGCGTATGGGTTA
The DNA here is from genome assembly GCA_947179395.2 of Pulicaria dysenterica. Lineage (NCBI taxonomy): Eukaryota > Viridiplantae > Streptophyta > Magnoliopsida > Asterales > Asteraceae > Pulicaria > Pulicaria dysenterica. The sequence goes on along the minus strand of OX359293.1, from coordinate 77,989,629 downwards.
ACCCTAGTTTCTATTTTGGTTTTGGTTTTGGTTTGTGGATGGTTGCATAGTGCTTAATACCCCATTCACCAGGGTACACATGTGGGTCTGCAATTCCTTGTGCATATTTTCTGGGTGAAGCACTTGTCTTATTGCGGGTCTTCACTATTTTAGAGTTCGGTTTGTAACATACCCCTCGGATTCCTTTTGACTTTGAGATTGTACTTATTCGTTTCTTTGACTTTGATATTGGATTATTCTTGTTGGATATACATATGTATGTTGTACGTATTATTCTTTGTATTTGTTTATATGCGCACTGGGCATTTAGCTCAACCACATTTTCTTTCTATGCGGCAGGTAATTCTATATGATAAGTGAAGTATGGACGAGGGCGGACTTTGGAGCTATTTGAGAGAGAGAGAGAGAGTAGTAGTAGTTATTATTTAGTTATTTCTTTTGTTGGCTTTTGTTAGGATTATTGAATTATTGAATTGTTTAGAACTTGAGCTATTGGAATTTTCTTTGGCTTATGTTAAGATTGGTTCTCATGCTTCTCACATAATAATGGTTCTCAAATGAATCCTCGCCTTAATTAGGTTAATAATGAAAACACACACACGACTTAATTAGTTTGAACCCAAACTAGCTACTATAAAGAGACAGTCAAAATATAATATAACAAATTTCTAATTAATTAGTTATATATATGAATAAGATAGTTATATTGACATGTAGAAAAAAAAACATAATAAAACACGTGACCATACGTATGTTTCAGTAAAAAGAAAAAGAAAAAGGATGTGAGTCAGGGGATTGTTATCACATGGGGAGGTCTGGGGGTGGAGTCTCTTCGTGAGGGTTTTTCTACTGTGGTGTTGAGGAGTGGGGTTTATCCCCTTTGGAGTGACGTGAGTTTTGCATACTGCCCAATTTGATGTCACTGTGGGGCTCCGTCCACTAACTACTAACAAGTCATTCAAAAAAATCATTTTATTTATTTCTCTTTAATTAATGGTAGATCATGTGTTTTACCTTTTTAACGAATTGGATCTATATAGGTTAATCTTAATTAATGTTGCTTGCAATTAAATTAGATAAATACAATGAAACATTAGAACAAAACATAAACTGATGATCAGTTGCACATGAAAGTTCAAGTTGATCGAGCACTAAGCTAGCTCGCACTAGCTAGCTAGGAAAAAAAGGAACTGACTGGGAGTCATCATAAATTATAAGTTTAAAATTACTAGATTTTAAGCCCGTGTGAACACGGGTCAGCTTGTAAGATCTTTGCTATATGGTTTAACATTACTATTTTTGAGTAGAATAATGTTTTTCAATCCAAAAAGTGTATAGCAAGAAGGTTGCATTCCTTCCTATGGTGCGTTATTTTCCATCAGAAATTTGCTGGAAAAGATTGGCAGCCCAAAGCCGCCAGACATACCTCGCAAAAAGTACACTTCCATATCATGATGAGTGGCTTAAAATCATCTACCCTCATTTGTCCTTTCAGTAGTGCTAGTATTTTGTGTCATTCTTTTCTCAAAGTCTATTCCAATTCATGTTCCTTATCCATGCTCCTAAATAAAAACAACAAATCATCAAATGGTCCTTGAATATGTAATAAGCATTCACTTCCCCTTCAATGAATTGGAAAAAACAAATAGAACTCATAAAATTAGGAATGTACTTGACTTGAAGAATCAAAATCCAATAACACAAATAATCATCACCAGATACATATATAAAATCAAGAGTAGAATACATGATTTCATCAAATAATCTTGCAAAGTTTTAAAATGTTTGGCACTGAGGTTGAAAATTTGAAATGAAAGCACACAAAAAAATTGCAAGGAACATATGTACAGTGTTGTTGACATCTAACTGAACTTCTTGGATCATATACCACAAACATCAATCTTACATGAGCTAAGGTAATTTTTCTCTTTAATTGAAGTACTACAAGGCTACAAACAAAAAGATTACTTACTGATGCAATGGAGTTCTATAAATAATTAATATTTTCAGTTTATTATTATGAACCAAATAAATTCATTTCCAATAGAGAGATTAATAGTAGTTTAAAGAAATATATCACGCAAATAAACACACCTCTAACTTAAAATGCAAACAAACATCCTCTAGCACCCCCCTCCCCCCCCCCCCCCCTCCCTCCCTCCCCCCCCTAACACAGTTGCCCTGCAGTTCCAAATTGAAGCACATACTACAGACAAATAGGCACTTAATAAAACACATCCAATTTATTCTGTATACAATATCAAAGCACTAACTTTTGGTAGAAATACATACAATAAATTAATTGCTATTTACTTTTCCATGATCAACATGACCCATAATGGTTAGAACAGGAAGTCTGTCTTGTAAATTATCAAGATCTTCTTCATCAAATATTTCCTTCTTTTTAGCCATTTCCTCAATTTTTAGTTGGACCAACATCAATGACTTCCACATAATACTCCCTACAAACCATTTTCACCATCTCCTTATCAAGTTTTTGTACCCGGTTAGGCTTAATACCCTTTGCATAAAGATGCCCCAGAATTTCACCTTCAGTAACAGCCAAATTGTAGGGTAATTCATCAAGTAGCATACCTTCTTCATCAACTTCCATGACTTTTACCTTAAATGGTTCATAGTAAAAATTACATAAACTCATAGTAAAACTTACAATTTTTGATTAAGTACCCAACTCGCTCGACTCGCCTATTTCGCGATTTCTACTTGCAAGCTTTTGTATTGAACCAAGAGGTTGACCACTGATGTGAAATGTGGAGATGGTATTTAGCAAAAAAAGCATAATTAATATCAGATTTGATACAAACATGGTTCTAAGCAGCCGCATTTTGAATCTTTTTTGTACATAAACCAAACCACTGAACTTCTTAACCAAATAACTACTCAGAGACATGTTTTACTCTCCAGATAATCATTGCAATTGATGCATTGCTGGAATGGTAATGGTTCAAAAAATAATATTTGTAATATGATATTTATTCATATTCTTGAATCTGATTTCTTTAACACGAGTTAAATATCTAAGCCATTATAGAATTGGCGAGTCCTTAAAAATCATGTCTGATAATAGAAGTTATTGATTAATTTGATTGGGTTTAAGCCTATCCTAGTGCTAATGTCAACATTGATTGACACTAAGTACCTAGAAGAATATAATAATATGATGGTTTTAGAACTATGCAATGAACATGCTGCGTGGGTTGGGTTTAGGTAGCATATTGTGAGATCATTGTATTGACTTTCTACTTCATATATCAAAACCTATTTACTCACCTGAGAAACAGTCTGTAGAGTTAGTGGACATGGCTTAAGATCAAGAAAACAATGAACAGAACATCTGAGCATTGAATTGGTAACTTTGGTATACTATTACCTGATATTAAACAGAGAGAAACAGATGGTTAGTTTAGAAAGAAGCATCCCATGTTTGAGTTAAAGGATTAAAGTGGAATAGATAAAGGTGACTGTTTTAATTATCGCAAACAAATAGAAGATAGAAACAAACTTGAATCACATAATTACCATCAGATTCAATAATTTGATGGTAATGGTAATGGTTGTAATTTTTGTAGCCAAATGCCTCAATGCTGCTAATCTGCTATAATGCTAAATTGCTAAGAATATGAAATACAAATAACATAGAGGCATTTTCAGAGAGGTTTCTACCGCGATTGACACAATCAGTTCCATATTGACTTAGATTGTGTCTACAATCAGCAGATAGACATGAAACTTAAATACCAACTCCCACACAAAATAATCCGCATTAGTAGACGTAGCAAGATGGGCAGATAAGGTAACAAATTAGGTTCCTAGAGCCGCCTTTAGCACTGGTCAAAAAGGGCAGTCTAGTAGAATTGATCTGCAAATACTTTTTTGTCCACTTTTTAAAAATAATTACATGTGTTAATTAATAAACTTCGGGCAGACTCATAGCGTGTTTGAATTTGACCTGTCAACCTTTTAGCTAAATGCTTTTTGCCGAGACTAATTAGACCGGTTTGAGATAAAAACACAACCCAAATCAGCCCATTTGTAAGTAAAGGTCAGATATGGCACCTCTAATGACACTATAGAGGAACCTAATCAAGGATCAATGAGGTAATATTACTTAGCAAATAAAATTTCAGATGGTTAAACTTGCTGAGTTATAAAAAGTTTCTCATTTCAATTCACAGACACCCATCAACACATACAGATAAACAATGTACGAACGTTCTGTATGAACCGGCCTATATTGATTTCTCCTACTTTTTCATGTGAACTTAACGCATTAAACACGCGGTCATAGCAGACAGACACACACTGAACGCACACATACATCCACCGGCACCGGCATATATTCTACTAAAAACAATCACAGATGGGAATTTCTATAAAGACCACAGAAGTTATATGCCGACAAATCATTCATGGCACCTAATTTACTATTAATAGGAACTTTTTTTGGTAGAGCAATACGGTTGGCATCGGCTGCTTCACAATTGCTACCCTGGTTTTTAGATTTATTATCAAGCTCCTATCTAAAATTCCACAAGGTATCTCATATATTTGGCTTTGAAAGACAGAATAACCATAAAAGGTTTGTTACAGGCTTAAAGAGAATAAAAATTATTCACCTGGCTAGCGCATGTTCTTTGAAAAGGGCTCTTTTCCGTATTCAGCTACAAACACCAATGAAAGAAATAGTGTAAACCATGGAAGGAACCAAATTACATATAAAATATAGAGGATTTCACTATGAAAAGGGCAAAAATTTTCCACCTAGCTAACTGTGAACCTTGAGAGACACTGTCAAAGTGTATCTTCTGTAAACAGTAAACATTAACTATTATTCTCTTTTCATAGGATTAAGTATACCTATAAATATCAGATGGTGCCTTAATTTTTGACCATTTTGTAGCTTTTAATTTCATCCCTTAGTTCTAATGTTAAAGTTAAAGCAATGCAACTGGTTAGAAAAATAGGAAAACTCTGGATACGAAACAGATGGTAATTTTGACCCGTTTACTTATGAATGAGCCAATTTGAATTATGTTTTTCATGAGAGCTTCAAATCTAAAAAGATAGCTATAAGGGTAGCAGGTCGTATAGGTTGAATGGGCTGAAAGTCGCCAAAGGTTTATTTTGATTACCGTATTATTGTAATAATAAAGTGTTTTCAACCATGATCAGCAAACAAAAAATCAGATACAAAGGTGTTTCTAGGTCAACCAACCTGAAGCTGCCAGTTTCTAAGCTTACTATAAAGTGACTTGTTTCGACCAGAACTTGTTTTGACCTGTTGCACATTTTAATGATTTCTCTTATGAAGGCCAAAACATGGGTCCATTCTTTTATATCCATTTCTCAAATGTATGTTGTTGGTACAATTTCAGAAGCTGTATTTCAATGTACACTTTTTCCAGGGGATTTTGAAAGCCAGAGTGGGTAGAAACGTAGATGGGATGGACCTTAATTTGTACCAACAGTCTCTGAAGCTCCTAAGACAATTTCAGTCTGATCAAATCAGTTAATTGGAGCAGTTGCAATGAGCAAGCAAATAAACACAAACTTGAGTTGCGCAATTTACTTTTTTCCAAAAACAAACCTTAATGTTGCTATCGTGAAGAAGATAACTGCAATTGGTTGTCTCTGATTCTTCTTTCTCGAATCTGTGAGCAGGGATGCTATCGTGAAGAAGATAACTGCAATTGATTGAGAGAAGTATTTAAATAAACAGGTTACATGATAAAGGAACGTACATTGTATATGATGGGACTCGCCGCAGCAAACATATGGCAAAAGCTCTCCATCAAGGTAAGAAGACCACAGAAAGCCTGGCTGCCTACAAGACAAATGGAAACATTTACAAAAGTTTTATTCTGTAAAAAAACTACATTCATGGCATCAAATATAATCAATAAGACATAAGCGCGGGATTAATGTCCTGAGTTCACCATACTTCAAAGATCACGTAATTGACAAGAAAGATGCATAATAATATTCATAAATCAAGTTAAAACGAACAACAAAAAGACTAAATTGGGAAAATCAAAGCTGTAAAAACCTGAGACGGCAACGGCAACGGCAAGTGAGCCATGGGCGGCGGCCAACGACGACCTGAAAGTGGGCAACGGTGCACCATAACTTGCAACACTTATAGCAGCAATGAGCAACTTCCATTTCTTTCTCTTTTGGGTGAAATTTAAACTCAGTGTACAGAAACAGAATGAGCACCCAGGTTGATTTGAGAATCAGGAATGACGAAAGAACATTATTTATACTACTCGTTGAAAACGTTACCCGGAATCTTAAATTCGGCACATTAGACATCGCCGATCCATAACTGACGAAGTACACATAAACTTCAACGTCATGAAAACCTAGCGTCGGCTGGAGTAAAGGCAAATTAAAAAGAGGGAAGCCATGAATAGACCGGCCAAACGTTCGAAAGGATGCGAAACAGAGATCGTCGGAATCGGTAACTGCATCGCGTCGTTTCGGTGGAAGACGAAGACGAATCGTCATCGAAGAGAGCAGGCGTCGTTTCGGTGGAAGACGAAGAGGGTAGCTAACAGCCCATTAATTACAGCCCATTAAAACCCATAAAACCCAAACCGTTTTAAAATTATAAATAGAAGCCCAAAAAATTAAAATGCCACGTCATTCACATAAGCTACAATACATTTTGACTTATAGAGGATATAGATTGGTACTCATGGTTTATTGTAGTATGTAACATTTTTAATCATATTACTCAAATTGTGTATGTAATTAAGAATTAATTGGACAGTTTATTTAGTTAATTTAATTAGGAAGGGGGCTGGGGCTGGGGCTGGGGCTGTTATAATCGACTTTATACTTAATTTATAGCCCCCATCAAACTGGTATTAGTTAAGGGACATATCCTTATGTTTGTATGTCAGTTTTTCTGTGAAACAAGAAAAAATTCTAGAGTTTAAACTTTCGTGTAATTTTCTTATTTTAATTCTCCAACATAATCAGCTCAATCAGGTCAACATTGGAACAACCTTATATGTAGATTAGTAGAGTATTTACCCTCACGTATAGCCAAAATGATAAATCAAAAGTAAAACTAGTTAGTAGAGAAGGGTTCATGTTATATATTTGAAATTAATTTAAAACATGTCAGACAATCCGTATGGCTCTATCGGTCCCCCCGGCTTTTGGGTTAGCAGGTAGAAGAATGAACTACAACTAACATTTGGTTTCTCTCTCTCTCTCTCTCTCTCTCTCTCTCTCTCCGATTACGGTTTCTAACCCGAGATTATCTTCCCCTCGATCATCCTTACCCCACCACACTTTCACTCCCCTCTCTCTTTTCCTTTCACTTATATATTCATTATAAAATAAAATAAAAAGTGAGGGTAAGGAAATGTTAGACTGTACTAATATTGGTTTAACCGCATAGTGTAACCAGAAGGAATTCAGGTGCCTTAGGTTTGTGCCACAACATCCGTACGCACCCTCCCCCTTGTGGTATCGACAGGTGAGCAATTAGCTCCACACCCAAATGCTAATTCCCCTCTCTCTTTTATCTCTCTCATCTCTTTTCTCTTTTCTCTTTTCTCTCGGTCTCTCTTACATATATATATATATATATATATATATATATATATATATATATATATATATATATATATATATATATATATATATATATATATATATATATATATATATATATATATAATATATAATATATATATAGGCAAAAGTTCAAACGAGAACTGTTTTTCGTACGAGAACTGGAGAATTAATCTGAGCCGTCCAATTCCCCTCCTTTAATGTCATTGCCCACCCATGAATTCCTCACATGCACCCTGCCACACTTGATCCCCTCCACGCTCTCCATCCATGAACTTCCCATATCCAAGGAACGGCTGAGATTGGTTCTCGCAGTTCTCGTACGAAAAACAGTTCTCGTTTGAACTCTCCCCTATATATATATATATATATATATATATATATATATATATATATAAAATAAAAGTGATCGAGGAAAAGATTGTGTTTGTTTGGGTTATGCGATACTAGGTATTTAGGTTTTTTATTTTTTGAACGGCTAAACGCACACACTCTAATCTACACCTTTTTTCTTTCTAAATTACACCATTTTGTCCATAACGGAACTCGAACCCCTGACCTTTGGCCAGACACCTAAGTGCAAGAGCACTTACCACTGGGCTATAACCCAAGTGGCGATACTAGGTATTTAGGTGAAAATGAAAAGCGAACAAAAAGTGATGTGATGGTGATGTATATGGCATTTCAGTAAGAAAGAGAAAAAGACAAGTGAGTGAAAGAAACCAAATATAATATATACTTGATATGGGCTGATTAGGCCAAGTTAGGTTAAGAAACCAAATATCCGGCCCAGAAAATCAACGCATAGAATGCAATTATGTATGTATATCCGGACCGGTCCAGGTTATAATTTGTCTATAGTAATAAAGCAGGTTATTGAGTAAACCACTAATTAAAGATCGATATAGCTAGCAATCTAGCATAGTAGCATCCCTGAATATATTGAAGAAGTGAATATGATGTAACCAAAGACTTGTTTTCTACCATTTATAAACGTACGTAAAATCATTCACAAGTACGTACGTCATGCATATATTGATCAACCGGAGATCTTGGTAACTAGATCCGAATATTGCCAATGAATTTCTTTACCAGATAAAAGAAGATCGACCGCGTCATTTGGGAAGCCGATTATATCAAGGGTCGTTTTCCACACAAATCGTGAAACCTGCATATTCTGTGCTTCTTTGCTGGGAATCATGGTCTTACAGTTGCAAGCAATATAAGCACAAACTGGCCATTCTTCTGCTTTTAACTTCTCACAGTAGTCCCATATCTCATTATAAACAGCTGCATACAGGACACTTCTGGATCCTTCTTGAGCAGTATACAGGAACTTTGGTAGGATTTTGTATGCAACTTGAATAATTCTTGGGAGATCCCTTACCACATTTGTTCGAACACTGCCCGGATCCACACAGACCACATTGATTTTGGCATTTTTGGGAATGCTTTGATGAAGAATATTGTTAAACATGACTTGTGCCAGCTTACTCCTTGAGTATCCTCTTAAGCTAGTAAACTTGGTTATATTTCTATCAAAGTTGATATCTCTTGTGTCTACAAAACCAATCGCATGCATTAGGGAATTCACGTTCACAATCCTGCTAGGAGCACCCGCTTTTAGGGATGGCAAAAGTAATAGTGAAAGCAAAGCTGGTGCCAAAAAATTAACTTGCATATGCATTTCGTAGCCATCAACCGAAAACTTTTGAGGTTTTCCCATTGAGAAGATACCTGCGTTGTTGATAAGAATATTCAATGGTTTGTTTTTAGATTTCCATGCGTTTGCAAACCTTGCTACTGATTCTAAGGAGCTAAGGTTGAGTTTCATCACATCAACGTCAAGAACTTTTGTAGGATGCCTTTTCTTAAATTCTACTTGCCATTTCTGGACCAATTTATGAGCTAAATCAGTGTTTCTTACTGCCATAACAACATGTGCTCCTGCCTCTGCTAGAGTTCTAGCTATTTCAAGCCCAATTCCACTGGTGGAACCTGTGATAATACTAGTGATACCATTGAGGGGAGGAACAGGCAATGGGTTTGGCAGATGTCTTGACCAGTATTTCTCAAAGAATGTCTCCAGAACCAAACGATACCATCCTTTGAGCCACTCCTTCCAACCCAACTCTAGCTTATCTTGCTTATCTGGTGAGAATGAAGGTACTGAATAATCCATCTGTATATATATACCATGCATATATAATTACATTAACAATAATATTTGTAATTAATTAAGTAACCAGCATAGTTATATAACAAATAAGCGTATAGACGCCATGAAATTACGTTGAAGAAAACAACCTAAAAGTTACATTTTCTTGTCTTTTGGATCATTTTCATACTTTCTTGACTTTTGGAATTCAATACGAAGAATATGGATATCGGATCCAACTTGTCTTATCTGACTCTCATATTAGTAATTAATGTATCCCAATTATACAAAGAAATCAAATAAAACTATGAAATGATGATGCGCATATAGAATGCTTAATCCATTTAACATACGTGTACATCAAAGGTTATCTAGATTGATGTTGAGTTTGAACTTGGTTCGTTTAACTAACTAATCACTGAATTGGAAATTATATCATATCATGTTACAATGCATATGCATATTAATTTTAGCTAAAATTAATTAATTAATGCAAAACACTAGTTTAGGAAAGAAGTAACTTGAAGCAGCGTTCGTAATATCCATGAGACATATATGCAGTATTTATATACAAATTAACTCTACGTACACTTAACCGATTCTTCAATTAGTGGTCAAGGTACTGTATAGTTAATACGGTGAGATGTCATTGTCGTTACTATAATTGATGTTGCATGACAAAAGGCTAGCAATTGTAAACTAGTGGTGTAAACTAATCCGGCATAAAGTAACTGGAGTTTTCATGATCGATACGATCAAACGAATTGACGATCGAGTGTTTCTATGCAGAGATCTCATAAATTTTTAGCATGCGGCTAGAATACGTACGATTACATTTTGAAAGAAACCCTAGCAAGTTCAAACATCGGAAGATCTTTTAACGTTTGTTAGAATTTACTAATAGATCGATCTTCAATTCTTATTTATAAAGCTGCATTTAAATAACGACAGAAAATCAGATCAAGATGTCGTACATTATATTGCCGTAGTTCCTAATTAATAATATGATCGCTGTGAACATCATGAGTTGTGATATAAAGTCAATTTCAATTCGAAAGATATGATGCTTGAATTCAACATGAAAAACGTCGGAAACTGAATATGGATTACAACTCAAGATGAGCAAATGAACTCAACTTGATTGATCATGAACATAAACGTCAAAATTGTTATTCGAAGTTACATGACTGGACGGACTAGCTATACTTCATTCTAATCCAGTCACGGAATGCTCATTTACGTACGTATTCAAAGTCTTCAAACGATTACAACTCACAAACGAACGATGTAATTAAATGGGGAAATTAAACTAAATCAGATCGACTAACCTTTTTTGCGGTGAATTTGAGCGTTTAATCGAAGATCTCGCCTGGATCGAGAGAGATTTGTATGAAGAAAATCTGTGATGAGGTCGTTGAGATTACGCAGAGTAGAAAAACGAACTGGAACACATTTGGAAACGGTTGCAGAGTGAGAGTAGGAGTTAGTTATATTATATGGTAGTTCCGCCCGCGGAATATCCGGCCCAGACCGATTACGTGGAATTATATTGGGCTTGGCCTCAAATAAATACAAGTCGTTCATAATTGATACTATTATTAATTATTTTTTCAGCCCACGTACGACTCCATATTTATCCATCATTTAAGTTCAAGGTGCATTTTGATAGATTGTTGCTACGTTAATATATTAGGTAGTAAAGTTTATATGAAAAGATATATGTTTTAATATTCATTAATTAGTTAATAATTAATAACAGAAAATTTCTATTTCATATGAACCCGACGACATTTCTTTTAAATACTAGTTTCTCTCTTGTCATTAAATATACTAATTTTCTGTCACGTTGAACTATCAATCTATCATTGAACACATAATGATACTGCAGACCAAATAATGTTTTGCACTATTTTTGCTAAATAAACCTTATTAGTATGGTGGAATTTTTTTAATAAAAAATGTAGAAAGTTATTTGTGTCATTTGCAAAGAAAAAGAATACATCGGTACACCTTCCTATTTATTTGCACTTGTTTTTAAGAAAAGAAAATCAAGCCACGTTTGTTAAACGAGTTGTAACGTAAACATCAAAAGTTAAATATAACTTAACCTATGGTCTATTAGGGTAAAACACTTATTATTGTATGAAAGGTTAAGAACACTAGTTCTATAGAGGTTTTAATCAGGAATATTTGGAGTATACTTTGAAAAAAAAAACACTAATATACTGATTAGATAACGTGTATATGAGCTAAACTGTTTGACCTATAATGTCCACGGCTCCTACTAGATGTCATAATAAATGTCATAGAAAACTTAATGATAACATCTGAAAGTACTATAATTCGAGCAATTTTAATAAGGAAAATAAGAAATGTTATAACGTACGGATTTGCTGAATAAAAGATTAGTAAATCAATGTTATTTAATTTACTAGTTATTTACCTAAACAAATTATTAATTATGTATGTTTAACTAATAAAAATATATAATTAAAAGTTTTATTAATTAATTGAAATGGATTACGGCTTCTTATTTTTGTAATGTGTTGACCGAAGTTTCAAAGTTTGTTTTGATTAATATAAATTGTTTTTCTTAGTCGCCATGTTTTTTTTTCCAAGTTTGGATTAATTAAAACATTATTATTATTTTAATATAGTTATAAGTTTATTCAAATTTGTTTCATAAATCTATCAATAAGGAGATTCCTTTTAGGTTTTAGGTTAGACAATGATTAAACAGAAAGAAACCTAAATAATGCTTTCAGATCCCTCTCTCCTTTGATCTCTATATACAAAACCAGGGTTACGATTTCCCAATTTTCGACCAAGATAATCATTCTAGATGTTCAAGATTGATCATGGTTGATGTACCCAGCTAGTAAGAAGCTTGTCTGCGTCCTTACATATGAACTAACATTATATCTGTTACGCAACGTTCATCTGGACCAATGGTCACCCCAAGACAATGTGGTGACACACTTCGTAGTAAAAAATAAAACTGACAATTCCGGTCGTGTTTGGGTAAAATGGGTTGTCACGTTCGTATTGACTTATTTTCGACCCAAGTTAATTTCTTGTTTGGTTTTGTTCGGTGCGGGTGGTGTTTTACATGGACCCATTCTACCAGGAAAAAAATAGGTTGTCTTTTGAAGATAAATTTCGGTATTGCGGTTTGGGTTTAGGTTGGCCCAACATTAAAGTAATAGTTGCATAAAACTTGACTTTAAAAGTGCCTTCAAAATCCAGATTTTCCGATCGGGTTCGGGTCTTAGGTCGACCCATTTTACGGATCAGCTATCAGATTTGAAAGTAAGCCACAAAATATTTTTAAATTACAACATTTACTTAGATTTTTATATAGTTTTATATTTAATTAATATATTTTAATTTAACAAAATCAGGTTAATCAGATTATTTTCAGGAAAGCAGGTTTTACCTGAACATGACATATCTTTTTTCGTGCCGACCGTTTTGTACACATTTCAGTATACTGTCAGGGTTATATCACCTATTTCGTGTTTGGTTCAGATCGGATTTCAAGTTTATGTATCAGATTAACAACCTTAATAAAAAATTGTATTTGTTAAATCTTTTAGTAGACAAAAATGCCACGTGATTAATACGTGGAGCTCGATTTGTACACGTCCAAAAAGGAATGCTAAAGACTTTTTAATAAATAAAAATAAAATATCGTAATGTGCAAGTTATATTAACAATTCATACATTAAAACCTTTTTCACTAAAAGATAATAATAAGCGTATATTTATAATCATTAATCATATTTTATTTGCTTCAATAGAAATGAAATTGTCTGCTTATATTAAAACTTTAAAAATAAAACGTCCTTTGCAAATAAAGTTTGATTTAATACTATAATAAAACATGTGTTCAATCATTAAAATACAAATAGTATTAGTAACTCCACCGTACGTTATGGCTTATTAAAATCAAGTCGAAAAAAATATTCCATAATTACGTTTGTTTTTAACGTTCATATATGTAATCTTTTAAAAAGCGAGTACATAATATATTAATAAAACAAAATAATATTACAATAATGAATACTTAGTCTAAAGGGGTTGAAAAAGTCACCAAGAAACAGACACAGCCTACTATTGAAATCTCGGCTGGTGATGGAAAGACTAATGCCGGTGCTCACTCTTTCAACATCTTATTCCATCTACATTGCAACTTTTTTTCTAGAGTCAAGAATATTATAATTTATTATATATATCGTTGATAAAAATGAAAGTTAGAGTAATGTGAAAAAAATAATGACATTATTGATGACGTGTAAATTGTAAAAGTTTGGATATAAATTGATAGATAACGAGAGAAAATCATAATATTATATTTAAATTCAATCTAATTAGGAGGGTTTGGATGTAGATTGTGAAGGATAGTATAAAATGTGTGAGGTGTTTATAAGAAAATTGTATATTAATGTAAATAATTATAAGTTTTCTATAAATTATATTTAATAACTTGTGATAAATTTTGTTTTGAGAAAAAATAATTATACATTTGTAATCATTTTATCTTTTTCTACGTTTTGATATAAATTTTATAGTAATATAACCTTTTTTTTATTAGTATATTTTAATATTTTATCCATAGAGAGCAAAATGTATGTAATTATTGGACATTTTATTCATCTTTTATATTCATTCTCTCTACATAATATAGTCGTTATAAACATCGATTTCTTAGTCTTTCGATAAAAGAAATTAACAACATACTATAACCAAAAGTTAGTGACATAAAACTATTTAGAAAACTACCACTACCACTTAGCTTTTCAAAATTGATTGTTAGTATGAGTAAATAACCGTACAGAAAATATAACTCTACAAAATTACTGGGTAGTGAAACAACGGTCATATAGTGGATTTTTTTATTACACATACAACTTGAAATTTTATATAAAGATTTTAATTGTCCATGTTTTCTTATTTTTAACTAATAACTTAATATATAAATTTAAGGTTATTATTACATGGATATTTGAATTCAATATTATCTTGTTTTTTTAATTATATTTAATTAAATAATAAATTATACTTAAGTGATTTACGTATGTATAAACATAATTTATTCTATGTTAGATGGATGTCATCATTATTTAATTTTTGATAAATTTAGTTTACAACTCCAAAAATTCAAATATATAATTGGCTAATAAAAATATCTTTAAAACACTTGATATTATAACATCAACAATAATATTATGGTTATACATGTACAATGTTGGGACAAAGCTCTATCACGAGAAACACATTAATATTGTTACTTAGACGTGTAATGTAACTTTATATTTTTTAAAAAGATTATGTATATAAAGTATTAAACAAAAAAGTTTTATTTACGTACTCGAGCACCTCACGGTATAACACTAGTTATAATTAGTATTAGTTTTATTATTTTTTACATCTAAACGGGTCCACCCATATACAATTAAAACCGGGTATGAACCCTTAGATCCAAAACCGTATATAACAAATACTTATCTCAACATAGAGTGTGTGGTTTTTTTTTTTTTTTTTTTGTTTTGTATATGGGCTTGGTTATAAATATTTTTATATATAGTTTCCAACTTATCACTTTGAAAAGTTGAATAAAAGAATAAACCTAGTTTATACATGTGAATGTAGGTCAAAACATCTTTGTTTGGATTAGGGTGAACGCATTGTCAGAAACTTCTATCCATAGTTTTAATAACAATCATACTTCTGCCCGCAAGTAAAGAAAATAAAAAAATAATAATAATAAACAAATAAATAGAAATTTAACATAAAATCATGCGAGATAAATAAGAGTGTGCAAATTCGATCCATACTGGTCAAGCTATTAAACTAAACCGGAACATGTCCAAAACCAGACCAGTTGATTATTCATGATTCAGTTTTCAGTACACATTCCTAGGCTAAATCTTATACCATTATCAAAAGACAATATATTTAATAATACAAACATGTCGCAGTCGTAATGGTGAATTATTCCTTGAGAAATTGAAATTTGTTTTTTTCGTTAAACATTCAAATACTTGAACCATTCATATGCATTTTATTGTCACACCATAATTTATAGAAAACTACAAAAATAAAAGCAAAAGTCAAGAAGTTGAAAACTTGAAATGCCGATCCAAAACAAAAATAAAAAAGGGAGGTGACAAATAAAATTTAAAAAAAAAGTCAAAATCCAGGGGTGATTAGGGTTACAATCGACCTAAATTTAGGTGTGGTTTGCGAAAGACGTCATTCGCGACATCATGCAGTGGAGGTTTTTATTCTTCAAAATGTAGTCAACGGTCATGCGTGTGCTGTGTGGGCGGGTCCTGTGATAAGCAACCCAAAACTAGTGGATGACCACCGGTGGTTGCAAACAATTTTGATTGTCACGTGGTTGACACGACCCTTGAACTTCCAGAAAGTCCCAGAAACAAAACACCAAATTTACGTATATTTATTTTCCATACAGTAGAAGGTTTTTAAATTTTTTTACTTTATTTTTCTTATATATAAAATTAACATAAGTGTTAAAATTTTAAAAATAGATGAGTACAAATAATTAGTGAACTACAATTTTATCTTATGATGAGTATAAGCCCATACATAGCAGGGCTTGGGTTGGTTTTGGGTTGGGTGGGAACACCGCTACGGATGTTTTGGGTTCGTCTCCTTTTTCTCCCCATCGGGTCCTCCAAACAGAGAGCTATTTGCAGCCTTTTTATTTATTTATTTATTTTTGGTTTTGTAGAGAGAGTGAGGAAAGAGAAAATTATTTGAGTTGTTTGGTTTTGGTGTTACTTGGGTTTTGTGTTGAGTTTGGTTGAAAAGAAAAAAGTAAAAAAAGTTGATGTGACAGCTGAGATGACATTTGGGTTGATTTAGGTTCAAAAAGGTGCTACTCATGGCCTAAAGATGAAGTATGATAAAATATTAGGAAGGTATATCATTTTTTATACGAGAATTATGCGGGCAATAGCATTATTTACGACTAGTAGCTCTCGTGCTCACAAAAAGTTTAGCAATTGATATTGACATATTTTAGATAAGTAATTGATTAATTCAAATAAAATAAATAGTCAAAGTGTTTCAAATTATAATGAATTTTTGCTAAACTATCACGGTATACAATGAACTTTTGTTTTAAATTTAATAAAATCAAATTTTAAAATTCTTAAATTATATGCAATTGTTTACCACTTTACCTAAAGTGCAAGTATCCAATAATTTATAAATTTTATTTTAATTTCTTGTGCTATTGAGTGTTCTTCGTATTTATAAGCACCATAAATACAAATTGTACAAACAAACCCAAAGTTGTAGAATTAAGATTAAAAAACACCATAAAAGAAGATAAAACCCAGATTAGACCTGGAAACGAGATTACAAACCCATTTAAACTTTGGATTGGAAGGCATAATGCAACTTTGAAAACTAACTCAGATCTGGAAACACGAAAAGTCATTTGAACAAGAACAAGAAATCAAACTAGATGAAGCAGTAAACATGTGCACATAAATAAACCTAATATACAAAAAGCGCACATGAAAAATTCTAGACCTGTAACAAACCCCAAATCTCAAATCTTTAATCTCTGTAACAAAATCCACACATGAAAACCCTTATACAATCGAAAACACAAGTTGTTTAAACCTTAAATCGGCAGCGGTGGGTGGATTTTGAATCTGCGGCAGTGATGAAGCTAAATCTTGACAAATCAGCGGCGGTGATGACGCTCAATCTTGACAAATCAACGACAGTGGTGGTGGATCCTCAAGGCAGCGGCGGTGATGGTGGTTTGAAGCAGAAACCTGCAATGGCGGTGGTCATGGTCAGAGAAACCCACGAATGAGATCAACAGTGGCGATATGGTTCGGACCACAAAACCGGCGACGATGGTGGTCTGAGAAACCCACAAGTGGCACGAGATTTGTGTGGGTACATGTTTGTGTGTATATATTGGCAAGTTTTGTATGTGCTTGTGTTATTACTTATTAGATCTTCATGTTAAACTTCATAGGTTATTCGAATCATGATTGGGGAAGTGGTTGGAGAATGTAGTTTTATTAAAATTATTAAAAACAAAATAATAAAAAATAAGATAAGGGTGACCGATTGGTAAATGGATCACCTATTATAGCAGGTGACTTGTATAAAATTGTTTGATTTTGTAACTTTGTTTGAATTAATTCTTTTTAAAGTTTGTTGCATATAATAGTAGCTTAGCAAAAGTTTGTTATATTTTGTAGCAGTTTTTCCGAAAATATATATCTCATCGACTTGTAATACATTGTACCATTTATAGACGAATTAATTTTTTTTATATGAAATAACCATCTTCCATATTAGAGAAATCCTAATATAAAACTTTAATGGGTCCTAGTCCTACAATAATAATAACCGGCTTTTACATGTCTCTAATTGACGAAATTTTTTCAATCAATATAGGTTTTATGTTTAAACATAGATTTCAAAAGCCAAATATGGATCATTCAATTATTTCAATCAATGGTAAAATCTAATACTACTATTATTGTAATTAATTAAATAATTATAAAATTTAATTATAGAAGAAAGGGTATTATGGGAATCCCCAAACCCATAAATCACACATTTCCTTTTTTTCCTACTAAGTCTCATTCAGTCGAAAATGATAACTTTTACATCCGAAGATGATAACTTTTTCAGCCGAAAATAATAACATTTTCTATCTGAAAATGAAAACATTCTCTAGTTGAAAATGATAATTTTCAGATGAAAATAATAACAATAAACAACTTCAAAATATGATAACATTATCATATGAAAATGGATATAAATAGACTTTTTACAGTCGAAAATGATAACAAATTTTCAGTTAAAAATGATAACATTTCTAGATGAAAACGATAACATTTTTCAGATAAAAATGATAAAATTTTCTAGATGAAAATGATAACATTTTCTAGATGAAAATGATATCAATTTTCAAATGAAAATGATAACAATATACAATATTCAAAATGATAACATTATCCAAATGAAAATGATAAAAAGAAACTCATTTCCAGCCGAAAATGATATAAAAATATATGTTTCTAGCTGAAATGATATAAATGTATTTCTTCTAGCCGAAAATGATATAAATACACATGGTTACAACAAAAAATGATAAAAATTCACATGATTTAATATGATAACATTTTGGTATCATTTTCATATGGTTTGCATTTACAAAATAAAATTTTCAGGAATATGAGAATATTGGTCTTGTTTGAAAGAAAATAAAAAAATTAGCAGATTTGTATAAATTTTTTTTTGCATAAATTATCAAAATTGAAATGGTTATGACCAATTACAGATTTAAAGGGTAAATAAAAAATGGAAAAAAGAAAGATTTGGGTTTCTTGAGAGAGGCACGTGAGATGGCACTTTTTATTTTCATTTCCTATTTTATTCTTTTAAATAAACGACCGAGATTTTGTATTTAAGATCACTATTTACCATTCTACCCGTGAGACTCTAAATAATTTGGAGAATGAGAAACCAAATCTTGTTCCTCCATTTATTTCAGATCTACGGTCCATAACAAACTAAGTTTAAACAACTAAGGGTAAAATAGTCCACCATCATTTACTGTGAATACCCAGATATTATATCTTCTTTTTCATCTCTAATATATTACTGCAGGTGTACCCTCAACCCAATGTTCCCTCCCTCAACCCACCTTTCCGTCGAAGCTCTCATAACCGACGCCGCCACAGCTCCCTCAACCTAGCTAACGACCACTACCGCCCTCAACCTATTTAACAACACCGCCGCCTTCAACCTAGCTAACGACCACGGCCGCCCAACGTCGGTCCACGTAACCACCACCATCTCCAGAGTCGTCGGACGTCAACCACCACCATCATCAACTACGTCCTCTTCTTTTCCGGCGAACCTATCACCACTGCTGCTCAATCGACTACCACCATCATCTAATTTACCGTCACAACCTCCACATACTAACAAATTTGTTATGGTAAAAAAAATGATAATATTGAATACAATGCATGCCAATCTTTATACAAGGAAAAAGTACGTAAAAAAGGAGACGACATGGAATGGAAGCCATAATCATAGGAGATAAATTAGGAGAGAATTGTGTAATCTCGTTTACTCCCCCTCAAGTTGGAGCGTGGAGATCCGTAATGCCCAACTTGCTAAGTAGAGTGCGGAAGCGGTTAGTGCCCAACGGTTTGGTGAGGAGATCGACAAGCTGCATTGTGGTATCGATCTTTATGGTTTGAATCTAGTTCAACTCGACACGTTCACGGATGAAGTAACAGCCCATTTCAACATGCTTGGTGCATTCGTGAAACACAGGGTTGTTAACAATATTCCGGGCTGCTTGATTATCACAGAATAATTGTGTTGGTTCCTCTTAAGGCACATCAAGTTCTTTTAAGAGCCATCTCATCCAGATAACCTCACTAACGGCGGCTGCCATAGCCCGATATTCGGATTCAGCGGAAGAGCGGGAAACTACCGATTGCTTCTTGGATTTCCAGGATATAGGAGCACCTCCCAAAAGGAGTAAATAACCAGTGCGAGACCTCCTAGTAAAAGAACAACCAAGCCAATCGGAGTCACAGAAAGTGATAAGGTTGGTTCCGCATTGCTTTGGTAGGAGGATCCCTTGTCCCGGTGTGCCTTTGAGGTAACGAAGGACACGATTGGCAGCCTCTAAATGACTTTCCCTTGGATCACCGACAAATTGGCTTAAAATATTTACGACATATGCAACATCAGGTCTTGTGGCCTGGAGGTAAAGGAGTCTCCCAATTAATCGGCGGTATTGGTTCGCATCGACTTGAGCTTCTTTATCACATTTATCTAACTTCAAGTTTTGTTCCATTGGAAATTGACTTTGTACGACAACCCGTCATTCCCGCATCTTTCAAAATGTCTAAAATGTACTTGCGTTGGCTAAGCACGAGTCCATCTTTGGTGCGAGCGACCTCGATACCCAGGAAGAATTTCAAGACTCCTAGATCTTTGATGCTAAACCGTTTGTCTAGGAAGGTCTTGATGTTTTGCATCTCTTGTAAATTGTTCCCAACGAGTATAACATCGTCAACATAAATGAGTGCAGCCATGAACACTTCTTTAGTCTTGAAGAGAAACAAGGAGTGATCCGCTCCTGTTTGTTGGAAACCAATGTCAAGTAAGGATTTGGTAAACTTTTGATACCAATTCCTTGATGCTTGTTTAAGTCCATAAAGCGACTTCTTGAGTTTGCAAACCCGATTTTCATTTTGTTTCACAAAGCCTTGTGGAATCTTCATGTATACATCCTCATGAAGGTCTCTATGGAGGAAGGCGTTGTTAACGTCGAGTTGGTGAATATGCCATCCTTTCTTAACCGCTACGGCTAATAAACTTCGGACCGTGACAAGTTTTGCCACCGGTGCAAAAGTCTCATGAAAATCAATGCCTTCCGTTTGTGTGAAGCCTTTTGCCACGAGACGTGCTTTGTACCTTTCAATTTCTCCATTGGGTTTGTACTTTATCTTGTATACCCATTTCGAGTCGATAACATGCTTTCCCTTTGGAAGTTCTTCGAGGACCCAAGTTCCATTTTCTTCAAGTTCTTGAATTTCCTTCTTCATGGCCTCTACCCATTTTGGATCCTTCACTGACTGACTAAAGCATTTTGGCTCATAATTTGAGGTTATGGCCGCCAAAAAAACTTTATGATTGTTAGTAAACTTATCATTGGAAATAAAATGTGCGAGAGGATGTACCGTTGAGGATCCTTGATTAGAGGTCGATTGCTCGTGGTCAATGGATAGGGGGAGACGGACTTCATAATCATCAAGATGTTTGGGCCAAAATCTGCTTCTCTTCTCCATTGGTGGTTCAACAGTTTTGAACACCTCATGAATGTTTTCTGGATCGATAGTTTGTTCATGGTAGGTGCCGGCTTGGTCCATTGGTTCGGAAGATTGCGGGCTGTTTTGTTCTTCGGTTTAAGCTATTGGGCCTGGTTGAAGGTGCTGGTTATCTGGGCCTGTTGGTGAGTCAGAGAGCCCATTCTCTTCCTTTTGTGTTTCGTGCTCATCGTCCCACCACTTTGGAGGTATGAAGATTTCCTCCTTTTCAAAAGTAGCATTTTTGAAAGGGAAAACATTTTCAACAAATTTGACATCCCTTGAAATAATAATTTTGTTTTGTTTGGCCGTAAATATTTTATACCCTTTTGTGCCCGGTGGATACCCCACAAAAATGCCCGGTTTATCCCTTTCAACAAATTTGTCACCAAGAGTTTCGGTGCTCTTATAATATGCTAGACAACCAAAGACTCGCATATGTTCATAATCGGGTTTTTGGTTGTATAGAACCTCATAAGGAGTCTTGTTGTCAATAACTTCTGATGGTAGACGGTTTATGATGTATGTGGCAGTAAGGATGCATTCGCCCCAAAACCTCATAGGAAGATTTGATTCGAATCTTAAAGCCCGTGCAATTTCCAAAAGATGTCGGTGTTTCCGTTCGACCACACCATTTTGTTGCGGCGTGTGTGGACACGTTGTTTCTAAAACAATCCCTTCCTTTGCATAAAAATTAAGCATTTGAGTAGATGTGAACTCCCCCCCATTGTCACATCGGATTCTTTTTATGTTTTTCTCAAATTGCACTTGTATCATTTTGTGAAAGGAAATGAGACAAGTGCTTGCTTCGTACTTGTGTTTCAATAAAAAGACCCAAACCGCCCTACTGAAGTCATCGACGATTGTCAAAAAATAGCTTGCCCGTGAAAAAGAAAGCGTTCAATATTTCCCCCACACATCACAATGTAATAAATCAAAGCAAGCATTGGTTTTAGTGGTACTAATAGGAAACGGCAGTCTAGAAAACTTAGCCTTACACAAGAATCACAAAATAATGTTTGGTTCAAACGAGCGTTCTTAAGGAAATCAACATGAATAAGTTTGGAATTCGAAGCATGACCTAATCTATTATGCCATAAATTAACCGTTGTTACCATAGCTTTTCTCTTTTCTCCCGTCATCCCCATCCTGTATAGACTGTTCTTGCAATCACCCATTCCAATCAAGGTCCTCGAACTCAAGTCCTGTATAATGAAAAAATCAGGAAAGAAAGTGACAACACATTTGATATCCTTTGTTAGTTTACTAACGGATAAGAGATTGCCTTTAAAATCGGATATGTGAAGCACGTCTTTTATTTTTAGGCCGTTGGGTAACACAAAATCTCCTCTACCCTTAACAGCTATAGCATCGCCATTTGGTATGACAACCGGTGCTTCATAGTGTTTCTTTATTTTGTTTTTGAGCATGGTGTCATTACAAATGATGTGTTCGGTTGCACCTGAATCAACAACCCACTTACCTGTATGATTAATGTTACATGCCATGTTGGTTACGAGAGGCTCCTGTTCTTTAGTTGCATTTAGTTTCTCACCAAAAAGCTTCATGACCTGTTGATATTGTTCGTCCGTTAATTCCGGCATTTTGCTCGTCTCCCCTTCGACACAAGCTGCCTTGGACTTCGGCTTTTCTTGCTTTGCTTTACCTCGGCCACCATTCCGGGTATCCTATTATCTTGAAACAACCTTCTTTAATATGGCCATGTTTTTTACAAAGATCACAGTATTTGAGTTGTTCGCCGTCGTTACGTTTTTCGTCCCTTTTGGTGGACTTGCTTTGTGATGGATTGTGGTCTTTCTTCTTTGGCACAAACGCTTGAAACACTGTTGCATCTACGGTTGGCCTTCTTTCACGGGTAATTGCCCTTTGTTGTTCATCTTCGGCCACCAAATGATACGCGGTACCAAGAGATGGTATGGGCTGCATGGCCAAGATCTGAGTTCGTATGGTTCCAAACTCACTATCTAGGCCAAGTAAAAACTCATACAACCTTTCATTTTCTTTGAGGTTATTAAGTTTCTTTCCGATGTCGCACGTGCAACCGTTACAGCTACAAATAGGAACCGGAAGCACAGATTGGATCTCGTCCCAGATGGAACGCAGCCGTGTGTAGTAGGCAGAGACGGACGTACCTTCCTGTTTGATCGTGGCTAATGATTGCTTCAGCTCATACGCCCTAGGCGCATTGATCTCTTGCGCCGTGGCCGCATATTTAACGCTTGTTCTTATTTCCTTTTCCATTGCAGTGTTCAACTAGACTTTAAGCATGGCATCACACCTCATCCAAGCCATGTAGGTTGGAAAAGCAGGTTCTGGTTTCTTGATTGACCCGTCGATGAACCCGACCTTGTTTTTGGCAAACAAGAAATTCAACATCTCTTGGGACCAATCGATGTAATTCCCGTCGGTGAGTACGTCGTTAACGTGAAGTTGCCTCGGGTAATCAGAAGGATGTAGGTAATATGGGGAGTTGTGGTCGATGATTGTTCCATCATTTTTATTTGCTTCTAGTTTGTCGCCAGCCATGGTGGCGATTAGGGTTTAGAAGAATAAAAAATTGTGTATAGGATCGTTTGGCTGCTCTGATACCATAACAAATTTGTTATGGTAAAAAAATGATAATATTGAATACAATGCATGCCAATCTTTATACAAGGAAAAAGCACGTAAAAAAGGAGACGATATGGAATGGAAGCCATAATCATAGGAGATAAATTAGGAGAGAATTGTGTAATCTCGTTTACATACCGTATTCTTCTTCTCTCTTAACTCCCCTCCCGTCACGATCTTAAACCACCACCGTCGACTGTTCTCCATCACCACCATAGATCTAACACTGACCTCCATCACCACCACTCCTCCACCACCACCAGCTTCCTCCACAGTCAACTGTCCTCCATCACCACCCAATATCTATCTCAGATCCGCTCACCACCGCATCAACGTGACCTCAAAAGCACTCAGATCTTGATCTTCTAGCATATTCCGATTTAGTGTTTTATAAATGATCTATTGTGAAATTTGTTTAATAAAAGATCTAAAATTTGTTGTTTTGGGGTTTAGAATATGTGTGGTTTTGTTTCAGATCCTGGAATATGGTTTTGTTCAGTTTTGAAATATGACTTTGTTTCATATCTAAAATATGCTATTTGTTTCAAATTTGAAATGGTATTGTTTCAGATCTGAAATGATATTGTTTCAGAACTGAATGGTAGGATTTCAGATTTGAAACGGTAAGTATTTCAGATCTAAAACGATATTGTTTCAGGTCTGAAATGGCACCTATCGCTTCAGATCTGAAATTGTATCATTTGAGATCTAAAATACTACAATTTCAGATTTGAAATATTTCATCCAGCAAATAAAAAATAATGTGTTATTTCGTCCGCTCGAAAAAGGAAGAAAAGAAAAGGTTCAAAAAACGTTGACTTCGGACACTTCCCGGCGTAGTTCTTCCATTCAAGCCGATATACTTGACGGCTTGACATTACCACCGACTTGGCTGCCGAGAAATAGCGAACAATTACCGCAATTCGCGAAATGGAAGAATTGAAGTTTCTTACGGTGTCGACGGACAGTGTAGAAAACGAGAATGATCGGAGAGCCATTCTCATTCTTGAAACGGAAATTCGTGAAAAACATAATTTAGTTTAAGAGTTTTTTAAATTTTCATATTCGTACTCGTTAATCTATTTTATTTTTAGTAGATTATTTTAGTAATTTTAGTAGTTTAAGTTTTTAAATTTTAGGAATGTAATATTTTTAAATTTTAATGAAATGGAATGTTGGTATTTTTATTTTATGTATTTAATTTCAAAAAATTAATATACTATTTTATTTTTTATGTATAGAAATGAAAATAAAAATGAAAATGATAGTGATATGGCGAAATGTTATTACAGTTATTACTATGAGTGTTTAGTTATTAATGTTAGTGTTATTAATACTGGTGTGACAGATAATTATATACTTATAACAATTATCTATGTTATTACTACGAATACTCTAAGAATATGTTGGAAAAAGAACTAATTAATCCAATTTTATTAAAATGACGTATTAGAATTTGGTATTCTTAAAAAGTAAAAAAATAGAAATAAAACGAAAAAAAGGGGAATCGTGCAGTCAGCACAAGACAAGGGAGGCCAAGGAAAGGGGAATTAATATGCTAGTTGAAAGTAGAAGACTAATAAAGGAAAGTGCCGTGTCAAAGTTTTGGTGGGAAGGTGCCGTACCATATTATCTTATTCTTTTTTTAGTTCATTATATATATATATATATATATATATATATATATATATATATAATGGAGAGATTAAACGATAACTGTTTTTCGTACGAGAACTCCGAGAACCAATCTTAGCCGTTCCTTAGATATGGGAAGTTCATGGATGGAGAGCGTGGAGGGGATCAAATGTGGCAGGGTGCATGTGAGGAATTCATGGGTGGACAATAACATTAAAGGAGGGGGAATTTGACGGCTCAGATTGGTTCTCGCAGTTCTCGTACGAAAAATAGTTCTCGTTTGAACTTTGCCTATATATATATATATATATATATATATATTTTTTTTTTTTTTTTCAAATTCAGTGGACTGTGGGTTCCATGCTTGAAGAACCCTGACTTTGATCTGTCGATGACTTCCTTATAATACTTCCATTTCCCATATCACAATTCAATTGCAATAACCAACACTACTTTCAATAACTAACATTTAGAAATTTTGTAATATAAAAGTAACTTTCACACTTTCATGAAGATTGCTTTGTGACATTTTAAGGAAATACTTTGAACTCCACAAAAGATTAGAGAGAAAGATAAACACAACCTAATTCATAAAGTCCACAAAGTATTATGTAACTGACCGAAAATAGAGACGTTGCTCCCTCTCGACTTGAGCTCTTATTATGATGGTATGAAGTTAACTAACCCGACAGTGCACTCTATGCCTCATAATCGTATTAGCATACTTTAAGAAACTCGTTTTGTCTCGAATAAATCAATGACACTAAAATAAATAATAATTTTTAATGTATGCAATATTTTTTAATTAAAATAACATAATAATTTTATTTATCCAGTTAAGTGCAGTGCAGTGCAGTGCTGACTAATCCATTATGACGCCGGTAATTTCTATAGAATTCATGTTTGTGTTAGTATTTTTTTAAATAAGAACTTAATTTTCAGATCTATTCATATGTTTCTTTGATCTATTAAGATGGGTTTGAAACTGAACATTCTACGACAACTTTAGATACCATGTACAAGTCTACAACTATACCCGTATTAATCACCTCCACTTGTGAGCCCTTATCTTCTCTCATTAATTGATAGAGAACGATTCGAGATGGTCAATCTCTCAAGATAAAGGTCAATTCGAGATGACTAATCTCCCAAAAAATATAGACTAAAACAAGAGTAATCAAAACAATATTCTTCTTCTTCCTTTAAAACTAAACATTACAAATCTATTTATAGAGATAAGCTAGCTACTAACCACAATCAAGAACATCGGCAGGAACATAAACCCACGTACAAAAACTACAAATGCATAAAATAGGAATTGTGTTATTAATATGGAAATAATGGGTGTTGAGGCAACCATGCATGCATAGACATGTTGTACCATAAGCATAGTATCTTGTACTTCCAATTTAGAAATTGAAATCGTGGGCACGTATCATTAATCTAAGACATGAAAAGCCCTCATTCTTTAAAATTAATTCGCTTCTAGTTGTTGTGTATGATTTGTTACAATTTGGGTTTGCGTTATTGTAGATCTAGATTTAAATGTGAGATTTGTTTACAGATTTGGTATTTTGTGTGCTTTTGTTTTACAAGGAAATCTTCTAATTATTGGGTTTCAATTGAAGAGTAAGCGTGCGTATGTGTCCATTGGTGTGTCGGTGTGTTTTTCTAGTTTTAACAAATGATTTAATGTTTCTAGTGTGTACGCATCAATCACATGTGTCTTATATAGATTCTTTTGTATTCTGGTACGTACGTATGTGTTATGTATATATTAATTATGTATGATGTATGATATGATGTGTGTCTTAGATTCTTGTTCAGATTGGTTATGATTTGCCAGTTCAACCTCTGGTATTACAAGTTTATTAATTGTGGTGCTCGTTAACAGATGGTTCAATCGCTTACTTAAAATCGAGTCTTTGTTTGATGGTTTAACCGACCGATCCGGTCAAGTGGTAATCCCGTGAGGGACGTTACAAGTACATGCTCGCTTTGTTAATTTTCAGTAAATAAATAAATCAACCCATATATATTTAACAAATAACAATAATGTTAGCAATATCGCATTTATACGGCGGATGAGTTGTTTATATTAAAATTTTTGTTTTGCTTACTTTTGTACTTCTCTGATTTTGTCCAAAGATGACTAGGACAAGTGGTGTAGTTATTGTTTCTCAGTCTCTTGGTTATTATTATTATTATTATTATGAGTCTTTTTTTTTGTTTTTATTGGTTCTTTACTTTTTCTACAGAATATCATTTTAAAATGCATGTAATATATGTTTAGCTTAAATCTTAATATATATTTATAACAAACGATTTTAAAAAATATACTTTTTTAATAAATAACATATTGTAATAAAATTACAAGAGAGGGTAAGAAAATAAAACAAACCTGGAAATCCTAAAATTAATTAAACGCAAGATGTATTTAGTGACGGATTTATAAATTTATTGGTGTTCATATGTACAAGAAAGTTTGAGTTGGCTTCTCCAATGGTGTGATATAAGAGTAGTCTTGTGTGATTATTTGTAAAATATGATCTACGAATAAAAGAATGTTATAAAGAATTACACAGGACTACTGTTATATCACACTATTACCACCTCGGATACCACTGGTAGCAACCGCCACTACCACCGACCATCGTTGTTCCACTATCTCTTAGCACCACCAACCTGCGTCGTTGTTGCAACCAACATGCCACCGTTGCAACCACCACCAATTGCAAGCAATGATAGTGTAGTGGTGGTGGCAGTGTTATTTTGTTAGGTATTATTTGTAATAATATTAGTACTGTAGTAGTGATAGTTGTAGTAATAGTATATAAATAATCGGTTAAGATTGTTAAAAAGCTATAACGTTTTCTCTTAACATTCAAGTTTGATTTTGAATTTATTTAGTAAAAGATCCTTCTTCAATCAATCGAAGATGAATGCTAAAGGGCTATATATGTGTGATCAATAATGGTGAATTGAAGCCGCAATTTTTTAAATATAAAGCTACTACATATTAGGCTAAAGCAGTACGTGTTAGTTTATAACTTAAATTAATATAGTAATGAAGTACAGTTATATAATGATCAAGCGCTAATTAAATCAATTAATAAAAAAAAAGCTAATCATTAGCCCCTAATAAACCAGAAATTAACAAAAACTAGAAGACGACCCCAATTTTCCAATAAGGCTGCAAAAAGAAAGAATAAAAGTCTAGGGCGGTATATGTATGTTTTCTGCAACATGCATTTCAAGGTTGAATTTGAATTCCACGGTTTGCATTGCATGCATTTAAAACTTACTTTATATCACTTCAAGTATCTCTTCTTGACTTGTACAATCATATATGCTAGTCAGTCAATTGTACATGAACCTTTACTAAACCGGTTCATTGCATGTGTGGAACACGTAGAAATTAAAAACCAACACCATCTCAAAGGTCCAATGAACCCGGCCAGATTTATTAATATATACCAGCTGCGGTTTTATTCGCTTAAGGTCGTTTTTGGATTAATTGCTTGTAAAGTTATGTCTAATTTTGACTTTTAGGAGTCCATGAATTGACATTTTCTGTTTGAATTCTAATCCGCCGTCAATGACCTTTGGTGTTACGACGTACAACCTAGCTAGTTGATACAAGTCTACAACTAGGGGTGAGCATGGTACCACCGGTACCGATTTTACCGAATACCGAATTTGATTTAAAGATGGTACCGAATACCGTACCGAATTATTCATATACGGTACCGGTACCGGTACCGAGTACCTATTTTAACTAGTTAGTTCGGTACTAGTCCCGAATACCGATTTAGCAATATTTCAAGTACCGAATACCGGACCGAAAACTCTAATTCGGTACCGGTTCCGGTACGGTGCCGGTAGGGTTCGGTATTTCCGGTACTCATGTTCACCCCTATCTACAACCACGCCATCTTGGTAGGACCTGCCGGTTCCTTTACTTTTAAAAGTTTCTATATTTCTAGGGGATTGATATTGGTAAATATATAAAATATAAAAACAAAATATGTTTATCATTCTGTAATATATAAGTAAAAAGTAAAACTAAGTTTAGATACTTTTCAATGTCATTATCCTAGCAAATAACATGTTTATTTCCAAAACAATAAAAAATATTTAAACCCACCGACACGTAAATCGAAATACTAGCCGCCCATTATTTTTTTTTAAATTACTTTTCATATGACTTAATTTTTATTCACTAGAGGATTGTAAATATTGTAGGTCTTTATATCTTAATTCTATAAGCATTGTTGGACTTCGACATCACATATACCGTTGCGATTCTTCATCATTTTTTTAACATCATCAGACCAATTCATTCATATACCACCAAAACATATGCAAAAGTACATGTTAGTCTGGTGCAGCTCACAACACTTTAACCCACAACTATTACACACCTGCACTCTAAAAAGTATGAAAATCTAGCCAAACAAACTTGTTCTTCTCAATATTATGCTCATTCGAATTGGTTGTTCACGTTGTAACCCAAAGGGATATCCTCATTGTGTCACCCCCATTCGATCCGACCCTGTTTACTTGGTACAGACCAGGCTCACGAAGATCACAGTCACCTGCCTAGCAGTCTGCTCATGCATGCCTTTAGATACTTCGTATTGTTGCTTTTTCCTATCATATAATCAAAGAGACACCATACAGATTTCGTTCTACCAGCAGTACTATACCATCGAAATGTCCGTGTTGCTTATTAAACTCACTCAGCTAAATAGGGAAATAAGCAAACATCAGACCAAGAGACACTGGAGCTCAAAGGGGCGACCTTTAGATAAAGGATAGAAAAAACAAGTATCTTCCACCACTCTCGTAGTAATACTATAACACCTTCTTAAATACTTGTATCTTATTTTAATTCAAATCATATTATATATTTGAATTGGATTCAAAATCTTTAATTTGAATTGATTGTAGCTGGATGAGAAGAAACTCTCACGTCCGGTTTTGTAGTATGGATGGAATTTAAAACAAGTCATCGACTATAACCCCAAAAGAACCAAATCTTGTAAACAACATAGAAGAAGAATGAAGGAAATGTCTTATGGAGGTAATGCTATTTGTTTTGTAGATACGCTTTTCAGGCACTTGATAAACAGGTTGAATAAAAAATAATAAATATTAGTGAACAAATTATAAATAATTATAAAACTATAAACGTGAAAAAAAGATTATATAAAAATGGCTATGGATGACGTAAACACCAA
Source organism: Pulicaria dysenterica (assembly GCA_947179395.2). Lineage (NCBI taxonomy): Eukaryota > Viridiplantae > Streptophyta > Magnoliopsida > Asterales > Asteraceae > Pulicaria > Pulicaria dysenterica. The sequence continues at coordinate 77,958,454 of OX359293.1, read as the reverse complement.
TATTTTCAGTGAAAGCGTTGACAAAAGTGAGAGAGTAAATGATATATGTGTTTTTATACATATTTTATATACTGAAACGCTCTCATTCTTAACCCATTTCCATGGTGATATATCCATTTAATGATCTAATATGTTAATAATTCACCATACAGGTCTAAAAGAGCTTAACATAAGAAACATGGACAAATCCCGCGATTATCAAGCAAAAACGAAGTTTTGACAAAAAGAGGTCCTTACGGCCGCAAGTAATGCTTGCGACCGCAAGGGTCCCCGCCCACCAAAATTAATCGAATCTTCGATAACCGTATTGTCAGGCCTCGGGATGTGAAAGTGGCAAAGCATCTTTTGACAAAATGGTCCATACGACCGCAAAGACCCCCAGTCTGCACTCTATTTAAACAGCATTAAGCCAGAAGCAAAGGCAGACTCGGCTGGGTTTTCCCCAGCCTTGGCTCCGGATTTCTCACCCTCCAAACACTCTCCTAGAACTCTAAACACTTCAACACCATTCCATGATGATATCCAAGGAGGAGAGCTTGCTAGGAGCTTGGAACAACACTTGAAAGCTTCGACTTTTGAAGTCAAAGTACACATTATCTCGGGGTTATTTGGTATAATCATTCTATCTTCTTTTCTTAATCATGTATCATGAATTACAGATGTTGTTGTACTTATATTTGATGAAGCTTGACTTATTTCACTTGTGCCAAGATGATTCTTGGCCAAGTTATGACAGTATACTCTTTTTTGATTACTTGATATATGTTTTGATCATTATTATAAATGTGTTTAATCATGTTCATGTGATATATTTGTTCATGTTCATGTTTTGGTAACCTTTTGTGTGAAAACCTCAAGGTTATATTGCATGCATATTCAAGAATGATGGTTTAATCTTAATATCTTGTATAGTTATCACTAGAAATGGTGTAACAAACAAGATTGTCATTTGAAAAGCATTTTTGGAACTTGTCTTTGATCATTTCAGATCTTAACAAGTTGGCCATGTTTATCATATTATGGTTTCTCACATGTTTCGCATCTTAAATGAAAGTTTAATTGTGTACGTTTATTATTCGATCATTAATACTACAAAAGGATAAAAAGGATTAAAAAGATGTTTTTGAACATGTTAAGGTTGAAATGAACTCCTAATGTCATTAAGAATCAGAACTCTACGATTCTATGTGTATGCTTACGTGTTTCATGCTTTGCATGTGTTAAGTACTAGAAATAGTACTTAACATGTTAAGTACTATGTGCATGCTTACGTGTTTCATTCTACACATGTGGTTTGAGTCTTGTTGGGTTCATAACATCATAGTGTTCATTTACTATCTACTTATGACCTTGGATGAAAGTCCAGGTTGTTTGTGTTTAATCTTTGGGTAAAATGATTTCTGCTGTAAAAAGAGGTCATGCGACCGCATGGTAATGCCATGCAATCGCATTGGTCCTATTCCAGATTAGTTTGCTGTTTCTTTTATTCTAACCATTATTAAATCACTTTAGCACCTTTCTTATGTTTTAAAAGCTATGAGACATATCATTTGACCAAGAATGTATGGCTTGTAGCTGAATTTAAACATGGTTAAGTGGATCTGTGATTGTCTTATGATTCTATACTTACATGTTATTTTTTATTGTAAATCTGAGTCTTGATAACTCGAGTGATGATTTACATGATAATATGACTTGTGAGTATTAGAGAGAACATCATGCTCCGTGCTTAAAATTACATCTATGTCAAGTCTTCATATTATTATTGTTATATTTATTGCTATGACTGGTTCGGATGAATCAGAAGCCTAAGTGAATATTTATCCTTATGGTGTTAATCCGTTCTATCCCTGTATTATATTTTTTTCTTTATGTATTTTAGTTTCTTTATCTTTTCCAACTCTCCAAAGTATCTTTCTGATCAAACAACGATGATGGTAGAATATTGGTAGTTTCTGTCCCTGTGGAACAATACTCGGTCTTACCCTATCTATACTACTACTGACCAGGTCATACTTGCCTGAGTCGTGTGTAGTATTTATTTTGTAATTCCATTTTATAAATTTAAAACACCAGTGTGAAAAAGCTTTTAATCATCTTAAAAATACCCGTACGCGGGCTGCACACCAGTAGACGTAACGGCAGAAACTTGGTATCATGATATAGAGAGATGTGTCTGTATTTATTGTTACAATTAAGAAAATAAATTCAAGTATTTATTGGTTATACTTAAACAATTGAAATGATTATAAAATATTTCAAAATGATAAAGCTAATAATTTGGTTAAATATGATTTTAAAATTATTATAAACCGTAAATTTGATACTTGTAAATTAGGGTGTGAAATATAATATTTTACACTTTAAAAAGGACATATATGAATATATCTCTAATATATAGGATATTTTCAAATGATATAAAGTTAATATAATATTTATAAATTAGAATGTGCAAAAACGATATTTTAACGTTTAAAAAGGGCATAAATAAAATCCTCTATAATAATTTTGATTCAAATGAAATCCAACTTGAATCTAATTTTGACTCACAAAAATCAGAATTGATTTTCAATATATATTAAAATAGATGACTCAAATTTCATAATTAAAATTTTATTTAAACCATTTTATTCAAGTTATTATTTTATTTATATTAGAAGATTTATCAAACACATATACAAAGTGAATGTACAATTTTAATTCAGTAAGATAACTAAAATTGTGCTCGTTAATCAACTTATGTGGGTCCAGTATAAAATTGGAGGGTTCGCACACTTTTTAATCATGATGACACTTATATAAAACGGTAACAATTTGATAAAGATTAACATTACGTGTGAAAAGTCAAGGGTTGCTTGGATCACCCGAGACAACCCTTAAGATCCGCCCTTGGTGTTAAACGTGAATCTCAGTTTCAAGATACTAAAAAAAGTTAAAAATGGATATGTTTAAACTTGATAATAAGATTCGCCATAAAAGAACAAACTTCATTTTTGGATGCATTACTATGACAATACTTGATTAATTTGATCGTGTTTAAACCAACTCATCTACATTGTATTTATTTTTTATCATGAAAAAATTGTCGAAATTTCAATTTCATATAAATAAGTATAAGAAGTATCAACCAGCTAGGACTTATCCTAGTGATACCTGATTTTTACAACATTTTAAAGGTTTTAGGTTCAAGTCTGAAGGATAGTAGTTTCTTTAAAAAACTAGTAAAGGTATTATTTCTCATAAAATATAAAATATCTTTTTTTTTGAAAGGCAAATATTGCTAGATTATAAGACGTATTTATTAAAACCCTCGAACATCAAAAGTCGGTTTGGAGGCAGGTAGAGGTTGTGTCACAATGTGATTCACATATGTTGACTCGTTTATAAAATAAAGGCATTACGCGCACGAGGCACGTATCGGACACAACAAAAGTTATTAAAATATCCACACCCACCGGATCATTTATTTATAATATATATCTTTGTGGAAATAATAACGTGCTAAATGTTTTCAAAATACATCACCCAAATTCATCCTCTCTATCTTCACTCTAAATAATTAAATTCATAAGATTCCTTTCACATAATATGATTTAGCTAAGATAAACACGTGCAAACAATACTATGACTGTGCATATTATCAGGGGAGTCACGAGCTTTTGAAAGTCTTCGCGCGATAAATTGAAAAATGTTATCTTTTGTGAAAAAGAAAGAAAATAAAAAGAAATAACTTACCATTTCACACGATTGGTATTGTGTCTATAAACTCATTATTATCTGTATATTATGATTTGAAAGTATATATAATATATAATATATAATAACTAGTTTAAATCTTGGGGTTATATTTCTAAATTCAATTATTTGAGTTTTATAGGCTACAAAAGTAGTTTTAAGAATTTGTTTTTGAGTTGCTTTTACAATAAAAATTCAATTATTCGAGTTTTATAGGCTACAAAAGTAGTTTTAAGAATTTATTTTTGAGTTGTTTTTACAATAATCAATTTACTCTTGAAAAATTAAGTAATTTACTTTGGTAAGCACTCTAGAAAAACTAATTATTTGATTGTTGCGAAATGAAACAGGATAATAGAAAACATTATTATTTTAAATTATGTTCTCTTATATATGTGATTAACGTACTTTACTTTAATTCTTTTTGTAACTAATTAAACAACTAAAATTTCAAAAGTAGTCATTATCAGCAATGTAACCTATTGGCACGCACCATGTTACTACAACATATTCTTGAAAATCTGTTTGTATTATGTATAACAAAATAGAATCAATTAAATATGATAGAAATTTAAATTATTTTTGTTATGTTTTGATACAGGTTTTTTTTTAATATTTCATTTTATACAGGTCATATGTTTTTCGCTTAATACTGAATTAATTTATTCTTTACTTGAAGTATTAGAAACCTTGTTTAATATCGATTTCATTTTTAACTAATTATAAATTACCACTTCTTTTACCACTAGTTTGGTGATTTATAATTTTTCTTTTTGAACGGCAAAACAAAGGGAAACAATAAGGAAGGAGCTTTGACTCCCGCATCACTCCCGCCTATTATACCCATAAAATTATATTAAAAAAAGCCTCTAGTGTAGTTTCTAATCATGCATTTATATACCCGTCAAGAACTATTGAAAAGATCACAAATTTAGGATTTTTTGGATTTATGTATGTAAAACAAATTTAGACTTAAAAAAACTAACATTTTCAAGAATTAAATCATACTTTACAACTTGAGTTTCTTTACTAAACACACCATTGGTTGTCAATACGGTCTCGAGGACGAATTGTAGTTTAGTCAATTGACTGATGATAAAGCCTTCTTAAAGAATCACATGAAAGAGATAGGTTGATGAGTGATCAGGTTCAAGCTCTCTTTTATTTTTGATTTAAAAATAGATTCGTAAATTATAGTTTAGCCGACAGATGAATTGATAGGCATAATTCTCTTTTGTCATGTTTTAATTATTGTATTTTTTCTAACATCTTATTAGTTTTATCTTATTTTCTTAACATTCAAAATAGGAAAAAAAAAGGGTATCAAGCCCATAGATATTTAATATAAGAGATTATAGGCTTTCAAATGTTATTTCTTATAATCAGAATCTCTCCAACCTTGCTTAAATGTTTTTATCTTTGAATGACAATTAAAAACTCGAATCTTTACAACTTATTAGATGGTTATTGTCACTATATTATATCTTTAGCCAAAGAAAGTAACGAATTATGTCTGATTTTTTATTGTATATAATAAACTTTAAAAAAAAAATAATATAACCAAATTTTAAAATATGTTGCACATAATTTGATCAGAATGCGTTGTATGTTGGTGCAATATGTTTTTTAGTATGCTAAAAATGAATAAGAAATCACTTTAACCTCGATTTCTTATTATGTTCAAATAATAAGTTAAGAAAATATCATATACAGCCTTTTATATTATCAAAACTAGATAGTTTGCACTCGAGCTTAATATTACTTCAATTAACTTACTTTTAGTTAAACATCACAAGCTCAAATTTTAAACATCATAAGCTCAAATATAGTAAATTTTATATTTACTAAAAATAAAGACGTTGGGTCTCTTGTCTGGCGTTGCTGGTGCACTGCACCTTCCTTTATTTTCTCCCCTTAAATTGTTCCTTTGTCTTGTTTACGTTTCTTTGTATTTCTTTTACTTGTTCTGTAAATTGTTTTTGCTAGCTGCTGGCTAGCGTATTAATATATTTTTTATCGTGCAAGGTTATGTGATGACGAAGCCGAAATACGTTTTTTATGTTGCCTTCGCCGTTCAAAAAAGAAACTAAAAATGATGTATATTTTTGCTAAATTGTGTATTACACGTGTCCTTTTCATTTAAAAGAAAAAGACAAAATTTCAAATGTACGGAATTGCCCTTGTATTTAATGTTAAAAGAAAAGTGAGAATTGGATGTCGGCTCGTGCGAACGGTGGATAAATTAGAACTTAGGATAAAGATAAACATAAGATAAAGGGGTAGCTAGGTCAATGACTTGATCAGACCCAATTTGTGGCTCCTTTCATGTGCATAAATTATAATATGCTGTCTTTTTATATTTCTTTCTTCATTTTAATAAACACAAGTCTTGTAATTAGTTTTTAAATTCATTGTCGTATTAGGGTGTGATTGGTATATACTTTAAAAACTTTTGAAAGGTAACAGTCTTTCATTTTGAAAGAAAGACTATAAGTCTTGTACGTTTAGATGAAAAAAATAAAAGCTTTTTTTTCAACTTCAAAGTAAAAATCTTCTTGAAGCTTTTTTATATACAAATTTATCTAAGTTAGAGGTTTGTTAGTCTCATTATTTTCTCATATGATGTGACGGTGTAATATACATTGTTCTATACTTTATAACGAATGGAAGAATAAGTTGGTGATTTAAACTTTCATAAGTATTTTCATACTAAAAAAAGACATATAATTTATTTATATCACAATTGACCACATTGAAAATAGGCTCCTTGTGTAGATGAGGTATGATAAAGGTCGTAAGTTAATTTTTCTATGCCTTTCTTTTTTTCACGGACGTATGAAAGTTTAATCGAGAATCTGATTTAATACGAAGACTAATTCTAACCAAACATTTCATTCTCCTTATAATCAATTTACAAAGTAAGGGCATTATTTACTTCAATTTTTCACTTTTAACCCTTAAAATTTTTCATTGTATACCCTTAAGTTTATATAAGATGCATTTAATTTAATAAAGTTATTTACTATTATTTACAAATCATATGGTGTTTGAATTAACGGTATCAAGGTGTATTAAGGTATGACTCTCACTTTAAACGTAAGAGTTTAATTCATGTCATACATCATTTCAATTTTTTAATTTAACCTTAATAAATTTTCACTTCTTACCCTTAAATTTGTATAAGTTTCATTTGATCTCATAACTTTACTAGGTAATGCAGCCACATGTACATAATGTAATCGACACGTGTAGTAGATGCAAATAAACCTAAATATTGTCTACATATGCTAACTTTGAACAATCATCTCATATATTATATCATATGTAAATTAAAATAACTAAGAAAATGATTATTTGAATATCACCCAACCCAACCCAACACAACAAGTGGGCTTGATATACCTTGTTTACAATCAATTTCTATTATCAAATAAAAAGGGTGTATTTGACATTGGCCCCCTCCGTCAATCACAAGTATAGGTGGATAGTCGACCATATTAGTGTCTTATCTCTCTCTCTCTCAAGTCCAAGCACCTCAACATCGACTAACTCACTGTAGACGGCCTCACTAACAACCAAGTGTCGACCATCTGTATCTTTGTTGTAGAGCAGCCACTGTCCAACTCACTCATCTAAAAGCACAAAAAATTAATCATTTTCTCATGTCCAACCACCATTTCCTAGATCCGTTTCATTATATTTTCTCTTTCTTCTCTCTTTAACCTGGCCAACTCAACATTGACCAACATCAACCACCTCTATTTTTGAGTTCAATCACACGAAGCAACTGTTAAGGCTAGGATTTACACATTTGAAACTTTGATTTCACAGATTTTGAATTATGTTTGTGATTCAAAGTTAAGTATGACCTTTTTGTGAGCTAGATAAACTCTTGTGGAGTCCAAGTTTCCTTGAGCTAGTATAAACTCTTTGCATCTTCTATTAGATTTTGCCCTGATTATAATCTGACTCATGGAGCTAATCAATGATTTTAACTATATATGTAACATTTTGCCCTTGATATGGATGTAGGCAAGAATTTTCTCAAAAGTATTACCATGCCACTAGTTTTATATTTTTGAATTGAAATAAAGTTTGTAACTTACTATACGAGTTTATTCCGACAATTATTGATGCAATAGTTTTCAACATATTTAATTTTATATATATATATATATATATATATATATATATATATATATATATATATATATATATATATATATATATATATATATATATATATATATATAGAGAGAGAGAGAGAGAGAGAGAGAGAGAAGTTCATGCGAGAACCGTTGTTTGCGCGAGAACTGCAAGGACCAATCTGAGCCGTCCAATTCCCCTTAATTCAATGTCATTGCTCACTCATGAATTTCTCACATGCTCCCTGCCACACGCTATCTCTTCATGCTCTCCATCCGTTTAACTTCCCACATCCAAGGAACGACTGAGATTGGTTCACGCGGTTCTCACGCTAACAACGGTTCTCGAATGAACCCTCCCATATATATATATATATATATATATATATATATATATATATATATATATATATATAGAGAGAGAGAGAGAGAGAGAGTAGGGTTCTTGTAAAATGAGTAAGATGGAATCTGACCCACAAGATTTTATCAAAAGTCAACAAAAAAGTCAAGAATTTTTAAATGTAACTGCTAATTAAAATAGGTTTTAAGGGTAAATTAGTCAACTAAAAATCTGTGACAAATCAAATATAGATTACCTTCCATTAATAACACTGATGAACAACCACGATTCACTCAAAAAAATAACTCAATTTAAATACAATTCAAGCGGGATGAACAAAAAAGAATGCCGGATTCATCGTCAAACAACTTGTTTTTATTAGAAATACATTAAAGTCTTTAACAACCTGTATTCAAGTAATAGTGGACACGAATATAGTTAACAATCATCAGGAACTATATTGATTCATCGAAGCTTCGAATAATACAAGAAAAATGATGAACTAATCGTAAAAGATGAAAATACCATCCAACAAACTGTAAATAAAAATGATGAATGAATTGTATAACATAAAAATCAGATGTTATGAACAATAGATTGATTAAAATGAATCTTGGAGCTTTACAACAAACAAAAATTAGAAATGATGAAATGATGAAATAAAACATTTATACATAGAAATCAAATCTGATGAATCAAAAAAATGATGAATTAACTTTCAAGGCTCGAACTAATCTCGAATCTTCGATAAAATGATGAATCTGAAAGCAAAAATATATCTTTATGGGTTATTTGAAGCCAGATCTTCGACCGGAAAAAATGGGGACAGTTAACGTGATTCTAGGGTTACGAAATAGGGGTTGCGGAGCTTACCTTGGTTTAGGGTTACAATTTAATATGGAAACAACGGTGAACTCAGCCACAGTAGATGAAGGTGGTCGGCAATGGTTGCTCCGACGATGACGATTTCTAATTTGGGGACGGGAATGGCGACGACGATGACGAACAGATAGGGTAACGTCTGTGGGACATCGGTGGTGCGTCCGCTATAGGGAAGAAATACACGGCGCGTGGTGGTGGTGGATATGCGTCCGGCTATAGAGAAACAATACACGGCGGTTGATTTTCTCGGTTCCATGGAGCGATATTTGAGGGCGGCGGGAGCAGATCTTGAAGTTGTTTGGTAGGTTTCAAGACCAAGTAATTTATGTCTATTTAATATAAATTAATTATGGGAAGGTTCACATTAATTAGGATAAGCAATACGCGGCAGATCTTGCATTTAAAAAAAGGTAATAAAAAAACAATCATACCCCTTAGCACCTAATGTCATGTGTCATCATCTCACTAACTCTTACGCATCTTATAATAAAAAACATCTAAATATCTAATTTGATCCTAACTCTCTCTCTCTCACACACACACACACTCTCTCTCTCTCACACACACACACACACACTCTCTCTCTCTCTATATATATATATATATATATATATATATATGTGTGTGTGTGTAATACATTTCAATGATGGATTTGCTTTATTTATGCTTTGTCTCACTAACAATTTTTCGATGTTTTTACTCATATATCTTTGCAACTAAATAGTTATTACATTTTATTATAGCTGTATTCCTAGTTAAAACATATATGAAGTATGTTTAAGTCAAACTCCGTATAATAAAACAAGAGGACATTTTTGCACATGTGCATTTGTTAGATCTAATGCATGTGAATTGATTTAAACCCAATGTTTCAACTTATGTGATATTGATAAACATTGTGCAAAATGGGAAACACTAACGATGTTATTATCTTACTAAAGGTTGATCCTATACGTTTTTTCACAACTTTAAGGAAGTTAATGCACATGTGCATACGTTTGCATATATTCATCTTAAGTTGATCCTAAAAATTTGTCACAAGTTTAAACAAGAATAAGTTGCACATTTGAGAATCACAAACTTATATGAATTCCGACGAGTTTTAGAATAATATTTTAGTGTTTAGACTTGATTTTTAATCTTATCGGATAATTAGTTTTTAAGTGTTTAATAAAATATATTAGATTATGACTTAAATGACCCAAAAGGACTTCACATGGTTTTTAACAAAACTCTCTCAATATATGCATGGTTATTTATTTAATATGTAGAGTTTAAGATTGATTCTTAAAATCGTGTATTCTGCAGAAGTTGAGGAGGTGATTCTTTAATTTAGTGTTTTTCTCTTGCAAAACAAACGTAATTGATTTTTATTTTTTTATAATAAATCGTAAACAAATTATCTACAATTTGAAATTAGAATCACTTTTAAACGTAAACCAAAACACTCCCTTAACCATCTTAATGTTGTTATTGCCCTTGCCCTGTCCTAATCTCCTAAATATATATCTCTACCAATGTTGTAACCTCATCACTCCCTATCGCTTTTTAAAACATGCTTGGGTAGATATTATCTACTGATTTTGTGCTCCTTATCAATCTCTCGGAGATGTTTCCCATCAAGTAGGTCTTCAAATTTTTGTTAAAGAATAAACTAGAACATCTAATTCTTCAGGATACAGAGCATAATCATCTTGATGTCCGTCATGTGATATAAATCATCTTGTACTCGTCATGTATTTCAATTATCTTGTACGTACTTAACTACCAATAAGTCGATAACCTAGTTCCTTACCACATTCTCGTCGATGAAGCTTGGTCTGGGTTTTGTTTAACTTTGCTTGAATTGATCTGGGTTTTGTTGGTTTCTTATGGATTTGTTTAATTGCTACTGCCATAAGTTATAATCATGCTTTGAATTAAAAAACTTAAACCAGTTAGAATTTTAGTCTGACACATTATAATTATATTACTCGGTTTTTACATAATCTAGAAATCATAAATTAACAAAATTAATAAGTTAAGAGGGCTAGAGATGGCGATAATCTACCCTATAATAATGTCGATCTATATTAATTAGTTAGTTTTTTATTTAAAATCAAATAATAGAACTAATATTTCACCGTGTTTCAAAATTTTCATTTAACTTGTAAAACAAATAACTATAGAACTTATTTCGTAGAGAAGTTATCAATCCGGATGATCACTTTGTACAAACAACATTTAATAACTAAGAAAAGCAAACATGAAATGATCGCATACCGTTTAGTTGTTCTCCTAACTTCTTGATGACTATGATTTTGAATTTTTTTGAAAAAAGTCATTTATTTAATTACCAATCACTAATAATAGGAAGATGATCTGTTTATAACATCAATTTGTCATACATAATAAAAAGTGTTTGTTTAACCATAATAACTTTAAACATATACATGTTAAAGGGATATGATGTATTGCACTTTGTACACTATAGCTATTTATAACATCATATCATTTTTACTCTTATGTATAGTTCCTAGGCTGGTCTCATTCAACCAGTTAGTAAACTAATGGATATTGTTGGTCTAACGTGAACACCATTGCACCAGCTATGATAGGAGGGGAGAGCTTCTAGTTGGTTCAAGGTCACACTCCTCTCTCCTCTTTCTCTACATCCCTTCTCTAGTTCTCTCTATCTCTCCCCTCCCTCAACCTATTTTATTACTTAATTTAAAAAAAATTGATAATGATTGTTTGGGATGGATATGAGAGTTTGTGAAAAATAAAAAGATAAAAGGTTAAAGTAATATGATGTTGATATGGCAAGAACAATTAAAGGGATCATTGTCTTAGAATTATGGTTATCATTCTTCTGTCAAAATAAAGAGTGAATTACACTGTTTGTCCTTCTAGAATTAAGATTATTCAACATTTAATTATTTAAGTTAAAAAACTACAAACTTAGTCCTTTTTTTTTAAAAAAGAGCACATTATCAATCATTTAATCGCATACTATTATTTTTTTGTTTTAAAAAATTGACACACTATTAATCCTTTATACTAATCATAGAAAGATTAATGGTCGTGCGAGATTTCAAAATAAAGAGCTTTTTATAACTTTTTAATTTAAAGAAGCAAATATCAAAATGTACAAATAACTGTAAGTGTCGAAGGGCTAATAATGTAATTAACTTTTAAAATAAAAGATCAGAAAAATAATAATTAAAAATAAATGGAAAGTAGTTGTAGAAATTACAAGCAACGTTGGCAAAGGTGGGCTTGACTTTGACTAAATGCAAAGACTTCTTACCCAACAGCCGACCAGACTTTCTACTGGTTATCTCACTCTCTTTCTTTCTTTCTTTTATTTTCTCTTTTCCTTTTTCCTTCTCTTGTCTTCTACAATGATTATGTTTTTAATTTCCACCTATTTTTAGAGATAGTTAAACACTAATTTATATTATATTTAATCTAGCTCAAGTGATAAACACAAAAGTCGGAAAAGTTTTTTTCGACTTATGATTTTTCCAATAAACTCAAATAAGCCAAAACATATAATTAATTTAATAATATAATAAAATGCTTTTCAAAAACCAATAATAAAATATAAACTAAATATTTAAGTTTTGATATTTGTTCTTATCAATAATACATTGTCGTTTATGAATTCTAAACAGTAGTTATAAATTAGAAAGCTTAACTTTCAAGTTTAGAATCGAAGAACTTGGATGTTGACTTAGCTTTTAGAGGATCTTGACGACTTTTTTTTAATTTTTATTTTATTTTTGAGGAAAGCAAAAAAAAGAAGAAGTTACTATGGTAATCTTGACCGTATATGCATGTTGTTACATATACCAGATGTAGAGATTAATATAATACTAAATGATAGCAAGGGGACAAATGACAATTTGTTTTAGTAATAAAATATAATATATAGAATCATACAAATGAGAAGCTAATTTCTAAGTTTTGAACTAGCTATATATATTAATATATAAATAGCCTACATATCTCCATCTTGACCATAATCATATATCTGTAGCAAGCTAAGCCATCTTCCTCTCTTCTTCCCACTCAACTTGCACCTCCCTCACCTCTTATCTATATATTCTACTCTTTTCCTTTATTGTTTTCTTCAGTTCAATACCCTTCTCTCTCTTTCTATTTCTCTCATACACACACAATTAACAGTTACTGCAAGATCAAACTACTGCAATTAAAGGGGGATATATTTGTTTTAAGAATCTTAATTTGATTCCATGGAATACACAAGTTTGGTTGATACTTCTCTGGATCTCAATTCAAATCCTACCCACTTCCTCTCTCTAGTTCCTGTAAGTCTGTCTTTACATATATACTTACACATATATGTATGTATGTATGTCTCTACAACATATATGTGATTGTCCTTAGCTTACAAGGTTTGTTGATTTTGAATAACAGAAACAAGAAGTTAAAAGCAACTTCATTGAGCTTGGATTGAAGATGTCATCAGTTAATGATGAGGTATATATATTTAGACCATATGTGTGTGTGTGTGTGTGTTCCATTTGGGTTGCTCTCTTTCTAGATGTCTGTTTCTCTCTCTAAGACTAATATTGTGGATATTTGTATGTATTAGCAGGCTTCTACAGCTGGTGCTTTGGTGGAGGAATTGAATAGGGTGAGTGCAGAAAACAAGAAGCTTACGGAGATGCTGACAGTCATGTGTGAAAACTACAATGCTTTGCAAAAACACTTGGCTGATTATATGACCAAGAATCCCTCCGACAGCACCAATACCAATAATAATAATAATAATAACCCACGGAAACGGAAGCCGGAAAATCCAATCATGAATCATCAAATGAATAACATTAATGAGATGATGAGAGGAAATTCTGAAAGCAGTTCAAGTGAAGAAGAAGAAGATTCTTCTAAGAAACCTAGACAAGCTGATCAACAACAACAACAGCACATCAAGGCCAAGGTCTCTAGAGTCTGTGTTCGTACCGAAGCTTCTGATACTGGCCTCGTAAGTCCTCGATTCTATTTATCATCATAATATTCACCTTAATAATTTCATCTAATGTTTCTTCTTCGCATCCGGATATATATATATATAGTTCTTTGTTGCACTAGTGAATTGTACCGTACAAGTCAAGAGCGCAACATCATAACATCCGGTTGCTGATCATGTTTTACCACATATGTAGATCATCTGATACTAAACGCTAATATTATGAAGAAAAAAAAAACAAAAGCTTATAATTATAACTTCAGTTAAATGATTATATATGTAAAATCTAGCATGTGTTTTTCAATATTCTAAATGTATGTCGTATGTTATTAATAATATGTTATAAACAATTAACTTACAGTTGGTGAAAGATGGATATCAATGGAGGAAATATGGGCAAAAGGTCACAAGAGACAACCCTTCTCCTAGAGCTTATTTCAAATGTTCTCATGCTCCAAGCTGCCCCGTCAAGAAGAAGGTACGTACTTACGTAGAAATCAATCAATTAAACATATAATTAAGATCAATTTATAGTTCTAATTTGTTTAATTTACATATAAATTTAGGTTCAAAGAAGTGTTGAGGATCAATCAATCTTGGTAGCAACTTATGAAGGAGAGCACAACCATCCAAACCAATCAAAACACGAGCAATCAAGCTCCGGTTTGATCAGCCGGACGGTGGCAACAACCACTCTGGGTTCAGTCCCATGCTCGGCTTCACTCGGTTCATCAGGACCCACAATCACTCTAGACTTAACAACACCTCCAAGACCACCACCTGCAGTAGCAATATCAGCTAGCACAAATTCAGATGAATCCAAGGTTGGTGGTAGCGGTAACCCCCGAAGAGTTGACTCACCCGAATTTCAACAGTTTTTGGTAGATCAAATGGCAACTTCATTGACAAAAGATCCTAGTTTCAAAGCAGCGTTAGCAGCGGCAATTTCAGGAAGAATGGTTCAGCAAAATCACTCACAAAAGTGGTAGCTAGCGATCAGCCGTTGATATATACATGAGATCATGGATGAATGGGATGTTCGTACGTAGCTTGATACCACATGCGCGCTAGCTAATTATTAAATTAAAGAAAACAAAGAAATTAAGAAAGTGGTAGATATATAGCTAGTGGTAGGAAGCTTCGATCGATGTGATTAGTTAGGATGGAATTCATGAACTTAAAGTTGTACACATGCAAGTTGTGGTGGGTTGGTTCCAATTTTGATGGGGCTTGCTTGGTTCAAAGTTCAAACCAAGACACAGCCATATATACATATATCTATATGTACCAATGCAATGGCAACCAACAATTGATTAATTGGCTCAAACCAACAATTAATACGTACATTAATTGAAGTGTTCATATATATAAAATAAAAATGTTTTTGGATTTCGATTCTTACATTCAATTCATTATTATTATTATTATTATTATTATTATTATTACTCGTGATGATGGACCCAAAATATCAGTTACATCTAGCAGAAATTAAAAAAAAAAACATTTAGAATGCATATATATTGCCCAAGAAAATTAAATCAGTATTAATACTTTTAAAAAGAAGGGATAATAATGGAAAAAACTCTAAACTTGATATACTTTTTGGTTTAAACCTTAAAGTTTATTTTTGAATGTTTTAAACCTCAAAGTTACAATTTGTTTTGATTTAAACCTTAAAGTATGCATTTTAATTTGATTTAAACCTTAAAGTTTAAAAAAAAAAATGGTTTAAGCCCTACAGTTTATCTAAAAATAATTTAAACATCCAATTTACACTTTATTTTGGTTTAAAGTTTAAGTTTACACTAAATTTTTTGTTAAAAAAACACTCTAATCCCTTAAGTTTTGTTTGCTTTTTAATTCTACCTTCTTCACTTGATTAATTTAAAATTTTGAACATGAGGAGACTATGAAGTTGATGATTTGTTATTAATTAATTTTTATTAGTGTTTATATTTAACTAGAAAAAATTTGGGACCAAATCATCCCGAGTTGGGGTCGAGTTTAATCGAGTCAAGGCCGAGTTGAGGTAAATCTGAGTTAAAATCCTCAACTTCATAGTCTCCTCGTTTCAATTTTTTTTATTAAAATCAAGTGAAGAGGATAAAATTAAAAACAAACAAACCTTAAGAGATTAAAATGTCTTTTTAACAAAAAATTTAGTGTAAACTTACAGCTATAAATCAAAATAAAGTGTAAATTTGTTAGTTTATATCATTTTTTGATAAAATGGTAAGGTTTAAACCATCTGTAAAAAAATATAAGGTTTAAATTAAAAAAATGAAAACTTTGAGTTTTAAACCAAAACAAATTTGGAGGTTTAAATCACTTTCAGATAAACTAAGGTTTAAACCATTTTAAAAACAACACTTTAAGGTTTAAATTAAAATAAAATGCAAACTTTAAGATTTAAACCAAAACAATTTGTAATTTTGAGGTTTAAACCATTCAAAAATAAACTTTAAGGTTTAAATCAAAAAGTATATTAAAGTTTAAGGTTTTTTTCATTATTAACCTTAAAAAGAAAAAACAAAAGTTAAGGAATATATAACACGAAATACACCGTAACACGTACTTTTTTTTTTTGATCAGCAAGCAAAAGATCAACTAGGAAAGGAGCTTCGGCTCGGCCATCACCCCACCCTAGAAGATAACACGTACTAGTTGACCAATTAATAGCTCGAAACGACTGATGAATCGAATAATTTAACTTTTGAGTTTACGAAAGAGGTTATGTCTTCCGATTCACGTGGAAAGCTGATCCATTAGGATTTTAGGACCCTTATACGTGGTCCAATCTATCAATAGATTTTAATTTCAAAGTGGTCCTCAAAAATCAATATAGATATAAAAAATATTATTATTATTTTTTTTATTTTTTTTTGAAAAACAAGATATTATGCAACACTTTCACATGTTTTTTCCCCAAACTAACTAATACCGTTTTCCCTTTCTCGATCGTACTTCGGTACTTATAAAACACAGAACACCATATACCAATGAAATAAACTATAAGCTATTAATATTTATATATAACAGGTAAGGTTCTAAAAAATATACATTTTACTCGAACTATATGAAGTATAGAGAAATGTTCAATATAATTTATACTTAACTTATAGTTCTGAGTGAATAATCTTAGCCTTTGGATCAGCCACATTAATGGTCCAGATTAAATTTTAAATTTTTTTACGGAGTGACATTTTCCTAATTAACATGTGATTGAATATTAAAATTTAAGTACTATGTTTTTTATATGGACTTTATTGAATACAACTCATGAATTATAATTTGGTCATAGGAGAAGACTCATTGGAGAACCAGTTGTATTGTGAGTACCGTGAAAACCGTTTGTAGCCATTGATCATAATTAATCAAAAGTTAATATTAGTTGTAGCAAACATGTAATTAATTAAAAACATATTCGTCATTTTCACTTTCCTAAAATACTGGAGGGGTATTTTCACTTTCCTAAAATATTTATCAAACGTAAATGTATTAAAATATGAAAAGTAAACCAAATTAACTAAAAGTTGTAGAACCTTATAAGTTCAAGAATGTGGGCTATTAATACATTACATCATGATTTTAAGTTGATTTCGAAGTTATTAGGCTAGCCTATGTCTTTGGGCTATGTGGTGTTACATATGTTATCAGAGTCATTGCCTCACGGTTTGTGTGAGTATGCTACTCATGTATCTCTTAGTGTTCGGATTATGGGTATGATGACCCGACGGGAACGTCAGGTGTTTGAGTGGAGGAGTTTGTAACAACTCGTCCCACATAGATAAATGAATAAAAGTTGAGGTACCTTATAAGTTCAAGGTTGTAGGCTATTAATACTTTTTGTAACACTGTACTTTTTAATTAACATTAAACCGCGTGCGGAAGCTAATTACATATAATTAGATTTAAAATCAAAATAGAATACAACTTTAACTGCTTATCATTTACAAAATATCACTACAGTGTTAATTTACAAAAACAGGCTCTATACAAAATCTTGGACATCAGAGTATTGGTCTGTCCATATTCTCAGTCTTCATTATCTAAAAACTCACCACGGAGTATCTGCAAAACAATCTAGTGGGGAATTAGCACAAAGCTAAGTGAGGGAACAAATATCTAAACATATACAAGGCCAACATGCCCAAACACAAAGCTCAAAATTCAAGGAGAACCGGCGGTCTTGCAACCACCTACAACCAAGGTTGGCCAAAACCAAGGTTTACCGATAGCCCAGTTACATGGACAACAATATTAGCACTCTTGAATACAACAAATGCAAGTCAAGCAATATGCTAATACTATATATCCCTAAACCAGACCCAGCCGAAAATCCGCCAAGCTGATCTTCCAAAACAACACGTATACAGTTCAAATAAGAGCATAGTTACAATTAGGATATCATATCCTGTATATCCAAATATATAAATCCACTCACCACAGTCTGCACTGATGGAGCACACTCATTGACTAAATCACTGAGTCTTCTCAGTTCCTGAGAAGATATAAACATAAGTCAGTATATAATTCCCAATACTGATTCAATATAAATAATACACTTGTTCATACATCACATGTATATACATATATCATATATATATATATATATATATATATATAGAAAATCATTACATTACATTCTGATTTGTTAGGAAATTCATAATATTCCAAATCCCGAATATATCATGCGGAATTATCATAATTCCAAATCCAACTTGTAATTCCGAATAAGCAAAGACAATTCATACGGTTTTACTTCAATTCCGGTTAAATAACAAATTCCGCATAAATCCAATACCGGGTGAAGTCCAATCCCGAATTCAAGTCAGATTCCGAATAGCATTTGATTTACTCCTCAAATCCGAACAAATCATAATTCCGAATGCTAGGTCAATTCCGAATAGATTCATTTCCGGATAAAGTTCAATTCCGAGCAAAGGCCATTTCCGAATAATGTAATTCCGATCAAAATATAATTCCGAGTAAAGGCATATATTTAATTCTGAATATATGAAATTCCGAATACAGGTCAAATCCGAGTATTATCAATTCCGAGTAGTCACCAATTCCGATCAATATAAATTCCGAATAATACATTCCATAAAAAGTTAAGGCATATGCATTAGGAATTCGATATATGCGGAATTCATCATTTCCGGACATATTATTCGGATTTCATCCAATTCCGAATGTAATTCATTCGGAATTCATTACAAGTTAAATAGTTTATTCGGAATCAATCCCAAATCCGATCATATTGTTCGGAATCCTCTCCAATCCGCATGCTTCATACCCAAATTCCGGATAATTCATAAGTTTGTGCATATTTTCGATTTCTTTTCAATTCTAACTGTAATTGAACATATAATGAAATCAATGATTCCAGAATTCATCATAGACACATATATAACATAATTCAACACCATAATCTAACATGTATACATCCTAAGATCATGGATTTAACTATGGAATCATGCGGAATTCACTTTAATTCAACAAAACCGAAAATAAACAATAACTAACACTATCATTCTGTGATCTAACCTTCTGGGTCAGACAAGTGCATAATCGATTTCAATTAAATCAGTAAATGAAATTGAGCAATCTTCTTCTTTTCTTTTCTTCGGCCGAGACTCACAAGAACACACACACACTCACTTTGATTCAATTTGCATGTAATGACTTGGTGGTGGTGTTTAGTGTGGATTATGTGTCCATATTGGACACCTCATAATTCCACCAACATATGCTATTAACAATTAATTATCATTTTCTAATTAAAATAAATAATTAAATAAATAACACAATTAATAATCACATAACACACAATGATAAGTAATCCACATAATCAAATATAAATCTCAAGATTAGAATCTTAATTACCTCATTAGTCTAGGCCGGTTAAGAGGGTGTTACACTTTCACCATGGTTTTAAGTTGATTTTGAAGTTATTGTCTCTTTAATATGACATTCATATTGTCATACTTTTCCATGTTGTCATATGTGCACACATGCACATACCACTCACTTTTTTTAGCACAGGTGTGTATAAGTGCACATGTGCACATTACAATAGATTTTTTCCAGCACATACATGAAAGTCACATATGCATAGTGCATCTTTGCACAACCTATTCATACTTCTATGTTTTGTTTTAGCATAAGTGTATTTGGGTGCATATGTGCACCGTGCACGTGTGTATCTCATGCATATATGCACATGCAAACCTAGATGCATGTGTGCACGTGCAACTCAAAGTTGGTTTAGTACTTAATATATAACTCAAAAATACAAAAAAAAAATGTAAATAATTGTGATTAATAAATGGAGAAGGAAATAAAAGAACAAAAGAAAATGAATTAAATGTACTACCAAAATGGCGACACACAACAAAACGGCGTTGCGTCAAACTAATTTTTATAATTATAATTATGACTATTTGTATTTAATTGATTAAGACAAGATAATGAATGATTCGTTTATAATGGTTCTTGCAATTCTTACAATAAAAACGATTTTTAAATGGATTTTTCTCTTCGGTTATATATAATAAAAAAGAATAAGTTTTATACATAGATATGTTAATAAAAAGACTTATCATATACAAAAGATTAAGGGGGTGTTTGGTTCATTCTTTGATTTTGAGGGGAATGAGATTTATGGAGGGGAATTGCAATTAGAAGGAATTCATTTGGTGGGATTTTAAATCCCAATCCTTTGTTTGGTTCACCTCACAACATAAACCCAACAACACCATCACCAAATCGCCGGCCACCACTTCACCGCCGGCCACCACCTCACCGCCGCCCTTCTTTGCGAACGCCAAGCATCACCTCACCGCCGCCTTTCTCTACGAACGCCGGCCACCACCTCACCGCCTTCGCAAACCCTAACCGTTGGCGACTGCGAAGAAGATGACGGCGACTAGGGTTTCTGGAACGACGAAGACGAAGACGAAGGTCTAAGGTTTCAGAGTCGATTAGCATTTCTGTCGAAGGAAGGGCGATGGGCGATGGGCGAAGAAACACGGGCGACGAAGATTAGGGTTTTTGTCGTTGGTAAAGACGAAGGTTGCAGAGTCGATTAGGGTTTCTGTGGTGGCTAGGGTTTCAGTCGTTGGTGAAGACGAAGGAAGACGGGCGACGATGTCGTTGGCGGCTAGGGTTTCAGTCGTTGGTGAAGACGAAGGGATGAGGCGGCGTTGGTGAAGACGAAGGGATGACGGCGGGTTTCTGTCGTTGGTGAAGACGAAGGGATGACGGCGGCGTTGAAGGGTTGACGACGGCGAAGGTTTATCGTCGACTTGGGTTAGCCGGAATAGTCGCCGGAGTGTTGCCGGAGCAAATGCTTCACCTGTGGATTTCAAAATACTAGGGGGGTGGGAGGATTTGGAAATCCCTCATCCATAGGATTTCAAAGAATCCTGGGAATTGAAATCCCACCTCCTTTTTGCATACCAAACATCTCATTTCATAGGATTTGAAATCCAATTCCTCCCAAATCCCCCCAAATCCGCGAACCAAACACCCCCTAAGTTTTATAGATTTATGGAGGGAAAGGTATCATCACATTCGAGTCATGCCATTTTATAATCCATTATATTTATCAACTTGACTAACTCGATTCAACCTAAACCGAAAATATCAATTGGGTTAGGTGTTGGGTTAATTTTTATGTTTTATTCAGGATTAACTTTATTTGATTGGCCCTATTAAATATTTTGTAAAGCCTACCCTCTTCATTTATATTTACATTACTTTAGAGTTACAACTACAATTATGCCTATGTGACGTTTTAAAAATCTCTTCTTAACTCATCTACTTCTAAGTTCTAATCACGTATTATGTCTCGTGATTCATGCGATCATATATCTCTGGTTATCAATTCCAGCTAATTATAGAGAAAAATCTCGAATGCAAACAATCTATTGACATTAGACATCTACAAGCAAAGAATTGATGGATAGTTGGTACCTTGGTACAATCCTTGTGTGTGCGGTAACAACAAAGTGCAAATACAAACAATAAATGGTATATACAACGATATAGTTCTAATTTATTTTTAAACAATTAATCTAGTTCTAATTTATTTTTAAACAATTAATGGTACAAATAAATGACCGTTATGTGATATACTTTTTTTTGAAAGAAAAAGGACCACCTAACAAAGAATTTTGATATTGTCATCATCCTCTAATCAGTATATATACTGAATATCATATAAATTCAAAGTCAGTAGACTCATACATATACAATATTAATAAAGCATGTGTACAATACCATTAAAGCACCATTCTGCAATATGTGTACACAAATTAAAATAATGTTTTTTTAAAGCTAATACACCGGACATCTAATCTATATCTAAGTTCACAACAAGACATAAGTCATCTTCTAATCTAAATAAAAGACTAATTTTATAAAATTTATTAAACGATATGAATCATTAATTTAAAAATATTTAATTTTAACCATTAATTTTCTTAAAATCAATTAATCAATTTTGACCTTTTAAAGTCAAAATTGTTAAAGTTAATTTCATATATGCCCTTATTAAATTATAAAATCGTATTTGTCCACCTTAATTACAAATATCATATTTACTCTTTATAATATTTCAAAATATTATATTTAACCAAATTTTTAACTTTATCATTCTAAAATATTCTATAACCATTTTAATTTTATTTTTAATTATAACCAATAACGTTTAACTTTATTACACTTAATTGTAACCATAATGATTGATGACTTATATAAGAAATACGACCACGTCTCTTTATATCATGATACTACGTTTCTGCCGTCAGGTCTGCACTCTCACCAGCGTCAATGTTTCCACTGCTGGTTAGAGTATTGATGTTGTACGTCGTAATTATTTTAAATTCTCATTTAATTCACGTTTTATCATTATTTAATACGTTTTTAATAATGTTTAATATTTATTATCTTTTATACCAACATGTGTAATACGGGCATTTAGTCTAGTAAAGAGAAATACATCTTAATATAGTCATAATAAACTCTGAATACCCTTTAATAATTATAATATATGTATGAATCAACTCCGGATTATATCTTAATATTATTGTTATTCACTTATTCATCTAACACCTTCCTAGTTTGATTTAATGAAATTGTCTTTACTTTAGAAAAAATAACCTCCGGATTTCAAAATGCCGATTTGAATTAAATGTTATCGTTTTAATAAGAAAATAAAATAAAATCAAGTAGTAAGGAAACGGGTAGATAAGGATATAAAGGTAGTACCTACTACGTAGCTAGTGTTACATAAGGAATTAAAGATGCTATCATTAATCATCAATAATATTTTTCACCAGTGAAAAACTTTTAATATTCATGATCTTGGATTATTATTTATTGATTATAATATACTTTTACTTGGATGAAAATAATGAAAGGATCGTATATCTACGTGGACAGACTGGGGTCCTTTGTTTTAATTGCAGGAGACCCGTCTACTTTTGTCCCGCCTACAACGCCCAAATCTGGCTGCTTTCACTCCCTTCACACTTGACACTTGACACTTGACACTTGACACATTCATCTTTTTTTTCTTTCTATTGACCACTGTGACGTTTATACGGATCATGATTTTTTGGAATTAAGAACTATAACAACCGATAAAGAATGCACAATTAAAAAGCCACAAAGATTTATGTGTGCTTCAGAATGGATCTTGCTACGTCTTTTATTTTGTTAGAATACACACGTAACTACATACACATTAGAGTTACATACTCGCATCAAGATACATTTATAGACGAGAAAGTTTGACCTAATACCACTAACGGGCCTACACCCACAAGCCCAAAACGTCACAACTTCTTTCAGCCGCCGGTGGTAGAACAGTGTTGATCGTCCATTCGTCCTTCAGCTTTGGGGTTAGCGGTGTTGACCTCCTTAGCAGTCACCAGCAATAATGTTTGGCACTATTGATAAGCGTTAGTGCATGGTGTTTTAGAAGCTGATCACCAATTAATATGCCAAATCATGACAGGGGCACTTGACATTGTAGGGACACTCCTTGTTTTACTGACGGTGGCATAAGATCAACAAGACAGATAACCAAGTACCCAATTGACTATCCTAACATCATGGAGATTTAAACACTCCACATTGCCCCCCTTTTACACACGATCAATTCTTCAAATTTGAAGAAATTAATAACAAAACTCAACGAGATTATGGTCTCTTACTTTGGTCCCCTTACCCACCCCCGCAAGAAAAACAAGAGAGAGAGAGAGAGAGAATGATGTGTCAAATTCAACTTATTTTTAAAATTACTTTTATAAAAAGGAAGACTTTTAGGAAGTGAGAAAGACTCAAAAACCAGAAAAACGTCTTACGTCCCTACATTCATCTCAAAGACCGTCACTACCATCCCATCCTAGAATACAAATTCAAATTCTACATACAATGTAGAGAGGTGCCCATATTTAGGCATCTTGGACTTTTGACATTTATTTATATATACTATTCTTATTATTATTATATATGGTTTGCATCTTTGGTCATCCGTGAGTTTCTTATTCAATAAATTCAACTTCTAAACTACCTCATTATATTATCTCCATATTATACTGCGCTTTCTACAGCCCTACAACAAGACTTTCACGTTTTATCAAACAAGTGGTTGCACGCACATAGACCACCTCTATTTTGAAATTCGAATTCTGACTGACCTTCATCCATCACAATTCTTGAATTCTGGTTTTTCTTAACTAAATTGTTGACCTTCATCACCATAGTAATCAATCGATTCCTTAACTCGCTTATTTCATTTCATCTTTGTTTGTGCGTAAACGACTGAAGAAACCGCTACTTGGAAACCTCGTTGTCTGACCAGGTCTTAAACGAACGTAGGTGGTGAAATTGAGAGGCCCATTTGTAGTTGTCAAAAGATCCAAACTAATCATCTATCTTCACCATCACAACATGTCCACATGTATTATTATATATGCAGAATTGGAATTTTGACACCACATATATCAAGTTATCATATCTAATCTATAAGCTGGTTGTAGATCTTTCTCTTCCATCTCATTTAATGCTATATATGAGGGAATTGAATAGTATCAACCTCAGCACACAAAATTAGAATTGGAACTCTTAGCTGCTCAAAATAGAAGATGAGATATATATATATATATATATATATATATATATATATATATATATATATATATATATATATATATATATATATATATGGTAGGGATATAGGAAGAAGAAATTAAAAATGAGAAGTCTAGAAAGCAATCTAGGCCTTTGATCAAATTTAATCTAAAGTTAGGATGATTAGTGACATTTTAGTAAATAAAATGAACTTTAAGTGGGAGGGGCACTAAAAATAGTGGCTGGAGGGGTATTTAAGTCATTACGAGCGTGAGTGGCAGCCACTCTCCTGAAAGGAGAGTGGGCTGAGTAAAAAAACCCAATACCCCTTCAAACTTTAACCAATCATAACTTTTATATAGTAAACTTTTTTTTAAAAAAAATTGCACCATTAAAAATATAAAATTATGCTCTTTCATTTGATACCAGTCTTGCATATATATTTTTATTTTTTATTTTTTTTGAACTATGTTGCACAAAATTTACACTGTGTTGCACCAATTTCGTACTGTAAGGCATATAACTTTGGTGCACGCATTTGGCGCTGTGTTACACAACTTTTACACTATATTACACAACGTTAATTTGTTGCACAGCTTCGGAACTGTGTTGCACGTCTTTTTACTGTGTTGCATGTTTTTTAAACTGTGTTGCACTACTTTGCTGCTGTGTTGCACATCTGTTGTAGTGTGTTACATAAGTTTTATACTGTATTACACACATTTTATACTATGTTGCATAACTATTATAAACAAAATGTTGCACTCTGTCAAGGCTAAATATGTATATGCATCAAATAATTAAATAAAAAAATAAAATCAAATAACTAAAAACATGAAAGAAATCAAGTAATAAAAAAAATAGAAGCCGAAGTATTCAAATACCCACGCAAAATATTAATTATTTTTAAAACAACAAACATATGTATTAATTATTTTCTTGTTTACGAGGGAAAGACACAAGTAGGAGGAATACCAAAAGTACCCTTGAAAGGGATGAGGACATGTGTCATCTCCTCCTTGTTTCCTAGGCTTCTCCCCTAGAAAAACTTCTTCATTGATCCTATACCTATATATATATATATATATATATATATATATATATATATATATATGTATCTTTACTATATTATAATGCATTTATCCCTTTAAATCTCTTAAAATTTAAGTAAGTTGAAAAGACCAATATACCCCTCACTTCTAACAAAAAAAGCTCACGGCTAAACACATTCATAAATTCATAGTGATTTGATTACAATTAGTAGCCTTATAAATAAGGAAACAATCTATACCCCCTTATTTCTAGCAAACTAAACCCACGGCTGAATATATTTAATTGGAAATTTTAGTAAATACAATATAAACACTTTCAAAATCCAAATAAGGTAATATTCTACCTCACTCATAACAAAGAAAATTAATATATTGAAATGGAAATGATTGCAATCTTCTTTGTTTTAAATAAGTAACAAGTCAATAACTTATGTAAATTGAATGTAAAAAGAGAAGCTACATATTAATTACAAAAATAAAAAATATATCATATAATTATAAAAATTTTAAAAAAGTAGGGCAACGGTGAACCACGCCATATAAACACATAACCTTGCTATAGACATTCTTTTCAAGAGAAGATGTACATTCATAAATGTACCTTCAACCATTTAAATACAACAAGGTGTTAATGAAAAATGGTTAACGAGTGTTGGATCAAAACATTCATATGCCAATGATACTTGTGGTTTGGGTGGCACGATGGGCACCTTTCTAAAAGTTGAGCATTCTTCCATGGACAATCCATTTCCAATTCTGTTTGGTTTCGACTTCGGTAAATATGTTACGATAGGTTCAGCAATAGAAAATTACTAATCTACCCCTAAAATAACATCAATCTCTCTCTTCTACTTTACACACTCACCAATAAACATTCTTCTATAACTACATACTTTTTCAACTACAAAAAAAGAAGAAAAATGTTATTTTGTTGTGTTTGAAGAATTTCTTCTAAAAATATAGAAAAGAGTTGATGGAAATAAAAGAAAAGGAAATGAAACGGTATATTACCGGATAGAAATTATTCGTCTCCGCAGCATTGCGCGGGTACAATGCTAGTATATATATATATATATTGAGATGTTCAAATGAGAATGAGAGACTCAATCTCAACTGTCTAATTCCCTCTCTTTCAATATCCTTGCCCACCCATGAATTCCTCGCATGCACCCTGCCACACTTGATCCTCTCCACGCTCTCCATCCATGAACTTCCCATATCCATGGAACAGCTGAGATTGGTTCTCGCAGTTCTCGTACGAAAAATAGTTCTCGTTTGAACCCTCCCATATATATATATAGGGTAGGGATATAGGAAGAAGGAATTAAAAATGAGAAGCCTAGGAAGCAATCTAGGCCTTTGATCAAATTTAATCTAAGGTTAGGATGATTAGTGGCATTTTAGTAAATAAAATTAACTTTAAGTGGGAGGGGCACTAAAAAAAGTGGCTGGAAGGGTATTTAAGTCATTACGCGCGAGAGTGGGCTGAGTAAAAAAACCCAATACCCCTTCAAACTTTAACCAATCATAACTTTTATATAGTAAACTTTTTTTAAAAAAAAATTGCACCATTAAAAAGATAAAATTATGCTATTTCATTTTATACCAGTCTTGCATATATTTTTTTATTTTTTATTTTTTTTGAACTATGTTGCACAAAATTTACACTGTGTTGCACTAATTTCGTACTGTAAGGCATATTACTTTGGTGCACGCATTTGGCGCTGTGTTACACAACTTTTACACTATATTACACAACGTTAATTTGTTGCACTGCTTCGGAAAAAAAACGTGCAACGCAGTGTAAAGATTGTGCAACGTTGTGTTGTTAATACATTAGGTAAAATGCTAACTTTGAAAATTCGTATCTCACTTATAATACATCCGTTTTGGGTTATTCAAAAAACTGTAGAAAGTATACATCAAGATCTATAACTTTTATTTGTTAAGTTTTTGACGAATCAAACTCGATCTTGGTCAAAATTACGTTCAAATTGTTGAAAAAATAGAAAAAAACCAAAAAATTCGTATCTTGCTTATACTACATCTGTTTTAAATGATTCGAAAAACTGTAGAAAGTGTGCACTAAGCTCTACAACTTTTATGTTTTAAGTTTTTGACGAATCAAACTCGATCTTGGTCAAAACTAGGGTCAAAATAGTGAAAAAAAAATAGAAAAACTGTGTATTTGATGTGCAACACAGTGCGAATGCTGTGCAACATATTAATGTTGTGTAAAATAGTGTAAAGTTGTGTAATAGAGCGCAAAATATGTGCAACATAGTGATATGACTTACAGTGCGAAATTGGTGCAACACAGTTTAATATTGTGCAACATAGTTCAAAAAAATTAAAATATGCAATACTGGTATCAAATGAAAGAGCATAATTTTATCTTTA
Source organism: Pulicaria dysenterica (assembly GCA_947179395.2). Classification (NCBI taxonomy): domain Eukaryota; kingdom Viridiplantae; phylum Streptophyta; class Magnoliopsida; order Asterales; family Asteraceae; genus Pulicaria; species Pulicaria dysenterica. Next base: position 77,929,777 of record OX359293.1, on the reverse strand, counting down.
AAGTGGTGCAATTTTTTTTAAAAAATACTTTAGTATATAAAAGTTATGTTATGTTAAAGTTTTAGGGGGTGTTTAGGTTTTTGGCATAGCTCACTCTCCTTTTCAGGAGAGTGGCTGCCACTCTCCGCGCGCAATTACCTTTATACCCCTCCAGCCACTTGGACATGTGTCATCTCCTTCTTGCTTCCTAGGCTTCTCTCCCAAAAAAACTTCTTCATTGATCCTATACCTATATATATATATATATATATATATGCTCGCGCGCGCCAGCGCATTTTTACTGGAAATTGGTGGGTCATGTACATTCAGCCAATGCAGTGGATAAGCTGAGCAGTTCAAATAATTGTCTGGAAGATGTCAAGTGTCAGGGAATGCCTACTAGCTGTCCACAAAGATTAATACCCACAAGGCCGCAATACAACTATACCCCAGCCCAATGGGCCCAAGGCCTGTTAATGTTGGTTATCTAGAATTCTAGATAACATTGTCCAAACTCCAAACTCCAAACTCCAAACTCCAAAGAGCCACCAAATTCTTTGTGCTTTTAATTTTAACACCTATTTTGATTTCAAGAAGATGATGAAAACCTTTTAAATTTTTTATATTAATGTAACTTGTGTAATATTTGTTTTTATTATTTCTAGATTTATTGTTATTTGATATATAAGTTTTTTTTAGTTAAAGTTTTGACGTTTGTTTATGTTGATATACTTCTAATTATATGGTTACCTATAAATATTCAGATAAATTAGTTAACTATATAACATCGTATATAATTATTATTTGATAGTTCTTTATGAAAGTTTAGTAATAATAGTATAAATTATTATTTGAAATTTGAAAAACGTTTGTCAATGCATAAATCGACACACTTTGAAATTCCTTAATGAAGACAAATGCTAGAATGTTGAAACCCATTGGTCCTCCGAATTGATTCCACATGGTAAAAGCCAAAATAGGAAGAATGAGTGAATGGATGTTCATAATCGTCAGTCAACGACTAAAATCTTGAAGGAGGGATATAATAGACATGTGCCCCTTTTGCTCAGAACTTAAAAACACAAATTCGAAATTTAAAATCTGCAATTCATAATTCTGTTTCCCAAATTTCAATTGGGTCAAGACATAACTCCACCAAGGGTTCATACAAGAGAATCAACAAAAATTATGAACATATTTTAGATATACTTTGGTAAATTTTCCATATTAATTGGTTTAGTTGAACATAACTTCGGGCCGGTTTGTTTTTTGAAATAAGTACTTATTTTTAGAAATATATGCGGGTAAGCAGACATTTCATTAGAAAACTGTTTGTTAAAAATCAGATGTAAAAATGAATAAGATCTTATTTTCACTTATTATCACTTATTTTAAGAAGTGATAAAAAATCACTTAGGCCTTGTTTGTTTTTCCGGAATAAGTACGTATTCTTATTAATGTCTGCGGGCTTGTAGACATTTCATTAAAAGACCGTTTGTTTAAAATCAGACGTAAGATGCAATAAGCTCTTATTTCAACTTAAAATAATTTATTTTGATAAGTGGTTTAAAACCACTTATTATCACGTATTTTAAACCTTATTCTAATAAAAAATCACTTATTCTAAACCCACCGTCGCCGACGCTACCGTCCACCTCCGCCGACCACCAACCGCCACAACCGTCGCCGCCGCCACCGTCACCGCCGTCACCGTCACCGTCACCGCCACCAACCGCTTCCACCGCAAACCACCACCAATCGTCGGCGGCGGTGGCGGTTGGTGAAGGCGGTGGCGGTGGCAGTTGGTGGTGGTCGGCGACGGCTGTTGGTGGTGGTCGTTAGCGGTGTTGACGGTGGTGGAGGTGGCGTTTGGTGGTGGTCGGTGGTGGCTGTTGGTGGCGGTTGGCGGAGATTGCAGTTGGCGGTGGTCGGCGGCTGTAGTGTCGGTGGCGGTTGGTCGTGGTCGTGGTGGTGGTCGGCGGCGATGGTGACGGTGGTGGTGGTCGACGGCGATGGAATAAGACATAAGACATTTATGTCTTCAAAAAACAAACAACACTTTGTTCTAATAAAAAATCACTTATTCAAAACCCGCCGCCGCCGATGCCACCGTCCACCCCCGCTGACCACCAACCGCCACCACCGTCACCACCGCCGACCATCAACCGCCACCGCCACCGCCGCCGCCGCCGTCACCGTTACCGCCACCGCCGCCGCCACCACCGTCACCGCCTATGTCCCCGCCACTGCCGCCGCCACCGTCACCGCCGCCGCCATCGTCAACGCCATCTCCACCGTCACACCCGTCTCCAACGTTGCCACCATTACCGCCGTCGTCGCCGCCATCGTCACCGCCGCCGTCGCCACCGCCAACCACTACCAACCGCCACCAACAACACCGTCGCCGATCACCACCAACCGCCACCGCTAGCACCGTCGCCGACCACCACCATCAGAAGTTATCGCCGATCACCACCAACCGACAGCACCGCCGCCGCCGACCACCAACCGCCGCCATCGCCGATCACCACCGCCGCCACCCCACCCCACGCTACCCGCTACCTACCCACCCCACCCCACCCCACTCTATCTACACCACCCCACCCCACCCCACCTATCCACACCTCCCTACCCTACCCCACCTATCTACCCCACCCTACCCTACCCCACCCTACCTATCCACCCCACTCCCACCCTTACGTACCTACCCCTTACAATCGCGGCAGCTACGACGGTCGTGATAGTGTTGGTGGTGGTGGTAGGTGGTGGTCAATGGCGGCGATGAGGTGGTAGAGGTGGTGGCGGTAACGGTGGTGGCGGCGGCAGGTGGTTGGAGCTGTAACAGCGGCGGGGATAGGGACGGTGGCCGCGTGACGGTGTCGGCGCGACAGTTGGTGGTGGTCAACGGCGATGGTGACTATTTCGGAGACGGTGATTGGTGGTAGTCGGCGGTTGTGAAGGAGATGGCGGAGGCGGTTGGTGGTGTTCAGCGGTGGTGGTGACGGTGGTGGAAGTGGCAGTTTGTGATGGTCGGCGGTGGCCAAAGGTGACGGCGGTGGCGGTGGCGGTTGGTGACAGCGATGGCGGTGGCGGTGGTTGGCGACGGCTGTTGGTGGTGGTCGTTGGCGGTGGTAGGGGTGGCGGTTGGTGGTGGTCGGTGGCGGCGGTGGTGGTGGCCGTTGGTGGTGGTGGTGGTGGCGGTGGCGGTGGCGGTTGGCAGTGCTCGGAGGCGGTAGTGTTGGTGGCGGTTGGTGGTGGTCAGCGGAGGCGGCAGCTGTTGTTGGTGGTCGGCGGCGATGGTGACGGTGGTGGAGGTGGCGGTTGGTGATGGTCGCCGGCGGTGGTGACGGTGGTGGAGGTGGTGGTTGATGGTGGTCGGTGGCGGTTATGGTGGTGGTCGACGGCGTTGGTGGCGGTGGCGGTTGGCGGAGATGGCGGTTGGGGATGGTCGGCGGTGGTGGCGGTTGGTGGTTGGCGGAGGCGGTTGGTGGTGGTCACTGGCGGTGGTGACGGTGATGGAGGTGGTGGTTGGTAAATATAGTAAATAAGACATTTCTTAAAATTAAAAAAACAAACGGTCTTATCTCACAGATCTTTGCAGACATAAGACCTTTTAAACCATATATTATCTTGCAGACATGGAATAAGACATAAGACATTTATGTCTTAAAAAAACAAACAGCACCTTAGAGGCTTAGATTACCTTGTAGAAACTAGAAAAACATAAACAAATACATGCAGCATTGCAGCTAAGTAACTATACCTCTTTCATTGAATGAAAATTTACACGGAAACTTGGAGGATTATGTTCTTGACCGTTTAACGCGAAATCGTTTCTTCCCATGCTGCACAATCTTATTTCTCATTCCTGGTTTCTTTCTTTGTCTAACTTCATCATCTTGTAACAAATCCTTGAATAGTTTTGTAAGCTTCGGTTCGTCTGTTATTCCAACAGATATCATCTTGACTCGTAGCTCCCTAGCCTTATCTGTTAACCCATGCTTCATTAAGCCTTCCACCATCATCATAAAATGTGCAGAATCAGGTGAAATTTCATATTCTTTCATTGTCACCCAGATTTTCAATGCATTTTCAACCTCATTTAACTGCAAGAACTTACCAAGAAGTATTAAGAAAGTATTCCTGTTTGGACTGTTTCCAGATGTCTTCATTCGTTCTAAAAGTTCCAAACTTTCTTCCAAGTTCAAATCTTTTCCTTCAAGAAACGCATGGTATGTTTCGATAGTAGGATTTATGTTTTCTTCCAACATTCTTGATAGTATTCGTCTTGCATCGTCTAGCTTTCCTTCTTTACATAATGGTTTTATAAAAAAATTATAAGTACTGGAATCAGGAATCAAACCTGTATCTTTCATTTTGTCCAATATTCTGAGAGCTTCTTCATAGCAATTCTCGTGTGCAAGAACATAAATCAAGGAACTATAAACCTTACGGTTTGGTGTCCAACCTTTTCTCTTCATTTCACCATACAATCTGAGCGAGTCAAAGAGGTTGTTGACTTTTGAGAAGCAAGAAATCATGTGGGTGTACGAGTTTTCATCTGGGATTACACGGTTTTTGTCCATTTCTTTCCAAATTCTCTTGGCTTCAACTATGTCAACAAATACATCACACCAGCCATTAAGAATGATGTTGAAGCCCTCGGTTTCAAGTGGAAAGAGTTTTGCATTTAAAAACATGAACTCCTCAGCCTCTTCGACGTTCCCATGCTTACAAAGCGTATCAAGAAGAGTATAGAATGCCTTTTGATCAGGACTCGATTTGAATTTTTCCATTATCCCGAATGCACGAATAGCTTCAGCTGGTTCATTTGCAGCTGCATATCTGTTGAAACAAGAATAAACGAACAATAACCCACACAGCTGCATATCTGTTCCAACTATATTCTACTTATTTCTGTTAGAAATATTGACATTAAATGGTCTAGAATTTTGTTAATCCTGTCTAGAGGGCAGTAATGTAATAAAGCCCTCAAGTATTGATACCTGTAACTAACTATAAACATATAGATTATCACAATCTATTCTTAAGTGCCATTTTTCAATTTTCTTCACAAAATCTTCCTACAGATTACAATGGAGAGAATTAACGAACACATTACCAAGCATCTATCATTACTTAACACAGAAAGAGATTATTGTTCATTTCTCAAAACATGCAATCTTTCAAGGACTAGTCATATACATCGATATAAACATTCTTCAAGTAAGTGATTTCTATTCATGTTCTACACTGAATTATGATGCACAAAACCATGAATGTCATGGCATGGCAATTAGATACTGATTTTGTATTAATGTTAAAAAACTAAACAATTGCTTACATATTGATAGTCAAATATAGCTAAAAGACATATTTCTTGAAGAAAAAAAAAGATATTTGATGCGTTAATACCTATCGATCATGATAAGCATTGGGCGTTGAGTATCCATAGAAGATTGATACAAGTCCCTAATCAAACACCAAGCAATGTTAAACTTTTTATGGTTCCCCAGGACCCATATCATCAGGCTCCAAGCTTTTTCATCACTGCGATTCCATTTCAGACCCCATTTAAATGCAAAAAAGGCTAACTTCCAATCATCCCTTAAAGCCCAAATCACTGAAACAATCAAGTCTTCACTCGGATTGATACCAGACCCATCAAGAAAATCCGTTGACTCTACCCTTTCAGAATTTAAGTTACTTCGTAACAATTTGACTAATTTAACCACACCAGAGTTTGTACTTACATTTGTAGACTCTGTTAATTGGGTAAAGTTTAAGGTATCGTAGAGCTTTTGAACATGGGATGGCTCGAATGTAGAAAAATGACTGTACTCAAGTTTTCGAGAACCAGTGCCAAGCGTTCGACGAAATGCCTGAAAGAAACTGAATGTTGAATGTGTATAGGAGGGAGATGAGAAACCATGTCGGACAGCTCTTGTTCTTATAATTAAGGGTAAAAGGAGATGAGAATTTGTGCGTTGGTTGAATTTGCGAGTAAGATTAGCAGAAAACATCAACGAATCACGCACTCCGGCAATAGAGTATTTTTAACTTCACCGTGTGTTGGTGTTATGACTTATGAAGGAGAAGGTAATCAGCGCTGTCGGCTTTAACGGGTTTTAAAAAATAAAATAAAAACTGGGCCTCTACATGCAAAAATTACTCGCAAACAATGTTTAGTTCCATCAAATATATCTATTTAAGAAAGATAATATATTATTTTATTATTTATTTTTACATTATTTTTCTACTTATAACAAAATAAGATGTGAAATTTACTAACACACTCCTTCATTGATTTAGACACTTATTAAAAGAAAATAGTATAATTATAGAAATGTATTGAACTTTCAAAAATTATCATTTCGAGTACCTTGACATGTGATAGTAGATTATCGCCATCATCTTACTGTCTTAGGCAACTTCATTGTCTATAGTGACTTCTCCTTCAACTTTATCGGTGTAGTGTGGTTTTTCTAGCGCGAAAGACTCCTTTGGGATTGTCTCAACATTGACGCTTAACTCCTTTGTATCTAAATTCATAGACAAATGTCTCCACTCTCATCCCCAGACGATCATCCTCGAGGAAGATAACTGACAAACATGTCTCCAAAGAAAGATTTGCCAGGAAGGTGTCTCCACTGTATAGCGACTCGAAACAATAACTAAAGCTTAGAATTTGTACTCAAATATGCTAGAAGTAATTCTAAAATCTCTATGAACGACGATCTTATATAGTATCTTACGAAAAAGACTCAAAGGCTCATTTTAATCGCTAATAGAGGCTTAATTGTGGATCAAACATGTGGGATTTAGTAATGAAAATTCCGCAACAAGTTGCAGATTGAAAAAAATGGAATGGTAATGATGGGTTTCATGTTAGATGTGACTTTGAATCAGCGGTACTGTATTGAAGCTAGAATATAATTAGGAGGGGGGGGGGGGACTTGATGTGAAATCTACAATGTCAGACCTTGGTTTGATCAAGATGGTTCACATCATGAAGCATGGGTGCACGATGAGGAGTAGATCAAGAACAGGATTTTTGGATTTGGGATTTTCAGATGGTGTCTGGCTCTACGACGGGAGCCACCTGCAGCAACTCCGGGCCATTTTCTAGTTTTGTGTCTATAATGCTCTATGTTATGTCTTTTATATTGTCTTTTGGTAATGTAGGTTGAATTGGAACCGATTTTAGAATTATTTTCGAGTCAAGTCGATTGTACTGGAATGCAAATTATTTGGATTTAGTGAAATATTCACTCCATTCACATAATTGGTTAATTATAGTCTTCTATCTGGGATGATGTGTATTTTGGGTGTAATTGATTTTGATTAGGCGAAGAACCATATCTCTGTCAATTTATGTAACGAAAAGAGAGACTTTTTAAAACTAACTATTGAGAAACAACATGGATTTTACCAAATTTTCAACTATCCTAATCCTTTAATAGTTCAATTTTATAAAAAAGAAGTTGGTTAGTCAATTTAGCCGAAACTAAATTAACATCCAAAACCTAATGGAAGAGAAATTATGGCTTCCCCCTTGATCAGAATACAGAATGTTAAAATAATACATAATAGTGTTTTCTATGTGTTAACAGAGAGCTGGTAATACTAGGTTTCTTATTACTGATTACTTCAAAACAGAGAACAAAGAGTAGCATATATACAAGTAACCCTAAAGCCCATAAAGGCCCACATCTACTAAGGAATATTTACACTAACACTCCCCCTCAAGCTGGAGCATATATATTGATCATGCCCAGCTTGTTACAAATATAACTAACTCTATTCCCTGGTAAGGCTTTGGTGAATCCATCCGCAAGTTGACCTCCCGTCCTCACATGAGAGGTAGTAATCGTTCCATCTTCTATCTTTTCTCGAGTGAAATGACAATCCACTTCAATGTGTTTGGTTCTCTCATGAAATACAGGGTTGTTAGCAATATGAATAGCAGCCTCATTATCACACCACAGGTTTATTGGTTTTGACTGAGAGAACCCGATCTCATCAAGTAGATTACGTAACCATACAAGTTCGCAAGTCGTCTGTGCCATCGCTCTATACTCAGATTCAGCACTTGAGCGAGAAACAACGTTCTATTTCTTACTCTTCCAAGAAACAAGATTGCCTCCTACAAAGACACAATAGCCGGTTGTAGACCGTCTACTTGTAGGATCTCCACCATAGTCGGCATCGGAGAAACCTTCTATGACATGATGACCATGGTTTTGATACTTGATGCCATAACCAGGAGCTCCTTTCAAATACTTCAAAATATGACAAACGGCATCCCAATGTGAGGTTCTTGGAGACGACATGAATTGACTAACTACACTTACCGGAAAAGCAATGTCAGGGCGAGTGATTGTCAGATAGTTGAGCTTTCCCACAACTCTTCTATAATTCTCCGGATGTTCAAGAGGGTCGCCATCATCAGCTTTCAACTTCACATTTGGAATCATAGGAGACTCACAGGGTTTCGCCTCGATCATTCCCGAATCAGTCAGAATGTCTAAACAATACTTACGTTGTGACAAACAAATCCCTTTGCAATTCCGAGAGACTTCGATTCCCAGGAAATACTTCAAAGGACCAAGATCCTTAGTCTGGAACTGAGATGCAAGGAAATCTTTCAATTTCTTGATTCCATTTTCATCACTCCCAGTAACAACTATATCATCGACATATACAACTAACAGAATACATCCTGAACTGGATGAATCAAAGAACACCGAGTGGTCATATGCACTTCTTTTTAAACCAAACTTGGTAACCACCGTACTAAATCGTCCAAACCAGGCACGAGGAGATTGTTTTAGCCCATACAGAGACTTTCGTAATCTGCAGACTTTACCACACTCCCCCTGAGCAACAAACCCGGGTAAATCACCGTGCAAGAAGACATTTTTTACATCTAACTGATGAAGGGGCCAATTATAAGTTGCAGCCAGAGATATAAATAAACGAATAGATGATAATTTAGCAACAGGAGAAAATGTCTCGGAATAATCGACCCCATAGGTTTGAGCATATCCTTTTGCAACCAAACGAGCTTTTAATCTAGCTACCGATCCATCTGGATTAACCTTTACAGTAAACACCCATTTACAACCAATGGCCTTCTTGCTTGCCGGTAACGATACTAACGTCCACGTGTTATTGTGCTCAAGAGCATTCATCTCCTCGATCATAGCATTTCGCCAACCCGGATGAGCTAAAGCCTCTCCAACCGTTGTAGGGATGGATATTGAGTCTAACGAAGCAACCAATGATAGAGACGCTGTAGACAACTTAGCATAAGATACATAAGAATCAACTGGATATGTGCACGAACGTTTACCCTTCCGAAGGGCAATAGGAACATTATCATCAGATTCTTGAGATGACGAATCAGAATCCCTTACTATGTCTGAATGTAAGATGTTATCAAATTGAGGATCCCCTGCTGTATCTGAATCACTGCTAGATGATGGATCACATGATGAAACCGTAAGGTCTGGAGGGACATGGCTAGAAGTTGGAGCCACCGGAGGAATCACAGGAGGTTCTGAAGTAGGTCGGCGTTGCCTACTATATACATGAATCACTGGCGGTCGTGTTGGTTCTGAATGATGTTCTAAAGATTCTTCTGAGGTAGATGGAATTGGGGAGTCAACAATCGAATTCGGAATCGGTATAGTATAGATCAGCAGATCATCATGGTTTTCATGATTAGGAGAAATGGGCACCGGGAAGAAAGGTGCTTCCTCCACAAATGTCACATCTCGTGAAACAATGTAACGATTGAGGGTAGGAGAAAAACACCTATAACCTTTCTGAAGGCGAGAATATCCAAGGAAAACACACTTGAGAGACTTTGGATCTAATTTACTAACGTGGGGCCGAGTATCTCGAACAAAACAGCTGCACCCAAATATCTTAGGTTCAATCGGGAACAAACGTTGATTAGGAAAAAGAACAGACATTGGAATTTCACCACGAAGAACAGCTGATGGCATACGGTTGATTAGAAAACAAGCAGTAGAGATTGCATCAGCCCAGAATGGTTTCGGAACAGTCATCTGAAATAGCAGTGCACGAGCCACTTCAAGAAGGTGGCGATTTTTGCGTTCAGCAACTCCATTTTGAGCAGGAGTATCCACGCAAGAAGATTCATGAAGTATACCTTGTTGAAGCATATAAGTATGAAAGGTTTCAGAAGTGTATTCTTTTGCATTATCGCTACGTAAAGTTTTCACAGAGACGTTAAATTGCGTCTTGATCTCCGCGACAAAGGAAAAAAATGAGTGAATACTTCGGAGCGATTCTTCATCAAGTATAACCAAGTAACACGGGAATAATCATCTACAAAAGTAACAAAGTACTTGAACCCAGTTTTAGAAGTAATAGGACAAGGACCCTATACGTCTGAATGAACCAATTCAAATGGAGATGCGGCTCGTTTATTAACTCTAGGGCTTAGATGAACACGGTGATGTTTAGCAAATTGGCATGAGTCACAATTTAGGGATGACAGATGTGAAAGCTGAGGATACAATTTCTTTAAACTTTGAAGGGATGGATGCCCTAAACGACAATGTAACTCAATAGGGGATAATGATGCCAACCCTGCTTGAAATTGAATCTCTTCAGGTTCAAACACATAAAGTCCACCAGATTCTCGTCCTCTACCAATGATTTGCTTCGTTAACAGATCCTGAAAAACACAGTAATCAGGATAGAAGGAGACACTGCAATTCAATCCACGAGTTATTCTACTGACTGATATCAGATTAAATGTAAACTTAGGTAGGCTTAGCACAGAGGATAATGACATTGACCGAGAGAGTTCAACCGTTCCAGATCCAATTACTTCAGAAATAGATCCATCAGCAACTACGACCTTCTCAGAAGATCGATGATAACTAAATTCAGATAGCATATTATGATTACCCGTCATGTGATCCGAAGCACCTGAATCAATAACCCATTCAGAAGCAGATGACAATAAACAAGTAGGATTACATCTCTCAGCCAATGTAAAGATTGATACGGATGATTTCAGATTAGCCATAATTGAACTTTCAAACACTGTAGTTAAGTCTGTACGTCCGAGATAAGAAGAATTAACCAAATAAGAATACCCAAGCAACCTTTGATAACTGAACTTTCAAGCAACCGGCGAGAATTTAGAATTCAACTAATATTAACAACATCAAATTCGAGATTCGCAACAACAATCTTGCTAAACCGAAACCTATCTGAATATTCCCAACAAATCAGAACATCAACAGATCCGAGAGGCTAATCAATTATTAAAACCAGAATCTTAAATCCAGAATCTGAAAATCCAGATTGAATATTCCCAACAGATAACTCAAACGACAAGATCCAAATAAATCAGAAGAACTAGGTGTTGCCTCACCAAATAATCAGATGGCTAACTCAGATGTATTCTAGCAAGATGAATAACTCAGATTGTGGCAGACAAGCTAAATCCCGAGCAAGGAATACGAGTAACAGAAGAGAAGTGTCGAAATCTCACCATAAATGGAACCACGAGAAGAAACCGACTCACCAGCAAGAATAACCGAAGTCGACGGTGGCCGGAAAAAGGCTCACGCGCCGGCGCGTGAACTAGGGTAGCGGAGGTGCGACGGCGCGTGGGAGGCGCGTGGACGGCGTAACGGAGGTCGGACTAGGTTGCAGAGGTCGCCGGAGGGTGCAGGTCATTCCAGTACTGGAGGTGAGAGTTAACGAGCACAACACCAGGTCCGATTTAGGCTTGAACGTGAACAGAGACCAGCTCTGATACCATGTTAACAGAGAGCTGGTAATACTAGGTTTCTTATTACTGATTACTTCAAAACAGAGAACAAAGAGTAGCATATATACAAGTAACCCTAAAGCCCATAAAGGCCCACATCTACTAAGGAATATTTACACTAACACTATCTAATGTTATATCTTTTCAAGCATCTTTATAACAAAATTGATAATAACGAAATTTTGGAAAAAAGATTCACCCTTTCTAACTTTTATGGTTTATTATCACATGTAAATTAGGAGCGTTTCAAGAAGAAAAAAGTTATGGTTGAAAATACAGTAAACCTATACTGTAACTTGACCATTATAGTAAAAAGAAAAATAACAACCCATTTAAAGATGCTAAAATATATGCACATCATCTTAAATCACAACACTAGATACACTTGATCATGATTAGTAATTCAATAAAGTCGACAAATACTAATTAAACAAAAGTTATTTACTTCTAAAAAAAGGTCTTTTATGTGTCTTTTACTCTTAACCAAATAGACTGAATTTACATGCTATTAACCTTTACAATTACGCCAAATAAAATAAAAGCATAAAAAAGAATCATATTCCTATTGCCATCTAAAACGGCATCACTCTTCTAGACTTATAAAACCACAAAAAAGAACAGAATATGACAACTCCAGTAACTCCTGTAATCAACAATACCCAATCGAAAGCTGAGGGATTATCAAACAATGTTATCGGGAAATTCATCCCGAATATCCCTGCTACTACTCCACAGATTGCAACCACAAATGTAGCAGTAGTTAGTAATAATTCAAACTGAATAAGCTGGTTCCTCACATTATCCTGCAACCCAAAGGTTCATATCATATCATACACCAAGCAAAATTTATAATCGATCAAACCCGATCTACCACATCATATTCTCCAAAAAATTAAGTTTATCGAGTTACGAAAAAACTTGAGGTGACAAAATGTGAAGGTTGGTTGAGTTGAGAATCATATCAAACGGGTTGTTATTAGTATGGAGCTCAAGTCAGGTTGCATTGATCTGCAAACACCATCTTGTCCATCTAAGGTTGTGTGCATTTACTGCACTATCTGCCAACAACCTTCAAAAGGTCCCAGATTATCGCCAATTTTTTAAAGAGACTTGCATAGTAATTTAAGCTACATTGATTTATTTCTTCAAGTGTAAAAGCTCTATTCATCACTAATGGTACAGATGGGTTGTACGCATATAATCTAGCTGAGTAAGAAAAGACACACACCAGTTGAATGTTGATGAAGTCTTCTGTGTCATCGATGTATTCCTTCAGCTGGTATATGACAAAGCAAACGGATCAACAAAATCACTAACCTAACTAAGGAGTGATATGTCGGGACAAGAGGTTCCCATTTCGAACCATTTACATATGAACGAGTCAATTCAGTTTATGTATTATCTCTAATACATCAAACCGATAAAATCAAAAAGTTAGCTCAAGAAAACGGGTCAAATATGTGAAGACGGTGTATATGTATTTTTGATGTATAAATCCTCATAAATCATTTTATTCAAAAATTTAGATTTGTTATGGAAGAGTATAATCTTGTAATCATATGTCACATAGCATTTATAGGAAAGTCAAAAATATGAAGACAAAAATGTGTTCTGGGTGAATTAGTTTTGTCTTTCCATGAATATTACCCGTTTGTTGACCCATACAAAAATTTCACCCATTTTGACTCGTTACCCAAATCGCCCGCCCTGCCCATTCATTTTAAAACATCTAATAAGTAGCAGACAGAATGAATTTGGGTAAAATAATACCGATGTGAGCTTATTAAGAGTGCTGTCAATAACAACAAAATAAGCCTCCAGAAGCATCTCCAACTCCTCAATGTTTTGCTTGCTACTTTCTGAACTCCTCATGCTATCATGCCTGCTCCTTGCAAAGCTAAAAGATTTTTCAAGCTTTCGACAATCTGGAGGTGAAGAAACTGGAGATACTGGTGCTGAAACAGTGTGTTGACCATCAGTTGACCTGTATCCCATCATAGATTGATCTCCACCGTAGGATAATGTCTCCATCCTCAATTTCTTCTCAGTCAAGTACATCTCAGCCATATCTCCGTCATCATCCATCAGCTGCTCTATTTCATCTCTTACCTTTACGCAAGTAAATTGTCATAGTAATGATAGATGAGAGATCTAGGTAGAGGTGGCAATTTCAACCCATTTACCTATGAATGGGTCAATTGAGGTTAGGTTCATCTCTAACCGGGTCAAATGTGCAAATAGTAACTACCTCAAAAGAACTGGGATTGAAAGTCACCCTGTGTTTATTTTTTATTCAAAAACCTCCTAAACAGGATTGCTATGTTTATTTCTAATTCATAAAACCTCCTAGATCATTTCTTTAAGAAAATTCAATATTTGAAAAAATATATTTATGTATTGCATTTGACAATGACAAGACATGCTTCGAGTAGGTGTACCGAAGGTGGACTATAACCATGTCTAAGGAGGGAAGTGCAAACTAAGTCAAGTAGGGGAGCCAAATAACAATAAGTAATTATCTTCAATCGTTTCCCTAATAAAGGTTGATTGTAAATAAAGGTATTAAAATACCAGGGGGTATGCAAGTTCCAGAAGTCTTCTGACATTGAGAGATTACCAACATATCGAATGCTATCGTATTCTTCTATTTCGTTTTTGTACTTCGTTCTGCTGTGTTATCAACTGAATCCAACTTTAGCCTTATGAGACACTCTGCTAAAAAATTACGGATAAAAGGAGCTCCACTCAACCCAACCTGACCCATTTTGACCAGTCATAATGTCCCTTTTTATGTGAACCCATTTTGATTGTTACCCAAACTAAGTGCCCCACCCATTTTGCCACCCCTAGGCATCAAGGTCCTTGTACATAAGACGAAAAATTAATCGAAGAAAGAGTCTAAAGCACCTTTTGGACCCTGCGAGTCAAAGCAACAAGCCTGCTTTTCAGTCTACGAACCCGTTCCAAGTTTAGAGTACTGATTGTTGATGTAAGTTCATCTAGCAATGGATACGCTTCGATTTCTAATTCTGCTGCCTGGCAAATTTATAAAAAGACTATTATCGGATTAACAAGAGAATATGAAACCAGCAATCAAAATATAAAATACAACAACTCTTATTTCAGGAAGCACAAGCATCTGGTGGGACATCCTCTAAAGGGAAATTTTGCAACATCAACTTGTTACCAGATGGTACGTAATGACTACATGAGGCATACTCAGGCACATTATGAAAATAGTATTGCTCCTCTCTAAGAGTTATAAGAAAGAACATTTATTTTCTTTATACAAGGTCATGAAGAGTGACATAGCATAAAATTGAGTAAGTGAGTTTAACGATTAGCCTGATACTTTGAAGGTGATCGCATTAAAAAGTTTTAATAAATGCAATTTTTTGGTTTTCTGTGTTGTACGAAAAAATGTTCACGAGGATCTCATTCATACTATACTTTTAATGGATTCTAACAGTATAAGCAATTCAGAAATTGGAAACTGAGAAATTGGTAACAGATAAAACCTGAGTATCCAGAAATGTACAAGCAGCTTCTAGTGCAATTTCTAAAGCCTTGAATTCAAAGGGCAAGTAATCGGATGATCTGTTCCTAGATACATCCCCAAAATCCCTACTTCCTCTCCATCTGTTCAAGTCAGACCCTTCTGACTGCCAAACTTCACCAGCCCCAGGAGCTTTCAGTCGTCGTTGTAGTTCCACCACATACTGCAATACATAACTATCAAGAGAATTCAGAAGCAAAACTTCATCAGCTGTTATAATGCATCGAATCTGCTCCAAGTTTATAACTATGGCTTTCTCTCTGCCCAAAATAGTTGATGGATAAACAAATAACGGATCAAGTAAGCGAAGATCACGGGCAGGGAGATCACAACGTCTCATCACAGTGAATTTATCAACCTCGATAACTTGGGAGTCCCCAGTTGACGCGTCAACACGAATCCATGATCGAAGACCTTGGCCACGTTTTTTCAGGCCAAGGACATCCACTCCTTGAAAAGGCTGCCGAAAAGATGCAAAAGGCCTGTAAGATGCATCTCCAAGGTTCATTGCTGAGGCAGGTTTTGGCAGAAGGCGCTCTTTTAGGTCTCCCATCAGAAATGTCTAATAGCAGAAAGATTTATGGTAAGTCATAAAGACAGATATTTGCTAGACTTAAGTAAATCAGCGCCTAGTTAACATGAGATCACTTGTTTTGTATGGCAAGGGTCCCGATTTAACTAACATTCATCCATTATGACAAGAGAGATTCTAATGACAGTTTATGATTTGAGTTAAAAGTTTGGTAACTTTAACAGCAAAATAGATTATATGGCCATTGTTCTTTCAAAAAATCACTCTTTCTTATTGGTTCACAATCATATATATAGTTACCACATTTTCATCCAATCTTAATCAAAATTGCTACAAACAAGTGGTCAATTTCTGACAAAAGAACCAGAACAGATTCAGTTTGATGGGCAAGATAGTCACTTCAACAAACCTGGAGAATTAGATTAAACCTGGAGAAAGATGGTTCAGTTGATGATATTGTCCTAAATCCTTATGTCCAGGTAAAAGATGTAACCACTACTTATTTATCTACTTTGCATGGTTTTACAATGCATACTTGTTTTTAACTGTTCATATCATATAGCACTAAAAGGATACCCCTAGGCAGTAACCCCGCTATTCGGTTAATAAATAATCGCCCTCCTTTTCTTAACTTCCCCCATATAATCGGTTTTAACTGCAAATTATCACCACACACAATAATCAGATCAAAAGATCAAAATAGTAACCACGGACAAACTAGATTAAACACTTAAGGCTTGAAGTCTTGCAACCACACTAATCAATGTTTATGAAAAGAGGAACTCAAATTAAACACGTAACTAAGGACAACAAAGAAGGGAAGTTCAAAGAATAATCTTAGTCGATCAATCAGAATTGGATGGAAAATTCAGTCACAGACCTCACGGAGTTCCACCTATGAAAGAGGCTGGTTTCACTCCAGAATATATCAATTACATCATTACAAGATGACGAAAACAGCCTGCGCATAAACATTCACATCAGAGTATCAAAACCTAAATTTAAACAGGAGAATTGTAGAAGACGTATAACACACGAAAACTTGCAGAAGCTGTGTTTGTAAGAATATAATCTTGGAGAAGAAGGCATGATTAATGAGAGATCAGAAGCGAGTAAACGTACGGAGATGCCTGATTTCGAGTAAATAATCTTTATGGATCGAAACAAGTGAGAGAGACGGGGCCTGGCGACTTGGGAAATGAAAGACGTATGTTTGTTGTTGTGTCCCATATTTTCTGTACGTTGTGCATAACCAGTTGTATTAATATTTTTTCTAAACGGTATTTTATGTTGCTTGTTTCCGGTTTTATGAAATTGGTAATTCACCCAAGGTTCGAGATTTTTGTTTACTAATTAATCTTGAGCTAGTATTATATTCTTGGGTTATCTATGTGAGGATAGGAGGTGTTTATATATAAGTTAAGGGGTTAAATCTGCCAATTTTTAAACTTGTAAGTCCAGGGGTTAAATTTGTCAATAAGCTGAACTTGTAGATATATGTCTAGTTCCTTCGTTTGACTTACTTAGTCAAACCAAACTCACACCCATACATGCTCACGTAAACCTCCCTGCTGCCATTTTCTTTTTGATTTTGGATCAAAAAACAGGAGATTGAACATCTAAAAATCGATCATATATTGACCCTATAGCTGGAGGTATTTGAGCGTCAAGGTGATTCATAGGTTGAATCATAGTGGTTAATGAGTTATTGTTTGTTTTTTTATATTGTTATGTTGTTTCCTGAAGTTGTAGAGTTGTATACAAGTACTAGAAACACTTGTTGTGGGTTTATTTGTGTGTTTTGGTCGGTTAAACAGTAGGCAATCTTTGAATTGCTACTGATGTTCTTCAAGCACGGACATGTCTAAGAGGGACGGGTGTGCCTATCGTCCCATGACAAACCCTAGTTCATAGAGTACATGCATACCTATATAAGGTACAGGCATGTCTGTAGGTACGCCTATGTCTGCAAGGGGTCATGGGCGGACCTGAGAGCGAAGCACGGGTGTACCCTTGCTCTGACCAATATGTCTTTGTCTTGTTGTGCTGTATGTTTGATTCAATATTCATATGTGAATTGTAGGCTGTGTTTATTGACGTTATTACTGAGATACTCACGATAATTGATTGTTTCTTATTACTAACTGTTGAGGTGGGTTTACTAAACTTTGATTCATATGTGCAATATATGTTATACGTGGCAGCATGATGATGAAGTGATCAGAAGGGGTCACAAGTATGAGGTGGGGTAGCGTACTACTTCATACTGTTATGACTACCCGCAACAACTACCCTTTTGGGACATTGCTAAGATGGTGTACAACTGTATCCATGATATGATATGATATGATGACAACATCTACTATGCATATGTATGTATGATTTACAGTTTAGCATTCTCACTAAGCTCTTGTAGCTTATAGATACCGCAGTTATGTTTTTACAGGTAGTGATGCCGGCAAGGGCAAGGCCCCGGTTTGATAGCTTGTTGATAAAACATGTTTTGTGATCAAACACCCTGTTTTGCTTTAAATCTGAAACACCACTGTACATTTGTGTAATTACCTTTTTGGGTGATTCGGATTATAATATTAGTTACTGCTTCCACTGACTTTAAAATGATCTATTGCTTTAAACTAGTGTTCCGTTTAAATTAGTTCTGTTTTAAAAATTGGGACGTTACAGGTTCTTAGATATATAATTATAGAATCCAATGCTAAAAACACGTAATAATAGAATCATTAGAATCATATGCAAGAACAAGGTGTTCATAACTTGATCAGGATTAAAAAAACAAAATTAAAAATTAAAAATAAAATTTATTAGAGTTCTTTTTGTTTCGATATAGCAACATTCTTATAACTAAATAAGTATAAATCTAACCCATATAAGCTAAGTACTCAAATAATATATTTTCTAGCAATATCAAGATATGTAAGTTGTTCATTTATTTATTTCAAATTGAGAATTTAAGTCTCAATTGAAAAATGAGCAAAATAAAGTTTGTTAAAAACATTACTCTCACAAGCTACACAAAACACGACTAGGGATAACAATGGGTCGGATATGGATTTGGTGAACCATATCCACATCCATATACATTTAACTTTTTATCATACATATCCACATCCATATCCATTTAAAATAATTTGGTCCGTCCGTATCCATATCTATCGGATTAAACGGGTAATTGGATATCCATTGAATGTCTTTTGCCCCAAAGAAAATAACATATTTCATAATTTGATCTTTTGATATTCTTCCATGAAAAGATAGAAATCATATTTTCTTTCACTTTCACACTTACATGTATGTAATCGATATAACTATACAAAAATATTATAGAAGAATGAGTATTTAGCCTACATAATTGCGTATATCTTTATTGATATATTTATATATAAGTTTTAAAATTAGAATACATATATGAATTTATACTTAACTATATAAAATTATAATCATATAAAATTTAATTAGAATTAATGGATTTATCCATGAATGAAAAATCATTATTAATATCTGATCCAATAAACATCTATATCCATTCAATATCCGAAATTCATCCATATAATTTCGTCCACATCCATCATAAATGGACCAGATATAATGGATGATCATTGAATCGAGTGACAATTGACATCCCTAAAAACGTTAAGTAGGCATTAGCATAAGTGAAGGGCCTTATACTACCCATGCTAGACCATGAGAAGCTTTTTAAAACCCATGTTACATGCCTAACCTTAATTTAAAGTTTTAAAACAACATGACAACCAACCCTCACTTATTATATGGATAAGATTTTGAAGCAAACCCAACCCAACGCAATTGCGCAACCGTGCACTAAGGAAAGGTGATGTTTCATGTTTCATAACAATAAACGATTTATGAATAGTTCAAAGGCTTCAGGCTTGAATGATACAAAGACTATATATGCAAATCGTTGAATCACGCAAAATTTACCAAATTATCCCTCCCTCTTGAATTAAATTAAACAGTTTCCAACATTTCAAAACAAAAAAGATTGTATTTTAAGGAAAACTTTATTCCCGAACGATACTTATGCGACAATTACACAGGATTAATCAGACTTATATACAATTAGAGATGAACATTAAAAAACATCATTTCTTCTTCTAGGGACAACTTTTTATGTACACAACTCTTGACACATTATTCATCTCCAAAGCTTTGCTTCAAAAACTATGGCATGGATCTTCTTTTATATGTAGGGATTTATATGCGAAGAATAATCTCTGATCCCCGCACCTTCCCATCCCATCCACTCTTCCCACATGTCCCAATCTGGATCGTCCATTCCTCTCATCGGTTCATCTATCCCTGCATCCGACGCTCCGTACATCTCCATCTCCGGTACGCTCGTCTCATCTCTCAAATTGCTCATCACCGTCTGCAAATATCATTCACCAGATTTCATTTTTAGGATTTTGTTCTATTGTTACTGAATCTCATATTATAGACTATAGATAATGGACTATTCAATGAAAATGAAAGAAAAAAAAAGGGGGCAATTTTCAACGAGAGAGTGAGTGAAAAATAGCGTACATCGTAAGCTTCGTTGATTTGATGAAATTGGACTCCGCAATTGCTTCCTCTGCAAACGTCCGGGTGATACTGAAATTTAATCGGAAAAAAGTGTGAACAATCGAATCAAACAAAATAGACTGCTTTCGCTGAAACGAATTGACAACAAGAATGTCCAACAATCAGAGATCTATAGATCCATTACCTTCAAAGCTAGCTGTCTAAACGCCTTTTTGACCTCGGATTCAGAAGCACCAGGGTGAATACTCAAAGTTTTATACGGATCTGAAGCAACAGGACTAGTCGAAACACAGTTAACCCTAAACCTAAACCTCCAATCGCCGCCACGATTTCCTTTATCCGCCTTCTTCTTGTGCGAATTCTTGAATTTTCCCCAAGACGATGAAGATGATGTCGATGATGAAACGTACCCGTTGATCATTCCAGCCGCAGACATAATTTCTTCTGGTTTTCTTCTTCCCGAAATAAACTTGTAGAATCCAAATACAAATTTCCTAAAATGAGATACGAAATCAGCCTCTCTACGGATCGATTTATATATGTGAAAGTGGATCAGAAAAGACGATGTAATAGCGATCAAATGGGACGAATTAAGATATTTGATTTGAATATTATTAAAGGATTCCGTTTGCAAAAGTTGAATACACCGATTTGGATTAAAGAATTTTGATCGTTTGAGTGAAAGAAAAGGTCAATAATGAAGAAGAAATGGTATCCTTTGGATTGAAGATATAGGCCAAGATGAAGATGAGTAGTGTGTGTTTGGGTGTTATCTGTGAGAGATAAATTGAGAGAGAGACGGGCGGTCCTTATCCACTGTGGTCAGACCTGATGACGTGTCTTTCAGCGTTTTGTGGTTTACATGGCTTATCATCGCTTCCTAGTCAGATCGCTACTACTCAGTTTCAGAATCTTTTTTTATATTTATACTTCTAGTCCTTTCAGTTTTTAGCTATTCCCAAAATAGCTTTAATTTTTGAAATTTTACATATTAGTCCACTTTTATCAATCTTTTAAAGCTAAATTTTTTTTATAAGCTATAACTCTTGTAGCTTTATTTGAAAGGAGAGCTTTCCTGAAATCAGTTGAATGAAAACATCAACTGTGGTATAGAAGATTTATCAGTCGCTATACATCTTAAAAATCTTGATGATGTTGTGTTAGTTTTTTGTTTATATTGTCACATCACATTAAATTAAAAATACATATATGTAAAGTTAAATTATTTTTAATGGAGAACAGCTTTGTTAAATATGTTTTTTAATTCTTACAAATAAGAATCTTGCTATATATATATAGATAAGAATGATTATGGCTGGATAGAAATAGACTTGGTAATTGATTATAGAATAACATTAGATAATACGTCATTTTCTTTGAGTTTTGTTTTTATTTTTCTTTGATAACATAATTTAAGTTGTCATATTCTTTTTTAATTACTCACGCTAGATATCCTAAGTTGCTTTTTGGAAGCACAAACAAGTTGTCATAAATAATTCCGTACATTTATATATGTTTTTTATAAAATCATTTTATGTGTTTGTAAAGAACAATATACAAGTTAAGCCTATTGCATGTGGCTTTCATAAACATATGTTTGGTTATCTCGATATACAGATTCAAGATCCTAAAGTTATGGAAAAAGAATATTGATGTAGTAAATTTCATACGTTTTAGCATGTACGTAGTTCTATATTCATATTGAGTTTGGCTTATGATTTGTATAAGAACAAAGATGGATTTTTGTATTTTGTACACTTAGCTATTGAGCCTTTTTTTCATTTTTAATATTTCATTACTCTTAAAGTACGAAATTAGTTAATTGATAAAATTCAGAATTTCCAAATAACCTTTTTTTGTCTTTTTAGCAACAAATACATACATCACCTAAACTATATATATATAATCACAATAAAACTTGAACACTTAATTTTTAAAAGAAAGAAAACCTGAATCAAACATTTGTACTGCTAAACGATAGACGTTTATGACTTTATGGTATAAAACAAAATTAGTAATTTTGCTCTGTAATTGGTCCATATTTGAATTAAGAAAAAGAAAGACGAGGGTAAACGCTAACAAAAGATAAACAAAGAAGGGGTGTCCATGCAAAATTAAATTTCAAATGTACGTGGCAGCAGGACGCGTGTAGAAATATCAACAAACAAGAGTCGGGCTTTAATTGGTCCAAACTCTAGAATGCTTCACTTTTGTTTCTTTTCTTTTTGCGCTTTATTTGCGGATTTCAGAATTTCAGATTTTAATGGATGAATATATATATTACACAAAAAATGTCAGGAAAATGGGATAACTGAGGTGTTGTGTATGGATTTGGTGAAGACTTAAGACGTGGTTTCATTACGTTACACGTGCATCGCCATTTAGTTTTTCTTTTCTTTAGATATTTATCATATTATATATATATATATATATATATATATATATATATATATATATATATATATAAATTGACAATATAAAAGGAATATAAAAAAAAAACAAAACTCAACTTTAGTGAATGCCTTAAACAAGAGTTATAAGCTTGTGTGTTGTGAAGTAAATTATTTATCTAATTTAATTGTTTTTATGACAAGAGAGAAAGCATAAAATATATCTCTATTTACTATTAATAATAATAATAATAATATCTAACACAAGAAAAAGACAAATTTTTGTAAAACAGAAATACAAAATTTTCCTTGCAAAATGTATATGTAGTATAATTACGTTGAATATATGTGTAAGAAATTGCACTTGAATAGGAAAAGTCAGAGTTTAAATTTCTTATTTCTCGTTAAATTTAGATTTATTTAAGTAAAGATATCATAACAAAATAAAGACCATATAAAAAAACGAGTATCAAGAACCTCACATCGATACTCTGTTTTAGATGCCAAAACTCTATCGAAAACGTGAAATGCAATATTTTGTTGTTATAAAATCCAACCATTTTGGAAGATGATTCATCGATGGAGGGGCCTCATGCACACGTGAGGCATCAGTTTCACAGCATTAACCGAGGTTGCAACTCGAAGATTGCATACGTGGAGCAGTGGCGGACCCAGGATTTCTGGGGACCGGTAGCACCATATAATGCGAGAATAAAATTAAATAAGTTTGAGGGTCTGGTTCGGGTTTTTTTCGGGTTTCCGGTTAATCGGGTCGGATTAACGAGGTTTCGGCTGTTTTTCTGGTATTTTAAGGCCAAATTTTAAAACAAAACACAATTTATATGAAGACCTGTTAACTAAAATGCTATTTCAAAGGTATAAATTGAAAGATTAAACTATTTTTTATCATTTTTTTTAGAAAACTTTCATTTTTCCTTTTATTTTGGTGGCATCTCCGGTGCACCCCGGAAATTTACCGGTAGCACCGCCTCAAAAAGTCGAAAATTAACACTACGAACCGTCAAAAGAGCGGTATCCCGTGCCCCCCCTGTACATGGGTCCGCCCCTGACGTGGAGCCTAGAGTTATGGGAGATAGTTATTAGAGCAACAACATACTTAATTTGGAAGAACATAAACGAAAATTTGTTCTCGCAAATCCAATCATTGTCAATGTGTTTTTCAAGTTCAAATATATTATTGTTTCAATAATACCGGTTAAAAAAAGAGAAACATCTAATTTGTTCAATTTGATAACCAACGCCATATTCATTAGACAAAATATGGTGACCTTGTTTGGATACCAGCATCATAATTGATAGTCAAAATATGGTGATAGTGAATTTCAATTGTATCTAGCCTTATAATTTTTCAAAATAGTCGTATTCACTCCATAGACTATATATTCTTTCCTCCTCTTATCCTCTTGATCGAGGTGAGAACATATGGGTAAGTGATATTGTAAATTTGATATGTTAAGTGTCAACCCATGGCGAGCCTGTCACGTATGTCTTTTGATGACACACACTAGGAAGTTAAGTCATCTATCCTTTGATTGGCGCTTGTCAATTCGGTTTCGAGCTTCACATCTCTTTCTTTTCTTTTACCTTGTAATTTTTTCGACAAATAAAATTATTTTATAATAATATTAAGTGGGTTTAGAAATGGTATAAATTCGATGTAGAAGACACTTATGAGTAGAATTGCATAGTTATGTGATGATCATAAACTAAAAAAGCTGATAGACAGTCATATATGATATAGCTACGAATGATCGAATTAAATATGATTTTATTAGTTTGATTTTTAGATTTTTTTTGTCACGATAAAAGGGTGAGATTAACATCCAACCGAAATGGTTAATGGTTTCTTAACCAAGATATAATTAAAGATGTAGAAATAGAGGTGCGAATTGGGGAGACTAGTAAATGCTTTGCATGAATTTCCGATAGATATCGCCTTATTATGTTACACGTGTACCGCCATTATTTTGAATAGTCATAGAGGGTCTTTATTTTAAGTTATTATATTATGGGTTTATTTCTAAACTTAATAATAATTATAGAATAAGCTTAGCCAAATACACTCATAAACAACTTTACTATTTCTATATTATTTAAATTTAGAGTTAATTACTGAAATGGTCCTTATCATTGCCAAAAGTATCTGATTTACTTTCTAGACTTTAAAAAGTACGTAGATAGTCCCTACTGTTGAAGATAAGTCCCATGGATGGTCCCTGAAACTAACTTCCGTTAAATACCTCCGTTAAGCTCCATTTGAGGAGGGGTATTTATGTATTTTTGCACTACAAGGACCATTTCAGTAATAAACCATAGGGACCAAATCAGTGACTTTTTTCCAAAGTTGAGGGACCATTTCAGTAATTAACTCTATTTTTATAATATATATTTCTTAAATTTCTTTTGCTTTCTTTTTTTAATTTCCTTTATACTTTTTTTCATTTATTTTTGTTGTTATTTCTTATGTTTTTAATTTTTTTAATTATTAGTTAAATAAATACTATCAAACATCTTAGAAATTATCTTTTTAATTTTTTATTACTTTTTACACCTCTTTGTGAATATTCTTTTTATTTTTTTTCTTTTATACTTTTAAGTACTATTTTAAGAATTTATTTTCTTGGCTTGATTATTATTATTTTTTATTTTGTAATATTTTACTATTAGAAATCGCTTTTTTTACTTGACATCATGTTTCATTTTGACCCTTATTTTATAATTTTCTTTTAAGAATTCTCTTTTTTGATTCATAAAAAACATGTGTTATAATCTTTTATTAGAATATCAGCTGAACAAGTGATAATAAGTAAGTTAAATTTCATTTCTTCTTTTTTAATTAGATCATAAACACATAAATTACAAACATTCTAATTTTTTTTGCCTAGTAAGTAATTATATAAACCATTTTTTTAAAATGTATAATAAAGAGTTATCTTTTCCCGTTCTTCGCTACGAGATAAAAAAATTGTAGGTTGTATTTAATTTATAATATTTATGTTAATACTAAATATATAAGCTAACGTTAATACATAATCAACAAACATAAAAGCTAATTTCGTACAAACTAAAATATATAAGCTGATATCGTGTTATAGGATTTATGTAACACCGTATTTTCTAAAACACAACTTTATAATACGCGCGGAAGCTAATAACATAATTATATATATATATATATATATATATATATATATATATATATATATATATATATATATATATATATATATATGGTAAATACAATCTTTCTGGTTAACTTTACAAAACTACAACAGTGTTACTACAAAATCAGGCTCTTTACAATTACAAAATAGATATCAGAGTTAGATCAGTCCATAATTCCAGTTTCACCTCTATCTTCAACCTACCAGGAATATCTTGTAAAAGAGTTCAACAGTGGGGGATTAGCACAAAGCTAAATGAGAGAACATATATCAAAAACTTACAAGGCATCAAGCCCAAACCAACATTGCTCAAACAACAAGAGAACCGGCGGTCTTGCAGGACCTTCAACCAAATGCTGGCCAAAGTATAGGTTTACCGATAGCCTAGTTACAACAGACAACAATACTAGCAACTCTTGATTACAACAAATGCTATCAAGACGAATGTTAGTACTGTATATCCCTAAACCAAGGCCCAGCTGAAAAACAACCGCCAAGCTGATCTCCCAAACTACATGTATATATACAGTCAACAAGAGAATACATCTCAAAGAGCAACAATCAGGTGATATATCTTATACATCCAAAATATATATCCACTCACCGATATCTTCAAAAGTTCAGGTAACTCAGTCTCTACTTATCTACTGAGTTTTGTCTCCACCTGAACAAACAACTAATAATCAGTATTTGCTTAATCAACACACAATAAGCACAATACTTAACATGTACATAAATCAACAAGTACATACATCCACATATCACATGTACCAATAATCTACAAGTACAGATCAACTAATGTATATTCAAACAATATACTGTAATTCACTATTACTCTTTACTTACTGTAATCTTGTGAATTCATTCAACTCCTTAGCTTAGGTAATTCGAACATTCCTTTCGTAAGCCAAGGCAAATACTTGAGGTATAAACTCATGCTCATATTCAAATCATCAAATCCGATCAATAGTCTATTTCAACACAACCAATTGAATTCCGAGTAACATCAAATCCTAGTGAATAGGCGGAATCCGAGTAATCAGGCGGAATCCGGATAAATAGTCACAATCCGAGTACAAGGCGGAATCCGAGTAAATAGGCGGAATCCGGGTAAACTTCACAATCCATTTAAAGCATCAAATCCGATCAACATGAAATCCGAGAAAATAATCAGAATCCGAGTAAATGGGAAATCCGATTACAAGCTAAGGCAAACACTCAGATTCTATCGGATTCCTATCAATTCTGATAACTTTAATCGGATTTCAACAATCCGAGTCATTCAAACTCCAAATCCGACTGATTCATAACTTCATCTCCATTCTTGATTTCTAACTTAAATCACTACTGATTTTAAGCATGCAAGTTATATATGTTTCCAGAAATCATTCTAAACATATAATGAACATCCTAACATCATAATATAACATTAATGCAACCTAGAATCATCAATTCATCATATAATTGCATTTAATCGGATTCTCACATAAAATTCATATAAATCCGAAATCAAACAACAAACAACATAATGGTATAGAATTTCTAACCTTCTAAGGAAAAAGAACACTTCAAATCAAAGGATGAACAATGAAATAATTTTCTTTCTTCTTCTTCTCTTCTTTTGTTGCTCTCGGCCGTAGCACACAAAACACACACACAATACACACTCACTTCTTTGTATATCTTAACAAGTAACCAAAAGCATGGGGTGGTTTGACCAACCACCACCCCATCGTACCCCCATCATCATCATTACACACACACCATATATATTAAATATAATAATATATAAGATAATAAATATTTACAACTAAATACACAACAATTTAAAACAATGAATCCACATAACGATTAAATTTCCAGATTAATTAATTAATTACCTCATAATTCTAGGCCGGTAAAGAGGATGTTACAATTTATAGTATTTATTTATTTCTTCACACTCTATTTCACTGTTATGAAATCTTATAGTTTAGTATAATAAAGGATTTAAGTTGATCATCACGAAAAACGTTTTTTATGTATTGTATTATGATACATGAAGCTTTTTGGATATACATATCAAGTTCACAAAAGTTTTATTATGTTAATTAATGTTCAAAAAATATATCATTATATCTATTTCTGTTTATTAAAACGTTTTATTATACCCATATTTGTTCCAAAATTTTACACATGTAAAACTCTTTTAGAAACATAATTGGTATATATGAACACTAAAAAACTCTATATGCAATAATATAACATTAGGAAAATGTTCTTTGTGTTGATTACTTGGATAAATATGATATTTATAAGGTTTTGTAAATGTACAAGTGATATTTTATAAATAGATTTAAAAGAGGGGCAATATTATCTTTTTAATCATATTTTACAATTATAGATCATTTAAAATTATTAAAAATTTGATAAAAATGGCGACTTGTGTAAATAAGATATTTAAATATTTAAGAAGGGTATATAAGATATTTTAAATTTAAGGCGGACAAATAAGATATTTAAGTGTTTAATAAGGGTATATAAGAAATTACCCCAACAATTTTAACCATATAATAAAAACATATAACAAAATGATGGTCAAGTAAAAGACGATCTATAATAATAAAATATAATAAAATAAAAAAATAATAATCAAGCCCAGAAAATGAATTCTTAAAATAGTACTTAAAGTATAAAAGAAAAAAAATAAAAATAATCTTCACAAAGAGGTATAAAAACCAATGAAAAATAAAAAAGATAATTTCTAAGATTTTGATAGTATTTATTTAACTAATAATTAAAAAAATTAACAACATAAGAAATAACAACAAAAATAAATGAAAAAAAGTATAAAGGAAATTAAAAAAAGAAATCAAAAGAAATTTAAGAAATATATATTATAAAAAAAGAGTTAATTACCGAAATGGTCCCTCAACTTTGGAAAAAAAGTCACTGATTTGGTCCCTATGGTTTATTACTGAAATGATCTCTGTAGTGCAAAAAGACATAAATACCCCTCCTTAAAAGGAGCTTAACGGAGACATTTAACGGAAGTTAGTTTCAGGGACCATCCATGGGACTTATCTTCAACAGTAGGGACCATCTACGTACTTTTTAAAGTCTAGGGACTAAATCAGATACTTTTGACAATGTTCAGGGACCATTTCAGTAATTAACTCTTAAATTTAACCACAACATGAATGGAAGACATAATCAATTTATTTATAAAATTTCATTCTCGTTTTTAACCGACTTAAACTGAAACTAATGTGATTATCGATGAAATTTATATTTTTAAATTATTAAACACTTACGATTAAGGAATGACATCATGCTCTTTTACTTATATAATTAAAGTTTAGTTTTCTAGTTAATTAGTTTACTAACAAGCTATTAAAAAGGTCTTCCGGCGTATATTTTCAACATTCGATTTTTAAAAAAAGTGTTAACATCTTTCGATTTATCTTATCAATATTTTTGGAAAAAGGAAAAAAAAACATTTTAATGTAACCATTGTCAACAAGACATAAAGCATATTCTAGTTATTTTGCTCGTAACATGTAATATTTTTAATTTTAGTCCTAATTAATGTATTTTATTCTGGTATGATTATATGTTATGCTAGACGAGATATTCCTTAGAAGTCTAGAATACATACAAGTAAGCCAAATTTATAGATGAAATTTATTATTATTAAATTAAATAAATGAGCATGTTACAAATATATGATGAAGAGTGTAAAATTATAGTATCATATATTTATCTGGAAAAAAAACACTTGACAATAAATACTAAAAAACGCATTTGAAAACTAATATTCATTTTGGTCGGAATGGCCAAGGCTCTTGACTTTCAAATGGGAGGTCCATGTTCGACGCGCCTGCCAACGCTTTCTTTCTTTTTATTTTCTTTTGTTTCCACTTTTTCATAAAGAACCCCAAATAATTAGTTCTCTTTCAACCCAACCCTCAACTTTACAATAAGTTCTAAAATAACTCTAAAATCACAATAAATTGTTTATTTCTATAATGATAAAAAAACTTATTAAGATACATTTTGAAAAGTATTTTTTAAAATTTGGAATGATAAATTTGTAACATTTATCTAAGATATAATTTTTTCTAGATAGAACTTTTTTAAAATTAGGTATGTAGGTTTCCAAATAAAAGGAGGATCTTAGATGTAGGATATAATAGGTCTCAATGCGTGGATTTTATACGAGTACTTTCCATTAGACATAATCCAATTAAGTCACATTTGTTCGTAGTCAAATAGACTATTATTCTTTATATATTTTGCGTAGTTTCAAGATACACCGAGGCTAAATTATTTTTTAAAAATTCAAGCGATTCAATTGTTTTAAGTTTCGTATCTAAATTCAATTTATCATTTATGCGTAAGTGATTTAAACTCGATTATAAAGTAATTAGTCCCCGACGCAAAGCGTGAGTAA
Source organism: Pulicaria dysenterica (assembly GCA_947179395.2). Taxonomy (NCBI): domain Eukaryota; kingdom Viridiplantae; phylum Streptophyta; class Magnoliopsida; order Asterales; family Asteraceae; genus Pulicaria; species Pulicaria dysenterica. The sequence goes on along the minus strand of OX359293.1, from coordinate 77,899,319 downwards.
GCTGCCCACTAGTTTCTAATATATCATATAAAATAATTATAATTAGTATAATTCATCTATTTATATAGCACTTACATATGGTACATCATATAAGATCAATTTAGACCTACATAAGATTTAAATAGACACGACCTAACACAACATGCATGATGACATAAAAATAATGCTAACCTAAAAATAAAATTAACATCTAACTTGAGAAAGTCAAGCAAGCTAGTTTGACACATAAGCTTAACTATAAAAGTTTAAAGGTTACAATTAATTGCTCTAACAGCAGGGTTGTTTGCGAAAGTGAAAAACAAAACACATTTCAAAATCATTTTAAAACTTGAAGATCTTATTAATTATTATAGTCTTGTTTTCCGTTAAAAATCGTTTAGTTGTTGAAGGTCATAAAGTTCAAAGATATAGAAGTCCTAATTATAAATACACAAGCATGGGCCTTAAAAAATTGAGGACCTATTTAAATGGCTAAATATGTAGTTTAGCAATTGCACTCTTGAAACACCCCTCATAGCATCTCCATTCAATTGGTGAAGCGCTAGATGGTGCGTGACTCATGCCAATACCATCGCTGATCGCTCCCACCTCTCACGCTTGTTTCTGCTGGTTTCAACTCACACAGAGTTTTTTTTATTATAACTTGATCATGTTTGTATATATATGGGTGAAAGATGAGTCGGTTGAGGGGATGGATGTAGGGTTAAAGAGATGAAAAAAAATATATATGATGTTTATATGACAAGAAGAAAAAGGATGATGAATACAAGTATTCCTAAGAGAGTGGTTGCATTTGGTATAGCTGATAGTAGCACCAAACCAGCAGACAAGCATCTTTCACTATCAGCAGTGGTTCTATCATGGCACAATAGAATAGACAACACCAAAAGGAACCGACTACGTACGTACCCATTATTCATTCTTATCGATCACCCTCGACATTATCTTCAATGTATGGTAGAAATTGAGTGAGAAGTAAACGGAAATGGACTAATGATTTCGTCACGACAAAGCATACTTGTATTATTCAGTTTTTTTATTATTTATTTATTAAAAAGTGTACTCAACTTGAAGAAAGTGGGACTAATTGATGGTCACCCTTAATATATAGGGAGAATTAATAAGATATTTCCTTAGTTACATTATTATTTAAACATATCCGTTTACTTATTAATTACAACTATGAGAATTTAGTAATTCTATCTTTTGGTGAAAAAGTTTGTTCTTTTATTTATATATATATATATAGGGTAGGGATCTGCTACAAAGAATTTTATTCTACAAAAAGTAAGGAGAAATCTCAACCATTCATTTTTCCTGTAACCGCTCCTATAAAATTGGTTTTTTTTTGTTTTAATTAAAAAAAATTACACAAAGGGTATAATAGTCTTTTTGTTTACCATCCCCTACGATTATGTAAATTCAAACCAGTTCCTGATTTTAAACCCATAATTATTTTGATGCACAGTAGCTGGTCCGATGGACACACAACAGATGATAAACAAACTGATTTTTGATGTATAATATTAACCAATGCACAGATCTTATTGATAATTGATTCATCAATCACACTGTTAATAAACAGATGCACGTTAATCACCAAGAAATCTGATGCACAAATGAGAATCATAATCATAAAATCATAAATAAATAAAAAAATAGATGAAGTAAAATCATTAAAATTTTGGTGAATAAAGAAGAAAGCATTTATTTTTGATGCACTAACAAAACCACAAAACTAATTCTTGACATCAAATAGTAAGGTTGGAATATCAGTACAAATTATCAGTCGAGAGGTAGGAAATTAACAGCGCATGTCGGTTTCCTTATGCATATCAAATAGAAACAGCAACATCCGAGGCAACGGGAAGGATCCATCGGCGAACAGCAGCAGCGAAACCCTAATTTGTTAGGCGGAACTTTCAACCCGTTGATGGTGATCTGCTCGGGAGAAGACAAAAGATGTCGGTTGTTCTATCGTGATGCTGCCGGCAGAAGATGTACACAGGCGGCGGAGAATACATGACGGCGGCGGTGATGGCTGGTTAGGTTTTCGTCAGAATAGGTTTTCGTGATGCTACCGGCGGAAGATGCACACAGCGGCGGAGAATACATGACGGCTTCATCGTGAGGCTGCGGCTACGATGCCATCGGCGATTAATTCTGGGTGGCGGACCTCCTGTGCAACGAAGCCTGTGCGATGAAGCCGGCGATTGTATTAGGGTTCTTTTTAGGGGTGACGCGGGACTAATTTATGAATGTAAACGTGGGTAGTGGCCACCGCGGTGTTGGTGCAGCGGCGTGGTGCAGAGGCCGTTGTGGTGGCGAACAGATGATGCATTTACTGTGGGGCTTCACAGGTCGGGGGATGGTGGATGACGGCTGCAGAGGTTCGATTAGGGTTTCAGGAGGGGGAGAGGGAAACGTATTCTGATGTAGGTGGAACTTGGAAGGGAGGGACGTGGGGATTGGGGTTAGTGGGGTAGGAGAGAGAATATATTTATTTTGATGTACCTCTTTTACCCTTTTACATTTTTTAAATTAAAAGGACACGTGTCACCACCAGGTTTCTCCTTACTCTTTTGTACCATAATTTTTTTTTACTTGAACCTGATTATATATATATAGTAAAGCTAATATGAGGAAAATGAGATCTAGAATGTCTTAAAACACACATATATCAAAAGAAACGTACACCCGATACACGAGAAACTGAGAAAAAGGTTTGATGTTTAAAGAATTAACGATTCATCGTTTCAATTTCAACCATGATCACCGATAAAAAAATGTATGTGGTATGTTTGAAACCAAGGGATATGACGTGTATTGTAAATTAGAGTATGTAAACAGAGATTGACTATACAAGTCTAATTAAAGTCAACTGGTGTGTCACTCAGGTCGATAGAATAGGCGACTAGGGGTGTCAACAGGTCGAGCTACTTGAGCTCGACTAGTTTAAAAGCTCGTCATGAGTGGAGTATAAACGAGCTCGAGCCTAACTTAATTAAGCATAATTAACAACGAGCACAAGTTCGAGCTTCTATTACTGAACTCAATCAAGCTTCGTGAAATCAAATGAGTCTTTTATTTTAAATTATAAATACATATAAAATAGTATTTACATAATAAATGGCTAAACTACCATTTTATACAAGGAACTTTTTTTTAAATAATACAATAAACTTACAAAATTATACCATACAAAATTATGGTGGTGGTGCTAGTTTGGTGGCGGGATGGTGGTGCTAGTTTGGCGGCGATGATGGTGGTGATAGTTTGGCGACGTAGGCGGTGATAGTGTGTCTTGTAGTTTGGTGAAGGCATTGAACAGTTTAATGCTTTAAATATTCGAGGATGTGAAACTGGTGATGGTTATGGTATTTAAAGAACTAATTTGTAGAAATTTATGGTATCATCTTTCAGATTTACAGAATGAAGAAGAAATAAAGAGATTTAGTTTAAGAATGATGAAGAACGCAATTATATAAGAATATATAAATATAAAATAAACAAAACCTAAGATAATTGGTTACCTAGTTTTACAGGTCAAATTTAATATATATATTGTGCACTCGGATGTGTCACAATAAATGTCATGTCAATGATGACATGTAAATGTGACATGGCAAAATAATGAAACATGATTAGTGGGATGTGGGATGTGGGATGGATTGTGGAAACCGTCAAATTCAATTTGAATTAGGAGGGTGTTGAATGAAAATTCTGAGGGTGTTTAATGAAACATTTGAGGGGATTTTATGAAAATTGTATTTTAATATAATTAATTATAAGTTGTTTAGAAATTATGTTTAATAACTTGTGATATATTTTGTTTAGAGAAAAAATAATTATATATTTGCGACCGTCTCATTTTTATCTACATTTTGGTATAAATTTTATCTTATTATGACATATTTTTAATAATTAGTATATTCTTAGTTTTTGTGTACATCAATTGCGTGAATTGCATTGATTGCTAGATAATAGGGAAAACAGTTACATTACATTTAAATTCAATATAACTAGAGGGTTCAGATATAAACTAGGTTTTAAGCCCGCATAAATGCGGACTTATATTTTAATTTTTATTCAATAAATACGTATAATAGTAAAACATGTTACCATTTCATACAATTAGACATAGAAAACACAAACTTTAAAATATCAATTTTTCAACAATTACAACTCTCAAAGGTCTGCAAAGGTTTTATCAACATCCCAAACATTGTCATTTTCAAAACCAATAACACTTGCAGCATTCGACCATTCATAAAGGATCAATACTATTCGACCAAACATTTTTATAAACTTTACTTATTTGACTTGTTCAAGAATAAAATCAATACTATTAAAGATTAATGGTCGAAAATTACGTACACCTTTAAAGAGCATACAAGTGGTAAACAATACTCGTATGCACAACGCTAAACTAATATTATTAAAAGCACTCAACCAAATAATCAACAACTATGTATACATTTAGGTATTTGCTTACTTAGACCCAACACCCAACACTAAAATAAAGGATCATAATTCATATTTATGTTGAAGTGGCTTACGCTTAACTTTGACGTGGAACTAATGCTTACCTTTTTCTAAATGTGCCAATAACAAAAGTTATCATACTCATAGTATGTTGGTTGAAAATGGATCATCCAGCAAAGGCATAAAAAGGATTATGGTCAGTGAGCAAAGTCACCGGTCTATAAGTCTTCTCATAGGACCTAACTCAAAATATGAAAACACAAAGAAATTTAGCTACAAATGAGATGAATCAGCAATAAACTTCGATAACGGTGTGTATTACACGGGTTGTTCAAATAATATATAATCAATATATATTATAATGAGAAATCTTATGATTGTATTAAAACAAGTCTATTCTAATATTATCTTCACATAATAATCAAAAACGTCATATGATGTCCCTTCGGGGGCATCCGATAAAAGTGAAGCGACACATTGAAGATTAGCATGACCCATGCGATAGGATGACACACACCAAAAAAACATTATGTGACAATTGTTTATTACAAAGTAAACATTTGACCTTACATTATAAGATTTTCGAAGTCTTAAAAATATGTTATGCAAGTATGCAATAAACGAATTTCGGTCTTTGAGTTGTTTCTCCTATGTGGTTGTCCCAAACATAAATGATGCAAACTTCAATTAGAATTGAGCTTTCAATTTGTTAAACATTCATGGACGTTAAAACACATAAAAAAGATAGTAGTAGTTTGATAAATGCTTGGTTTTAATTATATAGAGATTTGATAATAGACAATAGTGAGAGGAGACACCAAGATGTGAAAAAGTATACCGATGATGCAACTATCGCCTCCACCAACTAATTTATCGACCATCAAAATCTCAAGTATTAATTAATCATGTGTTAATTATGATCACAAGTATTAGTTTCAAGTATTACCTGCGCAATGAACATGAACTTAGGTGGGATTTACATATAATAGCATAGCTTATAATCTTTAAGAAACATAAGCTTCTAATGCCAAGTATGACTATGATTCCCCTAACATATAAATCAATAGCTTAGTTAAAAAATGCCAAGTTCTTGTTGAGGTTCGTGGTTGGGCACAGCGGAAGCAAACAAGAAATAAAATCGGAAATTTAAAACAAACAAAACCACAAAAGGTGAACCCCAAGAAGTGTACCAAACTCTACAACAAAGAAATGCAACTAAAAGGGAAGAGAAGAGAGTAATATACCCTTGAAGTCTCCTGGAAATTGTGTTGAACTTGATGCAAGAAGCAAATGTAGCTCCTTCTCTATCGAAGTCCACCCCGGGTTTGTGTGATCCTTTGTGTACTAGCACACCATGAGTATTCCTTCACTACTTGAAGAATACTTGCTGGAACAATCAACCCAAAATCTCCAGGAACTACCTTTTTGGCTCTCTTTCTTTCACACACAAGAACAACTTCCTTTTTTTTCTGTGTGTTCCCTTATGACCCCCTGGAACATCCAAGACCGGCCAACAAAGTATCCAAGTCATCCACATGCATTGGTGGAGAGTGGAGGTGAAAGGAATAAAGTTGCAATCTGTCAGATGGGTTAGCGCCGCTAACCGCCCAAGCTTAGCGCCGCTAACCACTTAAGGTTAGCGCCGCTAACGGAGCCGAGTTAGCGACAACATGGTTAGCGCCGCTAACCCTATCCAGATTTCCAACTATTCTTTAATTATTCATTTCTAATCCTCCTTTTAGGTTGTTGTCAAGACCAACCCCCGGCGTGTGACCCGTTAGGCCCATACATCATCGGCAGTGATCAATTGGCGTACGTGCGTCAGTGGGCATACTCCAACAGATCTATCACAGTCTCAATCATCATAAGTTCTAATTTTTCTGTTAATACCATGTAGAAATATACTCATCTTCTTCTGGGGTAAAGATAAAAAATATTTTGGTACTCATCTTCTTCTTAATTGGTGCATTGAACCCTTCTAGTTATATAATGCTCGCTCTCGCTCTCTCTCTCTCTCTCTCTGTCTGTGTGTGTGTGTGTGTTTTTTTATTAGTGTGGTAAATAGTCTAATTCTTGAAGAAAAATGAATTCTTTCAAAAATTACAAATGATATTTACTTTGCTTTACTTTCATCACAATAGCTTATTCACACTTCTTTACAGCACAAAAACCAAATTATGATACCCTTTGATATATTTTAGTGTCAAACAATGGAGTTAGTACAAGTTATATATAGTAGCTGGGCAGTCAAATTCGGTAGGATACCGGTGGGATACAGGTGGGATACAGGTTATCGGTCTTAGGATAAATAGTGGTTTCAAATAGCGGTCGGAAATATCGGAGGCGCTATTATCGCCGCTATTTCCAATATCCCGGCGCTATTTGAGGCAAAATAGCGGTGGGATAGCGGTTTTCACATTTTTTTATTTTTTTTAATTTTTTTTTGCAGATTATACTTGTTTTCGGTTTACATTCCATGGTCGATTCCCGTATTACTCTTTAGTCTTTACTATATTAGTGTACTAAGTTTTATACAATGAATTTAATCAATGTTTTATGATTTTAATTATATATATACATATATAAATATATATTCTACGTAATATTAAAAACCGCTATCCCACCGCGATAACCGCTATCCCAAATCAAGGGCCTTGACCGCTATTTGATTTCCCACCGCGATAACTGCGTAGTATAGTAGTTAAAACTGATAAAGTAGAGGAAATTGGTGCAAAATTACCTTTCAAATTTGCATTGCCTGTTTTGAGGTCTCTTCTTGATAAAAACAACTTTTCTCTATTATTGGTATATGCCTGATGGAATTATGAGCCAAGTTAGCAATTATTTTACTGAATTATGCTAACTAACTGAATATACACCACATAAGACATATACCACATGTTTACTGAATTCAAATTATTTTACTTAAGTAAACATGTCAAAGTCTGATTCTTTTAATTAATTTGAATTTTACCACATAAGACATATACCACATGTTTACTGAATTCAAATTATTTTACATAAGTAAACATGTCAAAGTCTGATTCTTTTATTTAATTTGAATTTTACCTGAACACTTGAAGGAGTCTATGCAATCAATGAAAGTGCACACAGTGTGGACAGATACCGGTGACACAATCCAAACCACAGATATTCTTATCGATCTGACAGTCACCAATTGTGTGCCGTTTTTCACTTGAGCATTTCATAGAACACCTTGCAGGCAATCCTATACTTGTAAAAGAAAACAACCAAAAGCAATTATATCTAGAAGCAAATTACCTCATAGATGATTTCCAAATAAGATCACCACTTTATTTCTCAACACCAAACACCATTATATGTTTGATAAAAGGAAAAAATATTAAATTTGGAGGTTTACCCCAATTCAGAGAGTTTCATGTGAGATACTGCATAGTCAGCAAAGAAGGCATCCTCATTCTGATTCAAAAGAAAAACAAAACAACTAAGCATCCAAGCATGTAATGTAATGCCACTATACACAATGGCAAGGCTTCAAGATATATAATGTAGATGTACTCACAGCAGCATATTTCTCATCAAGGGGACGGAATACAGGGTCCTCAAGAAGAGCTTTGTCGGTAGCTTCAGGAGCCCATCCTTCTCACCAGCAAGAAGTTCTCTGTTCAAACGATTATACAAACATTTACGACTTACTTGCATAAATAATAACATTCTTTCCCAGAAAGATTAAAAACATAGAAAACCAAATGTCACGTGACGTAGCTGTTATCAAAGATAAGAGGATTGGGAGTCCATGGTCCTTCAAAACTTGTGGGCAGCTCCCTATAAAAATTCCCACTTTCACAATAAAAATTTGTAGTTGTCAATCTTTAATATCACTTAAAAAAGCCAGAAACCCATAATAATATCGATAAATCCAGTTAAGGCGAACAACAAAAAGACTAAACTGAAAAAATCAAAGGAAAAGACTGAAACAAAAAACAATTTACAATGTGGAGAGTTGAAATCCATGCTTCCATGTCTTCATTGAGTACTTCATTCTCCACTTCATGTAATCGAAGAGACTGAAACCGACCTCTCATTCAATATCAATTGGCGAGAACTCGAAACAACAAAACAGAGCCCAAGTCGTTCCGATGGATATGGTGAACAGTCTTCACACAAGCAAAGTCAAAACACAAACACAAACAATCAAAACAAAAAGCGGATTTGGTATCATAAACACAAAATTGAAACTTACCACGGAATTGGAAACCCTCGATGAACATAGAATCGGAAGAAACCATAAAATCAAAAGAAACCCCAGTCGATGGTGGAGATGGTTTCGGAACTCAGATATGGAAACCCCATCCGAAGAAACCCTAGAAACCCAAAATCGAAAGAAACAACAAATGAAACCCCAATCGATGAACATGTTGGCATTATTAGCTGCTGCTATGACTACCCCATTTTATGTTGTGAAGATCGGTTACAGTTATTTACGCGAGAAGTCGAAACACCACAAAATCCAAAACTCAAATTTATGGGATTGCATGACACGTCAGATTTGTTGTATCTCTAATTGAGCTTGATTTAAAAATTACAGATTAATTACAAGTGACACCTAGGATACAATGCTTCTTCATTTAGTATAGATATAGATTGTGAGGAGGTTGTATGTAATATGGGAGGGGTTTTATGAAAATTGTATATTAGTGTAATTAATTATAGGTTGTTTGTAAATTATATTTAATAACTTGTGATATATTTTATTTAGAGAAAAAATAATTATTATATTTGTAATCATTTAATTTTTATCTACATTTTGATATAAATTTTATCGTAATATGACTTTAAAAAAATAGAATATTATAATTGTTTTATCCATCGAGAGCAACAGATAGGTATTACTACTCAAATACCAGATTACAACGATAAAAAAACATGAGACCCAATTTTCACTATACTATTCGAACTTACATCCATACACCTATTCTGCAAGACATAGAATAGGAAATATAAAATTGACACCACACTCAAACACAAACAATTTAAACCTCTATTTACTTCTTTTTAAAATCGATCTTCGGTCCAAACACCACGTATTCCATTCTAGATTACCATTTATGAATTTGGATTTAATCCATAAAAAAGTCCTCCATTTGAACTCTATAAAAAATATTTGACGCCCTCCAACTCTTATCTCGAATATATTGTTACGATGATACCTTATAAGATTATAAGATATAAGAAATATCAACTTGCAGCTCTCATAATCTGTCTAGGCTCTTTTCTCCAATTGGAAAAAGGGCCTAAATGCGTTTTGATTTTTCTAGGCCCGTACTAGCCCAGTAACTAATTTTCCTTTTAGTTAATTTTATATAATGATAATTATGCAAGCTTGTAGACGTTGTATAGCTTATAACAAAAATATAAATTTTAATTATAGAAATCTCTTTATATATATTTTATAAATATTAATCATGTATATACATTGTATAATTACTATACGTAATATCTACTAAATTATATATTGAATATCTAAGTGTTAAAAATGATTACTTATAGAGGTTTTTTCTATATATGTATCGGATTTAAAATTATGTATAAAACATGACTTAATATTGTAGATTTATAATGACTTTGATCATTGATATAGACACAAGTATATATACATTAGAAAAACTGTCCCAGGTGACAAACGGGTATATAACACTGGTGTACAATTTTATGTATTTGGATAAAGAACTTATGGATTTTATGTTCTTTATGCGCCATTATGTGATATGTAAACTTTAAATATTTCTATTTTACGAACGGGTATAACTCAGCTTAATAACTTTTTTACTCATCTTTAAAATTTGTAAAATAGGTACGAAAAATTTACACACGTACATATATATATATATATATATATATATATATATATATATATATATATATATATATATATATATATGTATGTATTAGTAAAACTAACACACATAGACATGTATATATATGTATTAACAAAACTGACTCGGCCAACGGACGGGTATAGCACTAGTTGTATAAATGGGGAAACAAGCAAGTAAGTTGTATTATTTTTTTACTTTAAATTTTATTGTATAGAATGATAGTTTAGTCAAAATTCGTTGTATTTTGAAGCAGTTTGTCATGTAAATAATTTCAATATAGAAAAAATCAAAATGGAAAATAGTGTTGCTCAAAGAAGATGATGTCACACTGCCATGATATAAGAATATACAAAATTAAACATGTACGTATTATCATTCTCAAACATACAGTGAACGCACATTATATACTATACTTAAAAATCCAAACAATATGATATAAACGGAAATCAAAAAACATGATTCTTGTGCTTGTACATACATTTAAAGCATAAAGAACGATTAAAACTTGTATCATAAATACATCCACTGGCGGATCCAGTGTGTTAGCGATGGGGTCCTGGGCCCCCAATAGATCCGGACAAACTTCATATCTGTAGTGCAAAAACATGAAACGGAGAGCTTAATATATTATCCATATACCTTGAGGCCCCGTCTCCTTTTACCCATGCCCCCGATTTCCCGAACCCTGTTGGCTGGCGACACTCAAGAGCATTGTTTAACAAGGGGAAATGTCATCGGCACTCAAGGGCAGTGTGAACGTGATTGAAGCAAACGCAGAAGCAAACGCAACCCCCCCCCCCCCCCCCCCCCCCCCCCCCCCCACCTCTCCACAGTCGAGAATCGTAGATCTGCAGAAGCAAAAGCAGCCGGCAGGCGGTAGTCTCACTTACCTGAACCCTGGATTGAACGCCAACCCTTCCATTTTAATTTTAATTCTCGATCTCCTTATTTATTTGATATCCCCATCTACTAACCTCACAAATAAAATACCACAATTATCCCTCTCACCGACTCACCAGACCCCTCCATGGCTCCGTTTTGTGAAGTAGGTGTTTTCTATCTTTTATTTTTCTATTTGAGACATGTGCTTTGGGATTAGGTAAGGAGCAATATTTAAATGATTGATGAGGTTAGGTAAGTAATATTTTCTATTTGTAATTTATATCTCTGCTTCCTGACATTTATATACATATATAATTATATTCTATATAATCAAGGTTATAAGGTTATTGTATTGAGTTGCTAATTATATAATTGTGGCATTTGTTAATTGTTAAATAGTACATAAGATTAATAGTATGTAGGATTTATTGTAAGTTGTTCGATACCCATATAGATTTAGAAAATATATAGAATGAGAATTGAGAAAAAACTTCGCCGGATAATAAAAACCCGACCCGTTTTAATGTGTATAACAGATATGCTTTTTTCAATTTCTTATTCCAAGTCTTATTGGTTGGTGCCCCCATTGAACGAATTTCCTGGATCCGCCACTGAATACATCTAATCATGATCATTATGCTCTTTTTATATGTTAGTTTATAGTTGCGAGACTTTACAACTGCTATAATTCATCTGGTTGGCATTCTTTAGTTTACTATAGTTTTTTTTTCATAGCTAAAACAAGATATAACATAAGAATAATTAAAAGGAAGATAGCATGAGACAAACAAATGAAAGTTACGAATAGGAAAAAAATTAATTTTCAATTTGAAATGAATATCGTGATATAAAGTGATTAGATATTTACTTTTTAGTAACATACAACGTAAATTACCAACGTTAAAATAAAATGCATTTGAGTAATCAAGAAAATATATTCAATTAATTAAGATCACTTGAATGTGTCAGTTTTAGAGCATGAGCATACTAACTAATAAAAAATGTTAATTGATTTAGAAAACTAAGTCGATGAGATACATGAAATTAATCACAAACTCAAACCACATGGATAACAAATGCTCAATGATTAATATATCAAGTTATCAACAACCGAATTCTTACTTGTAGAAGGTAGAGGAAAAAGAATCAGAGATCGATTAACCAAGAATATGTTGATGAAGAACTTTGTATTTGTCAATGTGTAAGGATGCGTCATCAATCAGTGTTGATAAACCCTAATGAAGCCATAGGTTTAATTTGAGGTATCGTATTTTTAAAGGAATTTTGTATAAAAAATGTTTTAAAAAGATGATATGATTATCTCTTATTTTTAAGGTTTTTTTTAAATCCTAGATATTGATCGGTGGATATTAAATAGTAGTACTAATTAACAGTACTCTGAATCAAGCCAAAGAATAGTGAGAGAGTTAATGGAAACAGGAAAGCAACGGATATCGAAAATCTTTTGGGCCAACAATTTGATTTGATTACGGACAATTGGACACTGGACAGTGGACACTGGACAAGTGGACAGGCAGGAAGGGATTGTATTTATTTTCTTTATAATGGGCTTAGAGAAATCAATGGTAGTATAAGTATAGATTCTTAAGATACTTTACGAAACCGTATAATTCCATGATAGTTTTTGTTTCATTTTATTACTTTAAATGAAATAATTCACCCATCTACTTTTTTATGGTTCAACGTTACTTTATAGATCACGTATATTTTTTTAAGTATCGACTTTACACTGTTAATCGAAAAACTTATTTGTCTTGGGTCTTGATAAAAATATGAAAGAAAAAGGTTACTGAAATAATATATTCTCACAAAACGTAATATATACTGCAAACATCTAGACGTGAGAAATTATTTATTTGGATTAAAATAACAAGTCCAACGCTTTGGAAAATTTGAGTCTAGCGGTTTATCCAGAAGCGATAGTTTGAAAATCGAGTCATAGTGTTTGGTGGGAGGGTGTGGCGGGAGTCGGCGGATCTGTGCTTACAGTGACTGTGGTACGTGACACCAGCCAATTTTGTCCGCATAACCGTAATGGAAATTTCGATTTTTTGTCGAGATGGTGCTACCAGTCAACTTTTAGGGTGATACCAGTCATTTTTTAAATGCCATCATAACCTAAACAAAATTAAAAATAAATACAAGTTAATTAAATTGTAATCTTGTATTCAATTTTATAATTGAGCTGCAGTGGACTGGACTGGACTAGTTAAAATAATTAAAAGAGAAAGTGGGCTCACACATTTAATTAAAACAAATGAGTTAGGCCTGCGAGATCGACTCCCCAATATTGAAATCGACTCCATCGTTTTTTTCCTACGCTGCTGCAGTTTGCCCTCCCTCCTTACATTCGCCACTTCACCGCCCGCCGGCCGCCTTCTCCCCAGTTCCAACGAGACTGGTCGACTGCCTTGTGCCCTTCTTCTTCAGCCTTCAGAAGATAACTTACTGTCCTAATTTTTTAATAGTTCTTGAATTTGACTTATTTATTTCTTAATTCGTTTTGGGTCTACAAGTCTTCATATGATCAATTGATTCTAATTGTTAGTTGATAGTTTGATATTTTCTTTGAGTAAATGAAACTTTCCGCCCTAATTTTTTACATTTTCATTGTTATTTTTTAGTTAATACTTTCTTTGTAGTTTATTAGTTGATAATTCTAATTTATTTATGTTAGATTGTTAGGTATTGCTTGACATTTTTGGTTGGGTCATTGGAAAGGTTTTTTTTTTTTTTTTTAAAAGGGCATTAATAATGTTACAATTTATTCAATTGGGCTAGACTGTTTAAAATTAGTTATAGAAAGGTGATATATCATTCCTCTTTAATCCCCAGACTTATACTTCTACTCTCAAGATCATCGTAAGTGTTAAAATCAATAGATAATTGTCGGTATCTTCTTTCCTCTATTCTTTTACCATAAAAACTAATACTTGAATTTAAAATCATGTATGACATATATCTATAGAATATAACATTTTCCTTCGTAAGTGCTCGTGTAAATAAAATATGTTTCTACTACACATGACATTTTAGAAATAAATTTTCTTAAATCACTTTGTACACTACTAATTGAATTAAACAAACATAAAAGCACAATGTCCAACGTTTAGATAATCAACAAATAACTTCAATGAAATGGTTTAGACAAAAATTGTTTTTGTAAGAGAATTATGAGATTTAATCATGGTTGATAAAATGATCAATAATTATTGTAAGGTCCCAACGTTTAGATAATCAACAAATAACTTCAATGAAATGGTTTAGACAAAAACTGTTTTTGTAAGGGAATTATGAGATTTAATCATGGTTGATAAAATGATCAATAATTATTGTAAGGTCTCAACGTTTAGAAAATCAACAAATAACTTCAATGAAATGGTTTAGACAGAAACTGTTTTTGTAAGAAAATTATGAGATTTAATCTTGGTTGATAAAATGATCAATAACGAGTATTTGATTGCCCCCGCTTATTGCGAGAGAAACAAACTAAACCAATAAATTATTATAAAAAAAATTAAATAAGAATGAATTCTATATAAATATAATTTCTCTTTTTATTCTAGAATAACATTAAACAAAACTTTTTAATTTGTTTTTCTTAATTTATATATCTAAAGATAAAATCAATTACTATTTACATAATTACAGTAAAATTTGACGATAAATTTACTGATTTAGATATCAATGTTTTTTTAGTCTAATAACATATACAAAGATATGAAAAAAACTCCAAAATCAGCTACAACATTTTATGAAGCAATTACAAAACATAAATAATAAATCGTATACATTCAACATTAATATGATAATGATTACTACGACAAATATTAAACCAAATTTGCTTTTCATTAATCTAGAATCTAATTTTTTTTTAAAATAGACTAATTACAACAAGTACATCTAGGTATCCCTTTAATTAAATGATTTCTCTCTTATCATCATTCTTTTCCTTCTAAATTTATCTCTGACATTAATAATTTTTAGTCATATATGTCTTTATCACTTTATAAAGCTTCAATAACAATCATCGTATTTTTATAACAAGTCACAATTAGATGAAGATAAATATTAATAATAAAATAAACTAAATTAGAAAAAAACTCTTATAAGAAATATATCGTTGAAAATTTTAATTTCGAAAGATTATAATATAATCATTTTTCTAATTAAAGAGCTAAGGATAATAAATAATTTTAAATAATATACGCTTATCATAATATTGTATAACAATATAATATTGCTTTTAGGAAAAAAGATAATTATATTGTATAATAATATAGCATGATATGTAAATTAGAAGAAATGTCCTCAACGAAAGGGAGATGCGAGCGTGGTTTATGAAGATGGTGACATAGGTGATGTTTCCACCATATGCACTATTAATCCTGCTGATTGTTGGATCTTAGACATAGGTGCATCTCATCACATGGCGTATTCACGATACCCATTTGTTTCTTTCAAAGAATGGAATAGTAAAGTAAAGATGTGGAACGATGGGACTCAGAGTGTCAAGGGTAGTGGTGCGGTGTATATTAAGATGCATGATGTCATGATGGAGTGGTCTTACAGATCCATTGGTATGTCCCAGATCTTCGAAAGAACATGATTTTTCTATGTAATTTGGCGAAGAATTAATGGGTATGACTATTATGGTAAAGGGGATGGACCGAAGGTTTCTAAGAATGCTTGGTGATAATGCAAGGTAGACTGCTACGTGGTATATATGTTCTGGAACGCAGTTATGTGTTTGGAACGTCAGCGGTACTGTCCTTGGAGGAGAAATTAACCTGATGAAGTCGAGATGACATGTGTAGAGATGGTCTCCAGTGAAATTGCATGACGCGGTGTCGGACTTTGTGACTCGTGTAAGGGAGGTAGTCCCTTCGGGGTTGGAAGGAGAGAGTCGGTTCTTTGATAAATCTTTGTTGATTGGTCGAAGAGATTGTTGGGATATGACTTGAAATGGCTTTGAAGATATTGAAACTGGAAAATTAGGAGTTCTCGGTGTGTAGCAAGTCTGCTCAGCGTGCAACGAGTATGCTCAGGGTGCAGTGGGGTGCTCGCCATGGGCCTTTGCTCCACGGTGTGGAGTACCTAGACTTAGCTAAATTTGTTTTTGATTTGATGTGCGGCGGATGATTTTCTAAATTAGTTATGTAATTATTTTCTAATTAAAAATTAGGATTTCTTGAGTTTATTGTTTAGTAATAATCGAGTTTAGGGTTCAATCCTATATACACACACATCTGATACTCCGAGTTAATATAGAAGTCTCTGTTAATGCTAATGGACCTAGGTCGTGATTATGACCAAACTACGTTATATCTTGTATTTTCTCGGGTTGTTTGTTATTTACATTATTTTAACGTTTGAAGGATGTCTCGATCCCTAACAAATACCTTTTATACATTTTGCCCTATCATTCTCATAAACTTATCATGTCATAAATAAGAAATGAAATTTGCCTCGTCTACAAAATCTTTTGCGGGCCTATACAAATATTCAAAATACTTATAGTTGATTGGGGTATTATAAAAAAAACGCAATCACATGTGATTGTTATATCAAAGCTACCAAATATATCGGTTTCTTTAATGAAATTATGAGTGAATAAAAGACAAGTGGTCATAAACAGTACTTCATTGATTCGATTACGTTGAAGTGGCGACGGTAGATAAGGGGGTTGACCGTGATGGACCAAAACAGTCTTCAATTTTGACAACTCAATTAAACTAAGTTTGCATGTGGGTCCACGCAAAGTACTCCATTACTGATTATCTTTAAATCTTATGATTCTATAATATTTTAATCCCATAATTTCTGTTAAATACAAAACCCATATAAATGCAAAGTAAATAGCGCATGGTCTAATTAATTGTACGAAAATTACTTTTTATCATCCAATAGCGTATTTAAAAAGCATGAGGTGTTTTAGACCATGTGTATCCAATCGGAATTATTCTTCTAAATTAGATGTCGTATCAACATCTATATCGTTCTCTACCTTCAATCATTTCTAACCTTCAACCCTCATATCCAACCCTTTTCAATCCTATATCTTTTTCATTTGTCTTTTTTATTTTTTTTTAACTATTATTAGTTAACATATATAATTTAACTATTATAAATAAATTGCAAGATAATATTATTATTATAATTTATAATATAAAAAAATTCACATTACATAAATAAAAAAATAGAAGTACATAAATTAAAAAAAGTAGAAGTACATAAATTAAAAAAAACTACTCGTCGTGCGTTGAAAGCCGATTAATGTGCTCGATTAAATCCGATCAAAGATTTTGGTGCGTTTCCGTGTTTCGGACTTCTTGGATGTTAGCGTCAAATTGTTGTTCGCTAATCTCTATGTCTTCTTATTCGTTCGCTTGATTAAGGTTTTCGTCGAATTTACGTGGCCTTCGTCTTCCAAAATCATATTGTGTAATATGATACAAGCGTATATTACTCTGCGTATTTTGTTAGGGCGCCACAATCTTGCCGGGCTTTGAAGATGAAGAATCCAAAAAATCTTGATCCGACGACTCATACGACGAAGTTGACATTTTTAAATGTAAAAAAATATTAGTTTTGAGAGAAAAGAAATAGAGAAAGAAGAGTGAATGGTGTGAAAAAATAAGTGTGAAAGATGTATATTTATAGGGGAGAAAAAAGAATATATATATATATATATATATATATATATATATATATATATATATATATATATAAATATATATATATATATAAATATATATATATAATGTTATCGTTGAAAATTTAAAAAGAATATTGAAAAAGAAAAAAAAAGCAATCTGTGGGTTGGAGCTGGTCGAGGAGCCAGTTGGATCTCGGAAGCCGAGCACACCCGCCTTAGGGCGATGGTGTGCTGGCTCGGGTTCAGGAAACCAGCCCTCGTCAGCCTTTCCGGTGCACATGGTCTTAGAGAGGTTGGAGTGGGTGGTAAAACCGGCGTGAAAACACTCTTATCGTGCTGTGGTGGGAAGAAAAACCACACCATGGTGGTGTGGTCACTTCTCAGCGTGGCATCCACCACGCAGTTTTGGTGGCGTTAAAGGAGAATTTAATTGCTTTCTCCCTTTTTCTTTTTCATCAAACTACACCATGAATCAGAGGAAGAAGAAGTCTGAAGTTAGTAATGCGTACAACTCATATATTGTCAATATCGGATTTGTTGCTCGTTGATTCACCGGTGTATACGACACGGCTATACAAGACCGTCATGGCTATCCACCTTCAATAGAAACTAATTTGTTGAAGGAAGAACCACTAGAGGACATCAAAAGCTGCCATACCAAGGTGGAGGCTCGTAGTCGGAGAATCGCGTGAGAATCTCGAATTGACACAAAATTTTGGTCATAAATGGGTCGGAGAGTTTTTGACATTGAGATTAGTATTTTAAGTTTATTAAATATAAAATTAATATTAAGATGGGTCACAAAAATTTGTATGGTGGAAGTAACCGCTACGAGTCTAATTGATTAATTAAGTGACAAAAAAAAAACTGACGTAACAATGTGATAAATATGATAAAAGATAACCACTACTAACACTCTTAAAATTATTACCTATATATCCTAATGGTAGCCTATCTTGGACGTCGTAACCGGTTGATAGTTAAGTTGTCCATCAACAATTGAATATTATCTTATCATTCTTTTGTTTTAATTTATGTAGTTGGCTCAATATAACTAAACAATCGGTCTGGATTTTTGTGAAATGATGGTTGAAATCACATAATCAAGCAGAAAAATCCATTTTTCAACTTTAAACAACGATCTTGATTTGTGGGGAATACAAATCAAGAGTTATAGACGTCTAAACTGAACTAATGACAAACTATGTTTTACTCGGTTTAAATTGATCTTTCTGGAACTCACATACATGATTTTAGATCTGTAATTTTAGAGTATCAAGTATGAATTAAGTAATTGAAATAAAAATATATTATAATGGAACTCGGTTGTATGTGTACGTACAAGAACAACAATAGTAAACGTGAAATGTGATTGCTTGATTTTATTTTGGCTAATAAGAGTGTATTTATACCCATGGATCTTTACACTATTTACCCTATACTATGACTAAAATTATAAGTAAACTAAATTTCATATAAACACAATTCAAAAACTAACATGATCTAAATTCATCTATTCTGACAAACAAATCGTATTCTCCTCAAAAGAGAAGTTTTTATCTATACATGATGAAAACTATACAAATTCCGAATTGACTAGTTGTCAATCTATATATCTTTTAAAAAGAAATTGACTTTGTTTTGGCTCGTAGAATGCAACTCAAATCTTGAATTTTGCTTCAAATTTGATCCTCATTAATTTGAGTCCTCACTCCTTCAAGATTATCTTGATTCACTTGAAATATTGTATCCCGAACCTATGAAAGTCACTTAGTCGGTTTAATCTTGAACACAAAATCAAACTGATTTTTACTATGTCTTTTCCTTCAACCAAAAAACATTATTGTAAGACATATTACAAAGGTATTTATTTAATGCTCTAAGTATGTAAACAAATTGTCTTATCTAATTTAGTACAAATAGGGATTTTGACTCATTATTGCCGGATCTTTCCAGCCGACTCATTTAATTTGTCACATTAACTAAATTGGACATTGATATATTTGAGTACATAATTCACCTCCGGTTAAACTTACTTGTTATTTTCCGTAATTAAGTATCTTAATTATGATAATCAAGTATACATATGTGAGAATGATTCATACTCTAATCATATATTCATATATCAAAACATCTATGACTTTAGAACAATCTACATAATACTATCTAGCATAATTAACTAGTTTTACATGTGACCATATGTACACTCATAGACTACAAGCCGAGCATACGGATTAGTGATATGTTAATACAAGAATCGTATCTCCGAGGTCCCTACGTATTTGATCTTGACATATTTTATTGTTTCCTTTAATCAATTAATCAAACATAACCACCATATATTATATATATATTAGTTTAGGTGAAGGTTTAAATAAGAACTAGAAATTAAATGAGAGTGAGAGACTCAATCTCAGCCGTTTATTTTGTGAATAGAATTCATGGATAGAGAGCGTGAGGATAGAGTGTGACAGAATGCACGTGATGAATTCATGGGTGAACAATAACATTAAATAAGTGAGAATTAAACGACTAGGATTGAGTTTCTCATTCTCAATTAATTTAAGATGAACCTCCCACTATTAGTTTATATATTAAAAGACAAATTAATATATCCTAAAATCACTAACAAATGAACATGAAAACGACCCATTCTATAAAAGAAACTAGAACCCAACTAAAACAGTAAGGCAGGAGTCGAAAAAGTGAATCATTATTCTTGACGAACCATGTCAAAGTCTGTGGGTGCGCCAGCCACTTACTGGTGTTGGACTTGGGCCCACACACATTTCCAAGGTCCAATATTTTAGTGTTAACCAGGCCAGGGTTGGTGAAGTGTTGACGTTTTGGGTCACCGTCTCACCAACTTTTCATTTATTCTCTTGATCGAACACATTTTAATCTTATGAGTAAGAGGTTGAGTATAAGTAGAAAGATATTAAACATCTCCTATTTAAAATACAAACGTAAAATTAAAAACATGTACCCACTTAATTCATATATTAATGAATATAATTTAAAGTTTTTATTAACATAACTTTCGGCGAATATAATTAACAAGTTAAAATAATAGAATTCAAGTAAAATTAAATACAAAGTTTATTGATCGTATGTTTATTCTATTGGACTCAAAGTTATCACTCACAGACAAAAGAACATAGAGTTTAAATAGTACAACTAATACAAGTTTCAATTGATGAAAATGTTATTATCTTAAATTTAATAAATAGTTGTTTTTGAAAAAATGATAACTACTTAATGCTAAAATAGGAAAATAAAAATTAATGACATTCTATTAGATTATTTTAAACTTAATAAAATAATATAGTAAATAATAGTATCAAGATGAACACGTATTTTTAACTCCAGTGTAATTAACCTAGGGCAAATATACCAACAAAAGATATGTTTTTAAATGCCTCTAGGACAACTGTTTACACAATTTAAATAACAATTCTATATATGTCCTTTATATGATTATTGCTGGATGCTATTTTTTGGGAAAATAATTTACATTGCTGTTGACATCTTGACCAACCCATATGGCATGCTACATGGAGTTCTTCTCAACCTTTGTAACATTTAAAAAACAACCTTGTTGTTACAAATCTTTATTTTATAAAAACAAATCTTAGGCCATGCACACCCATCTTGCGGGGTTAAAACGGGTCTTCATGGGTTAACGGAAAGACTGTTGCACTCCTCCCGACTTGTGGGTTAAGTCATCTTCTGCTTACGTAACTCGGGTCTCATTCTTTATTTTCTCTCTTATTTTTCTCTTTATTTGTATCTCTCGTCTCTCATACTTAAAAAAAAAAAGGAAAGATAGAATTAGTTATAGGGCTAAAGGGTTGAAAATAAAGATCGAAAAGAATGAAAAATTGATAACGTTAATGTTAATAATAATGTAAGAATTGAGAGAGATGGCTGTGAATATAAAAACATACTATGGCTAAAACACTATCATAATTCTTTTGTTAATAATATATTTTCTATTAAAAATAGTAGTTAACTAAAAAGTATTAGTTAATAACTTAATATATATACCACTATATCAACATATTAAAAATACTTAACTGTTATTAAACTCCATTACTTAATTCACACACTAAAATTTACTTCAGATATATATCGTCGTATCTACTAATTTTACAAGCCTATATTCACACCTTATTTCGTAGCTCGGTAACTGTAACAATTTTTAATGTAATTATTCAATTAAGTTATTAATATTAAAGTTTTAATCTTATTAAGTAATTCGACCCAAGTCAAAATTGCAAGCTTTAATTAGGTCATCTCCATTAGGCGCGGTAGGTGAGATCAACCGAAAAGGAATTGTATTATAAAAGCGATTCATTTTTTTTCATGTCCGACTCAAACCCACCCCACACCAAATTAATACCAACCCTGCTATCTACCATCTTCACTAAATTCATCTGGCAATTCATCAAACACTTTCACTACACAATTAATTCCCGTTCTTCAAAGGTACGTAAACCATCTTCATCTTACATGTAACATTCAATTCATCAAGTTGGTCGTATGTTGTTATGATCATAGAATTACAATTTCTACAACTCTTCGCATTAACGTGCTTTTAATTTTTCATTTGTGCAGATCTGGAGATCGATGAAGATCGAGGTTAGAGAATCGACGATGGTGAGGCCGGCGGAGGAGACGCCGAGGATAAATCTATGGAACTCTAATGTGGATCTCGTGGTGCCGAATTTCCACACACCAAGTGTGTATTTCTACCGGCCAAACGGTGCCACCAACTTCTTTGATCCGAAGGTGATGAAGGAGGCGCTGAGCAGGGTGTTGGTTCCGTTTTATCCGATGGGAGGGCGGTTGAAGAGAGATGAAGACGGTCGGATTGAGATCGATTGTCAAGGACAAGGTGTGTTGTTCGTGGAGGCGGATTCCGATGGCGTGGTGGATGATTTCGGTGACTTTGCGCCAACGTTAGAGCTCCGGAAACTCATCCCGGCGGTTGATTATTCTCAAGGGATTGAATCGTATCCCCTGCTAGTCCTGCAGGTATTAAACAAATCTAATTTTATTTTTTTACAATATTTTTCTTTCATCATCATGCGAGATGATATCCAAACGCCGGCGACAATGAGAATAATCGAAAATCGAATAATATTTGAAGTCAAGTTCGGGAATATGTGTTTGCCAGCTTTTGGTATAATCGCAAGTCGGTCAGAGAATAACATCATGCTGATGTCATCTTCACATTATAATACTTTATTTAAGTTAATAAAATAATATCCAACATCATGGTAATATTTCTGTATTCTTTAAGAGTAATATATATTAAAATCAGAGATAATTGGGAAAAAATTATAAAGTCATTTGTTAACCTGACGGATGTTAAGTGTCAATTACTCGATCATAAAAAAAAGAGGAAAAACATTTTTTGGTTATTAAAATGGACAAAACAGCAATAAAGAAAGTAGCATTTATACGTTTATATAGGTTTAAAGTCGAATTGATATCAACCAGACGCGCCTATTTTGTCGCTGAAGGAATTTAATGTTTATTTGACAAATTGGAATATATGATCTCATCCAACAAATGTAATCTCTTTATATCTTTTCTATCTAAAGTTGAGTTATTAATTCGTATTTAAATGCAGGTGACTTATTTTAAATGTGGTGGGGTGTCGTTAGGAGTTGGGATGCAACACCACGCTGCTGACGGGGCATCTGGGTTGCACTTCATTAACACATGGTCCGATATGGCTCGTGGTCTTGACCTCACCATCCCACCTTTCATTGACCGAACGCTCCTGCGAGCCCGTGACCCACCCCAGCCAGCCTTTGACCACATCGAGTACCAGCCTGCGCCACCAATGAAGACCGCACCCAAAACCACAAACAACCAAGTTCCGGAAACCGCTGTCTCCATCTTCAAGCTAACTCGAGACCAACTCAACGCTCTTAAAGCCAAGTCTATGGAAGCTGGCAACATGATTAATTACAGCTCATATGAAATGCTCTCAGGCCATGTTTGGAGGTGCGTGTGTAAAGCCCGTGGGCTTCCTGATGATCAGCCCACAAAGCTATACATTGCGACTGACGGGCGGGCCCGTCTTCAGCCTGCTCTTCCACCGGGCTATTTCGGGAACGTCATATTCACGACAACCCCGATAGCAGTAGCTGGTGACCTACAGTCGAAGCCTACATGGTATGCAGCTGGTAAAATCCATGATGCCTTGGCAAGGATGAACAATGACTATCTAAAATCAGCACTAGATTTCTTAGAACTGCAGCCCGATTTGAAGGCCCTGGTTCGTGGGGCCCATACGTTTAAGTGCCCGAATCTCGGGATAACTAGCTGGGCTAGGCTACCAATCCACGACGCGGACTTCGGATGGGGTCGGCCTATATTCATGGGGCCCGGTGGGATTGCTTATGAAGGGTTGAGTTTTGTGTTACCGAGCCCAATTAATGACGGGAGCTTGGCAATTGCTATTTCGCTGCAAGCTGAACATATGAAGCTTTTCAGCAAGTTCCTTTATGATATCTAAATGACGGATTTGGCCATTAATTAATGCTATGGCTATATATTACTGATCAGTATTCATAAAACCATTCCCAGACACATTGTTGTATGTCAATGGAGGCTGAAACAGTTTTTCATCAGCTTATCGGTTTATTAATTACCTTAAGATATATATCAATGTAACCCAAATTTATATGTTGTTGAGAAGAAGCAAATGAATGTTTATTTGATCATCATACTGAAAAATGTACGAACAGATTAACCTTACAACATGCAAGCCAAACTTATATGTTGTAGTCGTAGAAGGCGAAAAACAGCAGAAAAGAGGTTCCAAAAGTGAGACGGAAGACGGGTATTGTGAGTTTGGACTGGGCTTTGTTTCTTGGAAGGAGGTGATTGCGATCGATATTCGCACCACCACCGTGTCCGCCTTCATGCCCTTTCTCGCCATGTCTTAAAATATAATCAGTGCCAAGTTCCACTTCTTTTGGTTTGCTATTTAAGTTAGTCTTTGCCTCTAACCCTGTAGATTAGGCGTAAAAAATATCTGTTATGTAACAAAGATTTGAAAATAGATGGCCTGGGTAATTGAACACTAACCATGAAATTGTTGGGGGAGACTTGGATTAATCGAGTGGGGAAGACGATTATCAAATGAAGAAGTTGAAAAGATGTGGTCACATAAGACCAGAAAGAAAAGGTTTGTGATGATATTTGATCTCATTCTTTCTCACTTGCCCTAATCTTGGATAGCTGTGCAATATTATTATCTATATATGGATAGAGTTGTATAAATAACTAAGAATCAATCATATATCATCATGTACGACTAAACTACTAATGAACTTCAAGAAGAAGCTTTTACTTTAAATTTTCTTTCCCTCTAAAGATAATAATGAACAAATACTAATTAAAAGTCTTGTGTATAATATAAATATTGGTTGTAGCTAGTGCATTTACAAGAAAAGTATTTTTAATCTGTTGTGATCCTTCTTTGCTGCTGATTTTTTATGTGGAAATCTAACTATACAAGTTCATGTTAAGTAATATACTTAACAAGATTTTTCAACCCCGCGTTGCGGGAGCGGGACAATCATAAGGGGTTAACTAACATATATAAGGACATAAATCAACTAAAAGTAGTTGTTATATATGTATTTATCGATAAGACAATTATGGCTTAAGTGACACTTTATTATTAACCTTGAAAGTTAGGGTTATCATTATTCAAATTTCTAGAAGGCTATACACGCTAATTTTTTTTTTTACGTTTTCTATAGCGAAACATCTGAGAATTACATTCTCTGATTTCTTTGGTAGCATAATTTTGACTGGCAAATTAAAGCCAAAACTCTTACCACTAGGACAAACTCCCATTTAATAGCAAGAAAAACTAAATGCTCTCAATAATTTAATAGCAAGAAAAAAGAGAGGGCAATAATATAACAACACGAAAGAAGAGAGAGGTTAACAACAAGAAAAAAGAGAGGCCTTATTCGTAAGCTACACGTTATGAATAGTACCCCCAATATTTAATAAATGTTAGACTTTAAGTGCTCCTTCTTCTTGTTAATGATATAAATGGTTTAACTCTTGGTCAACACATATGTTTCAGAGAGAACGCTTTAATTGAATACCAGATATCTTAACTCAACTGTGTAAAAAAACAATGAATTTTAACCGATACTGAATACAAATTAACTAGCTAAGAGATAGCGTGATTAATGGAAATTACGTGATCTACATTAAAATCAAAACCAAAATGAAAAAATAGGAAAATTATGAAAAGCTGGGGAAATTCTAAATTGAGACCTTAGAGGAATTTGGCACGGGGATCACTTAAACTGCGTGTTGCCAACAAGTCTGGATTGTCAAGAGCTTTTTGTCCATGTAAGTGGAACTCCGCGGATTTGCTCCACATCACTATCACACTGTAGGGCTGTTAATCGGGTCAACCCGATTAGGTTAGTTAGGTTTGAGTTATCGGGTTTTGGGTTAGTGGGGTCGAGTAAGTTTGGTTTATTGAGTTAATTGATTTTTTATAGTCTTTTTTGTATTTATCGATCTTTGATTGTACGTCTATTTCTTTAAATTATATGGTAACTCTGAAGTTTGTCTTAGTAAAAGCATGAGTAGACCAGAAATTATAGGTTTTGAATATTTGTTCATTACATCACATAAATGGTAGCTAATTGTCTAATATTACGATATATCATAAATGAAATAAGCAATTATCCCTAATTGTCTAATATTACGACATATCATAAATGAAATAAGCAATTATGCATAATAAGTTTAGTAAATAAATGGCAGATTTTCTTGAATATTTGTTCATTGCAAATCAATATAATAGATGTGGTGCAACTGTGATTTGACTTATACATGCCTAAATATCTTGTGGGCTTTCATATAATTACAGGACAAAATTGGCTATAATTTAATTAACTCTAAATCGGGTTATTCGGGTTAACCCACCCGAACCCAAAACAATGTATAGAAATACATCCGAAACATGACCCTATTAATATTTCGGGTTAGTCGGGTTGAACCAAATAACCTGATTTAGAGTTTAGACCTGCGTAAACCTGGCCCTATTTTTCTTATTCGGGTTCTAGTCAAGTCGAGTTCAGGCTTTTTTACACCCTATCACTATGTAAAATTGACTTTAGACATAAATTTCAAGTTTAGGGTTGTTCCTTGAACATTTGATTCCGTCATCATTACTGCACATAAACAACTACTCGAGAACCTTTGAAGTTGATGCTCATTGTTAAAAGGGTGCTACTATTTAGCCTTTCCACTTTTTTCAATGTAGTTTTTTCACTTACAAATATCACATTAAGAGGATCATTTAGACAATAGAAGGTATTAATAAAATCAATAACAAAGCATGACAAGAGGAGGATAGCTAGACTTTCAAAGACAGTAGCAATGACAAGGAGACTAATCCCAATATCCTTCCCCAACCCTTACTAAAAATATCAACTTTAAAAGCGTGAATTAAACAAGACAAGTTGATCGTGTAGAGGTAAGTCCATGGAAATGTGAGAAAAAAATGTGGGATCTCAGTTGATACCCAATAATTCCAGTACCTCCAAAACTTTTTTCAGTCACTTCAGTAGCAAAAACTAATGCAAGTGCTCGATTTTAGAACGGGTAATTCTATTGAGTCATCCTTAATAGTTTAGATGGTCTTCCTTGATGTAACACACACACACACACACATATATATAGGGGACAGTTCAAACGAGAACCGTTTTTCGTACAAGAACTGCGAGAACCAATTACAGCCATTGATCAAAGAGATGGAGGGTTGAGATTAAAGAGTTATTAATGGATAACCTTAAACTTATCAAACTTATCCTTAATTAATTAAGGGTAGTTTGGACATTTTTACATTACCCCCGTATTTTTTAAACTAATATATACATCAAACGGAAAAATGTTAAATTACCAAAATTATACCAAATTAACGAGAAAATTATGCTCTTTAATTTGAGACCGGTCTTGATATATTTTTTCAAATTTTTTTTTTGTGTTTGCTGTGTTTTTTTTTCTGTACAGCTCAAAATTTGCACTAGTGCAAAATTTAGTTGGGTTCTTGCTATATTTTTTTAAAACTTTTTTTATTGTGTTTGCTGGGGTTTTTTCACTACAGCTCTACATTTGCACATGTGCAAATATTCACATATTTGCATAAGTGCAAATACTTTTGCACAAATACAAATACTTTTGCACAAGTGCCAATATGTAAATATTTGCACAAGTGCAAATACATTTGCACAAGTGCAAATACATTTGCACCTGATTCACCTAGTTTTTTTTCCATCACAGATTTAGATTTGATTCAATCAAGACCACTTGTTCTTAATAAAAGGTAATATTTAATTCATTTCCTTAACCCATATATGATTCAGCTATATACAAGAAGAAAACTAAATAAAAGAAGAAACTAAATAGCAATTACTAAATATATCAACCACATTAAGAAAGGAACTAAATACCAATTAGTGTTCTCCATTTCGCAAAAAAAGAATCTCGTATCATAAAAAGAAATACAAGTAGCAGAAATAAGAAATAAGAATTAAATACCCTCTAAATGGCTACAAAAGTAAACTAACACCAACTTTACCTTATATATTTTTTTATAATCATGTATGTGTTCTGAAGTTGATGTGCTAATGAGATGCAGAATGTTATGATTTGTAGCATGCAGTTGCTTTTGTAAATGGAGCTCAGTACTATGGAGCTAAGGCGAACATGAACGTATTGACTCCAGCAATTACAGATCCATACGAGTTTAGTTTGTCACAGTTATGGGTCATATCTGGTTCCTTTGGCAATGATCTTAATACCATTGAAGCTGCTTTGCAGGTAACACCGGTGAGGTAGAGCTTCACGGTGGTGAAGAAATCGGAAATTTTTTGTAAATCGAGAACCAAATAAGCCGACCTCGACGATGTTGTTTGGATCGATCTTAGATCGCGTTGATTATATATAGTCTTACCTTCAAGTGGGAGAAAGGAAGTAGTTAACAACTTCAGATCTAGGTTTTTGAAGGTGAGCTTGGCTCCATGGGTGAGATTGAGATTTGCATCTTATTTGTGATGCCTGAGAGAAGGAAGTAGATCTGGAAAAATAACTTGCATCTGCTTCTAATTCCTGTGATGGTTGAGTCTCGTAAGGGTCGCCGGAGAAAAATTTGGCCGGAGATTTGGTGACAACACAGTCAATGTTTGAAGAGAGAGAGAGAGAAAAAGAAAGCTACAGTAGCAGGTATTAAAGATGGGGATCAGGTGGTGGGTATCGACATGTGTAGAAACAATTTATATTTTGACAAGTTTACCCTTTCTTATTTAAGACATAATTTTAATCTTACAAATTAATTGATTGGTCCACGTTGGTTTTCGCAGTTCTCGTACGAAAAGCGGTTCTCGTTTGAACCGCACCCTATATATATATATATATATATATATATATATATATATATATATATATATATATATATATATATATATATATATAATGGATCAATAAAGAACCATGTGTTAAACAAAGAACCTAAAGAACTAATCTAGCCACTGGATCATCAAAATCAATGGATAAGATTGAACAATGGCAAAACTGTAATTATTATGTATTAAATTATGAAGAAAAGGGTAAATATGGAAAATGTCCCTCCCAACAACCTAGGAATTTAAAAAAAAAACCCAAAAACTTTAAATTGTCATAACTTTTTAAGTTTTGCGAATTTAAACAAAAAAATTATACCAATCTTTTAGTTTTTTAATTCTCTTTCAAACAAGATCACTCTTCCCATATTTTTCTAAAAAAAATTTAACATGAAAATTTTATTTGCATTTGGGCAGCAGGTAGTGTTTCTGCCGGATTTTGTATTTTGGAAGCATTTTGCATTTTGCATTTTCATATTTTCCATTTTGGAAGCATATGGATGACATGCATGATGATATTTTGCATTTTTCGATTTTTTGCATTTTGCATTTAGTATGAACAGAACTCAAAATGCAAAATTTGCATTTAAAAAAAAAGTTTTAGAAATATATCAAGACCGGTCTTGTTTGAAAGAGGACGAAAAACGGAATCTAACGGTATAATTTTTTGATTAAAATTGTTAAAAACGAACAAGTTATGATCATTTAAAGTAAGTGGGGTTTTTTTTAAGTTTGTTGGGGGTTGCTTGGGGGAAGGGTGTGAGACGCCGAATTTTTATTTTTTTTTAATTTCTTTTTTTGCCCATAAACTATGTGTCACGTGTCATTATCAGAGAAGGTTTTTTAGATCCTATGTTTAACGGATGTTCTTTATATAACCTTACCATATATATATATATGACGTGCATTAAAAAATGGTAATTAAATAATTTGATATGTATTTTATATAAGAGAAGAGAGGCAAATAGTAGCAGCACTATCAACTATCAATCCAACTTTTATGTGCAATATTGATGTGATGTGATTGCTTTAATATATAAGAATTATGTAATAATTAATAGGGAGAAGATATATCTTTATAGTATTTCTTCTACTTATTCTCTTATAATATCAAAATAAGTGTCAAAATTAATAGATGATATGAGAAATGAGAATGAATGTATTTCATATTTTCACATGTCATTTTATGATAAAGAAAAAGATGAAAAAGAAAAAAATAATAGAACATATAATTTTTCTAATTAATAAACTTCTGCTTGAAGCTTTAACTTTCTTTTTCCAAAAATAATAAAAGAATATATAATTTTTCTAATTAATAAACTTCTGTTCGAAGCTTTAACTTAATTTTGTCCCTCCAACAATTAAACAATACATGAGCAAATAAAAAAAAAATCAATTTCTATATAAATATTGGTTGAAATCATGAAAAAGAATTGAAAGAAAGAGTCTACTCAAATCAAATATGGCTTTCAAGAGAGTTCATAATCATTGTATTGTTTGCTTCATGACTGATACTTCATACCTTGGAGTTACATTTAGCACTTTATAAGAACTGGATTCCACTTGTAGAATATATATATATATATATTGGAGGTTCAAAGGATAAATATATATTTAGATGAGAATGAGAGACTTAATAATGACCCTTAATTTGGGTTGATCGGATGGTCTACATTTGACTTTTCTAATATTCATTACCCAATCATGAATTACAATGGGTGAATTACGACCGTTTGATCTAATAGATCAACATCTAATTAATGGCTAGGGAAGGTTTATTTGAGAATCGCTTTTAGTGTGATTTGTGATTACCGCGAAAACCAATCTTACTCGTTGATTTGATAAGTGAAATTCACGGATGTAGAGCATGACGGGATCAAGTGTGGCAGGGTGCATGTGAGAAATTCATGGGTGAGTGATGACATTGAAGGAGGGGGAATTGGACGGTTCAAATTGGTTCTCGCAATAAAAAAAAGTTTTTATATGAACTTCTTCTTATATATATATATATATATATATATATATATATATATATATATAGGGGACTTCATATGAGAAATGTACTTTTTACGAGAAGTGTGAGAAGCAATTTTAGTCATTGATTGATTTTTAATATTCTGGTTCACATTAATTATAATAAATATTTTTATTTATTTCAAAAGGATAAAATTAGTGAACATAAATATTTTTTCTCTCCTCTCTTTAATTAATTTTTTTTCTCTTTTTATCATTTTTTCTATATTTTTAGAACTTACTTTCATTTTATTATTAATATGGTGTTCACTGCTGAACGATTTACAAATTTTCGTTATGTATACAATATTCATTAGTAAACATATCCACCAAGAGTATATATATAACAAATGTTTAGTCGAGTACATATTCATAGATCACCATCAACCCAATATAGAAAAAAGCTTTTTATAAAAGAATTATTTGGTTTACTAGTAAAAATTAAACATAAGATTGGTTCTATGAAGAGAAACAATAAAAAAAAGAAGGAAGAGAGCATACATTATTGGTGGCGGTATGGCATTAATCAAATAACAAAATCTTTAGAAGCAGGGTACTAAAAAATCTTTCTTATTCACCATTAAACTAATGACTAATAAATATTAAACCCTAAAATCCAAACAACAAAATCTTTTTTGTTCCCTGAAGAAGAGAAACATTATAAAGAAAAAGAAGTGAAACCCATCAAAAATAGGCGGCAGTCTAAAAAAATAATAAAACCCACCAACAAAATCTTTAATTATTTTAAGTTTGACAGAGGCCAATAATATAAGAAACTCGGGTTAGAAGGTATTAACCCCATAAAAGTTATGACCCATGATCAAATCTATAATATTCACCAAACCACATGAACCAAAAATATAATTAACTCTAATTAAAATGACTAACATACTACTTACTTGAATTACATGTATGTAAGCGAGTGTGGCAATACATGTATCATGGGTGTTGTTAAAAGTCTATATCTTATCCCATAATTTTAATGAGATAAGATATTAACCTAAAACGATAAATATTTAAAGTAAATTAGCAAATACAATGAGTAGACTGGACTGCAACAAACAAGCCATTGCATTTTCGTTTCGAGTCTTTTCATACATCACTTGTTTCATAAAAGTTCTTGATATTAAATAAAAGATCCATCTTTTTTTTTTATTCCAGGAATAGACGGAAACAATGTTTCCGGGCCCCAAATTGGACGCATGGGCCTAAGCCCGTTTTCTCTTTTGTACGTGGGTTTGCCTGCGGGCTGCGGCAGTAGAAAAAGAATATAAACATTCATTTTGTGATTGACGCACCATCAGCAGATCGAGAGACACAAGAAGCAGAAACCAAAAGGGAGATGATCTCTACAATTAGTTGTTGTTAGGACCATCATACCCTTGAATATGTAGACTAGAGTAAAATATAGTAAGATTTTAGGGGCATAAAAGTCACAATTGTTGTGTATGACAAATACAAATGTGTACAAATCAACTCCCAAACCAAAATATTCTTGTAGCTTTTCTAGTTTTTCGTAGGTTTAGCAAGGTGGGATTTACCTATGTTTTTATATCTCCTCATATTTATATCATCATATTATTGATAGAGACCTAATACATATATTACAGTTTTTAGTCATGTATAATAAAAAATAAATGGTTAATATATATGATATAAGTTACTAATGTATAAAATTATGTATGCTGATTTGAGTTTATTTTATAATAGTGTCGGTTGTTTTTTATTGTAAGGATTTATTTGTTGTGTAAGTTTAATTTGAGTTTAAAATTATATTTTAATTTTTTCGGTACGTAAATAATTTGATACATATTCTAAGCACATGGGGGTAATTGTTGTTTTGTGGTTATCTGGTAAACTAGAAGAATGTTTAATTTAGTCATTTTTAAGTCTTAGTCCTGAGGGACTTATTTTAATCTTTGGATCAATGACGTCAATGGTCCATATTGTATTTTAAAATTTTGGGCGGAGAGATATTTATGTAATCACATGTGATGCTTTACAAAACACATGTGATTGTATACTGATCGTCTGTAATTGCATTTTAAAATTTTAGGACTATATTTTTTACATGTGATTGACTTCACAATGCTGATGTTAATTTGGTTATATTTTCATAATAGGAAGTGCTATAGTAACACATTACACTACATGATCATAAAGATCATATCTGGTTTTCACAACAAAACTTCAACAACTTGAAGAATCAAGATATCTATGGGTTGAAAAACTCAAAAACAATTATGTGAGAATACAGTAGTAAGATATAACCAGACCTTTATAGTTATAAGTCTTCCTATGCGAAAATCAAAATCATATGAAAGTCATGGTTTAACTGTTGCTTTTTTTTCATCCATAAACATACCTTTGGTGCTGCAAAACTCAAGCTTCGATTACAATGGCTTCAAAATGCATCTTTAGTAAGGAAACATTACAAACTATAAAGAAGAATGCTTAAAAAAGGCGAATAATATCTAAATCCGTAGATTATCATATGCCAAATTCAGCTGTATTTTAAATGACGAAAGAAAACAAACACAAAAATCCTGATTTCGAAACACATTATGCAGAGATAACACAAAGAACTAATCAAATTGCACAAAAATTTAGTGTAATCTGTATCTTAAATACGAGTATAGAACAAAATTATGCAACTAAAAATCTCACAAACATATGTAAGTGCTCTAAACACCTGAAAAAATGGTGAAAGTGATAGGGCATTGATGTACTTCATTCAATGGGGTAGTGGTACTCGTTTCTTCTACATAAAAACAAGAACTTATGTCGCTTCTAACATCTTCTTCAGACCAAGAACATAAACCATCTGAAAATGATGACAAACTAATCTCATCATCTTCCTCATTTTCAGACATTATTGACGAGCTAATGGCGTTTATATCAATAACCTCACCCGATTCTTCATCTTTATCATCATCATGATCTTCTTCATCATCATCTATCCCTTCTAGAAACGGGTGAGCTAAAAGCATCTCAGCAGTCCATCTATACTTAGCTTTCCTTGCAAAACAACCCTTCAAGAAACTCTTGGTATCATCTGACAACATGCTTGGGATCAAAGGCGATTCGTTAGTTTCACGAATGCGGGTAATAATCTCATCAACGTTTGTTTCTAATTTTGAATCCCAAGGCGGGTTTGCGGTTAACATCTCAAGCACGATACAACCAATTGCCCAAATATCAGAAGGAGCTTCTTGAACACCATCGATTACAACTTCTGGTGAAAAATACATCGGGGTGCCTCTCCAATTAGGGATATTCAGCTTGCTGCTTTTCTTGCTCTGTTTGCTTTGATTTGCCCTCTTTGCTAATCCCAAATCACCGATTTTAGCTGTCAACTGATCACCACCAACGAAACTACCAACGAGCATAATGTTTTCAGGTTTTAAATCGCAATGAACATACCCAGAATGATGTATATGACGTAAACCGCGTAGAATTGACCTAGTATGACGTTTAACATCGAAATCTGGCAAGCCATTCCGGCCGGAATTGTTGATCAGGTGAGCTAGGGTTCCGCCAGAACCATACTCTAGCAGCAAATTGTAGACCATCTGTCCTTTGTCTCCGGTGGTAAGCTCTTCCCCAAAACATCTGATCACATTGCGACTCCCACGGATATTATTCAAAACCTCTCGCTCCTTTTGAATTGAAGACGAAACAGAGACCTCAGCCGATTTGACAGCCATAATCGGTGGATAAAAGCTGTATTTTGATTTGGGTTTCTTTAAATTCGCAAGAAACACAGACCCAAAACACCCTTTACCGATCAAACAGCCTCTAAACCACGCCATTCCGTCGCCATACTTGTTGCTCTGTTTATGTTCTTGATTCCTTCTCTTTCGCTCCAAATTATCTTCACTGATTAAACTCCTCTTCTTCATCAAACCCAAATCCATTTCAACAAATTAAATGCTGGTAATTGGTAACTCGATTTCGAAGAAAGAAAGGCAATAAAGTTTGGTCGACAAATTAGGATATACAATAAACAGTAATCCTACTGGTTTCTCTTAGAAAATTGATCTGTTTTTCCCCTAGGTTTGTTGGTTATGGAGAAGTGAGAGTAATTGGATGAAATTAAGGTAAGAGAGAAATATGATGAAAGATATAAATTATAGAAATTTAGGGTTTACGAGTGTGGGGTTGCGCAATTTCGTTGTTTCTATGGAGTTTCTAAAATTAGGCATGTGGGGGATTGGCAAAACAGGCAGCCGCGTTTCATTGAACTTGAAAAGGTACGACATAACACAGAAACAAGAGTTTTGCTTTTCTTTTCTTTTTCTTTTTCTTTTTCTTTTTTTTAACGGAATAACCGTCACCCTTTGTCTTTGGGTTTCCTATTTCAACTCATCTATATCTATCTATATATACATACAAACATTAACTCCTCCTCCAGTTCAGTCCTCCTATGTTTTTGGAAGGAAAAAATGCAGTTACCATGTTGTTGAAATTAAGGTAGTAGAACCCTAAGACACTTGTTCTCTAAATCCTTACCCTTTTTTATTTTTGATGTTTTAAGACTTTTAATTCAGGATAGAAATTCTATTACTACCCTAAATAACATACTCCTTTTCCTTAAATTTTTTTCTTTAGGTCAACTATATATGAAGTATCAATGTATAGTAAAACAAGCCGTGTTTATATAATTTTACATTTATATACATAGAGGAAGATTTTAAGGAGAACATTTTCGCAAAGTACACCGTTGTAAAATTTTAAAAAATTCAACATGATATGCATCCATGTAATTAATGATCCATTAACTAATAATCCATAAATTAATCCAATCAACTGTTTAAGACTCCATGTGCTTGCATGAACATGAGGATAATACGATTATTAAAAGCGTGGTAACCGTATTTATTGTTCAAATGTGTATCACTTGGTAACTTTTTGTCATATAGACATCACTTGGTTTATATTTTAAAAGTTTTTAAGCTTTTGTTGATTTTATGGGGTTTAGTAAATTTATTTCTTTTAAACAAACATGAAACACGATGCATCACTATTAATTTATCATATCTTATTTATCATTTCTAAACATTTAAACCCAACACATCCGCAACGAAAAAACTAACAATATATATAGTTGATTAGTTATTAATGTCATGATTTAAAAACTTATTATATAATTTGTAAGTTTGCTTCTTTCCACATTTTAAAGTCGAATAAAATAGATAAACAACCATCATGTGTACTATGATTAGTTGTTTGTTCGATAGTCAACATACTAATTTTTCAAAATTATTTCTCATATAAGTTATGTTGATTTGAATCATGCGATGCATATAAGGTTTAAATATTTGACGAATGAGTCCATAGATTTTTGTTAAATAAAAAGTAACAACAAAGGATCATATGCACTTATAGTAATCATTTTTTTAATAAATATTAAACAATCGAAATAATTGTTCATTTCTAAAAACTTATTATCATTGTTACTTTTTCTATTTTGTTATAATATAGTTATTATTACTACATATTTTATAAGTATATGCGATGTATTGAATATAATGTTAAAAATGATACTTTTTTTCAAGCCTTGCATTAATTATACTATATTAAACTCTGTATTTTTTGTATGTGGACAGTAATTTTAGAACCAAAGAGTTATTAAATTTTATGATTTAAAAATGATTTGTAATAAAAACTATTATTATTGTACAAATTAAGTGAGGCAAACACATACATTAATTAGCCAGCGAGGTGTGCATAATTGACCAAATAATGGAATTAGTATCTACTATCTAGTTGCAAATGTTTGACTGCACACTAAAAGTAATAGTTGGAATATTTGTTTAAAGGCTTCACATTGACTAGATATGCGTATTTTCGCCCCACATCTTTATATTTATTTATATATAAATATACAAATAAAGTTCAAACGAGAACTACTTTTCGTACGAAAAAACTGTGAGAATTATTTTTAACGTTATTAATGACATACTGATAGGGGTATTTTGATCATTTATATATTTATCTAACCGTGAATTATGTTGTTAAAAAAAATCTAAACGTGAATTACGTCCGAGTGAGCCGTCATTAATTTGCGAGTCTTATTTTCCCGAAATAATCCTCATTAATGTGTCATTAATGATCAATTAATAAGTCATTAATTAAGCATTAATGAGTCATTAAAGAAGCATTAATGAGCCACCAAAAATCTTAGTCATTGATTAATTTTAATATGGGCTAAGATTAGTTCTCGCAGTTTTTGTACGAAAAACAGTTCTCGTTTGAACCATCTCCTACATATACATATATCTATCTTATTAACAAAGACCAAGTATCTTTTTTGAATTTTTCCAAACTACCTCTTAAAAACAAAACACATTATACTTTCGCTATTTGGAACAAACTTCATAAAAGTACGTTGTTATATACAATAAGCAAGACTGGTACTTGGCGGCTCATGAGCAATATATAGACTAAGGCTGCCCATCACTTCCTCGCTAAGGCTATATAAAGTTTTAATTACAAGGAACTCTCGTTTGTTCGACTACTCGTGGGAAAGTTTATTTAAAGAAAAAAAACTTACATGTTAAAATAATGCTTAAGCTTTGCCACCATCAACCATACGATCGTCAGTTTGTTTGTCACGAATTAACGTGCTAGAAGCATAAAATCAAATAAAACAATAACCCGAATGCTTTATATTAAAAAACTTCGATGAGACCAAAAATAATGATTAAGAAAATCATACTTTGTGTGTTTGTAGTTAAACGTGTCTTTGTTTCTTTGAATATAACTCATATATTATATTGTTTGTAGAGAATGTATCAGCAGCCTCACTCTCTCTCTCTCTCTCAATGTAAACAACCAAACAGTTTTAATGATTATAATCACTCATGCTATTATCAAGCTTTGTTATAATTTTATTGATTAGAAAACTTTTTCAAAAATCAAAATCGCCACTTTGAGCATTCCCTTAATCGTTTCTGGTTTGAGTTATTCTTGGGCTAATATTTAACTCTAATAAGGAGGGTTTAACAAACATATGTTGGACTTACATATCCTAAATACTAAGGATTTGGGCTTGTTGGAGGGGGCCTAGCACCCTCCAGTCTCCCTTTGTCTCCACCCCTGACAGTTTGGGGAAGGCTCTAAGGGAGTGCCGAGTGAGCAACCGTGAGCACATGACATATTTTTTTTAGATAAACTTGCATGTATACACACATATGCATACATACAGACATACATGCATACATATAACACCACTTATAAGGGTTATTTATATTTATACTAATCATAACTTACGTCGGATGGATTATTATATACTAATGAGAATTTATTTAACGAGTCTTGATTTTTCCATAATGTCCCTCATTAATCGTAGCAGTGGTGTTTGATTCCTTATTTACATTTATGACATTAACATTATTAGTACTTGATTTATTTCAATCAAAGACAAAATTGGTTCTCATAGTGAGGGTCATCAATTCTTTCCTTTTTAGTTTTCCATCATCTTGATGTACAAGAAGTGATTACAAGTCATCAGGATACATAGAAGAATCCTAGCATCATTTTCCAAGTATACTAAATTAGATTTACATCAAGTAATTAAATTTCTTGATCATTTCCTCAATCATATATGTTTATACTGAATTAACATAATAAGAATCAAGAAGGGTTTTTCATATGTAATTCAACTACTTTAAAAAGACCTACGTATTTGTTATGCTAAAAACCTGTTTTGGTACATTTATTTTAATAACCGGAAATAAATTACATCTACAAAGACTATATATAGACATTACCAGATTACCTTAACACAAATCAGAAAAAACTTTTTATGATTGCACTTAATTAACTACATAAACATGTATAAGACCCTAAAAGTTCTCACTTAATTAGTTCCTTATTGCACTAACACTTTCAAAACCAACACAATCAATAGGAAGATTAATTACGCCCAAAATACTTTAGATGGTCCGTATCATGATCACGTGGCCGCATAGCACTAGATCATAAAATGCAATTCCAATTTAACAAATTAAGATCATGATAATATCTGAGCCAATCAATGAGCCGTCCTAGATGTTTCAGACCGTCCGGGCGAGCGATGGTCCCTCATAAAATAATCTCTTACATCATTATAACATGTTTTCTTAATAAGCATCGTGAAGTTTGACGAAGTATGGTATAACATCAAGATCAAAGTTACCAATGTCATATAATAGTTGTATAGAAGTAAAAAAGTATATTTGGACTGAAAACCGAAAGAAAATTTAAAGGAGACATTCAGTATAATCTCATTTATATTTTAAGAAGTTAGATAATTTTAATAGTCGCAACACATATAAAATTATAAAACTGATTGAATTGGTGTTAAATTGTCGATCTGTTAGTAATTTTTAAGTTAACAAGACCAAAAACTTGTAACTTAAAGTTGTATTGAAAATTGTGATTAGAAAACATATTGATTGAGTAAAACACACATAGGAAAGTATAGTAAAAAATCTTATGAAAGATAACCGAAAAATAAAACACTGAGAAACCTTCTCACAAAAATTAAAAATAATTAACCAAGAAACAAATAAAATAAAGCTATCATAAAAATAATACCATATAATACAAGTATAGTATAAAGTAGGGTCTTGAAACACATTTGCTTGTTACAAGGTCAATTACAGATAATTGAATTATAAAAAATCTTAGATTTATCCTTAATTATGAACTTTAGTTCAGATTGAACTAGGTGAAAGCACCATTAACAATGTTTAAATGTGTTTTGTTTGTGTTATTTGGGCACAGACTATTTTGTAAGTATATATCAGCATTCTTATCATTTATAAAGTTAAAGTTTATACATACATTTTCTCAAAAGTTTCTTTAGACATCAACGTTACTAGCGCATAATTACATAGCTACAAACAACTACATTATATTTAAACAAATATTGATTATATTCCCAAAAACATTTACTTAAACCATGTTTCAAGATTCTAAAATGACAATTTATTGTAGAAAACGGTCTTTTTAAGGTGCTCCCTCTAGACAAGAGAGCTACTTTAGCTTGCCTTTTTTTTTTCTACCAGTAAAACTAAATATTAATAGACGAAATAAATAAATGTATTGATATTGATATTTTTTTCTTCTTATTTATCGACAAGACTAAGTCACGTGACAACTAATTTTCTCTTTTTTCTTTAAATTATGTTTTCATTTTTATTTTCTTTAAGATATGTTTAATTTTTTTTTTCTTTTATTGCTTTTGGTATAAAAATATTTTTATTAAATTAAAATTTTGTTTATACTGCTAAGATATCTAATATCACACGATTTTTCTTAAGCCATTAACTAAATTATTTTATTCTTCTAGAATCCAGATTCCGGTGATAGATTCCGGTAGGGCTGGTTCGCCGCTTCTTAATCCCCCACCATCGCTGTCGGTGCACTTTTGTCCTTCACTTCCCGACTCCCCGTCTAATTTGTCTCTCAACTTAGTACTCACCTTCACGAATTCGGCATTTTGAGGTAACGTTCTAACTCTAAAGCCTAATTTGGTTGAAATTACAATGAGTGTATGCTTAGTTGATTATTACTTGTTACTGGGTATATTTTAGAATTTTAGATTGATTATTTGGTTGAGAAGTTGAGATTGGTTGAAAACTTGAAATTTGGTCTGAATCGTTTGATGAAATGTGAATTTCAACTGGGTGAAATCAGGGCATATGTTGAAACTATAACTCTAAATGTATGTTTCGTGTTGTTGTAGTTATTAGTTGCATATTTGAGTTTGTTTATGATGATTTCGATTCAAACTTATAGTTTATCAAAAGATTCCTCTAAAACCGATTCACTAAGGTCATATTTGCAAAAATCATTGTTACTACTATTAAGCATAGGATACTTGAAAGTGGCATGACTAAAAGGGACCATCATGTATACAGAGATATATTTGGTATACATAGATAAGGTATAAACTTGCTCTTATAAATAACAAAAGCGACCTTTTGAGATTGAAAAAGGCAGATAGAATCACACACCAAATACAAACTGAAGTATGAATACATAAATTTGGTTTTTCTCATTTTTCCAGTCTGGATTATACTAGTAATTTTGAATGTTTTAGTTGCTAGTTATCCTATTTATGTATTTGTGCAAATTGTATGTATTTTGCTATTGTTATTCGACTTGTTTTGATCTGACCCATCTCGACCCGTTACCAATCTACTTATATTGCCACTTTTAGTATCAAGTGCCCTCCACGAGCTAGTGCCTGGATCCGACACTGCTTCTCACCATCATTTGTCTTATCTATAAAATTCACGTACATATGAAGACTAACAAGAAGAAGGATCGCAGCATTGGTACCGTACAAAACCTATCACCTTGGAAACTACTGCTAGCACATTTGATATGCGGGATTGGGTTAGCTTCATCGTTTTGGCTAGCTACTGATGTATTCTCCATCAATTTGACGGAGAATCCAGCTGAAACTCTACGTTTAATATGGGTAATTTACTAAATTGCTTGTTAATCTCATCATTGTATATTGTGATTTGAATATATCTTTTAGTTTAAAAGAATTATGAAGTCCAACTGTTTTAATTGACTGTTCTTCTGTTCGTTCTGTTGTCAATTAATTCTCGGGGTCTAATCAGTAGAGCTCATAATTGATCAGGTTATAATTCATGATTAAGCTTTAGATTGAGGATTATCAGGGTCAGGAAATTTTCTTACAATTTTGGCTTGTATATGTATCCACTGGGGCCACTAATGCCTATAATATGTGCAAATTGAGATCCCTAGGCAAGTATAGTGACTCGTTCATTTACCCGCATGCAAGGTTGTAAAAATCGCTAGGCGATATACAGTCGGTCGACTACCTTTTAAGCGATTAATTGGCCTAGGTGATGATTAATCAGTTTCTAGGAGGGGACTAAATTATAAAGGAATATATATTTAAATTAAATAAATATTAGCAATACTCTAACAAAATAAGTCAATAACCATCAAAAAGTTTAACAAGCTTGGAAAATAAAAACCTCAAGTCCATAATTAGTAATACCCTAACAAAACAAGTCAAAAAATACTAGCAGATTTCAAATTTTAATTTAAAAAAATCAAGTCAAACCCTTTCAATGACCGCCGAAGAACTAATGAGGACCAATTTAGACCACAATCGATAACCTGATCAATCATATGATTTCTAGGTTGGTGGGCCGCAGATTAATCGGCCGACGAGACCGATTTTTACAACACTGCCAGCATGCAATATTATAGGTATTCATTAGTAAGTAACCATGTAGACAGTGTTGAAAATGGTATCTCTTGACTGGTAAAGCTCTTTGGTTGGCAAGAAAATGTCAACTTAATGTGCACTAAACAATACATCTTTATCCAGCATCGAGGAAAACACATTTAACTACTGAATTTGAAATTATTTTTGCAGCTGATTGAGGCCCCGGTTGTGATTCTGTTATACAGTTTCTTTCGGAAAGATAAGAATCAGAGTTGGGTAATTCATCACTTCTTGTCATATTCATTTGAATGGTTATCATATATTCATATGTAAGATTGGTTGTATATAGCTTTAACTGAGGTAATTTTAAATGTTATATTGCAGTACTTGAAGGCTGTAGCTAGAGGATTATTGGGGCTTCCAGTTGGTTAGTCTTTGCTCATGCATCTTTTTCTGGTGTTGATGGTTTCACGTAGAAAGAAAAGATTAATATGTGTCATGCGTGTGTATGTGTATATTCATGTATTAAAT
This sequence comes from Pulicaria dysenterica, assembly GCA_947179395.2. Taxonomy (NCBI): domain Eukaryota; kingdom Viridiplantae; phylum Streptophyta; class Magnoliopsida; order Asterales; family Asteraceae; genus Pulicaria; species Pulicaria dysenterica. Next base: position 77,856,203 of record OX359293.1, on the reverse strand, counting down.
TAAATGACTACAAAATTTGAAAAAACTATTGCATTTTTTATTATTACAACATCGACATGGGCATTTGTGTTCAAATGTCATCATTTGGTGAGTTGTTTATGTAAATTTTTCTACACCGATTACGGATAGACAAGTAAATCATATAAATTTAAATTAATGTGTAATAAAATAGCAAATTAGCAATATTATCATCTGTTCTTGTTATCTATATTAATTTTCAGGGGCTGTTGTCAATGCACTTGGAGCTATTGCTTTGGGGGCACCTGTTGGAACTCAGTATGTACTGTTAAAGTAGAGGATTTCTCTTGTATATTGTACTCTAATTTGGACACTAATATCATGCTCGAGTCTAAACCCTTGATATACATTGGTCTGCATTTTATTTTATGTCCAAACATTTTTAGAAGAAGTCTTGCAGCAATCCTACATTTTTAATCTGACTTGGGTGGTAAAAGTCGCCAAAACATATGATAATTGTAGTTTATGTATTTCATAAGAAAAGCTCTGATGCATATTATCTGATGCAAGTCGTTATCATAACCTATGCTTAGTCCCATAATGTGTCTGTTTACGCGCATGCGTGCAAATTTAGCTGATATTTTCATTTTCTGAATGCCAGGTATTTTCAAAGAACCCTCAACTGGTCTCTTCTGATGTCTGCGTTTACTGTGAGTCTAAAGCTATATAATTTTCTCTCTTGTTTAGAAAGATATGAAATGTTGATACTTCATATGGTTTAATCTTGGTCACTTGGCCCAATATATATGACTTAAAAATTAGTTTGTGATTTCACTTATCCTTTAGCTCTATTGGCATTTATCATATAGGTGGAAAAAAAGGCGGGTTGGGTAATGGCACTTCAACCTGTTGTGTTTTTTTGAAATAATAAAATTAGTATATTGTATAGGATCATTAAAACCTCTGTTACAACAGTAACAATCCATTTTTATTAATAAAAGATGGTAGAAGTTATAAACACACGATTATGTGATTGGCTACTTTTGAAATCATTCAACCGTTCCCTGTTTAGTTAAGCTTTTAATAGTCAAGTTGTTTGACGGTTTGACCTGTTGGCATGAAAACAAAGCCCAAATCAACCCATTTTCACATAAGTTAGCATTGCCAGCTTAATATACAGCAAGTCATGTTTCTGTTACTGAGCTAAGGTATCCAAGTAATTAAGTTTGTAAATCTTTTGTTGATCTTATATGTGTTGCATATTTTGATTGCAGTTTGCCCCTGCAGCTTCCGTGTATGGTTCGTCTTGGGTTGATTGGCATCGTATATTTGCATATACAAAGTAAGTTCTTGATGATGTAAAGTGTTCACATGACTTCAATCTGACACATAAATGAATAAATAAATAACATGGCATTAGAGTAATTAGTCCTCAAGTCATTAAAACAGAAAGTAAATAAAGGAATTGAATGAAAGTACTTAATTAAATCCAATGATTTACTACCAACCAAAATAAGAGTATCTTCAATATTTTGGTTGAGTGTCCATTTTTATGTGGTATTACATGTGCAACTTTAAACTTGCAGAGCCACTGGATGTATTGATTATATGATCTTTCTACCTGCACATGGTGCAGCAATTGGAGCTTGGTTTGGGGCCTGGCCCATGCCACTTGACTGGGAAAGGACATGGCAGGTACTGTTTCATTGAACCCATAAGACAGATTACATACAGATTGTACTACAGTATCTACTTTTCCGGGCAATATGGTGAAAACAATGCTGTATACAGTGAGAGGCTGTGGAAAGAGGACAGTAGAGGTAGCAAGATAGATGGGCTAGCTAAGCAGGTGGGGTCAAGCAGGTCCAATGGGTTAGGGTTGGAACAGATTTGTTTAAGTACAGGTGAAAGCAAGCTGGGGGCAGGCTCATAAACACTTTTTTGTCCATTTTTTTGTAAATATCTAATGCGTTGATTACACAAAACAATATTACTATAATAATAATCTTATTGTTTGAATACAAACAATTTAGGAAGACTTGTTCGCCTTTTAGCTAAAAGGTTGTCTTCATTAAAACAGACTATAATTCAAGCCCTACCCGTTTAGCTAAAAGAATTTAATCTAGTGTTTGAGTAATCCGAATCAACGTAAATAGTACGAGATCTCACCACCTCTAGATAACTCATTTTACAATAACTCAATTATCTCTAACGTCAATTCAACTTATTCTTCTTAATTACATCACGTTTTGGTTGTTTTACAGGAATGGCCAATCTGTGTAACTTATGGAGCTATTGTTGGATATTTGGTGGGAATGTTGGCTTCTTTAGGTTTTGCAGTCATCCATGCTTCACGTCGACATGTGAAGGGAGACTAATGGTTTAGAAATTTTGAGAAAACCATCATACAGCATAACACCCTCGGTAGAAATCAAATTTCAAAATTTTTGAGAAATTGTTGTGGTTGAATTCTTGTGTTATTGACAGAAATACTTGTATTTATCTTGTGATTCTATAAAGTTAGAGCTCATACATAGCCTGATAGCCTCCTTGTATTGTGTTATTCAGATTTAATTTAGGCGGATAAATGAAACCTGTATCCGAAAGAGCTTCTCTTTAAGATCATAATGATCTTTTAAAGAGGAAATATGCTTAAACATTCCTAACAAGCTATGCTTAGAACTGAATTCAGTGTTTAAACTCTTACAAGACCGAGGTAGCACTTTAAGATATGTATTATAATTATAGGCCTCCCAACTCCCTAACGTGCGATACAAAATTTGTATTTTTTTAAATGAGGTGTAATGGTATAGTAATAATTAAAAAAAGAATATAATAATAGTTACCTAATCTTTGCTTCTTACGGGATTGGATATTTTTTTTATAAACTTATGTTTACACTGTATGTAACAGTTTATACAAGAATTTTGCTACTCTTTTGGTTTCCGCTTGAATGCCTTCATAATTTTCTATACTCTTTATCTATCTTTGATCCTTGACTAAACGTTGTTTATTCACTTCTAAATGAAATTTAGGGTGACTTTCAACTCATTTAACATACTCCTGTTTTGGTTATTCCTTTTAATGATCTAAAAACATAAAAAAGACACGTTCAAAGATATATGGATCAAAGCCACCTGTACTAAGTAAGGTGGATTAATTGCCAATTGAAACACATATATGAATTAAATTACTGGACAAAGAGATTGATGACCTAAACGAGCAATTAAAAGATGACTCAGGTGTCCTTGAACATCTCCAGCTGCAGCTACTGGATGAAAGAAGCAAACGTCGAGCAACAACAATGCAATACTGCAAACCAGGTTGTGAGGTTGATATGCTGATGAACATGCTTCAAAGATCCATGAGTTTATATCCACTATATATATTTTCATCTTGTTTAAAAATGTAGAAAGAGATAATAGATCATCTACTCTGTTCTGCTGTTTGCAGCCAGATATATCAAAATTACAAGTATAATATGTTTTCTGCAACATCTTTTTTTCTGTTTGGCGTTTTGCATTATAACATGCCCTCGATCCCTTAAATAGGCAAGATATATATACACATGGTCATAAGGTTTACTAACAAGCTACATCTATGAATATACCCTTCACTCTAATCCATCTCAGCATTTTGAATCCCCGATACTTTAGGGCAGATAGAAGGGATGATGAATTCAGCAAAACCCACTGGATTTCATCTTTTGTGCGATTAGATTCCCAAACTTGTTTTTGCACAATGAAACACTTTAAGTTGTTAAGATCTAATAAAAAGGACGTCCTTTTTTTTGCGAAACTATCCCTTGTATTGTTAAAATGACATTTTTGTTTGGAAAGGATTTAATCATGTAAAAAAGCTAACGGGCATAATCGCACAACGCACAGTAGACTGAAATTCATATCCCCCCCCCCCCCAAATAATAAAAACTTGATGTTGATAAAACTATCTAGTCTGATTGTCCAAATCATCTGAGAAACTGAAGAAGAATTGAGGTAGAGATGCTATGCGAGGAAGGTTCAGCAACAACTCTCCAACAGAATCATTCCTAGGGATGCCAGGTGTCTTCATATTATCATCAGCAGAATCTTCTATAACCTTGCTTCCACTAACCGATTCAATAAGCAGGTTGGATTCATCAGAACCCTTTTTTGCTATTAGTTTTCCATTGCCATCGTCAGTTTCAGTCTGACCCTTTAGATCATGAACTTTTGTGGGATCGTTCTGCAATAGACAGCAAAGGGAGTCGACTCTTGATATTATGGATTTCTCATCAGTAGTTGATGACCCGTACTGAGAATCGTTAAATAAGCATCGACTAATGTCTTCAAGAATCTGTAAGCTTTCTTTTTCTTCATGTGAAAGAGGATGGTTGTCCCCTGGTGTTCTGTTTTTTGTGATTCTGTTTTCAATGTGATTTACCAAATCACTCATTGACATGGATGAGTGTAGCCCCGGCACTTGCATCTGATCCCAACAGCCAACGCCCTTCAATTCATGCATCTCGGTTCTTCTCATTTCTTCACTTGCTGAGGTGTCCATCACTGAATATAAAGATCATAAGTTAATGAGTTAAAAAGAAGATGCATATATAATTCACAAGAAAACAATAAATAGACGTGGCAATTTCGACCCTTTTATATATGCATGGGTCGATTTGGGTTATATTATCTCTAACGGGTCAAATGAGTTAAATCTGAAAATTATAATGGAAAAGGAAATTTATCAGATATTCAGATGGCCCAAACAGATCAAGCGGGTTACAAGAATGTTTTTTTAAGCATACAACCTCCTAGTTTCACTTTTAAAAAAATTATTTGTAAATCATAGTAATTTTACCGCATTAATTATTTATAATAATCTAGGAAAAAGATGGACAAGAAAGTGCACAGCATCCCGTCCTGACCACGAACTTCAAGAACACATTTAAGAAAACCAAGAACTCGTATAAATATAACTGCAAGTTAAAATAAAGTATACATACACAAAAATATATAAAAACTTAACATCCAATAGATCGAAATAATACTTGTCCTGATGTTTTGAATACATTATATTTGTTATTTTGTTACAAAAAATGACTAACTGATAAACAAATTTTGATAAATTTTTCACATAAAATTAACCTCATTTTAGATTCTTCATAAAAAAGCCATATCATTTTGCCTTGTCAGTTGTCACTAAGTAAATTGTCCAAGGAATTAAAATCAGTGATATGTAGTGCTGACTCGACTTTTTAACCACTAACCTATACATCGGATAACCTTAAATGAGAATTTGTGGTCTGATAGGGTTTTTCCTGGGAAAATATAAGTTGGTTGCCCAAATTAACAATTTAACCAAAGGAGGTTGGTTTCCTTTTACAAAATAAAAGAAAATACATGATAATTCTGCAGCGTAAGACAAAAATTAAAAGAGTGATGAGTTAGTAACCATGTTGACTTGAGCTGGGTGAAGGTGTTTCTCGCAGGAATTCAGCGGGTCTACCAGAAAGATCATGAAACTCACTTCTAGAAGAAGAAGATTGACCTCCTGATGATGTTGTTCCACGCATGTCAAGGGCAGTGGGGCCCTCGCTACTTAAATTGTGTTCAACAGATTCATTTGGCTCATCAAACACTGATCTTCTTTTTTCAAAGTATGGGGATTCCAGTGCTACCTCTGCTTGCTGGCTTAGAAAATTAAGGCGAGGGTCACACTGGATGAGCTTTTCAAAGTGCTTGCCTAATAAGCCTTGTGGACATTCTAGACAATGACGCCTGCAAAAAAAAGAATATAAGATAAATGCAGCATGTTAAAATACATATTTATATGAACAAGTAGTAAAGCTTAGGCCTCCTATACTTCAGGAGATAACAGTCATAATAAGCTAAAAATGAAGAAAGATATAAAAATAAATATCTGCATAGATTTTCGATCACTGAGGCCACGGACTTGATAATTCAATGTCAGAAAGCAGATAGCTTAGAACTAACAATGAAGAAGAAGAAAAAGGCTGCATTGTTTGCTCAACTTTAGTCGGTGGCAAGGCATGTGTTAGACTAAGAGAGTGGGCAGTGGGCACGGTCAAGTTACTCCATAGAAAAAAATATAGTTGACTTTCTTGCGTGACTGACTGTATACCTCTACTAATCCTTTACAACTTATGGCGATATGTATACTTGTTTGTTTATAGCTGAAAAATTCTCATTGTATATCAAGAATCTTTGTTAGGTACCCCCGTTTTTAGAATGGTGTATTGCATGGCAAAGTTAACGACGTAAAAAACATGGACTCTGTGACACCAAGGGTTGAACCCACAAGTATGCTTTATATCATAAGTTCACATTCAAAAACATATTGCTGTGTACTACACAGCATCAACTAAAATACAGCATGCAAAGATATAGAAAGAGATAGCTTATGAAAGTGAGACACAAGATCTGACTCTTTCAAAAAACCACAGTAGTATCTTTACTACTCTATAAAGCATTTAGCTCTTTTTTTAAGACAATTTTTAAGTTAAGTAGTACAAGTAATATAGCATGCTTTACAATAACTTTGAGCAACAATCTTAACACTTTTAAAATAGTACAACTGTCATTAAATTCAGCACATTAATTGTAATTAATTTTTTGACAGTTTTAAAGCATTCATTATGTATTTAAATTCTGATAGTTTTATGTAATTAAAGTATTTAAAGTGTTTAAGATCATTGCTAAAACATATTGTAAATAATGCTATTTGAGTTGTACTATTTTATGTAATCGGTTTCGGTTTTTAAACCGAATTTGAAAACGGTTTCAGTTTTATGTCATTAAAGTATTTATGGTAATCGGTTTCGGTTTTTAAACCGAATTTGAAAACGGTTTCGGCTTTTTCGGTTACAGGGCGATTCGGATTATGGTTAAAACGGTTTATATCCGAATTTTGAACACCCCTATGTCGACAAATGAAACTATTTTACCCCGCCGCATCGCGCGGGTAAAATACTAGTGATGATAACATATGTAAGCATGCCATGACTACTGAATGATTAATCTTAAAGAACCCTTACCTGTATAGGCTGGCCTGTCCACCTGTAAAATCTGATGTCGCCTGCCATAATGTGTGCTTTCTCGGCTGTGGATTTGTCTCTCTAAAGAAGAGAGGCTGCCTGGTTAGCTGCACAATAAAAGGCAAACAAACATCATTAATATTATTGGTAGTGCTGATAAGATAAAGAAACAAAAAGCAAGACAATCACTGCACAAGAACTATTGAGATTACCACTATATCTAGCGTTCCAGGGCCATCATCTGGGTAAGCTGCCTTTAGAGCCATAATGTCAGACCACTGAATTTCAATCTTATTCTTGAGGCCACCATCGAGAACTTCCCATACAAGCTTATGCTTTGCGAAGTAACACTTTGCCACCAAGTCCCCTTCATGTTTAGATGTATACTACAAACAAAACGATTGCATGTCAGATGGATCCAAACCATTCAGAATGAATTTCTTAAAGAAAAGAGTGGCAAAATAGATACTATTCAAATAAGGGCGAAAAGGTTTGAAACATTATCAAACAAAAAGAAAAAAGAATTACCTCCCAGGTACCTATCTTTAGGAGTGTTGCAGGGAAGTTTGAAGCCTTTAGCTTGTCAGTAGTAGCAGTGTTTTTGTGATCTTTTGTAGGATGCACACCAGTCTGGGAAGAAGCATTTCCTTCAGAGAGCCTCATTTGAATCAAATCCAAGAGAGACGGAGTTTTCCTCAGCCGTAACCCCAATGGACTCGGCTCATCTAATGGATTAATGGGCATTTGTGATACAGGAAAAAAACCTACTCCACAATCACTTTGCTGCGGCAATGAAATGATGATTAGGCATTAAGATATATTCACCTAAAAACTATCACTATAACTAAAATAACTAGGGTAAGAGTTGGTTTAGGAATACAAGTATATAACAATGCCGAGTAGCAAACCCTAAAGTTCAGAAGATCTCTTCCTCAATCCATAGAACCCCACATTTGAACTGGGCCATAAACTTCCCCACCACTAATGTTAAGCAATTACGGAAGCATAAATTCAATCTACAATGACTCATTTTGACACAAATAACAACATAGCATTAAACACACAAACAACCTCAACACTGCCTGTTCTTGTTACTCTTGCGGTTATGAAATTACAGTTGATTATCGATATGTACAACATATTTCAGCTCTTCGGTCTGTCGATCGTGATTCAAAACAATCCGTTTAACCTTAAATGGATGTAATAGCCATAAATCTCTCAAAATCCACATCAATTACATGGCTTAAGCAGTAGATCAATAACGATGATAAAATGTTCAAAAGCAGGGAGATCGAGGAGGCGAGGATGTTGTATACTAACATTAAAACTTCATAGATTTATGAGTCGTTGCACAATCTCAAATAAACTCTAAATAAATACACATAAAGCACCTTAGATCGCTTGTTGGGACGATGTTGTTGGTCGTCAGGGTCAGTAGATTCCTCCGTAATCTCTCTCTTCACAGGCGACATCTGTCCACGCTGGTACGACTGAGATCGGGGGAAGCAACGAGTGTATTTTGTTTGTTTGGGTATGCCCTAAGGTTGATGATGAGCTGCAACTGAGTCGAGTTGAGCCGGTAACAAGTGCGTTGTTCTTTGAACGAACGACAACACCTCTCAACAAGTGGGGTGTGGCAAGTGGAGTATGGCGTGTTAGGTCAATTCCTTTGCCCTGCCTGTTTTTGAATTAACTATAAATGGGGAACTACTAGTGTTAACATTACTCCCTTCGTTAATTGCGGTTATAAAAGATTTTTATCAAATGGTTTATGTTGTATCGGTTTTAGTTTTCGTAGTTTCTGGTTATTAATGGTTTAGTTTAGATTTGAAAATCGAGTCCACAAAGTTTTTAATAAATATATATATTTTTTGGTACTATTATTATATTAATTATATCCAAATTTCAGTCACAATATCTAATTTTTAAATTAAATTCAATGTCTAATAACATATTTTAACACTAAATACTATTTTCAGCTCAAATATTCTAAACATAGACACCTTTTATATCATTCAATCATAATATAAACGTCGATCTGAAATGAGCTAAAATATAAGGGGAATGAAAAATTATTGATCATAATAATTGTAACTTGAAATATTTAATGGGTTTTATTGAATTCTATTTCATAATTACAAACTTAAAAAAATATATATGATATATTAAATATTAGTCGGTCGGTTTCTTACTTAGGTGGTTTCTAATTAAAACGAAACAGAACCGAACCTATTGGTTTTCAAAACTAAAAGCCGACCCGTCGGTTTTATTGGTTTTATCAAAGTGGTTTTATCAGGTTTATCAGAGTGGTTTCGGCCAGTGAGGATTATTAAGGTGAGATGTGTATGTAAAATAGTGGAGTAATAGAGTATACATAATAACAACGAGTATAAATTCGGTCATAGTTACTTTTATACATGTATATTGCAACTTGGTTTTTACGTTGTGTTTTGTTTTTTATATTACGTTATGTTTAACGATATGATTATTATTATTATTTATAAATAAACAACTAACTTAATAAAATCTATTAGATAATTCTACCTATTGATTTAGAAAAAAACTAATGATAAAATCTAAACCATACATTTTACTCAAAATTCAATTTCAATTTTAGGTTTTTTTGTAATATAAATTAAATTATCTATGACAATTTAAAATTTTAATTTATTCCTAAAAATAAACTTGGAGAATTAACTACTTTATAGCTACACATAGTTTGATAATTATGTAGTTTTAATAAATGCAACATTAATTATAAAAACCTACATATGTGTAAATTATATCCTATGTTTTGAATTTAAATTTTGATAAAATAGTTTTAATTGTTATGTATTTATTCATGTGATAAGTTATTTAAGGTTTATAAAGTACATATGGAAAATCTTCTATCTAATTTAATATAAATAAAAGACTAACAATAGTTTATGTTAAATTTATTGAATAATTGTAACTTTTTATTTAATAAAATAAATTTAATTACTTAATGTTGACAATTCATTTTAATCAAAATTAAAATTCTATAATTTTGACTTATCAAATCAAAATTATTATAGATATTTAATATGTGGTATTTTTAAACTTTAAAATATTATATTTGTCCACCATAATTTATAAATATCATATTAAACTTTTATAACATCTCAAAATATTAAATTTAACTAAATATTAATTTTATCATTTTTTATTTTTTATTTTTTATTTATTTTAATTTTTGTATTTATAACCAATAAATATATAACCTTATTGTCCTAATTTTAATAATAATGATCGATAAAGTGTACAAAGAATACAATCATATCTCTTCGTATCATATACCGTGTTTCTTCTGTCACGTGTGCTCTCAACCTCGCGTCTACGCTTCCACCACTTGTCTGGGTGTTGACACAATATACTGTCATTTCTGTAGTATTTTATAATTATTTAATACATTCTTATTAATATTCAGTATTTATTATTTTGTTAACCAACCCGTGTATCACACATGTATCTAATCTAGTTCCTTATAATCAAATAAAAGTTTATACATTATTGTTGTTGTTGACAGGTCGTTAAGTACTATTATTTTACTATAAACCAAAACCAAAAATCATTGTAAAAATTTAGTTTCAACATGTATTGCTTTGCTCTAATTAAATAACCTTATTTTTACATATAATTTCAATTGGTAAAATTAAACAATATTTCTTACAATACAAATTTAATACAGTAAATGAAATTCGACTCATATAAGAATTTGGTAGTGTATGCAAAACTAATGTTTTTAAACTCCACAATTATGCGCCAACAAAAATCCTGGTGGAAATACATGCTATAGAAATAGAAACTTTATATTTCAAAATCAACCATATGATGAGAGATGGAATTCCCATCACAGTTCATGAAAGAATAGTATAAGTGGTATTCCTTTCATAAAATACAGACAACCATAATTTAAATTCTAGTCTTACTATACAACATAGTCATGAATGGTCCTCTAAGTCTAAACATAAATAATCCTCATGCAATTTGCCATGATAAATAGCAAAAAGAATGACAAATCTATGAATGTATGGATGCATTTTATGATCTAAAGTTCAAAATAATTGATTATACTAGTACATAAATAAGTTGCTTACAAAAACACCTTGCTTCATATGCCAGTTAACTGGCCTGTGGTTTGAACCTGTTTCAATGTGCTCGCAGAAAGTACTCATGGCTGGTTGCGTAGAAGTCTTCAATCATATGCTACTACTAACCAATGAGACCATTTCTGAATTCTCTGATTCAACATCACCCTTTTTAGTCATTAATAATTCAGCTGGCAGAATAGCTGAATTGGGATCGCTTTTGGGCACCAAAAACAAAAGCCCAACTGGAAGAAGTCTCGCGAAGCTCCGGATCAGAATGGCTACCCATAAATTATCAAATTGTGTTCTTGTGACATTTAAGGCGTGGAGCAAGAGACTTCCGGCCCATGATGATGAAAGCATTCCAACATGATCGATCGACATTAGTAAAGCAAAGAATGTGCCTTCGATTCCAGAAGGACATAATTTGGAACTCAGAACAAGAAGGGGCATCCATTTGAGACGTCCTATCATTCTGGAAAAACCTTCATCCATAACTACAAATATGTAATCTGGTACACCGAGTTTCAGGTTTAGGCGCAACACCAATACTAAATCCAACAGACTTGAAGCACCAAATAGCAATTGGGTCCAAAATAAGACACCACGAAACGGATGATTTCTGAATACATTTTGGTACAGGAGAACGCCCAAAAGGGATCCGATTGCACCCACTGAAAATATGGACCCGATAACCTCCTGCATTCACTTACAGAAACTGAGAAAGGAAAAAAAAAGGAAGAAAAAAAACGAAAAGTGAATATTGTCATCTTGAAGTGATGGTTTACCTGGGAGAAAGAGGGGCCTGCTTTTGCATCAGTGTACCAATAGAACATTCCTTCATGAATGCCCACACCTAGTGCCAGTGATAGATACATATACAAACATGGTCTCCATACATCTGAGGATTTCAGGGCCGTCACCATGGTTGTAATGGCATCAAGAAACTTTTGGCTAACCTACATAAGAACGTACGGTGCAAGATAATCAGTAATAATAAAATGGGTAACAGAGGAAGGTGCTTTCTTGTTTGAATTTGTAATAGTCAGAATAAGTAGTTGGTTAGATGTCTGGCAAATACCAGTTTAGTGGATGATTTATATAGAGGATCCACAGGTATTCAAAAGTTTTTACTAAGGCTGCCCAAATATTAAAAGTTTAAAACAACTTTAGAGGCCACCCAAATAACAATTTGGCTTTAATTATGTGGACTCCAGTATAAAAAACTTGTCAGAGAAAAGTAAAATGACAGATTACCCTAAGTTTAAAGTATTTGAGACATATAAAGTTGTAAAATGGCAAACTTGCCCTTAAATATACTCGCAATAATTCACTATAGATTTATTGTCATGACAAAGTTGAGTACATTCAATGGACCTTCTGTCATTTTACAAACTCTAGATATGACAAGCTTTAAAAGTAACCATTTTGTCAATATACAATTTTTCCAGCATATCACTTGTTGGAATCGGCATTATCTAAAGCTTAACTGATACTTGGGGTTCCCTTTAAAGTTGTATTGATATTTTGGTTGCCTCCATCAAAACTTTGGAACACTTGGGTGGCCATCCCTGTGTATAAACTAAATACACAAAATTACTAAAGGGGACACTGGTGTGAAAAACGAGATACCTAGTGTCATACGGGAGTCAAAGTCTCTCAGTTTAGGTAAAAGAAAGGCGAAATTAGGTGAACTTATTTTATCCATTGATAATAATTTTTTATGTTTTGTTACAACCAGTATGAATATGAATATTTGACCTAAAAACTAACCCGCTTGTGAGAATAACTGTGGACAAGGGGTTCTTGCAACATCATCCCAACCAAAATGACGAGCCCAGCAGGAATACTCAGTACTCCAAATACACCCTGCAATGAACAAACACAATCAATACTCATGCACATGGGGTTGAACCGTGTCCAATTACAGTATATGAAATTTTTCGAGGAAAAAAGAAACAGGAGTTACTAATAAAGTTTTAAAAGCTAAGAACCTGAGGTCCAATTCTATGAACAAGAATGCCGCTCATAGCAAACCCAACAAGCTGGCCAATTGAGGAGCTAACTCCACATAAGCTCTGCATGTCACCAGCAAGAGAAGGATGACTAATACTATTCTCAGTTACACAAGCATCAATAGTTACATCAGCTATAGCAACCCCTGCACCAGCTGTCATAAAAGACAATATGGCCCATACAAGTGGCAGATTTGTGGTAAATGCTGGTATTAGCATGGCTACGGAACCAACTAAACCTGTAAAATCGAATAACAAAATTTATATATAAGAATCATGTTTAAAGTTGTTTTAACAAGCCATATAGTGAAAGTAGAGATGGCCATCTAGATCCATTAACTTATAAATGGGTTGATTTGGGTTGTGTCATATCTCAAACTTGTTGCCTAGAGTCTTTATGTAATGCATAAAACTTCTTTACAAATTTCTATTCAGAAAACTAGAGCATAAATGTAACACCTCTGATTGAAACCATAAGTACTTGACAACATGGAGCTTGTGTATAAATCATGGAGGCTAACTATAATAACAGATTACTCAAAAACAGCATTAGTCCAAAGCATATGAGAAGTCGGTATTGGAAGAAAGTAAGTTCAATATGAACAAAAATGATTTCAACTACAAAGTTGATAACTTGAGCCTTACAACACATAATTGGTAACAAAGTTAGACTATAATTAGTAGTAGCTTCGAACTTGCAACAAGATTCAAAATGTTTTTGCGCTTAAAAACTAGAGTGAGATCAAAGTAAGAGATGCAACATACCAGCAAATATAAAGTAAGGCCGTCTCCTTAATCTGAAAATAGGAACAATATCAGTCATAAGACCCCAAAGAGGCTTAATAATCCAAGGAATTTGAATAATCCCAGAATAAAATTGTGCTTCTGAAGGCTGTAGTTTCAGCAAATCCTTCATATAGTATTGTACACTCACACGATATAACCCGATACTGATACCCTGATTAATACCGTACACGATCACCACAGCCAATACAAATCTCCAGCTCAATTCATCACTCAACATTCTAAACCAATTTACAGGTCGCCAAATCAAATTCCCATTTCCTTCCTCTTTTCTTCTCTTAATAATATCTTCTGTACGGGCCCGTCTTTTCGCTTCTTCTTCTTCCATTTAAGTTCCAACTATTTTTAAGAAATTTGTTGCTCGGATTTGCTTTTGCTCCTAATTTAACAAACTATAACATACCCTAATCAGAGGCCGACTTTTTCTGAAATGGGATGTTTGAATTCGATTTCGTTTCTAGTTCAAGAAAAAGCTAAAACATACTCTAATTAGAAGTCAACATTGTTACGAATTTGACTCATAGATTGATGAATTGGGAATGGAAATGGAAACGGGTAGGTGGTATTCTTGGTTTCTTCAGGGTTTTACCTATCTCTGCGCGAGAAAAAAAAAGTGTTAGATTCCACAGTATATTACAAATTTTGTCAAATTTATATAAAATTCGTTCGTTATTTTTTAAAATCATATTCGTAGTCACTATAATTGGTATTTTTTTTTTTGAAAAGCAATTTGTATATATATGTACTTGAGCTACAGCTATTACAACTATTTCCAGCCAATGTCCTTTACTCCACAGGATATGAATTAGCTATGTTACCCTGCTGTTACTATGCTAATTGAGTCGCTACCTTTTCATTTAGTACAATAACAGTTGGTACAAGCACTTAAACCTTCTGCATTTTTGTAACTCTATTTTAATACTGTTGCACTTGGGCAAGATAGCCAGGAGCTCCAGATCAAATTCTGTCCGACCTTCATACGAGTGATGATCCATTGATGACTCAGAATCTGTATCTCAAACATCAGTTCACTCAGGTTGTTTTTGTCTTCGAATATCATTAAATTTCTACTTTTCCAAATGACGTATGTAGCTATTCTTACTGTTATTTCCCATAACCTGATACAGTCTTTTGAAAGTATCCCACTTGCATCTGAGTCGATCCCAATTAGCGACCTGAATGATGAGAACGGAATTCCCCACCATCTATAAATTGATCTCCATATTTGTACAAGCTCGGTGCAAGTGAACAAGGCATGCTCTGTGTTTTCTACTCCAATCCCACATCTTGGGCACAGGATTGATGGGATGTCTAAGCCTCTATCCGCTAAACTGGACCTAACAGGTTACCCTAAACCCTACCCTAAACCCATCGTTCATCCCATAACACTATAAATCTATAATTGGTATTTGATTACATATTTAGTTTCTTCTTTATTTTTATGCTAGCAAACGTTACTTTTTTTTGTTAAGAACTTCTCATGGACATTTTAATCATTTCAGCCTCTTCTTTTATTAAGATATGAATAGACAAAATAAAAAGTAAACTCATTCACTTCTTTGTATACTTTACAACCACCAACACTCCACCACCATCAAAGCCCATCTCCGCCACCCCTACCGCCACCACCACATCCACCGCCTCCTTATGACGTCGTCTCCATCGCCACTTTCAAAACATTTCGCAACCACCACCTTATGGCCTCGCCTTCGCCGCCACTGTCAAGACATTCCGCAACCACCATTCAACCAACAATCGGATGTAGTCAATAAATTACAAATGATGATAAACAAAAACTAGATCTGAGATGATAAACCTAAAAAGCACACAAACACAACATGTCCAAAAACCCTTAATCACACAAACACACCGAATCACAAATACCGTCAAAGCCAACATGGTTCACAATTCATAAATCACAAATAAACAAAAAATATCATTTTGAGATAGCCCAAAGTTCAGCTAATTGGGCCTCTTATCCTAATGATGGCATTGTGCCATTTGAATTCGCCAATTTCACATGTGCTACGGCCTACGAATACGATGCGCATTATTTGCTCTTCAAAATGGAGATTATTATTATTATTATTATTATTATTATTATTATTATTATTATTATTATTATTATTATTATTATTATTATTAAAAGTTATAATAACAATGAGTTTATATATTATCAACTTGTATTATATATATTAATTATTTGTATTTTGTTATATATAGCTAAAAACTATCAATTCGTTATATACGGATTAGCTTTCTTTTGAAAAGATCTCTAACAAATAGAAATACATAAATAAATATGCAAACGTACATTGTTTGCATCCTTGTTTGATGTTATTGAAATTTTAGTTGAAGATGTATTCATCCTCAAGAACATGTAATTATAGAAACTAAAAAATAAAATAAAAATATTAGAAAAATCAAAGATGGTATGTTGCCTACTCATCACTATTGGTCTATTGTACATATTGGTATGATTTTTTAAAGCTTATTGTATTAATCTAAAAAAAATTCATTGTATACAATAATAATTTAGCCAAAATTTATTATCTTCATTTGAGAGATAAACCTCATGCACATCTGTCCTTAATGTATCCTCCCACCAAAGTGAAGGACATTCATACCTCATGTCTCAATGAAAGTAGATTCGCCCCTCCTGATAGGCATCGTCGGATGACTTCTCGTAACGTGACCGCGACACATTCCCCATTCTCTCTACTTGTCAGCGATAGCCGTCACTAATAATTTGGCTCTAAAAAACACTAACTGCGGTTTTATCTAATAGAGTCTTCCCACATGTCCACATAAGCATCCTTGTTTCTACCTCATCCATTTTCTTTGTTTGTTCTTTTTCTAGCGGTCAACACTCAGAACTATATAACATAGCATATCTAATAGTCACTTTATAGAATTTTATTCTCAACTTCAATGGAAATTTCTTGTAGCATAAAACTCATCTCACCATTTTCCACTTCTTCCACCTAACCTAGATACGATTAGTTACATTCTCGTCTATCTTACATGTCCTATGTAACAAGGAGATTGTGTACTTAAAGACTCCTAGGGTGTCAAAACCTGATTGCCTATACATACATCTTTGTTCTAGTTGGTTAAGGCTCTACTGAAATCGCAACAAAGGTACTCGGTCTTATTTATACTAATTTGAAGTCTAACGTCCTCTAATGCCGCCCTCCAGCGCTTTAACAAACTATGCAACTCCCTTTTCGTTTGTGAGTCTAAGACAATGTCTTCCACAAATAAGATACAACAAGGAAATCACCCATGGATCACCACTATATCTTATCAACAAACACTGCAAAAAGAAACAGGCTAAGAGAAGATCCTGGTGTAGAGTGTAGACCCTTAACATAAGGAAGTACTCACCGTCATCCCCGAGATTCGGACATATGACAATGAACAATCATATATATTTTGGCAAGATTCCTAATACATCTCCATGTGATCAATCTATCGTTCAAGGTCATCTAGATTAAGTCCTTAGAAACACTACCATACGCCACCAAATTTCCAATATTTTCGGAGGTGCCTTTACATTTTGTTAATTACCATGCATATTCCTTCAACATAATCTTGATGATTGGTAGATTCACAGTTTCATATTGAATAAATTGAAACTAAGGTTTTGTAGTAGATGAATCCAGTAAGTGACCAAAATGTAACAAAAAATTTATATATATATATATTAAAGGGCTTGTAGTTCAGCAATACCATGACGTTTCCATAGTTATGGATTTTAGTCCTGAAGTATATAAGGTGTAAATTTAAGAGAATGTTAAGGTGTGACTTCGTTCTGCTGGCAAAAAAAATAGAGAACTTATTCATATATGTGAAGTTAAATTACGTAGAAAAAAGGACAAATTACATGAAAACACAATAAATATGGCTTGGTCACTAATGTGTGCAATCAACTTTATTGCAAAAAAGATAATACAATTAACTTTTATAATCCTTCAATTGTATGATAACAATTTTTTTGTGTCTGATTTTTTATTACCACTGTATACACTAAACTTTATCATACCAATTGTATACAATAATTTGGACACAAGGGGAATGTAATGAAAGTTGATTGTATTGTTTTAAATTTTTTTAATTATATATAATAGTAACTTAAATAATTATTGTGTTTTCTTATAATTATCTTAAAAAATACTGGTTTTTATTTGGGTTCTTTCTGGAAACATATATTATAATCAATGTTATTAAATCTATTTTTTTACAATTATTGTTTACAATTCTTCATATCGATTTGTTTGTAATCTATCTTAATAAACTATAATTATAATAAATATTGTTAAACGTGTTTTCAAAATAAACAAATAAATATTGCTACATGTAAAGATTATTGTGAGAACAAAAATTTATGTTAGAATGAAAAGGCATATCTTAGCCATTAATTAGATGTTCATTTATTATATCTAAATTCGTAATTCATCCGTTATAATTCATGTCTGTTACAATTAATGGTCGTCCCAATTCATGGTTGGGAGATGAATGAAATGAAGGGGTCATATATAGACCATCAAATAATATCAAATACCGGTCAGAACTAAGTTTTTCATAATCACCTAAATATTCATTCTCGTTTAAACCTTTCACCAATATATATATATATATATATATATATATATATATATATATATATATATATATATATATATATATATATATATATATACTAGCGGAGACGAATAGTTTGTGTTTGATAACATGTTTGATTTAAAAAATGTAAAGATATGCTACTCGCGAAATGTGGTGTCAGTTACTATTTTTCATCAACATATCCTTTTTCATTCATCTTTTTTTACTATCTTTATTTTCTTTTTTTCATCAACTCTTTTATTGAGTTTTAAAATAATTTTTAAAAAAATAAAAACTAAGAAACAAATATGTAATTGTTTACTAATTAGAGATAAAAACAATCTAGTTTTAGAAATTTTGTTTATGTGAGTGATTTAATCAAAATTAGATTAATTAAATTGCTGGTGTCATGTTTAATGAGTTATTAAAAACAATTATCATAGTTAGTTGAGATAATTAAGGAGATAATTGATTGTTATTGCTTTAAAGGTTTGTATTATTTGCATAAATACATGTACTACTTAAAATTAAGTAATCTTAAAAATTTTAAGAAAGAGAATATTAAATGTTTTATAAGATAGTATAGATATAGATGTGTGTGTGTGTGTGTATATATATATATATATATAAGATAATGTTAAAAAAATGGGGGTAATGTAAAATGTTCATACTACTTTTTTCTTTTTAAAATAAATAAAAAAAGACAGGAAATTAAATGATTAACCAGAAATAGTTCTAGCTGTTCTCATACGAAAAACTGTTCTCATTCAAACTTTTGCACACACACACACACACACATATATATATATATATATATTATATATATATATAGAGAGAGAGAGAGAGAGGGAGTGAGGGAGGTTCATGCGAAAAGTGTTTTATTTGCGAAAAATACTAGAAGCATTTATAACCATCAGATCATTTGATCAAAGGTCGGGATTATGTGTGGCATTTTGATAATTAAGTGTTTTCTTTAAGGATTATTAAATAAGTTTAAAATGATGAAATAGACATTTTCTTAAAATAATATTTATTTAATTTAATTCAATTTAAACAATTACCTTATCTCCAGCTCATTTCTATATTGAATACCTAAAAATCTCCATCCCTATTTCTACATACATAAGCCACCACTCCACAACTTCATTTGAAAATCCTAATCTTTCTCTAGATGCGCCGGCCACCATCTTCTCTTATGGTGCCATTTACGCCGTCGCACGCCACCATCTTTTCTTATGGTGCCATATACGCCACCGTCGACTTCACCGGAGAAGGGGACGTCACTCAAACCCCTTTCCGCTGCCGCTGGAGAAGCTTACATCTTTGTTCATCCACGGCCGCTGCAAAATCTTCCTTCAATGGTCATCCGCCATAGTCTCAACTCCCAGCAAACCACGTCTGTGTTAAGCCGTTGCTCTCTCTCTCTCTCCTACCGTCTGCCGCCCACCATCCATCGCAACAGATCAGAAGATGTACATAGCTCCACGCAGCCGATCTGAAGAACATCATTGTCGCCGGCGACCATCACCACCACATGGTCCACTTCACTGTATGGTTTTCATCGGTGTAAATTCACCCTTTTTTATGTTGGTTTGATGAAAATGAGTTGGTTTCATCACCGGCTACTGTTTTAGTTTCATCACTGTTTTGGTTTGAAAAAAGGTTAAGTATGAAGAAAATGGGTTTGTGAATATGATTTTTCATTTCATTTTTTTGTTTTGTTTTTTGAGTTGTATTTTAAACATTGTTTACTCATAAATATGTTATTAATTAGTGAGCAGTTATGATGTAGGTTGAATAACTAAATAAATCTGAATGTATTCAGTATTGAATATTGTAATATTTATCATGTATATCATTAACTGTGTTCAATATTGAATATTGTACGTTTATAATAAAACTCGTATATCACTAACATTGTTTAATATTGAATATTGTAAATTTATCTTAGAACTTTGTATATCATTGACTGTGTTCAATACTGAATATTGTGAATTTATCTTAAAACTAATGTAGTTTTGGCCATTTTCATTATCGAACATAAATAATGATAAAAAATCGGAAATATTTTTGGGTGTGTTCAGCAATGAACTCCGTTAAATTTATTATTTTCTACTAAATTATTTTATTTTTTTTATTTTTTATTAAAAATTTAGGAGAGAAAGATATTGGAAAGAGAAAACTTTTTGTTTACTATACCCTTTTTAAATACATAAATAACAAAAAACATAATTATATAGACCATTATATCAAATAGAAATAAGTGGCTGCGATTGTTTCTCGCACTTTTCACAAATAAGATTTGGAAAGATTTCGTCACCATTGTGTATAGAGTGTTAAACCTGATTAGTTTTCACTAATTTAATCTTCTAGCTATTCAACTTAATATGTCAAACTTTATGCGATTATAAAAATAAAAGTAATATTACAAAAGTAATTTTCTTTCATGAAAATTTGTTTTATTTCTATTTAGTATTATTTATACATATTGATGTACTTGAAAAAAAATTCTATTTAGTTTAGTTGCATTTCATATCCACTTATGTGATATAGACTTAGTGATCTTTATAAGATTTTACAACCATTTGTAGCTATTTTCTTATGTTAATACATACCTTTAAATTATTTACAAAGTTATTTTTTTGGTACTTTAAAATATTCCGTATATGATATTATATTTTTTTGGTTTACTTTTTAAATATCCGTACCTGAGTTTCTCAACTTACATATATGAACCTAAATAAATATACCTTTCTTTTCATATGAACGAGATGTCAATTGCCCCACGCGTTGCGTCAGGGTGAAAGCAAATTAATATGGAGCTTCTTAAGTAATAAACATATATATGATTCAATTTCTAGTTAGGATTCATGCTTAATTTTTATGTGTAAATACTAAAGAACCTCTGATTTAACGATGTCAAGTACGTTTATATCTTCTAATCCAATTCAGATTACGTCATGTTTTTTCTTCAATACTCTAAATTTACAAAACAATTTTGTTTCGAAGTCAATATTTTTCATCTCCGATGTTTGCTTTAATTATATGCATTGAGATAATTTCTTTTTGTTATTTGGATTATTAATTTAAAAAAATAACCTATTTTATTTTTTATTGAAATTTTGACTTTACAATTAAAAATTATTGATCTAGTATTCCTTAATTTAATTATTTAAAAGTTATTAAAATGCTAAAATAAAATGATGCATGTTTTAATTTTATTATGCAATGATTTTATTAAAAAAACCTCACATAAAGTAATCCATTTCTTATTTTAGTGTTTAATTGTTTATAGAGTAATAAATTGTCAAAGCATTGAAAAAAAGGATGAAAATTCCATAGACTATTAATAAACGCAGCCTATCTCCTTAATTTGCACGCAAGTACCTGCCATAAACGAAAAAGAAAATTAATTTCAGAAGTGAGGTGTCGAACCCGGGGCTCCAGTGCAACTTCATCTATCTTGAACCACTGTGGCAAATTTACATTTGATCTTTATCATCAGCTTTTAATTATATATTATTATTCAAAATTTTACTATTCACGTCACATCATTCCTGTAAATTGTTAGAATATATATAATAAGTCGATCTTTACATTTCATGAACAAGATTTTATCGTAGAATTTTCTTTAGTTATGAACTTTAATATACATAAAATACTTGGAATAGAAATTCAGCAGGATAAAAAATCAAACATTTGTCTGGATGCATATAAATATACATAATTTTGTATGTAGATTAATCAATTACCTGTGATCTAGATAAGTACAATGTCGATATCTTTTAAATAAATTGTTTTAACAAAGTCGAAATCTTGTCATGATCACGTGAGCACGTGATCTCCAAATGGTGCAAACTAAACCATATATCTTACTTTATTTAACAGATACAATATACTATATTTAAATCGCACGTATATTAATATTAATTAATAACATTAAGTTAACTAAATCTGCAATAAATATATATTCAAATTTTATTTGATAAAATAATGATGAGTGCCAAATGTATCGTTGTGAAATGATGACGTTTTTTATTGAAGAATTTCGATCTTTGGACATTATATTTAGTTGTAAAAATTATATGAAAAAACAATAAATTTTATCTTAGTTATAATTGTATATAACGAATTTTAAAATTTTAATAATATACAATTAACTTTCATAATTTTTTCATTGTATGCAAATAATTTTTTATACGTATGTTGTTTAGTTACTAGAACTTTGTCTTAACTTTCATGGTATATAATGAGTTACTTACAATATGATCGACGATTATGAAAGTTGATTATATTGTTTTTTAATAAAATAATTTTGGTTATATATAATAATAACCAAGACAAAATTTATTATGTTTTAATGTAATTTGCTCAATTTAAGTTCACATAATTTTTTCGGCTTGTCCTTTTTTCTGATCTTTCGATTTTCTATTATTTTCTAAAGAATTAGGATAGACGATCACATCATAATAGATGTATCACGATTACACCGGAGTTCCATCATATCTCATTTTAGTTGTTAATTGTTACCCATGTGTTTGATTTCAAAAGCAATATATATGTTGATCAATATTGTCAATGTAAAACATATATAAGAAAACATAAGTTATGTTAAGTTAAACCTATCAGTTGTTTGACATTCAGTTGATTTATTAAAACCCGGCCATTGGTTTTTCTTGTTTGACAAATTATAACTATTCGTGAGATATATTCGAGATTTCGAATCAGACAATAGCATCACTTTCTAATTAGAGCCATGCACAAGGATAGGCTAAGTTCTATACACAGAAGGAAAAAAACTAAAAAAAACTTGTATTATCTTATAATATTACAAAAAAGCAGTAGTATTGATCCTTATAATTCCAATAATACTATGGGGAAATCAATTAAAGTAATTTACAAATATTATCATTTTAAACAAGTTTATATTGAGAAGGATGGGTAGAAAAACTAAATAACTAAAATAATCAGAATAAGCAAAAAGTATAATCAAATTAAAATGATTAATCTAATTACAAAAATAATAAAAAGGTACACATATTTGATTTTGATGCAAAACTTATTATATTTTTATGTAATTATTTTTAGAAATATTATAAGACCATGTGCATCCATCACGCAGAGGGTCTAATGAAGGCTGGTCATGAGGGTGAGCAGCTGTGAGGACCATCGCGCAACTTCGTGAGGGAGGGTTCATGGTCACGAACGTGAGTACCATCGCGTGTGTGAGTGGAGAGAGAAGGCGCCGTTTGTTTTTTTTTCTTGTGACGTGAAGCATGTGATGGATGCCGGGTTTGTGTGATGGGATGAGGAAATGGTGGGGGAATTATGTGCCGCTGATATGGCGGGTAAAAATGTATGTGAAACATGTAATAAATGTTGATAGTTTAAGAGTGGTGTGAAACTAAATAGCCGGTTTCATTTAAACTCACTCAAAATTTAGACCAACTTAGTCTAGACTGGTAAGAGAAAGTCAAAATAGGTCAATGACTTTAATAGCTAAATAACCTAAACTCTCTTTATTTTAATACAATTGTGATACAAAAATCTTTTTTTAAAGATGTTTTTTAATTATATTTTACTACAAACTTGTATATTTTACTACGTGTCATACATATAATCTCAAATATTAAAAAAAATAACCTAATTACTTAATTAGAGTACTTTTTGCATAGTCTAATTACATGCTACATCTCATTCAAGCACCCTGTAATTCCTAAGTTTATAAAATGAAGAAAAAAAAAAGATTTCTAATACATGAAAACATCAAGAAAAAAAAATCCATACCAAATAAAAATGAGGAAGTAACATAAGAAATGAGAAAACATAAAGGATAAAATGGGTAAAAAAATAGTTAGATGTTATGTGACATACTGACATTCCTTCGTTAACTAAAAACGATTTGGTTGGCCCAAGTTTTTTAGATGAAAAACTTTTTAAAATTGGTAATTGTACATTTGTACATAACTTGCTTAAAAATAATAAATAATAAAAAAAAAGGTATCATTTTTAAAAACGTTATTATATTTTCAGAAATTGATTATCTATAAATCAATTCATACACTCACAAACATACATGGTTAAGTCCTAATATTGGTGATGAAGTCCTTCCCATTACACTAATTTAATATTATAAAAAAACTTTATAAGAGTAACTATCATTGACAAAATTTAATGGGCTAAACTCCATTCCAAAGAATAAAAAAAATACAAGAAGAAATAGTAAATGGTATAAACAATTAAACATGGATATAAAGAAAAAATTATAAAGTTAAAGTTGAGAAAGATAAATGAACTTTTTATATGATGGGGTAAGTTGATCCTCAATCCCCATATATATAGTCCAGGACTCCAGGACTCCAGGATTAGATTAGTTTAGATTTAATTTGGGCCTAAAAAACAAACAATTACAAAATTAGGGCACAAATAACAATCAGAAAAACCCAAAAAATCATCTCCTCAACACTCCAATCCAATTAAAGTGTAACCAACACAAAACACAAAACAGATCACCAGAATTGAAGACAAGTCACTTTAAAGCCGCTCACAGACGGCCATCTTCTCTCCCCTCACCCACCCACCTACACACAGTCCCACACAGTAAGAACTCCACCTTTTCTCTCTCAACCCTCCATTAATCTCTCTGCCGGCTCTCACTGAAACTACACTCCCATCCAAACCCCTTCTTTTATTTATATTATTTCTCTTCTCTCTCTCTTTCTCACACACATCGATTGCTTTTATATCGCCATTCTCATTGGATGCTGACCCCGTCTCATTTCCTCTTCTTCACATCTATTCCTTCTATCTCTGTTGTTGCTTAAAAAGGTTTCCGTGTAGCACCTGCTTCCGTTTCTTCAATCAGAATTCAGTCTTAATGGCGAAGATCTCACACAAGAAGAATGCCACATCATCATCAAATGGCACCGACGAAACCAAACCGGTCGTCGGTAAAGTTAAAAGAACACGTAAAACTGTCCAGAGAGATTCACCTCCGCAACGCAGCTCGATCTACCGGGGCGTTACCAGGTATGCTATCTGATTTGATTTTGAATTTGAATGCGTTTTGAAGTCATTTGAAAAAATCAATTTGAACGCGTAGGCATCGGTGGACTGGTCGTTATGAAGCTCATTTATGGGATAAGAATTGCTGGAATGAATCCCAAAACAAAAAAGGACGACAAGGTTCTATTTTTTCTGAATTAATTTCTAATTTAAGATTCAATGGTGATTAATTCATTACTAACTTGAAGAATTTTGTTTCTGACTGAATTTTTTTTCATGAAAATGGTGGTCACTGCTACAGTATATTTAGGTAAGCTCTGGCACCAGTATCTGGATGTATATCCATTATATTTCATTATTATTGTATTTTAATATTAATAAATAATAATATAAAAAGTGGGGAAAAAGGTATTTTGAATTCAAAGTTTTTTCAAATACAAGGCGAACTTATCCAAAATCGTGAAATTAGGGGCCTACGACGATGAAAAAGCCGCCGCACATGCATATGACTTGGCAGCATTGAAGTATTGGGGACAAGACACCATCCTCAATTTTCCGGTAACTAAATTTTATCAACAATTATTATAATTATAATAATATTTATTCATAATATGAATAAAAACTTATGATTATCAAAATCAATTATTAAGCGTTTATAACTGTTGTACGATAATTTGCAGCTCGAAACATACGAGGAGGAGCTTCGAGAAATGGAGAGTTTGTCGAAGGAGGAGTATATCGGATCTTTAAGAAGGTAATAGATCATAATCAGCTTACAAAATATAGAAAACAAGCACTTTGGCCTCTCTGTAGTTTGTAATTCTGGTTATTTTTTTTTTTTATTTTTTATTTTTTGTCATAGAAAAAGTAGCGGTTTTTCGCGAGGAGTTTCGAAATACAGAGGCGTAGCAAGGTATTTATTTGATGGCGTTATTTTAGTGAATTGATATGTGTATGGAAGTGTAGTAGGACAATGTTGTTGTGGACTAAGTCGCAAGCCTTTTATGACGGTTTTAAATGTGTAGGCACCATCATAATGGTAGATGGGAGGCTCGTATTGGAAGGGTTTTTGGCAATAAATATCTTTATCTTGGAACATATGGTAATTTCTTATTTCATTTGTCTTGTTATATATGTATTTTTTATTTTTATTATCATCAACTCGTCTTTACAATAGACAATAGTACTCTAGTGGTTAGAGACATGAAATCATAAGATCAAATCATAGGACAAATGAATACTACAAAACCAAAAAACAATGTAAATTAATGTTGTTTATTTGGTAATTGATATTAAACCCTAAACATCTCCGTCTAAACAAATTGACTTGTTGAATAAACATATACATAGCACCAGCCAAACAGGACCATGTATGTTCAGTTTAGTTATTTGCATTTAATTTTCATAAGCATGGTTTTCTATTAGTTGAATCGCCTAAAATTGACCCCGATGGATTGGTTTTAGATTGTAATATGACATCTTCAGGTAAATTAAAAATAAAAATAAAAATAAAAGATGTAGTTGGTGCAATAGATGACCAACTTTCAACTGCTAACTCAGTGACATTAAGAAAATTAAAAGCTGGTTTTGACATAAATTTGTCAACTCCATGGTCCCAACCTTCCACCAAATATTTCATGCACATAATTTTGAATTAAAACTTATTGTTCAACCGACATACCTTCTTCTCCTTTCCTAACTCTGCTCATCTGCCTCCTCACTTTAGGCTACCATCATACACACCACCTTAATAATACACACACACTTATTATTCATTTATCTTATTATTCATTCGAAGCTTATTATAACTTCACATGAAAATAAAGTCATTTATCTTTTAGCATTGGTATACATATACTTCTTTAAAGATAAAAGCAGTTAGACCACACGTACTCGCAATATAACTTGCTCGTCATTTGCACAATATAATGCTCGTGATGATTGTCAATAGTTCGTCATCCATTAGGGTTGTTTAGTGCCATAACAAGCTTCGAAGCACGTTTTCTATTTTTTTTATAACCAATCAAATTAATCTATATCAATATTATATTGGTATAGTAATGATAGTAATAATGACGTGGATGTTAGCCATGTATTATAAGTATGATTGTTTAATCATTATTATGTAATAGGCTAAACAGTTGATGTGAGAGTTTGTCTTTGTTTTGGTCTTTGGAGCATTAATGAATAAACAACATATAATGTTGAACAGTAAATTCAGAATAAAAAAATGTTATACCATCATATTATTTTTTCTTACTTTATAACGCGAGTCATGATACGTGACCTTTGATTTATAATTTTTGCTGTTATTTTATAATCTAATTTAGTTAATTTTCTGATATATTCCCCCAACTTTATTATGTTAACACTCAGCTACCCAAGAAGAAGCGGCGACTGCATACGATATGGCGGCAATAGAGTACAGAGGACTTAACGCCGTTACAAATTTTGACCTCAGCCGTTACATCAAGTGGTTGAGACCCAACCAAACAGATTCCAACTCAAACGGTATTCAAACTAACTTTGACCTTAACCCACTCTCTACCCTTACTCAAGATCCCGGGTTAAGCTTCAGTTACAACAACCAAAACCAGCAACCGGAAAGCTCCAGCTCCGGCGAAACAATCACTAGCTGCCTACCTCCGCCACCAAGTGCCTCCGGCGGTAGCACTGCTTCCTCCGCCCTAGGGCTACTGTTACAGTCAACAAAATTCAAAGAAATGCTTGAGAGGACCTCGGTGGAGACTGACTGTCCGTCATCACCGCCGGAGTCAGATCTCCCACGGCGGAGCTTTCCTGATGACATACAGACGTATTTTCACAATCATGAATCGGATAGCTACGCAGAGGGAGATGATACTATTTTTGCTGATTTGAATTCATTTGTTGCACCTATGTTCCAATGCGAGCTTGATGCTTAACTCCGTAATTGATCAAAGCAGAGGAATTATAACCAGTTTTCTAAATAGTGATCGGAGCAGCTTCAACAACGTTGATGGTAACGACGATCTTAAATTAGGTTTTACTATCTGACTTGATGATATGATATCATATGCATCTTTTACTAGATCAGAGTTTTCATTTTCATTTTCTTTCTTTTAATTCTCTCATTAAAATTATTTGTAATTGTATAGACATTCATTATTTCTATATTTTTTTTCTTTTTTTTTTCTGGAAAAAGAAAATCAATAAAAATGGTAAAAGCATTAAAAGCTTCATTTATTTTATCGTCTTTTTGTTTATGGCGTTTTCTTTGACTATATGATTCTTATAGTATTTTATATTGTTGATAAAGTATTCGTGGTAAAAACATGTTAAAGAGTTAAAAACAAACAAACAATAATAACCACTTTAAATTATATTTCATAATTCCAGAACTATAAAGCAGCATAACTTATGTTTTTTTAGTACTAACAAAAGCACATTAGATAAGAAGTTTTGGCATGATCATAACTTATGTTTTCTATATATTACTAAGTAAATGTCTAATTTTGAAATAAAGTAATATAAAAGAATTGTATTTGGCTCAATACAGTAACAAGTAACTTCAGACCATTACAAGAGCATTACAACAAGTCTCTGTTAAAATAATGTTTCAGAAAGTAAAACAAGATATATCTTGGAAAGATAATCTAGAGAAAACACTTAAGACTAAAACTAAATGTAACTTGTTACTCGACTAGTCTATGATCGTTTTAATTTGGTTGGCTTAACTCGTAATGTCTAAGCATATGTTTTTACTGGCAGGCCGATTTTCAAAACCTGCCAAATTACGACAGAAATATTGACCCAAAATCTTAATGGTGTCGAGTATTAAAGCTACATTTGGTAGTCGGCTAGTAGCTAGCAGTTGCAACATGAATAGACAAGAATTTAGGAAACAATATGTTAGTTCAAGCTTCAACATTTATTAAAAACCAAACTCGGCCTAAAATCGCCTCAGCTGCATACATAAATGCCGATTGAAAACCTAATCTGTTTGACTTTTTTATTAGAAATTTGTTAGTATTAATTTCAGGCTAAGCTAGCTAGCTGCTAGTTTCACAACCGAAATCTGGATGCAGTTGTTGATATTAAATAAAAGCAATGCCGGATAAATAATTTAATGGCCTCAAGAATATTTCTTAATTGGGATACATCATACATCATAAGGAATGATTGGGAATCCAAAGCTAAATTACACAAATTTCACAATAATGTTGAAATTCTTGTTGATTAGCAATCAACATGATCACATTGTGCAGCAAAGCTTTGAATCGATAGAAGCCAAACATATGCTGAATGCCTGATAACCGGTTAGCGGGTATCTGAAAAACAAAGATTGTTTATAGATATAGTAAACATACAAACTAAAAGAAGCTTATGTTGTAAAAAGTCTTGCTGTAAAAACAAACCTGTAGTCCATTACATACTTGGCCTTTCCTACCCTCCCAAGTTGCAAAATTGATTGTCTTCCGTCTTTCTGAACAAATTAAAACAAAAAATATGGATTAACACTGGTAAAGAAGTGGCTTTGTTGTTAATCATGGGAGATTGTTACCCAGCCTGACTGACCCTATTTTATATCAATGTTAAGGACATCTAGCTTACCTCCATTGTCATTTGAAAATTCTTGACTGAACTCTGGATTTTAAGTCCTGCTTTTCCCCTATTTCTGAAATCCAATTCATATTGCTTTGAGATCTGGAACAAAGTGAAGTTTTTAGTTTAGACGAGAAGTTTCATAGTTTTTATAAATTTTATTTAGATGTGTATACATTGTTGTAGTGTGGAACTTTTGAGAACAGCTGATGTACTCTGTCCATTCTTTCTTCCCAATTGTTAGGTAGCCCATTTATATGTTGTGCCTGGACCAAAAGTATACTACATAAGTATCTTCATTCATATTCATATTTAATATTGATTTTTCATACATAAAATATATTTTTGGATAGGGGAGTAAACCAACCCTTCCTGTTTTAAGTATTAAACTAGGAATACCTGAGTTGTATTCTTTAATTGCATAGACTGGTGTTTCGGAAGCCATGCCTTTATGCTCCTGTAGCTTCCTGTCCATGTTGCTATTGTAGGCACAAAACTGTTTACAAATAATACATACAAGAACATAACTAAATGATTTATAAGTTGGGATTCAAAAATATGATTTTAGCATGCATATTTTACAAGGGGATTTAGTTATTGTTTATTAATTTAGAGAGATTACTAGTTGTTGTGACTTGGGAGAGCCTATGTGGGATTTATCCTTTCTTTTCGGTATTATACAAATTTGCCAATTTAATCCGTATCATATGCAATGAGAGATGGAAGGAAATGGAGCTTACGAAACTAATGCTAAAAGTTTGGATTGTTTGGTCACTGAATTTAGCCGCCGTCCCTGCAATCAAATGAACTATGAGAACACAATTGATGAACAAGCCAATACAGGTTTTTTTAATCTCTGGAGGACCAATTTGGTAAAATGAAGAAAAAGCTTCACAGCAAATGAGTCAAATGGGTGAAACTATTAAAAAGTCAAAGTTTATTTTAGTGCTGACAGAGCCTCCTAACTTATATTATTCTATTAGTTAGACTATTATTGAATTATTATTACTGTTGATCATATTTGATTCACAATGTATAAAGGAAAAAAAGTGTAGTGTTCAGGCCAACCCAACCCATACAAAATTTAGCCATATAAACTTGTTATCCAAACTTCACTCAGGCATACTTTGCCACCTCTAAAACTATAATGATTGCAGAGAAATTTAAAAATGGACCTGATCCCAAATATGGTATTTAGAACCCATGAGATTGGCGGTTACACTTCCTACATAACTGTCGTCTGTACAACATAATACGCCTTTCGTATTCTGAGCAATTATGAACTCGGATCTTCCGTTGTGTCGTCTATGATAAGCCACAGCAAGTTTCCGATTTTGTCTTCCTTGACCCTCCTATATATTTCAAACCACATTCCAATAAATTAAAGCATCATCACATAATAGCATAAAAAGACACTTGATACAAATTAATTACGGTTATTGTGTATTAAAAGTGCTTATCTACTTATCAGTGTTTTTTAATAAAAAATTTAAAATAATTCCCGAGTCTAAACAAGATGAACCCCAACTTATTATATCTTAAACGAGTCCATCTTGAGCACAAAATCACGAGGTCAATTCAAACATCCTAAACAAGCCCGGCTCGTTAATTCGACTCAACTCATTTATATTCCTATTTCCAAACACATACTAACAGTTGTAATAAGCAACATTACATTTGTATAAAGAGTGTAAAGACTTCCTCCATTTAGCCCATCTCCTGATTTTTCCTTCACAATTATACAAGTACACCTTCCAATGTCCACTGGCAAAGGTCTACACAGCAAGGACCTGAAAACAAACACACACAATCATCAACACAAAGTAAAACGCAATAACCAGAGTAGCGATTGATAAGGATTCATTCTAATATATATATAAAACAAGCACCTGTTGGGAATTGTAGACCACGAGGAAGCCGGTGCAGCCTCAGAATCGGAATAATCCCAAATATTTCCCGAATTGTTCTTGCTGGAATCAAGGGATTCATAGAAACTTGACCCGAAGTTTGGATTCGGGTCATTCAACTGCATACATAGTTGCAGAGAAGATGGCTTCCAAGCCCTATCTTTCAAACGAGACTTGGTGATTAGCGCCTGTTTGGACTCGGGGATATTAGAATCTACGTTCTCCTTGTCCGCAACAATGTCGGAGCTGGTTTTGTTCATCTTATTGGGTTCCGAATTCTCTTTATCATCCAACATCTTCACAATGTTTTGACCATTATCGACCCCCGAAACGTCATCGTTGACCTCATTGGAGCTACTATTGTGTTTGAGCTCTGCAAATGGGATCTTATCTTTTTTGGAATTTGACATTTGAGAGAGATTCAGAGAGTAGTGTTTGCAGGTATTGATGGTTGGATTAAGGAAAAAAGTTTGAATTTGAAAATGTTGGGGTCTTTGGGGCAAGCGTTAAAGAGTTGGGAAGTGGGCATAAATGTTGGATTTATGTGTGTGTAGTTTGGAACCATGTAACGGTAACTATTAGAAATTGGAAAAAATGGAGTATGGTGCGTAGAGAAGCGGGAACAACATTTGAACAGGAAAATTTGGTTGGTGAGAGTTATCTAATGATGGTGGGGTCACAATTATTACTCTGTTTAATACATAATTTCAATTTCGATTTCAATTATTGAGATGAGTTTGATTTGTACGTGTTAAAACTTATAAATTTAAAACTAAGTTGTATGAAAATATTCCGTACCATAATAATTATATATTTTAGAGTTAATTTCAAACTATTTCTGTTACTTTAGTATTTTCTAACATTAGCTGTTAGTCTACTCTATTAAAATAAGGATAGTCTTTTTACCATCTTTTCTAATTTTTAGTTCATTAAAATAAATATAATAATTAATCCTTTTTAAATACAAACTAGCATAGTATCCGCGCAATGTTGCGGCAATAAATTATTTTCATCAATAACATGTCGTTTTATAAAATACAAATATACAATATTCGGAGAATAGTTTCTTTTGAGTAATACTCCGTTTCATTTCTCTTTCTCTTTCCCATCAACTATTTCCTTCAGTTTTAGAACGATTTTTAAAAAGGCGGTAAAACAACTATTTTCATTTTTTGTGGGTGGTTAAGTGTCTAGTTATCGAAAAATGTATCTTTTGATGAGTTTGTAAAGTAGTTAAGAGAGTGTATATGAAAATGTAGTTTATTTTATGGGTATATTTATTGACAATTATGAATTTAATAAGCTTCCATAAATGATGATTCCTATTAGAGGAAGTTTAATGAAATCATTGACTTTTATTTTAAGATGTGAAAGTATTAAGGACATTTCAAGTTACTTAAAAATTAAGAGACTAGACTAACGGATAACGTTAGAAAGGACTATCATCATCACAAAATGATTCGTAAAAGAGTGTTTTTACCACTTTTAAAGTTAAAGAACTAAATCGTAAGAATTAACTAAGTTAAAGTTTCATTTGACCAATTAACTATAGTTTTATATCTTTACAAGCATATTAACTTACTTTTCAACCACACATCCAAGATATCATAGTTTAAATATATACTTCTTTATTGTATAAGACAAAAATACATTATGTACAAATCTTTCCTTGAAAAAAATAACATCACATGATGGACAATCAATAGGTTGCGAATTGACAGGTGGGCGGGTTGTGAGACAAACACGATCCGTATAATTATTCGTGTCAAGGTATGTGACACGAACCCGTATAAGTTGAAACATGACATGACTCGCGTAACCCGTTTACGTATACGAGCCGATGGGTTAGTGAGTCTAGTTTTACTAATTTTGTCTATTGTTTGTCAAAATACACTATTCAAATGCAAAATACTAAATAAAGTTCTGACATACCTAAATAGTTTAATCCAAATACAAAAATTTGGTGATTCTAAGAACAATTAAGCTATAAGTAATTAAACATTAATAATTTGATGTTGTGTGCTTCCAATAGTTTCAAAACGACAAAGTAATAAGAGGGAAACATTAAATTTGTGTCGGATTAGGTTGACATACAGACAAAGAAATAAAACAAAAGTCCAATAGTCAAATAAGAAATATAAGGATAAAAAAAAAACAAAAAATATCAAAAAAATATATAGGTTGGCGACTCGACAAGCTAACACACAAGTCAACTTAAACACGATCCGTTTATTCATACGGTTTGACAGATCCGCCTGAACTCGTTTATGCTCAATCCAACTCTGTTTATTTGGACGTGGGTTTCATATTGTGTTATGGGTGACACTAATTGCCTACCTGAGTCTTGAACCAAAACCAGAAAAGGAATAAGAAGGAACGTACAAAAAAAGAACACATAAGATCGGCCTGTAGTGAGCTGAGGAGCTCTCAACTAAAATCGTAAAACCTAATAAGACCGACTTTATTGAATAAAATAGATTAGGGGTTAAGTTAACCGGACATGTCATCCTATCTATGATCTATCCTACAAACGAGTGGCTCTCTCCGTCCCATCTCAACTAAGAAATACTCACGAAGCTAACCCCATCTATGGCGCCCGCTCCACCAACATCGCCTCAACCTCAATGGCGAACTTAGCAACTACCACTTCCCTTTGGTACCACTCTCCTAAACCTACTTCACTTCTTAATCATACTTTCAAACTCCATTCATCAACATCAAGAACAACAATGGCTGCAACAACCGCCACGAAAGTAATACCCTCGATCATCGTTGGCGGTGGTCGTGTCGGAAAAGCATTACAAGACATGGGCGGCGGCGAGGATTTGCTGGTTAAAAGGGGGGAGCCCGTTCCGATTGATTTCCCAGGCCCTATATTGGTGTGCACCAGGAATGACGATCTAGATGCTGTTCTTCAGTCTACTCCTCAGTCCCGTTGGAGCGGTAATTATACCCGCTACATATTCACTCAGTTTCTTTAAGATTCCTGCTTGTTCTGATTAGAAATCCTGATTAGTTCATGGAACCTTATGGTGTAATTGTGCATTTTAATCAGCTATAATAATACAATGTGAATCTATAATAATCCTAATTCAGGCTTTTGGGATTGCTTTAGCAAGATAGTTTTTGGATTTGATTAGGATACAATATCATATTCAGTTCCACTCATTTATGGATTTAAATTGCTAATTTCACTCTCAAATAAACAAATAATCATAAGAATTTTGCTTCCGCCGAATCAGAATCCGTTTAACTGAAGTACTCGGAATCAATTTCATTAATAAAATTATAAACGGACTTGAAAAATGCAACACCAGATTATCACTTTCAAAATGAAATTTCATACACCCCCTTGAGATGATTCAGAGGTTATATGGTTAATTGTTAGTTTGAACTTCCCATAAGTTTTTCAATGTTTTAAACGCCCATTAAAGGGGATCAGATTATGGTAATATGATGATATCTATTACACATGAAGATGGATCATAACAATCTAGCAGATTTGGTCTTTTTCCAGAACGGGATGCTGGAGCCATGGTTTCAAAGTAAAGGTCTAGGTGATGCGGACCAGGTGTTGGCATATTTTGCGGTCTCCAAGCTTGGTGAACCACCTGTGGATGGTATAACCGATACTAATCCTGAGGGACTAACTGCTGCTTTTGGAAAATGGGGTTCTGCTGTGGCTGCTAGGTTACATGCTGGAGGTCTTTCTTGCAAGGTAAATAATTTTGTAGTCCTAAATTCCTAAAGTTGCGCCGATACAAACAGAGTAGACCGCAATTTCTTTATGGTCTGCCTGGATTCTGGTATCAGATATTCTAGCTTCCTAGTTTTGAAAATATGATATCATCAGGTCCTTGAGAAAGAACCCTTTCAGAAACAAATGCTGGAGAAGCTTATATGGATATCAGCATTCATGCTTGTTGGGGCTCGCCATCCTGGAGCAACTGTGGGTGTTGTAGAGAAGGACTTTCGTTCTGAGGTAAACATTACCTTCATCAGCATAATATATTTTTGCAATTATATGCATATAATCGTCCGTTATGAGCTGAACTCATCAACCAACCTGCCAATGTTGCCAATTTTATTTAGTCATTTACACTTTTCAGGTGGATAGCCTCATAGGTGAACTGGCATCTGCAGCAGCAGCTGAGAAAGGCATAGTATTCGAAGAAGGGATCGAGGATCGGTTATGTGCTTATGGTCGAGCAGTTTCTCACTTCCCAACGGCAGTAAAGGAGGTAAATTTTGTTGGTAATTAAGAAGTTGGTTATTTGTACTTGACCTTCCATTTGACCAAGTGTTACTGAATCTTGCAGTTCAAGTGGAGAAATGGTTGGTTCTATTCGCTTTCAGAAAAAGCAATCGCCCAAGGGAAACAAGACCCATGTCCTATACACACAGCCTGGCTTAAAGAATTAAATATTGTTCAGTAAATTATGTGTACCATTTGGACAACTCTTTCATCTAGAATAATCAACATTTCTATTAATGAATCAATCTTTCTCTTACAAATGTAGCATAGAATAGTATGATACCCGATCTCTGCAAACAGAAAGAAAAACACAAAAGAAAATTGTATTGTTGACATTATCACCAGCTTCATACAATCAGAACACACGATTCGTCTTGAGCTGCAGATCATAATTTTAGCTTTCGCTTGGCAATTGATTCTTTGGCTAGTTGTACACGACACAATGCCATTTGGGTCGGGTTTAAGCCAGAACAAACGTCCCCTGTGGCTAGCGTAACAGCAAAGTAAAGATAAACGGTGCAGAGCAGAGCGAGTAGTAGAAGGGCGGTTAGTAGGTAGCGGTGACGCCTGATGACGGTGTGGTGAGGTTATAATGCCGTCTAGAACCATAGTGTTGTGAAGAAGAGAAAAAAAAGAGATTGAAATAAGTTAAGATCCAGGCAAATATTAAATTATTGAGCTCCAGAAAACAGCAAAATCAAGGTTCATATGGAATGCAATGGATTAAGGGAGGTGGAAACTAATAACAAATATAAACATTGAAAAAGAAGAAGCGATGAATCAGTGTAGTTGCAGGCCAAGGCGTTAATCCAGCAGGCGATGAATCTGTGTGTGTAGGGGGCACGATAAGCTTGGAAGCCTGTTGGGGTCAATTTCATGATCCCAAAGGTCAGGAATTAGAAAGAGACCATCTTCCATTTTATTTATCCTTTATATTTATTTATATACATACTCCCATGGAAAACCTTCTTTTTATATTTATTTATTATCATTAGCATCGATAGCCGATCAGACCCCACCAGGAAGAAAGTCCGATCAGGTCATCAAAGTTTGGTTTGGTGGTGGATTAATGATGGGAATTTGGAATAGAGCTAAAAGCATAATTGAAAGTCCGATCAGAGAGAGACTCCGATTAGGTCGTCAAAGTCTGATCAAGTCACCACAAAGTAATACCTATTTGATTAATAAAAAGTAAATTACCAAAATTAATATTAAAAAGAAGTTACATACTATTAGGTGACCTTAACCTAAAAAAGAACTCGACTATTGAACAAATGCAGCGAGTACATTAACTGTAACATAGAGACAATCTTTAACATCATTTGTTAGTCATTTCAACCATCGTATCTTGTTTAAAGAGACATGTAACTTTTAAAATGAAACAGGAGTACAAACAACAATTCCAATTGAAGCTACAGCATCGAATTCGTTCAAAAACACTGGTTTTAATCACATTGATTTTGTATTCCGGCTTACTAGCGGTTATGTCTGGTTTGTCCCTTTTCCAAATAACCAGCACGTGTAGATACGAGCGGTTTAATGAATCGAAACTGGACCCAGTTGAACCAGCCGGTCCGGATTTTAAAATCTTGCACATTATCACCTCTTCTTACAAATGCCATACTAGTCGGACAATAATGAAAATGAACCAGGCTTAGGAAAAATTTGGAAGTTGGGACATTAGCAGCATCAGTCAAACTAGACACAAACACAGGTCTTCTCAAGTGTACAAACAAAATCCTCTTCATCCCTCTACATATTTGGGAGAAGTGTAACTTAAAAAAAAAAAAAAATACAAGTGCAATAAATTAAGAAAAAGAAATCAGTTCCATGGACAATACAATAAACGTCCACCTGTATAAATCACCAACCTAAAAGCCACTCTCTGCTGCTTTCACATAATGTCCAAATAACCATATTCCTCTCCCAAGTCAAAATCACCTGCAAATAAGATGAAATATAGTTTTCTAAGAACTAAAAGTGGCACTTATCCTAATCAAAGCAACTTTTATAAATATTTTATCTGTTACTTATGATTACAAAAAATGATAACACATTCTCAAGTTTTCCAATGTAAGTCATGTACTTTTTTTGCCAAAGGATGAAAAAATTTCAATTTCCAAATAAAAATCTGGCTGCCTAGCCAGCAGAACATTGCACTGGCAGTCTGCCACATAATTGCTCGGGTGATGTGTAAGTACATGTAGGTGTAACGTCATTTTAAACAGATCATAATTTACGCATTGTACCCGCGCAATGCAGCGGCGATGACAATAGTTTATGGGTGACAACATGTTTGATTTAAGGAACGTAGGGTATGGAATGTGTGGAATGCGGTTAATCAATATATCAATGTTCTTTTTCCCTTTTCTATTTTCTTTATTTTTTTCCAATCAACCCTATTATTAGTTGTTAAAATAGGTTTTGAAAAACAATAAAATAAAACAATTTATTATATAATTAGAGAAAAAGATCCTCTAGCCTAAAAATTGTATTGATGCAAGTAATTTAACCAAAATTAGATAAATTAAATAGTTGTTGTGATGTCTAATGACTTGTTAAATCAACCGTTGCCTTAAATTAGTTGAGATAGTTAAGGGATTGATTGGTTAGGCAATTACTGTTTGTATCTAAGCAGTTATCGCGGTGGGAAATTAAATAGCGGTTTAAAGCCCCTGATTTGGGATAGCGGTGGAGTAGCGGTTTTTAATATTATGTAAAATATATATTTATATAAATAAAATTAAAATCATAAAACATGAATTAAAAGCATCGTATAAAACTTAGTACACTAATATAGTAAATAGTAATATGGGAATTGACTGGAGTGTAGACTGAAAAATCTGCCAAAAAAAAAAACAAATAAAAAACAAAAAAAAGTGCAAACCGCTATCCCACCACTATTTTGCCTCAAATAGCGGAAATAGCAGCGCTATTAGCACCACCGCTATTTCCCACCTCTATTCCACACCGCTATTTTGTCTAGGCCCGCTAACCACTATCCCACCACTATTGACTTCATAGGTTTGTATCTTAAGCATAAAAACATGTACTAATTAAAATTAAGTAGTCTTAAAATTTTAAGAGAGAAAAAAGTTAAATGCATTAAATGTAGCAAGTATAGATTAATAATTTAAAATAAAAAACATTTAGTTATATATATATATATATATATATATATATATATATATATATATATATATATATATATATATTTAATAATGTAATCATTTCCTTTCTATTAAACATATTCTTTCACATAACAAGGTTGATATTATAGAAATCACTTCTCTTTAACCATTCGCTATATATTAAAATAGATATTTTCCTTCTATAATTCAACTAATGATAAATTTAAAATAATTAATAATAATAATTATTTAATAATTCAAATAATTTTTATTAGTTGAATTATAGAAATCACTTCTCTTTAACCATTCGCTATATATTAAAATAGATATTTTCCTTCTAAAATTATTTACTTTATGAAAAATATCATTGTTTGTTATAAGCTCTTATATATTTATTTATTTTCTTTTTAGCAACTTTCTTGAGTACTATTTATTTTTCTTAATATACATGTAAAATTACTATATAAAACACTTTATTAATAACCTTTTTAAGTTTTATTAATCAAATGTTCTTTGAGTTTGAAGAGAAACCACCCGTTCATCACTATTAACCATCACCATTAGCTCTTAACCAACACCATCCATCACCTCCAGACACCACAACCACAAAACCAATATAACAGTAATTAATACATACCCAGATCTGGTATGTCGAAACCTTACACAAACACACACGCGCAAATCTGGACATACTCCTGCACCTATTTCCTTCTTATAGCATGAATCCCAAACTCGCCATTTTCTTCTTTTTTTTCTTTTTGTCTGTCTGTGATCAAGTATGAACACACAAACACTCTAGATCTCTCACACAGAAACACACTACAGATCTGACAGAAGCAAGAACTAGATTTGAGAGAGACAGGGACCAGAAAGGCAGAAAGTCTGTTACAGCAGTGTGTGGTGGTTACAAAAGTAGTGATAATTAGGTCGTATGTGAGACAGAAAAGAGAGTTGAGAGAGAGAGAGAGAGAAGTGAAAGAAAACGGACTGAGAGGTGG
Source organism: Pulicaria dysenterica (assembly GCA_947179395.2). NCBI lineage: Eukaryota > Viridiplantae > Streptophyta > Magnoliopsida > Asterales > Asteraceae > Pulicaria > Pulicaria dysenterica. The sequence goes on along the minus strand of OX359293.1, from coordinate 77,815,796 downwards.
GGGATATTGTTTTTGCTTTTTTATACATGAAGTATTTTAATTTATATAAATTTTATACATAACATACAACATGAGATAATAAATGGGACAACTCAGAAATTTTTAATTGGTTACTAGTTTTATTAGTAACCAGTATATTTTTTTGTTATTAATTAGAGTTTATAACAAAAAAGAAAATGTACATTACTTACAATTTGTATAAATTGAGAATTTATGTTCCCATTCTTGGAAATGTGCCCTTAATATAATCAAAAATCTTTAAATGAAAATTGTAGGAGGTTTTGCATGCTCTAAAAAAGGAAACTTTAGGCGACTTTCAATCTGTTTGTCAAAACAAACACATTCTGGTTTAGTTTAACTTTTGACTTGGCCCATTTGAGATAAACACAACCCAAATCAATCCACCCACAAGTTTCTGAGACAATCTTAAGATTGTACGCTTTGTCCGTGTGGAAGTTTATATTAGGATGGAGGGGGAAGAAAGATTTCTACTTAGAGATGCTGAATACTGACCTTTAAGGAGTCATAAGTGCTTTCAATTTAATCCTCATACTCACCAGCATTCTCCAATAAGAAGTTGGCTGCCAACTCCTCATTACGATCACAAGCTAAAAAAGCCTCAATAACAAGGGTTCTATCAAAACCCATTGCCTCAAGCTTGGGGCGTAAAACAAGAAACAAATCAGCTAAGATAACCAGGTCCATATGCAAAAAACAGAAAACAATAAAGAAGTGATCAATACCCTTTCAATGGCCTCCTGTTCAGCTGGAGTAACGCTAATCGCATGAGGCATCTCCTGATCTGCTTGATCAAACAAATCCCTACAGTAAACATCAAAAGTTATCAAGAAAAAGGTCAGATGTGTATCAATAATAGCGTCATTACATAAACCAGCCCTATTTACATAGAAAATACTCGGTCAATAAGATGACACAAAAAGAAAAGCAAATGATTGAATAACTGAAGCAGACTTCAAATATGGAACATATATAAGCAAGCTCATTGAAGTTTGGTTCCTTTTTATACTCACCCTTCAGAAGCATCCACAGGTTCATTAATTAGTTGAAGAAACTCAGCATGATTTTCCTGGATTAATCCTAAAAGTTGAGGGTTTTGCTTTCCCAGCTCCTGAAGCATGGGCTGTAACCAATGTCAAGCAGTTTTAGACCGTGTAACAAGAAAGACATAGTTACGTATAAATAAAAAAATTATAAATTATAAATTGTACCTGTAGTATTTGTGGGTTTGATTGTACCATAGTTCGCAATGCTTGGAACTGAAATGGAGATGGTAATTCATAAAATTAATAATTAACAAGTCCAAAGCCATAAACCAAAACATCTTCAAAACAAATATATGCTTTCATTTCTGATAATTAAGATCTTGACCCTGCAATGCAGTATTATAGTGCAAACTATTATTATGCAAAGTATCATAGCACATGAATCAGCCCAAACATAAATACCACCTGCTGGTTGTTTCTAAGAAAATCAAGGGATCCGAGATTGCCCCCTGCAGCACCTGAAGGTATTTCCTGCAAAATGAAAAAATTGAAAAAGATATTGCTTCCATCAAATACATGAAGTGATAAAGAAATCGTCTTAATGATCTGCAACCTGACTACCTGAGGAAACAAGTTCAAGGGAGAAGCGTTAGGTCCTCCTGATAAAGGTACGGCACTAGTTGCATTTGTAGTAGCAGCTTGAGGTGCAGGGAGTTGTGTCACTGGAACTGCAACATCTACTGTATCCGGAATACCCTGGAAACAATGGACTAGATTTAATATCCAAGTCCCACTAAATATTAATAATACTAACTACTCATAAACATACAGAATACAAGTAATCAATTGCTCGCTCTGGATTGTTGTAAGCAGCTTGAAGTGCACGAGTAACTGTTTCCTTGTCCCAACTGCCACCACCTATATCCATTATGTGTTGAATAATCTGCTCAACATTACTGTTCGTGACTACATTGGAAGCAGCTTGACCATATGTATCAGGATCACCACTGCAGTTACAACATAAGTTTACACTTGAACATAACGCAAGACAACTGTCACTCCTTACGATTTTACAATCGCCAATACACACTTGTTATAACTTATAAAAGGTCAAAACAGGCCAGGATTGGAATGACCTAAACACCTTCTTGTTGTCTATTTTTATATACAAAATTTTTACAAATAATTGGTGCATTGAATATGAATCCAAATATAACACTTTCACAATATTATTAATCTAATATTATGTTTTTTGAAGTTATATAGGACTGCATAAATATATGCTTCGGGTAACTTTCGACCTGTTTCTAGTTCATCTAAAAAAGATTATGTTAACCATTTGGCCCTCCAGAGATAAAACATAACAAAAGGCGGCACATTCATACGGTGCAGTTACAGTTGCGGGTGCAGGTACAGATGTTGTTGCTGGACCAGAAGAAGATGTGCTGGTTTTAGAATCCCTGCAATGCAAGCATATGTGTAAATAGTAACATCTCATAAACACTAGATTTCTTCTGTTCATAACTAATGATTAAGATGCATTGGTAATGGGAACTCACTGTGGTTGGGAAGCAGCCTCAGGTGTGGTGGTAGGATTAGAAGCTGGTACATTCGTTGATGAAGGCTGCTTGTAACAGCTAAAATGAGATCTTTAATTCATAAACTATAAGCGAAGATCAGACACCTAAGGGCACATTAAAAAAACAAATATACCTGAGCAGATGAAGCTCCACTTGAGCTTGAACTTTTACTCTGTAAGAGAGGCAATTAATGAGAATTATCATTTTGAATATTGAAAATATTATTTTACAAAAGTGCAGCAATAATAGTATCTTATAAGCTATAACCAACTACAAGAGAATTAAGAGGTTGGTAATTGGAAACCAAGATGTGTGTGTGTGTGTGATAGAGAAAAGGAGTGCGAGAGAGAGAGAGAGAGAGAGAGAGTTACCTTGCTAAGCATGACAACAAGAAAACCTTCCTCCGAGACTTTGTTATCAGCCAATGTAGTTTCATCTTTCAAAACCTTGCCATTGTGAATCAATAATTGCTGCCCACATGGGTAATTATCTTTTCCTTGAACATCTTCAATATTTTTCTTCACCGCCATGATCTAGTATCATATGAAGTTATGTTAGTTATGAAGTTATGTTAGTTATGATAAACAAAAAAAAGATACAACATGCATAAAGATAACAGTTAACACAATTAAAATGGTTAAAATATCAACACGTCAAGCATAAAGATACTTTTCGGTTCCATAATCCAGTGACAAGGAATATTTTCACGACAGACGTTAGGTTGCCAAAGCACAGTTCTTCCTAACTCTTTCCAAATACTTCCCCTTCCCCCTCATCAATTTTTATCTGAATAAATGCAATAAAAGTCTATATATATGATATACCAAGTTACTAGACATCAAACATCTGATCTAATCCAAGTTATTTCAATACTCTTACTACAGTTTCTCACCATGAACGTAAAAAACTGTGCACAGAACATTAGCATCATATTAGTGCCTTTAATTTGGCTCTTACTTTTCAGTTACACAAAATTTACCACATATTAGTGCCTTTAAAACTTTTGGAACATAAGCCATATGCGAACATCAAGAAAGAAACAAAGCCAAAAAAAGCTAATATATATAAAATTTCCGAGGCTAATCCGCCTAAGACTTCCATCATTAATTTCCCAAAAGTTATGTAAGTTACTACTTCTTCCAAATGATTTTTCTTTTTTCACGGTACACCAGCTATTTATTAGCATCACATATTCACATGCCATTATCTTCTGCTAAAATACAGACACAGATTGTCCATCGAAACATTTCAATTCTCAACTACATCTACTTTAACGATGAAATCTGCAAAACAGCCTCATTTTATCACAACATATCATGCAAAAATTTGCCAAAGAACCACTACTGACAACGTTCCACAATAGCAAGGAAAAATATAAACGCACACATAAAAATTTCCAATTTTCGTCGTCAATTTAACATAATTATAGGCTAGAAAAAATCAGGCTTACAGCCCAAAAAAAAAAAAAAAATAAATAAATAACATGAGATAAACACATTATGATAGGTAAATTTTGTGTATTTAAAACAATTATAAACGCATTTAGAAGTAGGGTGGAACTCACAGTGTCGGAAGGTTGAACCCTAATTTCAAAGTGGCTTCCTTTAAGAGTCTTTACGGTGAGCTTCATATTGAAGATCAGCAGACCTCGATCCCACAAAAGATTCGGGATAGTACGGATTATGCGGGAGCTTTTTGCTAACCCGAAACCCTAAATACACATAAAACGGATCGAGGTTTCAATAGCGAAGGGGAAAAGCGACTGCTGTGTTTTTGCAGGAATACGAACGGAAAACGCAAAAAAGGTAGGGAAGAGGGATTTACTTCGTAGTTTTAGCACGTGTTTTACACGTGATCTCATGTATTTCTCTATTTCTATTTCGTTAAAATATCTATATCTATATTTTATATTTTATACACAATCTTTATAAAAAAACATAAATTTTTTAAAGCTTATCTTCTAATATATATAAAAGAATAATTTGAAAAAAATTATTAGATAATCTGGACCCTTCATTTAGTAAAATATTTAATCTTGACCGTTAATTTCTTTAATTCAAAATTTTTAATTTTGACTTTTTAGAGTCAAACTAATGTGAATTAGATAAAGATAATCCTTAATCAAATCAATAATAAATATAAAAAATTATCTTTAATCTTTAATTAAAAGAATAAAAGTATGATGTCATTATTCAATTTTTAGAAAACTATGTATATTAGGACACATCAATTAAAAATTCGAATATATAAGATATATTTAAAAAATACAAATCAAATAAAAAATATTAAAAACATATCACATCGTATGATAAAATACAAATCAAATAAAAAAATCTATTAAAAACAATATTTATCATACGATGTCGTATGATAAATACTAAGAACATATTAATTTGAAAAATATATAACTCAAATTTATATATAGTTCATGGATATTTTTAATTTTTAATATATATCTAATCTAATTATTAAAAGAATATGTTTTAAAAAATACTTTCTTTTTTAAAATATAATTTAATTAATAGGAGTCTTTTTAAAAAAAAATAAAAAAATATATATATATATATATATATATTAGACTTACAAATAAATATGATGTAATTATCCTTAATCCTAACTCTCACATTCGTTTAATTCAATTCACACTTTTTACATGAGATATTTTTTCAAATTTTTACTAAATTTAGGTGGATGTTTCACCTATATCTTAAATTTACATGAATAGATTTTATATATTAAATATGAAAACATATTAATTTTATAATTTAGTTTAGAAATAGGTATTATCTATGATTACATGTTTAGACCTTATTTTTGATATTTTTCACTTGGACGTCAATTATGGAGAATAAACAATCTTTTTCATCTTTTTAAAATAGAAAGTCGTTCGAACAACCTTCAACAAAAAAGAAGAAAAGACGTGTGATAAACATTTCTTATATACGTTTTACAGAGTTTTTATTATACTTTTTACAATTTCACACTATCAAATTTTATACTTTACTTTAAACATCCCGTGTTTATACACGGGATAATAAACTAGTGTTATAACATACAACTATAAATATCAATGAACATAACTGATTAAAGCAGAATCATTTGAATGTTCAAACAATCGAAAGCCCAAAATTTGAAAAATAGATCCATAAAGATTAATAGCATTGCACCCGCGCAATGCGATGACGATGACAATAATTTGTGCTTGATAACATGTTTGATTTAAAAAGTAGGGTATGATATGTGAAATGCGATGTTAGTCAACCTATTCATGTATTTTATACATTTCCTGATTTCTTTACTTTTTTTTACAATTAACAATTTTATTAGTTGTTAAAATAATTTTGGAAAAACAACTAAAAAATATTATTACTGAATAATTAGTCAAAAAGATATTAAAGCCTTAAAATTGTATTGATGTAAGTAATTTAGCTATAATGAGATAATTTAAATAAATTTTGGAGTTAATTACACAAATGGTCCATGTGGTTTACCAAATGTCCCATGCGTAGTCCTTAAACTTCAAAAATTACACCTATAATCCCTATGATTATCAATTTGTCCCATGGGCAGTCCAAATCTAACAGATTCGTCCAAATGGACATTAGCCCCTCAAATTGTGAGGGTAAAAAGACATGTTTACCCCTAAGAACACACAAACACACACTATCTCCGTCAACTCTCTCTCTCTTTCTCTCTCATTTCTCTCCACTCTCCCTCTCCCTCTCCCTCCCTCTTACTCTCACACTGTGTTCCAGAGTTATACGTGAAAAGAAAATGGAAGGAAAGAAAATTAACGAGAGAAAAGAAAAGGAGAGAAAGAAAAATATTTTTATCATTGTATTGATGTAAGTAATTTAGCTATAATGAGATAATTTAAATAAATTTTGGAGTTAATTACACAAATGGTCCATGTGGTTTACCAAATATCCCATGCGTAGTCCTTAAACTTCAAAAATTACACCTATAATCCCTATGATTATCAATTTCTCCCATGGGCAGTCCAAATGGACGTTAGCCCCTCAAATTGTGAGCGTAAAAAGACATGTTTACCCCTAAGAACACACAAACACACACTATCTCCGTCAACTCTCTCTCTCTCTCTCTCTCATTTCTCTCCACTCTCCCTCTCCCTCTCCCTCCCTCTCCCTCTCACACTGTGTTCCAGAGTTATACGTGAAAAGAAAATGGAAGGAAAGAAAATTAACGAGAGAAAAGAAAAGGAGAGAAAGAAAAATATTTTTATCATTGGGTGTTCCCGAGTTCGAAAGAAAATGAGAGGAGAAGTGAAACTTGAAGTGTTTTTTGGTTTCCTTCCAAAATCTTCTCTACTTTGGGAGGAAAATGAGGAAAGAAAATACAAGATAATTTTCCTTCCAAAATCTTTTATTTTCTCTTCTAAAAAACTTGGGAACACAACTAAAGTTTATTTTCTTTCCTAAATCATTTCTTTTCTCTCCTAGTTTCAACTCGGGAACACAGCGTCACTCTCACTCCACCATACCACCTCCTCCGTAACCATGAAGGTTAAACCCAGGTTATCGGAGGCTGACATTGGTCACAACACCGCTGCCGGAAAATGTTACCCACATACTCCCCCTCTCTCTCTCTGACTCTCTCTCTCTGCAACGTCCTATCTCTCTCGATCTTCTCCCTCATTGCAAACCACCAACCAAACGCCAACCGCTGCCGGAAAATGATAACCACCACCAACCAAACGCCACCGCCATAGCTGTCGCCACCGCCACCGCCACCCTCCTCTGTCTTACATTCTCATCTTGCATAAACACACAAATACAAATCCTAGATCTAAACACAAATCTTGTTAAAACACTAGATCTCAACCCAAATCATGTGAAAACCCTAGATCCGACAGTTCAATCGTGTGAAAACCCTAGTTTATAGAAGATGAGGCTGGTGTTCGATTTCAGACCACCATCGCCGCTGCTTATTTCTACACTTCTGGACCCGTTGATTTTGAAAAACCCAAAGCTGGGTGTTAAATTTCAGACCACCACCTCTTTGCCGCATTTAAACCACCATCGTTGCCACCTTCAGAACTTGAAGACTCGTGATTCAGATAAGATGTCAACACCAAATGAGATGAAGATGTATAACGAATAACACTTGTTTGTTTATATTGATTTCTTGGACTACGCTGAGTTCTTGATTTCCAAATAGCCACTTCGATTTTGTTCTTTCAATCTTTGAAGTTGTCTCCAGTGGTGGCGTCGGTGAAGGTGGTCGCCGGACACAGGGACCTTCAGCGGTGGTGGGATGGTTTTCAAAGCAAATGAGAGTGAGAGAGAGAGAGAGTTGACAGAGATGCAGAGATGCAGAGATGAGGATGAGAGTGAGAGAGAGAGAGAGGGGGTGACAAGTGTTAATTTATACATATTTTATCATCAAGCCCTTGCATTTTAATACTTGTTTTTTGTAATGAATAGGTCCTACTAATCATGTTTTTACATTATCAATGATAGGACAATTGTTGGTGAAAGAAGAAAAAAAAAAGAACAAGTAAAGCAAGCATGAGAAAGTTCCAAGTCTTTTAATATATGGCTGTGCATTAGTAAGTTGTATGGTACAAGTGACTAAAGCAAGACTTCAAATGGCCTGCAATAATTTTACTCTCTTGAATTTCATTTTGAAAAAAAAAAGAAACTAAATGAGAGGGTTGGTGTGAACGTGGGCTACAGGCCATACCAAAAAAAAGGGCAGAATACAAAAGAAGAAAAAGAGGGGGAGAACTACGGCAGTTTTTCGTGGAGTCAAAGAAAAAAAAGAAGACGCAGGCAGGCAGGGGCAAAACGAGAATAGAGGATCTTCATAGTTATTCATTATTTTTTAGAATTCTCCATTAATTTCTTGTAATCTCATTAAGGTATGAGTAGCTAATTTTATTTTCTAGTAATGGATTTGTAGTTTGGTTCTAGAGATTGTGTTGAGATTTCTTATGGGTTTACTACCACATTGATTCTGATTATGAAAGCTTTGGTTGAATTTCTTTTTCATTGTTGATTCATTGATTGAATGTGGCCACATTAGTTCTTTGATTCAATTTTGGATTGTTAATTGAAAGTAGGAATACGTAATTGTTCTTATTTTTTATGTAGTAACACTTAACACTTCAAAAGATTACCAGGTCATTTGATTTGTGTTAAAAGCTCTCGTGATATAGTTTAAATAATTGGGCATCTAATTATTAGCTAGGGTTGGTGTTTATCTAAATCTTAATGCGATTGACTGCTTGATTTTTATGTTCGTAACTAGGATCACGTAAGCTGATTAGGGGTGAATTATATGCTTCATTAATTCGTCTATTAGTAAGGATGAACAGGGCATACAATTCGTATTGGTGTCTATGACCAACCTAGAATCAATTGTGAACTCATGTTTTAGAGGTCCATGATACACATCTTTGAATCATAATTTGAATACCCATTGCTAGATATTTCGTGTTATTGACTTTAATTATTTCATTTTATGTTAGTAGTTTCGTAGACAATTACCAACCCCCCCCCCCCCTTTATTATTTTTATTGTTTCGAACAACTTGTGCGTTTGATAAGTATTGGTATTTAACTTAAAATTGTGAGTCTCTGTGGGATCGACCCTACTTACCACTATCTCAATTTATTTTGAGCTGGAGGTATTAGGCTTTATTAATTTTGGTGGATTCGACACCCGTCAGGGGGAGAGATGAGAGAGAGTTGACTTAGATATGAAAAATGGTTTAAAATGATTTAATAATTAAAAAGAGGGTAAAAAGACATTATTGCCCTCCAAAATAAAGAAGTTAAAGTCAATTTTAACGGATGTGTTAAATTTGGACTAACATTGGGACAAATTGACAACCACGGGGACTGTGAGTGTAATTTTTAAAGTTTAGAGACTGCCCATGGGACATTTGGTAAACCACATGAACCATTTGTGTAATTAACTCTAAATTTGTGATGTTTAATGATTTATTAAAATAATAATTGCCTTAAATTAGTTGAGATAATCAAGGAAATGATTGGTTAGACTATTGCTTTAAGTGTTTGTATCTTAAGCAAAAATATTTATACTACTTAAAATTAAGTAGTCTTAAAATTTTTAAGAGAGAAAGTTAAATACTTTATAATGTAGTATAGATAAAAAAAAGATTTGTGACACAAAGTAGTCTAAAGCCCTTAAATAGTTAAATTTACAATATACTATTGTTTGTATCATTTGATACTTGACCTTGATTATTTAGAATAATCGATCACATCCTTAATTTGAAACCTTATTTAAAACATGTTGTTTCAAACAACATATTCCATAAACTCGCATCTTAGTCAAACATTGATTGAATTAGAATTTTATCTTTGGTAATTATTTAGATATCGATTGAAACCATGTTTGTTTAAAATCATCAATTGAATTATCATTGTTTTAAACGTGTGAAGAAGTTATAAGAACAACAACAAAAAATCTGGTTGATTCTTATGCATTAAAGGTAAACCTAATGGTAATTTATTAAAAGTTTGTCGTTTTAATTTAAACTTGATGATATTTCGTTGCATAATTTAAACAGGAGTGAATTACATTAATGGTTTATATGGTTTATGACAAATCCCAAGTTTGGTCCATGTTTTATGCTGGTGATCCTTGTAATAGATGTTTTATTTCAATATTTGTTTGGATATACTTAAAAAAGACAAATACTCTTACCATTTTTTATTCATTTTCTTATTTCTATATATGATTTAAAAATATTAAATATTAAAACTTAAAAAGCAAAAACTATATTGAATGTTAAGAAAATATTATTAATAAATTATTATTTAACAAACAGTTAATCCGCCACCCATAACCGTCTAGTCTTCTACCACCAACCAACATCACCAGAACCATCATAGTCAAATAAAATAGAAATACTAAACTAGGATCAAGACTACCTAAAATCAACATTCAAGAGCACGGATCACCAACCCATATGGTAAGGATGTCAAAGTCGGTTTAAAAACATATTTAAAAAGGTCAATTAAGGTCTAAACCCGATTTATAAACCAAACACTAATTTTAAAAAGACTTATTCGAAATTGATTTGGTTGAAGGGTATTTTATGTATGTTACCATCCTATTGATATATTGGATGCCATCTTGTTGTCACCCAGAAATCCTGGTCTCTCACTACAATTTTAACCTCCCTCCCCGTCCTCAGAGAATAAACCTTAGGTTTAATATCAACAAATCTATTTTTCCATTTGGGTTGTTCACTACAATTTTGCTACTTCTTATGACTTTATCTTGATGACTCAGTTAACGTATCAACCATTTTAACAGTAGTGAAAGTTTATTACTTCAAAATGCTAGTAAGATGCTATAAGCAAATACAATATAAAAAACCTTACATGACCACCTTATTGCACCGGTTAGTCCAACATTTTTACCATTTCTTCCTCTAGAGTTCAGCCAAAAAAGTAACAGTTTGAATTTTTCCGAACAACCGAGCAAGATCCGTATCACCTTTCGAGAATAAGACATTGTTTTGAAAATTCCATAATGCCCAAATGCAGGAGAAGATTTAAACATTGAAAGATGATAATCTCTTTCTTTTGAAACATAACAAATTACTCCATTGAAGCAGAGAATTCAACAAATATGATGCAAAGAATCAATACTCCACCACCTCTTAGTTAATACCTCTAACGTTTCAACGCATCACCCATCTAACATCAATTTTTAGAAACACCACTTGCCGCACCTTCCACCCTCCACCCCTTTCATTGCAATTGGCTTCACTATCGTCGAGTTCATTAATCAACTCCGCCATGTCATATTAGAATAGAGTTTTTCTGTGTTCCAATAAGTATAAATGATTCACTCGGTGATAGGCAATATAGCCTCTATAATATACAATAATGTCTAAGTGCAACTATATAACTAAGGCCTTAGAGATAATTTTTTCATACTTACCAAAGAAAACTTAGAAAAGGCAGTGGTATGCCACTTCATGAGCTAGAAATGACTTGTCGAATCATCTTTATACAAATATGAACACTTTGTAAGAAATGCTGGATTGTGCCTTCCGAGCAGAAGGTGTCCTCAGGGCTTAGCTGGGTTTGAGTCTTCTACTCAGGCGGAGGGACTGATCTTTGGATTCTGCTTAAGGGTCATCCCTTGCTTCTTTGCTTTGAGCCTTGAAGAACCTAGCCGGGACCGGCCCAAACAAAAGAGATTAGCCTCTTGATCGATCGATTGATTGGATCAGGTAAGACCTAAAAACCTAACATAAACAAAAACTAGAATTTAGTAGGTGAGCTAAAGGGACTCTTACCCCAACAACGAACTATTGTGATGAGTCTTTACCAATAAAAAACGATAAAATAAAGGGTTTAGTATCAAAAAGTGTATCAAACTTGTCACTTTTTGCTATTGTGTATACCCAACTCTCAAAACTACCATTTAGTGTATCCAACTTTTCAAAATTACCATTTAATGCACTTGGTTACCTGCTCAATAGGTTTTGATGACGTGGCACCGGTTTCGCTGAGGTGGCATTGAACTAGAGTGATGACATGAAATTATTTATATAAAAATAATTGAAAATATAATAATAATAATAATAATAAACTTGAAGCCTGTAACCACCGATACACCCCCAGAAGCTTCGATCTGCCCAAGCATCACAATCGATCTGCCCTAGCATCACCATCGACACCATCGATCTGCACCACCGATCTGCTCCACCGATCTGCACTACCACCATCACATTCGATCTTCATCTTGAAGGTCACCATCACCACTATCGCCACCATTGCAGATCACCATCATCGTTTTTGGCAGCCATTAGGGTTTCACGCGATTTAGGGTTTCACGCGATTTAGGGTTTCACGCGATCTGTCGACGACAACCATTTCACCGACGAAGCAATCGTTTTTAGGGTTTCTGATCTTCGATTTCAAGAACACCATCATCTTTTTGTCGACGACTTGGGTTCTGTCAAAGGGCAATCTTCAAGAATTAGGGTTCATCAAGCAACCACCATCGAAGCAGCCTCTTGGGTTCATCAAGTAGCCACCATCGAAGTAGCCACCATCATTGAAAGGTTCGATTTTGAGTTTTGTTCTAATCGAGTTTTGTTATTAATCGAACCCAGTTTTGTTTGCTTACCCAGTTTTGTTCTAATTGAAAGGTTCGATTTTGATTCTGAGTTTTGCTTCATCGTGGGTTTCTAATCGAACCCAGTTTTGTTCCTCACCAGATCTAGATTTTGAGTTTTGTTCTAATCGAGTGATTATATTTGATCTGTGTTCTTCAACAATACAATTTTAGGGTTCATAATCTGTTGTTTGATTATTTACATTATATGTTTGTGGGTATGTTTTTGCTTGAATGTTTAATGAAGATGAAGATCTTCAAATGTTCTTGAATTTAGATAAAGATCTTCATATGTTCTTCATTCATCTTCATATGTTCTTAAAATTTTTTAAAAATAGTGACATGTCATAGCAAATAATGACATGGCATAACAAATAGTGACATGGCAGGTTGTAAATGTGAGTTGGAATTAAGAAATAAATCAAAATTGAAAAAATTACCTGCAACTTGTTTAGAAGGTTTTCGGATATATAAAATGGTAGTTTTGGTTAGTTGGATACACTAAATGGTAGTTTTCAAAATTGGGTATACACGATAGCAAAAAGTGACAAGTTCGATACATTTTTTGATACTAAACCCTAAAATAAATATCAACTAAGCCAATGGCTGGATCACTTGATCGATTTTATCCAAACGACCGAGAAAGATATTGCTTATAACTTCTTGGGCTTTGATTTTCTAAAAGTCCTCTTTCTTAATTTCTTTCATTGGATGATGTGGGATGTGTCTGAATATAATCTTTTTTTTACTAGCTGATTCATTAAATTAATTTTCGCTTTCTAAAGATTATTATACATGTTCCTACAAAACTAATCTGGGCTTTGATGTAACAATATCTTCCACATGAAACTTTGTAGCTAAATCTTACATGAACAATAAGACCTTACAACCAACGTACATTTTTCTTCATGATTGCATTGATATCTATGAACTTGGAAGTCGGTAATTTCCTTTTATTTTCCTTCATGATTGAATTGATATCCATGAACTTGGAAGTCGGTAACTTCCTTCTTTTTTTTTGTGTGTTGTTTACAGCAAACATACCTTTTTTTTGTTGTTATTTTTTGTTGCTATATATCCTAATCTTGTCGTCTGCCTCTAATTAATTTTTTTGGTAACTCCTTTTAATCTTTTTACAAATTTCAGAACTTAGATATACAGTTAGCTAGATGCAGTAGGTCTAGAACGCCACATGCATCAAACCTTTAGGCCGGCCCCAATGGTAAGTTACTGTGGCATACTCTCCCATAAAATATAATTAACAGAAATATCAAAGTAAGTACATGAGGGCCATGACTCCCTTGTCATATTAAACAGATAAAATAACTTAATTTTAATTTGGAACATCATACACATAGTGCAGCTAGAACATTATTTGTTGTTTAAGCAATTAGTCTGTTAAGTTTCTCGTGTCAAGTTTTTCAGGAACAAACGTTCACAGTGTGACAACAAAGTATAGCAGTATATGAGATTTTATTCATTTTTGAGTTCTATTAACATGAATCAAAATGCCAAAATCTTAGAACACAGCCCACCAGTTTTATTCAGCATCTTCTTTCAATTCAGTAGCAAGCATGACTTGCTGAAGTGCAGGAGCAGTTTTTACGGAGAAAAATAAAAGATAAAAACTTCAATAGCAAGACATGGGTTAATCTAAGACTTGTTTCATCGTAACTAAATCAATGTAGGTCTTAATAACGACAGCTAAAATAGCAAAATAAGTATGAAAATGTTTTTAACTAACATTTGGAGGGGTGAGCCAGGCCAAGGCAGTAGTGTAACGCCAAGACGACTCTCAAAGACCCCAATAGCAAGCTATTGTGGTGGGTCTTTCCCCATAAAAAATAAGATTAATATCGAGTGCATATCAGATATTAAACTGATAAGAACAGATACTACACTTGATCTTAGCCAAAAGGCCGAGAAAGGTATGCTTTCTAACCCATTGGGTCTTGGTTGTTATAGCACGTATCCTCGTAGTTTTCAGCTTCAATTAGGCGATGTGGGATACATCTGAAAGTAGATTTTATGCTGGCTGCTTCATTTCTGCCTAAGCTTGAAATTACAGCTGCATAAAACATATATCAGATTTAATCAATGACCATGGCCGCTAGCTGCTTCTACAGCTTCATATAAGTCCTTACGAACAAAATCAAGTCAGTCAACCTTCTCTTGGCTTGATTCCTGACCCCCTTCATTTCAATAGTCTGTATATTCCTTCGTTGTGTTCTTTTCGTATTCTAATCCTCCTGTTGTACCACTGTTTATCCTTTTGGTAACTCGTTTCACTCTCCAACTTTGGCCAATCACCATTCTTTTTAAATCACGCATTCCATTTCTTCAGGTAATTGTGTGATTTCAGATAGACACCGCATTTCAAGATATATACAGACTGATCCAATGATGTGTACATGTCCCTTGGCCCTAAGCACCTATAATACCATTTTCTTTAATTCATGATAATGATTACTATTTACTTAATTTGGCATTCATTGAAAATTTTTAACAGGAAATCAGATCAGTAATGAGATTTTATTAACAGAAATATCAAAGTAAGTACATGAGGGCCATGACTCCCTTGTCATATTAAACAGATAAAATAACTTAATTTTAATTTGGAACATCATACACATAGTGCAGCTAGAACATTATTTGTTGTTTAAGCAATTAGTCTGTTAAGTTTCTCGTGTCAAGTTTTTCAGGAACAAACGTTCACAGTGTGACAACAAAGTATAGCAGTATATGAGATTTTATTCATTTTTGAGTTCTATTAACATGAATCAAAATGCCAAAATCTTAGAACACAGCCCACCAGTTTTATTCAGCATCTTCTTTCAATTCAGTAGCAAGCATGACTTGCTGAAGTGCAGGAGCAGTTTTTACGGAGAAAAATAAAAGATAAAAACTTCAATAGCAAGACATGGGTTAATCTAAGACTTGTTTCATCGTAACTAAATCAATGTAGGTCTTAATAACGACAGCTAAAATAGCAAAATAAGTATGAAAATGTTTTTAACTAACATTTGGAGGGGTGAGCCAGGCCAAGGCAGTAGTGTAACGCCAAGACGACTCTCAAAGACCCCAATAGCAAGCTATTGTGGTGGGTCTTTCCCCATAAAAAATAAGATTAATATCGAGTGCATATCAGATATTAAACTGATAAGAACAGATACTACACTTGATCTTAGCCAAAAGGCCGAGAAAGGTATGCTTTCTAACCCATTGGGTCTTGGTTGTTATAGCACGTATCCTCGTAGTTTTCAGCTTCAATTAGGCGATGTGGGATACATCTGAAAGTAGATTTTATGCTGGCTGCTTCATTTCTGCCTAAGCTTGAAATTACAGCTGCATAAAACATATATCAGATTTAATCAATGACCATGGCCGCTAGCTGCTTCTACAGCTTCATATAAGTCCTTACGAACAAAATCAAGTCAGTCAACCTTCTCTTGGCTTGATTCCTGACCCCCTTCATTTCAATAGTCTGTATATTCCTTCGTTGTGTTCTTTTCGTATTCTAATCCTCCTGTTGTACCACTGTTTATCCTTTTGGTAACTCGTTTCACTCTCCAACTTTGGCCAATCACCATTCTTTTTAAATCACGCATTCCATTTCTTCAGGTAATTGTGTGATTTCAGATAGACACCGCATTTCAAGATATATACAGACTGATCCAATGATGTGTACATGTCCCTTGGCCCTAAGCACCTATAATACCATTTTCTTTAATTCATGATAATGATTACTATTTACTTAATTTGGCATTCGCTGAGGTGGCATTGAACTAGAGTGATGACATGAAATTATTTATATAAAAATAATTGAAAATATAATAATAATAATAATAATAATAATAATAATAATAATAAACTTGAAGCCTGTAACCACCGATACACCCCCAGAAGCTTCGATCTGCCCAAGCATCACAATCGATCTGCCCTAGCATCACCATCGACACCGTCGATCTGCACCACCGATCTGCTCCACCGATCTGCACTACCACCATCACATTCGATCTTCATCTTGAAGGTCACCATCACCACTATCGCCACCATTGCAGATCACCATCATCGTTTTTGGCAGCCATTAGGGTTTCACGCGATTTAGGGTTTCACGCGATCTGTCGACGACAACCATTTCACCGACGAAGCAATCGTTTTTAGGGTTTCTGATCTTCGATTTCAAGAACACCATCATCTTTTTGTCGACGACTTGGGTTCTGTCAAAGGGCAATCTTCAAGAATTAGGGTTCATCAAGCAACCACCATCGAAGCAGCCTCTTGGGTTCATCAAGTAGCCACCATCGAAGTAGCCACCATCATTGAAAGGTTCGATTTTGAGTTTTGTTCTAATCGAACCCAGTTTTGTTTGCTTACCCAGTTTTGTTCTAATTGAAAGGTTCGATTTTGATTCTGAGTTTTGCTTCATCGTGGGTTTCTAATCGAACCCAGTTTTGTTCCTCACCAGATCTAGATTTTGAGTTTTGTTCTAATCGAGTGATTATATTTGATCTGTGTTCTTCAACAATACAATTTTAGGGTTCATAATCTGTTGTTTGATTATTTACATCATATGTTTGTGGGTATGTTTTTGCTTGAATGTTTAATGAAGATGAAGATCTTCAAATGTTCTTGAATTTAGATAAAGATCTTCATATGTTCTTCATTCATCTTCATATGTTCTTAAAATTTTTTAAAAATAGTGACATGGCATAGCAAATAATGACATGGCATAACAAATAGTGACATGGCAGGTTGTAAATGTGAGTTGGAATTAAGAAATAAATCAAAATTGAAAAAATTACCTGCAACTTGTTTAGAAGGTTTTCGGATATATAAAATGGTAGTTTTGGTTAGTTGGATACACTAAATGGTAGTTTTCAAAATTGGGAATACACAATAGCAAAAAGTGACAAGTTCGATACATTTTTTGATACTAAACCCTAAAATAAATATCAACTAAGCCAA
This sequence comes from Pulicaria dysenterica, assembly GCA_947179395.2. Taxonomy (NCBI): domain Eukaryota; kingdom Viridiplantae; phylum Streptophyta; class Magnoliopsida; order Asterales; family Asteraceae; genus Pulicaria; species Pulicaria dysenterica. The sequence goes on along the minus strand of OX359293.1, from coordinate 77,798,117 downwards.
TGGCTGGATCACTTGATCGATTTTATCCAAACGACCGAGAAAGATATTGCTTATAACTTCTTGGGCTTTGATTTTCTAAAAGTCCTCTTTCTTAATTTCTTTCATTGGATGATGTGGGATGTGTCTGAATATAATCTTTTTTTACTAGCTGATTCATTAAATTAATTTTCGCTTTCTAAAGATTATTATACATGTTCCTACAAAACTAATCTGGGCTTTGATGTAACAATATCTTCCACATGAAACTTTGTAGCTAAATCTTACATGAACAATAAGACCTTACAACCAACGTACATTTTTCTTCATGATTGCATTGATATCTATGAACTTGGAAGTCGGTAATTTCCTTTTATTTTCCTTCATGATTGAATTGATATCCATGAACTTGGAAGTCGGTAACTTCCTTCTTTTTTTTTGTGTGTTGTTTACAGCAAACATACCTTTTTTTTGTTGTTATTTTTTGTTGCTATATATCCTAATCTTGTCGTCTGCCTCTAATTAATTTTTTTGGTAACTCCTTTTAATCTTTTTACAAATTTCAGAACTTAGATATACAGTTAGCTAGATGCAGTAGGTCTAGAACGCCACATGCATCAAACCTTTAGGCCGGCCCCAATGGTAAGTTACTGTGGCATACTCTCCCATAAAATATAATTAAGAGAAATATCAAAGTAAGTACATGAGGGCCATGACTCCCTTGTCATATTAAACAGATAAAATAACTTAATTTAATTTGGAACATCATACATATAGTGCAGCTAGAACATTATTTGTTGTTTAAGCAATTAGTCTGTTAAGTTTCTCGTGTCAAGTTTTTCAGGAACAAACGTTCACAGTGTGACAACAAAGTATAGCAGTATATGAGATTTTATTCATTTTTGAGTTCTATTAACATGAATCAAAATGCCAAAATCTTAGAACACAGCCCACCAGTTTTATTCAGCATCTTCTTTCAATTCAGTAGCAAGCATGACTTGCTGAAGTGCAGGTCTTATTAGCAAGACATGGGTTAATCTAAGACTTGTTTCATCGTAACTAAATCAATGTAGGTCTTAATAACAACAGCTAAAATAGCAAAATAAGTATGAAAATGTTTTTAACTAACATTTGGAGGGGTGAGCCAGGCCAAGGCAATAGTGTAACGCCAAGACGACTCTCAAAGACCCCAATAGCAAGCTATTGTGATGGGTCTTTCCCCATAAAAAATAAGATTAATATCGAGTGAGCCGATGGCTCACATATCAGATATTAAACTGATAAGAACAGATACTACACTTGATCTTAGCCAAAAGGCCGAGAAAGGTATGCTTTCTAACCCATTGGGTCTTGGTTGTTATAGCACGTATCCTCTTAGTTTTCAGCTTCAATTAGGCGATGTGGGATACATCTGAAAGTAGATTTTATGCTGGCTGCTTCATTTCTGCCTAAGCTTGAAATTACAGCTGCATAAAACATATATCAGATTTAATCAATGACCATGGCCGCTAGCTGCTTCTACAGCTTCATATAAGTCCTTACGAACAAAATCAAGTCAGTCAACCTTCTCTTGGCTTGATTCCTGACCCCCTTCATTTCAATAGTCTGTATATTCCTTCGTTGTGTTCTTTTCGTATTCTAATCCTCCTGTTGTACCACTGTTTATCCTTTTGGTAACTCGTTTCACTCTCCAACTTTGGCCAATCACCATTCTTTTTAAATCACGCATTCCATTTCTTGAGGTAATTGTGTGATTTCAGATAGACACCGCATTTCAAGATATATACAGACTGATCCAATGATGTGTACATGTCCTTTGGCCCTAAGCACCTATAATACCATTTTCTTTAATTCATGATAATGATTACTATTTACTTAATTTGGCATTCATTGAAAATTTTTAACAGGAAATCAGATCAGTAATTCAGTACCAATGGTTGAGTTCCTTTTGATGTTTACCACCTCTTTCAAAACACACATTCACAGTTAAACTCGGAAGTCCATAATAATGATTAGTGCTTTCAGGCTGGATCAAGAAACAGCATATCCAGAACTTCAGTTTGGGCAGTTGACATGCCTTTTTCCTGCTCTAACTCAACGAAAATCTGTAGAATGGATTCTTTGAAAATGCTAAAAAAAGGGTGGTGTGACCCAACGAAGTAACAGAAAGCTATCAGAATACGCAGCTGTAGAATTCATGAACAACTAAACAAAAGCGCAGGTGTGTTTCAGAATCTTGACTACTTGATTGATAATGGAATTGGCTGGGGGTATATTAGCACTGGCTAGCAAGCATCTCATATCATAGCGCTCTATTCTCAGATGAGGTCAACATACGAGACCCTTTTTTCTCAATATGACCTTGACAACAGTCATGTGTTTCGAATATTATTTTCTCCCTAATTAAATTTAACACAAACATGATCGATCTCTAAGTGAGACACTAGGAAGAATACTTATGTTTCCCAACAAGATAACAGGAAACTACAAAAAAAAAAATAACCGGCCCGTTTTCTTTTTGGGTTCTATTAACAAAACTTAAAGTTTCTAAAGCTTTGATTGTTTGTAATTCTAAAGTAAGCACACCCTTTTTTAGTAGTAACCATCTTAGTTCTTAATTTTTACTTAATACAAACTTCAGATGATACACTACTACTGTTTATAGATATACACTTCTTCAAGGCCATCTAAATGATCTTTTTTTTATTGCTTTTATTGAGAACAGTTAACATAATCTTAAAACTTCAACTTTGTAGGGGCCGCGCGAACGCAGGCTCCCGCTGACACAAATTATGACGTAGGCTCGACCAACTTGGGCCGACCTTAGAGTGGCACCTCTCCTTAATGTGCAATGGAGATCACCAACCCTAGAACATGGGCCTTATTGATCACCCATAGACCCCGTCCAGGTAAGTGCCTTTTCCATTGCCCTCCTTCACTTTTTATACTACTAGCTAGCTACCTACCCTCTTTTTCTTTCTTTGCTGTCCCGTGTGGGATCTAACACCAAATGTTTTTCTTACTCTTCCTTTAGACAAAGCTGAATCTCACATACTTCAAATCTTTAACATGATATTTTAATCAATGCATAAACCACATATATATTGCGTGTAGGCTAAGCTAGATTTCCAAGCAAAATAGATGCAGTAACTATTATCTACTATCGTTTTGATATTGCTGAAGAATTCCAGAAGCTCCAAGGTAGCGTTTTTAAGCTTAACTAGATAGTATATGAAAAGAATTATCTTGCTGCATGTTAAATTATTATAGCTTGTACGGTGTTAATTTATATTGCAGCAAACATGATATCTGCTGCAGCTGCTAGCAGTGTTGCATTAGCAGGAAAGATTGCATCTCTGCAATGGTTAGTTCTCGAGTTTGACTAGGACTAAGAGGGTGTTTAAATTGTCATATTGTTTTGACACTTATTATGTCATATGCAATAATCAGATCAGAAATACACAATTATATGTAACAAGCGCGCTAGTGGAGATAGTACTTGGGATGCATCTTTGTCGTTTAAAGTTCCCACAATCAATTGTTTGAGTTTTTGGAAATTTCTAATTATATAAGTTCTTGCTTGTAAAATGACACCTAAAAAATCAAATAATTAATTACTCTGGTTGCGCTTAGGGTCCTGAACCTTAAATTAATGACCAGATTCAATTTCACTATATCCAGACGTTGGAATTTGATTATCTAGCTGAGTCTTGAAAACCCAGTAATCAATTAATCACATTCAAAATGCAATACAAACACCTCTTAACTTATATGTGATTCGGTTAGTAACTACTGTAATGTGAATGCTAGGACGGGGATGTCATGAGCTTGTTAGAACTTAGAAGTGAAACCTTGGATCCACGAAGAATTCAAGGACAAGTCGAAGATTTGGAAACTAACTGAGATAAGCGAGGCTTCTTAGTGTTCATGACTAAAGCTCCCATAGAACAGGCGTGCAACAAAGGTATACTTACATTATGATATAAATCACAAGTTCTTTTGTGTACACTCTTTTTGGATTTTATAGTGTAGAAATTAACGTGAGATTTGTTGATCACACCGACATCAAGATCCCCTTTATATTTGATTATTATCTTGTTGAGTAGCAACAAATACCATTTCTAGCTAGTACAAGGTTGAAAGCAAGCTTAAAGAACCCTCCAAAGAAATCATAAATTCTCACATTTTCTCATGTACTAAATGTGCTAGTTTCATCTGGTGCCCATGCTGAGGTTTTGAAAGATCATGAAAGATTTGATCTTTTTGAATCTTTGCACTTAGAATTTACATTAAAAATTCTTCAAACACATGTAGAGTAAAGATGTTTATATTTATTACACAGATTAGCATGTGGACTTATGAGGGATGGGGAAAGTAATAGGCCAACAAGATACATCTAACTCACACTAGGGAGAACACCAACCCCATAATCCGGAAATCTATGGTAGTTTCATTATGATTTATGACCAGATTCACTTCCTCGTTGTTCACGAATATTCATTTTTAAAACCATCTCGTGTATCACCCGGACATTTTATCTAGTATGTGAACATTAACGCAATACAATTTAACACATACAAGCAATTGCTTCCCTAGTGTATTGTTGGTATTCTTGTAGGCTTCTTGTTGTTCCACAACATACAACATTCGTATGAATTCATCATCATTAATGATAAGCAACTACCAAGAAAGAATTATAAAAGACAAATAGCAAGAATGAAGTGTACATGCTAATGGCAAATTCCAAGCACAATAGCACTTCACTCGGGTTTTATACTTAAAATGCAGGTGTTGATAACGCCAACTAAAATAGAAAAACAAGTATAACAATGTTTTTAACTAATGATTGGAAGGGTGAGCCAGGCTAAGGCTGAAGTGCAACGCCAAAACGACTCTTAAAGACCCCAATAGCAAGCTATTGTGATGGGTCTTTCCCCATAAAAAATAAGATTAATATCGAGTGAGCCGATGGCTCACATATAAGATATTAAACTGATAAGAACATATACTACACTTGATCTTAGCCAAAAGGCCAAGAAAGGTATGCTTTTTAACTTCCTAGGCATTGTTTTTTTATAGCATGTATCCCTTAAGTTATTGGCTTCACTTAGGCAATGTGAGATACATCTGAAATAAGATTTTACTCCGGCTGCTTCGTTTCTGTGTAGATTGTTTAAGGCCTTCAAACCTAAAGAATGAGACATATATCTGCATTAATCAATGACCCGGGCCACAAGATGCTTCTACATCTTCATATAATCTAGGAACCTTACAATCAAAATCAAGTCACTAAATTAACCTTCTTTTCTGGTTGATTACTAATCGCCTTCATCTGTAGATTTCTTCATTCTTCTTTCTGTGTTTTTCATATCCTAATCCTGTTCTTATGCCTCTGATCATCCTCTTGGTAACTTGTTTTGCCCTTCAACTTCGGCCACTCACCATAGCATGTTTTGAAATCATGCCTTCGATTACTTTCAGTAATCGTTTTTTATTTTTTTTCATTTTTGTGGGTTCCTGGTTTCTCAGCACTATGTTAATTCAAGATATATACAGACTGATTCAACGATATGTACATGTCCCAGCCTTTAAAAAAATAATGTGCATGTCCTTTGGCCCTATTCACCACCTATAATGCCATCTTCTATAATTCAAAAGAATACCGGTTACTTAATTAATTCGTCATTTATTGGAACAGTTGAACAGGAAATCAGATCAACACCCTCTTGTTCACAGGTTGAGTTCCTTACTTCCTTTTGATGTATACCACCTCTAAAAATCAGCTAAACTCAAAGTATATGATAATGGTTATAACTATAAATTAATTTTTAAGGATTTTCAGGCTGGATTAGAAAACAACATATCCAGAACTTCATTTTCGGCAGTTGACATGCCTTTTTTCTGCTTTAACTCAAGGAAATTTTGTAGAATTGATTGTTTGAAAATGCTAAAACAGGAGCAGTGTGACCCAACAAAGTAACAAAAAGCTATGAGAAATGCCATGGTAAAATTCGTGACAGCTAAACAAAAGCATGGGTGTCTTTCAAAATGTTAAACCCAAGATTGTGTTCGTTTTATCATTTTTGAAAAGTTTTGCTTCTAGCTGTATTTCCTAGAAGTATATGGTATATTGTGGAATTACATAATACGTATATAACCAATGTAACTTACCCTAATTCCAATTAAGCATTTCAATATTATAATCAAAGTGTATGTGTTCTTAGTTTTGCTCTCACATTAATACTAAGATCATCATATTCATGGTGGGTATTAGTCTGATGTAATAATTGTAGTCTCTTTTGTTATTAGTAATGTTTATAAGGGGTTTTATTGTAACATTCATATCTATATATTGTATACCTCTCATGTCTATTGTAAGGAGAGATTTCATTTAATCATATGGTATCAAGAGCCACTCACCCTTCCTCTTCCTCTCCCCTCTAACCGGCCTCCTTTCTTCTTCCTCTCCCTCCCTTGTCTCTTCTCCTCCTTCTTCTCCCTCCCATGGCTTCTCACGATTCCACCCTCCCCATGAATACTATCCTTCATCTCATCACTATAAGGCTTTCTTCATCAAATTATTTGCTATGGAAGAACCAAATGTCTCCTTTACTAAATTACCAACAGCTTCTTGATCATGTTGATGGTTCCTCAACAGCCCCGCCTTCCGAAATATTGATCGATGATAAGCTCACTGTGAATCCCGCCTTTGCTGAATGGCTGGCTGCCGATCAACGGGCTGTTATTCTTCTTCAAGCCTCGTTGTCTGAAGAAGCGTTCTCGGAAGTCGTGGGTCTCACTTCAGCTCGTGAGATTTGGCTTGCTCTTGAATCTGCTTATGGCAACTCTTCCCTGGAGCGTGTTCAAAACCTCCGAGATCAACTACGTCATCTCACTAAAGGTACCTCCAGTGTTTCTGATTTTGGCAGAAAGTTTAAACTTATCTGTGATCAACTAGCGGCTATTGGCCATGCCGTCGATGAGTCCGACAAGACTCATTGGTTTTTATGTGGACTTGGTTCTTCATTTGAGACATTCTCTACAGCTATACGTGCCTCCCGTACCCCCTATAATTTTCGAGATTTACTAGCACAAGCTGAGGGTCATGAAATATTTCTTAAATCAATCCATGCTTCTGCCCCTCCTGTGGCTTTCTCGGCTCGTGCAGATTCTTCCCCGTCTCGTGGGAGAGGGGGTCGTATTTTTAGGGGTGGTGGTGGTCGTGGTCGTGGACGCCGCCCTCCTCATTGTCAACTATGTCGTCAAAATGGGCACTATGCTAATGTTTGTCCCCGACTTGCCTCATTTGCTAACCCGCCTCCCACCACCGAGGCTAATCTCGCAAAAGCTTTTCTTGCGAAATGTCACCTGAATACGTCTGGTCCAGATTGGTTTGTTGACTCTGGCGCTACTGATCACATGGTCTCTTCTTCTGGTTCGGTTTCTCAACCAGAGCAGTTTACGGGTGACTCCTCGGTGCAATTCGGAAATGGTAATACTCTTCCTATTTCATATGTAGGAAATACTACCCTTGCAAATGGACTACGATTACAGGATGTTTTGGTGGTTCCTCGTATAACTAAAAACTTGTTATCTATTAGTAAACTTACTCATGACAATGATGTGGATGTGGTATTTTCTAAATCTTGTTTCTCAATTCAGGATCGTCTAACGAAAATGGTTCTAGCTCAAGGACGATGTGATCGGGGGCTATATGTTTTATCAACCTCACCCGAAATTTTTGGTGGTTTTGCTCGCTCCAAGGCCAAAGCTTCTTATGAATTGTGGCACTCACGATTGGGACATGTGTCTTTTGACACGATTTCTGTTTTAAATAAACTTGGACACTTGTTGGTTTCTTCTATTTTACCAAAACAAGTTACTTGCTCCCCTTGTCAGCTTACTAAGTCACATCGATTACCATTTGATGATAATCCGAAACGTGCTTTAAATGTGTTAGATTTGATACATTGTGATCTTTGGGGCCCGTCACCCGTTACATCGGTTGACTCATACCGTTATTATGTGATGTTTGTTGATGATTATTCACGTTTTACTTGGCTTTACCCGCTGAAGTCCAAATCGGACTTTCCTATTATTTTTGCTATGTTCATCACCTTTGTACAAAATCAGTTTTCTTCAAAAATAAAAGTTTTTCAAAGTGATGGTGGTACGGAGTTTATAAATCATCATGTTAAAGATTTATTACAGAAACATGGAATTTTTCATCAAATCTCATGCCCGTATACACCGCAACAAAATGGCCGTGCCAAACGCAAACACCGTCATATTGTTGAAACTGGGCTTGCTATGATGTTTCATGGTCATATTCCTGCATTTTACTGGGTTCACGCCTTCAGCTCTGCTGTTTATATTATTAACAGACTTCCTACAAAGGTTTTATCCATGAAATCTCCGTTTGAAATTTTATTTGGGCGTATACCCTCGTATGACAATTTCAAGCCGTTTGGGTGTAGGGTGTACCCTTATTTACGTGATTACGCTGCTCACAAACTTTCACCACGCAGCTTACCATGTGTTTTTATTGGCTATAGCTCCCAGTACAAAGGCTATCAATGTTTAGATTCAGTGACGTCACGTATTTATATTACTCGTCATGCTCGATTTGACGAGTCATGTTTTCCTCTTGGGGATTCTGTCATGCATGCTCCGCTATCAAGTTTACCCTTACAATCATTTTTTTTCGATACTCCGTCCATCACATCTCATATGAACTCTTCGATACCTCCTCCCTCGCCACCTGTTTCATCTCTATCATCGTCGCCTATTTGTGGAGTTTGTATTGATCCTATTCCTTCACCTACCACTACCACGCTTTCAAACGATTCCGAACCTGGCTCACCTTCCGAAACACCTCCTGTCTCACCACCACCTGATACACCTCTTGCCTCACCACCACCTGGTCCATCTCCTCCCACGCCCCCTGGCTCACCTCCGCCTCCTACCGGTCATCCCATGGTTACCCATGCAAAGGCTGGAATTTTTAAACCCAAACATAGGGCGGACTTGACTCATGTTCATAATCATGGTATTTATTCGGCTTTGTTTTCTTCTACGGATCCCACATTATACACCGATGCAATGAAAGATCCTAAATGGCTCGAGGCGATGCGCTCCGAAATGTCTGCACTCACAAACAATAGTACTTGGTCACTGGTTCCTCGTCCTTCTGACAAAAATATTGTTGGGTGTAAGTGGTTGTTTCGCACTAAATATCGGGCCGATGGGTCTGTTGAGCGTCACAAAGCTCGTCTTGTTGCCCAAGGCTTCAGTCAGGTTCCCGGGCTCGATTACTCTCATACCTTTAGCCCCGTTGTAAAAGCCGCCACTATTCGGGTCGTTTTAACTCTTGCTGTTATCAACAACTGGCCATTACATCAACTTGATGTCAACAATGCCTTTTTACATGGCACTCTCAATGACACGGTGTATATGCAACAACCACCGGGATTTTCTGATCCTCGGTTTCCTAATCATGTGTGTCAACTACACAAAGCTATTTATGGCTTGAAACAAGCACCTAGGGCTTGGTTTCATCGTCTTAGCACGTTTTTGGTGGCTCATGGCTTCTCATGCAGTCGTGCTGATCCGTCCCTTTTTGTCTTTAAACGTGACTCGTGTATTCTCTACCTTCTGGTTTATGTGGATGATTTAATTCTCACCGGTTCTGATTCCTCTGTGATTAGATCATTCATTTCTCAACTTCATGCTGAGTTTAGGATCAAAGATCTTGGGCGCTTAAATTATTTTTTGGGGTTGGAAGCTATACATCTTCCTACAGGCTTGTTTCTCAACCAATCAAAATATGCTCATGACATTATTTCTCGTGCGGGATTGCTTGACTCGAAACCCGTACATACTCCTCTCTCCTCGAACACTTCCTTTGTTCAAGATGGTACACCTTATGAAGATCCTACTCACTATCGATCTCTGGTTGGTGCCCTTCAGTACTTGACCGTCACTAGACAGGATATAGCATACGCTGTTAACCAAGTTAGCCAGTTTTTATCTGCTCCGACTATTGCTCATTATCAGGCTGTCAAGCGTCTCATTCGTTATGTCAAAGGCACGGTTGCCTATGGTCTAACCTTCTCTCGGCCCAAGCACACCACCCTTGTCGGTTACTCAGATGCTGATTGGGCCAGATGTCTTGATACTCGTCGCTCCACGTATGGCTACTCGATATTCCTGGGGGTTAACCTTGTATCTTGGAGTGCAAAGAAGCAACCGACTGTTTCTCATTCCAGTTGCGAATCTGAATATCGAGCCATGGCTAACACGGCTGCTGAAATCATCTGGCTTACTCACCTTTTACGTGAGCTTCATGCCTTGCCTACCGGTCGACCTACTCTTCTTTGTGACAATCAAAGTGCTCTATTTCTTACTCAAAACCCGGTATCTCACAAGCGAGCTAAGCACATTGATCTTGACTATCATTTTGTTCGAGAGTTAGTCACGTCTGGCAAACTCCTCACCATGTTTGTTCCAACCAAGCTCCAGGTTGCGGATATATTCACAAAGAGTCTTCCTCGACAGCAATTTGAGCAGTTTCGTAGCCTGTTACGCATCGGTCCGCCACCGTTCCGCTTGAGGGGGGATATTAGTCTGATGTAATAATTGTAGTCTCTTTTGTTATTAGTAATGTTTATAAGGGGTTTTATTGTAACATTCATATCTATATATTGTATACCTCTCATGTCTATTGTAAGGAGAGATTTCATTTAATCATAGTGGGTTTGCTTCAATTAAGTTGATACTTAATACAATTAAGATCCTACAAAAATCTTGACTGTTTGATTGATAATGGAATTGACTCTGGCCTCTGGTATATTAGCCAAGTTCTAGTAAAGCCTAACTAGCTACCAAGCGTCTCATATCGTTCTATTTTCAGATGAGGTAAACCGTCAACATATGAGACCCTTTACTTTAATATGACCTTGACAACAGTTATAGTGTTTCACATGTTATTCTCCCGACTTCTAGCAACGTTTTTCATAGTGATTCCCTTCGATCTTCAATATGTTAGACAGCCATCTGAATGAACCTTTTATTGCGTCCCTAACAGAAAGAAAATGGAGCGAACTTAAATTTTAAACATATAAAACTGCATATGACATAAATATAGTCCATTTTTTGTATTGTGTAGGGGGCTTGGTTAAAGTTAGTGTAATGTCAAACATCTCTTAAATTATACGTAATAAATTTAGTAATTAGTGTAATTTGAATGCTAGAACGGGATGTCGTGAGGTTGTTAGATGTGTTCACTAATCCAGGCAGAATCCTGCCTATGACGAATCCAAAATTTGGTAAATGACTTAGATAAAAGGCTTATTAGTGTCAGTTACTAAAGCTCTCGTACATATGCGAGTAACAAAGGTATACTTATGCTACGATATACTAATAACAGTGGTTCTTCTGTGTACACTCTTTTTGGCTTTTATAGTATAGAAATTAACATGAGATTTGTTTATCACACAGATAACAAGACCCCTTTTGACCTTAGATATTTGATTATTATCTTGTTGGGTAGCAACAAATACCATTTCTCGTACAAGGCTAAAAGCAACCTTAAAGGATACTCCAAAGGAAAAATCTATGAATAGAATTACAAAAACGAGATGCCGTTCTTTTCACCATGATTGGAAGTATGCCTGCCAGTTGAGTCAGTAGTGCAAGACCAAGGCAAAAACAACCGAATAGCAAATGAAAAAAAAAGGCCACATCAAGATAACTATGTTATTATTTAACTAATGATTTAGAGGGGTGAGCCAGGCTAAGGCTGTAGTGCAACACCAAAGCAACTATCAAAGACCCCAATAGCAAGCTATTGTGATGGGTCTTCCCCCATGAAAAATAAGATTAATATCGAGTGAACCAATGGCTCACATATTAGATATTAAACTGATAAGAACAGATACTACACTTGATCTTAGCCAAAAGACCGAGAAAGGTATGCTTCTTAACTTCCTGGGCCTTGCTATTTATATAGCATGTCCCCTAAGTTATCTGCTTCACTTAGGCAATGTGGGATACATCTGAAGTAAGATTTTACACTGGCTGCTTCATGTCTGCCTAGCTTGTGCAGATTGCTTGAAGGCCTTCAAACCTAAAATAACAGCTGCATGCTACTTAAAGAGTGTGACATTCAGAGGTCATGCATATATCAGCTTTAATCAAATCCCTGGGCATAAGATGCTTCTACAGCTTCATATAAGACCCTTACAATCAAAACCAAGTCATCAGTAACTTTCTATTCTGCTTGATTCCTGATCACCTTCAATTCAATAGTCTGTAAATTCCTTCTTTCTTCTTTCTTTTGACCTTCTTCCATCGAATGAGCCCTCTAACTATTGACGTATATGATGAAGTTATGCTCTTCCGACTTTAGCCAGAATTTAATTTATTTCTACGTAACCCTGAAACAAGGTAGTATGTATTAAGCATAAGTTATGCCTTAAATTTGTCACAACACCAAGATTGCATATGAGATTTACATTCACACTTATTTTCCTTTCGTTAGATTATGTGAGACGATATGAACCTTTTTTTGGCTGGCCAACTCATTAATTTCTGCCATCTGCAGATTGGTGGACATGCTCCTACAAACATAATCTGGGCTTTGTCATAACAATATCTTCCACAAGAAACATTAAACCTAAACTCTTTACTTGCACAATAAATAGGAATAATATATTCACATATCATATACCAGCTTCAATAAGACCCAACAGTCAACCTTTTTGTGCTTGCTGGATTGATTACATTGCAAACACGATATCAATCAATTTGCAAGTCTGCATATTCTTTTTCTGTTTTTTCTGTTGTGACATATCCTGATCTTGTTGCCATGCCTAGATCTCCTTTTCGGTAACTCGCTTTTTTGTACAACTTTGGCCGCTCAGACGTAGATATATATAGTTAGTGAGATGCACTAGGACTAGAAAACCACATAAAAACTTTAGGGGCCCAATGGTATGTCACTTTGACATACTCTCACATAAAATAGAAGATCAATATTAGGTAAATCTATTACTCACTTGAGAGATATTAAACTGTATAAAGAACTTTGTTTTATTATAGAACATCATACACCAGGTGCTGCTAGCTTCCACAGAGAAGCAAGTAAAAAAGGAGAGTACGTAGGGTACTTTTGTTATCATTGTACATTGGTAATTAGTATGTTAATTAAACAACATCCGTCTATTACATTTAAGTTTATAGTAGCAAGTTTTTCTGAAAAGGCGTTACAAATGTTTTCGAGTGTAGATTTTCTTAATAGTGTAGAAGAAACTTTGACTATGATTAGGTGGATGGTGGGTTGATTGAACAGGTCAAAAGCAAGTCTTGCCAATAAAAAAGAGCAAACTTATGAGTATGACAATGTTTTTACGTAATGATTGGAGGGGTGAGCCAGGCTAAGGCTGAAGTACAACGCCAAAGCGACTCTTAAAGACTCCAATAGCAAGCTATTGTGATGGATTTTTCCCCATAAAAAATAAGATTAATATCGAGTGAGCCGATGGCTCACATATCAGATATTAAACTGATAAGAACAGATACTACACTTGATCTTAGCCAAAAGGCCGAGAAAGGTATGCTTCTTAACTTGCTGCCCCTTAGTTTTTATAGCTTGTATTTTTCCCTTTGTATTCTTTACTCTGCCTATGTGGGATAAAAAAGACCAACGCTGACACTCTTTTCTAGGGGTGAGCATGGGGCCCGGTAGACCAGAAAAAACCGAAAAACCGGACCGTACCGGACCGAGACCGGTCAGGACCGGGCCTGGTCGGTCCGGTCTTCGGTCCTTGTTTTTTTATAAATTTCGGGTTTCGGTCCGGTCCGGTCCGGGCCGGTTTTGTTTGATACAATGTATAAAACAACTAAAAGACCGAAAAAACCGACGAACCGAACCGGACCGGACCAAGACCGGTCCGGACCGGGGCTTGTCGGTCCGGTCTTCGGTCCTAGTTTTCTCTACATTTCGGGTTTCGGTCCGGTCCGGTCTTTTCCGGTCTGGTCCGGTTTTTGAACCGTTCTCACCCCTACTCTTTTCTGCAGACAAATAATATTAACTTTTCTGCAGACAAAGAATTGCATGGAACACACTGGATAAGTAAGTACTTTTCGGTTCGGAGCATAAAAGTAGAAACTTAAAACCTCATGTCCATAAATCAAACCATCTAGAACTGAAAATGATTATTGCAACTTAGTAGCACATATTAACTTAAAAGACTTTTTGCACACCATTATCTATACTACTATATAATATATTTAACACTCTATCTTCTATTTTACTTAATCTCTTATGATTTATGCAAAAGAAAATTACTAATATACCCTCAAATAACCTTCATCCCTCTCTCCTATTTACACACTCATCAATAAACACTATTTTATAATTACACACTTTCTGAACTACAAAGAAAGTGTTATCGGGTAGATACTATTTGTGGAATATCATACTCCTACTTTAAATAAAAAAAATGGTATGTTATCGGGTAGAAACTATTCGTCTCCGCAACATTGCGCGGGTACAATGCTAATATAATAATAGTAGCGAAATTTATACGAAAATTTTGGTAATTTGTATTACCAATATAATTTAAGTGTAATGAGATGAAATTGTTGACCAATTGAATCTTGATAAATATAGAACAAGTAAGGGTGGTGCGGAGTGCACACTTGTTTGATATTGTCTTGATTCAAAGTACAACGTTATTTAGAGGCGAAGCCCCTAAACGACGGGGGGTTCGAGGGCAGCGCCCCCGGTAGCGGGGTCCAAAGGGCAGAGCCTTGGCGAGTCAGCTTGGATATTTTTTATCTTGGTTAACTTTACCTTGTGAAAAATGCTTGAAAATCCGAAATTTGAGTTATTGACCCAGTTTTGCCCGTTTTAGGGTAGTTTCTTAATTGCCAATGGCAGTTTTTCGCAGTAAATGGTCATCTTCATTTTTTGGTACAAAAGATCATAATATACGAATTTGAATTCTCTGTTCAAACATATACCGAGTTTTATCCGATTGAGATTTCGATTGTACCATCGAAATAATTCAATCTGAAAGTGTTTCATCACAACTCTCGGTAATTCAAGTAATCGAAATTTCAAATTTCTAACAAAAAAGGCCAAAGAACCAACCATTTTTCAATCAAAGCTGCCTTCGCAAACTATGTTGATTGAAGAGATGCAAAGGTCATGAGTATAATCATGTTGTACGTCTGGGTCAAACTAAAAGAAGCCATTGAATTTGCTTCTCATAAGATTAAAATTGTTAACTCAACCTCAGATGCTGCTTAGATAAAACAGATTAGTTTGCATTGTCACTTTTGCACTTATAGTATATTCATTTTCAGGTAGAGAAAAACTACTGCAACAAGATTTATTCTTCCTTTTTTCATATTCATTTAGAGGTTTCCCCTATAACAAGATTTCTAGGACTAAGGTTATTTATCGATGATTAGTTGTAGATGGAATATGAACTTGCTAGGACCCGAAAATGGTGTGACCCAACAAGATAACAAGAAGTTGTGAGAAAAGAAAATAATCCAACAAAATTCATAACGTGTCTTACTTCTTTTAAAGTTCATAATTTGTCTTCCTTTTTTTAGCTTAATTAATGAGAGATTATAACAGGTCTTTTCCTATAAGTACTATGGATTTCTATTGTCAATGAATAAGTACTTGATGTCTCTCCAAACTTTAAATCACTTATGTTTCACTTGAGATCTATTTTCTATGCAGTATAAATTATACTGTATAATTTAGTGAATACGTAGTTGCACCGTATTATTGTGGAGAAGATGACTTCAAAGCACCGCTTTTCAAGTTACAGTAAAAACTAACGGACTTTTTGTGCCTTGTGGCTCTCTATGCTCTACTTCTAGTTCCATAAGAGAAAGAGAGAGAGAGAGAGAGAGAGAGCGCGAATGGGAGGGGGATTGATCTTGTCGTGTTAATTGACAAGAACATGCTAATCCATTGGCAAAGTACTCGTTTTCTCTTCCCATGTCATTCCTTATCGGTAATTTCTCTAACTCTTTCCCTTGTTTTTGTAACCACCACAATACCACCATGTCAGCTTTTATCTCTCGCCACTCAGCTCCATAGTGGTTATTCCTCCCTACATCAATTTTTATGACCTACCTAATACCTAATTATTTAATCAAATATTTAAAAAATAAAATAAAGAGAAGAGAGGGTGAGAATTTTTATAAGAAATTCTATGCTAGGCCTCCTACTTCACACCTCTAACCCCATCCTGTGGTATTCCTCACCCCCTTCACATCTCTACCACAAGTAGTGAGCTCACCTTTACATCATTGTGTCCGCTTTAAACGTTTTAACAAAAATATTACTTTCTCAAAATCTTAAATTCATTAACAGCTAAAAAGCAGTGTATCGAGTTGGCAGCGACAACTAGAAAATGCTCTAGTTTTCCATTCTCATATGAGGCCGGAAAGTTTATTGGCAACAGGTCAACAAGTCAAACAATAACTACCCGGTGCAACCGCCTCATCAGGTTTAGCTCTAAATAATTTGCACTAAATACAAGACACCATTCAAAAAAAAAGTGTCAACTAATATCTCGTGAGCCAATATTGTTTAAGGCAAAACATTTGAACAACCAGTAAACATTATTTAACTAACCCTGAATAAAACATGCATTTATTATTATCATTTAACCGAATATAAGGATATTACAACCGGTAACGAGCTTTAACAACTTCATGCCAAGCCAACGTTTGATGAGGGTGATCCTTTCCACGCCAAGCCAAACACTTGGTGAGAAAACAACACCCATGCCACACTGGAAGTTAGCGAGTAGGTCATCACACGCCAAGATACCTGACGTGTATTTTCATCCACGCCAAAATTCACCAACAAAACAATCGACAGTTCTAGTTCTAGTCTGGTAAACCACAAATTGATTTCCGAAACTCAGTTTATAGGTCAATTTTCAGTCCCTTAGCAATCTAAAGTCATTAAAACCCTCTCTATTAGTTTTGATTTATCATCAACAACTAACATCAATTAGTGAAACACATTGTGAATCATAAATCCTTCTAAAACCTAGTAATCTACCATAAAACAACAAGGATTCAAGGAAACTTACTTGGATGAGAATAACATGATCCCACACTTCAATCTACATAGATAATGCTTCAGTTGATTGCTTCTCGGAAACACCCTCACGAACACACACACACTCGATTCGCAACAAAGTAGACGACTAATTCATGTTAGTCCCAATATTAGGTTAACCATAATCTCCCCTCCTAATCCAAAAGATTTTGTCGAAACAAGATACTTGGTTGAAACAAGATACTTGGGTTTGTTTGGGTTGACTCACAAAAACTCCTACGTGTTCACAAAATAATAGGTTGTGTGTATTAATAATACACTTTACGCAAACATTTGAAATGTTTGACCCATTCAACCAATTTGGTTTGTTTCCTTTTTTAGTTATGAATCTATGATCCTATTAATTAGTGCTTTAAAATAAAAAATTACTAAGCCAGTTTTTTGTGGTTGAGATATCTACTAGTTCGATCTTTTCCTAAAACTGACGTCACATGCAGGCACTAAAAGTACTCATTTGCAAGATATACGATGGTATTTTCATCATTCACCATAATTCAGTAAAAGTCAATACTTTAAAATTTAAAAATTCTCTCTAATTCACCTCTCAATATTATAAACTTTGACTATGTAAGATATTTGACATGTTTTTTTTTACATTCAAATCTTAAAAACTCTTAATACCTTTAAATAAAACAGAGATATAAAAACATATGATAACCTCATAAACATAAAAAAATGCTGTCATCTTTGACTCACTTTTCATCTTTCCCATAAACGTGAATAGTCCATCTGTTCTTCCATAACGTTCCACTAACGAAGATTACCCTAGTTTTGTTAGCGTCAACAACTATTGCCACACGTTGTCGCACCTTTGTCTATCACTATTCGTGTCGTAGTTGCAATGTTTCAAATATTATGGTTCCCTTAAAAATACTCATCTTTTTTAGAGCTCAAATGTTGGTGGCATACTTGCTATGATTTGAGTTTTATGTTTACAAAACTACGTATGTATAGTTCGAATGTTATGATTCTCTCACTCGAATATTATGTTTAGAAAAACATGTTTGTTGTATAAGTTAATTATAAGACACTCGTAAAATTTCAAATATGATTGAATTTAATTGTTTATATATAATATTCAGATTCAAATAAAAAAATCTTTAAAAAATAAACTATCACCTAATTTCGTGAGTAGTACGGATGTTAAGTATGTTTAAAATATAGATATATTATGTTGATGCGACACTAATAGAATACACACACTATTATGGTGTGTTTATGAGTTTTATTTTAGAAAGAAAGAAATTGATTTTGAAAGGAATAAAAAAAGTTTTAAGAAAAAGGTGACCGCTCGAGAAAAAAGGAAACTCAAGATTTCTATGACTTTTCGCTTTAGAAACAACGCAACTGACCGTTGTTTCGTTAGATCCCTCGTGTATATAAAGGAAGACTCCCCTCCCGTCTGCACGTCAATCATCAAAACCCATGGGGATTTTTTCTCCTTCTAAACCTAACCCTAGTTTCATCCCTCGTCCTTCATAATTCATTGCTTTAAGCTCAAGTTACTAATAGCATACATATAGAAAACGTAGTGCACCATAACTACAACATTTGTTTATGCCTGACTTCTTGTCACCAAAACCCTAAGTTTTACGCGGCAACTCAAAATGGATATAGACTCCAAGGTATCAACGACCAAGAAAAGAAGCTTGTTTGATGCAGAGAACGTTATTAATGAAGGGAAGAGAATTAAGCAAGAAAATTGGAAGGTTGTGCAGAAGAGATATGGCGATGGAGTTGCTTGGTTCAGAGGTGCAATGATCGGTGAAGGAAGTTATGGGTGTGTTTTCATTGCGAATTTGAAGAAACCCAATTCAAGATACAACACGTATCCACCGATTATGGCTGTGAAATCTGCAGAGATCTCTGTTTCGGGTTCAATTCAAAAGGAGAAAGAGGTTATGGATAACATTCTCTGGTGTCCGAATGTCATTAAGTGTTTAGGGGAGGAGATTACAAATGGAGAGAATGGTCAGATGGTGTACAATCTGTTATTGGAGTATGGGTCTGGTGGAACCCTAGCTGATCTGATCAACAACTCAAATGGTAAAGGATTGACAGAATTCGATGCGAGGAGATATGCTAGATCGATGCTTCTTGGGTTAAATCACATTCACAAAAAGGGGTATGTTCATTGTGATCTTAAACCCCAAAACGTATTGCTTGTAGCCAATCATAAACATGGTGGTTTTATTGCTAAAATTGGGGATATGGGGATGGCGAAGAGGGTTAAAAAGCAAACGAAGAGGAACGACTCAAATCCTTACCGTAGGGGCACGCTTATGTATTTATCACCTGAAGCTGTGATTAATGGTGCTCAAAAACCGCCTGCTGATATATGGGCATTCGGGTGTATTGTTTTTGAGATGTTAACTGGGAAATCCCTTTGGTTTTCAAGTCAAGATCTGGGTTTGGATGAGATTTTAAGTCGTATTCGTGATGAAAATGATTCGCCTTTTATTTCTAGCTGTATATCGACAGAAGCAAAGAGTTTCTTGAAGGGTTGTTTGTGTAGGAAGGTTATGTGTAGATTAACTGCTAAAATGCTGTTAGATCATCCTTTCGTACAAGGGTTACATGAGGATAATGTCTATGAGGTTGTTGAATCACACAAGGTTTTTGACATAAACGCCATCACCTCATCATCAATCTTCTCAGATGATGATGATGATGATTCGTCATTATTCTCCTGTTCAGATGAATCTGGCGATAATCTACAAGAAGATTTAATTGCCATTGAAAATAAAGAAAGTATAGAAGCTAAGTTCCATCAAGTACAGACATTCCCAGTACCGCTGACCGTTTCCAAAGGAGTTTAATTAGCAAGATTGATGGTGAGATTAATCCGAGTCGAAGTCAAGTAGAGATCATTCTTTATAAGTGTTCATAGTTGTATTATGATACATAAAACACATAGCTGATTCATTGGTATAATTTTACTCAAGTATTATATAACCGTCTTGTCTTTTTTAGGGATCTCATATTAATAAAGCTTTATCTATTTTAGATTCTGTCGCGGTTTCTTTGATTGTTGAAACTTGAAGTAATTGAATATGAAACTGAATCGTGCAAGATAGCACATGAAATTATTATTAATCTGTTGCTTTGTAAGGAGATCAACTGATAGTTAATTATTCCTTTAAAAGCAGATGTACCCAACTATGATATAATCAATTTCTCCTCACAAACCCTTATTTCAATCCAACCCCTTGCCTCCAAATCAATCAATCCTATGCTCATCTCTTTAATTACATGTTTTCTTCAACCTTAAGCAACCAGTAAGATTACGCATTTACGCCCACTTCCCATTTTCCAAATTTAAACTTGATTATATCTCTTGCGGTTGTGATCACCATCCGCAAACTTCCATAATCGAACATCTAAACCCTAAATTTGAACCATACCTCTTTAGAGTATATATAAATTGATGTTATTAGAAGAAACGGGTGTAAAAAGGAGAAGGGGTTTTGAGTGTGTTCTTGATATATTTTGGGCAATATAAATTGGATAAACACATATTTAATTATTCGGATACAGTTCTAGCTTTTTGGAGTTAATAGCTGTCAAGTAGGTCGAGTTTTCTGTTATTCTTCAAGCAACATGAGAAAGAGGCTCTCATCTATGAACAAGATTCAAAGGTATCGCTAAGTGATCAAATGCAGAGTGTATACACATACATGTATACGTTTTAACTTTGATAATATCTTTATGGTTATTGTTATGTTTTAATCATAACTAGTAACATATGATCTTTTTATACATATGATTGTTTTGTAAATAATATATGATCACAAATCAGTTTTATTGCAATATTGACAGTAACGGTTATTACAATAAAAAACAAACTACCTACAAAAAGATCTCCACTTTCTTCTTTTGAAACCGGCCAAATCTTCGACTTCATTCACCTCTGTGTGTATATATAATTATAATTCACAAACCACAAACCCCTCTGTATCTACACTGCCATCAACACCATGGAAAGAAGTTCCCCAGTGCCGTCATTATTGCCACCATGGTGCATTTCAAGATCTATTTGCTACTACGCACTCGTGTGTCCTTTATTTACTACTCAAATGCCTTTAATATCATAATATATGATCACTACACCCATCTTTCAACATGTTTAAGCACTATTTTTTTAAGACCAATCGATCAATTCACGTCAAATTGTTTTGACTTTTGCTGTTCATATTGATGCTATATATGTCGCATTTATCTAGCAAACCAAATGATGTCTTTAAAAACCTCTCGAAGTCTTGAAGGTTCATGTTGTTCTTGATCAAATTAATGTTAAAAAGCTTCATGGTATGCAGCACAATTGAAATGGCCACGCTGTTCCAGACCATCAGGGATTCTTGAAAGCTACAACTTTCAAGACTTGAAGTGTGTTCATAGGCTGAGTCACACAAGGGTCACCTCTAGGGGCTATATTGGTTTGGTTAATTGCTTGTGAACCATGCAACATATCAGTTTTTCATGTGCTATTGTCCCTGTTAGGATGTTTTCCCTGGTTTCTAGCCTGACCTCAGATGTGCATAGACCAAAACTATTCCCACCATTGGCGCCATCTCATGCCAGAGATTAACCAGCTTTCCCAACCATTGACACCACCAACCCAATATATGCTCCAGAATGTTTAAGAGAAGTACCCCGTAGGCCTTTAGATACATCCGTACGATCATACCAGCCAAACATCACCACAGCCTGCAGACACCGAAAAAGACAGCGAATACTTTCAATTTCAAGATTGGTCTTGATGTTGTCTTAATTGTCGAGGTACTATCTATCATCTATCCATTTAGTTGCCCAAACATAGCAATAAAGATCTTCTACTTATAGTTTTCCTCTATAAATTTGTAATTGTAGGTATGGTTTCTTAATAAACTATGGCCGATACGATTGCCATTTGTGCAGAAAGTCACAAACCCGAAAACAATATAATAGACCCAAAAATATAATAATAACACTTGAGTTGTAATCAAACATATACTTCTGTCACTTTCTATATATGTTGCTGGTACTAGATTTAACCACTTTGGAGTTTTCATTCCTTGTGGAAAAGCTTTAAAAAAACATGAATACTGATTGATTTTCAAAAAGAAAAAAAAAAGAAAAAGAATTCTGATTAGTGAAAACTAAAATGTTACACAAACCATCCCTGTATTATAATAATTTCACATGTCAGTCCATATGTTTGTAACCCATCATAAAATAACTTTTGAGCCATCATCGATACGTAAAATCTTTTTATTGACCTTTTCATCACACTCTTTTTTTATGAGAGGTCTAACATTACTTAAATAGGGAAATAAAATTTATAATTAACTGAAATCAAGACACATGTTCAAATCTCCTAGCAGATGTACTGAATAACAGGGGGGTATTTTGTATATTTTTTAAGATCAAGGGGCTTTTAGTATTACTCGTTAACGTTGCTGTACAGACTCAAAAACGAAAAAAAGAAAATAGAGAGAGAAAGTGAAGATAGAGTGTGTATATGAGAGTAGCGATCATAGAGAGAGGGCTTCGGTTGTGAATTAAAGAGCCACAGACTGAAAATTCAGGCGGAGAACATTAATGCGGCGGTGCAATTTCTAAAAATCCAAAATTGGAAACAAGGAATTCTAGCTGTTGTAATTAGCTTCAGTTGCGACGAACACAGAGATTGATGATTGTGAAACTAAACATTCCAGTGATCTGAAATTCGAATTCGGCAGAGCTGCAATAAGGTCAGATTTGAAGTTTTTGTTAGCCGCTAAAGTTGATTTGAAGCATGAATCTCTTCCATCCGTTGCCTTTTTGATTCCCAATTCTGCATAAAATACTGAATTTGGTGTTCTGAGAAATCGTCGAAGCTCAAATCTTTTGGTTAATCAAGTATTTTTAAGTTACATCTTGGGTATTTCAAGATTTTTTGAAAGTGTCAGCATGTTTAAGCTAATGCTTGTTGCGCTTACTTGGAGTTGGGGGAGATCTTTTATGAAAATTAAGGGTTTTTATGCGGTGTTGATGTGATTGAGATTAGGGTTTGTGTGTTAATGATCTAAGAAATTTGAATAATTTGGAAATTGGGTTTTGGAGGGAGAGTTAGTTGGAACCGTAATATGTGTTTCTATTCTCTGATCCGTACTGAAAACCTAATTGGGCGTTTTCATGATGTGTTTGCTTTAGTCGTTATGTAAATTGCTGCTGAACTAATGAAATTTATTCAGGAAAGATGGAAAGTTGTAGATTTAGCAAAACCCTAATCTAGTTAGTCAAATTGGGGGTCTTAGTTTTGTAATTGAAGTAAGAAACTGATAGTTTTGTGGGTGTTTTATGGAACCTTTATGTTGAGAAATGCAGCCACCACAGAAGCATTCATGGATCAATCTTGCTGAACTGAAAGATCAGTTAACCAAGAACCTTGGACCCGATAGATCCCAGCAGTATTTTGATTACTTGAAACGCTTTTTGAGCTTAAAGCTAAGCAAGATCGAGTTCAATAAGCTTTGTTTTAGGACTATCGGCAAAGATAATATTCCTTTGCATAATCAGTTGATCCATTCAATCTTAAAGAATGCAGTTGGAAATAAAAAGGGTTCCCATGGAAATGGATCGATTCCAGTTGTATATAGCAAACACCCACATGAATCATTCGTTAAAAAAAGTGGGAAAGAAGTCTATACTAGCCCTTCACTACATGCCCCACTCGGGATTCCACATTGGCGGGTCAGGGGGTCCCGCAAGGCGTCATCTTTAGCTAGTAATAGTGACACAGGTTGCTTGATAGAGACTGTAAGATTAAAGGAACGTATGGACCAGCTTGCTGCTACACAAAGCCTTCAAGTGTCAATGGATTGTGCCAGTGTGCTAAATAATGGGCTGGATGTTTATTTAAAGGGTTTAATACGGTCAATTTCTGAACTTAGTGGGTCAAGGTCAGGGTCTGACCCGATGAAGAACGGGTCAGTCAAGCATCAAGCTTGTTTCAGGGCTCTCAATGGTTATAGACCTGGTTATTATTATCAAATGCAAGAAAGTGAACCCAAACGACTAATATCGTTGCTAGACTTAAACGTTGCCATGGAGCTCAACCCTCAGCAACTTGGGGTAGATTGGCCCATACTGTTGGAGAAGATGTGTACACATGGTTTTGAGAAATAAAAAAAAGTTGAGGTTTTTTTTTTCTTTTCTAAATTTATTTCACAACTTTAGTTGCTCTGTTGTATTACTAACATGTCTTGCTTAATATTCTTATGTGTTCTTTGTAATTTAGTCAATGAGATGGTATACAACAGTTTTGCAGAAGTAATGTGTGCAGTTAAATAGTTGAATTTGGATGTTGCAAAAAAGATTTCATTTCCCTGATTCTTGATGACTGTTTGGATTTATATTCTTAAAGCAAAAGCTACATTTATAAACTTTCTGTTCTCCTAAGAATCTCCCACATCACGTGTACATCCTCGTACCCACATGTCCTTATATCACCATGTAACTCCAAACAGTCCATCTGTCCGAAACAAACATCGTTTTCGTAAGCAGACAGTTAAAATATACCATGTCAGCAAATTCAAGTTTATCAGGTTACTAGCTGCTGTAACGGGTAAGTTCTTAAACTATATTGCAATATGCGTTAAAAAAACAATATTGCAATAATAAATAAATAAAAAAGTAAAAAGGGTTTTTTAAAAGAATCTTGAAAGTATGTTGCAATAATCAGGTACGAAAATTATATACAAATGTTTGTATCAATCTTCTTTTTCTGCAACTCATTATAATTAATCTAGTCAGGTTAACACACTATGTATTTTTCAGTTAATATAATTTTATCACATAATTTGTGCAATTATCCAAGTGGATTACTTTTCAATTTATGCAACGTACTCTTCTAAATTAATTGAAAAGTAACGCACCACATACTGATCTGATTAGCAAAATTATGAAAGATCGAGTTGCACAAAATTGAAAATTAACGTAAAGAAAATTGTCCTTTTATGTAATTTTTTCTTCCTTTTATGTCAAGTCCGAATAAGTTTGTTGCTCAAAAATAAACGAAAAAACCTTTCTCCTTAGACATTTGCTTACTATATCCGGTGACAAGATGAGAGCTCAATGTAATACTAACTAGATGTTTAGATCGCTAGAGACAGGTCCGTTAGGACTTACTGTCACAGACCTCACTAACAAACATTGTCACAAAAGTCTAAGCGCATTATCTCATGTTGACATGACATGAGATAATCAGTTAGATATTCCGAAACCAATCTGAAACCAGAAAAGCCTAAAAGTCCGGACTCAAAACCGAACCGTAATATACTAATCGGTTCTTGTTATTCTGTTAAATGTCCTTCAAATTCAGGTTTGGTTTCGGGTGAATACTGAACTCTATGGAACTGAAAACCAAAAAAAAAATATAGGACAAAGATCTGACCCAAAAGTATTTGAATCGGAACGGTCTGATTCCGGTTCCGGTTCAGAACTGGTTCAAACGTTTTTTTCTCTCATCCCTAAACATGAACAGCAGAAACATAACATCGTTGAATGACAAAAAAAATTAGGAACCCCAGAAACAAGTTATAATACATTATTCGAATTTCAATTCAAAGACATAATAAATGGAGAAATGGCTCTAATAAACAGTATATCATTGAAAACACTATCTTCAAAAAGAGTTAATAATATACAGACAACATTATGATTTTGACCCATCAACAACAAAACACAATGTTTAGCAAATATCAACCATTAATTTAATGATGTATGCAGTGACGGACATATCTAATTTGGGACACCGGCCGCAAGCTTCGCTCTCAAGTCTTTGCGAAGAATTTTCCCTGACGGTGATTTTGGAATGGAGTCGATAAAAAACACGCGTTTTATTCTCTTATAGAAGACCACCTGCAGATCGAGATCATCATATAAACAATATTGGCAAGATATAAATCATCAATATACATATCTTGTTATAATTAAGTCTATGGTTTTATGTATGTAGGAAAGATTAGTTACCTGTTTTGACACAAATTGCTTGATATCGTCCTCTGCCACAGTTGAGCCGCTGATTTTTACCACAAAAGCAACCGGGACCTCTCCAGCTGCTTCATTTACCATACTGACAGAAACATATATATCCTCAACAATCAATGTCACAACCAACACATTTTAACGCCTCTTACCTCTTATAAATGCGATTGTAGATATAAACTAAAAACAAACGTTAACACTTCGCATCAAATATATATGTATTCAATTCATGATGTTTGGAATCAATAACGGTTAAAGTAATACATGCTCGTCAGTCGTCATATATATATTTGAAATTTAAAATTTTATAAACAAAACATAATTTAAACAGATATGACGATAGATGAACATAGAGAGTGAGTGAGAGAGAGAGAGATGAACATAAAGAGGGAGAGAGAGACATGGAGGTTGGATTTTTTTGAGAAAATTAAAAATAAAATACCTTTTAACCTGTAAAAACAGATCAAAGGACCAAATCAACCGGTTTTATTAACTCTAATGTTAAATGATAATTTAAAAAAAGTTTATGGTTAAACTATTTTAAAATGCATCGTTTAAGGATTAATAACAATCTCGAAAAGTATATAACAATAATCAAGCCACACTTAAAAACACTTCAAAATGAATTTCTAAGTCTTCTAAAAAAGGGGGTCCGCGTATTAGTATTCTCTCAAAAGTATTAAGTACAGAATTATATCTTTTCTAATTTAATTCATGGAGAGAGTATATACTTGAATATATGGTGATCAAATTTGACATCCATACATCTATATTAATTTCTTAATACACCGCGTGTTTTCAAAGATAAAAGATGTTTGTTCGTATAACTAAATGTCGAATATTGTTAAAACTTTATATTTAAGGGGGCTTCTTCTCTATTCTGTATAGTTAGTAGGGGCTAAGTGGAGAATTAGATCTTTGCCAATTATGTACTGTTTAATGACAGTGCCAACTTGCAACAAGCTAACAACCAGACATGTGCACATCCGAAGTTGGTGCAGATCCAATCTAGACATTTAAATGGGTACTTTCTATTTCTTGCTAAGTGAGACACAGGCCAACTTCGGTAATTGATCTTAGAGTGCAATACTCAAGATCAATTATCTTGTTGCTACTAGTATTTTTTTTTGAAAAGAAAATTTTTTATTTGGTGCAAATTATTGCATTCAAGAGTTAAATCAGTTGGGGATGGACTTACGGGACAACGGCAGCATCAGAAATGTCTGGATGAGTTAGTAACAAGGCTTCAAGCTCGGCTGGTGCAACTTGAAACCCTTTGTATTTGATCAACTCCTTGAGCCGATCAACTATGAAGAGCTCATCATCATCATCGATCAACCCTATATCACCTGTGTGTAGCCATCCATCCGAGTCTATTGTTCTCTTAGTCGCCTCCGGATCATTTAGATAACCTATAGATTATTCAAAACATGGAAAAGCATAATTATTTGTATGTAGTAAGTAAAACCTTATAATTGACTTAACTAATATGACACCATTTAATTAATTAATCAACTTGGTGGATATTTGTATAAGATATAACAATCAAACAATCAATTTGTGACATGCGTATGCTAATAGTGGTACACCTAATTCTGAAAGGGACTTGATGATGTATAACCATACCAGTGATCCGGAGTCGAAGATCTGATCCGGACCTCATGAAACACCTAATGTGTATTATTGAATAACCAACGTGTCAAACGCACGATTGGATAACATTTAGGAAATTACCCAACTTGTCCTTTTTTAACCAGATTTAGGGGTTTCTCTTTTTCCTTATTTCTCTCTATGTAATCTCTATTTACTCTCAATACTTTAGTAACCTTCTATATACATAAACGAGTATTGATATGACCGACGTCGGAGGGGGATCCAGGGCTTCCTCATCGGATCCCCTCTAACGGTTTTGTGTGTGTGTGTGTGTGTTTGTAGCATAATCCAAGCTTGAGACGATGAAGAACGGCCTACAACAATTACTTAAACTAACCGGGCCGATGAATGTAGCAACAG
Organism: Pulicaria dysenterica; assembly: GCA_947179395.2. NCBI lineage: Eukaryota > Viridiplantae > Streptophyta > Magnoliopsida > Asterales > Asteraceae > Pulicaria > Pulicaria dysenterica. The sequence continues at coordinate 77,769,958 of OX359293.1, read as the reverse complement.
GACTAGTACCACATACATTTTCAAAGATACGGCAAACGTTTTACACTACGTGAACTGACCAATAACATTGGTTACCCTAGATTGTATACTTGATCATCCTATATAAGAATTATAAAGAAATATTCAAAGAAATATATTTAAATATAAGGATAAGTATGATACCTTTCATGATTTGATCGCCACGAATACAAATCTCGCCTCGTTGGTTTTTAGGGAGGGAGGCACCTGACTCAGGGTCTACGATCTTCATCTCGGCATTGCGGACCACTGTGCCACAAGCTCCAGACTTGATGTCAAATGGCTCCTTAGCAAAGGCTAAGCACATGGCTAGCACCGGTCCAGCCTCCGTCATACCGTAACCCTGTCACCATTGATGTCAACCTCATCATCAACACCTACCCCCATTTATTTCAATTACTATTACTATTATTAATATTATGTAGCAACCAAGAAACTTAAGACTATATATTATTATTTTCTGGAATTCTCGTGGCAGAGTATTATATGAACTGTGGATTGCCATTAAATATTCCGTAGTTCAATGTAAAAAATTCAAACAATAATTCATATACTAAAACGTCATTAAAGACGAGTGAAACAAGTAATTTATATGTCAAACTTTGGCTTTCACATACACCTAGCATTGACATGTTAACAAATTCTTGTCGAACCATCAAATAGTCAGGCATTTTTGGTTGGTTTAATCTTAATTCGAAGCAGGTCAATCTTACCAACTTAAATTTAAGTTTTCTACCTAGGCAACCTAACATCCATTTACGAAGGGTAGTGATTTGTGCACAACAAATTTTTTGTCATACACAACAATTAGGATTTTTATGATGTTAAAAAAAACAATTAGGATTTTTATGTCTTTACCAACTCTCTATCTTTTATTCTCATCCACAAATTAAATGGTATAATAGTCTAAACAAACACTTTTTGTTACGTATGACAAAAAAACTATTGCGCACAACTCATCAACCATTTACGTAGCATTTGATTTACTGAAATTCTACATACTGTAGTGGATTTAGATTTCAATTCTATTTTCTTTAAAAACTATTTCGCTCCGGTTTAGTGTTATTTCCCCCGATGATTAGATTAAAACCTAGAAACAATGTTTATAACAAGAACATCTATTTTGTAAGAAAAATATTATCAAGTTAAAAACTTTATTATTTCCACGTCAGTTACTCTGTTTGAGAAAAGGATAAATGACTCCGCAATATTAAGAGAGATATGGACAATTTAAAATAACAATAAGCACACAGACAATTGATACAGAGCATTTATAAACAGACTAAAAATTTTAACATATACATTTAAACATTCATACTCCTAACATATATATACCCATTAATTCAGATTATTAGGGAATTGAATAGGGACGGTGCTCAATAGAGAGGTAGGTTATCCGTTAAACATTTATTTTTTGAATTCTATGTATAATTTGATGAAACTTTGGTATAATTTTTGAATAATTTTACTTTTAAATATTACTATTTAGTTTTAACCATATTGTCAAATTTTCTAGTTTCCAGGCCTGATTCAAACTATACCATTACGGTAATTTATATAAGTTATGATATAATATACCATCCAATATATCTGTATGGAATATACGAGATTCTTATCTTCATCATTATTGTGAAAAACAGAAAAAGCCAATTTATGTGATTTTTTTTTTTGGGTAAAACAAATAGGGACGTACAGACAAATGGAACGACTACGTGTTTTGACGTGTGTAAAATGTGTGAGAGAGAATATCACGGAACGCCATACCTGTCCAAGCTTCGCATTCGGGAACTTGATCCTAACAGTATCTTCAAGCTCTTTTCCCAACGGCGCCGCGCCGGACATCACCGTTCTCATCGACGACAAGTCGTACTTATCCACAACCTCTTCGTTATTCGCAATCGTCAACACGATCGGCGGCACGAACGGCCCGATCGTTACTTTATACTTCTCAATCAGCTGTAGAAACGGGACAATTTCGAATTTTTGCATAATTAGGATCGCCGCACCTGCGCGTAATCCACACAACAAGATCGAATTCAACGAGTATATGTGGAAAAGCGGTAACACGCATATCATCACATCCTCGCTGTGGATCCATAAATTTGGATTCTCTCCATCGACTTGCTGCGCAACGCTCGTCACGAGCCCCTTGTGAGTCAACATCACTCCTTTCGGCAATCCAGTGGTTCCAGAGGAGTACGGTAGCGCCACTACATCGTCAGAAGAGATCTCAATCTCTGGCAATTTAGTCTCGTCGCCGGAAGTCAGCTCCGAGTAGTGCAAACACCCTTCTGGAGCAGAATCGATGCAGAATACCTTGATCGAATTGTCCGACGCAAAGTCTTTCACCTTCGGTACATGTGAAGATTGAGTGATTATGATCTTAGCTCCGGACGCTTTTGCCTGCTTGATGATCTCAGCGGTGGTGAAGAACGGATTGGCCATGGTGGAGATGGCGCCTAGGTACGAAGCGCCGAAGAAGGAATACACGAATTCCGGCGAGTTTGGGAGCAGGATCATGATCACGTCCCCCTTGTTGATGCCGTGCTGGTGAAGTGCTGAAGCGACTTTTCGTGACGTCAGCTCGACGTCACTATAGGTGTACACCTCACCGGTGGCGCCATCGATTAGACACGGCCGGTCACTGAAGCTTGAAATGTTTTCGAAACAATACGAGTGTAAAGGTAGATGTTTGGGGATGTAGATATCAGGCAGCTTAGATCGGAAAATAATCTCCTTCACCGGCTCCGCCTCCATCGGAAAATATGCTTGTTTAATCGTGAAGAGAGAGACAGAGAGATAAGTGGGTGTGTTAGATAGGATAAATTATAAAGGTTGGGGAAATGGGGCAAATTTTTTATACGCATGGTCAAGGGTTGGTGGCCGTGGGGTGGATCGGGTATTATGGGTTGGTTTGAAGGGGTAAAATGAAAATTGGCATGGACGGCATCGGCGTGGTTGGTGAGCTCGGGGCCATTTTCTTGTTTTTTTTTTTTTCAGAATTCTCAAGGGTGTTTTTTTCATTTTTTTGGGGGGATTTCAAGTGAATGGAAATTCAAATTCTCCCAAATCATATGTTTGTTTTGTAATTTATAGTTATTTTTGAAAAATTTGCATGTCTTATATATAAATATAGATAGATATAGATATATAGATAGATTTTTCTTCCTATTTAATTTCATCTCATGAGGCACTTGAGAAATAAGAAGCATAAGCCTACAAAGGCAATCCATGTGAGCCCAAAACGCAACTCACATTTTCACGGTCTTGCACTCTTGCCAACTAAGAAAGCCCATATGGCAAATTTCGGTCATTTCTTGATTGTCTCCGTGCAAGTCCTTGGCAAACATGTTAAATGAGATGGCTTCGTAGTGGGGTATAAAAACATATGTTTAAAAACATGTTTTTAATGTTTTATTAATAGGTAAACTAATAAAAGAAAGAAATTCCATTATTTATGATTTTTTCCGTATATCAATTTAGTTGATAAAAAAATAAAAACGTAAGATATATGTAATGTAGTTGGTTTGTGTAATAATATGAATTTTGTCATTTGATTTTATATTATATGTACAACTATATGTTCTATATTAAAAGAAATTTAGAAAAAAAAAATTATAAATGCGTTCTAATTTTATTCTTTTTAATTTTGATAAACACACATATTAAAAGTCATTGACTTAAAGTTTACATTACATATTTTATAGTCTAAAGAACTACAAATAATATAAAAAAGTTATGTAAAAAGAGTTATTTACAAAACAATTATTAATCTCGTTATAGAAAAATAAAAAACAAAACAAATATAATACTGCGAGCTTGAGTATAAAAATGTGACAAAATACTAAGCAATAATATTATAAAGATAATACTAAGTAAATAATTTAGTTAACAATATATTGTTAAGGCCTTTCGAAAAAAACAATATATTGTTAAGACAATGTATAACAAAAGCAATATTTATAGTAATAGTAATGATAGAACGAAATACAAAAAAAAAAAAAATAATAATAATCTTGCCCATTCGAAAACCATGATGTTAAAAAAATATATATTGTTAAGGCAATGTATATCAAAAGTTGCCTTTCAAAAAAAAAGTATAATAAAAATAATATTTTATACGAATAGTAATAATAGAATAAAATATTAAAAAAAAAATCTTGCCCATTAGAAAACCATGAAGTGACAAAAGTTTAAAAAAAATCCAAATTTAACTTCACCAGGATTCGAACCCTGGTCAGCAAAGCCAAACGCAAGGGTCATTATCACTCTGTCTAAATATGTTTTTGTTATTATTTCAGACGTTTATCAATATATGGTGTTTGCGTTGAGTGAAGTAAACGACAAAAATATTTCTGGAAAATGTATGGTATAGTAATGTAACTTTGTAGGTTTAACATAAAACCAATTGAATGTTAGTAGAGTAACTTATAACTGTTATTAAACATATTATAATCAATCGGGACAATACTCAAAAAGCATATATAATTTAAACCATATATTTTGTTTGAATTTCACGTTTTCTTGATTGATCTGGTGTATGCATCTGAACTGAATAAAACTAATTAATCCTAGTTATTTCTTAATCGTTTTAATGAAATCGAAATCTAGGTATCTCTTTATTGCATGTTTGAAATATTTTTATATAAAAAGATTCAAGAAAATGATAGAGAGATTTTTCTGAAGCTTTTTATTCATTCCTAAGTATTTTACGGAATTTTATGTTTATATAATCCAAATATTAAGCATCATTTAACTCTATCACTTTGTTCTAGAGATAAAAACAAAACAATGGTCATATGAATCTCGTGATTTGATTGAGAATTGAACCTTAATTCTGAAAATATCAAAACTCGAGCTGGTATATTCAAGCTTTTGAAACGTCCACTAGGTATTTGTGTTGTTATGTAATTCATCGACGTATTTCTTGTATCTCAGAAGTTATAAGCTACATGTGGAAGGAATTTGGTGTCTAAGCTCGTTTGTGTCCTCAATTTCCAGAATCTTATAGTCGTGTAGTCCTTGAACTTGGTCACTAAGTTTGATGAGTATATACAAATAAGAGTTAATGTTACATAATAGCATTATGTATTTCTAAAACAATCAGTGTTGGTAGTTTACATTTTTATTATCCAAATAAATAAACTAATTTGTGGTGACCTCTTAAAATAAGTAAGAATTTTGATTAGGTTTTGGCTATAGCCGAAGGTGTCACCATTGGATCAGCAGCAACCCATGGTGACCTGATAGGTCTTCCTTTTGGGTGGTGATGATGGAGTATGATCGCCCCCTTGTCAACCTCGTTGTGGTGTTGGCTGCGTTGTTGCTCTTTTCTTTAAGTCCAACAACGACGGTAGACATAAGGTCAATCAAACTCCACAGTCACCATAAGGAAAGCATTCTTGTGAAGGCGTTAGTGTTTGGTGGTGATCTAACTATGTAAACACCGGCTATAGCCAAAACCGTAATCAGAAAATTCTATTCTTTACTTTAACAGTTCATCACAAAGTAGGTTACCTATTTAAATAATAAAAATATAAATAACCTATATCAACATTTTTTAGAAAATAAAATATTATTTAGTCGCCTTAACCCTACAAATAATCCCCATCAACTTTTAGAAATTACCATACTATACGCAAACTATCAAATATTTATAGTTATATACAATTTGGTCCGTGTTTAATATTTAACAATTATACATGTTTATAATTAGGGTAAAGTATATAAAAAAACTATAAATTTTGTTTTAGTTATCATTACATATAATAGATATTTTAATTTAAAATAAAACAATCAACTTTTTTAACCCCTTCATTGTATGTTCTTGTCGTAAAAAAAAGTTGATTATATTATTTTAAAAAAAAAACTAGTTTATATACAATGGTAATTAAGGTAAAGTTCATGGCATTTTTATGCAATTACTATTATAAATACAAATTTTCAAATAATTTTTTTTATCACTTTTATTATTCCATAACCATTGGTGTTTATTTTTACTTATAAGTTTCGGATATTATAAGAATATGTGGATATAACTGATTGCATTCACTATTACAAACCTAATAATGTTCATTAATTAGAGAACACGTACTATGGTGAGTGAAACATATTTGAAACAGAGTTGTGTAGTTTTCCAACATAACAAATATTAGGTGTTGATGTGACCGATCATATTTTTAAAAGATAGAATTACAAAAATGGTCCATGTGGTTGTCAAATAATTTCACTTTTGGTCCTTTAACTTTCAAAATTACAAAAACAGTCACTGTGGTTGCTGATTTGTTTCAGTTTTGGTCCTTTAGTCAAACGGACGTTAAAGTTGACTTTTAAAACACCCCATGTACTTTGCACATGAGGGTATTTCAGTCATTTTGTGTGTTATACATGTTACCAAACACAAATAATCATATACTATTATTTACATCTCTCTACTCCATCTCTCTCATAAACACATTCAAGGTTGCAGCCCTCACCGGCAGCCTTCATTCCTGCCACCGCTGCCGTACCACCATCATGGTGGTTGCTTTCAACACCGCCACCGCCTCCATGGGTCCCATCAATCCCACCACCGAAGTCGATAGCCGCTCCCTTTTCTCACCAGATCTACAAATGCTTCGAAGAGGGGTGTTCACCACCGCCACCACTGCATTTCTTTGAAGCTTCTCGCCACCGCCAAAAGCACCATCGTTGTCATGATCTTCAGATATAAGAACCACCACAACCATCATTTTCAGAATCAAGCACCACCGCCATCATCGATTTCGGATCTAAGCAGCACCGCCGTCGTCATTTTTGGATCTACGTACCACCGCGTTCTGTCGTCATTCTCAGATCTATACACCAACGCCATCATTGTTTTTAGATCTACGCACCACCGCCGTCTGCCACTTGCATAAACACCACCGTCATTATAGGTTTGTATTTGTGGAGGTTTTATATCAATCGTTAGTTTCAGATTCAAGCAAAACCCTAAATCTTCTTCTCTATTCGATTTGTTCTTTGAGGAAGTCTTCAAATTTTTCATCTGATATATTTTGTTTCAGTCCGATTAGGGTTTTGTTGTGGTTCAGTTTTGATGTGTAATCTGTGATGGATTGATTTCATCTTCATTTTAAGTGTTTCAGACATGCAATTAGGGTTTCAAACATGCGATTTGTTTAAACAGAAATTCGTTTTAGTTTCTTGTTTAATGCAGATGGTTTGCTTATTTTTTCTGGATTGAAAATTGGTTATATTTTTCTTGGAGAATGATTAATCTTGGGTGACAATAATGAAGGATCATGTTGTAGAATGTATTAGGTTAACTGATGTTGATTATCATATTGGTTGGTTTTCCAGCGGTGGTTGGCAAGGGTCCGGCGAAATCGGTAGGCTGTGAGTCTGTGACATAGAAGATAATGGAAGGAGGGGTTAATAATTAATAAAAATGCATAATTAAATATAGATGTAGGGTTGGTAATGTTTGGTAACAAGGATAACAATCAAAATGACCAAATTACCCTAATGTGAATGGCATATGGGGGCTTTTAACGGAATAACTTAACGGCAGTTAATGTAAAGGACCGAAAGTGAAACAAATCAGCAACCACAGTGACTGTTTTTGTAATTTTGAAAGTTAAAGGACCAAAAGTGAAATTCATTGACAACCACATTGACCATTTTTGTAATTCTCTCTTTTTAAAATGTTTCATTTGTATACTCTTTTACATATAACGTGTTTACATATAACGTGTTTGACTTGTTTCTTATGATTAACTCATTCGTCTTCTTTTATTTCTGTAATTCTTTTCATATTCTTTTCATATATATATATATGAGAATGTTCAAACGAGAACTGTTTAACGTACGAGAACTGCGAGAACCAATCTCAGCCGTTCATTAGATATGGGAAGTTCATGGATGGAGAGCGTGGAGGGGATCAAGTGTGGCAGGGTGCATGTTAGGAATTCATAGATGAGCAATGACATTAAACGGCTCAGATTGGTTCTCGCAGTTCTCGTATGAAAAACAGTTCTCGTTTAACTTTTGCCTATATATATATATATATATATATATATATATATAGAATCAGGATCAAATAAAAAGAGTTTTAGGGTAAAAAGAGTAAGGAGAAACGTAGGCTTGCCATGTGTTATAATAAAAAAAAATTAATAAAAGGGTAAAACAGGAAATTTTTAAAAAATAAAAAGATTTCTCCCTCCCACGATTGCATACACAGGCTCTTTCCCTTTTTTAATTACAAACCCTAATTTAAAAATTACTGCCGCCTCTCATGCCTGAACCCTGATTCCGTGCGACCTGCAGTCGCCGCCTTGAGTCCGCCGCCTCCTCCCTCAAGTTCGATGATGACATCATATTCCTCCTTGCGACTCATTCCTTGCGTCTTCAGTGTATTTCGCCGACCACCCAAACCCTTTTCTTCCGCCTCTTTCGCTGTTAATCCCTTGCGTTGATGGTTTTTAATCGCTGACCACCACACCCCATATGAGAACTGGTTTGAAAGCAGCGGCAGTCGATTTCTTGTGCGCAGGCGTCGCCGGCGATATGTGCATCTCCATTTACAGTCAAAGTTATAAAGGGGATTTCTTTGATTTTTTTACGAAAACGACCATCTGTGCATCGAGATTTTTTTCCTTCAAGTCCTTCGTTTCTGTGCATCGAGATTTTTTGTTCATCAAATATTTACTGATCAAGTCTCGTTTCCTCTGCCTTCATTGCTGTGCATCGAGAATATTTGTAATTTGTGCATCAAATCCAATATGTGAATCAAAGGTTTTTACTGTGCATATAGCGACGTGGTGACTTTGATTTTCGCCAGCGGCAACTGGTAGTCGACTTCTCGAAGAAAACTGATTTTTTTGAACGGTGATAACTGATAGTTACAGTCGATGGTTTGTTTACCGGAAATGAAGGAAATGTTTTGATCTGAGAAGGTGATCGGAGAAGGTGATCGGAGAAGGAGATCTGAGTGGTGGGGGTGGGGGTTAACGAAAGTGGGTTTCTGTAACTGCCATGTTTGCTTTTGTTACTTTTACTAATATACCCTTTTTCATTTTATTTTATTCCGATTTTTATTATTTTTTTTGACTTTTTAATCTTGACTTTTGGTTGATCTAAGGGCTGAGATTTCTCCTTACCATTTGTACCTTAAAACTCTTTTTACAGTATCCCCTTCCTATATATATATATATATATATATATATATATATATATATATATATATATTTCATTTATATATATGATACCACAATCATTTCTAATGAACGATGTGTATAATTAAACTAAGCGGAGACAACTTGCGGGTTATTCAAGATAGACTTGATGTTAACCAAGTCAAACTCGAGCAACTAGAGTACGGAACCGAGTCGGGTTATTCGAGTTCGATGTTCATCAAGCTCGTAAGTCTAATCGAGTTTATGCTAAATAACATCTTTATACTTTATAAATGCATATATTACCTGCATATGACTACTAGTGGCAATTCAGATAGTGATGTTTTAAAATGAATTTACTACTTTTTCGAGTCGAGTCAAGCTCGAGAGTATCATATAGTTTATCGATTCGAGTTCGAGCTTGAGATTTAACGCTTGGATGAGATCGAATTTTTAAGGGGAATCAAATTTCGAGCATGACAGTCTTTGTCTCGGCTCAATTACACTCATATATTAAACTAGATATGTTATATGAATGACATGTTATATGAAACTTGATGCGTTGTTTCAACTTCATGTATCTAAACATATGAATAGAAAGTTATAATATTTCTATCCACCTGTTTTCTAAATTTTCAAATGAAAACTTCATCTCTTTCATTTGAACCTATTTTTCATATTTTCTACCAATTTCCTGAAAATGGAAAGTGTATCTATATTTTTATAAAACTTAATTTTTTTCACCACAACCAAATGATGGATGCAACTATGCAAGTAATCCAAGATTCCAAGTAATACTCTACTAGGCCCAAGGATAAGCCTTTCACAGTGAACACATTGCCGTATTTCAATTTCATACTTCCAGTCTTTAAGAATTAAGACTCGTTCATTTCTTAATTCGAACGCCTTTAGGTTTTCATCCACTCTGGACTTTGAACTCTCGACTCCTCGTTTCTTTAGAGAATTGTAGATTTGTCGTCGATTTTGGATTTGGTCTTGTAGGTTGTAACATTCCAAGTAGGGGTGTTCACGGGGCGGGGCGGGGCGGATAGTAGAATTTTTGTAAACCGTCACTGCGGGGCGGGTATCTAGTTTTAGAAACCGTAACCGCCCCGCAAACAACGGGTACCCGTACAGGAGGCGGGTATCCACGGTTCGGGTCACGGGTACCCTAAAATCGATCTATTTTCATTTTTGTTGTTTTCAACAAGTTCGGATTCATAATAAAACAATAAACAATGATAAAAACAAGTCAACAATAATGAATAAACCACTTGCAAAAATTGAACAGATCTTTAATAAGAGCCTTGTAGAAACAAAATACCGATATGATCGAAGTTCGCATTGTTGATCGATTGCGGTGTCTCCATGTTGAACTCTCGATCGTTGCACACTTGTATATAGAAGCTAAAAAAAAGAAGAATTACGGGAGATGGTGGGGGCTACTAGAGATAAGTTACATAGTTTTGAGTAATTTAAGTTATCTAATAGCTTTTGTTATTATATATATATATATATATATATATATATATATATATATATATATATATATATATATATATATATATATATAGAAAAGTTAAAGGCATACGGGGCGGGGCGGGGCGGGTACCCGCGGATATCGATATTTAAAAACCGAACCCGCCCCGTGTTCAACGGGTACCCTAGTTTTCGGGTTACGGGTTTTTCGGGTATCGGTTTTTTCGGTTTCGGTTCACGCTGGGCAAGTCGGTTTCTCGGTTTTCCGGTTTTTTTTAACACCCCTAATTCCAAGTTCATAGCTAGCCTAATAATTTTGAAATCAATTTAAAATCATGATAAAAGGTATCCGTAGCTCATGATTTAAAACTTATAAGATTATTCAACTTTTACTTTTATATCCATATGACACTACTAGAAAATGCCCAATTTTTAAAGAAAAAAAAATCCGTAGACGGATCAAGGTTGAAACAAATTTTCGAAAGATTAGCGACAGATTTGCGTCAGGTTACTTTCGTTGCAAATCCGTTGGAAATAGCAACAATTACCAACGAATTTGCTATAGATTTGTGAGGAAAGAATGCCGTTGGAAGTCCGTCTCAAAATTCCCTCAAAAATTCGTTGCAAAATCAATCCATTGGTCACAAAAATCTATCATAGATCCGTTGCAAATATTTCGGTCCTAAATCTCATAAAAAATGTGCCTCAAATATCACAACAAATTTGCTTTCATTGTCGTTGCAAATCAGTCTAAAAATTTAAAAGATTGTTTATGAATAATTATGATATATTGACTTTTTTTCTTTTGATATTGTATGTTCTTAGTCTTATTTCATCCGTTAGAGTGTAAGGGGTGGTTATACACTATCATATTTACTACAACGACATATCAACTTTTTCTACAACCACTTAGCATCATAGTGGCCACTTCACACTACACACTATGGGACTCACATATTACTCAACTAACCAATTAAAATTAAACAAAAAAAAAGTAAAAAGCCAAAAGGGTTACCCCTCCTCTCACAACACAACCCATCCACATATGGTAAGCATCACACTCCTCTAACCACACCTTCATGAAGTGGTACACTCGCATCCCCCAAGTGGTCACCCCACCACATATCCACAACACCCTCCACTCTTACAAATACTCTTACACCCCCTTTTTCGAGTTTCTTTTAGCAAAAAACGAAAGGATTGGATTTGAAAGAAAGACCAAAAAGTTATATTCTCGAGTTTCATTTAACGAATGAAAGTGGACGAAAGAGAGGAATTTGGAGGAGAATTTAGATTTATTTTGCATCAAAAGGCAAAACTTATCATTCTAAAAATGAGAGGATTTGGAATGAAAATTTTTCCTTTCATTTTTTTTTCACTCCTTAAACTCAAGAACAAGCACGTTAGTGTAGAAATAGTACTAAAATATTAAGCAAACGAAGGTAATGTGTATGAACACCTCCAAAAACAACTACAAAGACTTTTAAGAAGGCTGTGCATCATTTTAATTCTTTAATTGGGAAAACAAATCAAAATCCTTTATGAGGTTTCGTTTGAAATAAAAAAAATTGTTTTTGAAACTAAGGAGACAAAAAGCTTTCAACCATAAAATAAACTGACTAGGTTTTATACCCTTGAAACGTCTCTTTGTTTAAAAATCTAGATATGACAATATATCATCATCATAAAACTCAAGACCGAATTCCAAGCTATTTTAAATAAGGATGAGCATGAATCATAAGTCATAACAACCAAATGTCAAGCATTTATAAAATTGAAAACTCTCATACTCTTTGGTTAAAATTTGTTCGCTTAATTCGGTTTGGATCGTATCCCTAACTTTTTTTTAATTTGGGCCAAAGAAGAAGAAAATTTATTGTCTATGAAACATTAAAGAAATAAATTAGGGTGTGTTTGGTTTTAGAAAAATATACTAGTTTTCTAGAAAAAAATTTCATGGAAAGTGAAAATTTTAAAAATATGTATGGTTGATACTTTCTTCTAAAATTTTCCAAAAAAAAAAGAGTTTTCACTTTTTAAATTTCCTGAAAAATTAGAAAAGTCCATTCCATTTTCTCTCTTTTCTACTTTTTTCTAAATATGTTTTCTAATTTTCTAAAATAGAAAATGAAAACTCCATCGTTTTTACCAAACACGTTTTTTAAATTTTTTACTGAAAATTGAAAATGAAAACTGCACCTATTTTTTAGAAAAAATTTGTAAGAAAACTGAAAACAATTTTCCGTAACCAAACACAACCTTAATATTTTAATGAAAAACCGAAAAACCCACTAATATTTAAACATTATTTATACAAGTAATTTTATGTCTGCTTTTTTGTTTCATACGACATGTTAGCCTACAATAAATATATAAAAGATTGGCAAATAAATTGCGTAACATTAAATGGGCCGCTTCAGTTTCGACATGAAACCAAAGTCGAACTCAAATTCTAGGTTTAGGAAAAAACTAACGCACCTTTTTGAATTATTAATTCGAAAAGAAAAGATAATTATTTTCTTTGAAATCATTTAAATTTTTATAGGAAAGATTGAATGAACCTAAACTTCTCTATTTCCTTTCGAACTTTTAAAATAAACTTTAGAACATCTCTTTTTATGTTTTCTTTCTTAAAAAACTTAAGAACACAATCCGAAACAAGATGTTAGTTATATGATTATTCAAGTCTAACTGGGAGCCAACAAGTCAGACATATAAACAATAATCACATGTTTTCTTAGAATTAAAATTATTTTCAATTGACATGATAAAGATCATATAATGATCATAAAGCCATAGTAGCAGGCAATAAAGAAATTAACCACAACATATGATTATTTATGGCATAGAAAACCAATTAACGTTGTAATCCTTGCCAGCATGAGAGGGAACATCTTCAATTACTTTCTCTTGTCCTTTCGGATAATAAATTCCAGTACGATTGTCAGGGACCCAAATTTTTGTATCCGGTGGGGACTCACAACACAAGCTCTTGTTCTTAGCAGCTGTTTCATCATGGTTCAATCTTGTAGTATCCGAGCCTCCACTTTTTCTATGATATGCTTTTCTTAACGCTGGTCTGAAGATTCATTGACGGATCCAAATATAGTTAGGGTATCATTTACACATAAAACAAACAAATCCCAGCAACACTATTTAACATTACGCGAAAAAAATTAAAAGATTAAGACCTCTCTCTTGTCTAACATTAAGTCATTTATAAATTAAATTAATAAACGTAGGATATTCATATACATCATATATAGAAATGAAAGGAACTGAAGAAATTATAGTTTACTTGATATAGACGTTATGCATGTTTTGAGCTCCTCTTCCAATTGATGCAGACGACATCTTGATCTTGCAGGGATGATCAACTCTTATCTCATTTATCTTCATCTACGTACCATCCCACCCTCTTTTATACCCATCATTTGTTTTCTTTCTATTTTCTACTTTCTTCAAAAAATAATTATTTATGTTTTTCATTTTCCTTTTTTATATATTTCGCAAGTAGTAGTTGATCATGAGCCACGAGAGACAATTTGGATTCCCAAGACACGGTTAGGCCCTCATACATCATCATCGATCTCTATATATAACTTTCCCCCATCTACAGTACTTCATTCATATATCTGATTTTATAAAAGTTGTATATATAAAAAAGTTTCCGCTATCAAAACCGATTGAAAAAATGACAATGTAAAGAAGGGTAAGTGATCCATACTGTCAATAAAATTTGATGTAAGTGTTGTACTCACAATATATTTTAACAAAAGACATTATGTTATTTAACTGTTAAATAATTTCAGCATGTTAAATAACATGAAAATTACGTACCAGTTAACTTGTCTGGACACGAACACAACTATACACACTTTAATTTAATTTTCCAGCAGCTTTTTAGAAAGCTTATATTACATTTAATACTTAATAAATATCCTATACTTAATAATATACATTTAATACCTACATATCAATGGTTTGATTCGAATTTTTTTGTTTCAATATATTGTCAAAATTAAAAAACGTACATTAGTAAAAATAGATTGAAGATAATTTGTGCTTCATCCATTTTACTTATGCAAACAATACATATTTTTGGTATGTACATGTGGCTTTAATTTGTTGATTTTGAGGTAGGGTGTGTTTGCGTTTGTGATCTTTTGTTATTGGTTTGAGTTGATGATGTTAATTAGACCTTTATGGATGCATGATAAATTGATAATCCATTTAATAGTATTTTAGCATTCAATTATATATAGTAGTTCTATACGATTAGACCTTTAAGTATCAACAAAAGTTATTAACTAGTTGGTAAATAAAATATCTTTCAATACAGGATTTTTGTAATGCATCTTCTATTCATTGATCGATGCTTCAAATTATAAAATAAATATATTTTAATAGATTTCAAATATGAAAAAACTAATTTAATTATGAGTTAAAAGTTCTAATCAAACACATATATATATATGTTTAAGTATTCATATATAGTTCAAAAGGAATTCTCTGGTGGTCAAGGCGCTACTTCTTTCTTATATATTGAGTAGCTTAGCTCGCCCATGAATCGAATTATTTCGGAGATGATGTCCCATACCAACATCCCGCCCCCCCAACATATGCCGCAAATACCATAGACTCATAGAATTCCAACTCGTCACAACCTACGAGCGAATTTAGGAAGACGGCGGCCAATGACTCATCCAACTTCCCCCCCAGTATTTAACGGAAATGCCTTAGACTTATGGGATTCCAACTCGTCACAACCTACGAGCGAATTTAGGAAGATGGTGGCCAATGACACATCTAACCCCCCCCCCCCCATCATTTTTTTGCATGTTGTGGGATTCGAACCCATGACCTCGCTCTGATACCAATTGTTAGGATCAAGGCGCTTACCACTAGGCCAAAAGGAATTCCCTGGTGGTCAAGGCGCTACCTCTTTCTTATATATTGAATAGCTTAGCTCGTCCATGAGTCGAATATTTCGGATATGTTGTCCCATACCAATAATATATAGTTCAATATTGTTTTTTGAAAGGCAAAAATAATAAAATATGTTTAAGTATTCATATATATAGTTTAATATAATAGTAATAATAACAATTAATAATAATAATAATAATAATATTATTATTATTATTATTATTAATATTATTATTATTATAATGATAAAAGATGGGGTAGTACCACCATCCATCCCCAAATCATATGTATGGGCTTGGAAAGATGATGCCTGAACTAGTCTTTATCTTCCCCACAAAAGTCTAATGTGGATAAAGCCCCATGAGTCATGCCTGCCATTGTCATTGCCTTATTGGCGTTCAATATCATGCCATATATATCCAATCACAAAGCTCGGTGCCATTTGTTTGCAAGTTTTTGTGGGGATCCATTTTAAATAAGTGCCAAACGTTATAGATCATGTATGTATGTATATGTGTGTAATATATATATATATATATATATATATATATATATATATATATATATATATATATAGGGAAGGGTTCATGCGAGAACCGTTTTTAGTGCGAAAACCGCGAAAACCAATCTCGGTCATTCCTTGGATATTGGAAGTTTCATGGATGGTGACTGGTGAGCATGGAGAGATAGAGTATGACAGGATGCATGTGAGGAATTCATGGGTGGGCAATAACATTGAAAGAGGGGGAGTTGGACGGCTCGAATTGGTTCTCGCGGTTCTCGCACTAAGAATGGTTCTCGCATGAACTTTTTCACACACACAAACACACACACGTGTGTGTGTGTGTAAACGTTCAAACGAGAACTATTTTTCGTACGAGAACTGCGAGAACCAATCTGAGTTGTCCAATTCCCCCTCCTTTAATGTCATCACTCATCTATGAATTCATCACATACACCATGCCACACTAGATCCCTCCCACGCTCTACATCCATGAATTCATCACATACACCATGCCACACTAGATCCCTCCCACGCTCTACATCCATGAATTCAACTTATCAAATCAACGGCTAAGATTGGTTCTCGTAGTTCTCGTATGAAATACAGTTCTCGTTTGAACCCTTCCCTATATAGTGGGAGGTTCAAATGAGAACCTTAAATTAAATGAGAATGTGAGACTTAATCTCAGTTGTCCAATTTCTCCTCCTTCAATGTAATTGCTCACCCATGAATTCATTATATGCACCATGCCACACTCTATTCCCCCATACTCTCTATCCATGAATTTCACTTACAAAATGAACGACTGAGATTGAGTCTCTCATTCTCATTTAATTTATCATTCTCATTTGAACCTTCCCATATATATATATATATATATATATATATATATATATATAGGGGAGAGTTCAAACGAGAACTGTTTTTCGTACGAGAACTGCGAGAACCAATCTTAGTCGTTTCATGGATATGGGAAGTTCATGGATGGAGAGCATGGAGTGGATCAAGTGTGGCAGGGTGCATATGAGGAATTCATGGGTGGACAATGACATTAAAAAAGGGGGAATTGGACTGCTCAGATTGGTTCTCGCAGTTCTCGTACGAAAAACAGTTCTCGTTTGAACTTTTGCCTATATATATAGGAATGTTTAAATGAGAATGAGAAATTAAATGAGAATGAGAGACTCAATCTCAGCCGTTCGTTTTGTTAGTGGAATTCATGGATGGAGAGCGTGAGGGGATAGAGTGTGGCAGGGTGCATGTGAGGAATTCATGGGTGGACAATGACATTATAGGAGGGGGAATTGGAGGGCTATGATTGAGTCTCTCATTCTCAATTAATTTAATGTTCTCATTTGAACCTCCCACTATATATATATAGAGTAGGGTTATTGTGAGATGTGAATTATCCTAAGATGTGAAAGATGCGATCTGAACCGTCCATTTTTCATCAGATCTACAATTTATACAAAGTTTCTATTTATTAGAATAATTTAATAAAAATGGTAATTAAGGGTATTTTTGACCATTTCACCATTCAATCCTCCCTACAAACATGCTAACGTCTTAATATAGAATCCAAAAATACTGATTAAAAAAATCACTGATATGCATACCACGTTTATTTAAATTGATGAAATAGACCAGATTCATCAGTCAACTAGTTACAGATCAGAATCAAATCGTTACAGATCAGACAATATGAACAAATCAAAATTGATGAAAATGAATCTATAATCTTTACAACAAATAGAAATAAAAAAATGATAGAAATAAACTTTTATACATATGAACAATATGATTCGATTCATCACCTGCTATGTAAATATAAACTAATACAGAAGAAAATGATGATCAACCCATACTTTATAAATAAAATGATGAAACAAACAACTGATACATATAAAATTACCAAGTTTAGAACTTCAGAAACATGATGAAAGAAGAAATTTGAAAACAAAACCTAACAAGAAAACTGATGAAATAACTTAATCTTCTGATAATCAACAACTGATGAAGAAAAAACCTGATGAACCCTATAAATCAGCTGCAAAACCTTAGAAATCGATGAAGGTGCTTACTGTGTTCCAAAAATGGCGACTACAAATGGTGGGCTGGCAGCGATTGTTGGGTAACGGGGAGAGATGAAGACGGCGGTGAGTGGCGTCGACATTTCAGGGGCGGATTCCGGAAATACAGATCTGATAGAAATGGTGTCGGCACTTCAGGGAAGAGAGAGAGTAGGTGCGGTGGCCGTGGTCCATCCGCGGCGGCTGTGTTTAAGGTTAGGCTTCGAAACCCTGATGAGCATGGTAACATCGGTGGTGGTGGTGAGCGTGGCAGCATATCGAAGCCATCTTTTAGATCTGATGCTCGGCGGCGGCTGTGTTTAGGGTTACGCTTCGAAACCGGCGGCGGTGGTTTAGGGCTAAAGAGCGGCGGCGGTGGAGATTTAGGTTACAACGGCGGTGGTTTAGGGCTACAGAGCGGCGGCGGCGACGGCGTTCAGTCCTTCCGGTTTTGCTCGGCGACCATGTTAGGTTATAGCGGCGATTTGCTCGGCGACCACGACGGTGGAGATACGTTTTACAGAGGAAGGGTTGGTTATATTAGGCATTAATTCATATAATTAAGGAAAAAAATCAAAAATATGTAAATTACCTAAAACACCCTTGATTTAATATGGACATGTGTCACTCACACATTACATCTTTCACATCTTACTTTAATTCACATCTTTTTTGATCCCATATATATATATATATATATATATAAGGATTGAAATGAGAATTGTTTTGCATACAAGAACCGTGAATTAAAATTAATCAATGCCTAAGAACTCATGGCGGCTCATTAATGATTCATTAATAGCTCATAAATGAAGCGTTAATGATGGATATTTTGGGAATATTAAGCCTCGAAATTTAATGACGGCTCACCCGGATGCAATTCACGGTTGGATAAATATATAAATGGCCAAAATACCCCTATTAATGAGTTGTTAATGGTGTTACAAACAGTTCTTGCAGTTCTCGTACGAAAAACCTATGTTGTAGCCTAATTGGAAACACATGTTTGTAGCCCAATCGAAAAGTGTGAATATATACACACAATTGTATTCATCATATCGTTAAATGTGTGTGTGTGTGTGTGTATACACACATGTATATATATAAACATATTATAAACAGATTGATAAGTGGAGCATAAAAACATAATCGTAAACCTGGTTCAACATCTAAACGAGTAGGCATTTCATGTGTAGGTGTTTGTAAGTAATCGCGTAATTTTACAATATTTGACAGTAGGCCGTTGCCTAGGTTTAAGATGCAAGACAGGTGAGTTTGCATTAACTTACTCTTAACCTGTGATATATACTCATTGTATGTGAAGTGACTTACAATTAAATTTGGTATATTGATGGTAATCCGTGATTGTTAACTGTTATATGCTAATTGTTATTTGATAATTGTTATGAGTTGACTGTGAAACCAACAGAGCCTATGTGGCTAGTCGGGATAGATGATAGCATCTAAAGGTGAGATTTGTTATGAGTCATAGTGGGCGGTGCCCGATATAGGCATTAAGTAGGTGGGGCCCGAGATGCGTCAATATGTGATATGTTCGGTGTACAACTCGTTGTTAGGTGTAAGTATGGTGTTAGCTCACTAACTTTGTGCTTACCCGTTGTTAATTTCTTGTCTTAGGTTCGTCGGGTAAGGACAAAGGCAAAACTTTGACATGACAACAACTTAGTAGAGTTATATATAAATCACAGTTATGTTTAGACGATTATTTTACCGTTTTCGTTGTCACTACAAATTCAAATACTTTGATTCGATATGATTGAATTAGATTTTATGATGATTTATTTATATACACTTTAATAGATTTCACTTATAAAAAATTTTGAGACGTTACACTTCTTGGTGGTCCATTAGGTTTATTTATTATGGTGCTTTTGATTATTTTGATAATATTGATTATGTCTTTTTGATTTTAAGAAACTACTTACTGCAACTATTTTGGTTATTTTAAGGTTAAGGTCATAAAATAGCAACATACTTGTTCAAAATTATCTATGTAGGTAACTTATTTTTTTATTATCTAAATAGGTAACGTACTTTCTGATGACTTATTAAAATAGATAACTTACTTTTTTATTATCTAAATAGGTAACGTACTTTTTGATTACTTGTTAAAATAGGTTACCACTTTGAATACAACATGTAAACATCTTATGTCATGGTTTTTTTATGGAATGTAATTTGTTTTTGATTTAATATATGTCATAATGTCAATAAACTTTTAATATTTTGGTCCTCCCCAAAAAATGTTCAAGTTTCAGCATTGTACATGAGCAGGGATTCAACAGCCATCAACATAACACACTTTACCCCAAAAAAAAGGAAGAAAAAAAGGTTAATGTGCTATATGATAGTGTACAATAACATCATATGATATCCAGCAGCTTGCCTCTTTAGCTTCTGATACATTTTCAGTTGCGGAACCTTTAAAAACTGGAATCCTCTGTTGTTGGTCGCCTTAGAAAGTACCGTAAACTATTAGCCAAAACCTGCAATAACATCCATAAAGTTACATAAACACAAAACTTCAGTAAAGAACATTAAAAAACACAACGCGTATAAATTAAGGAGTTTAAGCTGTTACTGCTGGATTCACCTGTTGAAGTGGCTCAATAAGTGATTTACCCTTGTAATTGACATGAAATTTAGCCTTGGCCAACAGACCCTGCGTCACAACAATATAAAACTGTTGTGAGGGATTCAATCTTATGTTCCAAGATTCTGGTTTTACAAGTTTTTCAGCTTGTAGAGGTTGCAAGGTTAGCTGGTCAGCATGGGGTCATTTTTAGTAGGATTGACCAGGCCAGGTCGGGTTGGGTTGACCCACAAACACTTATTCGTCCATTTTAACAGTAATTAGTGTATCGGGGCTGTTAACTATGATTACAAAAGCGATATCATTACAGCAATAATCTAAATACTAAAACAATTTAAAGGGTGGTATGCATAATAAGATTTGGGTAACATTAGCTAAATTATTTTATTTTTTCCTGAAAAGCTGAATGGTATTAACGAAAAAGGATATAGAAAGAAAAGGGAACCAAGCCTTACAATTTACAAGGAATAAACTGATAAAGGAAGGCAGCACTGAAACAAATGAAACTAGCCTATAACAAGCAGAAAGGCCATCAACCACTTAGCCAGTAAAGATACTAAGAACCCGTCAAACCCAAAGAAAAGAAGCTATGAGAAAAGACAGTTGATTCCCAAATTTGGTGCTGTGATCCAATCAGACCAAGTAATTATTAGCTGAATTATCAACTTGACCTATATGACTAGTTTGAGACTTTAAGATGAAACACAACCCAAATCAACTTACCACCTCTAAAAGATTGATAGTGTTTATAGAGCAGTTAGCCAGTTATTATTAGTTTATTACCTCAGTGTCGAACTCTCCTGATTCTACTGCAACATTTATATCTGTGAAAATCTTTACGAGATCTACCAGCAATCCAGGGCGATCAGCTGTCTCCACTGAGAGCAGACTGCATGATTAGACACTTAATATTCAACGGGTTTATTTCCATATTGACAACCTAATTAAAAGAAAACTGGTCATGATTGAAATTCCTACCGTACCTTCGATTAGGGCCATCATCGTAAACATGTATGTGGGTTGCAATATCCACATCAAGCTGGAAAAACTCACCAATATTCAGGAAAAAGGGCATTTCAAGGTGAAATTTTTTTATGATCAACAAGAACATTTTTTTGTCATATTAATATGTCACTCTTTTCCAGATTTCAAAACTCGTCAAAACATTTGCGTGACTGATGGACATGGACTGATGGTTATAGGCGATGTCCACTGAACATTTGTGTGATTTTTTTTTAACTCAGCCAAGTTTCGAACTGACTCGATTAAGACCGAGTCACTCTAAAACTCTCAAGTCATGATGTGAGTCAGTAATAAGTCCCAGTTTCGAGTGACTTACCGAGTCAACTCTTTTTTAGTGTATTTTGTCTTTACTTGTCCAAGTTTTACAATGATGCTAAAAGGAACTACGTTATATATCTTTAATTGATATATGAATTTATATACAAAATTCTAATTTTTTATAAAAATCTCGAATGCTCCCTTAATCACATTATTGGCGTCCAATTCTAATTTCATGATTACAAGTTTTTCGGCTCATATATTTCTTTTTATAGACTATAATGCAAGCACATTCTTTGGGTATAACATACAATTTCTACGAAGTTTGAAGTTAATAAAGTAATCAGTTTGGCTCTTAAAAACCAAACTAGACCCTAATTTTGGGAATGCAGGCTTTAGTACCTTATGCTTTGGTGCCTCAATTCCAAAGGCTTCTCCCATTGCTAGTTGGGCACTTGATTCCTGGATCATTAATTTCAAATGTTAAATAATTAAAGGCAAAACGGTGCTTTAGCATGAAAAGTTGAAATCCAGGTTGGTAAAATACAGGGTGATATTCAAGAAGATTGCTAATAATTGTTAAACGAATCGCCTCAAGCAACTCTGGGTCCTCGACTTTACGGCCAGTTGAGCTGCAAAAAGATCGCATACAGTCATATCAATTAACCAGAATTTACAAAATTGATGCTTGTCAATTCATAAAACTTTGATATTTTTTTATTTAAAAAACAAGGCGTAATATACCTTCGTTTTTATATTAGCCTTCCTATATAAAGGGATCAAGATTCATTTTTATAACTATTTAGTTGACTATCTTGTTATCATTATGTAAAGAAATGACGAGGTAATTACGTAAATTAATAAAAGAGAGATCTAGGCAGATTCTTACGCTTTAGTGATTGAAAACTTGGTGTGCTTCCCTGAAGAATCAAGATGAACATTTGCTTTGACAACATTCAGTCCAAGATTTTGAAGAGCTCTCATCTGTATATGTGTGTATATATCCATTTCCCCACAATCACAACACACAAAATTATAAGTTTGTAACAAGTTACAAGGGATGGTTACATGAAGATGAAATGTTTCATACAGTGTCAAGAAGAGCTCCAAGACGATCACCGAATGTAATCTCTACTACGGTTGCATCAAGATCCGAGTCCTGGTCTATGATCACCTTTGGTACTGGAACATCATCAGTCTCCTCATAAATTCCATCCTGCTAGACAACCATATAATTAGTTAAACTTAAAAGAAATAAAACTTCAGTTTAGGGGAAAAAATTCTTGCTTGATACCTCTAAAGCTGTAGCTGAAGCTTTTGGAATCAGAGTACTCGGTGAATAAGACAATCTGGGTAAAAGTATATAGCAATAAGCCGTAGATTCTAAATCCTGGTGCCATTTATTAAGGAAATTGTTGTTGATTTAGATCCTAAATCGCTCTATTGTTCAATTTCCATCATACTTATGAAACTGTGAACAAGCTTTAAATTCGTGAATTGTTCTTTATAAAGTTGTTCAGTGGATAGAAACCCATTTCGAATTAACACAACTCCATGAATCAGCAACTCATAATGACCCAAATCAATAACTAAATACATACACAATATGAACAATCAAAGAAACCCTAAGAAACTTAAGAGAGAAATAATTAGACAATGCAGACAGCTTTACTGAAACAAGAGTTGATTTAGAAGCATACCTTGATTTAAGTGAAGCTACACGAACGAATTTAACAGGAGAAGAGCTATAAATTGCAGATTTAGAAGTGGGTTGCTTTGCAAATGCAACCAAATCGTTATAAACCCTGGTTGTAGAACCGCAAGAAGCCATGGATGCAGCCATTGCAGATCTCCTAGTTAAATGAAAACTTTATCATATTAAAAAAAAATCCAGAGTCTAAAGAAAAGGTAGGTAAATGAAGAAGATGACGAAGAGGAGGGAAGCAATGTCTAAAGAAAAGGTAGGTAAAATCCAGAGTCTAAAGAAAAGTAACAATTGAAATACGTCAACTTGTAACATAGCTATTTTTTCTTTCCATGGTATCCGCATTTCTCAAGCGTCCATCGGAATATTCCTCTAAAATATATATTATACCTGCTTTTTTTCTCATAAATGTATGGTATTATAATAAAAAATTATATATTTTTTCGTTTTTTTTTTCTAATTATCTTTTTAGTCATTTTATTATATAGTGTCAAAATCAAGAGATTATAAATAAAAAAAGAATTAGTGTCTTACACATGTTAAAAGGGTATAATAACACGTTTTTTACAAGTTAAATGGACAATATGTAAAAAAAGATTAATGTGTCATATCAGTACATGTGGGAAAAGATGTTTGTTTTAAGTGACTTTAACCTTTAATATATACTAATAATATAGCTAATAGAAAGAAAATATACAATAATAATATAACTTTTTATTAAAAAATTTACAGTTTACATAAAATTATAAAAAACATTTATATGAAATTTACATCAAGCAAAAGAAATTTTTAAAAAAAAAAGTAGACATGATGTTTAATAAAATAAAAGTAAAAAAGGGTTAAAATGAATATAAAATTTAAGAAGAAGTTAAAAGAAGTTAAAAAATCAGAATTCACGTTTTTTAGGAATTAGAAGTTAAAAAAGTTTAAAAATAATACAAAGGTTAAAAAAAGACACAGCGCCAAAATAAAAATTCACGACTTTATATAGACAGGATTCGACCTCACGGCACCTGCATAACAAACCAAATTCTTACTACTCCACCCAATCCACATTTTTTAAAAACCTGTTATTTAGTATATAGTATGAAAATATTTTTTCAGATAAATATATGGTATTAAAAAATTTATAAAATTTTCATCTTACCGGAGATCAAGGCTATTATTACATATGACGTGTATCTTGTTGCATTTTCATCAAAGAGAAAAATAAAGATTGTATTTATCAAAAGTCAAATCCTTGAGGTAGGTGAGGGTTATTATAAAAATGGATATTTAAATATAATGGAAGAACAAATTTAACCATCAATTACATGTTGATTTATTAGATCTAATAGTCATAATCATCCGTCGCAATTCATAACCATAGCAATTCATAATTGGGTTATGAATTAAATAAGAGGACAAATGTAAACCATCCGATTAAATCAAATGAATAACCAAAATTGAGTCTTACATTTTCATCAAAATATACTCTTATTTGAGCCTTCCACCTTGGAAGTAAACTCATATGACATAGTATTATACATATATACATTTGTCAAACCATGTATATCGTTTTGGTTATTTCACTGTCGTTTTGTACTGCTCATAACAAAGATTTAATCTGCTATGGTTGCTCCCTGCATAGTACTGCATACGCCCACTTTTCTTTTTCCGTGGAAGCTGACGCACATAAGTTTCTATTATTATTATTACTAACTAAATCATTTAATTTCATATAAAATTTTATTTTTCTTTTATAACTTTTTGATATATGGTACATACACACACACACACACACACATATATATATATATATATATATATATATATATATATATATATATATATATATATATTTATTTATTTATATTTGTAATCATCTTAATTTTATAAACATTTTATATAAGTTTTATCATAATATGATACTAATTAGATGTTCATGTAGCACACGGATCGGTTTAAATATTGATAACTATGAAACATTAATAAATATAAGACGCTAAAGAAACAAGAATTTAAAATGATAAAAATAATAAAAATTTAAAAAGTAATATACTCAAACCGTAAGAAATGTTTATGTAGTACAAGGTCTAGAAATAAATCAAATGATTAGGGAATGTTCTACTTAATGAATAATTAACGAACCACATGGTTATAATACTTTGATAGCCTAAATGGTTGTCATATTTAGTATCGTTTTTTCCAGTAATAGAATAATCTATATGAGCATTACTTAAAATTGAAAAAAAATAAAAATTAAATAAACTTTAATAATGTTTGAAGTAATTAATTATCGTTGTCTAATTAAGTTGATCTCTTAGATAAACAAATCAAGCTTTCATATTTTAAAAACTATAAACGTAAAACTGAGAGATGTACCAAATTTTAAGCTCAAAATTAATTTTAATTTTAACCAAGTGAACTATGATTACTAAATTATATAATGTTATTAGTTTCGACTAAATGAAATTTTCTTTGTAAGTCAACAAAATTTACTTTAAGATGTTAGAGCGAATAGTGTAATTACAGGTCAAATTAAAAATCTTTTACTTTTACGTTTTCAAAATTTTACTATGGAGTAATACCTCATGTTGTATTAATTTCGTTTTCTTCGATAATGTTTACTAACTAGGATGCTCAATGTTTAATTTAAACTTTATGGGTATTGAAATAAGATAGTTAAACGTAGAAGATATGAGATACAAAATTTTAAAGTGTAAACATGTTAGAAAACACAATTTAGTATTGAAAAATATAGATAAAAGTATTACTAAAGCAATCTAAATAAATCGGATATGCAGTAAAGGACGTTCAACAACCCTCGTTATTTAACAAAAGGCCTTTACCTGGTGTGTGTTCTTCTCCATTAGAGAATTCAAATTCTATTATAAAAAATATGAATATAGATTAGAAGGTGCTTTGTCGTTCAAAGAATAAAACTCATTATGAACTTGAGCGGATTATCTTGCTTCTTATTTGAAAATCATTATCATATATTCATTTCCTCTTCCTTTCTTGTTTTCCATATTTCATGCTCCATCCAAAGTTACTGCAAGCATGAAAAGTCAGCTTAACGTGTAATTATTTTTTTTTCTTTTAATTACATAGCCTTGAAAGCGTCAGCCCAACATACAAGACCCGTTCTGGTTTGAGTCAGACCGGATTGAAACAGAACTAACCGACTTTATATGTTCCAGCCTTCGATTCATGTTTTTCTCTCTCTCGTCTACCGCTTGTGTCCAGTACTCCAGTCTGGTTTAGGATCGGTCAGTTAGATCCTTAGCTCATGAACAATCGTTGTCTCATACGTAAAATGATTAGTAAAATATGTCAATTTGTTGTTACTTGTTACTTGACATATATATATATATATATATATATATCTATTAAATCGAAATCACTAATTTAATTTATCGTATGTTTCGACCGTGTGGCTTCAAAGACCAGTATCCGCTTAAGTTTACATTCAATATCCAGCAATACTACTTTAAGAAAAGCTGTAATTTCAACTCGAATACCTTTGATACCAACAATGCACTATCAACTATATAAAGTTTCTGAACCACAAAAAGAATAGAATTTGGCGTCTCCATCTAAACCTGTAATCACCTTTTCTCTAATATATACACTTATATACCATCAATAGGAATCAATTTTTTACATACATTTATAAAAAAAAATCTCGAATTATTAATCAGGTTGTATACAAATATGTATTTACCTATGACAGTGTTGATGTGTCAGACAAGTAGACATTCCTCCGAGACTTGTTAGTAACCACTGGGTTTCCGGACTCATCAAGCTCGATAACAGCAGTCTCGCCGTGCTCAAACTCTCCACTTAGAAGCGATTCGCTCAACGGATCTTCAACAATGAGAGTAAGTGCCCTTCTAAGAGGTCTTGCACCATAACTTCTATCAAAACCTTGTTCGCATATAAGCTCCATTACGGCTGTCGATACCTCTAAATTAATTCCAAATGACACCACTCTCTTTTTCACCTCGTCTAGCATCATATTCAATATCTCAAGCATCTGCAAATTACGACAGGCTCAATACAAGTGCATTTGAGAGATATGATAGGTGACAGTTTCAACACGTTCTTTACTTATGAGTATTTTACTCACATAGTGTTTTATCTCATATGAGTCCCAATGAAACAAAAACAAACAAGAAGTCAAATGGGTCAGAACTTGGAAGTCACCTACTGTTGATGTATGCAACCTCCGATTTTTTCAAAGTTCATACTTACAAAGAGATGTTGTATTAGGAGATCATCCAAATATTCATATTTTCTCATTAATGTCAACCAACCAATGAAAAATTCTTATAGGCCACACAAGTATGTCGTATGCGGTTTCATCTATATCAAATGTGACAAAAAAAAGGCCCAATGATGAAAATTTTCCTCAATTGGCGATACAACAATGTTTACTGAATAGACTAAGACAATGTAAGCAAGAGTGTTTTTGTTTTTCCAAAACTTTAAAGGTTATATTTGTAACATAGCCTTTTTTTTGTTGAATTTGGCACTAATGAAACTAAATACATATTTGGGTGACCTATAAACTAGTTCCAATAGGTGGGTGGCTTTATTGTATAAAGTTAAGTAGTTGAGTGTTCTCCTTGGTACATTAACCCTTGAGATTATTATTATTGTAGCTATATTGCATTTGAGATAGACCATAGTTTTTTTGCAGGTCAACCGCCAAACCCAAACTGTACTAAAAGTGTTTCAGCAAGAACTGTTTTGACGTGTTACCCAATCTGCCCATCTACCCACCTCTAGGACTCGGATGAAAAGTAGCATAAAAGCAGACTATAAATGGACAAACCTGAGTCTTTTCAAGTGCACGGAACACGACGACTTCGTCTATCCTGTTAAGTAACTCGGGGCGAAAATAAGCCTTGAGTTCTTCCATTACAAGTGATTTCAATCCAGCATAAGAAGATGATGACTCATCATCAGAAAGCATGAAGCCAATAGAGTTATGCCTACCCTTTGCGATAGCAGTGGAGCCCACATTGGATGTCATCACCACTAAAGCGTTCTTGAACGATACCCTACGACCCTGTGCAATAGTAGAAGGTAATTAATTACAAGAAAAACAGTTCAAATTCAGTGTTTCTTTTTTCTTTTTCCTTTAATCTTTTTGGATGGATTTAGCAGATGCACAAACCTGAGAATCTGTGAGGTGGCCATCTTCAAAGATTTGGAGAAGAATGTTGAAGATATCAGGATGGGCTTTCTCAATTTCATCAAGAAGCACAACCGTAAAAGGGCGTTTACGGATGGCTTCAGTGAGCGTCCCACCTTCCCCGTACCCTACATAACCTGGTGGTGAGCCAATTAGCTTGCTGACTGTATGTCTCTCCATGTATTCACTCATGTCAAGTCTTAGCATGGCACCTTCCTGTAATAACACAACAAAATCCGTCACAAACAAGTCCCACTATTCATTATTATGCAACAGGTTATATGATATAAATGGAAAGTTATACATGTGCTCGTTGATTAGAGACCAACTAATTGAAGTGACTATATTCAACAGTTAAATAATGACGACTCAATCAATTTCATTGAGTTTTATCTCTAACAGGTCAAATGGATCAGAAAATCTAGCTGCAAGAGAAACGGGTCAAACGGGTTATAACGTGTAAGGCAGTAAGGCACCCAAAGTTCATTTCTGATGCTCTTAAACTGGTTTTATTCAAGATATAGCCAGTTATTATTGGAACAATATTGTTTATACAATTACAATTAAGATATTAATTTTCTATTAAAAAATATAGAAAAACAGACAATCTAATCCGATCCATAATAAAAGTGACCTGTTTCAACCCGAATCTGTTTTAATCTTTAAACAACCCGCCTGACCCACTCATCTTGCCGCCTCCTTCCACTAATGTGGTTTTATAGTTCAGGGGCAAAAGTATAATACTTTAAGCAAAATAAAAAAAAATATTGTAATCTCATGATAAAATAATAGTTATAAGTAATGAAAGATGTAAGCAGATTGACCCACCGAACAGTGGAACATGACAAAAATGTGAACTTTAGGCACATAACTTTCATAAGTGGAGGAGTTACTGGCCCATTCCGAGATCATGATGACCCATCGGCCAAATTCCATCTTTTGGGGTCCAAGCTCAATATCCCCACATTTATAAGATATTTAAATTTCTGTTCCATTTTGGTCTTTACATTAAATAGCATTTTACTTAATTAGTTATTTTGGGCAAGCAACTGCACTCTTACAGGCATGGTATTGATTTCTGAGGATGTAGTCCGAGGATGTAGCAACTTATAAAAGACCCAATACATGCTTAGAAAATTACTCTGGAATATAACAATTCTCTCTAAGTATTTAGTTTATCTTTTTCGTTGCTAGAACAGGCGTTAAGAATTGAAGCAACTATAAAAATCGAAGTTATTGAGAGAAAAATATATAATTACCGAGCCAAAGTAGGATGCTGCTAAAGCTTTTGTGAGTTCGGTTTTGCCAACACCTGTGGGCCCACAGAAAAGCATGGCTGCAATCGGTCTGTCAGGATCTTTTAAGCCTACACGCGATCTCTTAACAGCACGACAGATGGCATCCACAGCTTCATCTTGACCACAAACACGTTCCTTTAATTGTTCATGAAGTCCCACCAATAGCATTCTTTCATCAGCAGTCAACTGCTGAACTGGAATCCCTGACCATAAAGAAGCGACTGCTGCTATTTCACCAGCTCCCACTATTGTAGGCCTGAAAGTAATTCAATACAATTATTAGATTCAAGGAGAAATAGGAAAGTACCACAAGAAGTTCAACACGAAAAAGCATTAAGCAAGTGCATACTCCTGGTCATCAGCTGTGGAAGCTAAAGCATCCTCATCATTTGTCTCAACAAGATTGCTGCGTTTGTTTGCCAAAACCTGTATTCAGTTAAATTTATGGTATTAGAAGTAGGAATTTCGACCCGTTTACTTGAAAAAAACTATTGGAGTTGGCTTGTGTTCTATCTAAACCTAGACTAGTATTTTCTAACTTTAATTAATACATTAATCATCAATACAGAATATTAAAAGGGACAAAAAAGAATTTGCAGCTCAACTCAGCTCATTTTTAACCGTACAAGAGGAGACCTGTTACAACTCGAACCCATTACATCAAAGCAAACCATTTTTAACCCAGTACAAGAGGAGACAGTGGTGTTACCACATCATGCATGGCTTGGACAGCTTTAATTTCTTGCCAATAATCATTAGGCGACTTTGAAAGAATGTCGACTTGTTGTTCCTTTTTCTTTCTGTAAGCTTCCATTCTTGCTCGACTGCCTGCTTCATCAATCAGATCAATGGCTTTATCGGGAAGATATCTATCAGGAATGTATCTTGCTGACAGATACACAGCAGCATTTACAGCCTCCAATGTATATTTACATTTGTGATGAGCCTCATATTTTTCCTGTAGTCCCATCAGAATCCGAACTGCATCCTCCTGTGTTTTAATAGAAAGTTTTCAACATTAAGCTCGTCTGTTATGGTTCTAACAAAACCTAATGTATATCACTATATGTAAAAATCATACGCGTATATGTGCATACATAATGTATATGTATAGACATAAATCACATGTATTCTAATTACCTGTGTTGGTTCTTCAATTAAGACAGGTTGGAATCTACGTGCCAGTGCTTGATCCTTGTCAAAATGCAATCTATACTCGTCCATAGTTGTAGATGCAATACACTGCAATGATAAATTTTGCTTTGAATTGAAAATATCGCCTAGATTAAGGGGAGTTCGGACATGTGCCATGAGAGAGATTATGTGATATTTAATAATTATAATCAGATAACTAACAGTAATAAATCGAACTGTAAGATAAATAAGTTCAGATGTGCTTTTATTGTTTGTAATTTTAAATAATCAGTGATTCCAATGTTTAACACCTTATAGATGTGAAGAATTTGAATAGTCCGAGTAACTAAAAAAGTCTCTCTTTGTAGGAAAATGAGAGATGTCCTATGAAACGAGGTAAATAAATTTCAAAATTGTATTAATTAAAAGGAAGTGTTAAATGGCTAAAGTTATTTAGCATATGAACACCAACAACAAACAACAAAAATGAATCCTGCAAGAGAGGGGTATGGGGGAGGTAAGATGTAGATAGTCATACATCTACCCGCAGGTAGAGAGACTGCTTTTTAAAAGATCTCCAGCTTAAAAAAGAAACAGCAACCGTAGTGCCTTGAATATTACAGTGATATTGTTATAACTGGTATGAATATGATTATTCGACCTTTAAATAATCAAATATTCAGAAGCAGAAGATCTTCATCTAAACATTGAGAAATAGTCATTGCAATCTCAAGTCGTCTTAATCAGATAATCCACAACAAAATGAACATCCAACTACTCCCCTTAAAGGATAACATAGAATAATACTTTCCGTCATAGAAAGGAAATCTGAGAAAAAAAAAGAACCTGTAATTCACCCCTCCCAAGAGAAGGCTTCAAAAGATTGCCAATGTCAAGCCCGGATCCCTTATTACCTCGTCCAACGGTGCCGGACCCAATGAGGGTATGAACTTCATCAATGAAAAGGACCACATTGCCTACAATCCCATAACATCATAAGTTGAGAGTTGAGACATGGTAAAACATAGATTGGCATTAACGACGGGTTAGGTTGACACATAACATCAATTTAGGAGGTTTTATCATGTATGCACTCAAAATACCCTTTGGACAACTTTTAACATCTTCCTGTTTAAGCTATATAATAAAAATCGATTGTTTGTTTAATTATTACCTTGAATTCTATCTGAATTAAGTGTCTGATAGTAGATATAAGGTCTGCCAGGAATAAGCTATAAATGTATGATTGTTGTCTGTTTTTAATGCTAAATGTGCTGTCTGAGTTACAATACATTACCATTATAAACTTCCCAGGGTTGAATATGAGAATATAGAATTGGAAAAAGTGATGACTTATTGGGGAGAGTCTCACCCCCAATAACTTCTCATATCAAGACAATCTTTTTCAATTATGTAACTCACCAAACAATATTTTATAGCTTAGTGGATCAAGTCATTTCCTAATTAAGCAAATTAAGTCAAAATCAAACACCACCAAATATGTTTTAACCCCATTATTTTACACTCCTTAATAATTCAACCCCTAAAATTTTATTTATCACTTTGACCCTAGACTTGTTGTAAGTAGCAGCCTGTTAATTTTGCCCCTAGAGCTATTATAACAAGTTAATGACATTATTAAACTTAATAATTAGACTTAATACCATACCTAATAATACTAAATTAATTACATTAATAAATTATTGATTTAAAAAGGAAATTTTGACTTATATAATCTTTTTTTAAAATACCCTACCCCCTCTTCTCAATTTCCTTTGTTGATTAAACCCAACCCACCTGCCCCCGGGCTCCCGTCGTCTTCTCGAGCTTCACCATGGAGCCCGAAGTTTCTGCTCCGAACGCACTAGAAAAAACCCAAACACCCCCCCCCCCCCCTAAAAAATCGTTTTTACTCTCCAAAGTTTCCCTCACCAGCCGATTTAACCCATCCCCTGTCTTCTTTGATTTCACAGTGTATGCATGTCTGTGTTTAAAAACGACCACCCTCTTTCAGTTTTGCAGATTCCACCAAAAATGGTGGAAATAGTTTTGTATGTTCTGAATTTGGTGATACTGATGTAAGCCTTTGATGGGTGCAGTGTCAGAGGTGGAATGAAGCTTAGCCAGGAAAAATGGAGTTTACGGCCAGAAAAAGGTCACCGCAGGTGGTGACCAGGTTCACCGCTTTCGAGTGTAAGAAACTTTATGTTGAGATAAAAGCAACCACTAAAACAAACTTTGGGTTAAAACAATCATAATCAAACATTTAAGGTTAAGAAAATCATGAAAAAAGTTTGGAGTTAAATCGTTAAGAATTGCAAAAGTTCAAGGGTTAAAACTTAAAACATATTTAAGCCAAGACCAATTGACCCGTTGGATATGATACAAACCCGAATTGATCCACTCATAAGTAAATGCGTTGAAAATTGCCACATGTAGTATAATACTATCATGAACCTAAATCTAAAGAACGTGCGGTTTACCTGACTCTTTAACCTCCCTAATTAGGGATGTCACACGCCCCTCTAATTCTCCTCTTTCTTTCGCACCAGAAATTAACAAACCTATATCCAATGACATAACACGTTTGGTCTGCAGTGAAACAAATGAAGAGGTTAACAAAAACCAAATTTAAAAAACTGAACATACGAATAGCTATATATATATATATACATATATATATACATATATATATATATATGTGTGTGTGTGTGTGTGTTTGTGTATATAAAGAATGCACACCAAGAGAAACACGGGAACGTTTGCATTTGAAATACGAATAGCTAGCCCTTCTGCAATGGCTGTTTTCCCAACCCCAGCTTGACCAAGAAGAATGGGATTATTTTTAGTTCTTCTGCAAAGTATTTGAACAATTCTTTCAACTTCAGTTTCTCGCCCAATCACAGGATCAATGAGCCCGTTACTAGCATTAGCTGTAAGATCCACACAGAATTGATCCAAGGCACTCTTCCCTGAAAAAAAATTTGCAGGTACACATTGCTATATATGTTAGATATATATCTGCAATGTGGTCTTTGTCATCAAATCGACATAACTTTAATTGTTTATCCCGATCAAATCTTCCTATGGTTCTACGAATAAGTTGACCAAAATATTCGGTTGTTAATACTTGCAAGATCATAACAGTTTTACATGACATATGTTGAAATATTCAACAATCTACTGATATAACAACATAAAAGAGAATGCTGACCCAAAAAAATAGTTACCTTTTTCTTTATCTTGGGACCTGCCGGAAGATTTACCAAAAGATGATTTTTTTAACATTTGCCTGGAGGCAGGGGGTTCTCTTCCATCTTTAGCAAGCTCTCCTTGCAGTCTGGACACTGCCACATCTGCTAACTGATTTAAATTTGCTCCTAATCTGGGAAAACAGAACATAATCGGATTATTAGAAACGTTTACGATTCATCAATAACTCAAATGCATCTCGATTTTAACACATTGTGTGTGCGCGCTATACGTGTATAACGCAATAAAATGGCATCATTAACTCACTTCTGAAGAACACGCCCAGCACTCCCATCGTCTACCGTAAGCAAACCGATAGCAATATGCTCAGGGGCGATAAATTTATAGCCCATAGTCCTAGAATACTCAACTGCAGCATCAAAAACCCTTTTGGTGCTATTTGAAAACGACACGTCTGTAGCAGAAGTTGATGTGTTTTCCTCTTTCTGATCGCCCTCGTCATCATCGTTCCAGATACTCCGAACAGCTTCACGAGCAGCATCAATGGTGATTCCGGTTTCAAGAAACCCACCAGGAGCACGATCTTCGGCGATCAAACCTAACAAAAGATGCTGTGTGAACACCATGTCTTTCCCCAAGGCTTTAGCTTCTCTCTGAGAAAACATCACAGCTTTAATAGCTCTCTCAGTAAATCTCTCGAACACCCCAGCTACAACATAGACCGACCCACGCCTTTTTCGCAAAAGGGTACAATTATTCTTCGATTTCACGAGTTTATGAGAGATAGAAACCCCAAAATAAGACGACGAGGAAGATGAAGTGTTGCAGGTACCGGTAGAGGTGAATCGGGTAAAGGGTTTTGAGGAGAAGCGCGAAACGGGTCGGGTCAAAAGAGGTGGGGCGAAATCTAGACGGTGAAGGCACAGTGGAGAGGAACATGATGATGATGAGACCTCCATTGAAGAACTTTAATTGATGTAAACTAGAATTATATACAGAAATCAAACAGCAGTTGGTTTAACAAATACGAATCGACTGTACGAATCAAATATTTGTGTTATATATCTATCTACAAATTCATATATGTGTGGAGTAGAGAGATCGAAAAGACGAAAAAGAAGAAGAATAGAAGGGGGAGGAGGAGGAAGCCTACACGTTAAACAAACATTATTGATCTAGCTAGCGGGTTTGGTGATTGATTATTTATATTAATGAATTATTATTATTATTGCGTAAGATGGTAGGCTGCTGTTTTGGCCGTTAATTTCAACTTGATGGCGGTCAAAGGGTCGGTTGAGGTTGTTTCCATTGTTTTACACAGCAAGATGCCAAACATGGGAAGGTAGCTTGCTTTGAATTGAATCAGATGGAAGGAAGAAGGGGTTTAGTGGTCAACCATTATCACACGCAATGCCACTTCTTTTCTTACAATTTTGATACCTACAAACTTAATCCATGTTTTAAAGGTGGTATCAAACATTTTTGGAATTTATGGTAAATATTAAAATAAAAAATCTTATAAATATCAAAATACATACAATCAAAGTTTGTATGTAATTTAAACATTAAACGTAAAGGGTATTGCTTTGGGATTTAAAAGTTGTTTTCATATCGTACTATGAGATAAACTTTTGATATTAAGAATATAACTTTGATCTTTATCGGTGACCAAGTTGCCATCGTGGAGATTCAAGTTCTCATGTTTGTTCCGGCTATAAATACGTTGGTATCTTTTCGAAGAGACTTCCGTTATTGATATTCACTATCTTTCATTTAAGTTCATATGTGAAGTCTTGGTTTTCCTATCAAACTAAGCAGGTGTATTATTTAGTATATATGTTTTTATATTTGATATAGGCTTTGGGTATATTTTTCGTTTATTTGACCCAATTTGTATTCTTATTTATCCTTGATCTATGAAACTATTAGGGGGTGTTTGGTTCAAGTATTTGTTTTTGGGGGGATTGGGATTTATACAAGGGATTTGCATATGGTGGGAATTCATTTGGTGGGATTTAAATCCCACACCTATGTTTGGTTCACCACAAAACCCATCAACAACACCACCAACCTCCCACCATCCAACACACCTCTGTCGCTGGCGATTAAGGTTTCAGTCAACGGCGACGGCGAACCAGGGCGAAGGCGAAGGTTTGACAGCACCTAGGGTTTTCGAAGGTCGACGACGTTTGCGAAGGCGAGGGTCAACCAGATCTGCAACCACCACCAACCAGATCTGCGACGGGTAGGGTTATCGATGAGAAGGGCGATCTAGGGTTTCGAACAGATGAAGACGGCGATCTAGGGTTTCTGTGGTGAATGGTTTCTGTCGTTCGCTGGATAATAGCCGGAGGTTCGCCGGAGTTTGCCGGAGCAAATGACTCAAGTGTGGGATTTCAAAATACCATGGGGGGTGGGAGGATTTCTAAATCCCTCATTCATGGTATTTTAAGGATTCCCAGGAATTGAAATTCTCTTTCCCATTTGCAAACCAAGTACATCATTTGGGGGGATTTGAAATCCATTCCCATGAAATCCCCCCAAATACTACCAACCAAACACCCCCTTAAGGAATTTTTTTCTACTATACTTGTTAGGTATGATTGGTATATTGAAGCTGGTAGTTTTTTGTTTTGAAAAAAAAAACTATAAATGATGTTCGGATGAAAAAACTAGAAGCTTTTAATTAAACAAAAAACTTTAAAATAAAAAACTTCTTGAAATAGCTTTTAAAACTAGCTGTAAGCTTTTTATACATCAAATTACTTAAATACCCTCTTTAATTATTTTATAATTCCCCCTATTTTTAAATTTTTTTCCTTTTTTGTCATTTTACACTATTAAGCTCCAGCTACCAGCTAATTTGCCGAACAAATATATAAATAAAACAAACAACTTCCAGCTCCAGCTAGCAGCTTCCAGATATCAGCTACCAGCTACTTCCGCCAAACATACCCGTTGTCTTGTCTACTTAAGATCATGGAGTAATTGCATATTAATTTTTCAAAGAGTAAAATACTGAAATGGTCCATGTGGTTTCTTTAAAGTTATTGGTTTGGTCCTTTAAGAAAAAATATTTACTCTACATGTCCCTATGTGTAACGCCCCAAAGTTTGTATGTTCCTATATACGAGTTTATATCAAATAGTATGTTAAGTGTTAGACATGGTTAGCAAGTTGTCATTTGTGTTTATGTGTAGTATGTGCTTATTAGTAATTGAGGGACTTAAAGTACCAAGTTCTGAAAGTTATAAGTCCAGGGACCAGTTGTGCCAATTAGTGAAATATTAGATATATATGAGTCTTTGATTGACTCTTGTTAGTCAAATTTCCAGTTGATGCAAACACACATACGCGACACACACACAACCTCACTTGTTGTTACTGAATTCGATTCAAGAAGGAAGGATTACCATCTCAAAGTGATTCCATAATGATCTTATAGAAGAGGTATGTGTTATTGATGTTTAAAATTGAGTTTTAGGTCAAGAAAGTGGATTCATAGGTTGAATCTTTGAGAAATATGTTAGTCTTGGATTTTGATGTTGTTTGATGATTCAAGATGTTGTATTATGTGCTAGAGATTGTTGTTTGGTAAGAAAACTAGTTTTCAATCGTTGCTAGAGGGTTAAACCCCGATTCTCAGTTGCTGTTCGAACAGAGCAAGTTAGACTGCTGTACCGACTGTTCCTACGGCCGCAGGGATGATTCCCTACGGGCGTAAGAAGCTGTCAAGGGTTTGTGACTGTTTTGTCTCCTACAGCCGTAGGTGAGTGTTCCTGCGGGCGTAGGATAGAGTTTTGGAAGATTATCGTCTAAGGATGAAGGATTATAACCTACGGGCGTAGAGCACCTAGCCTACAACCGTAGGAAGCGTAGAAAACTCCTACGGGCGTAGGTTATAATTCCTACGACAGTAGGGAGGGCCATAATCAGATTGTGTCATTTGATGCTTCATTTTCAATTTAAGTTGCCGTAGAGCGTATAGAAGTTAATGTAGCACATGTTTATTGCGTGTAGGCAATAAGAGACTGACGTTTCTGTGAGAGGAGTATATCTCTTAACTGCTACTAAGGTGAGTGTACTTACCCTTAATCAGATTAGTATATGTTTGTTCACTAAGTGATTAGTATATCAATTGTATGTTTGATGTGTAAAGTTAAAGGCTGTTGTTCAGATGTTCAGTAGCACTATGTTATAGTATTTGATACGAGTAGTATGCATTTATGTACAAAGTGAACAGTATGATATATGTGTTGTGATGTGTGTTATGTATGTGCACGAGTACAGAAAGTACCTGGCTTAGAGAAGCCTTGTACAAAGAAAAGCGGATACTATGTATCCAGACAAGTGAAAGGGGTATATTGAGATCCTTATACCCAAGTAAAGCGTCAGGGGTTGGTTACGCGCAAGGTGTGATCATACCCCGGGACAAGTTAAAAGTTTGATAGTTTTGCAGATTAAAGTTGGGATGTGAGACATCCTGAGAAGAGATACCCATGCTATATGTGTTTATTAGTTCAGTAGTATGCTCACTAAGCGAAAGCTTACGTTTTAGTATGTTGTGTATGCAGGTAACCAGATTCCAGCAAGGGTAAGGCCCCGGTGCTCCGCAGAGTTGGATAGATCCCAGTTTTTGAAAAGAGTACTTTTAACACTGTTTTTTTGTAAAACTGTCAGCATTAAAGTGTTGTAGCTAGTTTTCCGCAAACTCTGATGTTTTAGAATGCTAACTAGTAGTAATTAAATTTTTAAAAGCTTTTTTAGAAAAGTGGTGTTACACTATGGTTTCCTTTTATCTACCTTAATTGTCCTTTTGACTAACGGACGGCAAATGACCTCCATTTGTTGTCTTTTACCAAGGTTATTTTGGTAAATTCGTAAGCTATCTAATACTTTATATTTTCCCAATGTACTTCTTCTTCCTCATTTTTGTTTATCATCTCCCAACAATCTAGTACTCTATTTACACATCTAACTAATTGCATCACTTATTCAACCACATTATAAGTCTATTCATTGGATGCTTTTGAAAAGAGGTTATGGCGAGTGGACTGGCGAACCTATTCCTTCATACATATCTCTTCTTGAGAATCTACTTGATATGTGAGTGAGTGATACATATCTAGCTTCTTTAATACATTCTAAAACTTGTATTCTTGATGAAAAATGTTCATTTGTTCAATAAAGTAATTATAGCCTGTGGTGGCACATATTTTGCAAGAGATTATGTGACATAACTAGACCGACTCAAGGATTTCCTCAGCTCAACAATTCTAAGGGACTAATAAGATTTTGTGTAGATTATTCTGGAGTTGACTTTTGTCTTGACTCATATAAACTCTAATAAAATCTTTTGGTAAATTTGTATTCTTGAGAAATTGTAACATTTCTAGAGAAATATCGGATTATATTTGGTAGGTGAGAGAACTTGGATTATTGTAAGTATACCCTAAATGGACAGTTGCTCCACTAATTCTTCATAATTTATATGTTTAATGGCATATTGACATTATTTCCAGTGTGCATTTGACAATGATATAAGTTTTAACAGGTTAGTAGGAAAAATATATAGTAACATTCTTAAGAGGAGCTTGAGATGTGTGTAAGTTTTAGTACTTCTTGAGTTTTCTTATGATTCATTTACAGATTCACTATAATGAAGCCATATTTTACTAAATAAGTATCTTAATGTCGTTTTGAACAGATTCTTAACTGTTAACATGCTAAGTGGTGACATACCAGGTACTCTTTTGATAAATGGAGCTGGTATGTAAGTTGATTTTGTTGTAAAAGTTTGTGCAACATATTTAGTTATTAAGATACTAGGTTTCAAGCCCGCATAAATGCGGGCCTATATTGTAAGTTATATTTGATAAATTTAAATTATAATAAAGTTGGTTACCATTTATACAATTAGACGTAGAAAACACGAACTTTGAAATATCAATTTTCATCAATACACATTTTCCGCTTTCAGTACCATTAACACTAGCACATTCGACCAATATCTCTGGTTCTAAAGGAAACGACCCATGAGGTAAAGCATAGGTTGATCCCTAAGTTTACACAAACCTAACACACTTCAATTTTCCTTGCATAAATCGTCACCCAAATGTAACCAACTGAATGAATAGCGTCATTAAAAGCTTGTGATACGAAGACACTTATATTAGCATTAAAAAAAATCCAAAACCAATAGTAAGCCAATGAGACGGTGATACACGGCTCTACAATTAAGGTAAAGGAGTAATATTCACAAGGACCACCCATAAATAACCACAACAACAAAAACTTAAAAGCCGATGAGTACACAGAAAGAAAACAGAACTATATTTTGATTTCAGTATAGCAAAAATACTCATAAACAAAACAAAACTAAGGTAAATGATTTTATTTTGTGGGTATAACAAAAATATTGCAGAGCTAAGTTGAATGATTTAAATTATATTCTTTGAATCGTAACTTAATGACATTAAGTGGATCTCAGAACTCCTAGTTCGGCGTTTCATGCATAAATATGCTTCAAATAATTTTTAACAAAAAGTAACCTCTTAAAATGCATAAAAACAAAAGAGACTTTAGAAGCCAAAGCATCTTGATTATTTCTTTAGATTATTAAGATATCAATAGTTTACAGATATATATAATCCTAAATTCCTAACAAAGCCACTGTGACACTTGTACAGTATTTCTTCCTTTAAGTATAGTAGGCACAAATTAATAAATATTATTAGAATGCTATATGTCATATTACGAGATTTTTATAAATCATACACTACTCTTATTAGTTTACCCGTTTGAGCCATTTTACGAATCAACTCATTCATAAAAGATGTAGAACTAACCTCTGGAAATCTCAATTTATGCACGATGTTTTCTTTTGTAACACACTTGCATGGCTAATTGCCAACAGTAAATTAATCACATTTCAAGATTGGTTTAAGGAATTGGCAACAATGTGTTTCCCAAATTATTTATTCAACACGTTGAACCATTTGCATCTTAAACTTAATAACAAATAATAAATTTAATATAAAACATTAATATAATCTCTCACCTTTCATGCTTCCATAAAGTTTGCTTATAACACTTTATATCATATATAGCTTAAAATCCATGTGTGAAAAATAAACTAAGAATATGTTTAACACACTGATCATAAAAGCCTAAAAGGTATCAAACATTCTCTATGGCCTTCTCTGCAGCAGATTGCATAACATCCTTCTTTCGTTTGAAGATATCAGATACAACATTAAATTCATATTTTAGGAATTTATCTTATGATTGTATGCTCTTATGATGGTTTTAACTGATGAAATTTTCATGCTGACTTGAGTTTCTGAATCAACATCGTGCTTATCTGTTCTGTTTGAGTTTAGTTGCTTACTTGCTTAACAAAAGAAAACAATTTGTTTTTTAAAATGGATGTTCTTGTATGCAATTCTCTCCTACTCCTTGTATATGAGAGAATAAAAATCAACTATTGTAAAAGCGGTTTCAAATCAAAAGAGAACACCATGCAATGTATCAATGAATATACAAGAATCTACAACATGTGAAAAGACACAGACATACAACAAACTGAACTTCATACGATATATCTAGATTCTCTGCTAATCGCTTAAACAGACTATACTCCACCTTTGCTAGTGAGATTACACGAAAAGAAAAGCAATGAAATTATTTTAAAAATGTTGTTTTATTTCCCTTTAAAATGAGCCCTAATTTTCATGAAGGGAGAGACAGTCCTGTTTGTGAAGGCATTTTAGAACACAAATTGATTAATCATACAACCTAATACATACAATACTCAACTAACACCAAGAGGACGAAGGTGACGATGTTTAAACCCAAAAAAGAGAGAGAGAATCGCAAACTTACAAATCATTTAGCAATCATTCAGATTCCAGTACACGACCCATCTCTTTCTGTCGATTTCCCGGGTTGTCGGAATCTCTGGTTCGATCAGGACCAAGAGTCACATTCATTCGTTTATGGGAGCGACTGTCTGTTTCCATTCTCCACCGGGTCAGCAAGTGATTAGCCAGCTCAATCCATTTTTCCATCCGATACTCTTCACCCTAGGACTGACTCTGTTCGACCTGCCTTCATTGCCTAGCTAATGCTACCGTCGCAAGTCAATTCTGAAATTCAAAAGACTGTAAACTCTGATTTCTAAAAACAACGACTTTGATTGAATATCTTCGGTGCAGCCTATCACAATTGCTCTCAGTCTTCAAGAACATCACACTTTTTTGTTTACATACCCCATTTCTTCAACAAAGGATTAAGTCAAAATCTGCAAATCAAATCAGAATAATGCAAAACTTCACAACAGCTGAATCAGACTTTGCACTTCCCCTGATTTCACAATTTCCCAAAAACTTAGTTAATGGTTACAATACTACAACAACCACACTTTCTATGTAAAGAATGAACCCTAAATCTACAAAGCCTATAATCAAACACAAAATAAAGAAACTTAAGAAGAGAAATTGAAAATCAAACCTGTAATATTGAGAATGAACAGATTGAAGACCTTAATTCAAGTTTTGAGGATCAATCAATTTGAATTTACATCAATTAATTGGTATATATGTGGTGGGTGCTGTAATCTAATCGTTCTGATTAATCGAGACTATCTACGTTATGAATTTTTACTATACGCACCTAAGAAGGA
The DNA here is from genome assembly GCA_947179395.2 of Pulicaria dysenterica. Lineage (NCBI taxonomy): Eukaryota > Viridiplantae > Streptophyta > Magnoliopsida > Asterales > Asteraceae > Pulicaria > Pulicaria dysenterica. The sequence continues at coordinate 77,726,693 of OX359293.1, read as the reverse complement.
GAAAGCTAAGGTCCTTGGGTTGGTCACTTTCGTCGTCGCCGCCTTCTCCACCGTCGCTTTAGTTCCTTTTTTGCTCTTCACGCTAAACCCTGCCGCTACTTCTGCCTTTTTGTTTAAAACAGAAACAACACGGAATATATGTAAAGCAAAAGGATCTCATTCAATTTGCAAGAGTTATTGATTTCAGTTTAAAACTGAAACAACACAGAATATATGCAACAACAGAAGGTTATATCATGTTTAAACTATCTCAATTTGCGAGAGGTATAAAACTGAGAATGTTCCAACGTAAAAGCAGTTCAATCGAAGCAGACCAAAAAAGAAAAGCAATGCAATCACTACATGTACAATCGAACAAAAAGAAGAAGAACACCATCGAAGCACTTCAAGTTTGAAACACTAAAGGTACAACCGTAACAGTTCAATTGGATCCTACACGTACAATCGAACATTCGAACAAAAAGAAAAGAAATACCATCGAAGCAATTTATTGAACAAAAAGAAAGGTTTTATCGAACAAAAAGTAAATAATACCTGTGATGAATCGCTGAAGTAGTTATTGAAGCAGGATAAGCAGTTGATACATAGGCAGTCGAACAAAATTGTGAACATCAGTGGCTTACCCTACGAACGCAGTCGAACATATATGAATAGGCAGTCGATTATGAACGGCACTTGACGACCTGAAAGTGGGCAACGCATAAGACAGCCTCTTCCGTTTCTTCGCCGGAAACAATTAATGCCAAACAAACGATCCGCATGTTGTCACCGTTTACGACCCTTCCGTTCTAACTTCTAACCTAGGCAACGCATAAGACTACCATCGAAGGGCCTCATTTAATGTCGGTCAACGACTGCTTCAATACCTCAAGCCCATATCGTCTAATTAAACAACCCATTCATACCAATCCAGAGGTCCAGCACGCTCATTTCATGCCACGTCAGAAATAAAAAGAAATCAAGAAGTTCTAAATACCCTACATTGACATTTTTAGGCTAAATGAATAATGCCACATGGGATTGATTCCATCCTAAGTTATATAGGATATAGATTAACATTTTTTATTCTACTAATGTCATGTAGTGACCTTTCCTACATTAATTTTACATGGCAAGGACCTGATCAAGCCACATGCCGGCAGAATACATAACAACAATGGAGTCCAAAATGCACACCAAAAAGCGTCATTGTTGAAGAAGAAAGGGACAAGTGGGGGGAGATGATGAACGGAAATGGGGGAAGAAGAAATATGTATCTTGGGGGAATATAAAGTAGGAGATAGCTTATATATTTGTCAAATAACCTTGGTAAAAGACAACAAACAAAGGTCATTTGACGTCTGTTAATCAAAAGTACCATTTAAGTAGGAAAAATGAAACTAAACTACAGGGACATGTAGAGTAATTATCTTACATGATCAAACTAGTAACTTTGGAGAAACCACATGGACCATTTTAGTAAAATATTTTTTTTCAAATAATACTTCTTGTTATTCTCTTATGGGTTAAATATGGAATAATGCTCAAAGTTTTATTTGTTTTATGGTTTAACCCTCAAAGTTTTGTAACACGTAATAACCATAATGTTTCATTTAAATTATGTTTTAATCTTTAAAGTTTCAATTATATTTTGGTTTAACCATCAAAGTTGTTTTTAAATGCTTTAACTAAGTTTAGTTTGGTTTTCATTTAAATCATTCAAGTTTTAGTTTATTTACGATTTCACCCACTTGCTTACCTTTAACCTTCCTAACAGGTAAATGCATAATTTTATTTATTTTTTATATTTTTAATCTATTTCAAGCTCTAGATTTAAACAGAATTAGCTAACAATCAAGCATCCAAATATCAAAATCTATCCATTAAACATACATTTGAAAGCAAAATCTATCAATGAAATGAACAAATAAATCACAATTGGTGATCTGAAACTTGTAGCATCTTCAAATAATCAAATGCAAAATAAATTTGTATGTAAACATCTGATTGAGATGGGTATTTAAATCAATCTGGAAAGAGAAAGGGGGGGGGGGGGAGATAGATAAGAAGATGAAGAATTTTCGGATGCACAAGCTTTTGAAGCAGGGATACGACCCGAGTCGGTGTTTGATGGCAGAAGTTAAACCATTTAAAAAAAACTTTGAAGATCAAACATAAATACAAATGAAAGTTTAAGGATTAAAATATAATTTAAATGAAACATTATGGTTATTATGTGTTTAAAAAAACTTTGACTATAAAACTAAATACAAGTGAAACTTTAAGGATTAAAATATAATTTAAATAAAATATTATGGTTATTATGTGTTAAAAAAAACTTTGAGGGTTAAATCGTAAAACAAAATAAAACTTTGAAGATTATTCCGTAGAGAAATTCTACCATAACTATTTTTAAAAGTTGTTTCACCAACTTTTTGATGTAACTATCAAGTTGTTATTTTACTCTTATTTGTTTCAATATTTTTTTGTACTATATTATTTAGTACATTTATAATAATTGCCTATTTTAGAAAAATATTGCCATTAATTACTTTTTACTTATATTTTACATTTAATTAGTTGTTATTATTATATATTTTACAAAACAATAATATATTAAATATAAGACTGTAAATGACATTTTTACTAACTAAACATTGTATTTATTATACTATGTCTATTTTTTTCAGTTTATAAACAATTATTTTGAAAAGAAGAGAATAAATTACTTGTTAATATGCTATCTTTTTGTTAAATGACTAAAGCTAGAATTGTTGCTTGACTTTCTTAATTGTGTGGAGGTGAGTGAGTTGTCTTGGTTGGTTTTCTATAAGTGATACTATTGATTATTCAAGACTTAAATTCTGTATTTGTAGAGAGAAGTTTTTTATTACAATAATTAATAACTTGCGTTATATTAGATGGTTTATTATAACAAAGCATATTAAATTTTATATAAATTATTATCGTATATAATGAATTTTTATTTTGTTAATAAATACAATGAACTTTTATATACTTTTTATTGTATGGATTTTGTGTCTCACATTAGGTTATTATTATATATAATAAGAGAATTATGAAACTTCATTATACATATTGACAAAAAATTAATAAAGTTCGTTATACTTTCAATAATTATAAAATTGTCACACGAGATATTGCCAAATACAACTCTACAAGTAGAATAAGTATTAAATATACAATTTTTAAATAAATAAGAATGTATTTAAAAAATAAGAATCAACTTAAAATATAATATCTTGGAATCGGCCAACTTGTTTCAGCTGAATCTTCTTATTTATTTAACTTTTCTATTTAAGTATATCTTTTAATTTAATCTAATTTTATATTAAACTTAAAGTTAAATAATATATTAATTTAAAGTCAAATTTGAGCTTTAGTATTAAAATTGAATTTCAACTTTTATTAAAATAAATGGTTGAGATTTGACATTTATTTTTTAATTTAAATTAATTGTTAGAATTATCTAATGAATTGTAGAGCAAATTACAAAAAAATATAATAAACTATGTCTTAGTTATCACCGTATACAACTAATCTTTTTTCAAAAATAATACAATCAACTTTCATAATTATTTTATTGTATGCAAACAAATTTTTTTACGTGTCTCGCCAGTGGCGAATTTAGGATTTAAACACAAGGGGATCCAACATTTAACAAGATGAGTCGGTTGAAATAGTGGATAAGGAGTAAAAATAATTTTTAATATTACTGGTTTGGTTTTTATATATTTATTAAAAGCATTGTAAATACGTACACAAACTTAAAACTAATTTACACATAAAAATCATAGACATTTAAAAATCAAATGTACAAGTCTATTAATGTTGAGTTTTTTTTTCTAACAATCCTTATTTTTAAAATATTTTTCACAATTATAAGTGTGTCCAATGCTTTAAAAATTTACACATTTTTTATGAAGCGTTGATAAATGACATATTTTTTATAGTATTTATTCTACTTATACGTCAAGTCTAATATCACGAGGGGTCTTTTTAATTTTTTAAGGGTGGTCCGAAAATTAATTATATATATAATAATTAAAATAATTTCTTTTTATGTGGGCTCCAGACACCCCACGAACCATAACTTGCATTCGCCTATGTGTGTGGCTTTTAAATACTAATTCAATAAAAGTTTCATAATTCTCATTGTATACATTTGCAAACAACTGTAGGATTATCAAAGTTAAATATGTTATTTTTTAAAATAAATATTCACTATATATAACAGTAACTAAGATAAAATTTATTATATATAACTTGTTTATCTTCTAATATGAATATAAGACTAATTAGATAAATTGTTATATATAACAGTAACTAAGATCAAATGTCTCCTTTAAACGCACGAAATTTGTGGCACTATCTTTAACAGTATCCATCTCGATTATCTTTCTAACATTTTTCTCATTCCGGTCTTCAAGAACGATCCGTTAACCATCAATCAAGAAACCCGAATTCACTTCATTGAAACCGAAACCACCTCTCTTAATTTCGTTCGAAAACCCTTCAGTTCGAACTCGTCACTTAGTCAGTTAAACTGGGTCAAACCCATGTCGATAAACCCTTATATTCATCATAAACCTCCACCATTTCCTTCGAAATCTGTGTGAGCTCATCAAGGTGGAAGGAAGCTGATATTTTGATATATAACACTGCACATTGGTGGAGCCATTACAAAAAAAAAACTTGGGCGAGTGCGCAGCAGTGAGCTCACACTATCCAACACCTCACAATAGCAACTAATTTTTGTGATAAATTCTGGTTTCTATACACGATAAGAATATCTATGGTTTTGTATATATAACGTTGCTACTCCATAATCTACTATTCCCAGTTCCTATTTATACAATTACCTTACTAAATAAGCTATATAATTGTAAATAGTTACTTAACTGTCTAATAAACACTAGATGCACATTCAGAATGTAACACACCTATACATCTAAGCTATATAAAAAACAAAACACAAACTTGACTCGATCTGTGTAGTTCTTGTCTTTGAACCTTGTTGAAGTTTATTTTTTCAAGAATAAGATGAAGATGAGATGAATTATTAAATGAAAATATGAAAGTTAGGAGAGATGTGAAGGAAATGACAAGAATGTTCTTAACTAAAAGACAAAGTAACTGTAAATTTTTATGAAAATAAGTAAAAAAGACTAAACAAATAACAAAAATGCAACCATAGGGACATGTAATGTACTTTTTTTTATCTTAAAAGATCAAAACAACAACTTTTGACAAACCATGTGAACCATTTTAGTAATTTACTCAAAAAATAATTAGCTTACTTAAGCTCGTATAAAACGGTGGATTTCAAGAGAAACAAATTTTGAAGGCTTATGGTTATAATAAAACGAAATCTCTACTCAGTATATATACGTGTGAATGCGACCAATAAAATAATAAAAGTTAAAAATAATAATCAAAGAGCTCATAAACCTCGTATACTGATCAAGAAGTAATAAAAGTTGAGCGGTTTATTTAAACATGTTTAGAGTGTTATTCAAAATCATGACGGTCATAATGAATTTATATTGGATCTAAAAGAAGCCTGATTGATGAAATCAGTGGAATAACGCTGTGTTCCCGAGTTAAAAATAGGGGAGAAAAGAAATGATTTAGGAAGGAAAATAATTTTTAGTTGTGTTCTCAAGTTTTTTAGGAGAGAAAAGAAAAGATTTTTGGAGGAAAATTATCCCTCATTTTCTTTCCTAATTTTCCTCCCAAAGTAGGAAAGATTTTGGAAGGAAATCAAAAAACACTTCAAGTTTCACATGTCCTCTCAATTTCCTTCGAACAAAAACATTTTTCTTTCTCTTCTTTTCTTTTCTCTCGTTAATTTTCTATCATTCTATTTTCTTTCCTAGTATAACTCTGGAACACAGTGTAAGTGAGCGGACCTATTTGATTTCCGAATTTACCTGTATATGTCCTAAGCCGACATTTTCGGTTATAAATATTCGCAGTTTAGGTTTTTAATGTATCACTTTCATATCATCTTTCTTCTAATCACATAAATTCTATACGCGTTAATTCTTACTTTTCTTTAACTATACATGTAAGAAACACTAATCTTCAAAATAAAAAATACATCATTTATAAACCAGAAAGGAAATCATATTTTAATTAAAATTCGTCTAACTAGTTATTATTGTGAGATTCCTATCCCATTGATTGTACTTTGTGGTGGATGAAGCATTATACTTTTTAGATGATTATATATTACGTATTGGAAAAAAAATATTTTTTTTCGATTTATCTCTTAGTATCACTTGTTAATCAATAATTAACTTAGCTTGACTGTAAAAAAAAACAATTGACTAACTAAATGATAAGTACTTTTATTAGATAAGTAAAATGATTATAAAAAATAAGTACTTCAATTAGAACACTCACGAATTATTACAACTTATGCTTATATATAATAACAAATTGTATAAAAATACAATAAGTTTTGACTTCATTATCATTATATATAGGGCAAATTGCGCGAAAATACAACAAACTATGCCAATATTGCCATTGTATGCAACCAACTTTATGTTCTACCTAAAAATACAAGAAACTTACAAATTTGGTTCATTGTATGCAAGTTACCTATAACAATAGGTAACTTACCGGTTACCTCTCCAAAAACAAAGAAAGTTGGTACCTAAAAATACAAACAATTTTCACATTTTGTTCATTGTATACAATCAGCTTTCAAATTTTGTTCATTGTATACAATCAACTTTTAAATTTTGTTCATTGTATACAATCAAATGACCGGTAACCTGGTAATTAGGTTACCCATTGTATACAATGAACCAAATTTGTAAATTGCTTGTATTTTTAGGTAGAAAATAAAGTTGGATGTATACAATAGCAATATTGGTATAGTTTGTTGTATTTTCGCGCATTTTGCCCTTATATATAATCAAATTTTTTTAGAAAAATAATACAATCAACTTTCATAAACTTTTTATTGTATACAAAAAACTTTATCATGTGTCTTATTTTTTCCTACAATTATATACAATGAACTTTGTCATAATTCTCGTCATATATAATAATCTGCATACAGTGGGATAATTATTTAAGTTGGTCATATTGTTTATTTAAATTATAAGTTTATTGTATACAATAATAACTATGATAAAGTTTGTTGTATTTTCGTGCATTTATACTATTGATTATTATTTTCATAACATATATTGCTATATGCTAAACTATTTTTGCATTTTTTTAGCACAAGTTAAATAAATCATCTCAAGATGACATAGCGGCATAATATATAAAAAAGTCTTAAATCGAAAGGGTGCAAACATTTTGTGTAACACCGGTTTCACGAGCTTAAAATTAGAATAAATTAAAACTTTATTTACACCAAAAGTTTGCAGCGGACAAACCACTGATTACATATTAAGTGATAATTATCGACTTGGCGATACAGAACAACAAATCAAACCAAGTCTCAAAATTTAGCCAGTGTTACCACTACGCACCGACCATCGTTATACAGTATCAGAGTTAATAAACTACTAGTGTTCCAAAAGATATATACAATAACACTACCCACAGCAACCCGTCTCGCCAGGCCCTCTGATCACTAACCTGCGAAAAGGGAAATATCACGAAACATTAGCTACACTAGCTAGTGAGTACAAGTATCACATAAACACCAATAAGCATGCTATCACGTCACAATATGGCATACAATGCTAAACTATCACATAGCGGTGTGCCGACATGTCAGCAGGATCATATCTCGCGGGGTTGCAAATCCCGCTCAACGAATCCAACTGAGAAATCAGCAACACCAATCCATGCTGGAGGGGAAACGAAGAGCAACCCCCTTAGCACGTTGCGGAGCCACCTGGGCTCAAATTAGGCCTTAGTTACAAACCAATACCCCACTGTTTGTCAAGGAACGGCGGCCTGCAGAACCTTTACCCCAGAAAATCACTCGTGGGAACCGTTAATCCCTGAATAACACTCAAGGGACCCAGCCGCATCGGCGACTGACCTCAACCACTGCGTCTGTCCGGACAGGAATCATAAACACGTTTGACCCATAGGGTCCACAGTACGCATGCGTATCACATATCACAATTTATATCACATGGTATCACTTATAACACTGTATCACTATATCACGTAGCACACAACACAGGCACACAATAGCCCTACTTACCGAGTCTTATGGGAAACCGGTACTCACCTCGATATCACAAGAGGTAGATATGGATCCGGGAATCCCAAGAACACACTGAATCGTCCGAATCACCTAACACATAAGGTTCAGGCTTGGTTATCACTTACACATAGCACATACAAGTTAAAACACAAAGTACATAAGTTGTCAACACTTAATAGCTTACTACGGCCGCAGTGTAAATGTCCTACAGCCGTAGGACTCTTACAAAAACCCCACTACGGCCGTAGGGTCAAACCACTACGCCCGCAGAGTTTCTTTCCAAGGAATCATGCACTACGGCCGTAGGAACCTATTCCTACACCCGTAGTAGCTATTCTTTGGTGAACTACGACCGTAGGTTACGTACCTACACCCGTAGTCCTTGTTTCATCGTCCGTAGACGGTAATCCACACAAAAACACATCCTACGGCCGCAGTAACCCTGCTTACGGCCGTAGTGTACATACAAGGCTTACTACGGCCGTAGGGAGTACCCCCTACGCCCGTAGGAAGTCTACGAACAGCAGACCTTCGTCCCTGTTCCGACACAGCTCTACAAATACTCGTTTTTGACACCAAAACTCGATTGCAACCAGATTTAATCGTTTGTATATGTTGTTTAACATCCTTAGACACTTACAAACACATTTGCCACAATTAAAACCAAAAGAACACATTTGTACATCATCAAATGATGTACTTTTATCAAGAACACAAAACTATGTGTCAAACAAGAATTACTTACAAAGATGATGAAGACAAGCTTCAAGAACTGATTTAAATCACTGAGACAACTTGTACAAATCTGATTCTTGATTTCCTTTTCACAAGTTGAGAGCAAGTGTGTGTATTGTCGTATGTTTGTGTGTGTATTATGTGTGTTTGTTTGACTCAAGAGAGTCAAATATGACTTCCACCGCCTCTGGTGGTGAAATTACACAAATGGGGTATTTTGTTCCCCTTCTTAACTTACAACTTAACACACGCCATCTCGTTTTAATCAACGAGGATATTTACGGAATCATTACGCGAAACCGTATAACACGACATCACTTTTAGACACAACCGACACTTTTCACATAATCACATTAATTAACACGAGACACGTTAGTCACACCAAAACACTTAATTTAATTCACTTAACGTCACTGTACAAACACTAAAGCACAAAGTACAACCCTACACTGCTAGGCCTATTTACAGAGTGTTACATTTTGGGTGCAAGAAAGATAAGATTCCGATGATGTAACCTCTTAAAGAAGAGGATAATTGCAATGACCCGAAATTACCCATGTTTTCTCCATTAATAGAGTTAATCTATCTTTAACAATGTGAATATTTTTTATATGTCTTAAGAATATATTTAGTGGTAAAAATGATAAATAGTAGGTCCTAAGGGTTTGTTAATGGGTTGGAGTGAACTATAAGTATCTTGGAAGTGCCTAAGTGTCATCATTTCATTCCTAAACCTTTACTAGGGTTTGATTTTGAAATTTAGCCTACTCATTACCTTAATGCACGACCAAATAGCAGATTAGCAGCCATAGGGTTAGAGAAGAGTTCTTGAACTTTGGAGCAGCAAAGCTTGAAGGTTTTAGGGTTTGGTGCATGTTCTTATTGTGGATGAATTGAGGAATCATTGGTTTCTATCATCTCCTCCATATTAAGACTTTTAGAAATAAAGAATCTGTTACTAAATTATAAAATTAATTAGGTTCAAGTTTTTGATAAACTTTGTATAGATTATGCTTGTGATTAGGGTTTGATGATTATTTTGATTAAACTTGTCTACACACTTTATGAAAATTTGATTATGTTTCGTATGATGAGACTAATAGTATGATTAAATAATATTAACATGACTTGTACAAAGAGTGATTTGTATGATATGATATAACTAAGGTTATATATGGACTCATAGACCTTCATATAGTGGGAGGAGGGTAGTTTCTACATGAAAGATTTAGAGATAGCCTAGTAGGTTGTTTGTAGTATTCTTGGAACTGTGTTAGCCAATTAAAGAGCTGTCAGACATTCATGACATATCTGGTGACAACATGACGGATATAAATACTTGCTACAGTGGTGTGGAGTGGACCACAAAGGTCGCATGCACTACAACACATAGATGTCGGGAGTAGCGATAGCGGACAAACCTTACTAATCTTGATACTGGATGGAATCACGATCCACATGATCCCGGGTTGTTAGGCACATGGTTCGTGAAGCGGGTCTAGATATTAGCCTATTAGGTATATGATAAATGCTTTTGACTCCGATAAAAAGATTAAGGGGGTGTTTGGTTCATTCTTTGATTTTGAAGGGAATGGGATTTGTGGAAGGGAATTGCATTTTGGGGGAATTCATTTGGTGGGATTCACATTCCCAATCCTCTGTTTGGTTCACAAAATGCTCATCGAAGTCACCACCACCAAAACTCATCAACACCACCACCAAACCGCCGGCCGCCGCCTCACCGCCGCCCTTCTCGTTCGAGACACCACCTCAGCGCCTCCCTTCTCGTTCCAGACACCACCACACCGCAACCCTTCTCTCATATCTGCGAACGACGGGTTTCGAAGGGGATGACAGATACGGCGACGGCGAGGGTTTCGATTTCTCGCAAACGACGGGTTTCGATTTCTCCCAGATCTGCGAACGACGGGTTTCGATTTCTCGCAGGCGACAACTAGGGTTTCGATTTCTCGATGGTTTCTCACAAGCAACTGCTAGGGTTCGCAGATGATTTCTCGTAGGCGACGGCTAGGGTTTCGATGGTTTCTTGAAGGGGACGACAAACAAACAGCGACTAGGGTTTCGATGGTTTCTCGACAGATATGCGTTTTGCGAACCAGATATGCGTCGGTGACGAAGGAACTAGGGTCGACGGCGACGGCGACGCAGGAGGGTTTGACGGAGAAGACGAAGGTCGACGGCGACGCAGGAGGGTTTTGCGAAGGTGAAGGTCGACGGAGAAGAAGAAGGGTTTATGTCGGGTTTGAAGGAGAAGGTTAGCCGGAATGTAGCCGGACGGTCGCCGGAGTTCGCCGGAGCAAATCCATCAATGAGGGATTTCAAAATACCAGGGGGGTGGGAGGATTTCTAAATCCCCCATTCATAGGATTTCAAGCATTCCCAGGAATTTGAATCCTTCTTCCCATTTGCAAACCAAACACATCATTTGGGGGGATTTGAATTCCCATTCCCTTGAAATCCCCCCAAAAGAATGAACCAAACACCCCCTAAAGGTTATGAAACAAAGATTAATGATTATAAAATAAAGATTAAAGAATAATGATTAATGATAAAAACCATGTAAAAGATAAAAGAATGAATATCTAAAGAAAGAATCAAGACTAATTAGACAAGATGATAGATCAAAGATTAAAGACTAAAAACAAAAGTAAATGTAAGAACAAGGATAAGACAAATATTAGTGAACGAAGATAAGGTCGTGAACCAAAAACAAAGAAGAGAACTAATGATATATGTAAGAATATGAATGTGGTCCAATGAAGATTACATGTTTGTTATACGTGTTGATTGTCACGAGTTATTTAATTCGTAGGGTTATGATTGATGAGCTTGACTATTGATTATGTATTTTGAAGACATTATTCTTAATGATGAACATTTGACCTAAATATGTGGTAAGTGTCTGCGGGTGTTCGATGAGTCAACTGTAAGATTGAGTGGGGATGTGTTATGCTTTTTCGCCGTTATCTAGTTGACTTGATTCAGGACTTTGTTTTGATTACTCCTATATTGACTCTCGAGGCCTTCGGCTAACACTTGTTTCTTTTAAAACATGTCTTGTACTCGTGTGAGTTGTTTATAAGCAATCGTTGCTTGATGAGTTGAGTTTACTCAATGAGTAATTTGTTTTGTGATGTCCCTTTTGTAAATAGCTTGATATGATTGCTTAATAATTTTATGAATATAATTTAAGATACGTAAGATTGTGATTTTAATTATAGATGTGAATAGCATTTTGATATATTATACTCAAACAAGGAAAGGAAAAAAAAAATAACTATAGTACTATACCCAAAAAGATAAATACATATATTTAATTATTTATACGAATAAAATTATCATTAACAATATAAGTAATTGAAATTGACACGCATGTATTATGTATTAAGTTAACAACACCGTAAGTTGCAAAACCATTGTTTGTACTTCCTCCGTTTACTACTTTAAGGAGACACGTTTAAAAGTTAAAAACAGAAGTATAGCTACAGCTGTAACAAAAGCAGGTGATTCAGCACACGCGACGCTCTCTAATTGGCTAATCTATCTGACGTGGAAGTAAAGTCTCGTCATAGATACTTATCTGGGTAGTCCAACCCCAAGGGTAGTCAGAATCTGTTAGCGCAAACCATATGGCATTTTCGGTAATTTACCCTAAATGGAGGGGCATGTTAGTTTCTTTCACTTTCACTCTCTATATAAATTACGGCCCCTTTCCATACTGTCACAAAATTTCCTCCGCCGGCCGAACTATACCCACTCCCCTCAATTTCTAATCACCATCGTTTTCGTTCGAATTCGCCGTTAATTATGTGTGGATTTTGATAATTCCGCACTCGAAGTTCAATCTAGATTGGTTTGGTTTTCCGAGTTTGTTTGATTTGTGTGTGTTTTGCTTGATCGATCCATAGCAAGCCGCCTTCAGGTATTCTACTTTTCGGATCTAGTTCTAAAGCCTTTATTACGAATCTGGGTGTTTACATGCATGATGTTACGTTATACTGCGAATTTTAGTGCTGTTATTTGATAGATCGGAGTGGTTGGATTAATTCTGTTTGCGGGATTGTTGATCCAGGATGATTGTTGAGGTATTCTTTGTGATTGAAGTGTGAATGTATGTATTCCTGATTGTTAGGTGGTTTTGCTTGGATCTAGTTTTTAAATGTTTAATTTTATTATAGTCTAGCTTATGGATCTGAAGTTTGGTGTGTTGTAGGATTTTCCTTGGGAAATAGATTGGTGTGATTTGATGAGGGTGTCATCTTTTCAACGTCACTTAATTAGATTTTGACTGATATTTCAGTGATGGATGGAATGTTATTGATTCTATTATAATGAAGTTAAGGGCTTTTTCCCCTTGAACAGAGGAAGTAGACATTTGATTTGGAGTGTGCATGAAAAGAATCATCTTTATAGTCTTATTGATATTATCTTGATCTGTGCTTCAGGGATTTTGAATGAAGAATGATATGCAATAATTTAAAAGCTAAAGATGTGCTGTTACGGTCAGAAATAAGTATTTAGATAGCCGATGAGGAAGTATTACGGATGACAGTCACCTTAGACTTAGAGTATCTCAATACCATCCCTTTTTAGAAAATTTTCATGGAATCACGGTGCATGAACCTCTGGACCTTACAAATTTTAATGAACCAACACATCAGCATGCTATTCTCAATCAGTTATCCTTGCAAAGTATAATAGATTGCTACACTAGCATACCTTTTTCGATTAGTTATCAATGCATTTATATATACAAATGATTTCATAAATTTTCAAATGTTGCATAATGTTCCAAATATTACATTAACTGAAAATTATATTACAGTTCACATAAATAAAGGATACAATAAAAGGTAAGTTTTTTAAATAAAATAACTTTTAAATTATTGTCAGTTTAAAAGGTTCACAAAAGTCTTTCTTTATATTAGTTAAATATATCCATTAGTTTGTTTGATATTTAAATAAACTATAAGATATAATTGTAAGCTTGTGTGTGTATATATATACATATAAGTTTGTTTAATTCTAAGTTTGTTGAAATAAAAAAAAGCAAATATATATATATATATATATATATATATATATATATATATATATATATAGGGGAGGGTTCAAACGAGAACTGTTTTTCGTACGAGAACTGCGAGAACCAATCTTAGCCGTTCCTTGGATATGAGAAGTTCATGGATGGAGAGCGTGGAGGGGATCAAGTGTGACATGGTGCATGTGAGGAATTCATGGGTGGACAATGCCATTAAAGGAGGGGGAATTGGACGGCTCAGATCGGTTCTCGCAGTTCTCGTACGAAGAACAGTTCTCGTTTGAACTTTTGCTTATATATATATATATATATATATATATATATATATATATATATATATGGTTCATTCGAGAACCGTTGTTAGTGCGAGAATCGCGAGAACCAATCTCAGCCGTTGCTTGGATATGGGAGTTCATGGATGGAGAGCGTGGAGGGATAGAGTGTGGCAGGGTGCATGTAAGGAATTCATGGGTGGGCAATGACATTGAAGGAGGGGAAATTGGACAACTCAAATTGGTTCTCGCGGTTCTCGCACTAAGAATGGTTTTCAAATGAACTTCTTCCTGTATATATATATATATATATATATATATATATATATTGAGAACTGTTTTTTGTACGAGAACTTCGATAACTGTTTTTAACGTCATTAATGACTCATTAATAGGGTATTTTTATATATACCCAACTGTGAATTGTGTCCCCGTGAGCCGTCATTAATTTGCGAGGCTTGATTTTCCCGAAATAACCCTCATTAATGCGTCATTAATGAAGCATTTATGAGCCACCAAAAAATCTTAGCCATTAATTAATTTTAATCAAGGGCTAAGATTGGTGCTTGCAGTTCTTGTACGAAAAACAGTTCTTGTTTGAACCCTCCCCTATATGTGTGTGTGTGTGTATATATATATGTATATATATATATAAGTTATATATATATATAAGTGTAGAACAATTTAGTGGGCGGGAGGGCCAGCCACTTCAGGCTTTTCAGCGGAGTTCGATGCAGAAGGAGCGATTACTGAGTACATCTTTGATCTGGCAACCTCCCAATGCCTTGAGAGAGGCATAGTTACTCTACTTCATCATATCTCATTTCTTTTTAAATGATGCACATATTAACTTTGTGTAGGCCCTTAGTTGGGTAATGAGTGGTGACTGATGAGTGCTTCACAGATCCTTTCCCAGCTAATTTATTTTGTCTTTGGACGTTTCTACTTGTAACAATGAACAACATTATGGTGTCATGTGATGTTAGGTTTTGTTTTTGGTAGCTTTTGCTCAATGTGGGTACACCTTTCATTTGAGAGCTTATTGTCTTGTGGTGTAATATCTAATGCTTGATGCCTTTTCTTTTGCAGATCTTTAGTGATGGCACAAGCAACTGGAAATTCAGGATGGCTGAGAGGAAAAGTAAAAGCTGTTATGTCTGGGGACACCTTGGTGATTATGGGATTTACCAAGGCGGAAATCCCCCCTGAGAAGACTATTGTTTTGGCGCATCTTTCTGCTCCAAGATTAGTATGTCTACTTCAGCATGGAATTTGCTAGATGTGTATTGTTATGCTCAATTCAACAGCGACTGATTGATTTTAGCCATAATGTTTCAGTTTTGTCTTTTAGAGACTGCTCTGAAAAACATGCATTTGATCTAGAAACTGTTTTGACTTTGAACTTTCCTTTGAATGGAGTCAGTCACCATTTAAATTTTTCTCCCACTTCAATAACTGCAAAATCTTGCCATGGTTTTATTCTTGTATTGAGCTAGTCATCTATACTAGAATTATTGATACCGCCACAATCACCATTCACCTCTCACTTTTCTACTAGTTATAATGAAGACTGCTAATTGGTGGATGAATTTGCCTGTTTTCCAAATTAATGAAGGACTGCTAACTTGATGTGTGTCAAATGTGTAATTTTTGTTTACTTCTTTTTTACTTGGAGTTGGTCTAATTTTTTGATGTAATTTACTAAATAAAAATTTGATTTATTTAAAATAGGCGCGTCGAGGTGGCCAGGACGACCCTTTTGCATGGGATAGCAGAGAATATCTACGGAAGTTTTGCATAGGAAAGGTTCTGATTCGTAGAACCTCCTGAGAATTTCAGTCATGTTGAACTCTTCTATTAAGTAACTATAATCTAAATATATCATCTAAACTTATCTATTTGTTTACTAGGAAGTTGCTTTTAGGACGGCATATACCATCCCAAATTTCTCCCGAGAATTCTGCAGTGTTTTCATTGGTACTACAAATGTTGGAAACGAGGTTGTCACTCATGGCTGGGCTAAGGTAAATCTAATTCCATTACTAGCATTTATAACTGAGAGATTTTCACCTAAGCATTAAACATATCTGCACTTACTGATTGCAGGTTAAGGAGGCTAAAGGAGAGGTGACTCCTGAGCATTCTGAACTGCTCCGCCTTGAAGAACAAGCCAGACAACAAGGTGTAGGTTTATGGGACAGGGTTAGTTACTGCTACTTAATCTGAATGATTTCTAATATATGGTTGCAACTTGCACGTCACATGGTAAAACGGTACTTGCCAAACATTTTG
This sequence comes from Pulicaria dysenterica, assembly GCA_947179395.2. Taxonomy (NCBI): domain Eukaryota; kingdom Viridiplantae; phylum Streptophyta; class Magnoliopsida; order Asterales; family Asteraceae; genus Pulicaria; species Pulicaria dysenterica. The sequence continues at coordinate 77,710,144 of OX359293.1, read as the reverse complement.
GTTTAATGTGTATATTTTCCATGTTTTCTATTGAACTGTTATTGAATTTAATTATTGGATTTACATGAACAAGCAATGGCTATGTGGTGTGTGATATGAATTGCACAAGCTGGTCATTGTGTTTGGTTCTTTACCATTTTGACACCTTTTTTACCTTTATATTAAATAATGCTATTACTTCTAGGCTCATGTAACTGTGATTTTATCAACAGAAGGATTAATCTATCCCATAATATCATATTTAAAAATCGCATATTGAGTTTTTTCCCTCTTCAACTGATGTTAATTCTTCTATGACTATGAGATGCAAATTGCTTTTTGCTGTTTGTGTTTTCTTCTTTTGGCAAGTCCATAAGTTCCATTTACATTGCAAACTGAGACGTGTACTCACTCTTTTCATGTTATGCTGAAATTCTTTCGTAAATTTTTTAATGAAATCGGTAGGTTCTATTTTTAACTAATTGATTATATGTTGTCATTTTATCCTGGCTTTTAGTCTCCCGGTGCTGTTGATGCTGCAATTAGGAACCTCCCCCCATCTGCTGTTGGTGACCCCAGTAATCTGGATGCCATGGCCCTATTAGCTGCAAACAAAGGCAAACCCATGGAAGCTATTGTAGAGCAAGTTCGTGATGGGAGCTCACTTCGTGTTTATCTGCTTCCAGAGTTTCAGTTTGTTCAAGTATTTGTTGCTGGAATCCAGGTAGGATTTATTAGTGTTCATAGCTTTTATATAGTCCTTTTTGGAACTTATATGTGGATGCTTTACTGTTCATGTAACCTTATTAATATTATTATTCATTTTTTTCCTTATTAGGCCCCTTCAATGGGAAGAAGGACAACACAAGAATCTACCATAGCAACTGAAGTACCATCTGATGAACCAAACGGAGAAACAAATGCCGAGCCTCGTGGCCCCTTAACATCAGCCCAGAGAGTTACAGCCTCATCAGCCTTCAATGAAGTTTCCCCTGATGCATATGGGAGGGAGGCTAAACATTTTACTGAGATTCGTGTGCTAAACAGAGATGTAAGTAATTCTTAGTTATTAGTGCAGTATTCCATTGGTGAAGGAAACATCTCCTTGCAAAAACGGAAGTCTCCCAACTGGGATCTTTTCTATTTGGAATTTATTTAAAGTGATTAATCAAAGTTGCATCAAGATAATCAAATCTCTCTCTACTTAATCTAACTTCTGTTGTGATGCTTATTAATAAAATTACAAAATGGATATGATCTGACACATTGGTAAGTAAATTGTTGATTTATAAGTTTCTCTTCTACTCTCTACACTCTACAGGTCCGCATTGTTCTCGAGGGTGTTGACAAGTTCAGCAATTTGATTGGTTCTGTGTATTACTCTGATGGCGAATCAGCAAAGGACCTGGCAATGGAGCTGATTGAGAATGTATGTTATGTTCTTTTTATGTCTACACACTATCTGATGTATGGTAATCTACATCATTGTGACTGTTTTTGTAGCAGATCTAGGCCAAAAACAATTTATTTTATTCTGCAATTAGAAAATTAACCTATCAAAATGCGGTTAGCACATTTAAGATTTCTTTATTTTATCCATGACATTCTCATGCGTCTTTAAGGTTCCCATAATCAAATCTGTTCATGGCCAAGTGCTTTTATCTAAAACTCTTACTACTCTCTCCACCCAGAAGCAGTGCTATTTTGCCTTGATACATAGTTTTAAGGAAATTGTTCTGACCTCTTGCTTCTTCTATCTGGTTATCATTCTCCGATGTAGGGATTTGCAAAATATGTTGAGTGGAGTGCAAGTATGATGGAAGATGAAGCCAGGAGGAAACTGAAGGCTGCAGAACTTCAAGCAAAGAAATCAAAGCTGAGGCTTTGGACAAACTATGTACCGCCTGCAACTAATTCAAAGGCAATTTCAGACAACTTCACTGGCAAGGTTGGTCTAAGAGAGTTTCATGAATTATCTATCCTTTTCCAGTTATCTTAGAATCCACTAAAAAAAAATTTGTTTTCCCAATTTTCTACAGGTAGTTGAAGTTGTTAGCGGAGACTGCATAATTGTTGCTGATGATTCTCTACCATTTGGCAGTCCAGCAGCTGAAAGACGAGTCAATCTCTCAAGTATCAGGTGCCCCAAACTGGGAAATCCAAGAAGAGAGGAGAAACCTGCTCCTTATGCTCGTGAAGCAAGGGAATTTCTAAGAACAAGATTAATTGGCCGTCAAGTAAGATACTTTTTATTTAGATGTTTAATGTTTTTCCGAATGTAGCAAGACCGTGCATCGGGTAATAGATCAAAACAAGTTCGGGTTGTAAGATGTTATCTAATTAATTTGTTTATTTTGATTTCAGAAAGAAAACCATCGCAATAATGATTTAAATCTTTGAAATAAAACACCCTTTAGCCAGTTCCCCCTTTAGCTAAGTTAATTGATTTGACCTGCTTGAGATAAAACACCAACCTAAATCGACTCATTGATACTTAAATGGGTCAAATTTGGCACCTCAATATTTATCTGTAAATGAGACTCTTACAGGTTCAATGTTTAACTTGTCCTTTAAAATCTAGGTTCAAGTTTCAATGGAATACTCTCGAAAGGTCCCCGTCGCTGATGGGTCTGCTGCTCCAGCTGGACCTGCAGATTCACGGTTAATGGGGTTTGGGTCGGTCTTCTTGTTGTCTCAAGGGAAAGATAGTGAAGATGTCTCCTCTACTACCACCACCCCTACGGTAGGCACTCAGCAACCCGGTGTGAATATTGCTGAGCTAATTATTGCTCGTGGGTTTGGAACTGTCATTAGACATAGAGATTTTGAGGAAAGATCAAATTACTACGAGAATCTTCTCGCAGCTGAATCTCGTGCTACTGCTGGCAGAAAAGGAATTCATTCTGCTAAAGATCCTCCAAGCATGCATGTCACAGATCTCTTAACGGTTAGAAACTCTCAACTACTTATTTGATTATTACCATTCACCAGTGCAAGTTTGTTAACTATTGCGACTTACTGTTTCAAAATAATATATTTTCTTTAGGCCTCTGCCAAGAAAACCAAAGATTTTCTCCCATTTCTCCAACGCAACAGGAGGATGACTGCTGTTGTTGAATATGTCCTTAGTGGTCACAGATTTAAACTATTTGTCCCGAAAGAAACATGCAGCATCGCTTTCTCGATTTCCGGTGTCAGATGCCCTGGTCGTGATGAGCCTTACTCCGTTGAAGCAATTTCGCTTATGAGACGGAAGATTATGCAGAGGGATGTAGAGGTTATATTCCCTTTTCACCCTAGTATTACTTGTACTTTATTTATGCTTATCGATTTTGTTTTTTCTTTTATTAAGAATATTATATGTTTTGCGTGGGTTCAGATTGAAGTTGAAACCGTTGATAGAACTGGAACTTTCATAGGATCTTTGTGGGAATCAAAGACTAATATTGGGGTCACCCTTCTGGAAGCTGGTCTTGCAAGGCTTCAGACAGGATTTGGCGCTGATAGGATTCCAGATGCTCACCTTCTTGCTCAGGCTGAGCAGTCTGCCAAGAGGCAGAAATTAAAGGCAAGAATGCTCGCTTGATTTTGATTTTTGATTAAACTCTGGAATCAGCTCAACTCTGACTGACTAGTTTTATTTTTGCAGATATGGGAAAACTATGTGGAAGGAGAGGAGGTTTCTAATGGTGCTGCTAATGATAAAAAACAGAAAGAAGAGTTCAAGGTCCTCCTTAGACTACTATAATTGATTTACTCGTGACTTTATCTTCTTGATTTGCTGCTAATATTACATGCTTAATTTCAGGCTGTGGTGACTGAGGTTCTCGATGGAGGCAAGTTCTATGTCCAGGCTGTTGCAGATCAGAAAGTTGCTTCCATCCAGCAGCAACTTGCTTCTCTAAACCTCAAAGAAGCACCTGTTATTGGCGCATTTAATCCAAAAAAGGGCGATATTGTCCTTGCCCAGTTTAGTGCAGATAACTCATGGAACCGAGCTATGGTAATACTGTTTCTTCCAATGAATTATTACAGAGGTGGTAATTTTCACCCATTTACCTATGAATGGCTTTCTTTATTCAGTTTATAATATATATCTCAAATCACGATCAGATAATTTGGTTGAAAAGTTTCCATACATGTATGACAATGTAGTTTTCCTAATTACACTTGGTGTTGGGTCAACTGAACCCCACTTGTTTTGACTTGTATGTAAAACTATTAGTTTTAACTAGCCCTCTAGACGTGCACATTTTCCACCTGTACTTGCCATTGGTTAGTTACTTTAGTAATTCATGATTCCCTTGTGAATTATGATTTTGATCCTTGTTTCTTTCATTTATGTATAAAGGTTGTAAGTGGTCCACGTGGTCCCGTTCAATCAACTAAAGACAAATTCGAAGTGTTTTACATCGATTATGGAAATCAAGAAGCTGTTAGTTACAGCCAGCTACGTCCTCTGGATCCTTCTGTATCCTCTGCACCTGGGCTGGCTCAACTTTGCCAACTTGCCTACTTAAAGGTACCCACCTTGGAGGAGGATTATGGTCAGGAAGCAGCCATGCATTTAAGTGAAAATACACTTAGTGAGCCGAAAGAGTTCAAGTTAGTAATTGAGGAGAGGGATACTTCCGGAGGAAAAGTCAAGGGGCAAGGAACTGGAACTATTCTGTTGGTAACTTTGATCGATGGGGAGTCTGATACCAGTATTAATGCCATCATGCTGAAGGTTAGTATTTTTATTGCGACTTTCATGGTGTTGATGCATTGAGCGGGTTCATTAACTGTCAAATTGGGTAAGTTTTTGGTACAGGTCTGGTTGTGGACGCTTGAAACATTTTATGTTCAAGTTTTTTCCATAAATGATCAGTGTCAGATGTGATTATAAATTTATGTTCAACCAGCTTTGGTGTTCAAGTTTTTTCATTTTATTGAATAAGAATGAGTTAATCATTTAAGAGGTTTACGCATCAACCAGCTTTTGTCAAACTTTACCTTTGAGGTAACCATTTTTTTCCCTTAAAGAAACTCTACACACTTCGAAGTTTTGTGATACAAGGTACTTTTTGATCTTGACAACAGATAACTGGTTTCTAGTTGTCTCATGGTGTCGTGTAAGAGAAGTCAACCAACATAGATTCTGAAAGTCTTGCACTTCCTATTGATATTTTTAAATGCTTAGTCAAAGTTTTTGATAATTTGAAAGTTCTTTATGGGGCATAAAATGGTGGCTCGAAACAGAAAATTCAGCTGTCATTTGGTTTTATGCTATTTTAAGCTATTTTAGTTACTTGATTGACCTGTTAGAGATAACATATAACCAGGAGCTGCCCTTTTACAAGTAAATGAGTAGAAATTCAACCTTAATTTTAATCTGAAAATGTACGGTGTGCAGGAAGGACTAGCGAGGTTGGAAAAAAGGAGGAGATGGGAGCCTAAAGATAGACAAGAGGCGCTGGATAATCTAGAAAAATACCAAGCAGAAGCTCGTACAAAGAGGTTGGGAATGTGGGAGTATGGTGATATCGAGTCTGACGATGATGAGAACCCTCTGCCTGCTAAGAAAACTGGAGCTGGAAAGCGTTAAGTCAGCTAAGCTAAGCTTGCTTGCTTGAGATTTTACAAAATCCTTTGTTTCTGGGAGAGAGAGAGAGATGAGATGAGATGATATGCTGCTGAAAAATAGAAAAGAAGTTGATGTTTTTGTCTTGGGAGATTTTACCTTTTGGCGGTTTTTTATTTAAATTTATATTCGTGGGTAGAGGACAATTTTGGTTCCAACTTTTTTCTAGTTTAATTTATACAGACTCTTAATAAGAAGGTGGTTGGCAGCTATGTTATGTTAGGACAAGAGTTTTAACTGGTCGAGACCATAAGCGGATGGATATGTTTGTTTGTGATATAAGTTTACTTTCCGTCTTCTTAAATTTTTTTAAATGTTTTTACCTCTGTTCTCACCTCATAATAACTCATATGTCGTAGTCATCAACTCATTTGCATTTATACACTTCTAGACATCAAAGAAATTCGATTCTACTGGCTTTACTTCTATAACTGTTGCATTTGAACACCACAACATTGATTAAGTATCAACATTTTCACCTAATTGATAATGCTCAATGTTCTAAGAAGTTCCTTATACCTCTGTCAAGTTGCGAGACTTGACTATGCTGTCACGAAAAGGCCAAAAGCCTATCCATAAGGCTTGTGGTACGTTAAGGCCTAACTAGGCGTGTCTTCACTAGTAAGCCCTATTTTTTAGGTGCATTAAGGGTACATGGCTATACGAGCTGAACATATAATTACTTAGTTATTAAAGATGGTTAGATATACTGAAAAAATGAAGTTATAAATTTTTAATCATGTGTTTTTTTTTTGTATAATTGACCTATGTTTATAATTTACATACAAAATTTCTGTCAAAGTGAAGCCTAATAAAAAGTTGTGGCTTAGCCATGGCTTAAAAAGGTGGACTATATCAAGTCATGTTTTAATAACAAGTGATTTCGTTTGATTCATATAAGAGGTTTTTACACCAAACATTGTATTTTGTAATCTTGATAATGGTTTACATTACCCTCGTGTTGCGTGTAGTAATTTCTATGTATTATATGAGATGCTTAACGATTGTTTGTATTTAAAATGACTTACAAAGCTAGTCTTGTGGTCTGGTTAGAATTATGAATTTGATTTATAACACGTATCTTTTTACATAAAACAACTAAACAAACCTTTATCTATTATTCTTTTTTTAATTAAACTTATTTTAATGTATTATCATTATCTTATTATGATTAATGATTTAATCTTCATCTTCAACTTGAGAGAGTGAGAGACTACCACTGTCTAGCCACCACCGCCATGTGCGGCCTCATCTCCGCTATGCAAAAGGAAAAATAACGCAACACAGTTTTTCACCAAAAGCAAATACAAACCATTGAAACCAACCCAAAAAATGGAAATAATCGCACTACCGAAATTAATGATAAATCATCCCACACTTGTTAACGTGCAAACACCCATCGAAGATGAAACAAGTACCAGATAACAACTCATAGAAACACATCTGAGAGAAAAAAACACCCAAAAAGGATTTAATGGTTGTAGTAGATAGCAAAATCATAGAGTTAGTTTTTGCTCTTTCAAAATCTTAAAACCCACACCTAAAACACATATGAGATTAAAGAAACATACGAGGGCAATTTGATGGTGCGAGTTGTGACGGCGATAAGGGTATTATGGTTAATTTATGTGGAGGTGGGACTAAAATTGCTAGAAAATGGGGTCCGGAAGGATTCCGCAATTCTAACCAAACCACATGGATCAAATTATTATTTATAATATACTCTTTTATTGATTCTGAGAATGTCAAAATCCCAGACATTAAGAGTTATGACCATGGTAGAGAATCTTACTTAAGCAAAGTGCATGTTGTAATGTGCAATAGAAGCCCTTGCTAAGTATTAATTTTATTTTTTTGTATAAGACAGAGTCACAAGTATACAAAAGCATTTAATGGAACAAGCTCGAGAGACCTCCATGAAACGAAAGACCATTTAGCCCGAATTTTATTTTTCATATAAACCTCTTGTTTATGTAAAAGAATTTGATGCATTCTACTAATAGAAAACAGCTAGAAACTTAATATGGAATCTTGAGTCAAAACTAAAGCCTGGATTCTACCATAAGTGAATCTGATCTGACTGCTTAAAGCACTGTATCTTCTTGACACGTTCAGTTATCCCGCCTTGTATTCCTCCTTCGAGAAGCACTTGCATCGTCACATGTCTCACTGGTTGGCGTCTTACCTCCATCCTTCTTTGATGCCACATTTACCCTTACCTGATTAAAAAAAAAAAAAAAATACATTACAGGAGTAGAATGTTGCAAATATATCAAGTTCAGCCAGAAGATCGAAGGTTACTACTCACTGTTTTCTTCTTTTTAGCTAACAAGATCTTCAGCAGGGGACTAACAATTACAACAGCAAGCGAAACTAGGATTCCAACTATAATGCTTGGCTTTTTCTCAGCCTCTTCAATAAGTCCCTAAACATAAAGAGAATCCACTTTCACTTGCTTTTATATGGAAAATAAATGCAAGTTTTAACAACTATAGTGGACTTACCACAACCTTCATCTTGTGGTCACCCAAGATAGGCAGATCAGCAATCTTGTAAAGGACATCAAACACAGACTTCTGCAATTTGTTATAAGCAGATTATCAAAATCCATGGTTCATACATGCCTAGTTATGAATGAGTCACTTTGGATTGTGTTGTAGTTTACTCATAAATGAGTGAACTTTGGTTAGTATTATTACTTAAACTGGTCAAACAGATCAAATCAAAAGGTTTAGCTAAAAAGGAGACGTTACTTTGCTACCAAGTTGTGTAAGCGATTACCTGGATCCCCTTGAGACTAGCTACTTGCTCCTCTGCTGTTTGGTTCTGTTTCTCAACTAAGAACTTTGGCTTCCATGTGGTATCTCTGATTGATGCTGCAGTCTTCTCATCACTTGCTATCAAAATGTTGTCAAACAAGATACCATCTTGCATTGTCCAGATCTCGATACCAATGGCAGCAACAGACTCTAAGTTGGCTTTCTCAAGTTCATAGTACTCGACGTTTGGAATTTGACGAGGCTCCCAAGTACCCATGTAATTAGGATTACTAATAAGTGGAGCGTACCATTTACCTTTGTAATCCGGGTTCTTCTTCATTGGCCTCTTCCACTCTCCACAACCTGGTGCGGTTTCACATTTTGGGTTGTCAATCTTGGGAACTTCCCACTCACCATCCTCCTCATCATCCCAATCTTCTGGCTTGACTGCATCTGGATCATCGATTTCTTCTGGTTCATCATCTAGCCACCCATCAGGCTTCTCAGCATCTTCATCTAAAATTTCCATTGGCGCATTTTCATCCCAATCATCAGGCTTTTTAGCATCGGGGTCGGGAATGTTTAATTTGTCATCCCAATCTTCGGGCCTTTTGTCATCCGGGTCAGGAATGGTTGCTGGAGGAATTAATGCTGGAAGAAAATCTATAGATGACATGAAATTAGCCTTCCTTTTCATTTCTCCATCGATCAAGATAGTTATCTCATTGTCAGGTTTTAATATGGCAGTGTACACATGGGTCATTGTATCTGAAGGTACAGAAGGAGCTGAAGTGAGATGGTGTTCAACATGCTTTCCGGTCTTGGGGTTCTTGTGATTTATGATGAAGTGGACCTTATTTGTGGAGGCGCATTTGTCAGGGCCAAACATGATCGAGTAAGGAGAATTGTTGTCAAATCCTTTGGGCGTCCAACCAGAATCTTGAGGCCTGAGGTATTTTAAATATGCACCACCACATTCGAGGCCATTTTGAAAGCGAGCTTCAAATTGTAGAACGATTGTGTGGTCGTAAAGCTCTACAGGTTGGTCCAACTCCTTCACAATTGCGTATTTTCTAGCCTTCTCAGTAACAAGAAGCCCGTAATCTTCATGGCCTTCGCTCTTTGTGTGGTTCCATACACCTGAGTGATCACATGAACGAGTGGGAATGTTGCTTTGTGCTATAAATGTTTCATTTTGTACCATGATGTATATATAATCGATCACATAGCAAATTAAGATCAATCATGTAAAATAACACTTTTCGAACTGGATATGTTTTCCGAAATTGAATTCAAGTAAACACTATTCGGATTGGGATAAGGAGTTGTATCTAGACAAGAAGATGTGAATAAGTTACTACACTTCTCAAACCCAAACCTGACCCGTCCAATATATATATTTCCATAGATAACAAACATTGTTCTAGTTACGTGTTAATAATCTGGTTTTAATTAAAGGAGTTATTTCCGGTTAATTAAGACTCTTCCCAGGGGTCGAGCCTTTGGCTCAGATGCATGCGGTCTAACCGTGGCTTTTTCCGTTGCATCTCCTGGCCACCCCTAACTGAAACTCTCATGGGACTTAAACTCTTGATCTCCTGGAAAATTTTGCCAACTTTGTTTATGCATTATATATATAACTGAATTCAGAAATGAAGATGGTAAACGATAAAATTAATTAACAAACTTAATGAAATCACATACATCTATATCTGAATAAAGTCTGCCAAATGTAAATTACAACTTAAATTTATCAAAACCAACTGATACTTTACCTATTATCATTTTATTAAGAACCAGACTTAACCATGCATTTACATGCCTAGCATATATATATATATACAACGAGCCAGGGTTAGGATCAAAATTCAAAAATGATGTCTGCACCTTAAGATAGACCTAATGCCACATGACTATATATATTCCATAATAGTGTGAGCCTGTGAGGCAGTGGAAATCACTGACATTAGATAAAATCACAAGTAATTTTAGGTCTATTTTAGGTCTATGTATCCTTTCTCATCAGAAAAAACTGAGCCTGCATGCAATATTGCATATGGAATATTGAGCATAGATCTTACCTAAATAGTCTTCCTTCTCAGAAACAATCCAGCTCTCCTCAAAGGGCTGATCAAACGACTCGTAAAATATCTGGAGACAGAGAACAGAATCGTTTCAGAAACAATTGAACCTGATCATAACACGCAATAAGAACACACGCACACACTCTCTCATAGATTAGCTAGCTAGCTCACTCACAGTCACAGTGCCGGAAGAATTAGCGAGTATCTCGATATCGAAAAAACTGATTAAAATCAAACAAAAGAACTGCAAACAACACATTCTCCGTTTGCATTCATCCATAATCCTACGATCAAATTGTTGCTAGGGCAGATCTTCTGATCTAAATTCGATCTCCAATTTAGTTCCAACGGAGTACAAAAACGGTGCCCCTCCTTGGTTAGTTTGTTGATCGAGAACACATATACATATACGGATCTCGTGAGGGGATGCGTCAGATTGGTTTAATAACCGTTTAACCAATCATATCGCTTCGCGCGGAAATTAGTCAATAGTAGATCGCCACGTACGTGTCTCCAGGCAAATTAAGCTCGCGTCGTCTGCAGTGAAGTCCGAGATGAACGGCCTTGATTCGTAGAACGCGCTCCTGCTGTATACTGCATCGGTCGAAATGGTAACGGGTCGGGTCTTCCTTAATGTTAGAACGCGAAGGATGTGGGCCCCGGTAGAATTCGTCCCAAATTAACGGATTATGTACATAGTGATTTACTATTTCGAAGGTGGTCTATCATTTTTTGTTTCAAATGTTTAATTAATAAGTTGCGTTTTTAATCATTTATGGAAATGTAAAAAATTTTTATGTCATTTAATTTAAATCAAAAGACTTACGAATGATAAATGATATTTATGGGGTATTTATTTTAGCTTATTAATGTTTAGGGTTTAGGGTTTAGGGTTTAGATTTATAAAAAAAGTTTAGTTCTCCAAAATGTATTAAACTATACCAAAAAATCTATTATGTGCATCCACCTTTCAAAAATTTTATTGTGTGTATTGAACTTTAAATTTGGTGTTATTGTATGTATTTTGATACATAAAAAACCAAAAAAAACTATAAGTTTAGTACATACAATAGAAAGTTTAATACATACAATAGGAAGTTTAATACATACAATAACACCAAATTTAAAAGTTCAATACACACAATAGAATTTTTGAAAGATGGATACACACAATAGATTTTTGGATATAGTTTAATACACTTTGGAGAACCGAACCCTTATAAAAACTAAGTTTGATTAATAAGTCTTTAGTAAGTTAAAATAAACACTCTCTTAATCACTTACAAAGATAAGATAAAATAAGATCTTCAAATCACTTTTCACTTATTCTATAAAAAAATATTTTAAATCTACATGCTCGCAAACGTCTTAAAAATAAGATCTTATTCTAAAGAGACAAACAATACATACTTAAGTTGTTTAATAATCATTTTTTCCCTTTGAGATTGTTCTATTTTCACCTCTCAATATTTTATATCCAATTAACAAGTTACGCACAGATACTTTAGATAGTTGCACCCTTAACCCATAACTTACAAAAGAAAATATATAAGAGGATCTCTAATAGTAGTTGAATAGGAGTTGTATCATGTATGGAGATGGTATATGGGTGATATGGAGTGTGTGAGAAGGTGAATTAATAAGATGTATGACTATTGAATAGTTTGATGGAGATTGAGTGGACTCCACTCCTATTTATTTAATTATTTTTTTTGAAAGCAATAAAAGTTGTTATAAATAAATAATTTTAAGAGTTAATTACAAAGATGGTCTCTGTGGTTTGCGTTAAATTTCACATTTACTCCTTTAAAATCGAAAATTACACTGATAGTCCTTATGGTTAACGTTTTGTTTCACTTTTAGTTCTTTAGACTAACTGGTGTTAAAGTTGACCGTTAGTCAAAGGGCAATTTTGTCTTTTCATACTTTATTTTTGTTACCAAACAAGCTAAACCTATTTTAACTACTTCCAAACACACTTATGTAAAGATATCATTCTATATTTGTATCCAAACACCCATTTCTTGTGTCTCCTTATCACCCCCATACACACATAGATACTCTCTCTCATCTCTCATTATCCATAGACCACCACCGGAGTTCAAGCCACCACCGCCATCGTCGGAGTTCAGACCACCACCGCCTCCCCCGGACCACCATCATACAACACTGCCGACCACCACACTTTCTTCTCTCTTGAAGATAGCCGGCCACCACCACCGACTCCATCGACGCCTCCATCGACCACCACCACCGCCTCCATCGATGCCGCCAGAACTGACAGCAGGTTGAAGCTCGATTGGCTGGCATAAACGATTCATCTGACCGCCTCCAGATCTGACACCTCCAGATTGAAGCTCGATTGACAGCAGGTCGACTGAAGAATTTATCAACAGATCAAGATGAATGCGAGATGAACAGAATCTTTCCCAACATCAACAGATTTCCATTATAAACTGAAGGTTTTCTCAACATACAAAACAAAGCTCACTACAATCACACTCTCACTCTGTAATCAACTGAAATATAAAACCCCTATCTGCTATTTACGAAGAAGAAATAGACCTAAAATACTAGCCAGAAGAAGATGAAAATGTATCTGCAGTACAAAAAAACCAAACGAAAACAGAAGGAAGATAAGGAAGATATATCTCTGAACTTAACTTGAACTTTCCACAAAAAGACCTCCAAGAATGACCAATTTACACATTACACCCCTGCACATAGAAAACAACTAACAAGAGGAAAGATTAAGCTGCACACAATTATAAGCATTTCAACACCCTCCCTCAGCTTAAGCCTGGAAAACATTTATTAAACCTAACTTTTCAGATAAAGTATTGTGTTGAGTAACAGAAAGAGGTTTAGTAAAAATATCTGCAACTTGAAGTGTTGTGTGAATTTTAACAACCTTTATAATGCCCTCAGAAACTTTCTCCCTTACAACATGAATATCTATCTCTATATGTTTAGTTCTTTCATGAAGAACTGGATTAAGAGACAGTAAAATAGCAGATCTGTTATCACAAAATATATTTACTGGAAGATCGCATTTTTGACTTAAATCTTTCATAAGTTTAAGTACCCATAAAATTTCACATGTGACAGTGGCCAAAGCCCTGTATTCAGATTCTGTAGAAGATCTGGAAACAGTGCTCTGTTTCTTACTTCTCCATGTAATGAGAGAATCTCCCAAATAAATACAATAACCAGTAACAGATCTTCTTGAATTCACACACTTAGCCCAATCTGCATCAGCCCAAGCAGATAAATTCAAGGAACTACTTTTTGAAATTTTAATACCAAGACCAGGAGAAGATTTAAGATATCTCAAAACTCTCATTGCAACCTTAAAATGTGACACACGAGGACAATGCATAAATTGACTAAGGCACTGCACAGTGTAAGAAATATCAGGTCTAGTGTTGGTAAGATAGATTAATTTACCAACAAGTTTCTGAAACTCAGAAATATTAGGTAAAAGCTCGTCATTGGCATTAATACCCTCACTATTCAACACAACATTAACTTCAAGAGGAGTTCCTACAGGTTTTGACCCTAATAAACCAAATTCATAAAGAAGCTCAAGACAGTACTTCCTTTGAGAGAGACACAACCCAGTATCAGTTTTAACAACCTCAATTCCTAAAAAATATTTTAAAATCCCCAAATCTTTAATGAGAAACTTTGACTTAAGAAAACTTTTGACCTTTTCAACTTCAAGACTATTGCTACCAGTTACAATCATATCATCAACATATACAAGCATAATAACAATGTCAGATTTAATTCTTTTTGTGTACAGAGAGTAATCATTCCTACTTTGCACAAAACCAAACTCAAGGAGAGAAAGAGTAAGTTTCTCATTCCACTTCCGTGGAGCTTGTTTCAAACCATAAAGGGATTTAACCAACTTACAAACTTGAGAATCATTTTCAGTAAAATATCCAGGAGGTAAAGACATATAAACATCTTCATCAAGTTCACCATATAAAAAGGCATTATTAACATCTAACTGATAAAGATCCCAACTATTTTGAACAGCTATGGTTAAAACACTTCTAACAGTTATTAATTTTGCAACAGGAGAGAAGGTCTCATCAAAATCTAACCCTTCTCTTTGACTATAGCCTTTAGCAACAAGTCTTGCTTTAAATCTTTCAATTTCCCCATTTGATTTGTATTTGATTTTAAAAATCCACTTACAACCAATGGGTTTTCTTCCTTTAGGAAGATCAGTTAAAATCCATGTCTGATTTCTGTTAAGTGCTTCCATTTCCTAATTCATGGCCCTAACCCAGTTAGGATCCTTAACAGCTTCCTTAAAGGAGGTGGGTTCAATAGACTTATTAAGACTAGTAGCAAAGCAAACAGAGTCTTTATCAAGGTTAGAGTAGCCAACAGTTCTTTCAATTCCATATTTATATTTCCCTTCCACTACAAAGTCATCAAACTTAGAGGGAAGCCTTTTATCTCTACTAGACCTCCTAAACCCAAGAGGAGGGGCACCTAGGGTAGTGTCAAAGGTTGGAATTTCAGACCTTCCTGTACCATCTATAACCAACTCGCCCTCAGAATTATGAGAATTTTGACCATTATGGTCACTACTAAAGGAATCATCCTGCTCCTCTGAACTGGTTGCAGGGGCCCCACTGCCTTCCTGAGCCAGAGGAGGGTTGATGCCTTGAGGGACAAGAGAATTATTTTCATCACAGGGCATTGAACTATTGGTAACAACTTGATATAAAGAATCAAAAAAATTCGAATGATCCAAGTAAGCAGGTTCAGACTCAGAGGAGGTCACTGCATCAACAGTAGACATCTTGAACGGGAAGACCGATTCATAAAATGTGACATCTCTGGAAAAAAACACTTGTTTAGTGTCAAGACAAAGCAGTTTATAGCCTTTCTTAACATTAGAATAGCCAATAAAAACACATTTTTTAGATCTAGCAGCAAACTTATCTGAATTATGTAAGTTTGTAGAAAAACATAGGCATCCAAAAACCTTTAAAAGATTATAATTTGGTTTTGAGTTATAAAGCACTTCATAGGGAGATTTCCCCCCTAAAACTGAACTGGGAGTTCTATTTATAAGAAAAACAGCGGTGAGAACAGTTTCACTCCACAGTTTCAATGGCAAACCAGATTGAAAAAGGAGGCTTCTAGCCACATTCATTAAGTGTCTGTGTTTTCTTTCACAGATACCATTCTGCTGAGGAGTGTACACACAGGTAGTCTGATGAACAACTCCTGTTTTTTCAAAAAACGAGCTAATCTTATGGTTAACAAATTCAGTACCATTGTCAGACCTAACAGTTTTCACATTTTTTGAAAATTGAGTTTTTAGCATGTTAACAAACACAAATATGTAGTCTGACACTTCATCTTTGGATTTTAGAAGATAGACCCACACAGCTCTACTAAAATCATCAACAATGGTCAAGAAAAATCTATATCCATCCTTAGTAGTGACATGATAAGGACCCCACACATCTAAATGTATTAGGTCTCCTAAGCTGGAAGTCTTATGATTACTAAGAGGGAAGGGTTCTCTGGTCTGTTTGGCTTTGTGACACACATCACATGGAGAAACCAAAGAATCTTTTCCTCCAACAATATCCTTCAAAATATTTAAGACTTGAGTCGATGGGTGACCAAGTCTCTGATGCCAAACAGACCTAGAGACGTGCTTATTTGGAACTAAAGAACTGGAGTAACAACTCACATTAGATTCCGTGAAATGATAAAGACCTCCTTGTTCACTACCAATCTCCACCTTCGGAACTGTTATTAAATCCTGAGGGTTGCACAAATAACATTTGTTCTCATCAAAATACACACCACAGCCACTATCCTTAGTAAGTCTATGAACAAATAACAGGTCTATGTTGAACCCTGGTATGACAAGCACATCACTGAGTAAAACACGTGATGATATTTGTAGATTTCCAATTTGTGAAATATTTGCATGAGTGCCATTCGGATGGTCAACATGCAGTTTAAGGTCAGACACATCAACACAGTTTTGAAGATTTTTTGAAGTACTTGTCATATGTTGAGATGCACCAGAGTCAACAACCCATTTCCTTTTCACAGATTTAGTAATATTACACTCAGTCACATCAGAACCAACATACGTACCATACATATTGGCAGAAGCATCTCCTAAGGACCCTTTCTCATTAAGCAAAGTAAGAAGTTTAGCTATTTGATCACTGCTTAGTTGAGGGGTTTGTTATGTGTTAGAAGAACCCGGATTTTCAGTCACATTATTAGACTTAGGTGGTTGAGAGCTTGAGGAATTTTGAAAAGTAAATGGTTTCTTAGATTTAAAATCCTTCGGGTATCCCACAAGTTTGTAACACCTATCGATAGTATGACCTTTACAATTGCAGTGCTTACAAATCAAATTTGGATTTGGTCCTCTGTTATTACTATTATTCTTTTCTTTATTATCAGGTCCTTTAGAGGAAAAAACAGAAGCTTGAGATTTACTATTTATAGAGGAAGAAGAGGTCGAGGCAGAGTTCTTAAGAGATTCTTCCCTTGAAATAGTAGAGAAAGCAGATTGAACAGTTGGAAGGGTTTCAAGCATCAGAATATTACTTCTTATTTGACTATATGAGTCATTTAAACCCATAAGAAACTGCATTAACTTCAGTTGATTTTGGAAATTAAGTCTGTTTTGATTTGCAGTACAAGTGCACTCAGTGACACCTGTCAGTGAATCAAACTCCTTCCATAACCCATTAAGAGTGTTGAAGTAATCTGAAACACTGTCATTGCCTTGAGTGTGAAGATTAATTTTCTGAAATACATTATATATAACAGAACCATTTATTTTCTCAAATGTTTCTTTCAACTCAAGCCAGAGATTCCTAGCATTTTCAGATAAAACAAAGGCAGTAGCTATAGATTCTGACATAGATGAAAGAAGCCAAGAAACAACAACAGCATTGGCTCTGTCCCATTTGACCCTCTTGGAGGAGGAAGAGGATTCCTCAGTATCCGAGGGTCTGAGACAGGTACCATTGATAAAGCCAAGTTTATTTCTAATAGTAAGAGCACGAATAGTAGCAGTAGCCCAAGATTGATAGTTAATAGTTCCATTTAGACGAAAATTGATTATAGTAACACAACTGATATCATTAGCATGAAGGGACAGAGGATCATCAAGATTGATGGTTCCTGTGTCACCACCCTCTTTAGGAGGATCCAACTCAACTACCATGATGACCAAGAAATAACAACAGATTAGAACAACTTTACAACTAAACAGAAACCAGCAGATTGTAAACAGCAGACTTAAAGTAACAGCAGAGAAAACCAGATGAATCCAGACAGTAGACCAAAGGGAATACAATTGCACATATACAATAAATCCAACTTTGGGAACCACACAGAAGATTAGAACAACTTACAGTGGTTTTTTTTTTTTTCTTTTCTTCCGATGAAGAATCAATGGACTCAACTTTGGGAAACACACAGAAGATTAGAACGACTTACAGTGATTTTTCCGATGAAGAATCACGCAATCAACTAACCAAGATTGAGATCTCACAGAACCCTAACATTAAGGCTCAGAAAAACAGCGATTCTCCTCTCCAGTTCGTCAAGATGGAGAACACTTCCTGAGGTAGCAGCGGAATCCAGGAAGAAGATCGAGCCAGAAGGCTCTGATACCATGAAGAATTTATCAACAGATCAAGATGAATGCGAGATGAACAGAATCTTTCCCAACATCAACAGATTTCCATTATAAACTGAAGGTTTTCTCAACATACAAAACAAAGCTCACTACAATCACACTCTCACTCTGTAATCAACTGAAATATAAAACCCCTATCTGCTATTTACGAAGAAGAAATAGACCTAAAATACTAGCCAGAAGAAGATGAAAATGTATCTGCAGTACAAAAAAACCAAACGAAAACAGAAGGAAGATAAGGAAGATATATCTCTGAGCTTAACTTGAACTTTCCACAAAAAGACCTCCAAGAATGACCAATTTACACATTACACCCCTGCACATAGAAAACAACTAACAAGAGGAAAGATTAAGCTGCACACAATTATAAGCATTTCAACATCGACGCCTCCAGATCTGACCGCCGACCACCACACTTTCTTCTCTTTTAGTTTCTTACTCTTCTTTTCCTCTTTTAGTTGATTGTTTATGCTCTGTTTTTACTTCTTTTTGACAGATTCATCTTGTACCCATAAACCCTTTCCCTGAATTCTAGGAACTTTTGGGTTTTGATTTCTTTTTTCTCTTTTGTTAGTTAGATGTGTAGATCAACTTCAGTGTCAATTGAATTCTTGAAATATCAAAATGACATCTTGTTTAAATTCAAGAGCTTGTGGGTTTGATCTTGGGGGATTTAGAAAACGAAGAATCTAATAATAACATTGCATCAGATTTCAAAACTTGTTATTGGTATCCAATTGGGCTTGGTGGAGTTTTCCGATGGTAGACGTGGGGAGTATATCATCGGCGGTGGCAATCGCAAAAGATGAATGCTTTCCGGTGGGAAAGAAGAAGAAGAAAAAGAAAAAGGTTGAGGATAAAATGGAAAAATTGAACACATGTAGCTTCTTTGCCAACTAAAAAGATGACGGCTTTATTCATTTTCTTTTCAATTAAACAATATAATTAATAAATAATGAAAATAGGTGTTTGGTAACAAGGATAGGATGGAAAAAGACCAGAATACCCTTTGACTAACGGTCAACTTTAACACCAGTTTGTCTAAAGGACTAAAAGTGAAACAAAACGTTAACCATAAGGACTACGAGTGTAATTTTTGATTTTAAATGACTAAATGTGAAATTCAGCGCAAACCACAGGGACCATCTTTGTAATTAACTCTAATTTTAATACAAAATCCAATATCTATATACTTATATAATAGTTTATAAATGTAGTTAATTTTTTAATTTCATAAATTTAATGTATATATATTTATAATATTTTTAATAATTACCGGGTGTTTAAGTATTTTATTTTCTAGGTTTTATATTTTATAGTTAACGTGTTTAGTCACGTACTTTTTATTTAATATAATTTTACTATCGTATTTTTATTTAATGTAGTATTTTTGTTAAAGTTCTAATAATACTTTTGTAAAATTATATATATGATGTTGATGTGGATATATGCTGAACTTTGTAAAGTATAATTTATACTATATTATAAAGCATTTAACATTCTATCTCTTAAAAATTTTAAGACTACTTAATTTTAAGTAATACATGTTTTTATGCAAATAATACAAACTCTCAAAGCAATAGTCCAATCAATTATCTTCTTAATTACCTTAACTAATTAATGGTAATTACTTTTAACAACTTATCAAGCATGACATCAAT
The DNA here is from genome assembly GCA_947179395.2 of Pulicaria dysenterica. Lineage (NCBI taxonomy): Eukaryota > Viridiplantae > Streptophyta > Magnoliopsida > Asterales > Asteraceae > Pulicaria > Pulicaria dysenterica. Next base: position 77,690,327 of record OX359293.1, on the reverse strand, counting down.
AAAATTTTCAAAAATAGAATATTTTTCTATGTAGTTACTTTTATATTTTTCTTCTAATTTATTCTTCTTCATAAATTATTTTAAATATTAATGAAAAATGTTTATAAGAAAAGAAGAAATAAAGATAATAATAAAAGTTAAAAGAAAATGGATATGTTGTTGATTAGAAAATATTTGCTCACACCGCATTTTATGAGTATCATACATTTATATTCTTGAAATTGACATGTTATTGAACACAAACTGTTCGCCGCCGCCGCATTACGCGGGTACAATGCTAGTGAATTGTAAAAGTAAAAAAGGAAAGTTATATATGTAGTGAAATGATCTCATAACGATCCACTAAATTCTTTTTAGGTTGTTTGGGTAGGAGATATCCTCATGTTTCTTCATTCTCTCTATGTAGTGAGCACCTTTGGCCATCGCTTTCTTGAATAACGGCACCCAGTGCTGCCTTGAAGACTGCCACACAAACGTCGTTGTCAATACCTCTCGACCTCAATTATATACACAGAGCTGAGCCCATTTAAAGCCACTAGAGCTTAGTGATTATAGATCGGGATTGGCTATTCTTCAAAGTTCAAAATCTAGATATTTGCTGATGCCTAGACTACTGCAATCCATTTCCTTATCCTTGGTAATGGTCTTTAGTTGGTTCTATATTTTCCAATTTGATGTAATGATGTTTAGCTCTATATGGTTTTTGTATTTGCATAAGTGATTATATGCCTAATCAAGATTCCTGAATTTTGTTTTTGATGTTTGATTTGTGATTCTGATATAGTTTTGCGTTTGTAGTTGTTTTGTTTTTGTTTCTTTGATTCCGTAAACACTGTTTTTGGGGTTTTTTTTAAAGCATTTAGTACTTAGCGCTTACTTAATCTTTCATCAGCAAGATTTTATCATTTCTAAATTTGTTCTATTGGATTTACATACGCGTACTTAACCGTGATTCTTCCTCGACTTTTTTCTTTGAGGTCTGTTCGAGAACAAAAGGAAGGAAACGGTAATTTTATGATTATAAGCAATTAAGCATAATGGAATTTAGATTAATGATTATCGTAGAGATTTGTATACGTTTTCTCAATTCGAATACAAAGTTGTTTTGGGTTTGTTGGTTTTCATTTGAATATCTTTTTGGGTATGGGTGTAAATTATGTCGTGTTCGGGTTGACATGCCATGAGTTCGTGGGTTGACGTGTCAGAAACACAAAACCCGAACCCAACCCAACCCGTTTATTTATTTGTGTCAGGATTTCAAACAATAACACGTATATATAAAACCCGCGTAACCCGTATAATTATACGGGTTAGCTTGTTGGCCGGTCGTTTGCAGGTTGGTGGGTTATTAATGGTTGACGGGGTGTAAAAGAGTCAACGAGTTGGAAGATGAGCAGGTTTAAAAGTTATATAAGATGCTAGAAAATCATACCTTTTAACATTATGAGCTTTCTTGTTTCTTTTTCACAAACTAAAACAAGCAAGAATGTGAATTGTGGGAATCTAGATGATAGTTATATCAAACGTACCTTTGTTTATATATAAAAAAAATCTATATAAATATTAGACGGGTTCATGCTTCGACGTACAAAATTTATATATGACCCTAACCCAACCTATTTATTATACATGCCACATAAATCAGCCCGGACCAACCTGTTTATTATATGTGTTAACCCAAACCCGTTTATTTTCGTGTTGGATTCATGGCGTGTTTCGTGTCTTGTGAAGAATTGCCACTGATATCGCAATATTTCGATATATTATAAGTGATATTTGTTTTAATTTAGCATGATAATGTCATAAATAAGTTAAAAGATACTTAATATTTTTAAGTTGTTGCATTTCAAATAAAAAAGGCGGATAATAAAAAATTTTTGAGCAAAAATGAAGAAATGAGAAAAGATGTCTGTTGCGACACACCTCTACTGTTTTGATCATATCGTGCACATACGAACTCGGATTGAGGTGTTTCAGGCAGCCACGAAAACTGAACTTAGAGGGATACAATCTCATTTTAATGTTAAAATCATGATAATGCAATGTCGCGATTGGTAGATAAATTTGTCGCGGTGCGACAAGAGTTCTGGCCCAAAAAGTCACGAATAAATTAATGGTCGCAACGCCACAGAAACCGTGACGCGATGCGACAGCAACCGTGATGCTACACGACACGCGAGAAACGTGAAATCTATAAATCCAACCTTATTTTTGACCTAGGGGACATTCATGTTGTTCTAAGGCGTCAATATGACAATATAGAGGCTCTAGAAGTGATTTTTGAAGCCTGAGAGAGGATTGGGAGCTCAAGAACGAAGAATCAGAATTGAAGAATTATCGGCTTTCATTTGGTTTGCTTTATTGTTTATGTTTAGCATATTATCTATTACTTTCAAGTGTTCTTTTCTTCTGATTATGACTTAAATACCATGGTTTCTAGGTAGATGAGATTGCCTTTGTTTCATGGTTTGATGCAATGAATGGGATGATTTAGTACTTATATATTTATCATGTCTTGCTTAATCTAAGATTCAAATGTGTTAAAGTTTCAATATTTGTTGTTTATTGACTGAGCTTGCATATGTTTTAGGACCAATCTATCTATGTATGCTTTTATCATGATTATTTAAGACCATTAGGTGAATATGATTAGTTGTTGGCCAAATCCTAGGGTTAAGTGACAAAGTAGTTTGCTTTAATGTGTGTGAACAATTACAAGTGATGATTGTGATAATACCTGATCCCATGACCATAGTATTAGTATTTTTCATGATTATAATGTTAGAGTTTCTGACCAATATATCTAATCAATCTAGCAATTGGTATATGATTAATACTTCCCATTGCACTATCTTGAAATCAATCATAAATATGGGATAATCGATTCTAAGTATGAACACTTCTTTTCTTGATCATTCTTATTCTAAACTCTCATGAATTGTCTCCTTTTTTTGCCTAATTAGTATTGTTTATTGCATTTTTAGATCTCTTCCCAAATTCTCCATTTTATCACTTTCATTAGACTAATCAATAATTAAATCTTTTAAATATGAAATCATACTTGTTCCTCAAGTGTTCGACAATCGGAGTAACCAGAACTATATTACCATAGGATTAGGTACACTTACGTATTTGTGTTGTAGTCGGTATTTTGATGATTCCAATATATATATAAAATTAACCTGATCTGATTCACCTTAATCACCATGCATAAACTTCAAACGGTTAACCCTACAGCCCTAAAGACCACAAAACAGGTTTTAGCATTCATGAGCAATCTATATCTTCTGAAAACGAAAACGCCTACAAAGAGATCAATAAATTCTTTGATCCAAACCCCTCAAAACCTTCACACTTCCAAAGTACCTTCAATAATCCAAGCTTTCATTGCACTAGCTTTCACACTCTCTTTTTAAGGCTTATAGATTGCTAAGGGAATAAAATTAGTGTTATCGGCGTGGATTCCAACTCTTATAGTGAGTTAACTTTGTCTAAATGGCATTTGATCCCCTCTAACTTGCTTAAAACTCATTCAAACGCATTGACTAACCCATAAAGTCTCTGCATGCACACCTTTTCTCCTAAAGTTCATCATAAAAAAAAACATGTTGCATATGCTCTCAAGGAAAAAGGTAACTTAAAGCTATTGACCTATTTAACATAGAAGAATTTTGGGTCGTTACATAATTATTAGACCAATATCAATCTTGCTAGAGCATAAAATAGAGAATAATTTCACTAGAAAAGACTTATAGTTCAAAGCCTTAAAATGAACTACATAAAACTAAAACATAAGGACTAGTACCACCTATTGAATAACCTCACCTCGATTGAATCTATTTGGTTGATGGTTTATTGTTATTGAATCTATTGAGATTAAACCTGTTTACATTGACATATTAGCACCTGACCAGAACTAAAATCAACATCCAAATCAGACACCACACATTATACAATAGACAAACGCAACTTAGAATTTCAAATCGATATAACACCCAAACTAGAAATCAAAATCAATCTACACTAGGAAATACCTAGAAATGCATCTAAAAAGACGCCCCCTCATAAATCAGAAATCACACAACCTACAAAATCGGAACCAGAAATCATCATCAATTGCTAGCACCATACATGAAAACTGTTTTTCATACGAGAACTTCGAAAAACAATCTTAGCCATTGATTAAAATATTTATGACGGGTTATTAATGATTCATTAATGACTCATTAATAAGAAGTATTATAGAAAAATCAAACCTCGCAAATTAATAACGGTTCACCCGGATACAAGTTACGGTTGGTAAATATATAAATGACCAAAATATCCATATTAACTAGTCATCAGTGATATTACAAACACTTCTTGCAGATTTCGTAAAAAAAGTAATCCTTAATCAAAGCTAAAAAGACATTCGACTTAATAGCTTGAAATGGGTGGAGATGACAAACCTAAAGAGACGAGATACGAGCTGAGAGACCATTCTTTGACTTTGAAGCGACAAGCGAGAGACAAGAGATCATTTGTTGTCGGTCAATCATTACAGCAACAGAAACGAGTTTATGGCAAGATCAATCTTGTTGCATTTATCTAAGGTAGGCCGGCACTAATCAACATAAAACCCAACATTTTCTAAACTCACCCCTCAATGATAATCGAGACTTCTAATTAGTACGTGGCATATAGGAGTTCGATTTATTTGACATTGAGGGAGAGAGTTCAGAAAAAGTTGAATTAATGTTGATAACGAATTCGATCATAACCTAGCCTGCTTCTGCGTAGAAAAGTAGTAAATGTTTGGTATAACTTAAATGACATGTTATGGTTGGGGTTATAAATACTACTACGACCAACAAGAAATTACATCATACAAACATATATAACAAGAAATTAATTTATCCATATAACGCCGATTTGTGTCCTTCCAAGAAAAGAGAGTTAACATTCAAAGAAGTTTTACCCCATCTTCCATCGATCAGATTCCATAGCAATTGATAGCGACTCTAACTGCTGATCGTTGTCATTCAGTTCGATGACACACAAGAGATTCTATAAATTACTAATTAATCTTATGTCTCATGTTTGTTAACAACGCATGCATACGACATTATAATAATAAGTAGACGTGGCATACACGCGTTTATTTAAAAAGATAATAAGTATTAAATATTAATAAAAAAATTTATTAAATAATTATTATAAAACATAAAAGAAAAGGGATTTGAAAAAATGACGATAGATGACATCAACATCAAGATATTAGCAGTGGAAGCGTTAACGCAAAGTTTGAGGGCGGACGTGACAAATGAAACATGATATCATCATACGAAAAGATATGATTGTATTTCTTATATAAGTTATCGATCATTATTATTACAATTGGAGCAACAAGATCAAATATTTATTGATTAAAAATTAAAAACAATAAAAAATGATTAATATATTTTAAAATAATGAAATTAAAATGTTTGTTAAATATGATATTTCAAAATGTTATAAAAGGTAAATATGATAATTGTAAATTAAGATGCACAATTATAATATTATAATGTTTAAAAAGGATATATATGAATTTCTCTAATAAATTTCACTGGATTTTGACTAAAAAAGGTCACAATTGAAATTATAATTATAATTAAATGAATGATTAGAATCAAACAATTATATTTATTTTATTAAATAAAGAGTTAAATCAGTTAATAAATATGATCTATGCTATTATTTTATTTATATTAGATTATTAGATTATATATACATGATCGTTTCATGAATTTTGATGACCAATATAACAAAGTAGAGATATACGTTTTGAACTTCTTTAGTAGCTTTTATAGAAAATTTTAGAGAGGTATTTACCTTAAAATTTAGTTAATTACGATATTAATTGAGGTTACAGTGAATCTTTAAAATAACTATGCTTTTGAAGAAGAGGTGAAGCTGCCTTATAACTAGAGGAGTAAAGGACCCCATTAAAAATTTTCGAATATACATATAAAATTTCTTATTTGTAGTATAATTTATTTATTCAAACACCCTTAAATTTTAATAAAATTTCTTATTTGTAGCATAATTTATTTATTCAAACACCCTTAAATTTTAATAGATGAAAATTTTAGAATAAATTATTTGTTTATAACTACCACATAATTTTTCTAGCTTGGCCTCTTCTTAAAAAGGATGACGGTACCATAGTACACCAAGAGACATGCCATTACTTACTCATTTAGTCACACGTTATGGGTAACTCGATGACCATCGAGTAAGGCGGGAACACCAAAACGAGGGTAGCGAGTTATGACAGTGGGTATGGTCTCCGAGTCCTTAAACACGATCGAGAAACACACCTCCCCCACCCCCACCTCCCTCTCAACCAATCACAATTTCACACACAATTAATTCTTTTAATATATTAATAAAAAAATAGGGAGAGTTTTAAGGAGATGTATAACTAGTAAATTAAGTAGGGAGAGGAAAATGAAAAAAAATAAGGTGCGCTGATTTAACATTGGGTAAGAAAAATGAGAAATGAAGGTATAACACATAACTTTATGGGATATAGATACCCGATAATGTGTCATCTCGTCTATGTTAAACTAAAAAAAGAAAGATTGTGTTAATTTTTAGAAAACTTTTTAATTTTTTTCTAGAAGCTCTTTTATGAAAACCGAAAACCAGAAAACTTTTTTTTTTACATATTTTTCTAAAAAACAAAATTTTCTATATTTTTCCAAACACACATTTTTCTAAACTCCTATAGCTTTCCAAACAACTTTCCAAATAAAACATTTTAACCAATAATGTTTAATGTTTTCTATTTCTTTGTGAAGAATAAAAAAGTTCCACCCCTTATCTGAACATGTTTTTCTTTTAAAAAAAAATTAAACTACATCATATTTTATAAAAAAACAAATTTTTTGTCTTTTCCTAAACGCATCCGATAAAAAAACACTTTATCCTACGTGTCGGTGACGAAGCGGCCGAAGAGGATGACGACAAACTAGTTTGGTGTATAGCAATTTTTCAAACAATGCATGCATAAATAAGAATAATTAATGTTCGTACTACGTTTGGTACCTTATAAGCTTAGCCGAACGTACGTAGCGGTGGTCCATCCAATGGATTAGATGAAGGCAGTCAATTAAGTGCTTAAATCTATAAAATATTAATGTACACATCAATGGATCATTATCTCCGCTTTTTAAATACCTGAAAGGTGAAAAAAATATCTGACGGATTATAAAGCTTAGTGAACAACTCAAATATTAGACTTGTAACCATAAATAGGAAAACTCATATTAGCCCATAAGAGTACTAGGAGTGGTCACCTCCTATCACACCCACCACACCGTCACGTCAGCTATTCACTCCCATCACTCACACTCGTAATGGTCACTCATCACCACATCACATAATGGGACCCGCCGTATTTATTTATTTAACTTTTAATTTAATAAAACTTAATAAAAATAAAATAAGTTTTTTTTAACTAAAAAGAAATAAAAATCATTTAAAAAAGGTTTTGACAAATTAAAAATTATTGATTTTAATTTTTCTTATAATATAAGAGTTTGGTGATATGGGGCTAAAAGAATAAAAAGAATTTTAAAGGAGTAAAATGGTTAGGTATGAAAAGTCAAAGTTCTTGGATAAATAGAGGATATTTAGAAAATATATGAGTGTAAATTAGGGTTTCACTTTCCAGCCGTCATCTTCAAAAACTCTCTTCTTCCTCCTTTTTTTTTCTTCACTTCTACTCATCTTCTGCAGTTCTTCTTCTTGAGGTCTTTTTCGTTTTCATACTTTCTTTTATCTTGGTGTCTCTGAGTTTCAATCATGGTCCCACATAAAATCATCACGCAAGCTTTTTAGGCGTGGATACTACTACCGGCCGCCTTCCACCACGGCGCCATGGAGTGGGAAGGTTGTTTTCTACGGTGCGGTGGGCATCACCACGGAGCTAAGCCCCTCCCACTCCGAGCTCTCTAGGACCACCAGCATCCATTAGATGCTTCACACAGCCACATCAGCTCCACATCATTCCCCCACCATTCCCTCATCTCATCACATAAACCCCGCATCCATCACATGCTTCACATCACAAAAAAGAAAAAAAAAACTTCTCTCTCACGAACCCTCCCTCACACTCGCGATGGCTGTCACGGTAGGTGACCGTGAGCCTCCTTCACAAACCTTGGCGATGGTACTCACAGGCGTGAGGAGCTCTCACGAGCACCCTCACGAGCAGGGGCGGACCCACGAATTTTTTTGACCGGTAGCACAATATAATTCAAAAATAAAATTAAATAAAATTGAGGGTGTGGTTCGGGTTTTTTCTCGGGTTTCCGGTTAATCGGGTCGGATTAACGAGGTTTCGGCTATTGTTCTGGTATTTTAGGGCCAAAATTTAAAACAAAACACAATTTATATGAATCCATGTTAACTAAAATGCTATTTTCAATGTAAACTAAAGTATTTTAAAGGTATAAATTGAAAGATTAAACAATTTCTTATCATTTTTTTTAAGTTTTATTTTTCCTTTGATTTTGGTGGCATCACCGGTAGCACCCCGAAAATTTACCGGTAGCACCGTATCAAAAAATCGAAAATTAACACTACGAACCGTAAAAAGACCGGTGTCCCGTGATCCCCCTCTCTAACACCTAGGTCCGCCCATGCTCACGAGACCGAAGCACATAGCCTAATAAGATTAATATCTTATTAAAAGTATCACTGTAGTTATCACATATCACTTATTTTATAACTATATATCGCATATATGGTCTCATTAAGATATATATTCATTTCAATGTATTTGTTTTATTGTATTCACTTTTATTTAGCTATACATACACACACACACACATATATATATATATAGGAAGAAGTTCCATTAAGAACCATTTTTAGTGCGAGAACCGCGAGAACCAATCTGAGCCGTCCAATTCACCCTCTTTCAATGTCATTGCCCACCCATGAATTCCTCACATACACCCTGCCACACTTGATCCCCTCACGCTCTCCATTCATGAATTTCACTTATCAAATCAACGGCTAAGATTTGTTCTCGCGGTCCTCGCACTAAAATTGGTTCCCAATGGAACCCTCTCCTATATATATATATATATATATATATATATATATATATATATATATAGACACACACATACACACACAAGTAAGGACTTTAGGATGTGCTATGCACAACCTACAACGTTTTATGTTGATTTTGTAATCACGAATATGTAATTACGTAAAAGAACATCAAAGGTATTACACTTGTAAATTCAAGAATAAGAACCCACTTTAGAAAGACAAAGAGTTCATATGTAGATTTTTTAAGTATTTTTTATGTTATGAGAACAATAATCCATACAAAAAACACTAATCAAATAACTTACAGAACCTTTATTTAAAGGACGTGATTAGTAACTTATGACATACACTCAAAGCTTGTCGGCAGTCTAACGTTAGTATCCCTTTACATGTAGTCCAAAACTTATGTTACACACATGCACCATGCACGTGCACCATACGCAAGCACACTTAGTCACTTGATCTTCATTTAAACAAAATAATTATATACAAATCAAAGTGAAACATGTATATATTGACATCACAAATCATAATCAACGTTCTAAAAAACATGAGACATGGCGTATCGGCTTGTCAAACCTCAAGTCTTGAACGTCATGACGAATTTACGGTGTTTCACAAGGGCAACAATTTTTTATATAATTTATAATTGTGTATATAAAATTATATACAAACAAAAATGAAAAAACACATAATTATATGTTTTTAACGTAGTTCATCACTTTTTTTCTTTGTTTTAGTTATAAATAACCATTTTTTAACCGAATAACAATTCAACTCATATGACTCTGTACTCTTAATTAACACGCCTAAAAACACGAATTATAATAGGTAAATGAGCATTAAGTTGGACCTTAGCGTACGCCAAACCTTAAGCCCAAGCCTTGTACTATGTCGTGGTGACATGGTGAAGCCTCAAGTCTTGGTAAAACCATGGCAAAGCCAAAATGAGCCTTTTAAAACCATGATCATAATATATACTAATAACAAAAATGTAACACCGCGATTTTGAAAAAACAAATTTTTTTTTCAATTAGTAATTCAAGAATCCAAACTGCGTGGATCCGTTTGTAAACATAACTTAAACTAAACCTGTTTTTCAAAATATCATGAGCAGCGAAAAACATTTAAAAGTGGCTATAATTACAAGCAAAATTAACCACGATACTAAAGGAACTGTTGGTGTTACTGAAATTGTCCACCGACCACATAAACAAATACATACAGACATAAGTATAAAGATAAGTGTTCCTCCAAAAGCATAAGTAAAACCAACAGGTACCCAAGCTCACGCGCCTAAGTATCACCTGTAATCATGGGGAGAGTATCTGTTAGCTATTTAAAGCTAGTGAGCATAAGATAGCATAATCAGTAATACAAACATATCACATATTATCAATAATATCAAACAGTGCTATCCTAGCATCTCGCGATGAGCTGGCACAGCCAGAAGGAAGCATAATCTTGCAGGGTAGCTAGCCCGGCTCAACACTCCTAACTGGGGAAACCAGACACATCAACCGCGCGGGTGGGTGAGCGGGTAGCGGTCCACCGTTGCGTTTCATGCCAAAGCCTTCATGGGGTACAACAATAAGTCGATCCCCATCCTGCTAGGGGAACGCTGGGTTTGCAACCCCAGGTAGTTGACGGTTATCATCGACCCGCAGGTCTCAAAACGCCCCAGCTCACTGGCCCCGTTCAAGGACTATAACCAATCCCCCTTATCTCGGATCCGTTCACAAACACAAATCTGACCCATACGGGCCTCATAGCGCGCATATCATAACCATATAATATCCATGGTTCAATTCATACATGCTTCTTGCATAATCATAATTATATCATAAATCATGGTTCAATTGTTACGTGTGTTATGCATAAACATAGCATACATCAAGGTTAATTTCATTTCATGGAATTACTAACACATATTGATAACATGTAACACAGTTATATTAATTCTTATGTTATCCTATACTCACCTGAGAGGCTAAAACAAACAAATATAATGATCGTCTCGATCGTCTGGGTCGTTCGGTTCACCTATAAGATAATACTCATGTTTAGTCACTTCACACAAGTACAATAACTAATATAACTAATATAAATCCCCTAATGATGCCATTAGACTAATTAGAATCCTAAACGAGCATCCCGTACGATAAAACGTCGAAAAACAGCAAAGAAACAACGCACTGTGGCTGGTGGGGCCCCATGTGATCTGGTTAGGCCCCATGCGATCGGAAGGGATATGCATGCGATCGCAAGGCACCCTATGCGACCGCATGGGAAAGCCATGCGATCGAAAGCCCCGCAGAACAGTCCAGTGTCGTTTTTCCAGCCCCTGTTCAGTCCTTTTCCACTTCAATCCAATCTCAGTTGTTTCCAATTCAATTTTCATTGATTACATAACTACCAAGGCATCAAAACAAGTCTAGAAACACATATATATATATATATATATATATATATATATAACAAGCTCTAATCAAAGATTGAAGCTATGGGATCAAAATCTCCATTTTTGACCCATTTGGTGACTATTATGGAATATGATCAAATCCACCATGTTAATTCAAGAAAATGGTTTCTAATCACTTAGAAACTATACAAGAACAGATTGGAACACTCGGAATCAATTATGGATCACTAATTTGAGTTTTTGCTATTTTGACCTAAACTTCAAAACTCAAGAACACGGATGGCTATGGAAGAAGGAACTTACAATTGAGCTTAGGGGAGGAAGATGATGAAATACAATCAGATTACAACTCAATTTTGCTGCTGGAACAGATGCTTGATGATCTTCTTGGATTTTCTCCTTGGTTTCTCCTTCAAAGTGCAAGAACAGGAAATGGGCGTGTGTGTGTGTGTCGTGTGTCTGTATATGCGTAGAAGAGAGGAGACCGACTTAAGGTCTCAGAATTATCCATTAGGGGTATTTTGTTCTCCTTCTCAACTTACAACTTAATATCCGTTTATCCGTTTCAACTAACGGGGATGTTTCCGGAACCCTTATTCAAAACCATTTACTAAGATACTAGTTTTATTCATTTTCGTTATTTTTTTAATATCACCGTTTCTTATTCGTTTTCATAATAATTTAATATTAACTTAATTAAATAAATTCTAATATCTATTATTAAATTCTAGATTCTAAAGCACCAATAGTATATACGACTAGGTCCTTTTGAGGATGTTACAAAAAAAGATATGGGGAAATCAGGATTAGAAACACAACATTTGATACTAGTTACTTTTAAGCAGATTCATGAATAAAAGTGGAACATGAAGAAATCAAGATTCAAACCCAGATAAAGTCACTCAAAAATATGAACATGAAGCGTATAATGGTGTTAAGCCTATCGTAGTGGTAAGCCCGAACCCATTTGGGTTCTTCGGGTACATTTGGGTTCACCGCTATCCCCTATTCGGGTTCCCTTCCTTTTTTTCCCTCTTCGGCTTCCTACATCCAAGCATACCCGAATCTTCTTTTTTCTATTTTATAGAGAGAGAGTAAGAAGAAAATATTTAGATTATTTGAATTTGTTGCTACTTGAATTTCGAATAAAGGAGAGAAAAAGAAGAAAAAGTGATATGAAAGATTATTTGAGTTAGAAAAACCATAGTATTAGGAGTAGTGACTAATATCCTAGTAACTCAGTTTCAACAACCTATTGTAACCTTAGCTCTAGAAAATTAAAAATAAATACCACACCCAAGCAAAATGTGTGATCTAAATTTCCCAAAACCACTAAACCAACACTGCGCCTTAAGTCAACACAATTGCATTTGAAGCAAAATTTGCCAAAAAATAAAAAGAAAGAAAAAGAAAAAAAAATGTAAGTCACTACTAAAACCGGTAACTAAGGTTATCACATTTTTTTTCTTTTAGTTCATGTTTACAACCTATGACTTATTAGGTGAGTTCGATTACTCGTATTTCAAGCTTAATCTAAATAAATAAGTTAAACCCCATGTTTGACTCGTATAAAAAGTTATCTGCTTTAGTTTCTTACATTTTATTTAGTGTTCTAAATGTAACTACAAGGTTGCACGCTATGACTAAAGATGTTAGTTTATTATTAAAGTTACTTTTCAATACATCATCAAAACTCAAAGTTACCGAATCATATCTTTTCAAAATAATCTAAATCCTTCCATCATCTTATTTCTTATGCTGAATGTTTATAATGCAGTAAAGTTTGATTATTTAAAATAGACTCGGTTCGATACTTTTATCAAGCTAAAAATATTGTACTGGAATTTATTTATAGTCAAATTGTCGATATTCATACTTCACTTTTATTAATAAATTAGTGTTCTCTATTTATTATCTTGAGTTACGCGTATTTCGCATTAGATGTTTAAGATTATTTTTTTTAATTTCTCAACACTCACACGAGTAATTCACGAGTAATTTAACTAGTATAATGAATGCAAATTATACTGTACAAACAATTACTTATATCTACTATCTTTATATACAAGTAATATAAATTGTATAACACTACCAAGTCTAAAATAAATAATGGAATACCAGACACGGAGCAAGACACGAGTAATAATTTAGTCATAAAATATAATATGATAATTCAATTATGTAATAATAAAAAGAAAAATAAATACAAAAAGGTTATTAAGATCCATTTATCTATGTTTTTCTAGTAATACATTAATTATTATTTTTATACATCTATCCTTGATTTGTATAAAAAGTTACGGTCATTTCTTTACCTGAATTGTTAAAAAACATGACAAATTATGAATCTAAGTTCATCAATTGTCATTATGTACAAGAACGAAAAAAAAAATGGCTAATTAAAGTTAAAATATGTTTCGTATGTTTTAAACAGACGCCCTTTTTACTAATTTTTAATGACTCGACTTATTTTATAACCTTTTTTTTTATTATTCTTTTTACACAAATTTCTTTTTATAAAACCACCAACAATCATAAATTTTCATTAAATATTTATAAAAAATTTCATTTTACCTATTATTTACGGTCACCATTCCACGTTCTAGTCACCATTCCACGTTCTCTTACTATTTTTTCAATTTGATCTCATTTTATGTTTATTTTTTTATCGTTCATTTTACATTAGACTATAGATGACGATTTAATATAACCTTCCTCTAGAATTTTCACCAATTATTTACGAAGAATTTATAGTTTGAAATCAATTTTAAAAGTCTCAGAGGTGAAAGAAATAAAAATAACAGACGACGTGCTTTAAAGGTTAAAGTCGAAATCAACAAAATAATACGTTTTTTAAATTTATAAATTAAAAAAAAAAAAAAAAAAGTAGATTTGTAAACTAACAATCTACCATACAAACTCAATGTAATTTGAACTACTAGAGCCTTTCCCCTCCCTTCTCTACTTCTCCTTGTTTATCACTTCAATTCAAAAAAAATTTTTTTTTTTTTTTGAAAGAGCTTCTTCTGCCAGTTGAAGGGGATCCAACATTTGCTTAAGAAAATATACACACCGCCACCTTCCATTTCATTACTACCTACTGCTATACTTCTCCTATCTACCTCATGATGCAGGATCCAAACAGCAGCTTTAGTGTTTCAATGGCGGTGGTTGAACCAACGGTTTCTTCTCCACCTCCACTCCCACCGACTTCAGCGACTCTGTATAAGGCTTCGCCTGCCTGCAATTCCTAAAACAACCTACATCAATTAATCATACAATTAATCATCAATCACCTTACCAACAACTTCATTTTTATTACATGGCGTATATATCCCCACGAATCGGATCTGGGACGATATCTTGACGATCTGCCTCGTGAACATGTGCAATCTTCCTGAAAAACGACTTCTTAATGAACTCATTGGACTCTTCTGCCACCTTCTCCGGCTCCACCAGCTCAGGCAAACTTTCCCGTTTCGATTTCTTCACGAAAACATTCGGCGATCTCTTTAATTGATGCGTCGCCGTGAACGCTCCTATGCTAACCGACATCAGAATCAACCCGAGCGAGATGTATACCGGTGCATACGCACCTTTCAACGCCCTATTTTACACTACTCATCAGCAATAACAAAATAAAATATACATACCAATAAATTAATATATAATTATTAATGTTTGAGTAAGTGTGGAACATTACTTACTTTGGTTTGGGATCTTGATGATGATAGCCGTGATCAGCGGCAGGGGAGTATGGCTTCATCCTTGACGAAGTTGACGTAGCAAATCCTGTGGTTCCTATTGATCGAATCACCATTGATTTCATCAAATTCTGCAATGAACACAGATATACCAACAGTTAAAACTTCCACACCAACTCACACATGAAGTATAGTTGAAATTACTCGTCGAATTGATGCAATTCACTCACAGTTGCTCGGAACGCCATTAGTAGGTTGGAGTCAGTGGCTGTAACTTGAACGGAGAATAAATGGTTGATAGATTGTTGCAGTTCAGTAATGGTGTGATTAGAGGTACGTAGCTAGGGGTAAGGAGATCGAGTAGGTGAGTATATATTGGGGAAAAGATCGAGACACGTAATTTCGAGAAGAAGGAGATGGAGAGACGTGGCAGGAAGTAAATGAGTGTTGGGTTTTCGGTGGAGAAGTCTGGAAGAAACACGTCAGCTGCTTCCTTACTGTGCTGGATCCTTCAACCATCTCACTACTCAGCTGAAAAATTAAGCATTAAATGATTTTAGAGCCCGAATATTTTAAACTGTCTGAATAAATCTGTTTAACGAATATGACACGTTAATTTAATTTTTTAAACATATAATTTTTTTTTATTTTTAATATATTAAAGAATATTATGATATTAAAAATCATTTATTTATTATAATTCTTTTATCAATTATTTTTTTGTATTATAAAAATTGCTTATTAATATGTTATTTATCAAATGTCATTTTTATGTGATTTAATTTGTTACTTTTTTTAATTCTTAATAGAAATATTTATTATGGTTCTTAAAACCGGACTTGACCGGCCGGTTCAACCGTTTGCACCAGGAACCAACACCGAAACTGGTTCAAAAGAACCGGTTAAACATCTGGGTATTGAACTAGTGCGAACCTTTGAAGCGGGATGTTGAACCGTTAACCGTTTTTTTCCTTTTTTTCTTTCTGTTTTTGTGGCCCGGTAGCTCAATTCCAATCTCATTTAGACTTTTAAAATATTACAAATTTACAATAAAACTATTACCCTAATATCTTCACCTCAAATCCATTACGAAAACTTTTTATTTTCATAATGTCATGCGGTTCTTTAGAACGGTCCAACCGGTCCGACCGGTTGAACCAATAAACCAGTAGAGCAACCGATTTGATGACCGGTCCTGCTTTCAAAACCTTGATATTTATTCAAATTAGTAGATATATACCTTTCCGTGATTATTTATGCAAATACATATATACTAATTTAATTAAATTAAAAAGTTATTCAAATTTGATTATAAAAAGGTTTTATAAAAAAAATTGACGATAATGCTATGTATAAATTCTTGATATCTAATAGGTTCACTTACTTTTTATATGATTTAATATCTCAATATATGTTTTATATTTTTTTTATTTTATATATATATATATATATATATATATATAGTACTACATATAAAATAAAATTTTAAACTTTACCTTTTTATTTCCGTATTTATACAGTGGGTATGAAACTATTATTTGATTAAAGTGTTAATAATGGTTTTAATCTCAAAATTTACATTATATTTTAGTTTAAATAAATAGAAGTTTTGTTTAAATTTGATCTAAGCTTTGAAATTTATATTTTATTTTAGTTTAGATCTTTAAGTTTTTTTAAGTTGCTTAACATTTAAAATTTTAATAAAAAATAATAATTTATAATCTTAAGTTTTGGTACATTTTAAATTTCACTTTATTCGGTCCATTTTGTTTTGTCTCAAAACATTTCTTCCCATTTACCTTCTACTTTATAACCCAAAGATCTTTAACCTAGTTGCTTATTCATTCTCAATCTCTCTCTTTCTCTCTCTTACATGCAAACACTCTCTTGTAGAAATATTAAACCTATCTAATATGGCAATTATGAACTTTATTTCACCTTAAACATTAGTAGAAATTTAAACGAGCAAAGTCAAGCTTTACATTAATCGAGACATAATCGTTTTAAGTTATGGAAGCAGGCACGAGCTAGTTTGAGCATGTAGTGTGTAAAATTATAGTTTTGAGTGAATACGATATTTATAAATACACTGAACGTATACAAGTTTTTAAAGTTTAAGAAATAAATATACAAAAGTTTCTTTAATAACTAATTTTAACTTAAATTAAAGTCAAACTCCAAACAAATTGACCAAGAAATTCAAAAATGGATTTCATATTTTATTAAAAAAGATAGTTCACATTTGATATTTAACTTTTTTTCATCTAAATAAAAGGCTAGAATTGTGTAGTATTTTATTATGTTAGTCTATAATTAATATTAGAAGATAATGGGGGAGATGATTTGTGTGTAACACTTATTTGTTATACATAACAAGAATATTATATGTGAGGGACTAAAGATGTTTAAAAAAAATAAAGCTATGATGTTAAGGGGCTGGAAATGTAAAGTGGGCAAAAGATACATATATATAAGTCAATTAATTAAACAAAATAGAGATAATTACACATATTTAGTGGTAAGAGAGGGCTAGAGCCAATTGGTAAACTTGGAACATCTTAACTATGGAATCTCATCTTAGAGTGTCAATGACAATGCTAAGAAGGTATGTGTATGTATAAGCTTTATATTGTGCTAAACATGTATATTAGTGTACAATTGTGATAGGTTTAGACTAATCAAAGTACATAGATGTTTAATTCTGATGTATAAACAACCATATAGGTTGTTTTAAGTGTATGAGTGAGCATAAAATCGATCTATGAGGATAAATTGGGTCAAACACAGCAGCCTATTCGAACAGTCGCACTACTTGTGTATGGGCTACACTGCCCGTGTAACGTTACGGAGCCAGTGTACCTTAGGGCGTGTAGGTGTACACGGCAGGTTTTGAGGTATATGACCTGTGTAGGTCCCTAGGCCAACACTGGCAAAGTACTTTAATATGGTTGTGTAGAGAAAGACCTACGTGGCTCGTGTAGTAGTGTGCTGAAAGACAGATTTCACATTTTTATTATGAAGTTTATATTAAATAGAATAGATTTGTGCATGTGAAGTACTATATTGGAACTATATATAAGAATAACAATTTAACATTGTGAGTATATACTTAACTTTTACCATGTGTATAATGGATGATGTTATATGAATTGTATGCTATTGTAATATGTGAAATAATTATAGGGTTTAATATGTTATGAAATAAAGCACTTATGGACTATACTTGGTACCAAGTCAGAATTATGGAGGAGGATCTAATACTTATGTTATTGGTCTCCATATTATGGAGTAAAGACTATACTGTTGTGCAGAGATACAGATACTAATATTGTTTATGGATGACTAATTCATTATATGCTAATGTAAAACTTAAGTTAGTATGCTCACTAAGTGTGTTAGAACCTAGAGGGGGGGGGGGGGGGGGGGTGAATAGGTTATTTTACTTAGTTTACTAATTTTTCACAAATAAAAATTTGTAAGTTGTGTTAAAAATATTTTTCTTGAAATTTATAACACAACAAATATATATACTTGAAATAAAGAGAGTAAGGGTAGAGAGATATCACCAAGTAGTAGACAAGAGATTTATAGTGGTTCATGCAAGTGTTAACAAACTTGCACTACATCCACTCCTTGGCATCACCCACCAAGAGTTTGCTCCACTAAAACTTCTCTCTTTCAAGGTAGAGATTAACCTTTACACTTCTCTCTTTAGTTTACAAGAAATACTCTTCTCTCTTGCAAACAAGGCTAAGATGAGCCTAGCTTCACTCTAATTTGATGGCTAGAGTTAATCCTCACTTCTCTCTAATTCTATAGGCTAGAGATAATCCTCACTTCACTCTAATTAGAAATGATAGAGTTGATCCTTACACTATTACAAAATATACAGAAAGATAATGTAGTGTTTAAGCTTTGAAAGCTTTGCTCTTGCTTGATTCTTGATCTTGAATGATAGATGAATTATCAAAGAATATGAGCTCACAAGATAAGAATATATGTTATGTGTTTTTTTTGGTGCAAGAGATCCTAAAAAATGAGGTTTGAGTTGGTTTAAATAAGGAAAAAGGTGAAAGTCCAAAAGCTGTCCAGTACCCTCACGGTCGATCCACGGTCGACCGTGGATAAAACCGTGAGGTACCTGAACTTTCTTGTTCTTTGCAATATAGACGTTGGACTTTATTTAAAACCACACTCAACTCATTTTTACCTTAAAAATCAACTGAAAAGTATATGTTCAAAAGGTTGGTTGATCCCATACTCTTAAAATTTGAATTTAAACACATATATGGAAGTTTGGAAACCAATACACAAAACATGTTGGAATTTTACCCCTTTGGGAGATTCCTTTGCTAATTATGGTGGTGTATTGTTTCAAAGTAGGATTGTGTTTGTTATTTGCTTAAAATAGGAAGTCTTAGATTTAATCAACCAACACAATTGAGTTTTATAAAATCTTTGTCATTTTTATAAAGTTTTTATAAAAATAATTTTATAAAAACATAAACTAATTTAATTATTTTATTTGTAAGCTCATATAATTCGAACTCTTGTTTGTAGATATCTTCGTCATCGGCTTTGAAGATATCATCTTCACTTGTTAAGTACGAGTTCGGTTGACTTGAAAAAGAACAATATTTAAGAATTGTGAGTTGAGCATCGACGGTTGATTGACGGTCGATCGCGGGATCGACCGTGAAGGTTCCTTTATCTTGATTTCTTCTTTTCTTGTTGAATTGAGTCTTTAATTATTTATTCTTCACTTGATCATTAATTTTAGGTTTGTTAACCTTTAAAGAATGTAGCATATGAACATATGAATAAATTTGATAAGCAATAATATTACTTGTTCATATTTTTATCATCATCAAAATAAGGAGTGCATTTCTTAATGTGTGACCATGTATGCACTAACAAAGTGTTATGCTTACGTGTTTATTTACGATTCTTTATTACAGGTAGCTCTAGTAATGATATGATAAAGGGAAAGACCAGGCTGCGTAATCATGGATATATAGCTTCTTATTAGAAAAGGCGCGCGAATCTTTTGTTAATCAATGATTTTAGAAATGTGTAAAAACAAGTTAACATGTAAAGTCTTGTTGAATAACTGACAGTTATTTTGTAGAAATTAAATTTATGGTGACTTAAGGAGACCCATTTTACCGATCGTTTGGTTAGGTGTGCCCTTAGTCGCCCCGCAAAAGAGAAGCCATACCCTTAGAAAGCTCAATATGAAAATGTACTAAGTTTTGTAAAAGAGAATTTGGGTTTTACATCCTATTTATAAAAAGAGCAAAAAAGAAAGAGAATCGAAGAAAATAATTAACAATTATGCGAAATAAAAAGGAGGAAAAGACACTACTACGTACACAAAAAGAAAGAATTGTAAGGAGCTCATTCTGATAATAACATAAATTGAATATTAGTACAAAAAGTAAGACCCAAATAAAACGAAGGCTAGCATTAGAATTATGTGATGAGGGGCTTCCTGTGGTGCCTTATTTTTACGAGGTTCATGATTAATGGTTCCACCTCCGCTTCCTCTCCCTCCTCTTTGTCCTTTTGCTAAGGACACTGCATCCTCCTGTTTTATAGATTCTCTGTAGCCACTCTCAGTACTGGTTGTCGACTCTAACCATGCATTCACAATTAATATATTATTAGATAAACTTTTAATTCTTCGCGTGTATATATATAATAGTTATATAAGCTCAATAAATTCATATATTAGGATATATACCTACTAGAAAGAAAGAAAGAAAGAAAGTAATGCCTGAGTAGAATTCTTACCTTGAGATTCTTGGACTAGAGGTAAGATTCTTGAATGGTGAATCCTTGCGTTTTCAATTAGAGCTAGTCTTGATGGGATTTGGGTCAAAAAGAAAACGGTGATCATGAGTAACCAACAAAGATTATGTAGCTTTCTACTCTCCATTTCAATTCGATTAGTTCCTTCCTCAACACTACCTAGCTAGCTACAAGTAGATGCATATATAAGCAGGTAGCTTGGTAGGTTATTGATAGCCTGGATCAATTCTATTTGAAAAGAGAATTTATTTTTGATCATTGGAAAGAAAAAGAATATCGGATTCTTGGCTTAAATATTACTTTATCTATAAATATGTTGCAAAAAATACCATGTGATCTTAATAAGCACTTATTCATTATCAGAATTGGAAGTAAAAAGTCGTTGTTAGGTGTGGTCGTGGGCAACGAACTGATTCTACTTATTCCTTCTCTCGATCTTTGTTCACCAACAAGCTATATATAAAGTATAAAGTTAAAGAGAGGGGGTGTGGGGGGGGGGGGGGGGGTGGTTATTATTATTATTATTTAGAAAAATAATTATGTAACACAAGCATAAGTCGTAGATAACAAAAATAGGATACCCATTTCTTTTTTCAAAGGTAAACATGAAGCTATGAGTCTTGTTTTAGGAGGCGGACCTACAACGTACAAAATCCCAAAAAGAGTCTCTTTAGTTAATAGATCACAATGTTAATCAAAAACGAATTTTATTAGACTTGTAATATCGCTGCGGCTCGCATCATCTAAGTTAAATGCTATCATGCTTACATACTTTTTTAATAAAGGGTAATTTTATTTTAGTATTTATTTATTAAATAGGTATGTGAGTGTGACAACACCTAACTTAGGTGATATAACAACACGTACACATCCCTTTTCTTTTTTTAATATAAATAGAGCTCAATGCTTTAAACAATATGATTTTAGGGTTAATAAACCAGGATTGATGTAGAGTTTTTTTTAACATGTTCAATTCACCTGATAGTTGTGGAGTTTATTGTAATGTTTCTGAAGGATTACTTTCTTAATTAATTGTTCTTGGTATAATGTTTTTTAAACAGTATATAATTGTTTTGTTTATTTGATCAGTGGTTTTCACATGATAATTTTAAAAGAAGTACGTTCAAACATGGTCTGTCAATACAAAAAAAGATTTACATCCTCTTACAAAATATTCCTATATATATCATTTTACTATGTGTCAAAATCGAAAAATAATATTTAAAAAAAGAATTATTGTGATCCATATGCTATCATGATATAGTAGATAAAATTATAAAATAAAAGGATTTAGTAGCTAGTATGACATATAATTTCTCGTATAAAAACAAAACTCTAATTTTTTGAAGATTAATAATCGAAATCAATGACTTGTCAAAAATGGAGCCCTTTTAGCCTATTATTATTTAGAAATTTAGAACCATAATTGGGCTAGCTATATTAGATTGAGTGGAGGAGTGTAGGGTTCAACAAAGAATAAAATGATTTGTAGTGTATATTAGAACATAAATTCGAATAACAGATAGGCATCACTTTGAGAATGCAAAGTGAGCTTCCTAAAGTAAAATTAATATGACAACTATAAAAAAATGGAAAATGATAATAGCAATAAAATATGGTTCTAATCTATCTATATCTATATATAAAAGACATGCAAATTTTCTAAAAATAATCATTAAATCAATCTTAATTAACCAATAGGAACTCTCAATTGCAAAATTAATCCATTATCAAAAACAATTTTGGCAAGATTCCAAAAGTTAAATCAATTGCAAAATTGATCGATTCAATTTTAAACAAATTAGAGGGGGTTTGATGAAAATTGTGAGCGGAATTTATAAAACATTAAGGGACTTTTAAGAAAATATGAGAGGGTTATAAAAAAAATTGTAAATTAATGTAATTAATTATAGGCTGTTTATAAATTATGTTTAATAACTTGTGATATAATTTGTTTAGATAAAAAATAATTATATATTTACGACCGTCTCATTTTTATCTACGTTTCGGTGTAAATTTTATTGTAAAATGACACTTTTTTAAAATTAGTATATTCTTAATTTTTTGTTATCCATTAATAGTAGTGGGTATTCCTAAATGAAAATGATTTCATCAGATACAAAACTTTCGGTTAAGTTTCAAAGAATACAATTTTCTCTAATGTTGTGTTTTGCTATGACGATTAACAAAAGTCAAGTACAATCACTTTCAGAAGTCGGTTTATTCCTCAGGAAACCTGTGTTTACACATGGTCATTTATATGTTGTCATTGCACGTGTTAGAAGTAAAAAAGATTAAAAGTTTTCGGTGATATTTCATTTATTGCATTATTTTTATTTGAAAATTTTAATATCTCAAATACACTTTCGAAATACCCGTGCGTGCACGGGTCAATAAACTAGTTTTTAAAAATAGCAATTGTATATGTATGAAAAGTTTGAATACTAATTAAAAGATGATTAAGATGGATTTTTTACAATTATGGAAGGTAAAGATTGATTGTCGATTTCTCATGAAAATTGTGTTTGTCTGGAACGTTTTAGCTTTCACAAGATCAAGCTCATAAGATTAGATTGGGATTAAAAGATCTCACTCAAATATCTAAATTTATATAACGTTTTGCAATTTCATCAAATAGTAATACTATAATTATTAAATTCAAGATTCAAACTTTAATCAAATCAAATCAAAATATAGTACTATAATACTAATAGAGATAGAGATAGAGATTTATGTTAATAAGCTGACTGTTAAGAATTTAGAATTAGATTTTCCAATGATTAACCAAAATAACTTTATGAAATATACTTTTATTCTTCACTAAATCATTTAGTTTCTTTAACAAAAGTAGCACATCTATAAATTTTTAACTCACTAATACAACTTAAATAGGATCTGATTAAATCGAGATTCTATGATCAAGACCAGAATCATATGTAAGATCCTATATCCACAGACATTTTAAAAATGTCTGACAAATTAACTTAAACAAAATCTTAAAATCACATGATTAAGATTAAAATTTTAATAACCATGATGATTAACGAACATGATATAAACTAGATAAAAGAAACGAAGTTTATACTTGAAGAATTTATATTTTTGTAGTTTAGCCGGCTTTGCTAATCCTGTATGCAACTTAATACCATTTGATTGGACAAGATTTATGTTGTATGATCTGTCTCACTTCCTTGTTTAGTGGATTCTTTACAATATCAGCAATACATTGATATGCTTTACTTAACATTGGTGACATCACCTTTTGGGTACACCAAATTTACACTTTAAAATTATTCTAAGATTCTTTTCTGGCTTAATTAATATCCCAGCCTAAGACTCCTTTTATAATCTACAGCTTCTAGATTCATGTTTGCGCATGCAAGAACCAAATCAAGGAATTCTAAAAGGTTGTAACACTTTTAGAAACCCAAATGACAAGTTCAAATAATATTTGCTTTTTTATAACATCATGTGTTGATCATCCATTTCTTAGAGTACATTTCTTTTTTAGTTCAATTGGTAAACATACAAACAATTGAATCACTCTCAAATCCACTTCCTATGGTTTTTGCTTATTTTTCTTCACAACAGTACATGTCTTTTGTTTTTTCATTCTAAAGTTAAACCAAGCACAAATTGTTTGTTACTTCCCAACAAACATTGTTTTTCTTCTTCCTATTCTTTCTTTTCTAAGCTTTAATTTCCCTTGTTTTATGTTTTCTTACAATACTATTATTATCGTTGCTATAAAAAATGTGAGTTTATATGATTTTGTAGAAACAAACTTTTCTTTGGCTAATATTATCATTATTTCTGTTGATGTTGTTACTATCAAAGATGTAATGTTGTAAGATTTTGTGAAAAAAGAAAGTTTAAATCCGATGACTTGGCCTCTTGGCTTGTCTATGAAAACGATATGGACCACTCGTGGTTCCTTGCCACCACTCTTACAGCAAAACTCAGCATATGGGAAATTACTGTTCATCAAATAGCTAGTTAAGGGTCACATTTACACCGATAGTAGTTGATGCAAGATGACGGGGTTCAAACCTTCAAAACCTATGCTTAATTTCACTTGGTTACTTGAGTCAAATTTAAAACTTACTGAAAATAGAAAGAACTAAAAGTTCGCTATCTTCATATAAACAAGACAAAGTTGATTAACTCAAATCTTGTTACTTTTTAAACATCGTTTACATATAAACAAAGTCATTATGACTACAAAATGGAACCTAACTTTTCATTTGGAATTGATGTTGTCCAATACCCCTTAAAACCAAATATATCTCCTCAGTTTGAGGATGCATAGCATCACCTGCCACAAACTCATGTGTAACACCATCTAACTGGATCAAACTGCACCCAGCATTCTTCTTCACTCTCCTCGAATCCCTCAATCTCCTTATCTTTGTTAAATCATCCCAACGCTTTGCATTTGCATAAATGTCAGCCATGGTTGAGTAAACTCCACCATCTTCAGGACTTATTTCCATAATCTGCTCAGCAGCTTTCTCTGCTACCTCAACATTCCCATGAAGTCTACACCCTCCAAGCAAACCTCCCCAAACAAAAACATCACCCGACATTGGCATGCTCTCGATCATATCCTTTGCTTCTTTGATCAAACCGGCACGTGCAAGTAAATCCGCCATGCACCCGTAATGTTTGAGCTCTCTAGGACAACCATAAACAGACACCATTTCTCCAAAAAGACCCCTTGCTTCATTGATAAGACCAGCATGGCTGCACCCCATTAAGACACCAAGAAAGGTAACCCCATCTGGTTTTACCCCGTTCTTCAACATTTTCTTGAAATAAGCTAGTAACATTTCGCCATAACCGTGCATGGCTAACCCAACAAGCATTGCATTCCATGTGAACAGATTTTTGTCAGGGCTAGTATCGAATATCCCCCTAGCAGTATCTATGCACCCACATTTCGCATAGAAGTCCACCAATGCGGTGCACAAGAACGAATCTATTGGAATATTACTACGTTTGACATGATCATGCACTTCTTTCCCTTTTTCTAGCTTTCCTACTCGTGCACAAGCTGAGAGAACTGAAACCAATGATATATTGTCACGAGGAATCCTTTGAACAAGCATTTGATCATAAAGATCCAGACATTCGTTGTAGTGTTTCGTCTGTGCATACCCAGCCAACATTGTACCCCATGTAGCTGCATCCCTAACAGACATTTCATCAAACACTTGACGAGCACGTTTAGTTTCCCCGGCCTTGACAAACCCATCTAGGATTACATTGTAAGAAACTATATCTCTCTCAGGACTTTCATCAAACACCTTGTACGCGCCATCAATACAACTACAGATACAATACACACGAATCAGATTGTTACATACAAAGACGTCGGTCGTAAACCCGAACTTTACAGACTGAGACTGAATGGCTTTCGCAAGATATAGTTGACGGAGCTGTGCGCAAGCTTTCAGAACAAAAGGGAAGGTGTGGGCGTCCAGGGGCACACAGCGCCGTCGCATTTCGACATATAAAAGAATCGCTCTTTGAGGTAGAGAGAGGAGAGTGTGGGAGCGAATAATGGTGTTCCAACAAAAAGTGGAAGGATTCGGGATGAGGTTGAATATAGAGAGAGGGTAGTAACGTGAAACGGAGTGGTGGGGATGCGGTGTGAGGAGGGAGTTGAAGGTATGGAGGATGGAGGTGAGAAGGCGGGAGGCGGAGGAAGGGTGGAGAGAAAGGAGGCCTCTGGTGATGATCTGGGCATGAATTAGATGGATTTGTTGGATAGATTTGCATTGATTTTGGAGAATGTGTATAAGATGTGTTGATTGTTTGCAATAGATCATCGGGTTTTAGTCTCATCTTCTTGACTTTGATATTTGAAATGCATAATTCTACGACTACATCGTTACAGTAGTGTGGTCATTGGTGTTTCGTAACAGGGTCGACGGGGCAAAATGCATAATTAACAATTTAAATTAAACCTTATTTAATTATTGTTGTTAAGATTCTTGATACTATCTTATATTAAAACATAAAAAATCTGTGTAACAATTTTTATTATACTTGTCAAATAATAATTGAGTCGACGTATTAATGATAGATTGGGGTGGAAGAGTCTAAAATATATTTACTGAAACTAGGACAAAACTTGACTCATATATGTAAAAAGTTAAGTCATATAAATAAATAAAAATTAAACAGTTGGCACTTCAACATGTGAGTTTAAGTATGACTCGAACATGATTTGATTATAATACGTGTTACATGAGTGAATCCTATTTATTAAATGTGTTAATCAAAACATATTCATAATTCATTTATCTGTGTAATTTATTTAGTGTTAAAAATTAACTGCTACAATATGTTTGGGAATTAGTTGGGATTGGTTGCTAAAATTTTAGACACTTGATTAACCATTTTACATTTGTCATCCAAAATATACAATTTTGAGTTATTTGTCTAGCAGAAGTTCTTTTATGGAATAAGCTGTAGCAAAAGTGCAAAACCACATTCTTCTTATTGTATTCTTTATATGGTAAATAAATTGGAACTTTGTTAGACTGACCATGAATATATATATCAAATAATATATAGCTACCACAAAATTCTTAATATTATTTTTGGATGGATAGGTTTAATTCGATTTAGTAAGTAAATCCGATTAGATTTTGGGGATTCAAAAACTAGGATCTTACTCGTTCAAAGAGTTTTAAGATCCAAAGCAAATCAATTAAATTACAATTCGGTTTGATCTGTTTTACAACTCAGTTTTTTATTCGTACCTACATATTGTTAATCATGATTCGAGATATTCTAAGAAAAACATTTGACATGTATAATATTATGACGAAGATTGAATTGTCCAAGTTGATATTCATAAACTAATCAATCCATTAGATAATGCAGTCCACATAAATAAAGTAGCTTATAAAATTAACATTATATACATAGCCAATGTAATTGTGTGGACTGAAGTCCGACTGATCCAAAAAAAGACCAGACCACCCAAAAATGGAATGGTCTTACGCGAGGACAAGACCGGCCCCAAACCGACCACGAAAGAGTCCATGACCGAATTTGTTCACCTCTACATTAGAGTTGGAAGCAAATAAATAAGCAATTAATAAGAAGGCACAAATAGTCCAGTCCCCAGAGTCCAGACTAGCGAGAGCCCAAGCTTGGAATTTAAGTCATGCAAAATTAATTTGAAGAAAAAACGAGAGAAGCGTGGACGGCAGGATTCGAACCTGCGCGGGCAGAGCCCACATGATTTCTAGTCATGCCCGATAACCACTCCGGCACGTCCACGTTGTTGTTTAATTTTGCTTATGCTATATCTCATCTCTAAAGTGATCTGTTACATTTACGCATTATCACATAATATATTTACGAATATAAATCGTAATTCATAACAAATAGCTTTCATATACCGACTTAAAAGTTGCAAAATTATATATGTTTTAGTCTCATCTTCCTGTCCTGGGTACATGTAGCCTTTTCAATTGTGTGTTTCGCTAAAT
Organism: Pulicaria dysenterica; assembly: GCA_947179395.2. Taxonomy (NCBI): domain Eukaryota; kingdom Viridiplantae; phylum Streptophyta; class Magnoliopsida; order Asterales; family Asteraceae; genus Pulicaria; species Pulicaria dysenterica. The sequence goes on along the minus strand of OX359293.1, from coordinate 77,661,792 downwards.
ACATAACCGTGAATCACTTATTTATTCATGTCAATATTTAAATATTAAAACTTTTATATATGAGACATGAACACAATCTGACAATCCATTTAACATTTCTAATTATGTGGGTTAAAATGTTGGTCTGGTTAATGAGTGGACGGATCAATGCAGCCGTGGAAGTATGAATTAGGACAAAACTTGACTAATATACAAAAAATCTAATTAAAAATCAAACAATTGGCGAGACTTACACGTGAATTATGTATGATTCGTACAAGACTTGGATTATTATTTATTATATGTGTTACAACTTCTTACATATATAGGTCAATCCGAATACGCTTCATTTAATTTATTGCCTGCGTCAACCAAAACCCATATATTTATGTGTCCAATTTATGCCATATTGTGACGAACATTGCCTTGTACAAGATGTTGGGAATTAACAATTAAGTTGCGATTGCTTGCTAAAAACTTAAAAACCCTTGATCAACCCTTTTACATTAGTCGTTCAGAATGTATGATTTTGGGTTGTGTTGCGTGTCTAACACAAGTTATTCATTGGAATATCAGTTGCAGCAATAATAGCTTCTTGTACAAATCTCTAACTCCGTCTATTTTAAACTGCACAAAAACAAGTGTTTCAATTATAAATGGGGACTCGTTTTATATGAACAAGTTAAACTATAAATTAAAAAAGTTTCTAGGCATTCTTAGATCCTTTCTACAATATAGATACACAAGTTGAACAATAGTCTTCCTTCAATGGTTTAAGAGCAAAGTTTTTCCATTAGGGGAAAAGGAGTGGAAGAAAAAGAGTAAGAATAAACTAGTTACAAGAAATCGTAAAATGAAGATTAAAGATTTCAAAATTCAATTTATGGTTAAGAGCAAATCGTTACAAATCAACAAGTTCAAAAACAACTTTCAAATATCATCTTCAAGGTACAAGAATTTAGTGTTATATTCAGAGCCCCCAAAATGAAATCGTAAAACGAAGATTTAAGATTTCAAATTTTAAATAGCCTTTAGTGAAATCAAACTCTTACCAATCGCATTACAGAAAATAATTCAGTACAAACATTGTTAACCAAATAACCATATCAAGAATTAAATCAAACCTGGCCATATATTGATGGGTGTGACTGATGATGAAAAACCCCAACAAAGCTGGTCAACTTGAGAAAGAAATTAAAACCCAAAGTAAATAACGACTTTAAATTCTTTTTATACTCATAAAATTGATCAACATACATAAAAATCCATCATAAACAATATCTTAATCAAGGGATCGACCTTGACTTTCAGAAGAAAAATATGAACAACCCAATTAGTCTAAATCAAAACAAAACTTGCATCAGATAGTGAAATGTTGACTTCTTTTACCTTCATTAATGATAAACACCGAATCATGGCCATTAAAAAAAAGAGAAGGATACCGATTAGGGTTTCTAGGCGTCTAAAGAAAATCGATCGAAAGGACGAGGGTAGGTTTAGGGCTTGTCGGCTACAAGTGCTTCATAAGCCAGTGATGTAATCGCCATCAACCGATTGCAAAACGCCGGAGATACTGCTTGTGGGATTGTGTCTTCGTGTTGCAAACAACGCAAGAAGGAGACGAGAACTCAAGAAGCAGACGAGAAGAACTCTTGAACGTGGGAGTCAGTTTTTTATCCATTTCCCTAAATGCCCTTATACTCACATATCAATCATAAAACGTGGCTGGCTAATGACCATGAGATCAAGTTAATCAATGGTCAAAAAGTGTTCTTTTTGTTCTCATTTTAAAAATGTTCTCTCTAGATCCTAACTCTGTATATATATTATACAAGAATGACATTTTTTCCCTGTAGACTACGAGAATGCAGTGCAGACCAGTCTAAAAGGCTGGATAGAAGCAAATTAAGCAACCAAAAAATGGCCCAAATAGTTCAGAACGAGAGAGAGCCCAAGCTGAAACCTAAGACAATAATAGCTTCTTGTGCATATATATTATTTTAATAAAAACGTGGACGGCAGGATTCGAACCTGCGCGGGCAGAGCCCACATGATTTCTAGTCATGCCCGATAACCACTCCGGCACGTCCACCTTCTTGCTGCTTTTGCCTTTTGGATCATCTAAAAACGATGTTTCCTTTTACATCCATGCATCATCTGGAAACATATTACGAAAAGAAATTGTGATCACAACTAATAGTTTTTAAACACCGACACTTTCTCCGTTTCCAACTTTATTAGTTAATTACCCTCGTTATTCATCTTTAACCTGTATATGTTCTAAATGTGATACACTAAAAAGTTATTGTGAGGCTACGGTGGTGTTAATATAAAACAATAATTTTGTACATATATTATAATTTTATGTACACTAATAAAAAAAATACATAATTATATATTAATAAAATAGTTCATTGATCTTTTTCTTCGTTTTTTATATACTTAATCATGTTAAAACTGAATTACTATATATCTATTCGGCTTATATGACTTAGTACCTTTAACATGCCTCAAAAAACACGACCTATAATAAACAAAGACACATCAAATTGTATCTTAGTACACACCAGGTCTTAGACTCAATCCTATTAGACAATGTAGTGATAACACGATCGAGCCTCAGACATTAACTTAGCAGAGTTGACAAAACCAAAAGAAGTTTTATACAAACCATGATAAAACTTATCATTTTGCAATAGCAATCTTATTTATTTCAGTGAACATTTTTTTTACATAGATTATACTTTGAATGCCCCGGATGGTATTAAGTTATTAACATTTTTATCTCTTTTTCAGCCAAATTATTTATAGTTTTATTATTGTGTTTTAGGTTTGAAAGAAAAAAAGAATAGTTTTTGATTTTGTGTACATGAGTTGGAAAAAACGAAAAGAGCAATGGTAAATTCGTAGCAATGTCTTTCTTTTTTAAAAGTTTTCTTTTCTTTCTCTTCAAGATCTTCAAGAGATACTTGTCACACCAAACGTGGGTATATATGCCCTAACTTAGAATAAGATTAGTATTTAGTATAAGATGATTGATTAGTCTTAATTGTATTGATAGTTCAGACCCATTATAATATATTTTTGAAAAAACTTCATAAAATAGTAACTAAGGTTGAAAACTGTTTTACTAAAGTCACTCATACAAAATTTCAATGTAAAATAAGGAGGGGAAATGAGTAATTTTGATAAAACAATTTTTAAACTTAGTTAGTATCTGTGATTTTTCCTATAGTTTTTACATAGTTGTTGATATTATATAAGCTACCTATGACAATTATAATTAACTTAAAACAATATTAAAATCTTGGGGTTCTAATCATGTCTTCTTTTTCTTCCCTTTCTGCTACCTCCAGTTATTCTACATGTATATATTTTAGGACTTGATCTTTATCTCGTATGCATGATTACGTACAAGTGTATATGAAAAATAGTTTGATAGTTTGGATATCCTTGCATGATGTCAAAACAAGTATATATGAAAAATAGGGAATGTGATTTTATAATTTGATAGGCATACATTAATTAAATTATTGGTTACTTATATGTGATTGTATATCAACATCCATTTGTTTTTGAAATAAATATAGATCTTTATATATGGAAAGAGGACACACTCCTCTATAGACCTTTTCTAAAGGGTGTGTACTAACTTATCCAATAATGTCATTTAATCCATCATTGCCAACCATATGTGATGTGTCCATATAGTGGATAAGCCTTGGGTTGTTTTTCACTTTCTTCATCATGCCTAAATTTCCACTTTCTTTGCTCCCTCACCTTTCTTTACTCCATATAACAATATAAAATAATATATTGACATAGTATTCCTTTTTAAAATAAATAATATATAGTAGTGATGGTAACTTTTTTTTAACAAAAGATTCTAAGGGTAGGTGTCCATGCACATAGGTCAAGAAAGAGTTGTGTCACCCACTAATTTGTTGCTAAAGACGTACATCAAGATTCTTTCTTGTGGGTTTTGTTTTATAGTAAGTGATAATGTAACTAAACTATGTTTTAAGACTTTGTATTATTAAATCAGAAAATAGATTAACCCTTTTGTATTCTTTGATTTAGTGAGAATAATGAAGAAGTTATACATAATTATGAAACAAGGTGAAATCCAAAGAAGCGGAGAATTAACACGATCTATAATTAAAGGATCTTTACTTAATGTTATTAAGATGTGATTAAGATATTTCTCTAACATTTATAAATGTATTCTCTTTGAAAATATAAAAATGGTACTGATTAGATAAATGCTATATGTAGGTCAAAACAAGGGTGTCACCCCACTAATTAGTTAGTGAAGACAACCATCAAGATTCTTCCATTAGGATTCTTGATTATATATGCTGATGAATTGGGTGGTCCAAACAACTTACACACATATATATATCACCTTTTATTATTCTCCGCCATTTTGTTGCTAATAAGTAATAACCACTTTAACCTACTTTCCCCTCCTCTGTGTTAATAATCTTTTTTTACTTTCGTGCATCTTTTAAGACAATCGCTACTTGTCAATTCTAGATTTTAAATGATTTGTTTACTGTTTGTTGCATATTTCGTCAGCATATATATTAATTAGTTCCAACCTAAGCATTCAGAAACCTCCGTATCGGATGGTGGGTGTGATAAATATAGATATAGTTCTACTACAACTATACATAGTACAAGAATCTTATGTATAATCTTTCAAAAGAGATTTCTCGCTTTAGCAGATTTTTCTAGAAAGTAGAGCTATGCTCTGATGTACGGGGCTAATGATCTCTGAACGTGGTTGTTTCCCATGATCCAAGATGCTTACACTCACTAAGGATTAAAAAAGAGTCTTTTATAAGACTATCCAAACAACCCTAACAGATCTTCCACAATTAGTACTTTATTGTCGGTGGCTTCAAGACTCCAGATTTACTCTAAAACCAACATCTAGATCTCTCTATATACAAAATATTTGCTTTTTAGAGACCCAAAAAGGGGTAAAAGATAAGGGTATGACAACTTTAGCTAGCTAGCAATTGTAATCATGTTTGTAAGAATAAGATATATATATATAAATCCTCAGTGGTGCATGATTATAAGGCTAAATTTGAGAATAAAGACAAGGGGGACCATTAGGAAAATTCCATTATCGACATCAATCTCTTTCTCCTTTTCACTAAATGACTAACAACGACCACCGCGTTATATATATATTCAACTCAATAGAGAGATAGGATAACCCATCAACTATCAGCAAATCAAAGATGTGGCGAAAGAAGAAGAAGAAGAAGAAGAAGAAGGAGATGGTGACGATAAGAGTTGATCATTCTTCGTCGAGTGCAGAATATACATAAAAACTATATATATATACCCTCTTCGATTTGGTTTTTTTGTGATCAAATGGATTAGGGATGGAAAAAAGATATAAGAGGCAAGTCATTCAGGCAAAGGGAAGGTGATGCCTTTCTTCCAGTATCTTTCTTTAAATCGTTTGGTGTCTGTGTTTATGTTTTAGTTTTGTACTAGTTTGTTTGAGCATGTTGTAACTGGGGTTTGTGTTGATGTTTATGATCATGGATGATCGAGTTGTAATGTGATGTGTCGTTTATCTTAAGGTATCTATGGTTGAAGATGTATTGATATCAATCCATGTGAAATCATAGCTATCTTCCCCACTTAATTACCTCCATTAACCAAAACTTATTGTTTAAATGTTACATTGTTCATGCTTGCATCAATCTATGGCATGAATCGACGCCTTGATCTTCAATGTGCAAGAATTTCGTGTTCTTTGATCTTCAAAGTGCAAGACACGTCTTGTTTGATCTTCAGCAGAACAATGTGATATTGCCTTGTCATTCCAATCTAGGGATGGTTCCATCATTTAAAATTGACTTATTGAATACCCCACGTTTTGTCAACTGGAAATTGATGGAAACAAAAGGTAGTGAAGTTTACCTTGATGGTTAAGGAAGATATAAATAAAACCAACCAAAGGGGGCCGGGTTAGAGCGGGTGGTGTTTGGAAAAAAGAGCAAGTGGGTCTTTGTATAAAGGTTCAAAAGTTTGTGAGAGTTTATTTGTAGTAGTAGCTAAGGCCTAAGGGAAGGGCGGCAATTATAAAACGGATCGATTTGACTTAAGGTTAAACAACTTAGGATCATAAATAAATGGGTTAGTATGGTTAGGTTTTGCTTATGTTTATGCCTAAATATACAATTGTCTTCCAAGTGTTTTTTTTCTTTTCTTCTACCAATGATTAAATTTCTACAAACGGGTAGTAAAGAGATTGACGCAACTAACTCGTTTAACCAACATGCCCGTGATTGGGTTAGACAATATTTCAACACTATTAATTAGTTCAACATAATGTGTTAGAATTGAAATCGCCAACCAGTTGGACTAGACACGCAAACCCGAACGTGAAAATATTGTCATCCCTATGACTCTTGGGATCTGGATGCCCCATTGGTCGAGACAATTCAAAGGGACTTCGAAGGTGTTTTATTTAAATAGCTTATTAACTTGATACATTTTAATACCAGAAAAACCACTTTGAAGTGTTTACATGTCAAATGCTCATGGGTTCTTTTACCCAAACACCTCTTAAACCATACGTATGACTAGGGCCGAAGCCTAACATGTTGTGATTGGGATTGGGTTTAATGGCTAACACCACTACAGCCCCATCCCGCCTCTCAATCTCTCACACCTCTCTCCCCCTCTTCTTTTTTTTTTATATAAATTATCAAAATATCCTTATTAACGAGTCATTAATAACGTTAAAAACATTTCTCGCAATTCTTCTATAAAAAACAGTTCTCGTTTGAACTTCTGTCTATATATATATAATTATCGGAAGAAGTTCATTTGACAATCATTGTTAGTGCAAGAACCGCGAGAACCAATCTTGACCGTCCATTTCCCCCTCCTTCAATTTGATTGCCCACCCATGAATTTCTCACATGCACCTTGCCGCCCACACTCTATCACTGTGTTCCAGAAAAAAATTAAAGAAAGAAAGGAAAAGGAGGGATAATTTTAGAGAGAGGAAAGGGAAGGGATTTTAAATAATTTTATGTCTTATGTTCCTGAATATGAGAGAAGAGAAAAGAAAATAAAACAAAAAGTAAAGAAAAATATATGATTTTTTAACTTTCTCTTCAAATCTTCCTGATTATGAAAGAAAAATTAGGAAGAAAAATTAGCTAAATTTCCCCTCCTCTTCTCTTCTCTTCTTTCCATGAAAATTTTATGAAACACAATTCAAAATCACTTTCTTTCCAAATCGTTCACTTTCTCTCCATAAATCTTGTTGGGGAACACAGCATATCTCTCCACGCTCTTCATCCATAAATTTCACTTATTAAATTAATGACTAAGATTGGTTCTCGCGGTTCTCGCACTAACAATGATTCTCAAATAAACTCTCCCCGTTAATTATATATTAAAATTATAAAAAAGTGAGGTAAATTTAGGTCAATCTATACTAACTTTAGGTGTTTCCGGCTACCATAAGCTACAAAAGTAACTTCACCAAGTAAATAAATAAATAAAAACTATGGAACATGAAGCCCATTTGGCAGCACATCCAAACACATCACATGCATAACCAAGACCAAAATCCTCACATCAAATTATTTAGTCATTAATAATATGAAGGCATGGAACAATATTACAGCAGATACCAAAGAAACATTCCACAATCCAACATGTATTAAAGTAACAAAAATTGGCAAGTTGCAATGTATTCAATCTGGTGATATGACCTGGTGTAAGTATACATGGGTCAATTATCTAGTGCTCAACATATAGAAATTAGGAATGAGATATTCCAGTAGGCATACCTCTTTCTACAAAAACCCTGTGATTCTTCAAACAGGAAATTAAAAATCTGTCATGTAACTAAAACAATGACCATTTACCTCATCAACTAGTATCTTATTCTTATTTTTTTTGTCGTCAGCATCATGTCAGCAAAAATCATTCAAGATCTAAAGTGTTTTTCATGGTCTCATAAACCAAATATGTAATGCTAGCTGCTGGTACAACTTTCAGAAGATTTGGGAGAAGTCCTTTGTAGAAACCTCTTGCACCTTCTTTCTGATAGGTTTTCAAGAACACATCAGACATCCCTTTGTAAACAGTTGATCCACCAGGCGTTTGTGCTTGCATTCTAAAAACCACAGTATCACAAACCTAAATGATCCTCCACACACAAGAGTGACCACTATTGGCAATTGTACACGCCATAGAGTTTAGATATGGCAAATTCGACCCGTTTAATAAATTGGTCAATTTAGATTGTTTTATATATAATATCTCAAACCGGTCAAATTAATAAAATTAGCTAAATGATTGAATGTGTCAAATGAATCGAACAGATTGGAAGTCTATCCAAAATCTACTTTTAATGTATAAATGATATAACCTACTAAGCTTTTTCTTTCAAAGATTTAGATTCTTATTATGATCATCTTATTATGTAACCTAGTACTCTTTAAAAAAATACCAGGAATTTAAAAAAAAAAGGGTGCTTGTGTGATTTCAACACAGACTAAAATGGACACATTTTAACCCGAAACCCTTTAAACACGTTACTAGATCCACCCATCTTGCCACATCCATTATGGAGTGATAGTGTCAGTGAAAGCAACATTACCTTGTCCTCACAACTTGCAATGGGTATACACAGGTGGCTCCAAGAGCCCCAGAAACTGTTCCACAACCCAACTGCACCAAGGGACCAGGTTCTGCAGAAGAAATTTATTATAAAGTTATTTAAAAATACATGGCTAGTACCAAAATCTGCATGTATGCATGCTAAGAAAAAAGGATTCAGAAAATACCACCATCCTGAAGAATGTATGCTCTTGACATCTCTTTCAAAGTCTCATAGGCAGCCAAATCAATACCAGCATAAGGAATAATACCAAAAAGAGAAGGTATAATCCCTCTATAAAAAGCTCGAGGTCCCTCATGAACCCATATATCCTTTGATAGTTTTCCCAAACTAGGAACTTTCCCATGCCCAGAATCGAAAGTTTGCAAGCGGGTCTTTACTAAATCCATTGGATAGATAGCGGTTTGTGCAACTGCACCCGCCATACCACCAGCAAGAAGACGCCCAGAAGTACCAATATCATCCTTCCCTTCACCTCCAATGAAATTCTTCAACATTTCGTAAGTGTAAAACTTTATAGCACTTTCAGGGGCAACCTTAACAACATTTAATCCGTTACCTCTAAAAAAAGATAAAACACCACCTTCTTTCCATATATTCTTAACTGCAGATGCAATTGAAGCATTAGAGGTCTGAACTTGAAGTACGACTTTTAGTCGATCAAGTGGAGCAGTTGCCGTACGAGAAGCAGCTCCAGCAACACCACCTGCAATCAAATACTTGCTGGCATGAACATGTTTATTGATACCTGCAGGAATTATAGCTTGTTCTCCTATATCTACAAGATAAACCCTTTCCCAGTACTGGTAGATATTTTCAATAGTTGCTTCATGAGGATAAAGAAGAAGAAAGTCCCTCCATTCTTCAAATGTTATGATGCCATTGTTGTCTTTGTCAACACGTTCCACAAATCTAGCTAGTTCATCATCATCGATATCTATCCCTGCAAAACAAAAGCTGCCATGGCTAATAAGATGAAGACAGCCCCAACGAACCCGAATGCTTCAAAAGAATCTACGAACAGATGCAAAATTATAATGTATAGTTGGGATTCGGGAATCATCTGAAATTACAAGTGATAGACCATTGGTGTAATTAAGCATTACCTATCGCGGTTATTGTTAGCTGGGTTGAAATACCCATTTGGGATTTAATGAAAGGTGCATAGGATTACTTGCTGTGACATGTTCTAAGAATTTCTATATTTGAGAAATGTCATTTGATGATAAATATTTGCTTTTGTTGAAATACTCATTTGGGATTTAATGAAAGGTGTAATACTATTATTAGAATAAAATGAATTACATAAGATTTGATGCATCTTTGATCACAGCAGGACCAGATGTTTAAACAAAGCTCAAGTTGGGAGATTCATAGTTGATCACTGAACATTACCATAAAAAAGAATTCTGATTCCTCCACTCTCTCACATCTCTTTGATTATTTAAAACCTTAAGCTTTCTTGTTTAAGAGAGCTTCTTGAGGGAGAGAGACAATTCGAATCAGAGGTGAAATTCAAAATCAAAACTTGCATCGAGCTCCTTGACATGTTTGGAACAATATTTGTGAAGGAATATAGTTTTGAACATTTGATTAAGAAGACAACTTTTACACAATACAACTTTAATCACATACACTCTGTAAAACAGGAAATAAAAGAAAATAACAGATTGTATTTTACAGAGAATAGGATATGGCTCATTTTTAATAAACCAACAGCCCAATGGGCCTGGGCCTGTAAAGTTAGAAAGCATTATAAATATATAACTTAGTGGGGGACAGAGGGGGGTATCGAGAGTTTCCTGGTTTTGTATTCGTCTCCTTGGAGCTTGGGCAGGAAGCCACCAGATGGTGCTTCTCTGATTTAGGGCAGAGGAGATTCAATCTTATAGTTCTCCTACTGGTTTACTTGTTCTTCGTTTCTTTCCTTCTAGTAATCTATCAATTTCAGTTCCAAATTCACTTATTGATTCCTTGTTTGTTGATCTGTTCTATTTCATCTATTTTGCTGAATCGATTCCTATTAGTATTATAAGTCCTAAATCAGTGAATGATGAGCATGTATGGCAATAATGCATTAATGGTAATTGGTTTGTGAGTTGTTTTGCTTGGTGTTTTCAACATTATCAATACGGGTCCCTATCTAGATTTTAGTATGGTGATAATGAGAAGCTAATAGGTTAGCATTGTTACCATTGCATTTATTTTACTAGTGTAATTTTAAGATGTTCAGTTTGCTAATATAATTCCTTTGTTCATTGTTTTGTCTAGGTGCACACGAAAATGGGCATTTTGTAAATACTAAATGCATAATCGTTGATACTTGACTGTTAAGCATTCTTCTATACATAAAAAATATCTGCTCCACATAAACATTTACCTAAAACAGAACGCTAAGCTTGCTTTTAAGTGATTTAATGTGTTTTTTCAACATCTACGCCAGATATGCGCTGTCAGTTTTGTGCTGTAAGATGAAACTTGGTGCAAAGTATCCTTGCAGAATTATAACCAGCAGGGCAGGTTTGTGCTGTACTGCTGTAAGATGACTATATTCAATAAAAAGACCAGAACTATAATTGGTCCGATTTTGGCTATATAGCTACCCATTGATTGTAAGCTTATAGTTTGCATAGAAAATAAAGGGGAAGTATGGTATAATACCAGCCTTAACCAGAGCATCATAGAGTTCTTCAGGCAAAATGCAACCATTATGTTCGACATCAATGGCTTGAAAAATCCGATAAAGCTCAAGTTCCTTGGCATCCATATACCTCCTAAACTCCTGATAATCAACCTTCCCATCCCTATTTGCATCGCAAACCCTAAGCAACTCTTTAGCGTACTTGTAATCCGACGGAATTTGCAACGCCGATAAGCCTACCTCGATCTGAACAGAATCCAAGTAACCCGCGTTTGATGTATCAAAGAAATTGAACAAACCTCGAAATCGTGATTCTCTCTCGTCTTTTGTCTCTCTCAACGCCAATAACACATGGTCTATCGTCACCGGTCCTTGACTCTTCACGGGATTACAACATCCCGCCGGAAAATTTGTTGATGTAGATGGATGTCGGTGGTGATTCCCTGAATGCTTGATCGCAGATGATGCCATCGGAACAAAACCCTCAATTGATTGAATACATAGCCCAATTCTGCTACAAGAGAACAGATCTACGCATATAGATACAAAAAATGTCTATATGTATACATGGAATTAGGTTCGAGAAATCAAAGGCATACATACAGTAGATATAATATTTGAAGAATCTTTGAAAGGTATCCGATAACTTGACCCAGTTGAGTGAAGGAAGGGCTCAATGTTCCCGGGTCAAAGTTGTGGAGCTTTTTTTGTTAATGGCGGAAGAGGAAAGACCCGAGAAGAGTGGGAACATGTAGAAATTGTTCAAAGAAAGCTCTACACACACGCACACGTCTGTCTGTGCGTGTGAGAGAGAGAATGAGTGAATTGGGGAAGTGTAGGTGACGAGGTCGGTTCTGCTTTTGAACTTTACTTCGCGTTTCTTTGCGTGTTAGATCTGTTCGGTATCGGATTTTTATATATATTACGAAAGTTTTGTGATGAGTTTTTATAATATTCGGCTTGTTTAAATGTTAAAATTTTAGGAGATTATTAAAAATATTATTTCTTTTATTCTTTTAAAATAAAAATCTTTTAAATAGTTTATGGATGAAGTTTGAGATTATTAATTAATCAGTCAAAACTTTAGCTATTTTTATCAAACACAACTACATTTTCAAATTAGTCGATAACAATATCTCAAATTACTTCTCTTTCTAACACAAAAATCTAGAATAGCTTAATATAAACTAACACTATTTTTATTTTAATTTAATAATAAATATATAATAATTATTTTTTAAAGCAAAGATTGCATTCATAATATTCATCAGTTTAATACGTACATGGAGATAATAGAGGACCTCTAAGAAGGACAGTCCACTAGCAGCATGTGAATCCGCTAATTATAAAAAACTGTATGCAGCCCCATGATCCATGGGCTCTTGATCTAATTTTCCCAACTTATGACTCCTTGATGAATTCTATTCGAGATCCATAAAAAAGAGATTGAGACAATAGCATTATAGGGGGTTTGTGAGATTTATCTTCTTCTGACGCGTATACATTGGCGGATCTAAGAAGAACCAGTCCCCTAGAATTCCAATTTGCAACCATGTAATGGTTGTTTTTACAATGAAATATTATATGCCCCATCTTAATTTTCATAGGTGCCCCTTGTAAATTAGGATGTATCAATATTGCCCCTTCTACATTCAAGACTTCAAGTCCATTGGCCCTCATATTTCTTTTAATGTGGTTTCTGTGAGAAGTAAATAAGGAAGTGAGCCATTGGCCCCCCAATTCCCCATATAGCCAGCCATCTTTGTAATTTGCTCATTGTTCATTTGTAGTTCATTTGTTTCCTAGTGCAGTACATGTTTGTTTAGGGATTTTTTTAACTTGGTTTATATATATGGAGAGGTATCAACCGAATAAATGGTATGTTTGGTAACGGGCTTATGGAGTCTCAAGTCCTCTAGCTTCGTTTGGGTGTCAATATCCTGAGGGGTTATTAGAAACATTATCTTTCATATCTTATTGATAGAAACTTTTGGTGCTTTTTTTTCCTTCGCAAAGTCTGGCGAAGACTTTTGGGAATTTTGAACTTGATCGTGGATTAGTCTAAGTTAAATTTTTACAATTTCAATACAACCACTTATGACCTGAACTCGTTTTGATTCGTTACGCAACCCGTCCGTGTTACTACTTTATTAGGTGGTCGTTGGTGCCCCCCGTATAAAACATTTCTGGATCTGTCACTGCGCGTATAGTATCAAGCTTCTCCATTTCCACACGAACCAGACTGCCGAGTAGCAAGCTACTTTAAACGTTTTATCAACCTTAGAAGCATTGGGAGCCCTCGAGTTTGGGAAGAAATGATTGTTCCTCCGGCCGGCAATTTTTCCCCCACCAGGCAAAAAGCTTATGCCAAATTCCTTTGCTAGACGGACATTGAAACAACAAGCGGTTGAGATCTTCAACATCAACGCCACAAAGAACACAAACTTCATAGGGGAGAAGGACACCTCTTTTCGTTAGATTCTCTTTAACCAATAGTCAATCAAGAAGGGCTCTCCACATATAAATATTCACCGGCCAAACTATTCCACCGGAAGTATGTTATATTGTTTACCTCCGCAAGTGTTATCTTTTGTATTAAAGTGGAGAGCTTTTTAACAGTAAAGCCCCCTTAGTTAACCAAATTCCATCTCCAATTATCTTTCTTAACGGGCATGAGATTGATTCCATTCATCATGTTCTCGAGATTCTGAAGTTCGTCTTTCGCTCTTCCCCTAACAAAATATAATCACGTCTCTTTGAATCATGATACTACGTTTCAACCGTCACGCCTACCCCCTTATACTGACACTTACACCGTTAATCTAAATGTTGACACTGTCTTTCACCATTTTTTATTCTTTTTCTTTCAAGTTTTATATTTATTTAAGACATTTTTATTAGTATTAATATTTATTATTTTTAAACAATCATATATCATACAAACATTCTATCAAGTTCGGGTATATATTAAATTATAATGCCACACACTCACCTTTCTCCCTATCTTTTCATGGGAGTCTTAGGAACCACATCTTTTCCCTTTGTAAAAGATTTATTTGTTGGAAAGCAAGATTGCCAAGATTTATATTGTTAACTGGTGAATGGCTGTAACTTGTACAGAACAAGGTTACTCAAGAGTGAATGTAGGTAAAATTGAGAAGACAACACACACTTACACAAAATTGTGTATCTTATATTTATTAAAAAAGAACATGAGAACAAACGACCTATATATGGCTTACACGTCAAAAACCACTACCCATTACATGGAAAGACTAAAATAGATAAACTACCCACTACTCCTACTTGCTGCAAACTAAACTGAATTAATAGTAGGGAAATTAAATAAATATACATACGAAAATAACATAAACTAACATGCAACTCATGCACGGGTGGAGAGGTGTTGTACTTCAATATATAGTAGAGGGTATAAACCGCTTAGAGGAATTATTACTTGTTAGATACCAGTAAAGTAAAAACAAAACCAAGTTCCAACTTCCAAGGGTGTTTATGAAGTATTTATAAGAAGCATGCGTTTCTAAGAAAGAACCTAGCTTTAATCCATAACAATTTAGAAGTGTATCAAATCCGGTCATTTTACAAGTATAATATAAAACAGTTAACAAGTATTAAATATGTGAAGAATATAGAGTCATATACCACCGAAGAATTCATTTGTCTCTGCCGAACAAAAAAAATTGGAATCAGTTCGCTCTTTCAATTCCATCATCTCGTCACTTTGAAACCCTGCAGCAACAATAAAAAATGCGGTCATAAGCACCAATAACAATCTCACACAAGGTAGTTATGATCTTAGAGCCAAAGAGTTGAAATAAAATCCAAATTATGAGCAAGAATATTTTATTTATGTATTTTTTTAAAAGATGGAAAGATGCACACCTTAACCCTCTTCAATAGAGCCTTGGCATTCTCGTCATTTTTTAAATGATCCCGCACGGGCTGAAACAAAATATAATAATATTTCAGACTAATAAATCAAGGGGATACATCTTACTGACACATAGCCCAGAAACTGAAATGTAAATTACCATATTTTCTGCAAACTATAATATTTCGTGAGCCAGGGAGCATTTATTTTAAATATATACAGAAACTATATACCTGCAAAATCCTATTTAAGGCTTTCGATAGCGCAGGTTTTAAATCAGCAGGATGTAAGTCCCCTTTCTCGTAGTCAGCAACTAGTTCTTTGTAACTAGTAAAGACCCTGATTTTAAATGCCATTAATTTATGAGCCACTAATCAAATTGCAAACGAGAAAAATCTATATATAGTTCGACAACAACTCACTTTTCACCACCATTTTCCTCTTTCCTTTCAATTTTGACCTCGTTAAACCAAGGAAATACAACGTATTTAAGATACTCGAGGCACGGATTTCCTTCAACAACAGTGGGCGGACAGTACGCTTTCTTTATCTTTAAATTAACTTCAGCCTGTGGCAACATAATTGGAGAAAGAATGTTCAAACATTAAATGAAAATCTTTTATTTTATGACTAGTAACTTTATACTTTTTCAACTGGTAGCTCATACAAGTCTTAAGAGCTAACTATATATGTCAATGCACTTTCAACCCAGTTACCTATAAATTGGTCGATTTTGCTAATGTTCCATCTCTGATGGATTAAAACATAAGATTTAACAAAGAAGAAAACATGTCAAATGGGTCAAAAGTCATCTGAAGTGTATTCAAATGCATAGATCCTCCTAAATTGCTATGTTAAAATAAATGGTATTATTACAAAATAATATATTTTAAACAAATTTAGGGATAATGTATAAAGAGACTGGACAGCTATTCAACCTTTGTCATCAAGGGCACCTATTAATAAAAACTAATCAATAGGCCAAGAAAGTATGTATCTGGTTCTTTTCATACCAAATTCAACAAATAATGGCTGGATGACAAATAAAGCTTCACCTTTCTAGAGGAAAACACTATATTCTCTTGCTAAACTTTTTACTCTGTAATACAAAAATTTATCAAATATTCACAAAATTGAAGAAAATTGTAATTCAGGATGTTATTTTTTTTTCCAATTTGGTGTAAACGAGAAACATGATACATGCTTCGGTAGCCTCCTTATATATTATCAAGTATATTTAATACATTAATAGTTCATAAGATTAGAAAATTAAGAAGAAATAATTTGTTGGTTAGAGAAGGTTATACCTCTTCGTCCTCCATAAAAACAGCAGAAGAAGAATCAGATTTTGACATCTTCTCTTGTCCTTGCAACAAACCAGGAAGCATGTCTGCGTAGCAAAAGGTGAGAAACAAAAATCACATAAATAAAATAACAACAAAAACCAGTAAGTTCATAATTATTAAAGCTCTTACGATGAGATAATATGATAGGCTTGTTTTTCCTTTTAATGTCATCACAGTATTCCCTTGCAAGGACATTCACTTTTCGTTGATCCATGCCTAATTGACAGATATCAGCCTATTCCAAGGACCAAATATGTTTATTAACTACACAAAAACACCACAGATTCAATCTACCCTTAAAAGAAAATCGAACAAGGACCTTAAGAAAAAAGATATCTGCACATTGCATGCATGGGTAGAATATCTGGGCAGCAGTCAATTCATCCTGCTCACTTCGGCCCATAATCTGACAGCACCTAAAACCGATATAATGCAATTATATGATATCAGCTTGATAATCTCGAAAATACAACACAGTAAACAATTTCATATAAAAAATATTCTTACCTCATTATCCTAGGAAGCTTGTTTCTTCGAGCAATATCCATCACTAGAGGCCAGTACTCGTGTGCTCTTGCATTAATTTCCACAGAAGACCAGAGAAACTCCACTTTATCTCCATCCAAATTCATCCCCGCAGCTTTCCAGATCTCAATCAAGTAACGTCCAACAGTTTGTATCTTATTCAAATCTCCACCCATTTTGTTGTTCAATTGAGCAAACCAGTCTGCTATCCAAATTTTTACTTTGCAACCAGCAGAAGTCAGCTTATTGACATTAATTGTTTTCATAACCCCCTGTTCAGAAATAAAAACAGAACTAAAACCAACAACAGCACATAAGCAACTTGCTAAACCTTAAATTTGCTCAAAAGGTGTTTTTTCCATATGGTAAAACTATATGTTCTGATGTAGGTTTTAAGGAAGCAACAAAGACAACATACTTCATCTATCAAAAATCAAGTGCTCCAGATACAAATGGACTATGTGAATCTTAAGCTTTTTAAATGGTATCTCCATCGAATTTTTGTAATTTGCACTTCTCATGTCTTTTAAGAGAATAAAGTTTACACTTCTACCTTCCCTATAATGGTAAAAAGGTTATCACATTTCTGTTTAATTAATATGCACCATTTAGAATTTTTTACTAGTAGATATTTCTATTATCAAAAGATACATAATCATTTCTTTGAAATTTGATTCATACAGTTGAGATCTATAGCAACAAAAATTAATTTAGATCATATATTTTCAAAGGCAAACTCACACACATCCTGCCTACATCTTTGTCCCAAATGGGACTGGAAACCTTATCTACACCATGAGACCAATCATTGGCTTGGTTTAAACTAGATATGCTATGATTTTGCACAAATGATAAAACCACACCCTCTTCCCCGAAACTACATGCAAAAAAACATAATCATATTTTATGGCTAGATAGAACTCAAATTAGCAAAAAAAATCTCAAGTAAATGCTCAAAGCAACTATAATATTGTGTGTTACAAGTGAGGTACATGTTAATGAACTGGATTGCATGTACTTGGAAGTTAGAAGTAGTATTTGACCTCAGTAACTTGTTAAAAAAGAAAGCAAGTTTATCTTTCTGTTAACATACCTGAGCTATATGCATTCTGCCAGAGGGTTCAAACCCATCGTAACAAATAGGCTGGGGCTTCTTTGTAAGAAGATTCAAGAGTTCTTCCTCCTGGATGCATTCTTCACCGATACTCCTCACAATCCTAAACTTTTCTTCCACAGTCATCCTAAACACAAATATCAGACTTAATTAAATAGCCTTGATTTCTACATATGAAATTCCGTCATTTTAAATCCTTGTGCATTTGTGCACCAAATGCATGATTTCATAGGATTTAAAATGCAAATCGTCATGGGATTTTAAATGAAACTCATGCAGAATCCCACAAAATCCGTGAACCAAATGGCACCTTAATTGTTACATGCCTACATATGGAAACCATGACCAGCAATACAGATAAATCTGCTTCTTTCTTCCAAAATACATCAAGTAATCCAAAAGTTGGTTTTCGCATAACAATAATTCAAGTCACATTTAATTCTCAATAAACATTTCCAAAACCTAATTTTGTCCTCAACCATTTCTTTTGTGCAGTGTAAACGAGCGAGTCAAGTTGACACAGTGCCAAGCTCGAGCTCGACTCGTTTAGAAAACTCAAAGCTTGAAATTCAACTCAAGATCAATTGAGCATTTGAGCCTTTACTTTCAAGCTCGATCTAGATGAGCTAACCGACATTATCGAGCTCCGATCAATTATGCACATCCTTTTTGGATGGTCGGCTTAGAGTGAAAGCATACGGACATAGACTTTGTGACTGACTTCACCGTATAAGCATATTTTCATTGAAAGCCAGTCATTAGGGCTGTTTTTGCCCCGTGCCATGAATGAGAGTGAGTCCAATCATCTTCCTTCCTTTGAGTGTTGTGTCCTCTACATTCGCTTCGTCTGAAGATCCACTATTATAATGAAAAAGATTTCTGTATATGCGCCCAAATCGCTCAATAATATCAGAATCTGATACATCGGCCCGAATCGCCTTACCAATAGGATGCCCCAATGTGTTACAAAATCTCGATTTAGCCAATGATCTAATCAGAGGCCTAGTTGGAACAAGACTATCAAACTTCTTATTTGCATTATCAATTAAAAATGTGTTTTCTTACATTCGAACGCGTACCATCGAAGGCTTTAGCAGCACACTTGACAAAATTAGTATATTTAACAATTATTTTAATTAGTCAAGTATTACTCGACTCGACATTTTTAAGCTTGACTCGATATTTTTGGGCTTGGAATGACTCAACTCAAATAGAAGTTATGATGATTATGTAAATATACATATTATAAAGGAATGGAAACATTAAAACGTAAAATGACATAAGCTCAATAAGGCTCTCCTGCTTTACGAGTCAGGTATTTCATAACTCGAGCTCTACTCGATAGCTTAATCAAGTAACTCGAGCTTGAGCTCGACTCGACCGAAACTGTTGATTTCTAGTATCCGAATCCGATACCGTTGTGCTTGATAGAAGCCAAAACAAATGTAGAAAGATAACCGCCTTTTATACTCTTCGATTTTCGTTAATCAGATGAACTCATTCACAATTATGTCTATTTGGCTGTTAATCAAGTAGTAAAACACCTTAAGACAATAAAACACTACCGTGATGCTCTATCATAGCAAAGACCTTTGTATTGCGATGGAAGGAGGTTAATCTAGTATAACTTATTGCTTATTACATTACATTAGATCAAATTTAGTAGCAGTCGATTCAAATTAAGTTTAAAACATGCGTGAAAATCATGAATGTAGAACGAAGAACAACGCATGTGCGTACAGTAGAGATGGAACTTACTGTGTGGTAGAGCTCGACGGATTCGAAATGGATGATCCATCCTGTGAATTCAGCGAAAGTGATTCAACTTCTATCATAGGAGGATTCTCCATTGACATCCTCTCTCTTTGTTGCAAGCAGGTCACCTGTGAAGTTTAGGATCCTAAAATCATGAAAATTTTAGGGCTTGTAGTAATGTAGTTTATGGATTGGGATAGTCATTCAAGTGGGTTAGCAGACGGCCCAGCTTTACCATTTGGTAATTCGGGCGGAGATGATCTTCACACAACAATTTTTTTGTCACACACAACAATTAGTTAAACATAACGTTACAATTGTTGTGTGTGACAAAAACTTATTGTGTACAAATCATCTCCCTATTGTTAATTATCCTTCTAAGGTTGTTAACATGTCGCACAATAAAACACATTTGATTATTCTAATTTGTGAAATGGCTATCGTATCGTTCTCGTAAGCATACTTACATATTATTGAGCACTGATCAACCTTTGACAAAGTTCTTAGATTCTAGGTTTATATGTTCTCCTTTCAACTAATAACATGTAACTCGATAAGATAAAGTAGCAATAACATAACATGATTCCATATGATGTTCCATTCTTTATCTACGTTTGTGTGTAGTTAAACTAAGTCGAACAATGTCTTGCAACAAAAATAAAAACACATAATTTAAAGGTGTTGAGAAGATTATATTACAAAGAACCTTCTATTAATCAATGGAACAAACACATAATGAAAATGAAGACAGTTGGGAAATGGGGGCTTCTTGCTTCCCAAATTTGAACCAACATAGCAAAACTGAACCATTCATAAACATATATGAACCAACATAGCAAATAATTTTCATGCCTCCTAAATTTGAAAACAATCTACAAATGTAAAATAGAACATCCAAATAGACATATGGAGGTCATCGCAGGAGGTATGAAGATATATGGTTGTAGACTCGTGGGGCAATTGGCTCTCTACCGTGATAGATTGATGCTTACGTTCTCTGCAACAGTTGGCAAAAAAATTGCTTCATGGAGGATTTGGTGGTGGCAACAATATCTCAACGAGAGAGGATCATGTGGAAGCTAATTGTATATTTTACAAGCAATATACTTATATGAAATTTGATGCACTTGATTTACTTTATATATTGGATTTGCAAGAGATGTATACTTTATAAACATAAAAAAATTGAAGAATTCTTTTTTTTTCCAGTATTTACTAAAAGCATGGAAAATGATCATGTGGAAGCTAATGTGGTGACTCGGGAGCATGAAAGCACTACTTCCCTGGTTCCCCTCTATTAGGGGTGACTGTAGAAGAAGATGGTAGGGGTGTTTAGTATTCGGTTCATAACCGTTTAAACCGAAAACCGAACCGATTAAAAAACCGAAAAAACCGAACCGAATTGGAATACGGTTTTCGGTTCGGTTCATGAACCGAAATCGATTATGGTAATCGGTCTTTGGTTCGGTTACGGTTTTGAAAATTACTAAACCGAAAAAACCAAATTACATAAAACTAATTTTTATATTTATATTACTATCCTAAGTTCATATATGTAGATATATTTATGTATACCATGCTAGAATCCGAAATAATACTCATTAATCTTTGTAATTAACCATGATCGTATCATCATTATAACCATGTCAACTTGTTTTCAAGAAAAATATGAAAACTTAAAAGTTAGCTTTCATAATCATTTAATTATCAATAGTTTATTTGATGAGCGTGAAATCGAGTAGACAACCGACCACACAAGTGAAAAATATTGTATATCGGTTTCCATTCTTAATAAGTTTGTATGTATAATCTAGTGAATAGCAAGTTATTAATGAATAAATTAAAAAATATGATTACGTAAAATGATAAAATGAATTAAACCGAACCGAACAAACCGAAAACCGAACCGTTGAACACCCTGAAACATGCAATTAAGTTTTATTCGGTTAAAACTGAAAACAGAACCGAATTCATAAACGGTTTTTGGTTCGGTTACAGTTTTACCTAAAAAATTTCAAAAACCGAATAAACCGAAAAACCCGAAAACCGAACCGTTGAACACCCCTAGAAGATGGCAGGTCGTGAGTTCTTAATGGAGAGAGAGAGAGAGAGAGAGAAGACGACTATTTGTATTTACTACATGTATCTCATGTTAAAGTTTATTAAGGTTTAAACTTGAATGTTGTCAAGTTTCCTTAACTTGAAAGTTGTCAAGTTAACTTATCCCACATAGGAGGGAGGAAAAACTTTTGGTGGGTTTATAAGGGATTTCCCTCCCTTAGTATTCAAACCAAATGGTGGGGGTCTAGTAGGGGTATCCCCACGCGCCGAGCCGTGAGCCGCGTGCCCGCGAGTGGCGCATGTAGTTGCACTTTGCACTTTGCACTTTGCACTTCGCATCGTCGCTAGGAACTGCCCCCGAATATCGCAACCTCCAGGGTTGCTGGGTCCTCTATATATATTGACTCCAGCCCCCCTTCCCTGTTACACTTCCGAAAATCAGAAACCTGCTCTCTCTCCTTCTGCGAAAACTGCTTCCTCCATCCCTGCTGCTACGTTTTTGTTTTCTGCATCACTCTTCCAGAGAACGATTTCCATTGCTGTTGGTAATCGTTTTTGAGGCTGCGTCAAATCCTGAGTCGTTACGTTTGAGGCTTACAGCAATAGAGCGACGTAAACACCTTTAAGGGCAGGAGTTAATCCGTGCAGTTCATCGATTTCTGCTTCCTTTTGAACGAAGATCATCAGGTTGGTGTTTACATTTGAGCATTGTATTTAAATAGTCCGATAACGGGACACTCTCCTTCTACCTTTCTTTCTGATTGATCGAGGAGGATCATCAGGGTTGGCAAACAACTTGGTAATATTAATAAAATCGGATTATTGTTGTTTTGTAGAAGTGATAAGAACAAACAAGGTTGTATTTTGATATTGTTTGTTCATATTATTTGGTTTATATAATTGATTAAATCTCTCTTGTTAATCTGAAACCTATTTTCAACATCTCATGTTTGATTTCTTTTTCATCAATCACAATCTTATAGAAATAAATAATTATTTGATATGAAACTTTTAATAATATACCCAAGTATATCACTAAATTGCATTGATCACTAGGTGTGTGTGTCGTATTCGTATAGATGCTAGCTATATATGATTGAGAGAATGGTTGATTAGCTACTAAAACCTTATGCCACCATATTACTCTCAAACAATATAAACACACAAAATTGAGATCCAGTTTTGATCCAAACCGATATAATAACCAGACCTATATTACAAAACAAAATATATATCATCATTCTTAACGTAATTTACATGAATACGGTGATAAGTTCTTTGACCCATCTTTATTTGTAGTAGCACATTCTTATATTTTCACATATTCATGTTCGTAAAACATATAGTTTTACTGACCATCATCATGTAGCATCCTCATCATCACAGATCAGAGAAAGAATCTGTTCAAGCTGTAATAGATATAGATTGGTACCCATCCTCATTTTGCTTTCTTCTTCGATAAGCAACTACAACAGCAGCAGAAATTGCCAATCCAAACACGGATACACCCCAAAAGAAGATTGGGAGTTTTGATTCTTCATGAATCTGAAAACCAAATTCAAGAAATTTACAACAAAACCATATTTTATGCAAAAAAGAAAGAAAGATATATGTTGCATACAAAGAAAAATGTCCATACATAGATAAAATTTCCAATTTTCCATGGTCAAATGCACTAGCTTCAATTAATAAGCATTCTTTGAGATGTTGAGAATTTTATGTCATTTTTATCAAGTTATCATATATTAAGAATTAAGAATAAGAATAAGAATGTTAACTTATAATAACATATATAAGAAGCTGTAAGTATGACCTTCAAGTCATATTGCATCTGTTTTTTGGGACAAGCTATGGCGATTACATAGACGTAAAAAAGTTACTCTAAAAGAAACAATCAAACATTATAATTTAACTATATATATGTCAGTTAGTGTGTCACTTTAATTGTTTCAATTTTCACATATACTATCAGACCACAAGTCCAAATAAAGGGAAAAAATCTTACTTGAACAGTCAAAGGACTGAAAGAAGAGTCTGCAACAAGAATATAGAAGAGCCCCATAACTCCAGTATGGCTCTTTTCGCTGCTATAATTAGACTCCAAAGTCAAAACTTCACCTTTAGCTATCTTCATGGACCCGGGTTCAGGATAACATGTGGACATTCCTACAATGTAACCAGCTTCATCTCCCACATTGCTTCCTTCTCCGTATGTAGGTTTAGACGAGCAAATTACGCGTCCATCCTGGATAAAGTAATTACTTTTCTTTTTATAATGATATAATCCCTTTAAAACACACATCCAAAACCAAAATCAATAATCAAGATTCGACTCTGAAAACAGATATAAATTTACCTCTCCATAGAGAGCAGAACCTATACCACCGCTATGCTGGTGTGCAACACCATATACAACATCACCATCAATTGGGAAACTCGATCTTGAACTTCTGCTGCTAGTGAAGTCATTAGTAGCAGCTCCACTCATAGATTGTTCGATATCATACTCGATCTGTATAATAACAGTTTTATTATTTAACAAGATAGCAAATTAAAAGCTACATAATTGAACTACAAAGAAGATAAAATTTGATAAGTTTATTTGAAAATATAGCTTACAACACAATCATGGATTCCTGTTTCCTCCCAAGTGTCAGTCACATCAAATATGAAGATTTTAACAGGTATTATGGAGTCACTCCAGTCAATCCATTTAACAGTGTACTTTAGGTAAAGGCTTCTTTTGACACTTTCAAGCCCATTTTTCACTTTGCATTGTGTTTCATCATAGCAACAATACAACCCTCCCACATAGTCTGGATCCAGAGGCCGGCCATATTCATCATCCGTCACATTGTACAAGTTACATCTGGAATTTTCAAAAACATAAAAACCATAAAAAATCTCCATGTAAGTTGTGATGAGTTTAAATGCCCACTTCGAAATAATTATACAATTTTAAATAATTAGAATAGATAAAGAGGGTGTCTAGTATTTCGTTTTGAGGAGGATCTTCTGATCATTGCATTTATAAAACAATTACTCAGGAAACACAATCCCAAATAGGCAAATAGCCCCAACATGGGTTGTGTAAGAGATACTGCTTGACCATGCTTTTGCCGTTTGAAGTTGTAAAAAGGCCAACTGTTTGGGTAGTTGATGTTCTTGTGGGGCGAAAAAAGATAACTACAGTGGAGATAAGAGTAAAAGTCTCCCAAATATTAAGGTCAAAAACTGGGTAGTTGGGTCATTTTAATATCCTAATATGAGGAAATGATCTGTAATGTAAACATGACCAAAGTTAGGTGATGTACTCACAAACCATATAAACGAACAAACATAGAAAATGACTAAATTGCCCGTCATTTAAATAACTTTTGAGTACAAAATCACCTAACTTAGGTGGTGTTAACATCACAGGTCATTTCCCTTTATAGACGAAATGATCCGTAATGTAAACATGACCTAAGTTAGGTAACTAGAAACGGAGTTTGTTTATTGAACCCCTTTAAAACTAATCATCACGACTATAGGTTGCAATGATTGGATTCAGTTTCGAAGCACAAATCCAAACTCCACCTACATTTGTAGCAAATTTATACCAGTTTCATTATGATACCTGCATTCAGTACATCCCATTGCATCTACTGCACCACGGGTGTCGATTGCATGAATATTAAGCAGCCACTTCTCTTCATACCCAGCAGGAACTTCGAGTGGGTTACCAACTTCGATTCCATAAGGATCAGGAACATGTGTTGATGTTTTTCGTGTTTCAGATCCCAATCCAAAAAACTGGGAAAGACCATGATTGCATACTCCGGCATTCCCAGAAATAATGAAATCTGATTGGTGGAACCCTAGATTACTATTATATTTCGGGGTTTTCATACCTATTCTTTGGTAGTATCTAGTTGCAACCCAGTGGTGAAGATAAGTTTCTTGAAGAGAAATTGGGTTCCCTGCTTCATCAACAACTTCAGCATTGAAACTTTTTATAGCAATATGGCCTTTTGGGAACTCAATATCATAGTAGAATTTGTTTGAAACAGAACCCGGATGTTGGGTCAGCTTAGGTGATAAATAAACCTTTGATTTTACCCCGTTTTCTGAAGCTTCACTAGCTTCAGAATTTTGAGCACATATTGCCAATAACGCGATAGCTAACAAGGACAACAGACCTCGAGTACCAGTTGACATCATTAACCTGAGGAGGAATAGATTATATCATTTTTGTTCTACCAAAATACACAAGATTTTGTATTGCAAGTAGAGTTTCATGCACATAGATCAAATATGAATTTTCTTATTGTTGTATTTTAATTTTCTGCCTTTTCCAACAGACTATAAATATTCAAAGAGTAAGACATGTATTATTAAATGAATATTCAGCTGATTAAACAAATAACCAAGAACCTTGATATGATTAGCAAAACTAATGTTTCATGATCATCCTAAATGTAAAAAAAAAAAATTAAAAAGAGAAGATTGAAATAGTTTTCGAGTTCTTGAAGTTACCAATAAGGAACAAGAGAAAACATGTAGTTGGTAAGATTGATCGCTACTTACAGATTCTTTTTTCTTTCTTTTTTTCATAGCAAATTTAAAACAGCTTTAAGAACTTGGGATCTTTAATCATGGACTTCATGTTCCCCTTCATTTCAGCCAAGAACAAGAAATCCATAGGGAAAGACTATCTACAAATCGCAATCTAATGAAACACACGGACTTTATTTCAAACTGAAAACATTCAACAATTCAATCTATAGAGTAACAGTCAACGGTCGACGCCATTGAAAAAGTTTTCTTGATCAGTAAATTAAGAAATACAGTAACACCCACAAATATTTAAGACTAAAGAACACTTCAAATTACCAAAACTAACAGAAAACATCAAGAATTCCGAAATAGAACTCGTACCCGGATGAGTATTCGATGAATAGCTCTGAACTTTACGACCTGACGATGATCTTTTCGAGATTACAGAGACTATAAGAAGTTTTACCTAAAAGTCAAGGTTAATAAAAGAAATAAAAAATAATCTGGTGATGGCAGCGCTTACGCAAGTAATAACAACGTTTGATTTGATTTGTTAAAAAAGAGCGAAATCGACAAGAAGAAAAGGGGATTTGTTTTGAAAATGGTACGTGGATTGGAGGGGAAGAAACGATAATAACGAACAGGTTTGTGGATGTTTGTGTGTTGTTTGATAGTGAATATATATAGGTTTGGCCGATTGGTTAATAATGAGACAATAAGAAGAAGAAAGATGAAGGTCGCAGTCTAATTCCCACCTGAAATGCAACTGATTAAAATAGATTGTGTAGTGTGATTGTGTTAATCGGCAGACATCATTTGATCGGTCTCAGTATGGATGTTTCGTGTTTGGTTTATATATTCTTTAATTAGGTAATCATTCCTGCTTTTTTATTTGTATTAGTCAAATAAGATATTATTTTCAACTAAATTTTTTAAGGGCTGAACTGAACATAATACGTGTTTTTTATGTTTAGTATTATGTTTGTTAGTTAGCAAATCACATATTGTTTTTACATGGTAATAAATATTCTTTAATTAATTTCCAGAAGAAACACATACAAAACGTGCAATACAAGATTCTAATATGTTCACTCAACAATATTTACAAACCCAATATTAAACATAAAATCCAAAAATAAAACAATTGAAATTGTTAGGATCAAGACGCTTATCACTAAGTCAAAAGGAATTTCTAGTGATCAAGGTGCTTACCTTTAAAATGGAGTATTTGGTTCGGTTATCGGTTCTTAAAATCCATCATTTTCGGTTTTCATATATTTTGGTTATGGTTCTAATGGTTATCGGGTATTTCTTGCTCAGAATCGGAATTTAAATAAACTAGATTTTTAGTCCACTTTAAACTGTCATAACTTCTTTGTTAGAAGTTGAAATGACCTAATTTTTCCCAGCATAAAGTTCACTACTTCAGCTACATTAAACCTCTTGTTTAGTTCAATATCGATTGTTTTGACTATATTTTTAGACTCTGATAACACACTATTTGGTTAAATATGGACCGAGTTACAACATATGTTTTTAAAGCTGTTGGAACTGTTTTCGCTTTTTTGCAAAATTATAAGTCCACTTTAAACCGTCATAATTTCTTCGTTAAAAGTTGGAATAACCTAATCTTTTCCCGTCATGTAGTTCAATGTTTTGGCTACATTTAAACTCCGAAAATGTCTTATTTGGTTTAATGTTGACTCATTTACGAGGCCCTAAAAATGGGCTATTAAAGCTGATTTGTTTTTATAAAAACTAACTTTTTTGGTTATCTTGGTTCTCACACCCGAAACTGGTTCCAAAGCATATCCACCAAATTTCAGTCTTACCCGGTTCTATATCCGAATTTATTTATTAATAACTAATATTGATCCGGAACCTTATCCCTTATATCAGTTCTAGACTAACATCAACCTTGGTTTTTAGTTATTTCAGTTCTGGTTCAGTTCGGACCAGTTCCAAAACCGAACAAATTACCACTCTGCCGTAATGTAAATACTTAGGTTGATCAAAAGTCAAAACATGCTTTCGGTAATTCCAGAATTTTACACCATAAATGCGAGACTGCCAACTACGATTTCTTATTGATTTCGACTGCGATACTTTATCTCCCTGCTTGTCGTTGCACCATTATATACCAACCACTCGATCGATCATAATTCACACGTACGTATTCGCAAACAAACAATCCCCCCATACTTCCATATCTAGAAATTAGGGGTGTTCACGGGGCGGGGCGGGGCGGGTAGTGGCTTTTTTGTAACCCGTAACCGCGGGGCGGGTATCTAATTTCAAAAACCGAAACCGAACCGCAAGCAGCGGGTACCCGTTGTGCGGGTACCCGAAGGGAGGCGGGTATCCACGGTTCGGGTCACGGGTACCCTAAAATTGAACTTTTTTGATTTTTGATGTTTTCAACAAGTTTAGATTCATAATATAACAATAAACAACGGTAGAAAAAATTCAACAATAATGAATAAATCACTAGTAGAAATCAAACAAATCTTCGATGAGAACCTCGTAAAAACAAAAAAAACGATATGATCAAAGTTGACACTTCTGATCGATTTCAGTGTCTCCATTTTGAACTCTTGATAGTTGTAGGCTTGCAAATTCTCTATATCAAAACTAAAAAATGAAGTG
The DNA here is from genome assembly GCA_947179395.2 of Pulicaria dysenterica. Classification (NCBI taxonomy): domain Eukaryota; kingdom Viridiplantae; phylum Streptophyta; class Magnoliopsida; order Asterales; family Asteraceae; genus Pulicaria; species Pulicaria dysenterica. The sequence goes on along the minus strand of OX359293.1, from coordinate 77,632,623 downwards.
GGGGAGACGGTATGGGCTACTAGAAGTAAGTTAGGTAGTTTTGAGGAATTTAAGTTTTTTCTAATGGCTTTGTTATTTCATATTAAACAATATATATACATATATACATATATATATATATATATATATATATATATATATATATATATATATATATATATATATATATATATATATATATATATATATATATATATATATATATCTTAAAGCATACGGGGCGGGGCGGGTACCCGCGGATATCAAAATTTAAAAACCGTACCCGCCCCGCGTTTAGCGGGTACCCTAGTTTTCGGGTTTTTCGGGTCGCGGGTTTTACGGGTATCGGTTTTTTCGGTTTCGGTTCACGCGGGGCAGGTCGGTTTCTCGGTTACTCGGTTTTTTTGAACCCCCCTACTAGAAATATTATTTCCCTGTCTCCGTAGTCCAACCCACACGATTATTCAATCACCCATATCAAATCTCTTGTCGTTTTCGCCTCTTTTTCCAACAAATCAAAATTGAACCTTCTCACCTCACCAGTGGCGTACGCCCTGCCACCACCCACTTAAGTTTGGTTCTTTAAAATCCTCAATTTTACTAAATAACTAGTGTCTGGTCGTCAAGTTCAGAAATCTGCTTCAAATACTCTGCTTGGTATGATTACGGATACAGTTTCGGGTTTTTTCCCTTGCTGATTATGTGTCGAGTTTTTGTAGTTTCAAGGGTTCATTATTCCAAATATTTATGGGTATTTATGCTTCACATTTTAATCATGAAACTATATGTGTGTTCCGTGGAGTCAGTCTACTACTACAGCTTGTTCTTTTGTAGAATTCTAATAACTACAAGTCTGCTACTAGTCAAAATTGAAGTCTTTGATCCATGTTGAATTCAATCCCTGAGTCATGAGTTTGCGAATTCCTAGATAGTCAATTTTATGGGTTTCTCGACGGAAGATAACGAAATCAACAACTCCATGCTCAAAGATACAAAGTTCTTAAGCTATTTTTGATAAACTGTTGAAAAAAAAAATGAAATCATTACTCGGAGATGTATCTTTTTTACTCGATCCTTTGAATATTTGTCGCTGGTAGCTTAAAGAACTAGCTGGAGTAGAATCTTTCTTTCCCCTGGTTATGTTTAAAGCATTAGATTTGGCGATCATAAAGGGTCTTGGTTATTTGTCTAATCTGCTGCGTATTCTTGGTTCCTGGACATATATTGTAGTTTCTACACTGTCAACGTGTCTTGGCACAAAAAAAAAACCCAAGATATCATATTGAAAGGCTTACCTTTTTCTTGAAATTTCATGCTTTTAGAAGTAAACATGTTGATATATAATGAAATTATATATGGAAAACGAAGTCTTGAGTTGTTGTGATAGAATTCATTTTTTCTTCAGATTAACTGAGGTCAAGGGTCAATTATGTCATCACCTGGTACTCAAGGTCTAGCGTTCTTATTATTAGCTATTGCGTTATTGGCGACATGCACTCAAGATTCTCAAGCTAGCGTGACACTTGAAAACGGAGTAAAATCGACGGTGTATTTATCACCTAAGATAACCCTACATCCGGGTTCCGTTTCAAACAAATTCTACTATGATATTGAGTTCCCTAGAGGTCATATTGCTATCAAGAGTTTCAATGCTGAAGTTGTTGATGAAGGAGGGAACTCTGTTTCTCTTCAAGAAACTTATCTCCATCACTGGGTTGCAGTAAGATACTACCAGCGTAAGGGTGTTAAGAACGTAAAGCACAATGTTGATTTAGGGTTCCAGCAATCAAATTTCATTGTTGCTGGGAATAATGGAATATGCTATCATAATCGTCTTCCACAGTTTTTTGGATTAGGATCTGAAACACGCAAAACATCTACACATGTTCCTGATCCTTATGGAATTGAAGTAGGTAATCCACTACAGGTTCCTGCTGGATATGAAGAGAAATGGTTGTTTAATATCCATGCAATTGACACGAGGGGTGCAGTAGATGCAATGGGATGTACTGAATGCAGGTATCAAATTTAGTATGGATTTAGTTACATATTTAGTATATGGTTTTTATGTTATTGGTTTGAAAATGCAGATGTAAGTTATATAATGTGACGGATGATGAATATGGCCGGCCTCTGGATCCAGACTATGTGGGAGGGTTGTATTGTTGCTATGATGGAACTCAATGCAAAGTGAAAAATGGGCTTCAAAGTATCGAGAGAAACCTTTACTTGAAGTACACTGTTAAATGGGTCGATTGGAGTGACGCGATTGTACCTGTTAAAATCTATATCTTTGATGTCACCGATACTTGGCAGAACACAGGAACCCATGACTGCCTTGTAAGTTATCTTTTGAGACAATTAAGCTAATCAAACTCCAGCAACTTTGTTAGTAAATATCTGAAAGCTAATTTGTTTATCTTGGTAAATAACTATCATCTTTCTTTCAACATAAACATAACAACATCAAACACCTTTTTACTAAAAAATTGTTAAACCTTGTTTTTCTGGTAGATATTATCATCTCAATTTGTCTCAAACTTTTTAAAATCACACTCGTTTTGGTAAAATTCTCAAGCATTTTGTTGTGTTGGTAAACAATTATCATTGTTCGACATGAACTTGTAAAAGTTAACACCTTTTCAGACTTTCAGTAATAACTTGAAGGTTAACACCATTTAAGAGCACATATAGTCATATAGTAGTAACTGGTTACAAAACATAACTGTCATGACCAGTTGTCACATTAGCATGACAGAACCAGAATGCTCTTAGTAATCATGGACCCCGCTTTATTTTTTTAAACAGCAACCTTGTTTTGTAAATAAGGGAAAAAAAACAAAAATCTATGTTATGAGCGTCATGGGCATGACACCCGTAACCATGATATTCCCATGACTATGTCATGATGGGGTCATCAGTCATCACGCACACTACTTCGTGTGCTCTAAGCATTTTGTTACCTTGGTAAATAATTAAACTGTTATCCTGCAGATTGAGTATGATATTGAAGAAAGTGCCACAGGTGTTGCTAGTAATGACTTCACCAGCACTAGAAGGTCAAGTGTGAGTTTCCCAATTGCCAGTGATGTGGTTTATGGTGTTGCTCACCAGCATAGTGGCGGAATAGGTTCTGCTTTATATGGAGAGGTAAATATTTCAGTTTCTTTTATTTCACTTTATAATCTACATTTGTGCCTAAACTCTAAAGTAATAGGTTATTTGATTTTTTTCAGGATGGACGGGTTATTTGCTCTTCTAAACCTATATACGGGCAAGGAAATATTGCAGGAGACGAAGCTGGTTATATTGTAGGAATATCCACATGTTATCCTGAACCTGGGTCCGTAAAGATAGCTAAAGGTGAAGTTTTGACTTTGGAGTCAAATTACAGCAGCAAAAAGAGCCATTCAGGAGTTATGGGGCTCTTCTATATTCTTGTTGCAGATTCTTCTTTGAATTTGAACAATGCAATTCAAGTAAATTTTTTACCCTTCATCATTGAATTTACCCAATTTGCCACGAAATTGATTCACTTATTTGAGAACTGAAACAATTGAAGTGACACATAGTTTTAAGTCTAGTGTTTCATTATTTGTGAGTTGTGACAAAACACTCTTCCATCAATAAACAGAGGGATCGTAATTCGTATGGACTAGTATCATCATGCCTTATCTATATGCTAGTAACCATGAAAATTAGCAAATGAGTAATTTTGGTGTAAACTTGGAAACATGGTTTAACTTTCTTGTAATTGGTTTGCAGAGTCAAGAAGAATCAAAAGTACCGATCTTCTTTTGGGGTGTAGCTGTGTTTGGACTGGCAATTTGTGCTGCTGTTTTAGTTGCTTATCGAAGAAGAAAGCAAAGTGAGAATGGGTACGAGTCTATTGTAACTTGAACTGGTTAATAATCTCTCTGATACGAGATGAAGGGCTGGGGATGCTACTTTGACCAGTCATTGTTGTTGGTAAAGCAATAGCTCTTGAAAAGATGAATAGTAAAATTATAGTGTAAGAGGATGATGTCTCACTAGAAAATGAAGTTACATCTGGTTTATCAGTTATATCACTTATAAGTCATGTATTCATGTAGATTAGATAAAGAATTATGATTTTGTAATTTATGTTTTAGGTCTTCTGTCTTCATAATAATTGCTCCACTTCGAAATCTCAACGATTTAATAGCAAGTTTTGTATCTTATAGGAAGTTTCTTAACTGTATTGTGGTATAAAGAACTTAGTTATTATGAATTTTGTGTAACTTTGTGTTCTAAGGTAGCATGTTGATCTTCACTCAATGTGTTAAATTCCTTTTATAAATTCAAGTTCATTCAGTTACATTTGATATCTTTTCTTAGGTTTCTCTTTCCTTATTTACTAGTGTATTATTAACTTAAGGGCGCGTGTAGAAGTGACTAATTTCAGTCCAACCCCGCAAGACTAAGGGTGTGCTCGGTAACCAAACCGAAACTAGCCTGAAGTACTTTGGGGATCAGGCCCGGGCCGGTCTAAAATCTGTAAAACCCAGTCGAACAAGGACCAAACCGGTGGTATTAGAGATCAAGATTACGAAGACATTTTTTCCTACATTTCTCCAATTTGAATGTGATATGATTACGCAGGAATTTTCACCTACATATCAATTTCTTTATTTGACAATGACCATCACCTACATTTCTCTTACTGTTTTCGATCTTGCAAAGTTTTAATATCGTCTTGCTCTCACCCAATACAAGTCGATTCCTTTGCATCAACATTCACCTACATATCAAGTTTTTTTTTTGCCAATTTTTCCGGTGTCTAAAAGTTGTGATCACATATGTGTAATTGCATGTGTAACAGTGTGTGGGTGCTGATGAGTGCTTTGTGTATATATATACATACGTCTTATTCATGCGTGGTTTGCTTATAAATGCACTTGTTTTGTTTAAATTATTAGTGCTTTAATTAGGTTTGTGTTTATAATAGGTATGTATAGAATGGAGATAAGAACAAGTATAACAGGTTTAAAAAGGAAGAGGATGCAAGACTAAAGTTCCATGGTAACTTATTAATCCGTCACACATATATCACATATAGTCATATACATTCGCTAACAAACAAAAACAAACATTACACGTATCATATCTCTTGTTCTCATTATCAAATTTCGCCCGTTTTCCTACAATATGTCCATATACTCCAGCGTTTTAAAATGACCTCATTGATTGGCTTTTAAGACCTTACAAACAGCTTCTCTTTTCAGTTTTTCTTGATGATTTTCTATTAATATTCTGTTACTTTTTGTAGTTTATAGGTATATATATTTGCCTAATCTTTTGATCATGATGTTCAATATTGATTGTTATCTTGCAAGGTTCAAATGCTTTTAACAGATTAGTCGTTGAAGCTTCTGAATATGACAAATAAGAGGAAAAAATATAGTTTGAAGAAGAAAAAGAAACCTTAGAAGAACTAAAGATCGCATTTTGCCTCGAATGAAAACTTCTTTTCACCAAAAAAGAAAAAAAGAAAAGAAAGAAAAACATGTCACCTAGTACTCAAGTCGTGCTGTTCTTATTATCTACTGGGTTATTGCAAATTGTGTTCAAAATTCTTAGAAATAGTGGTGTATTTATCACCTAAGATAACTCTGCATCCGTTGTCTATTTTAAAACAAATTCTACCATGATATCGAGTTCTCAAAAGGTCATTCGATGTGAAGTTGTTGATGATGCAGGGAATCATGTTTCTCTTCAGAAAGTGTATCTCCACCACTGGTTTGTAGTAAACTGCTACAAACACAAGGGCATTAAAAGTAAAGAGTATTAACATCGTGGTTTGGGTTCAATCATTTAGATTTCATTATTGCTGGGAATGATGGACCATGCCATACTCTACCCTAGTTTTTGGATTAGGAGCAAAAAAACACAAAAGAACATCGACACATATTCCTGATCCTTATGGAATTGAAGTGGGAAATCCACTGAAAGTTCCTGCACGACATGAAGAGAAATGGCAGCTTAATATCCAAGCTTTTGACACTCGTTGTATAGTAGATGCAATCGGATGAAGGGGCGGACCTGCCCTTTGTGCAACTGTGGAAGAGGTCACAAGTCAATTGTGATTTTATTATACCACCGTAACTTAATGAAAAATGAAATTTTTTAAAAATTGTAGTGTCAATATTCGATTTATACATTTAAAATACTTCAGTTTGCCTCAAAAATAACAATTTAATTAACTAGGCTTCATATAAATTGTGTTTTGTTTTAACTTTGGTCTTAAAATACCAGAACAACCAAAACCTCATTAACCGGGAACCCAACAAAAAACTAAACAACGCCCCCAATCTTAATTAATTCTATTAATTTTAAATTTTGTCAGTATATGGTGTCACCAGTCACTATAAATCCTGGGTCCGTCCCCGATCAGATACACAGAATGCAAATGTAACTTATATAAGTTATCTACCTTAAGTACACAGATAAGTGGGCTGATTGGATCATTGGAGTGCCTCCATTGTACCTGTTAATGTCTATATACAATTATACTTGATGTCACTAATCCTTGGGAGCACTGAGGAATCCATGATTACCATTTATCTAAAAAACACCACCTTCTTAGTAACATTTTGTTATATTGGTAAACAATTAAACTATTATTTGTTACACAGATGGAGTATAATCTTCAGCAGTCTACCGCTGGAGTTGCTGCTGCTAGTGACTGCACCGGCAGCAGAAGATCAAGTGTGAGTTTCAAAACTGGTGGTAATGTTTGAGGTGTAGCGCATCAGCACCGTGGAGCAATAGGTTCGGCTCTTTACGGAGAGATAAATGTTATTTTTTTGTTCAAAAGTTCACCTGTAATGCATTTTCAAAGCAAAATAGATTAACTTTATTTAGAATGAACGGTTAATTTGCTTGTCTAAACCCATCTATGGGAGAGAAAATATTGCAGGAGATGAATTTGGTTACGTTGTAGGAGTGTCTACATGCTATCCTGAACCATGGTCTGTGAAGATATCTAAAGGTGAAACTTTAACTTTACAGCTGTGATAGGATTGGAAACTTCTGCTGCTGTTTTAGTTGTTTATCAAAGAAGAAAGCAAAGTGAGGATGGGTACCAATCTATTGCCACTTGAACAATTTCTTTCTGTGATTTAATATAAACAGGAGACTAGTATGCTACATTACACAATCCTTAACACTGCGTGCTTTGCAAACATGAATACGTGAAAGATAAAAAGGATGTATTACTACAAATTAAAGTTACATCACATTTATCAATTTTTGGTTTATTACGTTAATAATGACAATAGATAAATAACAATTTTCTCCGATAAGATATTCTCTTTGATCACTCACATTTTGGTATCTGAGATTCCCCTTCTTTTACCAAATCTGTTTTGCAAACCAAGTGCTTGATCAAGACTCCTCTTCAAAACTTCAGTCATTCAACATCTTCATTTAAGGTGATGTGCCTGTAGTTATTGATACCTCACATCTGGAAGATACTAATTCAATTAATCATCCTCTGTTCACGCATCAGAATCACCCTCTAGGACTAGTATTAATTAATATCTATCAGAAAAGCTTATAGGATCACAAATTTATAGCAGCTGGATATGGTCGACGAAATAATTGCACTCAATGCGAAAACTTAAAAGGTTACTAGACCAAAGACTATGAGGAACTGATGCTAATTCAAATCTATGAACGCTTTGGGAAAGGAACAAATATATCTTGATTTCATGGACTCTCATGAATATCGTCACTGATCATAAAAGCAACAATCTAACATTGTTCATTGTTCATTGTATCATATATGTGTTTTAACTTGTAAGAATAGGGGAAACTTTATAGAATAGTAATCAAGCTTGAAAATTGTTCTACCAAGGTCACTCCAAAACTGTTCCACCAAGGTCACTCCCCCCTTATTTCACATTGTGAAATAACCTATGAGTGACCTTGGTAGAACAGTTTTCAAACTCGGTTACTACTATGTGAAATAAACCCTGCAAGATTACTAAACTCACATTGACAAGCATTATATCTACCAATTAGCTCATGATGTTACTTATAGATTAAGAAACACAACTCCTCAAATTAAGTTTATAATTACCACAAGTGAAAAGGGCATTGGGAACTTGAAGAGGAGAGGCACTTCAGTTCAGAAGTCCACTCACCTATTGTTGAAACAAAGGACATTCTATGGAGGAGTGTTTCAAGCTAGTACCAAATCATCACCAACATGGAAATTATCAACCATCTACAACGTTTGAGGCTTTGAGCACAAAAACAAAGCAGTAAACTCGTGAATACATCAAAAGGTACAGTTTTATATGACAAAATGGAAACTCTAAAGAACCAGTATGGTTGTAATCGAGCAGAGTTGAGTTGTCAGTTTGCCAAGCTCAAGCTCACTCAATGAGAAACTCAACTCAAATCAAGTTCTAGTTTTATACAAATATACCAACAAGAAGTGAAACAATGGTCTTTGTGAAGGGTAAGGTTACTCTTTTGTGACTAGAAAAACATGGCCCTTGTAAAGTAATTGTTAATTTATCTCTTCAAGCCTTATGGCCCTTATGAAGCTAAGTATCTTGGTCCATAAAGACATAAAAATTAGAACACAAGGCACTGTGAGCAAACATATCTTGTTCCCTATACGCATATGACCAACTAATGACCAATAAAACCTCATTGTGATCCATAAATAGAAGAAAAAACAAAGGAAATAAGGAATATGACTTACTTAGTTGTATATATTAGCAATTTGATGCAGCTTTATGAAACCAGAAGTCATGTCACTGAGGAATATTAAAATGTCAAGACCCACCATAATAGAACACAAAGTGACAAACTGACAATAAATGGATGAAAGAACTAACCTGACACGTCAACAAGAAAGAAAAGATCTGAGCTTAATTTTGCCACTAACTCTTGAATCATGAAGCATTGAAGCCATAGCTCACACAACATATGCAATTAAATTCCCTTTCGAAAATGATTTCATAATTCACACTGCTATAAGCCATCTGTCTGAGTGGCAATCTCTTGCAGGAGAAGAACCCACAGACCCTGCAAATGGTCGTAAATGTTTCCCAAGTACTTTGAAGTTTGGAAGAAGAGAAAGAAAAAAAACATAATAAAAACATACCAGAGTCAACAAGGACAGCATCTGCACAAGCTCTTCTTCTTGACAACCCATCAATTGCATACTTAAAACTCAAGCTATTTGGAGTGAATCCTATTCTTCGCATTTTTTCCTGGAATTCCATTGACTTACCGATATCACCTTCCTCACAAACAGTTTTGAAAGCATCATTGTAGCATTCATTGTCATATAAATGGAACTTCTCAGCATATAAGCTCAACAACAATTCGGCTTGATTGAGATTTTTCTCTTTACAATGCCCGGCTATTAAAGATCTGCATATTGTTGTATCAGGCTGAATGTCAAAATCAGCCATTTCCCTCATGAAAGCTTCACCCTCCATGGTTCTATTTAGTCTACACAAACACCCAATTATTGCTCTGTAGGTGCCCAAACTCGGGTTTATATTCTTGAAAAACATCTCATCTTTTAGCTGTATAGCCTCGTTTACATAATCTGATTTACAAAATGAAACGATCAATTCATTGTAGATTTCCACCTTAGGTGCTTCTTTGCCATCTTCAACTATGCGTTCCTGTAGACTCTTGGCTGCAAAAGGTTTATCTGCTCGGGACAAAGCAACCACTAGATCAATCTGTAGATCTTTGGAAACCGATACTCCAAATCTTTGAAGCTCTACGATAAGATTTACAGCTGAAATAAACATGTTTTTGTTTCTATATCCTTCCAAAAGTACTAAACAAGTGAACTTGTCTGGGGAGAATCTTCCTTTGATCATTTCTTGAAGCAAACCATGCGCTTCTTGCATCATTCCCTTGTTAATGTAACCACATATAAGAGTATTGTAGGAAAACACATCTGGTTTCAGCCCGATTTGAACCATACGGTGGAATAACTTATGAGCTTCCCTTACGTTACCTTCTCTACAAAGCCCATTGATTAAAGATGTATGAGTAATCAAATCTGGCATCACTTGTCTTATATACATGATATTATAAAGATAAAGTGCATCTTTTAACCGCCCTTTCCTCACATAGCTATCTATCAAAGTGTTATACGTCACAATATCAGGATCAAATCCTTCTTCTTCCATTTTCTCTAAGAACTGTTTAACCTTATCAACATCTGCACTTTTGCTTAAGGCATTAGTTAGTATGTTAAAGGTATATGTGTTACCACGTAAACCAATTTTCTCCATTTCTTCATAAATTCCCCAACATTCATCAATTCGATTCAACTTCAAAAGCCCATCTAAGAGAAAGTTGATTGAAATGATTTTTGGAATAAAACCAAGCTTAACCATCTTCCTAAATGTGACAAAACCGTCACGAACCAGACCAGCTTTTAGATATGCCTTCAGAAGCATATCAAATACAACTGGATCCCAACTACAATCTTTAGTACACAAAACCAAATTCTCAAATATACTTACTTTTCCAGGTTTAGTCACATTGAGCTCGATTAATTCGGATAGAAGATCCATTGTGTGAGAAAATTTATGAGACCAAGCTAGTATATGTAACATAATACAGTAATCATGAACAGTTGGGACAAAAGCTAAATTATTTTTAACCCAATTGAAGAAAGTAAGAGCCAAAAATGAATCAGATTGGCATCTAAGAAGAACCCTTGAGACTTCCTGGGTGCCCAAATGGGGGATCATGTCTTTCTCAAGAAAGGTGCTCTTCCTTTCTTTAAGATTTGTGCATATGATATCAACAATTCTGCTAGGGTTTTGTGTGTGAGGGAGAAGATTGTAAAGCGGGTTCATGAATGAATTTGTTCTTGAATCGGGTAAAGTCCGTAAGGATGTAAGAGTTGGGTTTGACAAGTGATGGATTGTGGAAACTGATTGAAAAGTTGATTTGAGAAGGGTTTGATTCACTGGGATTCGAATCATTACTTTTGAACAGGGTTTAAGGCTATAGAATCTGCGCATGTAGATAGACCAGAATGAGAACTTTTTCAGGATGGCAATGTGTGTTCATGTATGGCGGTCAAAGCACGGAAATGCACAAACAGAGCCTGTCGATAGGTCGCTGGAATCTGCATAATTTTGTTGAAAACCTGGATAACCTGCCATCAAAGGTTACATTGCATATAATGACACATTTTATATTTTATTTGTATTATTTGAAAAAGATTCATGAGGCGCACCGACCAATAGAGATGGTTTTTAAGATGCATAAGGGCACCAATCAATAGAAAGTATAATATAAAATTTTCATGCTATAATCTATTATTTATATGGTTATACAATATGTTTCTTGAACTTTCCATACAATTCTAAAGGTTTTAGATCTTCTCTATGCTTGAGTCATGAAAATTTCCGGAATCTCAAACATGAAATATTGCTTTCCTGTAACCACTAACCACCTTGGTTTATGATCATATAGTAAACTATATCTTAGAACTATTAGAACTCCACCAGCAGAAGTGTTACATATAGTACAGAGTATTATCTTGGGCTTCCTGGCTTGGATTGATTGTAGCTTGCATTTATATTTGACTAAGAATGATGAGTTTGTATCGAATTCACAATTAACAACCCTACATGTGTAACTAATAACTACTACAAAATAAAACATAAATATAGGTTTATAATTTCATAGTATGCCCATAATTTCATTCACTTGAAAATAATAAACCATCAAACTATAATTTTTAAGTTTTCAACCAAATAACTAATCTAAAACTCTTAACATACCCAAGTAACAAGTAATAAACTAATAACCATATAGTCGTTTAAATTTTAATCAAATAAGGTTTTAGGGTTAGAATTTCGTTTACCTCGAGATGTAGAATTTCTGAGCCTGAGCGTCAGTACAGTGGCTGAGAGCGAGACGACATATCTAGAATTCGTGAGCCATTCTTGTTGGATGAGTCGCTGAGACCGTGATTACATCCGCTGTTTGTATTTCCTGGGTTGCGCCGTTCTAGTCCACAGAATCGAATGGGAGTTTGTGAGCTTCCATGTTCTCGAGTTTAAGTGAAAGGAAAAGAGAATTTTTTTTAGAAAAAAGTTAGTTTTTAAAAAAATTATAAAAAAGATGTGGTTTTTTTTATAATTTCAGAAGTAAGGTAGTCGAGATTGTCATTCTCGAATACTTTAACTTTTTCTCTCTTGTCACATCATCAGAACACTTCTCTGCTCCCATGTGACTATTTTTAAAGTAGTCGAGACTGTGAAACTCGTTTTTAAAGCTCAACCATTCAATTTCTGATGTGCCGTTCCATCCAATGACAACTTTTAAAGTATTCCAGATTCCTATTCTCGGTTACTTTAATTTTGCCACCAAATCCTAGACAGTTTTTACTTTCGTCCTTTACTCCCCACCATCCACCTACTTCGGCCTCCATCCAAACACAAACCGAAATTTCTTCTTTAAAAACCCAAGAAGAAGTCTTTGTTCATCACACAAACACAGCAAACTTACACAGCAAAAAAAATTCAAGTTTCTTTTTTCTTCTAATTTGTTGTATTTTATTTTGTTAAAATGTCGCATACGAGAGTTAGTCCTGGTCCAATTAACAAGGACATGTTATATTTAGAGAGAGAACACAGAGCGTATGGTTTGTTTCACAAACCATCAAATGATCAAGCATTAAACGTGAGAAGAGCTGGCCGAATTTTGTGGTCACTTATCAAGGAGAACCCATCCAGCCTAGGGTGATGAACTTCATTCGTACAGTCGGGTTCGGTGGAGTGTTTGACTGTGGTTACAAGGTAATTGACCACGGTCTGATAACTGCACTTGTAGAGATATGGCGTCCTGAAACTCACACTTTTCACCTACCATTTGGGGAGATGACTGTCACACTACAAGACGTACAGGTATTATGGGGTTTACAGGTTAAGAATGAAGCTATTTTGGGAAAAGAAAAAAATGGTATTTTAATGACGCGTATAACAAGTGTGATGAACTGCTCGGTTATAAACCAGAGCCTAGTCATTTTAAAGGTTCGCAGATAAAAACCAAGTATTTACGTCCAATGTTGGAGAACTATTTACCGGATGACGCTCCTGACTTTCATTGTATACAGAGAGCCGGGTGTACATACTACTTTTATTGGGCGGTGTTCTTTTTCTTGATACTTCAGACACAAATGTACATATGTATTTATTATGTCTCATTGAAGATTTAGATAAATGTAAGCAACTAAGTTGGGGGAGTGCTGTTTTAGTATGTCTGTACAGAAATATGTGCAAATCAACATCAACTGATGCAATAGAAATTGTTGGTCCGCTTATGTTGTTGCAGTTGTGGTCTTGGTGCAGGATGTCGTGCACCTCCCCATTCTGCCTTCAACCACTTTTGATATTTCTGACAAACCTTATGGTACTTGGTAAGTAAATATTTTCAAAAAATAAAAACATGGCATCTATTAATTAGTTATTCTTAAATTTCGTATAATTATGAAGGTGGAACCGTGAGACTAGTTTTGTCGACTCACCCGCGCACATGTTACACAGATTTCGGTCTCAGCTACAAATGTTACACGAGAGTGAGGTATTTTTGGGTTTATATATAACAGGTTTTTACTTCTTTTTGTCGAAGCTAAAATATAAAACCAATATTTGCAGGTTATCTGGACACCCTATGACGCTGTTTTTAATAAACTGCCAATTTTTTGCACTAATGATCAGGAAAACTGGTTGCGTGATACTTATATAATCTTTTGGGAAATTTTTTAGGAGTGTTTACCTAGCAAGGTAATGAGACAATTTCATTTGATCCAAACAATTCCCTCAACAATCGGATTATCAAGTATCATGCAACGTAGGGATCTACATAAGGTCACACGTCGAGGGTCCAGTACGAAAGACTGGAGGAATGAACATCAAACACCGATTACCCAATGGAACAATCGGGGTCAAAATTACGTTACTGGGATTTTTTCCAATGATCCGGTAACCGTTAATGGATATATGGATTGGTACTGGCCTCGTACAGTAAATTTATCTGAAATACTAGGAGATGAAAGCCTAGAAACATTATACTACGTACCTGATATAGAGCAAAATTTCCAGGGTCATATTTTAGTTAAGATGGAGTATATGTTGCAACCACCACAACATACAGGCTTTGTTTAGATGCTGCAAAATTTCATTCTAACTGATGTTGCCGCTATCCCTTCAGATGTTAATCCAGAAGGTTTGATGCATGACCACCGATTTAACATGGCGGGTGCATCAACATCAAATTCACGTTTACATGATGAATATGATGCTGGTTTTGATAGATCCGATGAAGGCAGCTCACAAAACAGTGAAGAGACGATAGATGAATTCCACAAAAATAAGGAAGACGAAGAGTCTGATGACAATGAAGGCGCACATGTAGCGCAAGGTACATCACCTTCTTTACATGACTTTAGTCAATGGAATACAAATGTAGATTCGGAGACTGATAATTTACCTGTATTTGATGACGAAGAGGAAATGGATTTTTATGTTGAGTCGTCAAATGAAATTCGGATTGGTATGTATTTCTCTAGCAAGCAAGAGTTGATGTATGCCATTAGAAGATGGAATATATCCCTAAATAGAGAGCTTTCGGTTGTTGAAAGCACATCTGTATTGTGGAAAGCTTTTTGCTATACTCAGAACAACAGAAGGAACACCTCAAACCCTCTTGATGACACCCCCCATGTAAATGGTTTGTATGTGCAATAAAAAAGAAGAAGCAGCACATGTGGCAAATCACAAGATGGGTGGCCGGTCACAATTGCTACGGGACTTTTATTGCTAATAATAATAGAAGTTTGAAGTCCTTAGTAATAGCCTCACATATCATGCACTCAATTCGTGCAGATATCGTCTACCCCGTCAAGCAGATCCTAACAGATTTTAAAAACAGTATGAATGTTGATATATCTTACATTAAGGGATGGCGGGCTAGGAAGAAGGTTATAAAAGCATATTTGGTAGTTGGGAGAGCAACTTTGAGGAGTTGCCAAAGTACATTGGCGCTTTGATATACTAACCCTAAAACAGTTGTTCAGTGGTTGCATCACTCGAGTATTCTCGTCCAATGCTTTTACCTTTAACTACGTTTTCTAGGATTTCGGACCCGCTATTGAAGTTTTTAACCACTGCATCCCTTTGATTTGTGTGGACGGGACCCATTTTAAGGGTTCCTATAAAGGGAAGCTGCTTACAGCCGTAACAAAGGACTCCAACAATCATATTTTACCACTCGCATATGCCATTGTTGACGAGAAGACTGTAGAAAGCTGGTCTTGGTTCTTTAACCATCTAAGGTGGTATGTTGCAAATACGTCTAAGAGACAACTTTGTGTCATCTCTAATAGACACAATGAGATCATTAAGCAATGAAAAATCTTGAAGACTAGAAGGAGCCAATGGTGTATCACCGGTATAGTCTACGTCACGTCAGAAGCAATTTCATGAAGCGGTTCAAGAACTACAGACTGAAGAAACTGAAGGGTTTTGAACCTAACCAAACCACCATATGACTAAAACTGGTCAAACCTGGGCTTGATTCCACTAGTTCAATCCTAAAAGCGGAACTGGATTGAACACAACCCTCTAAACCCCAAAAGGGTTAGGATCTTTATTACTTTAAATGATCAACATAGTTTATTGCAAAACAATCCATAGAAAAGGTCATAACAATATACATGATCAGAAGACTTTAGGATTGCTAAAGATAGTCCACCACTACTGCACCTCCGATTGAACTGGCTGCTAGACCGCTCCTGGATCACCAAGCCTTCAACAATTCTCGAAACTGAGAATGTATGTGTGTGTGCCTTTGCGTCAACCTCCACTTCGCAAACTCCCTTTGGTGTTTTCTCTTGTGATCGTCGAAGAGAGAAAGCCAAGAGAGAGATAGAGTGCGATGAGAGAGAGTTCGACCGAGAGAGGGAGAAAGGCGAGATCGAGAGAGAGATAGATGGTGGTGGCTAGGTTTAATCCTTGTCTCTTATCTTCATCCTTAAGCCTTTAGGGATATATTTATAAGGATTAGATTGGACCTAAGCCCGTTTAATTAAAAGCCCACTGGTTTTAATTAAACTTCCAATCTCTTCACTTTGACCCCCTGGACTTTACTAGTTAATTAATTAACTATTAATTAACTGGTCCGTTAAATATTAAAACTTAATATTTAATTCCCTTTAAATAATAAATAACTATTTATTATTTATTCCTTTCTAATAATTAATCCAAAACTGGATAATTATTTATATCTCTCTTTTCAATAATTAATACTACTGATTAATTATTCGTTTATCTCTTTAATAATTAATCTAACTGATTAATTATTTCCACACAGATTTATGGTGAAATCCAACTGTTCTGAATTGGGTGTGTAGCAGTGTGACCCTTTAGTCTCTTATAACATTGGATACAATATGCCCATTAATTATCTCTGCACATAATCCAACAGAAACTTTGTTGGGCAATGGGTTGCACGACTCAGAGGCGAAAATATAGGGAATCCCTACAAGAAATGAAAGCGATCGACATTAATGCTTGGGAGTTTTTGAAAGAAATTGGTACGGCTAAATGGTCGCTTCTGCATGACAGAAATCATCGTCGTTAGGGAAACCTAACGACGAATATTGCAGAGAGTTTGAACAATGTCTTGCGTGGTGCTAGGCTTCTTCCCATTAAGGCTTTAATCGATTTCACATTCAATAGAACTGTGCAACATTTTAGAAAGCACAGGAAAATTGCAATGAACTGCGAGACGCCCCTACCACCACGCATGTGGCGTCTTTTCAATCAACATGACCAATATGCGCAACAACACGACATTACTGAGTTTGACTACACCTCTGGTGTCTACAGAGTGGTGTCAAGGTTACAAACTAATGACGTTGGAGGAAACGACTACACGGTTGAGTATGGTAGACGTGAATGTTCATGTAGGAAGTGGCAAATGCAACGGTTCCCATGTTCACAAGGTATTATAGTTTGCCGTCATAGGGGAGAAAACCCACACATACTTGTGAATAAAGTGTACACAACAAATACGTACAAATGACAATATCGTAGTGACTTTTCACCCCTTCCTCACGTTGCTTACTGGAATGACCCAGGTTGGTGTATTAGAGCCAACACATCAAGACTTTCAATAGCTAGAGGAAGGAGACGCGCACATAGAATACGTAACGAAATGGACGTCCGTGATCCTAACGAACACATTGTGAGAAGATGTGGATTATGCAAGCAAACCGGTCATAACAGAACTACCTGCCCAAACTCTCATCCTTAATTTTTGTTGTTATAACGTATTTATCTGTTTTTTTTTACTTAAGTCGATAGTATGTTGTAACATTATTTATAGACTAACTTATTTCAATATAATTCTTAACTTATAACTCTATTACAAACGGAAAAATAATTTTAAGAATACAAAAAATCTTTAAACTAAAAACAATTAGTTATTATTAAAAAGTATAAACCAAAATATAAACCAAAATATAAATCAAAACACTAACCTAAACAACTAATCTAAACCACTATAAAAAAAACCTAAACCCTAAACTACTAACCTAAACCATTAAAAATTACTAACCTAAAAAATTAATAATTATAAACTAATTATTGTTTGATGTTGATAAGGTGTCATATGTGCTTCCAAAGAAATCGAGATTACCATTCTCGACATTTCTGTGTGATGTGACCAAAGAGAAAAGAAGTTGGGAATGGCAATCCCAACTTATTTAAAGACTGAGACACAAATACAGATAATGGACATGTGGGTGACACGTGGCGAAAAGGTTAAAGTATTTGAGAATGCCAATCTCGACTACCTTACTTCTGAAATTAAAAAAAAACCCACGTATTTTTTATAACTTTTTCAAAAACTAACTTAGTTCTGAAAAAAATTCAGGAAAAGAAAGGAAAGGTTCTTATCCTTTCAAATCATCCCAATTTTGGGATGATAGTTTTGACATCAAATTAAGCCTACATTCCCCCTCCAAACCGTTCCCTTCTTTTTTTTTTCCTTCTTTAAGTGAAACTCAAGAACACATTTTTTAAATCTTTCCTTCAAAATCATTTTCTTTCCTTTCTAAAAAAAACTCGAGAACTGGGCGTAAGACTCATAAGGCAGGGGGTCTTGTTTACAAGGTTTTTATTTATCTTTAGTAGGCTTTAAAGATTTTTATTTAAAAAAAATACTTTCTTTCCTCTTTTCTCTTCTCTCTCTCTTCTCCCTCTCTCTTCTCCCTCTCTCTTCTCACTTCGGTAACTAAATGCCGAGAATTTAAAAATTTGCGGTACCAATGCCTGGGGGTGATGTTCCAAGCGGTACCTCAACGCCACCTCATCATGCCGAGAAGATGCAAACTAGTACACTGTATGCTCTAAGTAGCTGGAAGATCAATATATTTTTCACACACTTCTATCTGTATATAGTGTAAATTGATAAATTTAAAAGTTAGAATGAATTATAAAGTAATTAAAAGAGGTTATTTTGATAAATTCAATGGGATAAGAACCTTACCGCCACAAATACATCACCATCCGCTAGGATATAGAGATCAGCCCAATAGCACAGTAAGAAAGGTATGTCTACAATTCTCTATCGCCCCGCCTCATAACCGTGGACCGGTTGCGTGCATATCAAAAGTTGAACTCGTGTCTTGATACGAGGATCCTCAAGTGTGACTCGAATCTTATGATAAGTACAACTACTACCAACAAAAATGACATCATAGAGATCTTCGAGGTCTTTAAGAATGTCTAGCAATTATGAAACACGTGCTATCCCTACAAATAGCCTGGCACTATCCTATGCCTAGCTAACAAGTGTCAAGCTATGACTCGTGGAAAACACTATTAAAGCTAATTATTTTTAGAATTGATCCAAATATAAATAAAATGATACACACATAGATAATAGTATGATCACTCTCTCTCTCTCACTACTCTCTGAATACAACTCAGAATTTGAGCACTTACTTGACCATCAAAGGGGAATCCTAAGATATTATCTTGAAAAGCCATTTTCAAGAAAGATTTTGACTAGCACTTGCATACCAATTCACGTGATACATGATCATTACATTCTAAATTATCTATTAATACTAAATTATTTGAAAAAATAATAGTTGTAATAAAAAGTAAAAAGTAAAAATAGATAAAAGATAACAATTACCTTTTTTTAATTAGAAAATTATGTAATTGTTTCCTTCTAAGTTTTATTTTGTATGGTTGAAATTGTAGTTATAAAATATAATATTTTATATTTTGTGTTGTATTATACTTTACATTATTTTTTAACATAAATTATTTAAATTATTAATAGTTGTAATAAAAATTAAAAATAAAAATTGATAAAGATGGAAGGGTTGTGGGACTGATGTAGACGTTTATGAGTTGAAAGAGAAATAGAAATGAAAGCTGATATAGGAGGTGTTTGTTTTAGCTTTTATTATGGGTTTATTTTTCGAGCTTATTTTTCATAAGCTCGTTTTTTTTTTGGCTTATTTATTATTAGTTCAACTTATTTTCTTTAAGCCAGAAAAACAGACTTATAAAAAATAAGTCCTAAATAAACTAAAACAAACACCCCCATAATACTATGCAATACAAAAATCATTTTGGAAACTAATCAAGTGATCAAAGTATCAAACTATTAACGCACGCCATCGGTGAGTCACTCGGTCATCACAAATTCACAATCATTGCGATTTGAAAATAATATAATATGGGTCTCCACCGCCCTTGTCTATCTTCCTGTTGTTTCCATCGTATATTCTCGGAAAAGGAAGATAATATCTTTTCTTTTGTTACCGATTTTTCAACAAATCAAAGTCAAACCTTCTCATCCAATTGTGTCTCCAAAACCCCACTCTTATGAACCACTCCGGCGCTTCACACTTCACAGCCTCTGTAAATTGTAATCTCCACCTTGGCGTCTGCTGGCACTGGCGGATCCAGCCTTTTGGGGTAGGGGGGAAAGGCCCCCAATAACTTAAAAAAATTGTTAATGATTTAGTGGGCTTGGGTTTTTAGGCCCCCTATCAAAAAATAATAAGGCCCCCAACTATCTTAAAATCCAAAATAAATTTATACCTTCAGGCTTCAGTGGCTTCCGAATTCCGATACCTAGCTTCGTTCATACGTTCTTGCTTCTGAAATTTGAAACCCTGTCACAGCCAAGAGTGATAGCAAGGGAGGATTTTACCCTACGATTGAACCACCGTCGAAACTCCGTGATTGCCTAAACTGAAGTCGTGAGTGGCGAGCTCTGATTCTCTGAAAATAGTTGTGATTAAAAGCCCACCACCATCTACGGTTTACGGAATTGGGGTAATCCTTTTTGACTTTATTGCTTGCCTTTCTCCTACTTTGAATTTTGTGGACAATATTTAGTTAAAGACCTCGTTTTTAGTATTTTATTATTATTATATATATATATGTATATATTATTATATGTATATATTCTAATATGTGGTGGTAAACTAGTACTGCACTATCGATATCAAGCAATGTGATGACATATTTAATTATTAACTTATTTAGAGTTATTAATTGTCAATTTGTGCATTGTGATATTTAGGTTAATTGTCAATTGAACTTTTATTTTATGGTTTAGGTTAATATAATGAAAAGATTCTATAATTCTTTGTCAACATCTGTTGGTAATAGTGGAGAATCTTCAAAGGTAAATGCTACTAACAAGAATCAACGTAGCCCTACTTTTTCAACGCCTATAAATGTAGTAGACATGAACGATCTCCCATGGGACCCCTCAGATAGACCAAGAATTTTACATTATAATGCTAACCAAAGAGATGAAATTAGGCGTGCGTATTGGCTTAGAGGTCCTTGTCAACCACGGGGTCATGACTTCCCAAAAACAATCATAGGGAATAAGCCAAGACGTTTTATAGAAGCTTGGTTTGTTCAATACGGTAATTGGTTGGAGTATAGTGTAAAGAAGGATAGAGCCTTTTGCTTATGTTGTTACCTATTTAGAGATCATATTGCAAATCAATGTGGAAATGACGCGTTTGTGACGGAAGGTTTTAATGGTTGGAATAAAACGGAGAGACTTGCTAGTCATGTGGGTGATGTGAATAGTTTTCATAATAGAGCTTTAAAAAGGTGTGAAGATCTCATGAAACAAAAACAATCGATTAACGTTGCTCTTGATAAACAAAGTGATATTGTCAAAAAAGAGTACCGGATTCGTTTAAATGCTACAATTGATGCTTGTAGATTCTTGTTGAAATGTGCATTACCATTTCGTGGACATAGTGAAAATGTTGATTCCATTTTCAAAGGTAATTTCTTGGAAACATTGGACTTGATTATTAGTCAAAATGAGGATGTCCGCAAGGTTACTTTACGAAATGCACCGGCCAATCATCAAATGGTGGCTCCATGTATTCAAAAAGATGTTGGTAATTGTTTCGAAGAGGAAATACTTAGATCCATTTTTAAAGAAATGGATAATGATGTGTTTGCATTGTTAGTGGATGAGTCTAGTGATGTATCAAAAAAGGAACAATTGGCTATTGTTTTTCGGTATGTAGATGCATGTGGACTTGTTAAAGAGAGATTTGTTGGTGCTGTTCATGTGATGGATACATCTTCTTCGTCTCTTAAAACTTCCATCGACTCTTTTTTTGCTAAACATAAATTGAGTTGGAATCGAGTGAGAGGTCAAGGTTATGATGGAGCAAGCAATATGCGTGGCGAGTTTAATGGTTTAAAAGCAAAAATATTGGAAGAAAGTAGTTCGGCATACTATATACATTGTTTTGCTCATCAACTACAACTAGTAGTTGTGGCGGTTGCAAAAAAACATTTAGGAGTTGTGAATTTTTTTGATATGTTATCTACCTTGATGAATGTGGTGTGTGCTTCTTGCAAACGAAAAGATATTCTCCGAGAACTTGAGAAAGAGAGAGTGGAAAAAGAAATTGGTTCTGATGAACTTAAAACTGGAAGTGGGTTAAACCAAGAGCTTTCTCTTAAACGAGCCGGAGACACACGGTGGAATTCTCACTACAATACTATCTTGCGTTTGGTTACTTTATTTCCATCCGTCATTAAGGTGCTTGAATATGTTGAAGCGGAAGGCACTAGCGGTTCTAACCAAAATCAAGCAAGTGGTCTTTTATATTATCTTGAATCATTTGACTTTGTATTTTATTTGCATTTGATGTTGCATATTCTAGGTGTAACGGATACATTGTCACGGGCTCTTCAAAGGAAAGATCAAGATATCTTAGAAGCAATGAAATTGGTGGATTCAACAAAAGAAAATTTGCAAGAATTTAGAAGAGGAGGGTTTAATGCACTTTTGAAGAAAGTCCTTTCTTTTTGTAAAAAGCATAATATTCCAATATTGGAGATGGGGGAAAATTATGTTAATCTAAGAAGTAGGAGACAAAGGACCAATATCACTAATCAACATTATTACGAGTTCGATTGTTTCAACACGGTACTAGATATGCAAATTCAAGAATTTGGTGATCGCTTCAATGAGGTAAACACCGAATTACTACGAAATATGGCGGCTTTGAATCCATGTGATTCATTTTCAAAGTTTGAGGCATCAAAGTTAATGAGATTGAGCGAGTTTTATCCTTGTGATTTTGATGACGTGGAAAGAATTACTCTTGAACATCAACTTGACATGTACCATCATAATGTGCGGAATGATAAAGATTTTGCCAACTTGAATGGTATTGCCGAACTTTCTAGACTCATGGTTGAAACAAGGAAACATTTATCTTATCCTTTGGTTTATCGCTTATTAAAGTTAACTCTAGTTTTGCCCGTTGCAACTGCAACAGTTGAGAGATGTTTTTCTGCAATGAAGCTTGTGAAGACGGATTTGCGTAATCGAATAGGTGATGGTTTTCTGAGCTCTTGTTTGATGTGCGCTGTAGAAAAGGAGATCCTTGCTAAAGTTTCAAATCAAGATGTAATAGAACGATTTCAAAAGATGAATAAACGTAAAGGACAAATCTAGAATGTAACTTGGTTGCTTGTAAGTACTCAATGAAAGTTAGTTTGCTATATTTTATCGTTTTCTTTAGTACATTTAAGTTCTTTTAGTATTTAAAAAGTTAGTTCGCATATTTCCAGCTAATACATGTCTGGGTAACTTCAAGAACTCTGTCAAATACTGGCTTTTATCTATATTATTATATATGTATATATTCATTCATCTATGATTGATAATCTTGAAGCATTAGATTTGCAAAAAATAGGAGAATAATGTGGTTGTTTGCTAAATCTAATGGATATCCATAATACTGCCTTACCCTCAAGTTTATATCTCTGTTTTACAAAGGCAGATGAACATGATCTTTAGTTGTTATTGTTTCTTCAGATTGATTGAATTCAAAGGTCATCACTGATCATCGATGTCACTTGGTAGTCAAGGTGTGGTGTTCTTATTTGCTATCGCATTACTAGCAGTATGTGGTGAAAACTCTCACGCTCGTGTGACAGTTGAAAACGGGGTGAAATCAAAGGTTTATTTATCACCTAAGATTATCCTACATCCGGGTTCCGTTTCAAACAAAACCTACTATGATATCAAGTTCCCAAAAGGTCATATTGCTATCAAAAGTTTCAGTGCTGAAGTTGTTGATGAAGCAGGGAACAACCCTGTTTCTCTTCAAGAATCTTACCTCCACCATTGGTTTGCAATAAGATACTACCAACGTAAGCACGTTAGAGATATAAAGGATAATGGTACTCCCAGTTTAATATATGCTGGGAACGCCGGACTGTGCAATCATGGCCGCTCCCAACTTTTTGGATTAGGATCGGGAACACGAATTACATCCACACATGTTCCCGATCCTTATGGAATCGAAGTTGGTAATCCGCTTGAAATCCCTGCTGGATATGAAGAGAAATGGATGTTTAATATCCATATGATTGACACTCGAGGTGTAGTAGATGCAATGGGATGTGCTGAGTGCAGGTGTTGAATTTAATACAGATTCTGTTACAAACAATATTTTGGTATATTGTTTTTAATGTTGTTGTTCTTTTTCCACTGGAAATGCAGATGTAAGTTATATAATGTGACAAAGGATAAAGATGGTCAACCTTTGAAACCAGATTATGTAGGAGGGTTTTACTGTTGCTATGATGGAACACAATGCAAAATGAAAAACGGGCTTGAAAGTGTCGAAAGATACATGTATCTGAAGTACACCGTTAAGTGGGTTGATTGGAGTGCCTCTATTGTACCGGTTAAAGTCTTTATACTTGATGTTACTGATCCTTGGCAGCACACAGGAATTCATGATTGTTCTGTAAGTTATTCAAATATGAACATATTTTTAGTAAAGGCCAAAAATTTTGAAGCTTTTTGTTATCTTGGTTTTATATTTGAAATTTGAATGACTGTGTATCCTACAGCTTGAGTATGATATTGAAGAATCTACCACTGGAGTTGCAAGCATTAGCACAAGAAGGTCAAGTGTCAGCTTCCCGACTTCTGGTGATGTTGTGTATGGTGTTGGACAACAATACACAGGAGGAATAGGTACTGCTCTCTATGGAAAGGTAAATATTTCAGTTATCAGAGTCTAGTCCTCATTGTTAGGTATTCAGAGCGAACATAAGCAAAGGGGTATTTATAGGCCTCATATGGAGAGGTATATGTCATGGAATATACTAGTTTGATGTTATTCCACACTCTTCTTGAAGCTTTATCCCAAAATTTCAATTCCGCCACACATTCAAAGAGCTCCAAAACTAAGCTCCCAGAGCTTAGAAACCTCATCCGCCTGAGTAAAACCGCTAAAATATTCTTAAAATTTTCAAACATCACCACTCTTGGAGCTCCAACTACTTGATCGCCAAGTGGTTTTCTTTCAATCCCCAAATCCATAATTTTTGTTTTAAAGCGGCTTCCTCTTGACCCCCCTCCCACTCTGTTGGGAACAGGACCGCAACTGAGGTGCTATGGCGCCCACAGACTAACGCCATAATGACAGCGATAATGTCGTTTTGACAATCAAACTCCACCAACATAAAACTGATTCTTTTAGATGGTCTTTGGATGTGTGTTTTTAGACTGATTAGGTGATATTGAATAACCACAATCAAAAAGTCAGGCATAATATCCTTTTGTTGTTTGAAGTTGTAATAAACTAATGGATTTTAAAGCAAGTTATTAACTCTATGCAGGATGGACGGGTTATTTGCTCGTCTAAACCTATATATGGGAAAGGAAAGAGTGTAGGAGATGAAGTTGGTTACATTGTAGGCATGTCCACATGTTATCCTAAACCAGGTTCAGTGAAGATAGTTAAAGGTGAAACTGTAACTTTGGAGTCTAACTACAGCAGTAAAAAGAGCCATACAGGAGTTCTGGGGCTCTTCTATATTCTTGTTGCAGACTCTTCATTGTAACTCAACGATCCCGTGTAGGTAAGATTTCTACCCTTCATTCATTTGCCTCATTGCCAAGAAATTGCTCTGGTTTTATAGCCTATTTGAGAATTTCAAAGATTGAAGTGGCATATATATAAGTTTAATCTTTGAGATACCCTTATACTCTCTTCGTCCTGGTAAAAAAAGAGAGAGAATTTCACTTTGGGGTCAAACTTATTGCTTCTCAAGTTCATAGTTAACATAAATTCACTGCAACTGTAACACCAACATTCTATTTCTCAGTAAATGGTATCTTCGTCACATTAGTAGTTCAAAAATTGTTGTGATTTTCTTGGATATGATATGCAGATTCATGAAGAATTAAAATAATCAATCTTTTGGGGTGTAGCTGTGCAGAGAATGCGGCTGTTTAGTTGTTAATTTAACAAGAAACCGAAGTGAAGATGGGTAGCAGTCTATTGCAACTTGACAGCTTCTTTCTCTAGTGTTGAGATAATTGTTGCTGGGTGCTGGTATTCTATAAGTTTTAGGAACATAATTATGTGAAAAAAGTGTGTTACTAAATATAAGGTTTGGTTGTATACTTTTAAGAATGACGATTTTGTATCATTTAAAATCATATGATGTTTTGACTACCAGTGTTTGCTGTTTTTTTTTTTTTTTTTTTTTTATGTTTTTGGTTTTCCTTCCCCTGCTTTTTTGGGGAATATTCTGCAGGTCAAACATATTTCTTGCTTTGGTAAGATTGGATTGTCAGATAAAGCAATTCAATCTTTAGCACTGTGATTATATATATTAGCATTAGTGATAGTTTCTCAAACCGCCCAACCAAGTAATAGAGGGCCAAGTGTAATCACTTCCGCTCAATACTTGGGTTGCGGAATGCAACGACGGCTTCCAAAATTTTGTGACACGCAACTCACTGAACGCAACAATGAGTTTAGTGGAATCTCTCAGGTGTTTGGTCTAATTCGCCTACAAAATCAAAGATCTTTATAAACGAGAGTGACGTTAATTTATCTTATTTTTTATTCATTGCAAAATCCATTTACATTTCAGGATAAGTAGAGAACAAGGGTTGAAATATAACAGTAGCATAATAGAGGGGTGTAAGTGTAACTATGTAGAGTAGCAGATTAACGACCATACCCTCCTAGCGCAACGCGGAAGTTGGTGGTTGCATGGATGCCTAGGCTCTCTCTCCTCCTCATATTTTCTTTGCCCGCTCTCTTTTCTCTCTCTAAAATTGGGGATTAAATGCAAATTCATAATTGAAATTCGATTCGATTTGATCTTATCAAGGCCATGGATAATACCGAGAAACAAATTGATAAAAAGGAGAGAGCCAAGGAACGTAGAGAGAAACGTCGTCAAGAGATCTCTCTAATCCGTTCGATTCCTTATTCAGATCATCAGAGGTATGCATTATATCCTAATCAAATCCTCCTTGTTAGTTACTATTCTTCTTAATTTTTGCACGGATAATCCCAATTATTAAACATTACTATTCAAATTTGAGTTTGAGAACGGATTCGGACCTGATGATTGAAATACGTTGGTGATTTGTTTCTAACGAATTTCAATATGAAGGTTATAGATTTGCATAAAACAATGTACAGTTGTGAAAATGAATTCTTTGGAGATTCAGGGAACAGCGAAGAATATGTAAGTATGCAACGGCTTTTGGCATATAACTGGATATTTTTTTTAAATCAAATCAATGTGAACGAAAATTCCACGCCCATGATGGTGGCTTAGCAGCATAAAGAAGAGGTCCATGAATTAAATCCTAATTCCATGTTTTTATCGACGTGCTTTACGTATTGTTTTTTATTATGGGCCAGGCGCCGGCTGTGTGTTACCCAAAAATCAGTGTTGTACTGTGAAAAGTCAATTTAGATACAATAATAACAAAATTTTGTCTTACGATGAACCGTATGTAAACTTTAGGTGGTGGTCTGCGGATACTATAGCTGTGGTTACTGGTGCGAATAGAGGAATTGGATTTGAAATTGCCCACCAGCTTGGTTTGCATGGGTTGACAGTCGTTCTTACTTCAAGAGAGACTGCTGTGGGTGAAGAATCAGCAAAAGTTCTACAAGAAGGCGGCTTGAAAGTGGTCTTCCATCAACTCGATGTTATAGATCAAGAATCAATCGATACATTTTGTGCATGGATTAAAGAAAACTATGGTGGTATAGATATTCTGGTAATAGCAATAGCGCATGCACCTTTTTCAATTGCTAAAATGGAACTTTTTGAGCTAAAATAATGAGTTGAGTTCTATTTTTTGAGCTACATAATGAGTTAAATTCGATTGTTAGGTTCGGAGTAGGAGGGGGATAATGTCTAAATTGCATGTACTTATCAATTTGAATTTGTGCAGATAAACAATGCCGGATTCAATCACAATGTAGGGTCAGAAAATTCTGTTGAATTTGCTGAAAAAGTTATCACTACCAACTATATTGGCACCAAAAATATGATTAAAGCCGCAATCCCATTGATGAGGCCTAGCATTGCAGGTGCTCGGATTGTTTCAGTGAGCTCACGATTGGGAAGACTTAATGGCAGGAAAAATGTACGTATAATGCATCAAATGCTGTAAACAGTGTATTTTCTTGCATTGACCTTTTTTTAGATTTCTTTATTGACAACGGGTTGCTTTTAATTGATTAAATTTGATATCAGAGAATTTCCGATGACGAGTTAAGAAAACAGCTAGAAGATGCTGAGTCATTATCAGAGGAGCTAATTGATGGAACAGTGAACAAATTCTTAGAACAAGTGAAAGATGGAAGTTGGACCTCTGGAGGATGGCCTCAAAACAATACAGATTATTCCCTGTCAAAACTGGCAGTGAATGCGTACACAAGGCTGGTGGCCCGGGAAGTTGCTGACCGACCCGAAGGTGAAAAGATTTACATCAACTGTTACTGCCCCGGTTGGGTCAAGACTGCCATGACCGGTTGGGCGGGCCAGGTTACACCTGAAGAAGGTGCTGATACAGCAATATGGCTTTCCCTGCTTCCAGATATGCGTATCAGTGGCAAATTCTTTGCTGAAAGGCGTGAGATACATTTCTGATTGCAGTCTCTCAGAACAGTACTGATTTGGTGAGACAACTTCTGTGATTTGTTTAGATGAAGATATTTCCTTGTTCAAGAAATTAGTCAAGTTCATCGTTTCTGGTGTATAAATTATTGTAACACATAGAAGAGTCTCGTTCTTTTGTTATAAACTAAACAATTGTTTTGTATGTGATTTTTGGTTATCATTATCATTCAAAAAGTGATACAGAGCATTTTCAGATGCGGAAGAACATTTAGTAATGGATGATTTCAAGCTGAACCAATCAGTTTTGCAGCATATACAAACATCTACCCTTAAATATACCAACAGAAGAAGAAAGATACATCTTGTTTTGATTATATTTTCTCTGAACTTTTTTAAAAATGGTACAACTTATCATATGAATTTCCTGGATGAAAACCAGATTATACAAAATTAAATAAGATTAAGAACAATTCTTGAAGGGAATCAGAATCTACAAAACTGAAATCAGATTTATAACAGTTTTTGTGCACCTGTTTCTGCCAAGACTACTAGAAGGAGCTGTTGAGGTAGAAGTACAAGCCAGCAAGTGCAACAACTCCAACCGCAATAGCAATTGGCAATGCTTTCCTGAAAGAAAGAAAGAAAAAAAAAGGTTCAGAAACCAATGATGAGTTTCGGGTTTTTATCTTTATAATTTATATACGTGCGTTGACATTGAAATTTACCCAACGGCTTCGTCTCTCTGTAGTTCAGCTTTCCGGGCCTTCCTAACATCTGTTGAATTAGCATTTTTGGTCACGGGAGGTGTGTATTCCCTAAACCTTCTTTTTGGAGCACCACAAACTGCATTGATTCAAACATATAACTATACAAGATAAAAAGAAAATGGGAATATGAAATCATGATATATGTGGCCTATATATAAACCAGATATTGTTCAAACCAGGGTGATTTGGTTAGCTTTACATTTTGTGAGTGATTCTGACGTTTTGATTATTTAAGATTCAAACAATCTGATATACAAGCTCTAGGGTGGTGTATGGCATTGTGTTTGAGAGTGATATAAGCAGAATCACGTAATCAAACATAACAAAGAAAAGGTTGCAGATAGAAGTGTTTTGGTTGTTCGTAGTTGTGATAATCAGATAAGCAGTTGTTTGAATGTTTGACAAATACCAAGAGCTTGATAACTGATAAGTAAAATGTTAAAGGACAATCTAATATATTGTTGAAAGTATTACCAGTTTGTTTCCTATCACCTCTAATTGTGTTCTTAGGGTTTGCATCTTTTAATTATTTTGCTTTTCGAAAAAAATAATTGAGTACTATTTCCTCTTACTTGTCCTCTTACTCATACAAGTGTCAAAAAAGAGAATTAGTGCCGATTATTAGTAACTTGGAATTGCAAAACGTGCATACAAGCTCAGAGCAAATGGAGGTTATTGGGAATTATACAAGAATCAAAGTGAACGGCCAGCAATGGTTGTATATGTTGATTACTGGCCAAATCATAGAAGTGATGAAAATGTTTGGCAATCGCTTACTAAAACTGGTTATGCTTTTTGAAATACGCGAGAACATATTTTCATACCTGGGCAGAAATACTTGTCAGGAAGCTTCTCAAAGGGAGTTTTATCATTGTAGATATACCTGCACTCTCATCCATAACACACAAAGATAAACAAAATTCACTAGAAAATATGATCCAAGTAACACAATAACACAAGAAACGGCAAAATTACCCGCAGTCGCGGCAAATATAAGCTTGTTTAGAAGCAGTCCGCATGGCGAATTTGGGTGCGGTTGAAGGCTTGTATCGAGGAAGCAATAATTGAAGGGAGGGTGATAGAGAGAATGATGACTGGAGGTTGGCCGGGCGCCGGAGGAGGCCAACATTGTTACCGGCCGCCGGAGACAGAAGAGCAGCGGTGGAGGGTGTTGATCGGGTGGTTGGTAGCCTGAGTGGCGTTTGGAGAGCCATAGTTGGTTGGATGGAAGGAGATGAGAAACAAAGAGATGAGATTATATAATTAATTGGTTGTATGTATAGATGTTTGGTGAGTAAGCGTGGACGCCATACTCCCCACACAATTGAACGCACCCAGACTTTTTGCTTTTTAGTTTTCTATTTTTCTAAAAGTTTCTTGAATGTGTTTTTTGGGAAGAAATATACAAGTTTCAGGCGCAACTTGGGAGATTTTGTCTTTTTGAATCGAGCCACTGTTATGGGTTCGATATGTGGCTTGAAAGGGTTTACGTTTCGCTCGCTCATATAAGCTTGTGCTCATCTTCTGTAGGCTCATCCATATAACAAGACAAGTTCTACCTTACAAAGGGTCGATATGAGTTCTAGGCACGCTTTTATATAACATATGAAACTGCATTTATTAATATATTTATTAAAATTAGACTTTTGTAAAGCGTTTTTGACTTGCTCATATTTTAATATAGTTTTTATATGTATTTGGAATAAAGTTGGTTATTAAAATTTAACTTATTATACACATTTGAAATTACTTGTGTTTAGCAATGGTCATAGGTAATATCGGTTACACCGCGTACGTCACAGCTAAAAGCTTGACATTCCGGGGGGACCTTCATAGGGAAAATCCCCTTTTGAAATATAAAAATTTGAAGGCTCGTCGAGCTATCAAGCCAAACTCTGTAACGCCCCAAAATTTGAAAGTTTCTTAAATAAGTCAGAGAGGTTAAATTGACAAGTTTTGGAACTTAGAAGTCTAGGGACTGTTTGGTAATTAGCTCAAAGTAGTAGATTTTTATGGAGCTTTATTTGACCATTGAGGTCAAACTCTCATATCAAACACAAACACACATACAATGCACACAAACCCTCAGTTGTTGTTGCTGAATTCGATTCAAGGAGGAAGGATTTTCATTTGAAAGTGATTACATAGTGATTTTATAGCAGAGGTATGTGTTCTTGGTTAATTTAATTGAGTTTTAGGTCAAGAAAATGGATTCATAGATTGAATCCTTGAGTTATGTGTTAGTCTTTGATTTTGATGTTGTTTGATGGTATAAGATGTTGTAGTATGTGTTAGAGATTGTTGTTTGGTCAAAATACACGTTTTGGATCGTTGTTAAAGGGTAAAACCTCGAAACCCAGTTGCTGTTCGAACAGAGCAAGTGATTCTGCTGTACCGACTGTTCCTACGGCCGCAGGGATTATTCCCTACGGGCGTAGGGAGCTGTCAAGAGGTTTTGGTTAATTTGTCTCCTACGGCCGTAGGTATGGGTTCCTGCAGGCGTAGGACAGTGTTTTATGAGTTACCGTCTAAGGACGAAGGGAACTAGCCTACGGGCGTAGAGCATATAGCTTACAACCGTAGGAAGCTTAGAAACAATCCTACGGGCGTAGGGATGAACCCCTACGGCCGTAGGAAGGGCCAGGACCAGGTCAAGTTGTTCGTTGCTTGATGTTCAGTTTAAGTTGCCGCAGAGCGTATAGAAGTTAATGTAGCACATGTTTATTGCTTGTAGGCAATAAGAGACTGACGTTTCTGTGAGAGGAGTATATCTCTTAACTGCTGCTAAGGTGAGTGTACTTACCCTTAATCAGATTAGTATATGTTTGTGCACTAAGTGATTAGTATATCAATTGTATGTTTGATGTGTAAAGTTAAAGGCTGCTGTTCAGATGTTCAGTAGCACTATGTTATAGTATTTGATATGAGTAGTACGCATTTATGTACAAAGTGAACAGCATGATATATGTGTTTTGATGTGTGTTATGTATGTGCACGAGTACAGAAAGTACTTGGCTTAGAGAAGCCTTGTACAAAGAAAAGCGGATACTATGTATCCAGGAAAGTGAAAGGGGTATATTGAGATCCTTATACCCAAGTAAAGCGTCAAGAGCTTGGTGTTTGTATCCAGGCAAGTGAAAGGGGTATATTGAGATCCTTATACCCAAGTAAAGCGTCAGGGGCTGGTTACGCGCGAGGTGTGATCATACCCCGGGACAAGTTAACAGTTTGATTGTTTTGCAGATTAAAGTTGGGATGTGAGACATCCTGAGAAGAGATACTCATGCTATATGTGTTTATTAGTTCAGTAGTATGCTCAATAAGCGAAAGCTTACGTTTTAGTATGTTGTGCATGCAGGTAACCAGTTTCTAGCAAGGGTAAGGCCCCGGTGCTCCGCAGAGTTGGATAGCTCCCAGTTTTTTTTAAAATAGTACTTTTAACACTGCTTTTTGTAAAACTGTTAGCATTAAAGTGTTGTAGCTAGTTTTCCGCAAACTCTGATGTTTTAGAATGCTAATTAGTAGTAATTAAATTTTTAAAAGCTATTTTAGAAAAGTGGTGTTACAAACTCAAGCTTCACTTATAGTCGAACTGAACTCTAGCCATGTCCAACTCTCTATTAGACTCATTTACGGCCATAGACTGGAAGTGGTTAGTTTTTCTTTGCATGTCGAAGCTGGTCTAATTGAACCTTAATACTACACCAAGGATACAAACAAACACCATGATTCGATTGATTACGTTATCAGAACAAGTAACTGCTTTGATTTGTTTCTTTCTAAGCAAATTACCAAACAGTTGGTCTAAATGAAGAACCACAAACAAGTAACTGCTTTGATTAGTTTTTCTTTACCCAGACGGCCACCATTACTATAGAAAGGCATACACAATTGCCGATATAGTCATCATTTAGATTCAAATAATCATCAATTCGCTTTGAGATCAACTACAGTATAATATCCGACAAAAAGTTCCCCCAAAACCCCACCTACAACACTCCAAAAGAACCACTTGTACAAGCCTATAAATCAAGATTTCATCCTATAGCCACACAGTTTAACAAGTCATACATTTTAAGGAGCTACCATGGCTTCAGATCGGCTAAAGGACCTGCAGTCCAGTTCAAAACCTTCTCTCCTTTCCTCAAATAAACACTCTTATCATGAGGCAGTTTACGGGCAAGACCATTTAAGATTTGATGGAAAGCATCACCTGATTGAGCTGGATGCGGGAATAACATAGCTTGTTTCATTGAAGGATTAGCCAGCAGTCTCTGCTTTCTCAATATGACTTCTGTTGGAATTGATGTCAAAATGGTGTCCAAATTAGGGACATCTTTTTCATCTACATAAACTCCAATGTCTTCCCATGGAATGGCATCAGCAAAAGGCAAGACAATGTCATCTGCTATGATAACAGGGATGCAACCAAATATTACAGCTTCAACCAGTCGTGGACTCCATGGGGCCCACCCGAGAGGGCATAAGCAGAAAACGGCTCTCTGCATGTCTTCATAATATGTTGTTGGATGTTCTGTTGAGATGTCAAAAAGAGGGTTGTCTTTAAAGTTTTCCCACACTGCTGCTCTTGCTCCTCTGAAAGATCATCAAAAATTGGTGAGCATTACAAGTGGCAAGGGTCGGGCATGTTGGGTAGTATGGGTGAAAACGGGTTTGGTTTGAAACAGGTGATTGTATGGTACAGGTTGGGTCAGGCTGGGTTTGACCCCCTAAATACTTTTGTCTCCCATTTTTAGAAGGAATATAAATAATTTATGTGTTAGTTGCGATTACATAAACAATATTATTGGTTATTAAAATGAAATATCATTATGGTGATAATCTAAATCTTCAAAAAAAGACATGATTAGAAGATTTCATTTGAATAAAACTTTGAAGGACCTGAAAGTCGCTCGACCCGTCCAACCTATTTGATCCATTCTTCAATTCTTTTGGTTATTATCCCCTTTTGAGACTAAACACAACCAAAATCGACCCTTTCACGAGTATACAGTTCGAAATTCCCTACTCTTAAGTGATCTACCAGTCTTTATTAAAGAAGTGTAACACCATAGAGGCCTATTTCTAGAGGGAGCAATTTGAATCCAACTATAGTAAAACAGGAAAATCATGATTATATTTTATTAGTAGCAGATTCAAGAGAGAATATTTTTAAATAAAAAACTACAACAAAAGTCAAATGGTTACAAGTCACCTAAAGACAATAATATCCTACTGTTTTGCCAACCTCCTAAACTACTTTATTAAAAAAACATATTGAATCATTATTTTAATAAAAAAAAGCATCTGTTTTTAATATACTAATTAATTATGTATAAAAAAAATATGAACAAGATAGTGTTGGTACTTGACAGATCATATAAACCTGCTTGACCCATCCTAAGAACATTAACCATTTTGACTCTTTAGCTAACCCATTCAATTGTCATACTAGACAACTGGTTCTAAAAATATAGTGATAGAAACATACCTAGCATAATAACCACCTTCGGGATCGTTTCCAACATCATAAAACAAGCCTCTAAAGTAGACAAAGATGGATCGAGGAATACTTGGAGGAATCAAATGAGATTGCATCTTTTGAGGAGGAGCATAAGGAGGCACTGTGATTGAACCCTCTTTTAAACAAACATGATTCCTTTGCCCAAATGTTTGAACTAAGGTGGCTCGTTGAAGAAGAGGAAGAATCCCTCTTTCAATAGCTTTTTCTTCCTACAATTTAAAAGAAAAAACATTGTCTCAGAAGATGAAGTCACCTACTAAAGTTAAATACAAGCGTGCCTCAAGACTAGAATGAAAAAGATAAAAGATGTGGTGCGTACTTGATAATGAAAACAAGCACCAAAGTCATGTGGTACGATAAAGAAATGATCAGCCCCTTCAGTCCTATTCCAATAAGGCCAATTAGAAGAGATAAGTTGAATAGCACTTCTCATCATTCTTGGTGATTTGAAAGGTAGCGGGAGGCCATTTGGTGTTAGGTCACAGGTGGTGTAAACAGGAGTGTAAAACCAATCAGCTTCCTCTGGATTAAGAGTTCTAACAGGACTCGACAAGAGGAATCTGTGCATATAAATCTCAGCAGCAAACATGTGGTTGAGACATCGAGGGTCTTTCTGCAAAATTTTCTTGTTGTATTTGCTCGGTAGCTCATAAACAAAGACTTTTAACCTTCCAACTGGATCATCTTCCAATACATCCCCAGCACTACCTAAATATTCCAAACACAAATTCAACTAGCATTAGTACAATAAAAATGATGCATAAACTGGTGATCATGAGTATTACTTTTGGATCTGATTATTTAGGGCTCACATACTCAGTTTCATACGAGCTGCAACAAAACTGATTATCTACTGGTAAAAATAAATGTCACCTCTTTGCCTTTTCTTTTAACCTAATTATGAGAACTTGCCAACCACTCAAACACCTGATTATCTCATTATTACTACTTCAAACAAGATAAACGCATATAAATATTATCTCCTACAAGTCTACAACCCATTTTGAAACAATGTGATCATATAGGAATCAAAATCGATTAACATTATGGTATACGAATCACCACAAGAAACTCCATCCTCTCCTTGTAAAACATATGCATGGTTGAGAAACTCAACATGACTTAACAGGCTAAATATTTAGAAAATCATGTTGTTTGTCATTATAAGAAAAGAAGATAATATACCTACTATTGACAAAAATTGTGTTAAAGCACGAGGTTACACCGTCATTGAGATCAGAGTGTTGTTAAAAGGCTCTAAATCTAATCTTCTATAAGCAAAAAAGCCTAAGGACATGCTGGTTTCATTAAACTATTCATAAAATCAAAAAAATGAAACTCTTCATTAAATCAAAGATGTAGATTTTTCCTCAAGTTTACCTTATAATTCACTTCCCTTAAAACTAGTTTCCAGATATAATAACCTACACTCATAATCATCTTCTTTGAATCGTGAAAAGACGCATTGATGCCACGTAATCTAGATGCAGTTTCAAGTTTGACTTACAATAAATTGTAATACGCCATATGATTATACCTCCCTAGAATTAAATCACCTTTACATTTAACCACTCTCGAATCTCGCACAGCTCTTTTAAATTCTTGAAGAGAAAACCTTGAAAAGTTGAACTGAACTTGTATAATACTAATCCAAGACTTATTGGTATCCTAAGAGGGTAAAATTTCTCCAATTTGGGGGTGTTTGTTTTCCAAGTGTTCATCACTCAGCAATGGGGTCAAAAGTTCAATAAGAACAACTTATCTTTGATAAGTTGATTCTGAATTCTTATACGTGAAAAATCAAAAGAATGCAATACAAATAATAAACAAACATAAACTTCGTATCAAAGCAGGAACCTAAGTTCTTCAGTTCTAGAAAAACAGTATTCTTCCGAGCATAGCCCAATAACTTAAACAACAGTATAGAAAAGATATATGTAAGCAGCTTTACGAATCAATGATTATGCAGCTGCAGAATAACGCATCATGAAATTTTAAATCACAGCAAAGCTCCTAGTTCATGGGACAAAATCTGGCCAGATCAAGGAATCACAAGAAGTTCAAAGGGAACCCTAATCTCCAAGTCTGAACCTACTCGAAGACAATTATCAATTTACCAAAATCAAGCAACGGGAAGGTTTCAAGTAGAAATTACCTGAAATTCTCTCGGTTTTTTGACCTTTACGGAGCTCAAAAGCATCTAGATTCAACAAGAAAGCAGAGAAAACCAGTAAAATAAAACCCCAACTTAGATCACTCATTTTAAAACGTGGGTAGATTCAATTATCCTTCAAATCAAGAAACAGGAAGTGCAAGGAGAGAGTGGTTGTGGGCAATGAGAGAAGAGCCAGAAGGTATTATTTACTTAAATGGGCAAAGAGATAGTTGGAATGTCATTAGACAAGGTAGTTGTTGGAATTTGATGAAGACCCTTTCTTACAAATTAGGTTTCCAAATCACAAGGAGGAATTGATAAATAACAACGCACAGAGAGACAGATAGAGATGGGAATATGAAAATTGCTTAAAGAAACAGGGAAGAAGAGGAAGAGGAGGTATCTAAGGTTGGTTTGGCTTGGTTGTCAAAGCTGTTACCCATTTCTTTCTTCAAACCTCGCACCTCGTGCTCATAAAATGATTTTAGTAATATTTTATCAACTCCATGAATGGGTGATTGATTAACATAACTTTTTCATGACAAACAATAACACTCCTACAGGCGTATTGTATATATAGTTATATACAAAAGTTATATTTAATAAAATCCATATAAAAATATAATTTTAATATTTTAATATTTAATCATATATGCTTCAGTATACAATCATATTTGATTGTAAGAATATCATATGTTAATTACGAAAATTTTACCCGTTTAAAATTTTAAAATTCAATCTGAATCATTGAAATATGAGGCTAAGATTAGTTCCTATAATTAAGCAGAACTATATTGAATTTTTTTTTATAGTTACAATAGTTACATCTTCAATCTTTATGTGCAAGTTATTCTGTAATACTTTTTTCAAACTTTTTTTTACTAAACATTATTTTAACTTTCAATTGAAAATATTATGAAGGATAGTATTTATAAAAAGCAAAACTCATTTTTTATGTCTAACAAAGATAATTACATAACAATAATAGTTAGTATTATTATATTTAATAATATTATTTTTAATAGTGAAAATTTCACGGATGGTCCATGTTACCATACCACTTATTACATGCACGGTCCTTTATATTCGTTTATTACACTGGAGGTCCTCATGGTACGTACTTTGTTACACTGGTAGTCCCTCTCTACCTCATATGCACTTAAAAAGACCATATCACCCTTTTCTTTTTAATTTCTTGTATTTTTATTCATTAATTACTAATTAATATTATTAAAAAAACTAAAACACCATCATCCAACACCTCTTCTCCTGAAAAAGTACTTTCATACCCAAAGTCATCGTCTGCCACCACCACACCGCCGTCGACCACCGCCAAAACCACCACCACCGTCTGAAACAACCCCCACCACTACCTGAAACAAACAACCCCAACCACCTCCATCAAGAACAATGTAACACCACCACTAACGAGCTTAAAATTAGAGTTAATTTAAACTTTTTAACAACTATTATGAAAAGCGTGCAGCGGAAATAAACGCCATTTACATAAGCAACGAAAACTGACTTGGCTGTTTAATTACATCAAAAGAATTAGCCAAGTTCGCAATCTACAAGCGTTACCGACTAATACCGACCATCGGATCCATACACAACAAACGTGTTCCCCAAAAGATATATACAACAAAACTACTATCAGCGACCGCCTCACCTGGCCTCTAGCAGAGCAGGCGGCATATGTTAGACTGTTAGAGGAAGAGCTCCGATTGACGAGGGAGCTGTTGCAAAGTGCTTTGGCAGTGAAGAAGCCAAAGAAGTGCTCTTACAAGAAGTTCTTGTCTTGCGGGCCGAAGGTTTATGAGGGTAGTAATAATCCCTCTGAGACTATTCGTTGGTTACGTGAGACGGATCAGGTGTTTGAAGCTTGTGAATGTGAACGTGAGCTTCGCGTCAGATATGTTGTTCAGAGGTTGAAAGGGCCAGCTCTGGATTGGTGGGATATAGTTAAAGATACGTTGAGGCCGGAGGTGATTGATGCTCTGACTTGGGAGCAGTTTTCTGAGAAATTAAAAGCGAAGTATTGTACAGATTATGATCTGGAACGACTGGAGAATGAGTTCAGTAGTCTCCGTAAGGGGGACAAGCCTGTTGAGGACCTTATTCATGCTTTTACGGATAAGGTTAGATTCATACCGCATTTGGTGACTGACGATAAAGCCAAGATGCGCAAGTTTGTGAACATGTTGCCACTTGATTATCGCGCTCATGTTAGAGCTGCGGCTACTTTGGATCGGGCGTTTGAGATAGCCCGACAGATTGATGGAGATAGACGCCAGGGAAAGGGGGATCACGCTGCTGAGGGTCAGAAAAGGAAGTTTCAGCAGTTCTCGAAAGCTGGTACTTCTAAGGGGCAGCCGTCGACTGGGGGAAAGCCTGATTCTTTCAAGAAGGCTAAGTTTGAGGGTTCGTGGTGCTCTCTGTGTCGCACCTACCATGCTGGTGATTGTTCGAAGGCCACTACTCGTTGTTTT
Organism: Pulicaria dysenterica; assembly: GCA_947179395.2. NCBI lineage: Eukaryota > Viridiplantae > Streptophyta > Magnoliopsida > Asterales > Asteraceae > Pulicaria > Pulicaria dysenterica. Next base: position 77,593,192 of record OX359293.1, on the reverse strand, counting down.
AGGTGTGGTCAGAAAGGGCACTCGGTGAATGAGTGCGAGTTTAAAGAAAACATCTGCTACAAATGCCACAAGCCAGGGCACCGGATCACAGATTGTCGTTCAAAGTCCGATGCTGGAGCTGGAGGATCTGCCTCAGGGCAGAAGAAAGACAACGCTCCCCGTGCTAAAGGGCGGGCGTTTCAGATGACGAAGGAAGAGGCAAAGGGTGCTGGGGACGTAATTACGGGTACTTTTCTTATAAACTCTACCCCAGCATGTGTACTGTTTGATTCTGGAGCTACATATTCTTTTGTGTCAGTATCTTTCTGTGATAAATTGCAAATGCAAGTATCTGTGTTGTCTGAGCCCGTAAGAGTAGAGACTGCTAGTGGTAAAGTAGTTTCAGTTGTAGATAGTGTCCCTCAAGCGGTTATTGATATCGACGGAAGTAGTTTTCCTGTTTCTTTTCTTCTTATGCCGATTGCGGGATTCGATGTGGTGATTGGGATGGATTGGCTTAGCAAGTTGAACGCTGAGATTTTCTGTTCCAAAAAGTTGATTAGAGTTCCTTTACCTGACGGGTCATATGCTGTGGCTCGTGGCGAAAGGCGAAAGTTAGATATTCCTATCATTTCTCTTATGAAGGCTCGTAAGTCGATTTCAAAAGGCGGCGGTTGCTATCTAGCACATGTGATTGACGCTAAACTGGAGAAACGTGTTGTTCGTGATATTCCGGTGGTGACCGATTATCCAGAGGTGTTTCCTGATGAGTTGCCTGGGTTACCGCCAGTCAGAGATGTCGAATATCGAATTGATCTTGTTCCGGGGGCTACCCCTGTGGCTAAAGCTCCATATCGTCTTGCTCCTTCTAAGGTTCGCGAGATGATGACGCAAATTCAGGAGTTGCTTGACAAAGGCTTTATTCGCCCGAGTTCTTCTCCTTGGGGTGCTCCGGTACTATTTGTGAAAAAGAAAGATGGAACGATGAGAATGTGCATTGATTACCGGGAGCTGAATAAGCGAACGGTAAAGAACAAGTATCCTCTGCCGCGGATAGATGATTTGTTTGATCAACTGCAGGGAGCGATGTGCTTCTCAAAGATTGATCTCACCAAGTGTTAGTTGCCAACGAAGACATTCCAAAGACGGCTTTCCGTACTCGTTATGGTCATTACGAGTTTTTGGTGATGCCTTTCGGTTTAACCAATGCTCCTGCTGTTTTCATGGACCTGATGAATCGGGTTTGTCGTCCATTTCTTGATAAATCGGTGATTGTGTTTATTGACGATATTCTCATCTACTCAAAGACTGAAGCTGAACACGAGTTGCATTTGCGAGAGGTTCTTGAAACTCTTAAACGGGAGAAGCTTTACGCTAAATTCTCGAAGTGCGAATTCTGGTTGCGAGAGGTCCATTTTCTTGGTCACGTGATCTGCAGCGATGGCGTGAAAGTTGATCCGGCAAAAGTCGAAGCGGTTATGAATTGGGGAGTTCCCCGAACTCCTTCTGAAGTTAGAAGTTTTCTCGGCTTAGCTGGTTACTATCGGCGGTTTATCCGCGACTTTTCTAAGCTTGCGGGTCCTCTGACTAAATTAACCCGCAAGGATGTTGCATTTGTTTGGGCAGAAGCTCAAGAACAAGCGTTTCAGTCTTTGAAACGGCTACTGTGCGAAGCTCCAATACTTTCCTTGCCAGAGGGATCTGAAGACTTTATTGTATACTGCGATGCTTCGTATTCTGGATTGGGGTGTGTGCTGATGCAACGAGATAAAGTGATTGCCTACGCTTCAAGGCAATTGAAACCTCATGAAGGCAATTATCCGACTCATGATCTTGAGTTGGCAGCGGTGGTGTTCGCGTTGAAATTGTGGAGGCATTATCTCTATGGCACCAAGTGTGTGGTCTGTACGGATCACAAGAGCCTGCAATATGTATTCACGCAGAAAGAGCTCAACATGAGACAACGTAGATGGCTCGAGTTGATAAAAGACTACGATTGTGAGATTCGCTACCATCCTGGTAAGGCCAATGTGGTGGCGGATGCATTGAGTCGCAAGAGCTCTACTGCAGATGCTAAATTCATGAAACTTACTGTGATTCCCGATATCATTGCTCGATTGAAGGAAGCGCAGCAAGTAGCGTTGCAAGATGAAAACCTAAAAGCAGAAACGATGAAAATCTGAGAGATCAACTTGTTGACGATACTCGCGGACTTAAGACTTTTCAGTCTCGCGTGTGGGTACCCCTTCATGGTGATAATCGTGAGCTGATACTGCAGGAAGCTCATAAGTCTAGGCTGTCGGTTCATCCGGGCAGCACAAAGATGTATCATGATTTAAAGGCATTGTACTGGTGGCCTACTTTGAAGCGAGATATTGCTTCTTTTGTGGAAAAATGTCAGATCTGCGCGCAAGTTAAGACAGAACATCAGAAGCCTTATGGCAGTTTGCAGCAACTAGAGATCCCTGAGTGGAAGTGGGATCACATTACGATGGATTTTGTGACAAAGTTGCCAAAGACCCTTTGGGGTCATGATGCTATTTGGGTCATTGTCGATAGATTGACCAAGAGCGCTCATTTTCTAGCTATCAGCGAGTCTACTCCGCTAGAAAAGTTAGCAAAGCTGTATGTAGACGAAGTGGTGTCACGACATGGTTTGCCATGTTCGATTGTGTCGGATCGTGATGCGAGATTTGCTTCACACTTTTGGCAGAGTTTACAGCATGAACTTGGTACACGTGTTCATCTGAGCACGGCGTATCATCCGCAGACAGATGGCCAGTCAGAGAGAACAATCCAGACGTTGGAAGACATGCTTCGCGCATGTGTTCTCGAATTTGGTGGTGCGTGGGATTCTCACTTGCCGTTGGTCGAGTTTGCTTATAATAACTCGTACCACTCCAGTATTGGGATGCCACCTTATGAAATGTTGTATGGGAGGCGTTGTCGTACTCCCACATGTTGGTTAGAACCCGGTGAAAAGCAGTTTGCTGGACCTGAGATTGTTCAGATTACGGCAGATAAAGTGAAGATTGCGCGGGAAAAGCTCAAAGCGGCCCGTGACAGACAGAAAGTATATGCTGACCCTAAACGCAGACCAGTTGTATTCCAGGAGGGCGATCGGGTGTTCCTGAAAGTTTCTCCTTGGAAAGGTGTGATTCGTTTTGGTAGAAAAGGCATGCTGAGTCCACGTTACATTGGTCCATTTCGGATCATTCGCGTGGTTAACGATCAAACAGTTACGCTAGAGTTGCCTCCAGAGCTTTCTGGAATTCACAACACGTTCAATGTGTGTTATCTGCGTAAGTGCAAGGTGGAGGAGAACCAGATTCTGCCTCTACAAGAACTGAAGGTTGACGCTTCAAAGCGCTTAGTTGAAGAGCCTGTAGAGATACTTGATTCTAAAACCAAAAAGTTGCGTCGAAAGTTGATTAAACTGGTGTTAGTCAAATGGAAGCATAACCTGGGTTCGAATATGACCTGGGAAACGGAAGATGACATGAAAGCTCGATACCCTCATTTGTTTGTAGATGATCAGATTCCGAGGACGGAATCTTCTTAAGGGGGGTAGATTTGTAACACCCCAAAATGGGGCCTAGTTGTAAACTGTAGTACATGTAGCTTTAATTGTAGTACGTTGACATTAATTGGTGTTTTGTTGCTAACTGTAGTATAAATGTTGCTAAATGGTCTCTTAAATGTTAATTGGTGTTTTAAACATGAATTGGTGCTAATTGGTGTTAATTGGTGTTAACTGGTGTTAATTGTGGATAAAACTGTAGTATTGTGGAAATTGTCATAAGTTGACCAAGTAGACAAATAGTTGAACGGTTTTGGATAGTGGTTCCAAAAATATCTCCGTTAGTTGAAACGGATAATCATAAGTTGTATTTTAAGTTGAATAGGAGAACAAAATACCCGAGAAGGGGTGTAAACTTCTTAAGGTCGGCCTAAAGCCTTCCTTATCCTCTGTTAACCCGCAAAATACACACAACATACACATACGTACGTACTAACGCCTACACATACATACACTTGGAGATTTTGGTAGAAATCAAGAAGGGAAAGGATTAGAAACTGATTTCCACAAGAATCCAAGCTAGCAATCGGTTCTATATCATCATTCTTGTAAGTTTTCTAGTTGAAACCTAGTATTTGGGTGTTCATGGTGTAAAGACCCATTTTGATAGATTCATATGTGTTTTGGTGATTGTTTAGTGTCCAAATCATGTTAGAAGGTTCATATACATGCTAGAAATGTTGTGTAAACGCTTGGATATGGATTCAAGTATGATTTTGTGTCCAAAACCCATAAAGCCGTAGCTGTGCTCGAACAGAGCAAGAACACACTGTAATTGTTGTTCCTACGGGCGTAGTATGATGTTGCTACGGCCGTAGGGCGTTGTTTGTGTTCCTGCGGTCGTAGGAAATGGTTGCTACGGCCGTAGTGTCGTGTTTAAGAGGATTACCACCCACGGGTGATGGAAACAAGATTACGGGCGTGAGTATATAACCTACGGCCGTAGTTACCCAAAGGATACATACTACGGGCGTAGTATATGGTTACTACGGCCGTAGGTCATGGTTCTTTGGCAAGGACTCCTACGGGCGTAGTACATATATACTACGGCCGTAGTACATGTTGGAAAGTTGTCCTGCGGGCGTAGGAACATGTTCCAGCGGCCGTAGGAGGCTGTCAGAAGCGATGTTGACATTTTGTTGAGACTGTTGTTGGTGCAGTCTACTGTAGTGCGTACTAAGGGGTGCTTATCTGTGTTTATTGGTGTTAGGTGACTCGGACGATTCTGTGTGCTCTTGGAATTCCCGATTGCATATCTTCCTCTTGTAGTTTCGAGGTGAGTACCGGTTTCCCATGAGTCTCAGTAGGTAAGTTATCTGTGGTACTTGTTGACATGTGACTGGTGTGTTGATACGTGAAAATGGAGGTATGTTATGATAGAGTTGTACGAGCATGTTTATTATTGATATGAAAGATATTGTTGTAATTATATGCGCGCATGAACTGGATCCTTATTGGATCAGCTATTTGTTTATGAAGTTATGTCCGGACACTGAATTGGAGAACACGGAGGTCAGTCAGGTAGACGGGTGTTAGTATCTGGCTGGGTTCCCAGGGTCCTTAGGGACTACGAATTGGGGAACTAACGGTACTCAAGTAGTATACACTTGGGTAGGGCTCTGCAGGCCGCCGTTCCTCTATGGAATGGGGTTCCTTGATAGATGGGAACCAGTATGAAAGACATGGTGTACCACGTGGACTGCTGTTGGGTTGTTGAGCGGGGTTGGCTCCCCTGCAACATACGACTACGGTTGACACGTTTGGTTCGCCTCAATATGATAGGATAGCCCTGTGTGCTGTTCTGATGCATGATAGCCTGCTTATTGTTGCTTATGTGTAATTGGTGCTCACTAGCTAGTTGTAGCTAACGGTGCAAGATTTATCTTTTTCGCAGGTTGATGCTAGATGCCTGGTGAGGCGGGACTGGTGGTAGTTTGTATTGTAAATACCTTTTGGGGAACACGTTGTAGTCTGTATGGATCCGGTGGTCGGAACTAGTTGGTAACGCTTGTAGCTTTGAACTTGGCTAACCTTTTTGTGTTGTAATTAATTAGTCGAGTCAATCTTGTAGTTTTTGTAAATGGTGTTTAATTCCGCTGCAACACTTTTGATAATCGATGTTTAAAAAGTTTAAATTAACTCTAATTTTAAGCTCGTTAGGGGTGGCGTTACAAGTAGGTATCAGAGCCTAAGTTTGAGGAATTGAGTACTCGTAGAAGTATTCAATCTCAAGCTCGGGCCCGACCATTGTTAAGTGTTCCTATCGGGGTAATTGGGGTTGAGTTGAGTGTTATGTGGCTGTCATATATGATAGATTAACTGTAGTATTTGTACATGGTGAATAAATGGTGTACTAACTGTGGTCTACGTGTAAATAGTTAGTTGAGTAGAAATGGCCGAACGTAGAGCTACGACAGAAGAGGCCCTCAAACGAATGGAGGACGAGGCCTCAAGTGAACGACGGGAAGCTGAGGACGAGGCTTCTCAGCATAATGTGGAACCGCCAAGACACGATCAAGAGCAGGCGGCATATGTTAGACTGTTAGAGGAAGAGCTCCGATTGACGAGGGAGCTGTTGCAAAGTGCTTTGGCAGTGAAGAAGCCAAAGAAGTGCTCTTACAAGAAGTTCTTGTCTTGCGGGCCGAAGGTTTATGAGGGTAGTAATAATCCCTCTGAGACTATTCGTTGGTTACGTGAGACGGATCAGGTGTTTGAAGCTTGTGAATGTGAACGTGAGCTTCGCGTCAGATATGTTGTTCAGAGGTTGAAAGGGCCAGCTCTGGATTGGTGGGATATAGTTAAAGATACGTTGAGGCCGGAGGTGATTGATGCTCTGACTTGGGAGCAGTTTTCTGAGAAATTAAAAGCGAAGTATTGTACAGATTATGATCTGGAACGACTGGAGAATGAGTTCAGTAGTCTCCGTAAGGGGGACAAGCCTGTTGAGGACCTTATTCATGCTTTTACGGATAAGGTTAGATTCATACCGCATTTGGTGACTGACGATAAAGCCAAGATGCGCAAGTTTGTGAACATGTTGCCACTTGATTATCGCGCTCATGTTAGAGCTGCGGCTACTTTGGATCGGGCGTTTGAGATAGCCCGACAGATTGATGGAGATAGACGCCAGGGAAAGGGGGATCACGCTGCTGAGGGTCAGAAAAGGAAGTTTCAGCAGTTCTCGAAAGCTGGTACTTCTAAGGGGCAGCCGTCGACTGGGGGAAAGCCTGATTCTTTCAAGAAGGCTAAGTTTGAGGGTTCGTGGTGCTCTCTGTGTCGCACCTACCATGCTGGTGATTGTTCGAAGGCCACTACTCGTTGTTTTAGGTGTGGTCAGAAAGGGCACTCGGTGAATGAGTGCGAGTTTAAAGAAAACGTCTGCTACAAATGCCACAAGCCAGGGCACCGGATCACAGATTGTCGCTCAAAGTCCGATGCTGGAGCTGGAGGATCTGTCTCAGGGCAGAAGAAAGACAACGCTCCCCGTGCTAAAGGGCGGGCGTTTCAGATGACGAAGGAAGAGGCAAAGGGTGCTGGGGACGTAATTACGGGTACTTTTCTTATAAACTCTACCCCAGCATGTGTACTGTTTGATTCTGGAGCTACATATTCTTTTGTGTCAGTATCTTTCTGTGATAAATTGCAAATGCATGTATCTGTGTTGTCTGAGCCCGTAAACATACGACTACGGTTGACACGTTTGGTTCGCCTCAATATGATAGGATAGCCCTGTGTGTTGTTCTGATGCATGATAGCCTGCTTATTGTTGCTTATGTGTAATTGGTGCTCACTAGCTAGTTGTAGCTAACGGTGCAAGATTTATCTTTTTCGCAGGTTGATGCTAGATGCCTGGTGAGGCGGGACTGGTGGTAGTTTGTATTGTAAATACCTTTTGGGGAACACGTTGTAGTCTGTATGGATCCGGTGGTCGGAACTAGTTGGTAACGCTTGTAGCTTTGAACTTGGCTAACCTTTTTGTGTTGTAATTAATTAGCCGAGTCAATCTTGTAGTTTTTGTAAATGGTGTTTAATTCCGCTGCAACACTTTTGATAATCGATGTTTAAAAAGTTTAAATTAACTCTAATTTTAAGCTCGTTAGGGGTGGCGTTACAATTTAACACTCTGTTAGTGCATACATGGTCACACATTAATAAATGCACTCCTTATTTTGATGATGATAAAAATATGAACAAGTAATATTATTGCTTATCAAATTTATTCATATGTTCATATGCTACATTCTTTAAAGATCAACAAACTTAAAATTAATGATCATAACAAATAATTGAAGACTTCAATTCAACAAGAAAAGAAGAAATCAAGATAAATCAACATTCACGGTCGATACCACGGTCGACCGTGAATCAACCGTCGCTACTCAACTCACAACTCTTAAATGTTGTTCTTCTTCAAGTCAACCGAACTCGTACTCAACAAGTGAAGATGACATCTTCAAAGCCGATGACGAAGATATCTACAAACAAGAGTTCGAATTATATGAGCTTACAAATAAAATAATTAAATAAGTTTAAGTTTTTATAAAATTATTTTTATAAAAACTTTTATAAAAATGGATAAATTTTTTATAAACTTATTGGTGTTGGTTGATTAAATCTAAGAGCTTTCCATTTTAGCAAATACCAAACACAATCCTAATTTGAAACAATACACAACCATATTTGGAAAAGGAATCTCCCAAAGAGGTAAAATTCCAACATGCTTTGTGTATTGGTTTCTAAACTTCCTTATATGTGTTTAAATTCAAACTTTAAGAGTATGAGATCAACCAACCTTTTGAACATATACTTTTCAGTTGATTTTTATGGTAAAAATGAGTTGAGTGTGGTTTTAAATAAAGTCAAACGTCTATATTGCAAAGAACAAGAAAGTTCAGGTGTCTCACGGTTTTAGCCACGGTCGACCGTGGATCGACCGTGATGGTTCTGGACAGCTTTTGGACTTTCACCTTTTTCCTTATTTAAACCAACTCAAACCTCATTTTTTAGCACCTCTTGCACAGCAAAAACACAGAACATATATTCTTATCTTGTGAGCTCATATTCTTTGATAATTCATCTATCATTCAAGATCAAGAATCAAGCAAAAACAAAGTTTTCAAAGCTTAAACACTACATCATCTTTCTATATATTTTGTAATAGTGTAAGGATCAACTCTATCCTTTCAAATTAGAGTGAAGTAAGGATCATCTCTAGCCTTTAGAATTAGAGAGAAGTAAGGATCAACTCTAGCCTATAGAATTAGAGTGAAGCAAGCCTATTGAAGTGTTAATTCTTGCAAGTGAAAAAGAGAAGTGTAAAAGGTTTATCTCTACCTTCAAAGGGAGAAGCTAGTGGAGCAAACTCTTGGTGGGTGAGGCCAAGGAGTGGATGTAGTGCAAGTTTGTTAACACTTGCATGAACCACTATAAATCTCTTGTCTACTAATTGGTGATATCTCTCTACCCTTACTCTCTTTATTTCAAGTATATATATTTGTTGTGTTATAAACTTCAAGAAAAATATTTTTAACACAACTTACAAATTTTTATTTGTGAAAATTTGGTAAACTAAGTAAAATAACCTATTCACCCCCCCCCTCTAGGTTCTAACACACTCTTTCCTTCTAACTTTTAAGAACTTCTTAAAATTATGTCAATCTTTAATCTCTACTCTACTTTTTATCTAAATTAATCTTATCCATTCAATTTTTAACCATTTTTCTCTCCTAATAAACTTTAACTCTTTATATATTTAAAATATATTCTCTCACTAACATACTCTCATACAAACATAATTATCCATGCATATCAATATGATTTTTAAAATCAAATAACTTATCTCTCTTTATTTCATAAATATAAATATTTTTTAACTTTTTAATATTTTTTAGAATTTATTTTTAAAATTAATAAAATATTTATTTTTAAAATTAATAAAATAGTTGATACAAATATAAGAAAAAATGAAAAAAACGGGTATGTTGTTGGAATTTTTTCGTGACATTAAATTAGCTGTTACATCCTTAAAAACAACATGTTGCAAAATAGAAAAAAAATTACTATCACAACATTGCACGAGTATACTTCTAGTACTCTTTAATACACGTTACACATAATTTTTTTCTTTAGTTAGACACCATATATAATACGTGTTTTTCTTAGTTTATATATATGCAAGTTTACATATGGAATAGGTCTTCATCTATAAAACTTGAAAAGAAAATTTATTATAATAAAGGATAAGAAATTTAATTTTAATAGAAACTTTAATTTTAATACTAGAAGTATGATGAAAAAGAAAAGAAAACTGAATGTAAGGGATCTTTGAGTTGGTGGAAGGAATGGTATCATTAAAATTAAAAAATCAGTATGCATATTACCCATGTGAATTACATTCTACGGTTGTTTGTTCATAGACTTGAAATTCTAAGGATTCCAGATCTTATGGGATTTCAAATTTTTTCAAATCTCTTGTTAGGTTCATGTAAAAGACAATGAGATTTTTAGGACAAAGATAGTGAAGGAAACGAGACGTTGAAGGGCGACAATTGCGGAGGCAAAAGCAGTGAAGGGCGACGGCGGCGGGGCGGTGAAGGGCGACGGAGGCGGAGGCGGAGTCGGTGTGAAGGGCGGCGGCGGTGAACGGCTATGACGGCGGAGGCGGAGTCGGTGAACGACGATGGAGGCGGAGATGGAGGTGCAGATGGGGAAGGGTGACGGCGGAGACGGGAAAGGGCTACGACGGAGACGGGGAAAGTTACGGCGGTGGCCGGTTAGGGTAGTGACAGAGACAATGGACAAAGGGAGATGACAACGAATGCGGAGACGGTGAAGGCAACGGTTACGCCAGTGGTGTTGGCCGACAATGGTGATGTCATTGACGGTCATGGCGATGACGGTTACGGTATCAACGACGAGAGTGAAACGTCGGTTGATGTGGTGAAGGCGATTTGTGAATTGCTGGTTAGAGATGTCCTGATTTTGAAATCTCACATATGAGAGATTTATAAATATCACCCGTCCCCCAAAGATTTTAAAATCTCACACCTATAGGATTTAAAAGCTCAGTCTCCTTATTCTCATTTTCAACTAAACATAAAATTTCAAAAGATTTAAAATATAAATCATTAAATCCTACAAAATCCCACTAACCAAAGATGATGTTAACCTAACTTCGCTCAGTAAAGAACTGGATCAATGCTTTATCGGAGAAGTTTTTTGTTGGGCCGCATATAATGGGCTTGGTCTTTGAAAAGTCATATATGAAACTCTGGTCTATTTTGTTTTAACCGAACACTCAGCAACATCGGTATTTGGGTAATCGATTCTATTTTAGATCTTTCAAATGAGGTTCAGCTTGGTGTTCTATTAGGCTTTCGGTAATTTCATGAAATTATTTTTAGTAACAATAAATATGTAAAACACGAAAAAGAAAAGATAAGTCTGTCTAATGCTCTAAAACTTGTATCAAATGATTTAAACTTATTAAATCATTTCATCTATAAAAAAATATAGATTCATATTTTTTTTATTGTAAAAATCTTCTTCCAGAAAAGAATAATGTGTGAGGTGAGTATTTAATGATAATAAATCAAAGCTTGATGTCGATGCATTGAGGTTTTTCGAAAGTGGTACAAAGGAAAGAAATTGTCACCATATGCATGTATTTCCTATTTCCCCAATTTGCCCTTAAGAAAACTTTAAGCATAAAATTTTAAAAATATAAAATCAAAACAAGAAAATCATATGCCCCCGTGAGCTTGATGATAACATGATTGGGGGAACCCTTGTTTTTTCTCTCACCTGTCCTTATCTCCCTTTTCTCTCAAGAGGGGGAAAGTTAATAGAGTACTTGAGGGTATTCGACTTTAGATCAATTTAAGATCATAAGTATTCATCTGTTTTCTTGTTAAATTAACGTCTTAATATTTTCTATCTTCCTTTTTTTTTGAAAGGCAAGCAATTTATATTATATACTTAAGATAAAAAAGGGATACAACAACACCTACAAACTTATTAAAAGATATACAAATCCACAAGACGTGAGGTATACATATCTCTATAAGTCCAGGTGTACCAACACTCTACTAAAAACACATACTCCAAATAACAAAAATACGAAGCACTTTAATCCGGGAACTTTGCACCACCCGGATTTACCAGCCAATCTTGCCACCAAAAGTCTTTGTTGTTCTTCAATCTACTCTTCACCCATTGAAAAAGAAAAGATTTGGTATTTACCAAAACCGAATTCAGATTGTGAACCGCACCCGTGAAGACTATCCGATTTCTATCTGCCCAAATTAAATGGGCCGTTACCATTACAGCAAGAAACCAAAACATTTTCGCCTTGGAGCCCAATTGATCGCCGGTCTCTTCCACATCTTTGAAGTTTCGCCCCTGGGAATAATTCAGACCCCACCATCCATGTAAGTCAATCCAAATCTGCTGTAACGACTTGCAACCAAACAAAGCGTGGTCTACCGATTCAACTTCTTTTTCACATCTCGGACAAAGGATAGAATGAAGATCAATCCCTTTGCTGTCTAGATTCACCTTAACCGGTAGTCTATTTCGAAACGCTCTCCATTTGAAAATGCATATTTTCTTTGGGACGTACTTGGACCAAAAAGTAGGTTGCTGAGGAGCTGCATCTGCGAATTGAAGATCTTCCAACAGTTCCCTCATTTTTTTGACCGAGTAGTTGTTGTCGTCACTGAGAGACCACGATCTTGAATCCGGGTGATTTTGGGATAGCTCTACTTTCTCTAATTTTGACAAAAGGTTATTGATTTGATGCGCCGTTCTTCCCCTGATCATAGTTTCGACACCCAAATCCCAACACCACCCAGACGATGACCAACGCCCAAACTCAGCCACCTTCTTGTCTTCTTTGTTCAGCTTCGCAAAGACTCTTGGAAACTGTAGAGCTAGAGAAGGCGACCCCAGCCATTCATCATGCCAAAAGCTTGTATCACCACCGTTCCCAACTTTGATATTTTGTAAAGCCAAAAGATCGATTCCTTTGGAAGCTAGGCACCTGCGAGAGAGAAAAATACTTTCCCAAACTCCCCCTCCCACTGAAAATAACTTGTTGAATAAAGGCAAACGATCCCAACCTCCCGACCCCCCGTAAATGCTCTTTATAATATGAACCCAAAATCCATTTTTCTCTATCCAAAACCGCCACCACCATTTGCCCAACAACGACAGATTCAAGTGATTTAAGTTTTGGACATCCAAACCCCCCCGACCCATAGAAACAGTTATATCCGACCATTTAACCCAATTAATTTTATTGATACCCTCCCCCCCAATCCCCCAAAAAAAATCCCTCCTAAATTTATCTAAAGAGTAAAGGATACTGGCTGGTACACGAAACAAAGACATGAAGTACACCGGCAAGCTGGATAATACGGAATTAATGAGAGTCAACCTTCCCCCATACGATAACGTTTTCACTTTCCACCCCGCTAATTTAGATTGAAACTTTTGTAGAACCGGAATCCAATGCAATTTTCTTTTCATTGACAAATTTATTGGGACCCCCAGGTATTTTAGCGTTCCTGAACCCTGTTTAAAACCTAACAAATCTGCCATCCAAGCCCCTTCTTCAAGCGAAACCCCGTAATTCCAAACACTACTCTTTGACCAATTGACTTTGAGACCCGAAGCCTTTTCCCAATTTTTCAACAGAGCAATTAACCTTTGCAAATTTTTAACGTTCCATTTTCCAAACACAATTGTGTCATCCGCATACTGAAGATGTGACACTCTTACCTTATTGACCCCAATATGCAACGGCAAAAAGACCTGTTTGTCGCAAGCTTCTTTCAGCATGACATTGAAACCTTCTGCTGCAATAAGGAAAAGATAAGGTGACAGTGGATCCCCTTGCCTAACTCCTCTAAAAACACTAAATTCATTTGATGGGGAACCGTTAATTAGAACCGAGACCGAGGCTGACGATAGGCACAACTCCATCCAACGTATCCACCTTTTTCCGAAACCCATTTGCGACATAATATCAAACAAAAACCTCCAATTTAGACTATCATATGCCTTTTCAAAATCCAATTTTACTATGGCCGCCTTTTCTTTTGTTCTCTTCACTTCCTTAATCACCTCTGCCCCGATTAAGATACTATCCAAAATTTGACGACCCTCAATAAAAGCCGATTGTTCCTTCCCAATTATCTTATGCATTACCGATCTCAATCTTATGGACAGTACTTTAGACACTATTTTGTAATAACAGCCTACCAAATTAATTGGGTTATCTTACTTTTGTCATTCTAACTTTCACATCTATCTCTCAAAACCATCTGATCTTTATATAAATACACACACACTCTAAATAGAAATTATGTGCATGCATTATTATAGAACTATGCATATAAAACTTAGATATCACTCTTTACATGACAATGTGTACGAATGAAATGTCAAAATTGAACAAAACCATTAGAATGAAAAATGTTTAACAATGAGATTAGAAATGATGAAATATAATCCTTGAATAAAAATATTTAATCGCATATAACAAAATCGCGTTAAGCTAATATACAAAAATTGAAAAATCGTGAAAATCGACACAAAAGGATAACCCACGCTTGTTCGTAAGCTATCATTGCGTACAAATAAAAGCTGAAAACTTCAAGAAAATTTGTATCTTATTTCTATCAATGTCAAGTGTGAATAAATATATTGTACTGCAATCACATGCTTCTTCATATCAAAAAGAAAAACAATCCTTAGTATTCAGAAAGTTAAAAGATCTTAGAACAATTAGAAGGTAACTCCGGCAAAAGCTCTAGCCAACTACAAAGATTTTGAAACATTTTAAGCTCTACAAATTAAAGATCATTTAAGAAAAACACATCCTTTAGGCATATTAGTATGATGAATGGTTGATTTGATATGTTATAATAATGGTAAAGAAAATCAAATTTTCGATGAGCATAACTACCACGGTCGAAGGAACTACAACCGTGAAAATTTTTGGTGTTCCGTTGGTCGCGGCCGCGGTCGATCATGGGTGTGTGCGACCGTGAAATTTTCAGATTTCACAATATGCTAGGATTTTGATATTTGTTTGCAAAACTATATGTTGTTCATCATTCATTAACATGGTTATATGATCTATGTTGTGGATAAAAAAAATAGATGGACAAATGATTGACGGATATAATGGAATAGATGGAAATCTTATTTGAACTATTTTGATGCATCTATGTGCGGTTACGTACTCATTATGAGCAAATCTTATTTGAACTATTTTGATGCATACTACTTTGGTAAAGTATAACTTTGCATGCTTTAGAAGATCTTGTATTTAATATGATTAATTATAAGAAGTTGAATTACGCATGCTTGGATATATAATCAATTGTGAGTAACAATGAAATAATTAATTAATTAATTTTTGTAATACTCATAGTTGATGTTTTAATTGACCATCTTGGATAAATGACTATTTAAACTTTATGTTGTCATTTTCCATAATTACAAATGAGATTTAAAATACTATACTTGGTTAACCCCAATACTCAAGATTGGAAAGAATTTGTTGTTTTTGCTACTTGATAGTATTATTTCAAAACTCACATTGCTTAATGGAAAATTGCTCAACTAAAAGAAATTACTCTTGAAGAAAAAATACATATTTTGAGGGGAAGCATATTTTGAGGGGGAGCACCTTTTGAGGGAGAATCATTTAATAAAAAAGAGATATAAGAAGACTATCACAATAAGAAAAAGAAATAAGATCCTTATTACAAAAAAAAAAAAAAATTAAAAGTCTCTCTGTGTCAAATCAAATGAGACCACTCACAAATCCTTTGATGACAATGCTATCATTATTCCCCATCCTCATTCTTATTTGTACGTGTTAAAAACCTTAGAAATTTTCATTTATGTGCCCGAATGATTGATCACCTGTGACACCATACCGGACCACCCAGGTCCGTCTTTATTAGCAATAATAAGTCTTAGTGCTAACATTTAACAATGAGTTAGTGATATTGATTTAACAATCATAATATCAATCAATACCGAGTATACTTTAATTTTCTTACGAACTTATATTCAATTCCACACATTATTAATTAGGATTTTTACAATTCTATAAACAACTCAACATCAATTTTTATATTGTATTATAAATAATTGCTCAAAAATTGTCACGGAGTACAAAAATAAGCATTGCGTGAATACAACAAGGTATTCCTATGTTGGTTGGTAATTTATAAAATTAATATTAAGTAGTTGCAAATGTGTGTATATATCTGAACACATGGAGCATCATATGTCAAGCCACCTGATATAGTCACACACTGACATCTACCTCAATTGCGACACTAACTTGTTTTTTTTTCATGTAACATAAAATCATGTAAGCTGAATAAGATAAACGAACTTGGCCACTTATCTGACCTCTAGAAATTCTTGTCAATTCAAAAACCAAACTGAAGTGTTATAAATACTAAAGTTTTATTTCTTCGTATTAAATTCTTGTTACTTCATCTCCCTTCTAATTGTCGGGGACGTTTACAATTCACTTTATATTTTTTCTATCCCTTATTTTAATTTTAACATGGTACCGAAAATGATGAGTAAGATAATATAAGTGTTAGAAATCAAAGTCTGTATCTCCATTTCCAAAACATTTTCCAACTATAAATACAATCACTAAGCTAAATTAGAGAAGCTATTTACTAAATTAAAGAAGCTATTTACGTAAAGAACAATCACACATAACTAGCTAATAAATACAAAATATACACCAATAATTATAGAGCATAATTATCGGTTAACAATAAGAATATAACCTCCTATATCCTTTTTACTTTTTTGTAGGAGTATTTAATATTATTTTGAAATGATAGCTAAAAGTGTTACCAACGTTTATGTTATGAGATATGATATATTATTCTTCTACTCAGAAGATCAAGATACGTGTTATTAACGCTTATGTTATGAGAGGCTTTTAAGTCAACTAATGAGTTTAAAGTCTAAGCATACCACTTATATATTATTCAACATATATACGGGGTTCATACGTTTCGTTCATTAAGGATCAACACATCTATTTAGGTCAAATATGGTTTTCCATAGACCAAGCAAAATATCTACCAATGTTTATAACTTCTCAAAACAACAAAACAGTACTTATTGTTAATTGGCGTATTAGCATCTAAGGTTCAAGGTGAATTATATTTTTGGTTCCTTTGATCATGTGTCTTTGGCCGAATTGAGTAGTTTTATAACTTTATTATAGTCTTTTTGTGTAGATGAAAATTTGATTTTCTCGCTCAATTTAAAAAAAAAAATACGAAAATGATTCCTATCTTTGAATGTTGTTATGATTTTATCTCTAATTTATAGACCGTTGAATTAGGTCCTTAAATTTGCTAGTTGTTAGATTTTCTTTTTCAAATTTACCACTTGAGTTCCTTTTTTATCTTGATATGAGCTTCTAATATAATTTTGTTTCGGTTTAAACTTTTGAATTCAATATTTATTTTGATTTGATTTGAACTCCCATACATTTTACAAACTATGATTAAATAATATTAAATTTTAAAGTACTAGCGGCAAAAAGTCAAATGTCATATACCAACCTTTAAATCTTTAATTATTTATAGAGAAAAAAAAGAATGGAAACGAGTGAGAACTTGAATCCATACGTGATATCTTGTTTTGTTATAAATGTTGGTCAAAAAAATTGGATAGATATCTTTTTTTTAACAAATTTCGATCGACATTTACGTTATACTTTTCAGAAATTTACGTGACACAATAAGTCAGATCATTGATTTAACCGGTTAACTGATAGACGGTAACCAGTTACCTTTTTCATAAAAAAAAATTAGAAATTTACTCTTTTATCGACTTAAAAAAAGTTCTGAAATTTATGTTAATCTATAAAGTTCTGAAATTTATGTTAGTCATGGAGTCGCCGTCGATAGCTGGTGGGTCGCCTTCGTTTCCCGTCGACAGTCACAACGCCATCGTTTAGTCCCGCCTTCCTTAGCCACCGCCGGCTTCCTCCGCAGGTAAGTTCTCTCTCTCACACTCTCCCCGTCGCTGATTTGTGGCTTCAGATATGAGTTTTTGCATTAGTTTTTTATTGCAATTTGCAAGTGATTTGTTGTTGATATTGTGAACTATGGATCTATTAAGAATGAATGAAGTTGTTGATATGATGATCTCATCTGATTTTGTGCTTGGGTTTATTTTTTTATCTGATTTATTGAAATTGATCTTGTAATAAGGAGGGCAAATTTGTCATTTTACAATACTGAAATCAAATTCATCAATATTATCTGCGAAACAAACAAAATATGGAATTGGATTCCAATTCCATTTCTTCCTATCCAAACAGATTACATATTCAAATTCCAATTTTTGGCAATTCCAATTCATTCAGAGAATCCAATTCCATCAGAAACATTCCTGCAAACCAAACGCCACCTTAGATTAAATTGGAAAGAAGATTAAAAATAGAATATGGTGGTGATTAGAGGAAATAAATCATATAATTAATACGTTAGATCGATCATTTGTACATTTACACACTCCTCGTGCTTCGTCTATTAACAATTATATACGTGTCTATGTCGCCACCGACTTTGAAGGCTATGTAATGAATAATTAACATCCGATGACGACGATCATATTTCCCGATAAGTAACCCAATACCCGAGTGCCAAGATAACATCGGTTTTTAATGGCTGATTTGTCACTATGCGGCTTCGGTTGCTCCAACTTTCGGCAACATAAATGACCACATGTCTTAAATTCTATCCAGAGTATTGGTTATTAGACTTCTTACCGTATGATATACGTAAGAAAGTTGACATATTGATATAACATGTGTATATAAGAGAAAGCAAAGTACGTCAATGACACCCTTTGTCGGCCACTTTGGATCCTTTGTAAGTTTCTAAATCGTAAACTTGGTAAAAAGAGATTTTAAGATGTAAAGACTTTTTTTTTTCTTTTTATTAAAATCTGAAAGCCATTTAAAACCTCTTAACGAATCAGAAATAGTTATCTCTTATTACTTCTTGATAGAATTCATGTTTTATTCTTTTTTTAACAGTTGGACTTCTTTCTACAAGCCAACACATACTCCTCCACTTCTCTACATACATAATATTTTCCACGGTAATATGTATGCCATCCTTCAACGTTCTTCTCATAATTGCCACCGGCTACCACGCCTCCTCATATCTCCCTTGAATAATTTAGTTTTAATTCACTATATTAATTGCTTTGACATATCTGTTATTAAAATATATTTGCTCAAAATTAGAAAAGTTTAAATTTCTTTTAAAATATAATAGTTGAATAGGAAAAATCATGATACAGATAATTATATATACTAAAAAATAAATAACCAAATATGAATTAACATTTAATATCACTTAACAAACGTGATATCCAGATTTTAATCGACAACCTCATAAAAAACAAACAATGAGAAATCGTGACCAAATTAGCAAATCAGAGTCTAAAATCGAACAATCTTTGTATCATTTTACACCGACATATTACTATTAATAGTTATATAGTAGTAGAAAACCTGGTTTTCGGTGATGCTGTTTTAGCCACTTGTCTATGTTATATTCATATATGTATTTACTATTTAGCAGCCAATTTCTTATCTGTGTTGAAAATTTTTGATTTACCTTTTAAATACGTACCATGTTTCGTTATTTTACAAGGAATGATGTAATTTTATAATATAGTCTTTCTAGGTGGATTGACTAAAAACTCTCTAAGAAAAGGTGTATATATGTGTGTGTGTGGAAATTTCAACATATGAGTTAGGCTTCAAGAAGGTGTCTTTTTTCTTGTTCCATCTTCTTGTCCATTGTATTTAATTTCTAAGCATAAAAATTTTCATTCCTAAAATCGTTGTGCCTCACAGCAGCAAGAATTGAAGAAAAAGCCAGTCATCATCTTGGTGGGTCTGGTGTACTGTTTGGGGGTACACCAGGAAGCAGCTGGTCAATATTCTACATTTAACTTCACCAAACCCCCACCCATACGAAATAAATCCACAGATAGATACATGTTAGAGGCAACATCCCCTACATCCATTTAGAGAGAGAGAGAAAAAAAAGAGAGAGTTATATGTGTGTTGAGTTTTAGGGTCTAGAGAGAGAAAGTGAAGCACAGATGGAAGGGAAAGCAGTGGTGGATCAGCAAAGAGAATGCAAGATTTATGCAGAAACAGAGAAAACAGTTGCTATTGGCATGCAGAGTGATCATGGTAGCAGTCAAGATGAACTTAAGAAAATTCTTAAAATGAGGGCTTTACTTGAAAAACATGATCCCACATCCAAGGTCTCTCTCTCTCTCTCTCTCTCTCCTCATCCTATCTCTCTATCCTACACAAAATGTTATTGGTAGCAAATGGATCAGGACAAAATCAAGACTGATGAAAAGTTAATTAGATTCTTTGAAGATCTATTATATTATTGTATATATTGCTATCACATGGAATAGTTGAAAGCCCTTAATATTACTAAACAATTGCTTCATGATCCTAATATCCAGGGAGAAAAAGTCCATCACATTGACTACTGCCAAAAGTTTTAACTTTGTACTATAAACCCAAAAAGAATGTCAAGAAGTTGCATTTACACCATTTCCCTCACTTCTCAATGGCTTGTTGCAACTTGAAACCTTATAAGATCCTTTTGTTTGCCTTTGGTAGGATCTCTGGGATGCCATGCCATCATGTTATTTTTTTATTGGTCAAGGTTGTATAAAGTTTGAAAATTGAAATTCAAAAGCCCTGAAGTTTGTATGCAATTGATAAGGAAATATAAAACTATTTTTAAGACCACCTTCAGATAGAAGAATTATCTGGATCTTAGATCATTTTCATTACTGACTTGAGTTGAATTCTAGGACTATGATGATGTGACAATCAGAAGGTTTCTTCGTGCAAGAGATCTGGACATTGACAAAGCATGTGCTATGTTTCTCAAATATCTCAAGTGGAGGAACACATTTACTCCAAATGGGTCGATCTCTGTGTCAGATGTCCAAAACGAAATAGCACAAAACAAGATGTTCATGCAAGGATCGGATAAAAGTGGACGCCCAATCACAGTCGTCTTTGGTGGTAGACATTTCTGCAACAAAAAAGGAGGCTTGGAAGAGTTCAAGCGTATGCTCTTTTATCAACCCACATGTTTATTAGTCTAAGATCAAATATTCATATGTGTTGATTTTTGAAAAGTTGCAAATGATTTGCAGGTTTTGTGGTGTTTGGGCTAGACAAATTATGTTCCGGGTACAATTTCTAATTCTTTTTTTGGATTGAATTAGATGAATATAAACAATATGTGAAATGCGAACATCAGGATTCCTCCAGGCCAGGAGAAGTTTGTGGTTATCGGCGATCTTCAAGGATGGGGATATTCATGTAGTGATATCCGTGGATATCTTGCAGCACTCTCTATTTTACAGGTTTGCAACATCTCGGATCAACTAATTATACTTTATAGACCACACGTTTTTCAAAGGAGTTTTCTCGGTTAGGGCTCCTCCCGAGGCGCCGAGCCATTTTGACTCAGATGTATGCGGTCTAACCTGTTTTACCGGTGGCCGTTTCCGAAGCATCCCTGTGGCCATCCCTAATTGAAACCTAGTGGGACTTGAACCCTTTGACCTTACCCACTAGGCCATTAGGAGATGGTTACTACACGTATTAAATTTTCATTTATAACAAATCTGTCCAAAATCAACTTGAATGATGAAAATTCCATTCAATTTTTAACTGTATATAAAAATTTTGAATGTCAAGTGTATATTTATCGTCAAACCTGCGATCTTTTTTTTTCTTTAAGAATTTGTTACACATTGAACCTTATGTCCCTATCCATATATAATACCTATTATTAATTACGTATATAAAATATACTGACTTGAAAATGAGTTGTACCTAATTAATTAATTAATTAATAAATGTTGTAAGGGCCATGGCTACGTATTGGAAATAATTCCATCTGTATGTTTTTATAGCTTTAATAACTAATTAAGCGAGCGGTGTGAGTGATGAGAAACATGTACCACCTACCAGACACGCTTGATGGATGATCCAACTAAACTCAACGTACTCGCATAATAAATGTGCATCGCCATCCTTCGCCTTTTATATTATTATTAATTAATTAATTAATATGAAAAAAGTTCATGCGAGAACCGTTGTTAGCGCGAGAACCGCGAGAACCAATCTAAGCCGTCCAATTCCCCCTCCTTCAATGTCATTGCCCACCCATGAATTCCTCACATACACCCTGCCACACTCTATCCCTCCACGCTCTCCATCCATGATACTTCCCATATCCAAGGAACGGCTGAGATTGGTTCTCGCGGTTCTCGCACTAACAACGGTTCTCGCATGAACTCTCCCCTAATTAATATAATATATTTTTTAACGTCACTCACGTACAAACACTAAATTTAGTTCTATAACTACTTTATTATCCATAACGAGACTTGAACATACAACTTAGGCAATAAGTTATATCTTTCTTTCTCATTTCCCTTACCTAATGTCACATTAGCATCACATCATTCATCATCCCTTTTCCTTCTCCTTACCCAATTCATAAGTTATATCAAAAAATTAATCAATAAGTTATATCTCTCCCATTTTTTTATTAATATATCAAAAAATTAAATGTGTGTTTAATTGTGATTGGTTGAAAAAGGGTGGGGGTGGGGGAGGCCTCATTCTCGATCGAGCTTCATTACCCAACCAAGCTTCCCGCCAGACCTACTTGCTTGATGTGTTTTGGTGTACCCGTGCATACTCGATGGCACCCGAAGCCATCGAGTAATGCATAACGTATGGCCTTAATGGGAGGGGTACCACTTTATAACACCATATACCGCTGGCTACAAGTCCTTTGACATCATTAATATAATAATAATAATAATAATAATAATAATAATAATAATAATAATAATAATAATAATAATAATTATTATTATTATTATTATTATTATTATTATTACTATTACTATTACTATTACTATTACTATTACTATTACTATTACTATTACTATTACTATTACTATTACTATAAGAAATTAAGCACTCCTGAATTATCAATCAGCTAGCTTCTTCAATTCTGATATATAACGATATGATGGTTTATTACAGGATTATTATCCAGAAAGGCTCGGAAAATTGTTTATAGTGCATGTTCCTTACGTATTTATGACCGTATGGAAGATGGTTTATCCCTTTATTGATGAAATAACAAAGAAAAAGGTAAGTTTTCCGATCCTTCTGTCTGTTTTCAAGCTAGCTACACTACGCCATATATAAAACTAAAGAGATCGATAAGATTATGATACACACACACACAATTTAGTTAACCATTCTGGCTTGCTGCAGATTGTATTTGTGGAGAACAAGCAGCTAAAATCAACACTGCTGAAAGACATTGATGAAGATCAGCTTCCAGATATTTATGGGGGTAATCTGAAATTGGTTCCCATCCAAGACAGCTAATATATTTACATGTGCAATGATCGATTTAATTGATTCTAAGCTATTAATTTGCATCTCAAAATCTTAAATTGCTGACAAATCATTGTGGACCGGCCTTCTTTTTAATATAGATATGATGATTCTGCATATATATATATATATATTTAAGAGTTTCACATGAATGTAATTGTTGAAATATTTTTGAGATAGTTGAGGGGTTGTTATTGGTATTTTCTGTTAGTTAAAGGTGTAAAGTTGTTAGTCTTCTTATTACTTTATAAGGAGTCAATTAGTAGTAGTCGTATCTCAATTTTCGTTGGAAGTAATCTGTACTTCTTTTCTCTAAAGAACTTGTATACAGTGATGAAGAAATCCTTTGTTCAATAGAAGAGTTCGTCTTAGTTCAATTCTTTTCTTTCTTGATTCAATCTTCAATTCTTACAAGTGGTATCAGAGTCTTGTGCTCTTAAAAGGCTCGAACAAAAAAAGGAATCACAAAAGGAACGACGATCTGAAATTGAAAAAGGGGAAAATCACGGTGGGGCAATAGTTTAATTGAAGTGGTGGAAGGTGAATGTTACAGTGATACAAGATGGCTTCAGCAAAGTTTGATTTAGAAAAATTTGATGGAAAGAATGATTTTGGACTCTCGAGGGTTAAGATGCGGGCACTGTTGGTGCATCAGGGTATCGCAGGTGCTCTTGAAGGTGAAGTTGATACGGTCCAGAATTTGGGTTAATTATTATTATTTATTTAGGATTATCTATTTAGGTTTATTATTTGAATTAATTATCTTTTCCTAATTTATCGAGTTAGTTTCCTTATTTTAGGGTTTAGGGTTTGACTATATATATTAGGGCCGACCAACATGTGGAAGGGGAGAGTTCTAAGTATTTTTGTTATTTCTTTGTTTTGGAGATCCCCTGAGTCTCGAATATCAGACCCATTTTGTACTTTCAAGCATCCGATTACGGGTGTATTCTATCCAATTCTTGATTATCAATTTGATTCGTATCAAATTGGTATCAGAGCCAGGTCGATTCTGCCCAAAAAAAAAAAAAAAACGATTTCACTGTTCACGTCGGAAGTATTGTTCTTGCCGCCGCTACTGTTCATCGGCGATTACTGTTCATCCGGAAGGAAATTTTTTTTTTCGGATTCGAATTTGTGATTTGCGATGTTGAAGAAGGTAGCAGATGTTGACGTTGATTTGAGTCAGTTCAAGACCGAGACTGCTGATCGCCTTGACCGAATCGATCAGGCCTTGGACGAAACAAGGCAGAGGTTGGAGGGGTTGGAGAAGAAGCAGGATGAGATGTTGACTCTGTTGTTGCAGCTCGCAAAACAGTCACCGCCGCCGCCGACGGTGGCACCAGCCACATCGCATACCACCATTCCGCCGCCTACCACGGGGGTTGGACCCTACGCATCCACCAGATCAATGTATGATGATCTGGGCGAGAGCAATAACACTAATCAGATTCCTCTGTCCACTACGGGTCCCACGGGTAGGTTTCATTCTGAACCATTGAACTTTTCTTTTGTGAATACGCGGGTACCACCGAGTAGCAGTGGGTATGGCAGGGGTTCGGGATTTACAGGGGAGCGGGCCTGGGTGCCGAGTGCGGATTACCGCTTACGTAAACTGAAAATGCCGGTTTTTAATGGAGAGGATGCGTATGGATGGGTATTCTTGGCAGAACGGTTTTTTGAGGTGCAGGGATTTGTTACTTCTGGGGAGCAGCTGCGTGCCGCGGTTTTATGTTTAGAGGGGTCGGCTTTAGCCTGGTACCGCTGGTGCGAGGCCAGGGAGCCGTTTCGCTGTTGGGAATACTTGAAAATCCGGCTGCTCAAACGCTTCCAGCCGTCCCAAGACGGTAGTTTGTATGAACAGTTCCTGAGGATCAGTCAAGAGGGATCAGCTAGGGAGTTCATAACACAATTTGAGGCAATAGCCTCCCAGTTGGTGGGGGTTTCGGAGAATATCTTGGAGGGCACTTTTCTAAAAGGTCTCAAACCCGAGTTGCGCAATGCAGTCAGGGTCTTACAGCCTAAAGGGTTGGGGCAAACCATGGATCTGGCACTTATGATTGATGAATCTGGGACTGGGGGTTCGGTTGAGGTTAGTAAAGGAGGTGACAAACCTCTCAAGCACATTAGTTCCACTGACCCGACTTCAAAAGGACTTCCACAACCCCTCAAGCAAATGAGACCGACAGAAATAGCCGACAAGAAAGCCAAGGGGCTTTGTTTCCGCTGTGATGGAAGGTTTGCACCGGGTCATCGTTGTCCGCCAAAGGCATTGCATGTTCTGTTGATTGATGAAGAAGACGCGGAGGAGGAAGGCCCTCACCCACATGCTGATTAGTCATGAGTCCACCACCTTGAGGACAAGGTGGATTTCCAGGGCGGGGTAATGATACAGTCCAGGATTTGGGTTAATTATTATTATTTATTTAGGATTATCTATTTAGGTTTATTATTTGAATTAATTATCTTTTCCTAATTTATCGAGTTAGTTTCCTTATTTTAGGGTTTAGGGTTTGACTATATATATTAGGGCCGGCCAACATGTGGAAGGGGAGAGTTTTAAGTATTTTTGTTATTTCTTTGTTTTGGAGATCCCCTGAGTCTCGAATATCAGGCCCCTTTTGTACTTTCAAGCATCCGATTACGGGTGTATTCTATCCAATTCTTGATTATCAATTTGATTCGTATCAGAAGCCCATCTGCCGGCTACGCTGACTACAAGAGAAAGGGCGGAGGTCATGGACAAGGCTCACAGTGCTATTATATTGAGTCTTGGTGATCGAGTTCTACGGGAAGTTGCAAAGGAGACAACGGCAGCCGGCATTTGGGCAAAATTGGAGAGCCTATACATGACTAAGTCTCTTGCAAACAGACTATACCTCAAGAAACGACTATATACTTTCCAATTGATGTCTGGTAAGTCACTGGAAGACCATGTGGATGAGTTTAATAAACTTGTACTAGATTTGGAAAATATTGAGGTTGAACTGGAGGATGAAGATCGAGCAATTATATTCTTAACTTCTCTTCCTCAAGCGTATGAACACTTTGTTGATACTTTAATGTACGGTAGAGAAACTTTATCTATGGAGGAAGTGTTAGCAGCTTTAAATTCCAAAGAACTAAAGAAAAGAGCAGATCCTAAAGAAGATGTTGGAGAAGGTCTGTTTGCCAGGGGACGATCTGAGTGTAGGGAGTACAAACATAAGGGTTCTTCAAGATCAAAGTCCAAGATTAAAAGGAAGTGTTTCATTTGTCATTCAGAAGGCCACCTGAAAAGAGATTGTCCAGAAAAGAAGAAAAAGAAAGGAGATAAACTAGCAAGAATGAGAGAAGCACAAAGTTCTGAGTGTCAGTCAGATGGATACGATAGTGCTGAAGTTCTTGTAGTGTCAAGTGGCAACTTAAAGGATGAATGGGTACTCGATTCAGGATGCTCGTTTCATATGACCCCACATCGAGATTTCTTCACTGAATTAAAAGAAATTGATGTGGGAATGGTCATGTTAGGTGATAATAGACCCTGTGCAGTGAAAGGGACAGGAAAAGTAGTGTTACGGTTGGAAGATGGATCGTTGAAAGAACTTACTGATGTAAGGTTTGTTCCTCAGCTGCAGCGAAACCTCAAATCCCTTGGGAAGTTTGAAAAACAGGGTTGCTCTGTTATCATGAAAGATGGCAAGGTAAGGGTGGTTCGTGATACACGTACAGTGCTACAAGGAACGAGGAAGAGTAGTGACATTTACTTATTAGAAGGGTGTGTAGAAACACATGAAGCTGGAGTAGTGGAAAATGATCACAAGAGGTTGGCTATGTTGTGGCATAAACGACTTGGTCACATAAGTAATCAAGGGCTGAAGGAACTAAACAAACAGGAGGTCTTTGGAAATTAGTAGTCAATGATCTTGATTTCTGTGAGCATTGTGTTTTTGGTAAGTCACATAAAGTACGGTTCAGCCATGGATCTCACACAACTGAAGGAGTGATAGACTACGTGCATTCTGATCTTTGGGGGCCTGCACGTACAGAGTCACTTGGTGGTGGAAGGTATTTCCTATCATTAGTAGATGATTATTCACGAAGAGTTTGGGTTTATATTTTAAAACAAAAGGATGAAGCGTTTGGTAAATTCAAAGAATGGAAGTTACTCGTTGAAAATCAAACTGGTAGACGAATTAAAAAATTAAGAACCGATAATGGTTTAGAGTTTTGCAATTACCAGTTTAATAGTTTTTGTAAATCGAACGGGATAGCAAGACATTTGACAGTAGTGGGGACACCACAACAAAATGGTCTCGCAGAACGAATGAATAGAACGTTGCTCAATAAAGTGAGATGCATGTTGTCAGATTCAGGTTTACCAAATTCATTTTGGGCAGAAGTTGTTTCAACAGCAGCTTATCTTATAAATCGGTCTCCATCTACAACAATTAGCCTAAAAACTCCGATGGAAATGTGGTCTAGAAAAAGGGCTGATTACAATCAGCTACGGGTCTTTGGAAGTGTGGCATATGCACATGTAAGTCAAGGAAAGTTAGAGCCAAGAGCACACAAATGTGTGTTTTTGGGATATCCAGATGGCGTGAAGGGTTATAGATTGTGGAGACTCGATAATGTTAGATCCAAAGTGATAATCAGCCGTGATGTAGTCTTTAATGAGTCATTAGTCTATAAGGATACACTGAAAGAAAAGGATGTGGCTGTTGATGACATGGGTAGTTCTCGAATTGAGGTGGAGTTGGGAAGTCAAGAGACGAAGTGTAGTAGTGATTGCACAGCAGGTAGTACTTATGTGAACACCTATCAGTTGGCTAGAGATAGAGCTAGACGTCAAATTGTTCCTCCTGTAAGATTTCGAGATAATGATATAGCTACATACGCTTTTGTAGCAGATGAGTATGGAAATAGTATAGAACCACTAAACTATGAGGAAGCTATTTCTTCAAGTGATAAGGATAAGTGGTTGCAAGCAATGGAGGACGAAATGAGTTCATTGTATCAAAATAGAACCTGGGAACTTGTTGATAAACCGAAGGATCAGAAATTAGTAAGCTGTAAATGGCTTTATAAAATTAAAGAGGGAATCCCATGAGTACAAGAGCTGAGGTATAAAGCTCGACTTGTGGCAAGAGGGTTTACTCAACGAGCAGGTATTGATTATAATGATATTTTATCGCCTGTTGTGAAGCATTGTTCCATTCGTGTTATTTTAGCATTAACTGCAGTAGAGGACTTGGAATTGGAACAATTAGATGTAAAGACAGCGTTTTTACATGGTGAGTTAGAAGAGAACATATACATGAGTCAGCCACATGGCTTCGAAGTGGAGAATGCGTGGAATAAAGTGTGTCTCTTGAAAAGATCACTTTATGGGTTAAAGCAATCACCTCGAAGATGGTACAAGCGATTTGATACTTATATTGTGAATCATGGTTTTACAAGAAGTAGTTATGATACTTGTGTTTACTTCAAGGAGTACCGTGATGGTGAATATGTGTACCTTTTGCTTTATGTTGATGACATGTTGGTAGCATGTAAGGATAAAGCTGAAATATCGAATACCAAGAGTTTGCTTAAATCAGAGTTTGATATGAAGGAATTGGGTGATGCGAAGAGAATCTTGGGAATGGAAATTTCAAGAAATAGAGATACGAAGGTGCTGAAGTTATCTCAAACAGCTTATGTAAAAAAGGTGCTAAGAAATTATTCAATGGAGGGTGGTATGATAGTCCAAACACCAATTGGTCAACAATTCAAGTTGCCAGCTAATGATTCGCCTAAGTCAACTGAAGAAATGGATTTGATGTCAAAGGTTCCTTATTCAAATGTTGTAGGAAGTTTGATGTACCTTATGGTATATACACGTCCTGACTTAGCGTATGCAGCAAGTGTTGTCAGTCGTTATCTTGCGAATCTAGGGAAGATGCATTGGTGTGCTGTGAAATGGATACTTCGTTATCTAAGTGGGTCAGCTGATGTTGGATTGATTTATGGGAAAGATTTATCTCATAGGGACGAGGTTCTTGGGTTTTCTGATGCTGATTTTGCCAAGGACCTTGATCGAGGGAGGTCAATTGGTGGATATATTTTTAAAGTGTTTGGTTGTACAGTGAGTTGGAAGGCGTCTTTGCAGCATGTTGTAGCGTTATCGACTACAGAGTCAGAATATAGCTCTCTCACAGACGCTGTAAAGGAAGCCATGTGGTTGAATGGGTTTATCAATGAGCTTGGAGTTAAACTGAGTAACAGTGTTATGTGACAGTCAAAGTGCTCTGCACTTATCTAAGAACCAAGTATTTCATGAAAGGTCAAAGCATATCAATGTAAAGTTACATTTCATAAGGGAGGTGGTTGAGTCCAAGCTGATTGATATCCAAAAGGTGAGCACGGATGATAATGCTGCAGACATGTTAACTAAAGCATTGCCTGTTTCGAAGTTCCAGAAGTGTTTACAACTTCTGAATGTTGGAGATAATGAGGTGTGATCTTTCTCAAGAAAGGTGGTGATTGTTGAAATATTCTTGAGATAGTTGAGGGGTTGTTATTGGTATTTTCTGTTAGTTAAAGGTGTAAAGTTGTTAGTCTTCTTATTACTTTATAAGGAGTCAATTAGTAGTAGTCGTATCTCAATTTTCGTTGGAAGTAATCTGTACTTCTTCTTTTCTCTAAAGAACTTGTATACAGTGATGAAGAAATCCTTTGTTCAATAGAAGAGTTCGTCTGAGTTCAATTCTTTTATTTCTTGATTCAATCTTCAGTTCTTACAGTATTAGTTTCAGAAACAAACCGAGTCAAGATTCTTAATTAGCAAAATGAATGTCAGTCCGGTAAATCGCAAGGTTTCATATCAGTTGCGCCAAAACGTTTGGTTTAATCGATTAAAAGATGATGGTAAACTTATCTTCATGGTTTTTCATGGGCTAAGCGTGTGTGTGCGCTGAGGTGTTTAAGCACTGTGTATGAGCTAGATTAAATAATTAATAGATGGTACTTAAGGTTCATTGCCTACCAAGCGGTATCAATGTGATTTCAAGATGTTCTTCTTACTCTTTAAGGTTGATGGTTCAAGTTTCACTACGGACATAGGTGTATAACAAGATGGGTATGCGTTTGCCGTTAAAAAACACTTAAGTTCAGCGCCTAGAAATACCAAGTATTAGAAAAGAAAAAAAACATGCAAGTCCTATTAACTTTGTTAGCGAGCGAGAGGTTAGAGTGTTAATCTGTTAGGACATCTCCTATACATACGACTTTAAAAGAGTTTAATATATTGTCATGTAAACATTTCATATTTATACAACTTTACCTAATATTCACACTCCATTAAACTCTATAAAAATTTAGATTTTATATTAAATATATTACAAGAACTATATTATAAGGGATGTGATCCTCACACAACAAATTTTAGTCATGCACAACAATGTTATGCAGCATCAACATGTACTATGTGTAGTAACTGCTTGTACATTGTTGTGCATGACTAAAATTTGTTGTGTGAGGATCATCTCCCATATTATAAAGGTGTGGTCCATTACAATATTAACACACACATATATATAACATTAATTATAAAAGAAATGAAGGTTGCGTCCATCAAATCTCCATAACACCGTTCATGAACCATTAAAACGCATCTAAACTCAACTCATCTCCGACTTCATACATCCTCAATACAACTCCAATAACACCCTTATACACCTAGCATTGGATATGCCAACCTAGACCGGAGAACCTATGGGGATATTGTCGTTGACATGGTCCACTTTAGAGGGCTCACAGTTTTCGGGCTATTTTACATATACACAAAATAGAAAATTTAAAAAAAATTGTTCTCGTTTATTATAATTTAAAATTACAAGTATAGAACAAACTTTTAATATAAAAAACTTAATAAATGATAAAGAAAACCACATGCATCAGATGAATGATATATCTATATATGCATCTACTATCTGTTAGATTAATTTTTTTTTAAATCCTTAAGTTTGTTCTCCTCGTTATCCTGATGTAGTCTCCCACAATTCTGTATATATAGACAAATCCCCCAAAAAAGTCTAAATCAACCCAAACACACAACTTCCTTAAAGTCTTTGATAATTATGATGAGACACACACACACGTAAGTGGTTAGCATGTGGCGACAACGGTCATGGTGATGGTGGCCTACAATCGTGAAACACTGGTGAAAAAGAGACACACACACTCACAGAGAGAAATGGATAGGTGAAAGTTTAAGAGATACAGAGAGAAAGCTAACAAAGGTAGAATGAGTTAGGACGATGTTTGGCATTAGGAGAAGGAAGAAGGTGTTTGGATACATTTAACCGGGTTCAGGGCCGTTCCAACCATTTTATAGGCCCTGGGCGAAAACTTAAAAGGGGACCCCTAAACGGCTAAACTAAAGAAAAGAAAAAGGAAATCCATAGAAAGTAAGTCCAAAATATCCTCCATCATACTTGGTCATGAAAACATAAAGTTTAAGTAAATTAAGTTTAAACATTCATCAAAACCAGAAAAGACAGAAAAAACAAGTTTCTGAGCAACAATTCTTGAAGTTCTTCAGAGATCAATCTGGTCTGCACCATCAGATTTCATCCTCCGGTATAATAACACATAAGCGAGGTTCTTAATCTCGATTCTTGACTCTCACGTCTTCAAAGCTTTCTTGAAACTGAAACTACAAAAAAAACATCATAGAAACTTGCTTCTTTGAGCTTTTCGAGATGCAAATTCATTAATAACTATATCAAGATCGATGTTATCTAAAATATCCTTTTCGACACATAACATAGCCAAACGGAGTCTGAGACGAGACTTTCGAACGGAGTTAGTTGGCTTCGTCGATTCCATTTCTCCATACGTCGGTTCCCTTTCTCCAGGCGACGAATCCCTTTCTCCAGGCGACGATTCCATAATTCCATTTCGAAAACTTCGATACTCCATTACTTGCGCCGTACCTACTCACGTTTAGTCAATACATTGCCGTGAATGCCGTCCCAAGCCCTGCTGCTTTTTGGGCTCTTTAAAATTTAATATGGGCTTATTTTCTTTCCCTGGGCTCACTAACATATGCATATATATAAGTAGACTGGTAATAAAAAATGGGCCCTTAAAATTGGGGGGCCCTGGGCGGTTGCCCTGTGGCCCAGGCCCAGGGCCCGCCCTGACCGGGTTATGGGATTGGAAGGGACTAACACATTACGGTTTTGTAGTAGGTAATTCAAAGTTGAGAATAAAACTCTAAGGTCTCGTTTGCTTTACAAAATTCAAAAGTATAGAACGAAATTGAAATCAAATTTCGTGTTGTATTGAGTTTAATTCTACTAAATTTAAACCAACTTCGTTTCTTTTAATTCTACGAAACAAATGATAAGTTATAAAAAGATTAGAAGCTTCAACATAATTTATAGGACGGTCCACGTACGCACACTAACTCGCATAAATGTAAATGCAATGTATTAGTAATTTGGTATTACCTAGATTATGTTTAGCTCGTTTATGTAAATTGTCTCACAACTCAAGTATCATACATAAAGTGTGTTAGAGGTGTATATGATTGTCTACTTGTCTAGTCGATGGAGATATATTTCTCGTATGTTGTATGTGAGTTATGATAGAGCATGATTTAAAGCTATAATGATGAGATGTAACTACTTGTATATGTATAGCAGATGTAATGTAACTGTATGACTATAATACAAATAGATCTAACTGTAACATATGATAAATATAGTGCTAGTAGTACTATAACAGAATGTCTATATATGTATGTAGTGGGGGATCCAAGTTTATCCACTAGGGTCACCATTCATTACAGCTGGCAAGACGACTTCGATGAATCAAAACACACTTGGTCAAAACGAGTCTGGTCAAAGTTGCTTTGGTAGACAAATTAGTCCAAAATATTGGCTTTAGTTCATAAAAAATATAAGGCTTTTCTTTTACAAATCACAACAACAAATTTTCAAAGTTACCATCAAATGTCATTAATATCAAAGATATGTTTCTATGGTCTAATAGATCGAACTAACTAGATGATCGTCAACAAACTTCATAACCCTAACAAATTCAAAATCAAAATCAAAATCAAAGAAAGTAAAGGATATATAGTTCAAATAATCAATACCAACTAAATATTTCATCTTGGCACACATATTTAAAGCCAAAATCATACACTAATAGCCACAATTTAGAAGTAATACCAAGAGGTTTCATAACCCTAACAAAGTTTAGTTCACAACCATGACTAAAACATAATTGTAAATCGTAGAGTTCAAAGAGTAACGTACTTGACTGAAGAGGCAATACGCAAGGGAATGAACGATGTTGTTGCTTACTTTTAGTGTTGATTGTTGAATATCGTTGTGTGGGTTTCTTTGTTCTCTCACTGGCTTCCTAATATCGTTGCATAATAGGTACATGTGTTGTTCATTAGGTTGTATATTTTAGAAGGGGAGTGGGCCGGGGGTCTTATTGAATTAATATAAGTGTGGAGCCTTAGTTTCCAAGCCCAATTTGCCAATTTACATTCATGACTTGTTAAAGCTTATGAAGAGATTACTATGGAATAATACATGGCTAAGCTTGATTATGAACGTAGGTCAACTATGAACATATGGTGGGACGTGTTATGTTTATGTGTTAATAACACTTGCTATATAAATGGAACCGTGCGGTTACTTACGTGTCAAATAAACATGTATAAGACATTTAGCTTAGTAGTATCAACAGAGCGTAAAGCATAGACATAAAAGTATCAATGAATGAATGTTGGACAGTTTAATTAAACCATCACTACACAAGAGTTAAGAAGAGTTCAGAGTTACTACTAATGATGTGTATTTAAGAAAGAACATAAGCCATAGTAGATACGGCATTGGTATGCCCTATGGGTGGGGTTTATGTGTTATGATAGTATTTTTGTATAGGTATGTAGAATTAAAAGATCCATTGAGTTATATATATATATATATATATATATATATATATATATATATATATATATATATATATATATATATATATATATATGCACGTGTGTTTACTAAGTTTATGCTTATCCAATGTTGAAATCTCTATACAATTAAACCAATGAGTTTATGGTCATAAAAGACTACCACTTGATGGACTTGACTTGTTGGCATATACGTAAACCCAATGGTAGACAAACTTGAGATTTTTGTATAAGCATAAAGGTATAAAATACAAGTACTTTATCCACATGATGCCATGGTGTATAACATAAAATTCAAATGTGGTTTTCTTTATTACCTATGTTACATAGTACAAAAATTGAATGTTTGTTTCCACTTTGTAATAACCGAACGATTTAATGATTATAAGTTATAGAGTTAAAAACTGATTGCTATTCTATATTGTAATTGAATTCTATTTTGTAAAAGATCAATGACTTATTTTTATTAATATTTAGAGTTTAAAAATCGAATGTTTTTAGATATTATAATAATACATAAGATGTATTATTTAACTTAACATTGGTCTTTTAAAAGATGACATAAATTCTTTATAGATTAATAGAGATAAATGTTCTATAAAATTCAAATACTTAATTGATTATATTTATTAGGTTTCAAGCCCGTGTAAACATCGGTCAGAATGTAAGATCTTCGACATATGATTTTATATCTCTATGTTTTGAGTAACATGATTTTTCTCATGAAGTTTTCCTGCAGCTCCGATATGGGAGAAATGTTTCAACTTATCTAAAACATGAGTGAATAAGAAACAAATGTGTTGGGAAACAATATTTTTCTAGCAAAATATGAGTTGATTTAAAATATATCCTAATAGGAAGAATGTAGAATTAAGGTAACAAAAATCTCATCTATAGAGTTCATCTTCCTTTTAACAGCAATCACATTTAGCGTTCTTTCATTTTAATAGTGACTATTAATATTAGCAGATTTCATCAACTAGCCGGAAAACCCGAAACGTATTACTCATTTCCAATCGTGAGTTTTTATGGGCAGCGTTTTTTAAAACCGGACCGGACCGGCCGGTTGAACCGGGAACTGGACATGCCGAACCGACCGGAAAATCGGATAAAAAAACCGTCCGATTATGTGAAAACCGGAAAAACTGGTAGAACTGGACTTACGACCGAACCGGAAACAGTTCACCCATTTCCAATCGTGAATTTTTATGGGGCACGACCTTACTAATTGGCTTCCAACTCCCTTTTTTATATATATGGTTTTCCTCATGAAGTTTTCCTGCAGCTTCGGTGTGGGAGAAAAGTTTCAACTCTTATTTTTATAACCTTCTTTCTAATTGTTTGCCACGCCAAATTTTAAAACAAAACACAATTTATATGAAGACCTGTTAACTAAAATGCTATTTTAAAGGTAAATTAAAATATTTTAAAGGTATAAATTGAAAGATTAAACTATTTTTTATCATTTTTTTAGAAAACATTCATTTTTTCTTTGATTTTGGTGGCATCACCGGTGCATCCCGAAAATTTACCGGTAGCATCGTCTCAAAAAGTCGAAAATTAACACTGCGAACCATCAAAGAACCGGTGGCGCTTGAACCCCCCCTCCCCCCCCCCCCCCCCCCCCACAAAGGGCAGGTCTGCCCCTGACCTAAGATTCAATACATCCTAAGTTAGATAAGATACAGATTGTGTGTGAGAGTTATAGAGTAAGTGAAAATTGTGTTTTTATTAAATGTAGTATTTTACCTAATTAATTATCGCTTATTTTTCAAGTTTATTAAGAGGTGGTTTTTAATTCTAAGTACCATGTAATAAATATAAAAGGCCTAATCTCTCTCATTTTCTGTACTTACTCAAGATAAAAACTGATTTACTTGCATGAACCCTTTAACATATTTTTCCCCCTTGCAAACTTCATATAAACAAACTAATTTCCTCCATATCTTTCATTTTCTTATACTTTTTTTTGGACTCACAATAAACAATATTAATTATTTATTTGATAAGTGAAATTTATGGATATAGTGTGTAGAGTATAGACTGTAACAATATGCATGTGATGAATTCAAAGGTGAGTGATTGAATTGAAAGAGAGAAGATTGGACTGCTAAGATTTTTTCTCGTGGTTCTCGCAATAAAAATGGTACTCAAATGAACTATTGTAGGGGACGTTTCAAATGAGAACTATTTTCATAGGAGAATTGCGAGAACCATTTACAGACATTGATAAAAAAAGATGGAGGATCCAGATTAAAGGGTTGTTAATGAATAAATGTGTATAAAAACACACGTTTTGAACTACAAATCCTGAGCTTTCAATGAGTTTAGTACCAACAGCAACACCGGTGATCGTACTTTCGTAAAAGCACCATCGAGGGGGTGGAATGATATCAACTTAGGATGAAACCTTAAAATAATCAAACTTATCCTAATTAATTACGGACAATTTGGACATTTTCACATTACCCTCACTTTTTAAACTAATATATTTATTAAACGGAAAGGTGTTAAATTACGAAAATCATACCAAATTAGGGAGAATTATGCTCTTTAATTTGAGACTAATTATACTCTTTAGATTGGTTCTCGCGGTACTCGATAAAAATGCTTCTCAAATAAACTTTTCTATATATATAAACACATAGATAAAACCGTAAGAACTAATTAACTGGATCAAATATAAAAAAATGTATTCTATCCTTACAATTTTTAACCTGTAATTAAGAGACATAAGTAGTTAGCATCTCTCTTGTATTTCAGATATATTACATTAATTAATTATAAATCTAATACTTATCATACACCAAGATACATTAATCACTGTGGTTAAATATTTAAAATAGACACATAAGAGAGATCCATATATAAGCAGAGGCAGAGACAAGGGAGGGCTGAAGGGTATTTGGCCTCACCAAATGAGTCCAACATTCTTAGATATGCTATAAACCTGAATACTAACCCCCTCCCCCCCCCCCCTAATTGTAACTAATAGCTCAAGTATTTCTCAAAACTGAAAAGGTGTAGAGAAGGCTTAAAGTGATGATTCTGATATTTGAAAGAGCTTTCTCACCAATGAAAACTATGAAATCAAGGTTTCGTAATAGCATGATTGATGATTATCTTTAAACAGTTTGATTTTTTACATTGAGAGATTGCTCGTATCTTCTGTATAAATGTTTATTATTGATGGGGATGGGGAGCAACTTTGTTATATATATATATATATATATATATATAGATGAGATCCACTAAAAATAATCTTATTCTATAAAAAGTAAGGAGAAATCTCAGCCACTCATTTTCCAATAACCACTCCTATAAAATTGGTTTTTTTTTATATTAATTAAAAAAATGCAGAAAAGGGTATAATAGTCATTTAACCAATTTCTTACTTCAACGTTTGAAATTTCAACAGATCACAAATTCAAAAATTGAAATTGATTCAGAACTTAAAAATTGAAATTGATTCAGAACTTAGATTTCTCCATAACTGTTTCGATACACAGTTTAAAAACAGATGCACAACTAAAACTTGATTTACAACCTAAAAAGCAACTCAAAACAGAGGATTATTCGTCTACAAACAACTCAAAACTTGATTCACAACAATAAAATACAACTGATGAACAGAATTCGTACATCAAACAACTGATGAACACAATTCATATATAAATCAATCAAAACACAATTCAAAAAACAACTGATGCATAAATTCAAAACAAAAATAAACAGATAAATTCGATTATGAATACCAATAATCAATGGACAAGCAACCACATAGACGGAAGCAGATGTGGTTTTCCGTTGACAGCATCTCCAAATTACAAATATGGGTTCCTGCTGATCGATTTCGATTTTGTGCTTCTATCACACGAATCAACAGCAAGCGTCAATCTTGGAACAATCGGTCACTGTGCATCGCAAAAGGTTGCGAACGGCGAAGTGATACCGGCAAAATACGAACGGCTTGCGATGACAGGCGAAAAACGATGTTCAAACAGCGAGAGGCGAAAGAATCTTTTGCGAACGGCGACGGCAGTGGATGGCATACGGGAGGTATCGATATGGCCTACACAGCGGCGCTTACAAAAGCGACGGCGGAGAGCAGTGCCTCACAAAATCGACGTTGTACAACACATTTAGGGTTTCTGTCTTGATGCTACCGTCGGAAGATGCACACAGGCGGCATAATTAGGATTCGTGACGAGGGCGGCGGCGATGGCCGATTAGGTTTTCGTGAGGGTAGTGGGACTGGAATTAGTTTGCCACGAGTGCATTAGTTTGATGGGGGAAGAGGGCTGGGCGACGGCGGTTGCTCTGTTTTCGTAAAATCGGCGACAAGATTTAGAAATCGGCGATGGCGTATTACAGCACTAGGGTTTTCTGTTTTCGTGGTGCATAAGAGATGGATATACGGCGGCGATATTACAAGAGCGGTGGAGGATGAAGACAGGCGGCTGAGCTTGAATGGCGATTAGGGTTTCGGGAGGAGAGGGGATGGTATTTTGATTTTTTTGAATGGCGATGGTGATTAGGTTTCTGGGAAACTAAAACAATTAAAGTGGGTGAGAATAGGGATGTAAACGAGCCGAGCCGAGCCGAGCTTTATACTAATCGATCCGAGCTCTTTTAAAAATGCAGAAGCTCGAGCTCGAGCTCGAGCTCGTTCGAGCTCGCGATTTGAAGCTCGAGCTCGGCTCGCGTAGTGTTTTACAAAGCTCGTTAAAGCTCGTTTATTTTTTTTTTGTTTTTTTATAAAATAGTTTATATTATTTAAATAATAAATAAAAGAAATTAAACTTTAAATTGTTATTTTATTAAAAAAAATCATATTTAATGATATATAAACAGTTTGATTTTTAAACTTTTTTCATATTTAATGATATAAAAATATATAATACAATTATATAAGTATTAAATAAAAAATAAAAAATAAAAAATAAATATTATATCAAAGCTCGTTTAAGCTCGCGAGCTTAAACGAGCCCAGTATACAAGGCTCGGGCTCGAGCTCGTTTAATAAATGAGCTTTAATCTAGGCTCGAGCTCGGGCTCGAGCTCGAGCTCGTTTAGGCTCTGCTCGTTTCGAGCTTTTAACGATCCGAGCTCGAGTAGTTCACGAGTAGCTCGGCTCATTTACACCCGTAGGTGAGAGAAATCTTTGATTTTTTCAAAAAGTTCCTAATTTACCCTTTTGTTAGTTTTTTTTTAAAATACCACGTGTCATGCTCAGAATTCTCCTTACTCTTTTTATCTTAATTCTCTTTTTATTTGATCTGATTATATATATATATATATATATATGAAAATGAAAATGAAAAAGGAGGGGAAGGGGGGCAATGGAAAGATCGGAAGACAATGATTCATTGACATCCAATGTGAATGCTTGACTTAGTTAGGAGTAGCATCAGTGTTGCAGTGGGTTTTACTCCCTCCGTACCCAACACCCCAAAACAAATATCTCTACCCATCGTACACTACTGTTTCTCACTTTGACGTGTCAATCTGTCATTGGCTCACTCACCCTCTCATTGATTCTTCCCTACCCTCTGTTGACCATGTATTCCCCCCTCCCTCCTCTTCCTCCTCCTCCTCCTCCTCCTCCACCATCTTGTCTACCCAGACTGTCTCCTCTCCTGCACCACTGACCACCCTACCCCCTTCCTACATCTTTATTTTTACTCGCTCTTTAGTTCTCCAAGCTAAAATTAACTGACATCTATGTTTGTTTGCTACCAAGTATATGTATGATCATAAGCTTTATTTATAAATTTACAAGAGATCGATGTTACTGTTTTATTCTTTTGTTATATGCTTGTGTTGTTGCTTCAAATACAATTAACAATAATAATAATAATAATTAAGGTTGTTATTTCTTATAACTAGTATGAGTTATATCACTAATTTATTGTTTTGGTTAGAGTTATAAATGAACCGAATATTCATAAACTCTTTAATAAATAGAACATGGGTTTGTGCTCGTTTATTTAGTCAAATTAACAAACACTAGCATTGCACCCGCGCAATGCGGCGGCGATGACAATAGTTTTTGCTCGATAACATGTTTGATTTAAAAAGTAGGGTATGGTATGTGAAATGTGATGTTAGTCAACTTATCCATGTATTTTCTACTTTTTTTGATTTCTTTAATTTTTTTTACAATCAACCATTTTATTAGTTGTTAAAATAGTTTTTGAAAAATAACTAAAAAATATTATTATTGAATAATTGGAGAAAAAGATATTATAGTCTTAAAATTGTATTGATGTAAGTAATTTAGCCATAATGAGATAAATTAAATAATTTTTGTGATGTTTAATGATTTATTTAAAGTAATAATTGCCTTAAATTAGTTGAGATAATCAAGGGAATGATTGGTTAGGCTATTGCTTTAAGTGTTTGTATCTTAAGCAAAAAATTTTGTACTACTTAAAATTAAGTATCTTAAAATGTTTAAGAGAGAGAAAGTTAAATGTTTTATAATGTAACTAGCATTGCACCCGTGCAATGCGGCGGCGATGACAATAATTTGTGCTCGATAACATCTTTGATTTAAAAGGTAGGGTATGGTATGTGAAATGCGATGTTAGTCAATCTATCCATGTATTTTCTACCTTTTCTGATTTCTTTACTTTTTTTTACAATCAACCATTTTCTTAGTTGTTAAAATAGTTTTTGAAAAACAACTAAAAAATATTATTATTGAATAATTAGAGAAAAAAATATTATAACCTTAAAATTGTATTGATGTAAGTAATGTAGCCATAATGAGATAAATTAAATAATTTTTGTGATGTTTAATGATTAATTAAAGGTAATAATTGCCTTAAGTTAGTTGAGATAATCAAGGGAATGATTGGTTACGCTATTGCTTTAAGTGTTTGTATCTTAAGCAAAAAAAATTGTAATACTTAAAATTAAGTAGTCTTAAAATTGTTAAGAGAGAGAACGTTAAATGTTTTATAATGTAGTATAGATAATATATATATAACCTATTGGTAAAATCATTTTAGCAAACTGTTACCGAAAAATGATTTTTGAAAAAGAAACAGGAAACAGATTCCTTGAAGTTGGTTTTCGAAACTAATTCAGAAAACCAGGTTTACAAACGGATTCTAAATACTAGTATAGAAGACAAGTTCAAAACTAATTCTGAAAAAAAAAATCCATGAAAGAAACTCCTGAATGTGAACTCAGGTTCTGGAAGCGGACTCCTGAAGAATGGTTGAGGCTCGTGTCTAATTAACATGATTCCGAAACATATTTGTCGTCTGTCCCAAGGATACAACAACTTAAGCATATGTACAACCGAAGATAACCACTTGCCTGAAAACGTCGTCAGAAAGTTTGTATGCAAACTACAAGAGAGTGAAAGAGTATATTTTTTAAGTGTTATTGGCTCTTCAAGACTACAAAGTCTAAGTTCCAACAATGAAATCAATGCCTCTTTTTATAGTGAGAGTTGTAACTTAAGTAATTAATTAGTAAATTAAGTAATAATTAAACGAATTCAATACAAGTCTTAATTCTCATAAACCTTTTATAGTGAAGGTTGTAACCTAAGTAATTAATTAGTAAATTAAGTAATAACTAAACAAATTAAATACAAGTCTTAATTCTCATAAACATTATAACAAAGTAGTTAATTCGTTAATTAACGAATAATTAAACAAATTAAATATAGGTTTTAACTCTTGTTATAAGCATTCAGGAGACATTATAACCATTCAAACCAAAATTAACTACTAGTTAATCTAATTTTATTATGAGACATATATGAACTTTCAATACATTTTGATTACAAAAATCAAATTGAAAGTGAATTCCTTTTCATTTTAAATACTCAACTTTGAGTATAGATACTTAATTTACACTTACTCTCTTTTGAACATAGATATCGTGAAGGATATATTAATTAGTGTCCAAAGTTAATAAAAACATATAATGTTTAGTAAATTTTCCAACATAACCTTGTTAATGATTACCGATCGATTTAATAGATGAAGAAAGTAGGTATTGTATAGTTAAAGATGGTTGGCAGAATTTGTGTCGTTATTGTTTGTGTAATTATGCTAATAATTCGTTTGTTTGTTAAATTTGTTTTTACTTGATGATATTTATGTGCGTGGTTTAACTGAATTTAGGTAGATTTAATTTATTCAGTGATCGTTTGTTTGTTTGTTTGATAGTACTCCTCATTCCTCAATGAATGGGAAGTGGTTGACAATTGTATACTTTTTAATATTTTGGCTCACTATAAATTCATATTTGATTAACTCAAAGATTTCCCAGCTCCTTTCATCTATTTTCTCTTTCCTATTTCTTTCTTTTTCTTCTCAATTTAATAAAAAATA
Source organism: Pulicaria dysenterica (assembly GCA_947179395.2). Lineage (NCBI taxonomy): Eukaryota > Viridiplantae > Streptophyta > Magnoliopsida > Asterales > Asteraceae > Pulicaria > Pulicaria dysenterica. The sequence continues at coordinate 77,550,764 of OX359293.1, read as the reverse complement.
AGAGAAAAGTCGAAAAGAGTAAAACTAAGGTTATTAGAAAAGAAAAATGAATTAATATGACGCAAACATGATAAAAAAGAAAAGAAAAATAAGAGTTACAATGTATGACCCAATAATACTCTAAAAGTAGGACCAAGAATCACCATTAAAAACATTATGTAAAAGTATTTTTGATAAAATATTTACCTTTTTAGCGGCTCATTTAGGATATATTCTTTAAGTTTGACCTCGTGGAGTACTCATTTATATGCCTGTAAAATGTAGGGTAAAGATAGACAAAACTCATAAAAATCAATTTTTTCAAATTCTTATTTTAGGTCAAAAAAATCAAATTGTATAATTTATAAAATTGTAGGTGGGGGAGCATAAGGATGATTCATATGTATGGTTTGGTATGCATAGGATAGGATTAGTGGTGATGGAAAGAACAGTGGAAACAGAGAAGTACAAGATGGTGTCATAGTTAATAGTTAATAGGTATGAATTGAATTATATTGAAGAAAAAGATGGTATTCATTCATGGGATTGGATGGACAGACAGGATACAAAAGACAATTGAAGTGTTGATCTGATAGTAGCATTCTCTACTATTCATCCAAGTACAACCTCAATCTCCATCTCGTCGCCCTTTCACTTTCTTCTTTTATCACCTCAAGACAAAGCTATACTTATAGGAGTGGTTAACCTCTAACACCCCGTCATATTAGTTTTTTATTTCACCCACCCACTCGACCCTGTAATACCAACAATTCTAAAGTTATATAATATATTAAAATAAGATCAGAGAGAGGTCCAACTACCATCGCCACACTTCCCAACCTTTCACCACTTGGTTATGGTTATTTTTTGTATGTAAAACAACAAAAGATATTAGTATATATCAACAATTCTATTTAAATTTTCTTAATTCATACTTCTACCTATTATATTGTGATAAATATAATTTATTATGTTTTTTTTTTAAATCAACTCTTTTAATTTTGATAGAAATCATGATATAGTGAGTATGATAGTATAATATCTAAGCCTAAAGTTTTGTCACATCTACTTATTATGTGTCATGTCAATATGCTATATAAGGAAATTTGTTTGATAAAAGTATATGTAACAAATAGATTAAAATATTCTGAATATCGACATAATTAAGAAGAAGTAGGTTCTTCTAATAAATGAAAATTTGAAGCATAAAATGGAGTCGAGTAGTCGCAAGCAAACAAGCGGGGGGTCAAGGAATCGGGGGTATTTGAGTTCAAAATCTAGCTCTTTAGTTAGAGAACTAGAAGTGATGGCTTTTTATTAAAAGGTGTGCTTTTTATGAATAAAGTATATGGAAAAATATCGTTGGTATTCATATATCTATACTAAAACAGGATCCTTACATTATGAGTTGACATATGTCATTTTCCTCCAAAAGTTTAATTAAGCTCAATTATGCATTATTGATTTCTTATGTGACACTCAATTAGACATTGGGGCTTTTAAACAAATCCCACATTCTTAGCTAAGACAAAACAAAGAAATCTCTATATATATATATATATATATATATATATATATATATATATATATATATATATATATATATATATATATATATATATATATATATATATATATATAATCAGGATCAAGTAAAAAAAAATTTATGATACAAAGAGTAAAGAGAAACCAGAGCCTGCCACGTGTCAAATTTGGTTAAATTGTTAAAAAGGACAAAATTGGAAAATTAAAACCCCCCATCCCACGTCTCCATCTCCACGTCTCGCTCTCTCTAAAACCCAAACCCTATTTTTTTCTCTCTCCACATTTTAATCCCTAGAAATATACAATTCTCATTCTAAAACAAAGCAAAAGACCGCCGCTGCCCCATCCATATTTCTTGTTTCCAGCGACCTCCTCCCCCACCGCCGCACACATCCAAAATTTAGTTGCCGTCGACATCCGCTACCGTCGAGATTTTCTGTATATCCGACGAACGCCAGCGAGATTATTTGTTGCGTGTGTTTATCGAATCCATCGTCGACTACGCCACCGTCGGATCTGTGTCTACCCATCGCCGTGGATTGCTTCTTGCCGTCGCCTAGGGTTTTGGTTTGCTTCTTGTCGCCGCCTAGGGTTCGGATTCAGATTTGCCATCGCTGACCTCCACGAAGGAAACCCGAAATCTCCGATTTCTTGCCGCCGTCTAGGGTTCGGATTCAGATCTGCCGTCGTTATTGTGTATCAAAAAGTAAAGGTCGAAGTCATCGTTGTTCATCCAGATCTATTCGTGTCGCCGGTGCCGTTTGTTGAAATCCATCTATTCGTGCATCTGCTACGTACAGTTCATAGGTTGAAAACCCATCGCCGTTGTTTCCTTATCATTATGCATCGCCGATCACCACCGCCGCCGTTGAAGCTTGATTTCTTCCTCCTGTGCATCAGATTTCTTCCCCTGTAATCACAGTCGGATATTCATATTTTAGAGTAATTTTTCATTTCATATTCATTATATTCATCTTTATTCTGTGAATCTAAGGTTGTATTTTTTGTGCACTTAATGGTTGTAACCTATGCATCTAAATACTTGTACTTTTATGCATCAATTGTATTCTATAAATTGTGTTCATCAGGGTTCAATAATCTGCTTCGTATTCTATTCGTTGACCAAGATTTAGTTTTTTTCTTAATCGTGCATCAAGATAAGGCTAGCTTGTGTTGTTTTGATCGGAGAACAGGCATTAGGGTTTTGTTGGTGTTGATCGGGGAAGAAGAAGGGGGTGGTTTGATGAAAAATGTTTCCTACAGAGTACAGATGAGAAATGTAACTGGCAACTGCTCACGTATCTTTTGGTTTGCTGATTTTACTGATTTACCCTTTTCTTTAGTTTTTATGCACGTTTTCTCTTTCCTTTTTTTGACTTTTTAATCTTGACTTTTGGTTAATCCAAGGGTCATGATCTCTCCTTACTTTTTGTAGAATAAAACCTTTTGTAGTGGATCCCTACCCTATATATATATATATATATATATATATATATATATATATATATATATATATATATATATATATATATATATTATGATCCCACATTGCTTCTAAAAACAAACCGAATGATGTACTTGCCTATATTTAGGTCTCACATCATCTTTTGATTTTAGTTAAAAAGCTTTAGTAAAGGCCGGTTCGATGCGTGTTGCTCCGGTTCAGCGGTTCTATTTCACCTTTAATGAAACCGCCTGGTTCACAGTTGTCCGGTTTAGTCGCTACTTTTGAACCGGATTTAATCACGGTTCAACCGGCCGGTCTGGTCCGGTTTTCAAAAAAGTGCAAGTGGGTGAAGCAAGATGAAACCGTGATATTTGACCTATGTGAAAATTCCGAATTTGTAACACTGTACTTTTTAAAACATATATTTTACTGCACGCGGAAGCTAATTACATATAAATATCTTAATTACATAATAGATACAAAAGGATTTCACTTGTTTGATGTACAAAGACCCTATACAGTGTTAATACAAAAACAGGCTCTTTCAAAAACTTGACATCAGAGTTTGGTCTGTCCATATTCCCAGCCCGAAGCATTAAGATCACCTCAGAGGATCTGCAAAACAATCTAGTGGGGAATTAGCACAAAGCTAAGTGAGGGAACAGATATCTAAACATACACAAGGCAAATATGCCCAAACCAAATAGCTCATGAATCCTAGGAGAACCGGCGGTGTTGCAAGCACCTACAACCAAGGTCGGCCAAAACCAAGGTTTACCGATAGCCTTGCAAATATGGACAACAGTATCAGCCTCCTTGAATAACATAAATGTACATCAAGGCCAGATACCGTAAATCCCCCAGCAAAAGGCCCAGCATAAAACTGATCTCCAAATTAACATGTATATACAATCCAAACAAGAGCATTCCAAATAGGATATTAAATCCTGTATATCCGAAGATATAAATCTACTCACCAAAGTCTTCAAACCTTGGCACACTCAGATGACTAAATTCACCGAGTCTTCTCAGTTCCTGAGATTGAAGTAACCCAAGTCAGTATTCAATTCATAATACTGATCCAAAATAGATATCATATCTAACCATGTTAATCATGTATGTACATAATAACATATATACATATTCATCCTACAATAATCCCAAAGATATACAAATCATTGAACCCGGTTGAATCCAAATCCGATCGAATGGTAATCCAAATAAATATCTAAATCCGATAATACCAAATCCGATAATATCCAAATCCGATAGAATGGAAATCCGAGTAAATGTCTAAATCCGATAAAATCACAATCCGATCATATGTTTAAATCCGATAATCCAAGATTCCGATAAAAGAGTTAAGGTTAAATCTGATATTAAATTATCGGATTCCGAGTAATGGCAAATCCGAGAAAAGGCACAATCCGATAAGATCACAATCCGGTAAAGTCACAATCCGGTAAAGTCACAATCCGATAAAGAGTTAGGGCCAAATCCGAGTAACTTCTATCGGATTCCGATACTTCTATCGGATTCCGAGTCATTCAACCTAAAATCCGACATAATCATAACTTCATGCATAAAATATATTTCTAACTTCAATACTACTGATTTCATGCATACAAGTTATATATGTTTCCAGAAATCATTATAAACATGTTATGAACACATATTGCTCATAAAATCTAACATGCATACGTCCTATGATTATCAAATCATCATATATGCATCAATCGGATTTCATATATATATATATAATACACAAATCTATCAAACCGAGATAAAACTACAATCAACATCATAGCATAGAATTTCTAACCTTAAGATGATAACAAACAACCACAATAATGCAAGCAAGATGAAGATTGATTTTTCTTTTCTTCTTTCCTTTCTTTCTTCTCGGCCGAGAGCACCCCAAAGAAACACACACACACACACACACACTTTGTCCAAAGTTGCAAGTAATGAAGTATGGAGTGTGGGTTGAAGCTTAAACCCATAATTCGGCCATACCCCCCCCCCCCCCCAACAACCCAAATATAATATTATTTAACTATATTTCCCAAATAATAGCACAATATAAAATCCCAAATACTTGTCAATAACATATATTCACAAATAATTCACATAAACCAATTAAATCTCAAGATTAATTAATTAATTACCTTAATTAATCTAGGCCGTCAAAGAGGGTGTTATAGAATTAATTTTTTATTTTATTAAAATAAATTCGGTTTTTTGGCAGTTAACATTGTTAATCAGTTAACTAACTGTTTTCTGATTATTGTGTGTATGTGTATATATGTGTGTGTGTGTGTGTGTGTGTGTCCTACGGGCAAAACACAAAAGAAGAACACCCCTGAAAACTTGAGTTTTTCATACAAAAATTCATCATGAAACCAGTTGACTATTTATATGTCTTCTCATGAGTTTGACAATTGGGCATGGTTTTTAAAACCGGACTGGTCATTGAACGTGACGTCATAATGGTTCATTGCTCCATATCCTATATAATTTAAGAACTTCAAAATCCTATGTGGCATGTGTAATTAAGCTTCAAATTTAAAATACAATGTTGTTAGATAAGGTCTAAATCTGACGTGGCACTCAATTAGATGATTTGGCTGATTTAGGTGTTGGAACTTGATTACAGCAAATTAACATTTGTCCCACATAGGAAGATATAAAAAGATTCACATTAAACTAGTTGACTACTTATATGTCTTTTCATGAGTTTGACAAGTGGGCATGGTTTTTAAAACCGGACCGGTCATTAAACCGGACATCATAATGGTTCGGTCCAACCGGTTGAACCGTATTTAAAAACCAGATGATATAATTATTAATTTGAATACTATAAAAATACCTAAATATAAAAAATATGTAATTAAATAGTTTAACTTACATAAAATAGCAATCTTTTACATTTATAATTTATAATTTTATATATACATTACCAAACATTAAACTTTACTACTTTTAAAATCAGACCGGTCATTGAACTGGACGTCATAATGGTTCACCGGTCCAACCGGTTGAATTGTATTTAAAACCCGGATGACATACTTATTATTTTGAATATTATAAAAGTATCTGAATACAAAAAAATATGTAATTAAATATTTTTACTTACAATCTCTAACAATAATAATTTATAATTTTATATATAAATTACCAAACATTAAACTTTACTACTTTAAAATTTTACTATACTCTTCAACAATTTTATGCTTTACTATTAATTATCTAATCTAAATATCTTAATATACGCATCTGAGAGAATTTTACAAGCTGTAAATATCATGATTTGCATGTTTTTTCTGAATTCTGATCTACAATGAGAATAAAGTTCGACTTTTTTGGTTATATAAATGAATGATCTCTTGAAGGTTAAGAGTAGCTTCAAGTCGGATGATAGTTGGGTGATCGTACAAATGACGTATGCGATCTCAGAGGCAAATGATGCAAATGCATCAGAGGCATCACATGGAGATGATACATATGTGAAAGAAATGTTTCTCATGGGAACAAAATATTACTTTTATGTTCATAGGTGTTTCTTTCATCAGTTTGAAGACTTTACTCCTATTCTTTGGAGACGAAGGAATTAAGTTTTGCCATTTTGGTAAATTCCTTAACTTAACCCATGTTTATGTAATGATAGCTCAATACACCTTCTAATAGTCCAGCATTTGACTTATAAATTGACGTTGATAATTTTTAGTGGATTACTGCAACAGATTGATGTCAGAGTTGTAAGTACAAATCTCTGTTTGCCTTTATATGTAAGCCTGCGATTTGAAATAACATTATTACATTGGTTATAGGTAATTCACTACCGTTTACCTCAAAGTTTGAAAGAATATGTTCAGGTAATCCACCAAGCAATTTTCTTTATAATCATTAAATCATTCATCTAATAATCTATCATATAGGTCATGTTGTATAGACTTTTGTTGGGCTTTGTTGTTTATAAAGAAAACTGTTTTTTGATTAAATTCTCAGGCTATATTGAAATTTTGTTGATGTTGGTATTGTTTCCCAAACATAATTTTAGGTGGCTGATCATCATTATTTTATAAATATGTTTTCCATTCATTAACGAAGTTAGATAGTACAACCGAATTAGAATGCACAAAATTTAGAATTTATCAACAAAAGGAGATACAATGAGCTTATAGCTCAGGTTTTGAATAACTTAGGTACTAACCTATGCATCACATAACAGGCCAGAATTTCTAAAACTAGACACACTGTGCTATCGCTGAAAGGGGCAATAATTTGAATGTTCGTATAAGGTTTTGTTTTCAATTACTATATTTTGTTGATTAAGTCTTTGCAGATCCTTTAGGTGCAATTGCTCTGAAATATTCACCAAATAAAACCTAAAATAGAAGCCCGCATTTATGCGGGCTTATAAACTAGTTTATATTATAAATGATAAGCTATAGTAGTAATCTCGTTACAAGATTCGACAATAAAAGAAATTAATAATGGTAATGACCCATATTGTTTGGAAGCTCAATCGCTTAAATTGGATAATGCGGAGAACTGGAAGTGGAATCAGTATTGCACCATGAATTATTCTCTCAAGTTCACCAAATGGAATTGTTTTCGTTCAAAAACATGGCAAAAGTTCATACTTCAGATTGGTCAAAATGGAGTGCGAGATCTCTAGATTGTTGTGATAATTAGAATGGTTAGAAGTATATAGCAATTTTGACCCCGTCTGTAATAGATAATCTTAGACAAGACTCCACGTTGATGTCTTCTTCCCTCCTTTTTGTATTTTGGGAGGTTGTGTCTTTTGTTAACATATATAGAATGAAATACCTTTCTTTTCAAAAAAAAAAATAATAGTGGTAATGACCCAAGGATTTCGTTGAACAAAAGATTTCCTTCTTTTTTTCACTAGACCATCAGAAAGATTGTTTCATAAAAGACACTTAGGTTTTTATCGATAACGGATGGGAAAGAAGTTGGAGTTGGAGGATGTTAGATATGATCCGAATTTGTCCATGTGGCCCCTTAGCCCATTTACTTTACGTATTGGATTAATACCCTAACTAATTTTAAGGTTAGTTTATACTAGCAGTGTATCCGCGCAATGATATGACGGTAAATAGTTTTTGTTTTGTAACATGTCGTGTTCAAGGATGTAACGCGTAAATCAATGTCACGAAAAATTTCCCTGCAACATGTCCGTTTTTTCTTATATTTGTATCAACTATTTTATTAAAATTAAAAATAAGTTCTAAAAAATATTAAAAAAATAAAAAAGATTTATATTTATGAAATAAGAAGAGAGAAGTTAATAACATTTTAAAAATTATATTGATGCGGGTTGAATTGTGTTTGTATAAGATAGTGTGTTAATGGGAGAATATATTTTAAATAAATAAAAAATTAAAGTTTATTAGAAGAGAGAAATTGTTAAAAATTGAGTAGATGAGATTAATTTATATAAAAAAGGTGGAGATTAGAGATTGACATAATTTTTAAGTTCTTAAAAGTTAGAAGAAAAGAGAGTGTTAAATGGTCTATATAGTAATATAAATATATATGAAGAATTTCATTTGAGAACCATTCTTAGTACGAGAACCACGAGAACCAATTTGAGCCGTCCAACTCCCCCTATTTCAATGTCATTGCCCACCCATAAATTCCTTACATGCACCCTGTCACACTCTATCCCTCCACGCTCTTCGTTATTAAGTATATAATTATTGACCCGTTTCATTTGTTTATAGCGTGACCCGGAAACACAACAACCCCCAAGCTTGATCGAACAATATATGACAAACCATTCACGCAATGGTGTCTTTACATCCTCGGATGTTGAAGAAAATCATGTAAGTAATTATTTATACTTCATTAAAATTATTTATAAAATCTGATTTTATCTTATTTATACACAGCGCCGTATGGTTTTCATGAGAGACAATCAAGTCGGGAGTGAGAACCCTATGAGCGAAGAAGATATTTTGAGGGCGGTGTTGGGTGAACGTCGAGGACACGTTCGTGGGGTTGGAAGAACATTAAGTTCTTCATCCGTATCTGCTGCACAATCTACCGCTCAATCCCAGCCTACGGAGAGATTATATTCACAGGCCGAGGTAGATAACATGTTAGGGGATGTCCGGCAGCAGCTACAGTCTCAAAGCGAACAACTGCAGCAGCTACAGTCTCAATCTCAACGTACATCCGATCTCTATGATATATTACAGGCGGCAGGTATAAATACTAATATTTCCTCAAGATCCGGACGTCAACCAACCACCGACTTGGCTGATATTGAAGAGTCTAGTGATGAGGATTAGATTATATGTTTGTTAGGCGAGTACTTGTGATTGTTTAAAAACGTTTTTGTTAACTTTCAAACTATCGTGTGTTCTACTTCGTTTGTTATTACGATTAGATACTTGTTTGTTAAATCGTATTGTTATACTTGTTGTTGAGTTCTGAACAGCAGGTTTTCTGAATATTGCCCGGTTAAAAACGGGTGGAAAACGCAAAATGCAGCAAAAGCTGCTGATTTTATTTTTGCCTTTTTGCGGCGACACATGTCGCCGCAAAACGTCCTTAAAAAAGAAATTATATATTTAATAATTAAAATTATACGTCGCCGCAAAAAACAAATGTGTCGCCGCAAAAAGATTTTATTTTAATTTATTTTTAAATTATATATGTCGCCGCAAAAAAATATATGTCGCCGCAAAAAAGTATCCACGTGGCGGAAGGTGGTCCCGTTGAGTGTCGTCGCAAAAAGTAAAAATTGACGTCGCGAAATGTTATTTGGGACGAAGTATTTGCGGCGACCTTTTTGCGGCGACATGTCGCCGCAAAATATGTTTAGCGGCGTTATTTTGGCTTTTAGCGGCGACAAATGTCGCCGCAAATGGTGTTTTTTTTGCGGCGACCTATTTGCGGCGACCTTTTTGCGGCGACATGTCGCCGCAAAATATGTTTAGCGGCGTTATTTTGGCTTTTAGCGGCGACAAATGTCGCCGCAAATGGTGTTTTTTTTTGCGGCGACCTATTTGCGGCGACCTTTTTGCGGCGACATGTCGCCGCAAAATATGTTTAGCGGCGTTATTTTGGCTTTTAGCGGCGACAAATGTCGCCGCAAATGGTGTTTTTTTTTGTAGTGTCATCCATGAACTTCCCATATCCGAGGAACGGTTAAGATTGGTACGTTCCCACACTAACAATGATTCTCATATGAACCCTCCCCTATATATATATATGTGTGTGTGTGTGTGTGTATGTATGTATGTAAGGAGCCGTAGACTCAAATTTAAGATCGGGATTGCATATTATCCAAATTAGGGTGATTCTAAATTTTAAATTAGAGATATATACACAAATATTTAAGTGTATTGCCTAGCATACTGCTGTAAAAACCATACAACACTCTATATTTTATTACTATTAAAAATTATTAAAATTTAATCAACAATACTCTCCAACTAACACATAATTTACTTTAACTTTTTATTTATTTAAAATATACTATCCCACTAACACATAATTTTTAAAATCTTATTAACTTTTTCCTCCTTATTTCGCAACATTAAATCACGCGAATAACATATCATTACATTTTTAAAACAACATATTACAAAACAAAATATATGTGTCGCCATAACATTGCGCAGATACAATGTTAGTATATATATATATATATATATATATATATATATATATATATATATATATGTGTGTGTGTGTGTGTGTGTGTGTGTGTGTGTGTGTGTGTGACTGTGTGTGTGATGGCCAAGTGGCCCAAGTTTAATGTATAGAGAGATTTATTATTACCGTAAAAACCAAAAATTTAGTTTGCTAGCTTTTATTTGTTATTCGCAGGTTTATGTTTTATTTTGATTACACACGTTCTTGTTATGTTCTTATATTTTTTCCTATATTGTGATATCATCGATTGTTCCCGTGGGTTTTTCCAGTAAAAGTTTTTCCACGTTAAATATTGAAATTCTCATTTTCTATTATTTATTGTATTCCGTTTTACATGGTTCAGTATATTTATATTACAACACAGGGTTCAACCAAGATCGAAGATGGACCATTCATAAGTTAGAAACCTTTAAGTGTTTCATGAAAGAGCTTGATCTATCGAAGCAAAAAGTATATTGTTGTAAGTAGAAACTTGATCGATCGCTCGAGTAATTTTTAGTGAAATTTTTTTCCATGTTAGTACGACTTTTAATTTGCAATAATCAAGGGTCTAGCTCCATTTCTTGTGGAAATGTAATAAAGACATACATTATGAATGAAAGGGGGTGCGTGGCTCAATCACAATAGGCAGAGATGAAATGGAATATAGTAGCATTTTGAGTTTTTCATGTTTGATCTCATCATAGATTGGGTACGGAGTTCGATGCTCCAACTTGGTGCTTAAATTGTGGTTATAATTGTTTTGGGTTATTTGTAGTTGCATTAATAAATGAAATGTTTTGCTCTTTAAAGATTATGTTACATGCCAAGTTTGTCGAAATAGATAGTCATATTATTGTGTTGCACATTTGTATGTATCTTAGTATATATTATTGGTTTGCACATGTGCAAATTTTCAAGTGTTGGTCGCATCATTGTGTTGCACATGTGCATCCCTTAAGTAAAAGAGATTGTTCGCATGAATCCAGCATAGATAGCTTGAGAGATGCAGTGTTTGCTATTTTTACCATTTAACCTGTTAAGTTGCTTTTAAGAGCTTAATGAATCGAACCAAACACCACCAAAATCACACCATGTTTTTAGTGTGTTTATTTATATTTTAATTAAATTTAATATTGTTATTGACATTAGTCATAGTACATAGTATGTTTAGTAAATTTCTTAAGAGTGTATATACATGTCTACAAACCCTATTAATTTAAGCTTTCACAATTCACATATTGTTCATATTTCTCGACTCTTTCTCTATCAGTCCATCATACATACATATACCTAGTTCATAAATCTTTGTAATTGCTTCAAAAAAGTGTTGATACTTGATATAATTGTGATAATGTGATGCTGGATGAGAGTTGTGAACAACAACAGATAAGGATAAGGGATTGAACAAACAAACTTTTAATTTTAAATTTTAATTTTAAAGTTTAGAAGTACAGTAATATGATAAGGGTCGGTTTATCTATTTTATTAGTTTATCTTTAGAAGTTTGAGTTAAACTAGGATTAGGATTTATATTTAGCAAGTAGTATAAATAAGGGATTGGTTGTTCTGGTAAATCATCTTGTTTTTTTTTATTATTATACATAACACAGACCTTTCAGCTATCAAGGAGACGAAAGCTCCGTGAAGTAAAAGAAAAAAAGGTCGCCGATTGCAGGGTCGAGAATTGTTCTCACCTTCACGTCTAGTAAACTATATTATTTCAATTTTACGTCTGGTAGAAACGAATTTCAATTCTGCCTATTCTGTAGCGCCTGTGCTACATCTAATTGGGTATTTACAATGCCCATAATTTTCTGTGCAGACTTGGAACCCCAAGACAAGAAAAGAAGCTTCTTTTAACACAACTCTGAGTGACAAGCTTCTTTTAACATCGCGTGTTCTTCTATCACTTCGACTGTGAAAGCTTTTACGTTGTTACCTATACTTGGTTGACTATATATGCAAGAATGATCTCACATATATCCCGGACGCGTCATGCGTACATCCTAATGAATGAACTCCGTGTGAATTTTTATTAAGGAGACAGTGTATCTTTCTTTCAATACAAATAAACCTATGACCTAATTTTAGTGTCTTTTAAAATATAGTATATATATATATAATTTCTTTTTTCCGTCAAAATCCTTATTTTTCGATATAGAAATAGATAGTTTGACTATATGGAAAGTAAGCGAACCGAAGAGGGTAAAAATGTTCAAAATCATAGCAACAAAAGATGATTTGATGTAACATGGGATGGTTAACGGGGTGGAGTGAAACTTTAATGAAACATAAAGGGTGGAAATAGAATATATAGAACCACATCTTTAATATATTATTGATATCGGTAGCTGACTTTACTTGTACCGTACAAGTACTAAAGTTTCATTTCGTCTGGTTGGGCTTCAACCATACAATACAGTTGGAACCCTATAGTTTAAATCCAACACGTTTATCTTCAAAATAAACTTTAAAAAAAAAATTAAATCATAAATAAAACAAAATAAAAGTTAAAGCTGAAAATGGAAATATTCAGTTCACGACAAAGGGCAATATCGTCATTATGTTAAAACGATGCACTTTAAAAAGCCAAACAAGACAAATCAACAGCCCATCTCGAGTCGAACCCAAATTGCATGTGTGAGAAAATAAAGATGGACCCTGACTCGCTATCGGCAAGCTTGTTTAAGTGGGACACACGAGCCGCTCCGCCTCCACCGGCGGCTCGTGTTTACGAAAACGTAACACTGCAGCCACAACAACCGCCGCCGCAGCAGCAACCACCGTCGATGGCGGCTACCAGCTCGACCGGGATAGGTGGGTATTTGGTGAGGGAAAGCAGGGATCTTGGAGGGTTGGAGGAAGTTTTCCATGCTTACGGTGTTCGGTATTTCACGGCCGCAAAGATTTCGGAGCTTGGGTTCACGGCGAACACACTTTTGGATATGAAAGATGAAGAGCTTGATGAAATGATGAACAGCTTGTGCCATATTTTCCGATGGGATTTACTTGTTGGTGAGAGATATGGCATCAAAGCCGCCGTTAGGGCGGAACGACGTCGTTTAGAGGAGGAGGATTCAAGGCGCCGTTACCTTCTCGCTTCTGACACCACCAACACCCTCGACGCTCTCTCTCAAGAAGGTTTGTTTGTATCGTTTAATTTCATGCATGCAAAATTAATTAAACGGTAACGTATATAACATCGATTACTTTATATAACAATGAATATTTTATGTTTCACCATAGTCCGAATTCAGGACACCTTGAAATCAACTAGAAAAAAACACTCTTTTTCTTTACGATAAATATAAAATATATTTTTTGATACGTACGTAGGGTTGTCGGAGGAGCCAGTGCAACAAGAAAATGAAGCGGCGGGGAGTGGCGGCGGAGGTGGGGCATGGGAGATGGCGGCGATTGGGAGAGTAAAGACAAAGACCCAACGGAGGAGCAAGAAAATAGTAGTCAGAGGGAGAATTGGATCGTCTTCACAGCAAGGCGGTGGCGGTAGAGGAGATGACCATAATATCTATGAGAATGAAAGTGAGGATGAGTTGGAGATTGGTGGCGGCGGCGGCGGAGGAGGAGAGAGGCAGAGAGAGCATCCGTTCATCGTGACGGAGCCAGGGGAGGTAGCGCGTGGAAAGAAGAATGGACTTGATTACCTGTTTCATCTATACGAGCAATGCCGTGATTTCTTGATCCAAGTTCAGACTATCGCCAAAGACAGAGGCGAAAAATGTCCCACTAAGGTATATTCATTGTTTTCCATTTTCAATTTTTGTTCCCATTTAACTAATATTGAAGAATTTAATTATTTTAAATATTAATTCCAAAAAAAGAAGTCAAAATTCAAATTAAGATTTTGTTTATATATTATTATAAAAAGGTTTTAAGTTAAATACACTTAATTGTAACCTTTTGAAACCTGAATACATCAAATGGTAAGTTTAAAAGTTCAGTACATACAATAGCAAAAGGTGTAAAGTTGGATACACAAAAATCAACTAAACCCTTACTTTAATATAAGATTAATTAACCATTGTTTTTTGTTGAATTAATACCACTAAAGCTATATTGGATAAATATATCCTTGAGATTTTGTTGATTTTATTTTGCTAATTAGCAAACCTAAAGCTTTTGTTAAACTTGAAAAATTCTCTCTCAATATGTTTCTACATTTTAATTTAACACAATACATACACAAGGCAAGGTATTTTACAAATGAATTGAAAATCACTAGTTTAATTTTTTTTTCCTATAACCAATTCCAGCATTTTAATAGGTTTTAATTTAAATTAAAATGCTTGTCAACTTTGGTGGCAATATATCTATTTAGTTTCCAATCTTTTAATTAACATTCCTTGATTATGAAGTTAATTATAAGAATAGAAATTTGCCATATATGCTCATTGATTAAACGTTTTTTTTCTAAAATAGAATGATTATTGTATTTTCATAACTGATAATACCAATAATGATTTTTTTGTTTTAGTGGTATATGTATAATTTATTATTAATTTATAGGAAGAAAGAGTAGGAAAAATGTTAAAAAATGGAAAGGGTAAAGAAGTGATGATTTGAGTGTGGTCAGTGATAAAGATTTGTGTTGTCCAGTAAATTTAGAGAAAGTTGTGTATAACAAGAGAAAGATGGAGTCCCAGAATCATTCACTCAGTCCTGCTAGCTTCATTACACACCCCACCAGCTGGCTCTGTTCCCTGCACGACACGTGTTGTACGGTCCGCGCTCCACCCACCCCTCCTGCTTTTCCAAAACCCTAATTCACGTGTGTCTATTTCACCCCCAACTAATGCATTTAAATAATTGTTTCATTTTATCCCATGACCCACCCCCAATATATCGAAATAACTATTATATTTAAAAACATTTTAAAATTAGTTTAATATCAATCACATATCGCAGGACTCATCATGAGAGAATGAAGCTGTTAATTATTAGAAGATATTTGAGACTAGAATTTAGAAAAATATATGTTACAATCATAACTTGATTGACGTATTCTAATCACATAATGTATCATTTATCATATTGGGTCGGGTTTTGTTTAGGTGACAAACCAAGTGTTTAGGTATGCAAAGAAGGCAGGTGCAAGTTATATTAACAAGCCGAAAATGCGACACTATGTTCACTGTTATGCCTTACATTGCCTTGACGAGGAGGCGTCGAATGCACTAAGGAGGGCTTTCAAGGAGAGAGGGGAGAATGTTGGGGCGTGGAGGCAGGCTTGCTACAAGCCATTGGTGTCGATTGCAGCTCGGCAAGGTTGGGACATCGATGCTATATTCAACACGCATCCACGCCTTTCTATATGGTATGTCCCAACCAAACTTCGTCAACTTTGCCATGCCGAACGCAGCAGTGCTGCCGTGGCAGCCTCTAACGCTTCCACGGCTGTTGGCGGCGGAGGTAGTGGTGGGGCTGATCATTTGCAGTTCTAATTAGTTGTATGTTTGTAACATTTTATTTCCTAGGACTAGGATGGGTAAGGGAACTGGTTCAAATTCGCAATGTATACAATGAATGATTTGGTGTAGTAATGCTTGTGATGGGCTTGGAGTTATAAAATATGTTAAAAGTTTTTTGGATTATTTTAAATTTTCGGTTATAATTTAGGCTCGTATGTGTGCATAACAAGGTATTTGATCCGTGCGTTGCGATAAAAACAAAAACAGGAAGATAAAAACTAATGATGAACAATAAAAAAAACTAAACTCAAAACTATAAATACTTAAAATAGAACATATAAAGATCTAAACAACTAATAGTGAAATTGTAAAGAAACAATAAATTAAACATTAAATAAATTATATATTAAATTATTTTTTGAATAAAAAACTTGAATTTTTTAACTCTAAAATAAGGTTTAGTTGGACTACTTAGACCATTCGCATCCAACCCAACTTACCCAAACAAAAGTATTGCCACATCAGCATTCATATCATTCTCTACCTCCAACCCTTTCTTACCCTACAATCCCCACATCCAACCCAATATAACCCTTCCTATTTTTTTATTTAAAAAAAAAGAAAAAAAGGCACCCAGAGAGTACCCCATCGGGTTACCTAAACCAATGGCTTCTCAACCCAAGCCAACCCAATAGGGTGTTTTGGTGTTCCCATTGGCTTCAACCCTCCACATCATCCCAACCCATTGGCTTCTCCACTCCGATGCGGATGGTCTTAAACAGAGCAAAGAAAATTAGAAGACAACGAAACAAAACTTTAAATTAAAATTATATATTATATAAAAAAAACTTAAAAGTTTTAGCTTTTTAAAAAGTTTAATGGTACTAATTTACAGTGTAAACAAAACTAAAGAGAGATATACAATCACGTTTCTTTCTGTTATGATACTACGTTTCTGTCATTAAGTTTGCCCTCTCACTCACATCGATATTTCCACCGCTGATTAAAGTGTTGATGTTGTATGTCGTCATTTTTTTTTAAATTCTCATGAAATGCTCTTTTATAATTATTAACATTTTCTTAATGTTTAATTTTAATTATTTTTTAAATCAACTCTTGTATTACACTGACATTTAGTCTAGTTGATTAAATAAATATATATTCCTCATTAATTAATAACTCGGTTAATAACCTACTCTCGCACGGGTAAGTTAAAACTATACTTACTACTGACATGTAATAACTATTAAATATCTCTAAGTAAAATTGCGTTACTGTTTGATTTTGTAGAATATCTCTTAATTAGTGTCTTATAACATTAGTTATGACATCACCATGTTACTTATAATCAAAATATCTAAAAAGTTTAATTGATTCAAAAAAATAAATTATGTTAACTATTAACTGTTATCTTTAGCTAGACACCAATTTGGATATGTATCAATTTTTTTCTATGTTATTTTGTTTCTAGTTTTATATGTGAATTCATATATGACATACATATTAATAAATCAGACATCTTTATGTTTAATGGTATGACTAGTATGTGTGTAGTAGTTAAAATGCATGTGAGACGGAATATTCAATATTACTAATATTCTTTTAGTTGACAAATAAAAAGCCTTTAATTCAGATATAAATTACTTTGACTCGTATATAAAATTTTGTTACAAAACCCAATTTACATAGTATAAAAGAAAAAATTTGGAAAAAATGAATTTAAAAAAAACCAACCATTATAAACCTAATTATAAATATTCATAAATCAATGCAAAAAGTCACCGGTTAGGATTAAATGAATAAAAATCTTTTAAATAAAAAAATACAATTACAAATTGGAAGTTCTTCATGCTTCCAGATTGACTCACTTTTGGGAGGAGTGCATACGTGCGAGACAATGTCATAGAGTCCTTCACCTTATCCCTACGCCACTCCACTACAGGCTTCAAACACTGACATTTCATCATGGGTACCACACCAACCTTTAATCCTGTCTAAAACAACTTTCATATCCTTCGTTTCCACATAATGCAAGTTTGTAGGTGTGATAGGGGTAGGTGCAACAGATGTACAACCATCGATGGAGAAAACCAAAGGGAAGGACGATGGAGGAGCTAAGCTCACAACTATGGTCGGTAAGAAGGCCGATGGCGAAGGACGGTGGCGACAGTGCGCACAATGTTGACGGTATTTGGTATGGAGTCTAATTGGCATTCAATATTATTTTGGAGAAAAATAGATTTACAGATGACGTTTTTTTCTTTTTTTACGTAACTGACTTGACAAATCATAACAGTTGGAATTATAAATAAGCTGGCTTATATCGGGTTTCTCATTCTTTAAGGGATTAATACCATCGAGTAGATTCTAATTTTTCAAAAGAGTCAACACGGGTAATTTACCTTTTTTATTACGTAAATAGGTAACTTACTTGGTGACTTGTTGAAGTAAACAAAAACTTAATTTTCCGATTAAAGTTTTGGCTCCACCCAGAGTTTCTACCATTGGATTGCCACCAGATCTTGGTGATATTTTTATAGTGGTGATATTATGGAGTTTGATCGATGGTCATTACTAAAATTAAAGAAAATAACAACAATATAGCCACAACCGCAAATACAGACGACAAGAAGCCAGTTAGACTCCAACATCACTACCAGGCTAGTCACAAATGGTTAGTAGTGATCCCACGATGAAAACTATGATTGAAATAAAAAATCTAATCGTAACATTTAAGTTCTTACTTAATTTAACAGTTAGTCCATAATATTTTACTCATTTAATTTAAAAAAAATTATCTACGCTGATAACAGGATCTTAAACCTTTTTTAAATATATATACATAGTTGTTAAATCATCTTAAACAAACCCTTTAAAATATTAATCATTTATGGAGTGGTTACCCACTTAAATCAAACCCTTTCTAAACTGTATGGTCGTTAGAATATTGACCTGTTTATTTATAAGACCAAAAAATAAAACGCGCTTTCTTGCGGCGAGGGATTACAAGTGGGCCATTTCCTTTTCCTGTCTTTCTTTGCTTCCTTCCTTCACTTTCCCCATAAACTGCTTCCATCTACTACCGCCCCTAAACATCACCAGCGCCGCGGCCATGGGCAATTGCTGTCTCGGCAGTGGTGGCGGTGGCCAATCTGCCATCGGCGGATCTTCCTATCATCCAGATGCCAATGCTCCTAACGAGGCCGTTACTGGTCTTCTCAAGTCTCGTGGCCATGGCCTTTTCACTCAGATCGAGGTTGTGTTTCCATTCCGTTTATCTTACTTGTTTTAGGAAATTTTTACTTCTAATCGGTTCTGTTACTTGTATGTATGTATTTTATCATATCTTTGCTGGAATACTCAATTGATTAATTCTATATCTATGCTATTGATTGATGGGGATATTATTCCAGTTCATCTACATTAATGTTGACGGACTTTATTTAGCAAAATTTGAACTATTGAAAGTGTAGCAGCAAGTTGTTGTATACTTCCTCCTAGAATAAGATTTTTTTGTCCTTGATGTCAAGTTATTTGATTTCGATTAAACATTCTCTGGGCTCTGAGAATTATAAAATTGGATTAGTTGGTACAGATTCGAAAATGAGTCGATGCGATATCGATTGTCATTAACAGAGGTTATTTACCTTTCTTTTAGGTATTATGTATTGAGGCATATAATTGTAAGTAATTGTTACATAATCTGGTAGGCCTACTTCTTCTCAATATCTCTGTGACTACAAGTGTGGCACACTCTTTACTTGTTTCTCAAACCTCAGTAAATTCCATTAACAGATTTAGGGCTTGAAGATTTTCACATGAATAGCATTAATGCTGGGGAATTATTGGACTGTATAATCCAACTTAACGATGTTTATCTATGATTTATGTTTCTACCTGATTAGTCTTGAGAGCTGATTCAAATGTATACAGACCATTTTATCCTCCTATACAAGGGATCAAATTGCATCAATTAGGGGTTAATATTCCTTTAAAAATAATAATAATGATAATTAGGGGTTAATATTTTTTCAACTAATAAGTAGACATGCATCGTAGTCCACTAGCAGAAAGGCATCCCTAGCTATTCACTTGATACCTATTAAGTGTTGGTTCCAGTGAGGATAAACAAAGGCACCTTGGTTGATTAGGGGTTGGAACCTTCTTAAATTATTTAGTTTCCACGACTCTGTAGTAGCTGAGCTTACATACAGACATAAACCAGAGTATGCTGAACGCTTGAGGGTGATCTGGAGGGTACTTAGTGTCTGAAATTGAGCATACCAGATGATTGAAGTCCTATGCCTTTCAAAATAAGTGTTGAATAATATTGTTCCAGAAGATATGTTTGGCAAAAAGCTTTGCTGGCTCACACTTAAAGTTTTTGACTTTGCACTTCCTACAATAAATTTCAGCATGTGCATTTCCTTTTAGAAAAAAATTCATGTTCAATGTATAAGTTTGCCTTAAGTAAGAGACACATGAATAACAACACATTAGCCACTGTATTATGGTTTATAGGTACCTCAGCTTTTGTTTCTCTGATGCATTAAACATATTATTGCAGTTATCCTTATCTGCTGCAAACTTGCGCGACCGGGATGTGCTTTCCAAGGTAGGGTACTTTCTTCTTATGGGAACTGGGGATCTAATTTCATACCCAGCGTACTGATTGTTGGTGCTCCATGCATACTTGTTTTCAAGGCTTTGCCAACCTCAGTTTCTAGCTTCTTGATATATATATAGGGGAGGGTTCATGCGAGAACCGTTATTAGTGCGTGAACCGCGAGAACCAATCTCGGCCGTTCCTTGGATATGGGAAGTTTCATGGATGGTGAGCGTGGAGGGATAGAGTGTGGCAGGGTGCATGTGAGGAATTCATGGGTGGGCAATGACATTGAAAGAGGGGGAATTGGACGGCTCAGATTGGTTCTCGCGGTTCTCGCACTAAGAATGGTTCTCGCATGAAAATTTTCCTATATATATATATATATTGGTAATTTATATATTTAACCAATCGTGAATTGCGTCCGGCTGAGCCGTCATTAATTTGCGAGGCTTGATTTTCCCGAAATATCCCTCATTAATGCGTCATTAATGAGCCATTAATAAAACACCAATGAGCCGTCAAAAAATCTTAGCCATTGATTAATTTGAATCAAGGGCCAAGATTGGCACTCGTAGTTCTTGTACGAAAAATAATTCTCGTTTGAACCCTTCCCTGTATGCGTGTGTGTGTGTGTGTGTGTGTATATATATATATATATATATATATATAAAAGATAAAGGAACCTGATGGACCTTTTTATATTCTGAATTTCGACTTTTCATCATGGTTGTAATACCTGATTGGCTGATTGTTCTTATAATGCTAAATGTTGTTTCATACAATTTTTAGGCAGTGTTTTGAGTAGGGTATGAGAAAAACAACCAGGATTTCTTTTTGATGATATTCTCTTATACAATATAAGCAAAACTTGAATCCTATTTACAGAACTTTGAGGCATCCTTTTTCATATCTCAATGTTCAAACAGTATACATTGCACTTTTTTTAGGGGTAATAATCAATGGGATGTGCTAAAAGTATCAATTCTTTTTGCTTTTATTAGTTTGTTGGGATAATGTATGCGTAGTCCACATAAATTATAGATAGTTAACAAAAATTCATGTAAGGTCATCCGGATATCAAAGAACATTTAGAGGCCACCAAAGTATCAACTTGTTCTAGTTAATACTAATTACCGCCAAAAGAGAAAAAAAAACTTGCCGGAATATGTTTCGAAAAATGCCTCTAAGTTCTAAATATTTTTCATATATAGAGTTATAAAGCATCTAGTTGATTTATGAGCATTTTTGCCCCTTTACAACTCTAAATGTGGCAAATCGTTAAATTTAGGGGTATTTTTTATATTTTGAAGTTTTTTAACAATTGTTTTTCTTTTTTTATTTTTGTGAAAAATGACATAAGCGAAACCAAATTGATACTTGGGTCATTGGGTATTTGGGTGACCTTAATGAGAACTTTTAAATCTTTGGGCGGCCTATGCATACACTATCTCTTGTTTATAATGATTTGAATAAGTTATACTTTGCTTCTAAAATGCAAGTATTCATCTTTGTACATGAAATTTGGGTGCTTCTGACGCATATATGTTTCATTTATAGAGTGATCCTATGGCAGTTATATATACAAAAGGAAGGGATGGTTCATTGCAGGAGCTTGGCCGTACTGAAGTTGTTTTAAATTCATTAAGTCCCCAATGGATTAAGAAAGTTATTATCAACTACCATTTTGAGACGGTTCAAACACTGTTGTAAGCTTTTGTAGTCAGTCTTTTTATCATCTCTCTCTCTCTCTCTCACACACACACACAGATCTCATACGCACGCAGGCACACAAATGAATATATATATATATATATATATATATATATATATATATATATATAGGGGATGGTTAATGCTAGAACCGTTCTTAGTGCGAGAACCGCGAGAACCAATCTCGACCGTTCCTTGGATATGGGAAGTTTCATGGATGGTGAGCGTGGAGGGATAGAGTGTGGCAGGGTGCATGTGAGGAATTCATGGATGGGCAATGACATTGAAAGAGGGGGAATTGGACGGCTCAGATTGGTTCTCGCACTAAGAATGGTTCTCGCATGAACTTTTTCATATATATATATATATATAAAGGAAAAAGTTCATGCGAGAACCATTCTTAGTGCGAGCCGTCCAATTCCCCCTCTTTCAATGTCATTGCCCACCCATGAATTCCTCATATGCACCCTGCCACACTTTATCCCTCCACGCTCACCATCCATGAAACTTCCCATATCCAAGGAGCGGCCGAGATTGGTTCTCGCGGTTCTCGCACTAACAACGGTTCTCGCATGAACCCTCCCCTATATATATATATATGTATATATATATATAGAGAGAGAGAGAGAGAAGTTCAAACCAGGACTTATTTTCGTGCGAAAATTGTTTCTAACACCATTAATGACTCGTTAATAGGGTATTTTGGTTTCATTTATATATTTACCGAACTGTGAATTGCGTTCAATGGAGAAGTCATTATTTAATGAGGTTGATTTGCCCGAAATACCCCCTCAATAATGAGCCACTAAGGACCCTTAAAAATAATAGCTATTGATTAATTTAGGGGAGGGTTAAACGAGAGTTGTTTTTATGCGAGAACCAATCTTGGTCCTTGATTAAAATAAATCAATGGCTACTAATTGTAATGGCGCATTTGTGACTCGTTAATACGCTCGATGAGGGGAATTTCGGAAAATTAAGCCTCAATCATTAATGACGTTCCACCCACACGCAATTTACGGTTGGGTAAATATATAAATGACCAAAATACCCTATTAACGAGTAATAAATGATGTTATAAATAGTTGTCGCACGAAAAGCATTTCTCGTTTGAACCCCTCTCTTTATATAGATGTATGTATATATATGTGTGTGTGTGTGTGTGTTGACTAGGGATGTAAACGAGCCGAGCCAGACACTTTAACGAGCCGGGCTTGGTTAGGCTTTTTTAAGCTTGAGCTTGGCTCGTTTAGAGCTTGTGATGTTGAGCTCGAGCTCGGCTCGTTTAAGATTTATGAAGCTCGTTTAAGCTCGAGTATTATTTCGATTGTTGAGATGTGACTTTAATTCAGATTCAGATTCAGGTTCAGTCAGCTGAACTGAAGTGGTCAGCAGTTGATGAGTGTTCAGCTGATGCTGATGTGAACTGAACTGTCAGCTGATGAATTCAGTTCAGTTGGGTTCAGCTGATAATTTCAGTTGGAGTCGGTTAGTTAGTGTGTCTATAAATAGTAGCTGTAGTCTTCTGTTGTAATATCTTTCGTTTACGTTCAAGTTCAATAAAAAGTTCTCTCAAGTTTTTCTCTAAATTCCTAACAAATTGGTATCAGAGCGTGGTTCGATTTCACGCTCTTGAGGGTCTAGTTTTTCCCGATTGACAGATTGTTCCTGGTTAGAGTTCTTGCACGTGAAATTGGATTTTGTTGATTCTGGTGTTTCCGATTTCTTAAGTCTTCTCGATTTTGAGTTACGACCCAATTTTGGGTGTGCGTCGATCTTGGAGTTACGACTGGTAGGTCGACGGCAGTTTGGAATCGATTGGGGTTTATCGACGCTAGGTGGAGTGTCGACAGGTGTATCGTACGATCGATTGAGGTTTATCGACTCAAGGTGGAGAGTCGACGGTTTCCTGATTGATTGGTGATTCACGACAAAATTAAGGGGAACAAGAATTGTAGTCGTCAAAATCAAGGAGGCAAGAATCAATTGTTTGAACGAAGGGTGTTCGTTTTCTGGGTAAAATCAATTCAAGAAAAGTAACAATGCCTTCACAGATGATCAAGATTGATAAGTTTACAGGAAAGAACAATTTCAGTTTATGGCGTATAAAGATGAGAGCTCATCTCAAGCAACAAGGCATTTGGATTCCTTTGTCTGGGGACAAACCATGAGAAAAACCCGACGATATGGACGAATCGGAGTTTAGTCAACAAGATGAGAAAGCACATAGCACTATCTTGTTGTCTTTGGCAGATGAAGTGATATATGAAGTTGCTGAAGAAGAGACTGCTGCATCTTTATGGGCAAAGCTTGAAAGTCTCTATATGACAAAGTCTTTGACAAACAAACTGTTGTTAAAACAGAGGTTGTTTTCACTTCGAATGAAGGAAGGGATGCAATTGAAGGAACATCTTGACGAGTTGAACTCCATTCTTATGGATTTGAAGAATGTGGATGTCAAGATAGATGATGAGGATGCTGCTCTTATCTTGTTGGTTTCACTGCCACCTTCATACGAAAACTTTGTCAATTCTTTTGTAGTTGGGAGAGACACGATAACTTTGGAAGAAGTTAGATCAAGCTTGCATTCACGTGAATTGCGCCATAAAGCTTCTGGGAATGGAGCTGATAGTCAATCTGCTGGATTGACAGCAGCAAATGATGGTAGAGAAAGGGGTAGAGAGAGAAGCAAAGGCAAATGGAAGGGCAGAAGTCGATCAAAATCCAGGGGTAGAGGATCGAAAGCTGGCCCTAAAGATGAATGTTTCAGGTGTGGTGAACCTGGGCATTGGAAGAATGAATGCCCGAAACGTAATGAAAGGGCGTCCGCTGCTATTGGTAGAGAAGATTCTGGTTCGGAGGCTGATCTAGTTCTTGCAGCTGTTGACTCAAAAAGTCAGCAAGATGTTTGGATTCTTGACTCTGGGGGTTCGTTTCATATGACACCAAACAGGGCCTGGTTTGATACTTATGAAAGAACATCAACAGGTAGTGTTTTGATGGGGAATGATGAACCATGTAAGATTGCTGGAATAGGTTCAGTAAGTATCAAGATGCATGATGGTGTAGTGAGAACGTTGACTGATGTACGCCATGTACCAGCTTTGAAAAGGAATTTAATCTCTTTGGGAGCATTAGATTCGAAGGGTTTCAAGTACAGTGGTGAAAGGGGAGTTCTTAAGATCTCTAAAGGAGCATTAGTAGTGATGAAAGGAGTCAAGAAAGGTACATTGTATGAGCTTGAAGGCAGTACAGTTGTTGGATCAGCTTTACCAGCACTCAACTCTGATAAAAACGAGTCAGATGTGACCCGTTTGTGGCATATGAGGTTGGGGCATGTTAGCGAGAAAGGGATGATCATGCTCAGTAAGCAAGGGCTTCTTGGAGGTCATAAGGTGGCTGAATTGGGGTTTTGTGAACATTGTATCTTTGGAAAACAGAGAAGGGTTAGTTTTTCAAAGGCTGTTCATAACACGAAAGCTACTTTGGATTATTTGCATGCTGATTGTTGGGGTCCTTCACAAGTTCCTTCTCTTGGTGGTGGTCGGTATTTTCTCTCAATTGTTGACGATTACTCAAGGATGACGTGGGTGTTTGTTATGAAACACAAGAGTGAGTCGTTTTAGAAATTCAAGGATTGGAAGGTTCTCATTGAAAATCAAGTTGGGAAGAAAATAAAGAGGTTACGAACTGATAATGGTTTGGAGTTTTGTTCCAATGAATTTGATCGGTTTTGTAAAGATGAAGGGATAGCAAGGCATCATACGGTTAGGCACACTCCACAGCAAAATGGAGTGGCTGAAAGGATGAATAAAACTCTGCTAGAAAGAGTCAGGTGTGTGTTGTCAAATGCAGGCCTTTCTAGGAGTTTTTAGGCTGAAGCCTTGAACACGGCGTGTTATTTGATTAACAGAAGTCCCGCAACAGCCATTGGATGTAAAACCCCTATTGAAATGTGGTCCGGAAAGCCAGCTGATTACACAAACTTGAGGGTGTTTGGGTGTCCTTCCTACTACCATGTGAGTGAAGGAAAGTTAGAACCAAGGTCAAAGAAGGGGTTGTTCATGGGATATGGTGCTGGTGTAAAAGGGTATAGAATCTGGTCTGTTGATGAGAGAAAGGTAATTCTCAGCCGTGATGTAGTGTTTGATGAGGAGAGTATGTTGCGTGGTGTGCGATATTCGTCTACTTCATCATCTACTTCAAAAGACCAAGAAGAGGGTAACTCTAAACAGGTGGAGTATGAGTTTAATGACTCTGATGGGGATGAAAACACTGCTGGGCAGCCAAGTAATGAAGTTCAAACAGAACCTGTTGATTTCAATCAGCAACAACAACATGTGGAACCTGTGGAATTTCGGTCCATAGCGTTGGATAAGCCTCGAAGACATGTTGGTAGGCCAATCAGGTATGGGTTTGATGATGTGGTGGCTTACGCGTTGCAAGTTGCTGAAGAGTTGGAATTCTTTGAACCTTCTACTTATCGGGAGGCAATCACAACTAAGGAGGCTGATGTGTGGATAGGAGCCATGAGTGAGGAGATGGAGTCCTTACACAAAAATAGAACTTGGGAGCTGGTCAAGTTACCTCAAGGCAGGAAAGTTGTGACTTGCAAGTGGATTTTCAAAAGGAAAGAGGGGCTGCCAGGAGTTGAAAATGTAAGGTACAAAGCTCGTTTGGTGGCTAGGGGTTATAGCCAAGAGCAAGGGGTTGACTACAATGAAATATTCTCTCCGGTGGTGCGTCATACTTCAATTAGAGTGTTGTTAGCACTTGTAGCACAGCAGAACCTGGAGCTGGAACAGTTGGATGTTAAAACAACGTTTCTGCATGGTGATCTTGAAGAGGAGATATATATGAATCAACCGGAGGGGTTTGTGGTTAAAGGGAAAGAAGATTATGTGTGCAAGCTCAAGAAATCGTTGTATGGATTGAAGCAATCTCCGAGGCAGTGGTATAAACGATTTGATAGTTTTATGGTGAGCCACGAATTTAATCGAAGTCCCTATGATTGCTGCATATATCATAAGAAAGTAGCTGGTGGTTCAATGGTTTATTTGCTACTTTATGTGGATGATATGTTAGTGGCATCTCGAGAGAAGACTGAAATTAAGAAGTTAAAACAACTACTTAATTCTGAGTTTGATATGAAGGATTTGGGGGCTGCTCAAAAGATTCTTGGTATGGAGATTATTCGGGACAGATCAAAGGGTAAACTTTTCTTGTCACAGAAAAGTTACATTGTGAAGATTCTATCTCGGTTTGGAATGACATCGGCAAAGCCATTGAGTACTCCGTCTTCAGCAAATTTCAGATTGTCGGTGGCTTTAGCACCTCAATCAGAAGCTGAAAAAGAGTATATGAGCAGAGTTCCTTATTCAAATGCAGTGGGGAGTCTTATGTATGTCATGGTGTGTACTAGACCTGACATAGCTCATGCTATTAGTGTTGTTTCACGCTATATGCCTGTCCAGGAAAGGAGCATTGGGCTGCAGTGAAAAGGATTTTTCGTTATCTGAAAGGATCAGCTGATGTGGGTCTCATTTATGGAGGAAAAGGTGAGAGTTTTGTGGCTGGTTACACAGACTCAGATTATGCACTGATCTTGACACTAGAAGGTCCTTAACGGGATATGTTTTCACTATTGGAAGTGCCGTGGTGAGTTGGAAAGCAACATTACAGCCGTCAGTTGCCTTGTCCACAACAGAGGCTGAATATATGGCACTTACAGAGACTGCAAAGGAAGGAATTTGGTTGAAAGGTTTGCTTGGTGATATGGGGTTTCATCAAGATCAGGCGGTGATCTTTTGTGATAGTTTAAGTGCTATTTGTCTAGCAATGGATCAAGTGCATCATGAGAGGACAAAGCACATAGATGTGCGTTATCATTTTATTCGTTCTGAAAGAAGGGTAAAAGTTCAGAAAGTAAAGACTGAAAATAATCCAGCTGATGCGCTCACAAAGCCTGTTACTTTAAACAAGTTCAGACACTGTTTAGATCTTCTAAACATTGATAGCTGGAAGTAGAAATATTATGTTTGTACTTTAGTAGAATTAAAGTCAAGGTGGAGATTTGTTGAGATGTGACTTTAATTCAGATTCAGATTCAGGTTCAGTCAGCTGAACTGAAGTGGTCAGCAGTTGATGAGTGTTCAGCTGATGCTGATGTGAACTGAACTGGCAGCTGATGAATTCAGTTCAGTTGGGTTCAGCTGATAATTTCAGTTGGAGTCGGTTAGTTAGTGTGTCTATAAATAGTAGTTGTAGTCTTCTGTTGTAATATCTTTCGTTTACGTTCAAGTTCAATAAAAAGTTCTCTCAAGTTTTTCTCTAAATTCCTAACATCGATATTTTTACTAAAATGATATATATATATATATATATAGGAAAAAGTTCATGCGAGAACCATTCTTAGTGCGGGAACCGCTAGAACCAATCTGAGCCGTCCAGTTCCCCCTCCTTCAATGCCATTGCCCACCCATGAATTCCTCACATGCACCCTGCCACACCCTATCCCTCCACGCTCTCCATCCATTATACTTCCCATATCCAAGGAACGGTTAAGATTGGTTCTCGCGGTTCTCGCACTAACAACGGTTCTCGCATGAACCCTCCCCTATTATATAATAGGGGAGGGTTCATGCGAGAACCGTTGTTAGTGCGAGAACCGCGAGAACCAATCTTAACCGTTCCTTGGATATGGGAAGTATAATGGATGGAGAGCGTGGAGGGATAGGGTGTGGCAGGGTGCATGTGAGGAATTATTGGGTGGGCAATGACATTGAAAGAGGGGGAACTGGACGGCTCAGATTGGTTCTCGCGCTAACAACGGTTCTCGCATGAAATTTTGTCTATATATATATATATATAGGCAAAAGTTCAAACGAGAACTGTTTTTCGTACGAGAACCAATCTGAGCCGTCCAATTCCCCCTCCTTTAATGTCATTGCCCACCCATGAATTCCTCACATGCACCCTGCCACACTTGATCCCCTCCACGCCCTCCATCCATGAACTTCCCATATCCAAGGAACGGCTGAGATTGGTTCTCGTACGAAAAACAGTTCTCGTTTGAACCCTCCCCTATATATATATATATATAGTATTATAAATTAAACATGTCAAATAAAATTATATGCTCTTTTAGGCGCGCGAGCTTAAACGAGCCACTCTTTAGAGCTCGAGCACGGCTCGTTTTTCAAATGAGCTTTAATCTAGGCTCGAGCTCGTTAAGGCTCGGCTCGTTTCGAGCTTTCAACGATCCGAGCTCGAATAGCTCGCGAGTAGGTCGGCTCGTTTACATCCATAGTGTTGGCACTTGATCAATGTATCAAAGGTTCAGTGTGTGTGTGAATTTCATGTACTATTACCTTGTATCACAGGTTCCGTGTGTATGATGTCGACACTCAGTTTCATGGAATAGAAGAGAAGGTACGTTTAAATTTTTTATATTCTAATCGCATAACTTCATTTAAGATTTGGAACGACATCTTTATGCTTGTCCTACAGATGCTTAAGTTGGATGAGCAGCAACTTCTGGGGGAGGCTACTTGTTTATTGTCCGAGGTATCAGCCATCCATTTGATTTATTGTTTAATTGTCTGATTTGTCTCTTAATTAATAACCAATGTCGCCCTTACTTTGCTATGATTGATCGAGAAAGTGATGTAAATTCATATTTTAAGTCAACACATATATTATAAGTGTGAGATGCTGACTTAATTTTTACATAGATAGTAACCAGACGAGACCGCACATTGCCAATGGACCTTGTGGGAAAATTAGAATCTACCAGCTCCACTCATTTAAAGAAATCTGGGCAGCTCATGGTTCATGCAGAAGAATGTGTCGTCTCGAAAACTACAACTGAGTTGATATTTAAGTGCACAGATTTAGAGAATAAGGAACTCTTCTCGAAAAGTGTATGCATTGTCTAAGTGTTTCTTATTTCGTCAATTTAATTAGAGATGGCAAAAGTGGAGCCAAATTGGGCTACCTCTTGTTACAGGTCGGAAAAAGGTTGTTTTGGGTTGACCCAAAATTCTATTTGTCCAAAAAGTTTTAAAGTGTTTTCAATATGATAAGAAGTTATATGGTCTTATAATAATCTATATTTATAATGGATTGATTTAGGAGGTTTTGTTTATTAGAAATACACCTTGGGTGACTTTTAAAATATTCCCTATTAAGCTAATTTTCTATTATACTAGTTTGACCCCTTTGGGATTACATATAACCCTGAATCAACCCACTTTTTATTGGTCAAAGTTGCCACCTCTAAATATAATCATAATGACTTGCGTTGATTATCTTTTTTCGTTTATGTACTTTTGTAGGACCCCTTTCTAGTAATTTCTAAATATTTGGATAGTGAGCATGCTGTTCCAGTTTGCAAAACAGAGGTTCTGAAGAATGATCTAAATCCAATCTGGAAACCTATCTCCATAAGCATCTCACAAGTTGGAAGCAAGGAAACACCACTGATTATGGAGTGCTACAACTTCAACAGTAACGGACGGCATGATCTGCTTGGGTAAGTAACTTACTGTTTTCTGTGGCTTCCTTTTTAGTTATTTATAGACTAAAATGCTGAAATCTGCTTTTTCTTTGAAAACTTAATGTGGGCCATTCAGCAAAGTTCAGAAGTCCCTTGCTGATTTGGAAAAACTGTCTTCTGGTGGACAGGGAGAGCATATGTTTGTACCTGTTTCTGTTGGAAAAGATCTGCAGACTAAGGTCCTAACCTCTCAACCAACTGCTAGCATACGTGGATATATTTGTGCCTAAAGATTTTGTGATTGTGCTTTGCTCTTATTTGTATTTGTAAGATGAAATGCAGGTTTTGAAGAGTCAGCTCTTTGTGGACAAGTTTTCTGAAAGCGTTCAACATACCTTCCTGGATTACTTGGATAATGGCTTTGAATTGAGCTTCATGGTGGCGGTAGATTTTACAGGTAACTGATTCTGCTGTGGAATATGAACAGTCTTAATATGACTGCTTCAGATATAAAACAACATAGATGAACAGTATCTAAACATTTTATGGATTGGTTTTGTCTGGACTTGATTACTTAATGAAAATGGTAATTAACAAGGTTGATTATGAAGATGGTGAAGATCTTCTAGAGATTTTGATATAATTGCCTATTAACTTCTTTTCCCAAAAAGTTTCCACATTTTTTTTCTTTATCTATTTTGAATTTCACATACATCAGTTGAATGTTGATTGAATTAAACTAGTATTCTTGGTCTCTTTGTTAATTAATTCAGTGAGTTAATCTATGGCAACTACTATTAGTCTATTATCACCTTCAACTCACCACTTTTTCATTTCATGGGAAGAGAATGTCATTAGTAGGAGAGAAATGTGTGTTAGTTACTTCACTTTTAACTCTCTACGAAAAGCAATTATGGGGTTTCCATAGATTTCCCATAATTTTTTTCATTTTGCAACCATTTGTTATGGGTGTATATTAAAGTAGTTGGGCTTCTACACTTCTACCTAGAAATGATTTTGCTGTCAAATTTGTGGTTGCACTCAAATGCTATGCAGTTATCGCAGGGGGAAATCATACTGCGGTCAAAGTCCCTGATTTGGGGTAACGGTTATCACGGTGGGATAGCGGTTTTTAATATTACGTAAATTATATATCTATATATATACATAAATATATATAATTAAAATCATAAAACATAATTAAGAGCATTGTATAAAACTTAGTACACTAATATAGTAAATACTAAATAATAATATGGGAGTCGGCTGTGGAGTGTCAATTTGTTGACTGTGGAGTGCGAGCTGTTGACGTCGAAGGAAAATGAATGCCGGAGCTTTTAACGTTGAAGGAAGACGAAAGGTTGGACTGCTTCGGGTGTCGTCAAAGAAGAAGGGAAAGAACTTGACAACTAGGTTTAATATTATACTGGGCTTGGAGTCTGGGACATGAAGCAGACGGGCTCAAAGGGCTGCCCAAAACATGTATAATCTGCCCAAAAATAAAACAAAAAAAGTGCAAACCGGGAATAGCGGTTGATTTCCTTGTAAAATAGCGCAGCAGAAATAGCGGCGCTATTAGTGCCTCCGCTATTTCCCACCGCTACTCCCCACCGCTATTTTGCCTAGGTCCGCTAACCGCTATCCCACCGCTATTGGCTGCATAGCTCAACTGTACATGTAACATACGATAAATCTTTATTGCATGGGGACTGCACTTTCACACACAGCATATCTATATTTATAAATGCAGTGTACGCGGGAGAGTTTATTTAGGTGCAAAGATTTAAATTCATTTTTCAGCAAAAGAAAATTGAGTATTACTTTAAGAAGACATTTTGAAGGAATAAGTACGTAGAGTACATAAGTCTTAACTCTAGTCTCATACTTTCAGCTTCGAATGGAAATCCTCGTTTACCAGATTCGTTACATTATATTGACCCTTCAGGACGTCCAAATGCATACCAGAAGGTGAGAATCCAGCTTTTACATACCTTTATACTAAATTTTGTACACTTAAATAAATACAATGATGGTATTGTGAAATATTGTAGGCAATACTAGAAGTAGGAGAGGTACTACAATGTTACGATTCTGACAGAAAGTTTCATTCATGGGGCTTTGGAGCACGGCCTATTGATGGTCCTGTCTCTCATTGTTTTAACCTAAACGGGAGCAGTGGACACTCAGAGGTGAAACTTCTACTTGACAATAGTTTTTATATATTTCATAATGAAGACTTGAACTCTAATCTAATTTCATTCAATATTCATTATATCTTCAGGTTGAAGGGATCCACGGAATTATGGTGGCATATGCAAGTGCCCTTTCTAATGTCACACTTGCAGGGCCCACCCTTTTTGGACCTGTGATTGCCGCTGCAGCAATGATAGCCAGCCAGTCTTTAGCAGCTAACGAAAAGAAATACTTTGTTTTGTTAATCATTACGGTATGCAACGTTAATTTATTAGAGTATTAGACTACAGAAAATGTTTTCCTTCTTTTTACTTCACAATTTTATAATTACCTCATTGGGGATTTTATAGGATGGAGTGATAACAGATCTACAAGAAACGAAAGATGCCCTTGTGAATGCATCGGATCTGCCACTGTCTATCCTTATTGTTGGGGTTGGTGGGGCTGACTTTAAGGAGATGGAGGTACTAAAATTACTCCTTTCCCCCATCTTGTTTTTTTTCTTTCTTTTTTTCTAAATTATAAGATCTTGCAGATTTTAGATGCTGACAAGGGAGAGAAACTTGAAAGTACAACGGGACGCCTTGCAACGCGTGATATAGTCCAATTTGTTCCATTTAGAGATGTACAAGGTAATTGATGGGATTGTAAGTGTAAGAGCCCCAGAGTCATTTACATAGAAAAGTCAATATTTGACTTTTGAATATGAGACTTAACTTTAATATATAGTACGATAATCATCATTACTTTGAATATAAGGCAAAAGCATGACTGTCAGTTTTTGAATTTGAATAGGGGAAAGTTTGGAAGTTTTCAAAACCGATAATTGACTTTTCTTTGATTTGGGGTAAAAATGTTTTTAATAATAGAACTGACAGGTTGTTGTTCTTGCTTGCAGGTGGAGAAATGTCTGTTGCTCAGTCGCTTTTGGAAGAACTACCCTCGCAATTCTTAACCTTCATGAGAAACAGAAATATTCATCCAAATACATGATTGAGTAGAAAGTTGTAAATATATGTTACTACTAGCGCCTTCCATATCTCGTGTGCTAGTTTCAATCTCTTTGGCTTTGGCTTTGTCCTTTTTCTTTTTTCTCATGATTTGGATGGATTTGGTGGCGTAATTGCCCCCCGTAATCTCTCGGGACATGCTAGAAGCCATGAAATCTATCTAGATCACGGGCGAACAAAAGGAGAAAAAGATTGATATTGTAATCTATCGCCTCATCATGAAATGATAGGAATGCAAAATCTCCTTGTTGTGTGGTTTAGAGTTAAGTTGTTTTTGCATATGGGTGATAGTTTGAGGATTGAGCTGTAGGAGTTGCGGGCAAGTGCACTGACCTAGTTGACCATGCACTTGTGCTGAGTGTAGAAACTTGTGCTTTTAATGAAGAGGTTGACTTGCATTGTTTGAGGGTGTCAAGAGCTTCCTCTATTGAACAAACTGTAATATCTTTGATTTTTTTTTTCAACTTGTAATTTACTCTTTCTTTTTATATTGAAAATTGGTCATACTTCTTATGATATGTATGTATGTGGTTTGGTTTGTTTGTTTGTTTTTCAGTTACCTTTCTTTTAAGAAAACGTATGCGTCTAATAAACAAACCTAAAACAGTATTAAATTACATTTTGAGATTAAAGATGAAAATAACTAAGAGAGAAAGTGCATATTCAATGGTTGGCATGCATATCATTCAGAATAAACGATATCTAAAACATGTAGTGAATAGATGTTTAATACTTGAGGTATTTGAAATGTAGTTCTTTTAAGCTGGTAAATTTTTATTTTTAAAGGAAAGGTACAAGTCTTTTATTAGACTACCAACATCCATCACACCCTTCACATCACCGCCACATCAGCGTCCCACCATATTCTCATCACATCACACAAACCCCTGCATCCATCACATCCTTCACATCCTTTTTCTTTTTCTTTTTTTTAAACAATATAATTAAAACATAATAACTATAAAAAATATTAAACACACAATATAAATTCAAATAATATTTTATAAATTTCAAATTACATAAAAAAAACATAACTACATTAATTTAAATAAAAAATACTAGTTATCGTCGTCGTTCCATCTCGGAAGCCGATTAATGTGCTCGATTAGATCCGATCGAAGGTTGTGATGCACTTCCGCACTTCGTACTTCTCGGACATTAGCCTCAAATTGTTGTTCGCTAATCTGTACGTCGTCTTCGTCGTTTGGTTGATTAATGTTTTCGTCGAATGGACAAATCACTTGTTCTCCGTCTTCCAATATCATATTGTGCAATATGATACAAGCGTACATTATTGTACGTATTTTTTCTGTGTGCCACATTCTCGTCGGGTGCATTATCACATGCCACTGTTGTTTAAGCACACCAAAAGCCCGTTCCACATCTTTCCTTGCCCCTTCTTGCGCGGTAGAAAACCTTACTCGTCTTTGATCAAGAGGTGTTTTGAAGGTTTTGACAAAAGTAGCCCATTCAGTGTATATCCCATCTGCAAGATAGTAGCCGTGTTTGTATTGTACACTGTTTACTTCAAACGGACACTGCGGTGCTCACCCGTTGTATACATCATTGAATAACGGCGACTGGTTTAGAACATTTATGTCATTGTTGGACCCGGCCATTCGTCGTTGTAGTTGCAATTGTCCGCAAAATAATCTGCTACAATTTGCTCGTGTGCAGCTTCACGGTCTCTAACTTGATCCGGGCGTCGCCGTCTTGTTGATTGACTCGAGCTAACTTCATCATACTCACGCAACACATCCAAAACCGCATTGGACATTCCAATAAACAAATTGGTTCTCCTTTGACGATAAACGGAGAGAAAATCTGCCTCCGCTTGATTAATCTCGAAATCCTCGTCATAATAATCCGACTAATCAGATGACATGTTTGTATGTATATAAATGTTTAAAGAGGAGTATATAGAAGTTTGAGAGGAGAATGTAGAAAAAATATGTGTGAAAAATTTAAATAAAAGAGGTTATATTTATAGGAGGGGAAGAATTAAAAAAAATATGTGTGTGTGTGCAACGGTACTCACCAACGGCTCCTTCCTCCTCCCTCACATGCGCGACCGGCTCACTTAAGTGAGCGTGAGCAGCCCCTCACACATGGGGGCGATGGTGTTCCTTCTTGTGATGGGCTCTCACGAGCTCCATCACCCTTCCGATGCGGGTAGTCTTAAGCGGGTAGATTTTTATTTTTCAAGAAAAGGTACAAGTCTTTTACGAATGGAAAAGTCCGAAGTTTTTCTTTAAATAAAAAGCTTTTTAAGTTAACTTTTATTACTAGTTATAAGCTCTTTGTATACAAGATTATGTAAGTTCTTTTTTAATTGTTTTGTAATTTATGCTATTCTTTGTTTTTTTTTAATTATTTTACGCTATACAAGCTATGGAGTGCGCAGTGGTGATCGGCGAATGGTGAGGTTCGCGGTGGTGTATGGAGTTCGCGGTGGTGAGGCGAATGGTGGGCAGAGGTCGACGTGAAGGTAGCGCCGCAAAGAGCAGGAAGAAGAAACTGGGTCTTTTATGTTCATGACCTAAATTTTTAACTTTTTTGTTTTAATGTGCTGATTTAGCTGGTTTAATAAAATTAAAAAAAAGTTGACTTTGTTGACCGAGTAGACCTGCCTAGACCCGCCTTTGATCGAGTTTGACTTGGACCGAGGAGTTAGCCTACCTAGCCATTATTCTATAAGGTAAACACCCGCCCAACGACTATGTGCCGCCTAGGCGGCCGCCTAGCCCGACTTCTACAACACTGGATACACCTAGCATTATTAGTTTGACCTATATATTTATTTAAATTGAGTTTATTTGGACTTATTTGTTATCTTGTATGGATGGAATGAATCTATATATATTTTAAAAGAAAATCAAATATGGGAAATATTCTATAAATAAGATCTAATTAACCAATCATAACATTTTATTTTCTCAATTTTGACCAAATTTTTTAATTTTGACTTCTATTATTAGAATAGTTATTGAAAGAGTACATGGAATGCATTATAAGAGAGCTTTATAAAAATATATAGGGGGTGTTTTTATAAATTATATATTTATATTTAATGAATGTATTTAATTGTATATATTTGTAGTTTTTCTTTTATAACTTTTAATATATTATGATTGGTATAAATATAATTATATATTTATAATCGTCTCATTTTTATCTACGTTTTGATGTAAATTTTACCGTAATAGCACAAAACTAAAAAAATACTTTTTTTATTAGTAAAAAGTATATTTTATAACCATTGAAAAAAAAGAGTTACTATCTTTAATTTTATATTTGAAATTTAATGACAATTAATCTTTTTCTAAATGAGAATATGTATTTTTCTTGCTTATCTTATTTATAAAACTATAAACCGGTGAATATATTTATGGCTAATTTTAATGTTATAAATCACTAAATCATTAATCCTTTTTTATGAGGTATTTTTAACTTAGAGTATATGATAATATATATCTACAACATATTAGTGAGGTATAATACCTTCTATGGGATAGTTTATGTTTGTGAATATCTAATGAAAATTTAAAGTATAAAAAGGCATCAAACATTTATATTGTTAATGTGTTTTTTTGCTTTTCTTTTTAAAAAAAAAATGTTGTGTGTCATCTTTGATTGGGACTTATATTGTTAAACCTTTTATTTACAAATTGTTCTTTTTGTGTATAGATACCTCCAAGGAAATCCGTAGCTTCCTACATGTTTTTATCAAAGCTCTGAACTTTTGTTCTATCAAAATAAATATATTTTCTTTAGGAAATTCATTTATCTGGTGTAGTGGTGTTTAATTGATGGATTTGTGATTTACTTTCCCGCGCATCACAAGTGACAATATGAACAAATTACTCTTGAACGGGTAGATTTGGGTATGTTTTATGCATAAATGTGTAACGGGTCAAATGGGTAGAATAAAACAAATTTACATGTATTAGTTTGTTATTATTGATGTATTTGTATCGCATGTATGTATGTTTAATAACCGAAGGCATTGTATAAAGCAAGGTTGTTTGTATTACATAACTATATAATTTCGTTTGTAATATTGTTATTTATAACTATCTATTTTATTTTTATATTTATTTTACATTCAACATGTTATTGTTTACTAATAATGTTTAAAGTTTATAAATTGTAATCTGTTAATAACATTCAACTTCATTTATTTGCACTTAGATGGAGTTTGTTTTAAAAATCAAAACAATTCCACTTTTCGCACCGGTAACGTCATGTCAAACTAGTTATATTAAATATTTTAATATAACACTAAATTTACTTTTTTACAGATTTACTAATAGTTTTTTTAACATCTATAGGAGTTACTGTCTTTCGTAGCATGACATTGAACCTAATATACCCATTGGATTGATAGCTAATGTTGATAAAGAAATATATCCTTTCATTCATGTATTGTACTTATCGTTCATGTATTGTACTTAACGCATTACTTAAGTACTTTATTATTTTTTTCGTTTACATAGTATTTGCTTAAAATTTAATTTTAAACTACTCGTGCGTGCACGGGTCCCTAAATCTAGTAAACTTAAGAGAAATGATTTATCCTCCTACTTTTTGTTCCTACTTATCCTCCTACTCACTAGATCAAGCCAAGTGTCAAAATCAATGGATAATATGAGGAAAGAGAATTAGTGCATTACACATGTTGAACATTGAGTGGGTAGGAGGATGAAGTAGGAACAAAAAGTAGAAGGATATATCATTTCTCTAAACTTAATAATACCAAAACAGGTTAAATTAACGAAAGTGTTGCTCTAAGCAGTGTTCAAACATTTACAATTTCATGAACTTTCTCATTCAGATAATAGTTAGATTATTATTAGTAGTAGTTTAATTATATTTAATAAATCAAAATAATACGACAAATATGCATGTATTTAAAATTAAAACAGCACCTTATATAACAAATCAACAATGACTTTTTTATCTATGATTTTAAAACCAGATTAGCGATTTAACTAGTTCAACTAGGAACTGTACTGGAAATCCGTTTTAAAAAACCGGTGAAATTGTTTGTAAATGAACTAGTGGTTGTACCAATGAGCCGACGATCGAAGCGGGAATTAGTGAAGTTGGATTGAACTGGTTTTCTTGTGTATTTTACATTTTTATATTTTTATGTTTATGTTTTTACATATTAATTCTATGTTTGTCAAGTTTATGCTCAAACTTGTTACAAAATTTGAACGATAGATATTTGAATTTTATGGTTCTTTTTACATGATTAATCTACAAGAAGTTGAAACTCTTAACTATATATATAGGTGTGAAAATATTTCCAATTTTAATTTATTTTCTAATATTTTTATATATTTATAATATCAAAAACCAATCCAACCGATTAAATCAGAAAATCTATATTTAAAAAAAAGTTGTAATTTTCAAAAGCCTGTTAGCTAAATGTCCCACATGCCCGGCCATCTTGTCAATTCTATAATTGACTTTGCAGATTTAGAAGATAGATAAACATGCACCAAGGCTCAAGTGTTTGGCAGGGTCAGCATTTTAAAGTTAGGGTTTATACCTCTTTACATTTTAAATTATTAGAGCAAGAATTCTCTTAGACTCTTAATTACCACTGTTTTCAATCCGACAAAACGTGCAAATTTCAAGGTCAAACAGCTGCTAGCCTCTGCCTTGTTGAATCAGTTAACTTGATTCTTTCTCGCTTCAATTCTAAACTAAACTAATTAAACTCACACTAATTTAATAAATTTTTCTAAAGTTCATTATAATAATATATATTATATTTTTAGTTTTCCACAACTAGCGAAAGCGAAATAGGAATGTACAATAGTCGAGCAGAGCCAAGTCCGAGACGCTCATTGAGCCGAGCTCGTAGATTCTTTTTAAGCGTGAGCTTGGCTCATTCGTAATGATGAATTCACACGAGTTCGGCACGTTTAAGATATCAGAGAAGTTGGGTAACTAATAACCCCATTCCAAAACTGCGCGCTTAATTGGTCAAAAATATTGACCCTTTTGGGTTTACGACTTATCGATTAAACCGTCTCTAAATGTATTTAGGATATTAAAGTAATTAAGTTCAATCTTTGCCGCTATCTTTTTAATTTTCTCGTGTACCCATTTATGTACACGCATGGAATCAAGATCCGATAAAGGCAGGTACGTACGTGGTAGACCAGATACTTTACCAACTTTTGAAACTATATATATACAGTAATATATATATTATATGGTTCATGATCCAATGGGACATAAAAGTGCAGGAAGTTGATCGAAAGTCCCTACCACGCATGCATCCCGCCACATTTGTTTTTAGCACTTGTTTAATTTGTTGGATTTATAACACATATTCCTGTGTGAAA
Organism: Pulicaria dysenterica; assembly: GCA_947179395.2. Lineage (NCBI taxonomy): Eukaryota > Viridiplantae > Streptophyta > Magnoliopsida > Asterales > Asteraceae > Pulicaria > Pulicaria dysenterica. Next base: position 77,510,306 of record OX359293.1, on the reverse strand, counting down.
CTGCGTGGTATCGTCCTAAAAAACATTCAAATCAAAGAAGAATAGAAAGCTTATTTAAAGAAGAAGCAAAGTAAAAAAGCAACAAAGAAGAAGGTATCAGATTCACATCTGATCGATCTCTGGTCATGCCGGTAGATCGTTTAAATACCACGGCTACACGTGGAAAGCATCAAAATGCATGCATATATATATATATGTTCACTGTTTACAGTGTTGAATCTTTTACGCGTAATCACGTTATTCAAGGGAACAATGATTTTAACGTTGCGTTCAGCCGTACAACGTACATGCGCCCTTTTCCTTCGATTTGTATTGTTTCGTGTTTTTATATCTTTGAAGTTGTTAATGAGAATATATAATAGATAATACGAGAATGGTAGAGCATAAAAGTCTTAATTATTAAGGTTAAAATATTTAATGACACTACTATGGTTAAAGAAATGACACTGATACCTAGGTCTACTCGGTAGGTCCAACCGTTTGACCTATGAGCCGGCCGGCGAGAAGACCGGGTCAACGTATACCAGGTTTTTTATCGTTTCTAACACATATTGACCCGTCTGGGTTTATGGTTAAACCAATTGACCTGCGATTCAGTAAAAAAACCAGATCAACAAGAAACCGAGATTTAAACACTAACTGAGAGAGCATTTGATGCCAAGACTCTTAATCACATAAGTATTGCGTAATTCACGAATATAGTCTTCTACAAAAATTAAAATAAAAACTAATGCATGCATTCATCATATCATGCATCATATGATTTTACAAAATGAGTGTCGAGGAATTTCTAGCTTTAACGAATGTACGTGAATTTTTCACCGTCTCCTTACCAAGAATAAAATATTCTCCAAGTATATAAAACAACTCTTCGGGAATTATGTTGTCGGGAAACACATAACTTTCCTTCAGATATGTTAAGCACTTGAATACAATCGTATTCGACGATATGATGATGAATAAATTAATTAGCTGTGTTTTTTTTAATGTAATGTGTAATTAAATTAGTTGTTTATAATATATTAGATTGAATGCTCGTGTAATATACGGGTTTATTTAAAAATTGATATATACTATATATACATTAATACAAATAATACAAATGAATATAAAATGTAAAATAAATAAGAATTTAAATATTGACGACGTACGTACAACATCAAAGTCCAGATTATTAGTGGAAGCGTTGACGCGGTGGGAGAGGGAGACATGATGGCAGTATCATAGATTCATGATACAAAAATACGTAAGTGTAATAAAATAATTTAATATGATTATAAAATATTTTAAACTTATAAAACTAAGAGTTTGGTTAAAGATAATATGTTGAAATGTTATAAAGTGTAAATATGATATTTGTAAATTAGGATGAGCAAATACGATATTTTATTATTTAATAAGGACATACATAAAATTCTGCGTTATAACTACTTTGATTCAAAACAATGTCAAAATTAAATCTAATTTTAACCAAAGAAAAATGAGAATTTGATATTTTTTACGAAAATAAATTATTCAAATTTGATCATTAAATTTTATATTTAAACATATAATTAGGATTCTCTAATAAAATTTATTGATTTTACTTCTTTATTTAAATTTGAAGAAGTTTGCTATAGGCAGGGGCGAATTTATATATATAGTAGTCTTAGGTGCTATCTAAATTTTAAATTTTTTTAGAATATATGTATAGGAAAAGATTAGGAACTACCTTAAAAAATTAATTTGAGAAAAAAAAATGACCCAACTTTTATCTTTTAAAAAAAATGACAACTTAAAAGGAATAACCATAATACCCAATCCAACTTAAACTTATACTAATAGGAAAAAAAGAAAAGAAAAACTAACATAAGACGATTTGAAGCCCTACATCGTGCCTTATTCATCTTCTCTGACTCATCGATCTTGGGTCTCTTATTCGGCCGGTCCCAAATTTTGCAGATCCAGCCATGAGTCATCCTGGTTTGTTCTTCACTTATAAATGTTGTATGTGTAGTGATTGACCGAAAGATGAATTGTGTGTTGTGATGACTATATTTTGTAAAAAAAAAAAATATTAAAAACAATAAAAATTGAAAAAAGCTCTACTATAACACATACAACTCCAGCCTCTTGGCATTCTGATATAGTGACATTATACTTTGACATATTAGATTTGCAAATCTTTATTTTTAAACATATAATATTATTCTTTATTTTGATTTCATGTTATGTGTTTACTAAGTATATATAATTATTTAGATGTTTGATAGTAAATAAGTATATCTTTTAATTATCGAATCTTTGAATATATTATTATTAGTTATAGAAAGAAATGTTTTTGGTTTCTTAAAAACAAAAAAGAACCTAGTGCGTTTACAAGTTATTCTAACACAACAAATGTAGTATTAGAAAATAGATTAAAAATGTAATATAATATGTAAATGTTTATTTAAAGTCAATAAATGTTGATCCCTTCAACAACCAAGTATGGAATTATATCATGGAAATCCATTAGATGAAATTAGAACTATAATTCACTATTTGCTATATGCTTAAATTAATTTTAATGACCTTTTCTGACCCGACATAAATATTGTTCATTTATTATATCAATAAATATACTGAGAACCACGTGGTTTTCTATTCTAGATTCGTTGCTGATTATAAGAAAATATATATAAAAGAGATATTAAACATTAAGAGATAGATAAATTAAAATTTTAATAATATCAATTAGATTTATTGTAGATAGTTATATGTTAATTAGCGTAAGTTTAAATTTTTTTTATTATGGATAACTTTAAATGAATGTTAAGATTTATAAAATTTCAAATGTATCGTATTTATTAAAAAAATACCGATGATATTAATTAAGATGGTTTTTGCATTTTCTAAATGCTGATTAAGTCTTAGGATTATAAATTGGTCAAAATTAAATTTCAAAATAAATAAATTTTTTAGATTTGATAATTAAATTTTTAATATTAATCAATGGTTAAAATTGTTTGATAAATGTTTTTTAAGTTAGTCTTTTATACATATATTAGAAGATTAGTTGTTCGTAAATGTAATGTCCTCTTACATCAATTGTATATTTTTTAAATTTGGTTTTGCTATTATATTAAATTAGTTAATTGTAAATAGTGAAATTAAAGCTGTGAAATATATGTATTACATATATTTGAAATATAAAAAGAGAAGAATAGGAAAACTGATGCGATGTGATTGAGCGACATGAAAATGAAGGGAGAAAAAAATAACTCTTACAACATTATTATTCTCTTCTCCTAGCTTCTCTCCAGATGGTGAAGTCGCCCCCAATTCACTTTGTTCAATCTTAAACCATGTGGTATACCTTTTACATTTCCTTCTTATCGTTTTGTCATGTTATCGCCCACCCTTTTCACATTTGTTTCAATATTTCCAAATAAGAAATATATTTATTTTACATCGTTATCTCTATTCTATTTTTGTCAACATTAAATATCGTGAGTAAAAGAGAGATGAAGATAGGGGAATTGAAGTGGGCGTGTATCGATCATCGTGGCAGGAAGCCACAAATGGAATTTAATTTGGAAAGAGGACAGTGCCCTCAATCCCATCACTGGAAAGATGTGTACCACGCTCATTTGCAGAACGGGTACGTGCATCCGCTTTCCTTGCATAAAATAGAGGAAAGAGGCTGACTACCTTTCCTTTTCCTTTGTCTTGAGACCTAAACATATATATTTCACACAACTTTCATCTTTCAACTTATTTTAATTTAGATTACAATTTATTTATATATTTAATTGAAATATGAAAAAATTACAATTTATTTATATATTTAATTGAAATATGAAAATCAGATTAAAATATAAAAGTAAATAGTTAGATTAAACATTACATCAAAAAGTGAAAATAGGTATTTAATTCAAAATTTATAAAATAAAATAAACTAGAAAAGAAATAATGATAAAAAGCAGTTTAATTGTGTGAATAAAAATTAAGTTCAAGGTTGTACGTATATATAGTAATTTGAGAAAAAATACGTTCAGCGACTACGTATCTTGGAAATCGACAAACTCAAGTGGATAGAGAGTGTCGTACAGGAGAGGCTTGTGGGCAGGGAGAGTGTGAGGGCTGGTGACTCTTGCGGGGGCTGCATGCCACCTTCCGCACCACCTTCCTACTATATATACGTGACAAGGTGTTAATTAGAGCATATGGAGTTTACGTTTCTTTCCATACTGTATTTTATAATGACACCTCAATATCACATATGTGGAAGCACGAATGCCAAAATGTTTTTCCTATTTTTACTTTGTGTTGTTACTATAACGGCATACTCATCCTCTACTTTTCTCTCTTTATATCTAAAATAAGAAATATCGGTGCTTCAAACACTTAACCTTTATCTAATTTTCTAATTCAAAATATATTGTGTGTGAGAGAAGAACAAATTCCCGAGCCTGTGTGGGAAAATGCGGCAAGGCATGCTGAGAATTTAATTGCAACACACACTTCATTTCCACTTAATTATAAGCCGTTTGATGTTACCACTCCGCATTATCTTACAAGCACCAGCATATACACGTTATCTTACAAGCATCAACATAAGCCCTTTAACAAATATTTCCTCATATATTAAATTAACCTTTTAATAATAAAGTATAAAAACTGAAATATATATATATATATATATATATATATATATATATATATATATGTCATGTGTTTAAAAAGGTGAACAGAGCACTAAGCCACTAATGTCAAAATTTGAAGTCGTGATATACAATTAAAGTATATTAATATTCCTTTCATTAGTTTCCTGCATAATCTAATAATCGTACTTGACTAACTAATAATTATACATTAAAAATTATGTACCGCTATTAATATATATATTTCTAATACCTTATAAATGTTAGGGGTAAATGTTAGGGGTAAATGTTATTATCACACACACATATTTATATATATATAGAGGAGAGTTAATTTGAGAACCGCATACGAGAACTGCGTCTCACCCGTTCCTTGGATATGGAAAGTTCATGGATGGAGAGCGTGGAGGGATAGAGTATGGCAAGATGCATGTGATCGGAATACATGGGTGGACAATGACATTGAAGGAGGGAAAATTGGACGGCTCAAATTGGTTCTCGCATAATTTTTTTCATATATATATATATATAGGAAAAAGTTCATGCAAGAACCATTCTTAGTGCGAGAACCGCGAGAACCAATCTGAGCCGTCCAACTCACCCTCTTTCAATGTCATTGCCCACCCATGAATTTCTCACATGCACCCTGCCACACTCTATCCCTCCACGCTCACCATCCATTAAACTTCCCATATCTAAGGAACGGCCGAGATTGGTTCTCGCGGTTCTCGCACTAACAACGGTTCTCGCATGAACCCTCCCCTATATATATATATATATACACACACCCCTATATACATGTATAAACCTTATAAAATTGACACTTGTCACTAAATAGTTTAACAATATTACATAGTTTTTGATATATTTAAAAAAATTACTAAACACATTTATAAAATATCTACAATCATGACTTTATTATGAGCATTTTAAAAGTAAGCGTGAAAAAATATTTTATATAAGATTAGATAGCATAATGGATTAAAGTTGGTTCGTTTGTTAAAAGATTTAAAATTTAACGTTCAAAAATACGTTTTATTTATGTTATTAATTTCACAATATAAATTTGTAAAGTTCAATACATATAATAGCAAAACGTGATATTATTAAACATTTACCTAGGTTTTAGTTCTTCAAATGTATTCAATGTTTACGTTTTGCTACTATATATATTCAACTTTTAAAGTTACTTATTTAATATATTGATTATCGAAACTTACCCTTTTTAGTGTTGAACCCTCAAAGTTTATGTATTTAACTTTACATATTATACTATTTTATGTATCCAAATTTCAAACTCGTTATTTCCAATGATATGTGTTAAGGATTTAATACGTTAAAAGGTAAAATTTAGCGGTTCAATACATATAAAAAGCCGTGTAAAGTTGAATATATTTTTGTGCTCTAAACTCTTGGTGTAAATGTATTAACACTTATCACCTTCCAATTGATATTTATAAACACACAAATCATGCAATCATACATTAACAACCGAAATGATATGAATGTGGATGTGGATAACAATATTGTTATGTTAAAAGTACATTATATTGATTTGATATATTTTTAAATGAAGTAACTTGCAAAATAGTCGGCTATTGCTAATATGACAGTTTTGGGCTTGTTGTTTTGTAAATTTATTCACCAAACTTAAAATTGTATGTAGTTAATATTGTTTGTATATTATACTAAAAGGGTTATACATTATGTATTATTTGTTGGATTATGTGCAGAGATTATTAACGGGCATATTGTATCCAATGTTATCAGAGACTAAAGGGTCACACTGCTACACACACAATTCAGAACAGTTGGTTTTCACCATAAATCTGTGTGGAAATAAATAATCAGTTGGATTAATTATTAAAGAGAAAGAGGAAATAATTAATCAGTTAGATTAATTATTATTATTATTAAAGAGAAAAGTAAATAATTAATCAGTGGTATTAATTATTGAAAAGAGAGAAATAAATAATCAGTTTGTATTATTTATTAGAAAGGAAATAAATAATAAATAGTTATTTATTATTTAAAGAGAATTAAATATTAAGTTTTAATATTTAACGGATCAGTTAATTAATAGTTAATTAATTAACTAGCAAAAGTCCAGGGGGTCAAAGTGAGAAGAGATGAAAGTTTAATTAAAACCAGTGGAATTTTAATTAAACGGGCTTAGGTCCAATCTAATCCTTATAAATATATCCTTAAAGGCTTAAGGATTAAGATAAGAGACATAAAGGATTAAGATAAGAGACATAAAGGATTAGAAAAGATAACCCTAGCCACCTCTCTCCCTCACCCTCTCGATCTCGGCTCTCACTCTCCTCTTGTCGATCTCTCTGTCGACCGAACTCTCTCTCTCTCTCTATCTCGGTCTCTCTCTCATTCGTCGAACAAGGAAGAAACACAAGAAGTGTTTCTCGGTTTTGGTGATCTACGAGAACCACACACACACACTCACGTTTTTTAGTGTTGAAGGCTTGGTGATCCAGGAGCGGTCTAGCAGCCAGTTCAATCGGGGGTGCAGTAGTGGTGGACTATCTTTAGCAATCCTAAAAGTTTTTGTTCAGGTATAATCTTATAACCTTATCTTTGGATTGTTATGCAAGAAACTATGTTGATCATTTAAAGTTTTAAAGATCCTAACCCTTTTGGGGTTTAGAGGGTTGTGTTCAATCCAGTTCCGCTTTTAGGATTGAACCAGTGGAATCAAACCCAGGTTTGACCAGTTTGAGTCATATGGTGGTTTGGTCAGGTTCAAAACCCTTCATTGTTTTCACAAAATCACTTAGACCATCAGCATCCATCACATGTTTCACATACTTTTTTATTTGTCACATCAGCGTCATATCATTTCCCACCATTCCCTTATCCCATCACACAAACCCATACATCTATCACATGCTTCACATCACAAGAAAAATCAAAAGAAAAATAAAAAAAAGAAAAAAGCCGCTCACCCGCGTGATGGTGGTCGCACCCGTGACCGTGAGCCCCCCTCTCACGAAGAGGGGGGATGGTCTTCACACTCATGGCCGGTTCTCACATACCCCATCTCGTGATGGATGAGGGGGCAGCCTTATTCATACCTAAAAATTTCTCATACTAGTAAGCAAGTAATATTGTTTGTTCTAAAGTTTTTTTATCTTAGGGAGAAAAGAAAGGCATAAAGAGTTAATAAGATTAATGTTTTTAAGTTTTTTACAAAGAGAATAAAAACATTGGAAGAAAATTTTAATAAACTCTCTAATAATTTTTTTAAAAGTAAGAAGATTTATATGTAAAGGAAATGAAAGAAAATGTTTGTGATTTTTCATTGATGACTAAATTTACTTTTGAAGCCAACTAACATTTTTATAAAAATAAGGATATTATTATAATATAATTAGTGTTTTTCCATTCTCTTCTTTTCCTTTCTTTCAAACTTAGAAACGTAAAACTAAGATTGTTATTGTTTTTCATCTTTTTTTTCTCTACTTAATTTTCTTTTATATTCCTTTTTATCTAAAACTCAGGAACACGCATAAAAGTCATAATGCATATGAAAGTATACGACAAAAGTCTTAGCCTTAGGGGTGCTTAAAACAGGATATTCGAAAATTCGGATAGTTGGTTTTTAGTATCTGAATCCGAAATTTCGGATTCGGATATTGGATATCCGAAATATTTTAAAAACATATATTTTTAAATAACATTTGTTAAGTATTTTTACTAAATAACCTATATTTTAAACTTTAATCATCAAAAAATAGCTAATATATGCTTAAAAATGAAAAATACACACACATATATATATAACTATATATTTGTTTAAAAATCAAATAAAAAAGAAATATAAAAAATATTTCTCGGATATCCGAATTTTGGAATTATTAGGATTTAAATTTTCAATATACGGATCAAATGCTCGGGATAATTTTAGATTAGAATTTCTGATATTCAAATCGAATTCGGATTATTTTGAACACCCCTACTTGACATAAATTTATTTTGTAAAGAATGAAAAAAAAAGAGTCTATTCGTTATAAACATGATGGGGATGACGGTGAGATTGTCATGACATTGATGGTCATATCACCCCTATATATATTCCTTATCCTATTTTAAAAAAATGATTAATTGAAGAAAAACATACAATGTTTTAAGGGTGGTTTAGTTTCAAAAAGTGTATCGAACTTGTCAATTTTTGCTATTGTGTATACCTAATTTTCAAAACTACTAATTAGTGCACTCAACTTTTTAAAATTACCAAATGATGTACGGTGTTACCTTCTATCTAGGTAACCAGTAATTCTTTTGTTTTTCATTTATTTATTATTTCCACATCAGCTTTTAAATTCCACATTATTAATTAATTTTCACTATCATATTTTTAACATAGGAAGATCATCCATGAAGAACATTCATATGACTATCTCCAAGTTTCCAGGAAGAACATATGAATAAACATCATACACAATCTTAAAATCGATGAATAACAAGAACATATGAAATCAAAAGACAAACATACAGATCTTGAACCAAAATCAGTACCAATCTTGAAGCAAAATCAGAACCAATCTTGAACCAAAAATCAAAACTAACCTTTGAAGTTAGATCTTGGATGAAGATGTAGATGAAGATGAGAAACCCTAATCGAAACCCGGTCGAAGATGAAGTCAGATCTGGGTTCTTCCATGGAACAAGATTTCAGATCCTTATTCAAAGATGAAGCCATGAATTGAAGAACCCTAATCGACAGTCCCAAATCGAAGAACCCTAATCGTTAGTCAGGCCTTCAGTCCCAAATCGATGAACCCTAATAGAAAGTCGCCGGAAAAGAGTCGCCCTAAATCGAATCATCAAACAAAAACCATCGAACATCGAACAATCGCCCTAATCGAACATCGAACATCAGACAAAAACCAGATGTAGTCTGAAGAAAACCCTAAATCGTCCTAAATCGAACAGTCGCCCTAAATAGCCCTAAATCGAATCATCAAACAAGAACCATCAAAACTCACGATGCACAGATCGATGGTGGCTGCTTGATGAACCCATGATGCACATATCAGAAACCACGATGATCAGTAACCCACGATGGTGGCTTTGAGACCCTAATCTGCTCTGAAACAAGAACCCTAATCTACGGCTGCCATGGTTCTCGATGATGGTGGCTTTGAATCGATGATGTTGGCTTCCAAACAAGAACCCTAATCTGCATAAGTTATTTATTTATTATTATTATTATTATTATTAAAAAAAATTAGTTATTGTTAAATAGAACCAATTACACATCACCACTCAAAACAAATGCCACATCATCAAAACCGGAGCCACATAGCCCTTAACCTGCTATCATAGGTTACGATACATTAAACGGTAGTTTTAAAAAGTTGAGTACACTAAATGGTAGTTTTAAACTTGGGTATACACAATATTAAAAAGTGCTAAGTTCGATACATTTTTTAAAACTAAACTCATGTTTTAATTAGTAAGTTATTAAGGTTTGGAAAGTTTCATGTATAACTAATTCTATATGACCAAATATATACGTACAATAAAAAGATTGATTTAATTTATTTGGGAGAGTGGGCTTGTTTGTGTTGGTGAGAATTGATTTTTCTGTGTTTCACACGTACCAGCATGCAAGTTAAGATTCGCAAAAGCGCATCATCGATCGACAACACCTATATATATAGTATTACTACTTCATTAATTTCTCCCTAACCCATCCGCTCAATTAAATCCATCCATCTATATATCTTGTTCTGGAAGTTACTTGTCAAACCGGTTTTATTTGCCACCTCGCGCGATAGCTAGCTAGCTATTCCTTCATACATATATATCACACACACACGCTCTCTCTCTCTCTCTCTCTCTCTCTCTCTCTCTCTACAATATATAATATAAAGAGCAACTAGAGAATTAATTAATCGTTTAAGTAGTGGAGTACTGGAGGATGCATCACCGGAGACATGGGAAAAGGAGCCTTCGGTCGTCGGTGGTGGAGGAGGAGGAAGATGACAGTACATTTCCAGTCTACTCGGCTCAGTCACAAGAAGATATGACAGCCATCGTCTCTGCTCTTTCCCAGGTCATCGGCACCGACGACGACACCACCGCCACCCCCACTCATCATGGTGATATGTCCACCTACATCACCTCTTCTGCTACTCCAAATCAACCACCACCCAACACTAGTCAACAATCACCAGGTTCATTAATTAATTCCATCATTCATTTCCTCCAACTATTTTTTATTTATAATTCACGTACATTGCATTGCATGTTGAACAACCACAACCACAAACCCCCCCTCTTCCCAAAAAAAAAAAAAAAAAAAAAAAAGAGCAAAAAACAAACAAAACAACAAAAAAGGTCACCAATTCTGTAAAGGGAATAAAAGTATCTGACTTGTATATTATATAAAAAAATATTCACGAGCGTGTTTCGGTGCTAACTGGCTAGCTATTTATGTCCTGATCGAGCTAGCTACAACTAACTAGCATGAGCATATATAACAAAACCGTTATAAGGATTTAATTAGTTAAATATTTCAATCCTCGGCCTCGTTAGATTATATTTAAGCTTAATTACGATTTGGCTGTATATAGACATGCATGCTAACTAATTATAATTATAAATCAAGCAACACATGATTACTAACTAGTTGATATATTGATGATCTTAATTAAATGTTGTTTCGAATTATTAACTTGATCCACATTTTGATTTGTATATTTGTAAAGCAAACTACATGAATCACATTCTTACTTTTAGAGTTATATGCTAATGTACCTGCTAAATATTTAAACATCGATCGATCAGTTTGTCCACGTACATACTTATCTAGCCGGCCGGCCTCAAAGATCGATATATATACTGTATTTACTAAGTAGTTAGATATATTGTAGAAGATCACAAGAAGAATAACAAAATGATAGAAAAGATACATCATCTCGATCAGCCATATTATTGATAATAAATAAATAATTATTCTATGTTAAGTGATTAAGATCGGACAATATATAAATCGAAAGATACTAATTAATTGATTTAAAAAATATTAATATGCTTGTAACTGAATATTAATGGTGTGGTGTGTGATGAACTTACAGAAGGAAACGAACAACAGAGAAGGAGACACTACAGAGGAGTAAGGCAACGACCATGGGGTAAATGGGCTGCAGAGATACGCGATCCCCAGAAGGCCGCCAGGGTGTGGCTCGGCACCTTTGAGACAGCAGAGGCTGCAGCCATTGCTTACGATGAAGCTGCACTCAAGTTCAAAGGTAACAAAGCAAAGCTCAATTTCCCAGAAAGGGTTCAACCAGGAAGGTCAGAGTTTGGTTATCTCACCACCCTTCCCCACCACCTGAATCCACCACCAACTCCTCAGCCACCATATGATCACACCACTACCCCTTATCATCTTAACTACCCACATCAGTTATTTCTGCAGGGTGCTACTAATGAAATGGATTATAATAATCCAAATATTTTGCAGTCTTCTTCTTCTTCATCGTCCACGGATATGCAGGGAAGTTCATCTGGATTTGGATCTATGCAATATTGGCAACATTATGATCCAAGAAATTATTAGAAATTAAACTCACTTGTGATCATATATTTAAAAAAAAATGTTTTTGCATCTTCAATCCCCAAGTAAGGTAGCTAGTGCTACGTACGTACTCTCGTGTAATCTTCTTGCATATCAATTTCAAAATGTCATACTTGTTTTTTATTTACTTATATAAAGTTCAAACCACGCTAGCTATTGGGAAATAAATATATACATCTACATGACAATTGTTTGGGGGGGAAATTCAGATAAAGGAAAGATGAAGGGCCTTTTGTGACAAATCAGTAAATATACCTCTGAAATCGGTTGTTGGGTTAACTAACACTTTATCCCATATACTAATTAATGAAGCAATAAGTCCAATGATAACCGGAAACCTTAATATCCCAAATCAATGTTTCAATATGAGGCAAACATTGAGTGTAAGGCCATTAAAGCTCTAAGAAATTCTAAACCTAGCTAGCTACTACAATTCAAATATGTGTGGTGTATAATAACCGTTGCTTGACATGTTTATTTACATATGTGAAACCTAAAAAACAAGACAAATAAAAAACTATCTATTACACCATCCGTGTAGCCTAATCCTATGAGTATTGGGTATTTGGGTCTATCAAGGAGGCTTGTAAACAGCGCTACGCCATAAGCCCAAAAATTGTATGGGCCCATTTCCTAAATAGATTCAAGTAGCTAAACTATAAGCCCAAAAAAAAGAGCCCAGTTGTGGCTGACGCTCTAATTGGGGAAGCCTAAAAAAACATACGACTATTAGAAATCATCAATCATCATCATTGATCATCGGAAATCGCAACTCAGTTCACCAATTAGAAATTCATAATTCTTATACTATTCATATCTTTCTTCATTGTTCATCAATCTTTGTTCCTGTTCATCATCATCGACTGTGGCAAAGTGCAATTCCAGTTCAGTGGTTTAGATATCGCAAGTTTAGAAATGATGTTGATCTTGTATTAATTCATTCGTGTTTGTTCAAGGTAACCTTAGAAGTTGTAGAAATCGCTGCTGTTCATTGCTTCATGTTTAGAAATCAGAAAGACCGTTTAGAAGTTGTAATCAGCTAACATTTGTTTTATTTATTCTAGGGCTGGCCTTAAGTGTGGAAATTTGTAATGCAAAAACGCAAACGGAGTTTTGTTATGGCACACGGAACATCCACAAGACCGCAAATCCTACTCTAAGCATGGCTAGTTGGTTGTTATTGTATTTGATGCTCCTCTCTTCTTTTATACCTGCCAAAGAAGTGGAGGGGTTACTTGTCTTCTCTGTTTTTGATAGGAAATAGAATTGTTATTACTAGAGGGGGTAAAGGGTAACTTGTGGGCTGGAGTCTGTTAGAGTTTCTAATAAATATAGAGGTAAGGATCTCATTGTAGGTAGGCAGAAAATACGTAAGGTTTTGGGCTCTTGTAGTTGGCTCGTTGCCTTTGGCAATCGAGAGAGGGCTTTGCCCTGGATCAGTCATACGGTTGTGGATGATTGAGTTTATCTTTGTAAATCGTTCCTATTTCATCAGTTCTAAGCATCGATTGTAATCAATTGTTCTATCAGAAGTTCACATTTCGTATCAATGGTCGGCCCTGCCCTGACCTGCCGTTAGTTGCCATTTCCAATCGTTCGCCTACCATTACTTCATCGATCGTTTGGTTTGCTTCATTTTGTTTGCGTGCTATCGCTTTGGGTTTCTCGCTGGGTTTTAGTCGCTATCGCTGTTTCACGTCGGGTCGTGGGTTTCAATTTCCGACCTGACCAGACTTGCCGTTTTGCTGCTGGCTTTCACTTTTGGATATATCTATTCCAGTTGAACAACGATTCCAAATCCAGGTCACGTTCTTCATCTGATGTTCGTTTTCTGTTGGTGGAATTTGAGAATCGCTTTGTAGCTCCTTGCCATTTCCGATTCAATTTCAGTCTGTGGGAATCAGTGTTTGCAATCTACGCTATGTTCCTATCCAATTGCATGTTCAATCTACTCTTCTACATCTGATTGCAATCACGTTCGGTAAGTGGCGTTGTTTCACGCTTAATTCCAGTACTAGGTCTGTTCGTTTGTAGTGCAGTCCATTTGAGTAATTATCGATGGCAGCTTGCAATTTTGACCTACGATCGATCTTATTTTGATTTTGGTTCTGCTGTTAGCACTTTCTGTTGGGGAATTTCTTTTTTTTTTCTTTCGATTAGTGCTGTTGATTTGGGACCTCTCACTAGTTTTTGAGTTGTTGACTGAATTACCAATTGGACCTGTTGCTTTTGACTGTGGATCTGTTGTTAGCAAGTTCAATTGGGTGGATCTGTAATTTGACTTGCAATACATTCTTGCAATTTCTTCTGTTGATTGCTATCGTGTGCTTTGATTGGGGTGAGGAGTTTTTGTTTGGGAGATCTATGATTCGAATTACACCACTCCCTATAACTAATTGCTTTCAGATTGAGGATTGGTTGATTAGATTACTTGGTTCTTCTTGACATTTTCCATGGATATTCGATCTATACATTCTCGATTGGATATTCACGATAAGCAGATTCAATAACTCCAATTTGATGTTTCTGAAATCAAAAAAAGGTGGGAAGCAGATCGAATTGAACAAAGGGAATTTCGTAAAGTAATGTTGGAGTGGATAAAACAACAAGACCCTGATTTTGTTTGCGAGGGAGATCGAGGTCCCGAGAATGTTTCCGATTCTGATGGGGGTGTGAAGGGTCCTGTTAGTGATGGTGGCAATGGTGTTTCTAGTTGTGGCGAATCTCATGAGCTTTATGTTGGGGAATTCATTCCAGATGTATCTCCTATTCCGCAAGAGGATAGAGCAATTCTAGTGGCACCTACGCCTATCCTCGAAACCACACTCAAGCCACCGGAGAAAGAAACGAGACCTAAGTTAACCGCTACGGAGAACTTTATTCGATATCCCACTGTTATGGTTCCACAGTTACATTTCGATACTCATTTCACCGTGAGTTACTTAGTGAACCAAGTCTTGGGTTGTTGTGCACACAAGGTGCTTGATGAATGTCTAACACCAACTTGGGCTAGAAAATTGATGATGACGATTTCGTATGTTGTATGGGGTCGTAAGCCACTCAAACCCCTGGATTGTGTAAACTTCTTGGTCATTTGGTGTTTGTTTCATGATCATCAGCCTCCGGATCCTCCTCCACCGCCGAAACCACCCGATCATGATCTCGTTCGGAAGCAAGTCTTGAGGTCAAGACTTTTTCGAAGGCAAGAGTAATGATAGGAAATAGAATTGTTATTACTAGAGGGGGGTAAAGGGTAACTTTTTGGGCTGGAGTCTGTTAGAGTTTCTAATAAATATAGAGGTAAGGATCTCATTGTAGGTAGGCAGAAAATACGTAAGGTTTTGGGCTCTTGTAGTCGGCTCGTTGCCTTTGGCAATCGAGAGAGGGTTTTGCCCTGGACCAGTCATCCGGTTGTGGATGATTGAGTTTATCTGTGTAAATCGTTCCTATTTCATCAGTTATAAGCATCGATTGTAATCAATTGTTCTATCAGAAGTTCACGTTTCGTATCAGTTTTGGTTAATTATATAATATATCTATGTTGTTTAAAAAATAATAATCCTACTCTACGCAATTGCATTTGTTATCAACGAGATTTGAACCCACAACTACTTGGTTGAGAAACATTTTATCTACACCTCAGAATCCCGTGAGAAAATCAACAATTGGTCAAATAGAATACGATTATCAAATTTTACACCATTGTCAAAATCCAAGGAAATGATTATAAGAATCGATTGCCTTAAAACCCCAGGAACATGCAAGTGCAGATGGTGAAGGACGAAAATTTAGAAAAAAAAAAGTAATCTTTGTTCATAGCATGATTAAATATGCATTATTGAGATTTGCAGATCAGCTGTGATCAAGGATGATTAATACATAATGCGTAAAGTAACAATCAGTTGCCGATAGTTGGAACCACCATAGCTTTAAGTGAGTGGAAAATATACTTGAGGTAAAATCTCGGCGTGAATGAATATGAACACATAAGGATACATGCTCTTTTCACCGCAAAATCTGGATTTCTTGCACAAGTATACATTTGAATCTTGATCATCTAGGCTAATTTACATTTACGTTACAGAAAACATGCACAACTGGGAGCAGATTACAACACAAAAGGCTCTCAAAATAATTTGAAATTATATGACCTCCTTTCAAATTAAGCACGAACAGCTTCAACAATCCTTGAAAAGTAAAACTGTGTGGTAGTGAGACCCCTCTTTCTTATTTTCCAGCCAACCTTTTGCAGAGCCCGTTCTATATCAGCTTCTGAGTGAAGATAAGCTCTTGTTGCCTTTGAAGGTCCTGGGAATAGTTCTCCGATTCTCTTCAGCAGATCATAATAAAGTGTCTTCGGGGCAAAGCTAAGTATCAACCGGTTTTCAGCAAGAGATGCAAGATGTGCAATCATGCCATCCGCCTTATTTTGTGGGTAGTGTATCAGTACATCCAGGCACGCTACTGTATCATACTTCCCGTTTAAGCTTTCCAAATCACTCACTTCGAATTTTGGCAACTGTATATCATTTATACCCTCTAGTGCTTCTTTTGCCTGCAGGAATTTCAAAACATCATCACTCAGGTCAAGTTTCTATTATATCTAATTATCTATTACACTGGATGTATATCTCCTTTTCATATATAAAATGAATGGTTAGGGTCCATTTGGGTGTGTTTTAATTTTATTTTGAAGGGGTTATATCAACTGAGAATGAGCATCATCAATTCATCACTAACACTTATCTACTTTTACGATAAATTATAGCGATCAAGTACAAATATCAGTTATGAAGTTAACAGAAAAGGGGTATCATTATTGACATTTTAACCATCTAATATCAAATACAATTTATGAAGTTAATAGACAACTATCACCATGAGTGACATTTTTCTAATTATATGAAAAGTAAAACAAATTATAATCAAATACTAATTCTCAATCATATAAAGAGAGGTATCATGAGTGACGCTTTTCTACTTTTATACATGAAAATGATCGAATCAATCGGTGATGTTAACTTACAAACCATGTAAATAACAGGTAATTAAGTCATTTCAATGTTGACTCAGTTAAGGGATTCTGAGTGTAAATTCATCTAAATTAGGTTATGTTAATATCGCGAGTCATTTCTCTTTTTACTAAAATTAAAACAATGTAGCGTCTTACTAGCATTAAAAATTGAATTGAGAACTAGTACCATGAGAAAAAAAATTCTAGTTTCACCATCACTAAAAGTCTAAAACAATTTAGTACCAAATATCAGTTCTGAAGCTAATTGAGAATGAGTATCAACTAATCATCAGTGTCCAATTCTTGCTTTTATGGAGATTAGAACGGTTTTGTAACATATTTTAATTATCAATTAATGAAATTAGAGACTAGTTCGTTCTTAATGTAACTTGAAATGATAATTTAGTCGCTTAACCTGCTTCTGAGCTTCGGAAACCATGGAAGCTGAAATATCACTTGCTGAGACAACGGCACCTTCCTTGGCCAACGGAATCGATAGCAATCCGGTGCCACAACCTGCGTCACAGACAGTAACGCCTCGAAGCGAACCTTCATCAGTCAACATTTTCATCACGTTTTCCACCGTCTTCGCATGTCCGATTCGTATATCCAATTGCACCTTGTTAACCTCATCCGTGTCTCCGTAGATCTTCTTCCACCTCTGAAACCCGTCGTTCGTAAAATACTCCCTCACAACCTCCTTGTCACCGCCACCGACCTCCTCGGCCTGTAACTGGCGTCGTTTCTCCGGGTCCGCAAGTGAAATTGCGGCGGCAATCGCTGCGACTGAGCTGCCTCCGATTACCGCAAGTGTTGTTCCGTCGAATGTGTCGGCGCCTAGTGCAGATACAGTTAAGGTTCTTCGATTATTGAGTTTATAGAATTTAGGGTTGGGGTAAGAAGTGGAGTGCTGGTTGGTGGTGAAACAGGGGTGATGGGAGAATAGAGCGGAGGAGTAAGCCATTGTTGTTAAGTCCGGTGGGAGAATCGAGTCAAATTGAAGCTCAGTAGTGTTGGGTGTGTGAGTTAGCTGATAACGCAATCCATAGCAAAGGATAGGATTGGCCCTTGGTAACGTTGCCTTCGTGAATCATGACCATATCCACGTGGATATCTAAATTCCATAACAATGTGATTATTTAAAGAAAAACCGCATTAAAATATAATAAAACTTTTGTTAAGTTATTATTGTATATAATGTTTTTTTTACAAAAAATAAATAAAACAAATTTACAAAGTATATGCAACATTATGAAGGTTAAATATTTTTCAACCGGTAATTATTTTAATTTTTAATTTTTTATTTTAAATTAATAAAATCTGAAAAAAGGCACGAGTTTTACAACCCTGCCTTGAGAAGATACAGCCCAGCCTTGAAGATTCTCATCTCAAACACAAACCCTTTACAAACACTCCAAAAAGCATAATTTTGCAACCCTGTATTGAAGATTCACCACCACCGACATATGCAAAGAACCGTGAGTTTCTTCGACGACCAACCGCTGCCATCGTCGCCTTCTTCAAAGAACAACCGCCGCCATCGTCTCCTTCTTCAAAGAACCTCCGCCGCCGCCATCGTCGTCGCCTTCTTCAAAGAACCACCACCTACCGCCGACTTTCAAAGGTTTCTCGAGATTAGGGTTTCTTGCATCGCTTTCCACCACCGCCGTCGCCTTCTTCTAAGCACCACCGCCGCTGCTATTGCCTTCTTTAAAGAACCACCACCGTCGTGTGTCTTGGTTTCAATGTGTAAGTGTTTGCGATTTATTATTGGTTTCATTTCCAGATTTCATTGGGTTTGGTTTTAGAATGTTGATGGTTCGATGTATTCTTTGATTAATATGAGTTCATCTTCATCTTCCACTGCTTTGTGTAGCAGATTTCGTTTTTAGGATTAGGGTTTGATTGGGTTTGATTTCAGATTTATATTTTGTCTTTTTTGTGTTCCCTTGTTCAGATCACCAAATGATGTTTAGGGTTAATTTTCTTGGGTTTCTTTGATTTCTGATTAGGGGTAATTTATGATTTGAGCAGATTTGATTTTAGATTTGAAACATATTTGGCTAATAAATAGGTGTTGTTCTTGGTTTACACATAGAGGTTGAAGAACACAAAGAATATCTTCAAGAACATTTGAATTTAGAATTAAAAATATAAAAAAAATTAAAAATTGCCTGCTACCTTTACTCTAAGTTACCTTTTGCATGTAATGGGTGAAAAAAGTGATTTGGTTGTATTTTTTTAAAAAAATTTAAAGTTCGTTATCTATAATGGTAGCTTAGCTAACGTTCGTTGATGCACTTTGCCCTTATTTTTATGGTCTTTTTTATGAATTTTTTTTTACCTTTTCAAGTCAATTTACTAATATGCATTTTCTTTCTTTTTAAATTTTATAAAAAAAATCCAGTTTATGTAACATACTTTCAATTTTTTTAAATTATATATCATTAGATTTTTTTGTAATTTTATAATTTATATAACGTTATTTTTAATTTTTTACAATTTCAATAACATTTGTTTTACAATAATAATAATAACATTATTATTAGTATCACTAGAATTATACTAATAATAATAATATAATATTACTACTATTACTATTATTCATATAGATATCATTTTAGATATGCAAAATTATTTTACTTTTACAAAATTATCATGATAACCGTTTTATCTTATCTTTTACTTGATAGTTAATTATTGTTGATTTTCATTTTTTTATTATTAAGACTTTATATGTTAAAACTAGGAGTTGCACAAAGACTAAAGATTGCACATATTTTTTCCTAGGGCCTAGGGGTCAGAAAACAATTATGTTGGTAGCACTGATGTGACAAAAACATTGATCTGATGTAAGTACTTTGTTGATGGTACAATGATGTAAGTAATTTTGGTATGAATTGATGGTATATTTTGGTATATTCAAGTGTCAAAATTCAACTGTTGTCAATATTCACTTTGGTATATTTAGCTTTGTTATATTTAGCTTATCAGTTGCACTGATGTAAGTATCTTTGATAGAGTTTGACAGATTTATACTTACTGATGTACTTTGGTATACATACTGATGTAAGTTCTTTGATAGAGTTTGACATAGTTATACTTACGGATGTACTTAGCTTTGTCAATTTACCTATATTTAAGTATTAGCCTCATTCAACTGTCAAACCATTATACTGATCTAAGTACCGTCAAACCATTATATTGATAAACAATTATATTGATTCAACTGTCAAACCATTATACTAGTGTAAGTATTTTGTCAAACCATCATGCAACTGATATTTGTCAATATTGTTGTGTCAAACCACTGGGAATTCAACTGTCAAACCATTATATTGATAAAACAATTTGATAACAAAACACAGTATATTGATAAAACATAACAATTGATCATTACACGTAAAACTAATTTTATTTCATTCATTGAATATTACAAAGCACAAACAAATGATCAATACAACTAAACACATTAGAAGCATAAACTTTCATTATTGTCTTTGTAAATGACAAATCCTCCTTAATTTTTACTAAATCAGCCTCATTCTCTTCTTCACACTAACGCTGCTTCAGTTTGCTTAATCTTCGACATTAATTGTGCTTTTCAAACATCAATTACTTATAGTAGTCACTTGGAAGTTCCTCATCAATCCACTGAAACGTATTACACTTGAGCCCCGAGTCCTACAAAAATGAAATCATAACATCAGCACCACATATCTAACCTACAAAGCACAAAACTTATTAATTAGGTCAATGCTTACATAATTAGGGCAACCATGAAACCTCCTACCGGATTCATCATTATCCATGATGTTCTCAAATTAGAAGCCCTAAATACTCCTGAGTTACGATTTGATGATGACGAATACGCCATGGAAGGCAATTCAATCAGATGATTCCAGTGGTGAAGCTTTCGTGAAGTGAAGAAACCAATGGTGAAGCTTTCGTGAAGTGAAGACATCAATTAGGGCATACAATCGAATGAACAACGGACGATGTATTTGTAGGAATTTGTGTTTTGTTTTAAAGATGTATTTAAATCCACGTATGATATAACCTGTTACACATCATCAAGTAACAGGTAACAAGTTACACTTAACATTATTTGGTAAACATAGTACATTTAATACATCAAACGTAAGGTTTGGAAAATGGGTATACACAATAGCAAAAAAGTGTCAAATTCAGTACACTTTTCGAAACTAAACCCTTCATACTATTATATAAACCATTTAATGTTTTCTCTTCTATTTAATTTTAAGAGTTCTTAAAATTCACTCAAGATAAAATCTTGATAATTTTATTTATCTAAATTAATCTCATGCACTCAATCTTTACCCATTTTATTCTCTATCCAATTTACTTTAACTTTTTATTAATTTAAAATATACTTTCACACAAACACAATTATACATCCCATCAACATAATTTTAAAAATCTCATTAACTTCTCTCTCTTTATTTCATCAATATAAATCTTTTTTATGATTTTTTTTAGATTTCTTTCTTAAAATTAATAAAATAGTTGGATGCAAATAAAAGAATATTTGGAAAAAATGGACATGTTGATATAAAAAAATTTCGTGACATTAAATCACACGAATAATATACTATTACATTCTTAAAAACGATATGTTGTAAAACAAAAACTATTTGCCGTCGCAGCATTGTGCGAGTATGATGCTAGTTTTCTAATATATATATATATATATATATATATATATATATATATATATATATATATATATATATATATATATAAGACTAAGCTTAATCAATTTAATTACCAAATTCTAACCATTCATTTACTTAAAATTAAATCATGATCATTAATTTTGATTAAATTAAAATTTAATTTTGACTTTGGTTAGTCAAACTTATAACTTAATATTAACTTTAAATCAATAATAATAATTTGTGAGATAAAGTAAAAGTATTACTTAAATTTAAAAAATAACTTCATTTATCTTATATTTAAATTGTTATACGTAGGATATATATCAACTTACAAATCTATTATTTATTTAAATTTTGCTAAATATTAATACATTTTAATTACATATTCTTATCCATCAATTTCAATACAAACTGAAATCTAATTTTGATTTTTCTGAGTTAAAATTAGATTTAATTTGAACTTTAATTTGAATTCAAAGTTTTAGATATAATTTTATATGCGTCCTTCTTAAACCTTAAATATCGTATTTATCTATTCTAATTGATAAATATCCCAAAACCCTTTATAACATTTGAAAATATCATATTTAACCAAACTTTTAGTTTTATCATTTTAAATATTTTCTAAATGCTTTAAATTCTTTTTAATTATAACCAATAAACTAGACATTATTGCCTTTATCTGTAACAATAATGATCGATGAATTGTATAAGAGATACAATCACGTCCAGTGGCGGATCCAGAAATTCCGAGTGTTGGGGGCCTATTTTTTAAGTACTAAAAAAACTAAAGGGTGATGATCCATACACCCTAATCTATGGATCATGGACACCCTACTCTATATTTTTATCACTTGTAATTGGTTATGATCTCTACTTTTTCTATTTTCCAAATATTTTGACTTAATTAAATTATTAAAAAATATATTAAAAATCATAGACTATGATGCCAAAACTAAAATGTACAAAAGAAAACAAATGTCTTGGCTTATTCCCTGTAATTGTTTTTGGGAAGTCAATGTTACGTGGCTGACAATGACCTCTAAGCCAATACGCATGTCTAATTTCATCTCTTTGATTAATATTCTAATGTAAAATTATTGGTCTATCAGAGAGGTCCCTTTAAAGACTCTACACTATTACTAACAGATAAAGAGGTTCCTTTGAAGACTCTACACTATTACCAACAGATATTGATAAAGACGACGATTTTCTTGAATCTTTCTATTATACTAACCTAAATCATAAAATAAAATTTCAATTAACAATTGACCCTAAATATCACAATTCACAAATTAACAACTAATATCTTCACAATATCTACAAATTAAAACTAAATTAACAATTAAATATACAACTTTTACAAAGATTCCGTCACTTAATGCACACCGCCACATATTAAAATATAATAATAAACTAATGAAACTAAAGTTTACAGATGAATCACGCCCACAAAGAGAATTATCTGTCCAAATTTCAAGGCATAAACAGACAGAAATGCATAAAGGAAACACAGCATTACCGGTAGCTAGCCGGTGGTGGACCGGTGTTCGTTGAATCGCAACCTTGTTTCAGCGCTTCGCCACTTCAAGCGGGTAACGTATTTAGATTTCAAAGTCGAGAATGAGGGCTAGGTATCGGAAGGTTTGAATTGGTTTCTATGGGCAGTTTAACAAAATTGGGGGCCTTGATAATTCTTGATAGGGGGCCTAAAAACCCAAGCCCAATAAATCATTCAGAAAAT
Organism: Pulicaria dysenterica; assembly: GCA_947179395.2. NCBI lineage: Eukaryota > Viridiplantae > Streptophyta > Magnoliopsida > Asterales > Asteraceae > Pulicaria > Pulicaria dysenterica. The sequence goes on along the minus strand of OX359293.1, from coordinate 77,486,641 downwards.
TTTTATGGTTATTGAGGGCCTTCCCCCTACCCCAATAAGCTGGATCCGCCAGTGATCACGTCTCTTAGTATCATAGCAAACATGCTTTTCTTCCATCACGTCTAACCTATGTCTCGCGTCGACACTTTCACTACTCGATCTATTTCATATTTTATATGCATTTAATATTTATTATTAATGTTTAATATTAATCATTCTTAAATCAACTTGTATATCACATCGATTGTAATGCTAATTGGCTTGTAAACATTGTTCTATTCTAGCTTCTTGCTAGGCTGTTTTTATGTATTTATATATCTTTGGCTTGTTAGGAGATGGTGATGGCCGAGTCAAAACTCTTTTCTAACAGGTCATCTTCGTTGTTGTTCAAAAAAATTTTAAAAAAAATATAACTTTGACGTGACTTGACTGTTCCCATGATAACAAAGGTTCATTAACGAGTCATTATGGTTATTAACTGTTATCTTGACCTTCTTTTAACATTTATTACAGATCAACTATGAAAATTGATTATTCCCATAATACTTGTGTAATGATTGAAAACATAAAATTTATATAAACAGAATTAAATTCAAAATATAACATTAATCTGTCTTGTACTAACCATATGACAAGTCAACACAAATATCTTTCTTACTTTCCTTTTTACTATGAAAAGATTAATATTTTTCCTGCTAACCTTATTTGTAATAAGATCTGAAGCTAATGGTTTAACAGACAAAAAAAAATACGATTCGGGAAATCTCGAGGATACCATCCATACCCACGACATGCCAATAATTGTCTGTGATTTTGGTTATATATCGAATATGTTAAATAACGTGGCAAATGTACAGGTCATCCGTGGCTCTATATAAAGAAGCCCTCGTGTTCCACAGGGTCCACAACTGGATAAGAAAAAGTATCCATCTCCATCCCCTCGAGTGAGTGAGTGAGTCATTGCCGAGCGAGTCAAGCACTTTCTCTTCGTCGTCGTCTTCGTCTTTTTCTTCGCACACACACACGCCAAAACCACTTCCATTCGAAAGCTTCGACCGAATAAACCCATTTTTCCATTCAATTATTCCAGGAAAACGACTTCTTGCCTGTCACATTCACCTACCCTTGTATTCCATTTCATCCGACTGAGTGTCAAACTAAATCATTCTACAACGACAAACGATGGAACCTTGTCTCGTTTGATCGGACTTTGTACTTAGAACATTCGTTTTTTTGTTACTGTTTATTGATTGATTATATAGAGGTGTTAGCTTTGAGCAACAGCAAGTTTTTACCGTCGGCAATGGCGGATTGTCGACTGTTTGTGCTGTTAATATTGTGTGTTGTCGCTGTGTGTGTTGAATCAAAGTATATGATTTACGATACTGCACAAGGGGTTGTGAAGGGCAAACTAAATGTTCATCTGGTAGCGCATACACACGATGATGTTGGTTGGTTGAAGACTGTTGATCAGTACTATGTTGGATCTAATAACTCCATTCAGGTTCCTTTGCATCAGAAATTACTACTTTGGTTCACTGTTTGATATCTAAATGTTTGTGTTTAAATTGTTTATCAATTCCTCAGGGAGCATGCGTTCAAAACGTGCTTGATTCCATGGTTCCAGCATTGTTAAAGGATAAGAATCGGAAATTTATTTATGTAGAACAGGTGAAAAATCTGTAGTCCTTTAACTTCACTGTGAATTTTGACATTTCAATTGACCTCGTTACAAGTTTATAGTTGATGGATTTCTGGTTGAATTAGTTATTTTGATTGTGTTTCCGCCTGTTTCTTGAAACATCAAGATGAATTAGGGCACACTTGAATCTGATTAACAGAGATATCAGGAACTAATTGATTAATGTTGATGTTATGAATCTTTTAGGCATTTTTCCAACGTTGGTGGAGGGATCAGAGTGAGGCAACCCAAGCTATAGTCAAAGGCTTTGTTAGCTCGGGTCAACTGGAGTTAATGTAAGTAGATAACGTCTACTGCTTACTGAGCTGCTGTCTAAATTTTATTTTATCAAGTTTTATATGAAACCATTTGTTATGGTTTGATCTGTTTGATATAACTAGGCTCTGATAAACTTGTTTTTGTTGGGCAGAAATGGAGGTTGGTGCATGCATGATGAGGCAGCACCACATTACATTGATATGATTGATCAAACAACATACGGGCATAAATTTATCAAGGAACAATTCAATGTAACTCCTAGGATTGGTTGGCAAATAGACCCTTTTGGTCATTCGGCAGTGCAGGCGTACCTATTGGGCGCAGAGGTCATTTATTCTGTTCTGTGGCTTTTATGAAATCTGTTGAATTTCAAGATTTCCGATTCACTTTTGTTATTAATTAAGCATGGAGGTTTTTCTTCAACGTAGCTCTACATCGATTTTTAGCAAAATTCAGATAAATAATGTTGCTAAATGTTTTCTACTCATGTAAATCTGAGTCCTTATGATCTTTTAGGTTGGATTTGATTCCGTCTTCTTTGGGCGAATTGATTACCAAGATAGAGCAAAGCGAAAAGGGGATAAACATCTTGAAGTTATCTGGAGGGGCTCGAAAAGTCTTGGTTCATCTGCACAGGTGAGTTTCAGTTTTATCTTCATTATTAGTACTGAAAGCAGACAAAAGTTCGAGTATCTAAAGTATATTATTGCTAGTGTTCATTTTTCATAGTTGGTTTGTCTAAAAGAAGTACTATTTCTATCTAAAACGATTGTGCATTCTTTACAGATTTTTGCAGGTGCTTTCCCTGAGAATTATGAACCTCCACCTGGTGGTTTCTACTTTGAAGTCAATGATGATTCCCCAATAGTCCAGGTAACCTTTTAAATATAATTTAAGGTTTACGAATGTTTATCTAGGCTAACATTATTACATCTCTTTTACTGAAGGATGACATCGACTTATTTGACTACAATGTTGAAGAACGGGTTAATGATTTTGTGGCTGCAGCCTTGTCACAGGTGACCATCATGTATATGATTTTATATCTGCCTCAAGAGGTTAAGAGGAAAGATTAATTTAATTAAACTTGATTTTCTACTCTCAGGCAAACATTACTCGCACAAATCATGTCATGTGGACAATGGGGACGGACTTCAAATATCAGTATGCGGAGTCATGGTTTCGGAATATGGACAAGTTTATTCATTATGTGAATAAAGTCGGTTACTTTATCGATCCTTTCTGAACTTAAATTTGTTTGCTGTTATACTTTAACATTTTGTACCAGCATCAGTAGTGCCTTATTTGGTTTTGACTGCATATGTTTACAGGATGGCCGGGTCAATGCTCTCTATTCAACACCGTCTATATACACTGATGCAAAATATGCTGAGACCAACTCCTGGCCTCTCAAAGAAAACGACTATTTCCCGTAAGCATAATTTGGAATCCATACCATTTCTAATTACCATTTCCAGACTGTTTTGCCAATAATAAAGCACTACGTTGGTTTGTAGATATGCAAGTGACATAGATGCCTACTGGACTGGATACTTTACTAGTAGGGCAGCTCTCAAGGGTTATGTCAGAATGTTGAGTGGCTATTACCTGGTGGGTGACACAGATTTAATTATTATATATCTATGTTATTTATCAAAATTTCGATCCCAATTCTCATTTGAATACGATAAATATCAGGCCGCAAGGCAATTGGAAGTACTCAAGGGAAGGAATAAAGCAGGGCCCACTACCAACTCTTTGGGTGATGCTCTAGGGATTGCTCAACATCATGATGGAGTTAGTGGTACATCACAACAACATGTGGCTAATGATTATGCAAAACGGCTCTCAATAGGTCATAAGGAGGTGCAAATCAATTCTATTCTATTGCAAGTTTACCTATTGTTTGATTCATTTTGTCTATATGTAAACTAATGTGAAATGCGACTTCATTTGTTGCAGTCTGAACGTGTGGTTGCAGAGTCAATAGCTTGCATGACATCATCAACACCTGGATGTGCAAGTTCAGCAACCAAATTTCAACAGGTAGGTTTGCAATACCTATGTATGTGAGTCTGTATGTATGTATTATTGTATATGTATGTAATTATGTTCTCTTTTCTGTTTCCTCATTAATTTTCAGTGTCCACTTCTGAACATAAGCTACTGCCCTCCATGCGAAGCTGATCTATCATCTGGCAAAAAGTTGGTAAGTGAGATGCCTAATGTTTATAGCTTCTCCATGTAAAAGTATAGACCTGATAGTTTCCCATACATAATGAAATGGCATAAAACTTTCTATTAAAGGTCATTCATGTACTAGAGGTGGAAATTTTGATCCATTTAATTATGAAGAGTTCGATTCGGGTTGTGTCTTTATCACAAATGGGTCAAATACAAAAATATAGCTCAAAGGAGACTGGGTTAGACGGGTTGAAAGTTACCCAAAGCCCATTAATCTATTATAAATGCATACAACCTCCTAAATCATTTTCGCTTGAAAATTTAGATTGTTATCATTGTAAAAATACTTTTTGTAATCATAACTAGAAGATTAATTAATCTCACAAAACATTGTAACAGACAAAAACTGTTTACACCTCAATCCATCGTGCCGCAACTGTTTGGAATCGCGCTTAAATAATCTGTTTCCATCTGAACCAGTTTTGAAGCCAATCTTACCACCTATATCATGCATATACATTTCTGTTATATTCTGCATTTGTACATCGAGTTAAATTGTTAAATAAACTATTTCCAATTCTTTCTGTAGGTGGTGGTTGTCTACAATTCCCTAGGGTGGAAGAGATCTGATGTCATAAGACTTCCAGTGAGTGTTATGTTATGTTCCATTTAATATTCTGTTCCATATTACTCTTCATCGTGGAGGAATGATCTAGGTTCTCTTTCTTAGTGACATAAACAATAGTCTATTGTATCTTTGCCTATATTACACACATTTGTTCATTCAATTTGAATGCATGTATTATAATTTATATAATGCATACCTAACAGGTTGTCAGTGAGAATATTGCGGTTTATGACTCCAGTGGGAAACAAGTTGAATCTCAACTTCTCCCTGTAGTAAATGAATCCATATCCATAAGAAACTACTATGCTACTGCATATACGGGTAAATCACCAAGTTCCACTCCCAAGTATTGGCTTGCATTTACAGCATCTATTCCGCCTCTGGGTTTTAGCACATACGTCATTGCGTTCACAAAAAAACCAGGTACACTGTTTTAGTGTTTACAAACATTCATGTGAATGTTGAACATCATTTTATGTACTTGATTAAAATTGCTATGCAGCTTCAAATTTTGTAAAAGAAGCATTCTATAAGAATACTGGCACTGGAAAAGATGGTATAGAAGTGGGTACAGGAAACTTGAAGTTAATCTATTCTGGAAGTGAAGGAAAGCTTTCTCAGTATGTTAATAGTCGAAGCTCTGTAAGTTCATTAGCCTTTCTTTTCCTTTCAGTTTTTATTTTAATACACACACACACACACACACACATATATATATATATATAGGCAAAAGTTCAAACGAGAACTGTTTTTTGTACAAGAACCGCGAGAACCAATCTGAGCCGTTCAATTCCCCCTCCTTCAATGTCATCACTCACCCATGAATTCATCACATGCACCCTGTCACACTTGATCCCCCCACGCTCCACATCCATGAATTCCACTTTATCAAATCAACGGCTAAGATTGGTTCTCGCAGTTCTCGTACGAAAAACAGTTCTCGTTTGAACCATCCCCTATATATATATATATATATATATATATATATATATATACCGTTGTTAGTGCGAGAACCAATCTCAGCCGTTCCTTGGATATGGGAAGTTCATGGATGGAGAGCGTGGAGGGATAAAGTGTGGCAGTGTGTAAGGAATTCATGGGTGGGTAATGACATTAAAGGAGGGGGAATTGGACGGCTCAGATTGGTTCTCGCGGTTCTCGCAATAAGAATGGTTCTCAAATGAACTTCTTCCTAGTCAACTAAGCTATATGTTACTATCATTTATATTGTTAATGTCTATCTAACTTCTCTGATGATGGCTGTGAAGATTGAAGCCTCTATGAAGCAATCATATAGCTTTTACGCGGGATTTGATGGCACTACAGGGGAGCAGGTTTATTTTTAAATCTGGAATCTTTTTTGACATCGTTTATTTGGATTTGCCAGTGAAGTTTCTAATTAACAATGAGCCATGTAACCACAAAATTTTATCTCTTCTTGGTTTAGGCGTCTGGAGCATATATTTTCCGTCCAAATGGTACATATCCTATTGATTCTCAAGAGAAGGTATAAGTTTTCTTCTAATTCATGAGTTCTATAAGTTATAGGCACATAGCAACCTAACATGTATCGTCGAATAAATTACAGAATATGAAGATTTTGAGGGGGACAATATATGATGAAGTGCACCAGAACATAAATCCCTGGATTTACCAGGTAATTGAATATTTGATCATACATTTTTGTTAGTTGTTTTTCAGACAAATCAGTCAATTTACTCCCGTTCTATTGAGTGGTTTTAAATGTTTGGGCAGATCACTAGAGTGTACAAGAATAAGGAACATGCAGAAATTGAATTCACTGTAAGTTCATCTTCCTTTGCTTTTGTTATCTTGGGGCTATGCTTATCACTGATAATTGTACTTCAGGTGGGTCCCATTCCAATTAATGATAGAGTTGGAAAAGAGATTGTAACTCAGATCACAACCACCATTAAGAGCAATAAAACATTTTATTCAGATTCTAACGGGAGAGATTTCCTTGAACGGGTATGTCAAGATTTTTTAGCACACCATTCCACCTGTTATTGAATACCATTAAACATCTGCTTCTTCAAGAAACAATTAGGTATAAATGAAATCCATAGTTGAATTTTATTTTCTGTGGCAGATTCGAGACTACAGAACTGACTGGGATCTTGAAGTGAATCAACCTGTTGCAGGAAACTATTATCCCGTATGGTTTCCTTACATTTGAATAATCAAGATGACTGATTTTGAATCAACACTCTGTCTGCCATTAGCATCCAGGGTTAATGTTAAACGTCATAGACTCATAGCATATTTGGACTTCAGATTGTAACTCAAATAGCAATATTTTTACAGATAAATCTTGGAATTTACTTAAAAGATGATAAAAGTGAGCTCTCAGTCTTGGTAGATAGATCTGTTGGTGGATCCAGCATTGTTGATGGGCAATTGGAGTTGATGCTTCACAGGTACATCCCATTATAAATTTTGGGAAAATGTTTTTTCTTCCTACTTTATTATCCTACCCACTAAATTATAATACATGTAATCCACTAATTTTCTCTCATCATCTCCTCCATTGATTTTGACAATAATCTTGATCTAGTGAGTACCGAGTAGGAAGGTAAGGAGATAGATTTAGTAGGAGGATATAAAACCTCTCTAAATTTTGTTAGAAGCTTTTCCTTTATAAAACAACTAGCTCACAGCTAATGATCAATTAATAAAATCAGTTGACCTTTTTCATTATTTCCTGAAACTTTTGATTTAATCTAATTGAGATCTAAACCCTATCAATCCCTTCAGAAGTAAATGAGTTGATATTCTGACTGATGATCTGGTTAATCTTTTATGTAGGCGATTGCTATATGATGATGGAAAAGGTGTTGCAGAAGCTCTAAATGAAGAAGTTTGTGTCAATTACAACTGTAGCGGATTAGCTGTAAGAATTTTCTATAAGTTCCTTGACTTGATGAACATTTTTTAGTTAATGCGGCAAACATCAACAAACTATGCACATTCGCTATTAGCATCACTGATATGTTAGGAATCTTAAATATATGTACAGATCCAAGGGAAATACTATGTTAGAATTGATCCACTTGGAGAGGGAGCCAAGTGGCGACGCTCATATGGTCAGGAGATCTATTCCCCACTTCTTTTGGCCTTCACTGAGCAGGTAACAAAAATGCTTTTTTATTGCTGTGTTGAGAATCCATAAGCAGTTCCTGTATATATACATATATTAAATCATCTTATACAGGATGGAGATAAAGGGACAAACTTCCAAGTGTCAACCTTTTCAGGAATGGATCCTACCTACAGTCTCCCTGATAATGTAGCACTGATAACACTCCAGGTAAGCTTTTATACTTATAAAACAGCCTTGAGCAAAACTAGAGGTGGTAAAATGGGTGGGTCAACATGTCAAAACAGGTTTGCGTAAACATGGTAATCTATTAGTTCGTATCAAAACAAATTGGGCTTGGTTGTCCTACCCACAACCATTTTTGTCTTCATTTGGAAAATTATTGTCAAAAGTTTGTGCTAAACATGATTATAAAAATAATTTAAACTTTTAATTAAGAAAGTGCTTTGAGATGTTTTTATGCATTTGAATATGCTTCAGACTCATTTAGCTTAACTAGTTGACCTAGTAGAGAGAAAATTTAGCCCATATCGACCCATTCATAAATAGATAGATTGGAACTGCCACCTCTAGGTAATACCCAGATAACAACTCTTACTCTTTCCCTTTTCTCTTATTTCAGGAGCTAGAAGATGGAAAAGTTCTTCTACGTTTGGCACACTTATATGAGGTTTTTGCTCTTTTCTTCACATATATTCATTATTACTTCTTTCCATGCCTTTTTTCTATTCTTCAGCTTCCAGTTTTCCATTTTGTGGGGGTCCTATGATGTCTAGAATTACATCTTCCCTTCCCCTGGACCACTTACCCATAAAATGAATATCTTAAATGATAAATAATACTAGAGCCTATGAGTTTTAGTTGAGCCCTTAATACATTGACTTTTAGCATAGTGACAATGTGATGTTAACTAAACAGTGACACCTAAGCTTTGTGATGAGAAAGAACCCCAATGTGACAATATCGACCCATTAGTTGATATAGGTTATGTTTTATCTCTAATGCTACAACCAAAATTGTAAGGAAATGGGTCCAATGGTGAAAGTTGCCTAAGTATAGTTTTAGCACATAACCTCTCTAAAATTATTTTATTAGAAAAATCCATATCATTATTCTAAAGTACAATTGTCATATGTATATTTGACGCCTACTATTTCTATAGATATGTACAAAGTTTGGACAAAAATCCCTACCCGCACCAAGATTACCCAATATGACCTGAACCCATTACCTAGATCATTTTGGCCCATTGTCCATCCTGTACCTAGATCATTTAGATGGTTACAGGTGTCCTTACTTCAAGTTTTTGTGTGCTAAAGTATCGTAAAACTAAGATGGTATTTGCTTTCTGATTCTAGATCGGAGAGGACAAGGATCTCTCGGTTATGACAACTGTCGAGTTGAAGAAATTATTTTCAAACATGAAGGTTAAATCTGACTTGCAGCTCTTAGTAACACTCTAATTAGCATCAAACATTTTTATTCAAATTGTTCCTTACGTATATTTCATTTGTATTTTATCTTAGATAACCAAAGTATCAGAAATGAGCTTATCTGCTAATCAAGGAAGAGAGGAGATGGAAAAGAAAAGATTGGTGTGGAAAGTAGAAGGGTCCAAGAACGATGAACCTACAGCCCTGAGGGGTGGACCTGTTGATCCTCAAAAACTGGTTGTGGAACTTGCCCCTATGGAAATAAGAACCTTCATAGTCACTGTAGTTCCAACTCCCAAATGGTCTACAAGGTAAAAATACACTTTCTTAATTCATCAAGTCATAAAACTAAAGCTACTAATTCTAAGTCATGGGTACATAGATGATTTTGGTTATATTTTTTTCTCTGGCGTGGGCAAACCTGAAAACATAAAAGCCTAAATCAAAACATGTTGAACGGGTCAGACGAACTGAAAGTCTCTCATCTCGGAGTGTATGAAACTTCACAACTCGTTAATTGTCATACTGAATATTAATCAGATTGCTGTTGTAATAATGTAGTTTCTGTAATGATAATTTAACACATTCTGTCGTTATATATAAAATTCAATTAAAAAGACATAGAAAATAATAAAATAAGCCGGTAGGCTTAACATGTACATTTCATCAGTTCATCCTAATAAGATGTGATTTTCTTGTGTTGTGAATGTGTAGGTAGCGGGGATTGGTCAACTTGGATCTTTTGCTTCAATAATCTTGTTCCTCAAGCGAACAAGTATCTGTCTGTGTACATGCAATAAGTTTAGCATCTTGCCTATTGTAATCTTTATTGACAACCGAACTAGTGATTATGACTATTTAAATTAAATAAATAAAACCATTTTATAGTTTTTTTTTTTGTATCCCAATATTTTGTTATAGAATGCATGTCTATCACCCTAAAGGGCAATTGATTATACGAGTGCTTGGTGCAAAGAAGCTCTAAAGATGATCTGTTGGAAGACTATAGGAAATTATGGTTTGTAGCAATGCCAATGCATTCATTGGTAATGAATGAAGCGTTATAAGTATTGTGATTCTCTCCTAACTGAATGCAAGTTATAGTTAAAATCTAATTACCAAGTAAAGAAAAACATGGTTGTTTGAGTATTTAACTTGTGAATGAGTAAAGGTTAAAAAAAATTCATGTATGAGAGAGGTTGTAGTTTTCCGTGTTCTAGAAACTCTAACACTGTGTTCTCGAGTTATTTTTTGGAAGGAAAGGAAGGAGAATGGAAGTAAATCATTAGTGTTATGTACTTATGTGTTCTTGAGTTTTCATAGGAGGGGAAGAAGAAGTTATTTGGTTAAAAAACCATCCTTCAAAAAATGAGATGATTAAAAAGGAAATGGTTCCCCCTTCCTTTCCTTCATTTTCCTTCCACAACCATATCATCTCTTTTCTTTCCCTTTCTTTCACTTCCTTTCTTTCCCTCCCTTTTCATTTCTTAAAAAACTCGAGAACAGGGCATAATGGATGTTTCTAAAAGATTTTCTTCAATATAGAGAGAAAGGTTGATAAAATTGACATGATTATAATAATTTAAGCATACGAGTAATTGTTGAGATAGTTAAAATCACCCACACTCAAAGTGTTTATGAATATGTCAACACTCAACACAAGTATATTGTTAGTTGTATGGATCATATTCCCGACTATTTCTCTATCATATAACAATACAAATATAACTTAGGCCTACACCTTATTTTACATGTTTTTTTTATAAGAGAGTTTTATATCTTCTTAGTGAATCCTTTTATTTGCTATATTAAGACAAGTATTAAATAAAATAAAGATAATATGAGTAATAAATTTAATATATTACAAGCGTAAATAGTATGAAACAAATACTTTCCTTCTTATAAATAGTTTACTAGGGATGTAAACGTGCCCGAGGTAGTTACTGAGTCGAACTCATTTAGGATTTTTTTTAAACTCGAGTTCGAGCTTGGTTCGTTTAAGATATACGAAGCTCGGACTCAACTTGTTTAAGCTTATGTATTATTTTGAAATTTTCATTGAAATGGTATATAAAAATAAATAATGAAATACAAACTATATTATATAAAAAGTCATATAATTACTTGAACTTAAATGATCTAACTTTCAATACTCGAGCTTGAGCTAGCTTACTAAATTTTTTTCCGTCTAGACTTGACTTAAACTCATTAAGCCTCCACTTATTTTAAACATTTTGTTACCCTTATTTACCAAAGATAACATACCTAAAAAATATTTTGAGGGTGCAATAATTTAAAAAAAAATATATTACTATTAAATCTCTTTGTTTAATAGTATATAAAATTCATTAAATTCCTGATATTCATTCTCTCAATTTTATTACTTGTTTTAGCATCCTTCTATCCGGTTTTAATTCGGGTACCCGACTCGACCAATTCTCGTTATCATGTGCGCACTAGGCGCATTGTAGAGGTGACCACAACATCCCGTCACAAGTTTGCAAGCCGCCGCCGGACAGCTAGTAATCAATCTCAGAAGAATTTCTGTGGCGATGGAGAAGAGCGATGCGTCTTCTATGGATGTCGATGATCAGATCAGTACCAATCCCAAGTTCTCAATCAACGGTTTGTCCCCAATTGCGCTCAAACACTTGTCTTCCCACGCGCTATGCACAATCAATTCTCGATAGACTTTTGCATTTGTGTCGATGATTTGATCTATATAATTTGTTTTATAAATCGCGAAAATTTGGTGTTTGTGCAGTATTGCAGCTATTGAAATCCTCGCAGATGCAGCACGGGTTACGTTTTGGGGACTACACACGTTATCGGTAATGTCGGACTTATGTACTGACGCTAGGTTTTAGTTTTTCTTAATAGACTGGCATGTACATTTCAAGGTTTTATGCATCTTATCTGGATTTGCAAATACAGGAGATATTGCACTGCTCGGTTAAGGAGATTGTACAAATCGTTGAAGTTCACTCATGGGCGTGGAAAATATAACAAAAAACCCATAACAGTATCAACTGTTACTGAAGTTAGGTATGTTAATCTCTAATCCGTGCTCATGGTCTGAATTTTGGTGGTTGAATTCTTTTTTTGGCGTGTGTGTGTATTTGTGTGTAAGACGATGAATATGATAATGAACTGCTATGAGCAGTGTAGTTAAAGGCCATTGCATGGGTTGCCTAGTCCCTCAGGCGAGGCCCCAACAGCTATGTTCTTATGATGCTTGGGCCGCCATTGCCATAACCGTAGAACTTCTGCTATTCTGCTTTGAAAGACAGGGTTGTTGCATAATTTAGACAGTCGTCAAAGTTTATGTTTTTCTGGTCCACTTTGAATTAAAAATTAGAAAGTTTTTTCTTATCTTCTCTATATTGCCTTATGCCTTCTATGACCATGTTAATAAACTTTTTTGACACCAGAAAACAATTGATTTGCCTTCAGAAGGTACTTGCTTTTTTGAAGAAGTAGATTACTCAGAAGAGGATTCTTATGATTAAAGATTACAAGTTTCTAGTCAAGGGACGAGAAAGTACAAGTTTTTTTTTTTTTTTTGTCTTTTGTCTTTTTAGTTCATTTAAGACTTCTCTTTCTTGGTAACTTATCATTATGATGAACTATATCCCTATTAGGATATAAGATATTTGTGTTTTCCATATCATGTGTTTGTACTATGTGTCTATGTTATATTGGGTTGTAGGCACAAACTGAAATTTTACCAGATCACTTCACTATGTCTTTGCCTTATTGTGCCTCTCACTTCACTCGTGCTTTCGCTACTAACTACCTTGTTTGTGAGGAATGACGTAGCAATTATCGATAGGGGTTATTGATGATCAGATGAAGTTTTTGTTCATCAACTTAATTGTGTTACTATAAATTCAATAGGGCAGTTAGCCTTCACCAAAGGTTGTCAGGCTTTGGACGTTGTGGGTTTGTATCACATTTTCTCTTTTACTATTTAAAAAGTGAGATGAAGAATGAAAGAAAAGGTTTCGAATCCATAGACGTTTATGGTCAAGCACTAGGACATGTATTTATATTTCCCAATCGTATATTCGTATGTATTTGTTGCTGATACTCGTAGCATTTGCAGCTATTGTGCATTAATGAGTGTTCTACTGATAAGTTCCTCACCCGGTTACTAATTGCATCCAATTTATTTTGGAAGTAATTTATAGAGTGATGCATGGATACAAGACAATGAAGAAAAAGAGAATTATGTACTAGATATTTATGCAGTTTTTATTCTGGAACGAAATTACTGAAGGGCTGAGTGAGTAAAATACAAGTTTCAGTTCTAGGGAAATGCAATTTATGTCCCATCGACCTGAATTCACAGGTTTCAAAAAGAAGAAATTAGTTCTAGTGATCAAATCTGGTTTGTCATAAACACATAGAATCCTGAATGTCCTTACTTTCTCAATCATTAGGCTTGTTGTTCTATTGCTTTGTTTGGATGCATGCTTTGTAGGTAATCTTATTCGTCTAGCTATGGGCAGAGCAAGAGTGTATGATTGTCTACATCTTACCTCTCCCCATATCGTGCTCAGACGGGATTGAGTATTGTTGTATTGTATAATCTTATTCATCTTTGTCAGTTTAAGAAGGTGTCAGAATTATGTGTGTACATAAAAACATAAGAAGCGTAATTCTAAAAAGTTAAATTTCCTCGTTGGAAAGGTTATCATCATCATCATCAATGATTAAGGTGTCTAATTCTGAGCTAACAGTAATACGGCCCTGCAATAGGTTTCTCCATCTGGTTCTGTATACTGCAGAAAGAGCATGGAGCCATGCAATGGAGAAGAGACAGCTGCCTGATGGTCCAAATGCACGCCAACGAAGCTACCTGATTGGTAGGCTGCGTAAAGCAGTAAAGTGGGCTACACTTTTTGCTGAATTATGTGCTGTCAAGGGAGATTCTAGAACATCATTAGAAGCAGAGGTATAGCAGGTTAATTTTGAATAATGCAAAATATAATTGGATGGTGTGCAACATCTTTCTTCTTTTACGAGCAAGTTGATTTGCTTTTGCAGGCTTATGCCTCATATATGAAAGGAAATTTATTATTTGAACAAGACCAGAATTGGGACATTGCATTGAAGAGTTTTAGGAGTGCTAGGCAAGTCATGTTGTGATGTGCCTTGCTATCCTTGTCTTCATGAAAGGAAAGGAGGTTTTGCTTCTGTTTGGTCTTTGCTCCTTTGTTCACTTTCGCTAAAAAAGAATATATATGGGCCTTGATATGAACAGGGTTGTTTATGAGGAACTTGGAAAATATGGAGATCTAGACAATCAAGTTCTGTGTCGTGAGCGAGTTGAGGAACTAGAACCAAGCATACGATACTGTTTGCACAAAATCGGTGACTCAAACTTACAGGCTTCTGAACTTGTACACATAGGGGAAACTGAAGGACCTGCACTCGACCTTTTCAAAGCTAAATTGGAGGTAGGTTATTGAATAAAGTAACTCATTAAGTTCGACAGGCTTGCTTGACCCGATTGCAATGATTTTACAGCAGCTTCATATCTAGACTGGCTTCCTTTATTAATTATCGTAATTTACAGCAGTCACAAAGGTCGACACAAATTGTAATTTCTTCCATTATTTTGATTTCTTTTAATAATTCTTTTTAATGTCAGGCTGTTATGGCTGAAGCTAGATCTCAGCAGGCTGCATCCATGACCGAATTCCATTGGCTGGGTCATAGATTTCCTATATCAAATGCAAAAACTAGGGTTTCCATATTGAAAGGTTAGTTATCGATGTTTAGAGCATGAAGGGTATGTGTAATTTATCAATGCCGGAGTTGCTAAGTTATCCCTTTTTTAGTTGATGAATGTTGAAGCTCTCTTTTTGTGAAAGGATGTGGTCATGACAATTAGTTTTTTTATACTGGACTGGACTACCTTTCGAGTGGTTTTACTTCACATTTTTGTTGAACCCTTTTAGTTTTTCACTACAGAGGAAGGAAGCTCATAGATAAAAGTGTAAAGAGATGATTTACAATGTTGCTATAGGAAAACTTGCTGAACAATCATCTAAATTTTATGTTGATCGTCAAATATGAATAATTATTTTTTTAAATAGTATGAATAATAATTTTTTTTTGAAAGTTCAAGTAACTTGTAACCATTGACTCTTTTTACAAGGTGGCAGACTGGCAGTAGGTTAATTCAGTGTCTCACCCTGCCCACTTACGCCCTCTTTTTCTGGAATGATATATGTCTGTCCTAATGGGGGCCTTTGTAATGCCGTGGGTCTTACCAGAAATGACATGTGCTAATGTGATAAAATGATAATTTAGGCTTGTGTACTTTAATTTATGCCATACAGTAGAATATGTGCTATAAGAAATTGCTTTGGTGAGATGGTGAAGCTTATCCCCATGAGTGTCTACTTCTTACCTCCCTCATACCCTGCTATGGTAGGATTGGATGCGGTGGACGGTGGTTGTTGTTGACAATAATATGTGTAATCTTGCCTACTAAAACGGCGACTAGGTGTGCCAAGGCTCCTTGGTCAGCTCTTAGATCAAATCCATTTCAAATTGTCGTTTTTAGTAATTGGGCTCGGCAGAGAAATCAGGCTATGATATGCTGTCATCACGATGTATTTTTGTGCATATTAATGTAAATATTACAGGTTGATATGTCTGTGTGCTTAGCTGTATATACTATATAGTTATTCTCTTTCCTGGTTTCTTATGGTGTGCTAAACAAAAAGTACTTATTCTCTCAGCTCAAGAATTGGAGAAAGAGCTTCATGATAGAATGGAAGGTTCTCTTCCTGCTGAGAAAAGACTTGCTGTTTTTGACAAGATTTTTGCTGCATATCATGAAGCCCGAGGCTCCATTCGCAATGACTTGGTATGTAGGATTAATTATTAAGTCAAAGCTTGTTAATTGCTGAATGAAAAGTTTATTATGTAAGCTTTTTTTATTCATATATATATTTTTTGATAGAGAGTTCTTTTATCCTGTTTTAGGCCACTGCAGGTAATTCTGAAAACATAAAAGATGATTTGAGTGGGCTTGACAAAGCAATAGGTGCTGTACTAGGACAACGGACCATTGAGCGTAACCAGCTGTTGGTTAGCATAGCTAAGAGTAAACTTAGCAAGGCCCGTGATGAGAAAAATGAGAAAATCACCAAGCCTGAAGAACTTGTGAGGTTATACGATCTTCTTTTACAGGTACGAGGCGATAATGTTTATAGATGCTTTATGTCTCGATGGCGATATTAATTGTAGGGGTTGATAAAACGGGGGGCTTGGATAATATGCCAGAACAGGGTCAGATCGGTGAGTGAATTTGGTATGGTCAAAATGGAGTCGGTTATAAACATTTTGTCTAGAATTTTTTATGATACTCTCTGTAAATATATAGTGTGTTAGATATATATATTATCTGCAATAATAATTCAAAATTTTGAATATAATCATTTTAGGAGGTTTTATGTTAACAAATACACTTTGGGCAAACTTTGACCCCTTTTTTTTTTTAAACGTCTTTTTTATCTGACCCGTAGAGATAAAACATAAACCGAATCGACCTGTTGATAAGTAAATGGGTCACACCGACCACCTCTAGTTATTTGCCGCTAGCTGCTGACAGATTTTTGTTATTTTGTATTGTAGAATACAGCAGATCTTTCTGACTTGTTGACTTCTGGAAGAGATAGAAAAGCAGAAGAAGTGGCATTGTCTGAAGAATGCGAACTCAAAAGTCTCATTTTCCGAGCAGAAAGGTTTGCATGGCATTGTTCTATATTATTTGTTCACTACAAATGCATGCAACTTTTTTCTTTTTCGTGATTCTGAGTGTTACTTCTGGACCTGGTGGTAAGATATGTGATCAATTTATTTTGAAGAGGATGTCATACATGGCTGTTTGACCAGCATAATAAATTAATAATATTTAGAATCTTGTTCTGTTTTGGGTGACACTTAGAAATGACAAACTAGGACTATACAATGGTCAGTTTCTTATGAAACTGTATTTCACAAAGCTTTAGGATTATGATGGTAGAAACTAGAATAAATCTTCAAGAATCTAGCATTATACAATCAAGGTCCATGTCTATTTTGATCAATTTAGGGTTAGACTAGATATTGGGAAGAAAAAGTGCAGCAAATGGGGAATCGTTTCTTAATCCTAAGGTCCCTTGTGCTTCATGCAAAAGATATATGCCATCTCACAAAGAACACCCACATGGATTGCAGTGTTATATCAAATCACAAGCGAAATGTTTATGCATAGGCTCTTGAAACAATGATAAAAGTATTGTTCATGGTGTGGGACAAAAGAATAGTAAGAATTTGTAAAATAAAACTAGTGTTGTGTATTTATTTGTTCGCAGGTGTTTTTTCTTGGCGAAGTCTTATAGTTCAGCTGGGAAGAGGACAGAAGCATATTCTTTGTTTTCTCTTGCTCGCTCTCTGGCTGAAAACGCCCTAAAGAAGCTTGGGAGTGTGGCTAACCATGATCAGGTGTTTATCCTGTAAATCACAATACCAAATAGTTTTAGCAACTAATAATGCAAGTCTATAGTTGTGATTTATTTCTTGTAACAGGTGCTTATAAAAGAATTGGAGACATTGTATAACAACTGCAGATCCAACATTTGTATTGAACATGCCATGGGGATTATGGAAAATGAGAAGGCTCCTGAAGATCTTTCAAAAAAGATTTCTAATGTATCAATATCTGGTAGCGATAAAAAGGTACGGACTAGCCTGCTCATGGTTCTCTTTCTCTGATTTTTTAAGTTTCTTTAAAAGAAACATAATCAATTACAAACACAAATGCTTCATCTAGTCAAATATTGTGTCTTGTACACTTGAATTTACTACAAAATTCATATAGGGGTATTTTAGATATAGACTCGTCATATTTTTACTATTTTAGTCACATGATAAGCTGTCAACACTACAATTTAAAAGAGCAACAAATCAAACTTTATTTCTATTCAAAGTGGAAATTTCTACTCATTTACATAAACCGTTTGACGTGGATTATGTTTTATCTTTATCGGTCAAAAGAGGAAAATAAACAAGAGTAACATAAATTCATAAAAGGAAACATGTCACTCCCTGTGTAATTTTAATGCATAAAACCTCCTAATTTGATTTATTCTTAACAGAAAATAGAATTGAGGTAATATGGTATTTGTAATCGCATTTGACACAAATTATTACTAAACAAAATTTTGACAAAAGGTGATTTTTTATCGACCCAACTTGTTTCTTTTCTACTTGTACCAAAAACTACCTCTTCTCATGTTACCCAACCCTTCCATTCTGCCACCTCTACTTATTTTATCTCAACTCTCCAAATTTTGTGCTACTTTACATGCAAACTTACATGTGACATAATTTGAAATTTCAGCCGGAAAAGTTCCTCATAGAAAAATTGGATTGTTATGAGTCTGCTGTTGCTGATTCGAGTTCAAAGATAGCTCCTCGTATTGCAGCATACCAGCCAGCCTTCCAATCAATTGCTCGGAATCCAATAGTTCTGGATCTTGCCTATAATTTAATTGATTTCCCATCAATTGAGAACAGGATGAAGAAAGACAAAAAGGGTTTCATGAGTAGGCTGTGGGGATAAATTATACCATCAGGATTCAGATTGAATTTTGTTCAAGCTTCTAGATTTTGGACATTTTTGTAACTTGTTATCTCGCCTCTCTGTCGCTTGCCGTGTGTAGTTTTTTTAATCAGATCCGATGAGAATGTGAAATTGACCACTTCATTTAATTTAAGGACCAGCTTTTTTCTTTTTTAATAATAAATAAATATACCGAGTGTTGAAAAGTGATACTTGTTTAATTATGGAGAACTGTTACGAAGTTCTTGAGTTTTTAAACGAATAAAAGGGAAGGAAATGAAAGTAAAGGGAAAGAGAGGACTATGTTGTGTTCTTTGGTCGGAGAGAATAGAAAGGAAATGAAGTGGAAACCCTTTCTCCAAATCATCCCATATTTGGGGGGATGGTTTTTATACAAATGCCCCTCATTTCTCCCCCTCTTTCCATCCTTGAAAAAACTTCACATAACTGATTGTTTCCTTTTCTTTCCTTCATTTCCTTCCAAAAAAAAAAAAAAAAAACTCGAGAACACAGCGTAGTTAATTAAAACAACTATGTAAAACCTGGCAAAACGGTCTGGGTGTATTGGGTAGTAGGTTAAAAGAGGCTTGGGTTATAACGGGTTTGATTTACAATATTATAAAAGTAATATTTAACTAGTTTAACGCTTGTGTACTGGACAGTAAAATTGAGTTTTAATTTTTGTTAATATCAAAGGAGCAAATTGAGTTTTAGTTTTTATTAATATTAAAAGATAAAATATTATTAGAAGAAGATTTTAAAAGGAGATTTAAATTCATTAATAAATTTAAGTTTTGAATTTTTTAAATTTCAAATGTTTGACATGGATGATCATATTCTCACTTTTTCTAAATATCAAATTATAAATACTTCTCAAAATGATGATAATATTGTGCGGTACCTTTTGTAATTATAAATTTTGATTAATAAAAGTCAAAATTAAATTTTTTATGTTTACCAAGATTGATAATTAACTTTTTTTTATAATTTAAATCAATGACTAAAGGTTCGGTTTGTTAAGTAGCTTTTATTCATTGTCTTTTATTAATATTAGAAAAAAATATTACAATTGTGCAACTCCTAGTTCTTCTCTAAAAAGGCAAAAATTCCCAAAAAAACGTTTAAGTTTTGTTTGTGTAGGTATGTGTAGACTATATGTGATTGTGTATATTTTTACAATATAGAACATTTTTAATACTAGTTGCATGCATGTTATTTGTGTTAAGTTTGTAATGTTGCGCGTTGTGTTTGGTTGGCTGATTGTTTCTTAATGAAATTGGAATTCATTGAGGAATTGGAATTTTAAGGATTTAGAATTAGAATCTAAATCCTAACTTATTGTGTTTGGTAGTTCTAGGAATTGGAATTCACTTCCCCATTACAAAAGACCCTGATAAGACCTGCCACTATCATCGTCACCTTCACCACTGCCTCACTGTCGTCGCCGCCGCCCCACTGTCGTCCACCATCTCGCCACCGTTGAAGCAAGGAAACAGAATCAATATTAACCGGACCGCCCTAAATAAACCTTTTGTGTAATTTATATACATTACCTCTCTTATACCCTTCTCCAATGGATTTAAGTGTTGTTGTCGTTATTAACTATGGATAATTAGAAAATATATATTTTAAATTATTATGCTTAATTTTTTTTTGGAATTTTATTATAACCTTAGGTGTTATAATTTTTTTAAACAATATTAGTTGAAATTTAACTAATTCAAAAACCAATAACCGTCTGATTAAAAACAGTAAACGTCCCATCTAATCATCTGATGAATAAGCAAGGATAATGTGGTGTCCCATTAACCAAAGATCATAAGTTTAAGTCACATTATATGCCGTAAATTTAGAAAGCAACCAGTTAGTTGAACCTGTTTAATGTCAACCCTGTCATGTTAATAGTTCTAGACTTTTTGGCGCACAATCACTATGGTACGGACATCCGTTGTCCTCTTCTTATAAACCATTCGGCTTTGATTTCATCTCCCCAGAGAGAGAGAGAGAGAGAGAGAGAGAGTTGGGGGCATTCTTTCAATGGCAGCCATGAAAACTCGCTCTTCCCTTCTCCCTATTTTCCCTCATATTTCGGAACCCCCAAATTCATCTTCTTTCTTGTTTATTGTCTCGGCTTCAATCTTAATCAAGAGACTCGTTTGTCCTCAAGATTATGTATTGAACAGTGGGTATCCATCAAAATTCCTTTTGATTCCGTAGCCGAGAAGAAAGATTGGTGTGTGTCCCCTAAATGCTGAAGGTTTGGATCGATGCAGCAGGACGCAATCATGTATTTCTCCAAACTCGAAGATTCTCCAATGTTTCGGCAACAGGTCTGTATTTCTATCTGTAGCTTTTCGATTTCAATTATCTATTCGAAAACATAAGGTTTCTGCATATTGTTGGATCATTATGCTATTGGGGTTATATCAAAATCAAAATCAAAATCAACAACTTTGTCCCTCGATTTGGTTTAGTTCAACGCAAAGCTGGTGCACTGTGCAATCGGAAGGGAATATATTCGCTCATTGTCCTGACCACAGAATCTTTATGATTAGGGTCAAGCTATTAATTGATCAAGTTGACCTATATGTTAGAGAATTCGATTATAGATATCAAATGAAACTGATAGAATTGTCTAGTGGAAAAAGTAATTTGCAGGGGCTTGGCCACGATTTTAAGTTAAGGGGGATGCACAATATTGTAAAATAAAAACAATAGATATCGTGTTTGAACAAAGTATTATAATGTGGGAAAGAAATGAACAACTAAGAAGGAAATTACATATCAAACTAACAGAATAGCTTTTGGAGAAGATGCTTGCTTGAAACAATTACCAAATATAGATCAAGATTCGAGATTAGGTGAATCAACAAAATACCATCAACAAAATTAACTGCAAAATTGACAACTCTGCCAACGAGGACAAGCTAAAGGAAGCAATATAAAGAACCAGCAAAATAATTGGAACGTAACAGTAAAAAAACCAATAGAAGCGTCATCAGGAGTATAATATCTAACATAAATTTAGTCACAGTTCCAATATCACAAGTATATATATGTTGTATGTATAATAGTTGAGGTGCAGCAACATGACTGACATACATAGTCCATTACATTATTTCTAGCTACTTTATAAGGTTTCAGACTGAATTATGAAATGTTTGGTCAATATATCATATAAGAAGTTTAAGTAAGAGTATGTTTGTGGCCCTGGTTTAATTGGCTAATGCATGTTTAAATTCCTGTTTCAAAAGAATATGTATGCTATTTTTGCTTTTCAAAGAAAAAAGTCTATATGCTGTAGACATAATAGTTGGAGTGCTTTTATATGTTTTCATATATTGATAAAAGTAAGCACCTTTCAAGTATGTAAGTTGAGAATTTATAATTTTCTGTGATGCAGATCCAGTGTTTGGAAGAAATTGCAGAGACACTGAGGGAGAGAGGTTTAAAGTTCTATAAAAGCTGTCGAAAGTATACGTAAGGATTATTTATTGCTTCTTTCTTCCATTTTAATACACATGTGGCTTTATGCGTCCTGTATAGATTCTTGTATAGTTACAATTATTATGTTCTTATTATCGAATTCTACAGCCTTCTGCCAACATTTTTTTCCCAATAATTTCTTTTTTAGTTTCTTTGGCTTCTTAGATGTTATGTTTGCTCATTGATGGTAATAATTTTGTGTAACAGTTTAGGCCATGTTGATTCTTGATTTGACCATGATTTGACAATGGTACTTAGTTTCTTCTTTGGGTTGTACAGAGAAGGCCTTGGAGAAGCGTATGATAGGGATGTAGCCTTTTCAAATTCCCTTGAAAATTTTGGTGGAGGACATGATCCTATTTCTTTGTCCTTTGGAGGTAATTTTAGTTAGTTTTATTTGGGGTTTATTGTACCAAAATACAATGAACTTTGCATAAGTTATCATTCTATGCAATGAACTTTGTTTTTTGTCAATAAATACAGTCAACTTTCATTATCCTCTCATTGTATGCAAGTTGTCGTATACAATGGATAACTTATGCAAAGTTCATTGTATACAACGGTAACTTAAAATGAGACGTAGAAAAATGTTATTTGAATTCAATGAGAGGATTATGAAAGTTGATGTATTAATCGACAAAAAAACAAAATTCATTACATATAATGATAACTTATGCAAAGCTTGTTGTATTTTGGTGCAATAAACTCTTTTATTTAAGACATTGTTTCCACAAGGTTTCTCATGTCGTGTGGCCATTGCTTGCCATATTTTTGTGGTACCTTATAGTTATTGAAATTTATTCACCACATTAGTTTTATATAAGAATCGCCTTTTGAATTCTTGGCGTGTGAAATGTTATGGAACATATCTATTTAGTTGAAATTATTTCAATTTTCATGGTCGTAAATTTGATTGGATTACTTACATAAGTTCTTGAGAAATTTGGAATGGATTACTTTCATGTTAATGATAATACCATTTATTAATGTTCTCAGGCCCTGATATGATCAAGTTTGCAGTTGTTCTAAGAGAAGTGGGGACATACAAAGAAAATCTCCAATCTCAGGTTTCAATATTCTTGCTTTTTGTATTCAAAATAGCAGTAAGACTCGCATAGTTTTGCTGATGAAACACACACACCTATTATTCATAACAACATAAATTTATTTTTAGTAGGCATAGTTGATGTACTGAACTCTCAGTTTTGCAATATAATTTCCAATGACAAGATTTTTTTATTTACAAATGTCAACTAGCACTAGTGGTGAATTTATAACACTTATAGTCTGCCATCTAATTGATTAACAAATTTTGAATGGCAACCCAAGGTTGTTCTCTGCAAATATATATCCGAATGGCTATTGTGGCTACCACGTCAATTTCTACTCATAACCATCTTCAAGATTTAAAAAATCACTCTAATTATGAATGCACAATGTGGCTTTCTTTTGCACCCATTATGTAACCTATTCCTAAGAATCTTAAATTAAATAATGAGTAAGTAGCTGTTATAGAAGCACCAGAAATGGTATAATAATAGCAAAAATTAAATTGTTGAAACGTCCTTAATTAATTTGCTACCTCCATACTTACCTTGTGCTGATGTTCAACATTTGTCTTTTCCAGATTGAGCATACACTAAGTGATAGGCTACTGCGATTCGCCACTGCTGAGCTGCAAGATATTAAGGTTCCATAATTCACTATTCTTATTTATAAGGTTCCTTACATAATATTTATAAAGGGGTTAATGAAGATGGCTCAAGTTTTCCCTTTCCTTTATCATAGTTGGCCTAGAAACTTTATTTTGGAAGGTGAAATAGGCAACAGTCAATAGCAATGTTGAAGCATATATGTCACTGTCAGTGATATCTCTGATATGAATCAGAGTGGTTATCAAATAGAAAAGATAAAAAGATTGAATAATTGATATTCGAGAGGTCGATTGTCTCTCCCACAGTTTACTTTCGAGGGGTAAACCAACACTCGAATGAGATTAAAAAACCACGGATCAGTTTCTGCATAATGAATATTACAACCTAATGGTGTATTTATAGTCAAATATAACAACCTACTCCAAAAATAACTAACTACTAATCCTTACTCAAAATAAACCCTATCTAGTTATAACAACTGAATAATAAACATGTCTAATATTTAAAACATACCTATTTAACAAATCTTATCTAAAATAAATCCTAAGTAAAATATTCGTATAATATCATTTTCCAGGATTTGTTTTGTGAATTTTACCAACATATTTTTTTAATGGTTGTATATGCCCCAACAAATAAATTATGCTATGAATTTTGGCATCTTATACAGGAAGCTAGGAAGCGTTTTGATAAGGCAGATGCTGTTTATAGCCAGGTAGCTTTATGTAATGATTTTAAAATCCTCCTTCTACTGGACTGACTTCAACTGATAATCAAGATTCATTATCAAAGTTAACCGATATATATACCTAATTTTTTTGAGTGTTTGACCTCTCACTATATTAGCTAATTTCTACAGATACGTGACAAATATTTATCATTGAGGAAAAGTACTCGAACAGACATAGCTGCTGCCATGGAGGAGGTATATGTGTTGTCTCGTATAAAGATGAATTAAATATTAATTCATTAACATGATGATAGTCATTATACATGGGTAATAGTCTATCATTTGGAATTCTAATTTGGTAGAGAGACGTTCCAGGAACTTTACAGTGCTAGAATGACATTTGAGCAAGCTCGCTTTAATTTGGTACTAAAGATTTATCCACCACCTACATGTGCTCATTATTGTATGGTTTAATTCAATACTATGAAGGCAGTAATGTATTTTTTCAATATAATTTCAGGTTTGTGCTCTTTCAAACGTTGAGGCGAAGAAGAGATTTGAGTTTCTGGAATCTGTGGGTGAGGCAATGGATGCTCATCTTCGCTATTTCAAGGAGGTACATGATTTTTTTTTTGTTATCCTTGCCAATCTTCTATAATCAGTATTTATTTAATTTTTTATTTTCTTTTAAACTCCGAACGCTTGTGTGTTTTTAGGGATATGAATTATTGCATCAAATGGAGCCTTGTATCCAGCAGGTTTTATTATTATTATCATCGTCGTCGTCATCATCATTATTATAACTTTGTTAGATCTTTCTTGTCTTCTCAACTGGGCAGATAGAAAGTTACCATATCCTTTTCTTGTACAGGTATTATCAAATGCACAAAAATCCAGAGAAAGCTACTATTCTGAGAAGCAAGCACTAAATGAAAGGATCCAAGAGTACAAAAGGCATATTGATGTGGGAAACAGACTATGTTGTAGTCTTCCTGTTGCTAATGGAGATCTAACACATCAACATTCAAGGACTTCCCATAAATTAATACAAGCGGTTATGCAATCTGGTGCAGAGGGGAAGGTATATTATGTTCTGTCTCAATTCCCTAATACATATTTCAATGGCTAAGGCTTCAATAGTTTAGGTTCAAAACATCAAACAAGGATATCTCTCAAAACGCTCCTCGAATTTGAGGGGGGACTGGAAGAGAAGATTCTTTGTTCTTGACAACCGAGGGATGCTGTATTACTATCGCAAACAGTTGACCCGACCCTCTGTAAGTCCATTAGATTACATAAATATTATAAGACCGTTTTCCAAATTTATATTGTGGAACTTCAGCTTTGAGACAAATTTCAGGGATCTGGTGCACAGAAAAGCAATCCCAGTGAACCTGGCCCTGGATTACTGAGTCGATGGCTATCTTCTCATTATCATGGTGGTGTACATGATGTCGCTCGTCACACCGTCAACCTCCTTACATCAACAATCAAGGCAGATGCAGAGCAATCAGACCTCAGATTTTGTTTTAGGATTATCTCACCAACAAAGATATATACTTTGCAGGTGACTTTGATTATTAGACGGTCTTCTGTCCTTTTTTAGTAGATTAGAGGTGGAAATCTCAAGACTTGCTTACTAAGAGGGAATTTGTCAAAAGTTCTTTAAAGTGTATACTTAATAGATAATAGCTCTTGCATCATTTTAACTTTGAAAAAATAGGTTGTAAATAATAATATTGTTTATTATCATACTTGACACAAATTATTAATAACAGATATAAAATAATTATTCTGCACAAAAGTTTTTCCAGTCAACCGTTCTCCCTCTGTCTTTTAGGAATCATACCGAAAATGATCCGATTTTACCGTAACCTGTTTTGAATATTTGCCAATTACCCCCTCATCATCTGAAGTGAGTGGGTCACTGGTACTAACTTGTGACCAATCTATATGAAGGATTTACATGGTAATGCAGGCAGAAAGTTCAATGGAGCAAATGGATTGGATTGAGAAAATAAACGGAGTGATAGCTTCATTATTAAGTTCCCAATTTCCTGAGAGGGTGTGTCTAATGTTTGTTTGCTTAGACAATAATATTTTATTGTATCCAAACTTTTGAGATTTTGATTATTATTCCCAGCATCTATGTAGCAGTCCTACAAGTGAAACTAGCATAGGAGAAAAACCATTGGGTCAAGATAGTAAGATATATGAAGAAGTTACTGACAAGGACCGTTGCTCTAGAAATATGATGCGGGTATGTAGAAGTTCACAACAGTTACAATATGGTGGAAGAAGTGAGAGACCCGTTGATACATTGAAAAGAGTACCTGGTAATGATAAGTGTGCTGATTGTGGTTCCCCTGAACCTGATTGGGCTTCCTTGAATCTTGGTGTTCTTATCTGCATCGAATGTTCTGGCATCCACCGAAATCTTGGTGTGCATATATCCAAGGTAACTCTGTTAATTTTCCCCTATATTTTCATACCAAATTGGCATAGCTTATGTTTTGGATTTTCTTAATGTAGGTAAGATCTTTGGAACTTGATGTAAAGGCATGGGAACCTTCTGTCATATCATTGTTTCAGTCATTCGGAAATGTATTTGCCAATTCTATATGGGAGAGATCGTTGACTGCACAAAGAACTCATCATATTGATGAATTATGTACAAGGTAATTTTAATTATATTTAACTTGGTTTACCAAATAAAAAACATATCATTCCTTGGGGTTGATTGGGATTAGAGTAATTAAGTGTGGGAAATATCTGGTCATCAGAGTTCTCGAGCCATTACTTATGAGTGGGCCGATTTATCAGGTCAAACAGGGTATAAGTTATAAGAAAAAGAAAAGGTTTAAAAGGAAACCGTTCATACGGGTCAAAAGTCATCCAAAGTGTTATTTTAAATAATGTACTTATCAAAGTCATAATTTCACATCAATTAAAATTTCTGGACAAAATGTGTTAGGCCAACCAAACCTGGCCCTGCCTGTTTTGACCCATATGAAAATTCCATATTGACCTACATTAGTCACCCACCCAAACCACTCTTTTTTTCACCTCTAGCAGTCATCATAAATTAAGGTCCTCTCATCTATCCAAGATGGTAAAATCGATGTGAGCAGAGTCTTGTACTGACCTTCAGGTTGTGATTGTTATGGTTTTCGTAGGTCAGCGGAGTCTGACAAAACCAGAGAGTCATTTGGGAAGCCCAGTTATGATGATCATATATCCACAAAGGAGAAGTTCATTCATGCAAAGGTATATAATCGATGTGTTTCCATTCTGATTTTCCAAGTACTTTCTTTCTTTCAAGAAATACATGGTTAGAATTAATTACATGCAAATTTCATGTTTATGCTTGTAGTATGCAGAAAGGCGTTTTATTCAAAAAGTAAAGGACCCACGTCACCTTATTTTACTCGAACAACAGCTGTGGGAAAGCGTTCGTGCTAATGACAAAAAAGCAGTTTACCTCCTTATAGTCATATGTGAAGCAGATGTGAATGCTGCTCATGGTCATGCATCATATACATCGTCTTCATCTGTAGCTCGCATTATGCACTTTGAAGATCAAAGTGATCATGAACATGAATTTGACTACTTGAAAAGTTATTCTACAGATAGATGTTTGAGCTCAATAAGAGAGATTGATGATCCTTTGACTAATGAATCTCTTAATGGTTGTTCACTGCTTCACCTGGCTTGCCAAACTGCAGACTGTAGTATGGTGGAGCTGCTATTACAGCATGGTGCAAACATCAATGCTTCTGATTTAAAGGCTCAGACACCACTGCATCATAGTATCATCAGAGAAAGACTTGCAATTGCAAAGCTACTTCTTTCCAGGTACTTATTCTTTTCTTCGCCAACACCTTTTACTTGTTTTTCTAAGTTTTCTTTTATTCAGATTTTATCCATTTTTAACAGCGTAATCTGTATATTACCCATTTGACCGGCTAGAAATAAAACATAATCCAAAACTACCCCTTCATTAATGGATGGGTTGTAACTGCCACCTCCATCTAGAACATCAGATAATCCCACAATCTTCATATTTATTAAACAATATAGAAGTATGTTGGGATTTTAAGAGATCTGGAGCTACATGCCAAAAAGATTAACAATTTTCACCCCCACCCCCCTCAAAAAAAAAATAAAAAAAAAATAAAAAAGGAGAAACTAGTAGAGTTATCTTGATAATAAGAAATAGGATCGCACGAGTCAAACTAATCTTGTTTAAACCATCACCAGCATTTTTATTTTCCATCGTTTATTGATTATTGTACGGAAGCACAAATCATTAGCATGTGATGAGATAAATGAAAACATAAGTTATCCATTTGTGAAAAGAATGTGAAGATAAGAAAAATATCTTTAAACCGTTATCATTCTATACTTTAACATGCTTAAGCTATTAAACTGAAATGTCTCAAGTGAGCAAAGAGCAAAAACTTCACTGATTTTCTCTATGTGATGATATTTGTTGTAGGGGAGCTAATCCTCTAGCAGCAGACATCGAAGGTAAAACGCCTTGTCAACTTGTCGCGGAATTGGGAATTGATGATATCGAAATCCTTGCCCTTTTACGAGCGCCAAAGAGATAGGATATACATACATGATAATTCATAAACAAACAATGCACAATTTTGGTCAGTCATGAAAGTAGGAGCTTTAGCATGGGTGTACATTAGCAATCCTTCTATTAACTTGTATCATCAAGACTGAAGTTCATTTTTGAATTCACAATTTTGTAATAATTAGTTAATTACCATATATTTATATAAATTAATAATATAATTAAACAAGCCCTTATCACATATTAAAATTTGACGAGAGGACCTGCATTTTGTTGTACTGAGACAAATTTTTGATGTACTCTGTTTGAAATTTCACCAATTCCTATTTGTCTTCATACTAGTGCCAATAATAAATACTAATAATTTTTATTTGGGTTCTTTCTTGACTGCTGCATCATTTGTAAACACTACAGGTCACCCAGGTTGTGAAACCTTTTCTCCTAAACCGCTTAATTGTCCTTCGGATTTAATACTCAAGGACTGATACATCCCACAAATATAAACAAAAAATCCAAATTGATAGAATGATAATATTTGCAGTTAAAGTATATTGGTTGCTTGAGAAGAAAAAATAAAGTGACCAGGGTTTGTTTGATCTATTTTAGCCTGATTTGGTCTGTTACTATATTACCATTTGGTCCACCTCTAGTATTTGTTAGGTCAACGTATTGGCTTCGAGAATTATGCACAAGAGATTCATAGTTTCATACTAAATTGAATCTCGTCAAAAGAGGACTGCAATGTATAAACGATCTTTGTCCACTTTGCAAGGATAGTTTGAAAGATGTCAAGCATATGTTTAGACTTTGAGGGTGTCGGGTTTCTTCTCTCATGCCGTGTAAGTTAGGGTTCAAAGGCTTGAAGAAAACCGTTTTTATTAAGCCTCGCGTGAACACATTTCTCTCTAGGTCGGTCTGGTCTAATTGTAGTCTTCTCATATTTTTGTATTGTTTGGAAATATCGAAACTCTAAGCTCTTCAATGGTGCTGATGCAAATCCGATACATCCCCCGGGACCCTAAAAAAAAAAAAGTCAAGTCAAAAGTCTTTCTATTTTATAATAATAATAACATTAACCATTATGATAATAAAATGTATAGCTTTTAATACTATTAATAATAAGAACAATGGTCATGATATAGATTGACTCATTTAATATATAAAAGTTATTTAACAACATAACTTGCCCATTTGCAACCAAAAAAAATATGATTATGAATTTGTGTACAACTGTGGTTTATATTATATGTGTGTATGTGTTCTAATACGAAACATTAATTTAATATAAAAAATTATATATTAAAATATCTTTAAAGCAGTTTAGGTGCAAAACCTATTTTAAAAACATAATAAATTAAACATAATACATACTGCTTCCATCCAAACATATCACATGTATGAATGAATCCTGATTGGCAGAGGATTTGTATTATATTCTTTAAACTGAAACTCCGAAAATAGAGATACATACCCACACCTTTGACAGTCAACATTCACCATATTAACATATCAGTTTTTCCTTGACTTGTTAACTCATTTACACTCACTGAACCAGAAACCCAACCAAACGTACTCCACTATTTTCTCCAAAGCCATAGCCACTTGATCATCATAGCCATCGTTTTTTAAAGTAAAATCCATCTCTTTATCAGTTGACGACGAAAATCCATTGCTCTTGAAACTTTTCCTTTCTTGCGAAACGTATCAAACATTTCACGATAAACATTTTCATGACAGAGTTCCATAACTAATAGCTCGTCCAAAAGCTTTAAAGAGTTTTTCCCATCGCATTCTTCAGAAATAATGTCAAGCAAGAGATTTAACACTTCGTCTTTACTGGCAATCGATGAGATCAAATCCTTAACGAGTGTAAAAGTCTTTGAGTTTTTTCCAGATTTGATGTAAGAATGTAAAAGGGGCTTGTATGCTTCGATTTTTGGAGTCATTTTCATCCTTTTCATCTCCATTAGTAGATGTTCTGCCTTATTTATCATCCCCTCTTTGCAGTGATGATGTATTAATGTTGACAAAGTGGCATGACTCAACATCAAAGTTTTGGAAGTCAGCATCTTCTTAACCTTCGCATGTACTTCATTCAGCTTCCCTAATTTGCAAAGCCCGTGGATCAAAGAGTTAAATGTTGGTGTAGATGCAAACCCGCTCTCTACCATTCTGTCTAATACCAAGAATGCCCTTTCGGTATCACCTTCTTCGCAGCAGCCATTAACAAGTGCTTCATACACAAATTCATCTGGTTGAATCTCATTCATGGGCATCTCATCTAATAACCTAAATGCCTCCAAAAGATTCCCTGATTTGCAGTAACCGTCTATTATCATAGCATAAGTCGAAGCATTAAACACATTAAGCCCTTCCCCGTCAAACAACTCCCTTGCTCTCCTCATATCACCCATCTTGCGTAATCCGTTGCTCAAAGTATTATAAGTGACAATATCTGGACGGACGTTTCTGTGTCGCATTTCATCGAACAACTGGAAGGCCTTCTGGAAATCACCTTGCTTGATGAACCCAGAAATTAAAGACGTGAAAGCAAAAACATCAAGATTCAAATCTTTTTCCCGGACCTCTGAGAATACCTCCATTGCTAAATCCATCATTTGGTTTTTTGAAAACCCTTTTATAAATGCATTGTAAACTTGCACATCAGGAAGAATACTTCCCACCATATTTTTCAAACCTGAGAGGGCTTCCTTAGTGTTTCCTTCTTCTTTACAGAGACCGTCAACCATGGATGCCAAAACGAATTGATCAGGCACGATCCCATGGCCAATCATCTCTGTAAAATACATGTTTGCGACCTTTACTTGTGATATATTATTATAAGCAGAAATAAGAGATCCATACGTGAAAGCATTTGGCTTTACTCCGTTTTCCAACATTTCAGCCAAAAAACCCCGAGCTTCCTCCATTCTTTTGGCCTTGCAAAGACCACGAATTAATGAGTTGTAGCAATTAACATCCGGTGAAACACCTTCGTCCTTCATATTTTCAAGAATTTTGATTGCCTTTTCACATTGACCAAGCTTACACA
The DNA here is from genome assembly GCA_947179395.2 of Pulicaria dysenterica. Lineage (NCBI taxonomy): Eukaryota > Viridiplantae > Streptophyta > Magnoliopsida > Asterales > Asteraceae > Pulicaria > Pulicaria dysenterica. The sequence continues at coordinate 77,454,266 of OX359293.1, read as the reverse complement.
GTCCATCTATTATGCAGCTAAACATCACAAGATTAACTTTGAATCCTTTAGCAACCATTTCATTTTTCAGCTTAAATGCCTCTTCTACTTCACCTTGTTTTAAGAACCCATCGATCAATGCATTATAGGTAATAGTTTCAGGAGACAAACCCACATGCGTCATGTCTTCTAAAAGCAACTTTGCATCTTGAGATCTCTTCAATTTGCACAACCCAACGATTAGATGCATGTAAGTATAAAGATCAGGCTTCAGACCCTTCCTTGTCATTGAACTTTTTAACTCAAAAGCTTCATCAATAAGGCCCGCTTTACATAGCCCGTTGATAAGCACATTGTATGTTACTAAACTCACATTATAACCCTTCTTCTCCATATCAAGAAACAACTTCTTCGCTTTGCCCAAATTCCCGCACCTTGCAAAACCACCAATCACATTAGTATAAGTAAATTCATCGGGTTGAAAATTATCGGCCAACATTTTAGTTTAGTTTTAACAGATCTTTCATCAGATTATTTATGCACCATAAAGTGAATTGAGGCTTAAAATTCTTTGCAACCATTTCATCCTTAAAACTTATAGCTTCCTCTATCTTACCTTCTCTCATGAACCCAGCAATTAACAAACTGGTACCACTTCTAGTAATCAAACCTGCATTATTCATATCATCTAAAACCAACTTTGCATCACTTGCTCTTTTCGCCTTGCATAATGCATCTATAATAATCGTGTAAGTATACTCATTGGGAATTAAACCCTTTTCGGTCATTAATTTCTTATAATCAAGAGCTTCGTGAACAAGCCCGTATCTACATAACTCTCCAATCAACAGGTTGTATGTTACCAAAGTAGGGCTGCAATTATTCTCCTCCATTTCCGAAAATACCCTTTTGGCCTCTTCCATTTTCCCACTCCTACAAAAAGCAGTTATTAAATTGCCGTATCTGTAAACATCAGGTGTCACATTGGCCTCAACTAATCTCTCATACACCTTCCAAAACAGATCCATCTTATTATTCTTCAATAATTCATTCATTAACGAGTTCACGCACACAGAATTTGGAAAACAATCAGCATTCTTGGAGCTTAATAGTATAGAAACAGCTTCATTCAACATAGCTTTGTTCTTATAAGCATGAATCAGCCGAGTAAACCCTAGAGAACTTAATCTAACACTTATTAATGCATCTTGTACATCTGAAAATGGCTTACGTGTTTCTATCATTTGGTCTAGAACACCACTAGCTTTCCTCGATTGATTTGAATTGCATAAATGATTCGAAAGAATCAAAAAAGACTTTAAACTATTAGAGATACCCATTTCAGTAGCGGACCAGTTGAAGAACTTGTGGAGTCTTCGGGGATTACATGATTGATTTTGATGAAGAACTGATTCAACTACATCTGCGTTTAGCTTCTGAGGGAGGTAGCTGTATCGAAATGATTTGATGCGTGACATCCAATCATCGTGGCTGAGAATAGATGTGATTTCCTCAACTGTTTCTTCATTGTCTCTTTGTTGGATCTTTGAGCAGTAGAAGTTGGAAAACCCAAATCTGGATTTTCTAAATGCTTGTGTTTTTCGGATGGATTTTTGACCTATGAGCTTTGTTGCTTGCATCTTACAGAGTTTGAGTGAGGAATGATGAAGAAGAACGATGATGTTGCATGGACTTGTCCTCGTGAATCCGAATTATGTGGTTGGATCTGTTAGGTTGTTAGAAAGTTTGTTACTCATTTTCTTCTATCTTCCAATATAAATTTAATTAGAAAACAATTATTAGATAACTTAAACCCTTTATTTAACAAAAAGTTTAATTATTATTAAAATAATAGGCTTTTTAAAAAAACTTTCCTTTTAAAAATATATTTTAACCAATATGAGCCATTTGTTTGTGTAATGTCCCAAAAAAAAATTAAGCGAAAAGAATTCGAATAATCAAAAATCGTTAAATAAACATCAGATACAAACATTCACCTGTCCAACACCCAGGACGTACGGATCCAAAGAAAATATTTAAAATAACATTTAGAAATCAGAGTATGAAAACATTGCGGAAAAACAGCTGTCACGCAGAAGCCTTCCCCTCGTCAACACGCGATGATCCTGAAAGAAATAAACAACAACGGGTTAAGCATAAAACTTAGCGAGCACACAACGCTCGTACATTATATCAGATCATACATCTACAGTAATGCACAACACATCAAATACAACATAATTAATATTTTGTCGTGATTATATATACATTATTATCTCGCTTAATTTAGTATTTGATCATACCATAAAAGTTTATAAAATAAAATACACTACATCTATGATGATAGTTATAACTAACTTTAGAAAAATAGTATAAGTTATGATAGAAAAATTTCAAATATTTTTACGCAATTTTATGACCTTAAAAATTTTGTTCCCTTTTTCATATACAATAATTTGATAGATTTAAAAATGTTATTCACCAAATATGAATACCGATATATTTAATTGATAATATCTATTTTTAATTTCGGTTTAGGCCCTTGAAGAGTTTGAGACGTCCTTGTTTTAACGTTTTAATCTTCTTGTCACACTAGTGTACGTTACATCATATTCTCTTTTATATTTGTGTCTAATTCTCTAACTCCATAGTCAAAGATCAATCTTCTCTATGTTTTTTAAATTTAAATATGAGAGAATGGAGAGAGAGAGAGAGAGAGAGAGAGAGAGAGAGAGAGAGAGAGAGAGAGAGAGTGCAAAAGAGAAGAAACAAGAAAGATAAAGAATAGATAGAAGGATGAGAGAGGGACTCGGGTTGAGTAAGCCGGAGATGGCTTGAACCTGCAGGGTGGGAGGGGGTCCAGAGGTGTTCCCTTCGACCCGTGGAGACCCAGTTAGTCACCTGTATGATGGCTACATATGGACTAATAAATCGAGCAATCTAAGTAACCATAATGGAATATATTATTCTGTAATGGTTTACTCAATAAAAAGGTAAACTAATTAATGGATTTTAATCAACTAGTTATTTATCCAAACGGATTATTAATTACATGTATTTATTTTGATTTAAAATATATATTTAAGGATTTGTCAATTAATTAAATGGAAATTTCGGATTTTTTTTACTAATTAAATTGCCGGATTTTATAGTATATTTTAATTAATTAATTATGCTTTTTAAATAATTTGAATAATGGGTTGTATCTTAATTATTTAAATAGCGTTAAGATAAGTGAAAAATAGAGTTATAATCTTATAATGAATATGTTTCATAAACCTGTAAATAAAGGACTCAAGTTAAGTTTTCCGGATTTGCAATTTAAGTCAAAATAAACCTATAAAACCTCTCCTACTGGTGTCAACTTCCAGGAAAGAAAAACCAAGTCCGGTTCTTGGTGGTTTTAACCACGACTTGATTAATCAAAGTGTTCAGGTTTGATCGTGGTTATTGTATCTGGATATTAAGACACTCGTCTACGTTATCACGGGTGGATCAACTTGAGCAATCGAGGTAAACGTGTCTAACCTTCTTGTAGGTTAACTTGTTTGTGAGGTATGTTTCCATTTTTATTTTTCAAGTACTTTCTTTCTTTCAAGAAATAAATAACTTATAATTAATTACATGCAAGTTTCATCCATGCTTTTAGTGTGCAGAAAGGCGTTTTTATTAAAAATGTGAAAGGACTCACGTCATCTTATTTTACTAGAACAACCGTTGTGGGAAAGCGTTTGTACTAATGACAAAAAAGCAATTTACCTTCTTATAGTCATATGTGAAGCATATGTGAATGTTGCTCATGATCATGCATCATATACATCGTCTTCATCTGTAGCTCGCATTATACACTTTGAAGATCAAAGTAATCATAGAACATGAAATTGACTACTTGAAAAGTTATTCTATAGATTGATGTTTGAGCTAATAAGAAAGATTGATGATCATCAAAATTTTGTATACTGATTCCGTATTTCCGATTGGCCTGTAAGTTTGAAGTTTCTGACTGAACTTTATGTTATGTTCTTCCTTAGTTTCTCAATCTATATTTGCCTATGCTGAATCAAAATCATACCCTAATTCTATAAATAACAAAAAAATTGTTTTTGAAATAGGGTTTTTGGGTCATTCGCTTGATATTCTTTAGTCTGAATGGGAAAGTCAGAATGGGCAATTGGCAAATCCTTTATCTCATGTGTATAACTTCCTATTTCCAAACTTTCTTTAATCCTTTATCTTTCACTCGTTGTTTGTTTTTCTAATTAAATAATTACTCTGATAAATAATAATGAATTCAGTAATTAAGTGATTAACTAAGTGAACACGTCATTTGTGAATCTGTGATTTTATGAGTTGTGAAATTGACTTTGATATGTGATTTGTGAGACTGAATTTGGTTTAGGGGCCTTTTTTAAGGTTTCCGCCGGGGGCACAAAAAATAATTTGACCGGTCCTAACTGCAGACTGTAGTATAGTGGAGCAGTTATTACAGCATGATGCAAATATCAATGCTTCTGATTCAAAGGCTTAAACGCCATTGCATCATAGTATCATCAGAGAAAGACTTGCAATTGCAAAGTTACTTCTTACGAGGAACTTATTTTTTTCTTCTCTGACACCGTTTACTTGTTTCTCTAAAGTTTTCTTTTATTTAGATTTTACCCATTTTTTAACATATTTATATATTATCCGTTTGACCGGCTTGAAATATAACATAATTCAAAACTACCCCTTCATAAATGGATGTGTTGTAATTTCCCATATAACCCCACAATCTTCATCTTTATTAAACAATATAGAGGTATGTTTTCATCTTTATTAAACAATATAGAAGTATGTTGGGATCTTAGGAGATGTGGAGCTACATGCCAAAAAGATTAACAATTCTTAACCCACCCCCTCTCTCCCCCCTAAGCAGAAACTAGTAGAGTTATACTGATAAGAAGAAATAGGATCGCATGGCTCAAACTAATCTTGTTTAACCATCACCAGTATTTTTATTTTCTATCGTTAGCATGTAATGAGATATATGAAAACATAAGGTATCCATTTGTGAAGAAAAGAAAATATCTTTAAACTGTTACTATTCAAGACTTTATATGGCAAAGAGGAAAAACTTCACTGATTTTCTCTATTGTAGGGGAGCAAATCCTCTAGCAGCAGACATCGAAGGTAAAACGCCTTGACATAGAACTGGGAATTGACAATATCGAAATCCTTGCCCTTTTTCAAGCGCCAAAGAGATAGCATATACATGAATAATTAATAAACAAACAATGCACAATTTTGGTCGCTCATGAAAGTAGGAGGTTTAGTTAGCAATCATTCTATTTACTTGTAACATCAAGACTGAAGTTGATTTGTGAATTCACATTTTTGTAATAATTAGTTAATTGCATGTATTTATATCATTAATAATATAATTCCTATATTTCAAAACATGCCCTTGATCACATAGTAAAATTTAATGAGAGGAGTAGAGGACCTGCATTTTGTTGTACTGATACAAATTGTCGATGTACTTTGTAAAAGCTTTCGTATTATTATCTTTCTCAATGCCCCATACAAACAATTGGAGACTCCTTAAATAGAGAAGGAAACAACGTAACCCTACCACTAAAATAGGAAAAGATAAATTCTAGGAAAAGATAAATCTAATAATTACAGATAAGTGTAAACAAAATAGAATACAAAGTTGTCAAAACTAGCCCCTGAAATTATGTCGCCTAAGACTCCCCCGCAGTTTGAGCGGGCGGTGGACAGACGCTCAAACTGGTCCTAAAAGACTGTCGCAGTTGTCTGGAGAGGCCTTTTGTAAAGATATCAGCATACTGAGAGATGAAGGGACATGCAGAACGCGAATATGACCGACTTTAACCTTTTCTCGTACAAAATGGATATCAATCTCAATGTGTTTAGTCCGCTGATGCTGAACTGGATTATCGGATAAATAAACCGCAGACACATTATCACAGTAGACAACGGAGGCCTGTCGCAAAGGGATATGTAGCTCTAGTAATAAATTTCGAAGCCAAGTGAGCTCTGCCACAGCATTGGCGACACCCCGATATTCCGCTTCAGCACTAGACCGAGAGACAGTAGGCTGCCGTTTGGAGGACCAGGATATTAAATTATCTCCAAGAAATACGCAGTACCCGTTGGTCGATCGACGAGAATCTGGGCAGCCCCCCCAATCCGCATCCGAGTATGCAATCAAAGAATGAGTAGTGGACTTTACAATCCGAATCCCATAATCAAGTGTCCCTTGTAAGTATCGAAGAATACGCTTCAGGAAAGCATAATGTGGATCACGTGGTTCATGCATGAATAAACACACTTGCTGTACCGCATAAGAAATATCCGGTCGGGTGAAAGTTAGATATTGTAAAGCGCCAGCTAAACTCCGATATAAAGTAGGATCCGAAAACAATTCCCCATCTGTCGCACTTAATTTGGCAGAAAGATCGACTGGTGTAGAGCAAGGTTTGCAAGAAGACATTGATGCCCGAGAGATGATGTCTTTTGCATATTGTGACTGGTCCAAGAATAACCCATGAGATTGGCGGGTGACCCGTATTCCTAAAAAATGATGCAACTGACCCAAATCTGTCATAGCAAACTCGCGTGAGAGTGTGCTAATAATCTCTTGTAAGAACATGTCTGAAGAAGCTGTGAGAACTATGTCATCGACATATAATAGTAGATATGCTGTGTGAGAGCCCCTGTTATATATAAAAAGAGAATTATCACATGCACTGGTGCGAAAGCCCTGTGACAAGATATATGTGGCAAACCGCGTGTACCAGGCACGAGGGGCCTGTTTGAGGCCATACAACAAATTTTTCAACCTGCAAACATATGTGGGGTAGCGTTTATCAATGAAACCCGGTGGTTGATGCATAAAGATTGTTTCATTCAGATGGCCGTGAAGAAACGCGTTTTTAACATCAAGCTGATGAATAGGCCACGAACGAGAGACCGTGACTGATAACACAGTGCGTATGGTAGCCGGTTTAACAACCGGACTAAAAGTCTCAATACAGTCAATACCTATAGTTTGAGATTTCCCGTTAACTACCAAGCGAGCCTTATATCTCTCTAGAGAGCCATCAGATTTAAATTTGTGGCGAAATAACCACATGCAACGCATGACCGGTTTATCAACCGGACGTGGCACCAACTCCCATGTATCATTAACCTGTAACGCATGAAATTCTGTTTGCATAGCATGTAACCAATGAGGGTCGGTAAAGGCTTTTGAGTATGAGGTGGGTACAAGAGAGATAGTGGTGGAAAGAAGAGTGTGTTTGGCTTTGGAGCGGGTGGTCATGGGATGAGTGTTGTTGGTGGTTGGAGCTGAGGAGGCAGATGGAGCAGCCTGTGAGGGAACGTTAGTGACAAGGGCTGGTGGAGATGGGGTGGGTAACGGTGCCGGTGGTCGGGGACGACGGGTATAGGTGAATTGATACGGAGAGGTCGTATGTGTGGTAGGCTGGGTCGGGTTGGGTGAGGGTTGATGGGTGGGCCTATTGAACGTGAATCCGTGTGGTATATCATCAAGGAAAGTGTAGGTAGTAGTAGGTGTGGGTATGGTGTAAGAAAAAGTGTGCTCGTCAAAAGTAACGTGACGAGAAATAGTGACTTTGCCCGTGGTAGGATCAAAGCATCGATAGCCTCTGAAATCAGGAGGATATCCTAGAAAGATGCAACGGACAGATCGGGTATGCAACTTATGGGGTTGAGTGGCAGATAAATTTGGGTAGCATGCGCACCCAAAAACACGCAGGTGTTCATAGGTGGGGTGGCGGAGGTATAGGGCAAAGGTGGGGGTGAAAAAATTAAGTCGTTTTATAGGAAGAATATTGTGAAGATAGGCGGCTGTGTGTAAGGATTCCACCCAAAAGGTAGGCGGAAGGTGGGCATGAATAAGTAAAGCACGTATAATATCATTGAGGCGTCGAATCATTCGTTCAGCCCGGCCGTTCTAGGAAGATGTTTGCGGGCAAGAAAATCGAAATAAGAGGCCATGTTGTTGGGCAAAGTCCTTAAAAGCATGGTTATCGAATTCACCACCCAAGTCACATTGAAAAGTTTTGATATGACGGTTAAATTGGGTTAGGATCATTTTATGAAATTTGGTAAAGGTTGGGAAAGTTTCTGATTTATATTTAAGTGGGTATACCCATATAAAGTGTGAAAAGTTGTCAATCAAGACCATGTAATATTTGTAGCCGGTTTTACTAGTAATGGGTGAAGTCCACAGATCACAATGAATGATATCAAACGGGGTAAAAGTAAAAGAATTAGATTCATAAAATGGTAAACGTTTATTGTTTGACAATTGACAAGAATTGCAAAAAATAGAGGCATGGTTTCTATTACATGAGAAATTATAACGACGACTAAGAAGATCTAAGACTTGAGCGCCGGGGTGTCCATGTCGATCATGCCAAGGTAAGGAGGGAGACGTGAGTGAGCAGGCTTGAGGCGGAAGTATTGGTGGCGTGACAGGATAAAGATTGCCCGTGCTATTGTGGCGTGACAGGAGGCTGCCCGTTTTGAGGTCCTTCAGGGAAAAACCAAAAGGATCAAATTCGATAGAAACATTATTGTCACGGGTAAACTTACGAACAGACAAAAGGTTTTTGATGATTTGTGGACTGTAAAGAATATTTGGTAAAATATAGTTGCGGTTGGATATGGGAAGATAACCAGTACCAGACCCCGCAATAGGTAAAACATTGCCATTACCAACAAGAATTTTCGTGTGAACAGGAAAAGAATTAGGATGTTGGATCATACCTCGGTTGTCAGTGACATGTTGCTTAGCACCAGTATCAAAGTAGTAGTTGGGATCCGTGTAGTTCAATTGCATGGTATTAACGGCAGCACTTAAATCAGAAGGAGTTAATGCGTCAAACCCGGTAAAAGCAGATTGTTGGGTGCTACCAAAGTGACCTGGAGGAGGGAAGCTTGCATAGTTAGCCGATGGGGTCGTGGACGGGTATTGTGGACGATTGGGTCTCCATGCGGTTTGCGTAGGGTAAGGACAAGGCAGAGTGTTCCACCAAGCCCATTGGGGATAAGAGTTATTCTAAAATGCCCAGTTAGATTGAGAGTTTCGGTTCCCGCGTCCACGTCCTCGGCCCCGGTATTGCTGGCTGCGACCCCGGCCTCTGCCACGGTAGTTAAACTATGACTGTGGAGAGGCGGTATTGCTGCTGTTCGGATCAGAAGGGATGGACTGCTGTTGGATCGGAGAGGCGGTGGGTGTGACCAGAACGGAAGAGGATTGTTGTTTCCGGCCTTCTAGATGGATCACCTCGTCGGTGAGCATTGTACGGGCCAGATCCCAATTAGCCTCCTGGGAATTGATCAACGAAGCGATAGAGTCAAATTCGGGGGATAAGCCTCGAACTAGCTGTAACACAAGACGCTTCTCGGGAACCGGTTGGCCAACATCAACAAGCTGGTTTGCCAAATCTTTGAGTTGCTGAAAATAATCTTCCATAGAATCACAGGCAGCAAGCGTGAGATTGACAAAGCGTGTTTCCAGGGCTGCGGCTTTGGCTTGCTTATTGCTCAAGAAAATCTTTTCGAGTTTGAGCCATGTGGTTCGTGCAGAGGCTTCGGTGTCAAGAACTCGAACAAGAAGATCATCTGATATTGTACTGTAGATCCATTGAGAAACCAGGGCATCTAACTCCTTCCAAGATTCATAGGAAGGATCTGTGCGGGTTGGGGCAGGTGTATCGTCGAGATGATCCAAGACTTTGTAGGCGATGGCGTGAAACCTAAAGAGTTTCACCCAAGAAGAGTATGTAACTTTAGACCCATCGAGCGTGCGGATATTGGTCTGAATGTTTGAAACCGAATAGGCAGGGTGTAGAGATTTGGCAGAAGAACTGCTTTCGGGTTTGTCATCTGGCGTTGTTATGGTGTGCGATCCGAATCGAAGAAAAGAAAACAGGAACAGGCGACTCCTTAAAAGCTTTCGTAAATTGGAAGATAGCTCTCGTACTGTTAAAAGCTTTCGTAGTGGCAGGGTATAGGTCAGAACCGTAGCTCTGATACCATAAAAGCTTTCGTATTATTATCTTTCTCAATGCCCCATACAAACAATTGGAGACTCCTTAAATAGAGAAGGAAACAACGTAACCCTACCACTAAAATAGGAAAAGATAAAATCTAGGAAAAGATAAATCTAATAATTACAGATAAGTGTAAACAAAATAGAATACAAAGTTGTCAAAACTAGCCCCTGAAATTATGTCGCCTAAGACTTTGTTCGATAAATTCCTATTTGTCTTCGTACAAATGCCAATACTAAATACTAAAATTTTCATTTGGGTTCGTTCCCGCTGGATCGTTTTTAAACACTACAGGTCACCCAGGTTGTGGAACCTTCTCTCCTAAACCACTTAGACCATTTGCATCCAACCCACACTTACCTTATCAAATCCACTGCCATATCAGCATCCACATCATCCTCCACCTCCAACCCTTTCTAACCCTCAAACCTGTAAGTTTGTGGGGTTCCAACTCAAAACCAATTGGTTATGAGATGAGTAGCCCATGACTCTTATAAGGTCATTACAAAGTTACTCTCCATCCTATGTGGGACATTACTCAACACGCCCCCTCACGTGTGGCGTTCTTTTTGAAGCAGCTGCATGGTACTGGCATTTTGTAGACGTGGTTTGGTTATTCCTATTTGTCTCTATCTATTGGTGGGGAGGTATATGAAGGAACGAACCAGTGGATTGAAGATTTTTCTCGCGCCTAACACGTGGATACTTATGGGTTACGTGGAGTGGATGAACTTTGCTCTGATACCATGTAAGTTTGTGGGGTTCCAACTCAAAACCAATTGGTTATGAGAGGAGTAGCCCATGACTCTTATAAGGTCATTACAAAGTCACTCTCCATCCTATGTGGGACATCCAACCCTCTCCAACTCACACCAAATATTAATAAAAAAAATATGTATTAATAAGAGGGAGAAAGAGAGAGGAAAAAACTACCCGCTACTAGTTTGGGAACCTGCCAGATGGGGAACCCTCTTGAACACTTTATCATGCGATGGTGTGCTAGGGCATCCACGGAATCAACCAGCCGGTCTTAATTGTCCTTCGGATATAATACTCAAGGACTGATACATCCCACAAATATAAACAGAAAAAAAATTGATACATTAATAACTACTGAAGTTTGAAATTTGCAGTTACATATATTGGTTGCTTGAGATCCGAACGAAGAAAAAATAAAGTGACCAGGCCTATTTTAGACTTTTTTTTATCCGTTGGTTAACATGCCTAAATTACCATTTAGTCCACCTCTAGTTTTTGTTAGGTGCAAACAGTTAGAAATCCAATAGTACTATACCATGAACATAATTAAAACAACAAACACAACTATGACAAACTCAAGCGATTCAACATTTTTTTTTCTTTAATGATAAAATGGCACTTGTGGTTAATATATTTAGCTTGAGATGTATGTACATTTTCGCCCCTTTCTCCGAGTCCTCGTTCTTGAATCTTGTCCAGATGGAAGGAATATACGAAGCATTGTGCCCTTAATACCTAGATTATATCTCCTTATAGCCTCATCATCAATAACACACAAGAACTCACTAAGTCCTCCAGAAACACAGGGCCATGACCTGTCCAACGACAATAAGAATCAATCAACTTGAAAATTGCAAAATGCATCAAGTAAAAAGCATATGTGGAGATGTTAAACAGATGAACTAAAAACTTTAGCTACAAAGGGAAGAGATCATATGTGTCCAAAGTGTTTTCTTAATGCATACAACTTCATAAATTGTTTCTTTAAAAAACCTTTGTAATAATATATAGCACGTTTCACTCAACCCACACATATTGTGACTTCTAAGTTAAAGCACACACATTACCTGCTTTTATTCAGGCTCCTGAGCACCACGAAAAACTTTGGAAGGACTTTTGATCAAGCAAGCAGCATGAACCATGTTTCGGGGTTTTGAGAGCCAAACTTTTTTGACCTACGATTGCACCCCAAGAACCAAACTTTCATGAAATGTGGTTTGGTAGATTGAACCCGTCTTTCTCCCAATCACCATCAGGTTCATGCTGATTTATCAAATCAGTTAAGCTGGATGCTTGTGGGACCCACCCAAAACCTTCCATACTTTTCAAAACTCCAGCTAACTTGTTCTTGTATCCTGCACTATGCAAGCTTCTTATTAAAGTGTTACATGTAGCAAAACTAAGCTTAACCCCACGCTTCCCAATTTCATCAATTGATGCCACCGCTTCAGAAAATTTTCCATTTTGACACAACCCATCAACTAATTTGTCATAAACATCTCGACCTGACAAACCCTTTTGTAATAACTCGTCTAAAAGCATAAAAGACTTCTCCAAACCTCCTTGATCTTCATCCAACATGTCATACACCGTTTTATCTAAACTAATACCTTTAGCCACCATCTCTTCAAAGATTGAAATCATTTTATATTTATTTCCTGATCTCATATAACCATGAGCTAAACAAGTGTATGTTACAATCGTTGGCATCAAATCCCTACTTTGCATCTCAATGAAAAGATCTTCTGCCTCTTCCATCATCTCAGCTTTGCAGTAACAATCTATCAAGATAGTGAATGTCACATGATTTGGCTTTATTTGCTTATTATCGATCATATCTTTCAATAATTCATCTGCTTCCACTATCTTCCCCAACTTGCAGTACATATCAATCAAGGTGTTATATGTATGCGCAGAAGCAAACCCTTTTTCCACCATTTGGTGGAACAAAGTCAAAGCCTTTTCAATCTCCTGTTCTTTGCAACACCCGTTGAGAAGGGCATTGTATACAACATAATCTGGTTGAACTCCATTCTGAGCCATTTTGTCAAATAACTCAAACGCAATATACAGATTCCCAGATTTACAGTATCCATCTATCATTGTAGCATAAGTCACACTGTCAGGTGTCAAACCCTTGGAAGAAATTCCATCAAACTCCTCCCGAGCTCTCTTCAAATCACCTGACTTGCATAATCCACCAATCAAAATATTGCAAGTGACAATATTTGGATTAACACCTTTACTTATCATTTCATCAACCACATTGAATGCTGCTAGAATATCACCTTTCCTACAAAACCCAGAAATGATAGAGGTGTAAGTAACGACATCAGGATTCAAACCTTTCTCCTTGAACTCAGAGAAAACCTCGAGTGCTTTGTCCATTAAACCATTTCTAGCAAGACCGTTGATGAGTACGCTGTACATGTGCACATCAGGAAGAATATTCTTTCCTAGCATGCTTTTGAATATTGAAAAAGCTTCATTTGTGTTTCCTTGTTTGCAGTGACCATCTATCATAGATGTATATATAATACGATCTGGCATTATATTATAATTAACCATCTCCTTGTAATATTTATCTGCAACCTCCATCTCTGGTATCTTACTATATCCACTGATCACAGCTCCATAAGTGAAAGCATTCGGCTTTATGCCATTAGTCCCCATTTGAGCTAATAATAACTCCACCTCCTTCATATTTTTATCATTACAAAGACCGATTATAAGTGAATTATAGCAATACACATCAGGAAGTGTACCTTTCTCCTTCATACCCGTCAAAATCCCAACTGCTTCTTCAAACCGCTGTGCTTTGCATAGACCAGATATGATAGAACTATATGTTACTACATTTAACACAAGCCCATTAAGTAACATCTCGTCTTTTAGCTTTAAAGCCTCATCTACACACCCTTGTTTCATAAACCCATCAATCAATGCACTATAAGCAACATGATCAGGAGATACACCTGCCTTTGACATATCTTCTAGAACAATCTTTGCCTCTTCCAATTTCTTCTTTTTGCACAATCCATCTATTAGTGTTGTATAAGTAAATCGATCAGGAACAACACCTTTTTCAGCCATTGATCTTTTAAGCTCAAATGCTTCGTCTGTAAGCCCAGCTCTGCTTAATCCTCCGATGAGTACATTGTATGTTACTAAACTTGGTTTACAACCATTGCCCTCCATTTCGGCAAAAAACCTTTGTGCCTCTCTCACTTTTCCATCCTTACACAGAGCACTAATCAAATTAGTGTATATATACACATTAGGAACAATCTTTAACTCAAGCATTTTGTCATACACCTTCCAGAACAGCTCTTTTTTATGGAATTTCAATAAGTTTGTCATCAGAGAATTAACACTAGTTGAATCAGGAAAATGTTCCCTACTGTTAATTCCTAATACAACACAAACAGCCTCTTTCAACATCCCTTTGTTCTTATAAGCATCGATAATCATACCATAAATCCAACACTTGGATTTTAAACCCACACCCTCCACACAGAAGCTAGCAATTGAATCCATAATATCTGAAACCGGCTTCCGGGTTTCAATCATCTGCCCTAATACAACACTAGCATCTCTTGACTGATTTGAGTTACAGAGAACCATAGAAAGAATCAAGAAAGATTTTAGGTTTTGAGAAATACCCATTTGATGAATCGACCAACTGAAGAAATGGAGAAGACGATTAGGGTCAGCTCGGAGGTTTTGGTGAAGAACAGATTGAATAACATCGGGGTTTAGATTTTTGAGAAGATTAGGTGATGAATTGAAGAGGTGAGGCCAGTTGCGATTCCTGAGAATGGACGTGATTTCGCCGACTATTTCATCGTCGATTCGTGAGGTGTTGGAAGAAGATATTCTTCTTGAGTGATAAGTTAAGATCAATCTGTTGTTGATGGCGGTCGAATTCCTGTGTGGTAATAATCTCATCATTTCTTGATCTTACACGATAAATCGCATTTGAAATTATGCTGGAGAGATGGAGAAGGAGAAAACGTTGGGTTTGGATGAGCCAGGCTCCCTCGACGTGGATGAAGTATTGGATTCTTTGTGATGTTGTGCAACTATCATCAAGAATCTGCCTTTTCCAACTCTGTTTTGGTGAGATAGTAGATGACGATTAAAAAGTTTTACAGGGTAAATTAATTTTTCTAATCTGGCCCCAAACAATCCGTTAAAATGTGAAAACAAGTCGGAAAAACGAGCTTATAAAAAAAGCACGGTGAAACCCTTGATAAGCTAAAACAAACACCCCTTAAGTACTTTATCTAAGCATTGTGTTATCTGAAATTGTAATCTCGCTCTGTGCGCCACTTCAATTCCTATTCTTTCGATTAAGATTTATGCTTGTTCTCACTAATTCTTCGGTTCATATAGTTCTAAAAGCTAATCATAATAATTGGTATCAAAACTTCCAATTCTAACCATATTTTTATTAATACCATCACATTGATCCCGCAAATCTTCCATGGTTCTCACATGGTCGTTGGACGTGGGTAAAGAAACAAAAGCCTGCATCTTGGAAGCAATTATATAGTGATCCAAACATTAATGGTAGACGTGTCAAACTCGTTGAACCTAACAGACATTTAAAATCCATCAATAGAGTTTGTCTCAATCAATTGTTCTTGGTTGGCGGTGATGTTAGATCAGAGATACGAGGGGGATTGGAGTTGTGGTGGTCGTTGCTATGATGATTAGATCGAAGAGATAAGCGTTAGCGGTGCGGTGTCATTCAAATCTATGAAGAGCCTTAGAGTGGGCGAGAGGTGGCCAATGAAAGAGGTGTCGCGAAAGGTCACCTATGGCTCGCACCTATAGAGGACTAATGGTGCAACAACAAACGCAATTTTGAATAATAAAATGATTGTTTGAAATAAGGGTAACATTAAATGACTAATGGTGTAATTTACTTTTTATATATTGAGTGAGATCTTAATATCTTTGAACTACCGGATTTTGAAAACTGAACCGGTCATCAAACTAGTAGCTCAATTGGTTCATTGGTTCAACTGATCAAACCGGTCCCAGAAACTAATTGACGTCATAATAAATTTAATACAATATATAAACACCAAAAAGAAAGAAAAAAACGTGTGCAAACTATATGCTTCAACTTGGACCGTCTTTTTAGAAGGTTACCGACTCATAGGACTCCGTCAAGCGTTCTGCTTCATGATCTAACTGCCTTGCGCAGATTTCAAAACACTGCTACCAGTTTAGGTCCAACACGTTTAAAATGAGGTTAACCATGCAATATTCTTTAAACTTTATCTCTAGTTTAATTGCAGATTTTGCGAACCATGCAAAGAGTTCTCTAACACGAACGATCATACATATATTAGATGCTAAAACTTTTTGATCATAGAAACTTAAATTGTGAAGAAAATGCAGAAATCAAACAATTCACAATATGAAGGTCTAGAGATCTCCGCAGAACTTGCACGCCGGGGGGGGGGGGGGGGGGGGGGGAGTTATTCTCAGCTCCCGAAGAAGATGAAGCTACCAAGATAGGTATGGCTTGTACTACTATATAGCCAGAAATATAGGTATGGATGTTCTTGGTGCCATGGATCATCTCCAACAAGCAACTCGTCACCCTCATTATTGTTGGTGATTCTTGAGTTCCCCAAGGAAATCAAATGATTCATCCAAGTAAGTTCCAATGATCTACCAAGAGCAGTCCCTTGCGTGTGAACCTGATATTAATGCAACTTGTATAATAGGAACCATTATGATTAAGCCAATCAACAGCACATAATGAAATCAGCACCTTTGTATAATATGTTTGCTCACCCTCTTCTTTTGTGTGTGTGGCACTGGAACTGGAGTTATTGCAGAAGATGTCAGAGCAGGTTCTGTTTTCCAAGGTGGAACTCTCTTTGGACAAGAAAGGGTTTAGGTTCCATTCCATTGTGCCTATAAAACATAAGATAATTTAGTATGGGTGAAATTTTGATCCATTTACTTATGAATGGATCTATTTGGGTGGTCCCAGATACGCCAAATTCGAAAAACGAATTGCTAAAAAGAAGGTAAGGAAGAGTCAAAACCAAAGTCGATTTATAATGCATTATAACCTCCATATATGGTTTATTTAAAGATTTATATTATATAATGTTGTAATCTTTACCAACAGACTAGTTATCTATATAAAAAAAATTAAAAATGGACAACCTGGCTTATTTCAACACATACTAAAAGTATTACCTGCTTGACCTATTAGTCTATTACCCAACCCACCCGACCTACCCGTCTTGCATCCTGTATACTTTAGGGTATTTGATATCATATAAAGGTGCAAGTGAGGTTTGCCATGTTGGATCGTATCACACAAGAACAACAATGTTCAAACCAAAGTTTCAGATCTTGAAGAAACAATAAAACTTCCGTATATATTGAATGAAATATGTTCATCAAGTTTTACATTTGTAAGTACATACATATTTATACAAGTAAATGACGGTTTCCGGCCGGTTGGTGGTTACTAACGCCGTCGGCGGTTTACCAGTGGTGGTTGACGGCGGCAGTCAGCCAGCGTCTACAGTGGGGCTATTACATCTTTAATAATAACAATAATAATACATAATATAATTTTAATATATAACCTAAGTCTAAATAATATAACATGAGCGGGATTAATCTTTCATTATCCCCCTTAATCTCGATCATGTTGTAGCAGGTCTTTGATTCCCGGCAGTTCTCTCATAATGTCAAACCGCATCCTTGCTAATGGCTTTGTAAGTATATCTGCACGTTGTTGATCTCCACTTATGTGCTCGACAACTATATCATCTCGTTCAACTCATTCTCTGATGAAATGATACTTTGTATCTATGTGTTTGCTTCGTCCATGAAATACTGGGTTCTTCATTAAAGCGATCGCTGACTTGTTGTCTACATATATAGTAACTCTTTGTTCTTGAGTGTCAGTAATCTTGCTGAGTAGTCTCTTCAGCCATAGTGCTTGTGTTGCTGCTGCTGTAGCTGCAATAAACTCTGATTCACAGGAAGATAATGCAACTGTCCCTTGCTTCTGGGTATTCCAGCTTATTGGTGAGTCTCCAAAGTAGAAAATGATGCCTGTTGTGCCTTTTCCTTCTTGGGTGTTGACTCCATAGCTGCTATCACTATAACCCTTGATCTTGTTACCTTCTTCGTGCTTGTAGATTATTCCATAATCTTTTGTTCCTTTAATGTATCGTAGAACTTGTCTTATAGCCTTCAAGTGATGTTCCTGTGGCTCTTGCATAAAACGACTAAGTAACCCTACTGAGTAACTTAAGTCCGGTCTTGTATGCAATAAGTATCGTAGACATCCAATTAGACTTCGATATTCGGTGTTGTCCACATACTTTCCTTCTCCTATCTTTGTAAGTTTAGTACCCGGTTCCATAGGTATCTTTGCTTCATTGCAATCTAGCATACCCGTATCTCTGAGCAGCTTGTTTGCATATCCAGTTTGCTTAATCGATATCTCATTTCGATTTTGTGTGACTTCAATCCCAAGGTAATAGGTAAGAAGTCCTAGATCACTCATTTCAAACTGTTTCTTCATCTGATCTTTGAATATATTTATTTCTTCTCTTGGTGTACCGGTTACTATCAAGTCGTCCACATATACTCCAATGAGTAATTTTGATGATGACTTGGTCCTTGTATAGACTGCTTGTTCCAATGCACACTTCTTGAAACCAAGTGTCTTTAAAGTATTATTAAGTTTAGTGTACCATGCTCTTGGTGCTTGTTTCAAACCATATAGAGCTTTTATTAGTTTGTACACTTTGTCTTCATGTCCCTTTTGTATGAAGCCTTCTGGTTGTGCAACATACACTTCTTCCATTAATTCACCATGTAAAAATGTTGATTTTACGTCAAGATGGTGTACCTCCCATATGTTGTGTGCTGCCAAGGCTAGCATAAGTCGTATTGTCTCAATACGTGCTACTGGTGCAAATACTTCATCGAAATCTATTCCATGTTGTTGAATGTATCCTTTTGCTACCAATCGTGCCTTGTATTTGGAAATCTTTCCACTTGCATCTCTCTTGATTTTGAACACCCACTTTAAACCAATTGCCTTGTGATGCTTAGGTAAAGTGGTTAATTTCCATGTATTGTTCCTATTGATGGAATCAATCTCTTCTTTCATGGCTTCTAACCATTTGTGTTCTTTAGATGCTTCTTTATAATTTCTAGGTTCATCTTCAATAAGAAATAACCTTTGTGCTCTTTTATAGACACCTCTGAGTGGTTTAAACCCTTGTACTGGTGTATGATCAATATTCGAATCTGTTGTGGAAGGTGTATCTTCCTCTGACTCTGATGAAATGTGTATAGAGTCTGGTGTATTAGGTACATCTTCTTCGGTGTCCTCCACATAGTTAGGTGTGGTAGGAACCTCTTCTTCTGAATCATTTTGTAGATTCGGTGTAGCTGGTGTTTCATCATCTGAAACATCTGGGTTGGAATTTCCAGGTATTCCATTATCCTCAACAATGAACTTTGTCCATCCTGGACTGCTATCTATAGCATCTTCATTGTTTTCTTCCCAGTTCCAAGCTTTGTCTTCTTTAAACTTTACGTCTCTACTCACGTAAATTTTCTTCTTTATTGGATCATATAAGCGATATGCTTTTGATCCTGGTTCACTTCCCAAGTATACCAAGCGTATACTTCTATCATCTAATTTGGTTAAGTGTTGTGCAGGTATTTTTGCAAATGCAACACAACCAAATATTCTTAGATGGTGTAAATTTGGCTTCTTGCCTTTCAACGCTTCATATGGAGTAATATCCTTAACAGACTTAGTTGGTGTGTATTTTAGTATCAAGATAGCGTGTCTAACTGCTTCTGCCCATAAGTTCTGTGGTAGGTTTGTTGCTTTCATCATACATCTTGTTGCTAAGAGTACTGTTCTATTTTTCCTTTCAACAACTCCGTTTTGTTAGGGTGAGTAAGGTGCAGTCAACTGTCTTGCAATTCCATGATCTTTGCAGTATTGTTGAAAGTCACCTGATGTAAACTCTCCTCCTCTATCAGTTCTTAAAGCTTTTACCTTAACTTTAAGTTCTTTTTCAACCTTCTATTTAAACTCCTTGAAGGTTTCAAATGCCTGGTCTTTTGACTCCAAGAAATAATCCCACATATATCTTGAGTAATCATCGACCAGCAAAAATATATACCTTTTCCCTGATGGTGATGGTGGTGAGATTGGACCACACAAGTCACCATAAACTAAATCCAGCGGTTCTTCTGACCTTGATTTAGCCTTTTGTGGGAAAGGTGCTCTTATATGCTTTCCTACTAAGCATATATCACAAATGTTTGTTGTATACTTAATTGGTGGTAACCCGTGTACCATTCCCTTTGCAAACATTTCCTTCAATGAACCAAAGTTCACATGCCCTAGTCTTGCATGCCATAACCATGATTCATCATGCAAATTCGCTAACAAGCATATAGGTTTCCCTATCTTCAAATTTGCTTTATAGAGTCGATTCCTTGATCTTTTGACTCTTAACAAGATGTTGTTACTAGAATCATACAGTAGTAACAAATCATCTTTCATGACTATCTTGCAACCGTTTTCAGTCAACTGACCTAAACTTAGTATATTATTCCTTAGGGTTGGAATATAATATACTTGTGAGATAGCTCGCTGTTCTCTGTTCTTGCATTCTAAGAGAATTGATCATTTTCCCTTAATTGCCACGCATGATCCATCACCAAATCGTACGTTTCCAGAAATATTCTCGTCTATCTCCTTGAAGTGATCCCTGACTCCTGTCATATGATTGCTTGCACCATTGTCTAAATACCATAGACTTTCTTCTGTTTCTTGTGTCTCAATCGGATCAACTTTCTTTTGAGGTAAAATCCTCTGATTTTCCTTAATGGTTGCCATGAGCAGTGTTGGTTCCATATCTTCCTCAATAAGATTGGACTGCTCTCTGTCATGCTCTCTTAATGGACACTTAGTTGCATAATGTCCATTCTTATTGCATTTAAAGCAATGCACTTTACTCATATCAGTGTTCTGTTTCCTGATATGGTTGCTACTTCCTTTCTTGAAGTTGCTCTGCGAGGGTTCCCAATTTCATCTGTCAGATTTAAATCTGCCATTCCCTCAGCCACGTGATTGGCTAAATCTGCCACGACCACGTCCTCTATAACTTTTACCACGATCTTCTTGTTGAGTGAACATCAATCCCTCTTGTATGTCCACAGATCGTTCCTTTTTATATTTGAGTCTCTCCTCAAATGTTTTCAATCTACCAATTGCCTCATCTAAAGACATGGTATTCAAATCCGCATATTGTTCTATAAAGGCAACAATTTGAAGAAACCTATCTGGTACGGCATTTAACAATTTCCGTACAAGTATAGAATCTTCGTAGGTCAATCCTAAACTTGCTGCCTTATTAACAATATTTGTCAACTTCAAAGTAAATGAATCAATGGATTCATTTTCTTTCATCTGCAACATCTCAAATTCCGATTTGAGTGTTTGCAGTCTAGCTTGCTGAACACTATTTACACCTACGTGTCTAGCTCGCAAAGCTTCCCAAACTGCCTTTGCAGTTTTATATTTTGATATAAGCAATAACTGATCTTCGGGAAGTGATTGGTATATATATCCAATAGTTGTTTTATCCTTTTTAATATCAACCTCAGTTGATAAATTTGGATCAATCATTTCCCATAGACCATTTGCTTCTAGAATGACTTGCATTCTAATTGCCCAAGTAGTGTAATTTGTTGATTTCAACATTGGGCATTGGAAGTGAGTTGTCAATCCCACTTCTTTAATTTTGGAAGCATCACCCCTATTTAATTCTTCAGTCATTTTGTAAAAAAATTAAAAAAAACTTTCAAAGTTTATAATATCCGAAATTAATAGATTTGTGGTTTAAACTTTCAAAACACAAAACTTTATAATAATTTGATTATTATAAATATTTGTTTGTTGTTTTCTAATTTAAATATTGATTACTGTTTTTAATAAAAAACGTAGGCCTTTTTTATCCAGTAAAACAAAACAGTTTTGCTCAAAAATTAAAGAAAACTTTTCTGTTTTATTTTCTAAAGAAAACGTGAACAGTAGTCACAAAAATCAAAATAAATTGATTTTTTTCTTTATTAAAACTTTGACCAAAAATGGGCTTGTGTTAATCAATGAACAAAACTCGTGGGCCTTCTACACAAAATCAGATCAGTTTTTGTTCTTTTTGTTTGTTTTTTTAAATATCCCTTTTTTATTTGAAAGGTGTTTACGGTGGGGAGTACTAATCCAAAAATAAATAATATTAAATAAATAAACAAGGTTTGAGATACCCTTTGTGAAGTACGATGCGTTGCTTGCTTTCCCTATACGTTTCTGGCAAAAGCAAACGGTGGGTTTGTTCTTCCCTATGCACCGTCTCCTCGGTGGTGGTTCTCTGTTGTTTGAAGTCTGGGTTTTCTCCCTCTTTCTCCACGCCTCACGGTGGTCACCCCTCTGTTCTTCACTGAACCAGGGTGTTCCCCTTACTCGCCGCCTCAACAGTCCCTTGAACGGGTTTTTACTGCACGGTGGCTAGGGTTTTCTCGGAAAAACTTCAATGTTTTCTCCGTTCGATCGTTGCCTGAATCGTTTAACGATCGTTGTGCCGGTATTGTTACCGCTTTGTGATGTGATGAACTCGGTAACACTTTTCTACTCCGATGGTCGTTTCCGGTTATCTTCTCCGGTTTGCTCCTCGGTTCCGGCCACGGTAAGTTTCACGGTTACGGGTGCCGCGGTGGTAGTCTCTTCGATGGCCGCCGCTGGTATCCTACCCTCTGATAAAGAAATCGAACCCCTAATTTCCGGTGGGTGTTCTTCCTGTTCCTTTATCACCGTTTGTTTCTTGAATCCCCTTTGGTGTTAATGGTATATGATGAAACTTTGGTATAATCTACCAAAGCTCTGATACCAATTGTTGGATCGTATCACACAAGAACAACAATGTTCAAACCAAAGTTTCAGATCTTGAAGAAACAATAAAACTTCCGTATATATTGAATGAAATATGTTCATCAAGTTTTACATTTGACAGTACATACATATTTATACAAGTAAATGACGGTTTCCGGCTGGTTGGCGGTTACTAACGCAGTCGGCGGTTTACCGGTGGTGGTTGACGGCGGCAGTCAGCCGGCGTCTACAGTGGGGATTAATCTTTCATGCCAGCTTCTGGTTTCTCCATTAATACCTGTTTGACCTAACCCACCTGACGTCCTAATTTGCCCATCTTGCATCCTCTTTAGTTTAGGATATGTGATAGTGTGATTCCATATATAGTCCGAGTGAAGTTTGACCAGCAGCAGATTTCTCCACTTCATTTAGATGGTGTTTGTTTTGTTAAAGAATATCTTCTGCACAAACATTTTCGAACAAGAAACATGAATGAGGTTGGGTTTATTTTACAAATGCATGCATAAAAACAGAATGCAATATATGGACATCTCGAGTGCACAACTCAGAATTTAAATGCAACTAATCCCTCCTTTACGCGCACACACACACACACACATATATATATATATATAGGATTTTTATTCGAGAAACCAACTTTATTGCTAGACCTGTGAAAACCAATCTCTGTTGGTTTGAGGGTCATATTGATTTTGATAAAGCTTTGACTCTGTCTCATGAGATTTTCTGGACGAAGTTATGGAGCAAATGAGCTTTGGTAACAATGGAGGCATCGGATTAGGGAGTGTCCTGCATCGACATCCACGTCTATCCTTGTAAATGGTTCCTGTGCCCCTGAATTTAAAATGAAAAAAAGGTATAAGGAAAGGGGACCCCATGACACCATTCCTTTTTATAATTGTTGCAGAGGGTTTAAACGTCGCACTTCAGGAAGCAAAGTTCAAAGGTGTTTTCCTTGGTATCAAGTGACCAAACGGTGGCCCTGAAATTTCGCATTACGCAGATGATGCTCTATTCATCGGTGAGTTTTCTGATTCTAATGTTCGTAATCTCATTAGAATTCTTCATTGTTTTCATTTATCCTCGGGGCTGAAAGTCGATTTTTAAAAGAGCAATTTATTTGGGATTGAGTTGAAGACAAGGAGATCTCTCTGCTGGCTAATTTCGTGAACTGCAGTCAAGTGTGTTCCCTTTTACATACCTTGGGCTGCCTATCAGGGTCTTGATGAATTGGTACGAGCTCCGTTAATCTTGAAATTCCAAAAAAAAAAGAACTATCTAAGTGGAAAGCAGATCAGCTTTCTTTTGGTGGGCGCTTGCAGCTTTGTGAAAGTGTCCTTGGTAGTCTTGGGATCTGTTATCTCTCTCTTTTTAAGGCTCCTTCAAAGATTGTCAAGGTTCTTGAAAGCTTGACAGCTAATTTTTATTGGGGGCTCTTCTAATGATAATCGAAATATATACCGTTTCTTTAAGATCCCCATGTAAAAATGCGTTTTTCACGTCGAGCTGATGAATAGGCCATGAGCGGGATACAGCTAGACTGAGAACCGTTCTGATTGTGGTAGGTTTAACAACGGGACTAAATGTTTCATCACAGTCAACCCCTACTTGTTGACTTTTCCCACTTATGACCAGCCGTGCTTTGTACTGTGCCAGAGTCCCGTTTGCATGAAATTTATGTCGATATATCCACATGCAACGTATAACATGAGCATCATGTGGACGGGGCACTAGTTCCCAAGTGTTGTTGTCCATTAGAGCCTTGTATTCATCGGTCATAGCACAAGTCCAGTTTGGATCAGACAGGACAAGTTTGTGGGATTTAGGGAGAGGGGAGATGGAGGAAGGGGAGGTTGTGGTGTTTAAGTTTAAGTAATTTTTCGGTGCGGATGTGCCTGTTTTGAGGCGAGTTTGCATAGGATGGTGAGAGGCAGATGTAGAAGTAGGAGGTGGGGGAGGTCGGCGTGAGTAAGTGAGCAGCGGGGGGTGGGGTGGGTTGGGTGGATGGTGTAGGTTGGAATAGAAGTGGGTTAGGATCGGAAATGGAGAAGGGGTAGGTGGGTGGGGTGGAGGAAGAGGTGGCAAAAGGGAAGGAGGTTTCGTCAAACGTAACATGACGTGAGAGAATGACCATACCCGTAGATAGGTCGAGACAGCGATAGCTGCGGTATTGAGGTGGGTATCCAAGAAAGACACAAGGTTTAGACCGTGGTGCGAGTTTATGTGGGCGGGTGGCAGTGAGATTAGGGTAATATGCGCAGCCAAAGATGCGTAAGTGGTCATAGGAGGGGTGTTTAAGGTAGAGGACAGAAGTTAGGGTACGGTTTTGAAGAGTACTGGTGGGTAGAATGTTATGGAGGTAGGTGGCGGTGTGAAGGGCATCAACCCAAAATGAGGAAGGTAAAGATGCGTGTGTCAGAAGGGAGAGCATGAGTTCGTTGAGGCGGCGAATCATGCGTTCGGCGGTGCCGTTTTGTTGGGAAGTATGTGGGCAAGAGAACTGGATCTGGAGACCGGTAGAGGAAGCAAAAGTCTGAAATTGATGGTTATCAAATTCGCCCCCCTTTATCACATTGAAAAGTTTTGAGCATAGTATGGAATTGGGTATGGATATATTTATGAAAGTTTTTGATTTTATCAATGGTTTCAGATTTGTATTTGATTGGAAAAACCTAAGTATAGTGGGTGTAGTCATCAATTAATATTAGATAGTATTTAAAACCGGTGTTGCTTAGGATAGGGGAAGTCCACAAGTCTGCATGAACAAGGTCAAAGGGTTGTAGAGTGGTGGATGTGGAGTCTTTAAATGGTAAACGTTTATGTTTGGCGATTTGACAAGATTGGCAAACAAAAGATGTATCCATTTTATTGCAAACAATACGTTTATTTAAACTAAGATAATCCATTACATGTTTTCCTGGATGTCCTAGTCTAAAATGCCAAAGTGGTGAACTAGTAGAAATTGAAAAAGATAAAGTTGGAGCATTTGTTGGAGTTGTGAACGGGTAGAGATCACCATCACTGTTGTGTCTCGTCAGGGGCTTCCCAGTCTTGAGTTCCTTAACAGAAAAACCATAGGGGTCAAATTCGACAGAAACAGAATTATCACGACAAAATTTTCGAACAGACACTAGGTTTTTAACAACGTGAGGAGTGTGTAAGACATGGCGAAGAGAGAGAGGTTTGGTTGGGTGAGGTAATGTGGTGTGGCTTGATCCAAGAACGGGAACCTGATTACCATTACCAACAAACACATATTTAATAGACGAAACACAAGGGTTAGTGAGTTTACCTACGTTCGCAGTGAGATGAGATGTTGCGCCGGGGTCCATATACCATTGATCATCTTGCGGGTCAAGGGTCATGGCGGAGAAAGCAGCACCAAGTTCAGAAGGCTCCAGCGGGTTGATTTCGGCGAGATTAGCCTGCTGCGTAGGCTACTTAGAACGATCAGCAGATGCTACCCAAGGAGTGGCCCAACCAGCCTGGGTTGGGTACGGGCACGGAGGTGGAGAAGCCCACCAAGGGACTGCCCAAGGCGGTGGTGGGTAGGCTGCCCAAACAGGTCTCTGTTGACCAGAAAAAGTGTTGCGACGACCATCTGAAGGCTGATTATTAAACCGGCCAGATGGCTGATTGGTGGATCGAACCTGAGAGGTTGAAGATGTGTTGCGACGAGGGGGGTTACGCTGCTGTGTTTGGCGACCGCGATGAACAGGAGCATCACGTTTGGGTGTAGGAGTGGCAGGAGAGTGATCAATGGCAGCAGCGACCTCAGTGGATGAATGGGCGTCTCGAGCACGTTGTCTTTGATGTTCCAATTGTAGCATAGAGCAGGCCGTATCCCATGAGGGAAGAGTTTGATTAATGTAGGCTGCCACAGTATCGAACTCAGAGGGCAGACCACGAACCAATTGTAACACGAGTCTGTTGGAGGCAACAGGGCATTCCACGTCCTGAAGTTGACTCGCCAAATCCTTAAGTCGCTGACAATATGCCTCGAGAGAGGGCATGGATCGAAGAGTCAGGTTGTTGAATTCATGTTCTAACGCAGCAGCACGGGAACCTTTATTGTTGAGAAAGATTTCCTTGACTTTGTTCCAGGCACTTAGGGCAGTAGTTTGGTCAAGAACCCGGACCAGAATATCGTCTGAGAGTGTTCCGTAGATCCACTGAAGTACGATAGCGTCAATCTCGGACCAGGCTTCGTATGCTGGGTCAGTTTTCGCAGGTGGGGCAGTGCCATCGATGTGAGAAAGAACCTTGTACCCTCGTGCGTGAAGCTTGAACAGACGCACCCATGAGGAATACGTAACCTTGGTGCCATCAAGGATTCGTACCTTGTTTTGGATGTTGATTACAGTATAAACTGGATGGATTGCTTTACTGGGAACAACTTCAGGTTTGTCGGCCATGGCTGATTTAGGTCGACGGAAAAGAAGAGCAGGGAACAGCCGTAGCTGGAGAAAAATCGGTACTAAGCCTTTATGGCTCTGATACCATGTAAATATTTGAGAATGACTTGAGTTTTCTCATTGATTGAAAGGGTATATATACACGATTTACAAATCAGATAAAAAGGGAAACTATAACAAACAGGAGCTAAATCAGGAATAAATATACAACAGAATATTTAAAATATAAATGATATATTTTCTGCTAATAGTTTTGTGGATCTAAATGCAGGTGGGCTGGTATTGGTACCATAAAGGCCCAAAATATTGCCTTGTAATGTAAATGCCTAAATGGTGGTGGAGGTTCAAAACTCACTATGGAAGCTTACGATCCAGTTCATGGATCAAATGGTGGATTAGGAGATCGCATCTCATATGGCAAATGCGCTTTTCTGTGGAGGAATATCCTCAAAATCAACAAAGATCTCAAAAAAGACGACTTTTGTGCTAACGGAATATTTCAGTTGAGGCTGGATTCTTATCAGGGAGCTTGAAACAGGTGGACTTAGTTGTTGGAACCTTCGAGTTTCTATAAAGTGGCTTCACTCGGATCTGTTTTCGATAACCTCATTATGTAAAACAGTTAGAAAATCCCATTTGATTGGGTTAAACTTTAAAGTGGTCCCTAGTAAGGTAAACATATTGGCTTAAGGTATTATGCACAAGAGGATTCATACTAAAATTGAATCTCATCAAAGCAGGACTGCAATGTATAAATGATCTTTGTCCGCTTTGCAAGGAGAGTTTGGAAGATGTCATGCATTTGTTTAGACTTTGAGGGTGTTGGGTTTCCTCTCTCCTGCTGTGTAACATTTGTTGCTGGTGGTCCATTGATCAAGCACATCTACCAACTTTATGAGGAGTTGTTTTCCTGGGCTGATAAGTTAGGATTCAAAGGCTTGAAGAAGACCGTTTTTATGGGCGTAGTCTTCTCATATTGTTGGATCGTTTGGAAATATCGAAACTATAAGGTCTTCAACGGTGCTGATCCAAATCCGATACATCCCCTCCAAAGTCAAGTCCAAAGTCTTTCTATTTTTGGGTAAAACATAGAGGCAGATATATTGATCTTGCTTTGAATCGGCTAGTTTGGTGCTTTAGGCCTTTTGAATGATTTGGTTGAGCTGTTTTTCTTGTACTTTCTTGTTAGCTCCTTGCAACCCAACAATACTAACATAATTTGCAAGTTTGCAACCAAAACACATGATCATGAATTTGTGTACAACGGTGGTTTCTTTTATGTGTATGTGTTCTAATACAAATCATCAGTGTAATATAATCAAAATTATATAATTAAAATATCTTAAAAGCAGTTTAGATGTAACACATAACACCTATTCTAAAAACATACCTGCAATTTTTCCTCTTTTGATTCAATTTAATAGGGTCTAGTTCTCCAAAATGTATTAAACTATACCCAAAAATCTATTGTGTGTATCCACCTTCCAAAAATTCTATTATGTGTATTGAACTTTTAAATTTGGTGTTGTTGTATGTATTAAACTTCCTATTGTATGCACTGAACTTATACTTTTTTTGATTTTTTATGTAATCAAAATACATACAATAACACCAAATTTAAAGTTCAATACACACAATAGAAATTTTGAAAGGTGGATACACACAATAGATTTTTTAGTATAGTTTAATACATTTTGGAGAAATAAACCCAATTTAATAACATTACTAGAACTACTTGGGCGAACATTACATTTTCAAGAGATCTCAAACATTTAAACATATAAATATTCTGATATAATATATTAAATTAAATAATAGTAATAATTCCTTAAAAACAATTTGTCCTGATATTATTGGTTTTTTTCTCTCTCAGAAGTTTATACATTTAGCAAGATTCAAAACCTTTTCTGATAAAGCGTAGCATTTGATAATACTCATTATAAGCCGAAGGTCTTTTAGGAAGCGGTTAGCTACAGTATGAATATGTACATTAACCTCCCGTGTATCCCACCTAGACGAGATTGGATAATGTTCTTGTTGACGTTGTTGTTCATCCCTCCTATGTAATGCCATTTACAAATCTATGATCTACTATTCTTATGTATATGAGACTCAACAGCATTATGTTCATGATGAAGAATGCAGAAATTATAACTAAACTCCCCCATGTTGAATCCAACCTCATTTATACATAGCCCTAGAAAAGTAATGCAATAAAATTAAAAAAAATTTGTGTGCTTAAATACGTGTTGAGGCGACATTCATTTCGATGCAAGTCCTTGGCTACCAACTCCTGTGTATCTTAGAACAAAGGTCATTATATAGTGGTATTCGTCAATGATTTGTTGGTGGAAACCTCATCAACCTAATAAATAAACAATTCACAAAATTTCATTCATGTTAGAAACACGTCGCCAGTAGTAACCTTCCCAAAACACTAAAATATGATGAAATTATTAGTTTATATCAAGACAACCTCTTGGTGCCGATGTTAATCAAAGCGGGACCATAATACTGCTTCTATCCAAACAAATTACATGTATGAATTCTGATTGACAGATGATTTGTCTTTTATTTCTTAAACTGAAACTCCAAAAGTAGAGACGCATACGGGAGGAACATACAAGCTATGATGCACACCTTTGACTGTCAACATTCAACATATTCACACCACAGATCTTACAGCGCTACTTCACTTGACGTATTATCCTCTTTCATATCAGTTTCTCCTTGACTTGTTAACTCATTTACACTCACTGAACCACAAACCCATCCAAACTCAACTATTTTTTCCATAGCCAAAGCCACTTGATCATCATAGCCAGCGTTTTTTAATCCAAGAATTAGATTCTTGCATGTGTCAAATATAGGTGTAATCCCTCTCCTCTTCAGTTCATCGATAGAAGCCAATGCTTCAGAAAATTTTCCTTTTTCACAAAACGTATCTAACATTTCATCAAAAACTTTTTTATGACAAAGTTCCTTAACCAATAGCTCGTCTAAAAGCTCAAAAGATTTCTTCATATTGCTTTCTTCAGAAAGAATGTCAAGCAAGAGATCTGACGCTTCATCTTTACTAGTACTCAATGAGATCAAATCCTCAATGATTGTAAAAATCTTTGAGTTTTCCCCTGATTTGATGTAAGAATATAAAAGGGGGGTGTATGCTTCGACTTTTGGAGTCATTTCCATCGTTTTCATCTCCATTAGTAGATGTTCTGCTTCTTTTAGCATCTCATCTTTTCAGTGATGATGTATTAATATTGAGAAAGTGACGTGACTCAACATCAAAGTTTTGGAAGTGAGCATGTCCTTAACCAACACATTTACTTCATTCAGCTTCCCTAATTTGCAAAGCCCGTCAACCAAAGAGTTAAATGTTGGTGTAGATACAAACCCATTTTGTACCATTCTGTCAAATACCAAGAATGCCCTTTCGGTATCACCTTCTTTGCAGCAGCCATTAACAAGTGCTCCATAGACAAATTCATCTGGTTGAATCCCATTCATAGGCATCTCATCTAATAACCTAAATGCCTCCAAAAGATTCCCTGATTTGCAGTAACCGTCAATTATTGTAGCATAAGTCGAAGCATTAAACACAAGCCCTTCCCCAGGGATTCCGTCAAACAACTCCCTTGCTCTTATGACATCACCCATCTTGCATGCTCCATTAATCAAGGTATTATAAGTAACAATATTTGGACGGACGTTTCTATGTTGCATTTCATGGAAGGCCTTCTGGAAATCACCTTGCTTGATGAACCCAGAAATTAAAGAACTGAAAGCAACATCAAGATTCAAATCTTTTTCCCGGACCTCTGAGAATAACTCCATTGCTAAATCCATCATTTGGTTTTTTGAAAACCCTTATATAAATGCATTGTAAACTTGCACATCAGGAATAATACTTTTCCCCACCATATTTTTCAAAATTGAGAGGGTTTCCTTAGTGTTTCCTTCTTTACAGAGATCGTCAACCATGGATGCCAAAACGACTTGATCAGGCACGATCCCATGGCCAATCATCTCTGTAAAATACATGTTTGCGACCTTTACTTCTGATATATTATTATAAGCAGAAATAATAACTCCATACGTGAAAGCATTTGGTTTTACTCCGTTTTCCAACATTTTAGCCAAAAAACCACGAGCTTCCTCCATTCTTTTAACCTTACAAAGACCAAGAATTAATGAGTTGTAGCAAATAACATTTGGTGAAACACCTACGTCCTTCATATTTTCAAGAATCTTGATTGCCTTTTCGCATTGACCAAGCTTACACAGTCCATCTATTATGCAGCTAAACATCACAAGATTAACTTTGAATCCTTTAGCAACCATTTCATTTTTCAACTTAAATGCCTCATCTACTTCACCTTGTTTTAAGAACCTATCGATCAATGCAGTATAGGTAATATTATCAGGATACAAACCCACATACGCCATGTCTTCCAAAAGCAACTTTGCATCTTGAGATCTCTTCACTTTGCACAACCCATCGATAAGATTCGTGTAAGTATAAAGATTGGGCCTCAGACCCTTCTTTGCCATTGAACTTTTTAATTCAAAAGCGTCAACAATAAGGCCCGCTTTACATACCCCATTGAAAAGCACATTGTATGTTAGTAAACTCACATTATAACCCTTCTTCTCCATATCAAAAAGCAACTTCTTCGCTTTGTCCAATTTCCCGCACCTTGCAAAACCACCAATCACATTAGTATAAGTAAATTCATCGGGTTGAAAATTATCGGCCAACATTTTCTCATAGACATTCCAAAAAGACTGCATCTTGTTTAGTTTTAACAGATCTTTCATCAGATTGTTAATGCACCATAATGTGGATCGAGGCTCAAAATTCTTAGCAACCATTTCATCTTTAAAGCTTATTGCTTCCTCAATCTTACCTTCTCTCATGAACCCATCAATTAACAAACTGGTAGCATGTTTAGTAATCAAACCTGCATTATTCATATCATTTAAAACCAACTTTGCGTCACTTGCTCTTTTCGCCTTGCATAATGCATCTATAGTTACTGTGTAATTACACTCATCAGGAATCAAACCCTTTTCGGTCATTAATTTCTTATAATCAAGAGCTTCGTGAACAAGCCCATATCTACATAACTCTCCAATCAACAGGTTGTATGTTACCAAAGTAGGGCTGCAATTATTCTCCTCCATTTCCGAAAATACCCTTTTGGCCTCTTCCATTTTCCCACTCCTACAAAAAGCAGTTATCAAATTGCCGTATCTGTAAACAGATCCATCCTATTATTCTTCAATAAATCATTCATTAAGGAGTTCACGCAAACAGAATTCGGAAAACAATCAGCATTCTTGGAGCTTAATAGTATAGAAACAGCTTCATTCAACATAGCTTTGTTCTTATAAGCATAAATCAGCTGAGTAAACCCTAGAGAACTTAATCTAACACTTGTTACGGCATCTATTACATCTGACAATGGCTTACCTGTTTCTATCATTTGGTCTAGAACACCACTAGCATTCCTCAATTGATTCGAATTGCAGAAGTGATTCGAAAGAATCAAAAAAGATTTTAAATTCTTAGAGATACCCATTTCAGTAGCGGACCAGTTAAAGAAATGGCGGAGTCTTTGGGGATTACAAGATCGATTTTGATGAAGAATTGATTCAGCTACATATGCGTTTAGCTTCTGAGGGAGGTGTAGAAATGATTTGATGCGTGACATCCAATCATCGTGGCTGAGAATATATGTGATTTCCTCAACTACTTCTTCATTGTCTCTTTGTTCGATCTTTGAGCCGTAGAAGTTGGAAAACCCACATCTGGATTTTCTAAATGCTCGTGTTTTGCGGATGGATTTTCGACCTATGAGCTTTGTTGCTTGCATCTTACAGAGTTTGATGCAAAAAGTGGGGAATTATGACAAGGAAGAACGATGTTGATGCGTCGACTTGTCGTCGTGAATCCGAATTATGTTGTTGGATCAACCCGTTTTAGTACATCTCGGCTTTTGCCGTTTTGGTACGATATGAATCTGAACAACCGAGAAATGGTTAATGATATGAAAGAATAAGAACCAAATATGCACGACGCACTACGCACGGGCTGGACAAACTACGCACGTAGAGAACTCAAATACACTTAACATGTTTCACACACTACGCACGCAAAGGACACTGGTACGCACGAAGTGGACCACACTACGTGCGACCAAAACTCAACAACTTCATCTTCTTCATCATGCACTTCGTACGAAGTGGAGCCACTACGCACGGAATGGACTTCACTTCGCACGGCTAAAACTCAACTTTTCAAGAACTTCTTAACCAAAACTCGACATACACAACACAGCCTCACCTCTTGCTACAGAATCTATATCTTGATCGAAATCCAGACGTTAACTCTCGTTTTAAGCTCGAAAACAGAATCAAGTATAAGTATATGCGCGTTAATGGTTCTTTCTCTCTTCTCTCAAGCAGCCAGAAACGAAAAGAAAACAAGGCCAAGAACAAAAACTATATAAAGGGTTAAAACATATAAGATTTACACTACATAGTGCAAATACTGATTTCTGAGATACATGAACCTAATTAAAGCGGTCCTTTTCAAGTCAATAGCATGCAACGAGGTATTATTTAGAAC
This sequence comes from Pulicaria dysenterica, assembly GCA_947179395.2. Classification (NCBI taxonomy): domain Eukaryota; kingdom Viridiplantae; phylum Streptophyta; class Magnoliopsida; order Asterales; family Asteraceae; genus Pulicaria; species Pulicaria dysenterica. Next base: position 77,420,414 of record OX359293.1, on the reverse strand, counting down.
CCTCGTATTAAACCAAATCATATAACATCAATATTACATAAAAACATTAAAATTAATGTTTCACCTTTTTATCTCGCGTTTCAATTAAAATTATCCTATCATATCGAATAAATAACAATTAATAATCAATTAATAAAAACAATTAAATATAAATTATACACAAATAGTTTACCATATACGCGTAAACTACCAGGCCCATTGAGAGGATGTTACAAAATAGATGGCGTATATCACATTGATATTTGATGTTTAGGTGTTCTCTGAGACTTTGTTCACGAGTTTTAGATACGGAAGAAAATAATTGAAAAGAAGATCACAGAGAAAGGAAAAAAAATATGATCATAGTTTTAGGTTTTTAAGTTTACATATCCTTATTTTCTATATTTATTAGTTGTTATTAGACATAATTTAATCATTAGTGAAGAATCATAAAACTTTTCATTTCGTTTCTATCTAATCTTCTCATTTTAGGAGGAAAGTTTAGAAGGAAAAGTTCCTTCTCTTCTCTTCTTAAAAAAAATCCGGAATACACATGTTTATATCTTTCTTCATTCCTCTTAAATCATTTCCTCTCTCCAAAAATAAACTCTAGATTAAAGTTCTATTATGGATAAAAATGGTGAAGATTTATAATTAGTTTAGATGATTGTGTTTAGCCGTTCAAACAAATATATGAAAAACATAAGAAGGGTCACAATGACCAAATCCTGGTCACTGCCCACTCAACCGAATTCGGTCACCATGATATAATTCCGTTCAAATCCCTTACAACCAAATTCGGTCACTATGACCGAATTCCTCTCCGTCTTAGATTCAACTGAACTCAGTCACCACGACCTAATTCTGGTCACCACCTTACTCAACCGAATTTGGTCCAAATGCGGTCATCACTGACTTGTGAAGAACCCAACTGCTGTTCTTAATACTAATTCGATCCTTACTCGATTTTTAACAACCTGAAAGTGTTTTCCCACACCCAAACACTCGAAACATACATACCAACATCAACAACATCCTTTTTAAATGTGAATCACGTTTTTTAATCCTTTTAACCGATTAGAACATAAAACAAACCAACTAACACACACCTTGATGCTATAGAGGTTTATATGATAGTAACTCGATGCTAAACTATGTTGTTTTCTTGCTTAAAATCGAATTCACGGTCTGGGCCGCCTTAGTTCTTCTTCTTATGGTGGATTCATGCGAGAACCGTTGTTAGCGCGAAAACCGCGAGAACAAATCTCAGCCGTTCCTTGGATATAGGAAGTTCATGGATGGAGAGCGTGGAGGTATAGAGTGTGACATGTTGCATGTGAGGAATTTATGGGTAGACAATGACATTGAAGGAGGGGTGATTATATATATATATAAGGTGCGGTTCAAACGAGAACTGTTACGAGAACCATTTATGGCCTATCATTTAATTTCCTGTATTTTTTTATTTAATTTAAATAGGAATGAGTAGTATAGACATTTTAACATTTCCCCCACTTTTTAAAAATTAATATATCTATCAAACGATAAGGTGTTAAATTACAAAAAATATATTAAATTAACGATAAAATTATGCTCTTTAATTTAAAACCAATCTTGCTATATTTTTTGAAAAAATAAAATTTGCGTTTGCTGGTTTTTTTTTCGCACAACTCGACATTTGCACATGTACATATCTACATCTGTGCTGAAAAAACTAGGCGAATATGTGGAAAATTTGCATTAATGCACATATCGAGCTGAACTTAAGAAAAAACCCAGCAAACAAAAAAAAATTTGAAAAAATATATCAAGACCGGTCTCAGATTAAGAAGCATAATTTTCTTGTTAATTTGATATAATTTTCATAATTTAACACATTTTAGTTTGATATTTAGATAAAAAAGAGGAGAAAAATAGATGTTGGTGTTACAAATCCACCCAAAATTCTTATGTGTATTTTTTAAAATACAAGGTATATAACACAATTAAGTAGAGAGAGAGAGAGACAAAATAATCGTCATTTTTTATAAATGTTATTATTTATAGTATTTTACAACAAAAACACACATATTGATCAAATGAAAATCATAGAATTTAAAATTTTTATTTTATATTTAATATATACTTTAACAACATAAATTAAAAAGGACAAAAACGTGGAGATTACAAGGCTAGGGTTAGCAAATTAAAATAGCAGCACCCAAGGGTCAAGTGGGCGGTGCAATTTCCCCTTTTTTGCTACATGAAGGTGCACGACATCATCCGATAGACTGGCGGCTTATCCCGTGTATACTCTCTCTTCCGCAAAACCTCTTCAAAAGCCCCATTTCCCCTAATATCCAACTCTATAATTTCTGTTTCTGATACTCTGGTAAGCTTTTCTGCACCTGATTTACTATATTCTTCTGTTAATTTAGACCCTTTCTCTCAATAACTCCGAATGGAGTTGTTTTGTCTTAATAGTGATTCATTACTTTCTCACATTTGCGTTTGTGTGTGCTCGGTATTATTTGGAGTTCCCAGGCGTAATCTGTGACATAATTTGGCTATTGATGCCAAGTTTCTTTGTGTTTGTAGACGAAGCGATTACTTTTATTTTTTCTTGTAGCAAAAGAAATTAATTTCTTATTTCGTGATTTGATTATTTAATTGTTCATCTGATGGTTTAATGCCAGTAAATTAGAACATAATCTTGTAGTCATTTGTGGTTGTTTAGTGATGATGACCCTGTAAGTTGTATACTCTGCAATGAGATTGTTTACTTGTTTTCATGTTTGAGCTTTTTTCTACATACATCAACAGTTACTAAACAAGTATTTGAAAATAAGTCTTGTGCTGTGAAGGATTATTATTATTATTAGTCTTTTTCCTATAAATGTGCAGTTACAGCTATCATCATAAGGTAAACAGTTGAGACTGTTAATCTATCTGATAATATTTTATTTACCTTGTACATAGACCTGATCAACGCTCATTTTCATATGTTTACAATGTGAAAATCTGCAATTCTGCTGCCACGGACAATTCTGATAACATGTTGATTCAAAAGCAAGCTTAAAATACGAAGTCTTAGGATGACCTTGATATTTAAAAATCTTCAGATCCTGTTCAATCTCTATGAATTCAGTAAAACATTTATTATCAGACACTAGAGATTTTCTTTCTGAATATAAGAAGTCAAGCTCATTACAGTTACTTCATCTCCTCCATCTTCATTTATTTTTGTTTATATGAACAAACCCTTGCTCGTTTATGGTACGTGTAGGAAATACATGCAATTTCATGCTTGTATATGTTCTTTCTAACTGTATGGCGCTAGATACCTCATGGACTGGCATTACTAATTCTTTGGGTTGGTTGCAGCCATGGCTGGGGCTCTACTTCATGCTGCCAACTTCCCATCTAGTGTTCGTGAACGGAAGCTTCAGACAAATGGAACCGGGAAGGTGAAAAGAATGGTTAAAATGATGTCGTGTACATATACACCTCCCATGAGGATGAGAACCTTTTCAGGGTTACGTGGATCCAATGCTTTGGATAACATTATGAGAACAGGCCAAGATTTCCATTCTAAGGTTGCTTTGGCGACATCTGTTCGGTCGAGAAGGGCTACCCGGATTGTACCAAAAGCTATGTTTGAGCGCTTTACAGAGAAGGCTATAAAAGTAATTATGCTTGCACAAGAGGAAGCACGCCGTTTAGGCCACAATTTTGTTGGCACCGAGCAAATATTACTTGGTCTTATTGGTGAGGGAACTGGAATTGCTGCCAAGGTTTTAAAGTCGATGGGAATCAATTTGAAGGATGCACGTGTGGAAGTTGAGAAAATTATTGGTAGGGGTAGTGGATTTGTTGCGGTTGAGATTCCGTTTACTCCTCGAGCTAAACGTGTTTTGGAACTCTCTTTGGAGGAAGCCCGCCAACTAGGTATGTTGCTCCACCCTACCATCTCACTTCTGTTTTTATTTTGGTCTTTTTTTGCAGCCTTTTTTTTTATAGAGCCAGCATCTATTTGGTTTTGTTATATTTAGATCTGTTATCCATAATTTGTAGGTCACAACTACATTGGTTCCGAGCATTTGCTACTTGGTTTGCTTCGAGAGGGGGAAGGTGTTGCAGCACGTGTTTTGGAGAATTTAGGAGCTGACCCTAGTAACATTCGCACTCAGGCAGGCTTATTTTTGTTTTTTAATATATCTTATTAGCCCTGTTTGTAATTTTGGTAAATATCCTATCCCAAAGTGTCTGCTAATTATGTCTAGTCATGAGTAGGTGATTCGAATGGTTGGTGAGAGTGCAGAAGCTGTGGGGGCAGGTGTTGGAGGTGGAACATCTGGCAACAAGATGCCAACACTGGAGGAATATGGAACAAACTTAACAAAGCTAGCTGAGGAGGTATTTCACATGCCGTATGGCATTTACTGCAGATAGATGAACATTACCTTTTATCTGAATACTATTGGTTTAAAAGCAGGTGTTTGTTGTTATTTTCTAGGGTAAGCTTGATCCGGTCGTTGGAAGGCAACCACAAATCGAAAGAGTCACTCAGATTTTGGGACGTCGAACTAAGAATAATCCATGCCTCATTGGGGAGCCTGGTGTAGGAAAAACAGCCATTGCAGAAGGTCTTGCTCAAAGAATTGCGAACGGTGATGTCCCTGAAACCATCGAGGGCAAGAAGGTGAGTCTGACTTATGACATTCAAGATATGTCACAGGCGCCAAGAAGAGAAAGATTGTTGGGTTGGGTAACGGGTCAAACCTAGTTATGGTTGAAAACGTGAAATGGGTCAATTTTTTTAGTACGGTTGAAACAGGCCACGTGGGGTTAGGTTGATCAGCAAACTCTTTTTTGTCCATTTTTTACGCTTTTTTTAATAACTAATCCATGTGTTCCAAATCTTACTTAAGAAAACAACATTATGACAGTACCATAATAAAACATTTTAGGAGGAGGTTTGATTAAGAAAGGAACTCTGTGACTTTCAACTCGTTCTCCTTTTAGCTAAAAATATATTGATTTGACATGTTTGAGATAAATCACAATCCAAAGTACATGCTCTATTATATTTTGTGGTGTTTCTGTCAATGTACATGGGGAATGGAGTTGCGTTTATTCGTATGTTTGTTATTTATGATCATATAAAATTATTTTTCTGTTGCAATGTTTAGGTAATAACCCTAGATATGGGTCTTCTTGTTGCTGGCACAAAATATCGTGGGGAGTTTGAAGAAAGATTGAAGAAATTGATGGAAGAAATAAAACAAAGTGATGATATAATTCTGTTCATTGATGAGGTTCACACTCTAATTGGAGCTGGAGCAGCAGAAGGAGCTATCGATGCCGCTAACATATTGAAGCCTGCTCTTGCCAGAGGTGAATTGCAGGTAACCTATGATACAATCACTCCACAATATCACAAATACACTCATGTTTTCATGATTTTATAATCATTTTCGCGAGCTCCCCTTGCATGCAATGATGTGGTGGTGAACCTCTCATTCTAATTCAGTGCTCTCCGAATTGTAATGAATTTAGGAGATCTTGATCCGTTCAGTGTCTTCACCTGTGAACAACAAGGACGCATTCTGTTGATAATTTTACACCTAAATTAATAAGCTAAACTCATAGTCACATAGTTCGCTAGATGTGCCATGATCTGCGATCCAGTCATTTCGTTCCTAGTCGTGGTACTGAATCAGTCCTGTCGCTTGTTGGATCGCGAATTGGAACGATGGTCAAATCGATCAATTGGGTCTTCAATTCGCCTTCCGGAACGCGGTTATGAACGATCCAATAAAAAAAGTGATTTGGTACTCGATTTTGCCTACAGGAACGTAATTTCAGAGGTGGGAAAAAAGAACCGTTTAGGAGTCGACTCCTCGTTTTCTGATTCTGTCTACCAATTTCACACGAACTCCTATCTAATTCAATTTCTCATTCTAACTCCTATGTAATTGTTTAAAATGTTCAATTTCATATGATCTTCTTCTCTCCAGTGACTCACCACCCTTACCTATCCGCTTTGTTACCAAAATTAGCTACTGTTTTCTTTTACCTTCACCGAAAAAGGTTTTTAGGTCTGGGTCCTTTATACCAGATATTGTTTTCTGTAATTCTACACTGTTTTGTGCTTCCATTTTTCTGATTCTGTATGGGTAAGACCATATGTTTATGGTTTGCTTTATGAAATTAATGTTTCCGGATTATAAATGTTTCTGTTTTCTGTTAAATTTTAATGTTTCTGGTTTGGTTTTTGTAACTAGAAAGCTTATTTAAGGTTTGGTTCCTCAAACCTAATTTCGATAGTGGGTATACCATACCAAAACGTAAGGTACATCGTACCTGACGCGTACTGGAAGTGAACCTACCCCTCCGTACCATATATGCCTAACCTAGTGAACCGCGTTTGCGATCCTCGTTTCTGTTATTGAAGTGATTCGCGAACTATGTGGCTATGAACTAACCTAAACACTCTCTTAGCTGAAAGGCAGGCGGTCGAGAACACTAAAGGTGCTTGTTGAAGCTTGCTTGAACATGAATAAGTCCTTTTGGTATTCTATGTCCGCCTAAAAATATCTTTAGGTGATGAAGAGGGCTACTTTTTCAATAGATGAGATTAGGACGAAAGGTATTATCTCAACGATGTATAGTTCTCATCATGTCATCCTTTTTTTAATAGAAAATTTAGTACCTAAAATTACTTAATTTACCTCTTTTAATACATTGATTATTACTTATATCATCAATATTTCTTTTTGGTATGAGTGCTCGTATATTGTTATTGAAACTTAATTTCCGTGTCTCACTGTGATATACATACACACACATACTTACTTGATGCATTTTATGTTTCAGTGTATTGGGGCTACAACACTTGACGAGTACCGAAAGCATATTGAGAAAGATCCAGCATTAGAGAGACGATTCCAGCCCGTTAAGGTGCCTGAGCCTACTGTTGATGAAACAATACAAATTTTGAGAGGACTTAGAGAGCGATATGAAATTCACCATAAGCTTCGTTACACTGATGATGCTGTTGTTGCTGCTGCTGAGTTGTCTCACCAATATATAAGGTAGCAGATCATTCACATAGTCACGTTGTATCATGCAGATCTAAAAAATACATTATACTTGTAGGAAAGATCACATGTGTTAAATTGATACAACTCTATTACCATCTAGCCTCTACTTGCTAGAGTAGAGCAATTGTGCCATTATTTTGTCCTGCATTGTGATTTATTATAATCATTTTATATGCTGCAGTGACCGTTTTCTTCCTGATAAAGCAATCGATTTGATTGATGAAGCCGGATCTCGTGTTAGACTTCGCCATGCACAGGTGCATTTTTTGCTTTATTTGGTCTCTCATTCCTTTCGTTTGTAATTATAGGTGGCAATAATAGGTGGGTCAGGCAGGTCGAGTAACGTGTCAAGTTGGGTTTCATTGATGTGGAACACTTTAATGTGTCAAATATGTTTACAGAAAGCACATCATTTTAATTATCATCTTATTGTATGAAAAAATGATTTATCAGGTTTATGCATTTGAATATTTTGGGCCACTTTAACATGTTCAACCCATTTTTTCTTTTTAAGCTATTTTATAAGTATTCCGGTTGACCTGTTAAAGATAAAATGAAACTCGTGTCAACCTGTTCATAAGTAAAAGGATTGAAATTGTCACCTCTATGGCTCTATTTCTATTTTCATGTTCTATGAGCTAAATTTTGGTAACTGACATAGCTACCTGAGGAAGCTAGAGAGCTTGAGAAGGAGCTTAGACAGATTACAAAGGAGAAGAACGAAGCGGTTCGTGGTCAGGACTTTGAAAAGGTAATTCTCTTTTTGATGCTTATTTTTCTTCTTTTATCAGTTGATGTTACATTATGAAAAAGTAAACATATAAAATCAATGTTATGATTTAACTTTGATTTTTTCGAAATGTTGTTGGTGGCTTCATTGAATATCTTACTCCATTTACCTCATGTTTCTGCAGTGAAGTTATTTGTTTTAAGGAATGAGGATGTTATATTGTGGTAGAAGGTATAGCATTGATGCTAACGTTCTGACTTTGACTTTAAATTTTGAACAGGCAGGGGAGTTAAGAGACAGAGAAATGGATCTCAAGACTCAGATATCCGCCCTAATTGATAAAAGCAAGGAGATGAATAAAGCAGAGAGCGAGGCGGGTGAAGAGGGTCCCACCGTGACAGAAGCCGACATTCAACATATCGTCTCTACATGGACTGGTATACCTGTAGAGAAAGTATCAAGTGATGAATCAGATCGCCTTCTCAAAATGGAAGACACCCTCCACACAAGAATCATCGGTCAAGATGAAGCTGTGAAAGCTATTAGCCGGGCCATTCGCCGAGCTCGTGTTGGTCTCAAGAACCCTAACCGTCCCATAGCCAGTTTCATATTCTCAGGACCCACGGGTGTTGGGAAATCAGAGCTTGCAAAATCACTAGCCGCCTACTACTTTGGTTCAGAAGAAGCCATGATTCGTCTTGACATGAGTGAGTTCATGGAACGCCATACTGTCTCAAAGCTCATCGGTTCACCGCCTGGGTATGTCGGCTACACTGAAGGTGGTCAGTTGACCGAGGCAGTTCGGCGCCGCCCTTACACCCTGGTCCTGTTTGATGAAATTGAGAAGGCTCACCCCGATGTCTTCAATATGATGCTTCAGATTCTTGAAGACGGAAGGTTGACTGATAGCAAAGGACGAACCGTTGACTTCAAGAACACACTTTTAATTATGACATCAAACGTAGGAAGTAGTGTGATTGAAAAAGGTGGAAGAAGGATAGGGTTTGATCTTGATTATGATGAGAAAGATAGCAGTTATAATAGAATCAAAAGTTTAGTTACAGAAGAACTGAAACAATATTTTAGACCCGAATTCCTGAACAGATTGGATGAAATGATAGTGTTTAGGCAGTTGACTAAACTGGAAGTCAAAGAAATAGCTGACATAATGTTGAAGGAAGTATTTGAGAGGCTAAAGGGCAAAGAAATAGAACTTCAGGTGACTGAAAGATTCAGGGATAGGGTGGTGGAGGAGGGGTATAACCCTAGTTATGGTGCAAGGCCATTAAGGAGAGCTATAATGAGGCTTTTAGAGGATAGCATGGCGGAGAAGATGCTTGCACGTGAGATCAAGGAGGGCGATTCGGTTATTGTGGATGTTGATACTGATGGCAATGTGACTGTTCTTGGTGGTAGTAGTGGTGGAGCTCTGCCTGAGGAGGTGCTACCTGAACCAATTGCATTGTAGACAAAAGGGTATTTCTAAGATTTTACCTGTTTCTCTTGCTATGCGATGGTGTTCACGGGTTTTTGGTTCCAAGAGTTGATTTAGTCATGTTTTCTTGATATACTTGTGAGCCGACGTGTGATGGTGATTTTCTTTTCTTTGGAATTATTTAACCGTCACATTGAAGCAGTTGAACTAGGTTTCGATTCCAAGGCTTGTGTATATTTAGTTATTTACAGGACCAGCTAAATGTGCAAGATTTTGTAAGTTTGGAATACTCGGGAGTTTTGTTTTAACAACATATTCTTGTTCTTTTAGAATAAATTGGTCATACGAACTGCCCTTGATCTGGTTGGGTTGATTCCTATTAGAAAATGTGATTTGCATTTTAGCCTTTAAATGGAATTTTGATCAAATGTGATTAACTCCCAAAATGTTATAGAAGTATTTGTAATATGTTTTCTATAGATTTTTGTCATGTGTTAATTAGGATAAATTGAATATCACCTTATGATGATAAAACATTAGAACATACTACTCCCAAAAGAAACCCCCTGGTCTTGTATTCATTTCTAGTTGTATGCTTGGAGGTGTTGTGTAGAGGACTAACATAGATTTGGGTCATAACTTTTCTTAGCATGGATTACACATAGTGCCGGGTTGGACTGAAAGTTCTTTTAGAGACACTGTTACTATAATAATTTAGAGGAAGTAAAAGACAATTCTAACATCTAACTAAGGTGTAAAGAATAACTATAATATTTTAAGTGCTATTTTTAAAATAAACATTTTCCAACAATTTAAATTGTTTGAATGAAACAAACAATTCTCAAGACTTTACTGCTATGTTATTGGGTTTGAATTAAATGGAAACGGAAGAAAACAAAGAGACTGGAATAGAAGGAAATTAATTGGAAAAAAAATAAGGAGAAAGGGAAAAAAAAATTCCTACTTCCAAAAGAATATCCTTAAAATACTCTCCTTTTCAATCCCCTTTCATTCTTTAACTTGAGAATAAAACTTTATAAATGTTTCCTACTTTCCTTCCCTTTCCCCTACTTCTCAAACTCAATCACACTGGACAGACAATTTATTAACTAACAAGTATAAACTATATTATGATGTAAATGAAGAATTTTTTTTACACATTTTTGCGAAAACAAAAGAATATTGGAGTTCACATTGGGCTTTCTTGGCTTCTTTTATACAAGAATCCCATTTGGAGGTTTTTTGAATCAATCACTTGAACTGGAATGAGATTGTCTTTGTGTAATGTTAAGGGCCTCCAAAACCTTTTGTATCTCCATAGTCATGGCACTGTCAACACTCCCTGATGACAATTTCTTATGTGCTTTCTGCAAGTGAAGCTTCAGCGAGCTGCTGCTCAACCCCGCATTCTTCCCACAGATGGGGCACACCTTCATAGAGGGCTTTTTCTGTTGCCATTCCATCGACACCTTCCCATGCAACTTTCTGTCCAATTCCAAAAGTACCCTCGCAAATCCGTCATTTGGTTGTGCTCTTCTGTGAACTCTTCTTAGGGTATTCCATGCTTTCAGCAATGTATAATTCCTTGACGACATCACAAAATAACAATCAAAATAAATGTTCCCATTCGAAGGAAAAATACGTCTAATACAAGTCTTTTCTTCTCATGACTCTGAATAATTAGGCTTAGACAATAAACAGTTAGTTTGATGTGAACTTTGATGGTTGTTGTACGTAGTTTTTTAGGGGTGTTTGGATGCGTGTTTTAAATGGTGATCAAGTGATGTTGAATAACCAGAATTATATAATCAACTTAACAAAACAGGTTGCAGAAAATAATGTTAGTTATCTGATACTGTAAAAATAACATGTTTGATTGTATGACATTCTCTGATTAATGGGAAGTTCATGGATAAAATGACTGAAAGGGCATTTTTGTGAAAAAAAGGGACACGCTTGTAGAATAAATTCTCTCGCATTAGGTTAAAACAAGGGATTATTAAAGTTATATATTATTACATAATCATTTTCGCTATAGTTGATTACCCAAAACTTGTTACTATCTACGACTCTTAATGATAAGCAGTATGAACAAATTACTTACTTCCTCATCATTAAGTAAGCAAGAACAACTGTTGCACTCCTGCTTCTCCCTTCAAAGCAGTGAACCAGAACCTTCCCACCTTTTTGTTCTACAGCATCAAGAAATTGATGCGCTTCTTCGAAAATCTCACTAATGTTCGAGTCTTCTTCATCACCAATCTGTTTATTACAACAAAAACCTTAGAGATGGCAATTTCAACCTATGTACACATCATGGTTGATTCAGAATACACCTTTAAGGCGTCAAACATGAAAATTATATATAGTTGGAAAGGATACGGGTTAAACAGGTCGAAAGTAGCTAGAAGTGTATTAATGCATAAAACTTTAAAACCTGACCGTCATTTCATGAGGAAGAAAATCACAATATATTTTCTTGAATTATATCCAACACTGGCATCATGTACAAAAAAGCTCAAAATTTGGGAATATGTTTTCGGTCAACGAAAGATGCTTTAACCCATACAAAATATTCCTCATTTAGGACAAGTCACCCAAACACTCATTTTGCCACCTCTAGAAGATCAATATACAATAAGAAAAGGATTCGTAACTCACGGAAAAGTTTTGATACTCGAATAAATCTGGGCGTTGAGAATCAGACTGTCCAATTTCATTAGAACACAAGCACAATATATGTGTAATCCCTATATGTTGCAGTGTGTAAACAGATCTTGCAGCTAGTGCCCCTCCAATGAATAGGCTACTTGTAATCAATGATGGCTTTTCTGTATTTCCAGCATCGGATATTAATGATATCCTCTCAAGGATATGTTCAAGCCTAAGCTGTAGGTTGAACAAGCAAACATTACTAATTAAGCTGGAAGCTTGCTAATAAAGAATTCATGTTTGCTTTTAACAAAAAAAAAAAAAAAGAAAGAAAAAGAAATGATGTTTTGGGAGTTTGGACAAAGTACCTTCAATTCGTAAGCATCAACAACAGAATTACTCTCGTTGCCCTCGAAAAACCCTGAATTGAAGTTATTCTCTTGGCACAGCTTTACTGCTTCATTTTTCAGCAATTCGTTCCATTGCTCTAGTTCTTTGTTCAGTTCAGCATCTACCTGATCAAGATCAACAGATAAAAACAGTGTCAAATTATTTTTATATTATTTCTATAATAATGATCTAAGCTATTAAATGATATGTTTTAGGAGGTTTTATACATTCAAAAATAAAAACGAGCAACTTTTGATTCACTTCCCTATAAGCTATTCTTTTATTTAAACTGTTTTAACACGTTAGAAGTCAAACACGGCCTAGACCAACCCATTTAGATGAATAGCAAACATGAATTCTTTATATTATATATTGATGAAGAAGAGTGAAAACCTTAGCACACTTGTGCAAATCACGCAGCTTTGAGGTCATCCGCATGGTACGGAAGGGTTCTGCATACCCCTTACTACTAGACTTCCCATGTGAAGAAGAATCACGTGATATTGGAGAAATCGAGTCCGAGTTGTCTTTGCATCCTGAAGATGATGCTTTCTGTGCTGTTTTCTGCAACTCTGAATCATTTGAATCTGATTCCTTACCTTGTGGGGAAACACAAGGAGCAGAATGTGATTGGGACTCAAGTATCATCAAATCTTCTTTATAAAAATCCCCACCTGAAGTTTTGTCTATAATATTCATAAAACTCCGTAACAAACTATCTAACTTCTGGTGAAGTGTGAGTAAGAATATATCCATGAGGGCCGCACGAAACCCGCTCCTGAATTCATGAACAACTGAGATCATATCTTTAATATAAGGAAAACTGTCGGGAGTTTCAACAGTTTCCGGAGGAACTCCTAATTTCCCCATGGTTATCTCATGTAACAACTGTGATGCATACTCTGGACTGTTGATAAGAAGTTCAACAAGTTTAGGATAGTTTTCTTGATCATGTGTGCGTTTTCCAGCTGGCGGCCGGCGAGGGACACCAGAGTCAATAGCCACAATATCAAAATCAGTTATTATTGGATCAATTGTAACTTGTCGTTTAAGAGTTTTTTCTCCAGAGAGTGGAGATAGTGTTGTAGTGTCGGTAAAATCTGAGGTTCTTGATGCTATATTTGAATCATCAGTGCTCATTCTGCTATCTACCGATGTTGACCTTCTATCTTTCTGGAGTGCCCGTATGACCCTTGGTCTATATCTTTTAATAGCAGAATCAAAAGCTTCTTCCAATGCATCCCTATTCGCAGTCGCCATTTTGTCTGCTAACAGTAAGTTTGCAGAATTCCCTCGCCACCTAAGATGACGGCATGGAAGCCTATCTTCATTTCTGATGACAAGATCCAGCATCAAGATTCTACCAAGGGCAGCCGACGTCTTTTCTGCTGCTTGTTGGGTCTTAAATGCACTTGAGTTTTCCAGCAGGGGAGATCCATGCACATAACTGTAAGAAAGGAATTCTTCAAAAATTAATTAATTACCAAATCACCCTAGATATAGAGATTAAAAAAATACCAAATACAGAAGGTAACATGTACTTCATCAGATAAAGGCATCGGCTCAGCTCAAGGGCTTCTAGAAGTTCCGAGCAGGTCACTTCACCAACTTCGTCTCCATCAGAAACTGCAGCCTCTTTTGCTTTTTCTGCAGCTTCCTTGATCCTTATCCATTCAGGACTACAGTTGTGGATGACTCTAGCCTGCACAAGTTAGAATGCCGTTGTAACTCATAAGAAATGTTTTGCAAGGATGGTAAATCTGGTACAAAGAAATTAAAAAGAAGGTATAATAACTTGTGGAGTTCTGACACCTAGCCATTTTGCAAATTCATAGCCAAGTCGTTCTGATTGTGTAGCCATTCTAGAAGATGCAATTTTGATAACAGCTGCTGCTTCCTTAGGAAGAAACTCACCACTTTCATTATGGTTGAATAGTGCAAAGAAAACAACTCCACCGGAATTTACTGTCACCTGTGATACAGACAAGATATAACATGAGAGGGCAGAAGTTCAATGGAAACTGAATACAATGTACTCAAATGTGGTAATCGAATCAAGCCCTATATTATTTAGTTATTTCACTGTTAATTTTTTTCTATCAAAATTTGAAACTGTCGCCTCGACTTGCATAAAGTTTTTTACATTGTAGAATTTCTTAGTTTAGTTAAAAGATTAGTACTAAAGAATGTTAGGATTGTATAAGACATGTGCCATCAAATTGAAATATTTATTAGAAGGAATTTGATTATAAGAGTTTTGAATATTAAGCATTGCTCCAATATATACTCTTTTACAAATATGGTAAAAAATCATGTATTTATAACTATATTTACAATGTCTGTGTTGGGCCAAGATTCAAGTATCTAATCGAGGTCATAGATATGTATCAAGCTAACAAGAATTCAAAGAATTATGAACATAATTTCAGTTCTACGAAATCTCGTAATGAGAGTGTAGAGAGAATATGCTCATAATACACAGTTTGTAGAATCCAAACTCTTGTATTATGAAACTTAGTTACATGCTAATGAAGTCATATCCATATTTATAGGCTATGCCTATTACATATTAGAAAATTAAGAACTAATACTAGACTACCTTACTTACACCATGATAAAATCTATTAAGTACAAAACATACAAGATTGAATACAATATTCTAGATCTAACACTCTGTAATACAGATCAACAAGGAGTAAATATTGGGGAATTGGAGGACCACAGTTCAAAACCTAGCTAGTGTAAAAAGAGGGGGGAAAAAGGCAACCTTTGCGTGCCCATAACAGTGTCCCTTTGGGAGAGCTGTACCGTTTCGAGTTTGGGTGGGGTGGATTTGTACTGTGGATTTAGTTGGTCAAAGTTCGGACACCATGGCTACCAGAAACAAGAAAAAAAACCGGCAGAAATTCTAAGAAGCGCTTGAAAAAGAAAATTATTCGCTTCTAGCATGATTTCGTGCACCGGATAGTTTGGTAGACTGAAAAAAAAATTCCACTCAAGACATTGATCACGAACACAAGAAGCAGATAACGCTGCGCATTTCGAAATAATAGGTGCCAAGGAAGAAGATAAAGAGATTACTCCAATCTCTAACCTACATTGGCCCTAAATCATTATCCTTTAGATTAAAATTTCTAGTCACAAGTTAAGCAAGGAAAAACAAAATCCTAAAGTCCCATACCTCTAATGCTTTATTCATTTCATCCTCGGAATGTTCATTGCTGCTGCTATGTTCAGTGTGGTGAAGTGAAGAAAGCATGTTCCAAGAGAAGGAGCTTGACTCAATGTTCAACATAGCAGCCTTACCAAGTCTTTCCCACAAACTGATTTCTGTAACTTGCTCGAAAGGAGGAGAATTCTTTAAACCCAAGCTTAAGTCCCCTGCACTGAATAAGAATCACCATAATTATAAGTTAAGCAAACAAGAATCCAATTTACGTGGACAAGAATTGTCCGCCGTTTGTTACAACATATGACAAATACATTATAATGTGCCATGATGTCGTATAGTAATTGTAATCTACTCCAAACTTACTAAACAACAACCCAAACTAAAAAGTATACGAAGCAAATGTCCCCTTCCCATCTTTATGATGAATTTACTTGAATCAATATCAAACAACAAAGTAAGAAACTAGATGAGGGAAATGCAAAATGACCTCAAGAGCATGCTATCAAGTCTTTGAGGACGGCGAGGGAATCCAGACGACTTATACTTGCCACTCCGCTTTCTAACTAATTCCAACCATTGAGTAAACCGAAAAGCAGGGCCTGCTGCAATATCACCTAACATGTACAATACCTGCACCAAGCAATATCATTTCATCTTTACAACCAATCAAAACACTCAAGCGCATCACACACAGAAGATTTCCCCTAATTTGTAGCCTTTAGGGCATGATTCACGACTCTCTTTAACAAAACAATAACAATACATTCACAAAATGAAGTCAGTCAGTAAAACGTAGACGAAAGACATGGAAATAAGTAGGGGAACATACGCGAGAGGCAACTGTAAGGGGCAGAGGAGCATCAATATCGTCAGATCCGAAATCATACTCCTTGTACTTGTCATCTTCATCTTTCTGCATATTTATACACATACATATGTAAATTAAACAAAAGTTTGGGGGATAGGGAGCAATGTACAATGTAGAACCTAGATCCGGCGTAATTACACGTACACGACTGTATCGTGCGGTTTTTTAATTGAAAAGTGAAAAGCGAATTAGGAAAAGAATATGAAATGATGAAGAGAGAGTTGGATACCTGGAGCGAGAGAGCATAAAGGTCATCTTTGGTCTCACTGGCCGCCATCATTGATTTGGATAAAAGCCGTTTGAGTCCTTTTTATGCTATATTTTTTCCCGCTTTTTGCGGATCCCGGAGAAGAGGTTCAGGGCAGGAAGGCCGGCGACGGTTGTTGTCGGTTTAACACCGCCCTCAACGGTCGAGGGTGGCAAATATAAAACACCTGATGATGATGTTTGGTAAATTTGTCTAAAAAACCCCCTAATGACCTTCTTGGAAAGATTAGGTCCAGGAAATAAGCCCTACCATTTAAATAAGGGTTTAGTTTCGGAAAATGTATCGAACTTGTCACTTTTTGCTATTGTGTGTATCCATCTTTGTAAACTACCATTTAATATATCAATGTTTCAAAAATTACCATTTGATGTACTATGACCTGCAATAGCAGGTTTCTTACAGGTTACCATTATTTTAACATAATAATAATAATAATAATAATAATAATAATAATAATAATAATAATAATAATAATAATAATTAATAATAATAATAATAATAATAATAATTAATTAAGAACAAATCGAAGTTTTGGGCATCGACTTCATCCCACCAGACATAAAACAATTAACAAATTAACAAATCTGGGTTTAGGATGATAAAACTGGTTTGATGAAGGTTTCTGGGCATCGACTTCAAATATTTTTCAGTTTGGTGAAGATGATGAACCCTAGTCTGGGTTTAGGGTGATAAATCTATTAACAAATCTGGGCATGGACTTCATATCCACCAGACGAACTCGCCACCATCGCCTAGGGTTTCTTCTTCGTTGATTACAGATCTGGTTTCTTGTTTACAAATCGAACTCGAACTCGAACTCGCCAACAATTAACAAATCGAAGGTTTCTTGTTTACAGATCTGGTTCGATTTGGTGTTTCTTGTTCACAGATCAAAGGTTTCTCCGGTTCGATTTGGGGTTTCTCCGACGAGCAATGTTCGATTTGGGGTTTCATCGCGATTGTGTTCATCTTCGATTGTTTACAGATCTGTTCAAGGTAAGTTTAGGGTTTCATCTGTTCGATTTTGTTTCAGATTTAGGATTCCACTTGTGTTCGATTTTGTTCGGATTTCGGTTCTCTAAAGATGTGTTCTGCTGTTTGTAAATCTGCTGTTCGTAAATCAAGTGTTCTTCTGCTGTTTGTAATTTGAAGATGTAAATCTGCTGTTTGCTAATTACTATTTTAAATCTGCTATTTGTAATCTGAAGATGTAATTCTGCTGTTAGTAAATCTGCTGTTTCTTCATCTTGAATGTGTTCTTCATCAGTGTTCTTCATGTTGAATGTGTTCTTCATCTTGAATTTTTAATAATTAGTATAAAAATAATTTTAAATTTTAAAATTACCTGCAACCTGTTGGTAGGTTTTAAGATATACGAAATGGTAGTTTTAAGAACTTGAGTATATTAAATGGTAGTTTACAAAGATGGATACCACAATAGCAAAAAGTGACAAGTTCGATACACTTTCCGAAACTAAACCCTTTAAATAACCCTTGAAAATCATTCTTCCAACTCAATAATTAAAAATTCACTAAAAGCATATGAGATTTATTATAGACGTTTATTAATATAACATAATATATTCTGTTCTAATACATTGGGAAATTAAGTTGAGTCACATTATGCAATATAAATCATGATTTTCAAGCTTTAAACAAAAGATAAATGATATGTTTGGTTAACAGTACCTATTTTAGATGTTGTTTTAATTACATATCTAAATTAGAAGCGTTTTAGTCATTTTTATGTTTTAATTATTTAAATAGTAGTCAGTACAATAATACTCAAGTTGATTTTGTTAATAAAGTTAAACTTAATGTTTACTAAATGTGTCATTGTACCCATTAATGTTTAAACGTTTCATCATGCCACTTTTTTGTTCCAAAATTTACACATATAGAACCCTATAGAAATATTAATGGGTAAATGTAAACATAAAAAAACTTCATGTGACATAATAAAACATTCTTATTTTCAACAACTTTAACCTTGTTAAAAACATGGCCATTTCTTCTTAAACAAATTAGATATTAGCAAAATGTTGTTTGTGATAATAATAATATTATTATTGATATTATTATTATTATTATTATAAACTGTTTTATATTCTAGTTTGTCAAAGTTATAACTAAGAGTTACTTAATAAAAACTTAAACTTCTGAAGGTAATACCAATTAATGAAGTTGAGTGTCACTATTGCATGTCATTACAATTAAAATATAGTAAGAAATAGATTTATTATCATAACAAAATGCAAGTAATTTCTTGATGATTTTCAACTTTGATGAGCATATAAAATTTATGACATGTATGATAGCATAATCATTTAATTCCAATTTTAAATTAATTAATGTTTTACTACTAGTGACTTCAGAAATCAAATATGATAATTGTAAAAATTTGTATGCGCCATATCATAAAAGAAAAAAGAATCTATTTACATGATCAACAAAGCTACCAAAAAGAAACAAAAGAAAAAATAGTGCATACTTATGAACTGCGGTTCATGTAAATGAGTAAATCCTTTCTCTTGATAAATTTACTTTTTGCTGTATCAAAATTAAAAAGAAATTACTAGGCAGGTGGAAGCTATGCAAAAAGATATTCAGGCGTCCAATATCCCACAAGCTTGGCTAGTTCAGGGTTACATTTGGAATATAGAATTAGTCTGGGGTTGTCAAATGAAACTAGTGATCTTATAAGGGTTTCTTTTTTAAAAATTAAATTCACCAAGAAAGGTGAACTCTGTATCATCTCCGAAGAAGCTGTAATTATCCATCCTCGTTTTTTTACTTGACAACCATCGCAACTTACTCCTTTTCTTCCATTTTCGTTTTGAGAATTCGTTCATTTTCATCGGACATCTCTGTTCGGTTTATTCTTTTGCACGATAAGTACATGTTATCTAGCCTTGCTTGTCATACGTAATAAAAGTATTTAATTAGACAATTATACTCTTAAATACGTGAATGTGAATAATTGTTAATAAGTTTATATAAAAATAAATATAATTATTATTGTATATGACAAATATTAATTGGGCATAAATCATCTTAAACATTTATCAATGATTTGAGTATTTGTGGGAAATTAAAATTTAATATTTGGTTGTGGGTCTAAATAGTAATTATTGGAAGGAGCAGAATTCAATTCAATTTGGCATAAGTCTATAGATTAATCACAAGTGCACTTGCATCTATGCTGAGTATGTGTTATGTACTTATGTTTGAGGGAGTAATTCACGTACTCGAGTATAACAAGTCTGATTATTTTCACATTCTTGATGTGACTGGTTTTTATGTGTATGAATGGTTTCTTAGTTTGACGTTTGTGTGTATGTGAATGGTTTCTTGATTTGACATGGGAACAACTTAAGATAAAAGTATATTAAAACATCTTATATTTTAGAAATTTAGATGTAAAGAGAAGTTTTGTTAGTCGTATATCTTCATGTTCTAGGATAACTAGTACATGTTGGATACTAAAGTTGAGAATTGGGCCATGAGAGTGTGCGAGGTGGACGACCTATGTCTAAAAAGTGGCCCAATTTATTTGTTTACACTAATATATATAGTTATGACATTATAATTATTTAATCCCGTTGAATAACAAACTACTTAAAAATCTATATTCAATACAATAAGCTCGTAACCTATTATGTTAAAAATAAGAAGTAAGCTATTTTATTACTAATAATTTATTGTTTTGATTTAATGTATATTCATTTGGAAAAAAAAACTATCCTATAGATCTATAACCTATTAGACAAAAAGAAAATTGTATTCAAGGCTATATTTTTGTTTGTAATAATTATTCTTGAAAAAATAGATATCAAGCATGGTCATATATTTGATTTTTATAATCAAAACACAAAACACAATACAACACTTGAGACCAGGAGTATTGTATCTACTTGTAACGGAATGTTTCAAAAAGAATGGTCAAATATTTCATGTAAGTTGAAAATTAAGGATTTAAGTGTAGTAGTTTTGAAGTGAGAAGACATTCTTGGCAATCAGTTCAAAGAGCAGGGTGTGTCTTGTAAATAATTGAAAAATTAAAATGATGTCTCTTGCAGCTTATCAACCAAACCTCTCCTCAATCCTCTTATCCTATCTCTCCCTTTCCTTCCCTTCCCTTCCCCTTTCTGCAGTCTCCTCCGAGCTCCGCTGTAATGGCGTCTTCTACCCTCTCTACTGTCACTTTGCGATCCTTCTCTCATCATCCGAGATCCACAGTAACTCAAGGTGCGCTTCCTTCGCTCCTTTCCCCCAAACAAACCCTAGAATTCACCCGCAAACTCAGCCACCGATCGACATTTCTCCGACCTGTCGCCGCCGTCACCGCCGAAGAGAAGGTTGTACAGCTAGGTGATGAGATATCGTGCTTAACCTTGGCACAGGCACAGTCACTGGTTGAGTATCTTCAAGACAAGCTTGGAGTCACAGCGGCATCCTTCGCTCCTGCTGCCGTCGTCGCTGCACCTGGAGGTGCCGGAGCAGAGGTGGCTGAGGCCGTGGAAGAGAAAACAGAGTTCGATGTTGTGATTGACGAGGTTCCAAGTAACGCCAGGATTGCGACGATTAAAGCCGTTAGAGCTCTGACGAGCCTGGCGCTTAAGGAGGCGAAAGAGCTGATTGAAGGACTTCCGAAGAAATTCAAGGAAGGTATATCGAAAGATGAAGCTGAAGATGCGAAGAAACAGCTTGAAGAAGCAGGAGCTAAGGTTTCGATTGTTTAGATCACCAATTTCTGATACAATTACCGTTTTTCATACTTGCCTAATGCAATGTGTTATTAGTTCTTCAGTTTTGTAGTTGAATCTATCATTGAATTCATGTCTTCAATTACTATCCATAAGATATGATGCTCATTTCCTCTCTGTTAACCTGTTCATCAGAAGACTATATACTTTGCTCTGCAACTTTTTGCTTAAACAATAGAGAACAAGTTAATAATCCAATCCTAATAGGCTGAATAATACACCCCTGTGCAAAGAGATTCAAAGTTAAACAATAATACAGTGTCTCTAATGCACCTTCAATAACAGGCAATTGACTAGATTAGGAAAGCTTTCTTAACATGTTATGCACTTTGGAAGAAATTGCACTTTTAAAGGTCAATACCATGAGTGACTAGCAAATCCTTTCTGTTCTACTTGCAAACAATGCAGGTCAGAACAACAGATAGAATGAGTTATTTTTTATGGAGGGAATATCGATCTTACCCAAAATCCCAAACCAATCTATTCTTTCTCTTTCACTTCCATTCTCTTCAGTTTCTCTCCTTAGAACAGAATGTAAGAACAAGGGTGATTTAGCCGCCACTAGAACGATGAACTAGCTTCTTCTTACAATCAACCATGTAGCACCTTTGTCGAAATCACTCCATGAATGAATACTCGGATGAAACTGATGCAAGATTTTACATATAACGTGTTAGCTTCAGTATTCTTTTATGAATGTTGGAAACCAATATTTTGGTTAACCGTGTCACTCAATCTTGGGATATACATAGGTAGTCAAAGATTAAGAAAAATATTCAATATTAGTTGTTAATGCTTAGTAGATAGATCTGAGTGACCTATTGGATATGATCGAGCGTCGGAAGAATGTCACCGTTATCAATGTACTTGATTTTGTATTTGGTTTGTACAAATACGATTCAGCCGCTATCATGATGGGAGCAACACATTTGCACAGTTCAAAACTAGGATTTTTTTTAATTGGTGATACTATATAATATCAAAAATAAAATTAATTAAAACTAAAGGTATTTTTCGGGTTCAGGTTTTCGGTTAATTAAGTCGGATTAATGAGGTATCAGTTGTTGTTCAGGTGTTTTAGGACCAAAATCTATACTATTATATAAAGTATTTAACACTCTCTCTCCTAAAAGTCTTAATCTCTTAAATTTTAAGTAATTTGAATTTACTAACTTACCCCTCATTTAAACCTAAAAAGTAACCATTAAATACCATTTTAATAACTAAACATTCCATAAAAAAAACAATGTTTAAAAATGCCAAGTCAATGCAAATTAAATTTCAACATGTAAGATATTAAACAAATAAAAAAATTAAATAAAAAACCTCCATAGATATATTATCTTAAATATTCTATCATATAACAAATAATTTAATTTAAGTATTAGAAAATTCGTAAAACTAAAACTACAAACTTGATAACATGAAACTCAATTTATAAACACTCCTATAAGTAACATAAAAAGTTTAATTTTTGTCAATTTAACATTACTTGAATTCTTAAATTCAAGAATCTAAAGTTACCGATGTCTTGAATATCCTTTCATTTTTTAGAACAAACCGTCACCAACCCTGCCACCAATACATTATCTTATACCTCTACAATTTCTCATTCAAATCAACACAATTCCCAAAATCATTTATATGTTTTCATCATCTTATTTTATAAGTATGAATTTTTTTCTTTTTTACTATATTTTTTCAAAAGTTATTTTTAAAATTAACGGAAAATTTGATAGATAATAAAGAAATAAATAATATGGAAAAGAGAGAAAAAAAATGAGATGCTGCAAATGGAAATTATTTTGATGTCATCGTAGTGTGTTGATACCATACTCCATGTTATGGAACAGAAACATGTTATTGAGCATGAATTAGTTATCGTCGCTGCATTGCGTGGGTAACATGCTATTTAGAACAAAACAACTATAATGCCCTTTTCTTAAAAAACTTTTCCATTGACTCAAATTGGGATGTAAACTATTAACCAATACATAACATAAATTAGAACATAACTACAAGCATTACAATTTACAAACTACAAAGATAGTACCAACTAACAATTAAAATTAAGGCAGAAAAGTAGCCGAATTTTCATCATTACTATCTCCTACTCATCTCATTTACTCAATAGTCACAACAATACAACAAATTGTCCAAAACATATAAACAAATAAACAACTAACAAGTTAAAGTCGAGAACTATAAAAATTGGCTAACAATCGAAATTTTTCACCAAACAAACAAAATTAGCTGGTGTCTCGTACCACCATTACACGGCAGGTCCACCAAAGCAACGAATACATAAAAATTGTTTCAAGATTTCTTGATATATGCCTACATCATGAAAATTTGAAAATGAAATGAGGTACTTAGAATCTTACATGAGGTGGAATGTTCTGGTTATCTGGTTTTTCTTTTAAGTTCTACTTTAGTTGGTAACTGACGTGATAAAGGGTAGGTCCACAATTTTTTTTCCAACTAGTGGTTAGTTTACCGACGCTTCGTTTCACGGATTAATTATTTTTCAGTCGAATTAATTAGATTATTTATCTACTATTTTTTACTAAAACGTAAAATAAGATAAAATAAATTTAACCACTTACATAAACATGTTAAACTGAATTTAGATATGAAACTTAACTGCTAAATCGCTTGAATTACGTAAAAGAACTACACACATTTAATATTAAAAATAAACTCCACACTCTAAGACCATACTATATCCAACATCTAAGACCCTCATTATACTTAGAAACCTACATAACAAGAACTCAAAAACTTATTTAGATAATTGGATTATTGGAAATGGAAGTCGACAAAAAGTAGTAGATCTAGTCGATGGAGAAGAACATTTTCGAGATAAAAATGTGTCCTATGTATTTTTGTTGTACAAATGTATTCATATCATCAAAAGAATTTATGTAATACATTATATTAGCTTAATAAATTAACAAATAACTATGTAACTCTTTCTACGTTTGTTGATGTGTAATTTTTCTCGTCCAGTTTTTTAGTTTTAACATTTGTGTTAATATAATGAGTTAGAAAATGAGTAAAAAAATTATATACAACCTCTGTTTGACTTATGATTTAAAAGTTGTCAACGAAAATTACTTCATATATGGAGTTTATGGCAAAATAATAAAAGTTTTTAACATAAAGTTATTTATTTATAAATCATATATAGTTATGAAATCTAGTTTTTTACTTTTATAGAATGTTTTGAATTATTCTAATACATATTGTACTATTAGATACATGAAGTTTTGAATTCCAATTCATGTTTAATTATATTTTAAAGGGTTCATATTTTTAGGATTTGGTTTATTTTTGTTATTAAGAGAAAGTTATAATTTTCTCGAGTACATAAGATATATTATGTAAGCTTATATGGGAATATTAAATGTAAACACAATTTTAGAATTGACCTTTTTTTATTGAATATGTCGGGAAAAAAAAGTTATCGTAATATATAATATATATATAACGTAAAAATAAAATCATGTAAAATTACTTTATAAATAGTACTAAAACATATATATTTAAAACACTATACTATCTAAAGTTGTTATATATATATATATATATATATATATATATATATAGAGAGAGAGAGAGAGAGAGAGAGAGAGAGAGAGAGAGATGTATGATCAAATGAGAACACTTCTTATTTGGAGAATCGTAAGAACAATTAGTAGCCCTTGGATCTCCCAATCAATGACTCTAATTAATTTCCTAATATGTCATTTTCTTAAATTAATTTATAGGGTTACAAGGGCATTTTAGTAAGGAGAAATAAATTTCTCTTTCATATTTATCTCTCTTCTACACTCATTCATCATTCATGTTTTTAAAAAAAAGGTAACAATTGTTTTACATTTTAATGTATAAGATAATAATAAGAAAAAATGTTTGATTTCAAAAATGATTGATATAGGAGCGTTGCACGTGGATCAATTTCCAATTGTTTTTTATTTTCTATGAACTTGCCTATTTTTATTTTATTTGTGTCGTATTTTGTTAATAACTTAATATTGTAGCCAAAATTCCGATTTATACATAGATTGTTGTGTTTATACATTTGGACACTGCACCCGCATCTAGGTTTCATGAAGATGAAATTAAGAATATTTGTCGCATTTAGATGTTTGCATCTCACTATTTTAGTCTCTGTACAAAATTTATGTACGCAAAAGTACATGTTTAGTGTGTATTGCATCTATATATTTATTTGCATTTGTGGACATATAAAAATTATTTATGTGTTGCATCTGTTTTGATTTTCAAGTTATCTATGTTTTGCATCAACGTGTTCTCCTTCTATGTCTTTTTATAACATAGACTTTTTCGGTTGATTGCATCAAAACGATTGTGATTGCATCTAAATTGCTTGTAGTGAAATATATTAAAATTGATATCATATTAAAGAGGATTTAAACATGGATTTAACGGTATAATTTTTTTAATTTAATAAATATATATGTTAAAGATATATAGATTACAAAATCAATGAGGCAAAAAATGTTATTTGGGGAAAGTTTACTAGAAGAGAGAGAAATTGTTTAAAATTACTACTTTGTCCTTTTTGTTGATTGGTGGATAAGTGTTCTCACCATTCTCCAATTAAGAGGTGTTCTCTCTAGATCCCTCCTCTATATATATATATATATATATATATATATTATAGTAAAATTAGGAGTTCTTATTATAGATTTTGAATAATTTAAGGTTATTATTGGAATATGAGAAAAGAAGAGGGTTAGTATTGAAATTTTTTTATGAAAATAAATGTAAAGGAAAAATTAGTTTAGCTAAAAATCGAACCCAGGACCTAAAATTAATACATATACGCACGCCATAACCATCTCTAGATCTTTTGTTTAGCACAACCGATTTTATTATTTATCTAGAACCGTTTTTAGTTTCATTGTAAATGTATGGTAGTATAATGGTAACATCAAAATATAAGTAAAATCTAAAATTAATAAAAACAAAAATTTATACAAGTCATCAAAAAAATATTCATGGCAAAACGAAGCGGGTTTAAAAAAAAAAAATACAAATTTATATAAACAATAACTTAATTCCTTAACCAAAATAATCTAATTTTTAATCAAACAACAATAGTTTATCATACACTCATAATGTTTTCGACATTAACAGACAGTTAAGTTAACAATGTTTTAGATTTTAAAAGTAACAAATTAACAATTTATTTCACATTTAACATACTCTTTTTGCTGTTACATTTTCATCTCCTTTTTCTTTTCCCACTTTTTTTCATTAAAATCTATATTAATACATACTTATTGGTGCTATCATGATTATTCATATCCAAGAAACCAACTAAACAGAAAGAAAATATAATCCTAAAACACAATTAAATAAAAAAAACTAAATAATTAATATATGTTTAAGATCGCAAAGATTCAACAAATTTTCATTCAAATACTATTTAGATACCTAAATTT
The DNA here is from genome assembly GCA_947179395.2 of Pulicaria dysenterica. Lineage (NCBI taxonomy): Eukaryota > Viridiplantae > Streptophyta > Magnoliopsida > Asterales > Asteraceae > Pulicaria > Pulicaria dysenterica. Next base: position 77,393,595 of record OX359293.1, on the reverse strand, counting down.
TTTAAGAATATGACTATTTTGCTCCATTCATATACCAATAAGAGAAAACGCGGTGTAACAAGTGATTGTGGCTTCCTCACTCAATAATCACGTAGTTGGCAATGAGAACTGGCAATTGGCAAATACCACATCAAGACTATTTTATGTTTTGGGCGCACTTGTTTTGTTTTGGGATAACTCTATAGAATAGTAACCAACTTTTTGTTTTTTTCTTCTAAAGTCACTCAAACTTTTTTTGTATGCCAAAAACCACTCAACTTTTGTTTTTGTTCCAATCCTATGTAATTAACTTGCTATAGCAAGTTACCAAGTCACATTTAATATTTTTATATAAACAACAATTAAATAATACTTAAATATAGATAATATTTAATATCTTTAAACAAAATCGAGAGTTGGACCTGATTAAAATCGATGCCCAACAAAAATATCAACATTTCACTAAATAATACTTAATATTTGCTTTGCTTGAGTAGGTATAAAAATAAAGTAAAAAATTAATTATAAAAGTTTTCATTTAAATCACTAATTTGAGTGATATCATATAAGAAAATATTAATATTTTGACTAAATGGCATCCAAAAACATCAACTATTTTTCAAATAATGAGAAAATTTAAATCCTCAGATAATTGATTTTTGGATATCAACCAAATTTTGTTTGGAAATTAATTAGTTTTATTATGAATGTTGTATATGCAACTGGTTAGGTTGTACGTTGTATATGTGAATGGTTAAAACTTTCAAATACATCAAACACAAGTAGTAAATGACTAAATGTCACTCTTGTGTTATAGTCTTTGAGTATATTTAGTAATTTGTAATGGACTCAAAATATATTCATTATTTCAAAAATAGTTGTTAATGTATTTGGATGCCATTTAGTAAAAATGTTAATATTTTTTTATACGATGTCACTCAAAGTAGTAATTTAAATGAAAACTTCTATACTTTTTTATTCTATTTTTATACCTCATGCATAGCAAAAATTAAGTATTATTTAGTCAGATGTTAATAATTTTGTTGGGCATCGATTTTATTCAGGTATAACTCTCGATTTTGTTTATATATATTAAGTATTATTAATATTTAAGTATTATATAATTGTTATTTAAATAAAAAATATTAAAGGTAACTTGGTAACTTGCAATAGCAAGTTAACTACATAGGATTGAAACAAAAACAAAAGTTGAGTGGTTTTTGGCATACAAAAAAAGTTTGAGTGACTTTAAGATAACAAAATTTAAAGTTGGTTACTATTCTATAGAGTTTTCCCTTTTGTTTTTTATATTTTTGTTGTAATGTAAAGAATATAATTATATGTGAAATTTAATAAATAAGGGGTCTTAGAATTTGGTATAGTTGGGATTGACTACTACACGCATGAATAGTAGTTGAGTAATAAAATAAAAAACTGACGTAACGGTATGATAGAGTGTAACTAGAATGGGCTAGTTGAGATTGCGATAATTAGCTATAATAATATAATATTGGGCTATTTTATCTTTTACTAAAACCATTTTAATTGTATAAATAAAATTAGATCTTATTAGAATGGTAGCGACCGTCGTACTTTACCATTTTTACCGCATCGTAACATCGGATAATTTTTCCAATCATTTAACCCGTCACCGTAATGATTATTCGAGGCTACTCCTCACTACATCAAATTATAGTACCTACGTAATATCAAACTACAGATCAAAATTGAAGATTGAGTGGAAAACTCTTTCGGCCGGGAAACATACATTGGCCAACCAAACTAAGTGGTACGTAACAAGGTCGACACGACGAGTCCTACTATAACCTTTAATGTTGTAAAACATAATGGTTCTCACTTTAAAGCAGTTGTAAAACTCGATATAATTGTCCAAATCATTTAGTCAGAAAAACGTTAAAAATCAACTCAAAATATTATAAAATTTGTCCGAAAATAATCAGCCATAAATATTTTATGCATGCACTTTAATACCAATACACCAAAGACTCTTTGGTTATGATCTTAACTCATTAATTTAACACACTTCATAAATATCTAAATGCAAAAGTAAGCCGTAAAATATTTATGCAATCCAACAATCATGCAATGCGCTTTCGGTTTCTACAACTTTATCAAGTAAAAGAAATTAAATTTCAAAAAGAAAGAACTTCAACTCAATTACAGATTACCATTAATTATGATGACAAAAATTACTTACAATGCCAAATCCGCATATATTTATATATTACTATGTTCACGTGTCAAAACGTTTCCGGTAATGGATGCCCTTTTAGAAATGACCCAAACAACACCAACGATCTTTCCGGCTGTGAGAACGGCGCCTCATGAGACGCACCTCGTACTGTTGCAAACGACAACATGTCTCCATACACATGCGTCCAACCTCCCACCTATATATGTATATAATCCCAATTTATTTACATAAATAGTATATATATTGGTAAATTTAAGCTCTTCTGTACTGATATAACCAACCCAAACTGCATGAGTGAAAGAGGTTGTTTATTACCTGTTGCCCCTCGAACCAAGCTCGGTATGGTACAGTTGTTTTGAGCCCCAGTTCTGTAGCGAGTCGGTTTACTAAAGCGCGGCTTCCCATCAAAGGAATTACAGAATCTTGATCCCCACTATATTTTCAATACGAAAATATAATTTACACGAAAGTTTAATAATTATTCCTAGTTTGTGATGTTTTAATCTTCTTGAATGCAGTTGAATATAAACCAAGATCAGTATTTAGTTTACCTATAAACCAGAACTCGTATTCCTTCCTTTATCAGTGATCCCACAATGTTGATTGTAGGTATCTCGATGTTGAGCAGTTCATAATCTAGGATGCTGGTATAATTGCCAAATTTAACAAATAATTAATACAGATTAAGATTTGCATGTATAGATAAAACATGAAAAAGGATCTACAAAATGAATAAGGGAGACTAATTTACTTGCTACAAACATCCCATTTGCGTACTCCAACCAGACGTGCATGTAGAGCTTTACGTACATCACGCCTGTTAAGATACTTAACGGTTTCATCTTCCACACAAACATCAACCCTCTCGGTTACTTGCTGCAACAAATTAAAGTTCCTTTTTAATTTTCATTATTATAAGAATGCAGACTATAACTACAATCAATGTGGCAAATAGCATGTTAAAGGAATAGAGTTATTGTCAACTTTTACTTTGAACAACTAATTTTCTGATTAAGAAACTATATTGGTAAGTTTAAAGTCAAATAAAGGGGGAGTACTTTGATTATGAAGAAAGTTAAGTTGTTTGAACTTTAAAAGTACATTCCTTTTTGTGCAGTAATTAATTAATTCATAAAAAGATTTGATGGTAAGCAAGTAAGAATTTTTGATATTTTTATTTTTTGTTCAGAAAATTGTATACCTGGGGAGTAATGATCTTGGATTGGGAGAGGACAGATGGAATACAAACGTCAAGAGTAACATCGTATTTGTCGACAAATCTACTGGTTTCTTTGCTTACTTGACTGTAAACTTTTGAACATATTGGTGAAACCGAATCTCGATAATATTCACTCACATAACGCGAATAATTACACGCAGAAGTGAACAATTTGTATGTTGAATCTGATATAAGGCCATGAGACCAAAAATACTCAGCCCTTGAATTCAAATCAGTAGCATACTCCAAAACTGGATTTCCTAGCTGCATTTTGCCACCAAAACAAGAAAAACAAATCACACATTAGTAATTGGTATGAACACATCAGAAACTTTGTATGATTTATAATTTTGTTGTTATCATTTGTTTCTCCATGATCACTTGTTATTATTACTTGCAGTGTCTGCATCTTCCCAAGAACCATTGTTTAGACTTTAGAATATGAAAAAATTGACTTTCCAAAGTCAAATATAATATACTACTTTGTGGATGTATAATCAACAAGGATTTCCTAATCCAGTTACCTGGATTCTTTTTTACCCATTTCTAGTGATTGTAACACAATTCCATTAGGCTGATAGATTGCACAATAGTCATAAACTTTAACAAGTCAAAACTCACATCTTAATGGCATAGAACAACATTGTCTGATTTTGTTCTTTCTAGTATACAGAATTGTCATATATGGAGCAACAAATTACAAGAATTGGGGTTCATTTTGTAACACTTACAGCAATTCCTTTTAGATTGAAGATCTTCCTTTTCTTGTTAAATTGAACCATGAGTTCTGCAAGTTGTGGTATATAGTGACCTGGTACCAGTTATAACTTAAAAAGCTCATTATATATAAACAAATCACAAATGATGGAAGTTTAACTTGGGAATTCAAGAAACTAATGGATACTTTATGCTAGAACATGTAAGGTTACCTGCATAACTTTCTCCTGTTATGAACAGATCCCTCTGCCGATATTGAGGGAATTTCAAGAACCATTTACGCAAGAACACAAGATTGTCCCTCGCTTTAATTTATAAAAAACAAGTAAAGATTAGAGAAAGTAAAACAGAAAGAAAGGAAAAAAAACATTTTTTCTGCATTTTTAGAGTACATGAAAACCTTTACAAGGTTCTTTTGAAGGTATAAAGACTTTTTAAGGTTCCTAAAAAAAGGGTAGCTTCTTTTTCTCAAAACTTTTTTAGGTCATAAAGAACACAAGTAAACAAATAATTCTAGAAAAAGTAGCAGCACCAGAAATACCTGTAATTGCATCAGTGACTACCTCATAAGCGGAGGAATTTGATGAATCATAAGAGAATCCTACTCCAACAGGGGTCTCCAAATACAACATATTTGCCTCTGAAAATTTTCAAAGAAATAAAAACAACCCATGTAACCTTTTATTGAAAAATTGAAATTAAAATTAATCAATCTTGAAAAGGGTATCATCTTTTTCATTAATAATTGCTTTACCTGTGTTCCAACTATACTCATTTCTTACCAGACCCTGACCATTTGGTCTAAAAGGCCCATTCTCAGAAAATGCTCCAACACCCAGTGATGAACATCCAGGCCCTACAAGATAATTGACAAGTAAATTGCTGAAGATTGGAAAGTTTACGAAAAAGTTATCCAAATTTTCATTAAAACGAAAGCTTTATTTAGATCATTCTAGAAAGGGGTTTGCTTTTCTTTTCTTTTTACCTCCATTTAACCAAAGAACCAATGGCTTTGAAACTGGATCAACTTCAGCTTCAACAAAATAGTAAAAAAGGGCTCTCTTTTTGTTGGCATCTAATGTGACATAACCAGAAAACTGTTGAAATCCAACTGGTGGTTGTCCAGGCAACTTCGAAATCTTGTCAGATTCAGCCGATGAAGCTTCATTCAACACCATGAACGAAGACACTATAAGAAGCAGCAGAGCAGGCATTATCAACCTCATGGCCATGGCTTTTCAAGAATCAAAGCAAAGATGAAATATTAGCAATATATTGTAGCTGGTGGTGGTTTATGGTCAGTGGAGGGCATGAAACCATAGAATTCTATTATATTCAGTGAGGAGTTTAAACAAACAAATAGTGTGCATGCCTTGTTTTTTATAATCATTATAAGGGGCAAGCTTTTTTGCTCATTTGCAGGCCTGAAAATGGTGAGAGTGTGTGAATTGGGGTCTATAAGCATGTGGGCATGGGCTTGGTTTTTATTTGAAAGTGAAATGAGAGATGAATTCCCCTGTCTATCTGAAAATGCTTTAAAATTTTCTGTACACTGGTCTCAGAATTTTTATGAAAAGTTGCTTTTGGTCCCTCTTTTGCTGGTTTCTAAAAGTACTTATGGATTAACCATTTTAAAAAAATGAAAAAGACAACATATACTATTTAATTTGTTTTTTTAGTTATAGGGTTAGTAAAAACAAGAGTATGTTCCACACTAAAAGTGGCTTTACAGGCTTATTCCTATTCCCAACAGATAAAAATAATAATAACAGAGATAATGATGGTGATTTCTAATGCCTGCCTCCAAGGTAAATACTTATATTTATGTTATAAACTAACAATTTTAATTAAGTAATGTTTGTAGCAATAGAATATTTTAGCCTATAGTATAATAATATAAATAATACCAATTTGTTTGATACTGTTTTTTTTGGTCAAAATTATCATCTTTATTGCAGATCCCACAACACAACAAGATTCTTGAAGTGAAAAAAACTAAACTTGTGAACTCAGGAATATGGTATATACAGTGATCTTAAACAAGGTTTTTTTTGTTGTTTTTGTTGATTTATGTTGAATGACATGACTTAACCTAAGAAAACACATGGACAAGATAAATGAGGTGGATAATGCCATAAACTGCAGATGGTACCAAAGGCTAGATTCATATTCCTTAGGTACAAATTGGGGATTTGAGTTTGACTTAAAACTGATTGAGAGGTTATTCTCTGGTGACTGGTGCTCTCTGTAAAAGATGGGCTGCTTTTGGGGGCAAACTGCATTTCTAGTCCTCCAACTTCTAATAATTCCAGTTATGCCCTTTTACTACAATCAAAGACTCATAGTATTTGTTACAATTGTATCCCTAGCCTCATCACTAATTTCTTACTTTTAATATTAAGTAGCAAGAGGATCAAGGGTTCTTGATTAATTTCCATGGTTGAGCCATCCATATATGAAAGTCCCACTTACTATATTCACATGAAATCATAAATTTCGCTAGTTGTTTCTTAAGTGTTTGTGTATACTCGATTTATTCACATATACATATATAATTATTTTAGTAGTTATTTAAGGCTATTTAATCTTACTATAATGTTATAGAAGTTAATAAAGTTTAAGAATGGTGTTAGATTTGACAATGGAACCAATATAAAATGTTTACATATTCAGCCCTAGAGATCAAACTGGTGCATAAGACATGTTATATATATATATATATATATATATGATATTTCTCACAACGTCGATCATATGTCTCGTTTTAAATTCTACACGTGTTGTTAATATTTCAGTAGTCATGTTGACTAGAATTTTTTCTACAAGTTATTTGATGCTTTTAACAAAAGATTCTTACATAAACCAGACATACTACAAATGTTAGAAGCGCTAGAGAACAAAATATTGTTTGATATTCACGGACTAATTCTGCAAAACAATCCAACTTTAAGAATTAAACATTTTATTTTCCCATTCTTCAAAGTGGATTGATAATATCATAATGTCTTTTTTTGCAAAAAGAAAGGCAAAAGATTTTGGCTATCTAAAATAAACTGTAGCTACACAACATTGATCAAGAATGAATCCACTTCTATCAAAGACAACATCCGACTCAAAAATTCAAACAAACTTGTAAGTTTTACTACATAAAATGTAAAGTGTTATGAATGCTATTGATTATATTAATATTGAATAATTTATAATCCTGTTAATACCTTAAAACTTGGAAAGTAAATATGGTTTGGTTATAAGTGTGGAAGGTGTATATTAGGTGGGAAAACTAGGACAATCATTGTCATGCTTCATTTTTTATTTTATTTTGACAAAAGAAAAATCATTATAAACAAGAGCTTTATTGACTTATGAGTCTGCCAGTAGAAGATGGTGGTGATGTTGCCCAAAAACCAAAGAGAGAGATATAAACTATAAAGGATATATAGTGGAGGAAGTTGGTTGTGTAAATGGACTTTTTAATATGTAGCTAGGGTCATCATCATGTGGGGTTTGGTTTCTTCATTCAAAAAAGTGAAAGAGAAGATTGAATTCCTTCTTTTATATATATATACAGCAAATTTCCTTACAAAGATTCAAAGACATAATAAATAGTGGGTTTTTTTGTCAAAATATTTATGTAAATGACTCCATGAGCATTATTTCATAATAGTATTAGTCAATCTTGATTATTATGTGACATTTTTGTCAAGATTATCACTAGCTTCTCTCGTGATAAAAAGTTGTTTCCAATATTACCTTTGCTTTGGATATTATTATTATTATGGTTTTTTCAAAAAGCTTTATTTAAATGACAATCATAACCATCTTCTTTAAAGTACGAATAAGAGCAATTAAAATGTGAATTTAATTTTATAAAAAGAAATATTGAATTTTAGGAATAACCATAACATTTGTTAGTCAAAGTACGTTTTCAAATTTTGTACATTATTGACGAGCTATTCGAGTGATCTTACTATAAAAAAAAATATTAGATACTAGGATGATTTTCACATACGTTGTTCTAAAAGTAAAAGACCTTATAAATGATCGTACCAGTCTTTATTGTTTTAATAGTTTATCATGTTCGTTAGTTGTTACAAAGATGATCATGTATCTCCTTTGTGTCTCAAATCTTTTTGAAAAATTTCTTTTGGTTCTTGAGACTTTAGAACTTAGATTTTTTCTGAAACATTTATAAAAACAGCACAAAGTAATAAAAGACTCAATGGAAAACATTTTGCTCAAGACCAAACAATTGTTTTTTTCTTTTTGTCAACAACAAATTAACTTACGGGCACTCTAAATCTCATACCTTTATATTAAATAAATCTTGAATTATCAAGTATCGAGACAGTTTAAATACATTTTGATACCTTTAGTTAAACGAAAAACACTTGAATCAAGATAGAAAGAATTGTTATGACCTATCTATCTTGAATTTTATAATGTTTGATGTCAATATAATTATGTAATATAACTATGACGAAAAAGAAAGCCCTTTTTGGAAACCTACTTTGGTTTCTCTTCATCAAGAAAATATGTTGGAATAAAAATGGGTATGCATGAATGATAATGATGAAGTATGGTTCCCAAGAAACATATTAATAAAAACCATGCATAAATGTGGATTGAGTATGAAGGGATTATATGACACAATCATGTTATGGTGTTATCTTTTGTCATGAGCAAGCTTTGCATAAAGCTCTTTAACATATTGCTTCTTCATAATTAGAATGCTATTGCCAATCTTGATGATTTTACTGATTTTGAGAAGGTTTTCAAGATTTCAACCATGTTGAATGTTGACCATATAATTGCTATTTGCTGGCACAAATCAAGCAACAAGAATGGCTATTCATTAAAGTATTAAAGGAAGAAACATAATATAGTACAATATATTACTTGCACATAAAAGTTTATTGACAAATAATAAATTAAACTGAAAAACCTAGCTAAGTGATCGATGATATATCTAGATCAAGATTAACATCATGGATATTATTTTATGAATCTACATAGTTTTGCATGGGCTTTGTTTGTACTAAAACGAGAATATTACGTAAATTTTCAAATCGATTATTGTGTGTTTTTTTTCTCACGTTTCTTAGATACAATATGTATTGATTTTTGTTATTTTGTATAAATTCCTTGACTTGCGTTCCAACGATAATGGGATATTTATACATGACACAACATGACTTAAGGCTCAGACCAACTAGCTAACGAGTCTAACAACATACAACATACAATAATATATTCGAGAGAGTTATTATAAGAATGAATATTAAGATAAGAAAGAGAGAACAAATCCTAGGCTTTAATGATGTTGATATATTAAATCTAACGGTCACAATTCACCCCTTGTAATTTATGACCGTTGCAATCCATGGTTGGGTAATAAATATAATAAAAGGACATATGTAGACCATTCATTCAATCAAATCAAATAAAAGACCAAGATATAGTCTCACAATTTTACCTAAATATTTATTTTTATTTGAACCTCACACTATACATACCCACTTCTATTCTCCCACATTTTGACCATGGGGATGCAAAAATATGGACTTCACCGGTTGAAATTTTGTTTCGAACATAATGGACGCCAATCTCAAATTGCTAAGTTCTCATTAACGTTAAACTGGATTTGTAAACATGTATATAATATATAACTGGCATTATCACAATAAAACAATAGTAACCGTCATAATAGGTAATTAAAGCTCACATTACGGTTACTAAGCCAAATATCAAGTACTTCTGCACTGTGTGATATTCTGCCTCAACTATACAACGAGTGGTAGTTGATTCACGTTTAGATGACCATGCGATTAAATTGCCACCAAGAAAGACACGGTATCCAAATGTCGATCATCTAGTAGAAGGATAACCACCCTAGTCAACATCAGAATATCAATTAACTTTTATGTCGATGATGGGTAAAAGCGAAAGCCATAGTCAAGACTCAAGAGTACCATAAATCTTTTTTTTTAACGGCAAACACACACACTCTAAACCTACTCCTAAATATCTACTTCACCGTCCACACCGGGACTTGAACCCACAACTTCTTGGAATGGGTACCACCTCACAACACCACATACCGCTAGACTACAAGCCCTTTTGGTAATAGTGTCATAAATATAGTGCATGATGTGTCTAAGAGCCGTAAAATGTGGTCCTCGAGGATCGTGCCCAAATAAACATATATACCATACTGCATAACGAAGATCCAACTAAGAAATAAACAAGGTACTTTAAAGAGTTAAAAGGACCCCAACCAAACTGTGATACTGGTGAATGGATTGGTTTTGTTATCCTCTAAACTATTTTTAGTTTTCCGATATGTATAATCTAGCTCCTTGCTAGTCGTTTGTTTCTATATCTATCATTTATGTCTTTATCTTTGTCTTTGTCTTTCAAAGAAAGTAATATTATTGAAAATATATATGGGAACTTCAAATATTATAATAACTGCATTTATAAACCACTATATTTATGTAAATAGCTATATAAGTTTTTAATATTCATATTTTGATGATAAGAAATAGTTTTTGCTTAACGAAAATAAGTAATCAGTGATAACTCATGTTTTGACCTTTTCAAGATTTATTATAAGTACTGTATTATATGTTATGAGAAATATACAATATAGTCCATATTTAATCTATAGTCCTGGACGACCAATTTTAGCCTTTGAATCACTCATATAAATGGTCCAGATGGAATTTTAAAATTTTAGGCGGAGTGACATTTTCGTAATTCAAATGTAATTGTATATTGAATCACATGTGATTGAATATTAAAATTTTAAGAACTATGTTTTTTATATGAATTTTATTGAACACAACTCTATATATTATTATATTTATTAAACAAAAAAGTTTATAAACTTTTCACATGACATAACATGACATTGGATAGACTTTTACAATTAATATTTATCCATTATAAATGTTGTAGCTTTTATTATGGATTATAAGTTAATATATATTCCACATAAAGGGTGAAGAAAAACAATAAAAAGAATATTTTGAGAAGATAAAAAAAATGGAAGCAAGGATTGAAAAGAAATGACAAGAAATGAGTTAGTGGATCACAACACATGATATCACCAAATCTCTACACTTGATACTCTCCAAGTCTCCATGACACATGCTTTTATTCTTCTTCTTTATGTACTTATGTGAGAATAAGTTTCTTCTATTTGACCTTTTCTTCTCTCATTTCATAATTAAGGGATGTTATTTTGTTTAGATATGAACAAAGTACAAATTAATAAAGGTTATTTGATTATTTTATTAAATATGCGACACCCCTTTTATAAGAATAAAAAAAGAAACTTGTAAACGAAACTAAAACTACTTAACAATTATCTATGGGTTCTTTTTCTTTGAAGGATAGATGTTGGGATTGTGTTTCTTGTCTTCATTTTTCAATGGCGACATATATTTTTTTGTTGATAATTTGTCTGTTTTCAAAACATAGATGAAGTGTTTTTCTCTAAATTATTACAGATCAATGAAATTTCACATTGATTAATAAAATCAAAATTTAATATTTAACTCCACTGATAATTACTTTATTTAGAAATTTTAGTTATTAAAATGATATATAAGATTATCTTTAACTCCACCTAATAGTTATTTCATTTAATAATTTCAACTTAACGATTTCCATCATTTACTTCACTTACATAATTTTCTACTATTATAATTGTTTATGTAAGATGCATAAATATTTATACTATTTAAATTAAGAGATTGAGGCTCTTAAAAAAGATTGTTAATTATATTATATATTAGTATAGATAAATATCTTATAATGATTGTTAACATCTATAACAATAAACATCTTTTATAAGGATGCTTAAAAATATACAACTATTCGGATGAATATATATTGTATTACTGTAAGATCAAGAAGACCATTTATAGTTATAGACTGCAATACCTTATAATCTGAGTTAATGTCTTTTTTTGTTAAAGTCACAGAAGGAAATGGATTGGAAAGTAATAATTAAGATTCAAAAAGGATGTGATTAATGGTAATATATATATAAAAAAGAGGAGAGTTACCCTCCATCCACTACAACCACACCATCATCATTATAAATTGTCATATATTAAACTACCATTGCATCACCTACAGAGACACCCACACCCACAATCCCCATTTCTCTAGGCTTTTCTTTAGAAGACAGCACTGCCCCCACCCCCACCCCCACCCCCACTACACTACTCATATATTACACACACACACTCTCTCTCTTTACAAAAGTTACATTTTTACTTATTCTATTTTTACAAAAGGTTTGTATTGTAACTTCCATACATTCATAAAAATTGGCTTTTTTCCCACCATCAACAGCAGTTTGCAGTGCACACTCCAGACATTAACATCTTTCCCATCCTTATTCTATTTGGTTTCGCTAGTGCCACAGTAGATGTGGACTACCCCCTGCATTTCATTTCATTTCATTTCCAATGCCACCTGATTTTTTATCATTACAAACTACAAACCATTATATTTTTATACTATTTCATAATTCATAAACAGTATATTATTATACATACACTAGAAAACGGTTCGCTAGGGCCTCTTCCTCCTCCCTTTTCTGCTCAATTCCAAAAAAAATGCAATAGGATCAAGTATGAGTTGTCGATCATAACATACATGTCATGTGTTACAATGTAATTATTAGTGTTGAATGTTGATATATCACTTGCTGTGTTTATATTATTACTTTAATCGGACATAAACCACCCTCGATCTACTTTCAGTGAGCGATGATTTCTACACTGCTAAAAACGACAGAGGCAGACCTATCTTTGGTTTGGTGGTTGCACGGACCATCAGTCAATTTTGCAGACAAAGTAAAAAATTATAACGTTTTCAGGCCGGTGTCACAAGTCACATTTTTTATGCCACAAAAATCTAATGAAAAATGAAATTTAAGAAAATATATAAGACATATTTCAATATTCGATTTATACCTTTAATTACTTTTGTTTAGGCTGCAAATAACAATTTAATTAACAGAGCTTCATATAAATTGTGTTTTGTTTTAGATTTTGCCCCTAAAATACCAGAGCAACAAATGAAACCTCGTGACCTGATTAACAGGAACCCGAAAAAACCCGAACACCCTTATTTTTAATTAATTTATTTTTGTCATTGTATGATGTTACGAGTAAATAAAAGTCAAGGATTCGCCCCGACAAATGATATAAACACCATAATTAACATGACTTTGACAACTTTACATGTGAAAGAAGAACAACCTCATTAACAGTACATGTTTATTTAAAGACTTGATTATTCTTCTTGTTTTATATAAGACATTAACCATAGGGGAAATCATCCGTAATGTTAACATTACGCAACTTAGGTGATGTTACACTCACAATCTACTTTAATGAAGGGTAGTTTAGTCATTTCAGTATATACTCATTTAAATGATTTGTGAGTGTAACATCACCTAAGTTAGGTGATGTTAACATTACGGATCATTTTCCCTTAACCATATATCTAAAATAGACAAAACACTTAGTAATTAAATGTAAAAACTGACAACTAAATAATTATAGACCCGCTGTTCCAAAAAGAATAGATTCATTTTATTTATGGAAAACCAACCATGGTTTATTCTATGGACAGAATATCAATATGCAAGCAGTAGCAGCAAAAAGAGCATGCAAGCCCAATTCAAGTTATATTACTAACAGAGATGAACCAATGACACGAGTTATATTACCAACGTACAGACTACAGAGGTATTATTCTGCAGAGGGTTTGGAATCATCGATGGTTAGAGAAGAAGACTGGTCAATTTTGTTGGGATATGCATAAGCTTTTAATATAATGATGTCAGATACGATATGCTCCAAATTTTGGATTTTAGTTAAGATATATGCATACTGAATATGATGAAATTTTGCCTGTGTATCTATCCATCTTCAATTCCTCAGGATAAAAATAAAGCTTAATTTGTCTAGTTTTATAAATTAAGTGAAAGTATATGACTTGTTTCTTAGTTATTAGTTAACCTTGCATATAGTAAGGTTCAACTCGAATAACATTGCTCGGGATACTTAGCCCATGTCAATTGTCATGTTGGTTACCAAAAATATACGTACACTTGTTTAAAACAAATGGTGAAAAAGAAAGTACGCACCTGTCTTTTTTCTTTTTCTAGATCTGCCCCTGCATTTAGGTTACCAGAATCATAAACCTGAACCTTATCCAAATGGTATGAATATTGGGTGTTAAAAACAGGTATGAGACCAATATAGAAGTGAGTTTTAAACCCAATCCAGGGTTAGAATTTATAAAAAATTTAGCTCAAAGTTTATGTTCATCAGTCCATACTGTGTATATGTTGTGATTTTATTTTATGTATATGATTCTTTGAGAGTGAACATTATCAAATTCATATACAATTAGAAGAGATTGGTGCAAACCAACAACTCCACATAACACAATATCCATATTACCAAATGAACATTACCTGCATAATAGAAGATTTAGAAATGCATTAAGCTTGATCAATTCGATATGATTGGAAACAAAATCTTATAAATTTACCATATGATTGCAAATATCTTCTAAGCTGCCATGATTACATCAATTCGATCAGAAATGCATTATGCTTGATCTTTACTGGACAGATGTTATATAGTTGGTCACTGATTATATCGATGCTCAGTTATGCAACAGAAATACAAGTAAAACCAATTATTCAAGTTTTTAAGTAATAGCACAAACGGTATGCAGGTGAAAACTGAGAAATTAATGTGTTTCATGCAGAAACTTGTTCAAATAGGAAGATCTGATATGAAATTATGAACCATAAAGCATGACATGGCATAACCAATCTTCTTTTCACAGATCCATGGAGGATCAAGGATGTTCATGACAGCAGGTAGGTTGATTAGCCCTTGCAAATTATCAATGTTTCTTCAAAAGTGCTTAACCAATTAATTTGAAGTACAGAATAAATTCATATGATTTTGACCTTTTCCGTTGATTGATTGTGCTATGATTAACTTTGATTTCTCATCAATAAGCAACTCGAAATTAAGCGTGAAATTGAATATGAGCAAGAATTAGAAAGTGATTTTGCTACGATCAACTAGGATTTCACATCAATAACCAACTTAAAGTTCAGCTTAAAATTGAAATATAAGCGAGAATCAATTTAGAAATTTGACCTAATAGCTCCTATTATGACTCCATATCTCGAATATCATAATCCTAATCAATTCATCACGTAAAATATGAAACGATTCGTACTACTTAATCAAAATCTCAGTAAGCTGATCAATATACTAATAGCAAAACGGAAATCAAACCTGTAGAATCAAATGCCAAGGAACTCGTGATCTTTACCTTACCGTATGCGACACCCGACCTACTCGAATTTTAGAACGAATTGCCAAACAAAAAATTGGCTGCAATTGATCAACTAATATTTACCCCGAATATATTTCAAAAGGCTAAACGTTGCAACAACAAAGTCGTTGTAGTATAGTGGTAAGTATTCCCGCCTGTCACGCGGGTGACCCGGGTTCGATCCCCGGCAACGGCGTTTTTTTTAATGTTTACTAATTTTATTGGTTTTGATCATACGGAACTTAAATCATGAAATTTGCATGCTTTATTTTTATTTATTCTAAATAGAAAACGATTTTATTAAAAAAATACTAGCTAGAGATTAGCAATAAAAGTATAAGAAAAGGATTGAACATTTAAACACTATAATGGAACAAAGGCATGAAACACAATTTTGCGATGACAAGCTACCTCTTGCAATTAATTAACCATGAGAAAGAAAATTATGAATGATAGAACACCCTATAAAAAAAACTCTTGTGCTTTAGCATGAATAATATTATTTCACATCATCTATATTTGCCAACGGAAAGTATATATAATCGTTGTAAAATTTCAGCTTATCCCCTTTCATGTTAGCTGTCAGGAGCCCCATTTTAGCATATCCTTAAGCCATCCATTTGGCGGACCTATATTCTACCACTTACCAACTTCAATCAACAAGCTCCCACTCCTCCCAGTTATATGACACTTAACAAATAAATGATCCTTTGTTCTAAATCATGTGAACAAAGAGAACAGCTCCTTGGTTTTAAATGATACCTCTATTTTCTAACTTCTTGAAGGTTGCAAGTCCGCGATGCTGAACTTTTCAAACAAAATATTTAAAACCAAAGATGAACAAAGATGAATCTATTAGACAAATCATCTTTAAATAGTTTTTAAAACAAAGATGATTATATTTTTGTGGACGTTGTTGTTGAGTAATGACTTATATTAGACGAAAAATAACTTTATAATGTACTTAAGAAAGGTTATGAGTTATTTCACAAATTAATTCTGAGTTAAAACCCACAAACTTAGAGAGATTTTATTATTTTTACAGCTTTAAAATGATTTAATAAAGTTAAATATAGAATTGTTTTATCATCCAATGAAATTATGACAAGTCTTCTTATAAATGGTGCAAATGACACTAAATCCATACTTTGATGGTCTTTAGAATAATTTTAATAACAATTTTTGATTCAGTAAGAGTCTTGAATTTGACTGTCACGACTTTGTAAAATAACTATGTAGCAAGTGTCATAGAAACAATTACGTACACAAGTGAACAATGATAACATTCTCATATACCCAAAAAAGAAAAAAGAAAAAACTCATATAAATTAACGATCCAAAAATTTTGCAAATAATAAATCCATGCATGCTCTTGCTTTTCTTTTTTTCTTGGTTTCAAACAAATCTTGTAATTACTCGTCCATTCATTCGATATTATAATTGTAAGAGACCTAATTAAAAATGGTAATGAGACTTTAAGCCGTTGCATTTTTCT
Organism: Pulicaria dysenterica; assembly: GCA_947179395.2. Classification (NCBI taxonomy): domain Eukaryota; kingdom Viridiplantae; phylum Streptophyta; class Magnoliopsida; order Asterales; family Asteraceae; genus Pulicaria; species Pulicaria dysenterica. Next base: position 77,376,582 of record OX359293.1, on the reverse strand, counting down.
TCTCAACAAGTTTTTCAATAAGGTCAGCTGCTTCTTGAACCGTAGTTATGTTTTGTGAGTTCTCCTCTTCAACACTGATGCCAAACTCTTCTTCTAACGTCATCACAATTTCAACCTGCATTTATCCAAATATATATTATATCCACATCCTCATTTTAGTTCATCTTAAATAAACAAATAAACTACCAAATATATATTATGTTCAAATATATATTATATAATAGAACGTTCGTTTTTATTACGAGAATCGTAAAAAGTAATCAGGCTCTTAATTATTTTAAATTAAATTAATAGTTAATAATGTTAATGGCTCATTAACGAGCCCTCATAAATACTCATTAAAAACTCATTAATAGGTGAATTTTGAGAAAATCAAGCCTGATTAAACAATGACTCATCTATCCGGACACAATACATGGTTGAGTAAATACAAAAATGACTAAATACTCATATTAAGGAGTCATTAATAGTGATTACAAATGGTTTCGCAATTCTCGTATTAAGAACGGTTTTCAAATAGACTTATTCCTATATGTATATATAAAATATTGGCATGTTAATTAGATATGGAATTAGGGGTATAAATGAGTCGAGCCGAGCTCGAGTACTTTAGGCTAAGCATGAGTTCGGCTCATTATCTCAACAAACCTTCATGATGCATGCTCAAGCTCGGCTCAAGAGGATTTAAGATTGGCTTGAGCTCTGCTCGAAAGGCTTGAGCTCTGCTCGAAAAGCTTGAATATTTACTTTAAAACAAATTTTAAATAACCAAACTTATTCCAAATCTATGAAAAGTTATATTAAATAACAAAAATTAATTTTAAATGTGTAACATTATAACAAAGCCCGAGTATAAGTTACATTTCGATCTTATAACAGTATAACACAATAAATCTAATCAATTATAACACGCACGTTTATCTATTATTTTATGTATCTATACAATCTTACTAGCAGTGTACCCGCGCAATGCTGCGGCGGTAAATAGTTCTGTTTTGCAACATGTCGTTTCCAAGGATGTAACACGTAATTCAATGTCACGGAAAAAATTCAGCAACATGTCCGTTTTTTTCTTCAACTTTTCTTAAATTTTTATCAACTATTTTATTAATTTTAAAAATAAATTTTAAAAAAACATTAGAAATTAAATTTTTTTTTTATATTTATGAAATATAAGAAGAGAGAAGTTAATAAGATTTTGAAAATTATATTGATGTGGGTGGATAATTGTATTTGGGTAAGAGAGTGTGTTAATGAAAGAATATATTTTAAATAAAAAAAGGTTAAAATTTATTAGGAGAGAGAAATGGTTAAAAATTGAGTTGATGAGATTAATTTAGATAAAAAAAATGGTGGAGATTAGAAATTGACATAATTTTAAGAAGTTCTTAAAGTTTGAAGGAGAGAGAGTGTTAAATGGTTTATATAGTAGTATAGATAAAACATTTAAGCTTTTTGTATCTTCTCTTAATTTTAAGTAATTTAAAATTACTACTTTACCCTTAATATTAAACTAAATGAAAACTATTAAATAAATCAATTATTTAGTGGATTTAACGAAAATCTTATATACCATCTTAATAACTAAACATTCTAAAATAAAATAATCAAATCAATAATTATACTTTTTATATTAAATGGTCTATCATATAATTAATATTTTTAAGTTAAATATTAAAAACTGTGTATAACTAGAAATATTAAATCTAAATAAATATACATAATTTTATAAAAATTACTGGATTTTTTAAATGAGTAATATAATTAAAAATATAATAAAGTTATAATGTTAACACTGATGTTGGATTTTACCGTTCATGTGAAATTTTAATGACCGGATATAATTTAGAAAAAAACAAGTCACCCCTGTTTTAATAGCGGACAATTTATCGAGAAAAAATATGCGTAACCGCTGCATTGTGCAAGTACAATGCTAGTATTTATATAAACATTTATATATTATATAAAGCTCGATAAGAGCTCGAGTCGAGCACTTATAAGCTCGAGCTTGGCTTATTATATATTTCGAGCTCATTTTTAGGCTCGTTTTTGAGTTCGAGCCGAGCTTGAAAAACACGATAAAAGGTAAACATTTATATGTTAGACCCAATATTGTGTTCATTATAATATTTTAGTAAAGTTTATCTTTTAGTTGTATTTCGTAAAAATGTGGGATATATTGGGAAAATACTTAATATGTATATATAATCAATGTAATTAATTGTGTGTTTATAGTTTTGCTTTTACGTCCATACTAAGTTCATAATGTGTCGTTATGGATTTACATTAATTAAACTGGTATTTGATACAATTGAGATCCTATGTAACATGAAAACTTAATTACCGTGTCAAGGGAATCAGCACCAAGGGCTGCGAATTTAGAGTCAGGCGCAACCACAGATTCCGCAGACAGTGCCAACTGAGTCTTGACAATTTCACAAACTTTGTTCACTGTCTCGGGTTTTGCCTACATTCCACATTTATTTTAATTTCATGAACATCAGAATTCAGAAACGTTATAAAACACAAATTTGGTGGATAGCTATGTAGATAAAATAAGAAAAGACAATATATTACTGAGCAAGAGATTTGAAAGCGTGACGTTTTGAAGCAAGGGAAACCACTTTTCATCCGACCCATGCCGACTAACTTCAGTGTTGAGGCTTTCCCTACTATCTGTCAACATAGAATTAATGCTAGTAAGAATCATCCAAGTAAAGTAAACTTATGTGCAAATTAAATAGCCAAATACGAAGCGTGTAGATGTAACATTGATTATAGAAAGTCAGAAGAGAGAGAAGTCAGAGAGATTTGACCTGGTTGGTATGCATTGAAGTCGTTAACCTGACACTAGTCACCGGAACAGCAGCCATTGGGATGGATATGTGTGTGTGTGTGTGTGTTTGGGGGGAAAAAGTTTTGTTGGCTTATTTTTCTGGTGAGGTTGTGAGATTGATTAGGAGGAGTTGCTAGAAAGGATATTGTGATATACGACGTCGTAGTAGTCAAGTTGGTTGATAGATGTGGTTTGGGAGGACGGGTGGTGTATATTTGCGACACCCTGTAAAGCCTATCCACTTGACGCCTTGTCCTACGTGGAGGATCTCTCTGGTGGGCCACAACACTCCTTGATGACTCAGGTAGTCATGTGGTCTTTCTGGATAAAAGCAGGTATGAAAAAAGAAAATAATTATAAATGGCTTCGCCCGGGTTCGAACCGGAGACCTTCAGTGTGTTAGACTGACGTGATAACCAACTACACCACGAAACCTTGTTGTTTGAAGCGTCTAGTTTCCATCTAAAAAACCCTTGCTGTGTTTCTATGTGCTAATTACTAGTTTAAAAATAACACCAACTTAGATAACTTTTTATTCTCACGTAGGATACAATAAAATAATGTTATTCTCATTTTTATAATAAATTTTAAGTTTCATCGATAACATCGAGTATCTAAAGATACACAACTTAATAGTTCAGGTCCAAAACCAATAAAAATCATACGGCAAGCCTAAAGACGATACGGCTTAGTCTTAGTAGGAATGAAAATTGGACGGGTATGAAATGTGTATTTGTTATTCTAATCCTTTTATTTTATTATAAAATTATTTCTCATATCCGATTTTATCATGTCATGTATCTGGTAACTAAATAATCATCAGGTTCGGGGATATACACTTGTGGTAGATATCTTAATTTAATCAATATTAACCGATTAAAACTCACTAGTAAAGAAATTAATTTCTTCAAAACTTGATCTTGATCATATCAAAACAATGGGTAACTTTTTTTCAATAATATTAATTATTAACAATTTAAAATTTTTAAAGCTCAATGTACAATCCTCCACATACAAAAAAGAATCGAAATATTCTCGATCTTTATTTCTCTATTGACAAACAATAGTAGTTTTACAAGTTGGAAAACTTTCTAAGTGAATATTCTACAATTATAACAATTTCGAAATAAAACTTTGAAGTCATGTGTTAGAAATAAAACAACATATTATTAAAATATAAATGGTTTGGGATCAGGTAAATATAATCTAGTATTGACTAAAATCATAATTATTTCAAACCCGTAATATTTTGTTAAAAATTTTCATGCCCATCCTAATCAGTAATCATATCCCAAAAGTTCCGAGCTTAGCATATCATGTTTTTTTACCGACAACTAGGGACACTTCCCCGCCTCTCCAATATGAGTTCAAATTGTCTGGTGGCGGGTTTTCAACCGCCCCTCATTATTTGGCTTTTAACCAAGGTTTGAGCACCACACCTTCACTCCATGGAGGAAACCCCTAAGTAAAAACCTTCAACCCACTGCATACAACAAGATTTGATCCCCCAACCTCTTATGAGGAAGTGTGGGTTCGAATTGCTTATGTTGGGATGAAGCTTTTTTTACCACGAACACATTGGTTGTTATTTATAGGAATTGTCACATGTTGCTCTTGCTTGATAAAATTGTCAAAAAAAAAATTGTTGTTGCTTTGTAGTAGCTTAACATATCAAGGTGAATTAACTTTTACACTAGTTAGTATCTTGAATATCTAAGTATCTGATTGGACAGCAGCATACCAAGCTTGACTAGTTTAATGAGAAACAAACCATAATAGACCAATTTACTTATAAGCATAACACAATTGATTGAGAACAAATAGGGCCTATTAGGTGTGCACCATTTTTATTAACAAGACACACTTAATTAATACATCTCTTGGACCACTTACAACTTAGACTATCCGCATCCAGGGAAGAAGCCATCGGTTTCGGCTGATGTGGAGTCTTCAACCCATTGGGAACACCATCGCACCCCTTTGGGTGGTGGTGAGGTTTCAACCCAACTAGTCCCGAGACCTGATGACTTCCTCTCTCATTTCTTTTCTTTTTTCTTTTTTTTAATATAAAAATATAAAGGGTTGTATTGGGTTGGATGTGGGGGTTGTATAATAAGAAAGGGTTGTAGGTGGAGAATGATGTGGATGCTGATGTGACGGTACTTTTGGTTGAATAAGTTGAGTTGGATGCTGATGGTCTTATCATTTCCTTCTCTTACTTTCTTTTTATCATGTTAATTTTTCTTTCAAACTTATAACCATTTACTCTCACATTGTCACTCTCATTTTTACTTTTTGTGTGTCACTCATATTCAAACAGATTTGAAATTAACCCTTTAATACGCAACATTATACATATATACATTTACAAAGTGGTTAATGTCGTAGCCATTTTCATGTCATTTAGATTACTGTTTATAGCAGATAAATTATACACTACGATGATCGCTTTTACATCCATCTTGACGTGCATTCACATGTCAGTTTAATTCTTTTTCACTTAAATGTAAATATCATAGTTATATTTTAATATTATTATATTACCAAAATTAGTTTTATAATTTTTTTTTGTTTTTATGCGTAACTTTTATATTATAATGCTTTGAGTAAATATAAATATATATTTGTGAGCATCTTATTTTTATGTGTTAAGTATCCAAAAGTGTATTAAACTTATCGTTTTTTGCTATTGTATATACTTAACTCTGAAAACTACCATTTAATGTATTAAACATTCAAAAAACTGTCGATCGATATATCCGGTTAGTGTTACCTATCCAGCTGGTAAGAACAAAGCTTGAAATGAAGATCTAGAAGCAAAATCAAATCAAACACAAATCTGAAATCATAAGAACAAACCTTGAAATGAAGAACTTACGAATCGCCGCCATGTCATTGAAAAACCCTAATTGTTTACAAAACAAGTCGACGCCATGTCGAAGAACCCTAATCACCGCCATGTCGAAGAACCCTTCGTTGAAGTTACCCTAATCGTCGAAGAAACCCTAGATTATGTCCAGATAGATCAATGGTGAAGTCGATGGTGAAGTGCAGATCGGTGTAGTCGATGGTGATTTTCAGATAGATCGATGGTGTAGTCTAGATGATGATAGTCTTTTGTATCCAGTCGATGCTGAAGTGTAGATCGGCCTTTGAAACCATGAAACCATGTTTTATTTATTATTATTATTATTATTTTATTATTAAAAATAAGTACTAATCTTTTTTGATTTTTTTTAATATGAAAATCCATGTCACATATCACGTAACCTGTCACGTCATTAAAGTCGGCGTCACATCAGCAGATGACTTGTAATACCAAGTTGAATGCATTAAATGATAGTTTTATAAAGTTGGATAAATTATTTTTGAAGTTGAGTATATACAATAGCAATAAGTGACAAATTCGATACACTTTTAGATACTAAACCATGTTTTTATCTATATTTCGATATAATTTTATCATAAAATGATTTTAATTTGAAGAAAATATTTTTCAGTATTATAATTTTAAATGTTCGTTTTATGTTATAAATAAAACAATTAAAATAGTTCTATAAGGTGGTGTTTGGTTTGCAGGAATGTTTCTGATGGAATTGGATTCTCTGAAGGAATTGGAATTGCAAGGAATTGGAATTTAAATTTGTAATCTGTTTGGATGGCAAGAAATGGAATTAGAATCCAATTCCATATTCTGTTTGTTTCGCAAATAATACAGATGAATTTGATTTCAGTATTGTAAAATGACAAATTTGCCTTCCTTATTACAAGATCAATTTGTATTGAAACTTTATGTGTGTTCCATCTAAACCAACCGTCATCACTGCCGCCGCCGCCGACCACCAACCGCCACCGGTGGCGGTGGCGGTTGGTGATGTTCGGCGGCGGCGGTTGGTGATGTTCGGCGGCGGCGGTGGTGGCGGTTGGTGATGGTCGTCGGCGGTGGTGGTAGGCGTCGGCGGTGGCGGTGGCGGTTGGTGATGGTCCGCGGCGGCGGTGATCGGCGGCGGCGGTGGTTGGCGGCAACGGTGGTGGTGGCGGTTGGTGGTGGTGGTCGGCGGTGGCGGTGGCGGTTGGTGGTGGTCTGCGGTGGCGGTGGCGGTTGGTGGTGGTATGCGGTGGCGGTGGCGGTTGGTGGTGATCGGTGGCGGTTGGTGATGGTCGGCGGCGGTGGTGCCGAGCGGCGGCGGTGGCGGTTGGTAATGTTCGGCGGCGGTTTGTGATGGTCGGCGGCAGCGGTGGTGGGCGGCGGCGGCGGCGGTTGGTGATGGTCGTCGCGGTGGTGGTGGTCGGCGGCGGTGGTGGTGGTCTGCGGCGTGGGTGGCGGTTGGTGGTGGTCGGCGAACGGTGGCTTTGAAGGAACGCCGATGATGGTGGCGTTGGTGTGAGGTTGCCGACGCAAAATGGGGGAGTGTCTAACTAGTTAGGGCATAATAGGGTTTGAATGAGGGTAGTATAGTAATGAGCCACTTTCCCTTGTTTAATGGATTTTAAATTCCCCCACATGTCAAAGGATTTTAGAATCCCTTATCTATGGGATTTAAATTCCCATCAAATCCAATTCCATGGTAAACCAAACATGGGTTTCTAAGGAATTAAAATCCAATTCCCACATAATCCCATGGATTCCTGCAAACCAAACAGCCCCTAAGGATTCTTTTTATTCCTTTCTTAAAACTTTCCTTTGAGTGTAAGGATTACATATATTAAATAGTTATGTTGGTCTAATATGAAGAAACAATATCTAATAAATTTTAGATTCTATAGTTCTTTCACCGTAAAACCTATAAGAACAGACGGTAAAAAACAACACGTTTACAATAACTCAGTTTAAGTGATTAAAATATGATAAGAACTAACTCATACCTCATGATAAGTTCAATATGTGGTCGAGAGGAATCCAAACAACGTGAGTTATTAAAAAAAATTCAAATTCAAAAAAAAAATTATAAGTTGATATATCATGTAAAGTAAAAAGATAAGTAGCTATACATAATAGGAAGATATATAATGAGTGATTATATTTGGAATCTTTGTAAATCTAAATTAACATTAATATATAAGTAATATAATGTATGTAAGTGTGTGACCTGTATTAAAAACAATAATTAATTAATGTGATATATCATGTATACACAAAGTAAAGATACAAATAGTAGTATCTAGGGGTGTTCATTTTCGGATATCCGGTTTTTCGAAAATTTCGGATAGTTCGGATTCGGATATCGGATATCCGAAATATCCGATAATTTCAAAAAAATTATTTTTTATATAATTTTTAAAAAATATATAATTACTAAATAACAATATTTTAAACTTTAATCACAAAAAATAGCTCGTATATGTTTCAAAATGAAAAAAATACATGAATATAAAACTATATATGTTAAGAAAACTAAATAAATAAGCAATATAAAAATAAAAAAAATAAAAAATAAAAAATATTTTCGGATATCGGATATCCGAAATTTCCAAAATTCACTATCCGAATCCGAATCCTCCGAATTTTCGGATAATTGATTCGGATGTTCGGATTCGGATTATTTTGAACACCCCTAGTAGTATCCTATATATTATATAACCTTTCTATTTCAAAAAACATGCTACTATTTAGACGTTATACCTTTTACATACCAGATCCATCATATGAAATAATTAAAAATTTAAATACATATCAATTTGAAGTTAGAAAAGGTGAAAATAGAATTACCCTTTCAAAATAGTCAGGGGCATACTGCTGGCCGATTTAAATGATCCAATTAAAATAGTCGTTTCCGTCGCCTATGGTTGATTTAAGTTCAACTCCAAACATGAAAGCCCAAAAGCATAAACCCTGCGAGGGAAACCGCTAAATCCTTCAAATGCGCACATACGTTTCCAATTTCCTTCTTCTCTATTACTCACACCTCCGCAAGTAGGAACAAAATACACAATTGCAGTAGTGTTGATGGATTATTCTCGGCAATCTGTGATCCCGATGTTCCTCTACTCGTCTTCGTCTTTATCGAAGAATCTCATTGATTTTGAGCTTTCGATTGCCAACCATCGGATTTCGTCTTCCTCTCCCCCGTCTATCAGCGATTCGGGTAAGATGGAAGTGTTTTCGCCAGCTTATTACGCAGCCTGTAGCGTAGGTGGCGTTTTAAGCTGTGGACTTACTCACATGGCGGTCACTCCACTCGATCTCGTCAAGTGCAATATGCAGGTCGATTTCAATCTCTCAATCTGTTGTTCTTTTGATTGTTGCTGTATGTGTAAAAACTAGGGCTTCTAGAGTTCAGCACTAGAGTAATTTGGAATATTCGTTGAACTAGGGGACCCAATAATTTCAAACCTCACTTCAACTGACTTTTTGTATATCGATCAATATGATCATCATTTGATTAAAAATATACAAATACATTCAACATCCAGGACACACATTAATTAAACTAATCACTTGCGGATTTCGTAAATTATTGTTAGGCTTTAGTTCGATTTGATCATCCCTTGATATAAAAATAAAAATGAAGACTTCTGATTTGTAGTTAGAATTTAAACTTCTATTAACCGTCACGTTTGAAAACACAATTTGATGGCGCATTGCAGGAATTATTAATAAACAAAGACTTAGAGTGTTAACTAATGACGTGATGTGTAAGCTATAGGAACTTTAGAGTATTTAAATATATTCTTGATAACCTCAGCTGAGAAATTAGTTTATTTAATAAATTTGAGGAAATGATATGTGCTAACAGCACCTTTGTTAGGTGCTGGAGCAACTAAGTGGCAAACAAAATAGGTGGAAAATGCAAAATGATTTCTTATAAATCCACAGTGTACAACAAGGTCGCTAAACTCCTATTACAGTGATTAAAGAATGTAATGCATAATGGCCCCTTTGTTACTACTGAGTTTTGTGTCCTTTACTTTGAGGTTGTACATGTACATCATAAGTTGCACATCTTAAATATTAGATATGAAAATTATAAGCATTTAAGAATCTCATAAAACTACAGCATCCTGCAAACTATATGTGTATGATGCATGCATGGGTATTGAAATCATTGTAAAACTTTGTATAGTTTAAGAAAACTCCATGTCAATTAAACTTTGTTCCATGTCGTCCTTGTGGCACTGCTTAACAATTTTTTTTTATGTATTTCCAAATCTTCAGATTAACCCTGCAAAATACAAGACCATTTCTTCAGGTTTTGGTACATTACTGAAAGAACAGGGAATTAAAGGATTTTTTACAGGCTGGGTGCCAACCTTGCTAGGTTACAGTGTTCAGGGTGCTTGCAAGTTTGGGTTTTATGAGTTCTTCAAGAAAGCCTACTCTGACATTGCTGGTCCAGAGAACGCAACCAAGTTTAAGACACTGATCTACCTTGCAGGGTCTGCATCTGCAGAACTTATTGCTGGTATCGCCCTTTGCCCTTTCGAGGCAGTTAAGGTTCGTGTCCAAACAAATCCTGGATTTGCCACGGGTTTATCAGATGGCTTTCTAAAGTTCATTAACGCTGAAGGCACTGCTGGGTAGGATCCAAGGGTCTATACCTTATTTTAGATTAGTTACATGTCTGAGTTTTTTTACTTTTTATTCTTTATTATTTATTTATATATCTATTTTATGTGTGTGTATTCTCCCTCAGGCTGTACAAGGGGCTGGGACCTCTTTGGGGACGACAGATTCCATGTAAGTTTATAGGTTGTACTGCATCAAAGGTTATCAGGTTATGTAGCATCTAGAGAACTATAGATGATCATGGTCTTTATTGGGGATAGTTATGCATGTTGTCATTTATATTAATGTTCTTTAGAGATATTAATGATGGTGGCTAAATTTATATATTTTCAGATACGATGATGAAGTTTGCATCTTTTGAGACGATTGTGGAGATGCTTTACAAGCATGTCATCCCCGTACGAAAGGATGAATGTAGCAAAAGTATGCAGCTTGGTGTGAGCTTTGTTGGTGGGTATGTAGCTGGTGTGCTATGTGCCATCGTTTCTCACCCTGCTGATAATTTGGTTTCTTTCCTCAATAATTCACCAGGGGCTACTGTTGGCAGTGTGAGTCAGTCATACCCATGTCACCTATCTGCATATTATGTAACCTTAATTACACATCTAATGTGCTGGTATTAACTTTTAAGCAACATGTTAATAGTACGTAGTCGTGGGACACTGTATGTTTGTTCATAACACAGTTGATAAACATATTATTGCTGCAGGCTGTCCAGAAGCTAGGTATAATGGGTCTGTTCACACGTGGTCTTCCTCTTCGCATTTTAATGATTGGAACACTTACTGGAGCACAGTGGGGCATTTATGATGCATTCAAAGTTCTTGTTGGGCTGTAACTTTCCCCCCTTGCTATTTATACAAATTAACTATGTTAGTCTTTTCTTCCCATATCATTTCCAAAGAGGATGGTAAACATTGTTCATGTTATTTGTAGGCCTACCACTGGTGGTGCTGCTCATCTACCGGCTGCCAAGAGAAACCGCAAGGAAACTGACAAAATAAAGTGATTCTAAAATCTTGATGGCACAGCACGGAGAAGGCTTTGATTTTTTGAGGAGTAAATAACAATAGGAATCACGATGCCTAAAATACTAAGTTAGCGTAGGGATGGCTTCCTTTAACTCGGGGTTTTCTTTGTTTTCAAAAAAGTTTAGTTTTTGTAACTAGAAATGATTTGTACAGGCTGCATCTCCGTTCATCTTGGTCATGTCATCATCTAGTGAGAGAGAGAGAGAGAGAGAGAGGTGTAAGTGCATTTTTTCAAGAAACTATAGGAGTGATTATGGCAAGCAAATAATTCCAAGCAATTGTAAAGCTTTCATTAGCGTTCACATGTTGGTGATGAGATAAAAGTGTAATCCAGGTTCCAACCAACGTTGAAATGGTGTTAAAGTTTTTCCTATCATTGTTGGGTAGTGTAGCCATAGCGACCAAGCATACCTCGATTAAAAAATACTCTCTAATCTCTATGCTTATGCACATATCTAATTGTTCACTAGACAAAAGTTAATATGTAAATAATGTAGTGTTAGGCTAGTTTTCTTTTTACCAGTTTTATCCTCTAATATATATGAAATTACAAAAAATATAATTAATGTGTTTTTGTGATTAGATGTAATCAAAGTGAAGTTTGGCAATATATATCCTTATAAACCTTATAAACTCTCATATATACCCAATCACTTATTTTAAATTATATTTAAACTATTAAAAATTTCAAACAATATCTTCAAATTAATTTATTATTATCTAAAAAGTAAAAACTGGTAGAATTACAAAAGTATCCTTACCCCTTACCCCAAATAATGAAAAAACCCTTGATCTGGGCATACGAGCAGACACACAGGATTAATTGAAATCTCAAAAGCATCTTCTCCACTCGACCATGATTTCAAGTTTCCATCCAATAAGCAGAGGATTGATCGGAACCTGTGTACTTTCTTTGTTTCCCTGTTATGTCAAGCTTTAATTTCTTCTTTTTGGAACGAAATGACAGGTGATACCACTGATATTGATAGTTTATACAACTATGATGAAAGTAACTTGTTTCATTAAACAGATACATGGCAAAAACTCTTTAATTTAGAAATTATTTAAATATGTCTGCAAGTAAATTTGAAATCCAAGACAAAAACAAGTTTCTAGATTCATATTGCCTACAAAAAGTGAATCAGAATGATTCACAACAATCTTTGAGGATCAACAACACCTGCAATAACAAAAGCTTATTGAAGAGAGATGAGAGAGAGAGGTAGAGTGAGAGAGTCTTTGGGGCCGAGAAACTTAGGAAGACATACAGGGATTGCTACGAGAAACCAGAGGAATCCGACCAACATGACGTCTTTTTTGTTCTTCAACTTCCCGGACGATTGGGAAGCTCATCATCTCTGGAGAGCATTGAAAAGATATGGTGATTTAGGGGATTTGTATTTGGCTAGAAAGACACTAAGAAACGGGCAGCGATTTGGGTTCGCGAGATTCAAACACGTCAAAAATGTGGAGTCGTTCTTGAAGCATCTCAATAACTTGATGATTGGCAACCGACAGGTACGTTTTTTTACTGCTAGGGATCAGAATAGGATGGAGCAGGGAAAAAAAGAAAAAGATAGGCAAACTTTTTATGAAGGAAGTAAGTGGCAGAGGAGTACATATGCTTTTGTAGAAAAAGGAAGAACTTACAGTCAAGTTGTAAGTGAAGATGGTGATAAGAAAAACAAAGTGAAAAGCGAAGATCATAATAAGGAGCAAGAGGTGATCGGCGAGTTTACCCCGGCAAAAGAAAACATAGACTTTTTGAACAACTGTGTAATTGGAAGGTTAGAAAAAGTCGAGAATTTAAGGGCGGTTAGGGTGGCGTTGTTGGGTATTTGCAGAGCACAACAAGAAGAGAATCACAAATATGATACTGCTGATCAACACTCTTTTATTTAATGCGTGTACATATTCAATTGATTAAACAGAAGACTAGCCTATATATAGACTACATCCAGTAGCATTAGCTGAATAACAACTGACTTATTCAAATAATAAAAAACACGTGAGAATTAACTTCAACACTCCCCCCCCTTCATTCGAACGTCGAAACTCCAAGCTGTACTTCAAGTTCTTCATGTTTTTGATGTGGCAGCCCTTTTGTCAACAAATCAGCAACTTGATCATCTGTTCTACAATTTTCCAACTTGACTTCATTTTTGGCTAACAACTCTCGTATGTAGTGGTGCTTGATCTCGATATGTTTGGTCCTGCTATGAAGAATAGGATTTTTAGCTAACATTACTGCTGACAAATTGTCACAAAAGATTCTAGTAGCTTCAGCTTGTTGTTGCTCTAAGTCGGCAAGAATTCTTCGTAACCAAACGGCTTGACATGCAGACTCGGTAACTGCCACATATTCGGCCTCTGTTGACGATAAGGCCACCGTTGCTTGTTTTTTTGAGCTCCAAGACACTGCTGCAGAACCGAGGACAAAACAATATCCAGTCGTGCTTCGTCTATCTTCCACCGAGCCTGCCCAATCGCTATCACAATACCCTTTGAGAATGAAATTCTCATTTTTACGAAACCAAATCCCATGTCTTTTTGTTCCTGCCAGATACCTTAGAACTCGTTTAGCAGCACCAAAATGAGTTTTGGTTGGATTATGCATATATCGAGACAATACACCGACCGAGAAAGCCACATCTGGACGAGAATGAGTAAGATATATTAATCTTCCAACAAGGCTCCTGTAAATCTTTGCATCTGCAAGAGTTGTACCATCATCCACCATCAACTTCTCATTAATATTCATGGGAGTTGGTGCAATCTTACAATCCACCATATGAAATTTCTTTAAGATGTCTTCCACGTACTTCCTTTGTGTCATAAATATGCCATCATTTTTCTGAATGATCTCCAGCCCCAAAAAATATCGAAGCTCTCCTAAATCGGTCATATCAAACATCTTTTTCATAGAAGCTTGAAATTCAAAGATAAGTTGTGAAGAAGAACTTGCATAAATCATATCATCAACATAGAGGCTGACAAGCAGTAAATCAGCATTGCCTTGCTTCTTGACATACAAAGTTGGTTCATGTTGACTTCTTATGAATCCTTTACTGTGAAAGAAGTCATCAATTTTGCTATACCAAGCACGCGGTGCTTGTTTTAGCCCGTACAACGCCTTGTGGAGACGAAACACCTTGTTTGGATGTGTCATGCTTTCGAAGCCAGGTGGTTGACACACGTATACTTCTTCCTTCAAATCGCCATTTAAAAAGGCAGATTTCACGTCAAACTGATACAGCTTCCATTGCCATTGAGCAGCAACTGCTAGTATTATACGAATTGTTTCAAAGCGAGCAACCGGTGAAAAAGTTTCTTCGTAATCGATCCCGTGTTGTTGTACATATCCTTTTGCAACTAACCTTGCCTTATGTTTTTGAACTTTTCCATCAGCCGTGTACTTAGTTTTGAAGACCCACTTGAGACCAATAGGATGCTTACCTGCTGGTAGGTCAACGAACTCCCATGTCTTGTTTTTTTGAATGGCTGAAAGTTCCTCCTGCGTTGCCATTCTCCATTCTTCCTTTGAAAGAGCCTCTTCTACATATACAGGATCACCAACAAAGAGAGCTAAATCATCATCGACTTCATCCTCAGATGAAGTTTGTTGAGGTGATAAAGCTTCTCCTTTAATCTGAAAACGACGTCGAGGGATTCTGCCGCGTTCACTTCTACGTAATTGTATTGTTTCCATTTGATCTTGATCAGCATGGCTATTATTAGTAACAGGTGAACCGATCAGCGGACTTGAGGATGGACTCGATACGGCCTGCGTGGGAGTACTAGATCCACTTGTTGAAGCTGAAGTAACTTTGCTCACATCAGTGGTAAAATCTTCACATTGAGCTGTTACTGGAGCCTTTGTTTCATTCCAGTTCCAACCTGCACTTTCATCAAACACTACATTCCGGCTGACAGAAAAAGTCTTACTTATGGGCTCATACACCCTATAGCCTTTTGTTTGCATACAATAACCAATAAACACATGCTTTTGAGATTTTTCATCAAGTTTGTTCCTTTCACCAGTACGTAAAACATAGCATATACACCCAAACACACGTAAATGACTCACCGAAGGTTTGTTGCCGTTCCACACCTCATATGGGGTTTGACCCCAAACAGCTTTAGTTGGAGAAATGTTGAGAATGTAGACGGCTGTGGCAACACCTTCAGCCCAGAATGAATTTGGCATACCCTTCTGTTTAAGCATACATCGAGCCATCTCAACAACTGTGCGGTTCTTTCTTTCGGCGACGCCGTTTTGCTCGGGAGTGTAAGGAGCTGTAAGTTGCCTTTGAATGCCCTGTTCATCGCAAAAATCATTAAATTCTTTTGATAAAAACTCACCTCCAAGGTCGGTACGAAGAATTTTGATGCTTTTCTCGCTTTGCTTCTCAACAAGAGCTTTGAACTTCTTAAAGCAGTCAAAAGTCTCTGATTTTTGCTTTAAGAAGTAAACCCAACTCATCCTGCTGAAGTCATCTGTTAGTAGCAGGAAATATTTATTTCCGGCTAGTGATTCGGTTCTCATCGGGCCACACAAATCAGCATGAATAAGCTCTAACACTGTTTCAGCTCGTTTTGTTTTGCCTGTAGGAAAGGCCTGCTTGGATTGTTTACCAACCATGAATCCTTCACAAACTTTTTCAAAGTGTGTTATTGTAGGCAGACCACTAACCATTTCTTTATTGTGCAAAAGTTGTAGCCCTTTGACATATAGGTGACCGTATCTTTGGTGCCATAGCTCACTTTCTGCAAGAGTTGTGCTCACCATACTTGATTCCATTTTGTTAGTAAAATCAAGTGGAAACATAGGATTTGCTGTCATATATGCACATGCAATAATTTTCTCAGTAGCCTTATGTTTTACTACACACTTTCCATCATCGAAAAATAAAGAGTGACCGGTTTCCATTAATTGACCCACACTCAACAAATTATGGGCTAAACATGGTGCATAACAAACATCTTTAATAAATTTCTTCTTATTTTCTATAGAGATTTCGGCTGTACCTTGACCTTCGATTCGTAATTGCTTGTTGTCGCCAAGTCGCACGTGAGATTTAAAGGCTTCATCGAGGCCTTTCAACTTTGTTCGATCTCCAGTCATGTGATGTGAACACCCGCTATCAACATACCAGACCTCTTTTTTTTCTTCTTTCTCTATGCCGGTTGTCATGAAGAGAAAATTATCCTCTTCTTCATCTTCAACATATTTGGCTTCTTCTGTTTTGTACCAGCAGAAATCGTCAGAGTGACCGTATTTCTTACAGATGGAACACTTTAACGTACTATTTCTTCCTCGGCCTTCTCCTCGATAGCTACCACGGCCTCTTCCTCGATAGCTACCACGTTGACTTGAAGAATCGGACTCCCCCTTGATTTGAAAACCCTTTTCTTCTTCTCTTATGCTTGATCTATTTATCCGAGCTTCATGAGCTTGCAACGATCCCATTAACTCGTCAAATGAAAATTTAGAGAGATCTTTTGATTCTTCAATCGCCGCTACTACGTGATCGAACTTCTGGGTAAGGCTTCTGAGAACCTTGGCAACCACAGTTTCATCTGAAATTTTATCCCCGTAGGATCTCATGTGACTTACCACCGTTGAGACTCGTGCCAAGAAGTCCTGCACATACTCGTTACTTTTCATGGCAGAAGTTTCAAATTCTCTTCTCAACGATTGTAGTTTGACAGTGATTACTTTGGAAGACCCTTGATACTCGGTGCTAAGGATCGTCCAGGCCTGCTTGGCAGTGGTAGCAGATGCTATTCTTGAAAAAATCGACTCGTCAACTGCTTGTTGGATAAAGAAGAGTGCTTTGGCATCTTTTTTCTGATGCTCCTTAGTTTGAATCTCATCTTCATTTCTTTGCCCCGAATCTGGTTCGATATGATCCCAGAGATCTTGCGATTTGAATAGAGTCTTCATCTTGATGCTCCAAAATTCATACGAATCTCCTTTGAAGATAGGGATTTGAGGGTGTGACACATTGATGCTGCCTGCACTTGTAGCCATTGCAAAACAAGACGCCCAGTTCAGAAAGAACCTGGCTCTGATACCACAATTGTTGGGTATTTGCAGAGCACAACAAGAAGAGAATCACAAATATGATACTGCTGATCAACACTCTTTTATTTAATGCGTGTACATATTCAATTGATTAAACAGAAGACTAGCCTATATATAGGCTTTACAACTCAACGGCTAAAAAGAAGATAAACAAATAGAACCTAAAAAAGCTCAACTACTTTGACTACATCCAGTAGCATTAGCTGAATAACAACTGACTTATTCAAATAATAAAAAACACGTGAGAATTAACTTCAACAGGCGTGTCGATCGGAGAGTATGGTGGACAGCAAAATGTTTTATTTGGGTGGTCACAAAGTCATGCTCAAACTTAACTCCCCTCAAGATGTCGACAAACTTTTGAACAATAAGAGCCATGGAATGCACTACTGGTTAAAGGAGTTAAGGAAATGGTCTCCTAGCTTCCAGTCTTCGGAAAGAATGACTTGGCTGAAAGTGAGGGGATTACCTTTACATGCTTGGAGTGAAAATACCTTTGCTGCAATAGTCAAAAATTGGGGAAGCGCGATACATTACGTGAACTGTTCGATCGAGACCTGTAACAATTTTATCATGGGTAGAGTTCTTGTGAGTACGGCTTTGAGGTCAAGGATTGAAGTAATCAGAAGCATAAAGATAGGGGACTTGTTCTATAGGGTAACTATCGAAGAAGAAGGGGATGATATCGAATCATACTGGGACGAAAACTCAGGAGCGGATGAGGTTTGGGAGGATGAAGAGAAATCGGTTCCATCTTGCAAAAGCGTTAATGGGGATACTGAATACGAGAGTAGCGATTATGAAAATGAAGAAGAAGAAGGGGGCTCGAAGGAGGTGGTTAAAGACTCCTTTTGTAACTTGCCGGAAAATAACGAAGTGGCCGGAAAAGACGAAAGAAGTTTCACCGGAGAAGTTGATAAGGCAGGAGACAAAATTATTATTGAGTTGCATAGTCCCGAGACAATTATTAAATCAAATCCTATGAATAAAGAAAAGGAAAAGGCGACTTACAATGACGGTGGAAATAGAACCGTGAAGTGCAAGGAGACCCCACAAGAAAATGTTTTTGGGCCACCTATTGGGCTTACCAGCAAATCACATGGACTCAAGATGAAGCTTGATGGGCTGAAGGGTAACATTAACAGTACAAAGGATTGTGGGCCAGAAGGAAATCAAAAGCAACAAGTAGAGTTTGGGCCTAAGACTAGTTTCGCAAGTGAAGGGGAGGATGCCCAGGGCTCCCTAAAGAAGACACAGCAGTCGAAGTCAAAAGAGGAGAATACCTTAAATGTTATTCCTGAAACAGAAAAAGAAGAGGACAGACGCAGTCGAGAGGCAGGTTTGAAGAAGGACTCGTTACCTACAAAATTCAAATCGAAGGAAGGTAGAAATGGGAGGTTGAGCATGAGAATTATTAAGCACATGGCGAGAACAAAGCACCTTAAAAGTAAAAAATCAAAGGCGACAACTAGCAAATCTTCGAAGAGCAGAAGTGTAGGACAGCTTGCTGGGAGTTGTTCGACAGTAGGTTCACACCAAGAACTCTCGAATGAGATCAGAAGTTCATTCAGCACAAAGGAGATAGAAGATTTAGGAAGATCGATCGGAGTGGTTTGGAAGGATAAAACAGAGGATAAGATGGAGACTCAGGCAGGATAAACGAGACCTCCTTGAGTGCTGTAAGGTAAGTTCTCGATACTCACCAGTCCTTATGAATATTATTTCTGTTAATGTTAGAGGATTAGGTAAAAATAAGAAGAGAAGTTGGGTTAAGGAAATATGTACTTCTTGCAACCCTACTGTTTTGGGGATCCAATAAACTAAGTTAGAATGTTTGAACGATTCTGTTGTGGCAAACTGTTGGGGAAATGATGATTATGATTTTGTGTACAAACCTGCGGTGGGTCTTTCGGGTGGTTTGTTAGTAGTGTGGGACAATAACATTTTCTTAAAATATACAGTTTTGGAGGGGGAAAACTACTTGGGGGTTGTTGGTAAATGGGAAGGATTCGATGGATTGGTGGGATGTGTTAATGTGTATGGACACAGATGTCCAAAGAAGAGAGCGGAGTTGTGGGATAATCTTTCACATGTTTGTAGGGATAAACAGACAAGTTGGGTGCTATTTGGTGATTTTAATGAGGTAAGAAATAGCTCAGAACGTAGTAACTCCACATTCTGTGAGAGCAGTGCAGCAGTTTTTAATGATTTTATTAGTAAAGGGGGATGGTGGGATGTGCCGTTGTGTGACAGGAATTTACAAGGGTAAGCGATGATGGATTGAAATTTAGTAGGCTTGACAGATTCCTTGTGTCGGAGAAAATATTGTTGAAATGTAGCTCGTTAAGTATCAAAACCCTAGACCGGAAGTTCTTGGACCATTTTCCACTGCTACTTAGAGATAAGGTTATAAATTTTGGGGCTAAACCGTTTAGATTTTTTGATTGTTGGTTAAACGAAGCAGGTTTTGTAGACACAGTGAAGGAGGTATGGAATAAAGAGGTGGCAACAACAACTCCGGATCGTTGTTTCTTGGAGAAGCTCAAAAAATTGAAGGAGGTGTTGAAACAATGGAGCAGGGATAAATTTGGGTATCTCGACAAGGAAATCTATGATCTAAAAAAAGAAGTAAAGGACTGGGAACTAAAAGCGGAAGAAGGAAACTTAAATGATTTAGAGCTCAGCAAATGGAAGGAAACAAGAAAGACCTGGATGGAGAAAGAAGAACTAAAGTTAGAGATGTCCAAACAAAAAGCAAAAGTAAAGTGGGAAGTAGAGGGGGACGAGAACACTCGATTTTTTCATGCGGTAATCAGGAAAAGAAATAGAAAAAACAGACTCTCGGGATTAAAAGTGGGAGGCGTTTGGATCGAAGAACCAAGTGCGGTGAAAAAAGAAGTGGAAGTTTTTTTCAAAAATAAGTTCAGAGAAGAGACAGAAGATAGACCAAGTTTTAGAAGTGCTAAATTTAAGAAAATCTTGTTGGATGAAGCTAAGAATGTGGAAGAACCATTTGGGGAAGAGGAAATATGGATGGCGGTGAAATCGTGTGGGAGTTCGAAAGCGCCGGGGCCGGATGGATTTAACTTCAAATTTATTAAACGGGGTTGGCCGATCATTAAAGATGACCTGATCAGGAGCTTGAGGTGGTTCTGGTATTCCTCAAAAATCAGCAAAGGTTGTAATGCTTCTTTCCTCTCTCTTATTCCTAAAGTTTCAAATCCGGTTGGTCTAAATTATTTTAGACCAATTACTTTGGTGGGGGTTTATTACAAAGTGATTTCTAAATTACTTGCGGAAAGACTAAGATTAGTAATTCCAAAAGTAATCAGTGATGTCCAAACGACTTTTATTAAAGGTAGAAATATTATTGATGGTGTGTTGATTGCAAATGAGACGGTACAATTTATCCGGAAAAATAAAGTCAAAAGCTTCATTTTTAAAATCGATTTTGAAAAAGCATATGACAATGTTAACTGGTATTTTCTGCTAGACTCATCGAAGGTTATGGGTTTCGGGGAAAAGTGGGTGAGTTGGATCAAAGCCTGTCTTGTTTCCTCTAGGGTTTCGGCCTTAGTTAATGGCTCTCCTACAGGCGAATTCAGTATGGAGAAGGGTCTTAGACAGGGGGATCCCTTAGCACCTTTTCTGTTTCTAGTAGTGGCGGAGAGTCTTAACATTTTGCTGGAAGAAGCTATCGAAAAAGGAAAATTTAAAGGGATTGAAGTTGGTACTCAAAATAAAGTTGGTGTTTCACATCTGTAGTATGCAGATGATGTCATTATTTTTGGGGAGTGGCGGTTGGAAAACTTCAAAAATCTTCTTAAAATTTTGGAGTGTTTTCAAAGGATTTCGGGTCTGAAAATAAATTTGAGTAAAAGTTCATTAGTGGGTATGGGGGTAAATCAATCAGACGTTATTTTATGGGCAAATTTCGTGGGTTGCAAAGTGGGAGAATTTCCGTTTGTGTATCTAGGTTTGTCAGTGGGAGCTGATATGAGCCGGGTTGGTGCTTGGAACGGGGTCATTGAGAAAGTCAAAAACAAACTTTCACATCGGAGAGCAAATTTGGTGTCATTCGGTGGTCGGCATACTCTGGTAAAATCAATTCTCGGCAGCTTACCGTTGTATTTTTTCTCTTTGTTCAAAGCCCCAAAGACTATATTAGTTCTCCTTGAGCGCATTAGAAAAAATTTCTTTTGGGGTAAAGGGGATTTGGGAGGGGGGGCAAAGTTTATACATTGGGTAAAATGGGATTCCATTCTAAATATTTTCGGGAAGGGGGATCTTAATGTGGGTAGTCTTTGTGCTGCAAATTTGGGGTTATTGGGTAAGTGGTGGTGGAGATGGAGATGGGAAAATGAAGAGGGTTCCTTTTGGGTTAGAGTTATTAGGAGCATTTATGGGCATGAGACAGGTAGGGCGTGGTTTAGTGCTTCGGGTCGGTCGAGTCATGTTAACACGGTGTGGGGAAATATAGTTAAAGTAGGGGAGGTCCTAGAGCAGAAAGGGATTAGGTTTTCTCAGTCTTTTGGGAAATCTTTAGGGGATGGGTTATCTATTAGGATGTGGGAGGACATGTGGCTGGGTGATTTTCGGTTGAAGGATAGGTGTCGTAGGCTTTTTAATTTAGAAACAAATAAAGAAGAGGTAGTGTGTGATAGGGGTATTTGGAGGGGAAATGAATGGGTTTGGAAATGGAGTTGGAGAAGGGAACCTAGGGGTAGAGAGTTAGGGGAGCTGGAGGTGTTATCTAATCTGGTGGCATCTCAAGCTCCGGTCAGAAATAGGGTAGATAAGGTGGTTTGAAGATTAGCTCAAGACGGCGTGTACACAGTCAAAAGGCTTAGGGAGTTAGTGGATGTGGTGGATCTAGGTGGTTCTCAAGTGGGGTACGAGACATGGTGGCACAACAGGGTTCCCAAGAAAATAAACATTTTCATCTGGAGAACAAGATTAGGAAAAATTCCAGTTAGGAAGGTACTTGACTTATTGAAGGTGGATCTTCATTCTCTTCTTTGCCTGCTTTGTGAAGATCAAGTGGAAGACATGGAGCATGCCCTTTGGAAGTGTAGGATCGTGCAAAAAGTGTGGATTTTTATTTCAAGATGGTGGAACAAATCTCTTAGTGAAGTCAATTCAACTTTAGAACTTCTCGATCAAGATCAATCGCTATGGCAAGCTACTGTTCGGATTTTCCTTTATTTGATTTGGTCACATAGAAACATGGTGGTTTTCAAGGATTCAAAAAAGAAGATCGAAGACTCTTTGTTCGAGTGGCAGATTAAAGCCTTCGGTTGGTTGAAAGAAAAAAAATGGAGTTTCAACAGTTGATTGGTACTCGTGGATTTCTAATCCTAATCTTCTTTGAGAAACGTTATTTGCAGCAGTGCAGGTCACATATGAGTTGGTTTTGTGTCTTTGTATTGGTTTTCTTTTGTATTGTTTGGGCCCATTTCCAGTTAGGTGTAGTTTTTTGCACCGCTCTTCATTTTGTTTTCTTTGTGTTTCTGGGCCGTTTGTTTTTTGTTTCTCAGCATGACTTAGGTGCCATGGCTGCTTGTTGATGTACTATGTGTTATTTGGTTTGGTATTTATAGGTATGACGGTATTGCTTTTCAAAAAAATAAAAAAATAAATAACAAAAGCTGAAAAAGCAAATTTTATCTTCAAGTAGTTCTTAGGGATAAACTTTATGGTTCTTAAAAATATTTTTGCTGCATTATTGAAGAATTCGTTGATGATGGCGGTGGATCCACGGAGAATGATGAGGTCTTTGCTTGCAATTTTTTGAGGCGAAATAAGTTGTTTTGCCTTCAAATTAATTAGGGTTTGCTGTAATCGGGATATTTCCCGATGAGGCTTTAATCGTGTTTTTTTAAATTTGGGAGAAGATCAATTTTGTAATAGTACATGTTATTAGTGAATAGTTTTAACAAATTAATTTAAAGATAATTTTTTAATGGTTTAATTATAATTCAAATAAGAGATTGGGTATATATGAGAATTTATAAGGTTTTTAAGGATATATATGTAATTTTAAATTTTATAAGGATATATATGTAATTATAAAAGTTTACAAGGATATATATGAAATTCTCCCATTATTGTTTAATAACGAGTAATTATTTTGAGGCGGAGGTAACTTAAAAAAAAAGTTAAGGTAACATGAGTAAGGTGAAATTATATGCTGACAAGTGTCCTTGAATCGTAAAAGGTAAAATTGGAACTTAAAGAAAAAAAATCTCTCTCCATATAACTGTCCCTACGTTCTCCTCTAAACTAGGGATTCTAATCGCCGCTCATCGCCGGCTACCCTAAATCTCCCGCCGCTGCCCCACGTGAAGTCGCACCACCGCCGCTGTTTTAGCCACAGACCTCCACCGCATGTGCATCCCGACCAGCGACATTTCTTCGCTACCTGCTTTCGTTTCCACTGTGCAACGTCGTTTCTTCAATGGCGAGTAGATGTGGTGTCTCCGTCGACGGTAGTTTTGATTTTAGTCATTCATCGCTGCACAATCAACCACAGACAACCGATGTTCATTCCCAGATGCACAATCAATGATTGTTTCCCAGATGCACCGTAGCCGGTCGCCGCTCATCGATGCACTGTCGCCGGTCACCGCTCAATCGATGCACAAGGTATAAAGCTACCCTGTTCATCAAGCTTGCGAGCCTAATCGAGCTTATGCTAAATTACATTATTAACCTTTGTACATATGTATATTACATACACATCCTTACTAGTGAGTCACATAATGGTGTTCTAACCAGTGTTTCGTATCGAGCTCAAGAGTATCGTCTAATTCATCGAGACAGACTCGAGCTCCAGATTTGAGGCCCGGTCAAGCTCAAGTCAAGTTTCAAGCTTGACAATATTCGGTTCGACTTAGCTCGATTACAACCATGAGATAATAAACTAATTTCTGTAAATTTACTGCAAAAATCATAACTAACGGAATACGCCGCAAAATAAGGCATCACACGTTCACGACCCTCGTTTAATATGACTACTTTACTAGTAAAGCTTTTCCTCAGCTTTTTCCGAACTGATAATTTTACCACTATTTTTTTCACCTTTTAAATACCATGTGCTAGACCATAATGTAGCATTATAATACTATAAAAGATTATTGCCTACATAATCCATCCATCACCTGATATTTGGGACATTTTCTTCAAACTCAGTTTATATTTATTATCCTCACTTATAAGTTTTGATAATGTTTTGCGGATCCGTCTTCACATACATAGCAATTAAGTTTATCATGTGTTTGCATTTATCGATCAAATAATCACAACCTTCATAAAGGTAATTACTTTTTTCGGGTTTCAGAAGTCATTATTTACTGTCATACAGCTTAAAGTAGCAAAAATACAGCAAACACTATTTTCTCTAGACTCCTTTTCATCTACAACTTATTTCAACATCAAATGCGTTCATATTACACAAAAGCTAATCGTCTAACCTTGAGCAGAGTCTAGAGGATACACGGTATCAAAGACGACCCTAGCAAACACATGTCGCACTTCCTGTAGACTCCCCATTGCCAGCAAATTATAATCAATCTTGCCACCTTGCTTTGCCACAAATCTGCCTTCCTTACCTTGATTCACACATTCAAATATCTTCACGGCCTTTAAATATAAGTGTAGAGAAATGAACACCTGCACAACTATATACGTGTCAAACAGGCCAGGTCAAAATTTTATAACTCTTTGTAGTGGAGACTCAATAACTGTGAAGATTTTGAGCTTCTAAAAGCACATGATCTTTATTTTTTTAATTACAGTCGAAGCACAAGGTAAAAATGTAACTTGCAACTGATTGTGATATCAGAGATTGAGTTAAACTGAAAGTGC
Organism: Pulicaria dysenterica; assembly: GCA_947179395.2. NCBI lineage: Eukaryota > Viridiplantae > Streptophyta > Magnoliopsida > Asterales > Asteraceae > Pulicaria > Pulicaria dysenterica. The sequence continues at coordinate 77,351,254 of OX359293.1, read as the reverse complement.
ACCAGATCAGACGAAGGTGCCTTGGGGTAACTACTCATTGCACGTGAGACATAATATGAGTCAGTCATGTTGGATAGCGCTCTGCTAACTGACACTCCAAGCTCCAACACCTCCTTCTTCAGTGCCTTGTCTTGTAGGTTTCTAGGCTGTGATAACTCATGGTAAATTGTAGCATGTGGTTTAGAAATTCTTCTAGCTATGCCGATAGCTTCATCCATATCTCCACCACTATGTACAGCAAGACTAAATGCAGCAACCACTAAAGGGTCCCTTGGACGATCTAAAAAGGCCATATGGAATGCTATAATTGCCACCCTGGAAACAGACACATAACAAAAAGAAAAAGAAACACTGGTAATTGGCACTCAATACCCATGATCCTGAATATATATATATATTAAAGGTCTAGTGCAAAAGACTAACCATAAACTACTATGACATGGTCGATCTGGTGCTAGGAGCTTATCCAAGTTTGAAAACAGTGACTGCAATTATAAACAATTGGAAGATTCAGTCCACCATTGCTTTCTAGACGAGACTCTCTAAACGGGTGTTTTGCATTCGATTTTGAAAGTGATTACCTGATGATCGCGTAGATTTCTACTTACGTGATGATTGTGTTTTATAGTTACGGATAATCACTTTCTAGTGTCTGGGTGTAGTGAACTTGTGGTTACTAGTTTTAATTAATCAGTTTAGGAATAGCTGCAATATAACTGAATCTGTTATATGATTATACATAGGGATATCCTCCAACATCTAAATCCTCGAGCATTCAAAATTTACCAAACACTCAGACAATAGAGTGTCTGATTCTTATTATTCCATATCATAATCACTCGCAAAATGCATACCAAACACCCCCAAGTCCCCTTAATAAATGGAGATTGAAGCTGCTATATAGTTGAAAATGAAAGACAGATAAAATTGCTAAAGGAAAATCGAACTTTGAAAAAGCTAGGTGAGTTACTTGTAAATAAGCATACCAAGAGCATATTAGTCTTCTTGTCTCGTCTCCTAAAACCATCACGAACAAAATATGCAGCCTGTAAATGTGGATCATGTCAAAATATACACAAACTGCCTACTAAAATTACTAACAAGTTTTACCTGAATTGGTAAGAGCAAATCTAAGAGTCCAAATCTCCATAATAATCTCAATGAAGGCTCTGCAGAACCATACGCTAGCATGTAATTCATTTCCATATGGTGCCTCCCCTTAAACATATGACCTCAACCAAATCATAAGACTAATATCCAAATTGTTCTTCTAAGATTAAAACAAAACCAAGCAATCAGAATGAGTTGAAATTAACTGTATACCTTATCAAGCAGAAGAACAGAGTGTGCAAGATGTTTTATTGCATGAGCCAACTCTCTAGAGAAACCAAACCCCAAACGGGCAGCAATTCTAATAGCACGTAGAATGCGAGCTGAAACAAGAGGAAAGCTGTGTTATATATGCATACTAAGTAAAGATTATATGCCAAAAACAAATTAAATTTGAACATCAAAAACTCACCACAATCCTCCACCAACGAGAAGCTTGCAGGATGAATAGTTCGCACCTATACAATAATAAGATAAATACAAAGAATGTTCATGCAGAGAAAAACCCAAGATACTATGAAGAAAGCACTAATGTTCACTTATACATGCGTACTTTAGCTTTTTTAATATCCTCCATTCCTCCTATATAGTCATAAATTGTGTTAGCGAAAGGATCAAACATCAATCTGCATAGTAAGGGAAAAAAATTATCACTTTTGGGAGAAAGAAAGTACATTCAGAAAGAGTAAGAACAATAAGATTCAGGGATGTGAACCAATTCTAGATTATATTGGAATTTGGAAACAAAGCCATTGAAGTTTTATGTTCCCAAGGCCAAAGCAGAAACCCGTTTATTGTTAAATCCCGCTGCATACAGTTCCTCCAACGACTATGATCCTTCTCATCATGTTGTTGAAAAGCCGTAGTGGAGTCCACCGGATGATGTCTTGCTGAAGTGCTGAAACTTGAAACCTATTCATCAATCAAATTTAAGTTTACCGGGGTGGTTCGAGACATGAGTCGGAACGGTTTGAGTTAACAGGAAGACAATTTTTACCTTTTTATGTTAAATAATAATTAATGCATGATATATACAAAATTAATATATATTAGAACGGTAACTCAGATCTTTGAATAAAAGCGATTTAGGAGGTTCAACTATTAAAAAAAACACTTCACATGACTTTCTAAGCACTCCCATTTTAGCTAAAACTTTTGATTTGACACGCCTGGAATTTAAAAAAAAAACAAATCTGATCCATGCATAAGTAAAATGAATTGAAACTTCCACCACTAGTTCCAATAGTTGCAATTATCATACAACTAGAGTATGAGATGCTACATGAAGGAATGTAACAAGGATAGACTACTCTTGAGAAGTAATATCCAGCTTCCAACGAAGACAGACCTCTACAACATCATCACCAACATGCACATGGCAAATAGGAAAACGTTTCCCAACAATCTCACACCAAGAAAAAGCTTTCTTCACCTGTTCAGTAATCACAAAGATGTCCTCAAAAGTTAGCATGCATCTTTTGTAAAGCTGTAAATTTCAAATAAGTTGAAGATGTCAACTCTTGATTACAAGACTAACAAATATCTGGATTTTGCTGAGTACATGAACAGACGAACAGTAAGACATCATTAATGAAGGATTGAAAGAAATATCTTGTCATTAGCCAGATGTTTGCATTATCAAATACGATGAAATGACAAATGGTCCAAAGAAAAGGGTTCCTAACGCAAATATGTTACCACCATAACCGGTTACATGCTAATATCCAGTAATCTTATCCAACAATGCGCACAATATGTATGAGTCACTAACTGACCTCTTTTAAATCTGCTGTTGTTAACACATCAAAGTCTTTTGGCGTGCGTTTTAATATTAGATCGCGTACACAACCACCAACAAGGTAAACATCAAATCCTGCAGAAGGAAAAAACAAAGAAACCGTCATATGTTCTTTCCTGATAACAAGTTAGCAACATGCTGACATATTAGCACTAATAAAAATTAGGAGGATATATCATTTCTCCTGTCCCTCACTTGAAAATCTTCATCATTAAGGAGGTGTTTGGGATTGCTTATTATAGCTGCTTAATTGCTTGACAATAAGCCGTTTTGAGGGTGTTTGGGTAAATTAAATAAGTGTAATTCTTGTCAATTTTGAACTTTGAAGTACAAAACACATCATTAAACCCTTTACAAACGAAGTACACCAAAGCCTTACCTTCTCTTTTAAGACAATTTAGAACTACCCTTGTAGGCTTTGCAATCATCAAATTCGTAATCCCAAGCTCATTCGAGCTATACTTTTTCCATTCCGGTGCCACTCTTCGGCCTTCCACACCTTCAATTCCAAACACAATCAATCACTCAACTTCACTATGATATGGATATCTACGTATATCATTAGAGATTCGAACATGCCTCTTTGGTTATAAATGATAGAATCGGTCGGGAAACCATCTGGCTCGTCAATAGATTTAGTAGCTGCAACACAGCTCAGCCGGGCCTTGGTAGACATGAAACCATAAAATTCATAGAGGATTCAATAGAACACAAACAGAACAAACGCAGAATTTATAAATTGAAATTACATTAGAAACGCCACGGAAGAGAATATAATTGAGGCGAAAATGAGTGTGGCACGAATGTCTCAGACCTAAAGTGATTGCCATTTGGATGTTTAATTCAATTGTACGTTAAGCTGCCATTTTTAGTAAACTGCTTTCTAGGGTTTTATATTTGGTGAAGAAGAAGAAGAAGAAGAAGAAGAAGAAGTGGTTTAGATTATATATTTTTTATTTATTTTTAAAAGAGAAAAAAAGAGGCGGTACATGTATGGTGAGATAATTATTAGATTTTATTTTTCTTATTTATTTGGTTTTCTTTTTCGTCACTCGTCAGCCAGGAATGGGCCGTTGGGTTTAAACCAGTGATTTAAAACATGAATCATGGCGTTCGCACTCCTCGTTGTTAAGAAATGGTATATCAATGCTTGCTATGGAACCATCCACTCTAAACCAACTTTAAACTTTACCTTTACTCTCTATATCATATTTATTAAAAGTGGGACTCATATATATTAATAATTACAATAAAGGAAATTTAAATATATAGTAAAACTATTTTATGTGTATTCAATTATTGAAAAGTCAAGTTTCACACTTCAAATATAAAAAGATTTTTACAACACTTCAAATATGAAGAGAGTTTTAAAGAGTAATTGGATTGAAAAATTTTCTTTCAAATGAAGGGATAAAGTATAATTGGAGATGTTCTAAGGCAAACGACGAATTTTTAAAATGTGTATCGCAAAAAATGATTTATTTTTGTAAATTGGAATTTTTTTTCATATATTTTCTTATCATGTGTATGAAACTTTTATAAATTTGTGTTTTGTAATTTGTATATGTTAATTTGCTTTTCATTTGTACAACTTTGCATAAGTTGTATATTAATTATGACAAATTGGATATATAATTATAAAATATATACAAAACTGTCGTCTTAAAAACGTCATACTTCGCCATGACTCCTAAACCTTGATATTTTTCGTCGCAGTCACGCTACGTCACAGCTTACGTTATTTAGAACCATGGTTTAACCGGGCCTCTTTTCAGTGGTGGAACTTGAACATCGTTCTCGGGAGAGGCAAAATATAATAATTTAATTTTGAAGAAGGTCATCCGTTAATTTCTTTTAAAATAACAATATATTATTATATAGTTTATATAGTAAAATATAAATTGAGCGAAAAATTTTGTACATCCACTGCCTCTCTTGTTAAAAGAATTTAGTTTAATAAAATTTATCGAACTTGTCATGTTTTGTAATTTTATGTATCGAATTTTAAACTAATTTATTGTGTGTATACAACTATTAATTTCTTCCTATTCTATGAAAAAATACTACCTCCGTTCCATTTTTATTGTCCACTTTTGACTATTTAAAGTCTTTCATTTTTTTTGTTTATGTTATATAATACTTGATAAAAATTATATCAATGAAAACACATTTAAAACAAAATGCATTCATATATTTTTTATCAAATATTATATAACATAAACACAAATATTTAAGGTCGAAGTTAAAAAAGAAAGACTTTAAAAAGTTAAAAGTTGATAATAAAAATGAGACTTTAGTAAATACAATAGCGATAAATTAAACTTCGATACACATAATACAAATTATTAAAGTTCAATATACATAATAGGAAAACATAATAAATTATATATATTTTAGTTAAGTAACCCTTGTTATTATATGCCTAAAATTAGATTAGAAGTTTATGACTGTATGTTATATTATATGTTGCACTTTTTATTTAAAATATAACTAGTGCCGCTTCGCGACGAGTATTTAAAATTAAAAAGATTGTAGAATTTGTAAAAGGAAATAAAAATTAAGAGATTGCATTTAATAATACTAATATATTGTTCAATATAGTTCAAACTTAATATATAGTCCTGAGAGACTAATTTTAGCCTTTGGATCAGCCTTATCAATGGTCCAGATTGAATTTTAAAAATTTGGGCGGAGTGGTATTTTCGTAAATCACATGTGATAATTTTACAATCACATGTAATTGTATACTGAATCACATTTGATTTAATATTAAAATTTCAGGACTATGTTTTTAATATGGACTATATTAAACACAACTCTAACAATATAATCTTCTTATATAAATAAAAGACTAACTTTTATCAATATAAATAGAGGATCTTAGTCTTTCATTTAATCTAAATTAAATCTTAGTCATTCTTTTAGGTTAAAACTGATAACTTAATTTTGACTTTTATAATTAAAATTGAATCTCTATTTTAAATTTATATGAGATAAGGTTATATCTAAGTTGATAGAAATTTAATATATCTAAATTTTGATATAAATTTAAAATCGTATATATAGATTTTAATTTGATTGTATGAATGCCCATCCAATTTAATAAATACAAATTAAATATTATTTTGTATTAATTTGATATGAATGTCCATCCAATTTAGTAAACTAGATATTATTTTGTATTTATTTGAAATTAATATAAATGTCTTAATAATATTTTAATATTAATAACTAAATTATATGTTCATGTGACGATAAAAACATAGTATTTAACTGTAACACCGCTATTTTTTTTTAAATTAAACACGGCGGAAGCGAAAGCAGACAAATACAACCTAATCACATAGGTAGTATAAAATAAAAAGTAATTAAATAGACACAAAAGACAAACAACCCAAAACCGGCGTTACATAGTTTACAACAGGCTCGACTGACACAAAATATCAGAGTGCAGTTCAAACATTCCCAAAAAGCAAACGCAACTCCCTGCTAACAGCAAAACTTACCACAACCTGCAAAAAGGGGGTTTATGTGGGGGATTAACACAAAGCTAAGTGATGGAGATTGAACTAATGAATAGCATCGGTTACAACCCAACCCGTTAGGCTTATAATACCAAATCAGCTTGAAACATATCAAAAACCAATTAAGAATGCTTCATATATCATATAGAACATGTAGCAATCAACAGATCATGACTAGTTGTCCCTAGGTTCATTTCAAGCAATTAAAGTTCACAATATCATTACTATCTTCATAAACGGGAACTGACATACAAGACACCTCATTTATAACAATATGTTTATAGGAACCATTACTAATCATGTAAAACATGAGACAACCGAAGAGACACTAACCCGAGTTGTCTAAGTCCGTTTCATAAATTAAAGTAAGCAATTATCCATAACTTTGCATAATTAGTTCAAGACATTTCTAAGCATGTTTTATCAACAAAAGACCTTCATAATTATTATATAAACACATATATAACTAATACTAATCATTAACAACAACATATAAGAGAGCACGAAGCAAAACAGAACGCAAAACACAAATCGGTCTGTGCAGGGGGTCCGCGCCGCGACCCTGCGCAATTTCCGCGCCGCGGAAATTGCTGAACAGCAGACTGTCGTCTCTTTGTTTCTGTTCGATTCCAGCAGCCAAATTCAACTTTTAAATCCAATTTCCAGCATATAAAACTCGACCAAAGACATAATTAAACATATTAAAACTTCCTAAGACATAACCATAACATATTTCTAACATCAAAACACATAAAGACTATCAAATCATCACTTTCAATTCTCAATTTCATCATAAACTCCATTAATGGAGTTCTTGAGTTCCTTCATCATGAACACAAAATTCCATCATCTTTTCCATGTTCCAACAGCTCATGAATCAACAATTAAGCATACTAAACACATACAAAGTATCAATTTCTCATAAACTCAAACCAATTAAGAACCCTAAATTTCAAGAATGGGTTTTTGACAAGAATTCTTCAAAAACAAATCAAGAGCTATTCAAAATCGGATTTATAGATTATACTAACCTTTGAATCAGCAAAACCACACAAAATCAGAGAAGCAAGGGCTGTAGTTGGTGTTCTTGAAGGAAGAATTGCAAAAACACATACACACAAACTTCAAAGTGAAGTTTCATATGAATATGACTTCAAAAAGTCAATTATAAGGTCTAGAGTCGGCTGGGAATTTTTAAAACACACAAGCAGTACAAAATACAGTTATCTGGCATACAGGAACTCAATTAAAGCAGTCTTATTCAATTTATTAACATACAACGAGGTATTATTTGGGACCCTCGTGTAAAAGCGAATCATATGACATCAATAATATATAAAAATATAAAACTAATATTTTCAACTCATACCTCGCGGTCCAATTAAAATTATCATATAATCATCAAATAAACATATCATGGCAATTAAATAATCAATAACTATAAACAATTAAATATAATTAAATATAAATAATAAACAATTAGTTTACCATTCGCGCGTAAACTACTAAGCCCGTTAGGAGGATGTTACAAATCTCCCCCTTAAGAGGATTCCGTCCCCGGAATCTCATCAGCTACTAACTCAACGGTTCTTTACCCAATCTCTCTTTCAAGTCATCCTTCAAATCATATATCATAAGGATCTGACTTTCACATTCTACTTTACACTTATGCAAGTAACAAACATTGAGTGTATCATAAATACCCGCCAACTCAGCATGAAGATCAAAAGTAACTGTCTAGTCATTTACCACTTATCGTATACAAAATGGATCAAATTTATAATGAAGATGTAATTTCCAGCATTTCCTCTAGCGTTTCCCAATGCAAATGATTCCCTTTCAGAGTAATGGATCTGCGTACAGTTTGTCTCTCACACAAAATCAACCTTCTCAGCTGTTATTTGAACAATCTTAGAAACCACGTACTGTTTCTCATTTGTCTCTAATCAACACATAGAAGTACGGCAGTTATGATCGCATAACATTTCGTAAGGTGTCACACCAATACTCGAGTAATACAAATTTCAAACGCAATTTAATCAATGGTAGGTACAAATCCCAAGGTATACCACATTCTACACACACGCGTATAACATATTCTCAAGTTCCTGAATGGTTCATTTGGTCTGACAGTCCGTCTGAGGCTGGTAGGCTATACTCAATTAACCCGCGTTCCCAATTTCCACTGTAGACTCTTCCAGAAGTTCGAAACAAATCTAGAATTTCTGTCAGAACCAATTAATACTGGAATATTGTGTCAAGCTACAATCTCATCTCTATACAACCAAACTAATTTGTTGAGGAAAATTATCTAACTGGTGGCAAGAAAATAACATTATTCATCAAATGGTCACAATCACCCAAATCATATCATGACTCTGCTAAGTACGTGTGAGCTTAGTTACAAAATCCATCATAATCTGCTCCCATTTCCATTATGGTATTTCCAGCTATCTCAAAATTCATAAAATTCCTTGTGTTCTTCTATAACATGTGCATAAATATATCAAAATTCCACGAATTATGCAACATTTGTCTTCATCGTGGACCACCAATTCCGCAAATTAAGATCATTATTCATTTTAGTGCTACCTGATTTAACAGACAATCTAACTTGTGAGTCTCTGTCAAATCAAATCATAAAACTCTCTAAGCAAAGGCATACAAACACTAGACTCGTAAGTCTTTAATCATCGAAATTCATCAATTAAATCCTCTTTTCTCTTTAATAAAACTTCTACTTCAAATTTCACCATTTAAAACTTTCACTTGAGCAACTTCAATCTATCCACTAAGTCAAAACAATCTCAATTTGCACAAACAAATATTATCATTGACTCCATCACATTTTCAAGCATAGGTTACCGCATTAGTTTTCCAAGGTTGATAATGAAATTTCGCAATCATAGTGTTAAATCAATTCTAAATATCGTCTTTATCTCACATTCAACTCTTTTGATAAACACACATACCTCAAGCCCAAATAATCAGTACAAATTACGCATTTTATGTCATATCAATAATGTCTCTACAATGCTTAAAGCAATCAACAGCTGCAAACTCCAAGTCATGCAAAGGGAATATTACAACGCACTACGAAATCATCAAATCCATCAAGTTGTGCAACTGTAGACATCTGACAAGATAACTATTTCAAAATCTGAAATACTACTTCTATTCATCATTCATCAAATCAAATCTCTTTACATGTTTAACCAGGTCAACGGACTCACAATTTAAAATCCATCTTCATCAAAACATTACTAAGCAATCTGAAACCCTCGAATATCAGATATTATCGGCTATTTCATTTCAGCCCAATCCCAAATACACTCATATTCAAAGTGAGAAAATAAATCTCCATAGCAAAGTCAGGATGATATCAGTTGTGTTTTAACAAGTAACTAAACACAATTCATCATACAGTATGCAATTTAACTAATTAGAAAGCAACTTCTTATGACATTTAATAATTGCTCTATACTGGTTCAAACAATACATACTAATCAGTATATCAAACCTAAATATAGGCATCAACAAAATAAACTAGAAATCCTTTATCATCAATTATCTCTACTTTTTGTAGAACAATAACATCAGAAGCTGACATATTCAATTATCATATAAAGTCACGAAGACAATATGGCAATTAGTTCTAGAATCACATAATATACTTAAAGGTATAGAGTTCATCAAAACATACCTGTAATATCATCTTCGGTAATGGTAGCATCATCTACCGAACTCTAAATTGCTCAACCCTCTGGCGAAGAAGGGTTCTTTCTCTTTTGTCTCACCGCTGACGAAGATCCCTTGACAGCTCCCGCTACCCCTGACCCTGACCCTGTTTTCTTGGCAGAAGGACATTCACCAGATTTGTGACCCTCTTTCTGACAATTCCAGCACACTTTTCTAGGGAACATACAACAATTTACCACATGACCAAGTACTCCATATTGGATACAACGTAAAGTCTGGGGTGAGCAAGGCCCAAAATAAGAAAATCTACAATCTTTACACCACTGCAATATTTTATTAGACCCACCCGTCATAGGTTTAATATGTTGACTTCCTTGTCCTTGACTAACATGTCTTTTCCGCTTTTGTGGAGTATTACTTTGTTCAAATCTATACTTCTGTTGAGGAATCATATCTTGGTTCATCATATCTCTAGCCATTGCATTACTTCCTAGAATAATAGGATTCGTGCTACCACTGTATACAAGCGGTTGATAATCCAAAAATGGCCTATAGTCGCAAGGTTGGATAAATCTCATATATGGATAAAGATATACTCCCTGAGGTGCAAAAGGATAATAAAATTGTTGTTGTGTCCACTGTGATGCAGAAGCAAACGTAAAAGTAACCGGAGGAATAACTGTCGAAGAAGTCTTAACTTGTTCATTCAGTATAAGAATCCGTTGTTCTAATCCTCTAACAGTATCTCTTAATCCCTGTATCTCACTTTCCAATTTATGGATGTACTCAAGCAGATCAAGTTCAGATTTAGTACCGGAAATCACAATATAAGTAGATGTTTCCACATTAGGAGTTGATGATGTTCCTGCTAATGTCAGGGTTACAGGAATCTCTGTCGGGATTTCTTTGTCAGCCATTTGTAACAATCACAACATCTCGCCAGTTATTAGGAAAACCGTTAGTACATACATACTAATCACAACGCGCAACAAACTCCAATCACTTTAATCCCCACACAAACAAGGAATATTTGACCAGACTCGAGCCAAGATTTGGGAATTGAACACTCTAACTGTGCACGCATCCCAAACCAGGGCTCTGATACCAAATTGTAACACCGCTATTTTTTTTTAAATTAAACACGGAGGAAGCGAAAACAGACAAATACAACCTAATCACATAGGTAGTATAAAATAAAAAGTAATTAAATAGACACAAAAGACAAACAACCCAAAACCAGCGTTACATAGTTTACAACAGGCTCGACTGACACAAAATATCAGAGTACAGTTCAAACATTCCCAAAAAGCAAACGCAACTCCCTGCTAACAGCAAAACTTACCACAACCTGCAAAAAGGGGGTTTATGTGGGGGATTAGCACAAAGCTAAGTGATGGAGATTGAACTAACGAATAGCATCGGTTACAACAAGTAACGACATACAATCAGATCACATAATTGCCATCAAACAATTATCACCAGATCATGTAATTAGGGATATTCAGAGGACCGACGGTTCTGCAGAACCTGCAACCAATGCCCGCCTAGCAAAGGTTTACCGATAGCCTATTTGTCATTCTCACACAGTAAAATCCCTTAAGTTGCAACAAATGCATCAAAAGATCCAGTACTGATTAGCCAATGACAAATAAGCCCAGCCAAGCCCCAACAGGATCACAGCTGACCTCCTTCAAACAGCCCAACCCAGATCATAGCTGTCCCCAATTACAAAGCACGTATACAGATCAACTCATGTTCTCATAACACAATTCAACGATTAACTATCATAAGCAAAGATAATCAAATTATCATACTAAGCATTCTGCTTATACATCAAGCATAAAAACAATTGCAACCGTAACCATTACAACCAGTACAACCCGTGAGTTAAAAGTCCACTCACCTGCGTCCTCGACCAATTCAAAATCCACACTCAGTTGTCTTATATCACTGAGTCTTTGAGTCCCCTGAGAATACAATATAAACAAGTCAATAACTCAAATCATAATTAAGTCCAAAAGTCAAACCAATTCACTAACAGGTCAAAGCTTAACCATTATACTTAATCATGTATAACCAACAAGAAAGACACTCAAAATCATTTAGAATATCTTTATATAAGATATTAAACATGTAGCAATCAACGCAACATTCATAAGCTTCATCTATTTCCAATTAATCCGCAAATGGGTCAAAACCCAACCCGTTAGGCTTATAATACCAAATCAGCTTGAAACATATCAAAAACCAATTAAGAATGCTTCATATATCATATAGAACATGTAGCAATCAACAGATCATGACTAGTTGTCCCTAGGTTCATTTCAAGCAATTAAAGTTCACAATATCATTACTATCTTCATAAACGGGAACTGACATACAAGACACCTCATTTATAACAATATGTTTATAGGAACCATTACTAATCATGTAAAACATGAGACAACCGAAGAGACACTAACCCGAGTTATCTAAGTCCGTTTCATAAATTAAAGTAAGCAATTATCCATAACTTTGCATAATTAGTTCAAGACATTTCTAAGCATGTTTTATCAACAAAAGACCTTCATAATTATTATATAAACACATATATAACTAATACTAATCATTAACAACAACATATAAGAGAGCACGAAGCAAAACAGAACGCAAAACACAAATCGGTCTGTGCAGGGGGTCCGCGCCGCGACCCTGCGCAATTTCCGCGCCGCGGAAATTGCTGAACAGCAGACTGTCGTCTCTTTGTTTCTGTTCGATTCCAGCAGCCAAATTCAACTTTTAAATCCAATTTCCAGCATATAAAACTCGACCAAAGACATAATTAAACATATTAAAACTTCCTAAGACATAACCATAACATATTTCTAACATCAAAACACATAAAGACTATCAAATCATCACTTTCAATTCTCAATTTCATCATAAACTCCATTAATGGAGTTCTTGAGTTCCTTCATCATGAACACAAAATTCCATCATCTTTTCCATGTTCCAACAGCTCATGAATCAACAATTAAGCATACTAAACACATACAAAGTATCAATTTCTCATAAACTCAAACCAATTAAGAACCCTAAATTTCAAGAATGGGTTTTTGACAAGAATTCTTCAAAAACAAATCAAGAGCTATTCAAAATCGGATTTATAGATTATACTAACCTTTGAATCAGCAAAACCACACAAAATCAGAGAAGCAAGGGCTGTAGTTGGTGTTCTTGAAGGAAGAATTGCAAAAACACATACACACAAACTTCAAAGTGAAGTTTCATATGAATATGACTTCAAAAAGTCAATTATAAGGTCTAGAGTCGGCTGGGAATTTTTAAAACACACAAGCAGTACAAAATACAGTTATCTGGCATACAGGAACTCAATTAAAGCAGTCTTATTCAATTTATTAACATACAACGAGGTATTATTTGGGACCCTCGTGTAAAAGCGAATCATATGACATCAATAATATATAAAAATATAAAACTAATATTTTCAACTCATACCTCGCGGTCCAATTAAAATTATCATATAATCATCAAATAAACATATCATGGCAATTAAATAATCAATAACTATAAACAATTAAATATAATTAAATATAAATAATAAACAATTAGTTTACCATTCGCGCGTAAACTACTAAGCCCGTTAGGAGGATGTTACAAATCTCCCCCTTAAGAGGATTCCGTCCCCGGAATCTCATCAGCTACTAACTCAACGGTTCTTTACCCAATCTCTCTTTCAAGTCATCCTTCAAATCATATATCATAAGGATCTGACTTTCACATTCTACTTTACACTTATGCAAGTAACAAACATTGAGTGTATCATAAATACCCGCCAACTCAGCATGAAGATCAAAAGTAACTGTCTAGTCATTTACCACTTATCGTATACAAAATGGATCAAATTTATAATGAAGATGTAATTTCCAGCATTTCCTCTAGCGTTTCCCAATGCAAATGATTCCCTTTCAGAGTAATGGATCTGCGTACAGTTTGTCTCTCACACAAAATCAACCTTCTCAGCTGTTATTTGAACAATCTTAGAAACCACGTACTGTTTCTCATTTGTCTCTAATCAACACATAGAAGTACGGCAGTTATGATCGCATAACATTTCGTAAGGTGTCACACCAATACTCGAGTAATACAAATTTCAAACGCAATTTAATCAATGGTAGGTACAAATCCCAAGGTATACCACATTCTACACACACGCGTATAACATATTCTCAAGTTCCTGAATGGTTCATTTGGTCTGACAGTCCGTCTGAGGCTGGTAGGCTATACTCAATTAACCCGCGTTCCCAATTTCCACTGTAGACTCTTCCAGAAGTTCGAAACAAATCTAGAATTTCTGTCAGAACCAATTAATACTGGAATATTGTGTCAAGCTACAATCTCATCTCTATACAACCAAACTAATTTGTTGAGGAAAATTATCTAACTGGTGGCAAGAAAATAACATTATTCATCAAATGGTCACAATCACCCAAATCATATCATGACTCTGCTAAGTACGTGTGAGCTTAGTTACAAAATCCATCATAATCTGCTCCCATTTCCATTATGGTATTTCCAGCTATCTCAAAATTCATAAAATTCCTTGTGTTCTTCTATAACATGTGCATAAATATATCAAAATTCCACGAATTATGCAACATTTGTCTTCATCGTGGACCACCAATTCCGCAAATTAAGATCATTATTCATTTTAGTGCTACCTGATTTAACAGACAATCTAACTTGTGAGTCTCTGTCAAAATCAAATCATAAAACTCTCCAAGCAAAGGCATACAAACACTAGACTCGTAAGTCTTTAATCATCGAAATTCATCAATTAAATCCTCTTTTCTCTTTAATAAAACTTCTACTTCAAATTTCACCATTTAAAACTTTCACTTGAGCAACTTCAATCTATCCACTAAGTCAAAACAATCTCAATTTGCACAAACAAATATTATCATTGACTCCATCACATTTTCAAGCATAGGCTACCACATTAGTTTTCCAAGGTTGATAATGAAATTTCGCAATCATAGTGTTAAATCAATTCTAAATATCGTCTTTATCTCACATTCAACTCTTTTGATAAACACACATACCTCAAGCCCAAATAATCAGTACAAATTACGCATTTTATGTCATATCAATAATGTCTCTACAATGCTTAAAGCAATCAACAGCTGCAAACTCCAAGTCATGCAAAGGGAATATTACAACGCACTACGAAATCATCAAATCCATCAAGTTGTGCAACTGTAGACATCTGACAAGATAACTATTTCAAAATCTGAAATACTACTTCTATTCATCATTCATCAAATCAAATCTCTTTACATGTTTAACCAGGTCAACGGACTCACAATTTAAAATCCATCTTCATCAAAACATTACTAAGCAATCTGAAACCCTCGAATATCAGATATTATCGGCTATTTCATTTCAACCCAATCCCAAATACACTCATATTCAAAGTGAGAAAATAAATCTCCATAGCAAAGTCAGGATGATATCAGTTGTGTTTTAACAAGTAACTAAACACAATTCATCATACAGTATGCAATTTAACTAATTAGAAAGCAACTTCTTATGACATTTAATAATTGCTCTATACTGGTTCAAACAATACATACTAATCAGTATATCAAACCTAAATATAGGCATCAACAAAATAAACTAGAAATCCTTTATCATCAATTATCTCTACTTTTTGTAGAACAATAACATCAGAAGCTGACATATTCAATTATCATATAAAGTCACGAAGACAATATGGCAATTAGTTCTAGAATCACATAATATACTTAAAGGTATAGAGTTCATCAAAACATACCTGTAATATCATCTTCGGTAATGGTAGCATCATCTACCGAACTCTAAATTGCTCAACCCTCTGGCGAAGAAGGGTTCTTTCTCTTTTGTCTCACCGCTGACGAAGATCCCTTGACAGCTCCCGCTACCCCTGACCCTGACCCTGTTTTCTTGGCAGAAGGACATTCACCAGATTTGTGACCCTCTTTCTGACAATTCCAGCACACTTTTCTAGGGAACATACAACAATTTACCACATGACCAAGTACTCCATATTGGATACAACGTAAAGTCTGGGGTGAGCAAGGCCCAAAATAAGAAAATCTACAATCTTTACACCACTGCAATATTTTATTAGACCCACCCGTCATAGGTTTAATATGTTGACTTCCTTGTCCTTGACTAACATGTCTTTTCCGCTTTTGTGGAGTATTACTTTGTTCAAATCTATACTTCTGTTGAGGAATCATATCTTGGTTCATCATATCTCTAGCCATTGCATTACTTCCTAGAATAATAGGATTCGTGCTACCACTGTATACAAGCGGTTGATAATCCAAAAATGGCCTATAGTCGCAAGGTTGGATAAATCTCATATATGGATAAAGATATACTCCCTGAGGTGCAAAAGGATAATAAAATTGTTGTTGTGTCCACTGTGATGCAGAAGCAAACGTAAAAGTAACCGGAGGAATAACTGTCGAAGAAGTCTTAACTTGTTCATTCAGTATAAGAATCCGTTGTTCTAATCCTCTAACAGTATCTCTTAATCCCTGTATCTCACTTTCCAATTTATGGATGTACTCAAGCAGATCAAGTTCAGATTTAGTACCGGAAATCACAATATAAGTAGATGTTTCCACATTAGGAGTTGATGATGTTCCTGCTAATGTCAGGGTTACAGGAATCTCTGTCGGGATTTCTTTGTCAGCCATTTGTAACAATCACAACATCTCGCCAGTTATTAGGAAAACCGTTAGTACATACATACTAATCACAACGCGCAACAAACTCCAATCACTTTAATCCCCACACAAACAAGGAATATTTGACCAGACTCGAGCCAAGATTTGGGAATTGAACACTCTAACTGTGCACGCATCCCAAACCAGGGCTCTGATACCAAATTGTAACACCGCTATTTTTTTTTAAATTAAACACGGAGGAAGCGAAAACAGACAAATACAACCTAATCACATAGGTAGTATAAAATAAAAAGTAATTAAATAGACACAAAAGACAAACAACCCAAAACCAGCGTTACATAGTTTACAACAGGCTCGACTGACACAAAATATCAGAGTACAGTTCAAACATTCCCAAAAAGCAAACGCAACTCCCTGCTAACAGCAAAACTTACCACAACCTGCAAAAAGGGGGTTTATGTGGGGGATTAGCACAAAGCTAAGTGATGGAGATTGAACTAACGAATAGCATCGGTTACAACAAGTAACGACATACAATCAGATCACATAATTGCCATCAAACAATTATCACCAGATCATGTAATTAGGGATATTCAGAGGACCGACGGTTCTGCAGAACCTGCAACCAATGCCCGCCTAGCAAAGGTTTACCGATAGCCTATTTGTCATTCTCACACAGTAAAATCCCTTAAGTTGCAACAAATGCATCAAAAGATCCAGTACTGATTAGCCAATGACAAATAAGCCCAGCCAAGCCCCAACAGGATCACAGCTGACCTCCTTCAAACAGCCCAACCCAGATCATAGCTGTCCCCAATTACAAAGCACGTATACAGATCAACTCATGTTCTCATAACACAATTCAACGATTAACTATCATAAGCAAAGATAATCAAATTATCATACTAAGCATTCTGCTTATACATCAAGCATAAAAACAATTGCAACCGTAACCATTACAACCAGTACAACCCGTGAGTTAAAAGTCCACTCACCTGCGTCCTCGACCAATTCAAAATCCACACTCAGTTGTCTTATATCACTGAGTCTTTGAGTCCCCTGAGAATACAATATAAACAAGTCAATAACTCAAATCATAATTAAGTCCAAAAGTCAAACCAATTCACTAACAGGTCAAAGCTTAACCATTATACTTAATCATGTATAACCAACAAGAAAGACACTCAAAATCATTTAGAATATCTTTATATAAGATATTAAACATGTAGCAATCAACGCAACATTCATAAGCTTCATCTATTTCCAATTAATCCGCAAATGGGTCAAAACCCAACCCGTTAGGCTTATAATACCAAATCAGCTTGAAACATATCAAAAACCAATTAAGAATGCTTCATATATCATATAGAACATGTAGCAATCAACAGATCATGACTAGTTGTCCCTAGGTTCATTTCAAGCAATTAAAGTTCACAATATCATTACTATCTTCATAAACGGGAACTGACATACAAGACACCTCATTTATAACAATATGTTTATAGGAACCATTACTAATCATGTAAAACATGAGACAACCGAAGAGACACTAACCCGAGTTATCTAAGTCCGTTTCATAAATTAAAGTAAGCAATTATCCATAACTTTGCATAATTAGTTCAAGACATTTCTAAGCATGTTTTATCAACAAAAGACCTTCATAATTATTATATAAACACATATATAACTAATACTAATCATTAACAACAACATATAAGAGAGCACGAAGCAAAACAGAACGCAAAACACAAATCGGTCTGTGCAGGGGGTCCGCGCCGCGACCCTGCGCAATTTCCGCGCCGCGGAAATTGCTGAACAGCAGACTGTCGTCTCTTTGTTTCTGTTCGATTCCAGCAGCCAAATTCAACTTTTAAATCCAATTTCCAGCATATAAAACTCGACCAAAGACATAATTAAACATATTAAAACTTCCTAAGACATAACCATAACATATTTCTAACATCAAAACACATAAAGACTATCAAATCATCACTTTCAATTCTCAATTTCATCATAAACTCCATTAATGGAGTTCTTGAGTTCCTTCATCATGAACACAAAATTCCATCATCTTTTCCATGTTCCAACAGCTCATGAATCAACAATTAAGCATACTAAACACATACAAAGTATCAATTTCTCATAAACTCAAACCAATTAAGAACCCTAAATTTCAAGAATGGGTTTTTGACAAGAATTCTTCAAAAACAAATCAAGAGCTATTCAAAATCGGATTTATAGATTATACTAACCTTTGAATCAGCAAAACCACACAAAATCAGAGAAGCAAGGGCTGTAGTTGGTGTTCTTGAAGGAAGAATTGCAAAAACACATACACACAAACTTCAAAGTGAAGTTTCATATGAATATGACTTCAAAAAGTCAATTATAAGGTCTAGAGTCGGCTGGGAATTTTTAAAACACACAAGCAGTACAAAATACAGTTATCTGGCATACAGGAACTCAATTAAAGCAGTCTTATTCAATTTATTAACATACAACGAGGTATTATTTGGGACCCTCGTGTAAAAGCGAATCATATGGCATCAATAATATATAAAAATATAAAACTAATATTTTCACCTCATACTTCGCGGTCCAATTAAAATTATCATATAATCATCAAATAAACATATCATGGCAATTAAATAATCAATAACTATAAACTATTAAATATAATTAAATATAAATAATAAACAATTAGTTTACCATTCGCGCGTAAACTACTAGGCCCGTTAGGAGGATGTTAGCTGTGGTAGATGACTCAGAAGGTTGATCAACAGTTGTGGTGACAGGAATTGTAGGGTTAGCTGTGGTAGATGACTCAGATCTAGGAGTCTGAGAAGGGGATTCAGGGTCAGACATGTTGAGTGGATCATGAGCGGTTATTATCTCATTGAACTATTGTTCTGCTTGTCTGGGTTCTGCTGAGGAATCAGCAGGTACTTGAACTTGTTCCTCTTGTGGGGATGGTAGGGGAGTCACCTCTGAGTTATCTGGTGGTGTTGTATCTGACTCGGTCACAGATGTAGAATTACCTGAAAGAGTAGGTGTAATAACAGCATCAGATGATGAGTTAACATTTTGAGACACACTATATTCTTTATAAAAATATTCAAATAAGAAATCGAAGTCTTCATCAGAAGATTGAGACTCGGATATATTATTTGAAGGAGTGACTTGGGATTTGGTAGCCAAAACCCCGGTAACTGTTGGTTCTGAATGTTCGTCTTCAGAATCTACATTTGGATTCTCATCAAATGTCACATTGACACTCTCGGCAACTTTTCTTGTGGTTCGATTGAATACTCTATAAGCAGCTGAATCCATGGCATAGCCGATGAATACTGCTTCATCTCCTTTTGGGTCAAACTTTCCCATGTTGTCACTGTCATTCTTCACGAAACACCTGCAACCAAAAATACGAAAGTATTTGACATTAGGAGTCCTATGATTCAGAATTTCATAAGGAGTTTTGTTAAACCGAGTATGGATGATGGATCTGTTTTGTGTGTAGCATGCAGTGTTGACAGCTTCAGCCCAAAATGAATGAGGAAGCTTTGAATGAATTAGCATTGTACGTGCTGCTTCAACCAAAGTCCTGTTTCTTCTTTCAACAACCCCATTTTGTTGAGGGGTCCTAGCTGCAGAAAACTGTTGTGAGATACCACAGGCTTCATAAAATTCTGACAACTTCTTATTCTTGAACTCTGTCCTATTATCTGAGCGTACAGTCACAACAGATGTTTGCTGAAGCACCTCGATATTCATGATGAAAGAGATGATAATATCAGGGACTTCATCCTTGGTTTTCACGAATTTCACCCAAGTGAACCTAGAATAATCATCCACGATCACGAGCACATATTTCCTTTTGCTTATACTAGCTGTCCTCATTGGACCACACAAATCTATATGCAGCAACTCAAGAGGTTTGGAAGTACTTGGCATGGATTTAGGCTTGTGAGGAGTTTTCTTCAGCTTTCCTAGTTCACAGGCTGAACACAGGTGGTCTTTTGCAAATATGACTTTTGGAAGTCCGTTGACTAATCCACCTGAAGCCAATTTCTGGATTCCTTTGAAGTTAAGATGAGATAACCGTCTGTGCCACATCTAGTTCTGTTGCACAGAGATCTTTGACATTAAGCACACATCGGTTGAGGGCTTGATATTGTTAAGATCAATGGAATAGAGGTTTGAGCGACGAATTCCAGCTAAGATTTCTTGTCCATCATCATCCAAAATGCTACACCTTTTAGCTTTAAACCTTACTTCTAAGTCCTTATCACAGAATTGACCTATACTGAATAGGTTGTGACCTAAACCCTCAACATATGACACCTTGCTAATGGTGACATTCTCTTTGACTATATCACCATATCCCATGATTGGTGCAAACTAATCATTCCCAAAACGTACTCTCCCGCAGAATTTATCTTTGAAATTTGAAAGCAGCTCCTTTCTTCCAGTCATGTGTTTGGAGCATCTAGAATCTAAGTACCACACATGACCGTGCTGCAAAACAAATTAGCAAACTTTAGGTACCCATTTAAAGATGGGTCCTCTCTTTTCAGAAATAATGGGGGGTTCGGGAATGTTTTTCTTTGCAGATTTTCCTGAAGCAGTAAAGCTTTTTACAACACTAGCTGTTTTAGGAAGCCATTTAAAAGTGGATTTTAATTTTTCGTTTCGAATTTTCTGATTTATAATGAATGTATTCACTCTTTTTGGAGAAGTACAAATTTTCTCCTTTGATAACCTCATTAGATGTTTAACAGAATACACCTTAAATGGATATTTCACATCAGGTTTATCTATAGCATCACAATAAGAATTAACACAAGTAGAAGATTTATACATTCGAACATTAGCACGAGAATGAATATTAGAATTAGAACCAAATGCCATCAAACCATTAGTCTCAATAAAATCAGAATAATCCTCAACATCCGACAATGAACCATGCACACAATCAAAATTGTTTTCAGAAATAACAGACGAAAGATTGTTTTTAAAACCATCAGATACATTTGATTTTGTGACAAAATTGACTTTGGGCCTAGAAGTAGGAAAAGTTTTCGACTTCATTTTCTCTTTAAACATTTTCTCGGATTCTTCCTTAGCCTTCTGCTTCTTCTGCCACATCATCTTTTGTACCTGTCTTTTGCTTAAATGTTTATCTATCATCACATGCAAATTCAGGTTAGGAGACTTCACGTATTGATTATGCTGAGAGGTGCTACACTGATCATTAAAAACTTTCTCACAAAAATCAGATTCCATGAAATCATCAAAGTTTCGTTCAACAACAGATTTACCTTTGTCTACAAAAGAGTTTGAACCATTTTCTGTTTTATTTTTTACAGCGGAAGTGAGTTGGTCTCTCAAAGAAATTATTGTATCAAGTAGGCTAACTCTTTCATTAGTAAAATCTGATGTTTGTTTTGCTAACTCTTCTTGAAGATCTAAAATTTTCTTTTTCAAAATAGAACTTGGAATATAAAGATCAGAGTATTCGGGTTTTTCAGAAAGATTTTCTGATTTTTGATTAAACTCTTCAGAAGAATAGGTTGTTGGAGATTCAGTTGATGAAGAAGTTTCAGGCTTTTCATAACTTTTGTTTAACTCGTGTAGTCAAACGGAAGTTGCATTTTATCTTTATTTGCCCGTTTTGGAATTTCTAACTCATCGTCTTCTGAAGCCCCGGTGAATTTCATTAAATCAATGAAACCCCAACCCATAAAATCAAATTCATAAAATTGAGCACGACAGACTTTTGATAAATTCTTTGGATTTTCAAAACCTACACCTGCTTTTACATCGTAAAACTTAGTGTCTTTTGGTTGATTCAAAAATATAGTCTGTTCTGATTGACCACGTTTACAAAGATTATCTTCCAGTTCTTTAACTTTTGAGTACATTTGGGTTCTTTCTTTAACATAACGATCAATCTCAGCATTAAGATCTTTACATTTAGTCTCAGTATACCCTAATTTAGCAGCAAGTTCAGAATTAAAACTATTCAAAAGTTCTATTCTTTCTTCTAAACTTTTTATCTTTTCTTGAGCATGGGACAAATGATCATTAGCTGTGGCTAATTCACGATTACACTGGACTAATTCATTTAGATTATTAGATAGTCTAGCTTCTAAAATTTGACATTGAGACTTATCTTTTTCTAAGTGAGTGATTTGTGCTTGCAAAGAATGAATCATATCAATAAATTGAGACTTAGAGATACTAACCTCAGGTTCAGATTGAGATTCACAATCACCATCTTCATTGTCTGATTCAGACTCATCATCTTTGTTTGCCTCAAAGATCTTTTCTTTATCTTCTTCAACATTTGCCATCAATGCAAGCTCATCCTCAGAGTCACTGTCAGTCTTTTCTTCCCATGCTTCTTCAGCAGCCATCAAAGCTTCAAGTTCTTCTTGCTCTTTGCAAAAAAGAGCTTTTCAAGTATAGTATTCTGAATCCTTAGTAACCGTTTTAGTACACTCCTTGGCAAAATGACCTGCTTTACCACACTTGTAGCAAGTTTGTTCAGTTGTAGCAGGAGCCTTTCTGAACTTCTTTGATTTCTCTCTTTCTATGGCGACTGATTTATCTTTACCCTTGAAAGTAGAAGATGTGCGCAACTTGTTAGAAGAGGATGATTTCTTTCCATAATTCTTCATAGCAAGAGACAGAAGTGCATCGACTTTATCCTTCAGGTCTTGAAGATTTATCTCCGATTCACTTGCATTGGCTTCTTCATCTGATGACTTAGATGGTGCTTTATCTCTCTTTGACTTGAAAGATCGACCTTTCTTTTCCACTACCAGTGCTAGTGGATCTCTAGAGGATTTCACTGTTGCAGCAGCTTTTGCTTTGTTGTCACTCATCTTCTTCAGAACTTTGGATTCATTTTGACACAAATCGACATAGATTGTGTGAATATCTAACACATCAGTGTCCTTGTTCTGTTTAATAAAGTCAGCATACTTGGTCCATTCAGGTAACAGATTCGAAAGGAACTTTATATTCACATCTTTGACTCCTTTGGTCAATTTGTGTTTCTTTAAACTATTGAGCAAAGTAGCAAAACGAAGATAGGTAGACTCTAAATCTTCTCCTTCCTCAGCCTTAAACTTTTCATAATCATCTAATAATTGATTTTCTTTGATCTTTCCCCTATCAGCACCTTGCATTAGTTTTTCTACTTCATCCCATATGTCTTTTGCTGTCTCCAAACTATCCACACTATTGAAAATTTCATCAGAAAATCCTTGAAGTAGAGTTGCAGTTGCGGTTTTGTCTGCTTTAACCCGTTTCCTTTCATCATCGGTATACGCGCTAGGAGGTTTGGGTTCTTCCATTTCAGGTAAAGGAGGGTCATTATTAGGACGTGCTGGAACGGTTCTCATTATTCTCGCAGGTCCATTCATGATTGAATCTAACATGTCATCACCTGCTTCTTTCTGTCCGACATAGTTTAAGAACCGAATGCGCCAAGACGAATAATTACCCCTGAAAAGGACGGGTGGTTTGTTGTCCGAACCGAGAGCTAGAACTTCTTTTGACATTTTGAGTTAATAATAAAAATGATACTTGAAATTGGATCTTAGAGTGAAGAGTAAAGGTGTATGTTGAATGACTTGATCAAATGGCTTGGTGAATGGCTTGGAGAATGGCTTGGTGAATGGCTTGGAGAATGGCTTGGAGAATGGCTTGGTGAATGGCTTGGAGAATGGCTTGGTGAATGGCTAGGTGAATGGCTTGGAGGGCAAACGGCTTGAAAGGTAAACTTGAAGAGCAAACGACTTGAAGTACCAAATGGCTTGAAACACCAAATGGCTTGAACCACCAAATGGCTTGAGGCACCAAATGGCTTGAAGCACCAAATGGATTGAGGCACCAAATGGCTTGAAGTACTAAATGGCTTGAACCAAGACAAACGACTTGAAGTATCAAATGGCTTGAAATGCAAATGGTTTGAAGAACCAAATGGCTTGAACTGCAAATGGCTTGAAGTTCCAAATGGCTTGAAGAAAAAAATTACGAACCCTAGTTCAGTTTCGTGAATTTCAACCTGCAAATCGATCTTATAATCCAAACAACACAACCAAAACACGCTATTTCAATCCCAAACTTGAAATAAACACCAAACTTGATAAACCCAATTAACCATTCGAATCAAACACCAAAGAGCCTTCATCTTTACCTTCCACAACGTGAAATCATTTGAACCATTGAATTTCTCCAAATCAAACTTCAAAGATGACATCTTCACAATCAACAAATACGCGAGCCCGGTGAACAGAACCGTGGCTCTGATACCACTTGTTAGGATCGAGACACATAAAACCAGCGTTAGAATAATGCGGAAACAAAAAATAAACGAACACGAGATATAACGTGGTTCGGTCCAAACACGACCTACGTCCACGGACAGGAACATAGACTTCTTTATTATGACTCCAGAGATATTTCAGATGTACACATGTGACTTACCCTAACCTTGGTATTTATAAGCAACAAACTATAATTATAATCTTACTCAAATACATAAGATAAGTATTAAATATACTCGGCCGTACATATCGATACTTGACTTTGAATACATGCTAAATAACAAGATAAACCATTATCTCATTATTTGAATTCAAATCATTCCCCACGATATGTAAGTTTCTTCCAGAATCAAATCATGACCATATTGTAAACATTAATTCTCATTGAAGTCCACGACATGTACATTATCTCCTGCATGAAAAACCATAATATTAATTCCATGCACAAACATTCCATGCAAACATTCCATGCATACGTACACGTCGTTTTCCGAAACCGAAACCGTTTATCGCCGAGTCATCATTCTAGTTTCAAATACCAATCCCGCTAGTCAAGTCACACCCAACACATTGTTCATGCTATTTGTAGGCCTACCACTGGTGGTGCTGCTCATCTACCGGCTGCCAAGAGAAACCGCAAGGAAACTGACAAAATAAAGTGATTCTATGATCTTGATGACACGGCATGGAGAAGGCTTTGGTTTTTTGAGGAGTAAATAACAATAGGAATCACGATGCCTAAAATACTAAGTTAGTGTAGGGATGACTTTTTTTTAACTCGGGGTTTTCTTTGTTTTAAAAAATGTTCAGTTTTTGTAACTAGAAATGATCTGTACAGGCTGCATCTCCGTTCATATGGGTCATCATCTAGAGAGAGAGAGAGAGAGAGAGAGAGAGAGATGTGGTGCATTTTTTCAATAAGCTATAGGAGTGATTATGGCAAACAAATAATGCAAAGCAATTGTAAAGCTTTCTTTAGCGATCACATGTTGGTGATGAGAAAAAAGTGTAATCCAGGTTCCAACCAAAGTTGAAATTGTGTTTTTGTTATTCCTATCATTGTTGGGTAGCCATAGCGACCAAGCATACCTTGATCAATTAATACTCTCTAATCTCTATGCTTATGCACATATTTAATTGTTCACTAGACAAAAGTTAATGTGTAAATAATGTAGTGTTGAGCTAGTTTTCTTTGTACTTGTTTTATCCTCTAAAATATATGCGATTTTAGGAAAATATAATTTATGTGTTTTTGTGATTAGATGTAATCAAAGTGAACTTTGGCAAACTGTTATTTAATAAAGAGTAATTATTTTGAGGCGGAGGTAATTTTTTACGATGTCTGCACATGTCAATGGGATAGGTCGATAGGATATAACCTCGCTAAATGCATAAGATAATAGGAATTGTAATAGGTCGGGTACGGGTGGAACAAACTATACCCAAACTCGAAAACAGAAATACTTTTTGGGGGTGTTTGGTTATTTTTTTTCAATAGAATTGGAATCCTTTAAAGAATTGGAATGTGAAGATTTAGAATTGGTATCTAAGTCCTTACCTCACGTGTTAGGTAGTGTCAAGAATTGGAATTTCATTCTGGCACCGCCCCACCACAAACCACCCAAATCTGAGCTGCCACCACCTTCCCACCACCATCGCAGGTGAAGCCCTAATCTAAGCCAACCACTGCAGCTGCAAACGCCGATCGCAGGCGAAGCCATAATTGCAACCCCATTATCGCCTGTCGAAGCCCTAATCGCCGTCTGTGTCATTGAACTCGACATTAGGGAATGAAGCTCGAAGCCCTAATCGCCGTCTGTGTCATTAAACTCGAGACTAGGGGACAAAGGTCGAAACCCTAATTATCACCTGTTTCATCGCCGTTTGTGTCACCAGAGGAAGAAGGCAGGCAGAGGTGAAGGGAGAAACAATCCTTGTTTGATGGAAAGTGAATTCCATCAAACCTGGATGGAATGTGAAATCCTCCATCTGATGAAATTATGGCTTCATTTAGATATTCTTTTTCATACCAAAAGTTGAACCAAACAAGAGAATTAGTTGAAATTAGATTCCAATTCCCTTAAATTCCTCTTTTTTTCTCTCAAACCAAACACCCCTTTGTGCCTGCATCGTTTCCATGTAGATTTTACTAGAGTGCCTTATTCTGGAATAGAGCATATGCCATCAAATCATTAGCAAGTTTAATAATTTACACAATTATCAAATTAAATATAATTATAAACCATAATTAGACACGACCACAAATATAATAAAACAAATTATATAACCAAAAACTGCAACCTTTTCAAATTGTATAGAATACAATATAATATTTGGAGGGGCGAGGTGTGTAAATAGAACCGAGACACTCGTAAGTGACTTGAGATCTACTTGAAAAATATTCGAAAACGACTCAATGTTAACCTAATCAAGTTCGGGCTACTCAGGTAGTGATTCGAGCCAAATTCGAGCTCCAAACTACCCTGCTCATCAAGCTTGTAAGCCTAATCGCGCTTATGCTAAATTACATTTTTAGCATTTATACATACGTATATTACACACATATCCAAACCAACGAGTCACATAATGATGTTTTAAAGAAATTTAACATTGTTTCGTGCCGAGCTAAAGAGTATCGTCTAGTTCATCGAGTCAAGCTCGAGCTCGAGCTTAAGATTTGAGGCCCGGTCAAGCTCAAGTCAAACTTCACACTTTAATTTCAAGCTACACAGTATTTGGCTCGCCTCGGCTCTATTACAACCCCAAGGTAATATATTAGTTTCTGTAAATTTACTGCAAAAATCATGACTAACGGAATCTGCAGCGAAATACGGCATCACACACTCACAAACCTCATTTAATATTAGTAAAGCCTTTTTGGTTATTTAGCCTCTAAATACCATGTTCTAGACCATAATGTAGCATTATAATACTATAAAAGATTATTGCCTACATAATCCAATCCATCACCTGATAATTGGGACATTTTCTTCAAACTCAAAGTTTATATTTATTATCCTCACTTATAAGTTTTGATAATATTATGCGGATCCGTCTTAAAATAGATAGCAATTAAGTTTATCATGTGTTTGACATTTATCGATCAAATAATCACAACCTTTATAAAGGTAATTACTTTTTTGGGGTTTCAAAACACATTATCTACCGAAATACAGCTTAGAAGTGGCAAAAATACAGCAAACACCATTTTCTCTAGACTTCTTTTCAGCTACAACTTTCTTCAACATCAAATGCATTCATATTACACAAAAGCTAACCGCCTAACCTTGAGCAGAGTCTAGAGGATACACAGTATCAAAGACGACCCTAGCAAACACATGTCGCACTTCCTGTAGGCTGCCCATTGCCAGCAAATTATAATCAATCTTGCCGCCTTGCTTGCCACAAATCTGCCTTCCTTACCTTGATTCACACATTCAAATATCTTCACGGCCTTTAAATATAAGTGTAGAGAAATGAACACCTGCACAACTATATACGTGTCAAACAGGCCAGGTCAAAATTTTATAACAAGTTTTACCTGAATTGGTAAGAGCAATTCTAAGAGTCCGAATCTCCATAATAATCTCAATGAAGGCTCTGCAGAACCATACGCTAGCATGTAATTCATTTCCATATGGTGCCTCCCCTTAAACATAAGACCTCAACCAAATCATAAGACTAATATCCAAATTGTTCTTCTAAGATTAAAACAAAACCAAGCAATCAGAATGAGTTGAAATTAACTGTATACCTTGTCAAGCAGAAGAACCGAGTGTGCAAGATGTTTTATTGCATGAGCCAACTCTCTAGAGAAACCAAACCCCAAACGGGCAGCAATTCTAATAGCACGTAGAATGCGAGCTGAAACAAGAGGAAAGCTGTGTTATATATGCATACTAAGTAAAGATTATATGCCAAAAACAAATTAAATTTGAACATAAAAAACTCACCACAATCCTCCACCAACGAGAAGCTTGCAGGATGAATAGTTCGCACCTATACAAAAATCAGATAAATACAAAGAATGGTCATGCAGAGAAAAACCCAAGATACTTTGAAGAAAGCACTAATGTTCATTGATACATGCATACTTTAGCTTTTTTAATATCCTCCATTCCTCCTATATAGTCATAAATTGTGTTCGCAAAAGGATCAAACATCAATCTGAATAGTAAGGGGAAAAATTATCACTTTTGGGAGAAAGAAAGTACATTCAGAAAGAGTAAGAACAATAAGATTCAGGGATGTGAACCAATTCTAGATTATATTGGAATTTGGAAACAAAGCCATTGAAGTTTTATGTTCCCAAGGCCAAAGCAGAAACCCGTTTATTGTTAAATCCCGCTGCATACAGTTCCTCCAACGACTATGATCCTTCTCATCATGTTGTTGAAAAGCCGTAGTGGAGTCCACCGGATGATGTCTTGCTGAAGTGCTGAAACTTGAAACCTATTCATCAATCAAATTTAAGTTTACCGGGGTGGTTCGAGACATGAGTCGGAACGGTTTGAGTTAACAGGAAGACAATTTTTACTTTTTTATGTTAAATAATAATTAATGCATGATATATACAAAATTAATATATATTAGAATGGTAACTCAGATCTTTGAATAAAAGCGATTTAGGAGGTTCAACTATTAAAAAAAACACTTCACATGACTTTCTAAGCACTCCCATTTTAGCTAAAACTTTTGATTTGACACGCCTGCAGGAATTTAAAAAAAAAAACAAATCTGATCCATGCATAAGTAAAATGAATTGAAACTTCCACCACTAGTTCCAATCGTTGCAATTATCATACAACTAGAGTATGAGATGCTACATGAAGGAATGTAACAAGGATAGACTACTCTTGAGAAGTAATATCCAGCTTCCAACGAAGACAGACCTCTACAACATTATCACCAACATGCACATGGCAAATAGGAAAACGTTTCCCAACAATCTCACACCAAGAAAAAGCTTTCTTCACCTGTTCAGTAATCACAAAGATGTCCTCAAAAGTTAGCATGCATCTTTTGTAAAGCTGTAAATTTCAAATAAGTTGAAGATGTCAACTCTTGATTACAAGACTAACAAATATCTGGATTTTGCCGAGTACATGAACAGACGAACAGTAAGACATCATTAATGAAGGATTGAAAGAAATATCTAGTCATTAGCTCAAGTCCGGACTGGTCCGAAATCGGAAATTTAAATAAATTTTAGGACCGGGCTGACTAGTCCCGATCTGGGACTGTTCAGTTCAGTTCGTCGATTTTTTCGGTCTTTTGGTTGTTTTATACATTGTATCAAACAAGACCGGACCCGATCGAAACCCGAATTCTATTAAAAACAAGGACGAAGACTAGACCGACCGGGCCCGGTCCAGACAATCCCGACCCGGTGCGGTACTGTTTTTCAGTTTTTTATATCTATCGGGTCCAATGCTAACCCCTAGATGACAAATCTTGTTACCAAAAACCAATACGAACATTTCATTTTTAAATATATGTAGTTACTATTTAGGTTTACGAAGTTTATGACCATTATTATTTACTACTTTTTTTAACCTAGTTTCAATCTATTATTTTCACGTCTTTTATTCATAATATTTTCCTTCTATTATAATTAGTTGATAACAAATGAAACAACTAGTAATGTTTACAAATTTCTCATTTAAACTAGAGTTAATTGTACAAATAGTCTTTAAACTTAGGCAAAACTGTCATTTTGGTTTTTTAAGTTTAAAAGTGTGAATGGTCCTTTATAAACCATTTTGTAGCTAGATTAGTCCTTTCTAACGTTGACCGTTAGTCAACTCCATTAAATAAGATGTAATTTGGTCTTATAAAATAAGTAAAAGTATAAAAATAAAAAGAATAAAATAAAACCAGAGGGGTAAAATTGTCATTTTACATTGATTTAATGGAGTTGTCCAACGGTCAACGTTGGAAAAGACCAATTGGCTACAATATGGTTCATAAAGGATCATTCACACAACTTTTAAACTTAAAAGACTAAAATGATAGATTTTCCTATGTTTAATGACCTTTTGAATAATTAACTTTTTAAACTATGTCAAAGTTAACAATTAACTCTTCAAACTATGTCAAAGTTGAGATGTGGATATTAACTTAGAAATTTTTTATTGTAAAATCATTTAGTAGTTACCAATGGTTATTTGGTTAACCGTAAAATCAAACCGAAAATATCGGTTAACCGACTCTAGGTTCACCAACTTTTTTAGTTTAGGTTTAAGTTTATGAAATTTACGAACCGATAATCTAGTTAACTGTTTATATGTTAACCAAAAGCTCGATAAACTATCCATAAACACTCTAATAAGATGTTATATAAATCAATACTATTGACTTCATCAATGTTATTGCCACAAAAATAAGAATA
Source organism: Pulicaria dysenterica (assembly GCA_947179395.2). Taxonomy (NCBI): domain Eukaryota; kingdom Viridiplantae; phylum Streptophyta; class Magnoliopsida; order Asterales; family Asteraceae; genus Pulicaria; species Pulicaria dysenterica. The sequence goes on along the minus strand of OX359293.1, from coordinate 77,319,659 downwards.
TCAAAAAGCATAGTAATTTAAAAGAATATTAATCCATAAACTAATAAAAGTTTGAAAAACTTTAATTTGTGAAATAATAAGTATTTATAAATTTTTAAAATAAAACAAAAACTAAAGAGTGAGCTCACAAAAAAAATAAGTAGAATTTTTTTAACTTTTTAAACAGAGAATAAAGCCTTAAAATCAAAAGAAATAAACCGTGGGTAGATTTTAAGCCCAAATCGCTACTCCAACAGTCCAGACTCATCCAAATAACCTATCTGGAATTTTTCTTTCAATAATATGTTTTAAATATATAATTAAGTAAATATTTTAACAGGAAAAGAAAAAAAAATCCAGAGCTTTATAAGTTATGTATAATGTGTGATAAATATATTATTTTAATAGCTATAAAATAATATTTTAATTGACTCAATTAAGTTTGTTTCTTAGTTGCTACATTCATACAGTACTAACTTTAAGCTCTCTGACACTTACATATTTATACAAAAGAATATATTAAGTTTGGAAGTAAGATACATAACATAAGATTCAAATGTGTTCATTTTTTTTATCCAAGGTTCATGGTTATATTATTTCTTTCACGATCATATACAAAAAGGGGCACAAAAATTAGTTCCATCATTGGTTGATATGCTTATAGTTCATACTTCAACCACAAGCCTTCGTCCCCAATAGAAATTATTGTATTGTATAAAATTTAAGTTTAGTACATAAAACATCGATAAATTAAATGTTAAATACATATAATAGAAATTATTAAAGTAAATTGTCTATTCATTATAAAGTTCCGAAAATCTTTTGGAGTCATTTACAGTTTTACACCTTAAACTTAAAGTTTTCTTTACAACCTCGTTTGTGGAAGAAAAATCAAATGCCTTACAGGCCGACGAGATGGTTTACATATAATGGGCTTCTTTTGGCCCAAAGAACTATCTATTGGTAAATGATATAAAAGTATCATCAAGATATATATCATGTTTAGATAATATACGTGTCATACTCTAAAACGCATATATTGATAATTTGATATATAGTGAACTTTCAAATCTCTCTCTTAGATGTAACTAACTTTTTATTAAAACGTTCTGTGTACCGGGTTTCTATCAATGATTTTCATAATTGTATGTATTAAATTTACATTCAAAAGTAATTTAAAAGTAAGTATACCAAAATCTAAGTTTTGTACCTTCTAAATCTATGTAATATTTAAATCTTTTGCTTAATATCTTAAATTTTAAGTGTTTTGAAATTATTAAATTACCCCTCATATAAATTAAATTGATTAACTATTAGTATATAGTTAAACTTTACATATTTAAGAAAATCAAAGTCAATACAATTTTTTTGAAAGTTAAAGCCAATACAAATTAACTTAATTATTAAAAAAATATTTTCATAACTTTTTTCTTTTAATTATGGAGAACAGACTAGTAAATAAAGTGAAAAAAAAAGATAAAGAAAATAGATATGCCACCAAACGAAAATTTTTCATCATCACCATATTACATTAAATATCATACTCCTTACATCTTGAAAATTGACATGTTAAAAAGTAGAAATTATTCGTTGTAACCGTATTGCGCGGGTATCATGATAGTGTGTGTATATATATATATATATATATATATATATATATATATATATATATATATATATATATATATATATATATGAGGAGGGATCTGGTAAGAACACATCTTAAGTAGAGAATGGTAAGAACACTTGTAGGCCAATCATTTGGTTTAATTAAGGTATGTTGAGTTTATATCCCTTACCTAATTAAAACAAATAATTAAAATTCAACATTCCTTAATTACACAAAGTTAATATCAACCATTAAATAAAGATAATCCAAGGGCTATAAATTGTTCTCACCGTTCTCACATTAAAAGGTGTTCTCATTTGATCCTACCTCTCTCTCTCTCTCTCTCTCTCTCTCTCTCTCTCTCTATATATATATATATATATAGGGGAAGACTCAAATGAGAACTGTTTTTCATACGAGAACCAATCTTAGCCGTTGATCAGATTGGTTCTCGCGGTTTTCGTACGAAAAACAGTTCTCGTTTGAACTTTTGTCTATATATATATATATATATATATATATATATATATATATAGGATGAGGTTATTAAATATAAAACCTAAAAAACTATCCTGGTAATGACATGTGGCAATTTGATTAAGGGCAAAACTGGAAATAACAAAAACAAAAATCAACTTTATAAATAAAAAAACCCACTCAACTTTAAATGATCATAACTTATTCGTTTTTAAGAATTTTTGCAAAAAAAGTATATCGTTAGATTCAGTTTTTCGTCCTCTTTCAAACAAGACTAGGCTTGATATATTTTTGAAACTTTTTTTTTAATGCAAAGTTTGCATTTTGAGCTGGGTTCATTCTAAATGCAAAATGCAAAAAACGAAAAACGCAAAATATAAACATGCAGATCATCTAAATGCTTCCAAAATGCAAAAATTATGAAAATGCAAAATGCAAATCCAACATGATTCAATGAATATGCAGTCTAAAATGCAAAATTACACATTCAAACCCAAAATACAAAATCCGTACAAAACACTACATACTGTCCAAAATGCAAACAAAAATTTCATGTTCAAAAAATATTTAGAAAAATATGGGAAAAGTGATCTTGTTTGAAAGAGGATTAAAAACTAAAAGATTGGTATAATTTTTTTGTTTAAATTCACAAAACTTAAAAAGTTATGACAATTTAAAGTTTTTGGGGTTTTTTTTTAAATCATGAGTTGTTGGAGGAGGGATTTTCTATGTTTGCCCTTTTCTTCCTATATTAATACATCATAATTACAGTTTTGCCATCGTTAAATCTCATCCATTAATTTTGATGATCCAATGGTCCAGATTGGTTGTTTAGGTTCTTTGTTTAACACATGGTTCTATATATAACTTCAACCTATATATATATATATATAGGTTGAAGTTATATATAGAACCTCCCTTAAATAAAAAAACCTAAATAACATCCTGATGATAACACGTGACATATTGATTAGGGTAAAACTGGGAAAAAAAACTCACGCGCCGTATCCTTCATCCACCTTTAAAAAAACTCACTTAACTTTAAATGATCATAACTCATTCGTTTTTAATAATTTTAGCAAAAAAATTATATCATTAGATTTAGTTTTTCGTCCTATTTCAAACAAAACCAGACTTGATATATTTCTAAAACTTTTTATTTTGAAAATGTAAAAAATTTGCATTTCATCAGGGTTCCATTTCAAAATGCAAAATTATGAAGATGCAAAACGAAAATGCAAAATATCGAAGATGTAGGTCATGCAGATGCTTCCAAAATGCAAATTATGAAAATACAAAATGCAAACCAAAATGATTCAATGAAAATACAGCTCAAAATTAAAATTACATATTCACAATATGCATTTTCAAGAAAAATATAGAAAAGTGGTCTTGGTTGAAAGATGATTAAAAAACTAGAAGATTGGTATAATATTTTTGTTTAAATCCACAACACTTAAATAGTTATGACAATTTAAAGTTTTGAGGAGTAAATTTTTTTTAAGTTGAAATGAGGGAGGAAGGACGTGGGTTTTTTTGTGTGTATTGTGGGGGGGGGGGGGGGGAGTTTTTTCATGTTTGTCCCTTACATATTCAATTATTATGTAACTTTCATATAATTACAAAATTGTCATCTTTAAATCTAATCAACTGATTTGATTATTCAATAATCAAGATTTGTTATATATATATATATATATATATATATATATATATATATATATATATATATATATATATATATATATATATCAAGTTTTGTAATATAATGCATATGATTGTAAATATGTACGTGTGAATATATTGAAGTGTAGTTTTCCTCTTATTTTTCTCAAACAAGTTACAACATCAACCCATAGATATAATACCTTTCTCAACCATATATACCCATTAAGAAAGTTAATGGCATGTAATATATATACATGTGTGCTTAGTATGCAACATATTATTTTGTTCTACATATGAAAAAAGTTTTAATTAGATAGTTGTACTTATAAAAATCGTTCGAATTAGATGGTTAAACAATAATGACACACACACACACATATATATATATATATATATATATATATATATATATATATATATATATATTACTCATATTATTGATTATGTTACATGATTATGTTATATAGGGTAAGGATACATGTAGAACCATGCCTAAACATTGAACCTAAATAACCACTTCTGGTGGTAACACGTGGCAAATGTAAATAAGGGTAAAACTGGAAATGAAACTCATGAAGATAACTCACGCGCCTCCCCTTCAACCTCCAGGAAAAGCCAATTTTTAAAAATAAAAAAACCCACTCAATCATTTAAACAATCGTAACTTCTTCGTTTTTAAGAGTTTATACAAGAAAATTATATCATTAAATTCAGTTTTTCGTCCTCTTTTAAACTAGACCAGGCTTGATATATTTCTGAAACTTTTTTTTTGAAAATTTAAAAGTTGCATTTTGAACTGGGTTTTATTCCAAAATGCAAAATGCAAGATAACCGAAAATGCAAAAGCAACAAACAACAATCTGAAATGCAAAGCATCAATATTTTCACATAACTGGAAATGCAAAAATCAATATCCATCACTGAAAATGCAAAAAAGCAAACATCTTAACATGGTATGCTTTTCCAAAGTTGCATACTGAAAATGCAAAAACTGAAATACAAACAAATCTAGACATATCCATTGTAAAAGAGATAATGAAGGAACAGAGAGGTGTATAACCCACTAATCTAAAAAATTTACTAACAAATCTTACTAGTCTAGTTAGCATACTAACATGATATTCAAAACCCAACATGATACATAAATGCAAATTGTAGTTTGCATTTCACAATATTTTCACATAACATTTTCATATCATAAATGCAAAATTAAGCAATACCATCTTCACATCATATGCAAATGCAAATTCTGAAAATACGAAGTAACAAACAACAATCTGAAAATGCAAAGCAACAACTCTTATCTGCATTTCACAATCTGATTTAATGTAAAATACAACCCAAAATGCAAATTATATATTCAAACTCAAAATACAAATTCCATTCACAACACTTTTCAATATCATAAGAAACAGTTGAACACAATAATCTAAATGCATTTTTCAATGAAATTTGTATGTTTATTTATCTGTATAATCTGAAATGAAACCCGAATGAAATGCAAACAAACTAAAGAACTAACTGGAAATGAAACCCAGATGAAATGCAAACAAACTACAATTTGAAAATGCAAAGCAACTTAAGTACAATCTGAAATAAAACCCACATGAAATGCAAACAAACTAAGGAACTAACTAGAAATGAAACCCAGATGAAATACAAATAAACTACAATCTGAAAATGCAAAAACCAATATCCATCAAGAACTAACTGGAAAAATACATTTGGAAATGCAAAAACATTTAAATTGGCATTTTCACATAAAAAATGAAACAAACAAACAATCTGAAAATGCAAAGCAACAATATTTTTTCTTCCTCTTAAACTTAAGACAAGCTTTTTCAGCTTTGACATATGTCAAAAACTTGTATTTTTTTCAAAATACAAAGATGAAATGCAAGGACGAAAATGTATGTGGTTCATGAAACCCAGATGAAAAAACACATTGAAATACAAACAAGAACTAATTGGAAATACAAAAACCAATATAAATCACTGAAAATGCAAACAAGATCTAACTAGAAATACACCTGGAAGTGCAAATTTTTATAAATTTGCATTTTCACAAAAAAAAATGCAAACAAACAAACAATCTGAAAATGAAAGCAACAATATTTTCACATCGAAAATGCAAAAGCAAACAACATCTTCATATCTATCATACGCATTTTCAAAAGTTACATATTGAAACTACAAAAAACAACAAACATCCAACAAATATGCAAACTACTTTTAATACCTTTTATAACAAGTAAATATAAGGTTTATATTATGAGAATTACCTGTGTTGTAATTCCAACATCTCTGCATTTTCATAATTAAAAACTGAAAATGCTAAATCTCAAATAAAATGATAAAGATTCTGAATCTCTCTGTATATTAGTATAAACTATACATTTTTATACAAAGTTTCATACTGAAAATGCAAAAAACAGCATCAAAACCAGAAATCAAAACCCAGTATGATGAAAATGCAGAAACCACGATCGAGATGAAGAACTCACAATGCCAAATGCAAACCAGAAATCATATGCATTTCAACGTTACATACTGAAAATGCAAAAAAAAACATCAAAACCCAGAAAATCAGAACCCTTTCTCTTATTCAAGCAACAACATCTTCACATCTATGATTGAAGAACCAATTTAAGACCACTACAATAATCATGTTGTGTAATTCTAAGAAAATGCTATTTGTTCTGAACATGAATGTATGATTTGGAAAAAATTTCATCATTTGCATTTTCAAAGTTACATACTGAAAATGCAAATGCAAAATTAGAAATAACATCTTTACATCATATGCATTTTCAATGTTACTTATTGAAAATGCAAAATTAGAAATGAAATTGTAATTGATCTTTCTTCCACCTGGTGTTCCTTTAAAAAATGCAGAAACACATCTACTTTTAGTTCACAACTGGGATGAAGAAAAATTGAAAACCAAATCTATCACCAAGTAACAAGTTAGTAATGAGTCAATACCTCAGAAGGAAAAATGAAGAAAATATGAAAACCAAAGCTGGAACTAGGGTTCTCTTTGAAGCAAAAGATGCTGATAATGGCTTCACCTAAAATCGGTCTTTGAAACCAGGGTTCTCTTCGAGGGTGGATCCCAAATCGGGCCTTTGTTTCAACAATACGTCATCTTCAAGGATCGAATCTCGCTGAAGTTTTTGAGAACTTGAGTAGGAGATGGAGCGTGGCTGCCGGAGATTGAGCGTGGCTACCAGAGATCGTGATTCTCCTATGAACGTAGAAATAGGGCTGAGAGAGAGAGAGAGAGAGTTTAGTTGATCTGATATTTTTTTGGGACTACCTAAACTACCCCCTAATAAACGTTAGATTAGTTGATAAGTGGGTTTTTTAATTTAAAATTCAGATTTAATGGCAGCCCTTTGATCATTAATCCATCTTTAATCCAAAGGCTTAGATTAGTTCTTTAGAAAACACGACTGAGATTGAATCTCCCATTCTCATTTAATTTCTCATTCTCAATTGTACCTTCCCCTATATATATATATATATATAGGGGAAGGTACAATTGAGAATGAGAAATTAAATGAGAATGGGAGATTCAATCTCAGTCGTGTTTTCTAAGTGAAATTCATGGATGGAGAGCGTGAGGAATAACGTGTGAAGAATCCATTGATGGGCAATGACATTAAAAGAGGGGGAATTGGACGGCTAGGATTGAGTCTCTCATTCTCAATTAATTTAAGGTTCTTATTTGAACCTCCCACTATATATATATATATATATATATATTATTGTTTGTACGTAAGAACGCACAGGTATATATTGTGCAGCAGATCGGAGTGAAGGAGGATTGGATGTTTAGTCTCCCATTGCGATGGCTAACCCCGAGCGAGGAAACGGTGTCCATAGCGGGGGTGACATGAGGATCTCGTGGTTTATGGACCCATGGTCCTTAGGAAGAGATGAAGAGCATGGTGATGCTTATATGAACTCCATGGTCCTTTGTAAGAGGATAGAGGAAGTATGTGTGTATGGAGAGATCTCCATATGTGGGTGTTGACAGGAAAAGAAGAGAGCCCCCTGAACCTTGGTTCCCTCCCTATATATAGGGAGGTGTCTAGGGTAAAATGGGGACAAGCCCAATGGGTATACCATATGTTTGGACCTTACCTAAGGCCCAAACATAGGGTACACCAACAAGTCCTCCTAGTTTGGTGCGACTGTGCAATACATGTCGTGGCAAACTACTTCAATCAAGTGGGTCAAAGCAGAGATCCTTTATGACATCCAATCAAATTCGAGACATACTAACAGGCGTTGGAGTATGCTTTGTTGTGATTTGTGTATGAACACATATTGGGTGCTAATGCTAGTTCAATGTTAGTGTTGTCCTGATAATTTGATCAGGATGGTATCTGACAGATTTCACATTTACGCTATTGTTGAGTGTTCGGATGATGGCTATGTTTGTAGTCCAGAACGAGTAGTAGCCAATGACTATACTTATGCCATTTGGGAAGCGCATGGCTCCACTTTACCAGGCTGTGTGGTGACGCCCTGCAGATATGCTGTAAGTTATGTGTTTCACTTTTCAACATGTATGTGGTGGTTTATAGTGGTTAGTGATGGCCGATGACCATACCTATACCTTCGGGGGAGCCAATGACTCCGCCCTATCAGACTGTGTGGTTATGATGTATGTATGTATGTATGTATGTAATGGGCAATGCCCTAATTTATATGAAATGAATAGGGGAAGTCCCCCATTGTTTTTGTCTTGTGTACAAGTTATTGAAACTTGTTATTGATGGCATGTTGGGCAATGCCCAAGTTTATAGTCCAGAGTTAGTGATGGTCGATGACCATACATGCGCCTTCAGCGGAGTCCATGACTCCGCCTAACTAGACTTTCCAGAGCTAGTGATGGCCAATGACCATACCTGCGCCTTCGGGGGAGCCAATAACTCCGCACTACCGGACTGTAGTACATGTGATGTATGATGACACGCAAGGGTGTAATATATGTAGCATGATATATGTAATAAGAACCTGATTGCAGATGTTACAGCTTTGATCACAGCCTGGCGTAAGAGCCTTGTTTTTGTAGACGTAAGAGTCTCGTCTTTGCAGGCGTAGGAGCCGTGCAGGCGTATGAGTCGTGCCGTATGAGCCGTGCAGGCGTATGATCCGTGTGCAGGCGTATGAGCCTTGTCTTGCAGGCTTAAGAGTCTTTTCTTGTAGGCGTATGAGCCATGTCTTGCAGGCTTAAAAGCTTTTTCTTGGAGGCGTATGAGCCTTGTCTTGCATAAGGGTGTACATGCACTAATGCATAGAAATGTAATTACTAGGGACGGACGTCATACCGTCTCGTAGTTCCAATTCTCAGTTCATTGTTAGCGAACTACTAGTAGTAGTAATAAACTTAGAAGTTTGTATCTCAAATAACAATAAACTTATAGTAAATCCTGTTAGATACATAATTATGCTCATGTAACAATGAACATCCAGGCTTTAAGAAGCCGTTTATACGTGATGACTGTAGAACCATTAAGGACATAGGGTAATTGCTAGGGCTTCGGTTAGTTTCCCGATACTAGGGTAACGTCGATACGTGTACCCTGTATCGCCTTGTACTTAAGAATTAAATCATTAGATTATAGTTGTCAACCCGTGTAGGTTTGGTTTATGTTCGCAACTTTATTTAAGCTACAGCAGGTGAGGCAGTCGTAGTAGCACGTGATGGTGATTCCCAGAGTATGCATTCCCCCAGTTTAATGCTAGTAATTAGTTAGTGGCGTTAAACTACCATAAAGGCATGAGTGTGTAGCTGGTATGCCATACATACCCCATAATTTATGCGTTAATGTAATGCGTCATAACAGACAAGTGTATACAAAAGCGACGTATCGCATATGATTTAGGCGTACTTGTAAATAACAGTTGCCAATGAATCTTGTGTTAAAACGAAGGTGACGTATCGCCTGGTGGTGTGCATAATCTGTACGGCCCGAGAAGGGTGCGTATGTCTTATCTATGTGAAGTCATGTAAAGGTAATCATTAAAACGTTATCCTGATGATGTTATTAGTCTTATAGCAACACTAAATTTATAGTAAGGTATCTTTGTTTGCTCATAACGATGAACAAGTGGAATGTAGTGTGATCGCGCATTCCCGTCTAGATCATCAGCAGCATGTGTGAGTGCCTTACGTGTTTGACCTAACTGGTGAATACACCTGAACCGTTGGTTCATCATCCAAGTGTCCAGGTCAGGGGTATGCTCTCATACAGAGTAAGGATTAAATGAATCGATCGAGTATGGTAAACTCGCAATCATCTTCAACTGTGAAAGTGTTGCACACTTCAGGTAATATTTATGTGACTAATGAGGATTGTTTACCTTTGCGGATGTTAAGGTACGTCATCAAGTCCCCCAGTCTAGTTTGTCATGACTAGTTATGGTAGGCTAAACTCAGTCCTGAAATGTAGGCTATTTCGTCGCTTGTTATTGTTCAGCTGTTTTACATTAGATGTTATTTGACAAGGGCGCGTGCCGTGTGCGCATGGTCTGCCATTCAGCATGGATATGGTTATTAGGTGTACGTGTTTTTTACGGGTTCATAATCACCAAATATGTTGTTAGTGATGGCTAAGTATTGTATGTTTGAGTGACGACCATATGTCAATTATAGTAATGACTAGGAGAGTTCTATGAGTAGCAGAGACTTGAATTTCATACTGTATCACTAGTCTGTACACCAAATGTTCCCATGCGAGTTTCTCTAACGATAAGGTAAGACTGTTATATGAGGGTTTCTAAAGTTTCCCTTTTTAGAAAGTTTCCATTTTGTGCAGTTTTTTCGAGATTTTCGAAAATTGAAATTGATGGCACAAAACTGAAATTAACAATACAAAATATGAAGTAAACTCAAAGAATCCCCAAAAATACATGATTTGTATCAAGAACGATGAGCAAATGATGCTTAAAAAATGGACAAATTGGGGAAAAAGTGAAATTGAGGCCTTAAATGGTCGAATCTGGGCTCAATTCTCAGGCCAGTGAACTCCTGTTGACTGGTCAAAGGGTTCGTCTCGTCAAGAGGTTTCCGTTGACTGGTTATGGGCCTCGTAACTCCTGAGGAATCTCAAGTTATGGGTTTTCCAAGTTTGGCACTATTGTTACACAAAATTAATGAATAGTTTGAGCGTGCAGGCCTCGTGGTTAGAAGCTCTAGGCTAGGCAGGCGGCTCCAGGGCATGGCAGGTGACCACAGGTCACTCCAGGTGACTACAGGTCAAGCCATGTCACTCCAGGTGACCACCGGTCAGAGAAGGTCACTGCAGATGATTGAAGGTCAGGGCAGGTGATTGCAGGTCACTGCTAAGCCAAGGCAGGTCACTCCAGGTGACTGAAGGCCAGATCAGGTATGGGCAGGTCACTCTAGGTTACTCTAGGCCAAGGCAAGCTAGGGCAGGTGACTGCAGGTTAGGGCAGGTCTATGCTGGACTAAGGCAGGTCACTCCAGGTGACCTCAGTCCAGGTCAGGTCTGGGCAAGTCGCTCATGGACTAAGGCAGGTCACTCCAGGTGACTGCAGGCCAGGTCAGGTCTGGGCAAGTCGCTCATGGACTAAGGCAGGTCACTCCAGGTGACTGCAGGCCAGGTCAGGTCTGGGCAAGTCGCTCATGGACTAAGGCAGGTCACTCCGGGTGACATCAGGCCTATTACTAATGTTGTTAGTATTTGTACATATATCGGCCTGGTTCAGGCTTGGTTTCCGGGTGTAGGGGCTGTCAAGGAGAAGGCCTTCTGAAAAAGTAAAAGTAGCTGATAAAGCGGACAAAGCTAAAAAGGTAGGTTGTATGGAGCCCTCTCATTGGTCTAGTACATTTTTGCTTTATCAAAGCTGTCATGTCTTGTCATGTACTAGTGAGCTGTCATGTCTTGCTTTAATAAAGTTGTCATGTCCTTTCTTGTACTATTGAGCTGTCATATCCCACCTTTTCTTGTACTATTGTCCCACTTTTTCTTTTCTTTTTTATTTAAAATATCAGAATACTCATATTAACATCAGAATAAACATTCTTGAGGCCGGTAATGATGAATCTAGAGGCCTGGAATGGCAATTTTGAGGCTGGAGTGGCGAATAATATGCTCATTATTTCTGGATATGTGTTTATTCATATTCAAGCTATACTTTATTGCTTGGCATATGTAAAAGGAAACATATATAATGATCCGTGCTCACATATCAGTAAATAAACATGAACCTTTGTGAAGGGTAAACAACATAACAACATGGTTTATAGGAAACGATTCTAATCCATGCTTGCTCACCCGAAACAGTAAGCTTATATATAAAATAAGAAGGTCTGACCTGGGACTTGATAAAGCAAACATGAACCTTTTGGGCAAGAAATCAAGAACACGAACTCATGGAGTTCTACTCGTGAATTTTTGTCCAGGTCCCACGGATGGCGCCATTTGTTTGTACGTAAGAACGCACAGGTACATATTGTGCAGCAGATCGGAGTGAAGGATGATTGGATGTTTAGTCTCCCATAGCGGGGGTGACATGAGGATCTCGTGGTTTATGTCCCATGGTCCTTAGGAAGAGATGAAGAGCATGGTGATCCTTATATGAACTCCATGGTCCTTTGTAAGAGGATAGAGGAAGTATGTGTGTATGGAGAGATCTTCATATGTGGGTGTTGACTGGAAAAGGAGTTTGGTGTCCTATCATTACTCTTAGGGTATCTTTGGTACATAGTCTGGAATTATATAGAAATAATAGTACAATGAAATGTTAAAAAAATAATAGTCTAGCGAAATGAAATTGATTCTTCTGTTTGATAGTATATAAATTCTAACAAAAAATGTAATAGAAATTTTTATCTCTTGCTTGATTCAATAGAAAATTTAACAGAGAATTCCATCAAACTATTACTTACATAACCGTATATGTTAGGAGGAGAACCGTAATCGGCGCCTCGAAAAATCGTCGCCGGATGAGGGGAAGGCGGTGGAAGGAGAAATTGGAGAGGAACAAACATCAAGAGGTAAGGATTTGGTCCGACGATTGTGTTTTTGTTTTAGAAGTATCCGTCTTTTTTCCTTTAGAAAAATAATTTCTCAATTCTTCTATTTTCTCTTATTCTAGTGAAGAATTAAAAATAGGAATTAGAATTTGTTTTATTTCTCATTTTTTAATTTTTGGCTACAACCAAATAAAAGAAAGGTTATTAGTTTCTTTTCTTGTTTTCAATTCTCGCTATTAAACATGTAATGAATTATACATGATATTTTAATACTATATTTTACCTTAATTAATATAGGACGGTTATTAAATTCCATTAATCTTTTACGTAGTAAGTTTTAGGGTAAAAATAACTGAAAACAAACGTGTTTTCCCCATGTACTGATATGATACATTAATTTTTTTACACATCTAGCCATTTAACTTACAAAAAACGTGTCTATATGCCCATTTCGCGACACGCAACTTGTTCACCCGGTTTCTGCCCGTTTTTTGAATTTTTTTTTGTCGATTTTTGATCGTTTTGTGTGATTTTTTTGTAGAATCTTGTAAATTATAATTATACCTTTCAAATGACACCAAATCATGAATTTTTGTCAAGTATTCACGAAGAATTTCGTTGTCAATGTTTCGTATTTTTTTTTGTGTTATTTGGTTAGAAAACAGGGCAGAAAAAAAGACGCGTTTTTTGCTCGGTTGTTGATCATTTTACATAATACTATTTATATATTATCGTAGATAATCTTTTTACCTTTCAAAAGACAGCAAATTCATGAAAAAACCATCAAGTATAGGTCAAGTTATTGCTAATTAAAGTCGAGATTTACCCTATTCAACACCCTTACGGTATTTTGATGAATTGACTCATTTTAAACTCATTTTTATTCGTTTTTTGGTACTAATTCATAGACAACTCGATTACTTTTCCATAGAGTCAAGAATCATTGTTTTTCGTTAAGTATACATGGAGAATTTTGGCTTCAAAGTTCGATTTCAAAGTGAAGAAGATTGGGGGAAAAATAACCTGCTACTGCAGGTCAAAATCAACAAAATTGGTATATTAACACGTTTTTACAAGTAAAATGGGCATGTGTGTACAAAAAAAATTAATGTGACATATCAGTACATGGGAAAAAGCATGTTTGTTTTCAATGATTTTACCCCTATATATATATATATATATATATATATATATATATATATATATATATATATATATATATATATATATATATATATATATATATATATATTGTGTTTATTTTTCATTGACTTATTATCTTAACAAAGACATTGTTTGAACAGAGTAAGGAAAATATTGTCGTGTTTGATATGCAGTTTTTTTAAGCTATTAGTTTTTTGTTTTGACATAAAAAATTATAAGTCTTATTCGGATAAAAAAAACTTGAAGTTTTATTAAACAAAAAACTTTAAAATAAAGTTTCTTAAAGTGGTTTTTAAAACTAATTTAAAGTTTTTTATTTACAAAATTATCTAAATATCCTATTTAATTATTTCTTTACAATTCTTCCTATATTTATTATTTGTGTTTTTTTTGTCATTTTACACTATTCAGCTTCAGTTACTTGTTATTTTACCAAATATATATATAAATAAAAGTTACAGTTTTCAGCTTTAGCTACCAGCTTAGAATTAACGACTACTCTCATCAAACACACCATTAGTTATGGATCATAATAATTGAGATAATATTGCAACGTGATCAAAGTGTACGATTTAATATAGTTAGCTTCATACCTAGCAGTTATGATGCATGTCTTTATTAAAATTTAATTTTATAATAAGCTTTTCCATTTTTCGAAAAAAAACACGTATTGTCAGGTTGTAAAATATAAATAAAAAAATATTTAATTTGCCTCATGGCCCTCATGCAAGTAAAGAGGCCCCTTTTTTACAAACATGTAAAAGGGTCGAAGGTTGGTTGGTTACTTGGTTATCTTGCTGCCTTGTTCCCATCATTGACTAGAGTTTTGGTCAATTATGTCCTTTCGATCAAACATTACTTCTTTTATTTACATGTTATAAGTTCATTTTAACGTTAATTTAACTTTACCCCCACAATTCTCTTGTGGGTATTCAATTCGTTTATGCTAATGTTGTTTTTTCCGACAAATCCAGACTACTGACCAACTTTTTAACCCGTACATGGCCGACTCGAAATATAATCCGCACGTTAAAATTTCATAAAATTAGGGTTTCATTGTATGTACCAACTTGGAAATGAATTGTCATTTCAAATGATACATAGAAAGCTACAAGTTGAGTAATAGTAGCGTCGCTTTAAATGTTTTGGAGATGCCACACCTTTTGGCATCTTATGAGCTATGAAGAACAATTATGTACTTTTGTTTTCTTATAAAAAGGATGTGTTGTAGATTTTTTTCCCCTTAGCATTTAATACTAATGTCTAAAAGTAATACTATATAGGAAAGACCAAAAAAAGAAGACGTGAATTCGAACAACTCTTCAAGGGACATTGGACAAAGGTTATATCTACGAAAGACATGAAAGGTGACAAATTTATATAAAGATAATATTAAACTGTAACACCCTCCTTACCGGCCTAGTGGAATTAAGGTAATTAAGTTAATTTACCTTAGTTAATTGGTTGATTATTTGTTTTAGTGTTTTAATTAATTTAAATTAGTTAAAATGTGATTAATTGTTAAAATAAATAATTAATTGTGAATGTTGTGGGTGGAGTATGATGTGTCACGGTTTGGGACACCTAAACACCCCTAATTGCCACCACTTCTCTCATTACATGCAAAGAATTAGAAAGTGTTTGTGTGTGTTATGTGTGTCTCGGCCGAAAGCTAAGAACAAGAAGAAGAGTTGGATTTTGTTAATCATAATTGTGCATTTGATTAATCTGAAGTATCTTGAAGTGTGTAACATCATCATAGAGGTTAGATTACTGAATCATGTATCAATTGTTGATTAAATTTGGATTTATATGAATGTTATGTGAAATCCGATTGAATGTATTGTTTGACAATTTCATGATTTAGGTTGCATGTATGTTAGAATTGATGTTAGTTTGAACAATACATGTTTACATTCAGTTCTGGAAACATATATGATGTTGCATGTTAAAATTCAGATTGAAAATTGAAGTTAAGGATGATTTTTGAATCTATCGGATTTGATAATATGATTTGATCGGATTTCGTAGTTGAATGAATCGGATTAAGGGAAATCCGATAAAACTTAATCGGATTGTTGAGAATCCGAGAAAACAGAACAAATAGCCTTAACTCTTTAATCGGATTTAAAGTCTATCGGATTGTCATTCTATCGGATTCTGATTGATAATCGGATTTAATGATTTTACCGGATTTGAATTCGATCGGATTGTATGATATTCAGATTGGTAAAAGGCCTAACACTTTTATCGGATTGATGTTATCGGAATCCTATTCTATCGGATTGTTGATTTTATCGGATTCCTAGTTTACTCGGAATCATGGACTATATTGGATCGAATGTTTGATCGGATTTGACCTTTATCGGATTGTGGATTGTCCGTTATCGGATTTGCCTTTGCTCGGATTTAATTGATCAGATTTCATGTTAATCGGAATTGCCATTTCTTGGATTTGATTTCATCGGATTTGGCCTAACCGGATTTGATCTTGTCGGATTTGAACACAATCGGATTTCCAGTCATGCCTATGCTCGGAATTGATGAATATTGTGTTATGAAAGATCAAGTTTAGAACATGAACTTGTTGCATTGGCTTATGAGAGGAATGTATGAATTTTCCTAAGCTAAGGAGTTGAATGAATTCACAAGATTACAGTAAGTAAGAGTAATAGTGAATTGTGGTATATTGATTGTATATACATGAGTTGATATGTACTTGTGGCTTTATATGTACATGTATGTTTAATTTCAGTGTTATGCTTATTGTTTGTTGATTAAGCAAATACTGATTGTTAGTTGTTCGTTCAGGTGGTGGAAAGACTCAGTAGTAAGAAAGACTGAGTTCCCTGAGAATTGAAGATATCGGTGAGTGGATATATATCTTGGATGTATAAGATATATCACCTGATTGTTGCTCTTTTCTGTATATATACATGACGTATTTGTGAGATCAGCTTGGCGGTTGTTATTCAGCTGGGCCTATGTTTAGAGATATACAGTATTAGTATTTGTCTTGATAAGTATTTGTTGTAATCAAGAAGTGCTAGTATTGTTGTCTGTGGTAACTAGGCTATCGGTAAACCTTTGCTTTGGCCGGCATTTGGTTGAAGGTCCGCAAGACCGCCGGTTCTCTTGTTTGTTTGAGCATTGTTTGTTTGGGCTTTATGCCTTGTACATTTGTGGTATCTATTCTCTCACTTAGCTTTGTGCTAATCCCCCACTGTTGTAATCTTTTACAGGTTAAACCTGGTATGTGGATAGAAGAGATGAACTGGAATTTTGGGACTGATCATACTCTGATATTAGATGTTTTGTTTAGAGCATGTTTTGTAATTAACACCGTGGTTGTATTTTGTATAACTAAAACCAGCAAAGTTGTATTTGCATTATATATATATATATGTAATTATGTTGTTAGCTTCCGCGCGTATAGTAAAAATGTGTTTTAGAAAATACGGTGTTACATAAACGACCCATCTTATCAAAGTTAGTTTTTTATATGAAAAGATAACAATATTTGAACAGGGTGATACATTGTTACTACTTGAATCCAATCTCTTACATGATCTTAAGTGTATTATACACTTATGTACATCACATTATATATGATCAATCCTAATAGACATACAAAAAGCTCAAACAATAACACCCATATAAATAAGGTAAATGTCCACATTTAAGTTTGAGTTAATTACATTTTTAGTCCCTATAGTTTGTATAAAATTACAGATTTAGTTCTTTTGCTTTAAAAATTACGACATAGTTACCTATGGCCTACATTTCGTTTCAATGTTAGTCCAAATCCACTTAAAAAGACTAAAATACCCCTCTATCCTTAATTTATTGTTTTATTTTTAAGTTTTATTTATTTAAATGTTATTACTTTATAATTAAATAATAATAAATGATTAAATATTATATACTAATAAGAATTAATAAACAACTACACCATCATCTCCACTAAAAACTTTTACCACCAACTTACCGCCATATACCACCACTTTACAGCCGTGTACCACCGCTCACCACCATTCACATGTCAAGTACCAAAATAAAAAAAACATAATCAATCATCGATCTAAACCAAGGATCAAGAATTAAAACCAGAAATGAAATCGAGGAGAGACAGATCTATGTCAAGAATCAAAATCAGATATGGACCAAGAATGAAAACCAGTTATGAACCAAGAGTCAAGAATCAAAAACAGAAATGAACCAAGAATCAGAATCAGATGTGAAACCCAGAACCAAAAATCAAAATCACATACTAAGAGAGAGAGAGAGAGAGAGAGAGAGAGAGAGAGAGAGGCGGTGGTGATGAAGTTCGAGGATGGTGGCGATGAGGCAGCCAACGATGACGACGTTTGAGGTCTTCTCCGATGATGGTGGTTGAGGATGGTGGCGATGGCGGGTCGGCGACGATGATGGTGACATCAACTGAACATAGATGAAACCCTAGACTCCGGCGCCGTTGATGGTGTCATCTTCGACTGAAACCCAGAGAGATCTATGGTGACGATGAAACTGAAGTAATTAAAACCCACAGAGAGATCTAAGTGGATAAACCCCACAGATGAATCCATATTCCAGTCGATGATTCCATATTCTGTTCATTTTGATTTCATTTCTTCGATTATTGTGGATACTAGCAGGCCGGGGTAGGGACTATCATGAGAGGGAGAGAGTGGGACGAGGATGGCTAGAGATGGTGATGTTAGAGATGGTGATGTCGGAGATGGCGGTGGCTGGGTGGAGAAGGCGGTGGCTGGGCGGAGACAGAAAGAAAGGATGGAGATATTTTTGGTGGTGTTGGACTGTTGGTGAATTAAAGTATGGAAGGGTATTTTTTATTGTTTATTTTGTTTAATAATCATTTATTAATAAAAAAAATGATGTTTGAGTTAAAAGAAAATAAATAAAGAGAATAAAAGAAAGGATAAAGGTAATTTAGTCTTTTTAAATGAATTTGGACTAACATTGAAATAAAATGTAAATCATAGGGATCAATATCGTAATTTTTAAAACACAAACACTAAATCTGTAATTTCATACAAACTATATCAACCAAAAATGTAATTAACTCGTTAAGTTTTCAACCATCATATGTAGATGCATATTAGCATGTATATATTGTATTTCTAGGCATATGGTTTTGTAAGTCAGACATACATTTATTAAAAAATAATTTAATAAATTGTTTTAACTTACCTTTCTACACATTTGATAATAATAATTGAAATTCATTAATTTGTATATATGTATTTTTTTGAACAAACATTTATATATATATATATATATATATATATATATATATATATATATATATATATATATATGTGTGTGTGTGTGTGTGTGTGTGTGTGTGTTTGACATATTTCTTGTAACTAAAACGGGATAATATAAAATAGAAAAAAATAATAACTCTAGAAAAGTTATAAAAAGATGAGTTGTAAAATAATTAAAATAAAATAGGTCTCTTGGTAACATTATATAAAACGACTCTTAGCTCGTTTTCTTTAGTTTGAAAACCTTTCAATTTTAAAGTTTTTTTTGTTTAAAATAAAATTTAATCTCTTTTACTTGAAAAGATTTGAAGTTTACTGGTTTTTCTATAAAATGTCTTAAATATATATTAATCTTATCTAATAAAAGGTTTTAAGATGTCAATATTATTTGTTTATTTCTTTTTATTAAGATCTAAAAAATCAATACATCTTATGACATCTTAACATAATTCATTATTCATATTTTATTAACACTCAAACTAATTTCTTCATCGAATCGAATCACACCAACATATGTTCCTTCACTTACATGGTCTTCTCAACAACATAGTCATTGCCGGCTACCACACGCTGTCACCTATCTCTTCATTATGTATTTGGTTTTAATTCATTATATCATTATGATTTAATATTTTCTGTTAATATATTTTATTTTAAAATTAGCAAGTTTAAATTTTTTTAGATGAATATAAAATATTATAAATTGATGATTACAAACATCAGATTTCTACAAAACAAACAATAAAATATGAATAAAGATTCGGACTGTATATCATCTCTTAATATCCAGATGTGACATTCAGATTTAGACTCATAACCCCTTAAAAACAAACGTGACACATTATAGCGTTTTCTTTTAAACATAAAATATAGCCATTTAAAAAAACTATGTACAAAACACATTCAAAATTTCGTATAACATATTGTAATCATGGTTGAAAGGTTATGTATCTTTCTGTAAAACTTTTCTACTTATCCTCCCATCTGTAACATTAAAATAATGTTAAAATTAATGAAGAATGTAAGAAAAATATAATAGATTAAACATGTTATTTTATAATGATTAAGAGAATAAAATAATAATTTATATGGTTCTTTGAGAAAAAGAGAAAAAAAAAGTCGAATGGTTGGTTGGGCCGTGAAAAAACGTTGGAAAATTATAATTGAATTCCGAGCCAACAAACCTTAATTAATTACTTTAAAGAAAAATGAAAAGGGTTTGGTTTTGAGATGGAGTACGTACACCAGTGACCACCGTCGGCAGGTGTTTTTGGGGTTTAACAATCTAATAAAATATATATATGTTTTGTACTTCACGTCTTCACCATTCATTTTTTTTTTGTGGTTCATCTTTCTTCTTTATACATGGATTATGTATAAAACTATTAGATTAAATATTGTATGATATACATATTTTAAAAAATAATAAATATTAAATGTTAATAAAAAAATATTAAATAGTTATATAACACATAATGGAATGAGGATTTAACACGACGTAAAATCTCATATTAATGGTGGAAATATCGACGCGAAGCAAGTGTAAACGTAACCGTGTAAACGTGGTACTTCTTCCGTCCCATTTTTATTGTCCAGTTTTAATTTTTTAAAGTATTTCTTTTTCAACTTTTACCTTAAATATTTTTGTTTGTGTTATATAATATTTGATACAAAATATATGAATGCATTGTGTTTTAAATGTATTTTCATTAATATAATTTTCATCTCTCATAATATAACATACACAAAAATATTTAAGGTCAAAGTTGAAAAAAAACTTTAAAAAGTCAAAAGTAAACAATAAAAATAAAAAGAAGGTAGTATTATGATACGAATATGTTTGAGTTTAGATATGTGGATGTGAATTGTAGATAGTGGCTTTGTAAGGACATAAATGTTACATATATTATGTGTGACAAATTTGTATTGTGTACAAAACATCTCCTTTTTATATGTGGGAAGGAGATGATACGTACACAACCTATTTTTGTCACATACAACAATCATGATTTTTTTCTTTACAGACCTATTAACTGTTTTTCTCATTTAAATAAACAAGAGTGTTATAATTCAAACATACATTTTTTATTGTATATGACAAAAAAATGTTTGGTGTACTAACAATCTTCGTTTATATATATGTATGGGAAGAAGTTCATTTGAGAACCATTATTAGTGCGAGAACCGCAAAAACCAATCCGAGTCATCCAATTCCTCGTACTTCAATCTCATTGTCCACCCATGAAATCCTTACATGCACCATGCCACACTCTATCTCGCTCTCCAAGGTATCCATCCATTAACTTCCCATATCCAATGAACGGCTGAGATTGGTTCTCACAGTACTCATACTAAAAATGGTTATCAAATGAACCTTCCCCTTATATATGTATATAAATGTATATATATATATATATATATATATATATATATATATATATATATATATATAGATAGTGGATCAATGAAGAAGTTTTTTTGGGGGAGAAGTCTAGGAAGCAAGGAGGAGATGACACATGTCCTCATCTTGTGTCTTTCCCCCTAAAACTTTAACATACCATAACTTTTATATACTAAAGTTTTTTTTTAAAAAAATTGCACCACTTTAAAGATAAAATTATGCTCTTTCATTTGATACCAGTATTGCATATTTTAATTTTTTTGAACTATGTTGCACAATATTAAACTGTGTTGCACCAATTTCGCACTGTAAGTCATATCACTATGTTGCACATATTTTACGCTCTATTACACAACTTTACACTATTTTACACAACATTAATATGTTGCACAGCATTCGCACTGTGTTGCACATCAAATACACAGTTTTTCTATTTTTTTCACTATTTTGACCCTAGTTTTGAACAAGATCGAGTTTGATTCGTCAAAAACTTAAAACATAAAAGTTGTAGAGCTTAGTGCACACTTTCTACAGTTTTTCGAATCATTTAAAACGGATGTAGTATGAGCAAGATACGAATTTTTTGGTTTTTTTCTATTTTTTCAACAATTTGACCGTAATTTTGACCAAGATCGAGTTTGATTCGTCAAAAACTTAAAAAATAAAAGTTATAGATCTTGATGTATACTTTCTACAGTTTTTTGAATCACCCAAAAAAAACATGCAACACAGTTTAAAAAACGTGCAACACAGTAAAAAGACGTGCAACACAGTTCCGAAGCTGTGCAACAAATTAACGTTGTGTATATAGTGTAAAAGTTGTGTAACACAGCACCAAATGCGTGCACCAAAGTAATATGCCTTATAGTACGAAATCGGTGCAACACAGTGTAAATTTTGTGCAACATAGTTCAAAAAAAATAAAAAATAAAAAAATATATGCAAGACTGGTATCAAATGAAAGAACATAATTTTATCTTTTTAATGGTGCAATTTTTTTTAAAAAAAAGTTTACTATATAAAAGTTATGATTGGTTAAAGTTTGAAGGGGTATTGGGTTTTTTTACTCAGCCCACTCTCCTTTCAGGAGAGTGGCTGCCACTCACGCGCGTAATGACTTAAATACCCCTCCAGCCACTTTTTTTAGTGCCCCTCCCACTTAAAGTTCATTTTATTTACTAAAATGCCACTAATCATCCTAACCTTAGATTAAATTTGATCAAAGGCCTAGATTGCTTCCTAGGCTTCTCATTTTTAATTCCTTCTTCCTATATCCCTACCCTATATATATATATATATATATATATATATATATATATATATATATATATATATATATATATATATATATGAGATGGTTCATTTCAGAACGTTTTTATTACGAGTACCGTGAGAACCAATCTTGGTTATTGATTAAAATAAATCAATGCTCAATAAAAATGACAACTCATCAATGATGTATTAATATCTCATTAATGACACATTAATGACTCATTAATGATGCATTAATGAGGGGTATTTGGGAAAATCAAGGCTCAATCTTTAATGACAACTTACCCGTACGCAATTCACGGTTAGGAAATTTATATAAAAGACCAAAATATTTCTATTAATAAGCACTAATTACGGTTACAAATGGTATTTGTGATACTCACAATAAAAATTATTTCAAATAATTTTAATATATATATATAAGGGGACGGTTCAATCGAGAACGGTTTTTCATACCAGAACTGCGAGAACCAATTATAGCCTTTGATCAAAGAGATGGAGGGTTGAGATTAAAGAGTTGTTAATTGATAACCTTAAAATAATCAAACTTATCCTTAATTAATTAAGGGTAGTTTGGACATTTTTACAATACCCTCGTATTTTTTAAACTAATATATACAGTAAACGGTGGGGTGTTAAATTACGAAAATTATACCAAATTAACGAGAAAATTATGCTCTTTAATTTGACACCGGTCTTGATATATTTTTTTCAATTTTTTTTTGTGTTTACTTGTTTTTTTTTCCAGCACAACTCGACATGTGCACAAGTGCAAAATTTGCACTTGTGCATATGCATAGATCCACCTAGTTTTTCAGCACAGATGTAGATATCCACATGTGCAAATTTTGCATAAGTACAAATGTCGAGCTGTAGTGAAAAAAACACACAGCAAACGCGACTTTTTTTCTAAAAAAAATAAAGCAAGATCAGTCTCAAATTAAAGAGCATAATTTTGTCGTTAATTTGGTATATTTTTCGTAATTTAACACTTTTTCTTTTGATATATATTAGTTTTAAAAAAGTGGGGAAAATGTAAAAATGTCCATACTACCATTTCATATTTAAATTAAATAAAAAAGACATGATATTAAATGATTGGCCAGAAATGGTTCTCGCTTGAACCGGTGCCTATATATCCCTTCCATATATATATATATATATATATATATACTAGCATTGTACCCGCGCAATGCTGCGGAGCGAATAGTTTGTACCCGATAACATACCATTTTTTATATAATATAGGAGTATGATAAAATAATTTTTACCTGATAATATGTCATTTCATTTTTTTTCTTTTTTTCATAAACTATTTTCTTTTTCATTTCATTTTTTTCATAAACTATTTTCTTTTTTTTAAACATATTTTTAAAAAAACCAATCAAATAATTTTTTTTTGTAATCTAAAAAGTGTATGTTTATTGGTGAGTGTGTAAAGTAGAAAAAAGAGAGATAAATGTTATTTTTTTTTTCATTTAGAAAGTGTGTAATTATATAATAATGTTTATTGGTGAGTATGTAAAGTAGGAGAGACTGGGCCTCTGGTTTACAGTGTAACACCGTACTTTTTATAAAACAAATTACCACGAGCGGAAACTAATTATATTTGTAAACCAAAGGTAACTACCAACTTTCATAATGTTATAATTACAAAATACTATTACGGTGTTAATTTACAAACAGGCTCTAACAAAATCTTGGAAAACAGAGTTGTGGTCCGTCCATATTCCCAGCCTTCCATATAAACCAACTTACAAAAGTTAATCTGCAAAACAAATTAGTGGGGAATTAGCACAAAGCTAAGTGAGGGAACCAACATCTAAGCACATACAAAACAATCAATCCAAACACATATAGCTCATCAGTCAGAGAGAACCGGCGGTGATGCAACAACCCAAAACCAAGATCGGCCACCAAAATCAAGGTTCACAGTTGCAATCACCCTTAACCAAGGTCGGCCACCAAAACCAAGGTTTACCGATAGCTCTGCTACTTGGATAACAATACCAGCACCCTTGATTGCAACAAATGCAACTCAAGATCTGATACGGTAAATCCCTAAGCAAAAGCCCAGCCGCCCCGCTAAAGCTGATCTCCCATCCAAACACATATACAGTTTTTCATAACACAATAACTATCAGAATATCATATCCTGCATATCCGAAGATATCAATCCACTCACCAAGGTCTTCACAACTTAGGCCACTCAGCAATCTATCTTACTGAGTCTTGCCACCTCCTGAGAAGACAATTACAAATCAGTATTTGCTTAATAATGCACAATAAGCATAATACTACTGTTATCACATTTATATGTTCATTATTGAATCCCAATTCCAAACATAGACAAATCCGATTACAAGTCCAAATCCGAGTAAAGGGTTCAATTCCGAGAAACCTGAAATCCGATTAACTCTATCGGATTCCGACCAACCAGTCGGATATTGCAAATTCCGATCGATTCTCTCGGATTTCACCAAATCCGATTAAACTTATAGGATTCCGACCCTTCCAGCCAGATTTCACCAAATCCGATTAAGTCTTCTCGGAATCCGATCAATTCAATCGGATTTCACCAAATCCGATCACTTCAGTCGGATTTCTCCAATTCCGACTGATTCAATCCTCAAATCCGATCTATTCATCATCCAGAATCCGATTAAATCAAACTTTAGATTTCTTACTTTAATTCTAACTGAAATCAAACATGCATACCTTCATACTTTCCAGAAATGATTATAAGCATATTATAAACATATTTAAACATCAATCTCTAGCATGCAACAACCTAAGATCATCAATTCATCATGTAAAACATTTAATCGGAATTCATAAATAAAGTTCTATAAAACCGAGATTATCATCAATTAACATAATGTTACTGAAATCTAACCTTCTTATGATGTTAAGAACTCAGTTACTAATTGCAAACAAGATCAATTGCCAACTATAGAATTCCTTTTCTTCTTCTTCTTGTTCGGCCGAGAGACACAAAAACCCACACACACACACACTCAATGTTTATTTTGAAAAGAAAAAGAGGGTATGGGCTAGAGTTGGTGACATAGTGGCGTGGTGAAGTAAACAAAAGGACATCATCATCATCATATCCATCTTCATTTATTAATTATCATATTCTAATTAAAATAATAACATTATAAACAATAATACAATCAATAATAAATATCACATAATAATAACAATTCAATTAATCAAACTTAAAATCCAATTCAATTAAGTTAATTACCTTAATTATACTAGGCCATATTAGGGGGTGTTACATACAGCCCAAGGTGAAAAAAAAGAAGGCTTTATTATGTGTACTTTATGCATTCATATGGGTACTCTGGGAATGCAGAAACTCAATCACCTTCTCACCAAATTCAGGAGACAAGACTGGACTGGTTTTCACAAAAATTCAAGCGATGTCCTTTTTCTGGATAAAACAGCGATCAGGGGATGGACTTTTCAAGCATAAGTGGAACGTTTGGTGTTTGAGGCCTTTTGAGTGTTTTTGATTCTGTTTTGTTTTGTCTATTTTTCCATGTTTCTGTTCCTTTTGTACTGTCTTAATCTAGCTTCTGGCTAGATCGTTTGTTTATATTAATAAAGATCTCGAGGTCCTTGAGGTTGGGGTGATGGCGGAGCCGAAGCTCCTCCTCGAGGTTCTCCTTTGTTGCCGTTAAAAAAAATGTAAAGTAGGAGAGAGAGATGGAGGTTATTTGAGGGGTATATTAGGAAATTCAATTTACTTAAAAATTAAGAGTTTTTAAGGTATAAATGTATTATATAGGAGTAAGATATGGAAGGTATATATAATGATAGGTAATATTATGCATATGTTTTTCGCATACCTTTTTATAGTAGATGTGATGAAAATATATAACGTACGTCAGATTTATTTCTAAGATTGATATTATTGGTATCTAAACATATATAGTAAGCTAGGACAATAAATGATGGTTAGATTATAAGTAGGAAATAGTACATAATTTGTTTTCTATAAAAAAAACATATAAAAAACTTGCTTACATTCCCATGCTTGATGGCTTAATTAAATATTAAATAAATAAATAGAGTTAGTTACAAAGATCGTTCATATGGTTTCAGTTGAATTTCATATATAGTCATTCAAGATCAAAAGTTACACCGGCAGTCCTTATAGTTAACATGTTGTTTCACTTTTTGTTCTTTTAGATTAACTGGTGTATCTTTGACCGTTAGTCAAAGGGTATTATGATCTTTTCATTTTTATTCTTGTTTCCAAACAAGCTAAACCTATTAAAATTATTTTCAAACATAAAAATCTTTTCTGTACTTGTTTCCAAACACTATTATTTAGTCCCCTTTAATCTATTAACCCCACACTCTCTCTCATCTCTCATTTTCTCTCTCAAATTTATAACCACAAACCTGTCCTCCCTAAACATTCACCACTACCCTAAACCACTCACCACTGCAGTCCACCCCATAAGGGTCACAACAACAACCACCGTCGTACACCCCTTAGCTGTTACCACTACCACCACCATGTTCGCCGAAACTAAACACCGCCACCATCACCACCACATGACCTCACACACACTCTCTCTCTTCGCCGAAAAGCTAAACGCCGGAAAGCTAAACCAAACCTCACACTCTATCTCTTATCTACACTGTCACCACCCCCTCACACACACACACACACTCTCTCTCTCTTCGGTCTATTCTGACCACCACCACCACACGACTTACATCACCCGACATATCTAAAGAAACCATCATCTCCGTTGCAGATCTGAAGATAACGCCGCCGTCGCCGCAGATCTAACGAAACCACCGTCACAGCCGTAGATCTCTTGAAGACAGCCGGCCACACCCCCTTGTCTCTTCAAGATCGCCATCGCACACCGCCGAGTCGAACCATCACTATTGCCTTCATCCATCGTCGCATTAGGGTTATTCAGATCTGTTTCCGACCACTGTTGCCTTCATCCATCGCGAACCACCACTGTCGCCTTCATCCTTCATCACAACTCCACCGTTCGAACCAAGAACAACTTCAAATCAGTTTCCACCATTATTTCTGTTTCTTATTCTTTTTTATTTTGAACAACTTCAGACCTGTGAATATTTGATGTAAATTAGCCTCTTGCTGAACAAGTTCTGATTTAGAAATTTTGTTTTACAACTATTCTTTATTATGTCATTTATTTTTATTTTTATAGGAGTTTTCATCTTGTTCTTAATTAGGATTTCTACTGTGTTTGATATATTGTGTTTATGCTTATAATTTTTTACTGGGGTTTTCATCTTGTTCTTGATTAGGATTGAATGTTTTTTTAGTTTTTCAATCATAGATTCAAGAAATGCAAGCTCATCCATTATAAATTTGTGTAAATTGTTTAAATATAAATAAAATCTTAATTTAAGCTAAAGAATAATTAAATATTCATTATATAATTTATTTTACTGAATAATACATTCAATATGATTATATGTAATTAGAAAATAAAATAAGAATAAAGAAAAAGAAAATAGGTAAAAAGATGTTTGGTTACGGGGATAAGTGAGAAAATGACCAAATTACCCTTTGACTAACGGTCAAAGATAACACTAGTTAGTCACATGAACAATCTTCGTAATTAACTCTATTAATTATAATAACTTGTTGTTGTTCTTAATTACTGATTAACTAGTGTATTATTTAAAAATCTTGTATTGATATTTTAAATTTCCAAATGTGAAACTTGATGGGTTATTCATTATTGCACGTATTGACAAAATGTTTAATCATTTGCACGGTTTCGCCTATTACTTTCATATATACATAGGCGAGAAACAAAAATATTTATTATGTGAAGTCGTTGTCAAAAAACTTTATAAAAATATGTTTTTAAAACACCGGACCAGCACGCTATCAAATTGGATAATGACTAGTTTAATGGTTTAACTGATTGAACCGGATTAAAAAAACCGGACAACATTATAAATTATTCAATAACAATGAAAATATAAAAGCACAAAAAATCCACTTAAATATTAAGAGCTAGTAAAATACTACTAAATTTCACTTTTTTAACAACAAATACATTCACACAATACCCTACTATTAAATCTACCCTTTTTTATTTACTGTGAACTTGAACTCATAACCATAACCCATGAGAAACGTTTTTCAATATCTTGACGGTTGAAGTATTGTTTTTGAGAGGATTGAGATTTAGACATGAGATTTTGCATTTTGTGGGATTTAGATATCACGGCGGAGGGGATGACGGCGTCGTCGATGACGAAGGGGATAACGGCGAAGGCTTCTGTCATCACCTCTGTCGACGGCGAAGGTTTCTGACAGAGAATGACGAAGGTTTCCGTCGACGAACGGCGAAGGAGGGCGAAGGGCGATTAGGGTTTCAGTCGATTAGGGTTTCTGTCGACGAACAACGATTAGGGTATTTTGCGAAGGAAGATGGCTAGGGGATGACGAAGGTTTCAGAGGATGACGGAGACTAGGGTTTTTTGCGAAGGCGACGGCGGCTAGGGTTCTTTGCGAACGTGACAGAGGGTTTCAGATCTGGTCGGTGATGGAAGGTGACGACCAAATCTGTGGATTTCAGAATAGTCGCCGGAAAATTCGCCGATGATGGAAGGTGATGGCGGCGGTGACGGTGACGTCGACAGAAGTGATGATGACGACGGTGATGTACGCCAAAATTTTATCCGGACGTTCACCGGAGGAAATACCTCATATGATGCTTTTCAAAGTACCAGGGGGGTGGAGGGATTGATAAATCCTTCAGCTGAGGGATTTTAAGGAATCCTGGGAATTTGAATCCTCTTTCATATTTGCAAACCAAACACATCATTTGGGAGGATTTGAATCTCATTCCCATGAAATCCTCAAGATACCACCAACCAAACACCCCCTTATTATTAAATGTCACTTATAACTTATGTTACGTCAAATAAAACTCAAAGTTTTGAACAATAAAATACAAACAATAAAGGACTCATATAGACTTTAGGGCTGTAAACGAACTGAACGAACACGAACGGGGTTTGTTCGTGTTTGTTCATTTAACTTTAACCGAACAAATAAACGAACACGAACAGATAAACGAACGGAAATGTATGTTCGTGTTCGTTCGTTTAAGTTTAGCCGAACAAATAAACGAACATGAACGATAAACGAACGAGCATGTGTGTTCGATTGTTTATAGAATTGGTTAGTTCGTGTACATTTTTGTTCGTTCATTTAAGTGATAAACGAACGTAAACTAATTAACACACACTAATATACAAATTCAGCATTATTAAACAAAAATAAACACTATATTTAAACACACACATATAATATAAATATATATATATATATATATATATATATATATATATATATATATTTATATAAAATATAAACGAACATAAACGAACTGATAACCGAACATTCACGAACATAAATGAACGAACGAGAGCTCTGTTCGTGTTCGTTCGTTTAATTAAACGAGGGAAAAATCTTGTTCATGTTCGTTCGTTTATTAAACAAAGGAACATAAACGAACTTCCCGTCAAACAATTTCACGAACGGTTTATGAACGTTCTGTTCATTTACAGGTCTACATATAGTCTGTCGCATCCAATAATAGAACGAGAGAAGCATCACTATAAAAGGAGTTTAAGTTAGTTGCATCATGCATGCTATCAAGGGCCAATAACATCAAGCCTTGCACCATCGATAGCCTCATATTGGGTTTTTTTTATTACCGACCGGTTCTTCTTTTAACCGGTTTTATGGTTCATGTTGAGTCGGTTTTTCAACCAGTTCATGGTCCGAAAACAAGCAGAACCAATAGGATTATTGTTGATTTTGAAGAAACCAACTAAGTGGAACAATGTTTACAAATTACACACTCGATCATGATTTTTCTTTACAAATACAGCTGACAGCCTGACATAGTATGATAAAAAAATCTAGGTGTTACATAAAACAATAATTAATAGACATATATTAAATACGTAACGTTAATAGACATATGAAACATATATATTTTAAAACAAACTATTTTTCTTAAGGTTAGGTCTTGTAAGATTGAAAAAGATTAGTATGTAATTACAAAATATAAATCAAGTAGAAAACAAGCGATATTATACGGGGTGGTTATCTAGTGGTGAATATACATGTGACATATACAAGAGTGTTTCTTTAAATAAATTTTCAACCCAATACGAAGAGGAAAAATGGACTTTTTTACACATAAAGAAACACATAAGAAAGAACTTACTAAAACTATGATATCTGTTATAGGGTAAAATAGATTTTAATCCATAAATTTTAGATTTGAAAATGGTTTAACCTCTAAACTTTTTTAGTAAACATTATAATCCTTACGCAACTTTTGTTAGATAATTTAAGTATTAAACTTATCTTACCTTATTAATTCAATCCCTAATCTAAATCTAAAATACTCGTTACGTATCAACGGGGAACCTTGATCAAATCTGTCAATAGAAACACTCATTCTCAAGAAACTGGTTGATGAAAACTCATATACGGACCCTAGTTCCATTGCTAACTCCTTGGATATCACCGGTAATATCTCGATTGCACTCACAGGTTCGTATAATTGCACTAGTTTGATAATTGCACATCTTCGATTTCCTCTATTTAGCTCTATCTCTGTTTTTGAGTTTCTGGGTAATCGATGAGATGGTGATTCGTGAATTTGTAAATCGTCGAACCCCGCTGACCACTAACCAATCGGTTCATCAATCTTACTGGCTCAAGTTTTAGAAGCCGATTCGAGTTACAGTTTGACCGGGTTCGGCTCAGCTCGATTACACCTTTAAGCTTAGGTATTAACATGTTTTTTAAAAGCTTGGTAACCTGCTATAGAAGGTCAAGTGGCTAAAACGATAAATTATTAAAGTTTAAGGATTAAAAAATTCATTGAAAAAGTTTAGTGGTTAAACTAGTTTTAAACCTAAACTTTAAGGGTTAAAATATATTTACCCACTGTTATACCAAAAACTAAAACAAAAGAACCGTAACATAAATACTTTATTCTACATAGTTATATTATCGGAAAGTTCTCTTATTATTATTTAAAACAAATTCATGAGTCAACTCTTTATAATCAATACATTTCAAATTATCGTTTTTCATAACTATCATTTTCAATAGGAGCGGACCCAGTATTTCGGTTGACTGGTGGCAACATATTATGACAAAAATAAAATTAAGTATAATTGAGAGTGTCGTTCGGGGTTTTTTTATTTCCATTTAATGGGGTCGGATTAACAAGGTTTCAGTTGTCGTTCCAATATTTTAGGGCAGAAATTTAAAAACAAAACACAATTAATATGAAGTCTTGTTAATTAAATTATTATTTTAAATGTAAACTAAGATATTTTAAATGTATAAATCGAAAATTTAACTACTCCCTCCGTCCCAATTTTATTGTCCACTTTTGATTTTTTTAAGTCTTTCTTTTTTAACTTTGACCTTAAATATTTTTGTTTGTGTTATATAATGTTTAATACAAAATATATGAATGCATTGTGTTTTAAATGTATTTTCATTGATATAATTTTTTTATCAAGTATCATATAACATAAACAAAAATATTTAAGGTCAAAGTTGGAAAAAAAGACTTTAAACAATAAAAAATGGACAATAAAAATGGGATGAATGTAGTATTTTTTATCATTTAAAAAAAGTCATTTTTTAGATTTTGGTGGCGCTAGAAAACAACGGCCGCACCCCAAAATTTAACTAGTGTCACCGGCTCGAAAACGTCGAAATTTTTCACCGCATCTGCAAATTGAGTGGTATCCCGTGCCACCACTAAAACATATAGAGGCCTGCCCCTAATTTTCAATCCATAGTCTTTCTTGTGACATTCTGGATGATAAGTAAAATTAAACAATTTAAGTCTTATTAAAACTTGTTTATATAGATGTAAAAATTATTGGAATAGTCAACAAGATTATACATGCAATAGCATCATTCAAACAATAGACTTGTTTAAGATATTTTAACACATCAAACAACTTTAACTCCTTTTAACTCCATAAAAAGTTTATTTGCTTCAAGATATAATCGTATATCATAATTATTCTGAATATGAGTTTCTTTAGATATTTATATAATTTAGCGGATTTTGAAAAATTATAATATTATATCTAGATATAGATATTTGAGCCACATGTAAAATGTGAATACTATACGATTGCACCTCGTACACTGTATTAAACACATTAATGGGTGTGTGTATATGAGATGTGATATATCTTTCTACTTATCTTTTCACTTAGAAGATTGATATAAGTGTTAAAATCAATAGAGTATAGAGTAGGTAAGAAAAGAGAATTAATGAACTCTACATGTCATCTTGTAATAAGTAAAATAATAAAGTACGAGGAAAAGGTATATATATATATATATATATATATATATATATATATATATATATATAAATTAGATCAATAAAGAACCTATGCTTAAACAAAGAACCTAAAGAACAAATCTGGACTGTTAGATCATCAAAATCAATGGATGAGATCAAAGATGACAAAACTGTAATTATGATATATTAAATTAGGAAAAAGGGTAAAAATGGAAAATGCCCCCTAACAAACTCGATTTAAAAAAAAAACCCAAAAATTTAAATTGTCATAACTTTTTAAGTTTTGTGAATTTAAACATAAAAATTATACCAATCTTTTAGTTTTTTAATCCTCTTTCAAACAAGATCACTCTTACCATATTTTTCTAAATTTTTTTTGAACATTTTTTTTGCATTTTGGGCAGAATGTAGTGTTTTCTGTGTATAGATTTTGCATTTTTGGCAGCATACGTTTTACGGATTTTTGCATTCTGCATGTTTATATTTTGCGTTTTTCATTTTTTGCATTTTGTATGTTTATACGGATTTACGTTCTGCATTCTGCATGTTTTTTGCATTCTGCATTCTGCATGTTTTTTGGTTTCTGCATTCTTCATTCTGCATGTTTTTTGAATTTTGCATTCTTCATATTTTTTGTATTTCTGCATTCTGCATTCTGCATTCTGCATTCTGCATTTCTGTATGTTTTTTGCATTTTGCATTCTTTCATTCTGCATTTTTTTGCATTTTGCATTCTGCATGATTTTTGCATTTTGCATTTTGCATTTAAAAAGAACACTGCTTTAAATGCAAATTTTGCATTTTGAAAAAAAAAAGTTTCTGAAATATATCAAGCTCAGTCTTGTTTGAAAGAGGACGAAAAACTGAATCTAACGGTATAATTTTTTTGTTAAAATTGTTAAAAACGAACGAGTTATGATAATTTAAAGTAAGTGGAGGTTTTTTTTTTTTTTAATTTTGGGGGATGCTGGGAATGGTTGGAGAAGGCGACGATTTTTTTTTTCTTTCTAATTTTCCTTTTTTGCCCCTAAAGTATGTGTCACGTGTCATTAGCAGAGGAGGTTCTTTAGGTTCTATGTTTAAGGGAGGTTCTTTGTTTAACCATACCCTATATATATATATATATATATATATATAGAGAGAGAGAGATGTGAAAGCGATTAGAGATGAATGGCGTGCGTACATGAACATGTAAAAGCTGGTACATTTTAACTATTCAAGAGGGTGACGGATCGGATTTAAGGTATCGCTGTTGAAAATTTAAAATGTACGATGTATATATATGTGTGTGTACATATTATATATATCGCCTGCAGATATCACAACCTCACTCACGTACTTACCTCTTGTCTTGTCAATACCCCCGCCAATTACATAATAATCATTTCTAAATGATTAATTGTTACTCTTCATACATATAAATAAATATTATTTTTATGATATATAAAAAGTTTTGACAAGGAAAGTCATTTTTACATATAAGCAATTGACGTAGATGAATTAATTAATTTTTCATATAAAAGAATAATCCTTTTTTGAATAATTGTACCTAGTTTTCAAGATAGGCTCAATGATATGTGTAATTATATGAACCAATGATGTTTACATTTATGAACTTAAGGATCAAGAATGTAAGTTACAATCAACAAGATTCTTTTGTAAATTAACCATATAATCTCTTATAAGAACGATTTAAGAGTACCCACACTAATAACTACAATAATTGTGATCGGTAACCGTCACAATAGCTAGGGGTGAACCCGGATTTTTAACTAATAATGACATCATTTAATGATAAAAATAAAATTAAAAAGGACTTAGGTGTTGTTCGGTATCCGGTTAATCAAAATAGACTTTTTTTTTCTATTTAAAGTAATATTTATACACATAATATGTGGTTATCAAACATTGTCGAGTTCATAGAGAAAGATACAATAAGCATGAGATGTATAGTCGATCGAGAATATATATATATATATATATATATATATATATATATATATAGGGGAGGGTTCATGCGAGAACCGTTGTTAGTGCGAGAACCGCGAGAACCAATCTCGGACGTTCCTTGGATATGGGAAGTTTCATAGATGGTGAGCGTGGAGGGATAGAATGTGGCAGGGTGCATGTGAGGAATTCATGGGTGGATAATGACATTGAAAGAGGGGGAATTGGACAGCTTATATTGGTTCTCGCGGTTCTCGCACTAAGAATTATTCTCGCATGAACTTTTTCATATATATATATATATATATATATATATATATATATATATATATATATATATATATATTTTAATCCAGTTGGGCCGGGCTAGGTTACATGTAGTTGTTCTCCATGGAGCTGCATGCATTTGTATGTAGAATAGGTCGGGCCCAAAGATTCTCTGTTAATATTAATTACAATTACAATTAAGCCCATTAATGGTCATGTCAGCTAATTCCTTTAATGTTGCTCTTGTTTGGACTGCTTGCAAGTTGCAACTAGAGACTTCCTTTTTCTTTTAAGTTTTGGCCACCACCCACACCACAAATATCTTTTGTTGCCTTTGCACTTTTAATTCCTCTTTTTGCTCTTAAATAATTTTTTTTAATTTTATTTATTCGTTTAACATTTATAGTCAACAAAACAGGGATTTATATAAATTTTTTTATACTTTTTTATAGTTGTGTTTTCAAGTATGGGTGTTCAAAATATCTGAAACCAAAAAATCAAACTTAAAAAACGATAAACCGACCGAAATCTAGGTTAACGAACCTACAAAAATTCCGGCTATTTGGTTTAGTTACGGTTCACCTAAAATCAATATCTATATTTCACTTTTCAACATAGATATTAGTAGATATATATTATTTAAGTTTACGAGTCAACTAGATTTATAAATCTTATCATTTACTATTTATTTACGTAGTTTCACTTTATCTTAGTCACGTTATATTCAAAATATTTTCTTATGTCATAATTAGTTGATACATAAATAACACGGTTCACAATGTTTTATAAATTTCTTATTTAAGTTGAGATATGAATATTAATTTTTAAAACCTTTTGTTTTAATAAAATATATTTAGTAGTTCAAATGGTTAATTGGTTAACCGGAAAACCGAACCTAAAAACCGTTTAACCAATTATCAGTTGACCGGGTTTTTTGGTTTAGGTGGTTCACGAAAGTTACGAATCGATACTTCAGTTAACCGGTTTTCGATTAATCGTATGCTCGGTTAATCACCATGAACACCCCTACTTTTAGGTGACTGAAGACTTTAAATTTCGTTAAACAGTAGCTGGAAAGCTAAAAGTTGGATGACGATCAGAACTATTAGCGAGTTAATCAAAGTAGTTAACCAAAATGCGTTGATAAGTGGTTCTGGTGCTTAAGATGATTTTCGAAGTATTGGTTCAAGTCTTATTATCAATAACATGTGATTAAATAGTAGGCTTAGCGGGTTTATAAGTTCTGCTATAGAATAAGTAAAGTAGATAAATTAGCATTTTCTATCTAAGAGGTAGGCTCACCTGTTTTCCTTCGGATACCCGCTGTGTCAATTTGTAAAACTGGATACCCGCTCCGTTTCACCCGTAAACACCCCTATGAACAAGTCAAAAGAGTCTAGAGTTTACGAGAATTTATTGTGATTAGATCAGCTTTAAATTAAAGATTATTTGAGCAATAAAAGAAAATCAAAATGGAGATAGCTTATAACAGATACGTTTGAACTGCTAAACGTTATAAATTAAAATAAAAACCAATTAAATAGGCTATTCACTCTTCTTTATTACTAAGGGGGTAGGGGACACATCACGAACTCACTGTTGGATGATGGATATGTTCATAAGGTTCTATAGAATCTTTTTCTTTTAGTAAATTAAAAATGAAAAAGGATTCTATACTTGGCACAGTATATTATATGATTTTTGGATCCAAGACAAGATTCTTCTTTTTCTTACATAAGTTTTTATAAAAAAAAATCTTACATAATCGAATTATATATATACGGTTTAAACGAGAAACCGTCTTTCGTACGAGAATGACGAGAACCAATGTCATCCTTTGATTAAACTTAATCAATGGCTAAGATTTTTTGGCGGCTCATTAATTCATTCATTAATAGATCACTAATGACGAAAAATCAAGCCTTGCAAATTAATGACGTCTCACCCGGACGCAATTTACGGTTAGGTAAATATATATAAATTACCAAAATATCCCTATTAATGAGTCATTAATAGCGTTAAAAACAGTTCTTGTAGTTCTCGTACGAAAAACAGTTCTCGTTTGAACTTTTGCATATATATATATATATATATATATATATATATATATATATATATATAGAGAGAGAGGGTGAGGTTCAATAGAAACACTCCTTAAACAAAAAGCTAAAGTCTCAATCTCAGCCACTCATCTAAAAGGGCAAAATGGGAAAATGAAATCCAAAGGCTTAAAACTCACGTTCACCTCCCAGCCCTCAAAACCCACATTTTTTTATTTTTTTTACCCCTCAAATCTTTAAATGACAATAACTATTTCAATTTTTTGAATTTGAGCAAAAAAATTATACTAATCTTCTAATTTTTTAATCCTCTTTCAAACGAAACCACTCTTTCTATATTTCTGAAATTTTTTTTTTTACAAAAATGACGAAAATGATAAAAAAAAATTATCATTTTCGTGCCCTCTTGTATATTTACGAAATTTTTATCATTCGGACCTGCTGTTTAAGTGTATATAAGGGGATACGAAAATGATGAAAATGACGAAATTTTTATCATTTTCGTACCCTCTTGTATACATATAAGAGCAGGTGACGAAAATGATAAAAATTTCGTCATTTTTATCATTTTCGGACCTGCTGTTTAAGTGGTATATAAGAGGATAAGAAAATGATGCAAATTATGAATTTTTTATCATTTTCGTGCCTCCTAGTATAACATATAAGAGCAGGTGACGAAAATGATAAAAATTTCGTCATTTTCATATCCCTTTATATACCACTTAAAAAGCAGGTCCGAAAATAATAAAAATTTCGTCATTTTCATCATTTTCATATCCCTTTATATACCACTTAAAAAGCAGGTCCGAAAATGATAAAAATTTTGTCATTTTTATCATTTTCATATCCCCTTATATACCACTTAAACAGCGGGTCCGAAAATGATAAAATTTTTGTCATTTTTATCATTTTCGGACCTACTGTTTTAGTGGTATTTAAGGGGATACGAAAATGATAAAAATGACAACATTTTTATCATTTTCGTCACCTGCTCTTAAATGTTATACAAGGGGCACGGAAATGATAAAATTTTTGTTATTTTAATCATTTTCGTGTCCTCTTATATATCATGTAACATCAAGTGACGAAAATGATAAAAATGACAAAATTTATCATTTTCGGGACCTGCTATTACATGATATAACAGCAGGTGACGAAAATGATAAATTTCGTCATTTTCATCATTTCGTCGAATTTTTTTTCCAGAAATATAGGAAGAGTGGTCTCGTTTGAAAGAGGATTAAAAAATGAGAAGATTGGTATAATTTTTTTGCTCAAATTCAAAAAAATGAAATAGTTATGGTCATTTAAAGATCAAATGGGTAAAAAAAATTTAAAAAAATGGGGCTTTGACCATAATACCCCTCCTCTAATTAAATCTTACTAGCATCCGACCCGCGCAATGTTGCGGTGACGGATAGTTTTATTTTGCAATATATCGCTTTCAGTAATGTAATAATATGTTATTCGCGTGATTCAACGTCACAAAAATTTTTCTTTAGCACGATGTCCGTCTTTTCAAATTTTTTTATTTGCATCAACTATCTATTAGTTTTAAAAACAAATTCTAAAAGAAATTAAAATAAGAAAAAAAATTATATTTACGAAATGCTTTAAAAAAGATTTATATTTATGAAATAAGGAGAAGAAGTTAATAAAATTTTTTAAGTTGTTTTGATATGGTGAATAATTGTGTTTGTGTAAGAGTAGATTTTAAATAAACAAAAAGTTATGGAATCAATAACATTAAATTTATTGAATTAATATTTTGAGTTTCCATTTATCAATATTTTGTTCCTTGCTTTAAGTGGTTATACATTTGGTTAAAAAAATTATACTACTTAAATTTAAGAAGTCTTAAAGAACTTAGGAGAGAGAAACATGAATGTTTTATATAGTAGTAAGATAATGTTTTAGTTATTTACAATAATGCAATTGTAGATCTTAACCATTAATTAATAGAGATTTATTGATCTTTTATATATTTTTCAACTGTGAATTACATCCGGATGTACCGTCACTAAAGAGCAAGGCTTGATTATTTACAAAATTTCTCTTACTAATACGCTATTAATGAGTCATAAATGAGTCTTAGTGACTCATTAATAGGGCATCATTTTTATTGACCACCGATCTAATTTAATCGCCAACAAAGATTTATCGGTACTCGTAATAAAAACGGTTCTTAAAAGAATCATCCGGTGTGTGTTTGTGGAGTACCAAAAACCCTTATAAAGCTAATTACAAAGTCATTATTCGTCCGACGAGGGACATTACTCAACATGTGGACCATAATGAAAAAAAAGCCTCTTTTTCCAACATTTGCCACAGAAAGAATTTTGCAACAATTACAAATCTTCATATGCCAACAAACACAACAGATGCAACTTGGCTGCAACATTTTTTCTATATCAATACCATCTACTTGTAACTAAAACGCTACAAAGTATACAAAGCATTTCAAGCAATATATACCAAATCAACACCAAAAAGATGTCTTAACCGGTAACGACGAGTTCTTCGACCAAATGATAACTACTCCAATGGTTCCACTCGTACCCAATCGATCAACAAATCACCAAAACCAATACCAGATGTGAATAATGAAGAAAAAATGGTCAAAGCGATCAACATGTGATGAATAAGGCTCATACATTATTTTTCATTCAGACAGTAAAGCACTTTTCTTGTTATAAACTTTGGAATATTTCAAAGAATGAGCTAAAATGCCACTCATCCAGCACTGGTTGGTGGTAGAAAATTAAGCAACTACGTACCTACGTAGAACATGATGATAATGATACTCTAAATCTCGAAAACAATTTTGACAAGTATCTATATGGTGACGATCCATTTTCCTGTCCACCCGGTAAGCAACAAAGGAAAAAAATCCAACTTAGCTTGTTAAAGTTCCGATGCTTTTTCGCTTAGTTTTAGACCGTTGATATTGTTGATTCAATCGACAAAATCAGCCGCAACTACCAATAACTGATCAAGAAGATGACACTCAATATTTACAAGAAAAAAAAACCTCCAACCATGGTTAAATAAGCTGACATTTCAACTCCAATGGATGAGGTGTGAGAGGAAGACTATATATGAAGTATGCATACGGTTAAGGAAAAACATAAGCATCAGTAAGTATAGTGTATTTTTTTATTTATAATTTTAATGTAGTGTTTTTCTAAATTTAGTGTAATTTGTATTACATTAAATCTAATATTTATTCTATGAATTTTCTAAAAAACTACAATTAAAAGAAGAGGGGGTACAATAATAAAACAGTTAACAGGGGGGGCTGTTTTACAAAAAAATAAAAAATAAATAAAAATAACGGGAGGGAGGGAGGGGGGGCTGTTACTGTTAGTCGTGTTTGATGTGATTCTATCCTCCCTCCCTCCACAAATGTAGTTTAAATTAAAGTTCCCAATCCAATCCCATGGCATCATGTACGTTACTTCACTCCGGCCCATCTGTAATAAAACTTAAACATATTAACCATCGCTGCTGCACATTTAAATTTTCCACCCAATTATTAGAAAATTTAGAAATATAAAAATTTCATGAAGAAGTCATCTCTTGCTTCTTTTAACTCGGAACATACATCTTTTTTTTTTCTTTTGTTTTGCATTTTTGATGTAAGTGATAAATGTGGATTTTTCTTAGAGATTGATTTTAACTTATGTTGCGTTTTCGAGTTTAACAAGAGGAAGAAAGTAAAGATAAGTGAAGATAATTCTTTCCTTCTAAGTTATTCTAATTTCGGGATGACAATTTAACCGAGAGTAAAATAAGCCTAGACGTCGTATTCAAACCTCTTT
Source organism: Pulicaria dysenterica (assembly GCA_947179395.2). Lineage (NCBI taxonomy): Eukaryota > Viridiplantae > Streptophyta > Magnoliopsida > Asterales > Asteraceae > Pulicaria > Pulicaria dysenterica. The sequence goes on along the minus strand of OX359293.1, from coordinate 77,278,302 downwards.
ATTTCCTTTTACTTTTTTTCTTCAAACTCATTTCTTTCTATTTTATTAAAAAAACTCGAAAACAATCCCTTAGTATTTATATTCAATAATTCTTTGTTTTAACAAGAGATTCCCATATAAAGAAAAAAAAACAAATAATAAACTAGTAAACGTTCAATTCATATAGAAAAACAAATAATAAAAATTAACAACAAAAATAGAATGAGAGACATGGATTTATCCAAAGTGAAAAGGCAGACTCCAATTAATTACATATCAAGACCAATGACCATGTCTTTGTCTTTGAGGTGGTAGTACTGAAACCCACCCTAGAGATATCTATGCAAATATTTTTTTGACGGGCAAATTAATTAATGAAGTTATATGTATATATATATATATGAAGACTAAGAAGAATTGAAACTAGGGGTTCGATGTAATAACCGGATAAGTAAAGACTTTACAAAAGTAGGGGGAAATTAACCAATTGAAACTAATTAATAATAAACTAATACCCTCCCAAAATGAAGCAAAAATATTAATCACCAAAAATATTAGTGTTTTATTTGTGATATATTTACACGACACTATGTATATATAACTAAACTTGGCTGAATGTTAATTGTTTTGCAAGATCGATCGATCATCCGCAAAGATCGACTAGCTTGTTTATTTCTCTACAATTCCGGGCCAAAAGATCATCGATCGACCACAAACCAATTACATATATTATTAAACAGCACCAAACATTTTCTTATTAATTAATTTGAGCACACTTTTTTAACCTCAAAGAGTCACTATATAGCTAGCTAGCTAGCTAGCATATATATTATTAATTAATTAATACTTAGGTTAACAGAAAACTTATTATTTTATACTTGTAAATTTGAAATTCATTCATGTCTAACAGCATAACTAAATGATAGAGAAATTAGCATGTTGATAGTTAATACTAATCTTGTATAACATAAGAGACAAATACAAGATTACTTATTTCTCTATCCTCTAGTTTGTTGTTTTAAATTAATGTAAATTATAATAATTTAATTTTAAGTTTGTATAGAAGGGAGGCATGTATAGTGGGGAATTTTTGGCACTAGTCAATTTAATTATTATGTTATTATTTTCTCCCTCCTCATGTTTATATATACCTCAACTCCAATATTATCATAGACCCACATTTCTTTTCCATTCTTGTAATCATACATTTTTATTTTTCTTTTTATCTTTGTGTTCCAGATTATCCTAATAAACTCCATAATCATCAAAATTTAAAAATGGCAGCCTTTTCATACCAGCAACACCAGTCTTTTCTTCTTAATCAAACTGTTCTCTTTCCAAACACTTCCGCCACCTCCACCGCCGTCTGTTTCCCTGACCAATTCCACCAAGCTCATGATCATCAAGCTTTCCCTGGTCATCATCATCATCATCATCATCATCATCATGATCAAGTTCCTGTAGCAAATTACAACTTACAGAGCCCAGCTTCGTCAATGTCAATGGTTGTTGATGATCAGAATAATATTGTTGAGAGTGCTGGCAATGAGTTGTTGGCCAAAAAGAGGAAGGACAAGCAAATGTCTTCTTTAAATCATGCTCAATCTAAAGTATATATACTCATTCTTCATATTTACTATATTATTTTCCTTTTGTTTTAATTTTATAATTCTGTGAATTATCAATTATCAGAAACAAAATCTTACTTAATTTGTTTAAAAAAATAAAGGATACAAGCAACAGATTAAAGAAGCAAAAGAAAAGCAATGATTACCAAAAGGAAAAGAAGAAAAGTAATACAAAGAATGCTTCTTCTGAAGAAGAAGGGGCAGTTGGGTACATTCATGTTAGAGCAAGAAGAGGCCAAGCTACTGATAGCCATAGCCTTGCTGAAAGGGTACGCTTCTTCTACATTTTCACACCTTAATTTACAATTATACCCTCCTCTTTTCTTTTTTCTGAATAAAATTTCCTTGAAAAGCCGAATATTAATTAGCTAAGAATTACATATATTCTTTCTTTTTCTCAATTTTTATTTTTCAGGTGAGGAGAGAGAAAATAAGTGAAAGGATGAAATTGCTGCAAGCCATTGTTCCAGGTTGTGACAAGGTGAATTGGTTCTTGCTAATTATGTCTTTTTGATTGATTGATTTATTTAAGAAAGATTAAGTTAATTTAATTAAACCAGAATAATAAAAACAAATATTACTATAATTATTATATTATAATACTAGCTTGTTCTGACAATTTCATGTGGGATTGATTGATATGTAGGTAACTGGAAAGGCCCTCATGTTGGATGAAATTATTAATTATGTCCAGTCCCTACAAAATCAAGTTGAAGTATGCATTTTCTATTCTATATTTCAGTATTTAATTAGTTAATTCATTCAAATAAACAATATAAACCTAGCTAGCTAGATTATTACTAATATTAATGAATTAATAAATAAATTTTCAGTTTCTTTCCATGAAGCTTGCTTCTGTAAATCCCATGTTGTATGATTTTGGAGTGGATTTGGATTCATTCATGCTTAAACCTGATGAGGTAATATATTATTTAAAATTTAAGAATATATATATTGATCAAGGTAATTTTGTGAGACTACTTTATCTATTAATTTATTAAACAATGATTAAAAGTGTGTGCATGGTGTGATAATATACATGTCCAGAATATGAGCAGCATGGTACTGCCAATCATGCCAAGTGTACAACCCAACGGCGAAGCTGCCACCTTTGTGCCGGCGAACGATAACTACCACCACCACCACTTGCCACATCTGCAGATTGATGCTTCAGTAGCAACCAATTCTTCTGTATCAATGTTTCAACCGTCACAGATGCCAAATATTCTATCCCAGGTATCTTTTCAGACTCATCAAAGGTCACACAAATAATTCAACAGCTAACAAATATTATATATATATATATATATATATATATATATATATATATATATATATATATATATATATATATATATATATATATATATATATATATATATATATATATATATATAAATCTATAAATCAATAAATTTAATTTTGCTTGCAGGGAAATGGACAGCAATTGTGGGATATGGATGAACAAAGACTAAAACTAATTGACAGCCGTTTCGCTCTCAGCAATAACATAACTTCTTTCCATTAAATGATGCATATATATATGGTAATTTTATTTAATACTAATTACACATCTATTTGTGATAGAAAGATATTAATCAAGGACGAAGCTAGGTTAGAACCAGAGCGAGCAGTCAAACAACCCCGCTTAAATATCACAGTTTTTAGCATAATTTATTTACTTAAACCCTCAAATTTATTAGATGTAATGTTTATGACAGAGGGTTTAATTATGACCCCACTTGACAATTTTTCTAACTCTACCCATGTTTTTAAATATATAATCTTTTAAATATATTAATAAGATGATTTAGACAAATTAGTGCATGTCGATCTTCAGCTTACGTACAACTGATCATGTTGTTATGATCAAATCGATCTTATAAAAAATAATTTAAATGAACGTAGCTTGATGTATTTATTATTATATATATATATATATATATAGATTAGATGCAAATTAACGTACTCGTGAATCTTTAATTAACTACTTGTTTTAGTGCACGTACCTATGAATTGAAGTTATAATGCTTGCATGGAGATGGAGATTCATCCTTCGATCATCACCGCGTGGCTAAGCATGCAGATTAATTAGATTTGATGTGAATATATCTCAAAATATTGTACGTACATGACATTTAGTGATCATTATATATCAAGAGCGAGAATCAATCAAGGGTTGAGATCCGAGGATATGGCGGAACGTTTAGATTCATCAAGATCCATCCACAGATTAAACAAGAACCTGAGGATTTATGAGGGCATATTTATAGCTTAAAAAAATGAAATTAATTCCCATTCAAAATGTTCATTTGTACAAGATAGTAGTTAATTGTTGTTCATTTTTCATTCTATTTTTTTGGTATTATCAATTGAATTGATCCAACAGTTGTTTACTGTTGGTGTCACCTTTCTTTCTGAGTTGGTTGGTTCATTGTATTTAGATGTTCTATCTGCTTTGTAATTTGTGGGTCTCATGACGAGATCATGTCACCATCTATATATAAGCCATATCTTATGAAATATATACATTTACTTTTCTTGCTTCATTAATTTAATTACTTATATATGAATTCTCCCCTTATGTTGTATAATTTACAAGAGTTAAGCTCAGGACTCTGTCACAAAGGTAGTCGTCTAGGGCCCACACACTAGACCCACACACTTTATGGGCCCATTCTAAAAAATTAGTCTATATATGTGTTTAAGAGCATCTCCAATACTTCAACCTAACACTCTATAATTAACACTCTATCTTTAAATTTTATAGGTCCATTCACTCTAAATAATCTATCAACTCCAACCCAACACTATATTCAATACTTCAAAAGTGGGACCCATGTATTTAATTGTTATATTTTATTAAATATCCACTAAAATTAAATAAAAAGTAATTTATTTAAGGGGTAAATTAAATAGAAGGGAAAATTATCATTTTTGCCAATATACTATTCACCTTTTTTCCAATTTTACCAACATTCTTTTTATTTTATCAATTACACCATTACACTTTTAGTATTTTTCCAATTTTTTTATTTTATCAATTACACCATTACACTTTCAATATTTTTCCAATAAACACAAGGTTTACCTACTAAGGCTGACAATGGGTCGGGTTCGTGTTATTGGGTTCGGGTAAGTTTCTTGTCGACCCAATTTCGACCTATTTATTTTCGTGTCAAGTTCGGATTTTCAATTATGGTTTTCGAATACGGTTTCGGGTACGGTTATCAATTACGGTTTTCGATTATGGGTTTCAAATACGGTTTTGGATTAAACATAATATAAACCATAAATGAAAAGAAATTCTTAAAATTATATGAAAATGGAGAAAAAAACTTTGCAGTAATATTTAAAAAAAACAAACTATGCAATTTAGAATTACGGAAATCAAGTACTAAAGTAAATTTGCAAAGGTTTATAGTTAAGGCTTTTATTTACGATATATAAATTTCTTATATTAACTTTAAAAAAAACTATGCAATTTAGAATTACGGAAATCACGTACTAAAGTAAATTTGCAAATGTTTATAGTTAAGGCTCTTATTTATGATATATAAATTTCTTATATTAACTTTTGTACCTTGATGTTTATCTAATTGTTAACTAGTCAAATACTTTTTACCGAAATCGGTTGACACAAAACACGACCCAAACCCGACACGAAAAAAGTGACACGACATGAACCTGAAACGAAAATTAATAGGTCGAAATTGGGTCGACACGAAACTGACACGAACCCAATAACACGAACCTGACCCAAGTTGCCAGCCTTACCGCTTAGTAGGTAAACATTGTGTTTATTGGAAAAATATTGAAAGTGTAATGGTGTAATTGATAAAATAAAAAGAATGTTGGTAAAATTAGAAAAATATTGAAAGTGTAATGGTGTAATTGATAAAATAAAAAGAATATTGGTAAAATTGAAAAAAAATGAATAGTATGTTAGCAAAAATGGTAATTTTCCCTAAATAGAAAGTAATTTATTAAAGTGAGTCTCATGGATAGAGTGTTAAATCTCACACTTCATATTTGAAGGGTATTTTCCAACACTTCATATTTGAAGTGTTGAATAAAGTGTGATTGGAATGGTTTAACACTTCAAAATGAAGGAATAGAGTGTAGGTTGGAGATGCTCTAAGGTCACGCACCGATCGCATCTCACTCTTTCGATTTTGGCGTGAAATCAAAGAAGACCTTGGAATTGGAAACGACGTACACTGGAAAAAATCAATAGGCCTCAAGGGCTCTTCATCTCCTAAAAGTTTCTCAATCTTTAAGCTCTCGGCTCTTGCTTCTCGATTTTGTTCTTCCTTCATCGTTTTTTCTAAGATCAAAAATCGAACTCGGCAATTCAAAAATCGTAAACAAACTATCATACGGTAATAGGAAAATAGAAACCAGAATAGTCGCAGTCGGCGATCATCATTTCATCATTCTCACAAGTCATAATTGGCAACTAGACAATAGATAGCAGAATCACGAACACGATATATATGTCGATATTGGTAATTGCTGCAAGTAATTTTAAGTAGTTGTTCTTCCTTATAAGCGCATTTGAATCAAAATCTTACTTCTCGATCTTATGTATATATAACATTGTGTTAATTTCATTTATTTAGTGAGGAATTTTAAAATCTTGCTGTTCAATCTGCTCACAAAAATTCAGAATCTAATTCTTGATTTTGTAGCTCATTTTCATCACCAATCTTATTGTTCTTCCCTCTCAGGTGTATAAGTTTCAATCCTTTATCTTTATGTTTATTTCCCTAATTGCATATTTACTATGTTAATGTTATTTGAATGTGAAAGCGGAATTGATTCGTGATTTGGGAATTGTGACTCAAAGTTTGAAATTGTTATTTTTTGATAAGAGAATTAAACCTTGAGTCTTCAAAAAAACGATTCCACCGGCCCTACCCATTGGAACTGGTAGTTTTTTTCTTTGAATGGAAAATCTACAAGTTTTGGTGGGATGAAAGAGCTAGAAGTTTTTTTAAACAAAAATCTCTAAAACATAAATCTTTTTAAAGTAACTTTTAAAACTAGCTGAAATCTTTTTGTATACAAAGTTATTTAAATATTCTCTTTAATTGTTTTTACAACTCCTCCTATTTTTATAATTTGTTCATTTTTGTCATTTTACACTATTCAACTTCAGTTACTAGTTATTTTGTCAAACACTTATTCAAATAAAAGATTCAGCTTCCAGTTTCAAATATCAGTTTTTAGCTATCAACTATCTGCTTTCATCTATGATATACATTAGAGAGTATTAATTATTCATTTATATCTATTTGTTTGTGACATCATTCAATATAATTTAAACAGTCTTTAATGAGGCTATGACGAGCTCCATAAAATACTTTGCGAGCCAAACTCGAGCCTCAAAGTAAAAGCTCGAACGAGCTTGAATTAACTCAATCTTCTGTAAATTCAAATGAGCTGGCTCAGTTAGTGTGGAGATTGACTCAAGTCTCAACTTACCTAATTTACATCTCTAGTTATTGGTCAAACCTTGTAATAAATGTTGCAATCTATAGTATACATATGATCCTTTATTGTGACATCATTCTATTCTCATAATAATTCTCATATATATATACACACACACACATAGGGGATAACACATTCAAGAACCATTCTTATTTTGAGTAATGTGAAAACTTGGCCCTTTGATCAAAATAGATCAATGTGTGGGAAAATATTTAAAAAACCAAAATACGTCTATTAATGAGTATTAATTGTGGTTACAAATGATATTTGTGATACTCGCAATAAAAAAAGGTTCTCAAATGAACTTTTTCACACACACACACACGAGAATCGTTTTTCATACGAGAACTGTGAGAACCAATCTTAGTCATTGATTTGATAAAGTGCAATTCATGGATGTGGAGCGTGGGGGATCAAGTGTGGTAGAGTGCATGTGATGAATTCATGGGTGGACAATGACATTGAAGAAGGGGGAATAGGACGGCTCAGATTGGTTCTCGCGGTTCTTATATGAAAAACAGTTCTCGTTTGAACTTATATATATATATATATATATATATATATATATATATATATATATATATATATATATATATCACTACAAGAAAAAACGTTTTTTGCGACTTAAGCTTTTTGAGGCGACATATGTCGCCGCTAAAACCCCGCTAAACGACAAAAATTGGGCCCACAACCATCTGATTGAAACATGTCGCCGCTAAAGACATTTTGCGGCGACACTTAGCTCCGCTAAAGGACATTCCCTCCTTTTTTTCCCACAGAAAACCATGGCGGGATTATTTCCCACCTAAAAAATAAAGTGTCGCCGCAAAAAGTGTATATGTCGCCGCTAAAAGGTCGCCGCAAAAGGAATTTCTAATTTTCTTTATTTAATTAAAACAATTTTCGATTTTCTTTATTAATTAAATATACATGTCGCCGCAAAAAGGTATATGTCGCCGCTAAAAGTGTCAACGCAAAAACAATTACGAGATATAGGGTTTTATCCTCTTTCTTTCTGCCATTACTTGCTGCGTCTCTCTCTCTCCCGAAGCTTTCTCTCTCCGGCGAAACCGCCGCTGGCCGAAGCTCTCTCAGCCGTCGAAACCGCCGCCGCCTCTCACCATCTCACCGTCGTCGATCGCCTCTCGCCCCCGCTCCCTCTCACCGTCGAAATCGCCGCCGCCTCTCACCACCCTTCTTCCTCCGCTGTTCGACCTCCTCCTCCGTCGCCGGCGACTTGAGTTTGAGGTAAAAATCCCTTTTTTTGTTTATAAATCTAGGGTTTTTATTTTTAGATTCTTATATTTTTGTTTTTTGTTTGTTACAAGTCATCTCCTCCTCCTCCTCTACTAGCTGCCGCCGTCGACCACCTTCTGCCGCCGCCGCTGCCGCCGGTCAGATTCCGGCCTCTGCCTCTGTCGACCTCCTCCGCCCCATTGAGGTATTTTTTTTAATTATTTGTATATTAATGTTATATATTAATGTTAATTAGTTTAGGTTATTATTAGTTTGTGTTTTTATTATTATTATTTTTTGTTAGTAATTTAAATTATTTAATTGTTAATTAGTGGTAATAATTTATTAATCTAAGGCTATTGTTAATTAGTGTTTGATTAAAATTATTGTTTGATAATAATTTTAGTTATTTAATTGTTAATTAGTGTTAGACTAGTGTTAATTATTGATTAATCTAGTTGTTAATTTAAATTTATTATGTTAGATTATATTTAGTGTTATAATATTTAAGTATTGTTAGTATACTAATAATGTGTTAAATAGTTTTATATGATGATGTTAAATAGTTTATATGATGACTTTTGATTATTATCCATTGTCAATAATGATAGATTAGTGCTACATACTTTTAATCTTTAATCATTGTTAGTACACTAAAAATGTTAGAAATTAGATCAATCTTATATTATTATTTAGTGTTAATGATGTTAGCTTATTGTTAATAATTGTTAATCTATAATTAGTGTTAATATTCAATGTTAGTGTTAATCTTTAATCTTTATTTAGTGTTAATCTTTAATGTTAGTGTTAATCATTAATCTTTAATATTTAATATACAATTATTGTTAGTATAATAATAATGGTAGAAATTAGATTAATGTTAGCTTTAATTAATATGATGTTTAATTATGTTTAATAATTTTGTTAAAGTAAATGTTCATTTAGTGTTAGTAATCATGCTAGTTGTTAAATTTGCATGTGTGAGCTTAGAATGCCCGCTCGAAATTGATTTAGAAATTAATTTCGGGTTGTTCCCATGTTGGGACTGCTATTTGAATACCTTATTTCATTTAGGATGTGAATGCTTGTTACATGGTTGTGTGTTTAAGAAAGATTCGATTGTCATTTACTCTATGCTTCCCGGGTATATATTTCTTTATATACTTGGGAGCTAAGGGTAAATGCTGCCGAACATGGGAACAACCCCTAGCTTGATTGAACAGTACATGTTAAACCATTCACGCAATGACGTCTTTACATCCGAGTCTCTTCAAGAAAATTATGTAAGTAATTATTTATACTTCATGAAACTTATGTGTTTAAATATATATATATATATAAAATATGATTTTAATTGTTTTTATATCTTATTTATACACAGCGCCGTATGGTTTTCTTGAGAGACGGTCAAGTCGGGAGCCAAAATACGTTGAGTGAAGAAGAAATCTTGAAGGCGGTGTTGGGTGAACGCCGATGACATGTTCGTGGAATGGGAAGAACATTAAGTTCTTCATCCGTATCTGCTGCACAATCTACCGCACAATCTCAGCCTACAGGGAGATTATATACACAAGCCGAGGTAGATGTCATGCTTGCGTCTCATTCTTCTGATATCCAGCAGGTCCGGGAGGAGATGCATATTAATTTTCAACGTACACAAGCAATATTTGAAGCATTACGTGCGGCAGGTATAAATGTCGATATTCCCTCAACTTCCCGACATGAACCAAGCACTGATTTGGCTTCTCGTGATGAAGCGTCTAGGGATCATGAGGATTAGTCTATTAGTTTGTTAGGCGACGTTGTGATTGTCTAAAAACGTTTATGTTAACTTTGAAACTATTGATTGGTATGTATGTTTGTTTTATATAGCTTAAAATGTCGTGTTACAGTTGTTTTGAGTTCTGAAACAACAGGTTTTTGTAATTGCCCGGTTTAAAATGGGTGGAAAACGCAAAATGCAGCAAAATGCTAAAAAAATATTTTTAGACTTTTAGCGGCGACATGTCGCCGCAAAAAAGGATTAAATATAATTTAAAATTTAATTAATTTAAATAAACTGTCACCGCAAAAAGTCAAATCTGTCGCCGCTAAAAGTTATATTTTATTTTTTAAAGTAAATTAAAATTGTCGCCACAAAAAAAATAATGTCGCCGCAAAAAATGGTCCACGTGGCACTTGATGGGTCCGTTGTGTGTCGTCGCAAAAAGTCAAACCTATCGTCGCAAAAAACTTTTGGGTACGAAGCTTTAGCGGCGACCTTTTTGCGGCAACATGTCGACGCTAAAAATCTATAGCGGCAACATTTGGAGTTTTAGCGGCGAATTTTGACGCCGCAAAAAGCTTTTTTTTTGTAGCGTATATGTATGTATGTATGTATGTATATGTAGAGGTTAAAATATTATTGGTTTTTGGTGCATTAATGACTTATTATATGGCTATTTTATTTATTTGTATATTTACCCAATTGTGAATAGCGTCAAATGAGTCATTTCTCATACACGTATTCTTTTTCGTGTTTGCAATTTTGTTTTTTCACGATAAATATGCCAAGAGTTGTTTTGTTCTAAAGAGGATATAAATCTAAATCTAGTGTTACAATATTTTTTTTTTGTTAAAATTCTTAAAAACGACGAAGATATGATTGAGTAAAGATTTGATGGGTATCAAAAAAATGTGTACGGGTTTAGGGGAGAGGCATGTGAAGTTTTCTGATTTTTATGGTTTTTCTGTTTTACCTTTCTCCACATAGCCAATTGATAACAAGTCTTTAAATAAGGATGATTCTTCATTAATCCATACACTATATATATAATTAATTGTATCGTGCAACTTTCTATATAATATATATACAAATAATTTAAAAATTATATTTTATATAATTTACTTGCAAATTCAAAGAAATCTATGCATTATATTTTATATAATAAATATGTACAAATAATTCAAGTTCTGTTATTGAATATACGTGCCCCTCCTCAGACCATCAGCCACCCTAAGTCCGACCACTACTTCACCATCATCAAACTGCACAGCCACCCTAAGTCCAACCACCACTTCACCATCTTCAAACTGCACAGCACCTCTCGGCCACCTTGATAATATTTACAAGACTTACAAAAAGTTTTGACCAAAAAAGCAGCCCTTTTGTTATATATGTTTGTAACTTTAAATCAAGAGAGGTTTTATATCCTCATATAAAATCATTCTACTCATTTGTTCAGGATAAGTATCAAAATCAACGGATCTTGTACTGAATACGATGATAAAGTAAATATAATTTTCCTTTAACTGAACGAGAAATATTTTTCAAGCGAGCACTATTTGTAATATCATTAGTGACTCGTTGATATGGGTATTTTGGTCATTTATACATAAATTGCGTTCGGATGGATCATTATTAATGATCGAGACTTGATCTCCCTAAAACACTCTCATTACTATCCGTCGTTAATGAACCCTTTACAATTACTAGACAATATTTGTTTTCACACGAAAAAACAGTTCTTATTTGAACACCATCTTAACGGAATTTTTAGTCTAAATTATTTATGCATAATTATCATAGTTTTGATTGATGTTTGAAAAAAGATAAGATAAATTAAGGTAGGTACGTAGGTGGGGTTATAATGAAGGGAGGGAGGAAGGAAGGAAGCAAGGCTAGGTACGTAGTGGTAGTGACTAGTGAATGAGAGGTGATTCGTACACAACAAAAACTGTCCATACACAACAGGTACAAGCATATTACAGCACATGGTACAAGTCATTAATGCAGAAGTTGTTGCGCATGTACAATTTCTGTTGTGTACGAATTACTACCCCTAGTGAATGGGTGGGTGATCGAGGGAGGAGGTGAGGGGCCGATGAGGAAATGGGCGGGGTGGTCCACCGGGGGGTGATATGCATATGGCTTTGCTTCTTGGCCGTTCAATTTGGTTGTCTCCTTTGTCCATGGATGTTGATTCAAGTCTTACATGCCTTTGTCAACCTTCCCCACAATGCTTTTTTTTATTTTTTTTATTTATTTTTAAACCTACCTACATAATAGCTAGCTAACCCGGTGTGATAAACGGGTTACGAGTTAATTGGTTTTGTCACTAGCTAGTCACACATCCACTACATGTCCGGTGTCTTCAACCTAGATTCACTCTTTATTAGTTTTTTTGTATTGCCTTAGCTAGTTTGTTTTTATTCTTGAGAACTCTATATTTATTACAACAATAATATTAAACATATCAGATTTTGATACAATTAAGTACGAAAAATTCTATTTTTTTACTTTATCTCCTTCTGTATCTTTGAGGATTGATATGTAATTTTCTTATCATATCATCTTTTAAGTTTGGTACCTGTATTGAAAAAAATAAGTAGAAGTATAAGTAGATATATAGTATAAAGATATTATAAAACCTCTACGAAGTATACGGTCCATGTTATTTCCTACATATTTCAGTTTAATATTATATACTAGGTTAAAACACGTGTATTACACGGATTGATATAAAAAATGAATAAATCCTAAAATTTTATAAAAAGACTTCAAAAATTTTTAAGATATAAATAAGATGAAAAATAAAATGGAATATAAAAGTTGAAAAATATCTCCTGGGTGGGCGGGAAAACAAATCATCTTGGGGGATTGGATGGGCGGGAAAACAAATTTTCCTAGCGCAAGAGCCTGCCACGTGGAAAATTTGAGCTTCATAACGACGACACGTGGCAAATAGTTAGTCTTTTATTAGTATAGTAAGATTAATATAGGGAGGGTTTAGATGAGAATTATTTTTTGTATGATAAGTGCGAAAACCAATCTTGTCCTTAATTAAAATTCATCAATAGCTAAGATTTTTTGGTGCCTCATGATTGACTCATTAATGAGGGTATTTTGGATAAATCAATTCACGTACATTAAAGACGGTCCACACGGACGTAATTCACGGTTGAGAAAAATATATTAATGATCAAAATACCTCTATTAATGAGTCATTAATAATGTCACAAACAGTTCTAGTACGAAAAACATTTCTCGTTTAAATTTTGATATATATATAACCTTCCTACTCATTAGATCAACACAAGTATGATGACAATGAAAGAAGGGGAATTGGACGGTTCAAATTTTGTTCTCGCAGTTTTCGTAATAAAAATAATTTTTAAATTAAGTTCTCTCTCTCTCTCTCTCTATATATATATATATATGAAAGACAACTTTTATTATTTATCAACTAAAAACTAAACAAGTAAGATGGTTAAAACTAACCAATGACACAATGACACTACACAAGATATGCAGTTTTGAATATGGTAATTACACAAATTCTAACCATTAATTAGACAATGATCTATAACGGTCGTAATTCATCCGTTGTGATTTATGACCGTCACAATTTATGGTTGGATAATGAATAAAATGATTGGACAAATGTAGACCATCCAATCAAATCAAATAAAAGATCATGATTAGGTCTCGTATACTCACCTAGATTTTCATTTTCATTTTAACCTTCCACTATCTAACCCCTTAGCCGATTCATGTTATAATTCCAGTAAATTGCCACCTTACCTAACTAATAACTATTATAGAACTCATCAAAATATTAACATAGAGAGCATATAGTGACTAGTGAACAACACTTGCCAGGAAATATGCTTCCCTCTTTTAGCTCTAAATGTCAATCATTGGAACAACAATAAATGATTTATAAAAATACAACTATTACATAAAAGTATAAAACGATGAAATGCAAAAGGCCCCATAGGACATATATATCATGAAAATCAATTTATTTATACACTAATGTCTTGCCTTCTGAAAAATTTACTTTTTTATGTGTGTGAGCGCGCAAAGAAGAACTTTTAAACAATTATGTTGGCGGAAATACATAAGTGAAAATGTTGGTTTATTTTCAACCACTTTAAAAAGCTAGTAGAACAACCACTTACTTTTAATAGATGTTTTAAAGACCACAGTTCCTTCCAACAGCTCTCGTCAATTTATGAAGAAGATCATTTCCCGTTCGGTTTTTAGGCTCTTAATTACCGGAGCCAACGTTGTGACGAAATAATCGTGGGAAGGCAAGATGATTTTATTAGAGTCACGATTGTTGAGAGCACTATTGATTTTGTCGGAGGCAAGTTGGTTCGATTTCTTTCATCAGCATTTGATTTACGGATAGATATTGCGTATTTGTGTGGTTTTTGTTTCGATTTCCTTCAAGGTCGCTTGATTTGATTTCTTTTGGTTCAATTTATGATTAGAATGTCACATGTTTTGATTTTTGTATTTTGTTTCAAGTTATGTTTTCATCCAGGGCATAGTTTACTCTAACTAACGCATAAACAATAATTCTGTTTAATCAAAGAAAAGAGATAAAAACAAACAATACCTTAATTATTGTAAAACGTACTCTTATATCGCGTCTTTTGAAAGATTAAAAAAATGAAAACATTTTGTGTTTTCAAAAACAAATACCACCTTTTATCATTTCTCATACAACATAGGTTTTAGACAACATATGTTATGAATAGGTAAAAATACAAAGGAGATAAGGTTTTGAACTAGTTTAATAAAGATATGAGTTTGATTAACATATCTAACATTTTATCAAATATAGATATGAAATATGAAAAGCGGAAATCATTTATAATCTATAGAAATAAGTATAAACAACAAACTAATAATAAATTTTCTTTTATTATAACGGTACTAATGTATAATTTATAACGTCCTTCCCTAATTATGATTAAAAATTCAAATCTCAAAAGTGTAAATAAAAGGGTTTGTATCTTACCATTTAATGTTTTTTTCCCTTACCATAGACCATAGGTGTATAAACAAATAAACATAATTAATATTGCAAACAAACACACCAACTAAAAACATGGTGGTTAATAAAAAACACCCAAAAGGTATCACAAATTTACTATGATGGTGATATACCTAGCGAGCTAGATTGATAATGATAATGACACTTGGTAGTGTCCACAAATGACAAGGACCTCTCCATATTATTTTTATTAATATAATACCAATTCATCTCCTGATACTCAACTTTTTGAACCCATCATTCATTTCTCTATGATTAGAAATGTTTGATATCCCATAAAAATCATGAACTTTGCTGCAAAATGTTGTAAACTTGTAATATATACATAAATAAATGTCTTAAGAAGTTAAGAGTAAAGTTATTACAATTAGGGTTTTAAGCCTTTTGTTTTTTGAGGGCCCATATATGTACAAGACTTGTAAAAACATTTCTGCATAAAATTGAAATATCAGCCCATGTTTTAATTGACAGGACAGTTTGACGGTCTGTTTTACTACGCTTTTTATTTTATTTTAAAAAACTAGAAATATATTTAGTATAAAAAATAAATAATACCATGTTATTTTTATTAATAAAAAAAATCATATTCTAGGAGACTACTTAGGTCCCCAAAAAACTTATTTAAATTATATTTCTAGTTTGTCAATAATAATTGATGGTATATAAATTACATTTCTAATTATATGTTGATTAAAACGAATTAAAAAATGGGAGATGAACCTTATTTGCTTACACTTAAAGTATATATAATTATATACTCATTGTGATCTAGTGAAGTTATTGCTATGGTGTACGATGTTATTTACTTTAACAGCATTATTTGCTATATGAAATCGAAAACTAGCTAAACTTAATACAAATGAAACTTTTAAGCTAGGTAAGTAGTAGAAGTTTAAATTTATAACAAAAAAAACTTAAGAATATAATAAACAAGTAGCTAAAATTGAAAAAGTAGATATATATTAGGAGATGTGTTCAATAAAGTCTATGTAAAAAACATAATTCTAAAATTTTAAAATGTAGCCTTTCAAAAAAAAAATTAAAATGTAATAATAGGGTGATTAGATTACAAGCACATGTAAATTACGAAAATACCCCTCTGTCCAAAATTTTAAAATGCAAATTGGACCATTGATTTTATTGATCTAAAGACTAAAATTAGACATTTTAGAGTATGACTTAAACATGGACTAAATTGAACATTCTTCGTAAATTTAGTAGAAGTTGTTGCCTTGGTTTAGGCTGAGATTTTTGTAAACAGATTAGCTTTACGATTTAAAGTACAAGTTACAAAGCAGAGTATTGTCGGAGATGATCAAACTTACTAAAAAAGTTCGTATGTGGCATGTTATGAAATGTTTTCTTGTGTATGGTATATCTTATTAGTGTGTCCCGCTTGAACATATCAATTTATTAGTTTGAACTAGTTTTGACCTAGCAAAATTTCCACTCTAGTCAAACTCGTATACAGGGAAGAGTTATTTAAAGAATATATATTTAGATGAGAATGAGAGAACAAATCTTAATCATCAACTAAATGTTGATTTACTAGATCTTAAGGTCGCAATTTACTCGTTGCAATCCATTGATGTCTCAATTCATGAATAAAATAAAGGAGCAAATAAAGACCGGCCGATCAAATTAAATAAAGCGTCAGGATTGAATCTCCCACATATAGAAAAACTTAATTATTAATACTTCTGGCTTCTTATCTTATGTATAAACCCACAAATTAAAAACTTTGTACATTTTCTTACGAGTGTCGACGAAGTTTCACCAACTTCATTTCAATTACTTCCGTTCCACATCCCTAATTTTAAGCATCGATATTTCATTTATGTTTAATATTTTTTTGAACATGTAATATATATCATACCAAAGCTCTCGTTAAAAAAACATGCAAACAAATCCATTTAATTATAGACAGGGCGGACTCAAGGCCAACCTGGTGGTTGCACGGGATACCATATAATTTTATTCCCGTAGTGTAAATTTTAATTTTTTTGATACGGTGTTTCTATTTCGTAGTGTAAATTTCGATTTTTTCGAGACATTGTTACTATCCATTTCATCTAATTCTAATGATGCCACAATTCATTAAAAATCCTGGATCCGCCACTAATTATAAATATCACATGCTACAAAATTTATTTGTCTAACGTTAGTAAATGTCACACTTCATAAAAGGCATTTTCTTTTTATTGGAAAGTGGCTGGATACACAAAGAAAAAAGGTTTTTTTTTTTTATAATTTCTGCATACATTATACTATATATCAATTAACAATTAACAAAGGAATGAGGCAAAATCTCATAGGATTTTTAAGGAAATTTTAGTCTTTTTACAATAAAATTTGAGATGTATAATCTCATGAGATATTGAATTTATATATTTTTCTTTTACTTTTTACCTTTTCATTTTCTCTTTCTATTCATTTCCCTTATTTTCTCCTCTAATATATATCTCTCTCTTCTATTCATTTCCCTTCTTTTCTCCTCTAATATAATATATATATATATCCGTGTTCACTTTCTTCTGTCAAAACCCACCACCATTTATTTTTTTCTAAAACCACCGTTACCATAAAGAAGCGAAGTAAAACCTTAATATATTGGCATTCGCATGCCCGGTTATGTTTGCGGTTGACGGTTTTTTTACTACAATAAGCAACTAAGCAACTAGCAAGAGATGGGAAGCCAACAGATCCTTTGGCGCCTTACTTTTATAACTTTCGCCGTTTCCCGTATTTCAAAGAATCTTGCACCTTCTCACCTTTTGCATCAAAGGTTTACTTAAGTGGGTTTCTATTTAATTTAGGTTTTAAGATTTCGTGTTTGTTCTTGTTTAATTATGATTTGTTTTTGATCTATAATGTTTGTGAATTGTGATTGTAAATTTTGGTTTAATTATGGTTCTTGATTCTAGATTTCGATTGCAATTTTGAGAGTGGTGGTTGTGGCCGGCGAGTTGGGTGGATTATGTAGGTAATGAGTGTTGGGACGTGTGAACATAAAACTCTCTCAATTTGTAGATGTGGCCCTCTTTTTTTTAACGATGTAAATTTGTTTAAGTTCGATATTATAATCAGTTTAACAATTAATAGTATATTTAATAATTTTAGATCCATCCCCTCGCAACGCGAGGGGCTTACAAAACCTCGTTATTATAAAATCTAACTTTTGTAATTAGCTGTTTTATGATTCTCTTATTCAACTATTACATTTTTTTAACGAGATTTAAACTTTTATAATTATAAAATAAAAAAAGAGTAGCATACGGCGTGTAATTGCCGGCAACGACTATTAGGAGGATGATAAACGGTGGTGTACACAATAGACCAGATGTCGGCACGAATCAGAGTTTGAAGAGTTAAATTGGTATTTGAAAATGAAACATAAATTATGTTAAGATGTAATAACACTATAACAGGTAATTTTATTTATGATCTTTTAAAAAGTATTAAGAGGTTTTTTTGTTCTTAATAAAAAATGGTTTAGTTCCTGAAAATGTATCAAAGTTGTCACATTTTAATATTGTGTGTACTGAACTTTTAAATTTACTATTTAATGTATCAGACTCATGAAAGTTACCATCGATTACCGGTAATTTAGCTCATATTTAATTTTTTATAATATGCCACATCATTTTTTAGTTTTCACATCAGTCCATTTTCAAAAAAAAAAGAAATAAAAGGATATGAAGAATTGAAGAACTTGAAGAAGAACATGAACACTTAAGAAGAACATTAAACCTAAAAATAAAAGATGGAGACAACCAAAATTATCGGTTACAGATCTGGAAATCGATTGAAAATCTAAATCACAAACACAAATTTTAACGCCAACCCAAAATTGCAAACCCCCCCATTTGAAATCGAAGAAGATATGGCCAAATCCCATTTTGAAATCGAAGAATATATGGTGTTCAAACATCTGGAACAAAATTGTATGAACAAATCATACTGTAGAATGTATAAACTCAGAAATCGTATGCCTTCAAACCGCATTCTACCACCGATAAATTGAAGCCGAAACCGTTGTCCGCCGCCGACAAATAGAAGCCCAAAACCGCCGTTTGCCTCCGATAAATCGATGCCCTAATCGCCGCTGTTTGAAACCTTAATCAACAAATCATACTGTAGAATCTATGAACTCAGAAATCATATGCCTTCAAACAAAATTAACACCAAAATCACAACCCTAAACTGAATCATACAAGAGAAAAAGGTTCATCACACTAGGAATAATATTTATGATACGGGTATTTTACCAGAAACTATTGATGAACCATTTCGGATGAACTCAAACCCTCAAATCAGAGATCTAGAGGGGATGAACTCGAACCTTAAATGGAACCTTGGGGATGAACTCGATTTCTCAAATCAGAAATCTGGTGGAGCCATATTGATGAAATTTACACACAAAGTGGAACAGATTTATGGTTCACAGATCAATCTCCCCTATAATATTCTTCTTCTTCTCATTATTATTATTATTATTATTATTATTATTATTATTATTATTATTATACATTTTATTTTTAATTATTTTAGAACAAGAAAACTACATGTAGGCTTCCAAGTCAGGTGCCGCGTTATTAAAACCGGTGTCATGTCAGCATCTAATTAACTTGCTATAACAGGTTTGATACATTAAAAGGTAACTTTTAAGAATATGATATATTAAATGGTAAATTTACAATTCATTACACATAATAGCAAAATATGATAGCTTAAATATGCGAACTTTAAAAAGAACTTATAGCTTTAATGTCTTGATTCTTGAAGTCTTTTCACTAAAACAGTTAAGAATATATATTATGTCTTTTTTTTTTAAAACTAAACAAGCCTACACTAATGTAAAATAGACATATTAGTTCTCTCTTTTTCTAGCTATATCCCGATAATTTATAAACTCATCAACTGACTCTTGTCACTAGCTGTTATCATTCTTCGATATATCTCTCGATCCAAAAAAAAAAAAAATCAAAATATCTCATGGAGCATACAAAAAACGCTATTAAAATCAGAAAAATTAACAAATTTATATTCATTATTATGAATTTACGATAACATAAACATAAGAAACTTTTATATTAATTTAAAAACGAATACAAAAGTAGGTAAATATCATATATAATTAGATATATAATGTAGATCGAGTTGTGTTCAATAAATTCTATATAAAGAAACATAGTCCTAAATTTTTAATATTCAATCATATGTGATTCAGTATACAATCACATGTGATTGTAAAAACATCGCATGTTGATTACGAAAATGTCACTCCGTTCAAAATTTTAAAATTTAATCTGGCCCATTGATTGGACTGATGCAAAGACTAAAATTAGTCCCTTAAGACTATGAATTAAATATGAACTATATTGAACATTTAATTTTTATATTCGTTAGATTTAGTTTTTAAAAACTAGGATTAATTCTATCTAATCAACCGAGTGTGTTGTGTGTGAGTGTGTTTGAAGTTGCATTAATGGCGACTTGTTGTCTTAGGCATGACAGATGAAGGTCCAAGACCCCCACCACAATTTACGTACAATCCGACAAATAACATATAACACATCAACAATTCAATTTATTTCTTTTCTTAATTAGATAATAGCAAGTAAATATCATTTAAATTTTTTCCAAAATATATAGTTTCACATTCATGTCTGCATGCGAATAGAACTAGAAAAAAGTATCTTCTAGTTACGATAAATCAACTTGTAAAGTCATCTAACGCGCGACATTTATGGGGCCGACACTTGATTTGCTTGTCTCCTTGGAATTGGCTTACGATTTTTATTTGTTTTGGTTGTTTTTCCCTACAGTACTCTACTTGATGTTTATCGTCTTGTTAATTAATTACAACTGTTGATTATACATACATATATATATATATATATATATATATATATATATATATATACTTTTTATTAACGGTACGTACTGTTATAGTATGAACAGTCAAAATCCACATGTAGCTTTAGGCCCGACTAAGACCACTCGCTAACGATGTTCTAAGGCGACTTGATGAGAAGCAGGTTGGGCCCGACTTAGGCAATCAAAACGCATATGGGTCTATTTGTCGACCTCGCCATTAATTAGCTACTTATGCTGATTCAGAAGGTACGTACAAACGGACTCAAGCAGAAGATCAAGGGAATGGCAAGATTTTGAGGAGTAACACAAGAAAAGGTTTAACTGAAAATGAATACAACGTACAAACACTGGGACCAAAAGCTAGTTTTGGTTCAAAGAAAGAGATAAATGTGTGTAGCGATTGTGTGTGTATATATATATATATATATACACACACATGTTAAAAAAGTTTTGAGGTATATATATAGGCTATATATGCAGGTCTCCTTTTCATTATAAACTCATAAATCTGTTTTCTTAATCTTAATCGCATTGAATTGTCAAGATTGGTTGGTTTGTTCGCTTTGATATAGTAATAAGAAACTGGTGTTATATTTCCAGACAAAAGGTTTTAGTGATGATACAAATCCATGCATATATATAATATACCTTAAACATATTTTATACATGTTTCATCACTTGCGGCATCCGGAGTGACAAGGTTTTTGAGGCAGTTTACTAACCATATATCACGCCTTATACGTAACAGGAGGTGGTGTGGTAGATAACGTGGGTGGAGATCCCATATGGATGACTTGTTTTTTTTCTTTTTTGTTTATTTATTAAAAATTGATATGATGGGTTATAGGGTATATATATGTGGCACAGAATTTGGTGTGGTGTATAAAAAGTTATATAAATATTAAATAATAATATTTTTAAATGATGATATTTTCCAAGATATAATGTAGGGTGATAATCGTGTTTTGTGCGGATTTATCTGTGTCAGATACCAATATTAACCTGTATTCGCTAGACACGAACATACTCGCATAACCAGTACTCGGGTCGTAACGTGTTCACGGGTCACAAATATGTTAGGGTCATAAACAAGTTGGCTTCCTATAAACGGTCACGAGTTATAAATTAGACACCACAAAAGTTAAATGTTTCTTTAAATTGAAATAAAATGAGTGATATTAATTGAAAAGACATTGTTATATATATGCATAGCAATAGAAATATCAAATTTCGCATCGGAGAGTTGAACAAATGCATTTGGTATTTGATTGTACAAAGCAAATTTATAAATAATGAAAACATACCCGGTTAGAAAAAACGGAGAAATAGTGAAAACAAATTTGAAAATGTGGAAAAAGGAAAACAAAATGGGAAAACTGAAAATTTGTTTTAAAAAAAGCTTATTTAGGTACAGATATAGACTATTTGACTTCGTGAACATGTTTCCCAACTTGAACACGATATGTTTATATACAGGCTATGCATATTACCTCGAACTTGTTTAAGGTCAACCCATATCCATTCATTTACATGTCGGATTAATAATTACCGCCCTATCTAAATGTGCAGATAAATAGTTGCTTCTTAGTACATTAAATAACTTTTAACCTGTCTAAATACTCACAAATGATGAGATATTTTCATAATTTCGAAATGGGTGATGAGTTGTTCAAAACAAAAATTGTTCATACACAACAAACCATGCATTATCAACTTGTATCGTGTGTTGTTAACTATTTATACTTGTTTGTCTGTCAACGAATTTTGTTATGTACGAATCGGCTTTCTTTTAAAATATACAACCATTCATCAAAATACGTTAAAACCCACAAAAAGGAAAAACAGGTAATATCAAAACTTAAAAAAATTTAGTTACTGTCACAAATAACAAGTATATAAAGAAACATTATTTTAAAGTTTTCGGTATTATTTAAGACTAGCATGATATCTATATTGCGGTGGAGATAATTTCTACCTAATAATATGTCGTTTATAGAATATATAGATATGATATTTATCGAATAATTTCTACCTGATAATATGTAGTTTTAGTTCTTTCTCTTTTTTGTCTATTAACTTTTTCTTAATCTTCAAAACAATTTAAGGAAACAACAAAATCAACGTTTTTATTTTTGTGGGTGGAGAAGTGCGTAGTTATAAAAAAATTGTGTTTATTTGTAGGTGTATAAAGGAGATATAGAAATGGAGGTTATTTAAGAGGTATATTAGTAATTTTCGATTGATAGAATTTTAAATAATTAAATAATATAAAAAAGAAAGTAATAAATGTATTGTAATAAAGTGTAGATAATATACAAATATTATTTTAATTCACATTGGCTAATAAATTAATAAAATAATGTCAAGAAAAAGATTGTTATATTAAATTGAGTATCTTGACTATGATAACGTAACCTATGTCTTATATTAATTAATAAGTAATCTACTTACAAGTGTTTGATTATTTATGATATTTGACTTCTAATTTTTTCTTTCATTTCTTGTCTTATAATCTGTTCTACGCCACTTCCGTGGTCGGACCCTGGCCGGCTGCCGACTCTCTTCCCCCATTTTGCTTGCTCCTTGTGTGCCACAAAATACTTTATTTAGTTATTTATAATAATAATAATAATAATCAAAAATAAATAAAAAGCTAGAATCGTTTACTTAAATCGAATCCGATAAACATAAATAATGGTTCAGTTCAGCCCTACTACAATACGACTCCAAGTCTTCTTCCCATAGATGAATATAATTATAACTTCAATTTGTAGTACAATGAATCAAACAAAAGAACGAGCTTTCAGAATTCAACATAATACACCAACACTCCCTGCTATAAAACTGGGTATAAATATATAATACACAGATTTTCGACATCACATTATTATTGAGATCTAATCAAGAAGACAAGAAGAATGAATCGACACCACCACCACCACCACCACCGCCGGCAACCGCCACACTACTTTCATATAAGATTAATGGTGAAGGAGACATACGGGTGAGCATCGGCTTCACCAGCCAACCCGCCCATGCTTCCTTCATCCTCTGTTTTCCAGAACGTGCTGCATTAATAATTACCAAATACACCATTAATTCTTACTCAAAACATAGATTATGACAAGATTGTGTGGTCCTGGACCAAAGAACCATAAATTTTAACATAAAAACTTTTGATCATGTGGTCCTAGATATGAAGAACCTCAATTATCATTGTATTCAGAGGTGATTAAATGATCGAGTACAGGCCCATGTATCCTGATCTATTAAGGCATTTGAGGTCTTAGGACCATTCGATCATCTTCAATGGAGTATTGTACCGCTTGCAGAATCTAGTATTTGTTCTTTCTTAGTCAATGACTTTATGATGTTCTTGACCTGAGAATCTGACTTATAATCACATGAGGATAACTACTATTATTCAGTAATATATAGAATTACCTATTTTATCCAATAGCATTGCTGGTACTCAATTGAGTCCCAATTTTTAATATATATATATATTGTTGACAAAGCCAAGAGAAAATGTGATGTGGTAAAAAATGATGTCTCATTGATGACATGTAATTGTGACATGTACAAATAATATGTTTTAATTGGTAGATAATAGGATAAACATTTATATTCAATTTAATTTGGAGGGTTTGGATGTAAATTGTGAAGGGGTTGTATGAAATATGTGAGAGGTTTTAAGAAAATTGTATATTAATGTAATTAATTATAGGTTGTTTGTACATTATAATTAATAACTTGTAATATACTTTGTTTAGAAAGAAAAAACAATTATATATTTGTGACCGTCTCATTTTTATCTACGTTTTTTGTATAAACTTTATCGTAATATGACGTTTTCTTTAAATTAGTATATTTAATTGTTTTATCCGTCGAGATCAACGGGCAGGTAATTCTCGGACATTTTATTAGTTTTTTATGTTCATTCTCTCTACATAATATAGTCAATATATATACTGAATTATTGCTCTTTCAATATAAAGAATAAAAAATATACTGTGTTTTATAATTTTGTCATATTACGATAAACTTTATATGTTTGATAACCACTTATAGGTATTTTAAAACCGTTGGTTATTGGCATAAAGTTGTTTACAAAACTACCACTACCACTTTAGGGCTCTTCAAAATGGACTGTTAGTGTGTAAGTAAATAACCGTACAGAATCTACAACTCTACATAACTACTGAGTAATGAAATTACTGTCATGTTAGTGGGTTTTGTAACTACACATACAACTTGAAATTTTATATAAAGATTTCAAATGTCTAAGTTTTCTTCTTTTCTAACTAATAACTTGGTACATAAAATTAAGGTTATTATTACATGGATATTTGAATTCAATGTTATATTGTGTTTTCAATTATATTTAATTAAATAACAAATTATACTTAAGCAGTTTACGTATGTACATAATCTATTATATGTTAGGATCTTATTTTTATGTGATCTAATTTGTACTAAAAAAATTTTAGACATGTAATATAATTTTATATTTTATAAAAAAGGTATGTATAAAAAGTATTGAATATAAAAGTTTTATTTACGTACCCGAGCACCGCACGGGTATAACACTAGTTAATTCCTTATACTAGATTATTAATGAAGGGTACTTTGGGTATTTGACAACAAACAATCAAACATTTTTCTTACATTATGTTTGCAAAGGTAGACATTGTAATATTTGTGGAACAAAGGGAGTGATGTTATTACATGGGTTATTTCTGTGAGCTATCTGTAATAACCAGTCCTTTTCATAATTTCATTCACGGAAAAAGATGAAAACACCAATAGGAGCTGTAAGAAATTACCTGTTAGAACTGTCACATAGGCCTTCGAGGATCGTACGTACTTTCTTCTCATTTTTCACGGATGGTGACAGTACAACAGACTGAAATCAAATCAGAGGATACTCATGCATATATTCAAGCCATTTTTTTATATTAAGAAGGAAGAGAAGTTCTATATCCTCCTGCTAAATTTTCCTAATTCTCCTCCTACTACTAGATGAGGATAAGTGTCAAGATAATTAGTGGAGTCTAGATGTCATCCTCTAGTGTGTAGGAGAGGATAAAGTAGGATTAGTAGGATGAAACAAAATTTTCCAAGAAAGAAACAAATGTAAATTGGAATGGTTTAATTCAATACCAAAAAGGAAGGAGGTAACCCGTATCTCAAAATGCTCTCGGCAAATAAACGAACAGCACAAAAATGCATCCAGGAAGTGAAAACCTGCGGGTGAAAGTGAAAAAAACTAATAATGAGACAAATTTAACAGCAATGAGAAATTTTTGCATATAGAATATGTTCAAACTTATCTTGGGATTACTTTTAAATGTTGATGGCTGCACCTGTGTTTGTTACTATCTAAGGATAACGTGCCCATGCATTTAGTTTTTTTTTTCCTTCGAATTGAAAACTACTCTGTAGGTCAGCCAAATATGTATGCAGTTTGACTATACCAGATGTGGCAGAAAAAAACATGCCTAGTAACAAAGATGTCCCTAAATTTTTTTAAAAGTCAAAGACAACATTATATCGAGCTATCATTAGCAATGATTAATGTGAAACACCTAGTGTTTTTGTAATTTTACAACGTCCCAACATACTTTTAGCTAGGTTTAATATAAAAGAAACTGGATATATATTGGGCAGCGTCCACATACATTACTCCTACTATTTAACATACTCATGATGGGCACAGTGGTTGACGGGTAATTTTTTACACGTGTTAGTTGAAATGAACCTCAAACATCTTTTGCCTATTTCATTTAAGATTCTATAACAAATTACCAAAAATGATAACAAAAAAACAACTGATACTAATGACCTAATTTTTTCAAATAAATCTATTATTGCATTTTATGCATTTGGATACCTTTTGGGTAAATTTCAACCCATTTGACTCATTCGCTTCCATTTTAGCTACAGATTCAATTTTAATCATTTACGACTTTTGAAATTAGGTATAACCCGCATTTCGACCCATTTGCTGATTAACGAGCTGAAATTTGCACCTAAAGAAGAGCAACTGTGCCTTGTTATGTCGGTGCTGATAATTTAATCCAGCACATGATCTTCCATCTATAGATTCAGCTTCTGGCCTGTAACAACTGAATATGCTCTATTACCTACCTTCAATTCAAATTGCAGAGAGCAGATAATTGCATCCACAATCTGAATTTAATCTCAGGTAGTCTAGAAATTCTTTTGTTAGGGTAACCATTCAGAGGATCATCGGCAAAAGGGAGATTCTATGCAATCTAGGAGTTGTTTTAAAAGAGTAAGTCTGATAGGAACTGATTTAACTAGATTTAAAATAGAATAGAGAACAGATAATCAAGGAATCGATAGGATGATTTCATAGACTGAAAGTAGTAGAAGGATTACAAAATCAGAAGGAGATCCCAATCAAATGCTCCTCTGCCCTAATCAGAGAAGATCCAAACAATCTTCATGCCCACGCTTAAACAGCCGAAACCTTCAAAGAAGAAATAAACTCTCAATGCCCTTTCTCTTCCCCAATAAGCTGTATATATAATCTTTTCTAACTAAACAGGCTAGGGCCCATTGGGCTGTTGGTTTATTTAAACTGACCCATACGTATTCTCTATCTATACCAGCCTCTTAAAGAACAGGATTGTCCTCAAGCCTATTTTCAGTGACTCGACTTCGGGCTTTCCGAACAGCATCTGCTATGGCTTCTTGCTGATTTTGAGTCATCAATTGCTGAATCGACATTCTGTTCAAATTTTCTTTGAGAATCTTGACGGTAATACCAACATTGAAGATTGCAACCTTTACAATTGTGAAATAAGTGACAGGTCGTTCAAGTGTGTAACTGATATGATAAGCTAATTCCCTCGTGAAATAGAAACCAAGAGCAAATACTCTATCAGCGACACTGGTAGCCTGTTGCAATGTCAATAAGACAAAAGATTTGGTTTTGCCTCTCCTAGTCTTTGCTTGACACTCTGAATCTGACATAGCACCTTGATTCGACTCTCTTGATTCTGCTTTCAGATCAAGGCTGGAAACCATGAGGTCCATGTTTGGGTTATCCCCGTAATTGCTTAAGTTAAGATAATCATAGATAATCCACTTCTTCACTCCTATTGTTGAAGTATCAATTATCTTAGGAGCCAAATAATCTTCCTTGGCAGCATTGTAATTTGTGACGCTTATTAAAATACCATTAAAAACCTTTGTGATCATGGTAAGCAATTTGATAACCATTTCTATGATCCGAAGAGGGTCTTTCCTTCCAAGGTTTTTAATGATGAAACTTTTTACTCGGTAGGCAAATGGAAGAAGATCGATGGTTGTATGATGAAAAAACACTATTTATGTGTATCTTATTCGCAAACGCTCCATTTTCACACAAGTGAACTATGCTAATAAATAATTTCCCTTAGGGGTTCGCTTGTTTAATGAATCGATTCTGCTCAAGCAACTTCATCCGTATCTTCTCTTCTTGACAAACTTTGATAGCATGCACTAGCTTCATATGATTAGTCATTGTATACTGCTTCTCTTGCTTACTGATTCTATTCTGTTAAAACTGTGAATTGATATAATTGTATAGTATAGGGTCTTATTATGTATATAGGTCATAGTTGTTTAGTTTATATATTTCTTATGATCTGTACCCTATTTTTGAATTAATGAGAATACGTATCTGGTTCTCGGCTCTCCTATTTCACATGGTATCAGAGCCGACGTAAACCCTACGTCCGCTCGTTTTTTTTCCGCTGCCGTTATCAGTTTTGGAAGCTTCGTATCAAACAGTCGTGTATCTCTCCGATTGTGTTTGACATTCCAAGGGCGTACCCATCATCGATTGTTTCTTTCTGCTGCAGTCGTAAATCACCTTTAGATCGATTAATATTTATGTGCGTACGTATCAACTGAGCGTACCCATGTGCTAATCAATTGAGATCGTGTTTGATTTTCTATTTGTTCATTATCGATTGTTGGTTTTGGGTTTCTGCTTCTTGACGTCTATCCCTATCGACTGTCGAGGTTTGCCCTAACTGCGTACGCTACTCCAGCCATTTGTTTCAAGCCATTTGCTTCCAGCCATTTGCTTTCAAGCCATTTGCTTTCAAGCCATTTCAGCCCTTGCGCCATTTGCTGTTTGTTTCAAGCCATTTGTTGTTTGCTTGACGCCATTTCAGCCACTGCCTTGCACCATTTCCTGTTTGTTTCAAGCCATTTGCCATTATTTTTGTATCATGGGTGATGTTATTGATCCTCCAACAACCACACAATCATTTTTCATGGGAAATCAGTCAATTTCGTCCATTCGAATCGTGTTATGATGTCTGGACCGAAGCATCAGAATGTTACACTAATGATATTCAACGGCTGTACACAGTTGTTCACAATATCCAACACTTGAAACAGACAGACAGTATGGAATCTTTTTTTTGGGTCAGGTCCGAGCTCTCATGCAAGAATTTGATGCACTAATGCCCTTTGTAAGTTCAAAGACGGAGCAAACTATACAACGGGAACGTTTTTTTATGGTTGCTGCTTTATCTGGTTTTAAACCAGAGTATGAGTCTGCTCGACATCAAATCCTCACCGGCTCCTCCACACCAACTATGAAAGACACTTTTCGCCGACTACTTAACATGGCGGGGAATACGACGGGTCCCTCTTCCAATCCCTCTGCATTTGCTGCAAATCCAACTGTTGTTGCAGCTGTCTCAAAGAAGAGCAACAACAAGCGTCCTTCTTGTGACTTCTGCAAACGCCTAGGTCACACCGAAGACAAATGTTGGAAGAAACATGGACGTCCAGCAGCTCCCCCGTCTTCATCTACTCCACCTGCCAGTTCTGTGCATGTCACTGATTCTACACAAACCATCAACATGTCTGTCTCTGACTATGAAGCATTCCTGAGGTTCCGAGCTGCACAGATACCTTCTCCCACGGCTACTAGCCATATGGGTACTTCTTCTGCATTTGTAACCCATTCTATGGGACCCTGGATAATTGATTCTGGTGCAACTAATCATTTATGTGGTAACAAATCTTTGTTCTCTCAGTTGAATTGTTCTACTGTTTTACCACCTATTACTGTGGCCGATGGAAATAAAACGACTGTTGAGGGTATAGGTACAACGAATCCGAGCAACTCGTTGTCATTGGATTCTGTTTTATTTGTTCCAAAGAGCCCATTTAACTTACTTTCTGTCAGTCGTCTTACCAAATCACATGCATGTTCTGTGATATTCACCCCTACTTCTGTTTTCTTACAGGACCTGAGGACGGGACGGATGATTGGAGAAGGGCATGAGTCACAAGGACACTACTACTTAGGTGGTTCTCATCACTCCACTACTGCCAGTACCATCTCACCTCAGTATCTGCACCATCTCTATGGCCATCCTTCTCTATCCAAGCTAAAGAAGATTGTGCCAAGTCTGTCATCTTTGGAGTCCTTAGATTGTGAGTCTTGTCAGTTGGGAAAACATACTCGTACTGTGTTTCCTAAACGTATTAATAATAAGGTTGAGTCTACTTTCTCTCTTGTTCACACTGATGTGTGGGGTCCTAGCCGAGTCTGTTCAAACTTGGGTTTCAAGTATTTTGTTACTTTTATTGATGATTATTCTCGTTCTACATGGTTGTTTTTAATGAAGAGTCGTACTGATCTATTTGCTATATTCAAACAATTTTGTACTGAGATACATGTAGAAATGACTGAATAACTAAATAATACATATAATGAAGGAGGGAACCCCTATAAATACATGAACAAACCCTAGGAATCTATGTTGGGCCGAGCCCATGGGCCATACACTACTATATAAACATAATATACAACTAACACTCCTCCTCAAGTTGGAGCATAGATGTTAATCATGCCCAACTTGTTACAAATGAAATCTATCTGTGGTTTCCGAAGAGGTTTGGTAAAGATATCTACAAGTTGAAACTCTGTTTTCACAT
Source organism: Pulicaria dysenterica (assembly GCA_947179395.2). Lineage (NCBI taxonomy): Eukaryota > Viridiplantae > Streptophyta > Magnoliopsida > Asterales > Asteraceae > Pulicaria > Pulicaria dysenterica. The sequence goes on along the minus strand of OX359293.1, from coordinate 77,247,281 downwards.
GAATCGGTTGAATAGATGGAGGGTCTGTTTTAGTGCCTACTACCCGATCCCTGATTAGATGACAATCAATCTCTATATGCTTCGTCCTCTCATGAAATACTTGATTCTTTGCTATATGTATAGTTGATTGACTGTCACAATATAATCGCATCAAGTCGTAAGAAACAGCCCCGAGTTCTCTAAGAAGACGACGGACCCATATCATCTCCGATGTAACATCTGCCATGGCTCGATACTCTGACTCGGCACTCGATCTGGACACCGTGTGTTGCTTCTTACTCTTCCAGGACACAATATTTCCACCAACAAACACACAATACCCAGTCGTAGATCGTCGTGAAATAGGGCATCCTGCCCAATCTGCATCTGAGAATCCTGATATCCGTCCATCTCCCTTTTTTGTAAATGCACCCACACGACAGTGACCCTGATCAGAATATAATATCCCTTGACCTGGTGTGGTCTTGAGATACCTCAAAACACGAAGAGCAGCATCCCGGTGTCCGGTGTATGGTGTGGCCATGAACTGACTCAGAACACTAACAGCAAATGATATATCTGGTCGAGTGACTGTCAAATAATTAAGTTTCCCAACAAGACGCCTATATCGTTCAGGATCCTTCATCGGGCTTCCATCCTCAGGAAGGAGTTTCCTTGTAGGAAGCATTGGGCTATCAGCTGGTTTACAACCCAGTAACCCACACTCCGTCAACATATCAAGGACATACTTCCGTTGAGAGAGAAGTATTCCTTGTGGAGAACGTGACACCTCTATGCCAAGGATATACCGAAGTCGGCCTAAGTCGGTAATCTGAAACTGAGACTGAAGAAACTGTTTGAGTTTGGTAATCTCAACCTCATCATCTCCTGTGATTATGATATCATCCACATAAACGACTAAAATAATCCTTCGTCCATCGAGATGTCTGAAGAAAACAGAGTGGTCATATGCACTGCGAACCATGCCAAATTCTCCCATAACATCAAAGAAACGCCCAAACCATGCTCTGGGACTCTGCTTAAGGCCATATAAGGAACGACGTAACCTGCATACCTTCGAAGCCTCCTCCTTGACAACAAATCCAGGTGGCTGCTCCATATATACCTCCTCCTCAAGAACACCATGAAGGAAGGCGTTCTTGACATCAAGCTGGTGGAGCGGCCAATGATTAATGGCAGCAAGAGAGATACAAATGCGGACAGATGGCATTTTGGCAACCGGAGAGAATGTCTCCTCATAATCAATGACGTAAGCCTGAGAATAACCCTTAGCAACCAAACGGGCTTTCAGGCGATGTAAAGATCCATCAGGGTTGAGTTTAACAGTGAATACCCAACGACAACCAATAATACGTTTCCCATGAGAAAGTGGCTCAAGAGTCCACGTGTGATTCGCTCGAAGAGCCCCTATCTGATCTTCCATAGCCTCTCGCCATCCTGGGTGATTAAGAGCTGTCATCACATCCTTGGGAACCGGGTAGGAGTCAATGGCAGTGGTGTAGGCATGGGATTCACGGGAGAGGTGAGCATAGGCAACATAATCTTGAATAGGATAACGGGTGGAATGTCTAGAGGCTTTACGGAAAGCTATGGGTATATCAGGATATGGTGCACCGGGTGGGTCATAAACGGGTGTATCTTGGGTAGTATCTGGTAAGGGTATATCATGAGTAACATCGGGCAAAGGTGTAGCAGGCTCAGAAAGCGGAACTGAGGACATACCAGGGTCAAGGTCCGGTTGTGAATCAGGTGTCTCTGTTGTCTTGTCCTTATGTCGTCGAGCATATGTGAAGAGTATAGGTGGAGGATCAGTCGGTAAGCTAGCTGAAGCAGGAACATGATCTGTGGTGCCAGAGACCTGAGGGACAGACGGACTAATGGACACAGGAATGACAGGAATGGTGTGAGACTCGGGTATATCAGAATCAGGAAACACGTCGGAGACTGGAGGGGAAGACTCAGGAAAGTAGGGACATGACTCATGAAAAGTGACATCAGCACTCGTGAAATACCGGTGAAGAGTAGGACTGTAACACCGATACCCTTTCTGGACGCGTGAATAACCAAGAAAAACACAGCGAATGGCTCGAGGGTCAAGTTTAGTGACACTCGGACGATGATCATGGACATACGCAACACACCCAAAAATTTTGGGTGGGAGTGGAAAGGGGGTTCCGTTAGGGAACAAGACAGAAAATGGGGTTCGACCACTGATGACTGATGACGGCATACTGTTTATCAAGTAAGCAGCAGTAAGAACAGCATCACCCCAGAAACGATGGGGGACATGAGAATGAATCATGATTGTGCGTGCAACATCTAACAAATGACGATTCTTGCGTTCAGCAACGCCATTTTGTTGAGGTGTATACACGCATGAAGACTCGTGAATAATGCCATGTGTTTTCAAATACGTAGAGAGTTCAGTGGATAAATACTCTTTTGCATTATCTGTGCGTAAAGTCTTAATGGATGTGTTAAACTGATTTTTAACATATGAATGAAACTCACGAAAGATTGAACTAGCTTCGCTACGAGATTTGAGTAAATAAACCCAAGTAGCACGAAAATAATCATCAATGAAGGAAATAAATTATTGAAAACCCAAGGGAGATTTAGTGGGACAAGGTCCCCATATATCAGAATGAACAAGTTCAAACAATGTATTGACTCTACTAGAAACTTTTGGAGGATAGGGACGTCGAGTATGTTTACCGAGTTGACACGACTGACAATGAAAATCGGAAGGAACATGAACATCAGGTCTCATTTGCTTCAGAACGGCGGCAGACGGATGACCTAACCGACAGTGAGCCTCCCTAATACTGGAATCACAGATGTTAGCTGTTGGAGGCGACATTGGGGACATACGGTAGAGACCTCTTGATTCATAACCGGTTCCGATCACCCGGTTGGTCCCTAGTTCCTGAAAAACACAATGTGTACGATAGAAAGTTACAGAACAATTATTATGTTTAGTAATTTGACTAACAGAACAAAGGTTAGTAGGAAATTTAGGAACAAGAAGAACAGAAGATAGGGTTAGGTTTTTCAAGTTACTAATGGATCCGATGCCACGCACGGGACATGAGGATCCATCAGCAATTTGAACAGGAGGGTGAAAAGTTTCTTGGAGGCTAGATAGGATACCTTGATTCCCAGTCATGTGATGTGTGGCTCCAGAATCAATCACCCATTATGAGTCAAGACTAGAAGACATACCCGATCGTGCCGAGTGGGTTTGTGGACTAGGAGAACCCGACTGAGAGTTAAGCAATTGTTTGAGCATAATATACACACTCAATTTGGCAAAACTATTCGTGTTTTACGAAGTGACAATGCTCTGGAATATTTCTCTCAGCCATTTCAAGAATTTATGGCTTCTAAGGGCATGTTACATGAATCCTCATGTCCTCATAACCCACAGCAAAATGGAATAGCCGAGAGGAAAAACCGTCACCTAATTGAAACCACCCGTACTTTGTTATTACATAGTAATCTTCCTCATCCTTTCTGGGCTGATGCAGTCATGACAGCTTGTTATCTAATAAACAGAATGCCGTCATCAGTTCTACGTAACAAAACTCCTTTTTCTCTTCTACATCCCAACCAAACCCCGTATCACCTGCCTTTGCATCCCTTTGGCTCTATATGTTTTGTTCACCTTTTAGAACCTGGTCGAGACAAACTCTCCCCTAAGGCTATCAAATGTGTCTTCTTTGGGTACTCTCGTCTCCAAAAAGGTTACAAGTGTTATTCTCCTACCCTCCGGAAATACTTTATGGTCGCTGATGTTACATTCTTTGACCATGAGCTCTATTATTCCCCGGATTCTCCTCCATCTACTACTGTCAATGAGGTCCTCCCGGTTCCCAGCCATGTCATCCCTCCTGAATTCCCACCCGACCCTATTCCACACACCACTACTTCTTCGCCTACTCACCCGACTCCTCTAAAAACGTATCAGCGTCGCAACCGGTCGTTCCCTCCACCCTCAAATGACACAGTGGATGATCTGACCACTCCTGCAGCAGTTCCCTCTGACTCATCCCCTTCCTCGACTCATTCACCCACTCATGGTTCTGCTCAAGATACTCCACCAATTGCCCTTCGGAAAGGTAAGCGCTCTACTGTTAACCCTTATCCTATATACAACTATGTTACCTATGATCGGTTATCACCTACTTTATCCGCCTGTGTTGCAAGCCTTGATTCGGTCCCTATTCCTAAAACGGTTGAAGAGGCTTTATCCCATCCAGGATGGAAGACGGCAATGATGGATGAAATGTCTGCGTTACATACCAACGGAACATGGGAACTCGTTCCTTTACCCCCAGGTAAATCTAAAGTTGGCTGTAGATGGATATTTACACCAAAGGTGGGCCCTGATGGCAAACTTGATCGGCTCAAAGCTCGACTAGTTGCTAAGGGTTATACCTAGAAATTTGGTCTGGATTACACTGATACTTTCTCCCCACTTGCAAAAATGACCACAATTCGCCTTCTCCTTTCCATTACTGCTATGCGCTCCTGGTCTCTTCATCAGCTAGATATTAAGAATGCCTTTCTCCATGGTGATTTACAAGAAGAAGTCTATATGGAGCAACCACCTGGGTTTGTTGCTCAGGGGGAGTCTGGACTCGTTTGTAAGTTGAGAAAGTCAATATATGGGTTGAAACAATCTCCCAGGGCTTGGTTTGGAAGATTCAGTGTTGTGGTGAAAGAATTTGGAATGCAGCAAAGCGAGGCTGATCACTCCACGTTTTATCGCATTACGGGGGCAAGATGTGTCTATTTGGTTGTATATGTTGATGACATTGTAATCACAGTAAATGATCATGAAGGAATTCGGCAACTGAAAGACCACCTGTTCAGAAACTTCCAGACAAAAGATATGGGCCAACTTAGATACTTTTTGGGTATTGAAGTTGCAAAATCTAAAGAAGGAATCTTCATATCTCAGAGAGTATGCTCTGGACATCTTAGAGGAAGCTCATCTAACTGATTGCAAACCGGTAGAATCTCCAATGGATCCTAACGTTAAACTTCTCCCGGGTCAGGGGGAGTTATTACTTGATCAAGGGAAGTATCGGAGACTAGTTGGTCGACTTAACTATCTTACTGTAACACGACCGGACATTTCGTTTGCCGTAAGTATAGTAAGTCAGTTTTTAAATGCTCCGTGTGATACCCATTGGGAAGCAGCTCTTTGGATCTTGAAGTATATCAAAGGAGCTCCAGGGAAAGGCATATTATATGAGAACAAAGGAAACACAGAGGTAACCTGTTATACAAATGCAGATTATGGAGGATCTCCATTTAGCAGACGTTCAACCTCTGGATACTGTGTTCTATTTGGTGGGAACCTAGTTTCCTGAAAGAGCAAGAAACAAACAGTAGTTGCAAGGTCAAGTGCAGAAGCAGAGTATCGCGCTATGGCTAATGCAACTTGTGAACTCCTCTGGATTAAACAACTTGTTGAAGAGCTTTGGTTTTGTCCAGTGCCTCAGATGAAACTTATTTGCGATAATCAAGCTGCCCTTCATATCGCTTCCAATCCAGTGTTTCATGAGAGAACTAAACACATCGAAATTGATTGTCATTTTATCAGAGACAAGCTCCTTCAAGGTGTCATCGTGACAGAGTTCCGTCAACTCGAATAATCAATTGGCAGATGGGTTTACTAAAGCCTTGAGAGGCCCACGGGTTGAGGATATATATGGCAAGCTTGGTGCTTATGATCTATACGTTCCAGCTTGAGGGAGAGTGTTAAAACAGTGAATTGATATAATTGTATAGTATAGGGACTTATTATGTATATAGTTCATAGTTGTTTAGTATATATATTTCTTATGATTTGTACCCTATTTTTAAATTAATGAGAATACGTATCTGGTTCTCGGCTCTCCTATTTCACATATTCAAAGTTGAAGTAGACCTCGAACAATAAATGACAAACAGTACAACAGGTGCTCTTATTGATAATTGATAATAGGATATAACAAACCCTTAATTGGATGCTTGTAGATACAAAAGGGTCCTAATATTCAATACTCGGGGGATCTCCAAAACAAAGAAAATAACTAAATAACTCAAAAACTCTCCTTCCCAAATGATACCCCTAAACCTCAATTTATACTAAATAAATAACTTCCTTTCTAAGATAAAAGATTATCTATAATTAAAATATAATAACTACTATATAGAATATTGATTGTATCATTACTTTCCCCCCAAAACAAACACCTAGTCCTCAAGGTCTGGCTTTATAAACTTGCCTAGAAATATTCCTGGATCCTACCTTTGTTTTATAGCCCTTTTTGAGATTTGTCTTTTGGCATAGAAAAGATTCTTTGTAGTTGTCCTGCTAGGTCTTCCCACTTCCCACCATGCATGCATACAAACTTTCTCCTGCAAATAATATATATATATATATATATATATCCTTTCTCCTCATCACATTTTTGAAAGATTTACGTGAGTTTATCGTGTGAGTGTTCCACTCTGTTTAGTGTTGGTAAACAGAGTGGAACACTCACAAGATGAACTTACGTAAATCTTTCAAAAATGTGATGAGGAGAAAGGATATATATATATATACGAAGATTATTTGCAAGAGAAAGTTTGTATTAATTCATAGGAAAGGAAAAACCCCATATTTTAATCACATCAAGCTAAGGCTATATATAGCCATATGAAAAGCAACGTGGAGCATTTAATTAGCACTAATAAAATACCCACTGACTCACCCTAAAGAATAGGTACATCTTAATAACCCACTATCCTCATCTCAACGTACATATCCAAGAAATACGGTCAAACTAGTACCAATTCTAAATAATAAAATATTAACTAAAAACTTAACACATAAAAAACATAAAGACTTATTAAATCATATTCTCCATCCATGCATACGTGAACACAATATATAACAGATTAAATCCAACAATCACCCCCTTAATCGGTTACTCATCCATTCACAATAATGTTGGCTCCTCTTCGATTAAATTCGCTTCTTTGTTGTCTTGGTCTTTCCACTTCGTGCACTCATAGTTGAAATGTCCAAAGACTCCACAATCATAGCATCGAATCCCACTCTTATCACCTCGACCCAATCCTCTTCCTCGGCCTCTACCAGAATTCCTTCCACGGCCTTTTCCTCGTCCGCTACTTTCTCACTGCTTTTGCTCACTTACCCACAAGAGTTGCAATTGTTCTCCTTCCTTCTCACCATAACTTTTGAGTCTCTCTTCGTACGCCTTAAGTCTTCCAACCGCTTCATCAAAAAGCATCTTATCCAACTCGAAACACTGTTCGATCGACGCCACAATTTGAAGGAACGACTTTGGCATTGAATCAAGTACCCTTCTAACCAATTCTTCTTCCTCAACTTCATGCCCAAGACTCCTCAACTTTGAAACCAGCCCACTCAACTTAGTGGGTAGTTTATTAGTGCTAATTTAATGCTCCACATTGCTTTTCAGATAGCTATATATAGCCTTAGCTTGATGTGAATAAAATATGGGTTTTTTCCTTTCCAATGAATTAATACAAACTTTCTCCTGCAAATAATCTTCATATATATATACCCTTTCTCCTCATCACATTTTTTGAAAGATTTACGTGAGTTTATCTTGTGAGTGTTCCACTCTGTGTACCAACACTTGGTATCAGAGCAAGGTTATGCTCATATAGGAGAGAGTAGCATGTTCATGTGAACGGCAGAAAGAAGTGTGAAGACCGAAAAAAGACCGACGCCGTCAAGAAGACCGAGGAAGCTCCGGCGTGAGACCGAAGACCGACGCTAGCAAGAGAAGACCGTGACCGAAGAAGTAGACCATGTCCGCAGAAGAAAGCAAGAGACCGAAAGAATTGAAGAATGACGATGATACAAGCAAAAGAAGCAGGTACGATGTCTTACCAAGTTCCGATTTTGACCGCAACCAACTATCCGGTATAGGCTATTAAAATTAAGGCCATATTGGATGCACATGGTCTATTGGAGATGGTGAAACCAAGGACTCTTGGGGAAGAACCCGATGCTAAGAAGTCAAAACATGTTCTAGCCTTCTTGCTTCAAGCAATACCAGAAGAGATGGTGCTACAAATGTCGAGTCACACGGACTCGAAAAAAGTATGGGATGGCTTGAAAACACGATACTTGGGTGTAGACTGGGTAAGGACGGCTCGAGTTGCAACATTAAAAAGATAGCTTGAAGGATTGAGGAAAGAAGGAGAGCTTGTTGATGATTGTGCTACTATGTTGAGTGGGCTGGTTTCAAAGTTGAGGAGTCTTGGGCAAGAAGTTGAGGAAGAAAAATTGGTTAGAAGGGTACTTAATGCAATGCCAAAGTCGTTTCTTCAAATTGTGGCGTCGATCGAACAGTGTTTCGAGTTGGATACGATGCTTTTTGATGAAGCGGTTGGAAGACTTAAGGCGTACAAAGCCTGGCTCAAAAGTCATGGTGAGAAGGAAGGAGAACAAGGGCAACTCTTGTGGGTAAGTGAGCAAAAGCATGGAGAAAGTAGTGGACGAGGAAAAGGCCGTGGAAGGAATTCTGATAGAGGTGGTAGAGGCCGAGGAAGAGGATTGGGTCGAGGTGATAAGAGTGGGATTCGATGCTATGATTGTGGAGTCTTTGGGCATTTCAGCTATGAGTGCACGAAGTGAAAAGACCAAGACAACAACAAAGAAGCGAATTTAATCGAAGAGGAGCCAGCGTTATTGTGAATGGATGAGTAACCGATTAAGGGGGTGATTGTTGGATTTAATCGTTATATATTGTGTTCACGTTTGCATGGATGGAGAATATGATTAAATAAGTCTTTATGTTTTTTTATGTGTTAAGTTTTTAGTTAATATTTTATTATTTAGAATTGGTACTAGTTTGACCGTATTTCTTGGATATGTACGTTAAGACGAGGATAGTGGGTTATTGAGATGTACCTATTCTTTAGGGTGAGTCAGTGTTTAGTTTATTAGTGCTAATCTAATGCTCCATGTTGCTTTTCATATGGCTATATATAGCCTTAGCTTGATGTGAATAAAATATGGGGTTTTTCCTTTCCTATGAATTAATACAAACTTTCTCCTGCAAATAATCTTCATATACATATATATATATCCTTTGTCCTCATCACATTTTTGAAAGATTTACGTGAGTTCATCTTGTGAGTGTTTCACTCTGTTTACCAACACTCTCCCTAAAAAAAAGGCATCTTTAGCTTTCGTAACATACGAGAATCCGCTAATATTGCTAATCGAAAGGAGGAACACTTAGGAAACAAACTATAATCTTGACGACTGGCCGTCCCATTCTTAGACCCAAAAATTGTCACATGATGCGAAATAGGTAAGGGTTTATTTGGTTTTGATGCTGGTGGCGGTGACAGTGAGAGAAAGACAAAGGAGTACGGCAGTTGTGTGGGAGGAACGAGGACCGGCGGCAGTTGTAGTGGCGGGTATACCGACAGCGGCGGTTGAGAGGGAGGGTAGATAGGCGATGATGGTATAGGGTTTGGCTGGGAGGTCGGCGTCTGGGAGGGTTGGTTGAAAGGCGATGGCGGGAACGGAGGGCGGTAAGGCGGCAACGGCTGTGAGAAGAGGTAAGTGAACAGCGGCGGCAGTTGGGTGATGTACTGATGTATCCGGGAGGCAGATGAATAGTAACGCCATATACAGTACCACTGAATAGTGTAAATGTTTAAGATTATAATGGAAATAGGAATAATATATTGAAATAGAGAATACAAGTGTAGAAGAGTAAATTGTGAAGGTTTGATATGATACAACTCTTGAGATACAATGCCTATTTATACGCTTACAAAAGTAGAGTATTCTTCACAACTAAGTTTTCTTAGTCATTAAGACTCTTTTAGACCTTATCCTATATAGAACTAAGAACTTAGTAGCTAAGTTTCTTAATAGTTAAGTTTCCTTAGTGGTTAAGGATACTTCAACACTAAGTTTACAAAATATCTTGAAGTGTATTTCCAATAACAATCTTAATGCTTTAACACTCCTCCTTAAGATTGTTGTTGGTCATCCATAAGTCGAGTCTTCAAATAATCTAGCTTCATTCCGGTGAGAGACTTAGTTAGCATATCTGCCAATTGAGTGTCAGACGTGCAATGTTTCAACTTGACCTCTCCATTCTTCTCAGCTTCTCGAATGGCATGATACTTGACGTTGATGTGCTTTGTTTTTCCATGTTGCACCGGATTTTCTGCTATAGCGATAGCAGATTTGTTATCACAGTAGATTACAGTTGGACCTTCTTGAGTTAGATGTAAATCATTTAGCAATTTTCTAACCCAAATAGCATGATTTACAGCAGCAGCAACAGCTATATATTCTGCCTCTGCAGTAGACTGTGCAACAATGCTCTGCTTTTTAGAATTCCAACAGAATGCACCTGAACCAAGATTGAAAACATAACCAGAAGTGCTTTTCATATCATCGATACTTCCAGCCCAATCACTATCCGCATATCCTTCAAGTTTTACGTCCTTGTTTCTTTCAAACCTGATTCCTAAGTCATGAGAACCTTTCAAGTATCTCAATATTCTCTTTGCAGCTCCCAAATGAGAACCAGATGGTGCATTCATAAACCTGGATAGGAAACTAGCTGAGTAAGCCAAATCCGGTCTTGAAATTGTTAAATACAATAGGGTTCCAATAACAATCTTAAGGATACTTCAACACTAAGTTTACAAAATATCTTGAAGTGTATTTCCAATAACAATCTTAATGCTTTAACAAATAGTACTCGGATGAACCGTGGTCACATGAACAGTGATTTCGTTTTTTTAATGAACAATGCGCGAACAGTGTTTCCGAGATGAACAATACTATGAACAGTTTCGAGTGAACAGTGATTTCGTTTTGTTTTTGTTTTTTTGACCAGATAACAATTTGATTTGAATCAAATTGATAATCAATAATAGGACATAACAAAACCTTAATCGGATGCTTGTAGATAAAAAAGAGGCCTGATGTTCGAGACTCTGGGGATCTCCAAAACAAAGAAAATAACTAAAAAACTCTCCTCCACAAATGATACCCCTAAACCTCAATTTATTCTAAATAAATAACTTCCTTCCTAAGATAAAAGATTATCTATTATTAAAATATAATAATTATAATTAAAAGATCTATAGAATATTGATCATATCAGGCTTCACTGTTAAATGGGTCTGTTTTAGTTCAACAAGTGCCCTCCGACTACATAATGACATGGTTGGAGGGTCAAGACCCAAACAACCAACCATGTGAAGTATCTCTTTGTGCAATGTCGTCTCGCTATAAGGGTTAATGCAACAAGAGGCCCGTGATAAGCTTAAAATGCTCTGCACATGAAGTATTTTCTTTCTTTGATTATTTGCTTCCAAAACTTCCACATAAGCCCTTCTTGGACCAACTTGAAACTCAATCATGATACAGGATTGGACACCAACACATCTCCCCCGAGTTATAAAATTCTCAAATGTTTCGTATGCAATAGCAAACATATTCATATCCGATATGTACAGATGAATTAAACAGCATTCTCCCACGAAACACCAACTTCATCAAGTTGTGATTCAATTTCCAGCATAATGATCCGCTGATATTCTAAAGTTCCTGTAAGCTAGCAAGAGATGGAAAAAGTGCTCCTTTTTAGTTTTAGAAACACCATGTCTATGATTTTCAAGTTGAGCCATATCAAAGGCAACCTCAGGTGAGTGCCACTGGTACTCTATCATTTCTGGACCTTCATCTTGCACATCAATCAGGCCACATATTCTCGACATAAAGACCACTACCTATGTTATTGCCACTTGTGGAAGCAAGTTTATTAATTTGTAAAACGGTTTAGGTGACCTTTGACCCCATACATCATGCCAAACATGTACTCTGTTTTACAAGGCCAATTAGGTGTTGTATTTTCATGTAATAGCGTGTCTGCACACCTACCCAATGCTTCAAAATAATAATAAATCGAGGAAAAAGTTCTTTGAGGATAACAATAGGTGCATCAGTAGCGTTTTGGGTGCAATCATGAGTTGGTGACTAGAATTACCGAGTTGGGGATTTTGATTACTTGTTGTAATAGATCTGTTTAGGCTCCCCAATTCAATTGATTGCTTAGGTCCCATTCCTTCCACCAATTGTGTGGGAAGTCTGGTTCCGATGAGGGGTTTAGGCTCCATCAACTCGTTCCTGTTCTTTCCTTGATAACCATCATCCATTGCCCTTTGAAGATGCATCTGTATTTTTTCCCTTACGTGTCAATTGATACGATCCCACCAGCTTAGTCGATTAGTGTTTATCATTGTTGTTGTTTAGCAGCAACTTAATCCTTTTGTCTAGCTCCGGCAAACATCCCTGCCAAGGTTGTGACTCTTCAGCGTGACCATCACCACCACAACCTTGGCTCACCATGACATATAAGTAGGGGTGAGCTTGGTACCGGAACCTGACCGCTACCGAAAATTCCGAAACCAAATTTCTTGAATTCTTGGTACTGAACACCGAACCGAAATACAAGAACCGATACCGATTCGGGAAATTTCAAGTAAATACGCTCACCTTTAACAAAATTGAACCGAACTAATACCGGTACCGAAAATACTGAAACCGAATTTCTTAATTTTTTGGTACTGTATATCGAATCGAACTACAAGAACTAGTACCGGTTCGGGAAATTCAGTTAATACGCTCACCCCTACTAGGTTAACCAAACCGAAAAACCTAACCTATGAACCGAAAAACTGTACCGAAATCTAGGTTAACCAAACCGAACATTATGATTTTTTCGGTTTGGTTAACCGAACCTAAAAAAATCCAGTTATTCGGTTCGGTTACGGTTCATGATATTAGACACGGACGGTTAACCGAAAAACCGAAAACTTTAAAGACTCAAATTTTATTTTTTACGTTTATCAATACTAACAAATTAATCAATATTTACATACGATAATTATCTACTCATCAAATTGGTACCCAAAGTCAATATCTATATTTCACTTTTCAATGTAGATATTAGTAAATATATGTTTATTTAAGTTTACGATTTAACTAGATATATAAATTTATCATTTACTATTCATTTACTTAGTTTCACTTTTAACTTAATCACATTTTTATTCAAAAGATTTTCATGTCATAATTAGTTGATACATATATAAGACAGTTCATAATGTTTTATAGATTTCTCATTTAAGCCTTGTTCGAGTTGAGATTTGAATATTAAATTTTAAAACCTTTTGTTTTATAAATATATTTAGTATTTAAAAATGGTTTATTGGTTAACCGGGAAAACCGAACCGAAAAATTGGTTAACTGATTATAGGTTAACCGGTTTTTTCGGTTTAGGTTTAGGTTCACGAAAGTTACGAACCGATAATTCGGTTAACCGGTTTTTGGTTAACCGTATGCTCGGTTAACCATCCATGAACACCCCTAACCCCTACATCTAAGTTCGATTCACCCTCCTGTTGTTTCACGTAACTAACCATCTTCTTCCCCATGGGTGTACTTAAATGGGTTGGTGGGTGTTTGATTTGTCGTTTAAGGAAAAAAGGAAGTTTATTAGCATGCATGACAGTAACATCCTTTCCACGTTATAAATATGAGTAGTACTACATAATTCCAGGTTTCAGTCATATAGATTCTGACACTACATGCATATTACAAAATTGGACACTTCTTCCTAGTTTGATGTAATGCAGATTAGGACAATTCCTAACAATGTTCAGTACATTTGAATCTTTAGAACAATATTAACTTTAAAAATGTTACACTCAATAAGAAAAAAAGTAGTATCTTTCTCCCTAATTTCTCTAATTAAATCAGTTTAATCCTTCCAGATTTCAATGACAAAGATAGTGCCCTGAAAACCCTAATACCAATTTCAGCATAATTAATTCCAAGGATGCCCACATGAGTATTGTTTTAAGCTAAATATGTGATCTTTGCATGCTCTGAATATTGTGGAGCTGGTGCTAATTACCCTTGGGATATATGAGCTATATTTTCAGGTATGAGGGCACCTATAAGCATGACTTTTGATAATCTTGATACTCCGAATGAATCTCAATGTGAAGGTCATTAACAATATATAAATACTATGTATGGGTAAAGGTAAACTTCATAGATTAGTACCGTACTTTTCAAATGTGGTCCACATGCAGTTATCTCGGTCCAAAATGAAATATCGGTCAAGAACCGATATTTAAAATCGCGGATATCGCGGTGAGATATCGGTGAGATATCGGTTTTGTATATTTTGTAAAAGATATATATATATATATATATATATATATATATATATCAGAGTAGAACTATAATTAAGTGTAGAATATGTAGAAACATCTATAACCATTTGATATTACTAATAGAGTGTTGAGATTAATTGTTTAATTTTTAATTTGTATAAAATGCTTTAATATTATTTAATATATAAAAAGGATTATATTGGAATTCTAAACCTATAAACTCATCCCTACGTATTCTCTGCATAAATCTCTGAACAAATCTCTGCACAAGATCTCCATACTCACTCTCTATATAATTCATTTTCCCTATGCACAATATCTTATGCACCATTGATATTTTCTCCTCCATTAAAAATTCCAAATAACCGATGAAGACTCTCCCCTCGCTGGTAAAATAACAAAGCCAATATCTAATCGGTTTTGAGTTTTCACACACTCTCGCCGGTGCCGCCGCTGATATACTTCGGATAATCATGGATGAAGATCGTATTTCACATCCCTGACGAAGGAGAACACAGTGGTGACTGGTGAGTTTACACACACTCACGCCGGCAGCTGATCAAGAACCGTCACTCTCAAGTCCTCATCGTAGATCATTTTAATGTATGCATTTTGGGGGTTTATCATCTGTGATTGTTATTCTTTTGGTTTGCTTTTTTGTTCTTGATCTTCTACTTTTGCATTTTTTCTCTCATAAAAAATCGCTATTATACCGATATTTCGATATTATATCGAAATATCGGTCAAATCTCGGACAATATCGCCGATATTATCGCCTCCGATATAACCTAGCGATATATGAAACCGAGATTTTTCTAAGTTCCGATATCCGAGATCTCGGCGAGATATCACCGAGATATCGCCGAGATTGACTGCATAGGGTCCACTTCAGTAATTATACAATTTATTGTCTCGATCTAGTCTTTAGAAATTTTGAAATAATATGGAAAACTATCATGCAATTCTAGTATCAAAGATATATTACGAAATTGAGCGCAGTATAAGACTTTAATTACCAATATAGATAATTGCCTAAAGTTGGATTGCCTGATTGAGACATAAAGATGCATATAATTACTGAAGAGGGTCATTTTAAAACTACATCGCTATTCTATGGAATTTGCCATGGAAAAACAAAAAGCCGCCAAGTACATACAACTAGTATTAGACATTTTGTTACAGGCAATGCAGTAGGACACACTTGCTAATGAGACACAGACAAAAAGCATAAACATTAGCACAATACATTGTTGTGATCCAAATAATGAAATAAATGCAGATCATCAAAGAAGAAAAAACCCAGGACCAATCAATTCAACCCTCCGTAAATAATTTTTCTGAATTTGATTGACATTTGCAGGTTCTTTAAACATAAAAAATATAACATAACTTCAAAGTATATACATAGAGAGAGAAATATGTTGGACTCCTAATTCAAAAATATATTAAATATTCATTAGATTAGGTCATGTGGTTTCAGGGACTCCTAATCCAAAAGATTTGTATAGATCTTAAAGCATAATAAATACACAACATAAATTAAGCAAGCTTTGCATGGGTGTAATGTAAGCATAATAAATTCAAAAGATAAAATATATAGAGTTGAATATACCTCCCCATAACTGGTATAGCACCATTGCAAAAGAGAGCTTCTCAGGGATTCCTGATCTTGCATCAGTTTTTCAAGTTCCTGCTTCCGACTCTCTTGAGTTTCGGAATTATATTCAAAATCGCGAATCTGGGTCACAATCAGAATTTTTTTTTTAAATTTACTCAACCTTACAGAATATTAGATATTTTATGTATGATAATAAATGTCATTTTACTAAAAGTATGCAACAATATTTTAATCAAGAACTCTAAATTTTATATAAAATCCTTGAATCAGAGTCACATTAACGGCAAACAAGCTATTAACAAACTCACTTGGAATCCTCTTTCGCGTGCCTTAATTCGAAAATTATCAGCATCACGATTGAATAATGTCACAGTATAGAGAGCATACTCATTGTCCTCATGTAGATTCTTGGAGGATCTGGGGACCTAGAACAATTAGTTCTCGATTAAAAACTAGAACTTGCAGAAACAAATTATTTTACTAACACCCTGTTCTCGAGTTAATTTAAGGAGGGGAAGGAAAGGAGGAGAAGGTTTATTTAGGGAAACTGTGTTCTTGAGTTTTTTTTAAGGAGGGGAAGGAAAGGGTTAGGAGGGGCACTTTTACCATTTTTATATGTAAAAACTTCCCCCCCACTTTTGGGATGATTGAGAGGAGGAGTTTTTTTATCTTTCCCTTTCCTTTCCATCCTTCCCTTTCCTTCCCTTCCCCTTCATTTAAAAACTCGAGAACAGGGTGTAAATGAATTACGAAACTAGAATGCATGCAGAAATGGATCTCACAGTCACAGTTGTAGTCATAGTCATAAGGTGGTCTTACCACATAAGTCGTGAGTGTCTCATAACATGACAACCAATCCTTCTGTGAATACTTGGGAACAACAGCAATGAGGGTAACCAAATGTTCTGAAGTGATGATATCATCTGGCTTTACTAAATTGGACAGATCACGAACAGCTAAGCTGAAAGATGAATCAGTCAACTTTTTATCAATATAACTAGTAGTTGGTAATGAAAATAAAGCATTAGTATATTATTCTATTTATATACCTTCCAGTCTGCTTTCTGTTAATGGCATTAAGTTGACTGCGAACATTGTTATACTCTGCAATACGGACCTGCCACACAAAATATTAAGGTCTAGTAACACACGATATTGAAAGCACCAATGAAGCAAAATACAAATTACATAATATAGAATAAAGTTTTAAAATGGAAAAGGCAATGAAGAATACTGAAGAAACTTAAGCTACTTTTAATATAAATAAAAGACTAACATTCATCAATCTAATTAGAAGATCTTAACCCTTTATTTAATCAAAATTAAATCCTATCCATTCATTTTATCGAAACTGAGAGTCTAATTTTGACTTTTAATAGTCAAAATTATAAACTAATTTTCTAAAAATTGATTCAAAATATATGAATAAAGTAGATAATAAAGACATGTAATTATAAGAAGTTAATTACTTTTAAAACTTTTAAATACGAATGACAAATTATTTATAACAAATCTTTGATCTTTAATCTTTAATATCTTTTACCAATTACAATCCTCTATTTTATAATGGCTTCAAATTTTTCTCAGAATTTTTTCCACTAATCATCCCCGTTTATTTCCAAAGATAACAACTATCAGCGTAAATCTATGAGTATATCAAATTTCTTTCCTAATTTTCGGATTTTCATGAATAATGCTTGCTTTCTTATTGATATATAGATTTATTATATGTTTAAGATTTCACACCATAGATGTGTAAAATTTACATTAACAATCTCCATGTTTATATACGGAGTATTAAACTAATAGACTTATAAAGAAAGGAAGAAGAAAAAGAAACTCATGTATCAAACTTTTAAGCATTGATACTATATTGCTTGCTTTTTCTTTCTATACACTTCAAGCTTATAAACTATGTAGTTTACAAGTATGGTGCCATATCTGGTTCATATCATATACATACAGCAAACCCATAAACAGAGAAGATTTTTCCTTTCTTGAGATTTGAACGTTGATATTGTTAATTAAGTTGGCATCAATTCACAATAGTCCTTATTTGCTAAACCTTAAGTGAAGAACCATGTGATGCAACATGCTTTCAAGCAGAGAGGCGTGTTTTGGAGTGTTCTCCTCACCAAAGAAAAGGTTAACTTGATGCTACAGGAAAATATATAGTGAAGATTTACAAATGATCATATTGAGAAGGTGCAATGACGTGATAGATATGATTGGCCAACTGTTAAGGGCTTGTACCTATATGCCACATGATAATACTCAACTCAAGATCACAAATCGTCATGAAAAGTTCCCAAATGCTTTGTTAAAAGAAAATATATAAACATATTCATGTATTTCATAAGATGAGGGCACTTGCACTGGTCACTGGTGATTTCCACAAGTAGAGTGAAAATTTAGTGTTGTAGAAAGATATGGATACCGAATAAGGGATGCCTTCATTTAGTATTCTCAGGTTCATCATTTCTAAAGTCACGCAAATAATACAATGCCACGTGATTATTCAGCAGAAAATGGATAGGAAGCTAAGGAAACATAAGCTTAAGTCTGGAGACTTATGTCATGTGCACTCAACTGTAATAAGTAATCCCCACAGATACTCACAGATTCACTAAACTTAGCTCTGTTCCAATATAATATTCTAGTCCACTATAAATAGGTGGTAGGCTGAAGAACCGTTAAACGCTTCAACTTGGCCACTGAAGAAAGCATCAGAAAAACCCTGGAAAATTTTCAATATTGAACCTTGGAAATATAATAGTTCTTAATTGAATCTCTACTTGTAATCCCTATCATTCTGCATATGGATAAAGCTTCTCTCTTTCTACTCTACTTCTCTCAAATGTGTGTGTTATTCATCAATCAGTTACGAAGAATATTCAAAACCCAAACCTTCAAGCTGTTTGATTACTACCTCAACTGTAAGCCTTGTCATGTCAACAAGAAAACATGTATTTGTTTCAATGTACTTCTACAACTTCAACTCCCAAATATAGAATCTTGTAGATACATTTTATCCCAGGGAATAAAGTTTGAGCTTAACATAAAAAGTGATTCAAGGGTGGTCAGGGAGTATACTAATCGTCTAATTATGTTCAACTCTGGAATTAATAAACTAGCAGATTCAACCAAAAGTACTTAAGCTTTACACGCACATTGCCTACACAGATGATAAAAATTAATAAGATACAGGGAAACTGAATACCTTAAGATCGTCATCTATCTTGGCTACTTGCACATGAATACCATCTATAATCTCCTTAAGAGGAGACATTGTTGGATACTTAGCCTCATCCCACACAAATCTACAATCACAAATTCAAACATATCAAGAAAAATCTTCCATCAAATTCGAAAAACACGAGAAAGCAATTACTTTGTTAAATATGAATCCACCGGAACCCCATCGACCGTCAAGGAACTAGCAAGAATTCCGGACGCCTTCTCCAAATCTTCGATCTGACGCCGTATCTTGTGAGAACATCCTTCGATAAACGTATTCGACTGCACAATTCCACAAACATCAAATCAAATCAACCAATCCCGAAATCAAGATCAAATAAGGACGTAAAAAAAACAATAATAATTGACCTTGAGTAGATCATCGCTAAGGGCTAAGAGCGAATCGAGTGTACCAACACGAAGATTTGGGATATTGAACTGCAAAAATATTGAATTAGCGAGACCTATGTAAAAGAAGAGATCATTGGGTCATTGCGATTGCGATTGCGATTTCGATTAGTGTACCCTGTAAAGAGGAGTGTCGAAGGAATTTTTGGAGATAGATTCTTGTACGCGGCTCCATAGAGAAGTTGCGGAGCTCTGAACGGGAAGAGAAACAATCCAGTACCTTGTCGCCATTGTTATTCAACTTTGAGAGATCAAGAACGAAGCTTCTGATGTTCCTAGACAAATAAAAACAAATTTACGAGCAAAATCATATATATCTTAATCTTCCCTCACGATTCCAGCAGTTGGCTGTGTTGGTTCCTAAAACACTCACCCCTTGCATCCGGGTTCGGGTTAGCGCAACCCGTTTTATGCTGTGTAATTTCAATTTTCAAAGCCCGATTTTATTCAAAACTGGAGCTGCCTATGGCGACGGATCCACACAATTATGGATAGAGATATTAAGGTTAAGGATCATGAAGATTAAAAATGATTATTATGTTATTTTATATGATATTGGGTCTTTTATTTTAAATCAATAATAGATCTTTTGTACCGTCTCAGTATTATGTTTACAAGAGTATGTAATGTATCATGTTTGTAATAAAACATAATAGGATCTTAACCCGAGATATTATTACGCTTTCCTTAAAAAAACGTAACAAATAAAAATAAATAATATATTATTAGGCCATCTGTAGCAGCCACGTAAAAGACACCAACTCTCCTATTGGCTTCATCAGGTGAAGTAGGAACAACAGTACACCTCTGCCTCCTCCAAATCTGATAGGCTTCCCCAACCGACCTACCAATACTCCACTTAAAATTTATCATTCCGAATTTATATTTCTCTCTATGTCTTTTCTACTAAAATTACTTTTTATATGATATGGATTCACCACTAGTTTCATCAACCGCGTCATCATCGTCATCCATATCAACCAATGAGTACATTGAGCATGAAAACACATGTTTTTATAGGATTGGTGAAAGAATAGGCAACTTTAATTTTTAGTAACAAAGCAGAATCGTCGGGAAGAAGAACAAGGAGTGGGAACATAGATAAAGGTCGATTAGCTACAAACGAACTCTTTATGACGGACCACTTTGATGATTTTGGAAGAGAGTATCGGTATT
Source organism: Pulicaria dysenterica (assembly GCA_947179395.2). Classification (NCBI taxonomy): domain Eukaryota; kingdom Viridiplantae; phylum Streptophyta; class Magnoliopsida; order Asterales; family Asteraceae; genus Pulicaria; species Pulicaria dysenterica. The sequence goes on along the minus strand of OX359293.1, from coordinate 77,226,583 downwards.
TTAAATGGGTGTAGGATGCTAGAGGAAAAAGGGTTTGTCTCCGAGATAAATGTGCACTTTAACTATTCCGCAATTTGCATACGGAGTAGGCGCCGATTTACTTGATGTGTATTTGGGCATGAGAGAGAAAACGTCAAGGGATTTCCTAAACACATGTATGGATCTTTATGGTAGAAAATATTTATGCAAACCTACTTATAATGATGTTCAGCACTTGTATACCGTGCATGAATCAAAACATGGATTTTGCGACATGCGAAATTATCCGGTAGCATGACGATGTCAGTTCATGAGAGGTGATCACGAGCACCTGTCAATGATGTTACACGCAGTAGCCTCCCGAGGTCTATGGATCTCGCACGCATACTTCGGTATTGCCGGTTCCAACATCAATGTTCTCAATCAGTCGTCCATCTTCAAGAATGTCTATGATGGAAAAGCACACAAGGATCCTAAGGTGAATGAAGTTACCTACAAGAACGGATATCATCTGATAGATATATCTTGAATAAACTACTTTTGTCAAATCAGATACGCACTCACAAGACGAGAAACAAAAAAGGTTCAAGTGCTCACAAGCGGTAGGGTTGATGGTGTTCAAACCTCTCACGCTCCAACGAGCTACACACCCGCTGATTGGATGTCAGTTGCCTAAACACAACAGTAATTGAAGTTGCTAGAAAAGTTATAGGAATGTATTAGCCAAAATTAATTGGATAGTTAGATGAGTGGATAACTTTAAGTCGCTCTAAACTAATGACCTAAGTACTATTTAATTTAGGCTTTTCATTAAAATTATTGAAATATTTTTAGAACTTTTGCAAAATGGCTAGTTACGATAGAGAAAAAGTTATGAGATTAATGAAAAAGCTTGAGAGAGATAAACCGTAACAAAAATGTTTATTTGATGAATTCAAAGTTTCATTTACCATAAGGGTAGTAGAAGTAGGATGGTGAGCTCGTCGACCCATTAAAGTATAAAAATAAATAAAAGCAAAATAGTAAACTTACGATTGAAAATTCAAGTTGATGCAATAAGCTCCAAAGGAGTAGCAAAACTACGATTATTTAGGAAGTTTAGCAATAAACAAATTAACCATTAACCAACCAAGCAAATAGCCAAATAGGAATAAGCCAATAACTAAATACTAATTAACCAATCATGTAAATAGCCAAGTAACTAAGTAGTAGCAAATATCATTTATAAAAGAAATTTGAACACTTGTGCAGTTTAATTTTGGGAATTTATATCCTTTCAAGACTTCAATTCTTCAAAGAAGTCCTCTGTTACAACAATATTAGACACATCTTTCACTCACTAAAACTAAAACTTCAAAACACTAATAATCTAAGTTTAAACACATAAAAAAAGGTAAAAATTAATCACTCACTTCAACTCTTCAAGCAAATGGGAAGTTGAAATATCTTAACTTTCTTTGCATGCTTTGATTCTTTTGATGCTACCAAGCATATCTAAAGAAGCAAACTATCAACTAATCTTTTTTAAACAAATATTTAAAAAATGTAATCAAAATTAGAATCATAGATATTATGTAACTATAGCAAGAACATCTAAAGAAGCAATCAATCATTAATCAAGTATTTAATCTTTCTAATAAATTCCAATCTCTAGAGTTGTGTTCAATAAAATCCATATAAAACATAGTACAAAAATGTTAATATGCAATCACAGGTGCTTCAGTATACAATCATATGTGATTTGTAAAATCATCACATTTGAATTATGAAAATGTCTCACCCTCAAAATTTATTAAAATTCAATATGGATCATTCATGTCATTGATTTAAAGACTAAAATTAGTCTCTTATAACTATGAATTAAGTATGGACTATATTAAACATAATTCCAAAAGCTTAACCAAAATTAAAATCAAATAGATTAATTATAATAAAATGTTTAAATTTCGTAGAGATTATCTAAAGACTAACTATTTAACTTAAAATGCAATATCTTGATGAACATAATAGCTAAAACCAACTTACTATTGATTTAAGAAGTCAATACAAATCTAAATTCATTGAAGAAACCCAATAATTTGTATCATGAGAAACAAAAACACATAGCTAAACTTGAATTCGATTTTGTCCTAGTCAGCAAACACCCGTAGCCCGTCCATTAGCAAAAGGCATTCCATTTGCCCTAATTACCAGTAACCCATCCATCAGTCTAATAAATTCGGTTTTTCCCAAATCAAATACAATTTATAAGATTTCTTATTTAGCACATATAAGATAAGTTTTATAGTTTTATCCTTAAATTGAAATATTCGAATGTTTGATCGATCGGTATGTCGATAGTTTCACATTCTTTGAATCATTGTTAATGGATTTTGAACACTCGGAGAATCATGGTGGATCATCGAAGGGAGTAAATCACCAATCGTTTCCACAGAGGGAGTCATGTGATAAAATGAGAAATGGTTTAAATACTCTATAGCAACTATGAATTTCTATCTCCGTATTAGATAACAACTCTATTGGCTCACGGGTGAATTCAGCGGTGGAGTTTCCTTTTCCAATGCAGAGTGACCAGCAAACAAAAAGTAATAACAGTGATGTCAACCATTAATGCGGTGTGTTAGTGATAAATTGATCATGATAATCTGACTCTCAGTCATCACAATCATTACTAATTTGCTAAACGTGTCGTGTGACTTTTGCAAACATATATCCAGTAAACGAAAATAGAGATTAAAATATCAAGACCGAGTCAAGATTACGTCATTTAAAGGTATGTGACAGTATAAAAACCGTCTTACTATAGAACTTTTGTGAATATTAGTACTAAATATTATCTAGTATAAAATTCAATACGGGGGAGACACTCTTACCGTTTGAACTAGTGATTTTTAGTCTAAGTTTTAACCCAAATGACAGTTAATTTACTAATATAAAAAAAACTGAACTCAGGTAATACTAGTACTATAATGAAACTAGTTTTTTACTATAATTGAAAAATCTACCATCTAGGTAGTTAATAGCAGCGAGATAGTGGTTAATGGACATAGCCAAAGTAGCAGTTAACGATCCTAAATAGCGGAGGTGCTACATTTATCACTATTTGATCGTGATTTGAATAACAATTTACTAATAAAATAATGTTATTTATCATTGGACTCTCTAACAAATTGGAACTATTTTTAGGTCAGCTTAATTTAAGCCAATTTGAGCCTATATCTACATATTTTCTTTGTGTAAAGATCAAACCTAAAACTCTAAAACCTTATTTAACAAAGATATTTATATTTCAAAGTCTGTGTTCCTGTTATGTTTGACACTTCTCATATTACTATGTATTACATTAATGTACTAAATAAGTTTCTAAACTATGGTTTTTAATTAATATTTTATAATTTTCAGTGTGTATATATATATAGGAAAAAGTTCATGCGAGAACCGCGAGAACCAATCTGAGCCGTCAAATTCCCCCTCCTTCAATGTCATTGCTCACTCATGAATTCCTCACATGCACTCTGCCACACTCTATCCCTCCACGCTCTCCATCCGTTTAACTTCCCATATCCAAGGAACGGCTAAGATTGGTTCTCGCGGTTCTCGCACTAATAACGGTTCTCGCATTAACCCTCCCCTATATATATATATATATATATATATATCTTACTACTATATATAAAGCATTTATGTTTCTCTCTCCTAAGTTTTTTAAGACTTCTTAAATTTAAGTAGTACAATTTTTTTAACCAAATGTATAACCACTTGAAGCAATGAACAAAATATTGATAAATGGAAACTCAAAATATTAATTTAATAAATTTAATGTTATTGATTTTATAACTTTTTGTTTATTTAAAACTAGTTTAATGACCCGTGCACGTACGGGTATTTCGGATGTGTATTTAAGATATTAAAAGTTTTAAATAAAAATAATGCAGTAAATAAAACATCACCTTTGTGATGAGAATATACTAATTTCAAAAAAGTGTCATATTACTATAAAATTTATACCAAAACGTTAATAAAAATGAGACGGTCGTAAATATATAATTATTTTTTCTCTAAATAAAATATATCACAAGTTACTAAACATAACTTATAAATAACTTATAATTAATTACATTAATATACAATTTCTTTTTAAAACCCCCTCACATTTTCTTAAAACCCCCTCATATGTTTTATAAAACCCCCTCACAGTTTTCATCTAACCCCCTCATTAAAATTGAATTCAAATTCTTGTATCACGATTTTTAATCCACTATTTATAATCTTTCCAAAATTGTTTTGAGAATTGAATAATTTTGAAATTGAAGGTTGTGATTGGTTAATTAATACTCAATTTATGATTATTTTTGGAAAATTTGCATGTCTTTTATATATAGATATAGATATACTCTCACACAAACACAATTATTCACCATATCAAAACAACTTGCAAAATTTTATTAACTTCTCTCTCCTTATTTCATAAATATAAATGTTTTTTTAAAGCATTTCGTAAATATAAATCTTTTTTTTTCTTATTTTAATTTCTTTTTGTTTTTAAAACTAATAGATAGTTGATGCAAATAAAAAAAATTGAAAAAACGGACATCTTGCTAAAGAAAACTTTTTGTGACGTTGAATCACCTGAATAACATATTATTACATTACTGAAAGCGACATATTGCAAAACAAAAACTATTTGTCGCTGCATCATTGCGCGGGTCGGATGCTAGTATATATATAAGGATGGTCACCCAATGAGAAATTTCACAATATGAAATAAACGAGCAAGTGCTTGGTGGAATAATTTTCAAACTTGGTTACTATTATGTGAATTTTCTCCTTTCTACATAATATTAAAAACAACTATACTACTGCTATTTGATCATGATAAACGCTATTTCAAATCACGGTCCTTGACTGCTATTTGCTTTTTGAAGAGAGCACCGCATACCTCTTAAGAGAAAGTAACAGTTTTCAAGTGTGAGTTAGTGTTGGTAAAAGGCTGGCACTATAAGGATGTGGAAGTATAACAAGACTCAATATTATTGAAACGGGATATGAGAAACGTAAGATGTAAATAATCTTTTCTTTACTTGTTGGTAAAGAAACTACTTATAAAAGACTTTGTAAAAGGAGCAACCAACGAAGGGCCAAGATGAATAAGACGGGCGTGGATTGTGGTGGTATTAAATGGGAGCCGATCTCACATATATTTTTCTTTAATATATAAATTTGGGTGTCATAACTATATCAAAGTCGATCTCCTCACGCCAAACTTGTGGCATGGTAATTAAATGGTATGGCATTATAATTAACTCAAAAGGCGGAGTATTAACGACTTAACACGTTAATGTAAAAAAATGTTAAAAAGAGAACTGATATAACATAAAATTATAGCTCAAATGGGAAGTTTGTGTAAGTTTGTGGGGTTCCAACTCAAAACCAATTGGTTATGATAGGAGTAACCCATGACCCTTATAAATTCATTATAAAGTCACTCTTTCGTCCAATGTGGGACATTACTCAACAGGCCCCACCATGTAAGTTTGTGGGGTTCCAACTCAAAACCAATTGATGAGAGGAGTAGCCCATGACCCTTATAAACTTATTACAAAGTCACTCTTTCGTCCAATGTGGGACATTACTCAACAGTTTGCAGAAGAAATATTTCAAGGAACTAAGAGAATGCAAAAGTTTTTGTTTAAGTTAAAAGAATGATATATATATATATATATATATATATAGGGGAGGGTTCATGCGAGAACCGTTGTGAGATATATATATACACACACATGCATTTATGAGATAAGATGGCTGCGTACAAGATAATAATGGAAAAAGAGGTCTAACATGAAAGATAAGAGTCCTTCAGACTAGCCAAAGGACGACTTCCTAGAAAACCACTTCAAATTAAAGTTGTCTAATTGTACGTACTAGTACAATTTACAACCCTAAATGTCCATAGATTTAGGCAAGTCATCCTTGGCTATCCAAATGGCTCTTGAATCTTCATATAAGACCTCTCTTCCTTCTCATTCCTCATCACTCTCATTCAAATCTATTACACGAAACAAAAGGATCAAGAACCCGAAAGAGCCACCATATGCTATAGAACTTCACATTGCACTCTCATTTTGTCATGCTATACTTACTGGATGGCATCTATATATAAAGGAGTCAGAAATTAAGTGATGTGAAGTTGCAACAAGTATCATTGATCCGACCCCTACCAAAGTCAAGCTGTCCTATTGTGAAATAAAAGAAAAAGAAAAGGTTTTTTTTTTCATTCAAGAACATTTTACAACTTAATCAACTAGCCATAAAGAATATATTCTAATAATCCATATATATCTCTTCTATATCCTCCTAGCTAGATACATCGAGGTTCTCGATCGAATTGAAATTATTCATAGCTGATGGTATGTGATAGAACTTCACTTTTGAAGTTGTGAATGTACCTAATAATTTTGACTTTTTAGTATTCGCAAGGGGCAATTATTGACCTTCTACTCAAAAGTATGCCTTTATGCTTTTCGTTTTCCCTATTCTCATATGTGTTCAAAGACGATTCACAAAGATGGTATTTTAAGAAGTTGTTAATTCTGGTTTTCTGATGGTTGCAATTCGATTTTGACCCCCAAGCCCCCGCACTGATGCTAAAAGGTGTGAAGTGTCAACCCTTAATTTGAAGTCAACCCTTGTGAACTTGTTCTATTTTGACTTTGAGATTTTGACCGGACTTAGATTTTATTCTTTTATATCTATGTATATATTCTGTTTCTTTAAAATTCAGAATATATCTCTATTGTTACATTTGAGATTTACTAAAAAATAAATAAAATTGAAATTATGAAAACATTTACTTATTTAGTTTGGCATTTTGATAATAAGTTGTATATTTAATAAGTTATAATGTATATACCTATAGGTTTTATTAATTTACTTTTTTTAATTAAGTTAAAGTAACTTTATAAACCGATAAAAAAACATATCGAAAATAAGTAACAGTTATAAATTTCTAATAAGCTAATTAACTTGAACACCCAATTAATTTAATAATCTACGTAACTCGATCATATATAAATGCATTTTAACCGACCGAATCGAATGCAAATAAACTTTACGTAGAAATATACCAATCTTCTTGAGTTCAAAAGCGCATGCATGCAAGTAGGGGACCGACCTCATTCCCATGGAATAACAGAGATGCAAAAATTTTCAATCAAATTTCTCATTCATTTATAAAAAACGTAAATAAAATAATTTATTAATTATTGGTTAAAATTAACTTGCTTCGAATTGTTAGGCAACACGACTGGCTACTAAATGAATTTAGGCATCCGCTAAAAAAAATTAAGTAAATTACCTTTTCTTTTCCACTAAAAGTATTGTTTGTAAAAAATAGTTGGTAGCTGTAGCTGAAAGCTGATAGAGAGAAGTTGGTAGCTTGAGCTGAAAGGTGCATATTTTAGCTATGCATGTGTTGGGCAAATTAGCTGGTAGATGAAACAGAACAATGTTAAATGACAAAAAAAAACAAATCATAAAAATATGAGAAATTATATAACAATTAAATAGGGTATTTAGATAATTTATATATAAGAACTTCCACCTAGTTCTAAAACTACTTCAAGTAGATTTTTATTTTAGAGTTTTTGGTTTAAAAACATGTTATAGTTTTTTCCTTCAAAAATGACTTGTAATTTTTTCTTTTTAAACAAAATACTACAAGCTCTAAAAAACTTTAAAAGACTGCATACCAAACACACCCTAAATATAACAAGAGGAAATTATCACTTAATTAGTAAAGGAAATTAAAAGAAAAGGATAAGAGTCGCGTAAATATAGGGTTGATATACAACAACATACCATCCATGTAAAACCATCTTAAAATGATCTCAACAACTGGTTTAGCGTTGAAAATCTTAAAAAGATATGGGTTTAATTATCATCGGGTAAATATTTTGTATTGACATATGGAGTGTACATAGGGCCGATTTCGAGATTTTGAAGGTCAGGTACAATCTAACAAAAATAGGTCCTATAATTAAAAATATTAAAAATAACATTCTGATTTTTCATTCAATCTTATAACATTCTAATAAGGTAAAATTCCATTAAAAACTTACACACAAAATATATTCGCTTCTAGTTGAAAAATAGCATCAACGTTTGATTGCTTCTTCTTGAAAATGACATCCTTCTAATATTTATTGAGATAAGCTTTTCAATTACGTCTTCAATAAAACATTTATCCAAAATGTCACTCTCAATGGTCATCAAAAACTAATCCATTAAGTCGTTCTTGTGTAATTGTAGATCTTAAGTATGACTTCAATAACTTAGATTTGAAAAAACTTTTTTCTGTAGATGCAACACTAGTGAGATTCGTTAACAAAATTCGATATGATATAAATGTATTAAGAAAATAATCAACATTTTTTACATTTTTTAAAATATCAATAGTCGTCATCTTTTCCTTAGGCAAAAGATGTAAAAGTAGTTTAACTTAACGTATAATTCGTTTCTATCAATATCTGATTGTTCATCTTTTTTAAGTGAAGTTTCAAGAGCATTACAACAAGACTTTAAACTCGTATAATCTGATGAATATAATTTGTCCGAATTAAACAAGAAACCAAACATATCATCATATTGTTTATATTGTTCAAACCTTGTAGTGAGAGAAGTAATTGCTTGATCAACAATATATATGAAATATTTAACCCTAAAGATTCTTGTGCAGATTGTGAAACACTAGAATATGTATCGTTTGAAATCTCATCAAAATGTTTTTTTTCTAATTTGACGTCTTTAAGGAAAAATTGGATCAATGCTCATTTCAAGAGCAATTTCTTTTGATGTTTGTAAAGCATTTAGAAAACTCGTTTCTCTATATTCATTAATAAAAGAAATCAACCACTTTATTTTTACCAATGCAATATCAATAAGCATATCCCTCGATTGAAATTATTTACTAACTAAATTAACAACATATAACATTTCATATCAAATTACTAATGTAACTAAAAATTTAAAGTTACCAAGTTCGTTTTCGGCTAAGGATTTTGCTTCAATTTTATTTTTTGAGTCATTGTTATTTTCAGCTACTTGAAATAAAGCTTCTTGTATATCTAACAATTAAAATTTTATAGCTTTGACACTATCAACACGACTATCCCAACGAGTTGATGACAACGAGTTAAGGGTTAACCCCTTTCCAATTATCTTTTAAAACTTGCCTTTTCTTAGTAGAATTTGCAAAATTGTATATATGTGTTGTATGGTTCCAAAAAAATCCTTAGCTTTGCCACAAGTATTAGCTATATAACATAAAGTTAAGTTCAAACTATGACAACCACAAAGAGTGTGAGAAGATTTAGAATTTATATCTAAAAGCTTTTTTTTGTACTCCTTGATGTTTTCCTTTCATGTTTAATCCATTATCATAGTCTTGTCCAAGTACATCATTAATATCAAGATTAAACACATTTAATTCATGTTCTAAAATATCAAAAAATCTTTAGTCAGTTGTATCATTTACATCTAAGAACCCTAAAAATGATTCTTCAATGCAAACAAATTCGGACGAGACATCCACGTATCTTAAAATCAAAGACATTTGTTCTTGGTGATTTATGTTTGGAGTTACAATCAAGTATGATGGAAAAATATTTTGCTTTTTTTATTTTTTTTAAATCACAGATTTTACTTCACTAGAAAGCAAAAATATTAAATTCATTTTGTATCTTATGCCTGAGATAATGATTTTGAATACCATTTTCACTTGTTATACAACGAACATGATATTGAACGACTAAGTCAAATTCGGCTAACATTTCAACTAAACCTAAAAAAATTTCATTGTTACTTTCATGTAATTTTTCCTTTGTACCACGAAAAGCTAGATTGTGTTTAGCAAGAAATTTCACAATCGAGATAATTTTCAACAAAACTTGCCTCCAATGATTTTTTTTCTAATTGTTTTTTAGCAGCATTATCAATTGTTTTATTTTTGTTTGTAATCTTAATCGCAAATCATACCAAAAATTCATATTTTTAACATGTTCTAAACTAGCTTCATGCTCCTTAATTTTTGTGCTAAGATGTATCCAATCCCCAAAACCTTCATTTGCTAGATGACCCTTCCCACACTCTTGTTGAAATATATTAAAGTAAAAACCAAATATTTTATCCAGTTCGTTAGAAAAACAAGTCAATCCCTATCACATTTCTCCCCATTTGATAAAACTTTAGCATAATATTTTGCAGAAAATCTTCTTTGATTTTTATCTTTAGGGCCTTTTTGATCGAATAAATCTCTTTTATGACCATTTAATGCTAATGTGTTTATCAGTTAAAGTGAAAAGCATCCCAATTTCTATGATCAAATATATCAAATGTATAAAAATCATAAGCGTCATGAACATTACCATCATGAAAATTAAAATTAACATTGTCATCATTGACATTATCGTTAACATTATCATGAACATCATAAGCATCATTTCCATTACCATCCTCAACATTATCATTATTTACATTATCATTATTAACATTGCCAACATTATCATCATTAACGTTGTCATTATTAGCATCATTAACAATATCATTTGAACAAAGATTATCATCATCATCACTAACAATTGTATTATTTTTCCTAGTATTTGATGTTTGTTTTCTTATAAACTTATTAATAGCTCCTTTTTGAGATTTCTTATAAACCGATCCAAAATTAAATATTAATAGTAATTTATAATTTTATAATATGTATTTTAAAATATTATCAAAAGCTTTTATAATAATAATTTGAATTTTGTAATATGGGAGATGATTTGTATATAATATTTTTTTACCACACATAATAAAAAGTATATATTAGGACCACGTACGATATCCTTGAACAAGTTAAGTAAAATTGTTAGTGAGTTTATATGTGTAAAAAAGTCAAGATTATTGTGAAGGGTTTTGAACCTGACCAAACCACCATATGACTCAAACGGATCAATCCTGGGTTTGATTCTACTGGTTCAATCCTAAAAGCGGAACTGGATTGAACACAACCCTCTAAACCCCAAAAGGGTTAGGATCTTTAAAACTTTAAATGATCAACATAGTTTCTTACAAAACAATCCATAGATAAGGTTACAAGAAATATACCTGAACAAAACTTTAGGATTGCTAAAGTAGTCCACCACTACTGCACCTCCGATTGAACTGGCTGCTAGACCGCTCCTGGATCACCAAGGCTTCAACACTCAAATCGTGAGTGTGTGTGTGTGGTCTTGCGTAATCACCAAGTCGCAAAACACCTTGCGTGTTTTGCTTCTTTGGTTTCGTCGAGACACAAGTGAGCCGAGAGAGAGAGAGAGAGAGATAGAGTGCGACGAGAGGGAGGACGAGATCGAGAGAGAGAGAGTATTGGTGGCTAGGTCTAATCCTTATCTCATATCACTAATCCTTAAGGCTTAAGGATATTATATAGGGATTAACTTGGACCTAAGCCCGTTTAATTAAAAGCCCACTGGTTTTAATTAAACTTTCAACTCTTCTCTTTTTGACCCCCTGAACTTTACTAGTTAATTAATTAACTATTAATTAACTGGTCCGCTAAATATTAAAACTTAATATTTAATTCTCTTTAAATAATAAATAACTATTTATTATTTATTCCTTTCAATAATTAATACAAACTGCTTAATTATTTATTTCTCTCTTTTCAATAATTAATACAACTGATTAATTATTTATTTTTCTCTTTAATAATTAATCCAACTGATTAATTATTTCCACACAGATTTATGGTGAAATCTAACTGTTCTGAATTGGGTGTGTAGCAGTGTGACCCTTTAGTCTCTTATAACATTGTATACAATATGCCCGTTAATTATCTCTGCACATAATCCAACAGACTCCCACTTGTGCAAGATAAGTAACTGTTATTGCACATTGTTAGCCTAAGGAGGTCCCTAGCCAGACACTTAGGGTAACCAGGTTATAAGAACTCTCATACCCCAAAGTAACTTGTGATAAAACTTCATAAGCAACCTGCTTAGAAGTGACTTGTTATAAACTAACTGTTTATAAACTAAACTATCATAAACTCCCTGTTCATGAATGGGTACATTTTTATATATACAAACTTACATATATATATATATATATATATATATATATATATTATAGGTTTGTCCCTTGCAGCGCGATATTTCAATTTTGAGCATGCGCGTGGAAAAAGTCAACTCAGAGACTCAAGAATTTGTTCATGACATACTTGATTTCGAAATTGCGTGATAAACGACAAAGAACAGATTAGTTCGTTTGGGCACGGCCGTGCACTTACCAGTTTCTCTAATCAGTCAAGGGGCCCGGAAATATCTCTCCTAAAAAAGAGGTGCAATTACCATCTTACATATTTGCATTTGGCAACACGGCTCCCACTGAATCTAGACATGCCCCTTATGACCACCCTGTTACGGCGTGGCGTTAGAACACGCTAAGAAGACAACAGTTACCGCATCCCAAACCAAATACCTCAGGCTTGAGGATAACCTATGTGATAAATACTTTTGACACGAATCCACGAAGTATTTTTCACGGTGAGTCAATCCAATATTCATAACCCTAACGAATATCCGTAAATTTTGGTCCGCAAAAACCGTTCGCAGCTATATTCGATATACTTTCGAATCTACCCCAAAATTATGATGACTTTATAACCTTATCGAGGTTCCCACCAAGATAAGTAGTCACGGATAATGTTTTTGAATAAACCTAGTTTATTCCTGGATGAACCAAAACATACAAAATTGTGAAGAACAATGAAACTAATTTCTACACCCTTCCATATTCCTCCCTGGAATAAAGATGTATAATTTCTACCATTTCACTGACTCAATTCACGGTGTTTATCTGAATTACTCATTATTTCACATTTGTAACTTATCACGGATTACAAGGAAAATAATATGGTTATAAACCCTAAAACACAAGACTAGTACTTTGGAGTACTCCTTCTTGGTTTTGCTAGAAATCATTCTTGCAACCTAAGAACATGATATATGCGTTTTTATACATGTTTTACATGTTAGAATACCCCGTACTTAGCCCAAATACAAGGTGAATACTTCTAATATGGATCTAATATGATTAACATTCACCATGCAGGTTACAAAGAGCTTTAAGCAAGATAAATGGGCAAAACAAGGAAAGAATTGAAAAAAATAGAAGAATATTGAAAAAAATGATTGCTACGGCCGTAGTGGATAATCCCTACGGCCGTAGGAGGCCGTCTTCTAGAATCCATCATTGCCTGCCAGATCTTGCGTATCCCGGACAAGTGGTTTAACGTTGCGTGTGTAGAAAATCTAGTCATGATTTCCTACGGCCGTAGTAGCTTATTCCTACGGCCGTAGGAAGTCCACTTACAGCAGATTAAATTCAGAATTCTGCCATTTTCTAAAGGGTTACCATTTTTCCTCCACTCCGGAAAAACACATCCATATACCCTCTCTAAATATCCTAACACTCCAGGGGACTTCTCTTGGTGATTATAAGGAGGAGATCTTGGATCTTGAAGGCTTGGAACAACATTTGGAGCTTGGTTTCATTAGTTATATCATTGCTAGCTTGGGTATACTCTTTCCATTTATTATATCAATCATGTACCCATGTGTTCCAGATGTTGTAGTGCTACTATTATTGTATATGGATAACTAAACTCATTTCACTTGGGCCAAGATGATTCTTGGCTAAGTTATGGAAATATATTTGACTTTTATGATGACTTGATTCATATATGCATGTTTGATCTTGAATACAAGTGTGTTTTATCAACTTAGTATGTTTAATCTTACCATGTTCATGTGTGATAATATGTATAGGATAACTCCTTCATGTTTAAGCATGTGGATATTCAAGAATGATGGTTGATTTTACTAATTCCATGTTGAGTTTGTTATTAGAAATGATACATCTTGCATGGTTGTCTTTAGATATCATTATTGGAATATGTTTTGAATCCTTGTAGGTTCATCCATTATTGGTCATTTTACTCATATGTTGGTTTTATGCATGCCTTGTGATTGTAGATGAAAATCTTGTCATTTGGTGTATTCGTTGGTCTAACATGCTACAAATAATTAAAGGGTTCACAAAGATGTTTGTTGGTATGTTTAGATGGTGAAATGAACTCACATGTATGCCCTTGTTATGCTTGTCTTAGTGTTCAATGTGCATATCACATGATTCATGTTTTAAGAAGTGTTGGCTATACTAGAAATGGTAGGTTTAACATGTTCATATCTTTAGTAATCATGTGGCTAATCATTAAAACCCCTTAATTGTGTGGTTTGAGTTTAGAGGAGTTTGTGACCCCATTGTACCAGTTTACATGTGTTTATGATATGAGATTAAAGTCTAGATTGTAATTTGTTGTTGAATGCCTTTATGTTAGATTTGACTGTTCTGTCGTATTGGTTCCTACGGCCGCAGTGAGAAATCCATACGGCCGTAAGAACTGTACAAAATGGCTACGGCCGTAGTAATCAATCCGTACGGCCGTAGTAAATCATTTTCACAACAATTTGCTGTTTTTGCTTGTTTTAACTTATTTAACCACTTTAACACCTTTTTGGGTTCTGAGGACTACTGGATATGTCATTTGAAAAAGATGTATGTCTTTGTAGTCTGATTTGGACGTGATCTGGTGGATCTGTAGTTCAATCCTTATATGCCGTTGCTTGTCTGATTATGTTTAATTGCTAAGTCTGAGTCTTGATAACTCGAGTGATGATTTCTGCATGATGATGTAGTCTTGTGAGTATTAGAACAACATGCTATGCACTTAAACTATTCAAGTCTTCATATTATGTTTTGTATTGTGTCATTGCCATGACTAGTCTCGATGATTCGAAAGCCTGAGTGAATCTGTTATCCTGTCTGTTTGCCTTCAGTGTTAACCTGTTTTAGTTGCTGTATCTCCTGTTAAATTTAGTTAATTTGGTTACTTGCTTTAATTAATCATGCTGATCAAACAACAATGAGACTTAAGTATTGGTAGCTTCCTGTCCTGGTGGAACGATATTCGGTCTTACCGAGTCTATACTACTATTGACCAAGTTACACTTGCCTGAGTCGTGTGTAGTATCTGCTTAGTAACATCGTTTTTATAAATTTAAAACGAGGTTGTCTCCCAAGATTTTATAAATAAAAACCAGCAGTTTTGTGCACAACAGAACACTTCTAGGCTTACTTATTTTATAAATTCCTTAAACTTGGAGAACTATAAATAACTCCTTGTTTCTGATTTATAAAACAACCTCCCTGTAATTAAAACTTTAGTTACATTTGTAGATGTATTAAATCTTACTAGATTTATGTCCTTTTGAAATGATAAATCCTCTTACACCTACTTGTAAGAAACTTGAAACTAGATTCCCGGTGTATACCAACACTTATCTAATTCCATTACTAAGAATGTTAAAGGACATCCTATTTTATCATTTCTAACGTTAACCAACCAACAACATTTAATTAAGCTGGCCTACTGAACTTAAAGAGTATAATTAATAATTTTGTTTAAGTCATAACTTGACTCAAAATCTTGCAATGATATCTTTATCGAGTACCTCTCAATAAATCATGCATTCCTCGGATTAGTTCTTTCTAAAGAACTTACTGTTTTAGATAGCTTCTAAAAACATCCGATAATTATCTACTTTAAAAGTTCAACCTTGTATTTATCACACTGGTTAAAAAACAACCTTTTATTAATTCTGATAAATACATCAGTCAGGTGCTCTCACTATCTTTTATGAAAAAGTACATTCTTTAAAACATCCTTTAAGGTCTCAGTCAAAACTTGACTATCATGTCTAAAACTTGTGTTCCAAACACATGTTTTAAAACTTTAGTTTCTGTAAGAAATTTGTTTTATGAAACCAAAAACTTGGATCTCCCATATATCCATCTTTCCAATTACGGAAAATGGTTTCATTAAACTTACCATGATCACAAGTATGAAACACTCATAATGGTATTTTAAATTTCTTTCCTTAAAACATTTAGTGTAAAACTCCCTTGACTATAATAACTATTATAATCACTTTTATACTTTCTTAAATGTTTTATCAAGAAACTATTTGCAATTAGAAATAATAACTATCATTTCTATTTTGTTCAAGATTTTGAACATTCACTTTTCATAACTTAAACACTTGTTAAATTAGAAAAACTATCTAATTTTATAAACAATACTTGTTTATTTAAGCGTTTGAGAAAGTGGAGCTAACATTTATGTAACTACAACAAATCATAGCATGAAGATTATTATGAATCACCAATCAAGTCAAGACTTGACTTATTGGCACTCTTTTAGTCACAACTGGACTAATCATTATTCATACAATAAGAACACGTGCACGGATATATAACTAAATAATTAAATTTCCATAAACTCAAAGCCAAAAAGTTTCCATAAACATGTAAGATAAAAATTATCCAAACTTAAAAGAGTTTAATAAACTAGGAAATAAAATTTATTTATAATATCCGTGAGCTGTTCGTGGGATCTTCTCATGCTGGGCCGCATCATTTTCCATCTCCTCCTGCAATAAACGATTGCAAGATTTTAGAATACTCGTAAAAAATTTTACAAGTGGAAAGTGACAAAGAAGCTAATCACGCAATACCTGAGGAGCCAGACTTGCCTCCTGCCTCGTGACCTTTCGGACAATCTCGTTTCCAATGTCCGGCCTCGCCGCACCTGAAGCACCGATTCTCGGTCCTTGCCTTGTTTGGCTTCGGCTTATTGCCCTTGTTGTCGTTATTAGCCCTAGGTGCATTCTGGTTGGGCTGGGCCTTGCCCTTTCCCTTTCCGTTGCGCCCCTTCCTCTTCTTACGTCCACCATGTCCCACCATAAGAATGTCCTTAGACTTGGTCCCGATACTCTGCTCAGCAGTCTTGAGCATTGAGTGCAACTCAGCCACGAATTTCTACATGTTGTTCATGTTGTAGTTGACTATAAAAGGCTTGTAGTCATCTGACAACGAGTATCGTATCGTATCCGTTGCTAGCTGCAACGGTACTGGGTGCCCAAGTCTCTCTAGGTGGTCTATGTAACCTTTAATTTTCATGACATGGTCACTGACTGAGGTCCCCTTAGCCATCTTGCACGAGTTAAATGCCCTAGTGGCATCATAACGCTCTGTGCTGGCTTGCTCCTGGAACATGTCCCTCAGCTGGCGGATCATGTCATAGGCAGGAGTTTCCATCATGCTCGATTGCAACTCTGGACTCATAGTTGCGAGCATGAGGCAGCTAACATCCAAGGCGTCATTGGAGCGCTTCTGAAAAGCCTCCCTGACCTCTGCCCTGGCATTGCTGGCTGGAGGATTTCCTAGAGGTTGTTCTAGGACATACCACTTTCTCTCGTACCTCAACACAATCCGGAGATTTCTCTCCCAAGTGAGAAAGTTGGACCCGGTGAGCTTATCCTTCTCAAGGATAGAGCGGAGAGAGAGGTTATTAGTATTGGTAACATTGGTTGCCATCTACAAATTAAAACCCGGTTTAATTAGTAATTGCAGATAAACTTTCTAATTATATATCATCAAACCCATAAATAATATATATTAGACCTAGGACCCATATTTCACATACTTAACGCAAGGTTTGAGCACTTCCCGCCAAGTCATGCTATTTCTGGTAGGTAACACCCTGTACCAATCGTACCTAACTGATACGACTCCTAGAACCTCGTAGAGCACTTAGACCCAGTCTTGTATGTTTAACTCTACTCTAGTGCTTTTTGGGCCGGGACTCTCGATTATCACCAAAATAGATCGCACCACCTAAGACAACATGAATTCTGGCCGGGACTCCCGCTAATCGCAGAATCTTTCATGCCTTTTCCCGCAATGGTTTGAACCCGGATGCCCAAGGTTTGGGCACTTCCAACACCCGAGTACCGTTTAACAGTCAAGGTGTACCATTAGGTGGGTAGCACACTGATCTAAGATTTTTCTTGAGTTTTAATTAAGTTCAATAAAAAACTTAATTTTTTCAGTTTTTGAAAAACCATTTTAAAACTAACTGTTTTAAAAATACACGATTTATACGTGTACCTGAACTAGATGCACAAAACGGCCTTTATAAGTTCCAAACTTATAACCTTGACAAAACTTTAAATTTATAAAAATTTAATTAATATGACTACCAGACTGAAGTCATATCCCAGTTTGTCATAATTCGTGGTTTTTCACTGTCTAATAACAACCTGTTATTAAACCCCTTTTTATTTACCATCACACGCATGTATATATATACCATACATATATATGAAAAACAGTAAATAAATCACAACCATGCAGATAATAATAATAAGCAGATAAAGCCCTATAGTTTTGCCAACTAATCCTAAGGTCAATCCTAAGGATGAAATGACTTGGATTCACCTTTCTTGATGTGTTGCTCCCACTAGCCTTGACACCTCCCTGAAGTATCTGTGCTACGCGTATAGAACACCATTTTCTTGATTACCTCCTTTGAGTCCATTTTGCTGGAGGGATTAAACTATCACTAGTCTATTACAAATACAATATTGAATGGGGTTGTAAGTAGCACGCATGCCTCCCCTAACCAGTACAAAATTACAATTAAGAAAGGGATTGTAATTGGCACGCAGGCCTTCCCAAAACCAAAATAAAAGAAGAAAAGAAAAACGAGTCCTAAGTCGGCAAAACTATAGCTATATGAATCACAACCACACAATTTATATATAAGCACTATATATATAAAAGTCAACCACGTAGTTATAATAAATAAACAGAAACTGTGTTGTTAAGAACACAACCTGATTTGTTTAAACTATTCTCATTTATTCTTTTGATTAATGCCTATTAACCAAAAACGAGAATTATGATCTTCTAATTAATATTTATCTGACCAAAAGAGTTTTTCTAACAAAAACTTTAAATCCCTGATCTTATTCAAAACTTGAATGAAACCTTATGTCGGATTTTATTACTAGTTATCCAATAACTTAAAACCGACAACTTTTTGATCAATTAAAATATCTTGTTCAATTCTCCATTTTATTATATAAACTTTATCCTTTTAGACTTTATTAAAAAATGACTAAACTAGTCATAATAAATAAAAGTCTAAAATATATTTTAACTAAACTAATTAAAATATATAACACTAGTTTATATAACACCTTATTAATTTTAGAACTTAAAAATTAATAATCCTTTTGTATTAATCCGGAAAAACTATCTTGAGCCAACATCTCCCGTCAACCCGCATAACCCACTGGGCCGAGACCCTCTTGGGCCGAGAACCTCCTGGGCCGTAAGCCCCATTGGGCCGAGAACCACCTTGGGCCGAAACCTCTTTGGCCGAAGCCCCTTGGGCCGAAGCCCATTCGTCCCTTAGCGCTGCTAAACCTCCTTTAGCGCCGCTAAACCTTCTTTAGCGCCGCTATCTTGGGCCGACATTACTGGGCCGTAGTTTACCGGGCTTAGCGCCGCTAACTCCTCTTAGCGCCGCTAACCTTCTTTTAGCGCTGCTAACAGTTATGGTCATGGTTTCAGTTTGCGTTTTCCGATTTAACAAAAAAAAAATTCAAATCCTTTTTAACCTATTAAAACCAACTGTTTTAATATACTGATTAAAGACTGGATTTAATTCAAAAACCAAAAACTATTAATTATTAATTTCAACAAAACTTGTTTTATTAATAATAAATTATCCTAAAACTTGATTTCAACCTTTTAAACAAAAAGTTCAAAAACTGGTTAAAGTCTAGTTTTAGATAAAAGTTTATTCCCTTTTAACCATTTAAACACAAACCTGGTTTAAACCTAACTTGTTAAAATAAAAAACTTTTATAAACTGGATAAAAACAAAAACTTGTTTTTATCCTTTTATGGTTTTCGAAAATTTAAATGGAGAAGAATAAGATGAAGAAGATCATATAACTATTAAACAAACCAACAAATTAGATTAACTAGGTTTAACCGATTAAACAAACTGTTTAATTTAATCTTAATTCAAAACTCATTCTTATTTCAAAAAACATAATCCTTTTAACCATTCAAACTTACTGTTTGAATTTTCTGATTAATAGGATAAAAACTGATAACAAAACAAATTGTTTTGCTACCTTCTTGATTTTCGAAAATACCAAGAACAAATAGAGAATCAAGAATAAAACCTTAATCTAAAACAGATAGAACTAGAAACTATGGATCATAGAGCCGAGACTCTAATACCACTGAAAGGTTTTGAACCTGACCAAACCACCATATGACTCAAACTGATCAATCCTGGGTTTGATTCTACTGGTTCAATCCTAAAAGCGGAACTGGATTGAACACAACCCTCTAAACCCCAAAAGGGTTAGGATCTTTAAAACTTTAAATGATCAACATAGTTTCTTACAAAACAATCCATAGATAAGGTTACAAGAAATATACCTGAACAAAACTTTAGGATTGCTAAAGTAGTCCACCACTACTGCACCTCCGATTGAACTGGCTGCTAGACCGCTCCTGGATCACCAAGGCTTCAACACTCAAATCGTGAGTGTGTGTGTGTGGTCTTGCGTAATCACCAAGTCGCAAAACACCTTGCGTGTTTTGCTTCTTTGGTTTCGTCGAGACACAAGTGAGCCGAGAGAGAGAGAGAGAGAGATAGAGTGCGACGAGAGGGAGGACGAGATCGAGAGAGAGAGAGAGTATTGGTGGCTAGGTCTAATCCTTATCTCATATCACTAATCCTTAAGGCTTAAGGATATTATATAGGGATTAACTTGGACCTAAGCCCGTTTAATTAAAAGCCCACTGGTTTTAATTAAACTTTCAACTCTTCTCTTTTTGACCCCCTGAACTTTACTAGTTAATTAATTAACTATTAATTAACTGGTCCGCTAAATATTAAAACTTAATATTTAATTCTCTTTAAATAATAAATAACTATTTATTATTTATTCCTTTCAATAATTAATACAAACTGCTTAATTATTTATTTCTCTCTTTTCAATAATTAATACAACTGATTAATTATTTATTTTTCTCTTTAATAATTAATCCAACTGATTAATTATTTCCACACAGATTTATGGTGAAATCTAACTGTTCTGAATTGGGTGTGTAGCAGTGTGACCCTTTAGTCTCTTATAACATTGTATACAATATGCCCGTTAATTATCTCTGCACATAATCCAACATATTGTATGTGGTAAAAAAATATTATTTACAAATTATCTCATGTGTAATAGTATTGTTAAACTCGATTAGCGTGATGGTTAATTGGTCATGTAAAATATTTGGCAAACCGTAGAAAATGTAATAATAATACCGTGTTGGATATTTATTATGTTTATTAGGCCATCCATTGTAGGATGGACTCGCCAAGCGAGTAAGCGGCGAGTTGAGGGGGAACTCCACCTCGGGTGGTTAGTACTCGGCGGGTAGGAAGAGTCTCCGGGTTCCAGAGCTCGCTGAAACAAACCCACCCCCACATTCTACCAATCAGATTATAGTATTCCTTTTTTTTAAAATGAAAAGGAAAGGGGAAGAGGAAATGGGGAGTATAACGTTTGTAGTGGGTAAGGGAAAAGGAAGGGGAGGAAAAATGATGTGACGCTGATGTGGCAGTGGGTAAGAAAAGGAGAAATGAGGAGTATAATGGATAGTGTTAGAGTGATGCAACTAGAGTTTAGATGTATTAGGTTGGTGGAAGATTAGTTCATGTAAATACTTAATACTTATTCAAGACAAAACATAAATTGGAAATGATAGTATCTGAGTCGGCTTTTAGTACCGGTGATAGAATTAGAATTATCGATATATTAAAAAGTTTTCTTATACCAAAGACGGTTGAAGTTTTGACTTATATACAAGATTGGATACGGTAAATCTTTGTATATGACAATTAAGGATGAAATACACAAAAGCGACTCTTACATAATTAATTAAAAGGCATTCAAAAGTCACTCCAATGAAATAGTTGTTAATCTCGTGATGGAACGTGTTTCTTCATCTAATATTTGAGTTTTTGTCTCGTGATGAAACCAACATACGCATTTATCAATATGGGACGGGCCACGTATTGGGTCGATATATGGGCTTTATGACTTCTTGGATTGTTTCAAGAATTCAAGTAAACCCTCCCTCGCCTTTTGATTATTCTTAACCTAGAATTTCACCCATCTTCTGAAGACTTTTGATTATTACATATATATCCAATCATCTACTTTTTATTATTATTAACCAATTTTAAAATTTACAAAACTATCCTTTTATTAGTTCATCTTCATATGAAAACTAATAACGTATGGAATTACAAATTTGCCATCACCCCAAATCAAAACTTGACAAAAATAAACCACAAACGTCTTATGGACCGAGAAAAAAAAACCACGATCAACTTGATCGTCCTCTCGACTTATGAAAGAACCCACCACAATTTCACCATTAGGCTTTCCGTTATGGGTGACTCGCTTGGCAGCGAGTAGCCTGCGAGCTCGAGAGGAACACCACCCCCCAAGTAAGGTGGCCAGCGAGTTGTGGGACTCGGACGAAAATAACCCACCCCCACATTCTACCAATCATAATTTTAACATTTATTTTTTCTTTTTTTTAAAAGTTAAAAGGAAAGGGGAAGAGAAAAGGGAAGGTATAAGTGGGTAGAGGAAAGGGAAGGGGAGGAAAAATGATGTGACGCTGATGTGGCAGTAGGTAAGGAAAGGGAGAGGGAGAGTATAACGGATAGCCTTAGAGAGGAAGGTTCAATGAGCAAGTGAATGGTTGAAACTTGGGTTGCCTCTTCTTGACGGATAAAGACTTGACAGAAAAGGGCTTAAAGACTAGAGGGTATGACAAAGAAGATCACAGTACTAAGCAAAGAAAAGATTTAATCAAAACATTCTATTGAATAAGTATGAATTTAAATGCGAGATCAGATTAGGTCAAAAAATATAAAATCATGATCAATTTACATAAGAAAACAGAAAATCGAAAACAAATTCATAAGGAATGATTGATGAACCACCTTCAATTAATGGAAGTTAGAGTTATGATAAAAAACAAGAAGATGAAAAAAAAAAAAAGAAGAAATAGATACTTGGTGGAGAATGCTAGAATGGAGTAGTTAGGTGCTCTGGTTCAGCTAGTGTATGTAATAAAGGGTTGTACCCTAATTTTGTATGAGAAGTCAATTTAACCTTTCCATTATGAGGACTGGGAACTCAATGTACTGTAAGGTTTATAGTTTTGAAACGGAAGTATATTTTAATGTTCAGAAAGAAAATACAGTTGGCTTCCAATTCAACGTTTATGGTGATCGCAAATATGTAATACCACATGACTAGTTTTTAAATAGAGATAAACTGATTTAAAGATAGTTTTAAATTATGAAATTCGTTAATTATAATAATAGATAAGTCATTGAATACATACATGTCATGTATGTATAAAAGAGTTTCTATGTTTTATAAGAATATACATGTAGTTTCAATATTCGTATGGATTTATATATAATTAGCATGACACTCGTGCAATGCTACGGTAACGAATAATTTCTACTCCTTAAAATGTCCATTTTCAAGATGTAGGGAGTATGATATTTATGTAATACGTTGACGGCGCATAATCTTCGTTTAGTGACATGTCTATTTATTTATCGTTTTTCCATTTCCTTTAACTTTTTGTTCTCAATAATTAAAAAAAATTATGAAAATATATTTTTAATAATAAAGTTAATTAGTATTGACTTTGACTTTTAATAAAATTGTATTGATTTTGATTTTCTTAAATATATAAAGTTTAGTTATTAAAATTGAATATAAGAATCTTACTAAATATATCTAATAGTTACTCAATTTAGTTTATATGAGGGACAATTTAGTAATTTCAAAACACTTAAAATTTAAGAGTTTAAGTAAAAATGATAAATGTTTTATAATATAGTATAGATAATCAAAGTTTTCAAGAATATAGATAGAATTCTTCATTATTCTTAAGAATGAAAGAAAGACAACCGTACATTTATTTCTCATAAATAATTATTTTTATTTCACCACAATTATATAAATTTTGTAAATACTCTTTTTGTTTTCAAGAATGTAATCTACATTGAGTTGAATAGTGTAAAAGATAACTTATTAATAGAAATATTTTGATAAACTAGTTGATGTATAAGATATTTGTTTAATAATGCACCATCATATATATAAATATCACATAATGCATCTTGCAAAATGTTAATATATATAATGACACAGGGGAAGGTTCATGCGAGAACCGTTGTTAGTGCAAGAACCGTGAGAACTAATCTTAGTCGTTCCTTGAATATGAGAAGTTTCATGGATAGATAGCATGGAGGGATAAAGTGTGGCAGGGTGCATGTGAGAAATTCATGGGCGGGCAATGACATTGAAGGAGGGGAAATTTGACGGCTCAAATTGGTTCTTGCGATTCTCGCACTAAGAATGGTTCTTACATGAACTTTTTCCTAATGACATATTTGGGTTGAAAAAAGAATGCATTCTGATAAAAATAGTACTTTGTTTCGAAAAATAAACTCTAAAACCTTGAATTGTAATTACATTTCACTATGCAAATAAATACCCCTTTAAACTAGGTTGTTTTAGGGGATAGAACCTTTTGGAGGAGGCGTAGAGGGAAGGAAGACGGAAAGTAAAAGTAATAGAACCAGATTAATTAACCAGATCCAAAGAGGTGATACAATCATGCTTTAGAGCGAATTGAAGGAAACCTAATTATGTTGTCTTATATTAAATATATATATATATATATATATATATATATATATATATATATATATATATATATATATATATATTCGAAATCGGATTCTAGATTTCTAAATCTGGATTTCTTCTTCATTGTCTTCTTCATCTACAAAATAATTGTTCAAAGTCCATAAAGTAAAGTATTACAATCAAGCTTAAAAAGTAAGAACTGAAGATACATAAACAACTTAACAAGTTCACTAACCGAACATAAATAGTAAGCACGGACATAAATCAAACTTAAACAAATAATACATCGAACAACACATTAAAGAACAACAATAAAAGATTCAAAATTAGATGCGTAATCATGAATATAAGCGCAGAAGTTCACGAGTGAGATCGAGATAAAGCGAGAGATCTAGATATGCAAAATCGAACATAAACTTGCTCATCATTCTACACTTTGTCAAAAAAATCCGTGTTCATCAAGACAAAAAAGCACCTTCTCAAACTTAGATTTGTGTTGATGCCTCAATGGTGAAAAACTCAGAAACCATGTTCATCGATGTGCTTAATCGGTCTATTCTTCTAAATTGATTGTTGAAAAACGCATTGAATACGTTTCTATACGTTGAAACAATACGTTTCTATACGTTGAACTGTTGAAGCAATACCTTCCTAAATTGATATATTTGTCCAGAGTGAACCGTTGTCCATTTTTACTAAAAAATCGAATTCTCAAACTCAAATACGTGCTTCGAGTATGAAGAACAACTTAAAGAATCAACGGTCCGTTCATTTATTTCTTTGAACTCGGATATGTGCTTCTACATCTATGAAGAGTTCTAGATAGTGAGAAATGAAATTAGTTTCTAGAGGGAGAAAGATAGAAGAGATCGATTTAGAGAGAGAAATGGCAAAGGGATGGTGTTTCCTAAATCATGTGACTACTTCATACTAGGTTTTTATTCATAAAACTGGGTTCTATTTATTTTCTAAATAGAGCTCGTTTATTACTAAAAACCAACGTTCTATTACATATAAAAGAGCTCTTTTCTTTTAAACAACCGGGTTAACTTAAATGATCCAACTCTTTATGCTTTATAATAATGAAAATGTTGATAAAATCTCTATGTCACAAGGATTTATGCTTTTATATGTAAACTTTTCTTAATCTTTAATAATCTATGTTTGTACATATTAAAAGTGTGTACTTTGTAAAATTAATTCTATGTATTTAAAAGTGTTAGATTTTTTTAATATTACTTAAATTATTTTTAAACTATTTTAATTACACCCTTTTGATCGTAGCAACTTTTTTCACATTTTTATAATGTATGGCTCTCTCACAAACACATATATAAAGAAACAAAATAAACTTTAAGGACCACTAGCTCATGAGATTTAAAATATGTCTATCACTTTCATGATACATTTTATGCATTAAAACCACTTGTTTGCAATTTCAACATTATATCTTCATATGTTTGTTCAAAGAAAGCTACATTATCAATTACACATACTTCTATCGTATTAGTCAAGGCCGGCGTTGGGTCACAATCACAATTGTTAGGATCGCAACTAGAGTACCGACTAACAATATTGTTCACTTCGAGTTGCCCCCCACGGTTTTAAAACGAGTCATATGGTAGGAGTAAGATCCCCCTCCTTATAAGGAGGAAGAATCCCCCTTGTCTCACCAATGTGGGATGCTTATGCATTGTTACTGGAACAGTTGGTTTAAGAGTTGCGGATTTGGCCGTCTCGAGAGAACGATGAGCCCCATAAACCCAACAATAATACAACAGGCGCTAATCTAGCAAGCTACAAAAATATACATGTATTAGGAAATTTTTCTTAATTATTGGCTAGAGTAAAATAATATTCTGTTCAAGTAGAACTCAACTAGTTATAGTTAAATTTGTTGAAATAGACATACAATTTAACCTTAATTGGAATCCAGCTTTAACTTGCAAATACACGCACCTTTTTAAATTTTAACATCTACTAGCTATGTATTACAATACAAATCTTAATCTTTGTTGTTTTACATGTTTCCGTTGGATCTTAGTGACATATTGGACAACTACTTGAAAAAATTACAAAGAAAACCTCTAAACCTTCATAGTTCATATTCTACTTTGTAGTTACAAGTTTACCTATTTTTCATGTTAACAAGGTATTATTGTGAAAAGGAACACCTTATTTATATAGATATAGATGTATATTTATCTAAATAACAAAAATAGATAATTGATTTAACAAATTAACAACTAAAATCTCTCATACAAGGCGCTATTCAATAAATAAATACACATATACACATATGTACACACTATATCTATATTATTATATAAATCATTTAATACTTTCTCTCATCTTATTCTTAAAACTTCTTAAAGTTCAATCAACAATACATCTACACCCTTCTTTTTATTTAAATTAATTT
The DNA here is from genome assembly GCA_947179395.2 of Pulicaria dysenterica. Lineage (NCBI taxonomy): Eukaryota > Viridiplantae > Streptophyta > Magnoliopsida > Asterales > Asteraceae > Pulicaria > Pulicaria dysenterica. Next base: position 77,199,403 of record OX359293.1, on the reverse strand, counting down.
CATTCACTCAATATTTAACCATTTTACTTTCCTAATTTACTTTAAGTTTTTATTCATTTAAAATATACTTTTGGAGAATGCTAACCACAGCCCTTAGGGCTGTGGATAAGAGTAATAAATATGTTTATAGTTTCCAAAAATAATAATCATAACTCATGTTTCATAATCAACCTTCCATGTTTACATAAAAATCCACCTAAACTTTAAATTAGTATTCAAACTTTCCATATATCACATACGGTTACTATTTTTAAAAATAAATATCATATTTTATTACTTTTATCCACAACTCTAAAAGAGTTGTGGTTAGCATTTTCCTATACTTTTTTACTAACACAATCTCTTACACAAACACAATTATCCATCCACATCAACATAATTTTCAAAATCTTACTTCTCTCTTCTTATTTCATAAATATAAATCTTTTTTCTTATTTTAATATGTTTTAGATTTAATGAAATACTTGATATAAATATAAGAAAAAATGAAAAAAGAAACAAAAATGTTGTTTTTTCGTGACATTGAATCACGCGAATAACATATCATTACATTATTAAAAATGACATGTTGCAAAACAAAAACTATTTGACGTTGTAACATTATGCGGGTACGATGCTAATATATATATATGTATATCATAGTAAATCATAAACAATAATCTTAATTTAATAGTAATATAATAAAACATGGAGTTTATTTGACTCCATGTTCAGGGGATTGATAAAAAAAGTTGATCTAAGTTAAAATTAGTTGGAACTTTCTTTTAAACAGTTACAATACTTTTTTTTAAGATCATATATACTGGTAAACAAGGTTTTGGTGTCCGCGCGTTGCGGCGGAATTTTAAAGAATTAATTAAAAACAAAAATAAATATGCAAAATATAGAAATCAATACACTTTTTTACCCGGATAATTTTCAAGCACATAGTTTCTAAACCCATATAGCTCTCAAGAAACATAGTTTTCAAGCAAAAGCTATTCATCTACAATGTGAATTTGTCTTGCAATCTTGTGGGATTTTAAGCATACTTTTCTTTAGGAATATTAAGGGTCAAATTATTGAAACCAACAAATGAATGCCATACAACCATCTCATCTAAAAATATTGAACATAGAGGAATAAAATGAGAAGGAAACAAAATGTATCAGACATTTAGGTAGGGATAAAGATGTTTTAATACTGAATTCCACCTTTAGTAGTTAAAATCTCTCCGGTATAAATATTCAGGTACGTAAACATATAAACAAACAATTGTAAGCTAATACTTTCTTTCTGGAAGATTCGCAAGCATTACATGTAACTAAATAAAGTAGAAAGTCAAAGTTTTCCCCAAAACATACGACATAAGAGAGGTCCACATCAACAGGAAAAAGAAATGTCTTAGGCCTCTTCTCAATACCAATATGAATGTTAGTCCTAACCCATAGCTACGGTGCTAAAAGCAACACTAAAGCAATTACACCATGGAAGCATTCGAGGGAACAAAGGTATATGTGTTAAGCATGACCAAAGTCGACTTCACTCACTAATAACAGTACATATAAAGCACAAAAGGGCTTACAATTAAAGGTAACATACCTTCACAACAAAACCTAGAGGCGTCCGCAACTCTAAACTCCGGACTTCCCTAGCAGCTCGATGATACATGGAAAAAGAACTTGACAAAATGAAAAATAAAAAGCAACGTAAAACAATTACAATGGAATAATTATACTATACAACCAATGACCTACAAACATGCTCGAGTGCTCGACTATGACCTACAGGGCTTCTTTTGCATGCCAACACATTTTGACCCGTTTAAAGAAACGGATTACACTGCTCGTTTGTGCTTAAGTGGATCTGGATTAGGGGTGAGTTTATGGACACAATTAATTTCATGGGAGATTCAAGTGATACCAACCCGGCCGACAACCCATGCCTTAGATGAATTGCCACTACTAAGTACTCCTACGATATGCTTTTACGTCGATCTGTGCAACTTCTAAGTACACATCCACATCTATACTAAAAAGTAAATTCATAAGTATACATACATTTTAATACGTTTGACAATTGCTACATATTACTTTATAAATGGGCAAAACTAAAAAAATTAGTTGAAAACAAAATGGGTCCAATACTATAAACAATTTCAGATCCACTTAAAATTATTATAAATCTCAAGAGTAATATTTATTGAATATAATTTATGTAATCACTTTTAACACAATGACCATTCAAAATGTTTTCAAAGAATATCGACATATGATCATTCTTAATGTTTACTCACAACACAAACCTCGGACCCATAAAACATTTTATCTCTGATCTTTACCTTCTCAGAAACATTATTGCAGTCACCATTCAATAGTTCAGGAGCTATCCATGACAGGCCCTGCATTCATATTCATAATGGTAAAAATGTCATTAACAAAAATGAAATCTTAAAATTTGGTTAACATAGAACAAAATATTCAAGCATTTCAACATTGTCCATGATGAAAATGTAGCCATTCTCAATAAATTTAAAAACAATCAGTTGAGTGAAACTCAAGTTCTACATGATATTATAGAATCATATATACAATTAAGAACCTAAGAAATTGAATACCACTATTACCTGTCTTGAATTTTTATGTAGCAACACAGAGATTGTGTTCCACTGTCATATTATAAAAAAATTTAGTACAAATTTTGTACTCCTTTAAATGGTTAACTTAATAAAGTGATTTCAAGTAACAGCATAATGTTTACCTAATATTCTTACTTGTACATTATGATATAGGCATGTAAAACAACATATTACCGTAATAATTCTTTGAACATTTAACTTGCAGTCCAGTCACATGAAGCAGTATAAATGTTTAAAAATTTTCAAATAAACTATTTTCAAATATTTACAGGTCATCATAACCATGTCATATGAAAGTAATTTTGAACTTTGAGGGATCTTACATCTTCAAGTCTAAACTATGAATGCCAAATATTGAGTAGTAGCTTAAGAACATTAACTCCAAATTCAATCTTCGTATGCTTCCGATACATTCTCCCTTATAAATTAATTGATATTCTAAAAAAATATTTTAAATCATAATCGAATTTGTTGGATTTGCACTAATCCTAATAACTCATCGGTAGCATATTTGGCATAAATTCATGTACATTTACATTTTCTATGTTGATAATCTATGGCAAAATATCTATTCATTATTCTTGGTATCTAAATACTAATTAATTTTACAAAGTCACATAGATGTTTCTACTACTTTTTATGTTATACTCACCACGCAGAGCCATATTGTACTTTTTTACAAAGGAAAAGAACACTGAACCAAATGAACATTATTAAAGGAAAGAAAAACAATTCATTATGACATTTTATCGAACACTTGGCGTGCAAGAAATGGAACCTATACCAAACCCATGTAAACAACGGCTAATAAGTAATAAGAACATGCTAATCCACGATGAACGCGGATCCACGAAATCAGAACAAAATCGAATAACAAAATCGTGGCCATACACATACACTAAGCACACATGTAGCACTAACACACACTAAAAACGATGAGAAACGAAGAAGGAAGAAGAAGAAGGAAAAAGAAGAAGTTACCTGTAGAGGAAATGACGCCGGAGAGGTGTGAAAGAATTGCTGACATCGTTCCTTTAATTAGTCTTGGCTTGAGAATCCTTTACCCAAAACCACACGCGAAGAAGAGTAATTATACAGAGAGGTATGGTCTTCACCATTCTGGAGGTATGCTCTTTCATCATTTATCCAAAAGGTCAAGGAAAAAAAAGTCCACAAACTCAAAATCAACAGCTCTATGGTATCGAACATGTGCCCTTAGGCCTAATTTACTGAGCCTTACCCGCTAGACTGAATCCCTCGCATCTTCATTTATTCCACTTTTATATACATAATATAATATATAAAAAGGGAACTGTTCATCCACAGGACATTTTGCCTTGCAAAATGTTATATAGTTAATTAATTAATAAGTGATTTTTATTGGGTTAGACATTTGGTTGGAAGGAAAGGTGAATATCAGAACTAACCCTTCTAACCCCTACCCTCCAGCTTCGTCTAACACTAACCCTTTTTTTCTCTCTATCCTCTTGTCTCCTTCCCCATCCTCTCTCATTCTCTCTAATTAACGTAAAAAATAAAAAAGAAGCGGGACAAAGATTAAGAGAATGTAAAACTAAAGTTGCAAGAAAGTTGAGTAATGTGACACTTACGTGACAAAAAAATGGTTTGCTATAGTGCTATACTGATGGTCAAATTCTGAACTAAGTTATTAATCTTTGTTCACTACTGAAGTAGCACACACAACTATAAGAAACTCATTTTTAATGAATCTAATAACGTAAGGCTATAAATTATTTGGTACATGATTGCATCAGTGTTTTTAAGGGATAATGGCGTGTTTTACTCAAAGTTCTAAATTTGAGACGTAGTGTGGTGGCATTAGTCTTCTTTATTTTCGGTATACCAAGTTAACAACTATATCCATTAGAACTTAATAACTATATATCCAGTCTAGTATAGCTTTGAGGTGTTTGTTTTAGCTCATTAAGGTTTTTTTTTCTGCACTTATTTTTCATAATTTTGTTTTTTCCAGGCTTATTTTTCTAGAGTCCGGTTTATTTTTCATTCTATCTATCTATCTATCTATATATAAGAGGCTTACCAATTTTCCAAAAATAATATAAATTAAGTCGGTTGTATGAAAATTGTGAGGGGGTTTTTATAAAACATGAGGGGTTTTTTAAGAAAAAGTGAGGGGTTTTTTTAAAAGTTGTATATTAATGTAATTAATTATAGGTTGTTTATATATTATGTTTAGTAACTTGTGATATATTTTGTTTAGAGAAAACATAATTACATATTTACAACCATCTCATTTTTATCTACCTTTTGGTATAAATTTTATTGTAATATGACACTTTTTTAAAATTAGTATATTCTTAATTTTTTGTTATCCACTAATAGTAGTGGGAAATTAATTTTTTGTTTAGCTGAGTGGGTTTTTTTTAGGATTATGATGATTTGAGTGGTCAACTTGAATATGCTATTTAAAGTGTTTAGTTATTGATTTTAAAGCATTTTCAATCTTATTAGAAAGATGTATGAAACCTTTTATAAAATATGAGTTAAAATAAAATGTATCATTAAAAGATGATATATTATATATTTAAAAATATAAATTCAGAGATATAAAGATAGATGTTCTTAATGGTCCTGAAACTATATTATTAGTGTAGGTAATTAGCTAAAGGTAACACTAAAATAGAAGTGTTAATTTTTATACACAAAACATGAAACCATTCTTGATTTTTTAATATTTAACCCGTGAGTCATTATTTTTTTTCTTTTACTCGCAAATTGTACGAAAATTCGGCTTAAGAGGTGGAAATGTAATGGTGTTCCTGTTATGTTACTTAGGAATCTAGACCAGTATAAGGATTTATACAATGGAACAAGTATATAAATTGTTCGACTTGATACACATGTTATTGAGGTCAAAATCATTTCTAGAAAGAACATTGGTGAAATTACATAAATTCCTAGAATGAAAATGATTCTATCAGATATAAAACTTCCGGTTAAGTTTCAAAGAAGGCAATTTCCTCTAATGTTGTGTTTTGTTGTGACGATTAACAAAACTCAAGGACAATCACTTTCAGAAGTTGATTTATTCCTTAGAAAACTTGTGTTTACACATGGTCAATTGTGTGTCGCCGTTTCACGTGTTAGAAGTAAAAAAAAAAAAAGTTTTGATTTGTGACAAGAGTGACAATGTTACAAACAAAACAAAAAATGTAGTCTACAAAGAAGTGTTTCAAAAAATATAGTTATTTTTTTGTTACAAATTCTAACGTATATAAGTTTTCGATGATATTTCATTTATTGCATTATATTTATTTGAAAATTTTAATATCTCAAATACACTTCCGAAATACCCGTGTGTACTGTATACACGGGTCAATAAACTAGTAGCTCATAATAAACACAAAAGTTAAAAAATAAACCACAATTTTAAAAATAGATTAGAAAAATAAACTCTAAATAAGTTTAAACAAACACGATCTTAATACCCTAAGGCCTTAACGAAACTTATAAGGCCGAACGTAGCGCCCCTCGGGCTGGCATCAACTTCCTGGCATCCCAAATGCCCTACGCACCATCGGGTTCACCATTTTTCTCACTACTCCGGTTTGGTGAAACCGAACAAGCCGAAGGTGGGGATGTTAGCTTTTTTATTTTATATATTTTTTTGTTTTAGATTGTTTCGTAAATGGTTAAGAAGAAAAAAAAATTTTGATTTGATTTAGATTGAAAATTGAATACTACATTTTGAATTCTGTTTAAGTTATAAAGAAAAGCTGATTTAATATGGCTTTATGTTGATTTTGGTTCACCTCGAACACAACTCATGGACTAAAAGGCAAAAGCGTCTAGATAAATTGGTGATTTCTTTTTAAAAGAATTGGGTCGTTCAATTTATCATTGCCAATTTGGCATTATTAATTAAAATCAATTACTTAAATGAGCAAAATACCGAAACATTTCACGAGATTGAGCAAAAAAAAATCAAATTACGAAAATAAGCATCAGTTTCGCCCCCAAACACCTCAGTTTCGCCCCTAGCTTCGCCCTCCAATCATACCCCGACACGTGTCCTCAGTTTCGCCCCCCTATGCCCAGTTTCGCCCCTCGTCAGTCAGTTTCGCCCCTCTTGACATCGATTAACGTGAAATTTTGTCGTTTTTTGTGCTGGTCTCGTGGTTCGTGCCCAGTTTCGCCCCTAAATAGCTAGTTTCGCCCCCCACTGGTCTCGGTTTTCGTGCTAGGGGCGAAACTGCTTCGGTTTTCGTGTCACCCAACTTTTTGATGTCTAGTCTTGTCGATGTCTTGTCGTCATATCTCGTGCTTTGTGCCAAGTTTGATTTATAAGGGAGAAGCCGGCGAAGCCATGGCCGAAATTGAGATTCAAGGGAGAAGCAAGCAAATTCCGGCGAGTTCATATATTCCGGCGAGTTCATATATTCCGGCGAGTTATTTCCACAAACATCATTCCAGCGAGATTATTCCGGCGACTTCATCCGGCGGTTTTCTCCATTTTTTCCGGCGGTTTTCTCCATCTTATATTTCAACCATGTTAAACGAGGTAATTTTTTTTTTACATATTATGAATTTTTTGAATGTTGATATATTATTAGTTTAATGTTGTTTTATATTATTAGCTTATTTCATATACTTAGTACGTAAATGTTGATATATATTGTTAATAAAAGTTGATATATGTTAATAAGCTTAAAAGCATGTTTTTACATTTTGTATCCACAACCATGTTAAACGAGTTAATTTTTTTGTACATATTATGAATTTTTTGAATGTTGATATGTTATTAGTTTAATGTTGTTTCATATTATTAGCTTATTTCATATACTTAGTACATAAATGTTGATATATATTGTTAATAAAAGTTGATCTATGTTAATAAGCTTAAAGTGAAAAAAAATTCGTATTTGGTTACTAATGGTTGATGGATTAAAATTTACATCTCAAAAAATAGAAAATAAATAAATAATAATAAAAGTTTTAAAATAAAAAATAAATAAAAAAATATACAACCTATTAATGAATAGGCATTGAAAGAAGACAAATTTGGAAATAGAAAGTAATATATAAATAAAAAGCCTAACATATGAAGTAATACGGAGAATAAGATACACGGGTAAGGCGCATTATAGTTTTCCCCATTATGAACAATATTCTCGGGTTATTTTAAGGGATGTCAAATGTGTATATATATATATATTCTCGGGTTATTTTAATGGTTGTTTATGGAACAATTACAACTAATGGTTGCTTTTGAAAGAACGGTTTATATTATGAACGTTACAAATGTAAACATTAATTTATTAGATAAAAAAAATAAATTTGAGAGTTTGAAAAAAAATTATACAAAAAAATAATTGTATAACCAAAAAATATATTTGAGAGTTTGAAAAAAAAATTGTATTATATTATAAAATAGGGGCGAAAATTTATTTATATATTTTTGCGAGTTATTTGTGAATTAAGTAAGCTATAATGTATATAAAAAATGTCATAAAATAGAATAATTTTGAATAGTTGAATTTCATGCTTATTTTTTTATTTGTAGGAAATTTATCACGCGAGTCTTACTTGTCGTAACCGGATGAGAATAGGTCAGGAAGAAATTAAACCCCGTCTTGAGTTAAGACAAGAAAGTCTTAACTTATTTAACGAAACTTGTTTTGCGCCATTCTTAAATATTAAGGCGGGGCAAAATGATCCGTTGCTGATACACTATTTGTTGTGTGCCCAAGTTCATTTGGGTAAAAATGAGTATGAGACTCTACAATTTAACGTAGCGGGGAATCCAGTAAGTTTTGGCCGGAGGGAATTCTGTTTGTTGACAGGATTTAGGTTCGGGCCATACACGTTAGACGACCGTGCTCCCGACACGCCATTTATGAGGCGTGTCTTTAACGAGCAGATACCCTCCCGGCTGCGTGTTGCCCACATATGTCGTATTTGGGATTCAGAGAGTAATTTTAATAATCTAGGGGATGATGACGTTGTTCGAGTAGCCTTGTTGTACATGTTGTACAAAGGTTTTTTAGGGGCTAAGACAGAGTGGTTCGTCGCTACTGGTGTGATTCATCTTCTTGAGGACATCCCGCGGTCATGGAATAGATTTGCATGGGGGTCGTATTTATGGACGTACACGTATGATAAACTGTACGACGCCATAAATGAGCGAAGAATCCAGATTGCTGCGGTTCGTACTGCAGAAAATGTGGTCCCAAAATACACTATTTACGGGCCGATTTGGATTCTTAAGGTAAGATAATATTTTTGTACCTTTTCTAACGTTACTATATGATGAACTTAGTTTCATTTTCTAATACAATTTTTTTTACACTTAGTGTTGGATTTTCGTGACATTCCCGGGCGTTACTAGGGTGATATCCAATGATGGATCGATTCCAAGATGCGGAGCGATTGGAAAATACCCTGGTAGGTTGTACTCGAATGAGTTGATGAATATATTCGCCAAATGCTCTGAGGTTAGTGTTTATACTTTTTCTGTCTCCTTGTATTTTATACACGCTTATTAATTATTTAATCAATAACATTTAACTGTGACAATCCAAAGCCCGCTTATGCACCGATCTACTTGACTCCCACGGATCGTGAGCAGAGACAGCCTTGGTGGGTTGCAAGTCTGCCATTCTTTGAAGGCGGTGATGGCGTCGAGATCCCCGGGCATGAAGAGGAGAGAGCACCGACACCGCAGTTCCATATGAATACTCCTGAGCGTTCCCCACCAAATGAGGGAATCCCGGTTTATGGAAGTGATGGTTTGAATATCGATTCGTTTAATAAGCTATTAGCCCGTATTGAAGAGCAAGACCAAAAACTTAGCTTAATGCAAACAATTTGGTGTAACACAAAGGAAGAACTAGATGTGCTAAAAGAGAAGTACAAGTATGAATGCGCAAAGCGGGAGGAGCTAGCTAAGATGGTCGAGAGTATCAAAGCTCAATATACGGTATGTTCATATAATATGTATATTTGAACAAAGTTTGTTTTGAAATATATTGGTAATTTGCGTGTATTTTTAACTATTTCAGAGGCAGTATGAGGATATCATTGCGGGCACCCACCCGATGATGCCTACCGCCAATGAAAATATGGTAACGATGCTTATTAAATAAATTAAGTTAAAGTATGTATCAAAAGCTTGTTGGTGTTAAAACTTTTTGAAACGCTATGTATTCACAGTCACATTCAGGACATTTAGATGGGGCTGATACAAACCAGCAGCAGGAGGAGCCGATGGTATGATTTTTTATAGTGAATTTGAGTATGACTAGTTAAGTAAAAAATTTATTGATTTGTTTTGGAACGGATCATGCCACATCAGACGGCTCCGACACGTTTTGTCGGAGAATGCTCTACATCGGGCAATCTACCCATTGCCCAAAGGCGACAACAGCGACAGAGTAGACCGGCTGCGGCCCTACGTTCCCCGTACACAACGCGGGTAAGAAGGTGATGGCGAATATCTTAAAAGGCCAACTACAAGACCCAAGTCGTGTTTATCGGGGGGGTGATATAGTAAGAGACGTTAATGAACGTTATAAATGTAACATATCTTACTCCCAGGCTTGGAGAGGGAAAGCGTATGCACTTGAACAACTACACGGCACGCATGCTGATTCTTTCGCCGACCTTCCTGGTTACTGTCATTATCTTAAGCTGGCAAACCCCGGTACTGTCACTGAAATACTTACGGATGACTGTTCTCGGTTTGAAATGTTGTTTGTTGCTCTTGGGCCATCGTTACGAAGCTTCTCATACACCCTTCGCCCATTAATTATAGTAGACGCGGCGCACCTGAAAGGAACATACCTGGGCACCAACTTCCTGGCGGTTGCAATGGACGGTAACAACCAGATCCTTCCATTAGCGTATGGGATAGGCAAAACCGAGAGTGGTCAATCTTGGAGGTGGTTTCTTGAGAAACTACATGCATGCATCCCGCACAAGACCTATACATTTGTTTCAGACCGAGCTGCCTCTATTGAGCTAGCCGTACGAGACGTATTTCCAGAATCCTACCATGTATTGTGCTGTCGTCATCTGCAGATGAATTTGAACCTGAAGGCTAACAAACACAAAAAAATTGCCTTCTTGTTCTGGAAGGCATGCAAATCCAACACGGAATATCAGTTCCATTACTGGTACGGCAAGATTCAACGGGCGGCGCCACGAGTGTATGAGTATCTGGAAGAGGTGGAAAAAAGCAAATGGACAAGAGCCGGCTTCTCGGGTCATCGATACAACATCATGACCTCTAACAGCGCAGAGTCCATCAACTCGCTTTCCCGTCACGCGCGTAAACTTCCGGTGGTCATGCTTATTGATTTCTTCCGTGCAAGTGTTCAAAAGTGGTTCTTCAAACGCCGTAAGGAAGCAGGTAAACAACTCTCCAACAGCAACTGCACCAACTATTAAAATATTTATTAATTGTATGAGTTTTTTTAAACAGAAAAACTCCAGCACAGGGTTACGCCGTGGGCAGAGAAGAAAATACTTCATAGGATGTCAAAGTGCTCGACGTGGCAGGTACAGGGCATTACACAATACCGGTTTGGGGTTGAGGATCATAAACAAAACGTTAACATAGTTGATACTGAAGAAATGACATGCGATTGTCGTAAATGGCAACTTTCCGGGTTGCCATGTGGCCACGCAATTGCAGTTTCCAGATTCCTAAGGCTTACCGATTCAAGTCAGTGGGCGTTGAATTGGTTCACTAGTGAAACATACCTTGCGACGTATAGCGGTTTTATAAACCCCGTGCCCAACAAAAATATGTGGGACTTACCTTCAGATCTCATAAACCTACATCCTCCACTGCTCAATAAAAGGCAGGCTGGGAGACCAAAACTTGTTAGAAGGATACCGTCAAGGGGTGAGCAGGTACCGCCTGCACGCTGCACTAGATGCGGTGACAGTGAACACAACCGAGACAATTGCAGAATGCCGTTTTCTTCACAACAGTCAACTAACCAGACAACTAATGCCTCAACCTCAAATGCTGCGGAACCGACCCAGCCGGATTTATCACAATTTGAGCCAGATCTTTCTTTGTATGATACGTATTACACTGTTCGACATGATTTAAATCAATAATTAATGTAATACTACTTTCAGGTTAATAATGTTTTGCTTATACACGTTCAACATTGACAATTAAATTTAACTTTTCAGACAAATAAATATCAATAAAGACAATAAAAAAATATAGGAGTAGGATTAAATAACATATGAGTATGATACAATATATAATAATATTATTAGAGTAAACTAAGAGAGGGATGTAGATTAATTAAAATTTAAAATTTTTTATGATGGAAATGTAATATAGAATTAATATTAAATTTTATAAAATTATATAAAAACCTACTTACGGGCGAAACCTATGGTTTTAAGTAAATAAAAGGGGATAAATAAATAAAAACCTATGGTTTTTAGTAAATAAAATGGGATAAAATTAAAAATTATAATAGTACAGATAACTGAGGCTTAATAGGTAAAAAGTAAAGGCTAGGGGCGAAACTGGACATGCGGGGCCCACCATAGGGGCGAAACTGAGAAGTGAAGGGGCGAAACTGGGCTGTGGGGCCCACCAGGGGCGAAACTGAGGGCCATAGGGGCGAAACTGGGTGTAGGGGGCGAAACTGATGCCACGTGGCGCGTTGTTATTGGCGGGCGAACCAAGGGGCGAAACTGGGGCTTATGGGGGCGAAACTGATGCTTATTTTCGTAATTTGACTTTTTCTTGCTTAGTTTCGTATACGTTATGTGTATTGTGCTCATTTACGCGAAGACCTCTATTAATTAACATGAAGATTCATTTGTCATTCAATTCATACCACCACCCTCTTTCCTCCCTCCTTGCATTGCATCTTCTTATTTGCTCCCCCGGCGGCCATGAAGCTGTCGGAAAACGAAGCCGACGTAGTCGAAGCTTCTAACATCCAGCTCCTTCAATCTCTACTCACCTCTATCCCTCAAACACTTGCCTTCAAAGGCAAATGGTCTCTCATCGGAGCTAAGCTTTCCAATCTCAAATCCCTACTTTCCGACCTCTCCGACTTTCCCCCCAATTCCCTCTCCGTCGACATCCTCCGCTCCATCTCACAAACACTCTCCCAAGCCCTTCCCTTATCGCTCGTCTGCCAGAGCGCCGGCCAGCTTCCCGGCGGGAAGCTCAAGACACAAAACGACGTCGATTCGATCTCCGCGAAAATCGAAAGCCACATTAACGACATCGAGGTGTTGTTCAAAAGCGGTGTTCTCCACGACGGCGTTGTTGTTTCCACTTCCACCAGCTCCGCCACGGTTAATTCAAAGCGGGAATCGATACGAGTCGAGTGTAGGAGTTTGATTACTCGGTTGCAGATCGGTTCGTCCGAGTCGAGAAACTCGGCGCTTGACTCGCTACTACGGTTGCTTCAAGAAGACGATAAGAACGTGTTGATCGCCGTGGCTCAGGGAGTTGTTCCGGTGCTCGTGCGACTTCTGGATTCCAGCACCGCATTAGAAATTAAAGAGAAAACTGTGACTGCCATTGCTAGGGTTTCTACGGTGGATTCGAGCAAACACGTTTTAGTCGCAGAAGGTCTTTTGTTGCTTCTTCATCTCCTCCGAATTCTCGAATCAGGCAGCGGATTCGCTAAAGAAAAGGCGTGTATTGCTCTTCATGCTTTATCACACACAAAAGAAAACGCTAGGGCCATTGGGTCAAGAGGTGGAATCTCATCATTGTTGGAGATATGCGAGGCTGGCACTCCGAGCTCACAGGCAATCGCCGCCGGCGTACTCCGGAATTTATCTATTTTCGTTGATACCAGAGAGAATTTCATGGAAGAAGATGCGATTTCAGTACTTTTAGCACTCGCTAGTTCAGGAACTGTTTTGGCGCAGGAGTACTCAATATCCTGTTTGAGTAATCTGGTTAGGGAAGATGATAATCTTAAACTGTTAATCGTTCGAAGAGGCGCAATTGATAGTTTAAAATCCTTCTGGGATTCTGCCCCTGATGTTCGAAGTTTTGAGGTAGCAGTTGAATTCTTGAAAAACTTAGCTTCCGACGAGCGCCTGGTGGAATCCATTATGTCCGGTAATTATCTACAGAGAATTATCAATGCATTAAGCTGTGGAGTGTTAGGGGTAAAAATACAATCTGCAAAAGCAATTCACCGGTTGGGATGTAACATGAAAGCCAGAAAAGAACTGGGCGAATACGGGTGCATTCCACCATTAATAGCAATGTTGGAAGGCAAATCAATAGAAGAGAAACAAGCAGCTTCAAAGGCAATATCAACAATATTGATTTATTCAGGAAACAGAAGAATTTACAAGAAGGAACAAAGAGGGATAGTGAATGCAGTTCAACTTTTAGATACTTCCATACCAAATCTTGATAAAAAATACCCTGTTTCAATATTAACGTCCTTAACCCATTCGAAGAAATGCTGCAAACAAATGGTCAATTCAGGTGCTTTGTTGTATCTACAGAAGCTTGTAGAAATGGAGGTTGAAGGTGCAAAGAAGTTACAGGAGAACATCGGTCGTGGGAAGCTATGGGGCGTCTTCACACGGCCGTAAAGATGATAACAATCTGTATGTAACTATTCTGAATTACACTACTTGTGTATCTTATGTGTTTTGTTCTTTTCTGTGTTCATAGTTTTCTACTTTTCTTTGTATTTAAAAGTCAATTCCTTCTTATTAGCCCTAGAGTCAACTGAGATATCTGTCTTTAGATAATCCCTAAACCTGTGTTTGGTGACCTAACTTGGATTAAAATTGTAATCTTTCCCACCGGAACTCAATAATTCAATATATATATAGTAATACAAGTGATTTTCTCTGTGATTTCTTTATCTTCTGTACTTGCTAAACTTTTTTTTTTTAATTCTTCTGTCTGTGGGTAGTATCACCTCCTTGTTTTAGTTGTCCTGTATGAGTTTCAACAGCTCCTATTAATGACGATTATGCGATTACATCTTTATGATCAACTTGCATCCGGAAAACTGAAAATTTAATTAACCACTTTCTGTAATTGTATATAACATTTATATAACTTCATGTATACTTAAAGTTACTTGTGTGCCAGCAGGTTCCATAACTATGTCTATCTTATTCATTTACTGGAATTATTGCTTTAAAATAATTTTGGTATTGGCAGCTAAATGTATAATACAACACTACCCATGCTAGAATATTTTTTATGTGACAATATCTTCTGTGCTGACAGTAAAGCTAATATGGGGATTGTTGGTCATAGCAGAGAGCTGAAATATATAAATTGTTTAAAGTAGCTAACTTTTAAATTAATGATTAAAAAGTTAGTTACTTTAGTGAAAGAGGCAGGAGGTTTCCCTTTAGAGTTGACCTATATTGCTTACATATGGTGTTTAGAGCTTCTTTTTCTTGAACTCCAATCATAATATAAAGTTTATTTAAACAGTATGAATATCCCTATAAAGGTTGGTAGGAGGTAGGCCATGTGCAAATTTGGTGGGTCCAAGACAAAATTCAATTATCTAAATCCAATAATATATAGATATTGGAATATGAATAATTGACGCAATTTTGTTTAGCAAAGTGTCAATTTACAGATGTATAGTATCCTCCTTAGCTGCAAGAGTTGTCAGCTAAAAGGCCATGTGCTTTTGTTCTATGCATGTCCACCTCCCTTTCTTTCTTTCTTTCTTTCTTTCTTTCTTTCTTTCTTTGTGGTTTCCTCCAAACAAATCATGACCCACATGAATTGGATGGCACTTGCATGCAGTAATGAGTTGTACAATCACATCTACCGATATCCCAAGCTTTTATTCTGAGACTGATCATACGGAAACTAGGAATGTGTTTAAGTGGCCTGAGATTTGAAGTGAGTTTAGGCAAAGAGGGTTCTGATTGTTCATGTGTTTTGTTGCTTGCTTGTATTTGATTATCAATTCATTTGTCGAGTTTCGGTGATGTTTCAAGTCTGTGAATCTGCATATTACAATTTTTGAAGCATATATATATTTAGCTAACTGTTGGAATTTTGAGGATGATATAGTACAGTCGGTACTTTTTACATATGGATTATACTACACGATTAGCCCAATAAAAATAACCTTATTGAGACCATCATCATCCAACCCATACTTACCTTCTCTATCTCACTGTCACATCAGTGTTCACATCATCTCCCACCTTCAACCCTCTGTAACACATTCAACTCACATCTACCCATATTATATATTAATAAAAAATATGTATTAACTAAGAGAGAGAGAGAGAGAGAGAGAGAGAAAAAAAGAAAAAAGAATGGAATCAGCGACTGCTTAGTGAACCAGCTTGGGAACCAGCCAGCTTCAACTAGTGGGGCGGTGGTGGTGTTTGGGGGCTAGATGGAGAACCAGCAAGCACCGGTAAGCCCCCGATGCGGACAGTCTAAGGATGGTTAAAGAGTACTATGTAATTGAATGATAACTAAGATAACACATTGTGTATAAACACGATGATGGTTACAATAAATTTTAAATGTTCATGACTTCATGATGTTAAAAAAAAGAAGTAACTTTTATAGTAAAATAGCTTTTTAACATACATAGAAATATAAAATCTATTAAAATGGGTAAATCTTTTATAATTCTCAAATTCATATATAACATCATAATTAGATTTTCTATAGAACCTCTTTATAAACAACATCAATTGTTTTATTAGTAGGGTAGCCTTTTTTATCGCAACAACATCAATTGTTTTATTAGTAGGGTAGCCTTTTCATCGCAAATTAGAATGTTGTAACCATTTTTACTCTTTACTCAAAAAACATCATTTATAACTGGTCATTAGAGAAAACGGAACGTCTCAGAAATAATCTAACATTAGATAACGATCGACTTTGGTTTTGTTTATCGTCATTGCAAAACAAACCAGTATAATAAACTGTCTTTGTTAATTATTAAGTTAATTATAAAAAACAAATTTCGTTAAATAATATTTAACAGAACTGTTTTTCGTGCGAGAGTTCAAACCAGAACTGTTTTAAGTACACGAAATGCGAGAACTAATTATTGTCATTAATAAAAAAGATAATGATTGTTGATATACTAAACTTTTAATAACATGCTATTGTGTGAAACCTAGGCAGCCCGTTACGATTACAAGATTAAAATTATCTTTTAATGTATCAAACTTTTGAAACCATGTTATTATGCATATCTAATTCACCTACAAAATGTTATTGCGTATACATAACTTGTATGTATTTTTTGAACAACTTGTATATATGATCAATATTTTGATAGATGTCCATATTTCAAAACATTATTAAAGAAAGATGAACTATTGATGAATTAGTATAAATAGTCTCCTTCTCTTGTAGAAAGGGGGCAAGGGGATCTTCCTGTCTAACCCCCATTCTCATTCGAAACTCCTTAGTTGGAGAATCATTTATCAACACCGAGACATTGAGGATGATAAACAACCCTTGATCCATTGACACCATTTTTCCCGAAGTTCATTTGTATCATGATCTCCTCCAAGAAATCCCATCTAATTGAGTCGAAAGTCTTATTGAAATCCACCTTGAATAAGAAAGTCTTCTTCTTTTCTTTCTTGACCCAGGAGATGATCTCGCTAATAATTAGGGGGTCATTCAAGAATGCTCCTATTCACCAGAAATGTTGTTTGTTCCTGACCAATCACACTCACACTAATGATCACTGTTTTAAGCCTATTAGCCAATAGTTTAGCAACAATTTTGTAGAGGCGGTTTAGTAAACTGACGGGCCTGAACTTGTTGAGAGTAATGGGGGAATCAACCTTTGGAATAAGCGCGATAAAAGAAGAGTTACAACCGTTGTCAAACCTTGTTGTGGTTTTGAATTGTTTGACAACTAAAAATAAGTCTTCTTTGATATTATCCTAGAATTATTTCAAGAAACCGAAAGTATATCCATCCGGACCTGATGCTTTCTCCGACCCACAACTCTAAACCGCTTCTTTTACTTCCTCAATTGTAAAAGGGAATTCGATGGAAGAGCTGTATAAATAAGACAGCATCAGAAACTTGTTACTAACAAAAGAAAGAACAGCGTGAAACTTTTTAGCGAAAAAAAAGGAAAGCTTCCGATTGGAGAATTTGTGTGTTGTCTGTTTGTTTGAAAAAGTGAGACACATAAATTGGTAATTATATGTTTAACAACACACACTTGACACTTTCATTCAACACACCTTTAAACACGTACGTATTCAAATGGCAGCTAGCTGGAGTTACGTTTGCTAATTAATTATAAGTGGCCGGTTCATCAAAAAAAGATAAGAGCACTGTAGAAGGAGAAATTTGTATAAATCTAAGAGTGTACGTTTTGAAGAAACGAGGGTAGATTGAGTCAGAGAAAAGTGGATCGGGATGTTTGTTTGTTTGGGAGCAGTGGTGGTGGTTGTTTGGATATAATCAGTAAGAATGGCTTAACTAACTAAATATTGGGAGTTAAATTATTAGTCACCTGCCCTGTTTGGAATTGTTTATAGTCTTAATAACTCCATAAACAATCAAAACAACAATTAATATTGACACTGGTTTATATGGGTTAGTTTCTCACTGCTATAATATTACTTTCAAAGGGAAACTGATTACTGTAAAGCAAAACATCCTAGACTATTTATAAACTTAACAATTACATGCTACTACGTCTTTGACTGCTGAAAACAAGGAACAGAAAGACTAACACAAATAAGACTAATTCAACTATCTGTAAACTAAATTCATCTGAATGGGCTAGACATGGGCCCTGAGGACCGACCGGACCGGTCCAAGAAAGACCGCCCGAACCGAACCGGTCCAAGACCGGACCGAGACCGAAAATGACGTAAGCGGTCCGAACCGGTCCAGAACCGGTCCAAGATCCGAACCGGTCCAAAACGGTCCAGGACCGGTCCAAGACCGAACCGGTCCAAACTCGGTCCGAACCGGTCCAAGACCGGTCCAATGCCCAACGGTCGAAGTTCAAAATGCAACGGCTCTTTTTTCGGTCCAAACCGGTCCAAACCGGTCCAGAACCGGTCCAAACCGGTCCGAACCGGTCCAAACCGGTCCGAGCCGGTCCGAACCGGTCCCCAACGGCTAGTTTCCGATTTTTTTTTTTTTTTTTTTCAATTCTTCCTATAAATACCCCCCATTTGGTTGCCATTTTTCTCCTACACCTTCTCTAAACCACTTATTCTCTCATTCTTTCTTCTTTCTCTCAAGATTTGCTTATAATTTGCAATTTTTCCAATTCAAGGATTTGTTTATAATTTGCTTCAAGAATCAAGGATTTGCTTATAATTTTTTGATTTGCTTCAAGAATCAAGATTATAAAAAATGGCGGGTGAAGGACCTAGCAATTTGAAAGCGGGTCGAAGTGATTTCAATATAAATCTCCCGTACGAAGAAGTTCCAAAAACAAATCGAGTTGCGGAAATTTGGAAGGATTTTGTGCAACTCAAACAAAATAACAAAAAATATGCGAAGTGTACGCATTGTGGAGGAATATTATCCGGCTCTAATTCTTCTCTCGCTCGGCATTTAGTAAGTATTCTTTTTTATATTTAAGTTTAGTTTATTTAAATACTAGTTTTTTTATATTTAAGTTTAGTTTATTTAAATACTTATTATATTTGTGAATTTAAAATTATAGGAATTCATGAAATTGAAAATATAGGAATTTATGAAATTGAAAATATTGGTGGACAACTTATTATATTTGTGAATTTAAAATTATAGGAATTTATGAAATTGAAAATATAGGAATTCATGAAATTGAAATTATAGGAATTCATGAGCCTAAAACAATTTGATGTAGTTCTAGTTATTCATAACTTAGTTATTCATTCTAATCGTAATACTAGTAGATATAACCCGGAGAGTGGTGTCTAGAATAGTCACGATCGGCTTGTGGTTGTTGGATTTTCCGAAAGGTTTTAAACCGAAAGGATCCTGCCCCCCGACTGACCTGCCTGGCCACTCTTTGCTTGGTAGTCAAACGTGTACTTTAGAATCAATAACTATAGTTTAATACTTGAATTAAATACATGAACTTGGTTAAATATAGTTTAGTACTTGAATTAAATACATGACCTTAGTTAAATATAGTTTACATTACTTGAACTTAGTTTATTCTAATATAAACTTTAAAAAATTAGACTAAATGCTTGGTGCGACAAGCCGCTGAGGTTGAGAGTCAAACTCAAGTTGATGGTCAAACATGGCGTTTCGATGCCGCTTTAGCTCAGGAATTAAGCATGCAGTTAACAATACAAGAAGCATTACCATTTGACTTCTTCTCCCGCCCAAGAGTCACAACTTTTATCAAAAAAGTTTTACAACCTCATTATTCCTCTGTAAGTCGAAGAACTCTTAAACGTAGAGCTATGACAAAATGGAAAATAATATATCAAGACTTAAAGGAATTCTTTACTAGATTCGATGGTAGAGTTTCTATAACCGTCCAAGCTAGTAGCGTAGCTTCGGAATGTTGTTTTTCTCTTAGTGGCAGGATTTTAAGTGCACGACGGTGTATGTTGAAGGCCGAGTCGGTGCAAATGGCCGTGATGCTTAAGGACTACTATGATTCTATGGAAAGATGTCAAAACGATGCAGATCTCGAAGAAGGCTTAACTAATTTGGAGGAAGCGATTATGGAAGACGATTACAACAGGGACTTCGCATCGGGAACATCAAACACTAACACTGAAGCTGAAACTGAAGAACCCGAACCCGGCGAAGAATACGTTGACGACACTCAAAATAGAATGAACGCGGGTTCATCATCCAACGTCCACTCGAACGAAGTCGCCTATTATGGGCATGTGCCATATACCGACGATAGTTACAACTATTGGAATTTCAATTCCGACTATCCATTTTAGTAGTTGTCTCTTTATATTTTGTGACGTTATTTCTTTCGAACAATATGTATTTTTCGGGTCTCTAACTTGGGGTGATGGCAATGCCGAAGCTCCATTGCTAGAGTTCCCTTTTCTTGTTAAAAAAATAATTAAGTTTCAACAATATGTAATTTTATTTTGTAATTGTATCGCAATGTTATTTATATGTTTTTATTAACTTGCAATTATATATGTTTATATTTTATAGTTTATAACTTGCATTTTTTTTAAATTAACAAGTCACTTTTTTTTTCAAACAAAAAAACGAATCGAAAACCGGAAAATTTTAAACCGAAACTAAAAAAAACCCGGAAATATCTAAACCGAACCGGAAAAATACCCGAACGAAAAACGGACCGGTCCAGGACCGAAGTCGGACCGGTCCGGACTTGGACCGGTCCGGAAGTGGTCTAGGACCGCCCGAAGACCGAATTTATCGAAATGGTCTTACGCGAAGACCGGTCCGCCGAGGACCGGACCGGCTCAGGACCGACTAGGTCCGGACCGGACCGGACCGGCTGTGGTCCAGGACCGGTCCAGGACCGATTTTGCCCATGTCTAGAATGGGCCATGAAATACATGCATGGGCTTTTCCTTTATTAAACCACACCACCCATCATCGACTGGACTAGTCCAAATAGCGACTAGGCCTGATTAATAGTCACCCTCTTAATTGGGCCATTCTGCTACCCGTAACTTATTTTGTGACCCATATCAAGATTACCCAACATGGGCTCATAAAGCTGTAGCTGTAAAGGGATATCTTAATTATTGGGTAATTTTAATTAAGTGTCTATAATATCATAAATGGACACCACTTGAATCGAGCGCATGGTTGATATTTAATAAGTAATCAAGTATGACACAGACCGACGGAGATATTTATTATAATCGCGTATATATGTGACTAGAAATACCAGCACCGGCTCATACTCGTCGGATTGCCATCCCCACTCATACCGTATGTTTGATAGCTAGGGAACGTTGATACTACTTTTTTATAAAAGATTGCGACCTAACCATGTTCTTGATTATTTTATAAAATTTGTCATTTCACCGGCTACTTCTTTAATCTGATAATTTTGTCTTAACTCTCGCATTTTCAAAAGAATAATTGTGTATGTAGCATCTCAACTTTTAGAACTATTTTAAATAATTGTCGTATGAACTATAGGGATAGATTTGTGACTGTATCTTTGTACCAGTTAATGAAGTTGTCACTTAATCTCAACCTCATAGTTTTTTTTTTCTTTTGGTCATAAAAGAGTTTGGAAGTGGGTCTTTTATCTTTATGATCACCAATGTTGGGTTTTGAATTGAAGTTGTCCCATATATATGGACACATGCATATAGCTAGAAAGAGGGTATATTTAAACATGTAGTGCGAGCTTGTCATATATATGCTCGTTAAGCTCTTAATTAAATGTTATCCTTTCATCACCATATATGTTAGTCATGGCTCGTCATCCGGTGTTGTTCTTCGTACGGATAACGCTAGCTTATGACGAGCATTCATCTTAAATTTTTTTATATCAATTATATGTAAGAAATTTGATTTTGTGTGAGTCAAGTAATAACAGCGAAGTTATATTAGGTTGCCGGGTTCGCAGTAACATCCAAGTTATACTTACTTATATAACCGTTAGTCATAACAATAATTAGTGATCTAGCATACAGACTTTCTGGCTATATATTCATGATAAACATTAATATATAGTAGGAATGAACTCAAATTCTGTAATTTGCTGGACGACCAAATTAATATTATAACTAATTTCTAAAAGAGGAGTACAGTGTATATTCATAAATTAAGTCGTTAAAATCATTAGTGATCTAGCATTAGCCGCAACGTCTTTATTAGAGACATGTAGCTCACTACATCTCGTCGCTAAAACGTCACAATTAATGACATGTTTTCTTGTAGTACAGTGACATATCACCACCATCATGACCCACCGGCCACTCTTTTGAAGTCGCCCTTAATTTTCGTACCAATTCACACATGGATATATATATATGTTTGATGTGCATATATATGAATGAAGACAGGTCCAATAATTGATGAAGTCGGATGTTATTTTAAGGATCGAGTATCTAGTCTTGTATGTATTTTTTTAACATTATTTATTTGTTTTGTTACTTATTTATGAATTCTATATCAATTTTCATATTTTATTGCTATTCAAAATATATTTAATAAAATAGTTTAATAAAAAGTTATTTTAGTTATTTCAAAATTTTCTTATTTGATAGCTAGGTTCAAGGTAAGGATTGTTAAAAGAACATAAAATATATATACCACTATATAGAATAAGAATATAGATGTTGTATTAATATATTGACAGTACGTACGTACTTTGATTATCAATCATTCAAAGCTAGTCACACTTTACAGCTTAAGCATGGACCTCAATTACATGCACAGATTAAGAGAAACCGCTTCTAGATAAAATTAGGAAGGAATAATATTGGGGGCTACATGCAATTGTATTTATGAGCCATTAATTAAAACTTAAAAGCATACAAATTAACATGGACAATAGTCATTAAAACAAATAAACACTTTAATTTAAAACCACCTAAATTACTAGTAACACTAATTAACACTTGATAAACCTAGCTAGCTAGCTATATATAGTACCCCTACCTAGCTTAGCTACTCCACAAGCTAGCTAGCTAGGGACATACGTACCCAT
This sequence comes from Pulicaria dysenterica, assembly GCA_947179395.2. Taxonomy (NCBI): domain Eukaryota; kingdom Viridiplantae; phylum Streptophyta; class Magnoliopsida; order Asterales; family Asteraceae; genus Pulicaria; species Pulicaria dysenterica. The sequence goes on along the minus strand of OX359293.1, from coordinate 77,176,174 downwards.
CGATCGATCCATCCGTAGAATTGAACACGTGCCATATACGTACATATGCATGTATATATATATATATTTAAGCCTGGATAATTTGTCTGGCTTTGTTTGCAGAGATGATGGTAAGAATCAAATAAGAAAATAAAACAATGTAACCCAAGATCAAAGATGTAGCAACTTTGTGACAAAATTTCCCGAAATTGTCACAGATTGGCATCCACCCGGCGTTGCTATTCCCGTATTTGCCCACTTGAGCAATCGCTGATGCGGCTCCACATCCAGCCGCCAACAATATCGTTAAGATCTACCAAATTATTATATATATATCATACATAAATATATACGAAAAAGATGTATATAAACCAACAGAAAATGTATAGATAGATATGCTATTCGATCGTGAAAATTGATGTTAATTGTAAACAACACATTTCGGTAGTGGGGTTTTGTAAAAGCAATAAATGTTGTTGTTTTGTCTAGTTAGGAAAATTGTGAGTCCCAAATGGCACAAACTCTTAGACTTTAGAAATGGGGGATGTTCATGCCCAAGCTAGAAAGTTTCGACCTTTTTGTTGAGCTACTTTATATAATTAGTTTTTTTTTTTTTTTTTTTGGGTTCTAACTAACCATTATAGATCGATCGATCATCACCCACGAATCTTGGTCAATTGAACTCTTTGTTAATCATCGATAATCAATGATTAATTAAGAATATATAAGGTAAGAACTCTTTCAAAAAATAACTTAAACATAATTAAGGAAGTTTTATTCTAGTATGTCATTTAATTGCTGTCATTTATAAAAGGGAACCAATAAATGTATATTTGTTGGGTAAAGTAATTAACATTTAACTAACTTCATAATGATGCCAGCCAATTACTTTGCTATCAACAACAACATAATTAATAAATTTATGGTACGTTTTAATTAAATTAGAACAACAATATTTTAATTAAAAAATAAGTAATTAATTTTTACAGATATAAGTAAAAGCTAACAAGCAAAACTCAAACAAATTAGACGACTAATTAAGTAACTGCCGAGTAAGCTTGCTTCAAGAATGAGAAACAATTATAGCTACAAAGCAAAGCTAGTATGAAGATATTGGATTTACTAATAAAAAAGTTCCCATCTTATAAAGGTTGCAGGTAATTATTTGCATGTATGCTTAAATTTAAAATATATTAATATTTCATCATCCCATTTTTAATATTATATGATATCAGTACACAACGCATGTCCAACTTACAATCTAGCTATATTTTGAATCCATAACAGTTACTAAAAAATAAAAGATATTAATTTTGTGCATATATATATATATATAAAACTAATAAAATATATATAGTTTTAAACTATATAATTAAGATTTAGAGGCTGGGAATGAATGTATTGAGCGTTAATTACCAGATCATGGAGGAATAAGAAAAAGTAGTTTATGGAGTTTGATAACTTCCGGCCGAGTGCGATGACCGGGAGCAACGACAAGAGAGACAGACCGCAAGCAACGACATTCATCATGGTAAAAAACCTGCAGCCACATGTGTTTAATTATAACATTCATCGACATCATATCATCGTAACGTACCTACGTATACTAATTAAGCAGCGAATTGATTTGGAGAAAAAACTAAGATGGTGGATGGAGCGTACTTGAAGGCGGGAGAGTATGTGTAACGCGCTTCGAGATTGGTTCCGAAGAGCACCTTGGACTGACGGCTTTTGAACATGAGACATGCGGCGGAGATTGAGGTGGCTGCGGCGGCGATTCTCAGCCAGATTTGGGAAGCCATGAAGGACAAATGCGTGATCGGAGAGGGGACTGGGCGGAGTTTGAAGGCGGCGGAGTTGCTGGTTTCGGATTCCATTTCGATCGAAGGAAGGAAACCTTAATTTTGGAGATGAAATAGCAGAGGTTTGGTTTGATGTTTATATATATTTATAGGAGGTGATCGAATTAAGGTGAAGAAATGAAGGAGGAGGAGATAACGTGGGTGAGAAAGAAATGGGAGTGGTGTGGTGGGGTTGGTTTTTAATTTCAAAACATTATATTGTGAACTTTTTGGAATTTAGCGACTTTCCTCTTCATTCTAATAAAACCAATCATTTACTTGTATTTACTTTTATCAGAGGATACGCACACGAACGTACGTTTCTTTCTTACGTATACAAATTACTTAAATACACCAACGTTACATCATTACTTATGTTTTTTCTATATTTTGTACATCATCCTACTAATATGTTTATAATTTATTTTATCTTTTTATTCTAGATCAAAACAAATATTAAATTGTAGAGACTATATGATAGTCGAGTTTCTAAATCTAGTTATTGCATTACACTACAAGAATGAAGATTCAAGCATCCAAAACTCGCATTTATTTCAAGACCCACTTCCGTTTCAAATCACACAGCGATTCAGGGCAAATGAGTGGGCACCATAATGACAAATATGTAGATGATGACGAGGAAGATGATGATTAGAATGTAATGATTTTTATATTTTTGTGTATGGATATCTAATTTGGATTAGTAAGAACGTTAGGATATCAAATTTGAACTAGTAAGAATGTGAGGAGTACTGACTTCAATTACTAGAATGTTCTTTTTGGTGATTATGCTTTTCAAAACTGGTTTCTGGTTTCTAAATTGTATATTTTATAATTTTGCTATACAGGTTATTAATTAAAATTAATGGTAATAATAAAATGAAAATGACATTTAATGACGACATATGTCGTCCCTAAAAGTATTTAAATTATATATTATTTATTTAATATATATATTTTGTGACGACATCTATCGCCCCTATAGGTATTTTCTTTATCTAAAAGATTAAATTTTAGAGGTATGTAATGACGGTCTTTTAGCGATGATATGTCATTTCTACAAACTGTCGCCTTTAAAACGAAAAATTGTCGTCGCTAGGACTTATAGCACAGACTTATTGCTTCGAACATTTAGCGACGATATGTCGCCGCCAAGAGTTGTAGCGATGACTTTGGATCTTGTAGCAACGACATATGTCGCCCCTAAAATTCCATTTTCTTGTAGTGGAATTATACGTCAACATAGTGTCAAAAAAACAAAATAAATACTTAAAAAAGACGTGATTGGCAACATGGATCGGCGATTTAAAAGGTTAACGATGCATGTAATAATCTTCCCACACCGGTGACCTAGTGGGCACACTACCTCTTATTGTATCTATTTTTTATAGCAACTCGTTTTTTTATTATATAAGTATAACTTTATTAGAAAGATATATCATTTAACTTAATTGGGAGTGCAAAAGATTTAGTCACGTTAATATAAGTTTTCAAATAGGTTAACTATCATTCGGGTTTTATTTATAATAAATATTAATTAATGTGCTAGTTATATATATGCCAAATAAAAAAAATGTCATATATATATATATATATATAATTAGGATCAACTAAGAGGGATATATTGGTAAGAGAGGTAAGAGGGATTTTAGTAAAGACACGTGTCATATGTAACTGAGGAGTGTTTTAAGCATTTACTTGTCATCTCTGTTAGGCAACTCCAAAAAAATCACCCCCTTCCATGTTAGGTTTTAGAAGCCGATCTCCCCTCCCAAACCTAATCAGCCCCTCTTCCCTCACATCTTGCACCATCGACCTCTTCCCCCTTTAATCGGTGCCTTCCGACAACCGAGTCCGTCGTCTCTCTTGACCGCCACCTCTCTCGTATGATCATCAGCGACCATCCCCGCCACCGCTTCCACCTGTACCATATGGAAGAAACCGATTCGGAAACCACTGTGCCAGATCTGGAAGGAGCCACCACCGCCGCCCCAGATCTAGAAGAAACCAACACCGCTGATCGGGATCTGGAAGAAACCACCACCGTTGCCACTGTCTCACCGCAGCCGTTGCTATACACCGCCGCCGATGTTCTACACCACCGACGCTGCTCTGTAAACGTACTTCACCTTCGCCGCTGCTCTACTTCACCCTGGTTTGCCATGAAGCCACATCTGGATGATAACTTTTACGTTTGATTTTCCGGCGATGAGAACATCAAAACACAGTAATGGGCTTTTATAGTTTTTGTTTCATTCATCAGTTTATTTGTTTCCCTTTTTTTCTTCAAACGTTTTTGTTTCATCATAATTATTTGTATTCATCAAATCCAAATTTGATGACTTGTGAATCGAGAATACCTTTGATGATTTATATATCAGATTTGATGATTTTTGTATATCACTTTTAATGATTTATATAGCTATTGTGTTTCATCAGGGGTTTATTTAGCTTTCCTGTCATCTTACAACTTCATTTCCCTTTTATTCATCATCAAAATAATAAGTCAAGCACAAGATAGTCTATCAGTTTTTAAATATTCTAATCATCCTTCATCTATTGTTGAAATCTAATTTTTGTGAGAAAACTGATTGTTTATGCATCTAATAAGTTATATACTTCATCACTTTTGTTTTGATGATTTCTAATGGTGTAAAATCCGATTTTCATCAAGTTTATGAACAAACTGTTTTGTTTACAAGTATTATAGCTTAGATCTTCATCAGTTTGTTTTAGTTCTACTGTAAAATCTAATTTTCATCAAAATAGAACTCTGTCATTTTCATCAAAATTCTAACTAATTATGGTAGTCTATCCCTGATTTATCGCATGAGATTATAACGATCAGTATAATCCAATGTACAATTCCATTTATACCCTTTTACCTGATTAATTTTGACCCAGAAAGTCATCAATTATGACTATTTTTGTTTGACTTTCTTGTAGATCCAAGGGCTAAGATCTCCTCTTATCCCTCTTATCTTTAAATCCCTCTTAGTAGAACTCTATCATATATATATATATATATATATATATATATATATATATATATATATATATATATATATTAATAATCAAAAAGCGTCATTCGAAAAACTGACGAACGTTCAACTACGTTTTTTTTTTCTTTTTATCTGTACAGCCATAAATTTAGAAACATGCAAAAATCTATATAAACATAAGAGTCGCAAAAGAGCATAGACAAAGTCAAGGTTCAAATAAAGTTAAATGCCAAATACCCTAAAATAATAATTTTCTTTTCCACTTAAAATCCTGTAATATAAATCAATAATGATTTTTTTTTTGTTTCTCTATAACTTTAAATGACTAAATTGCTTCTTCTAATTTATTTAATTATTTTCTTTCATGTTTATTGGATCTATAATATTAATGCTTTAATTGGTTTTAAACTTTTAATTGATGTTTAAATATTATTTAAACCACCATCATCACCTCCTTCATCTTTAACCCCACATACCATCACCCCCATTCATCTACAACTACCACTACAACCAACTCCTTAGTCTTAAACCACCACACCTCCATTCGTCTTCAAGAAAATAAACACCAACATTAAACCCTAAATCAGCATATCATTGAAACCTCCAATCAAGTTCATTACGTTATCTACTGAAAAAGAGAAAAACAAAAATCGAGTTCATCAAAAACTCACCTATCATCCATCTTCATCGAATAGAATTAAAATTGAGAGAAACAAAAAATTTCAAAGTATTGGTTATTGAAATCAAAATTAAAAAAAAAACTAAATCAAACCCATAAATCTATCATCTTCATCATCAAGAAACTAAAATCAGAAAACCCATATATATTGATCAACAATCAAAACTCAGAAACCTATCATTTTATCACGAACACATAGATTTGTCACACACGAATATTACAGACATGAAAAACCCATAAGTCAAATATGTTTTTTGAATTTATGAGAGATCAAATCTATAAAAAGTTTAAACCGGGATAGAACAAACCCTAAAAACCCACCAAAACTAGCTAGCTTGTATTTTTTATCAAAACATGACAAAAAAATAAGATTTACTTATATAAACATTTAATACAAAAAGAAGTTATAAACAGAGAGATATATCAAACAAGGTCCACAATCGTGTGGTGATGGTTGTAAGTTTTTTATTTTTTCTTTTTCAGCAATTTTTTAGTTTTTGGACGGTCTTCATGAAAATTTTATATGCTTCGATAATATTAGCATATATTGTTCCTCTTGTTTAGTGATTTTATATACTTCGATAATATTAAACATTTAGATTTAGATAAGACATTAAATAAACATAAAAAAGTAAAAGAAATAAGAATGTTAGAATAATGGCGATAAAATGCGTCAACATTTAAACCAACGATAGAAGCATCGATGCAAACGGGGGGAGGAGGGCAAACATGATGTAGTATCATGTACAAAGATACGTGATTGTATTTCTTTTACAAGTTATCGATCTTTATTGTTACAATTAGGAGCAATAAGGTTGTCATTATTGGTTTTAATTAAAACGAATTTAATAATGGTTATAAATATTAAAATCATAAAACTAAGAATTTAGTTAAAGTGATATTTTAAAATGTTATAAAAAAGATATAATATTTGTATATTAGTGTGGACAAATACAATATTTTAATATTTAATAAAAACATATGTGAAATTTTATATAGTAATTTTTATTTAAATTAAAGTCAAAATTAAATTCCATTTTAATCAAGAAAAGTCAAAATTAAATTTTAATCTTTACTATAATTGATTGTTCAAATTTGATAATAATTTTTTTTATCTAAATCAGAGTGTCTAATTGATTTACCTTTTTTATCTGTTACTATTTTATGAGAAGATACTCAATGTTCATGTCATAAAAATATATATGTTTATAGAATATATTAATCTGACTGTATGAATGAACTTTTTTCTTTTTAAAGAATAATAACCATAGCCTCTAGTATTGTGAATAAAAAAGCATGAATTTTTATTTTAAAAAATTGTGATTCTTATTTTTAAAAAGATTACATAAATTTTTTACAGTAACATGGTCATCAAAAAATGGCAACATGCTTGTTTTGGAAACATGAATATTATGTATCTTTATTTTCCAAAGAAAATTATATTGCTATTTTTAACAAATAAAGTTATACTATTTGTTATCATAATTCTCCTTTTAATTACAAGGAAAATGCTAAAATAAACGTAATTTTTAGTTTTTTAAAAATAACAAACTTGTTTCATATATGTAAAGTTAAAATTAAAATTAAAGGCTAACTATACAAACTATATAAAGTTAATTTTGATAATTGCTATTTTTAAAAACTAAAATTATCTTTTTTATTCTTATCACAACAATATCTCCTAATTACAAAATAACCATTTTGATTACCAAAGTAAATAAAACACCAAAATATAAACAAATTAATTCTTAAAAAGATATTTAATTAGCTGGCAAAACTAAACAACAAAAGCAATTAATAGAGTCGCTAACTCTTAACAATTAAGTTCCGTATACAATTTATATATTCTAAAATGATTGGTGTGTATCAGAATTGCAATACAATCGTCGCAAACCCATAACCACAAAACTATAATAGTCTTAATTATGCATTGTTCGAGATTATTTTTATTTAATTAAAGATAATCATCGTATATTGTAGTTAGTATCTAAACAAGTACTTGATCCTTACGACAAGTTGTTTCCCGATTTAGTATAATATAACCGCTGCGTTACTTCTGTATTGACCTTAATTAACCTTTCTCGATATATGACATTTTCTACTACATTGATGTTAAAATAGTAAGGTTGATAAAAGAGAAGGTAAAGTTTGACTCATTTGATGTGATTTTTGAGATGATCATTTGTTGTTTTCAGAGCTTGTGTCTGGTCACAAAAGACTAGTGATGTAACGAATAACAACAAAATGGTACTACTACTCTTTTAATATCTAATCTGTCGAGCGTTGGATTCATAATGTTTCTATAACAGCGCCATGAAACGAGGTAATATGTCCAACACTTGATCACTAGATTCATTTTAACCAAGGAGAAGAGCAATAATATATTTGGAATCTAAACAGCTCCTTTGACCCTAGCACTCGATGCAGGTTCGCACTTATAAACAAGAACAATAGGGTTCAAGCTTGGCTCACGGTTAAAGTCGAACTCGAAAGCGCTTCAGGAGCAATAAAAACATCTACTAAACCTAACAGATGAAAACCATCCAACATTGAATGTGAAACCGCCCAACATCAGCTTGTTTAATTTCCATCTTTGTGAAGAGTCAAAGATGAAAATACTACTTTACCCTTGATATGTTCTTAATAAATATCGTTTTACTAACCAATAATATTATTTAGAGGCAGGATCAAAGAGTAACTTTTTTTTATTTAAAAGATAATAATTTTTAAAAATTTAACACTAGGATTTCATTTTAAAGGGTATGCAAGTGCATACCCTCCTCTACACTTAAGTCCGCCACTGGAATCAAATAAGAACACCTTTTAATATGAGAACAGTTTATAACCTTTGGAGTATCTTTATTTATGGTAAATGTTCAACTTGATTTAGTTAAGGTATATTGAATTTTAATTGTTTGGTTTAATTAAGGTATGTTTAGTTTATAGACTTTATTTATGTAATTAAATGATTGACCTATAAGTGTTCTTGCCGTTCTCACCGAATCTCTCCTCATATTATTTAAATGTTTAATCATTATTGTATCAATAATATTCACTCAATAAAAAACATGAAAACATAAAGCTGAAAAGCTCCATAAAACTCGAGTTGAATTCTAATGAACTAGAGCTCAACTTGGCATACTACGTTTTTATACTTTAAATTACTCAATAAAAGTTATATGCATGAGATGCACATGATTTCTTCTGGTTTAACGAAGACAAACTATGTGCACCATGACAATGTGAAATTAACAAACTCTAAAACATAGGGTAGGTAGGAGAATTGAAGTCTTTAGGAAACTGCCTGATTTATATTGGGTACCACTAAAGTTTTGAACAAGTACTGTATTTAAGACTACCCAATGCATCACCACATTCAATCCATTCAACCTCTCAAACATATGAAGCTCCCAGGTTCTTCAATCCGTAAACAAGTAATCAATCGACACGGAAAAAAAAAAAACCAGAGCTTTATAACATTTTATTTTATTTCAATGCACTCAAAGTTAAGCTAACGCATGAGAAAACATACCCGACACCCAAAACCTTAAAACCAAAAATTTGAGGTCTTGAGTCCTATTCTCGGGTCTACCTTGTTACCAAAAAAGAAAAAGCCAGAAACCAGATGGATACTGTGGTAAAGAAATTTGATTTATTTCATGGAAGACTGTACAAATTTACATATCTGGTGACAACATTTTAATGAGAAATTCTAACCTCTAAATGAAGATTGAAGATATATACAGCGTGATGGAAGGAATTTGCTCCATCACCAGAAAGATGATTAAATGTACTTTTATTTAAAGAATATGCACAGAAGAACATGAGATTGCTGTAATCCAAGAAAATGAACCTTTTAGTTGCTGATGTCAAAGTACTTGGGATCCGATGGATAATGATACTCGGCATGTAACTGCAAATTTAAACCAATAAAGCCTCAATAGAAATTATGCAGGTTTATATAACAATTTGCATAAATGCCTAGTCTTTTTTTGAAAATTTTAATATATCTCAAGAGTTATATAATACAAAAACAAGGGGGCATCCATTGCAAGAAAAATATATTTATATATAAAATGATTAAGACAGAAGTTGTCACTCTAAGTGTTCCTTCACGTCTTATTTAAGATTTGGGTTCTTTCTATAAGGTTTAAGTCAGGCTAAACCCCCTAAACCATAAACATCAACCACAAGCAATTGAACAGTCAAGATCTCAGTTCACAAGAACTTGGAACATGTAGCATTGGCATTTACAAAATAATATTAGAGACAGCAATTTACCACTAACATGTCAAAGAAGAAAAAAATATGCTTGCTAAAAAGGTTGAAAGTCAACTAAAGTGTATTACTCATACATAAAGCCTCCTAACCCGTTTAACTAAAAAAATCAAACTACTATTAAAATAGTATAATTGTTGTAATCATATGTGTGACACACTAACTATTTATAAGAACATTTTAAAGACTTTGCACAAAATGCCTTTCAGGTCAACCCGACCTGGTCCAACCCTGTACAAAATATATTCGAGAGTTATTATCAGCAAAAGTAAGAATTCAAGACATACCTTGCCTTCATCAGCATCAGAATGACGTTGAGGAAACACAACCCTCATGTCATTGTACAGATAGAACCGCCTTTCTCCTCCAAGGTTTTTGTTGTTCTTTTCTGGTACAGAAGATGGATCAGATTTGCATCTTTGCACCGTTCTTGAATTTTTCTTGGGAAATGGGCAAAGAAAACGAAGATGGAGAGCATAACGCAGGACCCCCGAGTTATTTGAGTTCTCATTAGCTTTTGGTGAGGTTTGTGCACATGGAGTCTTGGCTGCACTTGAACCACCACTTTTTCCAAATTCCCCATCCATTGACGCACTGCCTGTTTTACAAGCCGGTGTTGTCGAAGCTAGAGTGACTTTCTGACGTAAAAATGTCTACATTTAATATAAAAAAATATTAACTTCCATGTTTCATCGATCTACACCTTTATAAATTCTTCTATAATACAATGTATTATATATTCTTAAAGACATCCAAAAGAAAATATCCACAAGTTGAAGCACAAAAGCAACTACCTTGGTGCCAGCTGGCATGTCACTCAAATCATAGTTGCAAAAGAATGTATGAATTGGAGTCTTCTCAGGATTGCTCAAGACCTACGTAAAAAATAAAGCAAAATAATAATAATAATAATCATAATGTAAAAGTTGTATCTTTTGCAATCATCTTATACTTAGCATGGCTAAACACAATATAAAAAAAATTTAATAACATACCAGTTGTATGCGACCTTTCATAGGTACCCGCAAACGACTTGTTTCCACTTGTGGGTCATCAATGCTAAGGCTCTTCTTCATCTTTTGATTTTTATGCTTGCTTGATGGTAAATGACCACCAAGGTCAATGGATGAGTAGTAGAGTAGAAAGTTATCCCCATCCACACTTGTTACTGAAAATGGAAGTTTCTGAGGGTGTGGTGAAAAACTTCCACCAGTAATGTTTAAAACCGCAAGAAATCCATCAATTTTCTGCATGTTTATTAAGTACCAAAATGACATTATAACCAAATTCACGTATTCATGAAAACATATCAAGAAACCAAGAAAAAGAATACAGATTAACCTTTACCTGGCTGACTGCCCCAGAGGCTAAACGACCTGATAACAACGACTCCTCAAAAGAACCAATCCATGACCTTCTCATTTGTAGTCCACTTGGAGTCCTACATAATTTAGAACATTGACTTGAAAAGTTTGAATCTTGACCCCATTCTCCCATCATTTCAATCATACCCTCTTGTGTACTGTGATCAAGCTTTCTCACTATTCTAGAATCTTCTTCTCCTCGAAAAGATAGGATATCAGAGAAGGTCCCGTCAAGAGACAACTCAATCTCCTTCAAGTTTAGATGATTATCATCTAAATCATTGGTCATAATAGCTCTACAAGGTTTTGCTGTTCTAGAGAATTTTGGACCAAGTGGGGACAAAGAAAGAGGAGATGACACGACTTTTCTTGAAGGTATGGCTATCGGCGATATCAAAGACCTTAAATTCGATTCTATGCTATCTGCTCCTGGTGAAGACGAGAAAGAACCTAGAGATTGAATATCTGTGTTCTCGAGCAAAGGACCATCAGTAAAGAAACCAGAGTTGTTACCAAAAGTAAAACTTCCCCTGTTCCTGCTGCATTCTTGAAAACTAGTAGGTGATAACACAAACTTGGGAATCCCTATATTGTTATTCTCATGCTCTTGAAAAGAAGCAACAAGCTCTTTATCAGAGCTTTGAGTTGCCAGAATCAAGCCATTTAATGGTGACAATAACCTTTTTCTAACAATCGCCCCGCTGTTCTCTGTTACATTATCAGTCCCACTACCCACATTGGGGGAAAGACTATCATCAAATGTGAAACTAGAAGAATTTGATGCCTTTGATTCAAAACCCACTATTCTTGAAACAGCAGTTTGGACATTCCGTCCAGCTTTACGGGTAAAGATTGAATTTTTATCAGCGGAACTAAGTTTCTGCCAGCTTAAATGTCCATCTCTGTGCAAACTGGAGTTATCTGTAGAATTAAGCTCCCCTGGCACACGATTGACATGCATTCCACTCATGTCACAGCTGCTTAATCCATGGAAATGAGGTGGCGATTGGACTGAAGTGCCAAAGGATGCTGTTACTTCCTCAGCAATTTTGCTAGAGGAGACCTGAGGCAGGCCCATGATTACAAATTCTTTTTTTTTTTTAACTTCCTAATTTAACTTGTGAAAACCTTGAAAGTACTACCTTATACCCTATACCAAACTTCTAATCACCAATCCAGGTTACATATGAAGTACCATGACACACATACAACAGAAATTTAACATCGATACCTAGCTGATTTTCATGCCTAAATGAACCAATTCACTATGTATCAGTTCTAAGTATTCCAATCTTTGCAACAGCCCCTTCAAAGGAAAGTGCAGGTATTTCCAATCCTAATCCAAAAGTCCAAATAGCACACGTAACACAATCAATAATGCCTTGATTTCGGTTTGATGAGTGAGGTCCAAAGTCCATCGTGTTTATTCAACAAGATGAAGCCCAAAACCTGGAGTTAAATCCAATGCAAAATCAGCAAATTAGCGTGTTCATATAATAAAATCAAACATTAAGCCTCACATATATCCAAGTGCAATAAGTGAAATGAGCTATACATCTTTAATTTGATATAAGTAGCTAAATGGTAATGTTCATACTTGATGAATAGAAATATAGAATGCACAGATTTTTTTAATAGGTATGTAGCAAAGAATCTTGTCGCATTGCAACAAAAGGAATGTTCAAGATTAACTTATCTGATTTTACAATATCCACTTCCGGACATGGAAAACAATCTATGAACTAGCAAGTTTTCTAAATCCATGTATCACAAAACTAAAACTAAGTCAAAATAGATCAACAGATTCAAAATTACATGTTTAAACGTATAAAATTGCTTGAAAAACTAAAAGAACAGTCAATCGGCCCGGTCAAAATCCGTGCATCCTCGTATAAAACCTAAGTGTTTATTTTAATTGAAACCTACGAGAGTCAGATTAAACTCAAACTTCACTCGGGTTTACGCAAATTTCAATCTCTAACATCAAGAATAAAGTTCATAGACGCGCAGTAAGGACGTAAGGATGAAAAGCAAAAAAAAAGAAGGAAAATTAAGAAAAAGAAAGGGAAAACACAGAATCAAAGGCAGAATCAAACAAGAAATAAGAAATTAAACAGAAAGATAAAGTGAACGAACCAGTGGAGATTAGGATCATGTATTTGCGATGAAATGTTTAGCGTTTGTTGGAGGGATTGGATTAAATTGATGAATTGGTGTGTGCGAGGAATCTGGAGAAGGGATTGGGATGAGGGTTTTGAGGGATTAATGGTGTGGTGAATGAATTGAACAGAAATAGAAATAGGGAAGAATGAGTATTTTATATTATATGATGATGATGATGCTGATATGAAGAAATAAAATAAAAAAAATGTAATAGAAAAGGTGTGACTGAGAAAGAGGATGGTGTATGTGTATGAGTAATTCTAATGTGTATGGATTGGGAAAAGGAAACCGTAAGGCGATGGGTAACCCTTCGCTTCACATGTGTATCAACAACTTGCGGCCTTTTTTTTTTTAGAGTTAATTCTTCTACTTATAATTTTGATTCATCCATTAAAGATACAATATCTTTAAAGCTATGTTACAAGTTAATGAAACACGAATTATAGTGGATGAATCAACTTTATAAGTGAAAAAATCATCTCCCTTTCTCTTTACATCACATTTTTTATTTGTTTATTTTTTGCCACCTCTTTCTCTCTCTCTACAACTAGGGTTAAAACAAGTCAATGTTTAGGATGGCTTCTATTACTCTTAACTAGGTTCAATTAATCCACATCTACTTTCGGCTTTTTTATATATACAAGTTTCGGCTTTTTTATAATTTAACTAATAGAATTGATCTCGACCAAAATAGATTTGCAAAATACATATCTTCTAATATAAATAAAAGACTAATTAGGTAAAATTTATTAGACGATCTGAACATTTTATTAGATAAAATATTCAATCTTGACCATTCATTCACTTAAAATCCAAAAATCAATTTTGACTTTTTAGAATCAAACTATTGCATATAAAATATTACAAAAAGATTTGAATATTTAACAAACTAAATTAATAAACAATAAGGTATTTGTACACATAAAAACCTTTTTATCCGAGCAACCATTATTTTCGTTATCATTCTTTTAATTAAAAAACACTTTAAATTAAATCAAAACTAATAGAGATAATTTCATATATACCCTTCTTAAATTATAAAATATCGTATTTGCGCATCTTAATTTACATATATTATATTTACCTTTTATATTATTTCAATAGTTCATATTTAACCAAATTCTTAGTTTTATTATTCTAAATGTTTTATAATCATTAAAAATTCATCTTTAGTTATAACAAATAAACGCTTAACTTTATTACCTCTAATTGTAACAATATGAAAGAAATACAATCACATCTTTTCGTATCATGATAGTACGTTTTTGCGGTCACGTCTACCCTTCCCCATTATTTTTAAATTATCATTTTAATCGCGTTTTATCATATTTAATATGTTTTTATTAATGTTTAATAATTGTTATTTTTTAAATCAACCCGTGTATTACACGAGTTTTTAATCTAGTAAAATTATTAAATATTAATTGAAGCTCAGTTGCACCATAATAAACTCTATCTTATTGGTTTTATTGGAAATCTTATCATCATTGATTAAGATTACGCGTACATGATTTTATTGGTTAATTTTTTGTCTTTTACATAGAATATGTATCATAAATAAATTTAAATTAGACTGTAAAAATAAATAGTCAACATAAATATGTTCTTTTATTACATATTAGAATAATGTAAAAATAGACTTTGTAGTATCATCATCATATCATCATATCACAGTGTCTATTACACACTTAATACACCGAAACCCAAACATTATAATCTCATCATGCTAAGATCCATAACCCGCTAGGTTTTACGTATAAAGCGATAAAGATGTACAAAAACAATAATGACGTAATGATTTGTATACTTTACACGATTAGAGTAATCGTGAACTAGATATGTTTAATTATATCGTAGAATACACGTACTTCTCGGCTCCTGGACTTAGACTCGGTAACAAAAGATACTATGATATCTATTTATAGATAAAACTTAACTAGTAGTGAAAAAATAGTACTCGTGGGTAAGAGCCATGACCCCATGGTGTCATGACTCAAGATCAATGTATCGTAGTTTTCTTACATTATCGTCTTCAAGGTGCTACCATTCTTCAGCTTCAACAACGGTGCAACACAACAAAAATATCTTAAGTAATGCTGACAAACAACTTGCCTTTCTATTACTAAGGGGGTGTTTGGTTAATTTTTTGATTTTGAGGGGAATGAGATTTATGCATGGGATTTGCATTTGGTAGAAATGCATTTGGTGGGATTCAAAATCCCATTCCCTTGTTTGGTTCACCTCACCAACACAAACCAATTAACACCACCACCAAACCGCCGGCCACCACCTCACCGCCGCCCTTCTTTACGAACGCCGGCCACCACCTCACCTCCGCCCTTCTCTAAGAACGCCGGCCACCACCTCATCGCCGCCCTGCTCCCAGATTAGGGTTTTCAAAGTCGACGAGAGAGAACGACGGCGGCGATTAGGGTTTCTTCGAAGACGATATGCTTTTTTACGAAGACGAAGACGAACGGGCTGACGAGAACGACAGCGGCGATTAGGGTTTCTTCGAAGACGAACGGGATGACGAGAAAGAACGACGGCGGCGATTAGGGTTTCAGACGAAGACGATCTGCTTTTTTACGCAGACGAAAAGACGAAGACGAACGGGATGACGAGAACGACGGCGGCGATTAGGGTTTCTTCGACGGCGACGAGTTCGTCTTCGACGGTTAACAGACGAAGACGATCTGGTGGCTTCGACGAACGGGATGACGAGAACAGACGAGTTCGTTTTCAACTAGGGTTTCTGTCGTTCGCCGGATGGTCGCCGGAGCAAATCCCTCATACGTGGGTTTTTAGAATACCAGGGGGGTCCAAGGATTTACAAATGCTTCATTCATGGGATTCTATACAATCCTTGGATTTTGATTCCCAAGTCACTTTTACAAACCAAACACCTTATTTCATGGGATTTAAATTCTCATTCCCCCCAAATCCCCCCAACCAAACACCCTTAGTCTTTGTTGTGGTAATTGTTGGAATCATAGGAGAAACAAACACGCAACAAAAGCAAGAATAATGAGCATGCAATTTAAAAAACAAACTCAAATGTATTCTAATGATGGTAATTCCTTGCAAAGGTACATGCAACCGAAGATAAATACAAGAAAGAACTATATCCTTGATGATCACTGAAGCTTGCTAGAACAAATTTAATTGGAGATGAACCTTGAAACAAATGGCTCCAAATCCCTATGTAGTTCACACCAAGCAAGATTCCAACCCCTTTGTGCTAGCAACACGAAATGAACTCACAATCACTTTGTAGTACCTCTGGAACAGCCTTAGAATACCTCTTGCACAACCACACACGCCCTTACTACTCTGTTAGTATAAGTGGTTTGCAAGTAGAATGAATGATCAAGTGGTCCCATAAAATACAAGTTACACTTAAAATTCGCTCTACACGGACCCTCACGAGCACTTCACGAGCCGTGAAGCCCAAAGGTATTACGATCTGTTCCGTCCATTTGGAACTCATGAAGATGAAGTGCTTCACGATCCGTGCAGTGCCCCTCACGGTAGTGAAACCTACGTCAAACTAATTTTGACTGGCTCCTCTTGCCTAGGTCTGTAGGGGATTGAAAGTTAGGGTTGGTTTTCGAGTGAAGAAAGGACAAAACCGCAAAAGCTTGAATTGAGCCCGTCTAACATAAACCTTAACAGAATCAACTTTCGAAATAATTTTTTTTATTTTTTTAATCCGACAAAAAATTCCTAAATCTATTTTCTCATAGACTTTAATTACCAAAACATATCGATAAGAATCATATACCGACAGTAAATCAATGTAAATCTTTTTCACTCTACTCCTAAGGCCAAGAGTTATATCTTCCCTTTCCTTTTCCTTTTCCTTACCCTCTCTCATTCACTTATTCCTACGCAAATTAAGTGTTATTACGTCTCCTTTAAACTCTCCCTACTTTATTTAATTTATATATTAAATAATTAATTAAATGTGTGTGTGATTGGTTAAGAGGGGGTGGTGTTGTACATGCTTCTCTATCGGGCTTCATTACCTGTGTGGCTTACTTGATGGAGCTACCCGATATTCACTTTTTGAAGTTTCCAAGCCTACTTAATGCTACCCAAAGACATCGAGTCGACTATACCGTATCTTCTAACACACCGTATCTTCTAACACAACGAGTAAATAGGGAAATGCATTAAATGAAAAAGTAACAGCAATGAGATAGTTCAATTCAGATTGCATTTGAAAAAGGATTTGATGATTAAAAAAAGTAAGAGTATAATATAAAAAAAATAGAAGTACCGTCCTTGAAATATGTAATAGGAGAGGTGTCCAGTTACTACAAACGAGACACGTGCTATCTATGCCATTCGCGAGACGCTGATTTACATTTACCTTTTTACACGTTCTTACTGCTTTTATTCTGATCATTATTTATCTAAATGTATATTATAAAATAATAATGTAACATCGTTTTCCTTTTCTTATATATTTTAAGAGTATTTAATTTACATAATACATATTTTTAAATATCAACACTAAAAATAATGGTTCAATCAATATCTTCTTAACTAATATATGTAAACCGCTTTAAAAATTAACAGTGGATTACATAAAACTATTTAACCCAAAGAAAAAAGTAGGTGTTTAATTTGTTAATGATAATCTACTGTAGTGCATCGTGTTAGGCAATAGTAGTGAAAATATACCTATATCTATAGACTATTTCTATGGTATGAAATTTCATCCGCAACCATTGCAAAGCCAACACCACTTGTTTGAATATAATTACAGCAGACTAAATATCCGTATGATACACGAGTTGGTTAAAAGATAATAAATATTAAAAATTAATAAAAACATATTAAAGAGTAATAAACACGAATTAAATGAGAATTTAAAAAAATGATTACTTACGTCATCAACACTCTAACTAACGGTAGAACATCGACGCGAGCGGGAGGACATACTTGACGACGTAAACATGGTAGCATGATAAGAAGAGACATGATTTTATTTCTTATATAAATCATCAATCGTTATTTTTACAATCAAGAGTAATAAAGTTAAACGTTATTGGTTATAATTTAAAAAGTATTAAAAAAATTATAAAATATCTTAGAATTGTAAAACAAAGAATTTGGTTAATTATGATATTTTAAAATATTATAACGGTTAAATTTGATATTTGTAAATTAAGGTGGGCGAATACAATTTTTTATGATTTAATAAGAGTATATATGAAATTATCTTTAATAAATTTGACTCTAAAAAGTCAAAATTGATTTTTTTAAATGAAGAATGGTAAAGATTAAATATTTTTATATTATAATAACTATTAAGGAATATTAATTAAGATTTAAAATAGGATAATCCGATAATACAACTTTATTTTATTATTAGATTAAAGGCCCAATAGATTTTCTTATCTACATTTATGTTTATCTTCTAATATATATAAAAGACTAATTTGAAAAAAATTATAGGATAATCTGAACCCTTCATTTAATAAAAGATTTAATCTTAGCCGTTAATTTATTTAATTCTAAAATTTTGATTTTGACTTTTTAGAGTCAAACTAATATGAATTAATTTAAAATAACTCTTAATCAAATCAATGATAAATATTAAAATATTATAAACAATTAATCACGAAGAACCATAGTCTCGAATTCATGGGAATTACAAATTTTTTACAACCTTTATTATTTTAATTTATATTTTTTTAATTTAGTTAATTATTTTATATTTATTTGTATTATTATATTAGACCAAATTTTTAGTTCTATCATTTTAATATATTTTATAATTATCTTAATTTTTTTATTATAACAAGTATTTGACATTATTGCTTATAATTGTAGATATAAAGATCGATAACATTTATAAGAAATTTAATCACGTTATTTGGTATTTCTTCAATCATGTCTGCTCTCTCCTTTCGCGGTGCTTTCATCGCTGGTCTTGAAATTGAACCCGTTTGTCGTCATTTTTTTTACTCTCAATTTTCTGCGTTTTATAATTATTTAATATCGTTTA
Organism: Pulicaria dysenterica; assembly: GCA_947179395.2. Taxonomy (NCBI): domain Eukaryota; kingdom Viridiplantae; phylum Streptophyta; class Magnoliopsida; order Asterales; family Asteraceae; genus Pulicaria; species Pulicaria dysenterica. The sequence goes on along the minus strand of OX359293.1, from coordinate 77,156,849 downwards.
TTAATGTTTAATATTATTTACTTTTCTAAACCATCCCGTGTGTTAAACGGGCATTTAACTAGTTTATAATAAGATTTGAATTCTTAACTTTCCGATGACATATTAATTAACTTTGAAAAATATATATTTTCATTTGATATGTTCTTGGTTCTATAAAGAATTTGTTAACATTATAAAGTCTTTAAATTTTCTTACTTAGATTTGTTCTTTAAATAATTTTTCGAGCTTACTTTACAAAAGCTACTCACATTTTTGTTTTTAGGGGAGTGGCTATTGCTCTCGATCAAATTTTGCTAAAATACCTCTTTAATCACTTCTTTTTCACTCATTCTCACTTAATATGTCTTTTAGTTACAAAAATATCATAACTATATTAACTATAGATTCAATTTAATTAATGTCAAAAATTAATTTCTAGTATACCCCTTATCGTCTCATGTTTTTAGTTTGAGTGAGTTGTAAATTTTCCGCTTCACCACCAATAATATTTATGACTTATGAATTATCTAATGATGGGTCCGTCGGTCTTAAAAAACTAGTTTAAATACCCGTGTAATACACGAGTTAGTTTAAACGATGCTAATACTAAACATTTACAAAAAGAAATTAACTTGGACGATAACCATAGTAATTCGGGAACGCCCAATTAAAATCACATTTTCCTTTCTCTTTTTTTCTCTTCTCCCGCTAATTATTTCTTTCTTTCATTTTCTTTCCACATGTAATTCTGAAACACAACGTGTTATGGTTATAATTTTATTACAATATTCTAATAAATACAAAGTAATTCAAGTGAGTTATCTATAATTTTATAAAAATAGAAAAGGTGGTATATTTTAGAATTTGCTAATTATCTAACAAGTAGATATAAACCGTTGAAACTTTTGAATTAAAAACCCAGACCATGAATCGTCCGACTCAAAGTATTATATTTTTAAATTTCTTTTTATTTAAGATTAGTATTATAAACATTATTTTATTTGTCGGTCATATATAAAGATTGGTATTTTTAATTTTATTTTTAAATATTGTTAGTATATTTATCATTATTTAATTAAAGCTTATCTTATCTTAATTTAGATTGGCTAGTAATATTAGTTTGACTCTAAAAAGTCAAAATCAAAATTTTAAAATTAAATGAATGAACGGCTAAGATTAAATCTTCTACTAAATTAAGGGTCCATATCATCCAATAATTTTCTTCTAATTAGTATTTTATATATATTAGAAGATAATAATAATAATAATAATAATAATAATAATATTAATAATAATAATAATAATAATAATAATAATAATAATAATAATAATAATAATAATCAATAATTATACGTAGTGGACCGTTGCGATCTTGTTTGACATGGAATAAAAACTACCAATCTTTTGCATTATTAATATTGGGTGGTCTCTTTTGTAACAAGAATAATTCCAAATTTCAAATGGTAATTGGCTATCTCAAAAACTGAATTATGACAACTAAAAAACTAAAACATTAATTTTTTTTAACAACAGACGAAAACCTAAAACATTAACTATCTTATAATTTTAATAGTAGTTGCAATAAGCTTGTGATAGAGTTTATAACACTCTATCTTATATTTGTGGTTGGTTGCCATGATACTACTCGTCTATTCGTTTTCAACTCGCTGTCTGAAAATTTGTTACGAGGGTATTCACGAATATACTACCATTTTTTGTCTTTTCCAACTATAGTATGTAAGATAAATAATTATGTATAGGTCAAGTGATAACAGTTATTACTACGAAATGAAAATTGGTTAGTAATACATACGTGAATATACTCTAAAATTGATAATCTGATAAACTTTTACCTATTAACAAAAAAGATGAAGAACAAATGTCATGACACTAAAGTTCTGATATTAGACATGTTGCTTTCCCTTTTTAAATTTGGAACGAAGGTGATATCTAATAGTTAGTAGAAAAAACTAAAAGTAACTCGCATAATTTAAATACAAATGAAGTATGTCACCTCACTTTAAAATAATTTCCTACAATAAAATGGTAGCAAAAAAAAAAAATAATAATGTATGTACCCAAATATAGTGGAAACAAGAAATTTGTATGGGTGTAAGGTTCTAAGGAGAACACTTTTTCACATAAAACACGTAGTATGATAGCAAATATCACAAAAATTGACAAAATTACCTTCTTTTTTAATTCAAAAATCATTAAAACAATAGAATTTTAAATTATATAAGAAACAGATGAAAATAAGTGATAATTATAGAGTTAATTACACATTTGGTCCCTGAACTATATCACTTATCACACTTACAGTCCCTGAACTACGTTTATTACACTGGAAGTCCCTGAACTAAACATTTTGTCACGTTAATGGTCCCTAATACAACTAAAATGACCAAAATGCCCTTACTTTTTTTATTTGAAAAGACTAATATACCCTTATCTTTTATTTTAATTATTTTCTTTAGTTCAAATAATTCAAAAAAAAATATTACACTATTAAATAATAATATTACATATTATATTATATATATACCTACCTCCTACCCTCCCACCGACTCCATTACCAGTCTACGACCGGCCTCTCTCAGGCCACCGCCGCCGCTCATCATCGCCGGAGAATCCATCACCGCCGCTCATCGTTGTCGTCACCTACAGCCCACCACTCCCACCCATCGTGTGTATCTCTCTCACTCTCTGCAGTACATGTCGTCGCCCCCTACCTCGCCAGGAAAAGCACCACATCGGTGTGTGTTCGATTAGGGTTTATTTTGCGATTAGGGTTTATTCTCCATCGTCGCACACCACCTCTCCTCCATCACCCAGACCTTTCTTCTCCACCGTCGCACACCACCTGTAAATGGGGTTTATTTTTGCGATTAGAGTTTCTTTCTCCACCGTTGCACACCGCCTCCCTCCACCGCCGCAACATCTCCAACACCTCCTACATTTTCATGCAATTACGGTTCCTGTGTAGCATAGATTACGTATTCTGGTGGAGATTTTGGTTAGGGTTTGTTCAGTCTCTCTCTCCCTCTTAGATCTTGTTCTTCATTGGTGTGTTTTGTGGGGTTTATTGATTAAGGTTTGTGAAGCATTGATTTTCATATCTGCTTTACTGATCTATTTTTTCTTCATTTGAACATTTGGGTTTTTTATTAAGGTTTTGAAGCCATCGATTTAAGGTTTGAAGGTTTGGGTAGTTCTTGTTTGGTGGTCCTTGTTGCAGAAAGTGGTAGTTCTCGGTAGTGGCAGAACTGGTGGTGGCGGTGGTAAAGGGTGGTGGTGGTGGTTTAATGTAGTGGTTTCCGGTGGTGGTGGGTGGTAAACGGCGGTGGTGATAATAAACATAATTTAATTTGTTATTTTTAATACATCATACTGATATATTCAAGTAAATAAACCTTAAAATAATATAATAAATTTAAAGTAAATAAATAAATCTTAAAATAATGTAATAAATTTAAATAAAAGGGTAGTACTGTCGTTTTAAGTGATCAGGGACCATTAGCGTGGCAAAATGTTTAGTTCAGGGACTCCTAGTGTAATAAACGTAGTTCAGGGACTGTAAGTGTGATAAGTGACATAGTTTAGGGACCAAATGTGTAATTAACTCATAGTTATATTATATGCATATAATTTTTATATATATCATTTGTTGATAGCCCTTATATCAAGATTTTAAATGTCCAGATCTGTTCTTCTAAAATACGTTCGTCTTTAATTATGTATCTACTTAGTGATTCTATACATCAAAATGTATAAATAAGTAATTTGCAAAAGAGATATCTAAAAATAGAAGTTTGACTATGCTTTTGAAAATCAGAATTACACTACAATAGTTTAAACCAACAGCAAAGATATCGCAAAATTGAGATCTTTTTCACCAATCTCATCCACTTTATACTAAATGGAAACAAGATAAAAAGACAATCTTAAAATCTAGATAAGGCTTACGAGTGAGTGTTTTATTATCTTATTAAGTAAAAAATATAATATAATACTAGCTTATTTGTAATAAACGTGTTTTTTTCTAGTCTTGTAAAGTGATTAATTTTGGGGGCTCAAGTATTGGTAGTAAGGGCTGCCAAATTTGCTTTGCTTGAAAATACTCAAATACCACACCGAAAGGGTGGTCTTTGGGTTAAACACATCAAGAGTACGTATTTATAGGGTCCATGCTGGTTGATATAATCTTCTTATACGGATTCATGGGGAATATAACATGGGTAAACATAATTAAATTGCAAAAGAAATTATTATAAATTATAAGTGTGAGGTTGATCTCTCTGTGATCATTAAAAAATGCCTCGTGAATGATTATAATACGGGATTTTGGTTAGATAAATGGGCTTAAGACTTTACTGTCTTTAGCAGAAAAAAGATGTGCTAAAAAGTGAGAAGAGGCTAAAAGAGTGGGAAGGGGGCATGAGTTGGAGGGAACGGGATAGTCTAAGGCAACTTTTGTCGGCAATGTCCCTTTCTCTATCTAAACATGATGCTTTTGAGGATGTTAGTTTGGATCATCTTTTCGAATGTAAACTCACTTATTTTCAATGGATATCGGCTCGAGTTAAGGATGTTAGTTTGGATTGGGCTGCATGGCGTTCCTTCCCAATGATCGCATACATGTAACCTTGTTGTGTTTGATTCTTAATTTCGCTTTCATAAGGATTTGCAACGACTCTAATAGTGCGATTTATAGGAGTAAATTTAGTGGATTTTGTACTTGGTTCAGACGTACAAGTCGTGGGTTATATTGTTCTCGTGCTGGGAGACTCGTTTGTTTTTCTTTTTTCTTTATAATATTATGATGTTTAAAATAAATTTGTTGCCTACTTTAGCCAGATGAAAATAAGCTAAATTGATAATTACTTAATAAACTGAAACAAACACCTGTAACTGGGAGCTTATAGAGTTATAGGTGAACGATTTTGGTCCTTTAAGGTTGAGACGTAACATTTATTCCACATGGGTTATTAGTGCCTTTATATATTTCGTTTTTTTTTAAAAAAAAGAACGATTCTCATATTTTGGCTATCGACTTAGCTTAACTAATATTAAAATATTTGATTTGATTAATTTTTAAAGAGACGATGATATACTATGAAAAACGCGAACCAAAATCAGTCCTGTAAAATGTAAATGTTTTCTTAGTAGGTTTTACTTAACGTGTTATCCAACGAACTCCAGAATTATAACTTTGGGCTTAAAGGACTTAGAGCCCACATTGTTTTTTTCAATCAGACCAATCTTGCAAAAATACTTTTTTTAATAATATATATTTGTTGTATGAAAAGAAAAATGAAATAGTAAATTGTTCAATAATTAATGGAGAACGAATGTGTTCTATGTTGGATAAATATCGAAACAAGCCTAGTACGTCCATATAGAATGATTATGTAAAACCAATCAATTATGTATATGTATGTTCAATAAAAAATAATATAATCAGATTTCTAGAATGAGATGTAGGTAGGTAGCTGTAAGCAATCATAGAGCTAAAAATTAGATGATATTATATGTAACTTCATAAATCTTCTCTCTTAACCGAGAGTTGTATCGACTAAATTTATCTCTGAACTTATATTGTGAATTTTAAAATGTTATAGGAGTTGGTATCATTTACATGACAAATATCATAATTTATATATCAAGAATTTTTTTTCCTTATGTATATAAAGTTCAATTTTATAATTCTTCTTGATAAAATAGATTACATAATATTTTTATTGATTCATTTTGATATTTAGGTTATTTTTTTCTCTATAGTTTGCTGTTTTGTTATTATATTTGAGTTGATTATATGCTTAAATACATACCTTTTATAGATTCAATCTTCGGATTCAAGATATGACAAGCAGAGCATGTGTTTCTTTCTGGATAATCTTAAGTGATAAGAGTTAACCCTCTTTTAGATTCGATGATGATGATCTTGCTCCAACAAATAAATTGAGTATAATCAGAGTTAATACCTTGAAGAGAACTTGTAATTAACGAAGCATAATAGTCGAACCGTAGCTGGACTACACAAGATGAATAGACTACGAAGACAGACTTTGTCAAGTAAATGATAACAAATAGAATTTTATGGATATAAATAATTGGTGAGTTAGGTTCTATTAAACAACGTTTTATCTATAACATAAAGGTTGAAGAATTAATGACTAGAGAGAAAAAATAAGGATCAATAAATATGTTATCAGTTTTTTTAATTCTTATTTCTATAAATAACTTGATAACCCAACCTTGACTTGTTAGAAATAACATTTTAACATGAATCAAAGTGTTACCTTATAAAGGGTATTAATATCATACAAAAGAGGTTACATAAGCTTCAATCGTTCGTTTTTTATATCAAACTCACATACCCACCATTGTACATATCTTTTTCACATTCGGACTTTTACCCTACAATTGATTGGTTGTGACTCATTCTAATAATACTTGAATACTATTAAGCCAGAGACATTTATATCACTCGCTAGTAAGGTTCAAAGGTTGTAGAGTGTATACCGCTATTACGCCTTTGTTGTACCATAAATGTCCCATTGTAAACAATGGGCAAAGCTTTGATCTATTCGCTAAGATCCCAAGTACTTCTTTATGGTCTTGTAAGCTAATCAGACCCTTTTCGTAAGTAGAGATCAAATTTAAAGAAGAAAATTATGTAAGAGATGTTAGTTTAACGTAATTACATATTAAGAACTGAAAAACGGTCAAAGACGAAATCTGAAAATATAGAAGCTCTAGGATACTTAAAGTTTTTGCTCTTTAGAATTATATATACCGCGTAGACTTTATACCTAGCCTGATTCTAATATTTGAAGATGAGTAGATGACCTCACAGATTATGTCCACAAGAGTTACGATAGTTGACTATGTTAATTACCGTACACACATATCCATAAATCTTTATTATAATGTGTTGCTAATATTCATTTAAAGTTATTGAAAGATGTCTACATATAACCTTCACGGGGAGAGTTCATTCGAGAATTGTTGTTAGTGCGAGAACTACGAGAACTAGTCTTAACCGTTCCTTGAATATGAGAAGTTCATGGATGGAGAGCGTGGATGGGATAGAGTGTGGCAGGGTGCATGTAAGGAATTCATGGGTGGACAATGACATTAAAGGAGAGAGAATTAGACAGCTCAGATTGCTTCTTGCGGTTCTCGCATGAACTTTTCTCTAACCTTTACTGTTTTACTTAATTTCAAGTTGTAATGGATACTTGAAGGTCATATATAATTTCACTAACATTAATTTGATAAGATTATGTACGTTTCTATTGATAAGTTTGTTTAAGACATAATAAAACCAAACAACCGACGAGATCATATTTGTTAGGAAATAGCCACATGATCATATTTCCAAAACATAATAACAAACATTTCTTAGCATTTACAAATAGCAAAAACTAAAAATCAAGTCCAAAATATAATCTCAAACATCTTTATGATATGAATACAGGTAAAACTATTAAAATCTTTCTTATATGTCTATTCATATAACTGTGAACATTATATAAAGTAACAAGTTTAATCACATTCCTTTTTGTTAATCTACACATCAAATATAACAAATATTTATATAGCTTTTTACACGTGTTAACTTAACGCTAAACTTATTAAAACGAATGATTTTTTTCGATATCAATAAATTCCGTCGTATATTGTATAAGAAAACTCAAACACATGGATGACAAATTGACAATGATTTCCGATTGTGGAGTGAAACAAAAGCTAAACATTCTTTTTTAGTAATTGTTGCATAATTGGTTAACTAATTATATGATGATTGTGACATAGAAAAGCTCAAAGTTAGATTAAAGAAAAAGAAAAAAAGAAATTGAAATCGGATGATCCGGTTACAACTGGAAGGACCCACTTCCATGTTTTTAACATTCTTTACCCATCACCGAATCAATTCACAAATGTGTATTCGTAAACCCTAAATACAGAAAACCCAGGTGTGCGACTGTGTTTTTAGAGGGGAAATCGCAAAAACCTGTGTAAACCATTACCCTAAATTTAATCCTCGATTGAGAAGAAGATGGTGGATTTTGGTCGGGTGCAAAAGGAGCTTCAAGAATGTAACAAAGACATTAATGTGTCTGGTATCAGCGTAAACCCTAAATCGGACAATCTCACTAAATTGATCGGCACAATTCCGGGTCCGGTTGGTACTCCATATGAAGGCGGAACCTTCAAGATTGATATCGACTTGCCTGGTATTGTTTTGTATATAAATGCAACTCAATTTTGGTTTTCAGAGTGTTGTATGTTTTCAATTTCAATTTCAATTTGTTATTGATGAATTTTACCAAGCTGTACGAGATGTACGATCAAGTGTATAGTTTCTGTGCTTGAGACCAGCGGTAATGGCAAGAAGTAGGTCTGTTAGATCACCAAATTTGAAAGTTTTAAATTGTTAGATGGAGGATTATAGCATTATTGACTTAGGAAAGTGATTATTACTGTTTATTTTTGGGTATGAGGCACATCAATTATTTATTCTGTACAATATATTTCTACATTGCAGATGCATACCCTTTTGAGCCACCAAGGATGAAATTTGCAACTAAAGTCTGGTATGGATGCCTATAATAATTTAATATGTCATTATTACTATACACTTCATTCATTGAATACACGGTAGAGAGACATGTTTGTTTTTTAGAGCTAAAACGATCAATGCTAACGTTGCATAACTGCATAAGTGTTTCAATTGTCTTCTTTTTGTAATCTGACAACCAAAGTTGCTATTAACTGAATGCTTTACACATTACCTTTTCGCACATGGCAAGAAATTGCTATTTGTTAGACGGCATTGATATTTATATACTCGGTATAACTTGTGTAATCGGGAGATGGTTGTAAGCATGTATCAGCGAATACGACTTTACTTTGCCTCCTTTATTTGGTTGGGTTAAAGTGTTAAACTGATGGAAAATGATGGCTTTTAGTCTTTCTGGCAGTGGAACAGTCAATTAACATGTTGATGCACTGAAATCAGGATCAAATCAGAACAGTAAGGTCGAATTGCGACTACTCATTTAAGACGCATTTGTGGAATACAAATGCACAAGTGGATTAAACGAGATGCATATGCATTCAAATTCCACCTGTGCATCCAATTCCAATGGCCCTAATTAGTTTTTACAGTTCTTATTGGAACCCTCCCATGATCCACTGTTCCCCAAAAAAGTTTGGTTATGACATGTTGAGTTTTGTGATTATTTGGTAATTGTATCTGTATCCTTTTATTGCGATATTTCGGTGGGAGGCATAACGTGAATGATACAAAGAGTCATCTTTGTAAAAAGTTTCTTTTAGTTTCTTTTTGTTAAGATTGTGGCTCAGTTTCTTGGACGGCATTTTTTTTCCTTTTCTGTTTTGGCTCCACAAGCGCTGGATTCCTAGCATTTGAACTTCTCTTACATCTGAAAGATATGTTTCACGTTTTCTATGATCATCTCTTTTTCATGTATCTGGAGAAACTTCCATAGTGGCTGCTATCCTCTAACGCCAATCCTTGTTAGCCGCCGGTCAAATTTTTTTTCTTTCTAATATGGTTATAGTTTAACTGGATGATATGTTGGGTCAATCATTTGCCTTTTTGGTTCAACATGTGATACTTTAAGCGTGTAAAAGTTATATAAAATATAACTAACGTTTAAATGGCAAAGAAGAGATGTCTATGTCATTGTTATTCTCGTTAAAAGGTGGAAACTTTTGGCATTAAAACAATCGGGTCATAACTGCCTGTGAAGGTTTTCCATTTATGCTAAATTTTGAGGAGAAACCAATTTAAGATTTTTGAAAGTGACCTTTTCTTTGATGTGTTATGTTTTATAATTGCATACTTATATCAAATTGATGTAATAAACCTATAATTGCATACTTATATCAAATTGATGTAATAAACCTAATAGGGACGAAGACCATATTATGTTTTAAAACATACATGGGGATTGTAAGATTATGATATTTCTAGCATTACTAGGTATTGATTTTACAGTTGTTCTTGGTAATTGATATGATAGATAGTTAAATTTTTAGGTTAATGTGGCTCGCTCGCATCATTATAATCTTTGTTGTTCTGTTTGTCCATCCTTGTTGAAGGCACCCGAATATTAGCAGCCAAAGTGGAGCTATTTGCTTGGATATCTTGAAGGATCAGTGGAGCCCAGCTCTTACTTTGAAGACAGCACTTCTTTCTATTCAGGCCTTACTCTCTGCCCCTGAGCCCGATGATCCACAAGATGCGGTAGTGGCACAACAGGTAATAAAATCTGTCAATTTTTCATCTTTTTAGTTAAAAATTGACTTATGCTATAGGTTAAAGACTGTTAGATGATGTACATATTTTATTTTCTTAACATCTCATTATAGGTAACTTACTTTTATATTTACCAATATAGGTATTATTCTTTTTGATAAACTGACAATATGAACATTACTCTTTTTTTAATCTGTCATTATGGAAAATGATAACGTTAAATTATTATAATAATAGTAATAATAAATTATTATTATTATTATTATTATTATTACTAATTATCTTAATTATTTTTATTAATGTATGATTATTATGAATGACTACTTACATAATATAAATATTGTATTATATTTCTTTTGGATAAATTTTTTTATAAAAAAATTGGTTTTGACTGTTTGCAAGTCGCACAAATACCATATTTAAACAATTTTCAAAACTAATACCTACATTGATAACAAAAAAGTAAGTTACCATTAATGGAACAGGAAGAAAAGTATGTTTCTTTAATAGTCTTTACCTTATATTTAAAGGTCAAAACATATTGTTGGTAGTACTTCCTATATCATATAAACATTGCTTATGTTTTTCTCTTTGACATAGATTTGTGAAAGAAATGGTAATAAGTTTCGTATCTATATAGATCATTAATGAGTTTTAAAGAAGAAAAATTTCGCATCTTTTAACATTCTTGCGTGTCTTTTAAAATCTATTGTTTTTTCAATGTTTTGTTATTTCAGTATCTTAAAGACTATCAAACTTTTGCAAGCACTGCCCGCTACTGGACAGAATCTTTCGCAAAGACATCATCTCTAGGGGTTGAAGAGAAGGTCAGTATAATCTACACTGTCTTGTGACGGAGCATAAAACTTATTCTTTTTATTGTCCATAAGTGGATATTGGAGGTGACAATATGGGTGGGTTGGCTAACGGATCAAAACACATAATGTGTTAGACTGGTCAAAATGGATCATGTCGGATCAGGTCGACTTAAAACTCCTTTTATCTATTTTTAAAAGGGAAAATCATGTAGAAGTATGATTATCATTGCATCAATTTTCAATTTGTGCAACCCTTTTACAAATTTTCAAGTCATGGCAGTATAATATGCATTCTTTTTAATCAATGTAACTGGCCACACAATTTGTGCAACTATCTTAATGCATTTATTTCCAATTTGTGTTACCCTTTTACATTAAATAAAAAGAAATACATAATCTACTGACCTAATTAGTAAAATTTAAAAGGGTTGCACAAATTCAAAATTGCTGCAAAGATATTATACTTTTGCACAGTTTTCCTTTCTTAAATCTGCTTGTGATTATGAAAACTGTATTGCTGCAATAGTAAAATTTTACTTTTACAAAAAGCGATTGTGGAGATTACTGTATGCATAAACAATACAACATGGGCAGTCTGGTTTCAGTTTTGTATTTAACTTTTTTTTATTATACCGATTAGGAGATAAAATTTAACTTCTCGATCCACTCCGAATTGGTTGTGCAGTAAATATAATGAGCCTTTTGTTTTGGTGTGGGTTCGGGGTAGGTGCAAAAGCTTGTTGAGATGGGATTCCCTGAAGGTTTGGTAAGGAGTACTCTGGAAGTTGTGGGTGGCGATGAGAACTTGGCATTGGAGCAGCTCTGTTCTGGCTAGTTGTAATTGTTTGTGTTATAGACTTGAAAAACTTTTTCACCAACATAGGAAGAAAAAAACCTTAAAACTCCTTACATGATATAATATGAAATGAAATCGTTGTGTTTGTAGTCCATGAGTAGCGTGAAAAAGGTGGTTGTTTTTAGACATGCGCAAGTCGAATTCACATCGGCAAATGTTAATGTGCTGCTGCTGGTCTTTGCAGTCATATTCATGATTTGGTTCAATTTTAATCCTGATTATAAATTCTTTGTTGGGTCAAGTACGTTGTTTCTAGAACGAGTCAAACAGCTTTGGTTGACCTAATGATTCTTCTTTGAGTTGCAAGTCTTGTTGTCAATTGCGTGCAATTGACATTGTGGAATGTTTGACTCCTTTATTCCTAACGAATATCTACGGCATCTACCAATACTGAAAGTCAGACGAGGATGTCAAGGCTCTATTTCTTTAATATAATTTTTTTTATTATATTCTAGTTATCTTAAATGAGACGCATTTATACCTATAAAGTTGTACAAAGACGTTAAGTGCTATTTTAACAATATATAATACACACACATCTTAGGGTTACCAAAAGACTTGTATTCTGGCAAATATCTTCTTATGGTCATAGGTTCTAGTCTCTTGTGAATATAAGGTGTAAATTTAAGAGTATGTTAGATGTGTGTGTTATGTTGTTAAAAAAAAGTCCATAGATGGGTTAATTACATGGTGTTCTTTAATGTCATAGGAGCATCATTTCTGGCATATATAAAACAGCTATATGCCAACATATCTCTATCTCTTTGTAATCTCCTCAAGCAACACCTTGAGAAAAAGTAAATTACATACAAATCATAGAAAAACCAAGCAAAATATTAACACTCATACATAAATGTAAAAGTTCGTCAGTACACTTAAATGCTCGGTTCGTTTTTATATATCTTTTATCTTTTGGCACAAACATAAAGTCATAAACACAAATATAACATGGATCGAATATGGACGTTATCCAATTCGATCACCCTAATTTTCTCCTTCACCATCTTCACCTGCCATCACCCACCCACCACCACCTCCGTCTTCATATCATCGCCTCTGCCTCCCTGTTCATGTTCACACGTCACCATTGTTGCCATCTTTAATTCCACTCACCCTAACTCGTTTTGAAGAATGACACTTAGTGGGTGTTTTTCATAGCTTATTTAAGCTTATTAGCTTATTAACTTATTAGCTTATTAACTTATTTAATTAAATAAGCTAAAACAAATAAAAGTGTTTCTCATGGCTTATTTAAAGAAGACTTATTTATGCTTTAAAATGACAAAAAAGGGCATGACTAATAAGCTCAAGTGTCTAATAAGCTCAAGTGTTTACAAAATAAAGGGTAAATGATGTAATTTGGATAAATAAGCTCTAATAAGCCTCAAAATCTTGGCTTATTTAAAACCCATAAATAAGCTAATAAGCTCATCCTTAATAAGCTATGGGAAACACTATTTAAGACTTATTAGCTTAAATAAGCTAATAAGCTAATAAGCTAGATAAATAAGCTATGGAAAACACCCCCTTAGTACTCATTTTGAAGTGGATAACAAAGATTTGCAGACTAAAGTCCCATTTGTTCATGTTTTTGCGGTTGACTCCTCGAAGATGAAGTTAGGGTACTCGCTCTATGTTTGAAAGGTTTCTATAAACACTCTTACTGCATCCATCTTTTAATATTTATAGTGCATCCAAACAAGATACCCTTACTTCTTTATTGCATCTAAGGGCAATCCCATATGGCTATATGCTCCTGACCGGACGAGGGGCCAAGGTTTACCAGTCAATCGGCCGGATGTGTTGGGTTAGTGGGTCACGGTTTGACGATGAGAAATATGTGATTCAAATATATGTTTATTTATTCGTGTTAGGATTCGAAATACTATCCCATATGTGGTAGACACGAGCATGACTCGCATACCTTGTCTAAATATACGGGTTGGAAGGTCATTTATGGGTTGGTGGGGGTATTTGCGGGTTTAGGAACGGGTCGTCAGATAAATGTAAAAACTAAAATATATATGAAAACTAAATGAGTTGGCGTGTCTTAAGTGGGTTGGCGTGTCATAAACAGATTGTTGTGTCAATAGTCTGTCGTAAATGAGTTTGCACGTTGAATCATGAAATTTACACAAACACGGGACATGATACGTTTATAAATACAGGTTGCACTAGTCAACCCAAACACAACCTCTTTATTTTACATGTCAAATTGTCTATATAAAACTATTTCTATATTTTGCGATTTAACTATTTATATGAAGAAAAAAAAAGTCTCAATTGTTAACCAAACCGAAATCTCTTAAGTTACCGTTATAGTTAGTTCGAAAATGTGAATTGTTTGTCGGTTTTTTGATTTCAAATAACTTTAATACTATTATTATCAACATAGATAGTAGCATAAAGCTAATGTTGATTGTCATATAAACAATAATTTGCTAATTTAACAGTCAGCAAATGTCAGGTGATGATATCTTCTTTGTTTGTATTTTTCGTAAAAAAAAAAAAAAACATATGCGTATCTATACCGGTGAAATGTTCAATATAGTCCAAAGTTTTTGTGTAGTCCTGAGGGACAAATCTCAGCCACAGGATTAAAAAAAAGACAAATTCCCAACAGCACCTCGGGACACCACCACTGCCGCCGACCACCACCTCCGGCCACCCCAATCACATATGATTACCGCCAACCACCACCACCGACCACCACCTCCGTCCACCACCACAGCCGCCGACCACCACCTCCGGCCGCCGCAATCACATGTGATTGCACACCGCCAACCACCAACACCGACCATCACCTCCGGCGACCCAATCACATGTGATTGAAGCCACAATCACATGTGATTGCACACCGCCAACCACCACCATCAACCATCACCTCCGGACACCACCACAGCCGCCGACCACCACCTCCGGCCGCCGCAATCACATGTGATTGAAGCCACAATCACATTTGATTGCACACCGCCAACCACCACCACCGACCATCACCTCCGGCTACACAATCACATGTGATTGCACACTGTCGGCCACCACCACCACCACCGACGACCAGATCTTTTTTTGAAGCATCAAACGACGAATCTGAGACCAGATCTGAACTCCTCTCATCAAACCGAGTGGAACCACCACCATCCCTACCCTAAACAACTCCGGCAGCCGGCGAATTTAGCCTCGTCGGCGCCGGATCTGAGAAATAAAACGCCGGATCTTTTTTTGAAGCATCGAACGACGAACCCGAGACCAGATCTGGACTCCTCTCATCAAACCGAGTTGAACCATGTGCGCCACCACCATTAACTCCGGCCGTGGTGGTCGGATTTTGCAGCGGCGGCCATGGTGGCCGGAGTTTGCTCGATTTCTCGTTAATTGAGGATCGTGAGGATGATCAGGCTCCATAGTCTTGTAAAGGAATCAAAACCGATCACCCTCACCAAAAATCACGATGATCCGACAGTGGGATCGCCGGAAAATGCTTTGTTGATCGTGTGGCTGAGATTTGTCCCTCAGGACTATACAAAAAAGATGGACTATATTGAATACAACTCATCTATACCGATGAGTTTAGAAATCAAAGATTATTATTTTATAATTGTATAATTTTATAATATAGCCTTTTAAAACTAATTAAAGTTGTTGAAAATAAAGAATGTTTTTTTTTCATTATTTTATTATGACATATGAAGTTTATTTATCAAATATACATATCAGATTTATAAAAGTTTTATTATGTCAATTAATATTCACAAAATATGTCACTATACCTATTTAATTTTACGAAAATATTTCATTATACCCAATTTTGCTCCATATTTTTACGCATACAAAACTCTTTTTTAACCATAAACAGATTTATGTGAGAAAAAAAAATCTGAATGTGTTATCATAACGAAATATTGAGAAAACGTTTTTTATGTTCAGCAAATTTCACCCTTTTTAAATTTATTTGATATGTAGAATAACTGTAGAACAAAGGTATAGTATATATATGCCTTGCCTTGCAAATCGGTATCAAGTTCCTTCCGTTTGTTCTCACGTTACGATGAAGTGCCTCCGATTAGTCTCCCTACAGGTTGGCTCTCTCTCTCTCTCTCTCTCTCTCTCTCTCTCTCTCTCTCCCTTCAAAAATAAAAAAATCATTGAGAGGAGATGTTTAAAACACAAATCAATAAATTTTTAATGGATAAAAAGTAAAAGCAAAAAGTTAAAAATTTTAAATTGAAACAGCTGACTTCAGTTTTCAAAAGAATTGGTGAAAATGAGATGATCTAACGGAGTGTTGCCTTTATCTCGTTTCAAATTATAGTCTCGAAAATGTGAATGTTTAGGTTTATATCACCTAGACATATTTAATAGTATCGTATCTTGGGTAATTGGTTATGTTTCTTATGAAATCATGTACTTAAAATGATACTTATGTTTGTTTAATATATAATATTACCTTAAAAAAGTATATATATATCCCTTTCAAGAAAGGAGAATAGTAAATAATATTATGAATGTGGTATTGTTTTACTTTTTTTAAAAGCAAACGCGTGAGGAAAACTAGAAAGGTTTGTTGTTACATTTGTTATTGATTAGATTAAGACCCTTTTAGTAGTTGTATTATGACCATACGTCCATACCATTCTACTAAACTACTTGTTCCTAAGTGGACTATTTTTTTTACTCTTGTTCACTTTTGATTTGTCTGGGAACGTAACCCTGGGTAACTTTTACATCACATTGATAGGGAGTAATGATATTTATATATGTTAAAAACATAAAATAAAAAATATGTTGGGCCTATTTCACTGTTATATACCTGACTTTAGTAATTTTTTTAATTTACTACATCAATTTCACTACGTGTTTCAAACTTTTTATTCTCATTCTTTATTAGACAGTAAATATGCTTCTATATTAAAAACAATTATTTTTATTCTTTAATAGTTGACTTATATAAAAATTATTTGTTTTTTCTTCAAGAAAATTATTAACATTCATTGATTTTCTTATGACAAAACCAAGAAACAAATATAAACAAGTAAAAGTTAACAAAACCCAAATCGGTTCCATCAACAACACGGGATCGGTTACAGATTTGGAATGTTAGACCCTTGAAGAACTAAAACTGAAATAAAAAACCATTTGAGATTGCAAGAACCATAATCCCGTAGGAACCCTAATTGATTAAATGTGGAAATCAATTCAAACCTACATGAATCTCACCTTGAAATATGAAAGGGAACGCATGAATCTTGAAAACCTAGGGTATCAGAGCTTGAAACACACTTTCAACCCCGTCAACGATGGAATCTTGAAACCCAACCGCACAAATTTGAAACCATATGATATCGGCGGCAACAGTGGTGGTTCGAACCATATTGAGAATGGTTTGAAGGCTAGGACGATGGTGGTGGTAGATATTACCAGTGGTGATGATGGTTAAAGGTGGTGGCAGTGGAGTTTCATCCCACTTTTTCATTGACCACAATGTTATTCCCATGGTATCATCGAGAAGGCAGCGGTGGTGATCGTCGGTTATGAAGGTATTGTTGGTGGAAGATGAAAATTTTGTAGAGTGTGTTTTGTACAGAGCTTTTTTAAGCTTTTTGAAGTTGGTAGCTTTTTATTTTAAAGGAAGAAGCTACAAGTTATGTTTGGATTAATAAACTGGAAACTTTTCTTTAAACCAAAATCTCTAAAACAATAAGCTACAAGTGATGTTCGGGATTCTAACAGAAGTCGTTCTTTTGGATTTGGCATCGATCAAAAAAGGATTCAAGTTCGTGTGCAGAGTGGTTAAACAACCCTACAGGTGACTAATTTTTAGACGAAGTCAAAAATCGTTACGGTGGAGATTATTGTAAGTCGTAGGAGGATTAATATTGGTCATTTTATCTTATGTTTTTTATCCATGTACATGGAAGTTTGTAGCTTGCAAACTTCTTTGATTGCACCGACGTCTTTATTTGGTAATGATATTGTTTTGCCTTTCAAAATAAAAAAAAAATCTTGAAGTAGATATCAAAATTAGATGAAAGTTTTTTATATACCAAATTACCTAAATATCGTCTTTAATTGTTTTATAATTCATCTTATTTTTATGATTTGTCTTTTTTATCATTATACACTATTCAGCTCCAGCTATTAACTAATTTTCCAAACACATATATAACTAAAATATACAATTTCCAGCTTCAACTACAGTTACCATCTATTTTCGTTAAACATACCCGTAGATGAGGGCATTTGCGTGTTTTCTTTAATCCTTGTGTAAAAAAATTTAAAATTAAAATAATCAAAAACACATAAGAAAGGAGGTAACTGGTTGATGCAAGTAAGCGACATGTTATAATATGTCATTTGTATACAATTTAATAAGGGTTTAGTTCATATTAGTGTATCCAACTTTACACTTTTTGCTATTGTATGTACTGAACTTTCAAACTTACCATTTGATGTATCAAACTTTTCAAACTTAACTTTTTTATGTATCCATTAACCTGCTTAGCAGGTACCAGATAATTTTATGATTTTTTATTTATTTTTATACTACTAAAATGCCACATCAGATCTTCATCCATCTCCATCTCCATCTCCATCTCCATCTTCAATACACCTCCATGAATCCCAGATGAACTATCAACAGATGAACTCAACTGAATCTTTAATACACTAAATTTATTACGAAGAACATGAATGTCCATAGTGATGAAGATGAATTTCAGAAATCAAGAAAAATACAATTCGACATCACCAATAACAAGAACTGTAAGGAACAAGAACTGTAATCCTAAATCAACAAATGAAGAACAAGAACACATATTGATTTGGGTCTCCTCTGAAATGAACAGATCGATTATGAAGAACAATATGAAACAGAAATCGAACCCTAAAGCTACAGATTAACAGAAATCCATCGATGGCTACGTATTCATACACATAAACTTCAATCGAACAACGAATTGAAATCGAACCCTGTATCGCAACCAAACTGAAATCGAGACAAGAACTAAGATCTAATAAAAAAAACCCCAAACTTACTTGAAGGTGAATGAAGATCTGAGCATCGAACCTTGTATGAATGGCAGATCTGAGCATCAAACCTTACGAAGAACCCTAATCTGCTTCGTTCTTGTGAGATTTACATCGACCCTTCATCTGCTTCGAAGAACCCTAATCTGCTTCGTTCACCCTAATCTGCTTCGTTCTTGTGAGACCTATATCATCTTCGTTCTTGTGAGATCTACATCAACCCATCATTTGAAAAACCCTAAATCAGAGGAACCCTAATCTCGAGTTTAAAATCCACAGTCACGAAGGCTTTAGAGGTGGAAGTCGAAAACCCAAATCGGATCTAACCTGTGAAACCGTAGCAGATGGTGGAAGTCGATGCCCCATTGAACGATTGAACAGATGCGTCGATGCCCTTCGATGCCCCCATTGAACGATTGCGGATTTGAATTATTATTTATTATTATTATTATTATTATTATTATTATAATTGTTTTTAAAGAAAGAAAAAGACACATCAGCTCCAACTCAACACAAGTCAATGCCATGTCACAACCATATCATGCTAACCTGTGCCACATCATCATCTAACCTGCTATAGCAGGTTAGATACAAAAAATGGTAACTTTTTGAAACTTGGATACATTAAGTGGTAAGTTTGAAAGTTCAGTACATACAATAGCAAAATGTGTAAAGTTGGATACACTAATATGAACTAAACCCATTTAATAATTATGAAAGTTACTTGTATTATTACAAAAAAATTGGTTTTATATAATAGTAATCTAGCAAAAATTAACTGTATTTTCAAGTAATTTGCCCTTATATTTTTAGATAAAACCACATAAAATAAACCGACGGAAAATATTATCTGTTAGCTTTTAGATGATTTATTTTAGTTTTATTTTTATTTTGTAAAACCTAGGAATTATTGAAAGTAACTTGTCTTAAGAACCATTTGTTAAATTTTTAGATGATTTTTTTTATATTTTATAGAGTATGTTCCGTTGACATTTGGAAAAAGCATAAAGAACAATTAATCATTTTGGGTCGATTGAAGTGCAAGTAATAATGAAATATCATATTGATCTTGCCTTAAAAGTAGTTTGTATATCATATACTATTAGGTATATATGTTGTTGTTTTCATATATTGACGTGTAAATGTGTAATTATTATTAATAGCTTAATATTTTGTATGTTAATACAGAGGATATATTAAACTAAATTTTAAATATACATAGTATTACAGAGTAGTAATTATAAAATTACTGTAAAATACAAATAGGGGTATAAAATCTGTTAAAGAAGGTAATTTTTATTAGAAACTAGAATTTCATACATAATATCACATCAATTCTAAACCTCTTTATAATCAAATTTGAATTTTTTTAATTTAATACAATTGGTATATGTGTTTACATAAATAATCATGAAAATAGGTATATGTATCTACTAAATAATTTAAATAAAATTTTTATTAAGATATATAAGTGTTAACAGACTAAAGTGGTGTTTACTTTTAACTTAATTAACTTAATGGGAAAAAAACTTATTCTGGTAAGTTATAATCGTATTGTTTGCAAGTATTAGTTTTGAGGAAATAATATTATAAAAACATATTTTAATCTATATTATATACGATTAATTTTATTTTCTTATATGTAATATTACCAATTTTGTAAATTTTCTTACAATATGAAGGTTGACCCTTACATGAACACAATCAACCGGACTTCCATTTTAATTTTTATTTGGTATTTTGGTTCCTCATATCTTGATTGAAGCTTCTTGAAGAATATATCCATTTCACATAAAACTAACACCATTCTTGATCCATATATATATATATATATATATAGTTTTAGGATCAAGGGATAACGCTCTTAAATAGAGAACAGAGAGAACACTTTTGAAACTTTGATTTCATTGATCAGATGGTTCAAAAATTGTCACAATTTATTTAGGCATTTGATTCCATTGATCATCGGATTTAAAATATGTCACTTTTTTTGATAATATGTTCGAATATAATCCTGATGCATCGATGCATACAAAAGTGTTATTTGATGCATCAATGCATCCAAAATTTTAAATTGTTAATAATTATAGAAATAATTTTGATTTTAAGATTTAGGATGTAAAGTTGATTTTTGGGTAGCTATGGGTGAACATGAACGTAAAGAAGAAATAATAAATTACAAGTTTACACGTGTTCTCTCTGTTCTCTATTTAAAAGGGTTCTCCATTGAACCTCACCCATAATATATATATATATCGATTTTCATTCTTCGCTGTATATCAAAGTTCGTTTGAAGTCTACTTTTCGACAAAGACGTGATTTGTTTGCTTCGTCCTCACCTTTATTCGTGTATTTGTACTTCATATACTTCATCTTCATTTTCATCTTTGTTTGTAGGTTAGGGTGCAATAAACAATTGGTGTATTGCAAATTTAGTTGCATAAGTTTTTTATTGCAAATTAAATTAAAAAATTTTGCAAATATAGTTTACATATTTTATTTTATTGGGTTAGGGTTCTTCAACCTTCACCGACCATCATCTCTAACAGTAGGTGTCACCATCACCAACTACCACCACTTATTATTTCTTACTATTTGTGGCATCAACACCACTTCCATCATTGTCACCACCGCCACCATCACTACCGACTACTAGTTGATTGTCCTTGAGTTCAAAGGTAAACCATTAACATCTATGTAGTGGATTAAGTTGACCAAGTCACGTGATACGAGGTGCGTATCATAATACTTATCTAAGTTTAAAGTGAATTCTAGACTTAAATTAGCGTAGGTCAAGATGTGTGCGTCCTCTTGCGAGTTCTAAAAATACCATCTCTAGTGACGATTATGTTGACTAGCTCAAAATCTAAGCGTTAAGATTTTATATATTTTATACGAATATCAAGAAGTATTAAGAAAGGAATAAATGATCAAGGTACACTACAAGGAAAATGACATTTAGGGACCAAACTTTTAGAAACAACATAATTTGTACCCAAAATCGGTTTTTCATTTCTTTTCCAATTTCCTTTTTACCCAAAATATCTTAAATGTTTTTATATTTTCTTTTAGATTTCTATTAATTTTATATTTAGTGTTTAGAAACGAAATGTCATCCCTAAAAGTCTAAAAAAAAATTAAATCCCTGTTACTTCAACCGTTGTTAATATATGCCGTACGTATTTATAATTTGTATAGTCAAATAAAAAAATATGCAACAAACTAACAATTGTCTACTTTTATGTTTATAAATTGATATATAAGGTTTCATTATCAGTATGATTAAGATTCATTACAGTTACCTCAATAATATGTAAATCATTAATAAGAAAGTAACATGTTATGTCGGATCTATAATCTTAAATCTCAATCTCTCGTCTTATCTTGTAATGGTTATTTATTCCTTTCTTTGAATTCAAAACACTGTTTAAATATAGTATACGACAAGTAATTGATGTTTAGCTTTAAAATATTCATTCTATTACGGATATATATATTCTTATATAAATATAAGATTAATATGCATCATATTTATTACATAGTTTTAATTATTTATTTAATAAAAAATATATAATCATTCAATTTTTACTATCTATTTAATCTAAATTTAAATTTTAATTTTGACTTTTATTGGTCAAACTTGTATCAAAATTATTAAAGTTCAATTACTTGTACAAGAAATAATATATCTCTTCCTATCTGATTTCATGTTGGATATTGTCACGTCTACTATCAACTTCACTTTGATGCTTCCACCAACGGTCTGCACATTTGACGCCATTTTTTAATTCTCATTTATTCGTGTGTCGCCTTTTTTTTATTTATTAATTTAAACTTTTTTTAAACCTATACGTATATTAACATGGACATTAAATCCGATATGTATATAAATTCAAATGATAAACAATTCTAGCTAGTAGAAAAACTGCAAAACCTATTCTAGCCATAAATTTCACTTTTAGTCTATATGATTTATACTTGAATGAAAAGGAATAAATTGGTTAAATTAAACTCTCCTCCACACAAACTCCAAATAGCTAGTCTACAATTTTTGTTAGCTCTCAGCTCCATAGAAATCCTAAATAGCATCTCTTTTACTCAAGCATATATAACGTGAACACGATAATGGAAAACAGTTTGCTTATGTACTTACTATACTATAACTACAAAGCGTGACCATAGTCGTCAAGCTATGATTAGGGTTTGTACAAGAGTTCCATCTAGCTCAAGCTACCGATTTGAGTTTGTAGAACAATTCAGTCTAGAAATTTTCTAATATACGCTTTATAACAAAAGCTTGATTTTACTATATCCTTATAAATCTTCTTTGAATAGTATCATAATTTGGTACCAGTTGGGGTTTTAGTATTGAGGCATAGTTGGTAATTTTTTTTATGTATGCTTCTAAACTTCAAAAGATGCAAATTGTTTTCTTTAAACTCCTGTTTATACACTTTGATATGGTTTTAATACAAAATATTCATAATGTTGAGATAATTGAGCTTTATTATATTCTTGGTAAGTTGTGGTTTATGTAGAAATAGCTGATGTATGTGATTTTTTTTATCAATATATTTATATGAACACGAGATGTTTAATAAAATACATAGATGAACTTATTAATTGTTTTGATTCGACATCTTTTCAATCTTATTGTTTTTATGTGTTAATATTTTAGGCTTGCAGTATGTTAATTTTAATAACATATGGGTAAAATGTAAGAATGACCAAAATACTCTTTTATTTTAACATAGACCACCACTACATATATGTTTGATTAAAAAGCCCCAACGATCATTTGAGTCATCGATATTTTTGAAATCACTAATCAGTGATTGAAACATTTTTGATAAAAATATTGCTCCTCATTTATATATAGAGTTAAATATATTTTAAAGTAACTCACGATGTTATTATATAATATATAACATCTTGGTTCCTTTTTCCTAAAGAAACACTTGGTTATTATTGCAATTATATAATTTCCTTACTTATGACAGCCATATTAACATAAGTAAGAAAAAGAAGACAAAAAGTGACAAGGTTAGGAGAGTTTGATTGTTTATTAGAATAAGAACATGTGGTGAGGTTTAGGGAGCATAGTTTTTTCGCTATTGTAAGAATAAATCAATTAAGAAAATTATATTTATTTTTAATTCATAATAATATAAAAATAAAATTTTGAATTATATTTAAAACCGATATAAAAAGTAATAATTATGATAGTAGATGCACCATTTTTTTATCCATTAGATAATTACTTTAAAGGACTAGATGTATTCTTTTTGTTCTCCTTATTTAAACGAAAACTAATTTTTATACGAGAATTATAAGAATATATCTTAGACTTTTGATAAAAATAAACTAATGACTCATTAGTGAGATGTATTTTAGGGAAATCAAGTTTGATTTATTAATAACGGTCTACACGAACGCAATTCATAATTGAGTAAATATATAGATAACTAACACACCCAGTGGCGGAACTTAAACTTATTTTTTTTTAGGCTAAAGTATATCTAATATGAATTGTAGTTAGTGTACGTGAGTGTGCAGGCTCCGAACGGGAGGTCGTTTCTCGTAGAGTTGCAAGTGAGCAGGCCACAGTCACCAAACGAAAGCTATATGTAGGTGTGTGGCGGTGGAAAGGATTGTTCTTTTGCCTCTCCGGTGTGGCGATGCGCAATCAGAAGATGTATCTTCACCTTCATTCCTCAGCTGCTACCACCTAGCCCCTAAGGTTCTTCCTTGTTTCTGATTCCATTTCTCCTTTTTTTTTCAGTATTATCATTTATCAATAGCTATATCTATTGATATATCTTCTGTTCTTCTAGTATTATCATTTATTAATAGCCATATATTTGGTTCTTCTAATTTATAAAGGGGATCAAAAGAACATATGTATTTTTTTCCAAACATATATAGTATAAATTTTACACTAAGCACATTAAATCTTTTTTTTTGGGGGGGGGGGGGGGGGGGGGAGGGCATAAGCCCCCCTTGCCGAGAAGTGATATATCATTCTACTTTATCTTCCTACACACAAGTGTCAAAATTAATGGATGAGGTGAAGAAAAAGAATTAATGGAGTCTACATGTCATGTTGTGATGGGTAGGAAGATGAAATAGAAAGAAAGTAGAAAGATATATTATTTTAAAAAAATATATATACTATAAAAACCAATCACGGCCACCAATTTCAAATATATATTTTTTTGTCAAATACATCTACTTTTTACTTATGCATATAATGTGTGACTAGAAAGGAATTTAAGGTCTATTTATTTTTAATTCTTATTGAAACTTACTTCTATGGTTATTTACCAGAAGTAGCTGAAATACGAAATTGTTTTTTGTATTAAAAAAATTAATTAATGATTATTAATGGATTTGGCATATCAATAACTACGTGGACACAATTTACGATTAGTAAATATATTAGTGACTAAAATATCACTATTGATGAGTTATTAATAATGTTTTAGAAAATTATCGCTTTTTGAATAAAATTATATCTCGTTTAAACTTTAAATCATTCCTCTAGTAACATATTGGTGACAATTATTTATTAAAGAGATTTAACTAACATTAGACACACTTAATTTGTTTTCTTATAGAGTGCATTAGACAGAACTAAATAGAGATATAGATAAAGCTAAAGTTGGAACTAGTGCTACATTTTGAAAAATGCAATTGACTAAAATGACATACAAGAAACAAAACATTAAGATAAATTGATTAGAGGTAACCTGATAATTTTAATTATCACAATTTAAAACCTCCTTTATGTAACACCGGTTTTTCACGCGCTTAAAATTAGGGAAAATTTAAGCTTTTTAAAACAAACGCAAAGCGGAAGTAAACGCCATTAACAAAATATTAAGTGTTAACTGACTAGGCAGTTAAAATACAACAAAATTACGCCAAGTTCAACATCCAGGTGTAACCAACTAACCGACAAACTACCGACCATCGGATCACATATATTTACAACGAGCAGTGTTTCGCAAAAGATATATATACAACAGCTACCAACAAGTCCCGCCTCACATAGGCCAACTACCTCGCATCTGCAAAAAGGGAAAATCAGACACCATTAGCTACAACTAGCTAGTGAGCACAGATTTACACATAAGCATCAATAAGTAGGTTATCCCAACTACGGGACAGCACATAAGGCTATTCTAACACATAGCGTCACGCCAACGAGTCAGTAGGAATCATATCTCGCAGGGTGGGAAGCCCCGCTCAACGATTCAAACTGGGAACCATCAGCTACAACTATCCGCAATGGTAGGGGAACGAAGAGCAGTCCACCAAACGCGTTACAAAACTCGAAGCTCATCAACTCGGATCTCAACGAAAGTTAAGATCCCAACTCACGTTAAGGAGCGGCGGTTTGCAAGACCACCCCGGCGTGCTGCACACCGAGTACCGTTGATCCCCGTTATTCCATCAAAGGGATCCAGCCTTCGGGAAGAAAGCTGACCTTAACCATGCCATCAACAGTCCGGACCAACAATAAGCAACAACGACCCGTAGCGGGTCCAACGATACGCATGCGATTCATAACCAACGTGTAAAGCAACTTAGCATGGCAACAATATATAACAACATGGCATAACATACCTCATATACGCACGTGTGCGACATCGACAACATATTTCAACAAACAACAGACAACGCTACTTACCGAGACTCATGGGAAAACCGGTACTCACCTCGAGATTACAGGAGGCAGATATGAATTCGGGAATCCCAGGAGCACACGGAATCGTCCGAATCACCTAACACATCATGTGTAGGTTCGGTAAAGGTCTAAAAGTACTATCAATGCTTCTACGTAAACGTAAAACGAACAACAAGCAACAAGCAATCTGGAACAACTCCTACGGCCGCATTAGATGTGTCCTACGGCCGCAGGACACCTTCCAAACACCTCCTACGGCCGTAGGAATACATCATACGCCCGCCGGAGTTCCTTTCCAAGAACCCATACCCTACGGCCGTAAGGACCATACCCCACGCCCGTAGGAGTGATTCATTGGGTACCAACGGTCGTAGGTTATGTACCTACGCCCGTAGGCTTCTTTCCTTCACCCGTAGGTGGTAAACCACACAAAGTGCATTACTACGGCCGCAGAGAACCCTGCCTACGGCCGTAGTGACTGTGACAACCCCCCTACGGCCGTAGGTAGCATCAGCTACGACCGTAGGAACATCTGTTATAGCAGACTTCGTCCTGTTCGAAGCCTAGACCTGCAACTCAACGTTTTTGACCACATAATCGACTGAAATCGTGTTTTAAACGTTCCTACATGTCTTTTAACATATATACAACATTACCTACATGTTTCTTACTTTAAATTATCAACCAACTACTTGATTCATACCCAAAATAGCATCATCCCTAACAAAACACACAAGTTAGGTTTCCAACACCAAGAACTTACCAAAAAGGAAGAAGAACAGTGTTTAAAGCTTGTATCTACTGATGGAAATCAGAATCTTAGCTTCCTTCCTTGACTTTTCTATCAAATCTCCAAGTATGTGTGTGTATGCAAAGCTTGGTACGTACGTATGTATGTTGTATGTGTTTTTGTGTGTGTTTTTAGTGTGGTCAGGGGATAAGAACCCTAAATGACCGACTTAAATGAGCTTAATACCCCGCAAAGGTATTTCATTCTCCTATTCAACTTTTAAAGCAACTTAGGTTTATCCGTTTCAACTAATGGAGATATTTTCGGAATCACTATTTGAAACCGTTCAATAATTAACCAACTCTATATATTAACGACATATTTCCAACTTTAACCACATAACCACGTGTACCAACAAATAACAACAATTTACCAACAAAACAACTTGGTTAATGTCAACGTACAACTTAACAAACATAGTGTACAACTATCTGCTACTAGGTCCTAAGTTAGGGTGTTACACTTTATATGCTACTTGAAAGAGATTATAAAAGCTTGTATAGTCTTTAATCCTTTAAGATATTGACTTCAGAACAAGACCGATGATCTTTAATTATAATTAAAACATGAACGACAAGTCTCAATAATATTCCGTAATCAACACTCCCTTGCTAGAGCTAGGGCTGAAGGAATATATAATTACTTTAAACTTTAAAGAGTTTTTACTTTGTGAAATTACCAAAAAAATAAATTTTTTATATCCTTTTAAAATTCTGACACAAAGAAATTAACTTATAACTTTTATAAAAACTAGAATTCTCGGTCGTATAATAATATAAATGATAATGGTTAAGTTGTTTTGAAAGATAAGGATAATACATATGTATCGTAGACGTACATACGGTTACAATTATTAAATTAAAATATATAATATGACACATAATTATATAAGTCTATAAACAATTTTATTTTCTAAAGTTTCAGGTTTTAAGACATAAAAATAACCAAACTAATTAACTCGTTTCAATGTGATTTAAGAATTACCCGTTACCTAACAATTATTGTTATCTTATTTTACCGCATCTATTAACAATTATATAATCAACCATAATAAAAATCAAAGTCACACTTGATTAAAACATTAATAAATTTCTCTATTGATTTAAAAAATATTTTTAATTTAACGGCAAGGTTATCAAGATCGAGATCTTACCTATAAACGTTTTTGTCTTTGCAAGATCGAATCGTAAAATCCTACTACTAGTCACTAAAGTTGTTTTAGTTTTAATATATGCTATAACTTTTAATCGAAAACCAATTATATAACATTTTTACTAGAGAATGAAGCATTAAACTTTGAAATAACATACATCAAACTGTTCAAATTTTAAATATTAAGAGTATAGATTATTCCCGCATTTCATTGGTTTACATATCATAATAAAATCTAATGTCTGACTCTTAAACACAATCAATAAATCTAGAGTACACGGTGTACAACACTAATCCTTAGTTGTATGTGTACGTACGTATGTATGTTGTATGTGTTTTTGTGTGTGTTTTTAGTGTGGTCAGGGGATAAGAACCCTAAATGACCGACTTAAATGAGCTTAATACCCCGCAAAGGTATTTCATTCTCCTATTCAACTTTTAAAGCAACTTAGGTTTATCCGTTTCAACTAATGGAGATATTTTCGGAATCACTATTTGAAACCGTTCAATAATTAACCAACTCTATATATTAACGACATATTTCCAACTTTAACCACATAACCACGTGTACCAACAAATAACAACAATTTACCAACAAAACAACTTGGTTAATGTCAACGTACAACTTAACAAACATAGTGTACAACTATCTGCTACTAGGTCCTAAGTTAGGGTGTTACACTTTATATGCTACTTGAAAGAGATTATAAAAGCTTGTATAGTCTTTAATCCTTTAAGATATTGACTTCAGAACAAGACCGATGATCTTTAATTATAATTAAAACATGAACGACAAGTCTCAATAATATTCCGTAATCAACACTCCCTTGCTAGAGCTAGGGCTGAAGGAATATATA
This sequence comes from Pulicaria dysenterica, assembly GCA_947179395.2. Classification (NCBI taxonomy): domain Eukaryota; kingdom Viridiplantae; phylum Streptophyta; class Magnoliopsida; order Asterales; family Asteraceae; genus Pulicaria; species Pulicaria dysenterica. Next base: position 77,127,387 of record OX359293.1, on the reverse strand, counting down.
ATTACTTTAAACTTTAAAGAGTTTTTACTTTGTGAAATTACCAAAAAAATAAATTTTTTATATCCTTTTAAAATTCTGACACAAAGAAATTAACTTATAACTTTTATAAAAACTAGAATTCTCGGTCGTATAATAATATATATAATAATGGTTAAGTTGTTTTGAAAGATAAGGATAATACATATGTATCGTAGACGTACATACGGTTACAATTATTAAATTAAAATATATAATATGACACATAATTATATAAGTCTATAAACAATTTTATTTTCTAAAGTTTCAGGTTTTAAGACATAAAAATAACCAAACTAATTAACTCGTTTCAATGTGATTTAAGAATTACCCGTTACCTAACAATTATTGTTATCTTATTTTACCGCATCTATTAACAATTATATAATCAACCATAATAAAAATCAAAGTCACACTTGATTAAAACATTAATAAATTTCTCTATTGATTTAAAAAATATTTTTAATTTAACGGCAAGGTTATCAAGATCGAGATCTTACCTATAAACGTTTTTGTCTTTGCAAGATCGAATCGTAAAATCCTACTACTAGTCACTAAAGTTGTTTTAGTTTTAATATATGCTATAACTTTTAATCGAAAACCAATTATATAACATTTTTACTAGAGAATGAAGCATTAAACTTTGAAATAACATACATCAAACTGTTCAAATTTTAAATATTAAGAGTATAGATTATTCCCGCATTTCATTGGTTTACATATCATAATAAAATCTAATGTCTGACTCTTAAACACAATCAATAAATCTAGAGTACACGGTGTACAACACTAATCCTTAGTTGTATGTGTACGTACGTATGTATGTTGTATGTGTTTTTGTGTGTGTTTTTAGTGTGGTCAGGGGATAAGAACCCTAAATGACCGACTTAAATGAGCTTAATACCCCGCAAAGGTATTTCATTCTCCTATTCAACTTTTAAAGCAACTTAGGTTTATCCGTTTCAACTAATGGAGATATTTTCGGAATCACTATTTGAAACCGTTCAATAATTAACCAACTCTATATATTAACGACATATTTCCAACTTTAACCACATAACCACGTGTACCAACAAATAACAACAATTTACCAACAAAACAACTTGGTTAATGTCAACGTACAACTTAACAAACATAGTGTACAACTATCTGCTACTAGGTCCTAAGTTAGGGTGTTACACTTTATATGCTACTTGAAAGAGATTATAAAAGCTTGTATAGTCTTTAATCCTTTAAGATATTGACTTCAGAACAAGACCGATGATCTTTAATTATAATTAAAACATGAACGACAAGTCTCAATAATATTCCGTAATCAACACTCCCTTGCTAGAGCTAGGGCTGAAGGAATATATAATTACTTTAAACTTTAAAGAGTTTTTACTTTGTGAAATTACCAAAAAAATAAATTTTTTATATCCTTTTAAAATTCTGACACAAAGAAATTAACTTATAACTTTTATAAAAACTAGAATTCTCGGTCGTATAATAATATAAATGATAATGGTTAAGTTGTTTTGAAAGATAAGGATAATACATATGTATCGTAGACGTACATACGGTTACAATTATTAAATTAAAATATATAATATGACACATAATTATATAAGTCTATAAACAATTTTATTTTCTAAAGTTTCAGGTTTTAAGACATAAAAATAACCAAACTAATTAACTCGTTTCAATGTGATTTAAGAATTACCCGTTACCTAACAATTATTGTTATCTTATTTTACCGCATCTATTAACAATTATATAATCAACCATAATAAAAATCAAAGTCACACTTGATTAAAACATTAATAAATTTCTCTATTGATTTAAAAAATATTTTTAATTTAACGGCAAGGTTATCAAGATCGAGATCTTACCTATAAACGTTTTTGTCTTTGCAAGATCGAATCGTAAAATCCTACTACTAGTCACTAAAGTTGTTTTAGTTTTAATATATGCTATAACTTTTAATCGAAAACCAATTATATAACATTTTTACTAGAGAATGAAGCATTAAACTTTGAAATAACATACATCAAACTGTTCAAATTTTAAATATTAAGAGTATAGATTATTCCCGCATTTCATTGGTTTACATATCATAATAAAATCTAATGTCTGACTCTTAAACACAATCAATAAATCTAGAGTACACGGTGTACAACACTAATCCTTAGTTGTATGTGTACGTACGTATGTATGTTGTATGTGTTTTTGTGTGTGTTTTTAGTGTGGTCAGGGGATAAGAACCCTAAATGACCGACTTAAATGAGCTTAATACCCCGCAAAGGTTTTTCATTCTCCTATTCAACTTTTAAAGCAACTTAGGTTTATCCGTTTCAACTAATGGAGATATTTTCGGAATCACTATTTGAAACCGTTCAATAATTAACCAACTCTATATATTAACGACATATTTCCAACTTTAACCACATAACCACGTGTACCAACAAATAACAACAATTTACCAACAAAACAACTTGGTTAATGTCAACGTACAACTTAACAAACACAGTGTACAACTATCTGCTACTAGGTCCTAAGTTAGGGTGTTACACTTTATATGCTACTTGAAAGAGATTATAAAAGCTTGTATAGTCTTTAATCCTTTAAGATATTGACTTCAGAACAAGACCGATGATCTTTAATTATAATTAAAACATGAACGACAAGTCTCAATAATATTCCGTAATCAACACTCCCTTGCTAGAGCTAGGGCTGAAGGAATATATAATTACTTTAAACTTTAAAGAGTTTTTACTTTGTGAAATTACCAAAAAAATAAATTTTTTATATCCTTTTAAAATTCTGACACAAAGAAATTAACTTATAACTTTTATAAAAACTAGAATTCTCGGTCGTATAATAATATAAATGATAATGGTTAAGTTGTTTTGAAAGATAAGGATAATACATATGTATCGTAGACGTACATACGGTTACAATTATTAAATTAAAATATATAATATGACACATAATTATATAAGTCTATAAACAATTTTATTTTCTAAAGTTTCAGGTTTTAAGACATAAAAATAACCAAACTAATTAACTCGTTTCAATGTGATTTAAGAATTACCCGTTACCTAACAATTATTGTTATCTTATTTTACCGCATCTATTAACAATTATATAATCAACCATAATAAAAATCAAAGTCACACTTGATTAAAACATTAATAAATTTCTCTATTGATTTAAAAAATATTTTTAATTTAACGGCAAGGTTATCAAGATCGAGATCTTACCTATAAACGTTTTTGTCTTTGCAAGATCGAATCGTAAAATCCTACTACTAGTCACTAAAGTTGTTTTAGTTTTAATATATGCTATAACTTTTAATCGAAAACCAATTATATAACATTTTTACTAGAGAATGAAGCATTAAACTTTGAAATAACATACATCAAACTGTTCAAATTTTAAATATTAAGAGTATAGATTATTCCCGCATTTCATTGGTTTACATATCATAATAAAATCTAATGTCTGACTCTTAAACACAATCAATAAATCTAGAGTACACGGTGTACAACACTAATCCTTAGTTCATAAATAAAATCTTTTTCTTATGAACCTCTATCTCTTAAATAAGGTTGACCACTTAAAAATTCTAAAAATAATAAAGTACAATAATAGTAATAATAAAAATATGTAAAAAAAGAAAAATATAAAATAATAGTATTATTTAAAAAATGTAAAAAAAATGGTGGGATCGTGGGATCGTATAGCGATTCCACGATCTCACATACGATCTTACAATTCTACCTATTTACAATCTTATGTACAATCCTGTATGTTTCTAGTTGGTGGAATCATAAGAACATTTTTAGTTGGTAGAATCGTAGGATCATACGATCCTACAATTAGGATCATAACTTTAGTAACCATATTTAGCGGCATTAAGATACATAAGGTATTTCTTTCTCATTACAATTAAAAGTTTAAGTTTTGTTTAAAATAAAAAAATAAAAAGTTTAAGTTTTGTTTAAAATAAAAAGATACAGATTTAGAAGTAGAGGTATATGAGTTTGGTTAAAGATTCTTTATTGATTTCTTTAGAGTGGAAAAAGAAAATGGAATGTATATTTACTGAAGGTATAGCGGCATTAATTAATGTAAATATTATTATGCGGGGTGTAAACCATGTCTCAAATGTTGCCGATAAAAACAACTCCAATCAAAATACAAATCTATCCGAGAAAAGACTCCCAAAAACTAACTTCCTTTTTACTCTCTCTCTCTCTCTCTCTCTCTCTCTCTCTCTCTCTCTCTCTCTGCAATCGGCTACATTTGACAAGAGAGTTTCAGTGCAAATTGTACTGCACAACTTACCGCCATCGTCACCGGAGTGGTAACCGGCATCTCCTGTTAAATCATCATACTTCTCAAAATCTAATGCAGAAAACACCAATATTGTTGGCGGTTTTGTAGACCCTTGATACCTGGTTTTACACTTGATGGCGAGCTAGGTTGAGCCATGGGCTGTGTGCTCGGTAAGAGCGCAACTCCAGATCGCCGGTCAAAGTCACACGCCAGCCGCCGGGATGGGGAAGAATCTACAACCACTACTAATACGCAACCTATAGAAAACGTCGAGCAGGTGCCATCGGATGGGGCTGACGATGATAAAAAGGACGGAGTTGAGAAGAGGATCCGACAAATCTCGGGAGATATACTGGTGTCTGACCGACGAAGACCGAAGCCGGAGCATAACGTGAACACCGCTCCAGCATGGCCGCCATGGCTATTGGCCGTCGCCGGTGATGCTATCAAAGATTGGACACCTCGTCGTGCTAATTCCTTTGAGAAGCTCGATAAGGTATAATTAAGACTCCGAATCTCATGAATTTATTCATGTGTATATGAAGGATTTGATTTCCATGATTTCTTGGGCGATTGGTTATCAGTTGTTGACACTTACTGGTTTTTGTTTCTTATTGATTGATGACCAGATTGGGCAAGGGACCTACAGCAATGTATATAAAGCTAGGGATTTAATAACTGGGAAGATAGTTGCTTTGAAGAAGGTTAGGATTGATAATTTAGAGCCAGAGAGTGTGAAGTTCATGGCAAGAGAGATTATTATCTTGAAAAAGCTTGATCATCCCAATATTATTAAGCTTGAAGGATTAGTTACATCGAGAATGTCTTACAGTCTTTATCTTGTATTCGAATACATGGAACATGATCTTTCTGGTCTCGCTGCTGCCCAAGGTGTCAAATTTACAGAGCCTCAGGTAGTTTTCAAGATCCAGATTATTCTGTTATTCCAACTAACATAGATACAAACCTCTTCTGGTAACTTGTGGAGTTTGTTTAGAATTAAAAGTAGCATATAAAGTTGTTTAAATGTGCTTTCTGAAAATGATTACGTGGTTTTGAATCATCTGACTCAGATATGCAGCTGTAACAAAACGGGCCGTTAAAGATGGTGTTAGGAATTAGGATGTGCTAATGCTTCTTGAAGTTGTATAAGATGAGCCAGATTTTTCAGGGTTTGAAAAGTCTAATTATTTATGGATTTCGTAGATAAACGGTTTATAAAAAACACTTTTGTGAAAAGAATGGGAAAGGTTTTTATGAAATCATAGTCAAAGTCTATCAAAAGCTTAAAAGAAAGGATATCATGTAAGTGATCATAGCTTTTGTTGTAGTCAGTTGACCCTTAAATAATCAGAGAATCAAAAGCAGAATGTGTTTGTCCAAGCATTAACAACTAATTATAAGTCGCAATAATCAACAGTCTAAGCTGTAGTTGTGCTAGAATTTCAATGTTTGTATCACTCCTATTGTTCATTGCTTAAGTGGTTGTATATAACTTATAATGTAGTTTAATGAGCTTTCCTATTATTTGGTGGATCTTTATGCTATTGAATCTGTATCATGGCTATTCAATTCCTTTTTCTTTTTCTTTTTCTGTGTGCTTATAAGCTCTTAATTGGTACCTTAAAGTTCTTTAACAACTTTTCGGTCATATATTGTTTTAAAGCTTTTTTTGCTTTTAGTTTTGTCTTTATAATATATGTCATATGTGCAGATCAAGTGCTTCATCAAGCAGTTACTTTCTGGGCTTGAACATTGCCATAAGAACGGTGTTCTACACCGAGATATCAAGGGATCTAATTTGCTAATCGACAATGATGGGATTCTTAAGATAGCAGATTTTGGATTGGCGTCTTTTTATGATCCACAACATAAGCAAGCAATGACTAGCCGTGTTGTTACTCTTTGGTATCGACCTCCCGAGCTTCTTCTTGGTGCCACTTATTATGGTGTCGGTGTTGACATGTGGAGTGCTGGCTGCATTTTGGCTGAGCTTCTTGCTGGGAAGCCAATTATGCCCGGACGCACAGAGGTAGAAACCAATTAGGATGCTAGTAATGATAATTGGTCTTGTATGATATCCTATTTATCTTTGGTTATGTTTTCCAACTTAGGTTGAACAATTACACAAGATATTTAAATTATGTGGTTCACCATCAGAGGAATATTGGAAAAGGTCTCGTTTGCCTAATGCCACTTTGTTTAAGCCACGTCAGCCATACAAGCGTTGTACAGCAGAGACTTTTAAAGATTTTCCATCTTCTTCTCTTCCTTTATTAGAGAATCTTCTTGCGATTGATCCTGATGAGCGTGGCTCTGCTACAGCATCCCTCAACAGTGATGTAAGTTTTGCTTATTTTAATCACAAAACTATTTGATCTTTGTCTGATTATTGAATCTTTAAGTAGAATTCTGAAGTTCCCTGAAGTCACTAGCCCTTGATACCTTTTTAATGAAAGGATAAGAGGTGGAAAATTCATAATAAAATGGTCCAATTCATGCTGTATATTAAGATAGTGGGACAAATGTACAGCATTAGCAAAAACTGAACCAGGGAAAATGGTTTGAAAGGGTGAAAAATCACCTAATTCGACCCGACCCACTTGATGCACACATAAAAAAATGCCAGTTTTGATCTGAACCTATTTGGATCCCTGTTTTACCAATATGTAGACTAAATTCACAAAGAGTTCATTTGGAGGAACCTGATGAGAAATTGACTTCATCGAGAACGCAGAAAAAGCGGCTGAATTGTACGAATTCTCTCTAAATGTTGTGTTCCCTGTCTATACAGTTCTTCACCACTGAACCTTATGCTTGTGAGCCATCAGAATTACCAAAATTCCCTCCAAGTAAAGAACTGGATGTCAAATTGAGGGATGAAGAAGCCAGAAGGTTGTCATACTCTTTTCTCTCCTTTTTTAACCCATGCATGTTGTATTACCTATATGTTGATGCATATTGCATTGTTATCTCTTGTTGTCCATAGGCAAAGAGGGGTGAGTGGGAAATCTCAAGCTGTTGATGGAAGTAAAAAAACAAGAACCCGTGATCGTGTTCCCCGAGCAGTTCCCGCCCCAGAAGCAAACGCAGAGATCCAATCTAACTTAGATGTACATTCTTGTTCTCGAGCAATTTTACTTTGATTCTCATTTTTATGTTTGTGATTTTGTATTTCTTTTCTTAATTATTATATGTAGAGATGGAGAGTTGTCAATCAATCAAGTGCCAAAAGCAAGAGTGAGAAATTCCCACCGCCTCATCGGGATGCAGCTGTGGGCCATCCTCTTGATCCTTCACAGAATGGTGGCGCAGTCTCTTTCAGTGGAGGCGATGACTCGTCATTCAGCTCGTCAATTTTTGACTCAAAATCTTCGAAATCAGTCAATGAAGCTGGGACCATTGGGGGGCCATCAAGGAGAACTCATAAAAGGGAACGATCACAAACGCTATCGTCTCGTAAGTTCATCCGTGCCTTCTTCCCAACCTCGATAAGTCTAAATATGGATCTAAGATTCAAAAGTAAAGAAGCGATTTTTCGCAACCGCAGGTAGATAGAGAATAAATGGAGATTTAATTTCATCTTTTTGCAATAGATATTTTGGCATTTGTTTCTTTTTTCATAGTTTCTTGAATGCAGTTCTATTTGTTTTGTGGGTTGTCTTTGAAGCCCAAAAATGTATAATTTACAAACCAGTAATGGTTGTTTTGTACAGAGTTTGGTTGGATTTCTTATGCCAAAAGATTGATCTGGTTCTTTAACTGTTTTCAGTATTTTCCTCCGAGGGTTTTCAGAATTCTAATAAACTAAACTTTGCAATTTATATCTTGAATTTAAATATTTTTGTGGATTGTCATTTATCGCAAATGGTCCCTTTGTGGTATAAGAATGGTATAAATGAAACAGATACAGAGGGGTGTATGTGGATCTTGCAGAATTTGGATACAAGATCAGGATTTGTATTCTAAAATATGCAGATCTGGACATTCTGATTTATCATAATTTCAAAATATCCATATTTTGACAGTCTGTTATCATTATTAAATGATCAAAAGAATTTTATAATTTGGAGAAAACTACAAATTTTGGCATCGAAGGTCAACAGAGTTTGTTAATAACATGCAGGTTTAAGATCCTTTTTTTGGGGCAGTTGAGGTCCAAATTTTATAAATTCCACAACAATATAATTTGTGATGGATGGGTAACTGTATATTAGTCTTCTGGCTTCTCTTTTGTTATAATCTTAATTAATCATTGAAAATAAATTTCATAACCCAAAAACCCGAGTAAAGTTAAAATCATGAAGAACATTTAAAAATCTAAAAAAAATAAAAAATAAAAAAAAATAGAAGTTTAAAGATTTCAAATTAGATTAAGAAAAAGATGTAAATATGTTGAACCCAAAAGGAAAGGCATTTATTTATAAGGAGCATGAAATTGGGAAAGTTAGTAGTAGAAATGTGAATATTATGAAGGTATGTATGTGTATTAAGAAGATCTAGAGATTCCCCAACATAAACATATGGTCCCGTGAATTGAAATGGGGAGACGTAGAATTTATGTCGACCTTTTGGTCTCTGGTTTTTATTTAATTGGTATGTTGGTCATCTAGTCTTAGCAGGCGACTTTAGTTTTGGGGTCCATGGCTGATGTTTTTAATCTCCCTTCACAATCAACTGTTCTATAACACACACATATCCACTCTACGCCATATCGCTAAGCAAAATTGCTTTACTCTTTTTTATTCATATTTAATCTTATGTTATTCATTACTACTTATAACTTATTTATTGTCTAAAAAGTTAAAAACTCGATGCTCTTAAGTGCATTTGGTGTGAATTATAAAATGTGCAAGGATGTGTATTATCTCTTCCAAGTATGTGAGGGATTTTATTCTAGAATTTTAATAAATACTGTAGAATAATGAAAATCCCATAGGTTATGTATTACATTGATTATTAATTTTAGAGTACAAGATGTAAATGTAAAAGAGAAATCCTAATATGAAATCCTAATGGACCACATCCAATCTATACAATTGATTGGGACATCTTACACCACTCATAATCTCTATTATCTCTAATATTTTTCCGCAGTAAGAGCGTTAGAAGATCAGATGTTCGTATTGGATCATAAAATACAATAAAAGATAACATATAAATGAAAATAAAAAAGAATATAGATATATATGTCAAAATGAAAACTTTGTGCATCAAGATGGCGATGGGTTAGAGGCCAAAGAGGACTATTAAAAAAGCGGCAGCGGTAGGAGCTACAATTGTAGCAGCATGAGCTACAACTACGGGCACGACAAGAGATGCGATGGCGCTGGAGGCAATGGAGAGAAAGGTACCATATTATTATTTTACAGTGCATCACGGGGTAGGACGAGAGAGTTATAAAAAAGAAATATTATTGACACTCAAGTACAACGATGGGGAGAAACGGCGGCGACCAAGTGTAGAATAATGAAAACTCCATAGGTTTTATATTATACTAACTAGACTTAATGCCCGTGTGATACATGGGTTTGTTTAGAAGGTAATAAATATTAAATATTAATAAAAACGTATTAAATAATAATAAAATGTGAATTTTAAAAGATGACGACGTTCGACATCAACACTCTAACCAGCGGTGGAAACATCGACGCGAGTGGGAGGGCAGACTTGACGGCAGAAACATGATAGTATGATACGAAGAGACGTGATTGTATTTCTTATATAAATCATCTTTCATTATTTTTATAATTAAGGGGAGTAAAATTAAACGTTATTTGTTATAATTAAAAAGGAATTAAAATGATTATTAAATATTTTAGAATGATAAAACTAAGAATTTGGTTAAATATGGTATTTTAAAATATTATAAAGGGTAAATATGATATTTGTAAATTAAGATGGACAAATATGATTTTATAAAGGCATATATGAAATTATCTAAAATAAATTTGATTTTAAAAAGTCAAAATTGTTTTTTTTATTTTAAGTGAATAAATAGTCAAGATTAAATATTCTTTAAATAAATTGTTTAGATTGTCTAATATATTTTATCAAATTAATCTTTTATATATATTAGAAAATAATATTTATAAAATACAAAGTATATAAAAAACTCGTATAAATCCTAGCTCAATCTGTATTTTATATCATTGACTGGGTCATACCAAGTAACCCTATTACTATATCATCATTAATAATGTATGATTACCACTTTTTCGTGTAGTAGGTGTGTGGATTTGTAGTTTTATGGCGTATATTAAATTCTAATGATGTATGCGTTTTCTAGTATTTTATTAGTTTTTCATTTTTTTTATTTTTTGAACCGAAGGATTTATTACTATCGAAAAAGAAATGATACAAACTAAACAGCGATCTGTTTTGACTTGGCGACTGGCAAATACAACTCGTTTGCCAGCTCCAAAAGTCAGCAGCCCGTAATTAAGAAACAAACATATATCCCTCTGGAATTGTGGATCAATTTCTACGTGGTACTCAAACCTGGGTACGTTAACCGCAACGATGATGCGGAAGCCGTTACTTCTGTTAACATCAACGTACGTACGAGAAGGTTTTGCATTGCACTTGCACCTCCACCCCCTTAAGTCTTGTAGTTTCAATTTATTTTGGTCAAAGACGATACTAGCTATTTGGGTGTTAATTTCCAAATCAAGTAGAGGACGGTAGCTAGTTGCCATCCATCTTTTAATTTGTTTCTGTCGTCTTCCACAAACATTCACAAGTAATGAGGAGGTCTTCCACATTTGAACAATTAAAGTCGCCGGCCCCCACCTATTTCGATATTTTTTTTATGAATTTAAAAATGTTACATATATATTAAAGACTTAGAGGTTAGATATTTAACAATTAATATGCCGTAGAATGTCAAAAGTATATCTACCAAACCAAAATATGAATAAGGTTTTATAACTAAATCAAACGTTAACCTATCATCAATTGAAAAACTTGAATTGTTTGGAAAATAATTTCTTTTTACTATATTAAAGAAATATATATAGCCAGATAAGTAATAAATTAAACATTGATAACTATATGTTATTAGTGTATAAAAATTTTGGTTATAAATCAACAGGAATGTGCGGATATACTATCGTAGTTGTATTCATGATTGCTGGATGCAAACAAATATCGTTTTAGTGAATGCCTTAAAATAATCTATTCTACAGTGAATATAATAAAAGAATGTTCTTATGACACTCTTAATCTTTTTATATAAATAAAAGACCCACATAGATAACATCTATTTGACAATATTAAACATCAATTTAGGTAAATATAAATCTAAACCATCATTTTGATTAAAATTAAAATCAAATTTTGACATTAATTTCTTTATTAAGGTTAATTTTAGTTTTGACATTATTTTAATCAAAATTATAAGTTTATTTTATATATATGATTTTTTTAAACTTTAAAATGTCGTTTTTGTCTACCTTACTTTTCAAAATATCATATATCATTATAACATTTTAATCTATCATTTTAAAATAAATTATGATTATTATAAATTCTTTTTAATTATAATGAATAGACAATTGACCTCATTGCTCCTAGTTGTAAAAAAATAATTAATGACTTGTATAAGAAATATAATTACATCTCTTCGTATCATGATACTATGTTTTTGTTGTCACGTATGCTCTTTCACTCACATCGACGCTTTCACCACTAATATTAGTGTTGATACATTTTGAAAATTCTCATTTCTTTCTCCAGTTGCCGACTTTGTTTATTCTGTAGAACATTTCTGTTAATGACTTCAGTATAACAAAATTTCAAAGCTATTGTTTTTCTATTATTTATTACAAAGTAAGTAAAGTTATAATTTATTGTTGGAAAAAATTTATGGAATAATAATCAAGTTTGTAAACTGTTTTATCATAATCATTCACCCCTTTTATTTCACATTGTGAAATTTCTTATAAATGATCTTAATGAAACGATTTTCAAACTTAATTACTATTATGTGAAATAAAGTAATAAACCCTCTATTGTTTTAAAAAACAGATAGTTATGTAAAATATTACATATATTAATGTCAAAATTAGAAGACAATTTGCAAACTAAAAAAAAAGATGAATTACAAACAATAATTTGTTGATCTTACATAACAGCAATCACTTATCATATGATTCTTGTCTATTTAATTTATATAAATTACACGTCTTTTAAATATGTTATTATGAATTTGTCTTAAAAAATAAAAAGGTTGATATAATATTATAATTCTTTTAGAAGCATATATAGGCTTTGGAAAAGATGATATGAAATTTCCTTTTGTAAAGAAAAAGATTCATGGGCTTTATGGCTACTTACATGGGCCATTGGGCTTCCTATTTTGTTAGGGCCTTGTTGTTAGAGTTGTTGCTAACGGTACAACACCGAACACCCATTCACCCGAAATCTCTATGAAAGCACTACAACCATTTCGTCTTCATTTGTAGGGTTTTAGGGTTTTTGCTCTTTTCGTCGTTATTCTGTGCAGATCAGCGGAGTTGTTTCAAGCTTCGATTTCCATGGACGCTTCAGCATTAAACAACCCCCAATTACAGCAACTGATCAATGTAATCTCTACTCAAATTTCTTTTTCTTTCAGTTATATGTAACGAATTTGGGAATACTGGTTTGTGGATTAACATAGATATGATTTTAGTTGACTGCCTCGTGGTTAGGTGAAGTATTAGCTAGTTATAAATTCGAGAAAAGAAGATGATAGTGCCTTGGTTATGCTTTATCTAAACTTGTTAACGTGGGATATTTGATCAGAATATTTTTAGGGTTTCAAAGAATCCTAATTAAGGTTATACGGTTGCTTAAATTGTTCAATTAGCAGTAACATCATACTGTCAGGTGCTAATCATATAGTTCCCCATTGTTCTATACCCGATCTTGTTATAATGCTTTGTGCTTCGTTGAGTTGTGTACTTGTGTAACTAGTGCTAGATCTTTGTTGCATTTCCATTCTTTTATTTCATTCGAATATTTATATAAATTAGTGTGACCTTTGTTCGTTTTGCTCTATGAATATGTTCATTTCAAACTTAATTCCAAATTACTTTTTCTTATTGGGTTTTTTTTCTATTTACTGGTAGGGGTGTAAATGCATATGTAGTTGATAAGTGGTAACTGAGGTTATCCAAGTATTAATGGTTTTTTTCTATCATAAATTTGCATAGGATTGATGATAACTTCTTTCTCATATAAATAGAAATAAGGGTTTCTATTGACAAGAACACTTAGTGCTTGATGCAAGTGCTGTTATGATCTTGATAATTTGTATAAATTTATGAGATGTGCAAATGCGAGTGAATAGTTTGATCTTAGGCAATACCTTTTCAATTTTTTTTTTTGGTTATTAGACCAATCAGCTGCTCATTATGTTCAATTATATGAATCTTTTTACCTACTTGTAGTGTCAGAATACTATGTCTGATGTCAATTGAAATCTGAGATCTCATTACGTTCACTAATAATATCCACAGTTGATTCCATGATATGATTGATCAAAGTTATCAAGCATTCGAGCGTACAGTATTTGCATGGTTTAGTGTATTGTCTTTCAAGCATAAGGTTTTTGTTGTAAAAGTAATTCACAAAGAAAAGAGTAATACGTAAAACTGTTATATATGGATGGAATTCGGTTATAGGGGTTGGAATCAGATTACATATTTGCGATTGAATTTTGCACTATATGCTTTAGTTGTATCCTATGTTCGTCTCCAAGTAAAATGGCTATTAGAATTGCTCTGTACTAACTAATTCAATCAGTTATGTACTCTAAGATGTTAAATTTTTATTTATGTATTGAATTGTGATCATGGTCTTGAATTCATGTAGCAAGAAAAAGAAAGAGCAATGGCAAATGAGATGATAGCAAAGCTTACAAGCGCGTGCTGGGATAAGTGCATCACTGGTACTCCTGGAAGCAAGTTCAGTTCCAGTGAGTCGAGCTGCCTCTCAAACTGTGCCCAGCGCTACATGGACATGAGCATCATGATAGTCAAACGTTTCCAGTCAATGCAGTAAGAAGATAAACAGGCATTTGATTTTCGTACAAGTTTTCATAATTCATCCATGATTTACTGTCTTCTCATTGGTTCACAAACAGTATAAAAATATCATGTATTTCCGTCACTTTGGAATGTTACGAGTTTGGTTTGTATCTCTTTGAAGTGCAAGTGTAGTGTTCCAAGTCTTTAGATTGATCCTCTTATTGTATTGTGTATGTTACCTAGTATTATAGGTCCAATGCTTATTCTACCTTTATCATCTTCTGAATTTAACATTTTAAACTGTTTTCTTTTCTTTTTTTTTTCTTTATGTCTATGATAGGTTAACCGGCCTAAATATTTTTTTTGGGGTAACTTTTAACTTAGGTTTTCTGCTGTTTTAGTCCTTTGATTTCAAAAGTGGTGAGGATCGTTCTTTATGAACCATTTTATGGCGAATTTCGTCCTTTCTAACGTTGATCGTTAGTCAACTCTGTTAAATCAGGGGTAAATGACAGTTTTACCCTTCTTTTTTTTTATTTTACTCTTTTATTTATTTAATACATTGTTTATTAAATAACATATAATATAATATAATATAATATAATAATATTATCCTCTCTCACACCTCTCGTTTATCTCTCTGTCTCTCCACCAGATTTAAGTTTAACACATACCCACCACCTCAAAGTCTCAAACATTCAAGCAGCTCCGGCCAACCTCTGGCCACAACCACCATTGAACACATACCCAGCACCCCATGGCCCTTACACACACTTTCAAACAAAAAAACACTTACACATATGATAATTTCAGATTTGAAGAACAAGAAAAGAAGAATTAGTGTTTTCTAATTTTCAGGAAAAAAAGACACATATTACCGCCCCTACGCTATGCCGGCAATGACCACAGACCACCGCCCCTATCGCCATTAATCACCACCACCACTGACATTATTTCATCCTCCTTTCTCTCTCTCTCTCTCTTCCTTTCTCTCTCTCTCTTCCTCTCTCGTATCTTTTTTTCTCACAGTAAAACCACTGCTGCCGCCGCCTCTCCTTCAAAGAACCACCACCGTTGCCTCTCCTTCATCGATGTTCTCTCTGTTTCTCACGGTGAAAAACTACCACCGTCGCCACCACCTGATCTTCTTGAAGAACTAGGGTTTTAACACGATTGGGGTCGGATCTAGGGTTTTCAAATGATTTGGGATGAGATCATAGTTGACACATTACCATGACAAATGAATACATCGAATTTCGTTAATGTTAATTAAGGGAAGAAATATAAATTCACACATTAGTCAAGTTCATGGGAGAATCAAAACAATAAAAATAGTACATAAAGAAAGAGCCCAAAACTATGTACGCTAATATATATATCTACAATCCTATATTCTCAAGAAACAAATGCCACACATGTAATCATCCAGAAGGGGTTTGCTTCTTGTATTCCCCCCATTCTATACACAACTGAAACAACAATGAACCCTTTCCACCACAAAACAAAAGGGTCGAGTAAACCACAACTATGAAACATTACCATGACGATTAAGGTTTGACTTGTCATTGCCTATTTTGACCGGTCAATTGAACACCCCTGCTGCCACCCAAGCTGCCGCTACTTCCACCAATGATCCGGTTTGAGTCTCCAAGAGCAGATGCAACTGAAGCAATATCACTTTGTAGTTCCCAGCTTCCGCTTGTCCGGCCCCAGCTGGACCGCCGAGGGTGAGGACGGAGATCGTTATGGCCTTCACCACTGCCTGTGGACGTTTGTTCATAATGATCGACTCGGCCCGACCCGTTATTCCCAGTGGGTTTCCTGTTACCCATTTCTATGTCACTTGGTGTTTTCTCTACATTTGAATTTACAAAACCACCACCTGGAGCCCGAGGCAAGATTTGTGGTTCTCTTTGCACCACAGCCCTAAAATCGTTCTTTGAAGGAGGAATGCTATTCCAAAATACCTCCTTGAAATTTTCAATTACTCCTCTGTTATATGGATTTTCGGTTTGATCATACCTGTACCGGAAGTTTTCATATGTAGACTGCAACATAACATTATGTTATTAAAATATATAGGTTTTGATTTAGTTTCTTTGCAAGTAGAATGTGAAGAGTGATTCACCTGGTTTGTGCCGATGAGATATAGATGGAACACAGTAAGGCCACCCACAAACCAGACACATATAAAAGTGTAAATTATGAGTACAATTGAGGCAGGGGTCTTGATTAATGCTCCCCATATCGATGTATCCTCACTATCTTTGATCTTTATGACATACACCCAGCAAAACGCAAACACATATATGCAAAGTAGAGTTGCAGAAGAGACGAACATGAAAAAGAATCGATAGTTACGCTGCACCCACAAAAATAATATATTACTTATTATAGTCCCCATTTAAAGAAGGAACGGGTCGTTGTATTTAGTCTTTAACAAGTAAAAACGAAAGCTTAGCCTAAAAGAAAACATGTTGACGACTTAAGGTCGCAAAGAAGTGTACCAGTAATGCATAAAATTCCCTAAATCGCAAAAAGATTATTGAAGTCCAAAATATCATTCATGAAAAGAGAGGGAAACTAGGAGAGTGAAGAAAGATGTATGTGTGTTACCAGTCCAATACACTGGCCAACCCATGGGCAGTGATGATCAAATCGTTGGACGCAGTTATCGCATATTGAACAATGAGAACAGCGTGGCGGTCTATATAGCATGCAAGTATCACAATATTTGACCTTCACGGTTAACCCATTCACCATTACTTCTTTGATGCGAGGTAAACGTAACTGTGGAGTTTGGCCTGATCCACCCTCTATGCTTTGTTCCATAACTTCTGGTTCTGGAGGGTGTGTATTGCGAGGAATTATTCCTGGGTCCCTTCCAGATGTCACTAGAAGCAGGGTTACAACCTGTTAACGAATGCACATTCACCATTTCAACAAAATTATAAACTGTAAAACCTCTATCACTATTTCTACATTCACAAATGCAGAGTCTTTACACATTTTATTCGAATTAGTAAGTCAGCAAGAACCTGAAATGAAAGAAGAAGAAAACTTACGTATATAGTGAATACAATTGCTATGGCCATAACCAATATTCCAAGATGATGATCGAACTCATCAAGCAACTTGCTGGCAACATAAACGCAGAAAACTACCACTGGAGCAACTATTAGGAATATTGATAGGAATACTGATCGTACATCTGGCCCAAAAATTAATCTACCCCCGAATAAAAATTTCTGCAGATTAAAGATAGCAAAATTATATAGAGAAAACATACAAATTATAGCTACATATTATTATTAGCTACAAGCACTAGTGGTGAGCTGCTGATTCCCTTGAATGAAGTACCTTTTGTGGCATAATATATTACTTTACCAGCACAATTAATTCTTAAAGCTGAAGTACTCTATTTTCAGTCTAAGTTTGCATCTATTGTTCTATTGTGTTTGTGTTTTTGATCCGTTATTTTGAAGTCTTCAAATTCATATATCAAATATAGCTATATAAATAACCCTAAATTCCAATTACCTATAACCTAAACGCTAAACAGAGTCATAAAAGCATTGATTTCACAATAATAATCAATCGATCAAAACAACCAGCCAATCGTTTCAAATAAACCACTAAACTGGAATTAATCATCTTAACAGCACCTCAACTCGTAAATCGCAATCATCATATACTCAATCGAAACTTGAAACGAAGTAAGTGAACTTACGTTGCTGCCTTTCCAAGTCTGGTACGTACGGATCACCTCCGCCTTGCCACCAGCGACGGCACCATCGGAATTGTTAGGCGGATTTACCCCATTCATGTCTCTCTCTCTCTCTACAACTGGGTGCCAATTTCTCTCTCTAGAAGTAAAGCTGTGGAGAATAAGAGGAGGTCAAAGTTGGGATGTAGAGGGAGAGAGGGAGAGAGAGAGAGAGAGTGGGGGGGTTTGACTTTATTGCTTTTGGTGAGTTTCCATTGATGAAGGTAAGAAAGCGTAAGAAGAAACCGGCGACCAACAAAATTAATTGAAAATATGAAAAACAGAAAATTTCAACTAACACAACCGAAACTACTCAACGTGGCGGTTAATTAATCATTTAAATCTTTTTATATTCACTTCTTTCTAAATGAGTATCTTTTTTTTTTCAGAAGTACAATAACGATGACAATTGACAACCTCATACGTATGTATTATTTGTTTTAAAATTTATTAGTATTTTTAATATTTCATGATTCATCTTTTAGCGTTATTTTTCGAATAATGAGGACTAAAAAACTAATGAACCATTTTTATGTAAAAGTTCATTTAAAACCACTTTCACTGTGAAAATCGCGAGAACAATCTTAGCTGTCCAATTTCCTTCTCCTTCAATTTCATCGTTCATCCATGAATTCATCTCATGCACCTTGCCACACTCTATCTCCTGACGCCCTCCTTCCATAAATTTAACTAACCAAATGAACGACTAAGATTGGTTCTCACAATTATAATGATTCTCACAATAATAATGGTTTTAAAATAAACCTTCCACACTATATATAAACTTAGATAAATGAAGACACTAAGTTATTCAAAAGACGACCTTAACTACGATGACTTATTGATTTAAAAAAAAGTATGATGACTTATTAAACTAAAGATTTTATCCAAGAGAAAATAACTTATGTCGAGAAGTTTTCATGAAGTTAAGGTTGAAAAGGCCTTTTATATTGCTACTAGTGGATTTTTTTTTTGGGATGCGCGGTAGAGTTTGTGGTGGAAATGGTATTGGTCATGAAAATAGATAGCGGGGTGGTCGGTGTAGTTACAGTGTCACTTGTGACACCGTCAATGGAGATTGATGGTTGCGTGTGTTTGTCGACGATGCATAATGGTGGAGGCGCGCAATCGGGTAGTGACGGTGGATGTGGTAATGAGGGTCAGTGGCGGTGGAGATGACAGCGAGGGCAGTGGCAGATGGTGAACAACTATGGTATGGTGGTTGCAATCGATGGTGATAGCGATGGTGGAGGTAACATCAGTTGCTGGTGGTACCGGTGATTGATGGTGGTGAATGTTGTGATGGTGCAGTGACGGTGATTAGTGGTGGTGAGTGATGGGTGGTTTTGGATATACACATTTGAATGCTTATCCAAATTATATTCAATTTAGTGCAATTACTCATCAATAAGTAATAAAATGATTAATTAAAATTCAACTAAGTAAAAGTGTAGCTAGATGTTATGTGTGTACAAATATCATGTACAGCTTGCGTAGATAGGTGGTTCTAGATTCTCATGATACCAATATTATGGACCGACATAGTAAAGGGGTTAGCGGGTGCATAACCAATTGACATGGATATGGGGTCCTATCATAGCACGAGACCAATTACTGACGATATGGTTCCAGGCCTTAGCTGTATGTGTTTTGTAGTGTGTATAAGATGTGATCAGATATTTGTTTTGCAATATTAATGCATTTATGCTCATATGTATGTTTAACTTGGTTTAAGTTATATTGTTAGCATAATATATGTTTACACATGCCATATAGTATGTGTAAGCATAGTAGAACTCACTAAGTATTGATAACGGTTGTTAGTTTACCTCTTTTACAAGTATTTGTGGTTAAGATATGGGGTAGACTCAGAGTTATGGTTGAATATTCACACAAGGTTTAGAAATGAATTATAATTTAAACATAGTTTTGAAAACTATAACTATGCTTTCAAAGTCTTAACTAGTATTAGATGATAGATGTTGCATTTAGTTATATATTGAATTAACAATATGGATATTTAAAAAATGATTTTCAAAATTAGTTACATTATCATAGAAAAAGACCTTTATTCGTTTATATAATTTTAGCAATAGACGTTTATTAAATAATATTGATTGATTGATGGTACATTTTGTTATGTTGGAGGAAACTTTTGTTCTTTTCTTAAATATATTTCTTAGTAGTTCTTTTTGTGATTTTACCATTTTAGAGGAAAATTTTCACCTATAAACTACTATAAGCTATAACCTAAATAGTTAAGTAAATAAGTTAAAAGGGTCAATTTAAATAAGTAAATTGTTGTGAGATAAATGAAACAATGTGAATATTTTAAAAATAGTAGAGCTTATTTAAAATAAAGAAATAAAAAAAATCATCTATGTGTGTATGTGTTATTATTATTGATTTATATAAAGTAAATTGTGTTTTAAGATATATCTAAATCAAACTCGTATCATTTATTCGAAAATCTTGTAAATTCTGTCATAAAAAAAGTACACATCATTGGTTCTTTAATCATTAACTTTAACAGAATTATGTTAATTTTTTTAAAGGCAAATATACACTTGGTTGGTCTTCTTCACATGCTTTTCAAACCAATCTAAGAACATCTCCAACCTTACATTCTATAAATCACTATTTATCTTTATTATTGGTGGAACCATCCACTATAAACAAACTTCCAACTCTAACCATAATCTCTATTTAACTCTTCAAAACTAATAAAACTCACTTTATAGCTATGTGTTAATTATTTATTGGATGAAAACATGAGATCCACCTTTAAAGAGTCAGATTGGACTCTTCATATTTGGAGAGTATTTTCATATTATTCATATTTGAAGAGAGGGATGAAGAGTAGTTGAAGACCTTTTACACTTCAAAATGAAGGGATTAAGTATGATTGGAGATGCGCTAAGTCATCTTCTTTACGACTTTGACTTATTCCTCTCCAATGCCATCGTTGGCCTCATCCATCATCACAGTTGGACTCATCCAACACCGGCGGTCTCACAAATGAAGGATTTTCTCTACCACCATCACTAAACCCATAGTGATTGTAGGTCATAGATTTACAGATCTTTGACTTGATTTAAGTGGGCTCTTCCACCATCATCGATTTATTGATTTACAAAGTTAAATCATTAACAAACCCAAAGTGACTTAATTAGGTTCCTCTACCACCATCTCTAAGTTAATTTATAGATCTACCCCCTCCCTCTTTCTTTTGCCTTTTCACCTTTTCACGTTTTCTCTCGAGGAACGCTGCCATCTACGTACAAACTGTCATCAAATGGCTTTAAATCAATTTGAGTTTTTAGGTTTCTAGATTTGTGCAAATTAAAATGTGTTTGAATGCGTTTCAATCTACGTTTTTTAATGATTTGATTTCCAAATGTATAGATTGAACTGAATTTTTCATGGGTGGGGAAACACCACTATACTAGAGTGTGGTGAAGTTGTGGTGCTTTAATGGTCTTTGCAACTGTGGTGGTCGGGTTTTCAAGGAAGAGGGTTGAATAGGATTTTTGCAACGATTTCCAGATGTGTAAATTAGGTGTTCTTTTCTATTAAGACCATCTTCATTCAACCCCTTTCAACCCAGTGTTACATCAACATCCATACTATCTTCCATCTCCAATCCTCTCTAACCCACAAACTTTCATATTTAACTCTCTTTAATCCACACCTGTTATTTTATTATAAGTTATATCTAATTAAGAGAGAGAAGAGAGTAAAGGGGAGAAAAAGAAAAAAAAAGAAGCTTACCCGTGCTGGATGGAGAGCTAGAACGGCCCCTACCAGCCATCAGGCGATGGTGTTTTGGGCTAGTGGGTCGATGACTAGCGCTGGCCAATGTGCCGATGCGCATGGTCTAATTATGTAATTGACAAGGTCTTTGACTTGATTCAGTTGATGCTTTGATCTTTTTGCAAACCTTATTGCTTCAAGCTCCACTAACACTTTGACACACACATAGATAATAGAACCATTAATGTAACTTACTGTTGAATAATCATTTTAAAAAATTAACATAATTCTGTTTTCAATAATGATCAAAGGATCAACAATGTATGCATTTTCAAAAAAAAAAAAAAAAAAGACTCGATTTATAAGTTTTTCAAATAAAAAACTGAAAGTATAATTTATACATATCTTTAAAATCATTCGTGTAATTAACTATACAAACCAGGTTGGTAGTAATTCAAGGTGGGTGCAAACCCTGGCACATGGGAGAATAAGTGTTGGATTATATAAGGAATTTTGGTAAAATTTTATTTCGTGATGCATTGGCACATGCTTTGCCAGTTGCCTTATTTCCATCTAACGACTTGTCAATCTGCTGCGTTACAAGTTGTTGATGATCGATGTGACAAATTTTATTTATTTCTTCTTCGTCCTTTATGTTTTACGGTACTTGCTTAATTTAGTTTTCTTTCTTTTTGAATTTATATCTAAGAGTTTTCATATTTTTATTTTTTTAAGTGTAACTTTAATAGTCTTTTGACGGTTAAAGTTCGAAAACAATGTTATTTTTACCAAATATTAACGCTACGAAATATAATGTAGTTATTAAAAATTATACAAAAACTACAATATGACGTATAGAAAAACGAATTTCTAAAAAAACAGAAAATATAAAAATAATTGCAAAAGTATGTATAAATAATAATATAACACACTCTCTCTCTCTCTTTCTCTCTCTCTTTATATATATATATATATATATATATATATATATATATATATATATATATATATATATAGAGAGAGAGAGAGAGAGAGAGAGAGACGGCATCCACTAAAAAGAGTCTTAAACTACAAAGGGTAAGAAGAAATCTCAGCCATTCATTTTCCAATAACCGCTCCTATAAAAATGGTTTTTTTCCTTTTCTTTTAATTATAAAAAATACAATTAAGGGTATAATTGTCCAATTCATTTCAACACTGTTTTCAATTTATTTTCATTCTCCAGAAAATCCTCTTGATGCACTGTTTTTTAAAAAAGTCCTCCTGGACTTTTTCGATAAGTAGATGCACAAAACAAAATCATCAAACCATACATCAAGAAAACAGAACAGAATGATCAAATCATTCATCAAAAACCATTAATATGACAGAATAATCAAAACCATTCATCTAACAGAATCATCAAACCAGTAATATACAGATTTTCTATTAACTATCAAAAACTTTGGATGAATTCCTTTCAGAATTTCTATTAACTATTTCAGAATGCACAAAATACGTATATAGAAAATGTGGATGAATTACATTCATCAATCCAGGACAAATCTGATGTACAAATCTGATTCTCAATACGAATGTTCTACAAAAAAAAATAGATGATGTACAAATCTGATACTATTTCTTACCAACATCGTCGGCAAACAGAAAGATGAACAAAATCAAAGAAAACCTTAACCCTTTAGATGAACTTCACATTTTTGGTGCACAATAGAAACCCCTAAACTATTTATGCACAATACTGAAATCAATTACAACAGATAAGACTATACAATAATTTCAGGAAAAAAAGATGAATAAATCTAAAAAGATGCACAATACACCAATTTTTGCTGCAAATTTATAAAAAAAACCAAATCTAATGAACAATTTTACACCTGATTCATACATAACTGATGACTACTGTATCACATACATAAGATGCACAATAAGTCTGATATATGAATAAATCTGATATCAGAAAGAAATTAAAAAAGATGAATAAGTTTTGATATCGGGAAATATTATGAACAAATCAAAGCAAACCCTAACCCTTTCAGATCTGCAATGTGCATCGATGACCGGCAAAACAGATGGCGATGGAGCAGCGCCGGTGGTTTCTCCGTTCAAGCATCATAAAACCCTAACCGATTCAGATCTGCCGTAGTGGTTTCTCCGTTCAGCGCCGATGGTTTCTCCTTCAGATCTGCCGTAGTGGAGGAAGATTTGCGACAGGGCGGCAGAGGGATGTAGGCGGCGGCGGAAGAATAACAGGTGGCGCCTTCAAATCGGCGACTTCACATGGCGGCGGAGAGCCTTCAAAATGGCGACCATTGGAGACGGCGGTGGAGACGAGTGAAATTAGGTTTTTTTATTTTTGCGATAAACAGTGCGGTGGTGCACCGGCGGTGGGGGTGCAGCCGGCTTCAAACGAAAGAGACGGACATCGCAGGGAGGGCAGAAGTCTTTGGAAACAGTGTGGTGATGCACCGGCGGTGGGGGTGCAGCCGGCTTCACACGAAAGAGACGGGGAGGGCAGGAGTCTTTGGAGAAATTAGGGTTTTTAATAGTGATTTGAGAGTGAGAGACAGGAATGAAAAAGAACGTGGGTAGTGGGGTCATATTGGAGAGAGGTAATTTTTAAAGTTCCTATTCTACCCTTTTAACCATAATGCCACATGTCAAACCCAGAATACTCCTTACCCTTTTTACTATAAATTTCTTTTTATTTGATCTCCATTATATATATATATATATATATATATATATATATATATATATATATATATATATATATATATATATATATATATATAAATGTTTGATAATATCTTGACAAAAATGAGAAAACAAGATTAAAATTGATACTAAAGATAAGGTGGCCTAGTGGTACATTTCTTCTAGAGGTCATGGGTTTAATCCTAGGTAAACACTTTGGATGTGGTATATTTACTTATCGTAAATTCTTGGTGGGTTCAATAAGGAAGACTTTGTGACAAATAGTCTCGGGTTTATTCCCATTACTGGTGCAACCAAGACAGATGATCATAACCCGTGGGCCAGTTCTTGGGGAAGGGCCGGTTCGGATCCAAAAGATCATGGATGCATGATTGGTCCAGTGTAAACAACCTTTTGTAAAAATAGTTATAATAGTTAAGTTATCTTAATGAGAACTTGTATTTGGATGACAATATATACACAATATCACTATAAATAAATAAAAAATTAAACTTATATTTTTAGTCCTCATTAACTGTTAATTTTTTTTTATAATAACTATATAACATAGTTAAATTTGTCTCTAAGATTATTATTTTATTAACTTTTATGGGGTGTTTGGTTGGAGGGGTCTGGGGGGTTTTCATGAGAATGAGATTTGAAATCCTTCCAAATACCATGTTTGGTTTGAAAATATGAAATTGGATTTCAATCCAAGAAATTTACAAAATCCCTCAGATGGAGCATTTCAAAATCCCTTCACTTCCCATGGTATTTTGAAATCCCACGTTGAAGGTATTTCCTCCCGTGGACCTCCGACTAGATTTCCTGTGAACAACCACAATCATCGTCAAACCCTTCCATCATCGTCAAACCTTTCCATCGTCGTCGTCACCGTCAAACCCTTCTATCATCGCCATCGCCGTCACCGCCTTCGCTGTCGCTGTCATCCCCTTCTCTGTAACTTCGCCTTCGCAAACCCTAGCCGTCGAGCTTCGTTCCCTTCGCAAACCCTAGCTTCGCAAACCCTAGCCGTCGTCGTCGAGCTTCGTTCCCTTCGCAAACTCTAGCTTCGCAAACCCTAGCCCTCGCTGTCGCTGCCGCCGTCACCTTCAAACCCTAGCCATTGCCCTATACTTCGTCGACAGTAACCTAGCCGTTTGTCGTTCAAACATTCGACATTCGACATCATCTTAGCTTCGACAGAAACCCTTCCATCATTCGATAGAAACCCTTCGTCAAAGCCCTTCGCAGAGAAGGGGGTAGTGAGGTGGTTTCCGTCTTCGTATGCCCCTTCGCCGTCGACGTACGCCTTCACGCTGGTGGTAGCAGATGTGGTGGTTGGTGGTGACAATGGAGGTTGGAGGTGGTAGTGGCAGAAATTCCTTGTAAAGAATTTGAAACAAACATAGGAATGGATTCTAAATCCTACCAAATACAAATCCCACCAAATGCAAAACCCATCTTAAATCCCAATCCCATCAAAAACAATACTTTAACAAAACGCCCCTTAGTCTGTTAAATGATGTTTTTAAAATATATAGAGAAATGTCCAATATAGTTAATACTTAATATATACTCTCGATGGACTAATTTTTAGCATTTGAACCGGCCACATCAATGGTTCAGATTGAATTTTAATAAGTAACATGTGATGCTTTTACAATCACATGTGATTAAATATTAAAAATTTCAGACTATATTTTTATATGAACTTTATTGAACACAACTTAGAATATAGGGGTAAAGTCATTAAATAGCTGCCAATTTTTTCCCATTTTCCATTGTGGTACGTCTACTTTTTTATATACATATGTGGCCAGTCAAGTTATTAAAAACATGTCAATGTGCCAAAATTCGACTTGCAACTTGTCCAGCGGGTTTCTCGATCGATTCTTGATCGTTTTCGCTAATTCTTTTTGCAGAACCTTGTAAATAATCATTTTACCTTTTAAAGGACACCAAGTTCATGAATTTTCATCAAGCGTAGGCCAAAAATTTGCTAATTAAAGTCGGTTATGTATCATTCAAGACCATCTTTCTGTTCTTTTAAAAAATTAATTCATTTTAAACTCGTTTTTTGCCCCTTTTTTGTACTACTTTATAGATAACTCGATTATATTTCCATAGGATCAAGAATCATAAATTTTCATAATGTATTAATGGAGAATTTTGAGATTAAAGTGTCGGATTGTTTTTCAATTTTAATTCAAAAACAGAGTAGAAAAAAAACTCAATTTTCGCTTTACTCTTACTCGTTTTACATAATTCTTTTTACAGATTATTACAGATTATCTTTTTACTTTTCAAATGACACCAAATTCATGAATTTTCATCAAGTATAGGCCAAGAAATTGTTAACTAAAGTCGAGTATGACCCATTAAGCACCCTTACGGTATTTTGATTATTTGACTCATATTAGCTTGTTTTTAGTCGGGTTTTTTTGTATTATATTATAGACAACTCGATTTTCTTTCCATAAACTCAAGAATCATCAATTTTCATCGAGTATAAATAGAGAATTTCGGATTTAAAGTTTCGATTTTAAGGTGAAGGAGAGAAGGGGGAAATGTGACATGTTATAGCAGATCAAAATAAATAAAATGAACATATTGAGACGTTTTTTTATAAGTTAGCTGACCACATTTGTAAAAAAAAGTAGACATGCCACAATAAAAAATGAAGGAAATTTTTTAAAGAGAAAACATATGATCTAAAAATTTGAAATCTATAAGAATCTACAGGGTTGAAGTGATTATTAACTATTTTTGAAAAAATTAAATTAATAAATAAGATGTTTATATCTAATCTTAAACAAACAGTTTCTTTAGTTAGAAACGTGTGTGTTCACCTTAAACATTTTCAAAAATAATTATTTATTTAGAAAAACAAACAAACATTGCCGTAGAGACTTTGTTGAATCATCATACTTTGCAAATAATAAGTAAACATGTGATTTTACCCATGATTACCCTATCCTTTTTCATCTTCAACATCCTTTATTATTCTTTATTTTGTAAAATCAACTTAGTATACTCAAAACTTCATCTTATTTCTATTATATATATGAAAAAATTGTTCTAAGATTGAGTTTTTTTATTCAAATTTAATTTCTAGTTAAAAGTGAGACATCCATATTAGTTGTTAGGGTAATAATTGTTTAACTATCATAGTTTTAGTTCAATTTCGGTTTGATCATCAAAGTTAATTTTTAAACACTTGAGAGAGGAACGATGAGAGTGAGAGAGAGAGGAACGATGGGGCAAAGATTCACAAAAGGGTACAACGATTACACTGTGAAGAATGGATTCATGAGAGTTAACTTCCAACAGAAAGAGCGTACGTATTTCTTCTACGAGTTCCCGGAAAACTGGGAGACAACACATCTATGGAAGATGTTTAAGAGGTACGGTCCAGTGAATGATGTATACTTAGCCAGGAAAAGAATGAGAAACGGAAAAAGATTTGGATTTGTTCGTTTCAGAAATGAAGGATGTGAGGAACAACAATTCCGGATACTACAAGGCATTTGCATAGGAGCAGTGAAACTGAAGGTGTTTAGAGAAAATAAAGGGATGGGGAAACAGACTTGGAAACCAAAATCGGCAGAAAAGGAAATCGTGGATAGAGCAATAATGATAGAAAAAAACCAAAACAGGGGATTGTATAACAACGAAGGCAAGGTGGACGGAAGGTTATACAAAGAGGTAGTAAAAGGGAAAACGGAGGTTCTAGAAAACAATCAAAGGAAATTCAAGGAAACTAATGAAAAGATTAATGTAGAATGGAAACTAGACGGAAAAAAGAAAGAATTCCTTGATAAGTGTTTGATTGGTACAGTGGCTAAAATGGAGGACATACAGAAGATTAGAGATACAAGTAAGATCGAAAGTCTAGGCGAATGCGAAATAAAGTTGCTAGGAGGAAGAAAGGTGTTGCTGAAAGTCGACTCGAGCAAGACGGCTACAAATGTGACAAAGAACAAAATACATGGAATACACTATTGGCTGAAAGATTTACGTAAATGGTCTAGAGGGTACTGTGCTTTGGAAAGAATGATATGGGTACGTATTGTAGGGGTACCATTGCAAGCCTGGTCGGAGGAATTTTTTAGAGAGATCGGAAGAAGATATGGGGAAGTTACACAACTTATTAATTGCGAACCGGAAGAAAGCGATTGTTTAGATTACGGCAGATTGATGATAATCACTGCGCTGAAAGAAAGGATAGATGAAGAAGTGGTGTTAAAGGTAGATGATGTATTCTATAAAATAAAAGTTGAAGAAGAATTGTATATTTCACCACGAAATTGGATGAAGAGCTCTGAGAAAAGAACACAGACAGAGTCAGAGAGTGAAGAAGAAAACGAATGGTGGTCGGACGATGAGCGCAGTAAGGTTTCAGATACTTATAAAAAAGAAAGAGAGAACGGAGGGGAAGAAACAGAGGACGACACAGGTGATCGGAAACAGATCGGCGATGAAGAAGACGGCAAGGAAGACGGCGAGACTTCAACTAATATGGAAGGCAAAAAGTCAGTATTGGAAACTAGAAAAATTGAGCAACCCGAGATAGATAGGAAGAACAGAAGGCGGTGGAAAGAAAATAATATGGATAAGGAGAATAATGTTAATTATAAGGAAATTGTCTTAAAATCAAGAAATTTGAAGAAGGCTACGGTGGAGTCCAATCTTGGATGTGGGCCAGGAAATACAATAATTCAAGGGGAGGGGCCCAACTTGGATAGTAAATTAAAAGAAAACCTACGGGAAGAAGAGGGGCCCAGCAGCAAGGGTGTCGGCCCAAATGTGTCAAAGGACTCTTCAGAAAGGATTAACAGTAAAGTAACTGACGATAAAGAATGTCAAGGAGGGTGCGATGGAGGTTTTTCTCGCAAAGGGAGGGAGAATAGGAAAAAACGAAGTTCGTTCGAGTCAAAACAGTAGAAAGTCTTCGAGGTCAGGGGAAGCTTTAATTCTACGAAGAGGGAGATCCAGTTTCCATATGTTCAAGAAAATTGCAATAAATAGTCATATGGGGAAAGGAATCAGGAAAAAAGATCAGAGAGAAATAAGAGGGACGTGGATAGTGAGGACGTCAACAAAACCTTCAAACCAGGAAATTGCACAAAAAAAGAAGAGCAACGAGTAGAGATAATTAGTTCGAGAAGTACAGAGGAGACGATAAAGCATGGCGAAGGAATTGGTTTCTCGTGGAAGCAAGCAGATGAGGGGGGTAAAAAAAAACAGTAAGGTACCTCGTAATATTCGTGTCTTTCATTTTAAATGAAGATTATATCTCTGAACTTAAGAGGGATTGGGTCGGTGGAGAAGAGGGATTAGGTCCAACATCTTTCGTTTAAAGTCAGACCGGACATGGTGGGTTTACAAGAAACAAAAGTGGAAAAGATTGATAAAAAAACAGTTCAGTATATATGGGGTAGAGAGGATGTTGAATTTGTATTTAAAAACGCAGAGGGTAAATCGGGAGGGCTTTTGCTGATGTGGGATAACAAAGTTTTCACAAAGACTTACCATTTTGAAGATAAGGGCTTTATAGCAATTGTAGGGTACTGGAAAGGAATTGTAGGCTTGATAGGTTGTATAAATGTGTATGGACCTCGCGGTGAAAAAGAAAAAGCAGATTTGTGGAGTAGACTAGCAACTTTGATGCAGCATCTGGGGGGATTTTAATGAGGTGCGAAATAAGGAAGAGCGATTAAACTCTAACTTTAACCAAAGAGGAGCTGATGTATTTAACAGATTCATTATAGAAAAGGGATTATCGGAAGTTCCATTTGGTGGGAGGAAATATACCAGGGTAAGCGAAGACGGTAGAAAGTTTAGCAAGTTGGATAGGTTTTTTCTTTCGGAAGAACTAATGGGGGAATTTAAGGGTCTAGGAGCCAAAACTTTAGAAAGGAAATTATCCGACCATTTCCCAATTCTAATGGAGGATAAAATCTTAAACTTTGGTAAAATCCCATTCAAAATCTTTGATATTTGGATGGAAGAAAGGGACTTCGATGATTTAGTTAAAACAGCTTGGGGGGAAGGGTGACTTCGAAAGAGCCTGATAGGAAATTTAGAGATAAACTCAAGAACGTGAAGTTTGCTTTACGAGCCTGGAGCAGAGATAGATTCGGTAAACTGGATGAACAAATTAAAACAGAAAAAGAGAAGGTCAATTTTTGGGAATTGGAAGCAGAGAAAAAGTCCATGTCTGAAATTGAGATAGAGGAATGGAAAATAGCAAGGGAGAGATGGTTAGAGCTTGATAGAAAGAAAACTAGGATGTTGAAACAAAAGACGAGATCGAGATGGGCAGTGGAAGGAGACGAGAACTCCAAGTTTTTTCATTCGATTATCAAGAAAAAGAACAGGTCGAACAACTTAAAGGGGCTGGTCATTAACGCAGAATGGGTAGAAGAACCATAAAAAATTAAAAAGGGCTGTGAAGAGTTCTTTAGCAACTTCTTTAAAGACGCCAAAGACAACATACCCACTTTTCATAGCTCAAAATTCAGAAAACTTTCGGTTCAGGATGCTGAAAAATTAGAGGAGAACATTACGGAGGAAGAAGTGTGGGTGGCTATAAAAAGTTGTGGGAGTTCAAAGGCGCCGGGACCGGACAGATTTAATTTCAAGTTTGTGAAGAGGTTTTGGAATGTGTTGAAAGAAGACTTGATGTTAAGCTTGAGGTGGTTTTGGGAAAAAGGGACCATAAGTGAAGGGTGTAATTCTTCATTTATATCCTTAATCCCAAAAAAACTCGAACCCTTTAAGCTTGAATGAGTATCGACCTATCAGCCTGGTAGGAGTTTACTATAAAATTATTGCAAAAGTGCTGGCGTTGAGGTTACAAAAAGTAATTCATTCGGTGATAGGGGAAGAACAAAACGCTTTCATAAAAGGTAGATTTATTCTAGATGGAGTGCTTATGGCTAAGGAGATAATTGATTACATCAAGAGAAATAAAATGAAGGCGTTTATTTTTAAAGTCGATTATGAGAAGGCGTATGATAGTGTTAACTTTATTCGATACAATGTGCATTATGGGATTTGGCGATAGGTGGTTGAGATGGATTCGAAGTTACCTGGAGTCTGCAAGGATTTCGATTTTAGTAAATGGATCTGCTACTTCAGAATTTAAAATTAGTAGGGGGTTAAGACAAGGGGATCCGTTATCCCCGTTCTTGTTCGTAACTGTGGCTGAAGCTCTAAACATCGCAATTAAAGAATCAGTTGAATAGAAAAAATTTGACGGGGTGGAAATTGGAAGAAACTCAAAGATTCATGTATCACACCTTCAATACGCGGATGACATTATCTTTTTTGGTAAGGGAGAGAAATGAAATATAAAAAATTTATTAATGACTCTAAAGTGTTTCGAGTGGGTAGCAGGTTTAAAAATAAATGTTCATAAAAGCAAGCTGTTTGGATTTGGGATAGTAAAAGAAGAAGTTAAAAGATTGGCTGATGAAATTGGTTGTGGTTTGGAGGAGTTGCCATTGAAATATCTCGGGTTATCAATTGGCTCGGGGATGAACAAAGCATCAGATTGGACGGAGGTGGTAGAAAAGATTTCCAAGAAGCTGGCAAATTGGAAATCAAAAATGCTCTCAGCGGGTGGTAGGTTAACGTTAGTGAATTCGGTTTTGAGCAGTGTACCTTTGTACTCGTTTTCGTTGTTTCGAGCCCCAAAGAGTGTCTTAAAGAGTTTAGAGAGAATTAGAAGGGATTTCTTTTGGGGTAACGGGATGGGGGAAAAGAAAACTTTGTGTAGAATTAATTGGGAAACCACTCTAAATGGGTTAGGGAAGGGAGTCTTAACATCGGTTCTTTTTTTGCAGCTAATGCAACACTACTTTGCAAATGGTGGTGGAAATT
Source organism: Pulicaria dysenterica (assembly GCA_947179395.2). NCBI lineage: Eukaryota > Viridiplantae > Streptophyta > Magnoliopsida > Asterales > Asteraceae > Pulicaria > Pulicaria dysenterica. Next base: position 77,094,936 of record OX359293.1, on the reverse strand, counting down.
GTATCAAGAGAAAGAGACAATGTGGTCCAAAGTAATTACCAGCATTCATGGTAAGTTCGGTGGCATAGAAGATAGAAGACTTTGCACAATCAGATATAACTCATGTTGGAGCAAGATCGTGAAAACTGGAGAGAGCCTAAAGAGTTTGGGTATCAATATAGGAGACTCGATGGGAAAGAAGTTGGGTGACGGGAGGAGGATAAGCTTCTGGAACGATAGATGGGTGGGGCCTTTCAAACTGAGTGACAATTTTCGAAGACTATATCGGCTGGAGTCAAACAAAGATGCAACAGTCAGGGATCGAGGACATATAGTTGAGGGCAGATGGGCGTGGAAATGGGACTGGAGCAGATCGTTAAGAGGCAGGGATATAGATGAACTGGATAAGCTTTTACAAGAAATTGGTGACTTAAAACCAATTGACAGAATTTCAGATGGCGCAAAATGGTGGATGGAAAATGAAGACAGCTTCTCGGTCAAGGCATTAAGAGGTATGATTGATTCAAAAACTCTTAAAGTAAACTTAAATGCTCCAACTACTAAGTGGAGTAAGTTGGTTCCTAAATAAGTTTCAGTGTTTTTATGGAGAGTGAGAGACAAGAAAATTCCGGTGAGAGTTTATTTAGATAAGTTGGGTATAGATTCAGATTCTGTGTTATGCCCAAGATGTAACGATTTCGTTGAAGATATAGATCATGCTCTAGTAAACTGTCAAGAGGTAAAAGGAATTAGGGAGAAGGTTCTTAACCGGTGGCAATACGAGAATCAGTGTGTCAATTCTTTATCGGGTTTAATGGATTTAGAGGTTGAAGAGGGCTGGAACAAAAAGGTAAAAGAAAGATGGTTTCCAGTCATTTCGGGGATCATCTACCTTATTTGGAGAAACCGAAACATGTTAGCCTTCGAAGGAAAATTGGAGTCGGAATTCACAGCATTTCAACAGCAAATTTTCTTCTGGCTGTGGCATAGTGATGGGAAACAGGTTAGATCATGCGCAGAGTGGTTAAATAACCCAACAAAAGTTTAAAGGGCTGTTGATTTATTTTTTAGTATTTGATGGGTTTTGAGTTGTTATTTTGATGTACACAGTTGTGGTGGAGTTTGTTTCTTGCAAACAACACCATATGTAAGACTCTGTTTTCTTGGTATAATGGTATGCTTTTGCCTTTCAAAAAAAAAATTTAATTTCTAGTTATTCAAATTGTTCTAGTTTTTTATATATTCTTTGCATTATATGCTAATGGAAGACAACTAATATTATTTGATAATACGAATCAATAAAACATGTCGCGGTTTCTAAGATCGTTTGAGAAAAAATTTATAAGAAGAAGATTAAACCCTAACCTATCGAGGTGTTTAATTAGTCGCACATAAAATAGTTTTGATTACATTAATTTTGGTTGATGCTTAATTTATTTCCAATATATAGATCCATTTTATTAAAAGAATAATATCCATACCAGTATCACTAAAGTTAAAATTATCAACTAGTTTTATTATGATATGACACAATGTGCCACTTATATGCAAACTCATTTATATCATTTTAACAATATATATGCCAACTAATTTTCACCTCTAATATATAATACAACGAGTTGCTTAATCCCGTGAAATGCGGCGGAAATTTTTTATAGAGTGAATAACATATTAAAACCAACATTCAAATACAAATATAAGATAAGTACTTGAAAATTCTAAATATTCCCTTATAAGTTTTAACGTAATATAATAGTTATGTAATAAATCTATTTTTGTGGTATTATGGTTTTGAAAGATAAAATTTTAGATAAGTATTGTAATATATATATATATATATATATATATATATATATATAGGGTAGGGATCTAGTAAAAAGAAAGTTATGGTACTAAATGTAAGGTGAAATCTCAGCCATCCAAAATTTTAAATCTGATCCTAAAAAATAGGTTTTTTTCTTTTTTTTTAAATATAAAAAAAGCAGTTAGGGGTATAATCGTCCATTAAAGTTTTAAAATTTCTATCATTATTTCTGATTTATTTACCTTCTGCTGTTTGGTTTTCCAGAGCGAAATTGATGGACATTGTTCTTCACCAGATGCACAAATAAAAATTAAAAAATTCAACTTAAAAAACATCAAGATTATTCGATGCACATACGGAATCATTAATAATAAATAGAAACCATCAAGAAATCAAAAATAATAAATTGATGCACAACCAAATTTATATAATCATTTGCAAATTTCATACCAACCATAACATTTACATCAAAATTCATCAAAAAAAATTACTCATATACAGAAAAAAAATCGAATCAAAATGTCTATAAACATGAATCATTGATACAAACACTCAAATATATTATTTACTAAACTGATGCACAATGCCGATGCACAAACCCGATGCACAATCCGGCTATCCACGGAAAATGAATCATACCAGATGAACCTTGATGAGATGATGAATACTTAAAAAGAAATAAAGGCGGCGGATACAATCCAGAAATGAACGTTACCGGAGAGCAACCGGCGGTGGCTATAGAGAACGGCGGCGGAGAACAGCAAAGGCGAAGGCTATGGAGAAAACCGAAACCTTAGGCGCCGACAAAGAAGCAAACCATCAGCGGCGGCTATCGAGAAACCGAAACCCTAGGCGGCGAAGATGAAAAATTACATAAAAGGCTTCAGATCTAGGAATGTGAGACTTCGCGGGGCGGTGGTGGTCGGAGGCGGCATCGGGTTTCATGTCTCGACTTCATGGGGGCATCGATCTCACATGGCGGCGACTTCAAAAGGCATACCTGCGGCGGTGGCGGTGCGGTGAATAAGCAAACAGCGGCGATTGCGGAGGTTACGGTGGATAAGCAAGCAGGCGGCGGCGGCATTGGATAAGCAAGCAAGCAGGCGGCGGCTCTTTTTGTACAGATCGGAGGTAGGAGAAAGGAGATGGCAGAATAATTAGGGTTAGGTTTAATATAATGGGGGTATGGAACGTGGGGTTATTTTAGGATTTATTAGGATTTTTTTTTAATTTAGAAAATAACAAAAAGTCAAATATACCCTTTAACAGAAATTGACACATGGCAACTCCTCATTTCTCCTTACATTTAGTACCTTAAGATTTTTTTTACTTGAACCCAATTCTATATATATATATATATATATATATATATATGTAAAAGTTCAAACGAGAACTGTTTTTCGTACGAGAACCAATCTGAGCCGTCCAATTCCCCCTCCTTTAATGTCATTGCCACCCATGAATTCCTCACATGCACCCTGTCACACTTGATCCCCTCCATGCTCTCCATCCATGAACTTCCCATATCCAAGGAACGGCTAAGATTGGTTCTCGCAGTTCTCGTACGAAAAACAGTTCTCGTTTGAACCCTCCCCTATATATATAGACAAAAGTTCATGCGAGAACCGTTGTTAGCGCGAGAACCAATCTAAGCCGTCCAATTCCCCCTCCTTCAATGTCATTGCCCACCCATGAATTCCTCACATGCACCCTGCCATACCCTATCCCTCCACGCTCTCCATCCATGATACTTCCCATATCTAAGGAACGACTGAGATTTTGAAACCAAAATTTTGGAATAATTTAGTGATGAACAAAATTCTTTCATCTAAAAAGTGATGAATATGTTGGATTCATAAAAAAAATCGATGAAGAACTAATTTTAATCAATAAAAAGGATTTTTTATTGCCTCTTACCATTTTTACGTTAATATACATTTTACTTGATCCTCACCCTATAAATATATATATATATATATATATTTATATCGAAATATAGATAAAAATAAGATTGTCATAAATATATATTCTAAAACATTATATATTATATGTTATTCAAAAAAATATGTAACATAGAGTTCACTATTTAAGTAAATTAATATTTAAATTGAAATATTACAGTAACACACTTGGAGGCCAAAACAATTAAATCTAAAGGAAAAAAAAAAAAGATGACACGTAATAAATAATGAAGGCAATTGATATTAGTCAAAAATAAAGATTTGATGCACTTACCAAAGCGTCACAGGCATGGCTCGAAACTTGGCCTTTATCCCAAAAAGCCAATGCTCTATCTATTCAGCCAAGATTGAATATAGTAATAATTTCATCCATTAAATATATAACAATTATCAGGATAGTTACTGTTCATTAATTTTCTGATAATTGTTATATAGTATAATTGTAACACCCGGCCTGACGCCTACCGAACTCTACCGGCGCTATCCAATCCGGCGTGTCAGGTCTGCAGCCTAATACACCCCAACCCTTCCCTCTGATCATGTTCCAGAGTAGGTTGTTGCTATGGTTTAAACCCATGACCTTTTATACCACTCTTTCCAGAGTGATATCACCGGTAGAGTTCGGTAGGCGCCAGGCCGGGTGTTACAATAATGCGGCACCTAAAGGCCAAACTATATAAGGGTTTGAAGATGCATTCTGGAAAATGGTTATGTAAATATTGCAAGTTGGGTTAAATATGTGTTTTTTCTTATATATTGAAGTTAGATTAATAAGCATCAAGATGTGTTTTTGAAATTTGATGCATACAACATTTCAAAAACAGTTAAAATGAATTAATATTAGATGCATACAACATTCCATACAACATTTCGAACCCGGGACATGCTTTTATACCTATACACGCGCCCTAACCATCTGAGCTGGAGACGCGTTTGTTTACCACAACCAACTTCCGTAGTTATTTAGAACCCTCTTTTTTTCCTTCTAAATGTAAGGAATATATAATTAGCAAAGACTAAAATTTGTATTTCTGTTTTCCTTTTATAGTGTGGATGTTCAATGATATTAACCTATGAAGTCAGCATATAAAATTTTTAGGTGATGTTTTAGTTCGTAAAATTTTTGTGTAACGGAATTGTAATTTAGAAATAAATTAAAATGTAAAGTAATTAGATTTGGAATTTAAAATACTTACGTATTATGATTGGTTATAAAAGTGGGATTGAAACTGGAATTTAATACACATACCCCACCACCCAAAACCACCACCAACGACCAATGACAACTCATAACCACACCACCCACCACCCCTAAACATTGCCACCTTAACCACTGTCACACTAATCGAAGCCCTAACCATTATCGCCGTCACCATTGAAGCCCTAACTACCACCATCGCCACCATCGAAGCCCTAACCACCACGATCGCGCTAATCGAAGTCCTAATCGTCGGTGATAGATGAGAGGAGCTACACCATCGATCATTTGTTGTTGGTTGAGGTGAGAAAAAGGGGAGAAACGGGTTGTCGTTGGTCGCTGGTTGCCGTCACCCTCACCACCACCCTACCACGTCATTGATAGCCGACCTCCACCACTCTTATGGGATTGCGCCGGTGATCAAGGGGTGTACTGTCGACGGTGAGAAGTAGAAAAAAGAGGTAGAAATCTCAATTCCTTAGAAATGAGGAATGAATTTACTTTCCCTCATTCAATTTTCCATTCAATGATTCTAATTCCTTAGCTAAATTTTGAATTAAACATTGAAATCCTCCAATTCTCTTATATTTCTAAGATATCTTGCCAACCAAACACTACTTTAATATTAAATTAAATCACTAGAATCAATTTTTTTTGTGAACGGCAAATGGTCGACAAAGAACATGCTTCGACTCGGTCATCACATGCCCTTGCACAACCAAGATGATATTAAAATAAATAAGCTAGAATTAATATTAAATTAAATCACTAGAATTAATATCGTATGTATATTTAACATTTAACAGTTTCATGCATGCGCTCGCTTACGACGTATGCAGATCGTCCATGCAGCCGCAATAATTTGTTTATCAAATTCTGATTTTGGTTCTACGGACATTTACGTACGTACACGTGGTCCTTAAATTTTCTTTGTCCCCGGCACTTAGATGTTTTGGTGTGGTGATTACCCATTGACCAAAGGTTATGGGTTAAAGTTCCGTTAAGAACAAATTAGGATCCGTTAAAAAAAATCTAATTCTGCTTCTAGCTCCATAAATTTACTTTTGAAAGCTAAGCTACATAAACAACATTTTACACATGTCATTAATTTCCTAGCAATTTATGATCATAAATCAATTCATTTAATAGCTTAATTAAAATTTACAATCTAATCTGATATAAAAATAAATCTAAATTCATGCGTAACTTCTTGAATCATGAATCATTATCCTTCAGCATGCAGCTTATATGTCACGTGTATTTTATACGTTTCCAAATCACTTATAAGTCATATTTAATTTAGTGTAATGATACACGACTCATATTTACTTGTAATATATCATAATTAATGGGTTGACATATATAAAATATTTACTTCTAATGAATCATAATATGTTTATAATGAATTATGATGTAGTATGAGTCATATTTACTTAATTACTTGTAACAGATAATATTAAGTCGGCATGAGTATAATTATTCATAATGTGTTTGTTTGTTGTTTTAACTTATAAGTTTATTAATTAATATCCTTATTTAATTTGTAGACGGATCCTATTGACACTATTCTTAGCACCTAGGCGTTTACGTATAACTGGAATTGCATAGATGGTTTGATCTTCTGCGACCAAAAATGATAATTAATGTGGGAATGAAGAGGACGGCGATAACAATGATAACAAGTAGTTTATGTTTTATTTAGTGTTTAAAAGACGTGTTTGTGTAAGACCATGCGCATCTATCACACCCTTCACACAGCCACGTCAGTGCCACATCAGCATTCCACCATTTTTCCATCACATCACACAAACCCCTGCATCCATCACATGCTTCACATCTCACAAAAAAAAAAGAAAAAAAACCCTTGTCTCACACATGCTTCTCTCACGAGCGCGATGGTGGTCACTTGTGTGACCGTGAGCCATCGCTCACACAGGCCTGCGATGGTATTCACTCTCGTTATGGGCTCTCACGAGCTCCCTCACGCTACGGATGCGCCAGTCTAACAAACAGCCTACTAAACATGAATTCTTTTTTTATCAAAAATAAAACATGTATTTGAACAAGATGATTTTCTTAACATTTAACAAAGGTTTTAAAAAACTTTAATTATAAAGATTTTTTTTTTCTTTTAAATCTTTTCGAAGTGATCGAAAGCTAGCCACAAACTTATATATAAAGGATATCTATATGGAAAAATTAAACATTGCGGACAGTTTCATGAATTGTTTATGCACAAGATTGAAGGAAAATTGCATGCGTTACGTAAGGCTAGCTTTCGATCAAAAAAAGGCAAAGCTCTTTATATATAGCTAGCTAGTGTTGATAACTTCCATTAGTAATTTACAAAGTTTATGTCTACATACGGACAAGATAAGGTTTCCAATTAATAAAAGTATTCCATCTCCATTAAGATTATAAATTAAAGGATCGATCTATCTTAGCTCATGAATTAAGAAGCTATATATATATATATATATATATATATATATATATATATATATATATATATATATATATATATATATATATATATAAGGAAGTTCCATCGAGAACAAAAAAAAATGCGAGAACTGCGAGAATAGATTTAAACCGTAAAATATCTACCAAACGACAAGATATTAAATTATGAAAATTATACCAAATATGCTCTTTTAATATGACATCCATATTGCTATAATTTTTTCAACAAAAAAAATTCGTTTTTGCCGGGTTTTTTTCCTAGCACTATAAGGTATGTTACATATATGTAATCAATACTAACATATATGTGATCAGTACTATAAGGTATGTTACACATATGTAACGAATTTTTTTTTGTTGAAAAAATATAGCAATATGGATGTCATAGAGCATATTTTTGTCGTTCATTTGGTATAATTTTCATAATTTAATATCTTGTCGTTTGGTAGATATTTTAGCTTTAAAAAGATGGGGATCGGTTCTCGCAGTTCTCGCATTTTTTTTTGGTTCTCGATGGAACCCTCCTCTCTCTCTCTCTCTCTCTCTCTCTCTCTATATATATATATATATATATATATATATATATATATATATATATATATATATATATATATATATAGGGAGGTTCATGCGAAAATGGGCTTATTTGCGAAAAGTGCGAAAAGTAATTTGGACTCTTAGATAATCTAATCAATGGTTAGAAATAATAGTGGCATTTAAGTAATTATTTGGAAAGAATAGGTTATTATCAAAAAACCAAAAGGGTATTATAGTATTTTTAACACCATTAAATCAATTACCAAAATAACTTCACCTCACTTTTTTCTCCTCCTCTCACACTCTCACGTTTGCCAAAGAATATATATCATATCTTCATTTGTTAAGAAGAACCAAAAAGTGAAAACCCTATGTTTGACTTGCCGGCGGCCAACATTTTTTGGCCCATACCGTCTCCTGCGACGGGAATATCAACCTCCGCCCACGGTCGGCGTACTCTCTCTATTTCCATACGATGGTCACCCTAGTTCCCTTCTCTCTAGGTAACCCTATATCCATGGCTGCCGACATCTACGGAGCCGCCATGCTCGATGTTAGAGGGTTCACCGGAGAAGATCTTTCATCGGCTTTGGGAACCATCGACAACCACCACTGTCTCCTCAAGCCATTCCACCGATCGAAAAAAACAGTCCCGACCCTAGTCACCGGTCATCGATCGCCTAGATCTCTACCGTCTGTTGTTCACCTCAGATCCGCGACTACCACCGCCTTCACCGCTGGTGTTCATCACAGATCCGCGTTGTTCCGGCATATATCTTGTTTTTCGCTGATTTCCTGCGTATATATTTTTCATTAATCTTTGCTGCCCTTTATTGATGTTTCTCAGTGTTCAACGAGCAAAAACGGAGGTTTGATTTTGTTTTTTTTAATGATTTTGTTTTGTGTTCAACATGCAAAAAAAAGAGGGTTGATTTTGTATTTTTAATGACTTATTTTGTCTGCTATTTTGTTTGAATTCGTTTGTATTCTGTGTTAAAAGCATATCATTTTAATCTTTAATCACACATTATTTATAAAGTTTTATTAAGGTTTTGTTTATTTATCTGCAGTTGATTTACTCACTATTTTATAATAATGGTTTTTTAATGGGTTTTAATTATATTAATTGGGCTAAGTTGGAGTTTTGGTATACAATATTGAACACATTTAGTTTTGTTAGATAAATGGGTTTTGAATTCAAGTCTGGTGAACAGTCGGAAGAAATTGGTCGCGTGCAGTATTGAATATTGTTCATCATCAAACTAGTATATTATTATATCTATTCAATATTGAATGTTGTAAATTTATCCTAAAACCGATATAATTTAACTCTGGTCATTATCGAACACATAATTTAAACAAGAAGCAGTAAAAATTTGCAATAGCCAAAATTTTGTAAATCGTTATATTCATTAATAAACACGATATATCTAACAATAATTTGTAAGTTGTGTAGGTTGTGTTCAGCAATGTACACTGTATTTAATAATAAAATAGAAGTAAGTTGTATAAATTTGTGCTCAACAATAGGGATGAGCTTTTTGACCGAAAAAACAAACCGGAACTGGTACCGAACCGGAACCGGAATATTCGGTCCGATTATCGGTTCTCCTAAAATCTCATTTTCGGTTTTTGGTTCTTTCGGTTCCAGTTCCACCGGTTATTGGGTAATTCGGTCTTAAAAATTGGAACCGGTTGGTTTTTGATTTTGTATTTTTCATATGGTTGGCTATGAACTATTATTGTTGGTGATATGGTTGGTTATTGAACTATTATTGTTGGTGATATGGTTAATGATTATTGTTGATGATATAGTTTGTTATTGAACTATTATTGTTGCTTAAATGGTTAATAGTTATTGTTTGAAATCACGACATCAACGAACTTTTATTTATTGATCATATATTAGTGTTAAAGATGCATGCATGTTCAATTGTGATCTTAAGTATTTTTACTTTTTTAGTTTAACTTTAACCCTTTAGTTGTCAATTTCTACGATAAATATAACCTTATATTAAATCTAACTTATTGTTTGGTTATTAGTAAACATTTACAGGTAAAAACAACTAATACAAACATATCATATTTGTCTTTAATAGCAAAAATATTTACCGGTTATCGGTTCTTTCGGTTCCAATGCTTGAAACTTGTTTCATAATAGATTTTTGGTTTTTCCGGTTCTATACCCGAAATAACCGGTTAATAACCGGAACCGAGACCGGAACCGGTTCCCTTATATCGGTCCGGTTACCGGTTCTAGCTTTTAACCAATTTCGGTTACCGGTTCTTTCGGTTCCAGTACGGTTCGGGCCGGTTCCAGAACCGAACACATCCCTATTCAACAATGTACGTCGTATTTTAATATGAATGAATATTTAAAAAGAAATCCTAGAGAAAAATAAGGAGAAAAAATAGGAATTGGTTAACTATAATTAAATTAAAAAACTAAAGAAATTGGTAAAAGTCATTATTACCCTTTTGAATTAAAAAATAAATACTAAGAAACTAGTGGCCCAGAATGCTTCTCGCACTTTTCGCAAATAAGATACTTTTCGCATGAACCCTCCCCTATATATATATATATATATATATATATATATATATATATATATATATATATATATATATATATAATGGATCAATAAAGAACCATGTGTTAAACAAAGAACTTAAATAACTAATTTGGACCACTGAATCATCAAAATCAATGGATTAGATTTAACGATGGCAAAAATGTAATTATAATATATTAATATAGAAGTAAAGGGCAAACATGGAAAATCCACCCCCTAACAAACCTACGAATTTTAAAAAAAAAATACCCTCAAAAACTTTAAATTGCCATAACTTTTTACATTTTGTGAATTTAAACAAAAAAATTATATCAATCATTTAGTTTTTTAATCCTCTTTCAAACGAGACCACTCTTCCCATAATTTTCTAATTTTTTTTTGAAAATGTAAATTTTGTTTGCATTTTGGGTTGCATTGTAGTGTTTGTGTGAAGATTTTTCATTTTGGTTTCGAATATGTAATTTTTAAGCTACATTGTAGTTATATAACTAGGTTTTCGATCGATGGTAATTTTCATTTCAGAATATCTGGCGATTGTAATTAAACAATATTCCGTACGTGACTTGGAATTAAACAATATTCTTGTTTTTGTTTATGGGTTTTTGTTTGTAATGTACTGATGATCTAGCTATGCCGCTGACTAATTTCTAGCTTAGATAGCATTCTTTTTTCTCTAACTTAATTAAGTCCAACAATAGTATATACGACAGGTTGTGATCGATCTTCATTAATACACTAATCGATTAGTGTAGCAAAATATTTACAGGTGGGTTTGTGAACTTTGAAAAGAGAATTTAAAATTTTGAAATTTTAAGAAAGGTAATGGTTTTGATTATGTAATTTTATATGAGTTTGAGTATATAATTTGCATTTTGGGCTGCATTTTTATTGAATCAGATTGTGAAAATGCAAATGAGAATTGTGGGTTTGCATTTTGCATTTTCATAATTTGCATTTTGGAACTATTTGCATGACCTGTAATTTCGATATTTTGCATTTTCGGTTTTTTGCATTTTGCATATTGGAATGAAACTCTGCTCAAAATGAAAATTTTGAAAATTTTGCATTTAAAAAAAAATAAATACAATTTCAGAAATATATCAAGTCTGGTCTTGTTTGAAAGAGGACGAAAAACTGAATCTAATGGTATAATATTTTTGTTAAAATTTTTAAAAACGAATGAATTATAATCATTTTATATTAGTGGTGGTTTTTAAAAAAAATGTTTGGTCGCTGATTTTTTTCTTTTTTTTTAATTTTTTATTTTTGCCCCTAAACAATGTGCCACGTGTCATCACTAGCATGATTATTTAGGTTGTTAGGTCCTAAATTGTGTTCAATATATTCTTGTGAAATTTTTAAATAGTTTAGTTGTTATTTGATATTAATAATAGTTTAGGGTACATTATGTAAATACCCAAGGGGTATAAGTACTACTTTGCTAGCCCTATTCTAATTAAGCATTTCAATATTCACGTTATTGTTCTTGTTCTCGGTTCCCTTCACGTACTTATACATACAACCGAGTTCATCATTGTGTGATTTGCTTCAATATATTGTTTGATACTTGATAATATGGAACCTACAATTGGTATCAGAGCAGGAGTGGATTAAAATATTTTCTTTTTCTCGATCAATTTTTGTCGTCAAGTGTTTGGTCGTAACCTGCATATATTCAAAATTGTTTGAGTTGGTTATATTAATTATCAATTGTGGTTTGAGGAGTATTTGATTAATGTTGGTGATTGCTTTTGGATTAAAGTAACATCAAAATCTATTGGGATTAATATAGTTCAGATTTGAGATTTAGTTTTCGTCGACCTATTACGGTTTTTAGGGCCTGTTCTTCGAAAATAAGATCTGATTTGTGATTATTGATCTAAATTGAAGTTTGATTCCTGATCGTTTTTCATTACCGAGTGTTTTTCAAACTGAAATCATATCAAATTGATAAAAATTGTAGAAGTTTGGATCTGAGTTTAGTATTACGTAAAAAAAAGTTACGGTTTTTGCTTCCGATATTGTTTACGGAACTAAACTTGGAAGTGATTTAATTCAAATTGATAGTTGTAATTGTTTGGTTTGATGTTTATTTGGCTATTGCGATTGAAAATACTTGATTTGGTTGTGGTTTGAAGATTCAAATCGATAAACAACTACTGGATTTGTCGTTCGTTTTTGTTTGCTAGGGTTCTACGTTAACACCTAGCCAACTAATCCTAGCCAACTAATCTTAGCCAACTAATCCTAGCCAAGTGATCCTAGCCAACTAAACTTAGCCAACTGAACCTAGCCAACTGAACTTTGCTAACTGAACCTAGCCAACTGAACCCAGCCAACTGCTTCTAGCCAACTACTTTTAGCCAACTGATCATCTTAGCCAACTGATCTAACCTAGCCAACTGCTTCTAGCCAACCATACTTAGCCAGCTTCATCTAGCCAACCATACGTAGCCAACCTTACCTAGCCAACCATACTTAGTCAACCTTACCTAGCCAACCATATTTAGCCAACCTCTTTTCGCTAACACCATTTAGCCAAACCACCTAGGCAACCTTTCTCCAACTTATCTAGTGATCCCATCAAGCTATTTGTTTGAAAGATCCGAGTTTTAAAGTATCAACATTTTGTTCATGATGGCGACTGCTGAAAGTGATCATCGTTCTTCATCTGGTTCTGAGGTTAGTTCTACTAATCCTCAATTTATTGACATGATTCTTGCTTTGCGAAATCAGATTTTAGAATTAGAAAAAGATAAAGCTCATTGAACCTTAGAGACTAGATTAGAAAACAATTACAATGAGTTACTTCAGTGCAATCGAGAATTATGAAGAAAATGTTGAATATCTCACTGAAGTCAACTCTGAAATTACTGTCAAATTAAAGGATGCAGAAATTCAATGTAAAGATAATGATGCTGAGATTGATCGTTATGTTAAAGAAAGAATCCAACTGTATTCTAAAGTTAAAGAACTGGAAGATAATCTTTGTAAATCCAAAGAATTTATCTAAAGTCCGTCGTGCTCAATTTTATGAATTTGAATTTATGGGTTGGGGTTTCACTGATTTAATGAAATTCACTGGGCTTCAGAAGATGATGAGTTAGAAATTCCAAAAAGAGAAAGTAGAGATAAAATGCAACTTGCGTTTGACTACACTGAGTTAAACAAAAGTTATGAAAATCTTGAAATTTCTTCATCAATTGAATCTCCATCTACTTATTCTTCTGAAGAATTCAACCAAAAATAAGAAAATCTTTCTGAAAAACCCGAATACTCTAATCTTTATATTCCAAGTTCTATTTTGAAAAAGAAAGTTTCTGAACTTCAAGAAGAGTTAGTTAAACAAACAACAAATTTCACTAATGAAAGAGTTATTCTACTTGATAGAATAAATTCTTTAAAAGACCAACTCACTTCCGCTGTCAACAATATAACAGAAAATGTTTCAAATTCATTCGTTGACAAAGGTAAATCTGTTGTAGAACAAAGTTTTGATGATTTTATGGAATCTGATTTTGGTGACAAAGTTTTTGATAACCAGTGTAGCACCTCTCAGCATAATCAATACATTAAATTTCCTAATCAAGATTTGGAAGTGATGGCCGAGAAAAATTGAAGTAAAAGGCAGGCCAAGAGAGTATTGTGGCTTGAGAAAAGAAAAAGTTTTCTAGAAGCCAAGAAAAGACGCTTACAAGAGAAAAATCATTCTGGTTTTGGTAGTTATAACAACAATTTTGATCATGTGCATGGAACAACTTCAAATGCTAGAAATAGTTCTGGTTGTGCAAAGACAAATGTTTCAAATGAGTTTGGTTTTGATTTCAGTGTTCATTCTCATGCTCATGTTAGGAAGTATGAATCTTCTTCTTTTGTTAATTCTTGTTGGGACGCTTTAGATAAGCCTGATGTGAAATATCCATTTAAGGTGTATTCTATTAAACATCTTATAAGGTTATCGAAGAAGAAAATTTGTACCTCACCTCAAAGAGTGAATACATTTTTTATCAATCAAAACATTCAAAAGGAGAAATTGAATTCTAACTACAAGTGGATGCCTAAAAATGAATCTGTAGTAAATTCTCCTAATCCACCTGGACCCAAACTCAAATGGGTACCAAAATCTGCATAATTTGTTTTGCAGATAAGCCTTGAGATATTCTGGAACACCATAGTTACACTCTGGATAATATGTGAAGTCAAAACAACTGTGTGTTCAATACACGAAGAAGTTCAAATCTTATGGCTAGAAGAAAGAAGAGTGTTCCCTGCTGTTCATCACACACACCATTGTGTTCAGTATCAGCCCGAGTCTGATGATCTGAGAAACTTACTTTTTATAATTTATCATTATTTGATATAACTTCTGTGTTGATGTTTTTTACTTTCAGGGGGAGTAAAAGTCTTCAGGACCCGCAAGTATGCAAAATTTTCTCTCAATAAAATTGTTTTTATGCATGCTTGTAGGGGGAGTAAATCAGAAAATATTTTACAAAAATATTTTTTTTGTTCTAGTTTCATTCTTAGAAAATCCAAAAACATTGAAAAATCCAAAATCCAAAAACATTTCAAATGTTTAAAATTACAAAAATATCGTTGTTTCGATCACCTCGTGCGTACTATGTTTAGGCAGCTTCTTTAATCCTATGGTCTAGCCAGAGCCGGACAGATCTACCCAAGGAGCTTCCTATTTTATAGAAGTGAAAAAAAATTGAGTGCCTAATCATTTTGGAAAAAGAGTTTGAGGGAGAAGTTGAAAAATATTCAGAGAGCTAAGGGTGAGAGAAAGGATCAAAAGAAAAGAAAGATCCTCACTAAACAATGTCAATCTGGGTAACCACATATACTACTGGTTTTATACTGGTATTGAAGAAGACATCATGGACCCAGTGATGCAATGCACTAACCCCACCCAGCTACTCAATTATCTTTTAAAATATGATTGTTTCAACTTTGCACAGAGATTTTTCACATACACTATTGACATCTCATTTGGAGATTGTTGATATTGAAAATAGGAGGACAACTACTCCGGTCCCCGACTTCTTTCGTGCACTTATTGAGTCTAGAGCCATTTGCAATATTATTCTCTTCTAGGACACTTAATGGAATCATTTGCCTGTTTGTGTGACAGTGCCGGAACATCTTGAGTAATATCTTATGATATTTACAGTGATAGATGGAAATCCTACCAGTGCTAACATCATGTCAACGCTGAACGTAGGTCACTCAATTTATTTAAATTGATGTGTTAACGGGAAATCTATGTGATCCCGGTGTTACAGCCGATGCGTTTATTGTCATATCATTCTGATAGAGTCATGCCAATATCAAGTGATTGCAGTTTACATGTGCATGATGATCATGATGAATCCTGAACATCATGAGGGGGAGAATCATCTTACTGAGTTAAGGATGAAAAGAAGATGAGATAATTCAAACGTTAAGGGGGAGTTAATACATCAAGTGCATTGTGTCTTAAATTTCCAAAGAGAAGATGGCAAAGTTTCAGAGAGAAGAAGACAATTGTTCACAAATTTGAAAGAGAGCAATGTTCTGGAAAAATTTCAGATTTTAAAGATCTTGAGCAACTTTCGAAGGGAAGCAAATTTTGTTTAAAGAAAATTTCAAAGGTGCTGAAACAGTCAATCCAACCCTCGAGTAACATTTGTGCGTAATCAAGAAAGATTATTTTCGTGTAATGCTCAAGATTTTTCTCGTGAAGACAAAAGAGATGATCATGGCTGTAAATTCTGATAGGCCCGAGGCTTCTACTGCGATCTCTGATAAACAACCTATACAACCTGATCATGCTGAGTCTTTGAAGATCTCGTGAAGACTCGAAACTTCAAAGAATGATCTTCTAATGTCTATTGCAGAAAGAAAAAGAATCTCTGCATATTCTAGACAGGGAGATTGTTTTGGTGCTTAAAATATAAATTTTATTACTATGCTTAATTGTAAATTGAACACAAAGGGGGAGAATGTTAGGTCCTAAATTGTGTTCAATATATTCTAGTGAAGTTTTTAAATAGTTTAGTTGTTATTTGATATTAATAATAGTTTAGGGTACATTATGTAAATACCCAAGGGGTATAAGTACTACTTTGCTAGCCCTATTCTAATTAAACATTTCAATATTCACGTTATTGTTCTTGTTCTCGGTTCCCTTCACGTACTTATACATACAACCGAGTTCATCATTGTGTGATTTGCTTCAATATATTGTTTGATACTTGATAATATGGAACCTACAATTGGTATCAGAGTAGAGGTGGATTAAAAGAGAAGGTATTGATCGTGGCATATATTAGGGCTTGAATTCATATTGGTTTTTGATGTTTAATGCGATTTGATTGTTAGACTTGTCAAGTTTGGTGTTTATTTGGAGATTGGGTTTGAAAAATACTTGAGTTGGTTGTGGTTTGAAGATTCAAATCGACTGGAATTAGGGTTCGTACGTTAACACCTAGCCAACTAATCCTAGCCAAGTGATCCTAGCCAACTAATCCTAGCGAAGTGATCCTAGCCAACTAATCTTAGCCAACCAATCCTAGCCAACTGAACTTAGCCAACTGAACCTAGCCAACTGAACTTAGCCTTAGTGAACTGAACCTAGCCAACTGATCCTAGCCAACTGCTTCTAGTCAACTGCTTTTAGCCAACTGATCTTAGCCAACTGCTTTTAGCCAACTGATCTTAGCCAACTACTTTTAGCCAACTGCTTTTTAGCCTCCTGATCTTAGCCAACTGCTTT
Source organism: Pulicaria dysenterica (assembly GCA_947179395.2). Taxonomy (NCBI): domain Eukaryota; kingdom Viridiplantae; phylum Streptophyta; class Magnoliopsida; order Asterales; family Asteraceae; genus Pulicaria; species Pulicaria dysenterica. Next base: position 77,077,664 of record OX359293.1, on the reverse strand, counting down.
TAGCCAACTGATCTTAGCCAACCACATCTAGCCAACTGCTTCTAGCCAACCATAGTTAGCCAACCACATCTAGCCAACTACTTCTAGCCAACCATACTTAGCCAACCTCATCTAGCCAACCTTGTCTAGCTAACCTCATCTAGCCAACCTTATCTAGCCAACTTCACCTAGCCAACCTTATCTAGCCAACCTTATCTAGCCAACCTTACCTAGCCAATCGTACTTTACTGAAGGGTTTTGAACCTGAACAAAACACCATATGACTCAAACTGGTCAATCCTAGGTTTGATTCCACTGGTTCAATCCTAAAAGCGGAACTGGATTGAACACAACCCTCTAAACCCCAAAAGGGTTAGGATCTTTAAAACTTTAAATGAACAACATAGTTTCTTGCAAAAAAATCCATAGAAAAGGTTACAAGATTATACCTGAACAAAACCTTTAGGATTGCTAAAGATAGTCCACCACTACTGCACCTCCGATTGAACTGGCTGCTAGACCGCTCCTGGATCACCAAGGCTTCAAAAAACCTCGAAACCCTTGTGTGTATGTACCTCTTGCGTCGATCAACAAGAACGCAAACACCTTGCTTGGTGTTCTTCGATCGTCGAAGTGAGAGAGAGAGCCGAGAGAGTGCGACCGAGAGAGAGAGAGAGAGAGAGAGAGAGGGAGAGATGGTGGCTAGGGTTAATCCCTTTTTTTTACTTCTCTTAATCCTTAAGCCTTTAAGGATATATTTATAAGGATTAGATTGGACCTAAGCCCGTTTAATTAAAAGCCCACTGTTTTAATTAAACTTTCATCTCTTCTCACTTTGACCCCCTGGACTTTACTAGTTAATTAATTAACTATTAATTAACTTAATCCGTTAAATATTAAAACTTAATATTTAATTCTCCTTAAATAATAAATAACTATTTATTATTTATTCCCTTTCTAATAATTAATACTACTGATTAATTATTTCGTCTTTATCTTTAATAATTAATCTAACTGATTAATTATTTCCTTCTTCTCTTAAATAATTAATCTATCTGGTTAATTATTTCCACACAGACAAAAGGTGAAATCCAACTGTTTTGAATTGGGTGTGTAGCAGTGTGACCCTTTAGTCTCTTATAACATTGGATACAATGTGCCCATTAATTATATCTGCACATAATCTAACATTTACTTAGCCAACCTTATCTAGCCAATCTTACTTATCCACTTAACATTCACCTTTAATTTCCACTCAAAGATCCGAGTTTTCAAGTATCAAGATTTTGTTCAAGATGGCAACTAATGAAAGTGATCATTGTTCTTCATCTGAAACTGAGGTAAGTACTACCAATTCTCAATTCATCGATACGATTCATGCTTTGCAAAATCAGATTTCACAATTAGAAAAAGATAAAGCTCATTGTCGAATCTTAGAGGCTAGATTAGACAACAATTATAATGAGTTAGTTCAGTGCAATCGAGTACTGGCATCAGCAAATGATCAACTGTCATATGTACAAAGTAAGTTGAAACTTTGTGAAGAAAAGGTTGAATATATCACTGAAGTCAACTCTGAAATTACTGTCAAATTAAGGGATGCAGAAATTCAATGTAAAGATAATTATGCTGAGATTGATCGTTATGTTAAAGAAAGAACCCAACTGTATTCCAAAGTTAAAGAACTGGAAGATAATCTTTGTAAGCGAGGTCAATCAGAACAAACTATATTTTTTAATACACCAAAAGACATTAAAATTTACGATGTAAAAACAGGTCTAGGTTTCGAAAATCCAATGAATTTATCAAAAGTTTGGCGTGCTCAATTTTATGAATTTGAATTTATGGGTTGGGGTTTCACTGATTTAATGAAATTCACAGGGGCTTCAGAAGATGATGAGTTAGAAATTCCGAAAAGAGAAAATAAAGATAAAATGCAACTTCCGTTTGACTACACTGAGTTAAACAAAAGTTATGAAAATCCTGAAACTTCTTCATCAACTGAATCTCCAACTACTTATTATTCTGAAGAATATAATCAAATATCAGAAAATCTTTCTGAAAAACCCGAATACTCAGATCTTTATATTCCAAGTTCTATTTTGAAAAAGAAAGTTTCAGATCTTCAAGAAGAGTTAGCAAAACAAACAACAGATTTCACTAATGAAAGAGTTATTCTTCTTGATCGAATAAATTCTTTAAAAGACCAACTCACTTTCGTTGTCAACAATAAAACTGAAAAGGTCTCAAACTCTTTCGTAAACAAAGAAAAATCTGTTGTTGAACAGAATTTTGATGAATTAGTGGAGTCTGATTGTGGAGATAAAGTCTTTAATGATCAATGTAGCACCTCTCAGCATAATTAATACGTTAAATTTTCTAACCAAAATTTGAAAGTGGTGACTGAGAAAACTTTAAGTAAAAGGCAGGCCAAGAGAGCATTGTGGTTTGATATTAATAATAGTTTAGGGTACATTATGTAAATACCCAAGGGGTATAAGTACTACTTTGCTAGCTCTATTCTAATTAAGCATTTCAATATTCACGTTATTGTTCTTGTTCTCGGTTCCCTTCACGTACTTATACATACAACCGAGTTCATCATTGTGTGATTTGCTTCAATATATTGTTTGATACTTGATAATATGGAACCTACAATGGTTCTATGTTTAAGGGAGACTCTTTATATAACCTTATCATATATATATATAGAAAATGGACCAATAAAGAACCATGTGTTAAACAAAGAACCTAAAGAACCAATCTGGACTATTGGATCATCAAAATCAATGGATGAGATTGACCGATGGCAAAACTGTAATTATCATGTATTAGTTTAGAAGAAAAGGGTAAACATGGAAAATCCCCCCCTCCCCCCCCCCCCCCCCCCACAACCTCGATTAAAAAAAACCCACAAAAACTTTAAATTGTCATAACTTTTTAAATTTTGTGAATTTGAACAAAAAAATTATACAAATCTTTTAGTTTTTTAATCCTCTTTCAAACAAGATCACTCTTTCCATATTTTTCTAAAAATTTTTTAACATGAAAATTTTGTTTGCATTTGGGCAGCATGTACGTTTTCGTTTTTTGCATTTTGCATTTAGGTTTGAATGAACACAGCTCAAAATGCAAACTACGGATTTTGTATTTTGCATTTAGGTTTGAATGAACCAAGCATCTAGGAATTTTGCATTTCGGGCTTGAATGAACCCAGCTCAAAATGCAAACTACGGATTTTGCATTTTGGGTTTGAATGAACCCAGCTCAAAATGCAAAATTTGCATTTCAAAAAAAAAAGTTTCTGAAATATATCAAGTCCGGTCTTGTTTGAAAGATGATGAAAAACTGAATCTAACATTAAAAATTTTTTGTTAAAATTCTTCAAAACGAACGAGTTATAATCATTTAAAGTAAATGAGGTTTTTTTTAAATACCCAGGTCATCGCTAAAGGAGAACGTGAGTTTTCTTTTTTTTTTTATCAATTTTCCAATTTTGCCCCTAAACAATGTGCCATGTGTCATTACCAGGGAGGTTCTTTAGGTTCTATGTTTAAGGGAGGTTCTTTGTTTATATATATATATATATAGGAAGAAGTTCCATTGAAAACCATTTTTAGTGCGAGAACCGCGAGAACCAATCTGAGTCGTCCAATTCCCGCTCTTTTAATGTTATTGCCCACCCATGAATTCCTCACATACACCCTGCCACACTTGATCCCTCCATGCTTTTCATCCATGAATTCCACTTATCAAATCAACGGCTAAGATTGGTTCTCGCGGTTCTCGCATTAAAATCGGTTCTCAATGGAACCCTCCCCCTATATATATATATATATATATATAGGTAAAAGTTCAAACGAGAACTGTTTTTCGTACGAGAACTGCGAGAACCAATCTGAGCCGTCCAATTCCCCCTCATTTAATGTCATTGCCCACTTATGAATTCCTCACATGCACCCTGCCACATTTGATCTCCTCCACGCTCTCCATCCATGAACTTCCCACGTCCAAGGAACTACTGACATTGGTTCTCGCAGTTCTCGTACGAAAAACAGTTCTCGCTTAAACCCTCCCCTATATATATATATATATATATCTTTACTACTTTATAAAGCATTTAGCCTAATCTTTTTAAGACTTTTTTAAGTTAAGTAGTACAACATATTTTACATATATTACAATACATTAAAGCAACATTTTCAAACATTGAAGTTATAAAATTTAATTAATTGTAAGTTACAAAACAAACTAATTAATTACATTAATTTCAAATTATTGTAACCAATTATTATGATTTATTGCATATTAAATTGAACTCAATTTAGTTCAATAATTTATTGCTTTAAGGTATTGTAAGTAATCTTTTAGTAATTGTACTACTTAATTAAAATAGTTTTCAAACATTACTAAATATTTCTTTAAGGTATTAAAATTTTTTTGTGATTTAAATAATATTAAATTCAATATAAATTTTGTTAAAAATGATTTTTTAAAGTATATCTTGATTACTTATCTTAAATTTAGTCCTCTTAAAATGGTTTTAATATAGACAACATATATTATCGATAATCACACTCTTCTTTATATATATATATATATATATATATATATATATATATATATATATATATATATATATATATATATATATATATATATTGTGTTTTACCCGCGCGATGCGGCGGGGTAAAATATGTTTTTTGGGATATATAGAGTGTGGTTATTGTAAAAGGTGTGAAAATGTAAAAAGGGTAAGAGGCAATCCTAACCGTCGGATTGCCATAAAATGTCAATTTCCGTCAGTCAAAATTGATGACATGGAAGGACGGTTTAATTGAGACGCGAGGGCAAAATTGGATTAAAATGATCAATTCAATTACCCTTATACCGAGAAATATGCTACGTGGCCTCTATCAATCACGATTGTTTGGAAAACGGAATTCATACGATTAGTTAAATTGAAGACTGTTTTATCAGAAGGAAATGATTCATAGAAAGAAAAGGTACGCACACTTCATTTATGTTATTAATTTAATATACAATAATATTGAAAAATACGGAACTTCATTTATTTTAAAAATTGATGACTGCATATTAAATAATTGGTGAATTATCATATATTTCAAAAATTGAAGAATGCCCAACTTTATAATTTATTTCAAAAATTGATGATTGCGTAGTAAATAATTGATGGATTATCATATATTCAAAAATCGATGAATATATTATTTTGTTCGATTAAAATGATTAACACTGTACATATTCTTAAATCAAATTGTAAGGAGACATGAAACAGAATTAAACCAATATAAAGAAACTAGAGGGTGCTCATGAAAATCAGAAAGAATATTGGAGAAAAGGATAAAAATAAGCGGGAATACTTACCAACATAATATGGATTAGTTTGACTAATTAAATTTTTTTAAATGCATCATAAATGATATAAAAAGTCTAATTTATCCTTTTATAGTTTTTACCACATGTCATCTTGTGAATGTCTCTTACAGATTTTACATTAATTCACTTTTTATTTGAACCAAATTCCATATGAGCTAAATCTGGGCTTGATCTATTTTTAATAAAATGGTATTTAAAATAGATTTAACTTAAATTTACCTCATAAGTTAATGAGATAGCTTAAGAAACAAGTCACCAAAAAACTCTCTTCCCCTCTCTCTGTTGTTTCGGCCGACCACAAAGGAGGAAGAAACCGGGTCGGTTTTTTTCTTGTTAGACGCACACACACGCATACAAACAAACAACTTGTTTTGTTTGTGGTTGCTTGAGTAACTATGATATCATATTTTTCTTTTATATGATTAGTTTTTGAGACTGCTAGATCCTAACTCTCTTTCGGATTTTTGGGGTTAAGTTGAGTTGATCAACTTCCGGTAACAATCTTAACACTTTTAAAAATGTACAACTCAAATAGCATTATTTACAATTTGTTTAAGAAATAATTTTAAACACTTTAAATGTTTTACAAAAAACTCTCCTTAATTTAATGACATTTTAAATGTTTTATAAAAAACTGTCAGAATTTAAATATATTTTAAATGTTTACAAAAAACTGTCCTGAATTGAAAGACAGAAAAGGAGAGAGGTCGGAGGGAGCCAGGGAGAGGGTACTTTAAAATTTTTTAAAAACATTTATATATTATATAATATATAATTAAAAAATAGTAAAATATCTAATTCGGTTTAATCGGGTTTTTCGGTTTGAAAATTCCTAAAATCGTAACCGAACCGAAAAACGTTTATGGTAATCGGTTTCGGTTTTTAAACCGAACCGAAAACCGAAATTGAAAACGGTTTCGGCTTTTTCGGTTACGGAGCAGTTCGGATTACGGTTAAAGCGGTTAATATCCAAATTTTGAACACCCCTATGTCGACAAATGAAACTATTTACCCCGCCGCATTGCGCGGGCAAAATACTAGTATATATATATAAGGGAATTTAATTAGTTACGTTCGTGCAATACCGTACTACATATCAGGCCATCTCGATTGGTATACACATAATTAACGTTCGTCTAAGATTCCATTTATATATATATACAAACCGCCGGGGCTAATGGCTTGATCTGTTAAGAAGCAAACTAAGCTCGATCGATATCCTAATTAAACGTCTTCACTGAACTTAGTTTTAGATTAGAATCTATCGTTTAATGTATGTTAAACTAATTACTAATATACTAGATTTATGGACCCGTGCACAGTGGCGGACCTGTGGGTAGTGGGGAGGGGTCAAGCGCCACCGGTCGTTTGACGGTTCGTAGTGTTAATTTTCAATTTTTTAAGACGTTGCTACCGGGAAATTTTCGGGGTGCACCCGGTGATACCACTAAAATCAAAGAAAAAATGATACTTTAAAAAAAATGATAAAAAATAGGTTAATCTTTCAATTTATATCTTTAAAATAGCATTTTAGTTCATAACTTCATGTAAATTGTGTTTTTATTTTAAATTTTGGCCCTAAAATACCAGAATAACCGCCGAAATCGTGTTAATTCGACCTGATTAACCGAAAACCCGGAAAAAAAAACCCGAACCAGACCCTCAAACTTATTTAATTTTATTCTCGCATTATATGGTGCTACCGGTCCCCAGAAATCCTGGGTCCGCCACTGCCCGTGCACGTACGGGTAGTTTACAATTAAATCTTAAGCAACAACTTTGTAAACGAAAAAAATAATAAAGTACTTAATTAATACGTTAAGTACAATACATGAAGTAATAAGTAATTACTTTTATAGAATAAAAAAAGTAAACGCATATACAAATCCTTTAAAAACCAATCAGAAACAATGTTATATAACTTTAACTACTACATTGGTTGTTTTGTCGGTCGGATTGTCATTGTCATCGCAAATAAGAACTTTTAATCCACTCCTACTTTTAATACGTGAAAGTGCGACATATGATTGATTGTGTAAAACATGTTGCTGGATAAATAAGCCAATAGTAGACAAAGACTGGCCCTGACTGCAAATAAAAGAAGTGAATGTCATTGCAGATTACAATTTATATACTTTAAACAGTGTTAGTAACATGTTGAATGTAAAATAAATATAAAAATTAGATAGATAGTTATAAATAAGAATATTACAAACGATATTATATAGCAACCGTAAGAGAGAACTTCATAAATAAAGATTGGGTAAGATTGGTAACGGGTCACCAAAAAAAGCCAAAACATAAAGTATTTCTTCTGGATCAAAAGCAATTAACAATAATGTTTGTTTGTATCAGCAAATTATGGTGAAGATGATCCAATTAAGACATATTGGTATCAGCACTCTAAGCATAGGAAGTCTACATGTAACACATAAAACCCAATTCTAGAAATGAAGGGCAACATTATGCATTCACTCTCTTGTGAACAAAGTGCGTGTCTTTTTGTTCATGAGATCTACATTCATTCGATATCAATATTAACACCTGTCGAAAAGGTTATTATTTTAATATAAACATAAAAAACAAAACTAACATAGTGACATACCATGTAAAGTGATTATGGTAATGTAAACACTAATAAAGTATCATTAATATATTGAGAAGAAACAATTGGCATTCTGATTTAGATGATGGATTTAATTTTCAGTTCTTCATTCTTTGTTTTCAACAAAAAGTTGTAAGTTTCTTCATTGTCATTAATCTCCCACAACTGTAACTTAAACAAATCATCCAAACCATCCATAAGAACATCATATAGACTATCATGGTTTTCGGTAATTACTTTATTTCTACACTTATAAGCATTCGAGAAATCCATTCTTCTCCCTCCCTATATAGAATCTAATAAGGTGTATGAAACTCGCTTAGTTCATAAGCAAATTTCATCCATTAACACAAATAATATTAGTTTTCATCTCTCTCTTAGGCATAAACCCCAAAGTCATGAAAATCAATAAGCATTTTGAAACCAACAATAAAAACCCAAAAGAATGGCTAATATATGCATAATGTATATTCATCTCTCTCTGATGTTCTCGTAATTCAGGTTAATAACAAAAATTCTTCACAAACAGATATATGCATAATGTATATTCATATGTATGAATTCGATGCATAATATTGAAACAGGAAAAGGTGAGTAAAACAAAATCAGAAAAGAAAGGAAAAAACTAACCAAGTTAGATATAAGAAGAGCTAGTACTATCAATCACATAATCAATCATTTGAATCAGCCTTACGAGAAGGTAGGCGAGAAGGTAGGGTTCTTCACTTCTTCAAAAAGTATAAGAAAAAACAAGAAAGAGTAAACAGAGAATTGTTAGGTTTCATGAACGAAGAAGATGAATAAGAAAGATCAAGAATCGTACCTGTAACTTGAGAAACGACGGAAGAAGGAAGACGACACCAATTGGGTTTACGGCGGAAGAGACAAGTCGATAAAGGGTAGTGTTTCGAGAATGAACGTCGTAAACAATAAAAGCAAAGGTGGGTCAAAAAGACTTGCGTGTTTTCTCGTACCGGGTTAAATGACTCAATTTAAGCCAAAAGTCGGTTCTTGCTAAAAAGAGAAGTCAAAATTGGTTTTTTTGGTCAAAATTGGAGAAGTAAAGGGTTTTGATGGGTTAATTGAAAATTATTTAAGGTAACCTTTAAGAAAATAGTTTGTTTTATATAGATTATACCAGATAAAGCATGGAGAAGCATAATGTTTATAAGAGTGACTATTTACCTTTCTCAACATTAACCTCTAAGGAAACCAACCGAATCTGACCAGTAACAAAAAACCTTTCGTGATTATCGTTTGATTTATGTATTGCTTTTAATTAGTTTTCCTTTAAACTCCATTCTTTATAGGCTTGTCAAACGCAAAGGCTAGAGTTTTCTAATGAAATAAGTGCAATTCTATTCATTATAAATGAAATTACAAACTTTAGAACCAAGTTTAATCACATCATAGCAAGAAAAAGTAGCAACTCATGTAAAGGTAAAATATAGTAACAAATATACCTGTCCAAGAAATGTTACATTAAGTTCAGTAATTGATGGTTTTCTCTCAATAGGTCTGAACCTGAAATTACAGGTTGAAATATTAAGCATAAAAAAAGAAGAGAAAAAACCCATAATATGACATTTGATAAGAGTGTACATGCAAATACACCAAAAAGGTACAACTTTCCTAAAATATTCATCTAAACGAACTCAAACTAAAATTCTTAAATTTAAATAACGGGTGAATAAGTTTTATATGCAAAGAAAATGGGATAATATTGCAATCGTAACAGATTAAAGATCATCATGTTGATAAGGATATACTGTGTAATATACATAATGGTAATTCATGTGAAAAATCAGTATTCAAGTAAACATGCTAGCAGCTCTTCATAAATAGATCATCCTTAGACACTATAGAAATGATAACTGAGTACTATACATTAGCAATATATGTTCCCAGGTATGGGGAAGCATATAAAACAACTTTTTTAGGTTAACTAAAGAACTGTGTAGCCCAACCTCCAATCCACCAGGGAGGTAGAAAGACAAGAGATCTTTAGACCGTAGAGGCAGTTGCTTGTCCGGAGGATAAACAAAAAGAACCTGAAAGAACATGCAAAATGATGAGGAAAAATTTACGATGGAAGCAAGTAAATGTAAACTTATTGTTTTACTAATGCTGACCACTAGGTGCACTGTGCGGACTCCTTGGAGGGCCTTCAACTCTTCTGCCAAAGTACTGCCTTTGAAGTGCATGAATATCACAACCTTGATGCAATCCAACCACTACCATGCTCTTAAAGACCCTTGATGGTCCTTTCAATATCCTTTGATGTTGAAATAATTACAAAGAAAACATGTGGCAGATCTATTTGTGAGCACATCAGAGCACCAACTTCAAATAATGAAAAATGAGGATAGTAGAACTTTTCATTCTCAATTGGAGATTTTAGTTTCACTATACGTTAAGAAGGTTTGTGTTCTATTCACCAATCATCATATTTGGCGAGAGTTGTATTTAAATAACCTGAAGACACTAATTATCCTAAAAAAGACATACCAAATAGCAAAAGTTTTATACGGAGTTGAGATAAGAGTAACTTACAGAAGAACACATTAGTAACACGTAAAGATTCGCTTGGAAACGGGAGGCTACTTTAAAGATATTCTCATTAACTGTGATTGCCTAATTATAATTCTTTGCTACATATTGGCATATAACAATTTCCTGAATTCGAGTTTAAGTGTTTTCCCAAATAGATCTTAGCTTTAATTCAGTGGTTGCTATGTTTTATCATCATGGTCGTTATGTTTTTAAGGGTGAAGATCATTTCAAGACACTGCACTTTAAAGAAGACAGTTACTTCTTAATTTTTTTATAACTAGCATTACAAAAAGGACACGATTACATACAAAAACCATACATGAGAGACCGAGTGATATATTGGGAAAAGAATTAAATATAGACCTATTCCATAAAATAGGAACTATAACAATGTTATAAGATCGGAAAATAGAAACTATTTAAATATCCTAATGGATTCGTATAAAGTATAAACATCATATGAAACATAGAATTCCATGTTATATTAGGTTAAAGCAAACACATTAAATCAGAATTCCACTTAACATGAATAAGCAAGGTCAACAGAAGCTATTTAATCTTGAACTACTATCAAAGACATCCTAAACTGAGACGATGCATTGCTACCATTGTCCCCTCAAACTATATTATCATCATGAAATCTGAACAATCGAGCAATCAAGCAATCATTGATACAATTAAAACCAATGATGCACTGAAACGCCTAAGATACAGCCGTTCCCGTTCGGGTAATTTAAATGATTCCTAATTACTCGTTTCCCAAAAGGAAACACAGCCAATTAAATCAATTTGTAACAACACTTGACCACTTCTAAGTAAGTTAGATTATCAATAATTTGCTAGTTCCCACAAATTTGCAAAAAAAAAATAGTTTGTTACACACAATATTAAACCGCGCATACTTCGTCACATTTCTGTGCACATAACCCTTTGTTTATTCACTTAGTTTGATTTCAATAAAACAGGGCTTATGATCATGGGTTGACATCAAACATCATAACAGGCTTTGTGAATGGTTGCCCAGCAGCTTAACACCCATAACTAAATCCTCAAATAACATATACTAAATTGAATCAATAAATCATATTATAATTTTTAATTATAGGATTTTTTACAAATATATTCATTAGACATTTGATCCTACACCTGATAAGCATATGATCTTCACATATAATTAACAAAACATATAGCCATATAAGTTTTAAACATTGTAATTGTAATAAAGAATAAACTAAAACAACAGATTACATAAATAGTAATATCTAGAGTATACAAAGTAAATATGATTCACTTAGGCATTATATCAAACACATTGTGTGCATAAATTGAAAGTGAAAAAGAAATCCAAAATTGCAGGGCAAAGCATCTCCAAGCTACAGATGAGATGACAAATATATAAATAAACTCCCAAAAGTAGTCATTAAAACCAACGTTGATGTTTAATAAGGTCTACCACATCATTTAAATATCAAAGATAGCAGTGATTTAATATGGAAGGATTACTTTGAAAAAATTTGATGTATTGAAAGAATAAGCAATACTTGAAGAAACCCAAGTACCTAAATTGAATCGAATAAGGTGTATAGAAACATACCTGTAGCAAAACCATTAGAAATTAAAAACAACACGGAAGAAAAATCGCAACTCCAAATGATTGAGCAGAGTCCAATGTCTGGAAAAGCATTAGCTATTTAGTTGAATCAATAAGGAAGAAGGAATACTTAGAAAAGACATCGATGTTAAGAAAGAAAAACAATATTCGAAGAAACTCAATACCTAAATCGATTCAAAGAAGTTGCAAAGAAACATATCTGCATAAGTTGCATAGAAACATACCCGCAGCAAAACCATTAGAAACTGAACAAAATAGGGAAGAAAGTCCCAACTAAAATGATTAATCATTGTTCCGACGTTTGGAAAAGCATTAGCGATGTAGTTGATATATCTTTGTGAATCGAATGAACCCTGCATTCGATGGGTTGAAGTTCTTCAAAGGATTGGTTGTTCTAGGTATTGAGAAACGGCAGAGGAATGAAGCGATCGAATAAAACGGAAGGCGGGACCCGCGTGTTCTCTTCCCGGGTTAAATGACCCATTTTTAAAAGAAATCGGGTATTACTAAAACAGGAAGTCAATTGGCTTATTTGAGTCAAAATTAGAAAAATAAAGAATTTTTATTGGTTAATTGAAAATTATTTAAGGTAACTTTCTAATAAATGGTTTTCTTTTAATATATATATATATATATATAGATATAGATATTGATTAACGAAAATTAATTTTGTGATCGAAGTGCGGTCTTTTATATATATATATATATATATATATATATATATATATATATATATATATATATATATATATATATATATATATATATTAATTATTAAAAAAGAGAAACTTAAACTAAGTTATGGATATATAGATGATCCATGCAGGCTGCGCAGAATTAAAGTGTCTAGCTATATTAATAATAAAACATAATCTAAACAGTATGATATTTAGGATTCATGACCCCTCCACTTCCGTTAATCATATAAAGGGGACATAAAAGAACAATATATAAAGTTGTTCCACGTATATGGAAAGGGCAATACATATCTCTTAATTTATATGAGATCACCTAGCTAGTTAGGCCTCCTTATTACATGGAAAAAAAACAAGAAAAAGAAAAAAACAAAACATGAAGAAAAGAAAACAAAGGAAAAAGAAAAAGGGAACTCAGCTCAATCACTAGTAACAAATGATTAATGCAATCTCCTGAATATTTCATTATTCCTACAAAATATCTAATTATATAGGGATAGATAGCCTCGGAGTATAATTAATAAATAGAATTGTATGGTATCCGTGCAATATCTTCGTATAAAATAGTTTCTCTATCTAATAAAATATCATTTTATAAAATAAAAGGGTATGATATTCAACGAATAATTTCTATCCGGTAATATATATGTCGTTTCATTTCTTTTATTCATAAATGATATAAATTTTCTTCACTTTTAAAACAATTTTTTTTTTAAAAAGACAAACAAATTTTTTCTTATTTTTTTATGAATAGGGAAATATATGTAGTAATAGAAGAGAGAATGTATAGTTTAAAAGTGAAGTTTTTTTTAGATGTAGAGTACTATTTTTCTATTACTAAAATTTCAAATAATTAAATGTAAAAAAAAGTGTGAAATATATTTTAATGTAGTATAGATAACGTGTAACTCCATTGTAAAAACACTAAAAACTATCTAATCTTATATTCTTATTAAAAGAAAAAGGTTTCTCCCTCTTCCTAAAAAGTATTCACCAATCACAACTCTTGATTTAAAAAAGAAAATTTTTAAAAATCGAAAAATGATGTCATAAATGCCAAAAATCCTTAAGGAATTGGAAGGGGGCATTGTGAAAATTCTTAGGGTTTTTTATAAAATATCTTAGGGGTTTTTACGAAATTGTGAGTGAGTTTTATAAAACTTGTATATTAATATAATTAAGAGTAAATTACAAAAATCATCCATGTGGTTTGCAAAAAGTAACACCTTTGGTCCTTTATAATCAAAAAGTATAGAAATCGTCCCTGTGGTTGACATTTTGTAACACTTTTGGTCCTTTAATTAAACGTCCGTTAACTATTCTGTTAAGGGTCCTCATGTGCCTTGCACATGAGGGTATATTTGTCATTTTACACATTATCCAGGTTTCCAAACAAAGGCAAACACCTTTTAATCACCCCTCTCTCTCAAACACATATTCATCTCTTTCACACACTCTCTCTCACTCACTCTCTCTCTCTCTCTCTCTCTCTGCCTATCACCGCCACCCACAGCCACCACCATCATCATCGTCCACTTCTTCTCCACCGCCACATTCTCAATCGATCTGCACTTCCATCGTCACAACTGTAGAACCGCCACCCACGTCACTGCCACCATACGTCACCACCACCATCGACAAAGAATTACAAACCCACCTTGGATCTGCTCGAAAACCCTAGATCTGCTCGATTGAGAACACCCTAGATCTGCTCTAAACGGGAACAGCCTTGCACACGCCGCCACCGATCTGAACCACGATCTCATCGGATCTAGGGTTTTCTCTAACCAACACCTTCGTTCACAACCACCACGTCACCGCCACCATCATCGGAAGTCAGATCTAGGGTTTTCTCCAACCACACCGTAGACTAACAAGAAATAAGAAACTCGATCATCACCTCTCGTCGGACCTGAACAACCATCACCGTAATAGATCTAAAGCTAAACCCTAGCTTTCTGGGTTTTTGTATATCACCGCCGCCATCTTCTTCTACTCTTTCTTTTCTTTTATTTCCATGCAAGCATGTTCAGATATGTGTGTGTGTGTGTGTTTGGGGTTTTGGTTGATTCTTGTTTAGAACAATTAAGGGTTTCATTACATAGATTTTTGTTTTTGGATTTTTTATTGTGGTGGTTAATGATGGTAGAGGTCTGCTGTGGTTAATGGTGGTAGAGGTCTATGGTGGTTAGAAATGGGTGGGTAGACGGTGGTTAGAGTTTTGAGGGGTGGTGGATGGTGGTTAGAAACGGGTGGTAGAGATCTACGGTGGTTCAAAATGTCAGACCAAGTTGATTCATATATCAACTGGAAAAAAAATTATTATCATCCCAGATTTAATCTGAGATTTGGTTGCAATTTTTTGTTTATCATCTCAAATAAAATTTCGGTGATGGTGGTAGTTCGATGGTGGCGGTGGTCTGTGTATGAGGGGGACGGTTGTGAGAGATGATAGTGATGAAGTGTATGTTTGGAAACAATGATTAGAAGGTAAAAAGACCACAATACCCTCAAGTGCAAGGCACATGAGGGGGCTCTTAACGGAAAAGTAAACGGACGTTTGTATAAAGGGCCAAATGTGTTACAGATTGTCAACCACAAGGACTAAATTGTTACAAAATATCAACCACAGGGACGATTTCTGTACTTTTTGATTATAAAGGACCAAATGTGTTACTTTTTGCAAACCACAGGGACGATTTTTGTAATTTACTCTATAATTAATTATAGGTTGTTTATAAAATATGTTTAATAACTTATTCTATAATTTGTTTAGAGAAATAATAATTATATATTTGCGACCGTCTCATTTTTATCTACGTTTTGGTATAAATTTTAAGGTTAAAGCAATAAAATAACGGTCTATTTTTCTCATTTTCCCATTGTGGTACGTCATGTTTTTTTTATACATTTGGCCAGTAAACTTATCAAAACCGTGTTGATGTGGCCATTTCGTGACATGCAACCTGCAACCCGTTTTTCAGCCCTTTTTTGCGATTTTTGGGTCAATTTTTTTATCGTTTTGTGTGATTTCTTTTGTAGAATCTTGTAATTTATCATTATACCTTTCAAATGACACCAAAATCGTGAATTTTCGTCAAGTATAGAGGGAGAATTTCGAGCTCAAAGTCTCGACTTTATTGGGTTTTTTGTTTGAAAACAGGGCAGAAAAAAAGACTCGTTTTTTGGTCGATTCTTGATCATTTTACATCATTCTTTTTATAGATTGTCGTAGATAATCTTTTTACCTTTCAATGGACACCAAATTCATGAAAAACCATCAAGTGTAGGCCAAGTTATTGCTAATTAAAGTCGATAATGATCATATTCGACACCCTTACGGTATTTCGAAAAATTGACACATTTTAAGCTCGTTTATGTTCCTTTTTTCCGTACTAATTGATAGATAACTCGATTACCTTTCCATAGAGTTAAGAATCATTGATTTTCGTTAAGTTACACATGGAGAATTTTGGCTTCAAAGTTTGTTTTCGAAATGAAGGAAATTGGGGAAGAAGATGACCTGCTATTGCAGGTCAAAATCACCAAAATGGGCACATTAACTTTTTTTTATAAGTTTACTGGCCAAATGTGTAAAAAAACATGACGTGCCACAATGGGAAAATGAGAAAAGTAGACCGTTATTTTATGGCTTTAACCCTAAATTATATTGTAATATGACACTTTTTTTAAAATAGTATATTTTTAATTGTTTGTTATCCATTAATAGTAGTGGGTATGTTATTCATAAAACAATTTATATCTTTTTTATATTTATTCTATCTACGTATCATAGTCGATATAATAACTGATTCTTCGGTCTTTCGATAAAAAGTATTAAATTGATTTTTATAAAAATTTTGTTTTATTTAAGATAAATTTATATAAAAATAGATAACATTTAAAACAGACAAAGGTGCATCAATCAATATATAAAATTAATGAATCATATATATATAAGCAATTATTAAAAATAAAACTATTAAAAGAAAAGGGTTACTTACATCATCCCTTTCTCTAAAAAAATCTCCACCAATCATAGCACTTGATTTAAAAAAATTAAAGAAAATAAAAAATATATTAGTTATTACGTCACATTCTATCAAATCCCTTAAGAGAAATTTTTTTATAACAAACTTCTATGTGCTTGTTGATCTTGGATAAGATAATAATATATATTTGAATTAATCGTGGATAAGATAATAATATATATATTTAAATTTGAATTGAATACATATTTCTAATTGACGTGTATTTAATTGGTTTAAAATTACTCCACTTTATTAGCTAAGGAAGTTACTTTTAGAATTAGATTTAAAAAATTTTAAAATGTGATTTAAATGGAATAATAATTGATAGATTAAGTTTGAAAATATAAACAAAAAGGAAAAGGAAGTAGGCGATAAGATATACATGGATAATATAACAACCATTTGAATTTTAATATAATTAAAAATTCAACCACGGGCCTGTAATTTACGATATTGTTTAAATGTTTACACGGGCGTGAGTTTACAAATTCGTTGATTTTGTATACAATTCATTTAGTAAACGCGATGTAGTGAGTTCACAAATCAACTGTGAAAGATATCTTTGATATCTTATGATATCAAAAAAGGAAAAAACAACATTCAGTAGATTCAAAAAAAAATCGTGAATTGGAGCAACAATTATAAAAGTATGAAAAATACCCAAGCTAGATATGTCATTAGCCCATTTCAACTTAAATAGCTTAGTTTGTGTGTGCGTTAAATTACTAATAAAATTATGAATGTTGTTTATAAAGAATATCTACAAAAAGTATTATGTCATAATATATGTGTGTGTGTGTGTGTGTTCTAATTTTTTAACGTGTTAATATTTTTAAAACTATATAAATTTACAATTGTCTTATATCATCCCTGTGTTGATACACGGGTCGCTTATAAACAACATCAACAATAATATTATAGTTATGATTTTACAATATCGGGATAAAGCTCCATCACGAGAAACACATTAATATTATACTAAAACTTTTAGACGTGTAATGTAACTTTATATTTCTTAAAAATAGTATTTATAAGAAGTACTAAATAGACACGTTTTCACTCATGGACAGTTATATGTGACAGTTTCTTGAGTGAAAAGTAAAAAGAGGTTAAAAGTTTTAATTTGCGATGATTAAGAAAACCCTACAAATAAAACTATGAATGTTGTTTATAAAGAGGTTTTAAAGAAAATCTAATGATAATCTTATGTATGAATTTCAAAATTCTGTAATGATTATTCATATCTTACGAGATTTTATATTCATATCTATGATTTGTAATTATTTTTACTATACGTCATAATACTCTTTAAAACTATATAAATTTAAGAGTTAATTACAAAGATGGTCCGTGTGGTTTTTGTTAAATTTCACATTTAGTCCTTTAAAATTAAAAATTACACTGGTAGTCCTTATGGTTGACATGTTGTTTCGCTTTTGATCATTTAGACTAACTACTGTTATCTTTAACCATTAGTCAAAGGGCATTTTCGTCCTTTTATTATTTTATCCTTGTTCCAAACAATCCTTATCTCTTATTCTTATTTCCAAACATGTTATTTTGAATGATTCTCTATTTATCCATTTTAACAAACACACTCTTCCTAATGACTTTAAACAAACACTCAAACAGCTCCCTCTCTCTATCTAAAAACACATATACACACATCCCTCTCTCTACAAATCTTGATTAACCAGTAATGAAACAATCAGCCACCGAAGCTGCTCAACATGGGATGCCTGTTATAAGCAATGCAGCCACCGAAGCTGCTCAAATTTTCACATTATCTGAACTAAGAAATGCCACAAAGAATTTTGAAAAGAAAGTTGGCTCGGGAGGATTTGGCACCGTTTATTATACAAAAATTAAACGATGGAAAGGAAATTGCTGTCAAACTACTTGAAAATAATAATGTTTATCAGGGCAAGAAAGAGTTTGCAAATGAGGTAACTTTTGGTGTAATAATCTCTCTGTGTTCTTTTACTGGCTAAAACGATCTGATCATTGAAAATAATAATCTTTAATCTTTAATTATCTGCTTACAGTTTTTAGGGTTCTTGATCATAATCCCAAAAAAAACACGACGACGGCGCCGTTGTTCAATTTGTGGAGGAAAGAGACACACAGGGGAACTCCGGTGGTGGTGAAGATGGAAAACCCAACATGTTCATCTTATAAACAGAACAACAAGAACAGAACCACTGATTGAAGCAAGATGAAATCGTAAGAAACCCTAAACCAAAATCTTGTGAACATTAGCAAAGAACACTGGGGAACTCCGGCGGCGGTGTTTGTGACTCCAAGGTCGGCGGTGGACGCTGGGGTTTGTGTCACCAAGGTCGGCGGCGGTGGTTTTCTCAGATCTGCGACGGTGGTGGTAACTTCTTCACTTCTTCACATGTGCGTCGATGGTTAGATGGTGACGGCGGCCGATGATGGTGATGATGTTGGCAGATTAAGGCGGCGGCGGTGGTGTTTGGTTTTCCGGCAATGATAGAGGGAGAGAAGAGGGACGTAGAGAGAGAGAGAGAGGGGTGTTGGAGTGTCAGTGTTTGAGAGAGAGGTGTATAGTGTTGGACTGTTGGGTAATTCATTTGTATTTTTTATTAATTTTTAATTAAGGAATAAGAAATGAGTTTTTGTATTTTTAAAAAAAAATTTAATTAATGAATAATATAAATGGTGTTTGGTAACAAGGGTAAGATGCAAAATGACCAGAACAATCTTTGACTAACGGTCAACTTTAACTGGAGTTAGTGTAAATGACTAAAAGTGAAACAAAACATTAACCATAAGAACTTCCAGTGTAATTTTCGATTTTAAAGGACTAAATGTGAAATTTAGCGCAAACCATATGGACCATCTTTGTAATTAACTCTAAATTTAAAATTGACTTATATTACACCGTGTTGATACACGGGTCGCTTAACTAGTATTATATATACTACATACACAATTGTGTAAATCAAAATTAAGAAGCGTGTGTCTATGGATCTAGAAGTGGATACATATAAATAGTAAACTCTTCTTATACAAGTGTATGGAGCTATATCATACGTAGGTTAATATTATCTCATGTTATGATCAAACATTTGATGGGTTTTATTGCACCTCCTATGTGTCATACTGATTCAAACTCAAACTGGTTTGAACCGACTCAAGGATGAAAAACTGATTAATCATTCATAAAAGCGGAACTTGAATGATCAACCACCCAAAAACTCTAAAGGGTTAGAATCTTTGTTTATCACAAGGTATATATATATTTTCGACATTATGTATGTATGAAATAAAAACAATATGAGCAACATCATAAAGAACGAGAGGATGAAGATGAAGTTCATACCTTTACTTACCTAGGGTTGCTCAAGTAATAATCCACCCGTGATGAAAACAAGACGAGATCCCGCTAGAAAGGTTTGCAACCCATGATCCACACGAACATGTCACTCGTATTCGTAGCCGACCAAAACCGGCACTCGGGTCTTTTCTTGGCTTTTCTCGGCCGAAGATGAGAGAGAGAGAGAGAGAGAGAGAGAGAGAGTTTTCTTGTTTAATTCTTTTTGAATGGTGTAACCCCAATAACCTTAATCCTTGATCCGTATTTATACTAATAGGATTAGGATTAATATTAGGAAACCTTATATCTTTTCCTAATTTGAATTAAACATAACTTAATCACCAAGTTACTAATTAATAATAATAATAGAAAAACTAAATAATATATATATATCTCTTACATATATGGCCGACGCCATATATGTTAAGATATATATAATATATATTTTATTCCTTTTTCTATTTTCCTTTATTATTAATCCTTATCCAAAATAAATAATTTAAACTTAAATTATTAATCTTGAATATAATTAATTAACAATATATATTTACTAACTAATAAATATATATTTCCTTGTTAATTAATTAACTTGGTAATTTATTCTCTCCGTAAGTTAAAACCATAACTTACTAACACTGGTTTATAACTAACTGTTATAAAACCATTCTCCCACTTGTGGTTGCATTACTTCTCGGATTACATGCCCTCACATGTGTGACCCTTGAGTGTCTCATGGCATTGGACGTGTCATCAGGGTTCGACCGTGATGCACACAAATCTTATCAGACTCCCACTTGTACTTGCCGTCAACCAGGGTACCTTGAAGACACTAGCCTAAGGATACATCTAGACAAGTCCTTAGGTTAACCAAGCAATAAGAACTCTTATACCCAGGTGTGATAATAAATAAAAACAAACTGTTTTATAATTTATAAAACTAACTGTTTTATAATAAAACTTCATAAGAACCCCCTGTCTTATGATCGGGTATACTTTAGGCTTTTCCCTCTGCAGCATGACGTTTCGATTGTGAGTGTGAGCATGGTGTGAGTCGACTGCGTGATAAACGACAAAGAACTAATCAGTTCGTTTGAGCATGGTCATGCACTTCTACAGTCTACATCAGTCAAGGGGCCCGGAAACATCTCTCCTAAAAAGGAGGTGCAGAATGCCTCTCGCATACTTGCATTTGGCAACACGCTTTCCGCTGACACCAGATACGCCCGTTATAGTTACCCAGTTACGGCGTAACGTTAGGTGCGATCCAAATGCCAGAAGTCCACGGATCCCAAACCAAATATCTTAGGCTTGAGGACAACCTATGTGACGAATACCTTTGACTCGTTGACCACATGGTACTCTTCACGATGTCACTATCCAGCATTCACACCCCTGGTGAATACCTGTACATCCTTGGCCTACACTCCTGGTAGCTATCTTTAATCGCTATGAATCTCCACCAAGGACTACAATGACGTTATTATCTCCTTAATCGAGGTTCCCACCAAGATAGGTAGTCACGGACAAGATTTTGAATAAAAACTTTTATTCATGGATATTACCAAAACATACAAAATGGTGAAGAGCAGTGAAACTAATTTCTGCACCCTCCATATTCCACCCTGGAATAAAGATGCATAATTTCTACTATTTCATCGACTCGATTCACAGCGTCTATTTGCGTTACTATGTTGGTTCAAGCGAACTTATCACGGATCACTTCTTGAAACCGCAACATTACTATGAACTAAAAACAAGTATGCACTAACTAGTGCTCCCACTCATTTTGCTAGATGATTTGTTTTCCGCAAACCTTGAAAACAAGTCTAGTCTTTTTAATTTTATCATATTCCCTGAACTTAGAGAACTGGATTAACTCCTTGTTCCTGAATATATAAAATTATCCCATAACTATACCTAGTTACATTGTAGATGTATAAAACTTTTCTATTCCAATAAATAGACTAAAATAATAAACCTTTTGTTTACACTAACCCGCAAACAAAAATAGATACTTAGTGTATAAACACTTATCTAATATGTTGTTTATTATTTTCAACACTTAACTCTTTTATATATTAATATTGGTGACACCGAATTCAATATATAATTATGACATCCTGGGACTAGTCCTAACACCTGGACCATTTTGAATCCTCAAAAACCCGTCATTAAAATTATATACGTTCTTGAAATTCAACAAGCTAATATTCGCTTGTGTTTATCCAAAACACTTATTAGCTTCTACGCAAATGTACATATATATTTTAATTTATCAAAACTTGATAAATACCGTTACGTAGGTCCATTGCTCCCACTGACTATTATGAAAACATAATATTGCTTAAAATGCCTTATTGACTTGGTCAAACCTGATACAAAAGCCAAAATGCTGATTTTAAGTATAAATCTAAAACTTAGATTTCGAATAAGAATCTTAAAGTCGACGAAACCTTAGACTTTGATTTTCCACATATCCACTATTTCCTATTACGGAAATTGGTTTCTCGAAACTTTACATTACTACAAGTATAACACACTTGAATAGATTCTTATTTAAAACATGTGAGTTCTCTTGATTACAATATATATTATAATCATACTCATAAATGTCTTATCCTTAAACATATTCCCAGAAATAATAACTATTATTTCAAGTGTTTAACACTGGTTCAAACCTTGAACTTGTTTTCATAAATACTTATAATTACTTGATTAGACGAGCCCTCTAATTAACAACATCAACCGTGTTGATTCAAGTAATTCTATAAGTTCAGTCAAACAATTAATATTAATATATCTTAATGGCAATAACTAATTCATGTGATCGACCACTAATAAGCCAAAAACTTTGACTTGTTAGTTAACCTCTAGTCAAAACTTGACTAGATATAATCACAAAAACACGTGTAAGGATATATCACTAAATAATTCATTAATATTTTAAAACCATGATTTCAAAAAATTGTAACTTGAAATCGGGAAAAACATTTTAAAACTAAAAACTATGAATTATTAATATCCTTGTTTCTTCACGCGGGATCATTGTATTCTTGGCACCTTTCACTTTCATTGACCTATTGCAATAAACGATTGCAAATGTCAAACACTACTTATAAAATAAGTCGAAAGCAAATACTGAAGTTAGTCACCGAAATTACTTGTGGTGTTAAACTAAACACCACATTCGTGACACTTCGGGCAGTTGTCCTTGTACTGGCCAATTTCACCGTACTTAAAGCACCGATTCTTGGCTTCTGCTTTGTTCGGTTTGAATCTCTTTCCCTTGCCATTGCCATTTACCTTGGCCTTGGGAGCAGATGGTGTTGGCTTGGTTTTACCCTTGCCCCTTCCGCTGCGCGCCTTCCTCTTATTACTACTACCGTTATCCTCTTTGAGAATATCTTTGAACTTAGTACCCATATTAGACTTAACTGTCTTGAGCATCGAAAGAAGCTCAACTATGGATCTCTCCATGTCGTTTATTTTGTAGTTGACTATGAAAGGCTTATAGTCATCAGACAACAAGTTAAGTATCATATCCGTTGCTAGCTGCAACGATACTGGGTGTCCAAGCCTTTCTAGGCGGTCCATATACCCTTTCATTTCCATGACATGGGTACTAAACGAAATACCCTTGCCATCTTGCAAGTGTTAAGAGCCCTCTTGATATCGTACCGTCCTGTACGAACCTGCTCCTAAAACATGTCCCTCAACTGGAGGACTATGTCATAAGCCGATGTTTCCATCATGCTCATACACTTTTGGCTGGGGTATTTCCCACCCGCTCCTCGAGGACATACCACTTTCTCTTATGCCTGAGCACGATCCGAAGATTGTGCTCCTAGTTGAGAAAGTTAGGTCCGACGAGCTTATCCTTCTCAAGGATAGAATGAAGTAAGAGGTTATTAGTGTTGGATGCGTTTGCCATCTACAATCTCAATTATGCAGTTTAATTAGTAATACACAATAGACTTTGCCAATACAAATCGATAAAAACCCTTAAATGATAAGTATTAGCCCTATGATCCATATTTCACACACTTGAAGCAAGGTTTGGGCACTTCCCGCCAAGTCATGCTATTTCTGGTAGGTAACACCCTGTACCAATCGTACCTATCTGATACGACTCCTAGAACCTTGTAGAGTACTTAGACAAAATCTAGTATGTTTAACTTTACTCTAGTGCATTTTGGGCCGGGACTCCCGATTATCACCAAAATAGATCGCACCACCTAAGACAGTATGAATTCTGGCCGGGACTCCCGATTATCGCAGAACCTTTCATACCCTTTCCCGCAATGGTTTGAACCCGGATGCCCAAGGTTTGGGCACTTCCGACACCCGAGTACCGTTTAATAGCAAATGTGTACCATTAGGTGGGTAGCACACTGATCTAAGATTTTCTTGGGTTTTATCCAAGTTTGAAAAACTTGATTTCCAGTTTTGTAAAACCATTTTAAAACTATCTGTTTCAAAATCCGTATATCTTAGTATACCTTGAACTAGGTACACAATACGTCTTATGATAAAAACCATCTTAAAACAAACTGTTTTAAAATACTGATACGACAATCATAAAATATTTAATTTTATAAAACTGTTGTCGTATTCCAATTTTATCATATACCGTGGTTTTACCTCTGATTAATAAAAACTATTATTAACCTCCTGCTTTAATTTTATAGTTGCATAAAAAATCATAAAAGTAAAGCACAACCACGCAGATAATAAACTTGTTATAGTTTTGCCAACTATGTCCTAAGGGGTCAACTAAGGACAAACTAGACAAAGCTTGATCCCGTGGCACGCAGGCCTCCCCAAAACCAAAATAAAGAAATACAGAAAAGAAGAACACAACCACAGGTCTAAGTTGGCTAAACTTATAACCTACATGTCCAACCACAATATGAATATACTGTTGACTTGTTTAAGTTAAACATTTGTAGTTGACATGTAGAAACTACAAACGCGACTTAAAAATACTAATGCGACTTAGTATACAAGTCAAACTCATTCAACATTTATATATAAACAATATATAAATAATCAACCACACATTACATATAAACAACAAATAATGCAAACAACATACATACATCCTTGATCTATTAACCTTTTTCTCGTTACCTCTCAATTAATTAAACTATTAATCAAGACGAGAAAACTTGACAAAAACTTTGTCAACCTTTTAATCAATTATTAAACTATTGGTATAATAAACTATTACACCAAATGTGTTTTAATCCAAAAACACCTATTTGATTAAAATTGTCCTTGTTTTACTTTGTTCAACAATAATACACTATTACGATTAAATATTATATTTTAATCCAAAAATATAATAATCCTTTATTTTAACTTAACTAGTTAAAATAATCCTTTTAACCCTAATTTATATATATGTATATACTAGTTTTAAGTCCATAAAACTAATACATATATACAATCTTGTATTATTTAATCATTCCGAATTATGCGTCCTAAAAAAAATACAAACGGTATTTATAACGCATAGCCTTTGGTCCAAGAGCCCGTTCTCGGTTTCAACCCCAACTGGGTCGAGAAGCCCACTAAATCCAGAATGATTTTATAAGCCCAATTTTAATAAAATATTTAAGTTCTACAAATTATAAATAATTTAATTAAAGAACTAAACATAAATAACTTGGGCTTTAAAAGAAAATTGGATTAAATAATTAACCGGGCCGACCCCAAACTGGGCCGATCCTCCCTGGGCTGCCGGGCCGCCGCAAAGGGGCCTCGGCTTGGGCCTGGCCGAATCTGTAGCTGGATCGTGACCAACTGGTCACGTCGCGAATGCCATGGGCCGGTGAAGATTTGGGCTGCAACTAAGCTGTTGGCCCTTTGCATCTTCTGCGATCTGGGCTGCCGCTACTGGGCCACCACCCCGATCCGTTACCACCTCTTGAGCCTCCGCTGCTGCGGCTGCCACCACGCAGGGGCTGCCGCCGGTGGTCCGGTGGTTTTTATTAATCCTTATCCAAAATAAATAATTTAAACTTAAATTATTAATCTTGAATATAATTAATTAACAATATATATTTACTAACTAATAAATATATATTTCCTTGTTAATTAATTAACTTGGTAATTTATTCTCTCCGTAAGTTAAAACCACAACTTACTAACACTGGTTTATAACTAACTGTTATAAAACCGTTCTCCCACTTGTGGTTGCATTACTTCTCGGAATACATGCCCTCACAGGTGTGACCCTTGAGTGTCTCTTGCAATTGGACGTGTCATCAGGGTTCGACGGTTAGACACACAAATCCTATCAACATTATCTATCAATATTCTTTTACAAACATTATAATGAGTCTCTTAAGTTCAGTTGAGTCTCTTCGTGAGATTCCTCAATCACAAATTACATATCAGAATTGAAAACATGAATCATAAATCAACCTTTGGCATCAATCGTAAACCACGCGTAGATGGTATCGTAAATCAGAACTACAAACCTACAATTCCAAGCTTGTGATCTAAAAAAGGAACGCAAGCTAGTTATGATGCATGAATCGTAATTTGCCAAATTGCGTTACATGAATCGTAAACTGACCCCTAGTGCTAATATAAACGAGTATCGCAATTTGGCTTATATCACCAATCGTGGATTGGAAACGTAATTGTGGATCGTAATCCATACCCTTTAGCTGAATTGCAAATCATGATTAAATACTAAAATCGTCAAGTGACATATCCCTCTTGTTATTGTAACTTTGGTTAGTGACTAATTATATATGTGGAGATCTTTTTTGTAGGTGTTTGCAAGTAACAACTTAATTTATGGATATTCTTGGTAAGCTGTTGACTTGTTATAAGCTTCAAACTAAGTGAGTTTAAATTAAATTACTCAATATATCGTGATACGTTATTTGCAGTGTATGTGAAAGTGTTATGTACGACTTTATGTGTAAATTGTTGATGATTAACTTTGTTGTACGTATTAACTATTATTGTTTATGTATTATGTGGACCAATGGTACCTATGTGTTTAGTGGGGAAGATGAAAACATCTAAAGCTAGGTGGGATCTGTGATTTGTCATAGCGGGCAGGGCCTAAGATAAGGCATCAACGGTGGGACCCGAGATGCCGCAGCAAGGCCGGGCGGCCCCTAGCTACAATTATACGAATGCTTGCGATGTGTGCTATCCACTATAAAGTGTAAGTGTGTGTTAAATCACTAATAACCTTTGTGCTTACCCGTTGTCTATGTCTTTCAGAGACTTCGGGAAAAGACAAGAACAAGACAAGATAGCAGAGGCGGTGGCATTAGAAGAATTTTGATTCAAATATATAAAATAATTATATTTTAGCTTACGTTGTTATATAGACATTTCTACTGACTTTAATTTTGGATGATTCTAATTATATATTTCGGTGCTTGTTTATATTATTTCAGCGGTAGTATATTACGATATTTTATTCGATTTTTTAGAACATTAAAATTACGAGTTTAAGAATCTATTTTATGAGTTGTGTTCAATATAGTCTATATAAAAAACATAGTCTTAAATTTTAATATTTAATCACATGTGATTCAATATAAAATCACATGTGATTCACTATACAATCACCTGTGATGGTAGAATCATTACATGTTAATTACGAAAATGTCACTCCGTCCAAATTTTTAAAATTAAATCTAAATCATTGACGGAGCTGATCCAAAAGCTAAGATTAGTCCCTCAGAACTATACAATAAGTATGGACTATATTGAACATTTCTCTCTGAAAATATTAATCTCTCGAAATTGTACAAGTTTAAGAATCAGTTTTATACTTAAAAAATATCAATCTCTCGAAATGTGAGGGAGAAATTTAAAGAATATAAATGCGGTAGAAATCTAAAGTACGTATTGTTGCATTCACTTAAGTAGACTAATCAAGCCGCAATGAGTTAGTAATCAAATTCCGCTTTTTGTGTAAATTTACGCGTGGCCTTTAATATTTCTTTTTTTATTACCCATGTTTTTTGTATGCCACCATGCAATTCACCATTTCCCAATAAACGATTTTTGAATTATGATTTGTAAATAACGAATTTTGTTATATTTAATAATCAATTGTTTTTTGGATTATTATATCTGTTCATATGAATGAGAATAATACATTCTGAGATTTTAGGAATATAATTATATAAATGTCATAATTGTTGTATATATATGAAAAAAACTAGTTATGTATGACAAAAACTTAGGTTTCGTTTGTTTCATCGTAATTCGAAGAAATGAAAATGATTTTAATTCTATTTATGTTAGTTATGAAATGACATTTCTTTACTTAAAGGAATATAAATACTTCAAAGAATTTAATTTCTTTTCACATAATATTACCAAACGTAATATACAACAGAATTTGATTTCAATTTCATTACATTCTTTCATATTACAGTAAAACAAACTGGACCTTATTATATACAAATCATCTCCCATGCCATTTGCCTTAAATCTAATAATGATTCTGAATCCACATGCATAAACTCCTTAAAGTATACGGAGCAGGGTAGCCGACTAGCCGGCTTGTGGTAGTGCCATTATCAATCACCTAAACTTCCTACCTCACGATGGCACGACTCTTTTTTCTTAAAAGCAAAGTGCAATGGTATACTTCTTCAAAAACAGTGTGTGAGAGTGACATACGTCGATCACCAATTGTAGGTCATTTTGTTCATCTAGTAAGTGCTAGTATAAATGGGTAATCAGTTTCATGCATCAAGAATTGTACATGTATAATTATTTGTATCTCAATAACTATATGCATAGTTCATGAATGATATCAAAATTTTTTGTTGATATTTTGCATTATCAGTTTTGGCTGAATAATATTTATATAATGCTATTTTGTAATTTTTGTTGATGAACACTAGTTGTTCTATCAATTTATTTTAATGAAATTAAATATTCATCAAAAATTGAATCTTGGCATTAATTTGAACGTGAATGTACAAATGGTTGGTTTTAAATGTGATTTTAGGGGATGGTTAAATGTAAAATAAGTATATTATATGCCCTTAATGAAATAGTGTAGACGATAGGACTGTAAACGAATACGAACGGGGATTGTTTGTGTTCGTGCGTTGAACTTTAGCCGACCAATTAAATGAATACGAACGGATATATGAATGGATATATGTGTTCGTTTTCGTTTGTTTAACTTTAGCCGAACAAATAGGCAAACACGAACGAACATTTATGTTTATTGTTAAAAGATAAACAAACGTAAACGAAGAAACACATACTATAATACAGATTCACCATTATTAAACACAAATAAACATTGTATATACACATATACTATATATATATAAGCGTACATAAACGAACGGATATATGATTAAATTTTCACGAACATAATGAACAAACGAGAGCTCTGTTCGTTTCGTTCATTTAATTAAACGAACCAAAATTCTTGTTCACGTTTGTTTATTAAATGAAACTAACGAATATAAAAGAATTTCCACTGTATAGTTTCACAAATGATTGATGAACGTTTTATTTGTTTACGTTCCCTAGTAGAAGATGATCAAAAAAACAACAAGTTGATTTTCGGGTACATGTATATGCATTTAAAATGTGACTAATAATGAAGCGGTTGCTTTTTATCTGGAAAATGGTGGTGAGGTTATCTACAATAATAATGCAAAGTCTATAATAATAAAAGATAGCCACAAATTATTTAAGATGGCGGATGAATGATCGAATTAATCTGTACATGCGTAAGACATCCATCATATCCATCAATAAGTTAAAGTAGGATAAGAAAAGCAAATCGGATGCATGTATGATGGGATGATGATCGATCGATCGATCATCGCCATATATACATGTTTATATTAAATCAGCGCAATTGGGATGTCCGGCCATTCAGTGGGTGACGACATATTTGCATTTGCACACACACACACACATAATATAAAGCATAAAAAGTAATTCTACCAAGAACCACATGAGTCTGATCAAGCGCGGACACCTACTCCCGCCAAAATATATGGACGCATTGTAAGGCTAGGCGTTATGGTTGAAAGATTCCTTGCGGGTAGATGAAAACTCGGGTAATGGGGGAACACCATTTCCGGTGTTTGGGGTAAGCTTGGGGGTAAGGGGCTTCGGGTAAATAGAGCCGAGAGAAATCTTTCAACCCCCACTCCCCCCCCCCCCCCACCACCCCACCTTCATCCAATCAAATAATTACACATTTATTATATTTTCTTTTTTCTTTTTTTTAAGTGAAAAGAAAAGGGGAAAGATGAAAGATGGGTACAACACTAGTTGAGGGTAAGGAAAGAGGAAGGGAAAGAAAGCTGATGTGGCGCTGATGTGGCTGAGAGTAAAGAAAGATGAAAGATGGGTATAACGCCTAGCCTATTCAAGTAACGACGGCACCGTGCCTTTTAACTCGGGTTTAGTTGTTACTTAACCCATAATGTATATATATATTATAGAGTTGTGTTCAATATAGTCCATATAAAAAACATAGTCCTAAATTTTAATATTTAATCACATGTGATTCAATATAAAATTACATGTGATTCAGTATACAATCACATGTGATGGTAAAATTATTACATGTTAATTACGAAAATCTCACTCCGCTTAAATTTTTAAAATTCAATCTGGACCATTGATGGGGTTTATCTAAGGTCTAAGATTAGTCCCTTGAGACTATACAATAAGTATGGACTATATTGAACATTTCTCATATATTATAATTAAGTGGAGGGTTAAAACGAGAATCTTAAATTAAATATGAATGAGAGACTCAATCCTAGCCGTCCAATTCTTCCTCTTTCAATGAATTTGCCCACCCATAAATTCCTCACATGCACTCTGCGACACTTTATCCTCTCATGCTCTCTATCCATGAATTCCACTAACAAAACTAACGGCTAAGAGTGAGTCTCTCATTCTCATTTAAACCTTCCCCTTATAACTAATAACATATATAATTTTTTATAGAAGTACAACCAATAATGCTTATAATTATACGGAGAAGTTAACTCCTGGGTCTAGAATATGGGGGTTTACTTCAAGAAATCCTTTCTTTCTTGTCTCACTCGCTCACTCACTCAGGGGGTGAGGTCACAAGGAACCGGCCCATGAAAATTAAAAAGGGTTTATAAGTACAACCAATATTTAAGATAAGAGTTTACAATTTGTAATTTGTAATTACGTAGTTAACAAAAGGCAATTAATACATATATGACCGTTGAAGATATAGTCTTAATTCCCGCCCTCGATGTGCTTCATTTTTGTCATTGAAGATTAAAATCTAACAGAAGGAGAGATGATTTGTACACAACAAACATTTACTATACACAACAATCATGACATTTTTGCCCTTATAAAGTTGTAAACTTTTTTTATCATCTACATGTTTAAGGGTATTAGTATACAATCACATATATTTTATTGTGTATGACAAATATTTGTTGTGTGCAAATCATCTTCCTAGAAGAGGTTTGCAAGAATAGACACAATCCAACTCTAATTGATAACATCAAATTAATTATATTCTTTTAATTACTTGGATTACCAATTGGTGTAAAATGTCAAGGTCTAAACTGGCCGGTTTAAATGATAGTGAGAACGATAAAAGTATAAAACAACCGATCAAGAAAAGATCGACAAATACAATATTATGATATATTTTCCATTGTACGTTCACACAATTTAGAGTAATCATGGCACGTACATGGATGAATTAGCTAGAGATGGAGGTTTTATATATCGTAGTATATACACAAACTTTTTGTCTCTCGGTTTAGCTAGATTAGGATTAATTAACTAGGAGATCTATTTATAAACAAAGGTTAACTAATATTTGCTTGGGGTCCAAGAACGATCGACACCAATACATCTCAACTTTCTTAAATACCCTTTCTACGTACCATGCTTGTCTTTAACA
Organism: Pulicaria dysenterica; assembly: GCA_947179395.2. NCBI lineage: Eukaryota > Viridiplantae > Streptophyta > Magnoliopsida > Asterales > Asteraceae > Pulicaria > Pulicaria dysenterica. The sequence goes on along the minus strand of OX359293.1, from coordinate 77,045,517 downwards.
AAATTCTGTCTAGATATGACACAACAGTATAATGTGTTATGGTCTGAAATTTAAAAGAGCTCAAGGTAATTAATTAATTAATTAGTACGTTGACACGTACGCAGCTTGGTGGAGCCAGCAATATCATATCCTCGCCCTTACTTCCTATATAAAAGGGGTCACTCTACCATCTCATTATATGCACCACGTACTCATCAGGAGTAGCTAGAGAGATATATCCAGTGAGATATACATAGCAATATTAGCATTTCAACTCGATCCTTGAATAATCAATACTTTGTTTGTGGAAGATCGAGGAAATTAAGTAGAATTCACGGATATACAGATCGATCAGAGCTGAGAGAGAGAGTTGTATTTATAACCAAGGAATTGAAAATGACTGGGAACTTGGCTCACCTCACTCTTGCATTTGGCCTTCTCGGTATATATATATTAGTCTTCCTTTAATTCATTTCAGTTCTCTCTCAGCTTTCAGTTTGCCTCTACTCGATCGATCCTCTTATTTTTATTTTTATTTTTATGCATGTACGTACGTACGTATGATTCTACAATTAACATTTCGCTTCCTAATTAATATTTTCAGGCAATATTGTCTCGTTTATGGTATTTCTTGCCCCAATGTAAGTCTCATATATATACGTACACCATCCTTTTTAAGTCTGCATGTTCAATTCTGTTTAATTTCTGGGGCAGTATATATATATATTTAACTTTTTATTAAATTGCATGCGGCAGACCCACGTTTTATAGAGTCTACAAAAAGAAATCAACGGAAGGGTTTCAGTCGGCACCCTATGTGGTGGGCTTATTCAGCGCCATGCTTTGGATATACTACGCGTTGCTCAAGTCCAATGTCTTGCTTCTCATTACCATTAACTCATTCGGTTGTGTCATTGAAACCTTGTACATTGCATTCTTCCTCTTCTACGCACCCAAGAAGGCCAGGGTACACGTACTTTATATTTTTTAATTTACTGATATAAATTAATTAAACACACAAATTAGTTAGAGGGGGGCTAACTCGCTTAATTAATTATGCATGCATACAGATGGAAAGTTTGAAGCTAATTGTGTTGTTGATAGTTGTTGGTTTCGGGTTAATCGTTGTGTTGACTCAATTCCTTGCAAGTGGAGTTGCCCGTGGAGTGATCGTTGGATGGATTTGCCTTGTCTTCTCTTTATGTGTTTTTGTAGCACCTTTGGGAGTTGTGGTAAGTATATGATGCATATATATACATATCATATATAGCTCCATCCTTACACAAGATAATATTTTTCTTTCGCATTTAATTTGACCCACCGACATATTCATAATCGATATCGCAAGATTTTTTTATTCACACACATATATATATATATTATTTTGCAGCGACAAGTGATTAAAACAAAAAGCGTAGAGTACATGCCAATTCTGCTATCAGTAGCACTCACCCTTAGCGCTGTTATGTGGTTCTTTTACGGCCTACTTCTTGGTGACTTTAATATTGCGGTATGAAAAAAACTTAAAAATTATATATCATAACTAATTTTCAAGTACCAGCATCTCCTTAAGTACGAATTGAAAAATATAATATTTATTTATTTTCTTAATTAATTTGTTACATTTAATTGATGATACAGATTCCAAATGTACTTGGATTCACATTTGGTATAATCCAAATGATACTATACTTTGTATACAAAAACAAGAAGCCTGACGACGTTACAAATACAGCTGGAGAGAAAATCACCGAAATGGAGAAACAAAAAATACCAGATCTAAAAAATCAAACAATCATCGATGTCATAAAGCTTAACGCTTTGATGAATGCCGAGATTCTCCCGGCAGTTGTTGCGAAAAATGCTCAGAAGTTTGATCATCTAGCTGATCCAGAACCTCAAGCTCTACACAAGATCCCAAATCACACCATTGAAGTTGGCGCTTGAGACTATATATATACATCGTTAATCGTTTGATATATATATATAACTAATTAATTAGTACGTTGTCATCAGTAAAAGTATAAAACCAGTTGGACGTAAATGAGAACTGAATTACTATGCGTGTACGTGTGTCTATAGAAGAATGAAAAATGTTTCGTCTATAGAAGATATTGCAGGAGTGTTGTTAATTTGATCGATCTTTGCTTTTTTAAACTTTGCTTAATTAATTTCTCTACAAATATGCACTCGATCTTTGCTCTTGAGATTTTTGTAAATATGTCCCGCGCATTCAGTGCATATTTTCCGTTAATCTTAAATCTTAAATTACTAATAAACTGTTACGTGGGTAAATTCCCATTAATTAGGTTTACTGTGTTTTCCTCTTATATAAATAATACACTTTTGATGATGTACAATACGCCCCTATAAATATAAGAATATAGATACGGATCCTATACTATTGCCTAGTATTAATGTTTTAACATAATAAATAATAATAATAATAATAATAATAATAATAAAAGATGATAATAATGAAAAAGTGATATTAAAAAGTGTTATTCGTACTATAAAAAAAGGCACAATAACTATGCATTCGTACATATTAGCAATATGCTTTTGATGATTTACAATACGCACCTATAAATATAAGAATATATATATATATATATATATATATATATATATATATATATATATATATATATATATATATATATATATATATATATATATATATACACACAGATCCTATACTATTGCCTAGGATGAATGTTTAACATAAATAAATAATAATAATAATAATAATAATAATAATAATAATAATAATAATGAAAGATGATAATAATGAAAAAGTGACATAAGAAAGTGTTATCCGTACTATAAAAAAAGGAGAAATAACTATGCGTTCGTACATATTAGTGATACGCTTTTGATGATGTACAAAACGCCCCTATAAATATAAGGGCATGGGGAGTACCCAAACTCTGCATACCCATGCTTCTGGCCACGTCAGCGCCACATCAGCTTTTTCCTCCCCATGCTTCAGCCATGCTTTCAGGCTGGAAATACCTCAAACTCTGCATGCTTCAATTTTATTTTATTTTAATTTTCAAAATAAATAAACAATATTATTTAAACTAATAATTATAAAAATTACATTAAACAAATAATTATAAAAATTACATTAAACAAATAATTATAAAAATTACATTAAACTATTTATTCATCATCCTCATCGTCGAATTCTAGCATACTTATGTGCTCTACCAAATCCGATCGTAGATTAATATGTGTTTCGCGACAACGTATTTCTCGAAGAGTTGTGTTTGCCGCTTCTTCCATACTCGGTGGGTGATCCGGGGTAACCGGTAGGGCACTTTCATCAAAAACACAAATCGCTTGACCATCGTCCTGTAATATCATGTTGTGTAGAATTATGCAAGCGTACATAATGTTGCGTATCTTTTTCGTAGTCCACGGTCGTGCCGGGTTTTGCAATATCTGCCAACGCGCTTTAAGAACACCGAATGCTCGTTCAACGTCTTTCCTTGCCGACTCTTGTGCTTTCTTGAACTTTTTACGCTTCTCGTCTTGTGGATATTGAAACGATTTCACAAATGTAGCATATTCTGGATATATGCCATCCGCAAGATAATACCCGTATTTATATGTAACCCCGTTCACATCAAAAGGAAACACCGGTGCTTTGCCACTTAATATGTCGTTGAATATCGGAGATTGATTGAGAACATTTATATCATTATTCGAACCGGCGACCCCGAAAAACGCATGCCAAATCCACAAATCTTGGGACGCAACCGCCTCAAGCATAAGCGTTGGATGTGTGTGATCCCCCCGCATATATTGCCCACGCCATGCATTCGGGCAATTTAACCAAGCCCAATGAGTGCAGTCGATACTTCCTAACATCCCCGGAAATCCGTGTATGGATTCATGATGCGTGTATAATTGTTGGATGTCGAATGATGTAGGGCGTCGTAAATACTCAGTGGCGTAAATTTTAATCACCCATTTACAAAACCTTTGTAAAACTTCACGTGAGGTTCGCGCTGACATATGTAGGTACTCGTCAAATCCGTCCGGGGCGGTCCCGTAAGCTAATTGACGTATTGCAGATGTACACTTCTGTAGTGGACTGAAACCCTTACGACCCCTCGCATCCCATCTTTGTGTAAAAAGTGGTGTTGCATTCTGTAAGTCATCTACGATCCGCAAAAATAATGGTCTAGACATCCGAAATCGTCTCCTAAAATTAAATGTAAAACAAACTATTAAATTTCAATCTAATAAAAACTACTAAATACGTAATTAAACGTTACCTAAACGAAGCTTCGTCATAAACACAATCCTCGTTAAAATAGTCGCTCATGAGCCGGAGATGTGCCTCGTTACGCTGCCTATTGACAACTTTTCTTGTTTTCCTTGGCCCACTTAACGTTCCCGCTCCGTCAATTTGGTTTTTGATATACAAAGCCGCTCGAACGTAATGTTCGTAAATTTTTTCAAACTGCTTGTTTGGTTCTTCGTCAGAAGATGAAGAAGATGATGAAGTTGAAGAAATTGAGTTGGAAGACATGTTTGGAGGAGGAAAACAAAAAAATATAGGAGAGAAAATATGTAGATGTGTGTGAATTATAAGAATATGAGGATATATATATATAAGTAGTAAATAAGTAAAAAAAAAGAATTTTTTTTTTTTTATGTTAAACGGTCATATGACCGTTGCCCACACAGCTTCAACCACACACACATACACCTCGGTACAAGCTCACCGAGATTGCAAGCAAACTCGGTATACCGAGTTTGGGGGGTGGTGTGCCCCTCGGCATACCGAGCTCCACCTCAGCGCCACCGAGTTTTTACCGAGGCATTCCGCATGCTCTAAGAATATAGATACGGATCCAATACTATTGACTAGTATCAGTGTTTTAACATAAATAATAACAACAATAATAATAATAATAATAATAATAATAATAATAATAATAATAATAATAATAATAATAATAATAATAATAATAATAATAATAATAGATGATAATAGTGAAAACGTGACATTAGAAAGTGTTATCCGTACTATAAAAAAGGCGAAATAACTATGCATTCGTACATAATAGCAATCATTTAAATTGAAGAAGTTTTGATATGTAGATTTTATCTTGAACATCTAGTTGAACTTATGTATGCTAGCTATAAAGAAATAACTGATCGATAATATTCATTGGTAGATTCAAATTCAAAGTACTAGGATGGATCGAACGCGTGCCCCATCCTGGATCTAGCTAGACCCAACCTGGAAAATGGAATTTTTTTTTATAAAATGCTGCTAGAAATCATAACTAACATATAGAGAAATAACAAGCTAGTAACAATTGATTAATTATAACAATTATAACATTAAATAGTTACCAAGAGAATTCAATTAACAAACTAACATAATCTTTAGGGGTGTTTGGTTGGTGGTATTTAAGGGGATTTCATGGGAATGTGATTTCAAATCCCCTCAAATGATGTGTTTGGTTTGCAAATGTAATGGATGATTTCAATTCCCACGATTACTTAAAATCCCTCAGCTGAAGGATTTAGAAATCCTCCCACACCCCATGGTATTTTGAAATCCCACAACCAAGTTATTTGCTCCGGCGACCTTCCGGCTAAATTTTCGGCGAACAATTCATCGTCGTCCGTTCATCACCGTCGTCCGTTCTTCGTCGCCGTCATCCCTTCCGTCTTCCCCTTACCTCTTCCCCTTCGATCTCGACAGAAAACCCTACCTTTGACAGAAACCCCACCTTCGAAACCTACCTTCGATACCCTAGTCGTCGTCAACTGAAACCCTACATTCGAAATTGTAACACCGTACTTTTATATAAACTTTAAAATGCGTGCGGAAGCTTAAATAACATAATTATATCAAATCTTAAGATAATTACATCGTTTGTCTACTTTTTGAGTTTACAAAATTCCACTACGGTGTTAATTACAAGACATGCTCTAATCAAAATCTTTGACATTAGAGTAGTGGTCTGTCCATATTCCCAGTATTCGTCAACCAGAAACTCACCACGAAGGATCTGTAAAACAATATAGTGGGGAATTAGCACAAAGCTAAGTGAGGAAATTAATATCTAAGCACATACAGGGCAAACAGCCCAAACACATAGCTCATAACCCAGGAGAACCGGCGGTGTTGCAACCACTTACAACCAAATGCCGGCCAAAGCATAGGTTTACCGATAGCCCTGCTAACATGGACAACAGTACCAACACCCTTGAGTACAACCAATGCATCTCAAGATCAAATACCGTAAATCCCTTGCAACAGGCCCAGCTGCCCAGCTAAAGCTGATCTCCAACCAAACATGTATACATATTATCCAAGAGCACAGTTACAATCAGGATATCATATCCCGCATATCCAAAGATGTAAATCCACTCACCACAGTCTGCACAACTGCAGTACACTCAAGTGACTAACTCACTGAGTCTTCTCAGTTCCTGAGAATATATGAACACAAGTTAGTATACGCTTAATAATGCTGATCCATAATAAGCAAAAATACTTTCTTACACATTACATGTACACACATATATAGCAAGTATATATCATCCAATGTATAATCAAATAAATATACTATCTCTTCACTATTACCAATTCATCAAGTAATTCTTGTGAAATCTTGTAACTCCTTAGCTTGGGCAATACATATCATTCATCCATATGATATGGCCACATTTGAAGTAAAATCCAAATCATTCATAAATAACATCAAGGAGTCTTTAAGTTTCATCTTCATTTGGATTCATCATTAAAACTCCAATTCCGAGCATGGGCATAAGTTTAATACCGAATAAAGTCCAAATCCCATTAATCCAAATCCGATTGAAACATAGTTCAATCCCGAGCAAAGGCCAATTCCGAGCAAAGGCCCAAATCCGAATATAAGCCAAATCCGATCAATGTAATTCCGATCAAATGTAATTCCGAGTAAAGGCATATATTAAATTCCGAATGATCTTCAATTCTCGTCAATCCAATTCCGAATAAAGTGTTAGGGAATTTCAGTCTTGGTTTTATTCGGATTCTATAAAATCCGATCATTTCGTTCGGATTGTATCAATTCCGATCATTTTGTTCGGTTTTCATCTAAGTATTAGGGCAAGGGTTCATCTGTTCGGAATTTAATATAATTCCTATCAACTTATTCGGATTTAACCCCAATTCCGATCATACTGTTCGGATTTCATACATTCCGATTATAATTCATGCGGAATTCATCTAAATTCCGAATATTTCATTCGGATTCTATATCAATCCCAGATAATTCTATCCGGATTTCATCTCAATTCCGAATGACCCATTCGGTTTTACCAATTCTGCATGATTCAAAGTTATGAATTCCGATTGAATCAAGTTCATGTCTATTTAATTATTTCTTCAATTCTGAGCTAATTTAAGTACATGCATATGAATATACAATTCCAGAAAGCAACTTAAACATGTAATGAACATGAATCCTCATTAAAATCTAATATGCAATCATCCTAATTCATATTATCCATGAATCATGCGGTTTCATAATATGTCTCTAAAAACCGAAAATAAACAATTAACAATCATCAATTAATTATTCTAACCTTGATGTATCAAATACTTCAGACATCAAACACAATTATATCACAAATTGGATGAAGTTGAATTCCTTCTTCTTCTTTTCTCGGCCGAGAGCAACACCAAGCACACACACACACACTTACTATTTAGTTCAAATGCATGAAATGAGATGATGGTGATGATATGGTGACTATGTGTCACCAAATTTGGACACCTCATTATCCACTAATTCTATTTTTAAATTAATTAATATTTTCTCAATTAAATAACATCATTTTCTACCTTAATAAATATAATGTAGATAATAACAATTAATTCCACTTAATCTCCATTAAATCCCAAGATTAATAATTTAATTATCTTAATAAATCTAGACCGGTTGAGAGGGTGTTATAGAAACCCTAGCCGTTGTCGACTGAAACCCTACCGTCGTTTCCCCTTCGAAAACCCTAGGCGCCTTTGTTGTTTCCCTAGCCGTCGCCTTCGTCGCTGACAGAAACCCTAGCCGCCGCTTTTACAGTCGCCTTCGTCTTTCCTAGTCGTTAGAGGAGGTGGTGGTTGTAGGCAGGTCGTCCGCCTTCGTCGTCCACAGTTGCTGGCGTCGTTCGCCTTCGTCGTCTTCTGTTCGCCGTCGCCGGCGTCCTGTGATGGTGGCAACAGATGTGGTTGGTGGTGGGGAAAGGTGTTGTTGATGGGGTTTAATGGTGTTAGAAATTCCACCTAAGAAATGTAAACCATACACAGGTTTGGGATATTAAATCCCACCAAATGAATTCCCCCTAAATGCAAATCCGTTGTATAAATCCCAATCCCTCAAAACCAATACTTGAACCAAACACCCCCTTAAAGTTTAAACACAAACTATTAATTAATAAGGGTGATGATTTTGTTAGAGTAATGTATAACGTCTTATGAAAAATGATTTTGTTATGTGCTAAACAATGGTCGACGTGGACTATTCCACTTATAACTAATTGGGTTCAAGTTGTGAGAGGAGCTTTGAGTAATATGTCACATGAGACGAAAAGTAATTTTGTAATGTGTTTAATAAGGATACTGAATTACTCAACCACAGCCAATTAAACTTACAATATAAAGCTCTATTAGTCATACACCCGAATTTGAATGTGCCTTCATGTATGGTGGGCATCACCGGATGAGACATGCTGTGAATGGATATTACAAATAGCACATGTATGCTTCAGATGCTCAAGCTAAGTGCTCATTTCGTAGTCCAATTCTTAGGGGGATGTAAACAAGCCGAATTGTACACTAATCGAGCCAGACTGTAAGACCCCAATTTTTTAAATATTTAGCAATTAATCACAAAATATTTATTTTATATAACATGCATACAAAATTTCAACTTCAATAAAAATGTATAAAAGACACATTTTCAAAGTTAATTATTTTAAAAGAGTTTGTAGACGAAAACCGAACTGTCAAACACGTGCTGGAACCTTCCCTTTATTTAATTCTGCAAATAAATAATACACTAAAACAAGCACAAAGGTTAATGATAACATATATAAACCATCAATCAGATGTAAGCACATTCCATCCATTATTTAAAACATCATTATTACATATGTGGTCCCCAACCACTCGTAGTCCCCGATTACTAAAGCCACATCAACTTTTGAGACCACATCGATCTCTGAATGCTACGTTAACATCTCGCTATTCTTAATGATTAGCCAAATGTGCCAGTCAAGCTCAACACATAATCATCAATATCATCAACAACATAATCATCATTATCATCATCACATAGTTCATGTAATACATAATGCACATGCAAATCATTTAATAGTAGAGATCATTTAACTCACCTACGACTATACCTTTCTCATGTATGGATGTGCCTTTTCCTCGGACATGCCGTACCTCAACGTGGTACGCTCGTGATTTAGCCCCAAAACACGAGGCTTACCATATGAACTAGGGTTTGCCACGAGACGATAAGCATGTCCGTACCCTTCGTGGGTACACTCGTGCCTTTCATATAACAGTAGTGTGTAATTTCTAGTTCGATTGTTTTCCAACCAAAACATCAACTAAATGATTCCAGTACTTGTTTGCAGCTCTATTATCACTACAAAACACCTTAACATCAACAAAAGACCAATATTGATCATTCTTTGATCAAAACTCAAGAACACAATCAATTTTATCCCAATTGCATACTAATTCACATTTCCCCAACAATTCATTCTAAATGTAAATTACCACTTTCTTACTACTTAAATCAGATTCAAAATCCAATAAAATCATCACCATGATGATTCTATACTATTAACACACTTCCTAATGCAAATGGATACTACTCGTGGTTGATTGATCAAAATACTACCTAAGGTTGAATCTTCAAATTAGGAGCTCACTTTCTTCTTAAGAGGATTGGATTTCAGCTTGAGTATCTTTATTCCTTGTCTTTCTCGAAACCTCCAGACAACCAACCAGCACACACTCACAATAATATTTGACTAACTTTGACCCTTTCTTCTTTAATATACATATAAATATAAATAAATATATATAAATATAAATAAATATATATATATATATATATATATATATATATATATATATATATATATAATAAAAGACTTCCTCAATCCCTCAAGTATGTTTGTTTATAAGTACTTTTTATATATAATTTATAAAATTTTAAATTCGTATTCTCTTAATTTTTATCTCTACCTATACACATTTAGGTATTTCTTTTCTAACCACAAGACACTATCAAATATATCAATAGTAAAAATATAATTTAGTTTAAATAACATACATATTTGAGGTGTTACATAGACTCATTTAAATGAGCCTTAATCTAAGCTCGAAAACTCGAGTTAATTTGTTTAGGCTCAACTTCTTTCGAGTTTTTAACAATTCTTGCTCAAGTATCTCACGAGCAGCTTGACTTGTTTATAATTTTGATATTGATCGAAGCTGAAGTTGACATTGTTGTTGTTATTATTATTATTATTGTTATTATTATTATTATTATTATTATTATTATTATTATTATTATTATTATTATTATTATTATTATTTATTATCATTATTATCGATGTTAAAAAGATATAATATAGGCATACCAAATTTATGAAGAGGATACTTTTACAACCCCATAACTAGCACATGTACCTAGCGCGCTAGCTAGCTTATAGAATTGTATATTAAATGGCTAGATTAATAAAATATATATACGTGTACGATAACGTACTACATTCAAAGATGTTAATGGATATAACACTAGTAATAATTAGGTGATGAAAATAATAAAATAAGTAGGAAATATATAAATCTATCAGAAAAGTGTTTTAAGTAATTGTACTACGTCTGGGTATAAAGACATTAAAGTGGGGCTCTTTTTATAATGGAGGGTCTACTAGAAAAAGAGTGGGGTAATCAAGCCATCTGCACTTTTACTTGAACCTTTCATGTTGTTGTGATCTTCTTGTATGAGCGGCCACATTAATCAAAGAGTTTATGACCGTAAAAATTCAAGCACCATTTTAGGCTTGGATATTGATATATAAGGCTAAATTTAACTTGTTATTAGTATATATGGTGAATGTGATGTAATTATTTATCATTTTTTTAGCTTCATGTTGTAATAATTTATCTAGCGTCTTGATAGAGGTCATTAAAAAATATGCATGTACTTGCGAAGTGGATGGCTAGCTACTACTGCTACTAGGTTAAAAGGTAGATGCTGTCTATCAACTGTAACTTTTGTGGGTTTCCTTACCCAAGGTTATAAGAAACAGTAGTCTATGAGTTAGATCATAAATTGTATTCAATATATTATAATGAAGTTTTTAAATAGTTTAGTTGTTTTTTATATTAATAATAGTTTAGGGTACATTATGTAAATACCAAAGGGTATAAGTACTACTTTGCTAGCCCTATTCTAAGTAAGCTTTCAATTATACGATTAACGGTTTTGCTATAAAAAAAAGATCCTCACTAAACAGTGTCAATCTGGGTAGCCGCATCTACTACTGGTTTTATACTGGTATTGAAGAAGACATCATGGACCTAGTGATGCAATGCACTTACCCCACTCAGCTACACAATTATCTCTTAAAAGATAATTGAGATAATTGTTTCAACTTCACACTGAGACTTATCACATAAACTATTGACATCTCACTCGGAGATTGTTGATATTGAAAATAGGAGGACAACCACTCTGGTCCCCGACTTCTTTCGTGCACTTATTGAGTTTAGAGTCAATTGCTATAATATTTTCTTCTAGGACACCTATGGAATCATCTGCCTGTTTTTGTGACAGTGCCGGAACATCTTGATTAATATCCTATGATATTTACAGTGATAGATGGAAATCTTATCAGTGCTAACATCATGCCAACGTTGAACGTAAGTCACTTAGTTTATTTAAACTGATGTGTTAACGGGAAATCTATGTGATCCCGGTGTTACAACCGATGCGTTTATTGCCATATCATTCTGATAGAGTCATGCCAAAATCAAGCTGAATGCAGTTTACAGGTGCATGATGATCATGATGGATCGAGACCATCATGGTGGGGAGAATCAAGTTACAAAAGTGTTACAAAAGAAGGCAAAGTTGATTTTGAGAAAATTCAACAAAAGTGTGTAGCTGAAGACAAAGATGATTCATATGTTGAGAGATATATCAAGTTATGGGGGCTCTAGTACATCAAGTGCAATGTGTCTTAAAATTTTCAGCCGTTCACGTTTTAGGGAGATGGAATCTTTATTTCCTAAAAAGGTAAAACAAGGACATTTGACAAAGTTTCAAATAGAAAAAGACAAATGTTTACAAATTTGAAAATGAGCAAGGTTCTGAAAAAATTTCAGATTTTAAAGATCTTGACATACTTTCGAGGGGGAGCAAATTTTGCTTATAGAAAATTTTAAATGTGCTGAAACAGTGAATCTAACCCTCGAGCAACATCTGTGCGTAATTAAGAAATATTATTCTTGTGTAATGCTCAAGACTGTTCCTGTGAAGACAAAAAGATACGATCATGGTTGTATATTCTGATAAGCATGAGGCTTCTACTACAATCTCTGATAAACAACCTGATCACTGCTAATGAGTCTTTGCAGATCTCATGAAGACTCAAAACTTCAAAGAACGATCTCCTAAACGTTGAATGCAGAAAGAAAAAGGATCTCTGCATAATCTCAATGAGGAAGATTGTTTTGATGCTTAAAAAGTTTATTTTTGTTTATTATGCTTAATTGTAAATTGAACACAAAGGGGGAGAATCTTAGGTACTAAATTGTGTTAAATATATTTTAGTGAAGTTTAGTATTACATATGACATTAGTCATAGTTTAGAGTAGCTATTGTAAATACACAAGGGATATAAATACAAGTTTGTAAACCCTAATTCAACAAGCAATACAATTCACGTTAAAACTGTCGTATGTTTGTGTTCTCTCGATTTCAACTTTTCTACTATACAAGTTCATACAAATCATTGTGGTATTGCTTCATCTAATAGTTGATACTTGATACAATTGTGACCTACACTATGAGTGATGTTCTTCTTTTTCCGCTTAACATATGGATATAATTAATAGGTTATGTGGAGTTAGTGTGGCGTTTCAACTCAAAATTAATTGGCTATGAGAGAAGTAGCTCAATACCCTTAATAAAGCATATATATACTCGCACAACCACCAACCTCAGCCATATATATATATATATATATATATATATATATATATATATATATATATATATATATATATATATATATATATATATATATAGTGTTAGGATCAAGGGAGAACACTCTTAAATAGAGAACAGAGAGAACACTTTTGAAACTTTGATTTCATTGATCAGATTGTTCAAACATTGTCACAATTTATTTAGGCATTTGATTCCATTGATCATCGGATTTAAAATATGTCACGTTTTTTTGATAATATGTTCGAATATAATTCTGATGCATCGATGCATACAAAAGTGTTATTTGATGCATCAATGTATCCAAAATTTTAAATTGTTAATAATTATAGAAATAATTTTGATTTTAAGATTTAGGGTGTAAAATTGACTTTTGAGTAGCTATGGGTGAACATGAACGTAAAGAAGAAATAATAAATTACAAGTTTACACGTGTTCTCTCTGTTCTCTATGTAAAAGGGTTTTCCCTTGAACCTCACCCTCTCTCTCTCTCTCTCTCTATATATATATATATATATATATATATATATATATATATATATATATATATATATATATATATATATATGGGAAGATTCAAATGAGAATGAGAAATTAATTGAGAATGAGAGACTAAATCTTAACCGTTCATTTTGTAAGTGAAATTCATGGATGGAGAGCGTGAGGGAATCGAGTGTGGCAGAGTGCATGTGAGGAATTCATGGGTGGACAATGACATTGAAGGAGGGGAATTGGACGGCTGGGATTGAGTCGCTCATTCTTAATTAATTTAAGGTTCTCATTTAAACCTCTCAATATATATATATATATATATATATATATATATATATATATATATGGTCTACAAAAAATAAAGTCGGTGAAAGTTACACTTTGTGATGTTAATGACATCATCCACTTAAATAAGTTGATGGAACTAGCGAAGATTAATGATTCAGAGCAGCCTAGTGCTGCCATTGATAAGATCTCCCTATTCATACAGTACTCCTCCCAGTGGCTTCAAAAGTTTTGCTTTTGTTTTCCAGTTCCTCCCTACCAGCATCATAGATAGATTCGTGCGTTCTGTCTGTCACCTCGCATTTAAAATTAGATGCAAATCCCATATACTTTGTCCGTATTATTATTAATCATAATAAATAGTAGATTTTCTATGAACAAAATTTTTAAACAGATTTCTTCATAAGTAATATGTTAGCATTTACTGTAATTTGAAAAGATCAAAAGTCTTGAAATCAAATTTTAGCAATGAAGATTGTCTTTCGAAATCCTTTACATAGTTTAGCAATAAATTTCCAACAAATTTTAGCGACATTTTTTTTTGCTACTATGACAAAATCAAAACATAGCAAAAAAACAAGATCTTAATAAGTCATTTATTACGGGTCATAACAACCGCTGAATCGTATTTACCTACAAGTGATCATAGGATATTAATAGCTTATTTAGGATATAATAGGTCATAGCAAGTTTTTACGTGTCATATTTAGTTGAAATAGATTATAAAAGCTTTTTCTTTTTATTGGGGAAAGCAATAGGTCATTACAGATTAGAGCGAGTCATATTTGGTTGTTAATAGCTCGGTTGCAAGGAGCCTTAATATATAGATCATTTTATTAATTACAACAGGTTATTAATTTTCCTCAAATAATATCATGAAAATTCATTTTTATTTTATACCTACTCTCCAACGAACACATAAGTATGATTTAATAAATAGAAATTACTAATTTATTGACAGATTTCCTATGAATATTTAGGAAATGGAAATTTTATTTAGGTTTTTATGAATTTCTAATAGTTTTTTGTTTGTTGCGCTAATTACAAGTTAGTGCAGGTGTTTGAAGTTAGTATATGTGATTGAAGTTAGTACTGGTTGAAGATGATAACACAAGCAGCGAGTTACAAGAAACAGATGTGATAAAGACTCTGAAGACTTGTTCAGAGGCTTATATTCGTGATAAGGACGAGTTGTCGAGTTCCTTAATTTTAGGAATTATAGTTATGAGAAGATAAAAAGTATGTATATATCCATAACTGAATGATTTCTTGTTAGCGTGAAGTGTGGAAAGTTAGTTTGTTTTCAACTTAATTAGTATATATAGATGTATTATCTGCATTATATGTATGCAGAAAGCTTAGTAGCCTCAAGATCGATTGATCCCTACGATAGAGAGTATTGTACGGGTATTGGTTCACACTGAATTAATATAGTGAGGCTTTGGTTATCAATTGATTAGTGTTTCTTATATAAATCAGTTTACTTGATTCTTGATAAGTCAAAGTGTTATTATTGAAACTTTTTTGATTATATCTTCGATTGTTTATTCGTTATGTAAGTCTAATCATGACACAAAATATTCTTTTAACGATACTCTCATTTCTAGCGGTGTTGGTAATTAGGGTATTTGGTGCGGTTACCTACGTTTCGGTTCCAACATAGTTGCTATCCATGTCGAGTGATCAATTTATTTACGCATTCTACACACACACACACACACACACACACACACACACACATATATATATATATATATATATGCATGCGACTGTATTTTGTGTAATATATTATATGCGTTAATTTTTTTTAAGAAAAGTGTTAATGGATAAGTCGTATACTTATAAGTTGTTTGGAAATTATAGGATCGAGGATATTAATTAGAAAAAACAGAGAGTGGTTTTAAATTAAAAGAGCTAGAAACAATTGTCACTTGCCTTGGGTGTACAAGTGGTAGAAAATTAAAAGCATTATATATACATAAATAGTACGTCATAGTAGTATCTCTAGATTACGTGGCGGCCGGGATGATATATTTTAACATATGTATATGTATCTGTTTAGGTGATGAATTGCTCCAGGAAGGATAGTTTGTCTCAATCATTTGGTAGTGCATTGCTGCTTTTTGACAACTTTATCCATTAGTGGCCTTAAATTTGAAGGAGCTGATTTGATGCATATGGTTTGCATTTTATGTTGGTTGTGGGTTTGCTTTATTATTTCATTTGTGAATGAACCGGTTTTATCATGATATTTGATCTTTATATATTATTTTTTTTACTCATTTTAAGAATGAATGGGCTCTATGTGACCAGCATGAAGTAGAAAGATAAAATAGGAGGATATATAATTTGTCTTTTATATATATATATATAGGGGAGGGTTCCATCGAGAACACAAAAAAATACGAGAACTGCGAGAACCGATCCCCATTTTTTAAAAACTAAAATATCTACCAAACGCCAAGATATTAAATTATGAAAATTATACCAAATTAACGACAAAAATATGCTCTTTAATATGACATCAATATTACTATATTTCTTTCAACAAAAAAAAAATCGTTACATATATGTAACATACCTTATAGTACTGATTACATATATGTTAGTACTGATTACATATATGTAACATACTTTATAGTGCTAGAAAAAAAACCCGGCAAAAACGAATTTTTTTTGTTGAAAAAAATATAACAATATGGATGTCATATTAAAATAGCATATTTGGTATAATTTTTATAATTTAATATCTTGTCGTTTTGTAGATATTTTACGGTTTATATCGGTTCTCGCAGTTCTCGCATTTTTTTTTGTTCTCGATGGAACTTCCCTCTATATATATATATATATATATATATATATATATATATATATATATATATATAATCAGGATCAAATAAAAAGAGAATTAGGATAAAAAGGGTAGGGAGAATTCTGGACCTGACACGTGACATAAATAATAAAAGGTTAAATTAGGAACTTTCATATTATTTCTCTCTCCTAATACCTCACAACCTACAACCCACGTTCCCATAATATACAGAGACGTCGTCCCCTGCCCTCCTAAAAACGAAAAACCCTAAATCGACAGCCTTGCATTCATTGTCGTCTGCCATTAATCCTCTCCGATGAAGACACCACCGTCTTCCCTTTGAAGCCATTACCCACGATATGTTCGCATTTTCCCGTACCCACCCCTCACGAAACCCTAATCTCCATTCAGAAATATGTGTCGCCTCTCACGTCGGTGTGAAAAGTAACCACCGCCACCGTCGATTTGAAAAGTAACGACTGCTGTGTTCTTCCCGAGCGGATCCATGGTTGTCGCCATCTTCTTCGCCAACGACCAACGGTGACTTGACGCGTAACCACTGACGACTGGACAAGCGCCGTCGCCGTTTCTGTTATTCCCACCGGCCGAGAACGTCCACCCTGTCGATGTTATGATTCCTTGACCACCACCGCCATCTTCTGTGCTTCAAACACTGTACACAGTAAAGACTTGATGCACAATTTGTGCTTTAATCTCTATGCACCGAAGTTTTTGTGCTTCAATCTCCATGCACCGCCATCTTCTGTGCTTCAATCGTTGTGCACCGCCAAATTCTATGCTTTAATTTTGTATGCATCTATGTTAAAATCGTTCATCAGTTGTTGATTTTCATAGATTTGTGCATCAAATTATTCATCTGTTGTTGATATTTGATATTGTTCAGATTATGCGTCAGATGGTTAAAGTTGTGAATCAGTTTTTAGTTTGATTTTGAATTTTGAAATTTTGGTCAGAGACGAAAAACCAGGACGTGAAATGTAAAAAAATGGATTAAATGACTGATATACCCTTGAATTGGTATTTTATAATTAAAAGAAAAAGAAAAAACCCCATATTTTTAGGGACATGATCTAACAAATCCTGTAGCTGAAAATTCTATTTACATTTTGTACCTTAATTCTCTTTTTAGTTTATATATATATATATATGGACAGTTCAAATGAGAACTGTTTTTCGTACGAGAACTGCGAAAACCAATCTTAGCTGTTGATTTGATAAAGTGGAATTGATGGATGTGGAGCGTGGGGATATCAAGTGTGGCAGGGTGCATGTGATGAATTCATGGGTGGGTGATGACATTGAAAGAGGGGAAATTGGACGGCTCAGACTGGTTATCGCAGTTCTTGTACGAAAAACAGTTCTCGTTTTGCACTTTGTATATATATATATATATATATATATATATATATATATATGTGTGTGTGTGTGTGTGTGTGTGTGTGGGAATGGGAATTTGAGGTTGTCGTGTGTCCAAGGCTAGGTGTAGAACTCCCCAAAACGTCATCGATTGGTTTAAAAAACTATATACGTATGAAACACTACTCCCTGCCTTATTGATTGGCCCTTCTTTCTTGACAATGATCATAGGCAACAATAATATCAATCAAATAGGTAGAATTGTCGATTTTAATCTTGATTGGCCATATTGATTGGCCCTTCTTTGTAGACTTTAATCTCCTTCATGCCTTCCCTTGCTCATCGACTTTGAATTTCCAATCCTTTGGAAGGAATTGTCGATTTTACATGAAACACAGAGATTTGTTGATCAATTTGAAAATTTGATGACCTTTCCTTGTGAGGCTAATATCCGTCTTGTCTTTCCTTACTCTTTAACTGTGAATGCATAATATATATTCTTTGGCTCTGGAGAAACAAAAACACGTAATCATTGAACTGATACAAAGATTCATGTAACACTAGTGTTGAATCTCTATGTGAATATTGTAAAACCCATTTTTTGTATAATGTTGATAAATCTTAATACCAACTGATATATGAATCATTGATACTTATTGAAAGCACCATTTGATACTAGGTTGATGATTAGTGAACAAAATATGTTTTTGGTTTCTAGGGTACAAATTGAAATTTGTAATACCCAATGTGAACATTGATCACCGGAAACAAACATAAAGCTATTAATGATCCCCATTTGTTTACCTTGTTTAAAAAAAATTGATTATGAATTTGATTCACATCATATGAGCTACTAGCTAGTGTCTCTCTTATTTTGATTTTTATGATTGAAATATAATGTATTAAGGTTAAGTTATTGAACAGAGTCAAAAACAATGAAATTCAATCAAATGAGCCAAACATTATGCAAATATTGTTTATTATAATTAAATTGACGATATGAGAATGATTGATTATGAGGTTTGTGAATATGAAGTTTTCAATGGAAGGTGTGTGATTGAGAGGTTTTCAACTGATGTTTGTGATTGATAAGTTTCCGATTGAAAAGTTTTTAATTAAAGGTTTTCGATTTGTGAAAATGAGATATTTTCAATTGTGAACTTTCCGATTAACAAGATTTCAATTGTGAACTTATCAATAGAAAATTTTCCAATTGTGAACTTTTCGGTTGAAAAGTTTTTAATTGTGAAATTTTTAATTGAAAAGTTTCAATTGTAGTGAAGATTTCGATTCGGACTCAAGCAACTGAAAAGTTGAGAATCAACCTAGTTTTGATCCGATACTTTTCGGTTGGAGCTCGAAGTTGGTTTTCAATTAGGTAAAATAAACGAAGTAATCAAACACAATGCGTATGAACTTGTATATCACGAAAGAGGGAAAAGAACCTAGTTACGGCTAATATGAATTGCTTAAATTAATTCGGGTTAATTATGTTGGTTATATACTTATGAAACATTTTCATAATATATCTTATATTGAGAAAATACAATTAGAAGCAAAACTATTCTAAAATAGTAAAATGAGCACAATCTGAGGTCTAACAAGGACAATAATACTTTAGTTGGTTTTGAATTTTAGTTCGTTCATTAGTAGATTTTTGGGATAAAATGGTTTTGTTTTGTTCATGACTAAACTTTTGAAAAATACAAATTAGTGCGTTCACCATACGTGTTTTGGTTCAATCAAATGGTTTTCTAAATGATTTACTATGTATTTATTTGCTTTTTTAAATGTCACATCAACAGTGGAAGATTTATGACGCAAATTTGTGTGTTTTTTTTAAGATTTGTTCTCGGAACATGATGTGGTGATTTTGAAAAAGGTGTAATTTCTTTAAATTTTTATGTTTATCCTTCCGTAGTGAGGAACTATAACAAATAAAATAGAAGTATATATAACAATATTTTTTATTTAGGTTCTTTGATAAACATATGTATATTGTAGACAGGGCTGTTTTTGGATGGTTAATCGATAAATGGTTAATTGACAACCAATTAACTGATAATTTCGGTTTGATGATATAATGAACGAAAACCAAAACCAAAAGCATTGTTTAACTGGTAACCGCTTGATTGGTTTTAACACTTTGGTTATGCGTTTAACCAATTAACCTTTTTTTTAATAACATGCAATCTAATAATGTATTGCAGATGATATGTAAATTA
Source organism: Pulicaria dysenterica (assembly GCA_947179395.2). Taxonomy (NCBI): domain Eukaryota; kingdom Viridiplantae; phylum Streptophyta; class Magnoliopsida; order Asterales; family Asteraceae; genus Pulicaria; species Pulicaria dysenterica. Next base: position 77,025,067 of record OX359293.1, on the reverse strand, counting down.
AGTAATATTGTAACATCATGTATGCATCAACTTTTCATAAGCTTCAGGTAAAAAAATTTCTATTAACTAACAAAATTTATGATCAGATTTGTAAGATATACTATAAAGAAGAAAACCCAGAAGAGTAGATAAATATGAACACAAAATTTGACTAGATTAATAACTTTTGATCCACTACTGTGATTTGATACCAATTACAGGTTCAAGGTATCAAGTATCAAACATGAACAGAAGCAATTACACAATGATTGTGAACTTGGTAGTATAAAGGTATACTCACGTATGAGAGGATGGGTTACGGCCAAGAACATAGTATTACATATAATGAAAGCTCTTATTATTAGTGTTTGTAGACATGTATTTATACCCTTTGGGTATTTACAATATCTACCTATACTATAACTAATATCATAAGCCATAACAAACTATAAAATGCATTAAATACAACTTTAGGCAACACAAATTATAGAGAAGGCAAGTTCAGATTAATTAAGCTTACTGGCTAGAAAGAACCAATTGTTTTACTTAATTTGGTGAATCAAAAGCAAATGACTTATATATACACTATTAGAAAAAAGGTTTTTTCTGACGAAAAATTTACGACGGATTTCCGACGAAATTCCGAGGGTATGGTAACTAATTACATATCGACAGATTTCCAACCGATTTCCAACAAATAGTGTTTCGTAGGAAATTCATTGGAACCATTCCGACGGTTTTCCGACGAAACTCCGAGGGTGGAGTAACTAACTACATATCGACGGATTTCCGACAAATAGTGATCCGTAGGAAATTCATTAGAATAGTTCCGATGGATTTACGACAAGATTCCGAGGGTGGAGCAACTAATTACATATTGACGGATTTCCGATAGATTTTCGACGGATTTACGACCAATAGTGTTCTGTAGGAGATTCATTGGAATCGTTTCGACGGTTTTCCGACGAAATTCCAAGGGTGGAATAACTAACTACATATCAACGGATTTCCGACAAATAGTGATCCGTAGGAAATTCATTAGAATCGTTCCGATGGATTCCGACAAAATTCCGATGGCGGAGTAACTAATTACATATTGACAGTTTTCCGATAGATTTTCGACGGATTTCCGACCAATAGTGTTCTGTAGGAGATTCATAGGAATCGTTTCAACGGTTTTCCGACGAAATTCCGAGGGTGGGGTAACTAACTACATATCCACGGAATTCCGACAAATTGCTGACAAATTTCCGAAAAATAGTGATATGTAGGAAATTCATTGGAATTGTTCCGACGGATTTCCGACGAAATTCCGAGGGTGGAGTAACTAATTTCATATCGACAGATTTCCGGTAGATTTTCAAGGATTTCTGACAAATAGTGATCTCTAGGAAATTAATTGGAATCGTTCCGATAGACTTTTGACGGATTTCCGACGAAAGTTTGAGGGTGAAGTAACTAATTACATATCGACGGTTTTCCGACGAAATTACGATGGTAGAGTAACTAGCTACATATCGACGGATTTTCGACAAATAGTCATCCGTAGTATATTCATTGGAATCATTCCAAAGGGTTTTTTAACAAAATTTATAGGGTGAAATAATAATGAAATAAAATATGTGTCTAATACCATACATTAACAAGTCTAAGCAACAACAGGATGCATCCAATTCTCTCATCGTTTGTGCTGTTGGAATCAATCCTTGGTATGTGACCTACCTAATAGGCATGTGGTTGATTAGCAACAATACTGACATGCGTGTATAGTTACGCTCAGTACAACAATCACCACGATCGACACCTTTCAACCAAATTGAATTAAGTAAGATTGTGACCGAAATTGACTTATTATATTGGATTATGATTGACCTATATCAACAAACTCTATTTTTTAATAAGCAAATCTAATTGTGATGAATCAATATAATGACCCGACGATTTTTCATGATTACAATAAACGACCGAAAGCTGCCTATGAGCAATTTACTTTGATTATTATCAGTCATGATTATGAATAACCATATTGATTGTGATTGAATATATTGACCCTTTGTGAACATGTTATAATATCATTAGTATTCAACAAAGTGTAACTATAATTTCGTTAGTCTTATTAAATCAAGGCTTGTTAAAAGACCACTATGACATAATCAAGATCCAATGCTTATAGTATGACCTATTATGAGTTGTATGATAAATATGTTAACATGAGCATGGTTTCTCGGTAGAAAGAGCCCAGGTCAAAACTTGGATGTGATTTTAGTGGCATTTTTTTGTTTTATGGCACTGATATGCATGCTTAATAGTAGAATTAAATGTAATATGCCATTAAAGTTCTTAAAATTTTACGAAACACTTTTACAATATTACGGATTTCCAACGGATTTTGCTGTCGGAAATTAGCTTTTTTCTAGTAGTGATATATTTGTGTGTGTGCGCGCGCGCACGTGCTTGCTTCAAATATAATGGCGTCATTTTGTTGGAATCGCCCCGGTAATCAAGCTAGGTTCAATAGCCACATTCTCATCTTCATATCCACATTTGTTTAATGTTGCAACGACCGGAATAATATCGGAACATATTATAGTGTCCAGCTTCAGAACATCTATTAATTTATGTTCTTTTAGTTCTGCAGGTATTTTTTGCTCATCCATTTCACATATATTCTTTTCAGAGTCAACTATCTTTATATCCGTAACTGGCTGTTTGTTCTTGTATACGAAGTATATAATCAGTTGAATAATGCCAAATGTGAATCCAAATATATTTGGAATCTGTAAAATAGGTATGCACAAGAAAAAACACAATAAACAATCAATGGGGATATTTGTTAATTACGCCAAAATATATTCATTACCGCAATATTGATATCGCCAAGAAGAAGACCATAAAAGGACCAGATAATCGCATTGATGGTGAGTGCAAACGATAATAGAGTCGGCATATACTCTACACTCTTTGTTTTAATTACTTGTCTCTGTGAAAAACTAAAAGAATTAGAAACATATAAGAGGAGGATGCGTTTTGGGTAAGAAAACGTATACGCATAGTACTTACCAAAACTCCGAAAGGTGCTATAAAAACACATACAGAAAACACAAGGCATATCCATCCAACTATAATGCCACGAGTAACTCCACTAGCAAGAAACTGAGTGAGCATAACTATTAATCCGAACCCAACAAATATTAACAGCACAATTAACTTCATGCTCTCCATCTGCATGCATATATTAATAAGAATAATTAATTAATTAGCCTGCAGCCTAGCTTCTCGATATATCTTAGGTTAATTTCGTACGTAAACTAAAACGATCATCAATATATATACATTAATCATAACTATTAGTTAATATATATACTTACTCTAGCCTTGTTTGTGGCGTAAAAGAGAAAGAAGCATATGTAGCAGGATTGAATGAAGCACCCAACAGAGTTTATGGTGATGATAAGCATGCCATTGGTCTTGAGCAACGCATAGTATATCCATAGCATCCCACTGAACAAGGCAACCACGTAAGGTGTTGACTGAAACCCCTCGGTTGACTTCTTCTTGTACACTTTATAGAATGTTGGTCTGGCCGGCCGGATATATATATCAATCATTTTAATTAATTAATTAATTATGGCATGTTGTTCAACGCTACGTAATTAGCTATAAGCTCGTTAATAAAATATAAATCAAACTTACATTGGAGAAACAAATACCATAAATGAAACAAAATTTCCTACAAACATTGAACAAGTAAAATGTTAGTATATATGGAGATCGACGGAGCTAGTCCAGTGCGTTAATAATTTATAACGTACAATTAAATTAACGTGAAAAAAAATCTCTTTTATATATATTTAAAAGAAATAGAGAAAGGCCGGGTTGGGCGGGGAAAAAAGGAGATAATGATCGAAGGATGCATGTATATATACCAAGAAGGCCAAACGCAAGAGTTAGATGAGCTAAGTTCCCAAACATCTTTCTTTGTGAAGGAATATATGTATATTATATATATTGAAATATATCTCGATCGATATCCTTCGTAGCTCGATCTTTAATTTGGCACTTCTTAGTCCCTTTATATATAATATATCAAGTATATCTAAGGGTGGGTCCATCTCTAGTTAGCTAGCAGCCAACTCCATATATCGATCTCTCGCCAAACATATATAATATCTATCTCATGATTAATCTGATTAGCTAAGTAGCTAGTTAGGAAGAAATGTTTGCAAAACTCCCCGTATATTTATCTTGATTTCATTTAATTTATTTTAAGCAAAACATATACACGTTATAAACTTACTTTTAAATTTACATATTTTAGTTAATTTATTATAGAACTAGAATTTAAAACCATAGAAAATATATTTCAACATCTTGTTACCACTTAACTATAAGAAATTTTCTTTTATTTTAATTCGTTAGTGCATGTTTTAATTTTCTTCTCAGATTTGTTAACTTTGTCTAATTAACTAAGCATTCACGACTATTGATCGAAGGTGTAACATACTTGAATTCTCAAAAATTAATTAAGCATGTTGATTCATTTCATATATAAGTTCTGTTGTTTGTTTTACTATAATAAAGATAGTTGACTACATATGTTCACATTTCAATAAAGTAATATTTAAACAATAAAAACACATTTTAGAAAATCCAATGAAAAAAGAAATAGAATTGAAGAAGCTAGGCAGAACGATTGCTAGTGTTGCCGCTTATATATGATGCTATTTCATAACTTTGATTAGGTTTACTTCTTCACTCTAGCTTCTTTCTAGATCATAAATTGCCCTTATATATGTATGTAAATATTGTTGATCACATTGTCAAACTGTATTAATGCATTGTCCAAGTTGTCATCTTTTGCTATTTATATATCAAACTTTAAAATTTACCACTTAATGTATTGGACTCTAAAAACTTACCATTTAATGCATCCAAGCTACTATAGCAGGTTACATGGTGATCTGGCACAGGTTTTGCTGACGTGGCGAACAATGTCGCAAGTGACATGGCATTTCAAACAAAAATAAAAATAAAAATTACTTTCTATAATAACAACAACAACAACAACAACAACAACAACAATAATAATAATAATAATAATAATAATAATAATAATAATAATAATAATAATAATAATAATAAGATAAAAAGCTTTCAGATCCATGGTATTCACTTTAGAAGGTCGGTTTTTACCTAATACTAATATTGACATATGAAAGGTTGAAGGACTTAGATTCGATTCTGCTTCTCAACTTGAAGATCGATTTTGCCATCCAGAGATGAAGTTCGATCTTCATCTGGCTTCTTGGTTCGAGGATTCGAGTTTATCCCATGAGGTCCATGTTCAGATTCTACGAATATGGGTTATTCAAGTTCATCTCACAAATCTGTTCCACAAATTTGAGTTTGAGGATTCGAGTTCATCCCCACCAGATCGATTCCAGTTCATCTCCACCAGATCGGTTCGAGTTCATCTCCACAAATCTGCTCTAGTGATTACAGGTTTGTTGTAGGTTTTAGGGTTCAAATCGGTTCGAGTTTAGTGCTTAAGGTATGTGATTCATCTTTTTCTTCTCTTTGATTGTTCGATTTTAGGTTTGTGACTTTAGATGAGTTCGATTTTAGGGTTTTCATTTTGGGTTTGGTTTTGATTATGAGATCTGACATGTGGTATCGTTGTGAGATTTGAGTTATGATTTTAGGTTTGATTTCTAAATGGGTTTCAACGGTTTAAGATTTGTTTCTAAATGGGTTTCATCATTTTATGTGTTGATTTCAGATATGGGTTTCCATCAATGTTCGATTTTTGTTCTTATGGGTTTCGATTTTCTAAAATCTCAGTTTCGATTTCCCGTGTTTGATATGTCCTGTGCGATTTTGTTCATTCTTGAAGGATGAAGATGATGAATGTTCTTCATTAAGCGTTTTTAGATGGATGTTCTTAGATGGATATGAATCATTGGTTTGAATTTTTTTGTTTGATCAGTTGTTCTTTTGTATCTTTAAGAAGAGGATGAATGTTCTTTAAGATAGAAGGTTAAAGATGAATATCATTGCAGAAAATAAAATTACGAAAATTAATTGTTAATGTGGATTTAAATTAAGTGAAAAATAAAAGTATTTACCTGCTAGATAGGTAACATTTCACGGACTAAACCCTTGTTAAAATACATACCACCTAATTTAATATTTTGTCATTTATTTCATATATATGTTATTTATTGTTTATACCTTATAATAATTTATTAACGTACACAATGAGATCGATCCAATTTATAAAATTGACAATTACCAATGATTTAGATGTCGTGTTATGTAACGTTGTCTTACTAGTAAGACGATCAATTCATCATTAATTAAGAAGCCTATTAATTAATCAATTGAACATAGCTATTACAAATAATTAATTAAGAAAGTTGTTCTCAATTATTTTGCATGCATGTCTACGTAGTTAGTACATTTAATTATAAACTGTCACAAGCTAGCTAGCTAGCATATATGCATGACTGATCGAAATGGTTGCCTAACAAAAATATCCTCGCTCTACCAATGATCATCGATCGGAAGTTTATATATACAGAAGTGTGCAATGTACACGTAAACTATGACATACATACATATATATATATATATACATATATATATATATATATATATATATATATATATATAATCAGATCAAATAAAAAGAGAATTACGATAAAAAAAGTAAGAAGAAATATGGGCTTTACACATGACATAACCTATAAAAACTACCAAAAGCGTAAAATAGAAATAAGAAAAAATAAAAAAATAATTTCTCCCACACGTTCCCCTCCCTCTTATCTCGCAGGGTATTAGGGTTTAATAATCCCATTTGAAAAGCCGCCCATTTCATAATCAATTATTGGCTCTGTTTTATCCCACCGGAGGTCACCACCCCACGCCGCCATATTACAGCCGCCCTCCACCAAAAACCCTAAACTTTTCTAAGCCGCCTCCATGAACTGATTTGTCTCCGTTCGCCGACCTCCCCGAATGCCGCTGCTATGAAGTTGAAGCGCTAAAATATCTCCGATGTGGGGTTTGAATCGAGAGAGAAGCCCTAATCTGCCGTGAAGTCGCCGATGGTCTGATTCTCTCGCCGCTGGTCTGCTTATCCTCCTTCACCAGTCTCCGCCTGTTTGCTTCTCCCCGCCGCTGACTCGTATGAACCACCGCCGCTGGGTTGCTTCTCCTCGCCGCCAACATCTCTCTTTCCTCTGCCATTGTTTGATTGCCGACGGTTGTTACCTCCGTGGGACAGTTGTGACCTCCATTGGATTTGTAAACAGTCTGGTCATTTTCTTCGTTTTCGAACACAATAATTGTGGAATTTGCTCACATAGTTTAACATCAGAATCGGTGAGTTGTGCATCAGTGAATTGTGCATCACGCAACATTTTATAATAGATTTATGTTTTGATTCTATCAAATTTGTTGTTCAACGTTGGGTTGTGTATCAATTATGTAGTTAACAGTGGTAAGTGTTTTTGTTCATCATAAAGTAAATTGATTTCTGCATCATTTTAGTTCATCTGTTTCTATTTTGTATTGGTAATCGATCTGTAACAAAACGTGTTATTCTATCATTTTTGTTGTGTATCAATTGTGGGGCATTAAATAATGGGTTATTAATCAACGTGTATCAATTGTTGTTATTTTTATCTGTGGATATATATTGTGCATCAATTTTTAATTGATAAATTCTATATATGCATCAATCTACACTACTTTATAATACATTTAGACCATTTTACTGAATCTCTTAATCTTTAAGTGTTTTAAAATTACTTATATACCCCTTAACCTCTTAAACTCACAGTTGTTTCATTCTAGGTGTTCCAACTTTAAGTGTTTCATTTGAACGGTTATCCCAATTAAAAAGATGGCTGTCAATGTATTAATTATATATAGCTGTCAATCTATTAATTATAAGGAAACAACCATTCATTCAGCACTTGAAAAGGAAACAATTATCTTTTTGCATATTCACTGTACTATAATGTGCAGTGATGAAATTACACGTTTTGCATAATTACAGTATTTTGCATAATTACAGGAAACAATTCATTCAGCACCTATTTTGCATAATTACAGGAAACAATTCATTCAGCACCTATTTTACCATACCAATAGAACACTTCTATAATTAAAAAACGTGTATATAACCTTGAACACCTACCACATTGTCTTTTCAGTTTCAATATCAAGATTACCCAAACACATGGAAATGAAGTCCTTCAATGCTCTTGCTAGCACCACTGACACACTGCACCAGAATGAGGTAACGATTTAGAGCTACTCTTTTAATATCATCCTTCTCAAATATATCGCCATTAGAACCACCAAACCAGTACTTAAATATAAACGTAGAGTAATGTGTAAAATGAAAAGTGGGTGTAGAAAAAAATCCAATTGGTATAATGCCCCTGTGAGGTTTCCTCTACATAAGGATTTCGCAGAGCATTTCCATAAATCTATTGTAGTACCATTACCCAATTTCACTTTAAAGTTTTTACTTAAAGTTTTTTGAAAACACTGTGATTGCTATAATGCCCCTGTGAGGATGTTTATAATGCCCCTGGTTTGCATATAAACTGGTTTGATTAACATGTAATTTTATAAAATGTAAACAGGAAATGGAAATTGAGGTTGAGGATGTTTTGATGGCCATTGAAGTGAATACCTATAATGCCCCTGTGATTGCTAGCACCAATGAGGTTGAGGATTTTTCAGTTTAATTCAATTTTGTAGTTATTTTTTAAAGTTAATCTATATCGCCCAAGCATTACTTATTTCAAAATCATATTATTCCTAATTTGCAAATGACTAAATGCAGTTTTAAAGTAATAATCATAATTAAAAAAATCCATTTAAAGTACTAACCTGCAAAATCTACTAATTTGCAATTGACTAAATGCATTTTTTTAAACATGTTACAGGAAATGGAAATTGAGGTTGATAATGCTTTGATGGGCAATGAAAGCAATACCTTCAATGCTTCTGTGATTTCTAGCACCAATGACACACCACACCATGAGGAGGTAAAGCTGTTCTTGTGTTTTTCTTAGCATTCCAATAATTATTTTACAGAATATGTTTCTGCATTAGATAAACAAAAAGTGAGTAATATAGTCAAAATACATGTTAGCCATAAAAAGTGAGTAAAAGCTTAAACATCATTCTAACTTTGAACCTATAACATGTAGATAATTCGTCAACTGATGTCGCCAAATAATTAAGGCTATTGTGTTCTTAATATGATGTAAACTTAGACAAAATAAATCACATAATTGTCGCAAAACAATCATTATCTATTAGCTTACAATCACCGAAAGGGTCTTCAAATACAAATAAGATATGCATACTCAGAAAACACAATCAAAACATATAATTTAAATCTAGAATAACAACTAATATTTAATATATTGTTTGACTAACAGAATTCAAAAAAAAGAACAAGGGAAGAAAATTTGACCACATGGAACTGGGATGATGTAATCAACATCGACAGCTCCGATGACGATGATGATGAAGCATTATCAATGGAAAATGTCAAAAGAAAGAAAATAAATCAAGTATCGATTTTTAGCCGCAACAAGATTTACCGGCTTATTGATGAATCCGATGAAGATTAGCATAATTTACTTATATATATTTTAGCTACTTTATGACTATGATTTTAAAGTTGGAAATGTACTCCATTTCTAAGATGATTGAAATATTATGAATAAATTAAATCCACTGTTAAAGTGTCACATTTATGAATAAATTAGATAGCTGCTTCATTGTGCATGTATCCTTGAATAATCAATCAAACTTTAATTTATAAAAAACACTCAAAAAAGAACTTATCACAAAAACACTAAAACTTACTATCAAATTACAAAAGAGTTTTAGAGATTCAAAACAAACCAGCTGTTCATATGTAACTAAACTAACGTATCAATCTGATTTATATCCAATAGTGAATGTACACCAAACATGATATAGATAACCCCAAATACAATATAACAAGTTTTTATGATGACACGTAATTTCTGATTCAAAGAGACTTTTATTATGTAAAAGTTGTTAAAGTAGTTTATAAAAACAGTTGACTCAAAGTTTATAATCAAGTATTTTAAAAAAATAAATAGTTTTTAAAAATGGATCCTGAAATTGGAGGGTCATAGATAATGTTGTAAACAAAGTATAATACTCGAGTCTTGAGATACAATCTGAAAGCAAATGAATCATCAAACTTATTATCAAATTACAAAGAGTTTTAGAGATTCAAAACAAACCAGCTGTTCATATGCAACTAAACTAACGTATCAATCTGATTTATAACCAATAGTGAATGTACACCAAATATGATATAGATAACCCCAAATACAATATAACAAGTTTTTATGATGACACGTAATTTCTGATTCAAAGAGACTTTTATTATGTAAAAGTTGTTAAAGTAGTTTATAAAAACAGTTGACTCAAAGTTTATAATTAAGTAATTTCTGATTCAAATTAGGTATAGAAGTTCCTGCAATTTATGATATATATACATCAATTACCATGATAAAGAAAGAAAAATAGAATGGATTCATCTTAAAGTCTGTTTGAACATAAATATAAATTTATTGCACAAGAAAATCGATTACCATGATATAAATTTATTGTTGGTTATAAATTCACATGAAGAACACATAACAACAGATCTAAATGAACCACAAAATCTCAAACAATATGAAGCCAAAATCACCAGAATCTGAAATCAAAATCGTTGAATCAAAGAAACTAAAACAAGATTTAAACTATTGAATCTGGAGTTGGGGATGAAAACACAACAGATGAAGCGATTTGTTTTCGATCTCCAAAACCCTCAAGTCGCTATTATCGATTAGAAGAAACGAACCTCAAAGATGCAGATCTTGATAATAAAACCCTTCAGATCTTGAACTCAAAAAACCTTCAGATCCACGGTGAGATGAGAAGGCGGCGACCGTGGATCTAGAGAGAAAATGCGGCGGAGGAGAAGATCTTGGTGGTGGTGACATCCGGCGACGGAGATTTTGTAAAGAGAAGGTTGTGGTGGGCGGTGGTCTTTAAGCGAGAAGACGTGATGGTGGCCGGCGGTCATAAGGAGAGAAGAAGGGGTGGTGGTGTGGTCGATCTGTAGTGGTGGCCGGCGGTCTTGGGGAGAGAAGAAGGGGTGGTGGTGTGGTCGATCAGTAGTGGTGGGCGGATTTAGGGTTTTGATGTGGGAGTGCTCGTGAGGAGAAGAGAGAAGGAGAAACTGTGTGTTTGGTTGAATAATAATAATAATTACATTAAAAATAAAAGAACAAATTAAACTGTATTCCTCCACTTTCCAAGAAAATGAGGCGTCTATCTATCATTACTGCCTGTTATATAGATTTAAACGTGTCGTTCAATCTACTATCTATTCATCCTATCAATTGCATGTATAATATAAATATAATAATAATACAATATAATTAATAAAATATAATAAAATTAAAATAATATATACATACATACATAATAATAATATATAAATATAAATATTAACAGAAGGAAAGAAACTAGAACAATCTGTATACTATTAATAATAAAGTTGAGTTACGATATTTGGGAAATAAATGGTTAAATAATTACAATTATCCAATATTAGTAAATATTTAAATTGCATACACATTATTAAATGTTAGTTTATTTAAAGATTAGTGTATATTAATATTTAAATATTAGTATAACACGAATTGATATTTTGTAACTGATGAAATTTTATTTTCAATTTTACCTTATTTCTTATTATTTTAGTAAGTTGTTTCAAACTTTTAATTCTAATGATATATAAAATTGATTCGATTAAAGGTTATTTTTATCTTAATTCATATTGGTTAATCACATTAGTTTGACTCTACAAAGTCAAAAACAAAATTTTAAAATTAAAATAATGAACGACTAAAATTAAGTCTTTTACTAAATGAAATGTCAAAATCATCTAATATTTTTTTCTAACTTGTCTTATATATATATATATATATATATATATATATATATATATATATATATATATATATATATATATATATATATATATATATATATATTAGAAGATAGATATTGAGAACACAATACCTATAATGTTTGAAAAAAATCAAGATTCATACCAGCAATTACGAAGAATAACTAATTAATATTTACTAGGATTAATATTTTCAATAGTAATTTATCCATGCGTTGAGTACTACATACATTTGACATAGTATTTCTAAATCAAATATCTTTAATTCCATCAACTTGAAAATAGTATTTCTGAACTTTCATCATAATAATTTTGGAACCGAGTGTTTATCGATTTTGTATCTACAAAATTCATGTATGCTATATAGGATCTACATTGTTAAATGTTTTATTGCAAGATGAATCTTCAAGATAAACTATAACTTTGTTAATGAATTAATTTAAGGATTCAAACACTTCTAAAATATTTATTAATTTGGGCCAGTGTTCTGGTGTAATAAATGAAGTTTAAAAAATGTTATTCTATTGGAATCAAACATCTTTCTCACTGCGTCATATTTCGTGAATACTGTTATATTATTTTTTATAGATGCTGATGAGTATTTATTTGTTTTTAAATTATTTTGATAGTTACAAAATCCAAATCATTATAAGATGTTTTCTCAATTCGAACCACGTCATGGGTTGTTCAAGATAGATGCTGTGAGAGTTTACTCTATCTACAAAGACAATGGTGAAAACAAATTGTATTTGTTTTTACTCGATAGAAATGTAAGTATTATAAATGTCACACTATATATTCAAAAAATAATAAAGTAAAAATAAATGATTTATGTTACATTAAAAATTATGTATATTAGCGAGATAGAGCTGTAGCCGTTGTCTCTCCCGATATGGCTCAACGGTATGAGGCACTTAATCTAGACGGACTTATGTTTTCGATCGATCGTTTTGAGTTCCTTGCACTTGGTTGTGATGATTTCCCAAGATACGAAGGATACTCACTCCATCGGGATGAATGGATGCTTTGGATAACTAAAAAAACCAAAGTCTCTCCATTGGGCTTTGTACACAAACAAATGGAGCTTCCAGTTTTTCCTAGACCACCTTCGTTTCAAGTGTTGGCAAATGATAAGACAAGGAGAAGAATGTTGATCGGTATATATATTTGTATTTTTTTCTTTTTACTTTTGTATAACTAATTATTACTTTAAATGATAGTTTTATTGAACATGTTCTAGATGTTTTTGGACAAGTCGTGGGACGCAAGTTTAAAATATTTAATCAGCCATGGAATGAACATATTCCAAGTTTTCTAGAAATAACATTGAAGGATTCAATGTAAGTATATATATATATATATAGACACACACACACGCTACATGACAACTATTGATAATATTACTAATTATAAAAATTATTAATAGGGGTGAAGAAATAGCAATGAGGTTATACGAATTTATGCGTTATCTTCCGATACCGTTAGCTCGAGGACTACAAGATACAAAATTTATCTTTGTCAGCAAAGTTAAACTTGTCCATTTGCCTGGAAGTAAGTATTAATTTTTTGATATTTCAATGTGTAACAATCATTATATTTTCTCCGTAATTGAGGTTATACGTATTTGATTTTTCAGAAAATATTTTGATCTGCACCGATTTGAGCAATATAAAGTTTGAGCCGGAGATGAAGATAGAGGAAGACCTAAGTCTACTACATATTTAGATATAAACATTGTTTTTTAATTCTATTAATTTGATGATTGAACAATGGATCTTGGGGTTTTATATGTTTTTACATTTAAGGTATTAGCTTCGTTTTATCTATCATATGTTTTTGACATTGTGTAGGTCTTTACAATTATTTTTACTTTTTGTTACATATGAAAGTTCAATATTAATTAACATGAAAATCATAACCAAATTGAACCTCAAATTAAATTAATGATGCATACTCCTAACTCCATTCCAATTACTTGTGTTTGATGAGCACTAATGTTTGTCATTGGTTATAATGAAACTCATAACAAAATTGAATCGAATTTAAATAAATCGTATCACATATTTTTTTAACTCACTAATTCAACTACCATATCCACACAAATACACACAAAATAGAAAATTGATTTATTTATATCCTTTTTAAAAGTATTAAAGAAACAATTTCACTATATTGAAATCATAACTATCTTAAGTATATTAGATTAATTTAGGAAAACATCAAAATTTATGCTTATTTAATTATCCGGTTAAACTATATATCGGTTTTGTTTTACACAATATTAAGACAACGATACATATATTTGTCTTATTTTTTAGTGTGAAATGACTACATGTGACGTTGGAAATGACGACGTAGTTCAACATGCTTTACTTCGGCAGAAAGGTATGTCTTTCTATCAAAAATATATTTTAAAAATACAACCTTGTATTTGTTTTATGGAGTGAAATCATAATGGGGTCTGTTCTAACAGAAAAACGTAAAGAATACAATAAAACATATTACGCACGAAAAAAGCAGAGTGATCAAACGAAACAAAGTATCCAGTCTGACAACTCCCAGTGTCACATGGATATATACAAAGGTATGTCGTATAATTGTTGTATGTATATATTTGAAATTGTTTTTAAAGTGACATGTAATATTATTTCAATATGAAAATATTTGTGTAGAAATTAAAAAAAATCAAAATAAAGAATATTATGAACGGCAAAAAGAGAATAAAAGAAGAAGACAGATGCCTAACGGTGAAGGATGTAGTCGATCTATTACACTCCCGACAAATATCATTGGAACGGAGACGACTAATGTCGGCTTGGAAGCATCAACAAGGGTATCACTGGGAATATTGAGGACTCCGATAAATAATTTAACATATGAATCAAATAGAAGTGGAATAACGGAAACGACTTTAAGTGCACAGAATGGAATAAACTCACCTGGTGGGAGCGCTTGTAACAAAGAAAACGTTTCACTGTGTCAAACAAACCATATTCAAGCAACCAAAGTTAGGGGAAACATGACTTCTCAGAATAAGAGGAATTATGATCGACAATATTATGAAAGAAGAAAGGAATTAAATAAAATGGTTTGTCCAAGAAAGAATGTTAACGTTCTCAATGTTACAAGTACACAAAGGCTTACACCATCTCCAACAGACTTGACACATGAAGGTTGCAACGGTAAATAACTTAAGTTTACTATTATTTTTTGTATTTACAATTAATTATTCTACTAAAATCGCTATTCAACTTCTTTCCAATATAGGCATTATAAGTCATACCGGTATTACGCCGCCTTTATTTGAAGAAGTCTACTGTCAAGCATCAACAAGTTAGTATTTCATAAATTAATTCATATCTACAATATGAAAAACATAAGTATATAAAAATATGCCTAACAAAATATTTACTTTCAAATGGATAGGTGTGAGAGGTTGTGTTGAAGTCAATGTCGCTCCATCTATCCGTCATGAAATAACTCATGACGATCCATATGATTATGTTTACGAAGGTATTCCTAGAGAACATCGTGTATTAAAAAAGCAGAACCCTTGTGTGAAGTGTGGAGCAAAACGAATAAAATTTGAGTTCCCTACTTTTTGTTGCATGAGTGGTAAGACAAAGTTGGCTAACTCACCCATTCCACAAGAACTAAAGAATCTCTTTACCTCCCAAGATGATTTAGGAAAACTCTTCAGAAATAACATACGTGCGTACAACACGAACTTCTCATTCACGTCAATGGGTGTCTCTTTAGATAGTACCATGAATAATATGTCATCTGGAGTATATACTTTTCGTGTGCAAGGTGGAATTTATCATAGAATCGACCAGTTAGTTCCGAGGGATGGTCAGCCACGATACTTGCAGTTGTATTTTTATGATGCCGAGTCTGAGTTTGATTATAGGCTTCAATGGCCCAATTTAGATAAGAACATTGTTCAACAATTGAGATATGTTCTTTCTACAAATCCATATGTTAGAACTTTCCGCAGTCTTTCCGAGCTTGGACCCCTTGACAGCTATAGAGTTACCTTGAATGCATCAGTGGAACTTGACCAAAGGGTGTACAACCGGCCTACCACATCCGAGGTCCGACCAATAGTATTTAGTATACAATATTTTATAACAAATTCATTATATAAGTATTATATGTTATTCATCATGTTGATTTGTACCAACATGTAGGTTGCTGGTATATGGGTTGAAGGCAATGATAACATAACAGCATACAAAAGAAGTATTGTTGTCTATGGAAGGTCGGATTACAGTCAACAAATTCAACCTTACTATGCTTGTTATGATCCATTGTCGTATCCTATGTTCTTCCCTAATGGTGAACCTGGATGGCATCCGAAAATACCAAGGGATGGTGTGTCTATCGATGATATAGTCAACGATGATGAAAATAACGACGATGATTCAAGAGGTATGAACGCTATCCCTATCGCAAATTCTTCCTTATCAATATTAATAATTGACAACTTATAAATTTAATAAAAATCAAATTCTTTCTAAACCGTCAACTTCATGCAGAACCTGACACAACAAGGGGTAGAAAGACTGTAACCATGCGAGAGTACTACTGTTACAAATTTCAAATACGATCAAATGACAACTTGATTTTATTAGGGGGGAGATTGCTACAACAATTTGTGGTTGATATATATATTAAGATTGAAACTTCGCGTTTGGTTTTTTGTGCACAAAACCAAGCAAAGATTAGATCAGAATTGTACCAAGGGATTGTGGACTGTGTTAATGCTGGTGAGGTACACCCAAGTAGAGTTGGTCAAAGGGTTGTGTTGCCTGCATCTTTCATCGGAGGGCCACGTGATATGAGAAGAAGGTTTCTTGATGCCATGGCTTTGGTTCAAGATGATGGAAAACCTGATGTCTTCCTTACTATGACATGCAATCCAAAGTGGCCCGAAATTGTAGATGACCTGTTGCCTGGTCAGACATCACAAGATAGACCCGATCTGGTTGCAAGAGTTTTTCGTGCAAAATTGGAGGACCTCAAGGACCAGCTATTCAAGAAGCATGTACTCGGTGTGGTCGAGGCTTATGTTTATGTCATTGAGTTTCAAAAACGTGGTTTGCCACATGCTCATTTCCTCTTGATAATGAGACCAGAACACAAAATGACTAATCCTGATCATTATGATAAGATCGTTAGTGCTGAAATTCCTCACCCTGTTAAATATCCCAAGTTACATGAGCTTGTTCTCACGCACATGATGCATGGCCCGTGTGGAAATTTGCGAGAGTCCAGTCCATGTATGCAAGGTGAGCCCAAAAAGTGTCGTTTTAGATTTCCTAAGCAGTTCAACGACACTACAATACAAGGAGATGACTCATATCCGTTGTATCGAAGAAGAGACAATGGAATGAAAGTGAATGTACGTGGAAAAACTTTGGATAATAGATGGGTGGTCCCATATAACCCAAAATTGCTAATGATGTACAACTGTCACATCAATGTTGAGGTTTGCTCGAGTATAGTATCTGTGAAGTATGTGTTCAAGTATGTGTACAAGGGACATGACAAACAAGTTATCCATATAGACCCAGATGGAGAAAACGTCCTTATCAATGAGATAAAAAGATTTCAAGATGCGCGTTATATCTCACCACCCGAGGCAATGTGGAGGATTTTTAGCTTTACGTTGTCTCAAATACATCCTTTTGTGATGTCATTGCATCTTCATCTCCCAAATCAACAGTTAGTTAAGTTCAGAGATAACGATGTGATGACAAATATTGTTGATAGAGAGAGAGACAAAAGATCAATGCTCACAGCTTTTTTTGAAAGAAATAAAATAGATGTAAGCGCCCGACAATATTTGTACAAAGATTTTCCAAAACATTTCACATGGAATGTGAGTTCACGTAGTTGGAGTCCCCGACAAAAAGGAGCTATGAGAGGGAGATTGGTGTCTGCTAATCCAGCCGAAGGAGAGAGGTACTACCTACGTCTACTTTTGATACATGTTAGCGGGCCTCAAAGTTATGAAGATCTATACAAGGCAAATGGTGTGAGACAGTTAACATTTCGCAAATCAGCTCTTTTGAGGGGATTAATAGAGTCTGATGATAGTTTATCACGATGTCTTACAGAAGCCTCATTGTTTCAATTTCCCAATGCACTTAGGAGGCTGTTTGCAACAATATTAATTTATTGTGAGCCGGGAGATGTTCGCAAGTTATGGGATGACCATTATGATGCCCTCTCTGAGGATTATAGGCGACAATATGTAAGTGTTGATGCAATCCGAAATATGGTCATTACGGACGTCAAAGTCTATCTCCAATCTATGGGTAAGAGCCTTGAGGATTTTGATCTTCCAACTGTTAGAAGAGATATCAATATACATGGTGGAGGTTTTCGTGAGGTACAGGAAGAGTACTCCATTATTGTTGAAGACGAGCACCTGCATGCGCATAACTCCCTCAATATCGATCAAAAGGTCGCATATGATGAAATCATGAGACATGTGGATAATGATCTTTCAGGTGTGTTTTTCGTAGATGGTCCTGGTGGTACTGGAAAAACATTTCTTTATAAAGCATTACTTGCGGAGGTTCGATCTCGTGGTTTTATTGCACTCGCAACGGCTTCGTCGGGTGCTGCAGCGAATAACATGCCAGGAGGGAGAACAGCTCACTCCCGATTTAAGATTCCCATTAATCTTAACAACAACTCGATATGCAACATAAAAAAGCAAAGTGGAGCTGCTCACCTCCTTCGAGATGCAAAAGTAATCATATGGGATGAAGCTTCAATGGCTAAGAGGCAAGCGGTGGAGGCAGTCGATCGCACAATGCAAGACTTAACCGGGGTGACACTACCATTTGGTGGAAAAATAATGATTTTAGGAGGAGATTTTAGACAGGTGTTACCGGTCGTGAGACGCGGCACTCGAGCGCAGATCGTAGACTCCAGTTTACGGATGTCGCCGTTATGGTCTATAATTAAGAAAATGCGGTTAACTATTAATATGAGAGCAATAACCGATCCTTGGTTTTCAGATTTTCTATTGCGAGTCGGTGACGGGAATGAAGAGGTGATTGACAACACCTTTATTCGCATACCTGACGACATGACTATTCAGTACACTGATAAAGCTAAGTCGGTAAATGCTCTCATCGATGCGATCTTTCCGTCTATGGAATTAAATGGAAATTCTTCTGATTTCATCATTTCTAGGGCAATACTATCAACTAAAAATGACAACGTTGATGAGATTAATGATCAACTGATTGACCGTTTTTGTGGAGAGGAAAAAATCTACTACAGTTTTGACCAAGCAGAAGATGATAAGAATAACTTCTACCCAGTAGAATTTCTAAACTCCATAACTATTAGTGGTTTGCCCCCTCATTTACTCCGTCTTAAAATTGGATGTCCGATAATATTGTTACGGAATATTGATCCTTCGAATGGGTTATGTAATGGTACTAGACTGATATGTAAAGGGTTTCAACGAAACGTCATTGATGCCGAGATAGCTATTGGCCAACATTCTGGTAAAAGAGTATTTTTGCCGAGAATTCCTCTGTGTCCATCTGAAGACGACATGTTCCCATTTAGATTGAAGAGAAAACAATTTCCTGTCAGGCTTAGCTTTGCAATGACAATCAATAAAGCTCAGGGGCAGACTATTCCACATGTCGGCGTATATCTACCACAACCGGTATTTTCGCATGGCCAACTTTACGTGGCACTTTCCAGGGGAACATCACGTGGGAATACAAAGGTCTTGGTTAAACCTACTAAATCATTTACCCATGACGGTGTTTACACATCAAATGTGGTGTATCAAGAAGTTTTGCGTGAAGAATAAGGTACTCTCAATAGTTTATTGTTATACATCATTTTTCGATATCTATATATTATAACCATTATTTTTTTTGTAGGATAAACTTGTACATGCACGCTTCCAGATACGTATTGTCTAGATGCAAATGGATTGTAATTTTTTGGTACTTTACATATATTTTCATATTTTCATAATAAGCTATAATAATATTTTATTCCAGGCTAATATTAAGAACGATTTATAGTCTTGTAATCCTTTTAAGTTAATGTGTAAAAAAATATTATTGTTTGAATAGCATATATATTCTTTATATTAATGCTCTGATATAGTTTGAGGTTATTTGATTGTAGTTTTAGTTAATATTGGCATATTTTACTTTCAATGTAATTTTAGATTTGCAAATGATCATTGCCTCCTACGTCCTATCTATTTCAAATGACCACGACAACCGAAAACCATCCATTTTTATATACCGCCGCTGCATAGCGCGGGTACCCTGCTAGTATATAATTGATGGATGATTCAGTGCATTAAATAATCTATATTTTTTTTGAATTTTGAATACGTTTTTTTGCTGATAAATAGGTTTACATGATTTTAGGAGGTGGTTAATAATTAATAGACTAAAATACCCTTAACTAACTGATTTTACTAAATTTATTTAATAAAAAAGTTAGTTACTATCATATAAATCTAGTGGCTCACGTTTCTCCTTACTTTTTGTAGCATAACTAATTTTTTATATGAAAAAAGTTCATGCGAGAACCATGAACCGCGAGAACCAATATGAGCCGTCCAATTCCCCCTCCTTCAATGTCATTGCCCACACATTAATTCCTCACATACACCCTGACACACTCTATCCCTCCATGCTTACCATCCATGAAACTTCCCATATCCAAGAAACGGCTGAGATTGGTTCTCGTGGTTCTCGCACAAACAACGGTTCTCGCATAAACCCTCCCATATATATATATATATATATATATATATATATATATATATATATATATATAGGGTAAGGTTAAACATAGAACCACCCTTAAACATAGAAACTAAAGAACCAACTCAGGTGATGACACGTGGCAAAAAGGAATAAGGGCAAAACTGGAAAATGAACTCAAAAAACCCCATACACGCGCTCCCCTCCCTTCAAACTCCAGGCAAACAAATTTTAAAAAAAAACACACTCAAACATTTAAATGATTATAACTTCTTTGTTTTTAAGAGTTTATGCAAAAAAATTATATCATTAAATTCAGTTTTTCGTCCTCTTTTAAACAAGACTAGGCTTAATATATTTCTGAAACTATTTTTATTTTTGAAAATGCAAAATTTTCAAAATTTGCATGTTTATCTGGATTTCATTTCCTTATTTCAAAATGCAGAAACCCAACATATCAAGATGAAAATGTAGAAACCATAATTGAGACAAAGAACTCTCAAAATGCAATCTAGATTAAGAAGATAACCAAAATGCAAACCAGAAATCATGTGCATTTTCAAAGTTTCATAACCCAGTATGACGAAAATGCAAAAACCACAATT
The DNA here is from genome assembly GCA_947179395.2 of Pulicaria dysenterica. Taxonomy (NCBI): domain Eukaryota; kingdom Viridiplantae; phylum Streptophyta; class Magnoliopsida; order Asterales; family Asteraceae; genus Pulicaria; species Pulicaria dysenterica. The sequence continues at coordinate 77,003,684 of OX359293.1, read as the reverse complement.
AAGATGAAGAACTCACAATGCCAAATGCAAACCATAAATCATATGCATTTCAACGTTACATACTGAAAATGCAAAAAACAGCATCAAAACCCTTTCTCTAATTCAAACAACAACATCTTCACATCTATTATTGAAGAACCAATTTAAAACCACGACAATAATCCTGTAGTGTAATTATAAGAAAATGCTACATTTACAAACTATAAATCTGTTTTGAACATGGTTCTATATATTTTAAACAAGATGCTTGGAAACTATAATTACATGATTGAATTGCAAAAAATAGCATTTTGATTTTATATATATAAATTCTACATTTACACATTATCTATCTGTTGTGAACATGATTGTATGATTTGGAACAAAATTCTGCATTTGCATTTTTATATCAGAAGGAACATAGACCAAGAGAGTTTAAAGCTACCAAAATGCATATCATCTGCATGTTCAATTTTCAACATAAAAATTGTATAAAAATGCATTTTAATACATTTTCGTACAAACATATAAACATTATATGTATTCATCTACATTTCAACGAAATTTGCATGTTATCTATTTGTACAATCTGAAATGAAACCTAGATGAAATGCAAACAAACTAAAGAACTAACTGGAAATGAAACCCAGATGAAATGCAAACAAACTACAATCTGAAATGAAACCTAGATGAAATGTAAACAAACTAAAGAACTAATTGGAAATGAAACCTAGATGAAATGCAAACAAACTACAATATGAAAATGCAAAGCAACAATATTTTCACATAACATTTTTATATCAAAAATGCAATTTAAGCCAAACCATCTTCACATCATATGCAAATGCAAAATCTGAAATGCAAAGCAACAAACAACAATTTGAAAATGCAAAAGCAACAATATTTTCACATAACTGGAAATGCAAAAACCAATCCATCACTGAAAATACAAACAAGAACAAACTGGAAATGCACAAACCAATCCATCACTGAAAATGCAAAAACCTAGATGAAATGCATGTTCATCTGGGTTTCATTTCCATTATTTTAAAATACAAAATGCAAATAACCAAGACGCAGACCATGAAGATGCTTCCAAAAAATGCAAAATTGAAAATGCAAAATTAAAAAGCATTTCACTAGGTCACTACATTAGCAAATGAAAATGCAAAACTCATACCTCTCATTTGCATTTTTCAATCCATATTCAAGAAGACCTAAAAATGCAAAATAACTAATCGTTGACAATGATACTTTTGCATCCCTTAATGCACATGGTACAAGTATGTCCCTGCATATTTGATCAATTTTCTTTATTTATGAATATAATAAAATTAAGAAGTCATAGAAATGTGATTTGGGATTGTTTGGTTGGGAATAAGTTTAAGTCCACATAAAAACAAATTACAGCCACAAATCTGATTATCAAATAAAAGAATGAAAGTACTGTGCTTTTACAATCAAAGAAACAAAACCTTAAGAATTATTGGGGCTAAGCTTGGTACCTAATAGATCTAAATGGAGAAGATGAAAGAAGCAAAACCTTATAATCCATTAAATGGGGGAAAACTTCAACGGGAAAATACGAAGCATTTTCGCTCGTATGGTGGCCGGAAAAAGCAAAAGATGGTGGTGTAGGTCACCGGCGGCGGCACACTTGTTCCCGACGTTAAATGGTCAGAGGTTCATGTAACTACTCTCCAGAAGAGAGATACAGGTCATCGGTGGCACACTCGTTCCCCAAATAAATCGCATGAAGTGGGTGCGTTGGTCGACGGAGAAGATCGCCGGAAGTTGGTCAAGTGAGAGAAAGGTAGAGATACTAACTTTGAACATGATAATGGAAGCTGGAAAGTTCAAGGAGAGAGAAAGTGCAGGGAGTCTGGGAGAGAGAAAGTGCAGGAAGTCTGATAGATTTTTTATTTTCCCAATATACCTTTTAATGTGTATAAAAGCGCGTGAGATGCTTTTGAGACTATATATGTTTTTTATTTAATCTCAACCACACAAAGCTATGATCCAAGGGTTATGATGAGTTCTTTAGGTTCTATGGTTAAGTGGTGGTTCTATGTTGATCCATTCTCTCTCTCTGTATATATATATATATATATATATATATATATATATATATATATATATATGTTATTGGAAATTAAAAAAAATGGAATTAGGGAGGAAGCCAGATATATGATAGAACGCATTACCAATCATATATATCATTGCGTAGCCTAAGTAAGTGGACGACGCAAACAGCATGACGAAAGCCAGCCAACCAGCCTTTATCCAATAATAAGCCACTAAGTCAATTTCTTAACTATAGATTTTTAAAGCAAACAATCATTTCCCCTTCAGAAACCATTAATACACATTTATAGATATGTTACTTTTGAATGAAACTATATAACACTTAGATCTGCAAAGTTAAAAAAAATATAATTTGAAAACAATTATATTAGATAATATGTATTTGGTAACATGGATAAATATAAATTAACCAATATATCATTTGACTGATGGTGACACTCAACGATTAAAAGACTAAAAGTGAAGTTACATAATAATCACATTGATCGTTAATGTAACTAACTCCTGTAAAAATATATATAATTTTTTGTTTTTTTGTTTTTTTTCTGCTAATGTTAACCAATAATATTCAACCCGCTAACAATATGACAGTTATACCATATAAAAATTATGCACTAATATATAAAAACCAATTTAGTCAAATTGGTGAAGTAATCATAATAATAACCCTGATTAGTAATTAGGTTCGGACAAACAGTGAAATTTTATTAACCATCATTCAGCATGACCTATTTATTCGTTAAACGATGCATACATGCGTAATTGTGGGATAATAACTTAATATTATTATATAAGACTAAATGTCTGTGTAATAAATGGATTGGTTTAAAAGATAATAACTATTAAGCATTAATAAAAACATATTAAATAATAATATAACGCAAATTAAATAAGAATTTAAGAAAAGACGAAGTGCAGTATCAACACTCTAACCAGCGGTGATAACATCGACGTGAATGGGAGGGAAACTTGACGGTAAAAACGTGGTATCCTGATACGAAGAGACGTGATTGTATTTCTTATATAAGTTATTAATTATTATTGTTACTATTAAGAGTAATAAAAATAAACGTTATTGGTTATATTTAAAATGGAATTTAAAATGAATATAAAACATTTTAGAATGATAAAACTAAAAATTTGGTTAAATATGATATTTTAAATATTATAAAGGGTAAATATGATATTTGTAAACTAAGGTGGACAACTACAATTTTATATGATTTAATAAGGGCATATATAAAATTATGTTTAATAATTTTGACTCTAAGAAGTCAAACTTGATTTTTTGATTTTAAATAGATAAATAGTAAAGATTTTAAATCGTCTAATAAATTTTTTATTAAATTAGTCTTAGAAGAATGTGAAAAAACAAAATATATTAACCATAACACACGGAAAGCATGAGTGCAAATACATGATATTTTTTACAGCAAAAAGCATATATTAATGCCTCGTACATTATCTTACAAATTTACATCTCAATCTCTTTCACGCAATACAATCTATACGCTCTCTTTCGGTACAGAAATTTCTAGAAATTGAATGATTTTAAAGCAATAGGCATGACTTGCTGTATTAAGAGGATGACTCGAACGACGGTGACCTACTACTCCAGATCCATCAGCGCAAGGAAGTGACGTGACCGTAAGAATGAATCCAGCGACTTACTTGACTAGGAGCATAATTATCCTGTAGCCATGACTTACATGCTACATTGTAGTGATTTTTATTTTTTACTTCAAATTTATGAGTTTTGGTTGAAATTTGATGCAAATTGATCGTTGATATTCCAACGCCATTTCTATAAGCCGACACAATTTTATTTTATTTATCAGTTTATTCCTTTGTGAATACCAAATATAAGAATCCATTCTTATTCTCTGCATTATTCTATTTCTTTGCAATTTTATTCTCTATTATATCATTTCTTTATATAGTAGACTCATCGTTATAATAGTGATTTCAGATATTTAATTTGCAGATTAGTACCCAATTAAAGTAGGTACAGCTGATTTGCAATATTGAGTGGGAGTACATAGATGAAACCAATTAACAAGCAAGCTAGCTTGGAATCAAACTTGAAATGGTATTACGTGTTTTTCTAGCTTTTCAATTGATGTACGGTATATACATGTTTTAAATTAAATTAAGTTGGAACGTCTTGTACATCAACTAAAACGTATGCACTACAAAAAAAAAAGGCTTTTTGCGACGACACACAACGGACCCATCAAGTGCCACGTGGACAATTTTTTGCGTCGACATTATCTTTTTTGCGGCGACAATTTTAATTTATTTTAAAAAATAAAATATAACTTTTAGCGGCGACGTATGATGATTTTGAGGCGACAGTTTATTTAAATTAATTAAATTTTAAATTATATTTAATCCTTTTTTGCGGCGACATGTCGCCGCTAAAAGTCTAAAATTATTTTTTCAGCATTTTGCTGTATTTTGCGTTTTCCACCCATTTTAAACCGGACAATTACAAAAACCTGCTGTTTCAGAACTCAAAACAACTGTAACACGACATTTTAAGCTATATAAAACAAACATACATACCAATCAATAGTTTCAAAGTTAGCATAAACGTTTTTAGACAATCACAACGTCGCTTAACAAACTAATAGACTAATCCACATGATCCCTAGAAGCTTCATCACGAGAAGCCAAATCAATGCTTGGTTCATGTCGGGAAGTTGAGGGAATATCGACATTTATACCTGCCGCACGTAATGCTTCAAATATTGCTTGTGTACGTTGAGAATTAGTATGCATCTCCTCCCGGACCTGCTGGATATCATAAGAATGAGACGCAAGCATGACATCTACCTCGGCTTGTGTATATAATCTCCCTGTAAGCTGGGATTGTGCGGTAGATTGTGCAGCAGATACGGATGAAGAACTTAATGTTCTTCCCATTCCACGAACATGTCATCGGCGTTCACCCAACACCGCCTTCAAGATTTCTTCTTCACTCAACGGATTTTGGCTCCCGACTTGACCGTCTCTCAAGAAAACCATACGGCGCTGTGTATAAATAAGATATAAAAAGCCATTTTGCGGCGACACCCCCTTTTCAGATGGTTGTGGGCCCTGTTTTTGTCGTTTAGCGTGGTTTTAGCGGCGGCATATGTCGCCGCAAAAAGCGTATGTCGCAAAAAATGTTAATTCTTGTAGTGACGATACGCATATAATGAGGGTTTTACCATAATACAATTCGTTGCTTTTTTTTTTTTTTTAAAAAAAAGTGGGTTTTAACGGTATTACATGTTTTTTTAGCAGTAATTATGTTGTAAAATGAATACGGCATATGTTTTGCGCTACTATGTCATGTGGAGTGTTAACAATGTGGATCTAGTCAGATAGCACAACATTTGGACTCAGTTCGTTTAACAATTACTCGACTCGAGCTCGAACTAGTTTTCGCAATTGTATTTGAACCCCTCGAATATTTTTTCAATGCTTGAGCTCGAGTTTAATGCTCGTTAGGTTTTTAATAACATTGTTATAAACTATACTCCGAGCTAGATCAGCTTGATACTTGATAGGCTCCGGCCTTTCTTAACCCGAGCTCATACAAGCTCTTTTATAAATATAGAAAAACTATAGATGATTAAAGTTAATAAAATATAGTTTAAGGTTAAACTAAACTCAAAACAAATGTGTGTAATTGATAGGGATTGCTGAAACCTAAAAACAAAGCGTGTTTATACATACCACACTTAATGTAAAGTTTTCAATCCCTTTGTTTTATAATGGTTTCATTCGTACTTTTTCTTTCACTCATATCCAATATGGGGTATAGTGATATAATACATTTACCGATTTATATCCTTTATTTAATTTTCATATACCTTAACATGAAAAAAAGATATATATAAAACACATCGTATTTTATATTTTATGGATTGTTACGATAAAATATATAATTCCTTTTATTATGTTACTTGTTATTATGCCTTTAATTCAACAAATCTACTAAAATCAATATATATATATATATATATATATATATATATATATATATATATATATATATATATATATATATATATATATATATATATATATATATATATAGACAAAAGTTCATGCGAGAACTGTTGTTAGCGCGAGAACCGCGAGAACCAATCTAAGCCGTCCAATTTCCCCTCCTTCAATGTCATTGCCCACCCATGAATTCCTCACATGCACCCTGCCACACTCTATCCCTCCACGCTCTCCATCCATGATACTTCCCATATCCAAGGAACGGCTAAGATTGGTTCTCGCGGTTCTCGCACTAACAACGGTTCTCGCATGAACCCTCCCCTTTCATTTGAGAACCGTTGTTAGTGCGATAACCAATCCAAGCCGTTCCTTGTATATGGAAAGTTCATGGATGGAGAGCGTGGAGTGATCGAGTGTAGTAGGGTGCATGTGAGGAATTCATGAATATTCATGGGTAGGCAATGACATTGAAGGGGGAGAATTGAATGGCTCAGATTGGTTATCGCGGTTCTCGCACTAAAAATGGTTCTCGCATAAACTTTTTCTTTTATATATATATATATATATATATATATATATATATACAATAATCTTAAGGGGGCAGGAAACGGTCGTGGTTCTTAGGCTAGGCATGATCTGGTTTTGCAACACAAAACACATAGCAACAGTGATATATAAATCGGAAATATAGAAGTTGGAAATCTGGATTGCTTATTCTTCATACATGTCAACATACATATAGGTCATGTTTGTTTCACCGCAATGTAAATGAATGAAAATGATTTTAATTTCATCTCTGTTGGTTACGTAATGACATTCCTCTACTTAAAGTAATATTAACACTTCGAAAAACTTAATTCCTTTCAAAATAATGTTACCAAACGCAATATACAACGGAATTTGATTTCAATTCCATTACATTCATTCACATTACGGTGAAACAAACTAGACCATAGAGCAGGGATGGCGGTTGGCCGGTAACTACCATGCCAACATGGCGACAGTTGGCGGCAGTGGTGTCCACAGGGACTACCTTCGTGGCATCCCTCCCCTTCCATAATATTTGTGTTACACACTTATTAATAATACATAGGATAATATTACATACATATAATTATTCATAATATATACTAATAAACTTATTTTAATGACCATATTAATTAAAGGTCCAACATTCTCCCCCTTAATTAATATTTCATTAAAATGATGAGTTTCTTCAAAAGATCTTCAAACTATGATGGCAAAGTCATCATCTTCTTGGACATCGATCCGTTTGCTTGTATCGCCGTATTCCTTGATGCTTGCTTCGCCATTTGTCCTCTTCTTCCTTTGCATGTTCGACCTCACAAGCTTTAGCAACAAAGTCTTCATCTTGGCAGCCATTGCCCATGTTACCGAGATCCCCGAGACCATCTTCACACACGCTTGCCTCTTGGTTGATTCATCATGATCCCAATGCGTAGAACTCTAGAAGGTATAACAAATACCGATTGTAGATGTCTTGCAATACGTCTCCAAAGCCATCAAGATTACCACATCGCACAGCCATTTCGTTCAGTCTATCCTCCCTTGTGATAGACTCATATCCTCCGCAACTTGATATCAATTTGTAAAGTGCAAACAAAGAGACTTCAATTCCATCAAGATTCCGTGGCAAAGCAAGTTTCATCCCGTCCTTCTCATAAGAAAACCATTCTATTGCTTCGTGAAATTTCTTGTTAGACATCTTTCCATCGCATGCTACGATCCGATCGTCACTTGCCATTCTCATAAAATATATAAATTCATCATAGCTTTCAATCTTCAAACACACTTTCTTTCCATCTATGTTAATCACATCAATACTTCCATTCTTGTACCCCTCATAATTTACGTGAGAGATTTCACAAAAACCATATATTGTCTTTAAAGTCGATCTTCTCTAGTGAATAATCCATGGTCAGGGTCAAATCAGTATCGAACCCTGGGCTCTGATACCATGTTCGATAATATTGGGGAGGCAAGAAACGATCGTGGTTCTTACTTCTTAGGCTTAGGCATGATTTAGTTTTTCAACACAAAACACATAGCAACAGTGATATGTAAATCGGAAATATAGGACTTGGAAATCTGGATTTGCTTATTCTTCATACATGTCGACACATATATATATAGCAGGGGTGGCGGTTGGCCGGTAACTGCCATGCCAACATCGTGGCAGTTGGCAGCGGTTGTGTCCACAGGGATTGCCATCGTGGAATCCTCCCCTTCCATAAAATTTGTGTTACACATTATATATAATAACATTTCTTAGGAGACAAATGTATATATATATATATATCATTGTTTCTAAAATGTTCCCAAGTGGTTCTGTAGCTCAGCGGTTAGTCCTTAGAAAAAGCAAGGGTGGAAGGAAACTGAATGACCTGAGTTCAAATCTTTCTCTCTTCATTCTTACCTTTTTTTTATATCTATTCTTTTTCTAAAGCACATAGTTGCCCTCCTTTCAAAAATTAATATTATTGTTTCTGAAATCCCATTACTACTATATTTATGTTTATTATTATGTTAAAATATATTTTATTTTATTATTATTTGTTTGTTTTTATTAATTTTAACATATATCGTTGGTACATATATTGTTGGGGAGATAGCAATATCAAACCTATCTATTAAGTAAAATAGGATTTGATGTTAACAAAACCATATATTCAGTTTTGAACTTAGATTGATGAAAAACATGTGTTGTTTTTCATCTTAGACTTAAAGAATTTCTAAGTAAGAAATGTCAGCTGACGAATCATAGTGTCAGCTGAACACTGAGTATCAGCCAAAGGACCAGCTTCAGGAAGATCAGCTGAGAAGAAAAGACAAGTCAAGAAGCATCAGCTGAGGATCTACAATGGATCAGCTGATGGTCCAAAATCATCAGCTGAGGAAAATTTCAAGATCAGTTGAGCTATCAAGGATCAGCTGATACAATCACTTTAATCAGCTGATGCCTCCCATCTGTCAGATAAGGTATTTACTACTTATCCAATCTTTCCTTCATAAGCTGATCATACTCAAACGATTAGCTGAGCTCTTGAGATCGGCTGACAGTTTAGTTTGATCAGTTGGTTAGCTATATCCTGATTTGTATTATTAGCTGAGCATTTCGATCAGCTGAGCAAATCTAGTCAGCTGAGTCTTTCACATTTATCCTTAGTTGAGCAAATTTACATATGCAGTTCAGTGTCTGTTAGCTGAGTCTTTATTCTACATCTCAGTTAATAGTTTTTCTATGTAATATTTTCTTTAGTCAAAGGCAGAACATGTGTTGTTCTTATTATGCCTTAGATCTTTCTTTGTAAAAGTACTTAGCACTTTTTGTATCTGCAAAGAAACAAAAAGGATAGATCTTTATCCCCTGGAAAAGGAGAAAGATACTCTTGAAGAGAAGATCTCGAAGATATGATGTTAAGTATGGCTGGCAACTCCATACTTGGTAAAGTCAAATCTTCAGAAAACATGGTGTTGATTAAAGCACAAACATAAAATGAGAAGTTTACTTTTGCAAGATATAAAGGTAGTAGTTTAATAATAGATAAAGTTAGTGGGTGAAAAGTAAGTTAACTTTATACACAAAGTGTGTAAAGTGAACATATATAAATGTGTATATATATATATATATTTGTTATCGTCTCTTTTTATCTACATTTGTATATAAATTTTATCATAATACAATATTTATTTTAAATAGTGTTTTTCAATTTTATAGTTTTAAAGTTCAGTTCTTATGTCATAGATAAAAAAAAGGTTAGAATAGTTACGTAGGAGTTTTTTTCTTCGATAAAACTTTTATTCGATTTGAAGTATAAAAATAGTAGCAATGTATTATGTTTGACGTAATTTAAAAATCAAAAATATGGACATAATTGAATCCGAATTAAATTACGCATTATATTCCTAAATGTAGATCATTTCCTGCTTTTATTTTAAATATATGTGTTTGAATATTACTTTTTATATTTATTTGTTAAAAACCCCGCCGCAACGCGCGGGTATAAAAGTAACTCGTTTATTAATAATACCTAGGATAATGTCACATACATATAATTGTTCATAATGTACTAATAAACTTATCTTACCAACCATATTAATTAAAGTTCTAAAATAGTTTTATATATATATATATATATATATATAAGTAAAAATAAACTGATAATATGATATTTGTTATATCAATAACTAAAAATAAAATACCGCTAGTATAAATAGTTTGTCTAACATAGTTACATAAATAATGAAATTCTCCTAGTATTATCAGAAGCAAAATTATGAATCAGTTTTATTAATTAATACTCCCAAAAATATGATTCTCAGTAGTTGTTATTGTCAATCTATTAAGTTTTTCTTGTGATATTCCGCACATGTAAGTATGACTTCAACATTTAATTTTTAAGAAACTTGTTTATGTAGATTTTAACATTATTGTACAGTTAACAAGACTATATATGCAATAACTGCATTAGGAAAACAATGTTCTTGTTTCAGATACTTTAAAGCGACATTAGTTTGATAGTTTCACCGGGTTAAAACGTGTCAAACAACTTTAACTCTATTAAAGTTCATTTGCATCAACTCCATTAAAGTTCATTTAACATTGACTATAACTATGATTTAAGATCTCTGTCTTCAAATCCCTAATATCTACTTTTAGGCTTACAAAATAAGAATTTAAAAATGAGTTTCCTACTTTTAAATATGAGTATATAAAAATTTGGACCCTTTCTGAACTGTAGGTTATGTGCGATCGCATCTTATACACTCCCTCAAAAACACACATGTAATCTTACGGAATTGAGAATGGTTGTTATACATATAATAGATGTCACATTCATACATATGTACATATAGATGTAGAATTACACATACATACGCTTTCAAAAAACAATTACATATACATATTCTACATGGCCTAAAGATATCAGCATACATTTTACACACATATTGTGATTAACACCTTCTTAGTGAGTCATTATGTCATTTATCTCTCCCATCTAAAAGAGACGTTAATAGTGAAGATAACTCTTAGATTAAAGACCAAGAAGTTAATTAGAAATGCGTGTAGATTGGATTCGTTAACATACAACCAAACAATTATAGACATGTACCTGGTGTTATCATTTCTCTTGAGTTAACTATTTACTTTATTCACATTTATTTTCTTGCATATATATATATACTTCCAGTATGCATTTAAATATTTTTAAAAATTAAAAAAAATAATAAATTAAATAGTTAAAAACTACAATAAAATTTATTCAACACATATTCTAATTTCTACAGGTGAAATCGGCTTTTTCATCCTATCCACAATTATTGAACTTAAACATCACCAATCAAATAAAATGATCTCCAACAACATCAATGTTGTTTGTTCTCTTATAAAATGTTTGTTCAATTGAAAGGTATATAACACTTTGACTTTGTACAAGAGTACTACAAGACATGTCTCTCCAAATCCCGGCAAATAATTTTCTTAGAAATATTACTATGAAAGTAATATGAATATCTATATATGTCTATTAAGGTAATGTGTAATTTTTGTATTTCAAAAAATAATTGTAAACTTTAATTTTCTTATTAAAAAAAGGATCGTAATTCAACTTGTTATTAAAATGGATATCATGACGTAGAAAAAATTAATATTATTAGGTTAATATTCCTTTTTTATAATAAATCAAAATTTATAATTTTTTCTTGATCAAAAGAATTTACATGTTATTTTTATTGTAAATTTTTTATATTAAGTTACATTTACAAATTTTAAAAACCGTCATATACTATACCTATCATGGATAAGCTAGGTAAGGGTTGTTTACAAAGTTGCCTTCTAACTTCCAGCATAACTTTAAATAGTATAAACATAAGATGTTAACATCTAGCCAAATTAGAGTCTAATGACTTATTAACTTTCAACAGCATAACTAGATTTGATTTACTTATCATTTAATTTGATAAGTTATTTTTTTTTTAATTAGGAATTCCTCGTGCATGTCATCCATGATGACATTTATGAAATAAAAAGGTTATTATCGAGACTTTTGGTACTGTATTTTGTTCGAGCTTGGTTTATCAATTGAGATGCTTGTATCATTATGATTTTGTTATAATTAGTAATTATCTGAGTTCTTTTTTTCAAAATTATGATTACTGGACTTTAGAAGCTTGAAATCTTACTTGAAACTACATGACATTTAGTTTGGTGTCTAGTTGGTTTGGTTTCGTTTGGCTAATTACATGGTTTGGTTTGCTATAATATTTTTTGAAGCCGAGGTACGTTGTCGATTTAATTATTATTTTTGACATAAACCGATCAAACCGAACCATGAAGACCAATAAACAAACCAGGGGCGGACCTCTATAGGTCCTAGCGGTGGCACGTGCCACCGGTTAATTTTGCATGCGTAATGGAATATTCGATCTTTTTGGGCAGGTGCTACCAGTCAAATTTTTGGGTGCTACCGGTAATTATTTCATGCCACAAAAACTCAATGAAAATTGAGTTTTTTTATAACAAAATGATAAATTATAGTTCAATATTTGATTTATACTTTTAAAATCCTCTAGTTACTTTAAAAATAACAATTTAATTAATAAAGTTTCATATAAATTGTGTTTTGTTTTAGATTTTAGCCATAATATACCGGAAAAACAAATGAAACGTCATTAACCCGACCTAATTAACCGAAAACCCGAAAAAATCCATAATCTTAATTGATCTTATTTTTATCGTTATATAGTACCACGGTCTCCAAAAATCTTGGATCCGTCCCTGAAACAAAACTCAAGTTAAGATGACAATAAATTAATATAGGAAGGAATAGAAATGAATATGGTTTCGTAAAAAGCATTCTTGCTAAAATAAAATAAAAATAAGATGCCCACTATACTCTTTGATAAGCTAGGGACACGCCATTCCAAGTATGCACTTTCCCTCCCTATAAATAGTCTCAGGAATTCCTCAAACACTTTCATCGCAGAAATAAGAAGAAACACAAATTAAGCTAAAGAAGTGCCATTTCTCTACACGAACAGCCAATATAATATTCTTACTTTTTAAAAGAGGAGAAGGAGATATATACACACACCTGCATTAACTACTAATTCAAAGGAGATGACAGGAAGCTTGGCGCACCTCACTCTTGCATTTGGCCTTCTTGGTATATACTTTACTATATATTCATTCTCTCTAATCTCATGCACATATACATTAATGTTGCTAACTTTTTTTATGCTTAATTTAACAAATTAATGTAGGAAATGTTGTTTCGTTTATGGTATTTCTTGCACCAATGTAAGTCTCCATTGTCTAATCTTTTTAGCTTTTCCGGCCATTCATGGTAAATTCATTTAATTTGTTTTAAATAACTTGGAACCTTTTTATGTAAAAACCAGACCAACATTCTACAAAGTTTATAAAAACAAATCAACTGAAGGGTTTCAGTCGGCACCATATGTGGTGGGCTTATTCAGCGCCATGCTTTGGATATACTACGCATTGCTCAAGTCCAATGTCTTGCTTCTCATTACCATCAACTCATTTGGTTGCGTAATTGAAACCTTGTACGTTGCATTCTTCCTCTTCTACGCACCAAAGAAGGCCAGGGTATGTGCAATATAGCATGCAATAGCTATATATATATATATATATATCTTTAATTGTTATCATTCTATCAAAAACTTAGTTTAAATTAACAACATATATAATTTAATTATGCAGATGGAGAGTTTGAAGCTAATCATGTTGCTAATAGTAGTTGGGTTCGGATTGATCGTTGTCCTCACTCAATTCCTTGCAAGTGGAGCTACACGTGGCGTGATCGTTGGATGGATCTGTCTTGTGTTTTCGCTATGTGTTTTTGTCGCACCTTTGGGCGTGGTGGTAAGTGTACATGAATATATAAGAACAAATAACAACGTTAGGAAAGAAGAATGTCTATTTATTCCTAGTTTTTCAATTCCATGATCTATATATATACACACACACATACTATCCTAATTCTAATATCTATATATATATATATATTGTAATTTCTTCCCAGAGGATAGTGATCAAAACAAAGAGTGTGGAGTACATGCCAATTCTACTGTCTGTGGCGCTCACCCTCAGTGCCGTAATGTGGTTCTTTTACGGTCTACTACTTGCTGACTTCAATATCGCGGTACTAAAAGATTATATAATAATTACAGTCTCTTGTTCATTAACAAATTAAAGTTATCATCACCTTTATTATATTTATTTTGATTGAGGCTTGTACTACAACTGATCGAATTCATGTTTTCCGGCCAGATTCCAAATGTACTTGGATTCACCTTTGGTATTATTCAAATGATACTATACATGATATACAAAAACAAGAAGCCGATAATGAATGAAAAGATGGAAGCTTATAAAATCAAGGAAATGGAGGAGCAAAAGATGTCAGAATTTAAAGATCAGAAGATGATCGATATCAATGTTGTGAAGCTGCCGGAGAGTTTGAAGCCTTCTGAAATTCTTCCGGTGATTGCAAAAATACACAAAATTGCTGGTCATGTAGGAGATGTTAAACCTGATCAAGTTCCATCAAATGTGTCAAATCACATCATTGAAGTCGCTGCATGAGATTGATCATATACAAACTCTATCGATCTTTATATATAATTTTAAACATTAATTTCTTGCTGTAAGGTTGCTTCCATATCATGTTAATTTTCATAATTTGGTTAATTAATGCAGATTTTCTTTCAGTTCTCATCATAAATTGTTGTTGATCGATTTTCACCTTCTTCTTTTTTTGTTTCATATTTCTAAGTACACCCTATATAAACTACATAATGAAGCTAGTAAAGGTTATGTCAAGTGCTTTAAGACAATTCACCTTCTATATATTCTCACCGTCTCACCGTCTCACCGTCTCAATTCACCTTCTAAAACTTCTCATTTAATGAAATTCTACCCAAATAAAATGTAGCTTTTCTGTTCAAGACAAGTTTTTAAACCAACTTTTTCGTTTTATTGGGATCTTAAAGTTCATTATATAGCAAGAAAAGAAAAAGAAAAAAGTTAAAAAGCTAGCCTAAGATAATAAAACTTTACATATCATGATGATCCAAGTTATTAACTATATATATATATATATATATAGAGAGAGAGAGAGAGAAAGGTTCATACGAAAAGGAGTTTATTTGCGAAAAGTGCGAGAAGCTATTTGGATCATAGGATTAATCAATTAATAGTTAAGATTGATCATGGTAATTTGGTAATTAAATCAAATTTTAGAGATATTTATTTAATTGATAAAAGGGTAAATAGGTAATATATACTTCACCCACTCCTATTTTCTCTCCTCCCCTACCGTGTGATGCATTTAACCTCCCCCACCTCATTTTGAAAAACCTAGATCTATTTTCCCACTTTCTCTTTCTATGGTAGCCGCCAACCTCCTTGGCTCCGACTTGCTCCGCCACCAACTTCATCTACCCAACGATAGAACGCTACTGTCGAGCACCACAACAACAAAATGCTCCAACCTCAACCCTCGCTGTCGAGAACCACAAAAACTACCGTTCTGACTCCGCCGCCCGGCGATTCCACCACCCGTCTTGACTCCGCCGCCGATTGCTTTTGCCCGAGCAATTTTGAGGCCCCGACTCTGCCGCCGTCTTGCTCTATTTAAGCGATAGCAAGCTGCTCCCACCCTCTACCGCCATCGGCCGCCTGTTCCAACCTGAATCCATGTTGCCCCGCCGTCCGTTGAGCACGAAAACAACGTCAAAATCGTCGAACACTTCACTAATGTCGCTCTTATGCTCAGATCTGTCATGATGCACATTTATATTGTTAAATAGGTAATATTGATAGATACGTTTTAGTATGGAACCAATTATAAGCGTTTGATATATGAAACCAATTATATACTTTTTTGGTTTGTTTTTATAAATTTAATTATCTCTATCTTCATTTCAATATTTTATTTTTTTAGTTTATTCATCTCAGCCATATGCTTTGACTTCTTTATACTAAAAAAGCTTGAACAAGTAATAAAAAAGCTTGCTATGGGTTGTATTCACTGATGAACACAATACGTATAGCAAAAATTATGTATATCTTATATTGTGTTCAGTAAAGAACACTGTATTAATAATAAATTACTAGTTTTGATAGCTGTTGGGTGTGCCTATATTCAGTGATGAACACATTACACCTAAGGAAAATTCTGTAAATTGCACAGACGTGTACAACATTGAATATTGCAAAATTAATATTAAAGCGCATTTTTTTCTGGTAGTGTTCAATATTGTATATAGTAACGCCGGAAAACTGTAATAGATGTGTTCGTCGTTGAACACGGTAAAATTGTTAAGTTATTATTTCTGATTTATTTTGTTTGAAAATTTTAGGAAGGTGAATTTATAAGAGAAATAAATTGGAAAGAGAATAATTTTGATGGACCATTATGCCCTTTTAAATTAAAAAATATAAAAAAACAAGATTAATCAAGACCACTAAATCAAATACAAATATATATATATATATATATATATATATATATATATATATATATATATATATATATATAATCAATATATATATAATCAATGTATTAATTCTTTTGAGATTAATAAGTAATTTTAATTGAAAAGTCTTGAAAGATAGACATGCAGGTGTAAAATTATGAAATAGTACCGACAATTAAATAAAGCAAACAGCGCAGGTGGCCTTGATTAGTAAAAGTTAAGTTGACTTTAACTTTTAGCAGGATAAAAGATTTGAGGCTAGTTCTCATTTTATAGTTTTCTATTATAGAGGTGGAGCTTTCTTCTTCTATGAAAATTATAAAGATGTTGATAATATTTACAAAATGGGGCATAGTTTTTTGTTTATAAGGAAAATGAAAAATATGTTTAATTAAGTGAGTGTGAACTTTTCATTTTAAATGATAGAGTTAAAGTTAGCAATATAAGCTTAATAATAATATATAATTGTTTACTTATTGGTTGAGTATATCGAACATAAAGAAAAAGATTGATTAACAACGTCATTATTCTTGTCTGTATAATTATATATAAATTATGTATAATTTTGATCGGGTATTTGTACAGTTATGGTTCCGTACTGAGTTCAAATGTGAATATACTTTTATTTTTTATTTTTTTAGCTTGTATTGAAAATATATCATTATTCTATTTCAATGAGTACTTATCAATATTCTTAATTAATTTGTATCAACACTTAAATCAATAAGAATTTTGATTTATTTTATTCTAATTACTAGCTAGGGCCGGCCGGGGAGTTTATCCACTTCACGAGTTAACTAAGAGTTTATATTAAACCATACATGCACATATTAACCTACCTACGTACGTACATATATATATAAATCTCTTGTAAATTTGCCGAAAATGTTTTAAAGCGGATCAACTGATCATATATATGCAGGTTGATTAGAACACGAGGCATCTCAAAATTTTTGAAAGCCTAAAACAACATCATTGAATATATATGATCATTAATTTCTATTAGTAAAATAAACATGGTACTAACTTTTTTGTATCAATTTATATTTCTAAAATATTCAGATTAGTACTATATATAGCAAAACAAAACGTTGTTTGTCTTGTTATTATCTCATTTAAAACTTGGTATGACATTTTAATTTCATCCCTACTAGAATAGAGAATTGTTTTAAATAATATATATATAGGGGAGGGTTCATGCGAGAACTGTTGTTAGTGCGAGAACCGCGAGAACCAATCTCATCTGTTCCTTGGATATGGGAAGTATCATGGATGGAGAGCGTAGAGGGATAGAGTGTGACAGGGTGTATGTGAGGAATTCATGGGTGGGCAATGACATTGAAGGAGGGGGAATTGGACGGCTTACATCGGTTCTCGCGCTAACAAAAGTTCTCGCATGAACTTTTGTCTATATATATATATATATATATGATCAGACGAAAACTATTTTTATATATGACATTTTAATTTCATCCCTACTAGATAGACAAAAGTTCAAACGAAAACTATTTTTCGTACGAGAACTGCGATAACTAATCTGAGTCGTCCAATTCCCTCTCCTTTAATGTCATTGTCCACCAATGAATTCCTCACATGCACCCTGCTACACTTGATCCCCTCCACGCTCTCGATCAATGAACTTCCCATATCCAAGGAACGGCTGAGATTGGTTATCGCAGTTCTCGTACGAAAAACAGTTCTCGTTTAACTCTCCCCTATATATATATATATATATATGTGTGTGTGTGTGTGTGTGTGTGTGTGTGTGTGTGTGTGTGTGTGTGTGTGTGTGTGTGTGTGTGTGTGTGTGTGTGTGTGTGTAACCTTTTCAAATTAGTATAGCAAACAATATGTCTTATACAGTTACGGGGTCTTAAAAAATATTACAACTCAAGTCCTAGTTTTAACAACTTTAATCTTAAGAAGTACATCTATGATTGAAAGGAATTATTATGAATGTGATAAGAAAAAGGCTCGTTAAAAGGGCACCACAAAACTAAAGAATCCAACCTCAGATGACGAGATCCATATTAATCCCACTTGCATAAAGTGTTGTTCATATCCTGGATCTTTTGCCTATTTGTATACCTAAAACTTTTTTGATATTTTTTTTTATATATTGATCATGATAATTAGTGTAATGCATTGAACGATTAATAATGATACACCAAAATAGGAAAGCCCTAATGCCCATAGCCTATTCTAGGAGCACGCTAGATATTTATATATTAACAAATTTATATACACTTTATATGTGACCCCACTAGTTATGGTTGTGGAATAAAATTAGCATGGATGGTAAAAACATAAATCGAATTAAGTTAGGTGAAGAAATTCACAATTGTTAATCAATATAAAAATGAACTCAAGACATAAATCGAATAATAACAAAATTTTAAGCTCTCTGCGTGCAACTTTTTCTCTGATGATATAAAAATCAGTCTTGAGATGTTTAAAGCATCTGTATGTAAGACTAGATTAACCGAAAGATATATAAACCAGTACAACTAAAAATAGTTCTTTCAAGATTGTCACTTCATTAATCCATCTCAAGCTAGTAAGGTTGCTCATGATGGTTAATAGATAAATTCGATTTGATGATATAATAAATTTAAAACTAAACCGAAAACGTAAGTTGTATGGTAATCGGTTAATCGGTTTTAACGGCTCGGTTATGTGGTTGACCAATTAACCTATTTATAATAACATAAAATCTAATAATCGATGCATGATATGTGAATTAATTTTGCTACATCACATGTACATTAACTTTACATATGCAGGTAACATAAAATCTAATAATCGATGCATAATATGTTTAAAGCGTCTACATAAACCGGCTTCAGTTAACATAAAATCGATACGCATCGCTGGTTTTTCGGTTTTGTATATTTTGAACACATCTAGCCGCCAATGTCAAAAATAGAATATTGTTCACCAATGAAATTAGGGACAATATATTCCTAGCCATGAAATAAGTGTTAATTAGTTTTTTTAAGATATCACTGAAAATTAAATAAGGGTCAAAAACAGCAACACAAATTCAATTCTTCAGAAAGATTAAAAAGCGGAAATTATCTTTTAGAGTAGATTTCGACTATTAATGATTGAGCTTACGTACTGCTTTTGATTAATTCAGATATTATGATAACCTTTTCGTACGTAGTGCCTTAATTATATATATTTGTAGTGGTGAAATTATCTTCAATCGGCAAGCAAGCACTAGAACAAATTAAAGAGATCTTAATTGCTAGCTAGGCACAAAGTTAGATAAGCTTAGCAAAGCACATATATATTAGTATTTATGGTTAATTAATCAATGCATACACCATCTATTTATCTATCTATCTATCTATCGATACAGATTAATTAAAATCGTTCAACAGTGAAAAATATAATTAATTAAGACCCACCTTCGATCGATGATTGGTGGTGGCATGGCCGATCACTGACTACTGGTCGAATACATCCTTCTGGATTGATTTCTTATTGCTGACTAGGAACACATATTTGCTGGAATGAATTATTTAAATCCAATAAAAAATAATAATAATAATAAGTTGCATGTTTGGAATTGGATTATTTTCATGTCTAACACCCGAAGGATTGATTAATGAAATCTTTTATGCTTGTTCAAGAAAAAGAACAAAAAAAAAAAAAAAAAAACCAGATTACTCATCAGAAAGTGCTTAGTAGGTGGCCCACGATAACAATGGACACCTACCCTCAATTTTGTACGTAGTCGGTAGTAAGGAAGTGTGATTAATTAGTTATAGATACTAGTGAGGTTTATGATTAGAGAGGTAATTTGTATATAATAAAAGTGATTATATATATAATAATTTTATTTATTATCAACTTATATTTTATGTATTAATTTATTTGTACTTTTCTGTATATAATTAAAAATTATTGGATACAAATCAGTTCTCTTATGACTAACCTAGAAAAGAATAAAACAAGATATTTAAGTAAATAATAGCAATTGTAATTTTCTAGCTATTTTCTCCTTGTTAAAACTTTGGGGTAAAGCTATTAAATAGCTATCAACTTTCCCCATTTTTCATTGTGGCACGTCTATTTTTTTTACACATGTGGTTAGTCAAGTCATTAAAAACGTGTCAATGTACCAAAATTTGACTTGCAACTTGTCCAGCAGGTTTCTCGATCGATTCTTGATCGTTTTCGCTAATTCTTTTTACAGAACCTTGTACATAATCATTTTACCTTTCAATGGATACCAAATTCTCGAATTTTCATCATCAAGTGTAGGCCAAGAATTTGCTAATAATTAATTTACCTTTCAATGACAACTATTTAATGGTTTTACCCCTAAAACTTTTTGTTTAAGCATCTTAAATACTCAATAATTAATATGTAAAATCTAATAATAAAATCATTTTTCTTATTTTATAATTTAATTTTCACACTTGTTTATCTTGATCATTTAAGTGTGGGTAGGCACAATAAGTATGAAAATTTAGTTGTACGACATAAAACCTCTATTGAAGCATGAATCCGGCATGCCAAGTCGGTTTAATCAAATGGGTGCACTTGTCAATATTCCGAACTATAGAAAATTCTGAACTCTATAATAGATCAACCGAGATATTTTCTTCTTGAAGCAATCATCATCTAAGTGACATGTTTGATACTCTGTAACTTAACCAAGATACATCACACTACAAAAAAAAGGCTTTTTGCGGCGTCAAAATTCGCCGCTAAAACTCCAAATGTCGCCGTGATAGGTTTTTAGCGGCGACAAGCTTCGTACCCAAAAGTTTTTTGCGACGCCAGGTTTGACTTTTTGCGACGACACACAACGGACCCATCAAGTGCCACGTAAACAATTTTTTGCGGCAACATTATCTTTTTTGCGGCGACAATTTTAATTTATTTTAAAAAATAAAATATAACTTTTAGCGGCGACGTATGATGATTTTGCGGCGAAAGTTTATTTAAAGTAATTAAATTTTAAATTATATTTAATCCTTTTTTGCGGCGACATGTCGCCGCTAAAAGTCTAAAATTATTTTTTCAGCATTTTGCTGTATTTTGCGTTTTCCACCCATTTTAAACCGGGCAATTACAAAAACCTGCTGTTTCAGAACTCAAAACAACTGTAACACGACATTTTAAGCTATATAAAACAAACATACATACCAATCAATAGTTTCAAAGTTAACATAAACGTTTTTAGACAATCACAACGTCACCTAACAAACTAATAGACTAATCCTCATGATCCCTAGACGCTTCATCACGAGAAGCCAAATCAGTGCTTGGTTCATGTCGGGAAGTTGAGGGAATATCGACATTTATACCTGTCGCACGTAATGCTTCAAATATTGCTTGTGTACGTTGAGAATTAGTATGCATCTCCTCCCGGACCTGCTGGATTCAGAAGAATGAGACACAAGCATGACATCTACCTCGGCTTGTGTATATAATCTCCCTGTAGGCTGGGATTGTGCGGTAGATTGTGCAGCAGATACGGATGAAGAACTTAATGTTCTTCCCATTCTACGAACATGTCCTCGGCGTTCACCCAACACCGCCTTCAAGATTTCTTCTTCACTCAACGGATTTTGGCTCCCGACTTGACCGTCTCTCAAGAAAACCATACGGAGCTATGTATAAATAAGATATAAAAACAATTAAAATCATATATATATATATATATATATATATATATATATATATATATATATATATATATATATATATAAAACACATAAGTTTCATGAAGTATAAATAATTACTTACATAATTTTCTTGAAGAGACTCGGATGTAAAGACGTCATTGCGTGAATGGTTTAACATGTACTGTTCAATCAAGCTAGGGGGTTCTAGCGTTTCCGGGTCACGCTATAAACAAATTTAATAAGTATATATTTAATAACGATTAATATATAGACTTAAAGATAAATACTATGTCAAAATTAAGATTTAAAGATAAATAGACTTACGTTCTCGAATCGATACTGACAGTATGATCTCCGACCATGCAAGCTTTGATTTACTTGCTGCGCTCTTACTTGTGTGTTCGCTATTGACCGTTGAACGGTCTTTACCCCACAATAATAGTCAATGTACAAACCCCACTCACTCAGTTCCATGTTAGGAGGAGGATCTTGACGCAGTCGTTGAGCCTGCGAGACCCCCCCTCTTCTCTCAAACCATTTAAGCTTAAACTTGTATTTTTGGTCTCTGTACATCTCAGCACACATCTTATCGATTCCCGTCAAGATCGACGAACGGTGTGGAGTGTCATAATGGTGCCTCAAATCAAAGTAAGTCTGTAAATTATACGAAAAAGTTAGTTTATTGTATATTTTTTACAAATATACAATATATAAAAAAACTTAAGTGAAACCTCAAGGCCCGGTACGATCGCTGCCTTCAATTCTACGGGTACTTTTTCCCATGACGGGAAGTATATGGGATGTCGTCTCTCACCAAGGTCCCCGCGTAACTCGTAAAGTAATCGGCATTAACCCCGACCGGTCTCCAAGTTTTGTTACATCTAAAATCATCAAACTCGATTGGAAGTGGTCGTTTCCCGTTCCTCTTCCACGCCTTTCTCATTTCTACATTTCGGGCTACTCCACGCCCTTTCTTGCTGCCTACGATTTCAAGCAAACAAGTTAAGAATACACGTAATTAAATTAACCTATAAAAAACATTTCAAAGTTATATAATACCATCACCGCCACAAGCACCAGAAGAAGGTTGCCAGTTACCATGCGGTGGATCACCACCACAATCACCACCATGGCCGCGAGCTACAGCTGCCATCTGAAAAAAATACAAATATACAAACAAGCCCATGAAAGTAGCATTAATGTTAGTTTACAAATAACCATTATATAAGTCAAAAAACCTGCTAAAAATAACAATTCAAAGTAGTATCTTTTTACAAATACCAATTACTACTTTAGATTAATCAGATTCATCACTACTACAATTGTGTGGTTCACATTCATGTTCAGAATCAGAATCTTCATTATCATAGTCGTCAATGTCATCATCACTATCATCAACAATATTAGCATGTTCGGGTAAATGAACATGTTCAACTTCTGTTGGTTGACCTATGCTCAAACTCGTATAAGTCAAATGATCCAAATCAGCAGACAATGATAGATCTGATGAATTGCTGTCATGTATAACATCTTCGTCGCCTTCAGTAATGATATCCCGGTCCCAGATCTTCCTATGATTTACCTCATGAACGACCTTCCAATAATGTTGGCTTGAATCACCTCTTTGACGGCCTTTTGACGGGTCATCAAGGTAAAAGACTTGATTTGCTTGAGTTGCAAGAATGTATTGGTCTTCTACATACCATTCAGTCTGAGTAGAAATATTAGTTATGTTATTCTTAATGACACAACGTTGTTGATTATCGGTTTTAAACCATTTACATCGAAACAGCACAACCCTGTAATCACTAATATATGTCAGCTCCAGAATTTCTTCCAGCAGACCATAATACTTTGTTCCATCTGGTCCGGTTGTTGAAACACCACTGTTTTGAGTTGTACGGCCTAAATCTCGACTATGAACCACAAACCTCACACCATTTACAATGCACGCGGTGTAAGTGTTTGCACTATTTGGTCCGTTTGCAAGAGCAAATAACTCATCACTGCATTGAGATTTATTCGCAGCTCGTGCACAATTGATCTATGAAAAACAAAAAATTATAAGTGATTGAGTGATAATTGTTATTTATTCAAGGTAATATACAATGAGCTTACCTTCTTCTAACAATTGGTCAAATGAAGTATCGGTCCATTTATTGATAACCTTCATATGCCTCAACTTTGCCAAAAAGTCAAGCGAAGACATCCAATCACTACCAGGGTATAGCTCCGTGCCGGCTAACTTGAATAATTCACCAAGTTCATCATTTGTGTCACTCGGGCCTTCAGTTGGCTCATCATTTGTGCCTTCAATTGGCTCATCACTTTCCGTGTTGTGTTCGTTTACAGTATTCTTCTGACGAACATCATTGAGGTAATCATGCAAGTCATTTTTCGTTTGACCAAGACCGTCACGTGATGCTCGATAAACAATTGGTTCTCCGTGTTACCTCCAAATCCTGTAGCCCTCGCTAAACCCGTTTTCATGTATATGAACCTAAGTACCCTAAGCGGGTGATAACAGGTGTTATCACAATAATCACACGGGCAACGAATATTACCATAGGTATTTACGTAGTCTTTACACCTATCGAGGAATACGTCAAGACCAATAAAAAATTCACGACAATTACGGTTTGATAAAGTATTCCAACTCTTATCAATCGTCATAACTGCATTCAAAGCATATCATACTAATTAAGAATACAAATCATGTATTAAAATTTTATATTAAGAAATTGTGAGTGGTTTGTAGCAGGGTGGCCTTCCTAACCCACTTTTTGAATACTTTACCTCATATGTGAATACATATTACATGATCGGTTGTTTAAGAAAAATTCGGCAGCATTTACCCTTAGCTCCCAAGTATATAAAGAAATATATACCCGGGACGCATAGAGTAAATGACAATCGAATCTTTCTTAAACACACAACCATGTAACAAACATTCACATCCTAAATGAGATAAGGTATTCAAATAGCAGTCCCAACATGGGAACAACCCGAAATTAATTTCTAAATCAATTTCGAGCGGGCATTCTAAGCTCACACACGCAAATTTAACAACTAGCATGATTACTAACACTAAATGAACATTTACTTTAACAAAATTATTAAACATAATTAAACATCATATTAATTAAAGCTAACATTAATCTAATTTCTACAATTATTATTATACTAACAATAATTGTATATTAAATATTAAAGATTAATGATTAACACTAACATTGAAGATTAACACTAAATAAAGATTAAAGATTAACACTAACATTGAATATTAACACTAATTATAGATTAACAATTATTAACAATAAGCTAACATCATTAACACTAAATAAAAATATAAGATTGACAATAGATAATAATCAAACGTCATCATATAAACTATTTAACATCATCATATAAACTATTTAACACATTATTAGTATACTAACAATACTTAAACATTAATACTAAGATTGATCTAATTTCTAACATTATTAGTGTACTAACAATGATTAAAGATTAAAAGTATGTAGCATTAATCTATCATTATTGACAATAGATAATAATCAAACGTCATCATATAAACTATTTAACATCATCATATAAACTATTTAACACATTATTAGTATACTAACAATACTTAAACATTAATACTAATTAACAATAATTTAAAATTATAACACTAAACATAATCTAAAATAATGAATTTAAATTAACAACTAAATTAATCAATTATTAACACTAGTCTAACACTAACTAACACTAATTAACAATTAAATAACTAAAACTATTATCATAAAATAATTTTAATCAAACACTAATTAACAATAATGTTAGATTAATCAATTATTACCACTAATTAACACTTAAATAACTTAAATTACTAACAAAAAAGTATAATAATCTAACATAAACAAATAATAATCTAAACTAACATTAATACATAACATTAATATACAATTAAAAATAATAATACATAACATTAATATACAATTAAAAAAAATACCTTAATTAGGAGGATGGGTCGTCAGAGGCAAGGAGGAAGGAGGAAGAGCGGTGGCGGCGGCGGCAGGGTGGACGACGGCGGCAGGGAGGAGGAGCTTGTAACAAAAAAAAAAGTAAAAGTTAAAGATCTATACCTACTAAAACACTAGATCAAAGAAAATGGAGATGTTTACCTCGAATAGGAACTCGCTGGCGACGGAGATGACGGCGAACGGCGGCGATGAGAAGGAGAGCAGAGAGCGACGACGATGAGAAGGAGAGCAGAGACCGACGGCGAGAGCGAGGCCAACGGCGGAGGCGACGGCGAGAGGCAGAGAGCGAGGTGACGGCGGAGGCGACGGCGAGAGGCAGAGAGATCGAGAGGCGCTGTGTGTGTCGTAAAATGGAAAGAAAGCAGGAACAAAACCCTATATCTCGTAAGTTTTTTTGCGGCGACAGTATTTGCGGCGACACGAAGCTTTTTGCGGCGACGTACGTAATTAATTAAATAAAGAAATTATAAAATACTATTTAGTAAATAAAGAAATTATAAAATACTATTTAGTAAATAAAGAAAATATAAAATACCTTTTGCGGCGACTCTTTTGCGGCGACGTGTAACTTTTTGCGGCGACATCGAATATTTTAGGTGGGAAAAATTAGTATGCATCTCCTCCCGGACCTGCTGGATATCAGAAGAATGAGACGCAAGCATGACATCTACCTCAGCTTGTGTATATAATCTCCCTGTAGGCTGTGATTGTGCGGTAGATTGTGCAGCAAATACGGATGAAGAACTTAATGTTCTTCCCATTCCACGAACATGTCCTCGGCGTTCACCCAACACCGCCTTCAAGATTTCTTTTTCACTCAACGGATTTTGGCTCCCGACTTGACCGTCTCTGAAGAAAACCATACGGCGCTGTGTATAAATAAGATATAAAAAGCCATTTTGCGGCGACACCCCCTTTTCAGATGGTTGTGGGCCCTGTTTTTGTCGTTTAGCGTGGTTTTAGCGGCGACATATGTCGCCGCAAAAAGCGTATGTCGCAAAAAATGTTAATTCTTGTAGTGTCATCTCATTTTCGATGAGAAAGAAATAAAAAGTTGTAATGTGTCTTAAAGAAAAGTTTTAGAAAAAATAGGAAGGTCTAAATATAAGAACTTAACACACTAATCATATAGCCACCCAATCATGAATACATTGTGCTGAGTATCAGGTGTAATTAAATCAAGGAAAACGAGGAAAGTTGGATGTTATATGTTAATTGGTGGGGTCAGATGACCACTCACCCTCAACCCTTTAATTGTTTCCTATATAAAAGGGATCACTCTACCATTTCTTATGCATCACTCATCAGTAGTAACAAGAGAGAAAGAGAGAATATAAGCTCAGAGAAAAATATATAGCATTTGCTTAATTAATTAAAGAACTAGCTAGCACTTGCTTTAATTATTAATTTCTTAAGAAGGATGACTGGGAACTTGGCTCACCTCACTCTTGCATTTGGCCTTCTTGGTATATACTTCACTATTCATTCTCTCTATATCATGCATATATATATATATATATATTTGTACACCATATATATAATGTTGCTAATCTTTTTTTTTTTGGCTCAATTTTACAAATTAATGTAGGAAATGTTGTCTCGTTTATGGTATTTCTTGCACCAATGTAAGTCTCCATTAATCGTATGTGTGTGTGTATATATATCCTTTTATCGATGACTATATATATATATAGACATATATGTAGTTGATCGGGGGGATTACATAACATTCTTAATAGACACGTACCTACGATTTTAACATAAATATATTATATATGCAGACCAACATTTTATAGAGTTTATAAAAAGAAATCAACAGAAGGGTTTCAATCAGCCCCTTATGTAGTGGGCTTATTCAGTGCCATGCTCTGGATATATTATGCATTTCTCAAGTCCAATGTCTTGCTTCTCATCACCATCAACTCAGTTGGTTGCTTCATCGAGACATTCTACATTTGTTTCTTTCTCTTCTACGCTCCAAAGACGGCTAGGGTACGTATCTAATATATGTACTTATAATCTTAATTAATTTTACAATGGGATTTAATTGATTAATATTATCATATTATTATTAATTAATTAACAAGGTTAAGAAAAATTAACCACACAACTTAAAGAAATAACTCGCTTAATTATGCATGCATGCAGATGGAATGTTTGAAGCTGATTGTGTTGTTGATAGCTGTTGGTTTCGGGTTAATCGTTGTGTTGACTCAATTCCTTGCAAGTGGAGTTACCCGTGGAGTGATCGTTGGATGGATTTGCCTTGTCTTCTCTTTATGTGTTTTTGTGGCACCTTTGGGAGTTCTTGTAAGTATATATGCGCGCATGCATGCATGCTAAAAAAGCCATATCTTAACATTTCAAAACAAGAATAATTTATATATTTGCAATTCATATTTACATAAAGTATTATTCCTTCAAATATAAACGGCAATTAATGTTTAGAATTTATACACTCTGTTTTGCAGAGACAAGTAATTAAAACAAAAAGTGTAGAGTACATGCCAATTCTATTATCGGTAGCACTTACCCTCAGTGCTGTTATGTGGTTCTTTTATGGTCTTCTTCTTGGTGACTTCAATATTGCGGTACGTAAATACAGAAAAATCTAACTAATTAATCCTTTGATCACTATTGTTAACCCAACAAAGTTAATTTATCAATCTCCAACATTGATCAACTTGTTTTATTTTTATTTTACAGATTCCAAATGTACTTGGATTCATCTTCGGTGTTGTTCAAATGATACTATACTTCGTATACAAGAATAAGAAGCCCATTAGCCATGAAAAAATGTCTGAATTTGAAGCTAAAAAGTATTCGGTTAGTGAAATGGAGGAGCAAAAGACCCTAGAAATAAAAGATCACAAAACAATAGATGTTGTGAAATTGAGCGCTTTAATGAATTCGGATGTTCTTCCGGTGGTTTTCAAACTCAAAGAAAACGCGCATGATATTGATCGTGTAGCTGTTGACCCTCAAATTCACGTGAGTGTGCCAAATCACATTATCGAAGTCGCTGTATGAGGCCTATATCAGTCAATTTGAATCAAAGAATGAAATAAGTGGCCGGATCGATGTGTAATTATTTTAATTAATTTAGGGATTTCATCTTCTAAGTGTAAATTCCCTGCAAGTATTTGTATCTGTATCTTTCTTCATTGAAGTTTATGATCATGAAAATCAACCTGTTTGAGCTTCAAAAAATCAACCGTACATTCATTCATGCATGCATAAAACATATCCAAGGTACATTCACTCCAAAAAAAATAAGGGTTATAACGTGTCTTGGGCTGCCTCTTGCTTTGGGCCAAATCCCTTTTAGGTCGTCCCTGGCTTGGGTTAAAGCCCCGGCCTTTTGGTCGAGCCTTACAAGTTACAACTAACAAGGCCAGGCCTCCTTTGGGCCAAAACTCCTTTATGGGCCTAATCTAGGATTGTCCAAAGACGAAAGGAAAAAAAACGATTGGTTGATCGTAAACATACCAATCAAAAGAAACTTAATTAAGAATCAAAACTATTAATCTTTAATTATGTATTTAGTTATACACTTTCATTCATATAATATTCACACAAAACTTTTCAATCATCATATCATCGTTAAACTTTAAAGATATAATTAACTTAATTCTAATAATCAACATGAACATATTAATGTTCATGGCCGGTCCAATGGTTTTTTATGCCATGGGCGAAGAAGGCTAAAAATCCCTCGTACGTCTAGACTTTACAACGTATGAAACTATTGTTCATGCTGGAAACTATAGTTCATATATAATAAATATATATTATCAGCTCTCCCGCTACCTATTGTATCAACACCACACTTTAAACTCTTAAAAATACCGAATACTAAATCAAAGAAAACAAATATATAGCACCTATCACTAAAAACCCATGAATCAATTATGTTGTAGATGGGATTAAAATTCCAACAACTTCAAAATAATAAACATCGTTAGTTTTTGGTTGTATATCTATCCATAGCAGCGAAAAGAAAACGTATTAGATAAAAGAGCTATTTGATCACAATATCATCAAGATTCAAGGCCAAGGTATTCAATTTAACATAAAAGGATTCTCATAATTAATAACGACCACATGTTAATATTATGTGAGATTAAACAGACTATGAGTGAAGAAATCACCAAACAACCGATTGAATTTGATTAAAATGATGATGAAACTGTAACATCCTGAAAATGAGCCTAGTAGTACCTAATTGTACTTCGTGCTCATGTGGTTGTACCTTGAGTTTAAATAAGTATTTTAATGGTTGTTTTATGTTTTAGTTAGTTAAAGTGGATATATGAGGTGTCATATGAAAGTTATAATTAAGAAGTAAAAGTGATAAAGTATTAAACGGTTTCGCGTAGTGGTTCCGAAGATATCCCCGTTAGTTCAAACGAGTTAACGTGTGACATGTTGTAAGTTAAAAAGGGGAATAAAATACCCGAGGTTTAGATTGATAAACCTCTAAGTCGGTAAACACACAATACACACACTAAAAACACACACAAGCCCACGACACACACATACACACTCTCTACTCTTGGAGCTTTGGAAGAAATCAAAGGAGAGTTGTTAATTTGTGATTCAATAACTGATTCAAGGTGATAATCTGTTCCTATTGTGCTTGATTAGCTGATTTGGTAAGAGTTCTTGTGTATGAACTTAGTTTTTGAGTTTTGAAAGAGGATACACCATATTAATGGTGTAAATGTTGTTCTTGTGATTTCTTTTGTGTCAAAAGGTGTTTGTAAGTTTTAAGTGAGGTCTAGTGAAGAGTATAAACAATTGAAATTGAATTTTGGTCGAATTTGTGTGTTGAAAATGGACTTACAGCAGATGTGCAGAAACAGGGTCGAAGAACACTGCGTCGAGGGTCCTTGCGGCCGCAAGAGGTAGTACTTGCGACCGTAAGGGGTGTCGGTATTCCTTGCGACCGCATGGCTGGGTCCTTGTGACCGCAAGCGATGTTTTTGGTCTCTCCGGCCGCATGCAATGGTGCTTGCGACCGTAAGGCTTTGTTTTGTTGGTTTGCCGCTTAAGAGCGAAGGAAATGTGGTTTGCGAGCGTAGGTACATAACTTACGATCGTAACCAACCTTAGGACCATGCTTGCGGGCAAAAGGGATTACCCTTGCGATCGTAAACATTGATTTTTGGTGAAGGCCTCTTGCGGCCGCAAGGGATAGCCTTGCGACCGTAAGGGATGTTGTTGGGGGGCTCTTGCGACCGCAAGGCTTGTACTTGTGATCGCAAGCAGGGGTCTAGGAATAGTAGCTTGTTTAACTTGTGTCTTAACCTAAGGGTGTTATGTATAAGTAATGATCAGGCATGTATGTATTGTGTTAGGGGTTCGAGAGACAACGGAAACTATTGACTGTTGTGTGAGCCTTCTACGAGCTTAAGGTGAGTACCGGTTTCCCATGAGGCTTAGTAAGTAGTGCTAACCATTGTGTGTTTTAAACGTGTATTGGTGATTCTACGTACGTATGATGAAGTATGCTATGATGTGACGTACCATGCTTATGATGATTAGAATTGCTGTAAAAAGTAAGAGAATACTTATGACAGAAATCATGTGGTAATTGTATGATATGATAGAGTTGTACTCGCATGTTTATTTATTAGTATGAAAGATATCAATTGGTGTGATTATATGCGCGCATGAACTGGATCCTAACTGGATCAGCTATTTGTATATGTTATTATGTCCGGACACTCGGGGAACTGTATAAACAGTTTCCAACACGATTAAGGTCAGTCAGGTAGACGGGTGATAATATCTGGCTGGGTTCCCAGGGTCCTTAGGGGCTATGAATTGGGGAACTAACGGTACTCTTGAGTATACGCTTGGGTATGGTTCTGGAACTGGGTTCTTCGCTTAGGCTGGAACCAGCATGATAGACAGAGTGTACCAGGTGGACTGCTCTTCGCTCCCCCACTGGTGCAATTAGTTGCGGCTGATTCCCCGGCTAGGGTTGTTGAGTGGGGCTCGCTACCCTGCAAGACACGACTCCTGCTGACATAATTGGCGCGCCGCAATATGATAGGATAGCCCTGTGTGCTTTCCTGAGATTTGACTGCATGCTTATTGATACTTGTTTGCAACCTGTACTCACTAGCTAGTGTAGCTAACCGGTTCATGATTTACTCTTTTCACAAGTAAAGATTAGGCAGCCTGGTGAGACGGGCTCTTATGGGTAATCGTGTTTAACTCTGTGGAACACTTTGCTGTTTTAATTTGTCTGTGATACGATGGTCGGTTTTTAGTATGGTAATACCGGTTCGTTTTGAGACTTGACTTTTGATGTTATTATTCGCCAAGTCAGATAACAACACTTTATATTTTATAACCAGTGTTTAGTTTCCGCTGCATGCTATTGGTAAATATACTTAAAAAGTTTAAATTATTCCTGACTTTAAGCTCGTGAAACCCGGTGTTACAGAAACATTACCTCTTTTGCTTGATTCAAGAACAGCCGAACATGATTCATATTTACTCACTGCCCGAATGCCCAAATGATTCTTGTGTTCTTTGAATAATTCTGTAACATTTCAATATTAAAAATACAATCAGATTCATCAAATCACTAAAGTCAGTTTTTTTAGAAAACACTAAATAGATTGATTAAAACACTAGGAATCCTAAATTCCTAATCACCACTTCGTACAATCTGTTTAGTAAGATCACCTAGTCAAAAGTTGATGCAATCTATTAGCAGGCAGGTACTTATACTATCTATATGTTTCATTGAGATACATCTCTACCTTTTCCAAACAAACAAGTTACATTTCAACTTAAGATTCTTAGTGATTCTAAATTCTAAACTCTATAACACGTGCTACAAATATAAAATTGTGAAGGCAAAACATGTAGCAAAATTTAACATTTAGAAGTACAAGCAAGGTATGGATGATGGAAATTGACCTGGTCTTTAGTCACACTTCTGAGAGTACAGCAACGATAATGAAGACGAATAAATCAGATTAAAATCTTAACACGTGACTCGTCATTCATCATTCATATTCTAAAATTATAAAAAATCAAATTAAAAAAACTAAAAACTATACAGCTATACCTTAAATCAAATGTGGCATCGAAGAGTTTTTGTCTCTTTGAAACATCGGCGGTTGAGTAGGTTGTAGGCGAACGGTGACGAGTCACGAGTGACCATTGGCGAATAAAGAACTGAAGTCGGCGACTGAAGGGCAAAGGACTGAAGTCTCGAGGTTGAAACTTGAAAACAGTTGCCGATATTTTGAAATAAGGGCATGGCGTTGCCGCCCCTTCGTTATCCTCAACATAGTTATTACGCCATTAGGACATGAGGATTCGCTGGAGACATTGAGACTCGGGATTCAACCATCACTTCGGTTTCCGCTGCCCATTCTCTAGAGTCTGGAAACGCCCCTTTGTTTCACTAATCAACGATTTTTTTTTTTTACCGAGGCTAGATATACATGTGATGGATTAAGCATATGATGCCCCTAGGCCCCAACCCCACTGCTGTCCTAGGCCTGTGCACGGGCCGCACAGGTGTTGGGCCGGCCCTGTTCACCTTAACAAGAAATTCAAAATCTTTTATCTTTCGTGATTACTTTTGAAGCAACACCAAGACCATTAAAAGTTGAGAATTTTTTGATGTCCAATATTACCGAATAAAACACAACCATGGTACTATGAATAGAGCTATTGATAATTGAAAAAAACAAATTAAAAAAATAAACATCATCAAATCAGGATAATTGAAGAAAACAAAACTTGTCATACTTGTCTATTTTGCGCGATTGCTTCTGATAGTATTAAGGATTCATCGAATAATGATAACCCATATGGTCTGTGCCCAATTATACGACTTAATAAATTGACATAAACAAAACATAATTCTTAAAAAGTTATAGGAGCGTATAGTAAATGAAAATTATTAAAAATTAAACTAAAACATCAATTATTATTTTTATTATTATAAAATTCTGAATTTCACATCTATATCTATATACATATCTATATACATATCTATATATATATATATATATATATATATATATATATATATATATATATATATATATATATATATATAAGAATGCAAATTTTCAAAAAATAACCATAAATTGAGTCTCAATCAACCAATCACAACTTTCAATTTCAAAATTAATCAATTCTTAAAACAATTTTAGAAAGGTTAATGTGGATCAGAATTCAATTTTGAAATCAATTAGGAGGGGGCTGGATGAAAATTATGAGGGACTTTTCAATTAGGAGGGGGCTGGATAAAAATTATGAGGGACTTTTATAAAACATGTGAGGGGTTTTTAAGAAAATATGAGGGGGTTATATAAAAATTGTATATTAATGTAATTAATTATAAGCTTTTTATAAATTATTGTTAGTAACTTTTCATATATTTTGTTTAGAGAAAAAATAATTATATATTTACGACCGTCTCATTTTTATCTACGTTTTGGTATAAATTTTATTGTAATATGACACTTTTTTTAAATTAGTATATTCTTAATTTTTTGTTATCCATTAATAGTAGTGAGTTGAGTGAATTTGTTGGGATTATAGTGATGAGTTGAGTGGTCAACTTAAATATGCTATTCAAAGTGTTTAGTTATTGATTTTGACGTATTTTCAATCTTATTAGAAAGATGTATGAATTTTTTTATAAATATGGTTCAAAATAAGATGTATCATTAAAAGATTATATATTATATATTTAAAAATTTAAATTCAGAGATGTAAAAATATGTGTTCTTGATGGTCATAAAACTATATTATTAGTGTAGGTAGTTAGCTAAAGAAGACAATTTCTTCTGATGATGTGTTTTGCTATGACGATTAACAAAAGTCAATGATAGTCACTTTCAAAAGTTGGTTTATTCCTTAGGAAACTTATGTTTAAACATGGTTAATTGTATGTTGTCGTTTCACGTGTTAAAAGTGAAAAAAGATTAAAAGTTTTAATTTGTGATAACAGTGGTAATGTTATAAACAAAATAACAATATGGTCTACAAAAAAGTGCTTCAAAAAATTTTGTTATTTTTTTGTTAAGAATTATGACATATGTAAGTTTACAGTGTTATTTCATTTATTGCATTATTTTTATATATAAGGCATGCAAATTTTCCAAAAATAATCATAAATTGATTTACAATTTACCAATCACAACCTCCAATTTCAAAATCATTTAATTTTCAAAAACAATTTTGGAAATATGTGGATAATCGAATTAAACTCAATTTTTCCGAATTTAATTCAATTTTAAATTAAGTGGGAGGGGGCTAAATGAAAATTAGAGGGGGTTTTATAAAAGATGTGAGGGGTTTTTAAAGCGCCACCACCATTTTAATAAAAGACTCCAGTTGAAAGTGTTTAAGTCTCCCAAATCCAGCCCTCCCCAATCATTTTTACAGGTTAAAACATCCCATTTAACCCAAGATATCTTGTTATTAGAAGTCGAAACAACCCCCCTCCCCCCACCCCCCCAAAAGAATTTTCTCCTAATACTATCAAGATTAGAAAGGATACTGCGTGGAGCTCGAAACAAGGATAGGAAATACACCGGGAGACTAGAGAGCACGGATTTAATCAAGGTCCATCTTCCTCCTATCGACAAACAATTACTACTCCAACTTGACAACTTTGCTTCCATCTTTGATACTAATTTTGACCAATGTGCCTTCCTTTTCATTGAGACATTGACCGGCACACCGAGATACGTTAAAGCTTCTTTACTCACCTTACACCCCAATAAGAGTGGTTTTAATGTAACTAATTATAAGTTGTTTATAAATAATGTTTAGTAACTTGTGATATATTTTGTTTATAGAAAAAATAATTATATATTTACGACTGTCTCATTTTTATCTACGTTTTGGTATATATTTTATTGTAATATGACACTTTTTTGAAATTAGTATATTCTCATTACAATGGTGATATTTTATTTACTGCATTATTTTTATTTGAAATTTGTAATAACGCAAATACACTTTCGAAATACGCGTGCGTGCACGGGTCAATAAACTAGTTCGGTGGTAAACACTAAACACGGGAACTGCAGCTTTCGAGTAGGAAGATTCCTTTGTAGTTGGTTTTTTTAATAAATTACAAATCTACTTACTAATAATGAACACATCACAAGATCTAATAGAATCCAGATTTAAGAAAACCCTATTAGCAATGGCCGCCATAACTCCCCCCCTTCACTCTCTCACCCTCACTTTCAAAACTCCAACACCAACTCCTCAATCCTACAGATTCCAACCATTCACTATATCAGCGACTTCTTCTTCAAACAAACGCTTCTCCGGCCATCGCCTTACTGCTGCCGTTATCGGCGGTGGCCCAGCTGGATCCTCTGCCGCAGAGGCACTAGCTTCTGGCGGTGTAGAAACATACCTCTTTGAACGCAGCCCCACCGGCGCCAAACCATGCGGCGGTGCCATTCCACTCTGTATGCTCGACGAATTCTCCATTCCGCCGGAACTCATCGACCGAAAAGTAACCCATATGAAAATCATATCCCCTTCCAATCTCACCGTCGATTTCGGTAAAACCCTTAAACCCCACGAGTTCATCTCTATGCTCCGCCGCGAAGTCCTCGATTCTTACCTGCGCTCGAGAGCTGAATCAAAAGGGGCAAAGCTCGTTAACTCCCTCGTAACGAAGCTCGATGTACCCACCTCCCCTACCCAACCTTACATCATCCACTACACCGTCAACAACATAATGAAATCCCTCCCCGTCGACGTCGTTGTCGGCGCCGACGGTGCCAACAGCAGAGTTGCGAAATCTATTGATGCCGGAGACTACGCCTGCGCCATCGCCTTCCAAGAACGAATCAAGCTCCCCGATGACAAAATGGAATACTACCAAAACCTCGCCGAGATGTATGTCGGAAACGATGTATCGCCGGACTTTTACGCTTGGGTTTTCCCCAAATGCGACCACGTGGCGGTCGGCACCGGAACGGTCTGCTCAAAGCGCAACATCAAACAATACCAGCAAGGAATCCGGTCAAGAGTTTTCCCCAAAATCGAGGGTGGAAAAGTGATCAAAGTGGAGGCCCATCCGATTCCGGAACACCCTCGGCCGGTTCGGGTCCGTGGGCGGGTCGCTCTAGTCGGGGATGCAGCCGGGTACGTGACAAAATGCTCCGGCGAAGGGATATACTTCGCGGCAAAGAGCGGTAGAATGTGCGGAGAAGCAATCGTGAAAGCATCGGAGGGAGGGCAGAGGATGATCGGAGAAAGTGATCTGAAAAGGGAGTATCTGAAACAATGGGATTCGCAGTATATAACAACATTTAGATTCATGGATTTGCTGCAACATGTGTTCTATGGGAGCAATGCTGCAAGGGAAGCACTGGTGGAGCTTTGTGGAGATGAATATGTACAAAGAATGACATTCGAGAGCTATCTGTATAAAAAATTGGCGAAGGGGAATCCATGGGAGGATTTCAAAATGGTTTCGAGTACAATTGGGAGTTTGATCAGATGTAATCTTGTTGGGAAACAAATGGAGTCGTTTGATCCCACTGTTCTTGCTCGTCTCAGTAACTTGTATTGATTTTTTTTATTATTATTATTTTATGTATGCAATATTACTTTATTCAATAAATACCAATTGCAAGATTCTGTCACTCTTGAACTTCCACTTGCTTAATAATTTGTCGCAAATACATCAATAATGTAAGCTAAATAATTGTTTAGAAAGCACTTGCTTGATATCACAATATTATTTTGTCAAAGACTTTTAAATAAAAAAATTATAAAGTAGAACGTGTAAAAAAAGTAAGTATATATTTATTATATATAATAGTAATAATAATGAAGTATAGACGTGTTGGTTTAATAATGATTTAAACATAAATAAGAACATAGTTTAATTTTTGTAACGATTAATTCTTTAAGATAAAAAGTTATGTCAATAATTTTTACTGCTCAAAAACAGATATTACTTTTTCACACCCTTTTCAATTTTCTTACCCATAGCCACATCAGCGCCACATCAGCTTCTCTTCCATTTTCCTTTCTTTACCCTCAACTAGCATTGTACCTACCCTTTTTCCTTTCATCTTTCCTTTTCACATAAAAAAAATTAAATAATATTAAATGTGTTTTAATTTGATTGACTGAAGGTGGGGTGGGGTTGGGCTTCAACTCTCTCGGGTTAATATACCCCCATGAACTTACCCCCATGCTTACCCCAAACACCGGAAATGGTGTTCCTAGCTTACCCGCGAAAGATTTTGGGTACCCGCATGGTTTACCCGTGATCATTCGTTTAACTTTAGATGAATAAATAAACAAACAAAATGATACACAAACAAGCTTTTGTGTTCAACTGTTTAAAAAAACTAGTTAGTTCATGTAAACTTTTGTTCGTTCATAATAAACGAACATAAACAAAGAAATGCATACTATAATTCAAATCAAACATAATTAAAACAAATAAACATTGTATATAACACACACACACACATAAATAATCTGAAATATTCGAATTTTCGACTTCGTAAAAAAAATTTAGTTAGAAAACACCAAATATCACATCATACACACCCAATCATTATCCACAAACTCATACAACATTTACAAAACTAGCAAAACTGTTATTTTGTTGTTAGTCCACATATCTACAAAACAAGAATTGTTAAATCGATGTCTGCAAATCATATCCACTAAACAAGATGTGTTAAATTGTTGATTGTACACATGAATGATGTCAATCAAAAATTAAATTCTAAACTAGAAGTTATAATTTAGATTTTCAAAGGTGTAAAACCTAATTTGACTCGCATAATAGAATTTAGATTTTATATGATGAACAAACTCAATACTTTTGCAATGGTGATCATTAATTAACTGCAAATTTAACCACAAATGTTAATCAAGAGATAATTTGACACATGCAGTCGAAAATTTTGAGTCACGTGTAAGCAAATCTTGAGTCGCGGCTTCACATGTTTGCCAATGACAATCGAAAAGCAGACCACCACCATCGACTCGCAAATCACGAATCAAGAATTGAGATAAAAAAACGGTGATGAAAGTCGTCTACCATCACAGAGAATCGATTCATAAAATCTCGATGGCACTAAATAATCAAAGCCTCAAAGGTACTCACAATGTGTCTAGTCATTGGAAATCAAGTAGGAGGGGGAGGGGGTTGTGTGGAATTAGTTAGGATTATTAATTCTATATTTTGGATATCTGAATATCCGAATATTTGAAGAAAAAATAACTACCTATATCAGAAACCAAAAATCCCGATTTCAAATTTCAGAGAATTTCATATTGAATTTTTCGGATTATCGGATTTTGAATTAAATAGGAATATTTTTGTACATATCTAACCATTACCATTACCTCTATACAAATTTAAACCATGGTTTACCTTTCAGTTGTGGAACCTAACAGAAAATATAAATAAGCATGTTGATATTGTTATTTTGAGCTAATAGAATTGTTTAGTTACGCATTAAAAGTTAATAACGAAAAAGTAAACTTATTTAACCATAAAGATAGTAAAAATACGATTATTATGTCATGCAAATCATATGTTTCGCCTCAAACATAATATATATTCGATCCATCTCAAGACACAAATTGATCAAATATAAGAAAACTCAAATTCCATTAAAATATGAAATTAGGAACCTGACAGCGTGTGCTTTTCATCTAATTCCATTAAAATATGAAAATATGAAATTAGTCCCCAATAATGCCATCCCGGCCAGGTTTTTAGTTTTAATCATCTCATCTACATATATGTGTATGTTTAAACGAATCTAGGAGAAACTTAAAATTGCATTTCCAACCCTTCAAATTGAGGTTCAGTTTCATATTACAGGTAAAATTAACTAATTCCACGGAATTAAAATTAAATATATAGCACCATCCCATACTTTAAGTGCATGGTGCAATCGAAACTGGACTCATTCTTGAAGGGTGTGAAATGCAATTTCTTAAGCAAACAAAAATGATTTACGTGGTTTTATCAGATAAGGTATCTGATCAGCTAGCAGATGACGGAGGAGACGGAAAGTGGGTAAAGGAATGTGTTGGCATACTGAAAAGATATTGTGTGGCCGTTGATCAGCGGCTTCCCATTGTTAACAAGACAATCATTGTAGCGGAGGCGTTTAAACAGGCGGGGGTTTATCAGGCGAGCAGAGCTGAACCACCCACATGACAGGTGGATGCCGGAGATGTCACAACCGGTGGTGCAGACGCTCATGATCTCCACCGTGTATGTCGGTATGCCGCTAGGGAGTGGAGAAGTGGGGCCCTGGTTAATCACGATATCTGATTTTGAACATCTATCGCCCCAAATTCGGTTTGGTTGCATTTCCACGTGCGCAGCCGCTGCTGAAAGTGCAGAGAAACAAAATAATAAGAAATCATGCCTTTATTGTTTCACTTTACATGAAAAAGTTGAAATATGGACAAAAAGAATAATACGTATCCTAAAATATTAACATTTTAATTAAATAAAGATAAATTAATAAAATAGGAAATCAGTGATGCCTTGACTAGGTAATTAATAAGTAATAACCACACAACTTTGAACGCTAGCATTAGCTTTCATCAAAATAGCCATATTTTCAGGCATAATCTAAACATTTGACAATAAGCTTTACTAAAAGGCCAATAACTATAATAAAGTAAGAATACATAATAATTATGCATTTTTTCCGGGTCAATGTGACCCATCTAACATAAGTTGCTTATTTCAATTTTATATATAGAAAAGGGAACTTTTTGACTTTTTTTTTAATTTAATTGGGTTTTTAATGGAAGTGTATGTAACATTAATATCTTACAAAATATATTCCATTAAATTGTATTTGTCGTTTATATAAAAAAAATGCAAATCGTTTACATGTGTGGCAGTAGATAAACGACAAAAAGTAATAAAATTGACCACTAGAATCGTGCATACGTGCACCACCTCCATTTATACAACAGAAACTGTACCCAAATCCCAACATATCTGAGCAACGCCGCTCGTTGTTGCAATAAAACGTGCACAGCGCGTAAAGAAACCGGCAGCAGGAGACCACGGTGGAGCTAAAGCAAGTTATACATGTTTCTTTATTAAACGGATGTTGGCTGTGCTTCACAAATTAAAAAATATTTATTAAAATTGAAATTACCATGATGAAGAAGAAGCTTGCGATTGGGTCCGGAAAGTGTAGTGATGTGGAGGCTTGTACTCACTGCATCCATAAGCGTACCACTGCTACTTGGTTCCATCGTAAAACGGCCATATTGCGTTACGCCTTACAACAATTAACGAAACAGAACGATCAAATAATAATTAGAATTAGAAATTGGTGAAGAAGGATGTTAGTGAGAATCTTAGCTGTTTATCGAACAAACATTAACAAAGCATGAGCAAGAAATTATTCTCGAAAGGAATTAAAAGTCAATAATGAAACATCCAGAACCACATAATAATATGAAATATTGGAATCTAACTTATCGATGTTGATTAAAAAACAAAATCAATGCTAAGTTCGATGAATAACACACCTGTAACTAAAGCAATCGTTATGATCATTAGTAGAAACACCGAGATTGCTGCCGGACAAATTGCGGTTTGGCGCCTTGACGATAGTTCTGACATCATTTAGCTACCGATTCAACCAGTAACCAAACTCGATCAACCGATTCCGTATATTTCACGAAGGAGGCTGGAGCTGAACCTTTGCTACCAGGAAATGCAGATTGATTTGTGTTTGACCGGTGATGTCGATTTGAGCTCCGACTAAGCTTGGGGAAGGAACTTTAGAACCGCAACCATCATTTTTTACAATTGAGATTCCGGTAAGATGTAGATAAATCTGGAGGATTAGACGGAGATCGAGAATCGAACTTTGACTGTATTGATGGAGATTGAAACAATGACTTGCACTCGTACAGTACAAGAGAATCACTGCATATTATATAATAATCATATACGTCAAATCAAACTTCAAATAAGAAAACAAAAGGTTATACCGCCGAATCTGAGAGCAAAACTGGCTGTAATTTGACTAAAGGGTCATTTCATCTGTTTTCCTAATTATTGCAGTAGAAAAAACATCTTGCTACTTGCTTAGAACAATTAAGCTTAAGAAGAGAAATGCTTATATCATTATATATGTAAACAGACACAAAGCATTCATCTCTAATAGAGAACCAAAGCAGATAAAAACGTACAGTTTTCCGACAAAAAATTTCACTGCATTCTTCTGGAACAGCGCCGATTGACAGGAAACATATTTTCGAGATAAACATACTCAAAAAGCTTACAAATACTAGAGTCATTATGAGCTGAAGCAGTAGATAGGTAAACACGAAAGCATGTAAACACGGTACCTTCAATACATGAATCAACTTGCAAAAATGGCAACGTAGAATGTTAAAGCCAGAAATTAAGGTATAAATACAAGCAGAACCAAAAGTTGAATGAAAATGCTGCAAATAGTAAGTTGTGAGATTCATGGCACCTTTGAATCTTTGGACGACCGTGAAGTAATCAGCTCCGATTAACGTGCATGTAGAGAGAGAAACTTTTATAGAGAGAGAGA
This sequence comes from Pulicaria dysenterica, assembly GCA_947179395.2. Lineage (NCBI taxonomy): Eukaryota > Viridiplantae > Streptophyta > Magnoliopsida > Asterales > Asteraceae > Pulicaria > Pulicaria dysenterica. The sequence goes on along the minus strand of OX359293.1, from coordinate 76,960,823 downwards.
GTATTTAGGGTTAGAAAATTTGGTAGCGTTACTTATAGACGGGGGGGTTTTATTCTCTGTGGAGAACTAGAATAGAAAGGTGGGAGGGAATGTTTGGGAGGGGTACGTTCAGAAACGAGCGCATTTATTATTTTGTTTTAATATTAATTTTAATTAAATTTATATTTATTAATATCAGACTCTTTAAACTCTAATTTTTTGCTAAAATATCTTAATATGGCAACTTTTTAACGTAATTCTTCTTTACATTATAACTTCTTAATAAGAATGCCATTTTAAATAATATTTTCATTAAATATCCAATGATCAATTTTACTTTTTATTAAAATATTATTTAAATTTTGTATTTATTTTTCAATATTGTATAGAGATTTCCTTTCTCGTATTGATCATGTGTACACGTAAATTTAAGTAACATAAACGTTGATATATGGTGCACCTTTTAATATTTCCTTAATTTTCTAATACGTACACTTCTACACTATATTTGATTTTAATTATATAAAATCGCAATTTATATCCACATTTATCCAAAGTGTAGTAACTAACTAAAATAGTTTTATTTGTTTTTTTTTCATTATATCAGCCTTAATTGTAGTATGTTTCACTGCATTTATTTGGGCTGTTCACTTTTGATTATAGAAGATATATTCCCAAATTAGGCTTAATTAGAGGAATTTACTAACGTAACTTTTTATAGTTGAAGGCGATAAATAACTTTATTGCTTTCCGTTAATATCGTAAGAGTTAAATATTATCAATAAATTGACTACTTAAATTGATCCTATATTTTTTGTTAAACACGCAATTCTAATAAAAACTAGCTAAAAATAAAACCGTATTCAAAAATCAAATAGATATATGTCGATCATATTTGGTTTAAATGGGTTGACACGAAAAAATTATACAATCTGAACCTGACAAAAAAATAAATAGGTCGAAATCGGGCAAACACAAAACTAACTCGAACTCAACCTAAATTGACAATCTTTGGTTTTAATATATATCATTATGTTTCTGTTTATGAAATCCCCTAAACTAGTTTGTTTGCTTGTGATTGATCTATACTACACGTAGGTGTATTATTTGATCCAAATTATGAGAATCACTTTGTGGTGAGATAGATTTTTCTTGTCTATGATTATCATAATTTGCCAAAATATGTTTGTTTCTAAGGTTTTACTTATGTTTCTAGTTTAGTTCATCAATGGTGATTATCATGTTTCAGGTTTAGTTCATTCAAGGTGACTAGTTCATCAATATGGATAATAATGGTCAATATTGGTCAATTGTGGTTGTAACACCGACCAGCAATAGGTGGTGATAGTGGATGTTAGTGACTGTTGCAATAGTGGTCAATGGTGGCTTTTGTGGTAGTAGCCATCGCATATGATGGGGTGGCAATGATTAGTAGTATTAGCGGCAACTGGCGATCGATGTTGGTGATCGTAATTAGGGGTGTTAATTGGGTCAACCCAATCGAATTTCCAGTTAGTTGAATTGGTTTGATCAGTTTGGGGTATTTTTGACACCTACTCATAATAGCTGTCGATGGTGATGATGACAATAGTAGTGGTCACTTCTAATGGTAATGGCAACCACCAACCATCAGTGGTGATGATCCGTGTTTACAATAGTCAGTGGTTGTGTCGGAGGCGATTGATGGTGGCAACGTGGTGTCAACAATTGCTATAGTGGCGGGCATGGAGGTAGCAGTTGATGGTGGTTGAAACAGTGATAGGTGGAGGCAATGACATTTGGATAGTGGTGTGATGGGGGATGTCAATGGTGGCGGGGGTGATAGTGATGGCACAAGCAAAGCTAACAACAACAATGGTGGTGTTGGCGGGCGGCAAGCTACAATGATGGTAGCGGCGGCTGTGCGAAGGCGGTGTTTGGCGACTGTGCGAAGGCATTTGATAGTGGCGGCATTAGCAACGTGGTGGTCTTAGCAACTATCGGTGGTAGTTATAATGATATGTTTACGACAACCAAATATAAAGTATATATATGATGACGAAATAAGCCGTTTGAGAGTTGCTTACTCATATTGTTTATCTTATTACAATGAGTTATACATCTTAGTATCTTATATAAGCTTCCCATTACTTTGTTTTGTTATAGCATATGCAAATCCAAACACACATGACACATTGCGTTTTATCACAATTGGCTACAAAACCTGTTTTAGCATAGATAGTCTTAATAAGAATCCAAACCAAAATAAAAGTGACAACAAATTAAAAAATCTTGATCCAAACTCATCTTTATCGGACTTAGAACATTGTACAAAGCAAGCTAAGTTATGTAACACCCCATATCGGTGTCAAGATCGAGGTTGGATAGGTTCAAGTCCACTAGGTGAATGCCCTTTGTGGTTTGCGAGTTTTACATAGGCTGACCGGACTTGTCCGATTGTATTGGATATTTTAGATTTAGCGGTGTATGTGTTCGTGTTTAAACTTCTTTGTTTGATCGTTGTACTGACTAACATCTTGCTAGTATTTAATTATTATATAATATATTGTTTTTCAAAAAAATATTTAGAAACACGGGTAAGTGATGAATGTTATTATATATTAATCGTAATGAAATAACTTTAAAGTTGATGCTGATTAAATGATTAAAAGAAGAGTTGTAGGGCCTACTGTGTTGCATAACAAACTAAAGGTTGGTTAAAAATAACTAACTAGGTAGTTAATTTTAGAGTTAGTGTTAACTTTAGGGTTAGTGTTACATAACAAATGAAAGGTTTATTAAAAATATAAAAGACAAGTCAAGGGTGTTGTTAGAATAAAAAGAAAGGCCAAAGGATCTAAGTGTTACATATCCAAATGTAGAGAGACGAAAATGGAACATTTTCACCTAATTCTAATTGCAAATTAGAAACACATTGTGAGGGCTGTAATAGTCCTTAGTTGGCCTAGAAAGAGAGATACGGACCAACACCCTAATATCCTCTCTTTGTAAAGAACAAAAACTTAAGGGTTGTAGATCTAAACACACACATAGAGAGAGAAGCATACTCTGATTTCGTATCAAGCTTTGGAGGAGGGTTATTAGCATAATAATGGTGATCTGTGGTCGGGAACCAAGCAAGAGAGGGAGAGGGAGAGGAAGACATCAATTTCAATTCGTTTGGGGGCTGTGAACTGATTAAGACAGAAAGATACTAGTACGTTTTCTCCTTGTTTTAGAGCATAATTCAATAACATCATAACAAGGCAGCAAAAAGGGGTGTTTCAAGCAGCTTTAGGGAGCCAAGATTTGAGCTTAATTAGTGCAATGATCTCGTCCCTACATTGTCGAGGTATGAGTTTATATTCAAAACCTTGCATACTAGGGTATTTAACGATGGTTTAGTTCAGAGTAGTGTATTATATGTAGTTTGATTCTTATAAAATCACTCAGGTGTCAGATTAAGGTGTATTATATGTGGTTTGAAAGCTTAAAATGTTTACTTTAAAAGGTTTTTAGACACTGGTGATGAAATCGGATGTTTAATGGATCAAAACTGGAGTTTATCACAACTGGTATGTTATTTCTCAAATGGTGTACTGTTGTTTTCAAAAAATCATAGCAAATCACTCATAAAGAGTTAGAAGGTAAATTATACGTTGTTAGAAAGCTAAAGGATTAACTAATATATCTGAGAGAGAGAGAGAGAGAGACTCCTAGTTTAAAGAATGGTTCTCCAAAATGAGAAAAGGAAGAAACAAGGTAAATGAATTGTACCAACAAGAAATGATTAAAAAGATAATAATAATTTAAGTTATAGCTACGATAATGTTGGTCATGAGTTCATAAACCCATTGTAGGTTGCATGTGTAGCAAACTAGTAGTTCAGATAACAAGTTCCACTTTTAGTAATTTCTCATATTTTCATATAGTCGGGTGAGTATACTAACTTGTACATGATAGTAGTATGTGTGCCATCTTATGTATGTGATACGTAATTATATGTTCAGTACGTTACAGACCGTCTACTTCGTTAGCAGGTAGATACGCGGATATAAGACTATTGATAGTGTGCCGCAATAGCATTCATATGTGATGTAAGACTGTAATCAGTGCGCTACGATAGCATTCAAAGATAAGAAGATATAAGACTGACGTTAGTACGCTACGGTAGCATTCAGTGTGATATTATGAGATTACGTGTCTATATGTGACGGTGTACTTGACGAATATGACGTGCTTGTTATTGTGCTCACTAAGTGTTTTCGCTTACCATGTTGATGTTTACTCTTTCAGATTTTTGCATACCCTTCGGGGAAGGTTACGGGAAAGGCTCCAGGCTGACAGTCAACACCTTCCGCGCAAAAGATATTTCTAATTACATGTTTATAAAAGAATGTTTGAACTAAATTGAAATGTGTAGTATAATTAATTTGTTTTAATTCTATTGTTAGAAGGAATATTTTTTTTAAATGTTTATTTAGAAATATATTATTAAAAAAATTAGGTGTTACAAGTTAACATCACGAGAACTTGTCGAAAGACAGCCCGAATAGACGAGGTTGCAAGTTGCAAGCACGGGTAGGTGATGAGTGAGTAGTAGGCGGTGCGGGTATATTAACATATATACTTGCAACGTCCTAACTCGTATAATCATCCTATACTTTGCGTCTTTCACATTTCATATTAATTGCAAGCTTAACATTTTACTATATTGTAGTAGCTGAAATATTAATAATCACAATTTTAGCCCAAAAATTCTCTTATTTGGTATTATTTAACTATACTCTACAGTCCAGTATGCCATCATACAGCATGGATCCGAACATGAGAATTCAACAATCCCTTTCCAACATTATCCTCAACAGAAGCTACAAACAACACAAAGGAACTATAGCAGTTCAGTTGCTAATAATAACAGAAATAATCACGTCTTCTATCTAAACATAATAATACACTACAAAAAGCCACATAGTAGTCTCATATCATAGGAATCATAACACCCAAAAAGAAGCGAACAAACCTGATGTCTTAAAGCTGTCGAAGAACTTTCTCAGCAGCATCAATTGTTCGTTGAATATCCTCAGCGGTATGTGCTAAGCTAGTAAATCCAGCTTCAAACTGAGAAGGAGCAAGATAAACACCTTCTTCCAACATTCCTCTATAGAACTTCCCAAATTTAACTGTATCGCTCTTTTTAGCATCCTCGAAATTGTAAACTGGACCATCTGTGAAAAAGAAACCAAACATTCCACTGATGTACCCTCCACACATAGCATGCCCGGCTTTCTTTCCAGCATCTAGAATTCCAGTAATAAGTTGGTTTGTGATTTTGTCAAGGTGATCATAAGTTCCAGGTCCTTGAAGCCGTTTAAGTGTGTGGATGCCAGCTGTCATAGCAAGTGGGTTCCCGCTTAGGGTTCCGGCTTGGTACATGGGTCCTGCTGGCGCCACCATCTCCATAATCTCCCGCCTTCCGCCATATGCACCGACAGGAAGGCCGCCACCAATGATCTTTCCTAGCGTGGTAAGGTCTGGAGTTATACCAAAGTACTCCTGGGCCCCACCATATGACAAACGGAACCCGGTCATAACTTCATCAAATATCAAAAGTGTATCATTTTGTTTCGTGATTTCACGGAGGAAGTTCAAGAACTCGGGTTTTGGTGTAATGAAACCCGAGTTCCCAACCACAGGCTCTAGTATAACTGCAGCAATTTCTCCTTTGTGCGTATTAAATAATTCTTTAACAGTGTCCATATCGTTATAGGGTGCTGTCAGGGTGTCCATAGTAGCTGATTTAGGAACGCCAGGGGAATCGGGAAGTCCAAGGGTTGCAACCCCACTGCCTGCTTTAACAAGAAACGGATCTGCGTGACCATGGTAACAACCCTCAAATTTAATAATTTTTTGCTTGCAAGTGAAGGCACGAGCAAGCCGGAGTACACCCATGCATGCTTCTGTGCCAGAGTTGACAAATCTAACCATTTCTATACTGGGAACAGCTGAGATTACCATCTCAGCAAGTTTATTCTCTAAGAGACATGGTGCACCAAAGCTGGTTCCTTTTTTCATTGTTTCAGCCAGGGCTGCAAGTACCTGTATTTCAAAAAATTAGTTTTCTTATTTCACAAGGTCGGGTGTCATAATATTTCATGCTTTGATTATCAAACATCTAATTGTTTGCAAATAAGCATAACTCGTTTAATACCTCATCATCTGCGTGACCAATGATTGCTGGTCCCCATGAACCAACATAATCTATGTAGTCATTCCCATCAATGTCGCGCATGTGAGAACCCTTGACTGAATCAATAACAATAGGCTGCCCACCAACTGATTTGAATGCCCGAACTGGGGAATTAACACCTCCGGGCATCAACTCCTGCAATCAGAAACGATCAAAGGAAAAGCAATCACAACCAAAGATATATGCAGATGTTTTCATTTGATAATCCTACGAACAGGATTGCAATGGAAAAAATAAGAGGTCAAGACAGACTCGTTTCCAACAAATAGCAGTGCATATAACAGAAAATTGGCAGGGTGGTGTCAAAACTACCATGGAGAAAAGTATTCACGACATTTTAGCCAGCAAACAATATGTTTACATGCTATTTAATAATTCCTGATACATAAAATTCTACACCCTTCTGTAAGGTGAGCTCCCAACGCATCATCTTCTTTTTGTTCGTTTGACTGCACTAAGCAAATTGAGAAACAAACCATGGACAATTCAAAGTAAGAAACCACAAACTGTCATATGAAGTGCTGGTTTTCCACACTCCAATCCCATATACAATCTTTTATCCCACAATTGTAAAAGTGGGGAAAAGTGAGGCCCTAGAACAATATAAGCTAAGTTCTTGTGTGGCACAAGTTTGATTGTTTGTTACTTTGTTACACTAGTTTATAATTTCTTATCTAAGGCAGGATAACAAAGTAACATCAACCAGCATTATGCTATAAATTGCGATGCTACAACACAAACTTCTCAGCAGGCTAGGATCTGATACAATAAGAAACTTTTGGCTACCTAACAGCCCAAATATACTCTTCTTTTGGTTCTCTAAAAGCGACTTCTGCTACAGTAACTACTCTCAAACTCCTTGGATAAACACTACTCTTTAGGAAATTGGGTTTATTTCAGCGTAAAATTGTTGTTCACAATAAGAATGTGATTCTATACTAGATGATACAGCTAGAAACTTGCAACCAATTTACAATCCGTTGTTCCCTAAATTGAAATCGGATAAGATCTGCTCATGAAGGAATTGCAAAATATAATCAATTAAAGGTAAAACTAACATAAAATTGCAATTACGTTCCTGAAACAGAAACATCAAGTACGTGCATAACCGATATTTGACCAGAGAAATGCAAGTTAGTCAAACGAATAAACAAGTGATATGTAACCTTGGCTGCGTTGAAAGCGTCTTCAGACTTTTGAAGAGTAAAATTCTTCTTCTTCTCGTCGACGGAGACAGTCATTTTGACGGAGGAGGCGCAGCAGCGTGTAGGAGAAGAAGCAGATCGGCATAAGGCAGAGGCGTGAGTCGGTCTCTCAGTCAGATTTGACGGCCATGATAACCCTATTCCTGCCATTTTCCCTCTGCTAGCTTCTCTATGTAAGGAAACAATTTTTGACGTTATTTGATGTTGAAGATAAGAAAAGGTAGGGAAGCCAATCCGCTGAATATATACTTGTGTGGGTGGCCGGACCGGCGTGATGAAGGGGAACTGATGATAACTATGTCTTAATCTACGACTTGAGTCCAACAATTTCATTTTTTTGCAGTTTTGGCCCATATTAAAATATCTTCACAGAATGGGTCCTCCGCGAAGTCTAAGGTCCCGTTTGGTTCGCAGGATTTGCCTGAAATTGCCCGGAATTGGAATTGAATATTCTTAATCCCAAGTCGTGTTTGGTTTCTAAGAATTGAATTTTGAATTCCCCCCAAATCCCAAGTTTATGGAATTACAATTCCATCACTAAACCAATGGAATATTAGGAAATTCAATTTTTACGCTCATCATACGCTATTACGCTTCACGACTGCCGACACTTTCAACCGCCACCACCGTCACTACCGCCGCCGCCGACCACCACCAACCGCCACCGCCACCACCGTCACCCCGCCGCCGACCATCACCAACCGCCACCGTCCCCACCGTCACCACCGCCGTAAACCAAACAAAACTTGAGATTTGGAATTTCATTCAATTCCGCGAACCAAACAAACGAACGAACCAATTCCATTGGAATCCTTCCAATTCCAATTTCTTAACGAATTCCAAATCCGATCAATTCCATTCCGCGAACCAAACGGGGCCTAACAATTTATAGTTGGATTATATTATTCAAAAATCAAAACCTATTTTCGACCTTTTTTTTTTCTTTTTTTGCAGTTTTGGCCCATATTAATATCTCTTCACAGAATGGATCCTCGGCGAAGTCTAACAATTTATAGCTGGATTATATTATTCTAAACCTATCTTCGACCTTATTTTTTTGTACAATTATTATTCTTATTTTTTGTATAATTATTATTCTTATTTTTTTAATAAGTCATAATAAACAGAAAAAACTACTTTATCAAAAATAGTTTTGAAAATAAACTCTTCAAAAACTAACACCTTGTTCTCGAGTTGTTTTAAAGGAAGGAAATGTTAGAATTTGGAAGAAAACCCTAAATAATGTGTTTTTGAGTTTAATTTCACGAAAAAAAAGGAAAGGAAATTGGGGGATTTGGAGGGGGAGTTTAGCGTTATCTTGATCTAAAATCCATCATCCTATTTTTAAGATGATTTGGAAGGAAATGATATCATTTTTTCTCCTTTTCTTTCCTCCTCTTATGAAACTCGAGAACATGACGTAAAACAAACTCCCCGACAGATACAAACCCCCCCCCCCCCCCCCGAAAAATGAGTCTTATAAACGAGCGAAACTAGAATATTGCTTTCTTTAACAAATTAACAATAAAAGATAAACAAATTTTGCAATTAAATAACAATAAAAAATAAGGAGGCGTTTTTAAAACGTGCTAAGAAGAGAGATTACGTTGGTTTGGACATGTTAAAAGAAGACATCCGACAGCGGCAGTAAGGAGAGTGGAATTGAATGTAGTCGATGGCACTAGGAGGCGTGAGCGTCTTTCTCTGAGGTGGGAGGATAGAGTTAGAGCGGATTTGAAGAACCTTTGTCTAGTTGAGAACTTGATCTCAGATAGGTTATCTTGGAGAAGAAAGATTAGGATACAGAGCTACGTAGGTGAGGGTTGGACAACTTTAGGCTTTCGATTAGAATTGAGGTAGTATTGTGAATTATTTCTATTTATATTTTGCTATTTCTTTCTTTTATTCCTTTTTATTTTTCTATTATTTTAATGGAATTCTTAGTTAAAACTTTTTTTTTGCGCTTTTTAGAATTATTTTTGCTTTTGTTTTTATTCTCTGTGTATTTTGAGCTTTTATATATATATATATATATATATATATATGTGTGTGTGTGTGTGTGTGTGTGTATATGTATATATATATATTCGATCTATTTATTATTTTCCGTATTTTCCTCTTTTTTTATGTCTTTTGCTTTTGTTGCCGAAGGTCTATCTCAGGAAGCAATCTCTCTATCTACGGGTAGAGGTACGATTGTCTACATCGTACCTCCCCCATACCCCACTTTAGCGGGATTGGGTTTTGTTTTTGTTGTTGTAGTTGTGAATCATCTTAGTTTAATTGAATTTTTTAAATTATATTAACCAGTCGTAAGCCAAACCAAGAGAAAGCTAAACCAAACTAATCCAATCGAATTAACAATCGTTTTAATTGGTTAGGGGTTTATATAACTAAACTAGTGATATACAAAAAAAAACTTGGAGTTTTAAAATTTTAACTACTATTTTGAGTATAATCAGATTCATAACATATTACATATGGATTGTTATAATAATATAAACCAAAGTAATGAAGAAAGTTCTTGAATACTATTGAAAAAGAAGGTTCTCTTTATCAACTATAAGTTATTATTACATTTCGTTATTTCTTTCTTTTGAATGTAATTAAATTGTGAATTAATACACGAGCTATTACACAAATTTTTTTTCAGATAATGAAAGCGTTGGCTTCCCGTAACGATGTAGATAAGGGAAGGAATCCAAAATTAGTATTCCTAATGACCTTAATACAAGGCAATTATGTTGGGAAATTTGCTAAGTCATTGAAACTGTTGGACATGCAAAGTAAAACTGTTAGAGTAATCAGTGAAAACAGTTGTAGCTAACAGTTGTTGCAAGTTTTACAACTGTTAGTACAAAAGTTCAGAACTGTTAGTTCAGTTATACACAACTGTTAGAAGACCTTGAAATGAAGACTGTTAGAAGAAATTCAGAACTGTTTATTCAACAAACAGTTGTTGTTGAGCTATTAATGGAAAATGCTATCTTTGTGGATCTGAAGTATATCTCTATCAAGTTTGAAGATTATCAAGATTATCTCGGAAGATAGAAGATTGCCTAATTGTCAACTATTCAAGGAGGATCAAGAGCCTATATATACTAGAACTAGAATATTGTTTTATGTAGCAATTCTACGCATTCATATTTCATTGTTAATTTGTTTTTCTAAAAGTGTGTTGACCTCTAAGTTTCATAGAAACCTAAGAACAAGTTGTGTTCTTCGTCTAACAAAAGGGTTAGATTAGAGGTGTTGGTGAATATTGTAATCATCATTGATTATTAATAAACATCTTGAGTTTGAAAGTATTTTCTTGTGTTGATTGTTGAATTGTTCTTGTGATAAAACCTTAAACATCAATTAAGTGTGATTCCGTAACTTCTTAGTTGATTGTGATCAAACTGAAATATTATCTTTAAACAACTCTGATTTAATTCTAAAAGGTAATTCTTGTTATTGATATTTGGTAATATCCGATCCTGACAAATTATCGTAAAATTTATTACCCTTAACTGTAAAAATAATGATCGATGATTTATATAAGAGATATAATCACGTCTCCTCGTTCCAAATTTCTAAATTAAGTTTATGCATATACTTTTGTATATCTTGCACTTGTGTTTTGCTTTGTCTATCTTTTGTCAAGTGCTAGCTCAAAGGGATCATAAATCAAGGGGGAGCATCATCATAAAATCGAATGCTAGATCATAGGGATCGTAAATCAGGGGGGAGCTTTGATCAAGAGGGAGCTTCATCAAATATTTTGTGCTAGATTAAACGGGGGAGAAGAATGTTCCTTTTTGATTCAACAAAAGGGGGAGAAGAATGTAGACGTGCAACATTGTTAACATGAATAAATTTGTGTAACAATATTAATTAAATGTTGCATATTTTGTCATCATCAAAAATGGGAAGATTGTTAGTGCATACATGGTCACACATTAAAAAATTGCACTCCTTATTTTGATGATAATAAAAATATGAACAAGTAATATTATTGCTTATCAAATTTATTCATATGTTCATATGCTATATTCTTTAAAGGTTCACAAACCTAAAATTAATGGTCAAGTGAAGAACAAATAATTGAAGACTTCAATTCAACAAGAAAAGAAGAAAACAAGATAAAAGCAAAACATTCAACCTTCACGGTCGATTCCACGGTCGACCGTGAATCAACCGTCACTGCTCAGGTCACAACTCTTAAATGTTGTTCTTCTTCAAGTCAACCGAACTCGTACTCAACAAGTGAAGATGACATCTTCAAAGCCGATGACGAAGATATCTACAAACAAGAGTTCGAATTATATGAGCTTACAAATAAAATAATTAAATAAGTTTAAGTTTTTATAAAAATAGACATTTTTTATAAACTTATTGGTGTTGGTTGATTAAATCTAAGAGCTTACCATTTTAGCCAATACCATACACAATCCTACTTTGAAACAATACACAACCATATTTGGAAAAGGAATCTCCCAAAAGGGTAAAATTCCAACATGCTTTGTGTATTGGTTTCCAAACTTCCATTTTTATGTTTAAATTAAAACATTAGAAGTATAGGATCAACCAACCTTTTGAACATCTACTTTTCAGTTGATTTTTATGGTAAAAAAGAGTTGAGTGTGGTTTTAAATAAAGCCCAACGTCTATAATTGAAAGGCTCAAAAAGTTCCAGGAAGCTGACGGTTTTTGCCACGGTCGACCGTGGATCGACCGTGAGATGTCTGGACACTTTTTTAGCTCACTCCTTTTTCCTTATTTAAACCAACTCAATCCTCATTCATTACCAACCTCTTGCACAGCAAAAACACAGAATACATATTCTTATCTTGTGGGCTCATATTCTTTGATAATTTATCTATCATTCAAGATCAAGAATCAAGCAAAAGCAAAGCTTTCAAAGCTTAAACACTACATCATCTTTCTACATATTTTGTAATAGTGTAAGGATCAACTCTAGCCTTTCTAATTAGAGTGAAGTAAAGATCATCTCTAGCCTTTAGAATTAGAGAGAAGTAAGGATCAACTCTAGCCTATAGAATTAGAGTGAAGCAAGGTTATCTTTACCTTACTTGCAAGTTTGAAGTGTTAATTCTTGCAAGTGAAAAAGAGAAGTGTAAAAGGTTTATCTCTACCTTCAAAGAGAGAAGCTAGTGGAGCAAACTCTTGGTGGGTGAGGCCAAGGAGTGGATGTAGTGCAAGTTTGTTAACACTTGCATGAACCACTATAAATCTCTTGTCTACTCTTGGTGATATCTCTCTATCTCTACTCTCTTTAAATTCCTATATTAGTTGTGTTGCTATAAATTTCAAGATTATTCTTTATAACACAACTTACTAATTTTTATAAGTGTAAAAATTGGTAAACTAAGTAAAAGAACCTATTCACCCCCCTCTAGGTTCCAACAACTATAATTATAATATCATATATTGGGCACATCGTTTAAAAGCGGAGTGATTATAAAGGAGTAGGCATGCAGCCAGTTGAAAAAAAAAAGAATAATAAGATGGAGCAAGGGAGCAAGGGGTAGAACTTTGGAAGGGTGGTATCGAGGCGTATATCACGTACCCTTCTCCTGTTGGTACCGAAAAAGCATACATAGTCTCGGTGGGTGAATGCCGATTGAGATGGGAGAGAGAGAGAGAGAGAGGGGGGGAGAGAGGGAAAGAGAGAGAAAGAGAGAAAAAGAGGAGAGAGGAGAGATGATAGAGAATAGATAGTATTTTTTAATAAAATATTTTTGAAACGTGCGAAACATGAGTAATACGAGGATTTAAGCAATATGTGTGATGTGACACTGACGTGACGCGAAGTAGAGCTAACCATTTTTAGCATATTTGCTAAAAAATATATAAAACGAAGAAAAGAAAAAAAAAGGGATACTGTCCTGATATATACTATGTAGTATAATATAATAGTTATACTAAAAGTTATATATCTTCAAAGTTGATTTTATCATGTAAATAAAAAACAATTAGTACGTACTACGTAGAGCCATCCATATTTGGGCCAAATGGGACAACAAGTGGATAATGTAGTAAAAGTAAACTAAGGTCGAACTCCAACTACGGTTGTGACTGGTGACATATTCTTCTATCTATCAATTTATAAATTGGATTGACAAAATATCATAGAGATATTTATGACTACTTTTATCAATTTACTATAAATTAAAAGCATGCATGAGATAGTCTTCTCATATGATCGAGTATCAAAGTGAAAGACTAACTAATTAAAGAAGACAACAACTAAGTGACTAATTTTAATTGTTCATCGAGTGTATATATAGATAGGCTGCAGTTTAAATTATCATATCGATTAACATATATACACTTGGCAAGAATTGTCTTAGCATGCAAAAAAATCAATAAAACAAAGATAAAATTTTCAAATTCTTTTACAAGAAACGTAGAAGATGGCAAAGATACACGATTATGGTTTCGAACCCCTGGTTAGTAACAGTGCACTTTGTGATTTATTTCCAAGAATCTTCGCTTCGGAATCAATAAAAACATGTTGGGTAGCGGATAGATGTGGTTTTGAGAATGGAAGCTGGAAGGGTCGCTGGTCGTGGATGAGACCCCCGAGAGGAAGAAGTCTCGATGAATTGTCTCTTCTCACAGATGCTTTGTTAGGTTTTAAACTCACAACTTCAAAGAAAGATAGTTGGAGTTGGGACCTAGCTGATGATGGTTGGTTTTTCGTAAATAAATTAGCTTCGAAGCTACATCTTAAGCTACTTCCAAAGACACAAATAAACATGAAGAATTATTGGAACTCTTGGCTTCCTTCAAAAGCAAACATCTGTGACTGGAGAGTTTTAAACAATGCACTTCCATCTTGGTGTAACTTGACTTCTTGAGGAATTCAAATCACCTCAACTGTGTGTCCACTTTGCCATTTTGAACAAGAGACGATATCACACATCTTTTTGGGTTGCTTGAAGGTACGGATTGCTTGGAGGAAGCTTTTTGCTTGGATTAACTTCCCCCCAAGGTATTTAAGTACAATAAACGAGTTCTTGTTGTTTGGAAATTCTCTGGGGGCCAAGGGCTCTAACTATAAAAAGGCCTTTTTGGGCCTTGGTTTTGTTTTATTTTGGAGTGCTTGGAATTGGAGAAATAAGGTATCTCATGCGGTTGATTCAGAGGTAGCTGCGATTTTACAGGAAGACATCTCTCATATACAATACTCTTCGAGATTATGGTTCCAAAACAGATCAAAACAAATAGATTGGTTGTGTTGGGTCTCTAATCCACTAGATTGTTGTATTAGGCTTTAAATTGTATCAGCTGCATTTGGTGCTGTCTCCAGCTTGGAGGCAGTTTTGGTATAACTATTTTTAGAAATATGTATCTTTGTGAATATTAAGTGAAATGAAAACCTTTTTGCCTTAAAAAAAAACATATATACACTTGTAAGCTCTCTTCTCCTCTGATGATATATCTTTTAAATTATTTTAGGCCATCGGAAGTCGGAGTGCTTTAAATTAGGGTTGTAAACGAACCGAGCGAACATGAATGACGGCTTGTTTATGTTTATTCGTGTAACTTTAGTCATACAAATAACAAACACAAACGGATAAACGAGAACGAATATTTGTGTTCATGTTCATTTGTTTGACTTCAGGCGAACATAAACAAACACAAACGAACGAACACATATACAAATATAATACAAATTTAATATTATTAAATACAAATTGACACTAACGACGTGTGTATGTGTATGTATATATATATATATATAGTGTAAGGTTCTATAAAGAACATCCCTTAAACATAGAACCTAAAGAACCCCTGTGTTGATGACATGTGACATTATAAATAAGGGCAAAACTGGAAAATAAAATTAAAAAAAAACATATCTCACGCGCCTCCTTCTCTTCCAGCAAACACATCTTTTTAATTAAAAAACCCATTTAAACATTTAAATGATCATAACTTTTTCGTTTTTTAGAGTTTAAGCTCATATCATTACATTCAGTTTTTCGTCATCTTTCAAACAAGACTAGGCTTGATATACTTCCGAAACTTTTTTTTTTTTTTGAAAATGCAAATTTTCTCAAAATTTGCATTTTCATTTGGGTTTCATTTCAAAATGCAAAATGCAAAAAATCGAAAATGCAAAATATGGAAGATGCAGGTCATGTAGATGCTTCCAAAATACAAATTATGAAAATGCAAAATGCAATCCCACAACATCTTGCATTTACACAATGAGATTGAGTGAAAAAGTAGCCCAAAATGCAAAATTACATATACAAACCCAAAAAGCAAATTGTTTTTAAATACTTGACATCCTTTTATCTATTATTAACCCATTGATTTTCATGATACATAATCAAAATGCAAACCCAATATCCATCACTGAAAATGCAAAAATAAAAAATAATACATAATTCTTATTGTTATTAAATGAATGTATCAGATAAGTAAAAAATGAAAATGCAAACATTATATGCAAACCCAATATGACACATAATCAAAATGTAAAAACCCAATATCCATCACTGAAAATGAAAAAACAAAGATGATACATAATTCTTATTGTTATTAAATGAATGTACAGATGAGTAAAAAATGAAAATGCAAACAAGATCTTACTAAAAATGTAACCCAGATAACTTCACCTCCTTGTTAACTCTACGATCTCGATGTAACAATGGTAGAAATGAAAAACGATCTACAAACCCACACAAAAAAACAATGTTGGAGAGAAGCGATGCAAAATCAACGTTGGCCATCTGATGTTTGTCGCTGGAGGATAGGAACTAGGAAAGACAGAGAGGAACTTGGGTAGAAATGGAAAACGATCTGCAACAACAAAAAATGTTGGAGAGGAGCGATGCAAAATCGACGATGGTCATCTGATGTTTGTCGCCGGAGTATAGGAGATAGGAAATACATAGAGGAACTTGAATCAAAATCAATGGTGGCCGGATTAATTTGTTGTTTGTCGCCGGAAGTTAAGAACTATGAAAGAGAGATAGAAACTTGAATCATAAAAATATAATTAATGTATGATTGAAGAGACGTGGGATGAATTTGTAACAGGCTCCACTTTTGATACAAATTTCCAAAAGTACCCTTGGATATTTTTGTTATGCGCGTGAAGCTGTGAACATTAAGTTTGTTTTTTTTTACTTTTAATCTAAACCATTGATTAGTATATCCAATGGTTGATATTGGTTCTTTAGGTTCTTTATTTAAGTAATGGTTCTATATTGATGTTTTCTATATATATATATATATATATATATATATCACACACATATATATATACATACATGCAAACGAACATAAACGAAAGTTCACGAACATAAACGAACGAACGATGCCTTCGTGTTCGTTCATTTAACTAAACAAACAAAAATTTGTGTTCATGTTTGTTTGTTTATAAAATAAACGAACTTACCGCCAAATAGTTCATCGAACGTTCAGTTCGTATACACCTCTATTTAAACTGGCTCAAAATCTTCATTTCTAAATGTTTATTAAAATTATGAGACGTAGTAAAAAGATTAGCGAAGAAATATGTTTGTATTGGTTAATGAATCTGGTTCTTGTTCTTTATCTTCAAAATGTTCTTGGGTTCTTCATCTTGATTTTGATTTCAATAACACACAACAATCTTGTTCATTAATCTGGTACTTTTTCTTCATCTTCAAAATTAAATATCATCTCTGTATAATAATAAATATATTAAATATAAATTAAAATAAAGATTAAACCTGCAACCTTCACAAAAGATTACACAATACACACATCAAAACGATATTTGATAGTTTGACACATTAAAAGATGTGTTCACGTATCCAAGTTTCCGACTACGAGGACGAGTAGATTTTTTATTATTTATTAATTTCAATTTAGAGTTTTGTAAATTTGATTTTATAATAATAATATTACTTGAGTTTTGAGTTAATTTAGGTTAGAAAGAAAAATGAAGAAAAACTGATATGATAAATGATATGACATTTGGATTAATTTGGGTTAGAAAGACTATAGTCATGACCTTATTGCCTAATTGCCTTCTTTATTATGTTTAATATTTGCAAATTGGGGTCAATGTGGATTAGACTAGTGTGATTGATCTTGGACCCAAAGACCCTCGAACCACACGGTACTCAACACGTATCATAATCAAACTAAAAGACCTACGATCTGAGTGTATCTGTTTTTTTTTTTTTTTGAACAGCAAACACACACTCATTAAACCTATTTCTAAATCTACTTTATAATTTATAACGAAAGTTGAATCAACAACCTCTTTGAAAGAAGAACCACTCCACAAAGCGAGATACCGTTCTAAATGTATCTATTGATGTGTCAAACACATAAATTGAAAGATTTTTGATCAAAATCATAATCAAAACTCCATTTCTTTTGTTAAATTCACGTAGATTAAGTAAGTATATATGACCCAAGTTTAAATAATTTTAATTTAGGTTTGACTAATTTGGTTATTAAAAAGGGAATAAGAATATTGATAGATAGTAGACAATGATGTTGATGTTAACATCGATCAAACAAGAGGTGTTAGTTTTGAGTTTTGACTTCAATTTATATATATATATATATATATATATATATATATATATATATATAGGGTAGGGATCTGCTACAAAAAATATAAAGCTACTAAATGTAAGGTGAAATCTCAGCCATTAGATTTTTTAAATCTATTCCTTAAAAAGTGGTTTTTTTATTTTTCTATTAATTATTAAAAAAACAATTAAGGGTAATATTGACCTGATTTAAAATTCTCTCTCCTGGATTCGACCATTTTCAACTGCATTTACATTTTTCAAAATATTCATCTGTTTATTGTTCATCAGATCTGTTTTGATACATACAAATTGCTACAATTGACCCGATGTACTGTACATCAGATGCACAACAACTTCAACGAACTCTGGTGTATTATATCAACAACTTCAACCATAACAACTGATGAACAATTTGATGTACAAATCCAACCAAAAATCTAACAACTGATGAAAAAACAGATGCACCAACGAATTGATGCACACTAATTTCAAAAAATGAGGCTGCTTCCACAGATTGAAGAACTGCTAATTTCCATTCAGATGCACCAAACACTAATTTCAAAAGAACTGATGCACACTAATTTTAGACACATTTCAGACACCACAAACCTTGAAGATCCGCTAAATGAAGGTTATGGAACAATCAGCGGCTGGAACCCAGATGTTCGATCCGATTCACAGATCTCAACCGAAGAAGAATTAGGGTTTTGATGCTTCTCCAATAATCGATTGTGCATCTTTGATGACAGTCTTGGAACAATCAGCGACTGTGCATCGCAAAAGTACGAGCGGCGAGCGGCGAAGTGCGACGGCGAAGTACGAACGGCGAGCCGCGACCGGCGGCGGATGATGTGTGAACGGCGATGTGCGAGCG
Organism: Pulicaria dysenterica; assembly: GCA_947179395.2. Taxonomy (NCBI): domain Eukaryota; kingdom Viridiplantae; phylum Streptophyta; class Magnoliopsida; order Asterales; family Asteraceae; genus Pulicaria; species Pulicaria dysenterica. The sequence goes on along the minus strand of OX359293.1, from coordinate 76,941,980 downwards.
GCGATCGTCGACAGGCTATGTACAAACGGCGAAGGTGAGGGAGGGCGACTGCAGCCGGTTCCTAGGGTTGCGTATGAGAGAAGCTAACGTTTATGTTTAGAGATTAGAAAAGAATGTGTACTTGTTCAGAGAAAAACGTGGGGGTGGGAAGGGGGATTTTCCTATTTTACCCCTTTAACAAGTTTGCCACGTGTCAACCCTTAATTTCTCCTTACATTTAGTATCATAAAACTCTTTTTACTTGAACTTAATTCTATATATATATATGTGTGTGTGTGTGTGTGTTGTGTTCACGTCTCAATATGTAAACGTTATCTTAAAATTTATCGGCCAAATGAACCGAACGAATCAAAGGACGAAGAATTCCACCATGTTTATATTAGTTCTTTACAACATATTTAACTATTTAAGTACTAATTTTCAAAATAAAATTTAACCAATTATTAGGGTTAAGGGCATCAAATTTTATTTTTTATTTTGAACTTTCTTGTTGAGTTTTGTTATTTTATAAAGATAAGCAAATAATTAAGTTATATAAATAAATTATCTAAATAGGAGAAAAAAACAATGTCATTTACATAGCTTATATATGTATATACATTTATAACGTTAATTATCTATTGGCCTTTTAGTATATATATTTTTTACTGGCTTAATTTACATAGCTTATATATATATATATATATATATATATATATATATATATATATATATATATATATATATAGATTTATTACGTGAATTATCTATTGGCCTTTTAGTATATTTTTTTTTATTTTACTAGCTTAACGTTCATGTATATAAACATGACCAGGACAATTAAACTAGGTACATTTTAAATATCTATGGTGTTAAATAGGTTTAGCATATATAGTAACAATTTTAAACATCTATAGAGATATAAAATCTCTCAAAAGATGTATAAATCTATTAAAAATTGGAAAATTCATTCATAATAATATAACATCATCATCAAAAAAATTTAGAACTTCTTTATAATCAAATTTGCAATTTTTTCATTTGATCCAACTTGTATACATGTTTAGATAAATAATCAAGAAAATAGGTAGAACGTATCCACTAAATGATTAAAGCAATTGTTTTCTAGTTATGATATTTAAGTATTAATAAATTAACTAAATCACCTAACTAAGTGATATTTAAGAAAACAGTTAATTCCTAGGCTATTTAAGGATATAAACAGGGTATGTTATTTATCAAATATTTGTGAAGAAAAGGAACTATTATTAGGATTTTAGATAAATTAAGAAACAGAGTTTATATGAGAAAAAAATAAGAGCGATAAAACATGGCTACTCAGATAACCAAAGTTATACGAAAAAATATTTTTTTTAAAAATTAGAGCAGTGGTGCAATGGAGCCTGAAAATTCCCATAAATAAAGAAAAAAGAAATTTAGATAGGCTTCACGTGGGTGCAAACCCAAGTGTCGTTTTTTATTAATTTAATCTCTCTTTGATTTCTTTTATAGTGGTTCAATCACTTGAGCCAACCAGCATCTAATTTTAGTTTCACTAGATTTAAGCCAACTAGCTTCTATTTTTTTTATCAATTTAACTAGGTTACGATGTGTTATACGAGTAACAAATTAGGTAATAGTTTATATTATTTGTTGTGATAATATTTTAGTTCATTAAATCAACTTTTACAAACGGTAAACAAATATTAAAAATATATTTAAAGTGTTGGGTCGGTTTTGCATAAAGCCAAATCAAATCAGACGTTTTTCTTTTTAAATCATCTCAAAATGTATTTTAACTATGTTGGTCTTATCTTATAATTTGGTTATCTATACTACATTATAAAGCATTTAACTTTCTCTCTCTTCAAAATTTTAAGACTACTTAATTTTTTTAGTAGTACAAGTTTTTATGCTTAAGATACAAACACTTAAAAAAATAGACTAATCAATCATTCACTTAATTTTCTCAAATCATTTAAGACAACTATTTTCTTAATTAATCATTAAACATCACAACAACTATTTCATTTATCTAAGTTTGGCTAAATTACTTACATCAATACAATTTTAAGCCTATAATATTTTTTACTCTAATTATTTAATAATAATATTTTTTAATTGTTTTTCAAAAACTATTTTAACAATTAATAAAATGGTTGATTATAAAAAAAATAAAGAAATCAGAAAAAGGAGAAAAAAACATGAATATGTTGACTAACACCGCATTTTACACATAATATACCCTACTTTTTAAATCAAACATGTTGTCGAGCACAAACTATTGTCATCATCGCCGCATTACGCGGGTACAATGCTAGTATTTGTTTAACTCGTTTATTGAATATTGATCAAAGTAGGTTTTGGTTTTAATGATGAGAAAAGGTCAATAAAGCTGATAACACCCAACTTATATGTTTTTTATGGGTTTGGCTAAATAAATAAACCCAACTCTAAATATTGTTCCAACCCACAACTCTAAATATTCTAGGGCCGGCCATTTTCACTAGTATTCTTGCTTCCGCAAATTCATATTCATCCAAAGGGCAGCCGCAAATTCACAAATGGTGTCAATTATATATATAACATTTACTAGGAAAATGAATAGTAACTTTTCTACAAATATATATATAATTTGAAGCCATGTCTTTTAATAAACTTTTCTGTGATTAGGTTATTCATCCTTTTAGTCAAGAGTTCAAAACATGGTTAATACATTTTGTTTTTTCCCTCTTTTTTCCTTTTCCTCATCAATTTTTTTTCTTTTTTCTACATTATGGTTTCGTGAATTACTACTTACCATTGATATAATATCATTTCCATTTCTATTGTCATAATTCAAGTTTACAAATTATTATTTAACTTAATTATGATTATATTCAAATGTTAAATTTGATATGATTTTGTTAATCTATTAGAAATTATCGTATAACGTTAACCGTAAATATAATTTTATATCTGTGTAATAGCGAATTATTAAAATCATTTTTACAATTTTGTAAATCTGATTGTTTAGATTTTTGTCTGTTTTATTCAACTATTGATGTATAATAAAACTTTCCGTCACAACGCACGGGTTAACATGTTACTCGTTTAAATTAATTCACAAAGTGCACCGTAAATTCAAATTTTAATTTATTTGAATTAATTCACCCATTTGAATTAATTCACGAGGGCTCTACGCTCCTTTTATCAAGTGGCGTCAAGAAGGAAAAAAGATTAAGCAACAGTGCGACGAAGTTTTATTTGATTTTGTATTGATTTTGTTACTAGTGAGAATCGGTGGTTGCCGACTTCTTCACTGCGCCGACGTGTGCTATCTTTCTAGTGATTTCCGGTGGTCATGATTTCTTGATTAAAAAGACACGTTCTTGTGATGGTGTTAATTTTCTCTTATAAGGTGTGCATAAATTAAAAGTAGTTTATTGAATAAATATTCCCCATATAATGTTTATATTGATTGTGTAACTTTTTTCAAATAAATTATATGTGCACCAACAAAAGAACATATGCTGATGTGGTTAAGAAAGTACAGACAAAAGTTAACAAGAAGACAAATGAAGGCTATAAGTTCATGAAAGAATGGGGGTTTGTCAAGGACATGGAGTTAAATACTATCAACACAGAGGAGCTAAAAAGATGTGTGGTTGCAAAGGTTAAAAGACATGATATGCTTGAAGACTTCTCGTCCATTCTAAAGGCAATGTGTAAGAACATAACTCAGTGGAAGTTTCTGGGGGGTAAAGAGGTCATGCTGTTTTGTGAAAACGAGGCTACCATGGTCAATTTAATCAACAACAAAGAGGGTGAACTATGGAAATGGGGTGAATGGATACAAAAATGGTCGAAAGAATACTCCAATGGCGTGTTTAGAATGACTTGGATCAAAATATATGGAGTACCTTTAGATCTATGGTCCGAAATTAACTTTAAGAAACTTGCGTCAAAATGGGGAGAACCTCTTGCGGTGGAAAATGGTGACTGGTCTGAAACACAGTCGTTGGTGGCAGGGAGAGTCCTAATCAACACATCATATGAGTTCCCACTATTGGAAAAGTATGTTATTAGATGTCATGGCCATTCGAAGGAAATCTTAATGAGAGAGGACGGCTGGGTTGACGAGGTCTCAGAAGAAAAGAGTTCCATCGATGAAGAAAACTCGGAGTTGAGATCCGGTGAGTTTTCCGTGGAAGAGGATTCTGAGAACAGTGGCGAAAACTCGGAGGAGGACGAAGATGTTGTTATGGAGGAAGATCAAACTTCGAAGACACCCACCGGTGTTGGTGAGCTTCCGATCAAGAACAGCGGTGATAATTCAAAAGAGGGTGTACAGTCGAAGAAAACGTCCTGTCAATCGGAGCATAGAGGGTTGTCGTACGGAAAATTCAGACTAGAAAGCGGTGGGAATGTTAGTGCAAGTCTCGAGAATGACATAGGTACTTCTGGCGGTGCTGGGGGTCCACATGGATACAACACTAATTCAAATTCTATAAAGTCTAAGAGGAAAACAAATGACTGGGTCCAAGCTCTTAATGGATTTCAGTCTGAAAAGCCCAATACTGCAAGCCCAATGTCTAGCAAAGATGGATCAAACAAATTACAAACAAAGCCCAATAATGACAATAACAATTATTCCATGTCTGATGTAGTAGGGCCCAAGGTTGCGAACTTGAAGTCAAACGGTGATGGTTCTATTTCGCCAGCAAATTTTAATAGCTCTAATATACCTCAGCCCAACCTTTTGGTGGAAAGTCCTACCTCAATTTCTCAATCAAATGAAGTCAGTCAAGTTGGGGGAAAGATGAAGGATTTCCAGATCAGTCAAGCACAACACAAAATGGTGAAAAATAGCGAGATTCAAGATACGCAAACCACAATATTTCAAGAATCAATCGAAATCAACGGAGGAGAGTTGCTGGGCAGTAAGATTTTATCTGAAGGGGGAAAACAACAAAAAGCAAAAAAAAGTTGGAATGGAGCAGGTAAGATGAGCTTTCATATGATGAAAAAGATGGCTAGAGGGAAAGGAAAAATTATGAATAAAAACAAGAAGGACTCATTTGGGGGGTCAAAGAAAACAAACTCAACAACTCTGTCCAAGAGCCTTACTGATTCAGTGGAAAAATTGAAAGCATTTGGTGAACAGATTGGCTTCACTTGGGATTTGGTGGTGGACAAGCCGTAAACAGCAGGTTTGGGTGCTCGTTTCCTTAATTTTGATTATGAAAATTTTGTCTTTAAACATTCGAGGTCTTGGATCGTTGGATAAACAAAGTGAGGTGCGTAGTCTGTGTTTGAAGGAAAAGCCGGTCATATTAGGGCTTCAGGAAACGAAAATGACTTTTATTGATGAATCTATAATTGAAGATATTTGGGGTAATACAAATTTTAATTACGCAACAGTAGGTTCTTGTGGTACGGCTGGGGGGTTAGTAATGGTTTGGGATTCCAGATTGTTAAAAGATGTGAGATCTTGTGGAGATAAACACTTCTTAGCAGTGAGAGGCAAATGGATTGGGTCAAACAAAGAAACTTTGTTCGTAAACATATATGGACCACATGTTACTCAAGAGAAGGTAGATTGTTGGAATGTACTAACTAATTTAATTCAGAATTCAGCGGAGTTCACTAAGGAAATCATTTGTTTCGGCGATTTCAACGAGGTAAGAAGCACTGCTGAAAGGGTCAATGTTAACACAATTGGGTCGAATATGAATGATTTTAATCGGTTCATTGATCGGAACAATCTGCTGGATGTTCAAATGGGTAATAGAAAGTTCACAAGAGTTTGCTCAAAAGGGATAAAGTTCAGCAAATTAGATCGTTTTCTGGTGACAGAAGACTTCATTCTTAGGTGGGGTAATGTATCTTGTAAGGCTTTGGATAGGAAGGTGTCCGACCACTGCCCAATAATTTGTTTTGTAAATACGCAAAACGCGGGACCCAAACCATTCAAATTTTTCAACGCATGGTTAAAAGATCCTGAATGTGATATAGTAGTGAAGGGTGCTTGGGAAATCTCAGTCTATTCAACAAAACCAGATTGTAAGTTCTTGGAGAAATTGCGGAATGTTAAATTCAAGCTAAAAGGGTGGGCTGCCGACAAGTTTGGGAAGCTGGATGATGAAATTGAGTCACTAAGACTGGAAGTGGCAAGATTGGAAGCTAAAGCCGAGGCCTCTCCCATGTCTGACACTGAATCAGATACTTGGATGGGTTTGAAGAAATCTTGGCAAGAGAAAGAAAGGTTCAAAAAAGAAATGCTAAAGTAAAAGGCGAGAATTAAATGGATTGCTGAAGGCGAAGAAAATTCTAAATTTTTTCACAACGCGGTAAATAGAAGACATAGACGGAGCAATTTTGCAGGAGTTTTTATTAATGGGATTTGGGAAGAAAATATGGAGTGTGTCAAGAACGAGGCGGCCGAGCATTTCAGGTTATTTTTTCAAAACAGAGACAAAGAAAAAGGTGGTGTTCGTTTTAAAAGCAACAGTTTCAATCAGATTTCTGAGGAGGACAAATGTATGTTAGAAAAGGAGTTCATTGAAGAGGAGGTAAAGGAGGCGGTCTTTGGGTGTGGAAGCAATAAGGCACCAGGTCCTGATGATTTTAATTTCATGTTTCTCAAACACTATTGGGAGTTGATAAAGTCAGATTTAATGGGAGCGATAAGATGGTTCTGGAAAGAAATGAAGATATCAAAAGGTTGCAACTCCTCGTTCATCACTCTAATTCCAAAGGTATGCTATCCGCTTTCTTTTGACGAATATAGGCCGATTAATTTGATCGGTTGCTACTACAAAATTGTTTCTAAGTTATTGTCAAATAGAATTAAAAGAGTGATAAATAATTTAATCGGGGAAGTACAATCGGCTTTTGTAAAAGGGAGGTCAATTTTGGATGGCATTCTAATATTAAATGAATCGTTGAATTTTGTGAAAAAGAAAAAATGTAGAAGTTTGATACTAAAATTGGATTTTCAAAAAGCTTACGATAGTATCGATTGGTTCTTTCTTGGGGATATTTTGAAGCAGATGGGTTTTGGTTCTAAGTGGATTAATTGGATGGACACTTGTTTACAATCGTCTAATATTTCGGTACTAATAAATGGGTCTCCATCCAAAGAATTCAAACCAGAAAAAGGGGTTCGACAAGGCGACCCATTGGCACCATATTTATTTCTCATAGTGGCGGAAGGACTAAACGTGATAATTAAAGAGGCGGTGGAGAAAAATTTGTTTCAAGAAGTCAAGGTCGGGAAAGATAATATTACAATATCACATCTTCAATATGCTGACGATACGGTTATTTTGGGCAAGTGGAACTTGAAAAATCTGGAGGCAATTAATCTTTTGTTAAAATGTTGGCAACAGGCGTCGGGTCTCAAAATCAATTGGAGTAAAAGTTGTTTAAGAGGAATAGCGGTATCGAAGGAAGAAGAGTTGGAATTTGCTAATAAATTGGGGTGTGTGTGTTCAAATATCTGGGGGTCTCTGTTAATGTTAATATGAAAAACAAATCCCATTGGGAAAGTGTGGTCCAGAAAATGGAAGAAAAATTATCTAAATGGAAAGGAAGATGCTTGTCTTTTGGGGGCCGGTTAACTCTTATCAAGTCGGTACTCTCAAGCTTACCTGTGTATTACTTGTCTGTGTTTCGTGCTCCTCCCGGAATCCTCGTATCCTTTGATAAAATTAGGAAACACTTTTTTTGGGGGGGAGGGGTTAAGGTGAGAAAGATTTGTTGGGTGAATTGGGATAGGGTTATGAGGAAATTGGATAGGGGGGGTTTGGGGGTGGGGAACCTAAATACTTTTAACTTAGCCTCTCTTTTAAAATGGTGGTGGCGTTTTAAAAGTGAAAATGATACCTTTTGGGTCAAACTGATTAAAAGTTTATATGGGTCACACGGTGGTTTATCGGAGGACAACTTAAAAAATGAAAAGAGTATGTGGGGAGGGATAATATGGGCGGGTGTTGAGTTACAAAAAATGGGAGTTCAAATAATGTCCATGCTATCGGTGGAAATTGGAAATGGAGAAAAAATAAACTTTTGGAAGGACAATTGGTTGGGTATCAACGACTTAGCCTCATCCTACCAAAGAGTTTATAAGAAATTTGGTAATGATAAGATGCAGGTCTCAGATATGGGATATTGGGTGGCAAGCGAATGACATTGGTCAATTGGAAATCAAGCGGCTCTAATCGGAAGAGTCAAAGAAGAATTCAAGCAACTACTTGACCATCTGGACGCGGTTAGGATGTTGGAAACGAAAACGGACGTGTGGTCATGCTCCGAAAACAAAGATGGATCCTTCTCCGTAAAATGGGTTCATGAATTGATTGAAGACAAAACTCAGGAGCAACAACAACCCGTCGTTCCCACTTTTTGGACGAATCTTATGCCAAAAAAACTTTGCGTCTTTACTTGGAGGGTGGTTCTTAACAGATTACCAACTCTAGTCAATCTCGATGCTAAAGGGGTTGATTTAGATACGGTACTTTGCCCAAGATGTAAAGATGAAATTGAATCGGTCACGCATGCGTTGTTTTCCTGCTCAAAAATTAAGCCAATTTGGATTGCGGTTCACAAATGGTGGGGTAGATCTTACGAAGGTGGTATCAATTTTGATCAGCTCGATTCTTCGGGCACTGGTAATCTATCATCATGGGGTATTCAGCTTTGGGCGGTGGTGGTAAGAACAATTGCTTATTATGTGTGGAAATCAAGAAACGAAAGCATTTTTAGCAACCGAAGTTACGATACAGGTTGGATCTTCTTTGAGACTCAACTTATCATTTTTCAATGGTTAAAATTTAGAACTCTAAAAGGGAAGTCAATACAATGGAGCAATTGGTTAACACATCCAGAATCTACTCCTGATCTAACTTGAGGTTTTTGGTGACCTGAAACGTTTGTATGTGCTGTATTTTTAGGGTCCTGTTAAGCTTCTAATTGCTTTTCTTGTAAGTTCATTTAGGTGGTTAACAGGCTTCTTGTAAGGCCCAAAAGCCCTTTATTTCAATACTTCTTGTATTGAAAAGGGTGGACATATTGTAACTTTCTTTTGTTAATACATACACACTATGCTGCTTTACAAAAAAAAAATATTAGGTTGTGAATTTTGTATTGTGTACTTTTTTTCTTCATGAATATCATTCATCAAATTTTTGGGTTCACCTAAATTTTGCAACTAGTTGAGTGTAACCTGAGTTTAGACAGATATGCATCAATTTATAATTGATGATTCTTGATATGCATCAATTTTATAATTGATAATTCGTGTTGTGTATCAAATTTATTGATCAATCGTCATTTGAATTTTGAACCGGTGTTTTAGTGTGAATTAAAATATGTTTACCTAATTTTAGGAGGTGGTTAACTAATGAAAATACTAATATATCTTTAACTAACTGATTTTACTTAATTATTTTAAAAAAATAGTTAGTTAATATCTAATAAATCTAATGACTCACATTTATCCTTACTTTTTGTAGTTTATTTTAGCATATCCCTTATATATATATATATATATATATATATATATATATATATAGTGGAGGGTTCATGCGAGAACCGTTGTTAGTGCGAGAACCGCGAGAACCAATCTCGGCCGTTCCTTGAATATGGGAAGTTTCATGGATGGTGAGCGTGGAGGGATAAAGTGTGGCAGAGTGCATGTGAGGAATTCATGGGTGGGCAATGACATTGAAAGAGGGGGAATTGGACGGCTCAGATTGGTTCTCGCAGTTCTCGCACTAAGAATGGTTCTCGCATGAACTTTTTTTTCTCTCTCTCTCTCTCTCTCTCTCTATATATATATATATATATATATATATATATATATATATATATATATATATATATATAACTTACAAAAGTTTGATGATTAACGAAAAACCTATAATGTTTCACATTTCACAACAATGTAATACCTTTTAAAATAGTTTTTCATAACAAATAAAATATAGATGGCTTTATTGAACAAACTCTCAAACTTTGTTATTAGTAGACGAATTAAACTTCTATTTATTATGAAAATATTACTAATTTGATTAATTCAGACACGCAAGAGATTTTGAATCTTCAAATTCAAATTTCTTTAATTAATTGTATTTCCTAAAAGATAATCTAAAAACCAAATAATTACAATGGCTGTAAATGTCATCTAAAAATGAGTAGGGGTGTACGTTTTGATGGATCGATAATCAGATCCGATTGAGTAAATTCATTTGAATTTCAGTTTTGAAAAGTGAGATCTGATCCATCCAAACAATCTTAAAATCCGAATCAAACCATCCAAATTACAATTCAGTTGGATAATTTTATTCAGTTCGGTTTTTATTCTTATATAAATACATGTTTAAAGAGTCGTGATATTTTAAAAACTAGATTTTATACACACACACGTACACACACACACACACACTAGCATAGTACTCGCGCTAATTCGGCGGTGACTAATAATTTTGCTCAGCAACTTGTCCTTTTTAATTATTGAGTTATTTAAACTCCATAAATGTTTATGAATTTAGGTCATTCAAATTCATGAGTATGTTTATACACATTTTCTAATAGTTAAGTTCAACTATGTGATACAATTAATGAAATGTTTAGTTAAAATATTTTGTAATAATTAAATTAGTTAGCATTAATGACTTGATGTTTTACATATTTTTTTTGTTATGTAAGGTTTGTTCACTAAAATGGTATATGTAAATCTCATTAAATTTATGATCTATATAATAGTTACTTTATTTAACAGTTTTCATTACTTGATTTGAGGGTAGTTTAGTAATTTCAATTTACTTAAAAATTAAGAGTTTTGATAGTTGTAAATGTTTTATAAAGGAGTAAGATATATATTAAAGATTAAAATATAGTTGTCCAAGTTATAATAATTAGAGAAACTACTGTCTTTGGCATAAATATATAATTAAGAATATGAAGTTGTAACTAAATATAGATTCCAGTAGTGGTAATTATATCTATACATATATTCTTATTCGGTTTATTCAACTTATTAGGTTTAGATAATATTAACCAAAACCGATAAAAAAAAATGAGTCAAAATCAAATAATCCGATCCAAAATTTTTGATTCGATAATTCGGTTTTATCAGATTAGTAAACACCTTTAAAAATGAGTTAAAATAATCAGATTATCTTTGTCATAAAATAACAGAGGATTAATTCTATAAAATTATGCTTAAAGAATCCAAGAAAAAAAATTATAAAATTAATAAGGAGGGGATGACTTGTAGCGTTGACAAAACTAAACATTGAATATTTTAAAGAAAAGGTTAGTGTATCTGACATCATGGCTCTCGGTTTCAGCCGGTTCAGCTCTCAACCGTCTCTCTTATAATTATTCAACTCCCTCTTCTATAAAAACCACTTGAATCTTTCACACACCAATGCAACGCCCCCAATTCCCATGATCTTATCTTCAATCTCAATTATCTCCCAAATGTTCATCATGGCCATCAAAATCCAGCCAGGAACAAGATCAATGTTCGATTTAGCCTACGACAGAGGTTAGATATATTTCTCTTCAAATTCAGTTTGAATAGCATAAATCCCCAAATCAAACCCTAACCTTTCAACTTCATAATATATCCCCTGATCTATATATACTAACCATACTCATCAATGGAATCCATCAAAACCAACCACGGAAAGAAAAACTTTCTCGCCAAGACATGGAAGCGGTGTCGATCCTTCCCGCGCGGCGGTAACAACGTCGACGTCGGAGGTCTGGCGAAGAGCAAGTCATGGAGCGACAAGGAGACGACGACGACGAAGAAGAAGAAAACGACACCGGAAGGGTTTTTTCCTGTTTGTGTTGGACCGGAGAAACAACGGTTCGCTGTGAAGACCAAGTACGCTAGTCATCCGTTGTTTACGATGCTTCTAAAAGACGCTGAAACGGAATACGGTTACTGCTGTGAAGGCCCGATAATGCTTCCCTGCGACGTTAATCTGTTCTACGAAGTGTTAGCCGAGATGGAAGCGAATGATGATCACGTGCAGCCGCTTGGATGGAACATTGCATACGGATCATGCAGCCCGTTTAATCCTAGCCGTCGACATGGAATCAACAGTACAGATCGGATTGGGAATTCGTATAGTTATTATGAGCTTCAACACCTTGGAGCTTAATAAAGCTCCCATCTGTTTATTATTATCATTATTATTAAAAAAAACTTGTATAATTAAGTTAGGATCTTGTGTTTTTATGTGTGGTTTAATTTTATTTCTATTGAAAATTCATCGTGTATATATATATATATATATACAAGCCTGTATGCAATCAGAATGCTTTTTGATGTTCGAAATGCAAATCAAAATATACATATGAATTAGATTAATAAATCGTCTTATATCATTTCTCTATTTTCTTTTCATTTTTCTTTTCAATTTTTTTTAAGTTTAAATCAAATAAGGAATTAGGAACCAAAATTTTAACAAAAACCGGACTCGTCTAAATTATATCTATTCAATCACTCCAAAAACAACTTAGACGTTTTTCCATGTTTGACTATGTAATTAAAAAAATCGTTCAGTTTTGTATTGCCAAGTGTACGTTGTAATTTGAAATTGAATAAAACAAATTAACAAGTGGTTATAAGCCGGTACGTTACGACGGGTGTTATTTACGTACCTAATTTAATAGGTTTTGATAATAATAGATTAAGTATAAAATATGTCTATTTGATATAATAATTATTATTTATTATTATTATTATTATTATTATTATTATTATAATATAGCAACATGTTTTATACATTCTTCTTAAAAAAGGTTTTTCTCATAATGGTCATTTGTAAACAATAATAATAATAATAATCATAATTATTATTATTATTATTATTAAGAAGAAAAATGATATATTCTTCTATTTTTATCCTATTTATCCTCCTACTCACCAAATGATTACATTTGGATTTCACTAATTCCCTTTCCTTACCTTCTCAATTGATTTTTAGGTTTTGATAATAAGAGATGAAATATATAATATATGTCTATTTATTAATAATAAAAATAATATATCAACATTTTTTTATATATTCCTCTTCAAAGAGGTTCTTTTCATAGTGGTCATTAGTAAGCAATAACATAATAATACTAATAACAACAACAACAACAACAACAACAACAACAATAATAATAATAATAATAATAATAATAATATAATACTCCAATGTTTTTAACACATGTATTAATCTTTTAAGTAAAAGAATAAGTAGGAGGATATATCACCCATCAATAATAATAATAATAATAATAATAATAATAATAATAATAATAATAATAATAATACAATACAGAAATACAAAATCAACACTAAAAGATAAAATATATGTAAAACACTATAGGACAAAATTATTTCTTGTCAAATGTATGTAGTTATATTAGGTTTTGATAATAATAGATTAAGTATAAAATATGTCTATTTAATATAATAATTTATTTATTATTATTATTATTATATAGCAACACTTTTTATATATTCTTCTTAAAAAAGGTTTTTCTCATAATGATCATTTGTAAACAATAAAAATAATAATAATAATAATAATAATAATAATAATAATAATAATAATTATTATTATTATTATTATTATTATTATTATTATTAATAAGAAGAAAAATGATATATTCTTCTATATTTTTCCTACTTTATCCTCCTACTCACCAAATGATTATATTGGATTTCACTAATTCTCTTTCCTTACATTCTCAATTGATTTTTAGGTTTTGATAATAAGAGATGAAGTATATAATATATGTCTATTTAATAATAATAATAATAATAATAATAATAATAATAATAATAATAATAATAATAATAATAATAATAATAATAATATATCAACATTTTTTATATATTCCTCTTCAAAGAGGTTCTTTTCATAGTGGTCATTAGTAAGCAATAACATAATAATACTAATAACAACAACAACAATAGTAGTAGTAGTAATAATAATAATAATGATAATAATAATAAAATACTCCAATGTTTTTGACACATGTATTAATATTTTAAGTAAAAGAATAAGTAGGAGGATATATCACCCATCAATACTAATAATAATAATAATAATAATAATAATAATAATAATAATAATAATAATAATAATAATACAATACAGAAATACAAAATCAACACTAAAAGATAAAATATATGTAAAACACTATAGGACAAAATTATTTCCTGTCAAATGTATGTAGTTATAAATAATGGGCGCTTATAGTTATTAATTTATAATATTTAACAGTGAGGAATACACTTGATTGATACGTTTAGAGTTATTAATTATTAATATTATGGTTCGCTTAGAGTTACTAATTATTAATATTTGACAATGAGGAATACGTACACTTGTAATCTAGCGACTATGAATAGTTGAAAGTGTTTTTTTCAAGTGGTTGTGGGTTCAAGACTCATTATGAACAGTGAAGTAGAATTAGCTAGCGTATGTATGTGTGTATTTGTCGTTAAAAAACAAAGAGGAATAGAAATTAACAACCATTTTTTAACTCATGCCAATCTAATTAAAATAACAAAAACTAACTCTCAAGTTGTCATTGTGTATACGAAAAAGACTTGCGGAATGTAATTAGAGGTTTCATATGGCCATTAATTTTTTTTCTTAATTATGCCTATTAGTCTAGCTAATTAAAATAGGAGGTGATAATTACATATACAAAATTGATTTATCCACATAAATATATAATATCAGAAAGCTATATTACAAGTTTTTTTTTTGAACGGCAAGACGAGTGATCTAAGTAAAAAGTTTTGGCATTGCCATCACCCTCCACTTGAACCACGAAATTATATACCATAGAAACCGAAACTCAGCAAGAAACTGAGCAAAATTACAGTGCACATGAAACAAAACCAAAATAGGAAAACTTAAAAAATGCACTTCTCTTTTGACATGTGGCGGGGAGCCAGGCACCAGTCGACCCATTTGTTGGCAGCCCACCCTATTCCAGAGCGGTATTTAAGCCCAAAGAAAGAGTATGCTTGAAACAATTCACCCACGTCATCAACCCCAACCCGCGTACAATCACCAAATATTTTTCCGTTTCTACATTTCCAAATAGACATGGGCCCTGAGGACCGACCGGACCGGTCCAAGAAAGACCGCCCGAACCGAACCGGTCCAAGACCGGACCGAGACCGAAAATGACGTAAGCGGTCCGAACCGGTCCAGAACCGGTCCAAGATCCGAACCGGTCCAAAACGGTCCAGGACCGGTCCAAGACCGAACCGGTCCGAACCGGTCCAAGACCGGTCCAATGCCCAACGGTCGAAGTTCAAAATGCAACGGCTCTTTTTCCGATTTTTTTTTTTTTTTTTTTTTTTTTCAATTCTTACTATAAATACCCCCCATTTGGTTGCCATTTTTCTCCTACACCTTCTCTAAACCACTTATTCTCTCATTCTTTCTTCTTTCTCTCAAGATTTGCTTATAATTTGCAATTTTTCCAATTCAAGGATTTGTTTATAATTTGCTTCAAGAATCAAGGATTTGCTTATAATTTTTTGATTTGCTTCAAGAATCAAGATTATAAAAAATGGCGGGTGAAGGACCTAGCAATTTGAAAGCGGGTCGAAGTGATTTCAATATAAATCTCCCGTACGAAGAAGTTCCAAAAACAAATCGAGTTGCGGAAATTTGGAAGGATTTTGTGCAACTCAAACAAAATAACAAAAAATATGCGAAGTGTACGCATTGTGGAGGAATATTATCCGGCTCTAATTCTTCTCTCGCTCGGCATTTAGTAAGTATTCTTTTTTATATTTAAGTTTAGTTTATTTAAATACTAGTTTTTTTATATTTAAGTTTAGTTTATTTAAATACTTATTATATTTGTGAATTTAAAATTATAGGAATTCATGAAATTGAAAATATAGGAATTTATGAAATTGAAAATATTGGTGGACAACTTATTATATTTGTGAATTTAAAATTATAGGAATTTATGAAATTGAAAATATAGGAATTCATGAAATTGAAATTAAGGGACTTCGCATCGGGAACATCAAACACTAACACTGAAGCTGAAACTGAAGAACCCGAACCCGGCGAAGAATACGTTGACGACACTCAAAATAGAATGAACGCGGGTTCATCATCCAACGTCCACTCGAACGAAGTCGCCTATTATGGGCATGTGCCATATACCGACGATAGTTACAACTATTGGAATTTCAATTCCGACTATCCATTTTAGTAGTTGTCTCTTTATATTTTGTGACGTTATTTCTTTCGAACAATATGTATTTTTCGGGTCTCTAACTTGGGGTGATGGCAATGCCGAAGCTCCATTGCTAGAGTTCCCTTTTCTTGTTAAAAAAATAAATTAAGTTTCAACAATATGTAATTTTATTTTGTAATTGTATCGCAATGTTATTTATATGTTTTTATTAACTTGCAATTATATATGTTTATATTTTATAGTTTATAACTTGCATTTTTTTTAAATTAACAAGTCACTTTTTTTTTCAAACAAAAAAACGAATCGAAAACCGGAAAATTTTAAACCGAAACTAAAAAAAACCCGGAAATATCTAAACCGAACCGGAAAAATACCCGAACGAAAAACGGACCGGTCCAGGACCGAAGTCGGACCGGTCCGGACTTGGACCGGTCCGGAAGTGGTCTAGGACCGCCCGAAGACCGAATTTATCGAAATGGTCTTACGCGAAGACCGGTCCGCCGAGGACCGGACCGGCTCAGGACCGACTAGGTCCGGACCGGACCGGCTGTGGTCCAGGACCGATTTTGCCCATGTCTATTTCCAAACAAACCAGAAATAGGTATAAATGACACATGAGAAGGCTTGTAAAATGTCCGCTTTAAAGCCCAACTTACCGTCACACCTAAAAGCTTCAACTTACCGTCACACCTAAAACTATATTACAAGTTAGTGAATCATATATTTTCTTAGATGAATCAATTTTATAAGTGGAAGTATCATTTCCCAATTAAAATAACAAAAACTCACTCATGGTCATTAATTTTTTAGAATACACTTGATTGATCAACTTGTGTATATAAATGTGCAAGTTTTATTTAAATATAACAATATAACGACACTTAAATGTTAATTAATCAATAGTTCCTAGTTTCTCTGAGGTCGTCATCACCTATATTAATTTAAGATGCCCAAATTAAACAAACAACTTCTAAGTTTAATAATTAGTGGTCGTAAATATTCAACAGATGTTACGCACATTATATAAAGATTGAATCATAAATAAAATAATAATTAGCACCTAGCTATTTTGATAATCACTTTTAAAGTTACAAATAAGCTAAGATCACGAGGATACATCTCTCTTGTTATTATTACCACGTAAGCGTCATATTACTTTTTCTCTTTCATCCAACTAATCTTGATCACATCTATCCTTTTAATCATTCTATATTTATTTAAAAGAATTAAATGTAAAGACATTAGAGAGATAAGGAGATCGAAGAGAATAGGAAGATCAGAAGAAGCAAGAGAAAGAGTGGAGAGAACATGAGTAATTGGCCACCGAGTAAAAGGGGTTGCAATGGTGTTTCTAACGATCAGCTTCAACTAGCACACTCATCAGGTGATTTGATACTTGTGGTCTAACAGGTGATAAACAAGAATTAAAAAAATGATTTATTTCAAACTTTTTGTTTTTACTTTTTACTCATTTAATCAAAACAAGTATCTACTAAAAAATGATAAAAAAAACAATTAGTGTATTACATAAATTAAATATTAAATAAAATAGATGATGAAAAATAAAAAAAAATAAAAAAATATATTCTTTATTAAAAAAATAGAGGCCGCCTTGATCCATCATTTCATAGGGGCAGGTGCCCATTCCGTATTAGTTAAGAAAACTAAATGCACTTCTCTTTTGAAATTTTACCTAATAAAATAATAATAATAATAAAAGTAATCAAAAATTAATTTTAAGATAAGTTACATAGGAAGAAATAATCTCTAGTTATATATTCTAACAATTACTAGGAAATGATTTGACACTATGAATAGTAACATTCTTAGTAATTAATATATATTTAAAAGCTGACATAATTTACCAATTGAAGGTTTGGTAGAGTGGCTTTATGTGGAAAAAGATATAGCCAAGGTTCTTCGTTCGGTCCTTTTGCTGGGATTGTTTTTCTTTTTCTTACAACGACATCCGCTTTCTTTTTTCCCAATGAAGTGCCTTATTAATTTATTAAATCTTATTTTGTTATTATTATATTAAGACATTAATTATATATCTTATTTGTTTATCTCTTATAACGTTTGATGTATAATGTTTAGAATAAATATAAATGTACTTTTGTGACCAGTTTATTTTTATATACATTTTGATATAAATTTCATTTCTATATGATATTTATTTAAAAACTATAAATTTGTATTAAAATTATAATACTAAAAAATATGCTTAAATATTAGTTTTGTATTTTGTTCATTCAAAAATCTCGCAGCAACGCGCGGATATAAAAGTAACTTGTATATAATTATAAGAGAAGTAACATAAAATTAAAAAAAATGCTATGAAGGTAGATATAATCTAAAATAAAATAATAATCCGAGAATCGGTCTGTATTATACTACTATAGTCTCTAATTATTACATCAAATTTAAAAACTCACACATTTTATTAATTTCACATTTAACAAAATACTAACTATATATATAACTATACATAAAGTTCAATTACTTTCATATTGATGTTATGGAATTATTGTTACGAATTTGGTGCAATTGGTAGCAATTGTTGAAACATTTCTGATATTTAAGTTGTAACAATCTGACAATATGAAAAAAGATTTGACATTGTTTGAATACTCTAGATGATTAGGTAAGCTTGAGATATTCTACTAGACCAGTCTCAATCATTAAATGTTTTGTATATTGGAAGAGAAGATTTAATATTTTTGAAATGAAAATGAGTATTCTTGTGAAGAGATGAGAAGAATGCGGTAAATTATTTAGGTAAAAGTATATATTATTCAATAAATAGAAATAGTTGTTGGAAAAGAAAAAAATCGAAATAATCAAATTGTTTTACCGGTAAATGAGGACACTTCCTCATATCCCAGTGTGGGTTCGAATTATTTGGTGGCGCGTTTTTAACCGCCTCTCATTATTTGGCTTTAATCAAGGTTCGAGCACCACACATTCACTCGATGGAGGAAACCTCTAAGAAAAAAACCCCTAACCCACTGCATGCAGCAGAATTTGATCCCTAACCTCTTGTGAGAAAGGAGCCGCCTTACCAAATAAGCTAAACCCCATTAGCAGAAATAATTTACTTACTCACCATGCCGCTTCGTCCTTCTTTTGTGGTTATCACAGCTATCATCATGTCATGATGGTGTAGCTCTTTCTCCCTCATCCACACTCTGATGAATATATACTCCCTCATTATTCAATAAATATATGCCCGGTCGCCTCCATCCACTCTCACTCCGTATACTCAAAAATGTTAATTAAAAGTTTAATAAGCTATAAAATTTAAAAAGGTGGTATATTAAATAGCTTGTGTATGTGTTTATATTAAATAATGGAACGGTTAGTAGGAGAAAAACAAGTGGACATTTTGTAATTTGGTAAACACCCGTGCCCTTGTTAAGTGCATGAACCCTCCTCCAAATTATTGTGACCATGGGTGACGGGACTTACTAACGTGTTTATTAGGGTAACATACTAACATCTAAGAAAATAAACCCACAACAATACACATACTGACATACAGATAGAAATTTGTGGGTAATTACTTGGTCAATATTTGAAGAGGTAAATAAAATGCATATTTTTAGACTCACCATTCACCTACCCAAATGGAAACATGATTTTAATAAATAAATAGATAGTTAAATAAAAAAGAATAATTAAATAAATAGAAAGATTAAAATAAATCTATAGATAGATATTCATATATATGTTAGGAGGTGATTAATGCATATTTTAATAAATCTATAGATAGATATGCATACTATCGCGCGCCACAAGACAAATGAAAGAAAACCCTCAATTTCATTCTTGGTGTACATACAAACCAAGAATAAAATGAAATGGGGTAGGTCTTATGTGGTTTAGAGATTGATAGTGAGTGTGAATAAAATGAAATGGGGAAGTTATATTGGATATTTTAGTTTCATCAATTATATTTTAATTAAATATGATTTATTTGTGATTAAAATAAGTTTTCAAGATACACTTATAAGGTGCGAAGTGCACTATCGTTTTAGTTAATTGAACATTGAGCGAGTGCCAAGGGGGTGGCAGCATAAATAACAAAATTTTATTAGACTTAGTGCATCCGAAAGACGGGCCATATTTTTTTCGTGAAAATAACATATATACCTATTGATCGGTAGTTATTTTGGACGGTTTTGGTCCTGATTAAATAACAATATCTAAGATTTTTAGTTCATTTCCTCTCTTCTTCTAAACAGAATATTAGAGGAAAAATCTTTGGATAGTCTTAAAGTAATTTCGTGAATCCTGAATTATTAAACTAGGAACAAATAAATATTTTTTGGAAAGTGTTTGTACATGATTCAAACGATATCCAAGATTGATTTTATTAGTTCGTCAAGATATCTCTACAAGGTCGGGGATGGGGTACCGACACACACTTTAACGGGGGAGGAGTGGGATGGTGTTCCTCCTATGCTCATGCCAACATCGTCTTCATCAGGGCATGTACATATAGGGTATTGATCTCACATGCACAAAAATCTATCTTTTCGAAAGGAAGCTTTTTTTGTCCGAGGCCTCTTAGAAGTGTGGTATTTAACCATAACAACTTTAAATATCTACAAAATGTATAAATTAATGGTCCAATAAACAAGCTTTTAACATTATCCTTTAGATTTAAAAATTAAAAACCGCACCCCTACTCTACGTATCTATTTAAAAAAAGATTAAAGATATCATTGGCGATGGAGAGTGTTAAATATTTCAAGGTAATTTAATATTAGTATTAGATTCACAGTTTGAATAAGTATTGAATTAATTTAGTTGTAATTATCTATTCTTCTATATAAATAGTAGATGCAGTTTCTATGAGCGAGAATATTGGATCCTCGATCGTCTCGTTCACCACCATTTCTTTCAAAAAAAGATTTGTTGACTTGTGCTTTTCATTATCCTTTAATTTTTAGCTAAATTAATAGAATTGACTTCTCTTTAAAACATGAGAAACTTGTAACAAGTAATGAACCCGCCGCCGACCGATTAGCCACTTGAGGGAAAACTACATATAAATCCTTACAAACCTCTTAAATTACATATATATTTTTGCAAACTTTAAAATTACATCAATATCTCTATAAAACTTTAAAACTCTCATATATATATATATATATATATATATATATATATATATAAATATATATATATATATATATATATATATATATATATATATATAGACAAAAGTTCATGCGAGAACCATTGTTAGTGCGAGAACCGCGAGAACCAACCCCTATATATATATAGGCAAAAGTTCAAACGAGAACTGTTTTTCGTACGAGAACTGCGAGAACCAATCTGAGCCGTCCAATTCCCCCTACTTTAATGTCATTGCCCACCCATGAATTCCTCACATGCACCCTGCCACACTTGATCCTCTCCACGCTCTCCATCCATGAACTTCCCATATCCAAGGAACGGCTGAGATTGGTTCTCGCAGTTCTCGTACGAAAAACAGTTCTCGTTTGAACCCTCCCCTATATATATATATATATATATATATATATATAGGGGAGGGTTCATGCGAGAACCATTGTTAGTGCGAGAACCACGAGAACCAATCTCAGCCGTTCCTTGGATATGGGAAGTATCATGGATGGAGAGCGTGGAGGGATAGGGTGTGGCAAGGTGCATGTGAGGAATTCATGGGTGGACAATGACATTGAAGGAGGGGGAATTGGACGGCTTAGATTGGTTCTCGCGGTTCTCGCACTAACAACGGTTCTCGCATGAACTTTTGTCTATATATATATATATATATATATATATATATATATAGAGAGAGAGAGAGAGAGAGAGAGAGAGAAAGAGAGAGGTAGGATCAAATGAGAACACCTCTTATTTGAGGAACGGTAAGAACAACTTTTATCCCTTAGATCTATTCCATCTACGGTCAGTTTTTTTAAGTAAATTTTTCATTACCTTTAATTAGGAAAATAAGGAAAAAGGGTAAATCTTTCCAAATAAGTTTTATCATTGATCTTCCTTAATTTTATAACGTATTGTTGTTATTTCTCGTTTTGTTTGCTCGCTGATTTCTCTCTCATCGATGTACAAAGAATCAGTTCATCATATTCCAATCGAAGTTTTATTTCTTAATTTTCCACTCATAAAAATCGATGACTAATCTGCATGTATATGGTGTTTTTTTCCTGAAGATGATTTTGTGATTTTTGTGGGTTAGGTGAAACTTTCTAGAAACACAAATTCACTTTGCATTTTATTTTGTTATTTGTATTTTTAATTTTTGTAAAACAATTAAATGAAAAGTTTTCAATTTATTTTCTTGCAATTGCATTTTGATTTGTTAATTAGCTTTGGATTTTAGTTGTTAGTGCTTAGTGCATCTACTAAAAAGATTGTAGGTTTATTGAATTTATCAGAAATATAAATTTGAATAATGCTAGGCTGTATTGTTTTTATAGTTTATTGCATTTGGTTTTAGCATATGTTTATGGTTGGAAATAATTAAAAATTACATATGTTTCATGATAGTTGCATCTATTTTTGGTCAGTTTTGCATCTTGTTTCGCTCATTTTCATCTGTTAAGGTCATTTGCATCCATAATTGGATTATTGCATCCGCACCTTACATGTTGCATCATTGATTTTTTTTTTCATAAATATACCGAAATTGGTATCAAACTGAAGAGGTTTAAAAGACAATTTTAATGGTATAATTTTTATGATGAAATAGTCATTCATGTGAAAGATATGTAGATTCGAAAATCAAATGGGTAAAATCTATATCTATATATAAAAGACATGCAAATTTTCTAAAAATAACCATAAATTGAGTCTCAATCAACAAATCACAACTTTCAATTTCAAAATTAATCAATTCTCAAAACAATTTTAGAAAAATTATTGCCGATCGAATTCAATTTTGAATTCAATTAAGAGGGGGCTGGATGAAAATTATGAGGGACTTTTATAAAACTGCGAGGGGTTTTTAAGAAAATATGAGGGGGTTATATAAAAATTGTATATTAATATAATTAATTATAAGCTTTTTATAAATTATTGTTAGTAACTTTTCATATATTTTGTTTAGAGAAAAAATAATTATATATTTATGACCGTCTTATTTTTATCTACGTTTTGGTATAAATTTTATTGTAATATGACACATTTTTTAAATTAGTATATTCTTAATTTTTTGTTATCCATTAATAGTAGTTAGTTGAGTGAATTTGTTGGAATTATAGTGATGAGTTGAGTGGTCAACTTAAATATGTTATTCAAAGTGTTTAGTTATTGATTTTGACGTATTTTCAATCTTATTAGAAAGATGTATGAAATTTTTTATAAATATGGTTCAAAATAAGATGTATTATTAAAAGATTATATATTATATATTTAAAAATTTAAATTCAGAGATGTAAAGATATGTGTTCTTGATGGTCATAAAACTATATTATTAGTGTATGTAGTTAGTTAGCTAAAGAAGACAATTTCTTATGATGATGTGTTTTGCTATGACGATTAACAAAAGTCAAAGATAGTCACTTTTAAAAGTTGGGTTATTCCTCAGGAAACTTATGTTTAAACATGTTCAATTGTATGTTGCCATTTCACGTGTTAAAAGAGAAAAAAGATTAAAAGTTTTAATTTGTGATAACAGTGGTAATGTTACAAACAAAATAACAATATGGTCTACAAAAAAGTGTTTCAAAAAATTTAGTTATTTTTTTGTTAAGCATTATGACATATGTAAGTTTACAGTGTTATTTAATTTATTGCATTATTTTTATTTGAAAATTTTAATATCTTAAATACACTTTCGAAATACCCGTGCGTGCACGGGGCAATAAACTAGTATTTGTAAATGTGGAATGTTTATGGAAATTGGAAAAAGGTGTGGAATTATTGCAAAGTACCAATTATACCCTTTTTCTTTTAGTTAAATGAATGGCTAACAAATGTTCTCACCGTTCTCCATATAAGAAGTGTTCTCTCTAGATCTCTCCTCTATATATATATATATATATATATATATATATCCAAATACTTAATTTAAACATAATTAAGTAATATAAATATAAAGAATAATTATTTTCTAAACATATTTCATACAAAATTACTAAAATACCCCTATCTATAAATACTCCTATGGAAAAAGTTCATGCGAGAACCCATTCTAAGTGCAAGAACCAATCTGAGCTGTCCAATTCCCCATCTTTCAATGTCATTGCTCACCCATGAATTCCTCACATGCACCTTGCCACAATCTATCATTCCACGCTCTCCCATCCATGAACTTCCCATATCCAAGGAACGGCTGAGATTGGTTCTCGTGGTTCTCGCACTAACAACGGTTCTTGAATAATCCCCATACCCCTATAATAGCAATACACCTCTTTCTTCATCCTCTTACATTCTAGATTTCACCTCGTAATTTCTTCCGCTTCTTCCTTGTAAATGTGTAGGGTACTGAACATTCTAGATTTCTTCTCTTACATGGTTCATCCGCTTCTTATCGTAATGCTATTATAGGGAAAACATGGTACTGAACTTTTCAAGTAGTTGTCTGTGGGGTGACTTTGGAACCTTTTGAATTGTTAACTTTAGCTTGATAAACCATGGGAGTAAGGCACAACAATAATTTACAGAGAAGAAGCGGAAGAAATTTATTACGAGGTGAAATCTAGAATGTAAGAGGATGAAGAAAGAGGCGTATTGCTATTATAGGAATATTTTAGTAAGTTTGTACGTATGAAATATATTTAGAAATAATTATTATTTGTTTATATGACTTAATTATGTTTAAATTAAGTATTTGAATATATATGAGAGACTTAATTTCAATTCTCCTTCTTCAATGTCATTGTCCACTCATAAATTAATCACATGCATCATGTCACACTCTACATCCATGAATTCTACTTACAAAATGAACGGTTGATACTGAGTCTCACATTCTTATTTAATTTCTCATTCTTCTTTGAATCTTCCCCTATGTTTATACATCATCTTTCGACTTTTGTGTATCTATATCTGATTTTTCCAACTGTATCTTAATTTATATTAATTTTTTATAAATCGTCATTTCACTTGATATATATATATATATATATATATATATATATATATATATATATATATATAAATAAATTGAATCAATAAAGAACTATGTGTTAAACAAATAACCTAAAGAACCAATCTGGACCTTTGGATCATCAAAATCAATGGATGAGATTGATCGGTGGCAAAACTGTAATTATTATGTATTAATTTAGGAAGGATATGGCAAAAATGTAATTATCCACACCCAAACCCACGATTTTTTTTTAAAAAAAACCACCAAAAACTTTAAATTGCCATAACTTTTTAAGTTTTGTGAATTTAATCAAAAAAATTATACCATTCTTTTAGTTTTTTAATCCTCTTTCAAACAAAATCACTCTTCCTATACTTTTTTAAAATTTTTTTGAAAATGAATTTTTTTTTTTTGCATTTTGGCAGCTGCGCAGGAAAAACATCTTTTTTTTTTTTGCATTTTGGCAGCTCGTCGCTAATGAGCTGAATGTCGTCGCTAATGAGCTGAATGTCGTCGCAAAAGGTTCGTCTCAGATCAGAAATTAGCGACGATCAAGTTTTTTTTTGCGTTTTTCGTTTTTGCATTTTGTATGTTTATACGATTTATGTTCTACATTCTGCATGTTTTTTGCATTCTGCATTCTGCATGTTTTTTGCATTCTGCATGTTTTTTGCATTTTGTATTCTTCATGTTTAGGCTTTAGGCTTAAATTACCCAGCTCAAAATGCAAACTACGGATTTTGCATTTTGGGCTTGAATGAACCCAGCTCAAAATGCAAACTACGGATTTTGCATTTTGAGTTTGAATGAACCCAACTCAAAATGCAAACTTTGCATTTCAAAAAAAAAAAGTTTCAGAAATATATCAAGTCCGGTCTTGTTTGAAAGAGGACGAAAAACTGAATCTAACGGTATAATTTTTATGTTAAAATTGTTAAGAACGAACGAGTTACGATCATTTAAAGTAAATGGGGTTTTTTTTTTAAGTTTGTTGATGGGTTTTGCTGGGGTGCTGTAGGCGCCGATGAGTTTTTTTTTTTTAATTTCTTTTTTTGCCCCTAAACAATGTGTCACATGTCATCACCAGGGAGGTTCTTTAGGTTCTTTGTTTAAGGAAGGTTCTTTGTTTAACCACACTCTATCTTATATCCTTATTAAAAGAAAAGGATGCTGACATCATCTTTTGGTTTCCCTACAATATCTTCACCAATCACAACCCTTTATTTTGAAAAAAAAAAATAAAAAATTGGAAATTAAATTAATTATGGACTCACATAAGCCTTGAAAGGCTTAAGTCTTCGACCTGGTATACGGAAATGGAAACCAGAAACGTAAACAGGAAACCCTCCTCCATCGCAGGTATAATTCATCGTTTCCTTTTAAAAAAGCTAGGGCTTTCTCGACTTCTTTTTCTGTAGCCGCGTCCGCCATTCAAGCTATCCTCCATCCAAGGCAAACACGAAACCAAACCCTCCTTCATCGCGTAAAACCCACTTCCTACCACCCGTTCATCGGCAAATACCTTTTGCCATTGCCATCTTTGCCATGGATTTACTCAGAATTGATAATCACAAGTTACAAGGTAAGTGTGTCGATATTCAATCATGCCTTTCTTTTAAACACACAGATGCATAACAAAAACTATTTAAAGTTCTTTTTCTTAAGGTTTTGTTTGAGTTTGCCTTTGCATTTGATTTCATTGTAATCTTTCTCTTATAGGAGAAGGTTCATGGTTCATACTTCACAACGAAGATTTTGAATAACAATTGATGTTATTAATTGCTATCAATTTGATTTCATTTCAGGTGAAGACGGTGATTTGAAATTTTTTATGAAGATTTTGAATCGAGTTACTGTTTAATCTATTTTGAGAAGGTTCATGGTTCATACTTCACAATGAAGATTTTGAATAACAATTGATATTATTAATTAATATCAATTTGATTTCATTTCAGGCGAAGACGGTGATTTGACATTTTTCATGAAGATTTTGAATCGAGATTTTTCATGAAGATTTTGAATCGAGTTACTCTTTAATCTATTATTAGGTTGTATCTTCTGTTTAGGATAACAATTGATATTATTAATTAATAGTATGTTTGATTTTAAAGTAGACGCCTCATGCGTATCTAACGCCAACTCGCCAAGTCTAAGTTGTTAAATGCCTAATATTGTTCTATTTTGTTTATTGGATGTGTTATTAGTGTTCATTTTGGTTATTTACTATGTTATTTTACTAATATGATGCATATTCTTTTGTTTTGAATTTCTCTTGCAGGGAGTGTATAGTGCACATGCTACTCTAGAGGAAGCTGAAACGTAGGTTTGTATTATTTTTACATGTAAAAGACACTATTTTTTGTTTTATCTAACAAATATGTGCTTACATGTGTTTCCTTACAATATTATTACATTTGTTTCCTTGCTAATAACAAAAATCAGTTACCTCTTAGCCATTTGGGCAGTCTCCTATTATTTTGTCATTGCTTTTTATCTGATTATTGCAGTTTCATGTTGCAGTGATAAACACTATTAATATTTACATAAACCTATTATATATCTACAAGTTTGATTATGTAAAGTTGAAATAAGATTATGTATACACATCTCATTCAAAAATATATCTACAGTTAAAAACATATGACACTGTTGTGAAAGATTATCTTCTCCTCTATATAGTTAGAAAATAAGTTGTGTTTGGCTTTTGCTTCTTGCAATTTCATTTTACTAGGCATATGGATCGATTGTAATTGCTGATATATTAGGCGTTTTTGATGGTTTATTTTGTTCATGTTATAAGGCGTATTTTAGCTTGAAACTGTTATACCAATCACTGATTATAATTGCTGATATATTAGGTGTGGTTACATACTTAAATGTAACCATTTGCGTAGTGCCTTACTGAAGTTCTTAATATAGAGGATCTTAGTAGTATACTGTACAAATTCACAGAAACTACAAACATGTAGACTTCGGCAAATCGCAAATATGAAGGCATTTCTATTACAGGTAGGTGTCTTTGCTATGTAATCCTCACCCGAATATTAGCCAAATTAAAGTGTATACACATGGAAACTCTACCATGTTAACTATTGCTCCTATAGTTCATACTGAACAAAAGATCAATCTAACTTCTTAGCCTAATACAACCCACGTAAATTCATGGTTGTACATATCTCGCCATTCATCCTTCGTTCAACATTTTTAGAAATTTTTTGAAGTAGACTGAATTGCATAGAAAACCCTCACTATAGCGCATCAAGTGTGGCTTTCTCCCTCAAATTGTCAATACATTTATGTGAAATTTTCTCATTTGATGTTATTGTTATAACTTATAGCCTATTAAGGATACCATGATTTTGGATTTTTCATTTCCATATGTTGATAAATTTGTTATCTTCATGTCTTGCAGATTACTACTGGTGTATCAAGTCATTGTAATCACTATGATGTACACCATGGAATATGGTGAGTGCCATTTGTTTATGAAGCTTTTCAGGAAATTATATAGATTGCAGTTGGATTTTCTTGACCAGCTCTATTTAGGACTCTTAAACTATATAATTAGTGTCTATATATTATGCATTTGGATTTATGAAGCTTGAACACAGTGTTATATGTAGTTAGCGTGCATGATACATGATGAAATTAAAAAAAAGTGGAAATCATTGTAATCTTTCTCTTCTAGGAGAAGGTTCATGGTTCATACTTCACAACGAGAAGTTGAATTCTAGGAGATGTGGTATGTTTTCTTTTCTTTGTATTTTCTTTATGTTATTCATTCCTTTTTTCTGATGCAGTATTACCCCTTAAACTTCCTACTAAGAGTATGATTGTCATTTTCTTCCAAAGAGATGGTATGTTTTCTTTCCTGTGTATTTTCTTTATCTGATTTTAGTGTGAAATAACTTGAATCTCTTTGCTAATTAAAGGAATGACATCAACATATAAAAGAATAAACAAAAAAAAATATGGTTATGGCCGGGTTTTTGTAGTCTAAATACCAATTGTGGTTTATGCCAGTTTTGATGATATTCAAGCCATTATAGCAAATGCAGGATCAACATTATAGGGGCTAGCAACTCCAACGAGTTAGTAGGAAACACACATTTGGTTACTTTTCCTACCATTATTAGAATTTGATTACATTTTTAGTTATTTAATATATGGATGGATAGTAGGCTTACAACACCATCATATTAGATTATTAGAGCTCTCACTGTTCATTGTTTATTTAAAAAATAATTTGAAAGTGTTGTACCTTCTTCTTGCACTATTTGAAGTCAACCGGTGTATATTTACTTACACCGGAAAAAACTACAAGAGTTGTACTCTTACACTGTAATAGGAGATATCTCCCTCGATTGTTCGTTTAGTAGCTAAAATTTCTTTATTTTACAAATAAAGAGTAGTATAATGGGTCATAGTAGTGTAACCATTAACCATAAAGTTTTGTTAAAATTCCAATTGGGAACCACCTATAAATTGCTCTAACTCTTGCAAAGACCGAAGAGCTATTTAAGGATGCATGTTAAAAGGTTAATTACCCAAATTGCAGAAAGATTTTTTTTAGGCTAATATGGATAATGGTCACCTGGCAGACAAGGATGCCACAAATTGTTTGTTATGGTTGACTAAGTTTTCAGCAAAACATGTGAGTTAAACATGACAATAATGGTCTTGAACATGTACAAAATCGGTCACCTGATTAGCATAGTTATATTATCACTATGACTATTTTATCCTATTCTTATTAATTAATCATCTAGATAACTTATATAAGTAATGAGTTAATTTGTTTTGCTTTTCACTTTCCCCCCCTTAGGCATGGGATGTGCTGCTAGAGCAATCTTCTTAAAAAGGAGAAGTCAAATCTTCACAATGAACAAAGAAATTGAGAATTTTTTCTAATGTTTATTGTGTATTCTAAAATTTTGATTTGTTACAAAAATTATGTAAGCTTAGAAGAGAAGGCTCTTCCTGATATGCAATGTAAGGTCAAATGTATCCAATCATTTTGTAATAAATTTGCTCTGTTTATCTACTCCTATGTGTTACTTTCTTTGCAAGGTTACTGAAGCTCAACTACTCAACGTCTCATAATATTGTCTTTTCATCCCAGTCATATTCTTTAGGCCTCTTCGGATACTACTTTTTCCGGAAGAAACTAAACAAAGAAGAATCACATGTATTTATTAGGTTATACAGGATGGTGTAATATTGAGGAAAAACATGGTGATGACAAATGAAATCTAAATAAGGATCACTAGCCCAAGTACAAGAACTCTAACTTTGTTAAGATTGAATAAAAAACAAAGCTTAAAGATAGTTGTTAGGTAAAAGTATGAAAATAGGTAAACATATTCTGATGCGAAAAAATAGAAGATAAAAACTCAATGGCCCAGTATTAACACTTTATTTCGGGCTAAAATGTTGTATATGGTCAATATTGTTTTTATGATTGAATTTACACATGGATCCAAG
This sequence comes from Pulicaria dysenterica, assembly GCA_947179395.2. Taxonomy (NCBI): domain Eukaryota; kingdom Viridiplantae; phylum Streptophyta; class Magnoliopsida; order Asterales; family Asteraceae; genus Pulicaria; species Pulicaria dysenterica. Next base: position 76,911,196 of record OX359293.1, on the reverse strand, counting down.
GTAATATCTAAGTTGTATGAAATTTACGTGGCTCAGAAGTTCAATGATGACCTAAATAACGAACAAAGTTGAACAAAAAAATGAGGCTGAGATGATTAAGTTACTGTTAAATGGTACAAAGTTTCACTTTTGCAGCTCTTGAGAAGCTTTTAGTAAATTATGCTAGAAATATGCTACCCGAAGATGAGATTTATTTGGTATTCTTTTACTTTATGCAAATACTTAAGGTTATATTTTTAGATAAGTGTGAGTGTAGTATCAACGTTTGGATTTTAAACATATTTTTGTTTTAATTCAACATTTATTTGAAGTATTGTCTCTTAGCACCTATATTTCTCTTAAAACTCTTTAAACAATGTGCAACCTCCTTGGTCAAGTGGCTATATAATGGTTAATTGCTTGGAGATGAGGTATTATAATTAAGAGTACTATTAACTATTAAGAATATAGATAGATGCCACAAAACCTCTATTTTTCATGCTAAAAGCAATATTGACCCTTGATATATGAAATGTGATAAACAAGCTTATATATGAATTTCTTAATTAGTTTGAATTTACTCATTTTAAATATATTATATATTCCTATGTATGTTTTTTAAGTTTATTATCTATACATGTTAGTACTCTTAAAACCTAAAAAAGTTTAAGAGTGGCTTTAATCATCTCCCATGTTTATACACCACAAGTTAACTTTAAAGGTTGGTGTGACTGTAATGATATTTCGTAATCTTGAACAGTCTAAAGGCCTTTGCAACGGAACAAGATTACAAATTACTCGACTTGGTACACATGTGGTTGAAGCAAAAATAATTATAGGTAAGAATGTTGGTCACATTACTCATATTCCAATATTGAAGATGATTCTATCAGAGCCTACAATACCATTCAAGTTCCAACAAAGGAATTTCCTCTCTTGGTTTGTTTTGCAATGACGATAAACAAAAGACAAGGTAAATCTTTATCGAATGTTGGATTGTTTCTTGAACGACCATTTTTTACTCATGGACAGTTAGTTATATGTGGTGATTTCTCGAGTGAAGAGTAAGGAGGGGTTCTATAGAAAATTTGTGATGATGAGGGCAACTCTACCAATAAAACCATGAATGTTGTTTATAAAGAGGTTCTATAGAATATCTAATGATAATCTTAGGTATGAATTTCAAATTTCTATAATATTTATCATTTCTTGTGAGATTTATATTCCTATCTATGATTCGTAATTTTTTTACGTGTTAGTACTATTTAAAACTATACAAATTTAAAATTGTCTTATATCATCTCCGTGTTGATACACGGGTCGCTTAGCTAGTATATATATATATATATATATATATATATATATATATATATATATATATATATATATATATAGTAAAATTTACATGGAAGCTGCAAAAGGGCCCATATATATTGCCCGGTCATGTGGTACCACTACCACCCATGGACCATGTTGATATATGTCTCGTGGAGAGCATATGCATGCATTTAGATCTGCGTTTTCAAAGTGAGAATTAATTAGTCTATATATGAGACCATCCGCATCGGTTATGTGAAGAGGTGTGTGAGGGCTGCTCACATGGGTGAACACCATAATGGCCTTGTGTGACCGGCCACTCACGCTCACTTGTGTGAGCCTGGTCGCGTATGTGAGAGAGGTGGGTTTTCAATTTTTTTTTATTTAATCTATTTATCTCTTATAAATAAACATTATATTCAACCATTTTTTTCACACAAAATTTTACTCATCTCATATATTATTTACAATCATCTTTTCTCTCCTCAATTTTTTTTTTATTTAATATATTTATCTCCTATAAATACACATTATATTAAATCCTTTTTTCACACAAAAGTTTACTCATCTCATATATTCTCTACAATCATCTTTTCTCTCATCAAAATTATTCTCAACAAACGAAAGGAAATTATCAAGAAAAAATACGGGTGGTAGATTTTTCTTTTTTTAAAAATTATGTACTTTTTATTTTTATTTTTTTAAGTTATGTACTTTTTAATTTTTAATATTTGAATTTATATTATTATTTAGTGTTTTTTATAATTATTATGTTTTAATTATATTGTTTTAAAAATTAAATAATGTTAAAAAAAAGAAAAAAAAAGAAAAAGAAAAAGGATGTGAAGGGTGTGATGGATGCAGAGGTTTGTGTGATGTGATGAGAAAATGGTGTGAAGCTGATGTGGCGCTGATGTGGCTGTGTGAAGGGTGTGATGGATGCTGGTAGTCTGATCAAGATATATATAGTACTTAAGTAAGTAAACAACATTATGAAACCTAATGAGTTTATTTAATTAGTAATTAATTTGTTAGTTGATTACGTTCGATCGATCTCACTTTTTCAAATTAGTCACGTTTTTATTTATTTAATTTAACTATTTAATTAGATGTTGAAGAATCGTAACCATATATGAGTACGTTGTTGACATAACTACGATCACTATTATAATTACGTCATGTTATAAGCACGGACGTACGTGTTTCATTCCACAAACTAAAGCTGGCTTTGATGAGTCAAACATATATAAACGTACGTGCGAGTGTGAGCCCTACTGAAGTTCAATGCAACAGATCGATAGATATTGTACGTAATAACGCATGCAGCTCATATATGTTGCTGCATGCGAAGATCTCTCTAGCTTAATTTTGAGATGTAAATTCTTCAGAACGTACAGCGCTAGCTAGCACCAATTTCTCTATATATTACGAGGAATGTATATATTCTATGCATGATATATAAAACCATTACTATAATCTAAGTACTAAGTTATTATTTTAGTTAAAAAACATTTTCCCGATGAAAACAGCATTTTCATAAACATGATGTTATTTGAAGTTCGATAAATTATTAATTTGTAGCATCATATCTAGCTTCTCCCAAAACTCACATCTACCAAAAAACACCACCACATTCATGGAGATGCATATATGCATGCATATATATGGTAGATTAATATTGTCTAGATTAATTAATTACTGTTTATTATCACATAAATGTACGTACTTACGTACGTAGTTCGATCAAGTTCTAACCCAAGCTAGCAAACTTTCGGATGAGATTTTCAAGATCTCTTTTAGTAAAACTATCAAGCATTTCAACCTCATAGTTATAGAAATCTTCAAAGCAATTCAGAACATGTATATATTTTCTAGATATTATATTTTTTTCTTGTTAAATTACTCATCATTAGTTAAGTTAATTTTGAATATATCGCAAAGTGATTATATTGATGTTTAATTCCCTTCTAGTTGAGTGGGTTAATCATAATGATTAGAATTTAATTACAAGTTGCACTTAATTTTGACTACCGTTGATCGGTCTTATTGAAAGTTTGATAGTGATGAAGGAATTTATCACATGCATGCTAATTAAATGCTCGATCAATGAACAAAAGACTTTTGACAAGCTGTATCAAAGTGTTTATTCTTCTCAGAGTTTGAAGATTCAAGTGTTACTGTATAAATTAGGTTTTTGTGTTTATTGTTAAAAAAAAGTGTCAGATGAAATCCGGTGTAATAAAGCAAAGTGTTTGACCTATGAAAACAGTGCGGAAACAGAAACTAATTAATTAATTATGGGAGCTATAAACGACAGCGTCGTATCACCGGTAGGTAATGGTTTTATGTTGTAAGTTGCTCGATCAAGATAATTAAGGCTTTTGTATTCTAATGCTAGTTGCGCCTCTTCACGTTTATTAAACTTATTGAGGAATCTTACTGAATTGAAGTTCATTAGAAACTTGTAGACTTTGAACCGATCAGAGTTGGATGAGATTTAATTTTTTGTTATTCTGTTCGGCCAAGTCTGCCTAACATATACAAATGGGCTTCTAATTGGCTACTTGCATTAATAATGTATATTATTCATATTTTAAGACTTTTTTTTATGAAATAATGCTCTTAATTTACGTTTGCGAGTTTAAGTGTAATTGAACATTAATGTTAATTAAGCCTACCCGTAATTAAATCACTAGTTTATTACAGCGTTTTAGTCTACATGGTGCATTGGTGTTTTAATCAAGAGATTAATGGTCATGGGTGATAAGAAAACGGTTACTGTAGCAATTAGGTTACGTTTATTTGATCAAGCAAATGTTCGACCCCTTTTTGGATGAGGCCTAACAAGGAAAAATTTCCTTTCAGAAAAGTTAAAAGAAGATTGCTCGTGTTATATGGTAGGAGGTATAAAATGATTTTTATGGTGTAATAAAGATGGTTCGGCCCAATTGTATGAATATGTGAGAATCTTATGGTTTCTTAGTAGGGTTTCTATTATTGCATTGTACTCTATAAATAGTATTCTATGTAATACATAATACCTATATAGTTTTTATTACTCTATATCGGATTATAACTTTAATTAAGTTCTGGACTTCTGGTTATATCTCCTCTTTTTCTCGCTTTCATTGTTTGTCTGCCGCACCAAACTAAGGTTGGCCACCACCGCATTTAATTCCTCGTAACCCCTCATCCCGGTCCCTTGAGTAGTGATGACTTTCTTTTTTTCTTACACTCTCATCTTGCTAGGGAACGCATTGTACATAAAAATATATTGTTTTTCCTTCAACGATTCGAATCTTCAGATTTGGGTAGTAAGTTTTCCTCCATCGCAGTTAGGATGTTCAAAATAATCCGAATTTTCGGATTCGGATAGTAAATATTCAAAGTTTCGGATATCCGGCCAATATCCAAAATTTATTTTTAAACTTTAATTTTCTTATTTTTATATTGCTTATTTATTAACTTTCTTAACATATAGAATTTTATATACATGAGTTTTTCATTTTTGAAGTAGATTTGAGCTATATTTTGTTGATTAAAGTTTATAATATTGTAAATTTAACTACTTTTCGCAAATTAATAATTATATATATATATATATATATATATATAAACAATACGCAATCCCACCTTAGCGAGGTATGAGAGAGATAAGAATGTAAGATATAAAAAATCATACATTTATCTGTAGGTAGAAATATTGTTTCTCGAAATAGCTTCGACGGCTAAAGAGAGAAAAAAAAGTATAGATAAAATGATTTATAATAAAAGTAAAATCAAATAATAAGAAGTTAAAATAGCCTATAAAAATTTGATGATTAACTAAAATACGAATTAACAACGGTTTTCAAATGAAATTCTTCATATTTATTATAAATTAAAAATAACTTACAAAAGTTTGATGATTAACTAGAAAGCTATAAATTATTTCAGATTTCACAACAATGTAATACCTTTTAAAATGGTTTTTCATAGTAAATAAAATATAAGTGACTTTATTGTACAAACTATCAAACTTTTTTATTAGTAGACGAATTAAACTTTTTTTTTTATTATGAAAAGTTTACTAATTCAATTAATGCAGAATTGCAAACTCGTAAGAGATTTTAGTTCTTCAAACTCAAACTTTTTTAGTTAATTGTATTTCCTTAAAAAAAAATTAAAAACAAAATAAATATAATGGTTGTAAACGTCATGTAAAAATAGATTAAACTTTTCTAATGTTGTCAAAATTATTTATCATATTCTATTAAGAATAGAAGAGAATGAAACGTGTAAAGAAGCTTATTTTTTACTAAAAAGATAAATTACTCACCGTTATACTTTTAGGAGAAATAATGAGATCATGTTTGTCATAAAATAAGTGGATTATTAATCCTATAAAATTATGCTTAAAAAATCCTAGAAAAAGAAAAAAATTAAAAAAAGAGTTAATTACAAAGATGGTCCCTATGATCTTGTCCAAATTTCACATTTAGTCCTTTAAACTCAAAATTTACACTAATAGTCTATATGGTTAAGGTTTTGTTTGACTTTTAGTCCTTTAGGCTAACTTCAGTTAAAGTTGACCGTTATTCAAAGGGGTATTCTGGTCATTTTCCATATTATCCTTATTGCCAAACACCCATTTTCATTATTCATTAATTAAAAATTATAAAAAAAAAATACAAACACTCGTTTCAGATTCATTAATTAGAAATTGATAAAAAAAATATAAACAAATGAATCAAATCCATAACTCATTCTTGTATGTTCTTGAACTAACACTTAGCTGAATAAGAATGAAATCAAGTATTTATTAATTTCTGAACAAAAAGCAAGAACATAAAGAGAAATCAGAAACCCTAACATGTTCATGTAAAAACAGAACAAACAAAACCACTGATTGAACACATTAACAAAATGAAACGTATGGAACCTTAAACCAAAATATTGTGAATCGTATGAAACAGAACAAGATGAATCGTATGAAACATAACAAGATGAAAACCCTAATCGAACAAAGCCCCCCAATCGTACTACAACCTGCTGTCAGATCTGAATGATGACGGCGGTGTTTGTGTTGATGCGACGGTGGTGTTTGAATGATGGCGGCGGTGTTTGTGACTCCAATGTCGGCGGTGTTCGTGAACAAACTCTCGATATGGATCCGACGGCGGTTCTTCATTTTCAGATCTGGATCTGGCAGTTCTTTATTTTCAGATCTTGATCGAAATGTGTGTGTGAGAGAGAGAGAGAGCGCACGCAGCGGATGTAGTGGAGTGGTGGTGGTGGTCGGTGGCCCTAGGAAAGGCGGTGGCGGTGGGCGGCGGTCTAAGGGTAACGGTGGTGGCTGTTAAACGAAGTTTAAAGAGAAATGAAGAGTAGGGAGATGCGAGAGAGAGCGCGCAGCGGAGGTGGTGAAGCCGTGGTGGTGGCCGCCGGCCCTAGGGGTGGCGATGGTAGTGGCCGGCAGTCTAAGGGTGGTGGTGGCTGTTCTTGTTTAAGAGAAATGGAGAGTAAGGAGATGAGAGAGAGAGAGAGAGAGAGGTGATGTAACTTATAAGGAAGGTGAAAAGGGTGTTTGGTAAAATGGTTTGATGAAAAGGTTGTTTGGAAATTATTTTATGAGGTAAATTGTGTTTGGTTACAAAGATAAGTGAGAAAATTACCAAGTTACCTTTTGACTAACAGTCAAAGATAACTAGAGTTAGTCAAAAGAACAAAAAGTGAAACAACATGTCAACCATAAGGAACATCAGTGTAATTTTCAATCTTAAAGGACTAAATGTGAAAATTACGCAAGTGTACAAGCAGTGGCGGATCCAGAAAAAATATTTAGTGGGTTCACCACTAAGCTCTAGTTTTTCCCACAATTTACTTGTCAACTATTTTTCTATTGGAACATAACTTTGCTATCAATACGGAGAATTATAGCGCTAGCGATTAGAAGAAACAACTTTTTAGAGTAAAAGATGAGAAAATACATGTGGGACATCGTGTAGGAGCGGTTTTGGATATGAGAATTAAAATTTTAACCTAGTTTCCTTTTTTATGTGTTGTGTAATTGGGTTCACAACCTTACGTCAATGGGTTTGTGGTTTCACATCCAAAATTTAGTTGGTTTCCATATATAATTTTTGAACATTTTACATATAGAATTGAGTTTTTATAAAAAATTAGTGGGTTCACTGTCACCCACTGCTTTGTGGGTGGCTCCGCCCGTGGCTACAAGAACTATTTATGTAATTAACTCTTAAAAAATTAAGAGTTAATTACAAAAATGGTCCTTGTGTTTTGCACTAAATTTCACATTTAGTCATTTAAACTCGAAAATTACACTGATAGTCCTTATGGTTAACGTTTTGTTTCACTTTTAGTCCTTTACACTAACTGGTGTTAAAGTTGACCGTTAGTCAAAGGGCATTTCAGTCTTTTTCCACTTTATCCTTATTACCAAACATGGTTACCCTTTCTTTTAATTTTATATTCTTTATAATTTTATTTATTATTTATTAGAGTTAATTGCATATTACCCTTTTTAATTCAGTTTATTCCTTTATTCTTAATTCAATTTATTCTAAAGATATATTTAGTTATTTAAATATTATTTAGTTATATTAAACAATATTTATTAGAGTTAATTGGAAATAAATAATTATTTAGTTATCACCACCACCGGTTTTCTCGTCCACCCCAACCCCAGCCACCACCCACCACCACCAACCACCCCTGTTAGAACGACCGCCAAAGAAAACCCTAATCTGAGATGAAGGTGACCGGAAATCAGATCTGAAAGAGAGAAGAGAAAGAAAACGACTAAGAAAACCCTAATCTCATGAACAAACCACCGTCTAACCACCACCGTCTGCAACCACCAACAAAAAACCCTAGATATGAGGCGGCTTTTAGTCTGGAACGAAGGCTAGTGTGTGGCGGCTAACCACCACCGTCTACAACTACCAACAGAAAACCTTAGATATGAGGCGGCTATTAGTCTGGAACGACAGCGAGTGTGTGGCGGTTTAGATCTGGAACGATGGTGGTTTAGATGTGGTGGTGGGTTCACGGTGGTTGTTGGAGATGGTGATGACGACGGCGACTCGTGGTTCAAATATGGAGAATGGCGGTGGTTCAGATCTGTGGTGGTGGGTTCACGGTGGTTGTTGGAGATGGTGATGACGACGGCGACTCGTGGTTCAGATATGGAGAACGGCGGCTGTTCAGATCTGAGGTGGTGGTTACACGGTGGTTGTTGGAGACGGTGGTGACGACGGCTAGTATGGCGGTGGTGGTGGCCGGCTGATCGAAGTGAGAGAGAGCGCGCGGCGGAAGAGGATGGCGGCCCTAGGGTGGCGGTGTTGGTGGCCCGTAGTATAAGGTGGTGATGGTGGTTGTTCTTTTGGAGAGAAGAGAGAAGAGAGTAGAGAGATGAGAGAGAGATGAGAGAGAGAGAGAGAGAGAGAGAGAGAGAAGGGGAGGATGATATAAGGAGGGTAAAATTAAAAGGTGTTTGGTAACAAGATTTAGGGAAAAGATTGTTTGGTAAAAGGTATAGAAGCAAATTAGTGTTTGGAAACTGTTTTAATAGGTATAACTTGTTTGGTAACAAAGATAAAATGGGAAAATGACTAAAATGCCCTTTGACTAACGGTCAACTTTAATACCAGTTAGGCTAAAAGACTAAAAGTGAAACAAAACGTTAACCATATGAACTATCAGTGTAATTTTTGATTTTAAAAGACTAAATGTGAAATTTAGCGCAAACCACAGGGACCATCTTTGTAATTAACTCAAAAATTAATAAGGAGGGGATGACTTGGCGGGTTGACAAAAGTAAATGTGGAATATTTTAAAGAAAAGTTAAGTGTATATGACATCATGGCTCTCGGTTTCAGCCGGTTCAGCTATCGACCGTGTCTCTTATAATTCAACTCTTTCTTCTATAAAACCACTTGAATCTTTCACACACCAATGCAAAGCCCCCAATTCCCATGATCTTATCTTCAATCTCAATTATCTCCCAAATGTTCATCATGGCCATCAAAATCCAGCCAGGAACAAGATCAATGTTCGATTTAGCCTACGACAGAGGTTAGATATATTTCTCTTCAAATTCAGTTTGAATAGCATAAATCCCCAAATCAAACCCTAACCTTTCAACTTCATAATATATCCCCTGATCTATATATACTAACCATACTCATCAATGGAATCCATCAAGACCAACCACGGAAAGAAAAACATTCTCGCCAAGACATGGAAGCGGTGTCGATCCTTCCCGCGCGGCGGTAACAACGTTGACGTCGGAGGTCTGGCGAAGAGCAAGTCATGGAGCGGCAAGGAGACGACGACGACGAAGAAGAAGAAAACGACACCGGAAGGGTTTTTTCCGGTTTGTGTTGGACCGGAGAAACAACGGTTCGCTGTGAAAACCAAGTACGCTAGTCATCCGCTGTTTACGATGCTTCTAGAAGACGCTGAAACGGAATACGGTTACAGCTGTGAAGGCCCGATAATGCTTCCCTGCGACGTTAATCTGTTCTACAATGTGTTAGCCAAGATGGAAGCCAAAGATGATCAGGTGCAACCGCTTGGATGGAACTATGCGTACGGATCATGCAGCCCCTTTAATCCTAGCCGTCGACTTGGAGTCAACGGTGCAGATCGGATTGGGAAATCGTATGGTTATTATGAGCTTCAACACCTTGGAGCTTGATTTAAACTCCGATCGATCTGTTTATTGTTATTATTATAAACATAAAAAACTTGTTTAATTAAGTTGGGATTTTAAGTCTTAATGTGTGGTTTAATTTTGATTTCTTTTGAAAATATATCGTGTATATATAAGCATGCATGCAATCAGAATGCTTTTTGATGTTCGAATTGCAAATCAAAATCAAAATATACATATATATGAATTAGATTAATTAATTAAATCTTCTAATTATTTCTCTGTTTTCTTTTTATATTCATTTTCATTTTAATTTTTGATGATAAATATTTATAAAAAAAATTGTTCATTTTCGTCAGTTCGGTGTAGACTTTTAGATTTTTAGTTTTGTATTGCCAAGTGTACGTTGTACTTGAAATTGATTATGCATGATAGAGTTATTTATTAATATTTAACAATGAGCAATACAATAAACCATTTTTAAACTTATGCCTATCTAATTAAAATAACAAAAACTAACTCACGAGTTGTCGTTTTTAATACGAAAAAGACTTGCGGGATGTAATTATAAATAACAAAACATATGGTCATTAATCAGAATACACTTGATCATTGATCAACTTGCGTATATGAATGTGCAAGTTTTATTTAAATATAACAATATATAACGACAATTAAATGTTAATTAATTAATTAATAGTTCCAAGTTTCTGATCGTCATATCCTATACTATTTAAAATGCCCAAACAAACAACTTCTAATTTTAAAAATTAGTGGTCGTTATGTATTCAACAGATGTTACGCGAATTATATAAGGATTGAATCATAAATAAAAATAATAATTAAAAGAAAAAAAAATAGAGTCCGCCCGATCCATCATAGGGGCAGGTGCCCGTTCCGTATTAGTTAAGAAAAATATAAAAATTTAGTTCTCTTTTGACATTTAGTAAAATAATAATAATAATAATAATAATAATAATAATAATAATAATAATAATAATAATAATAATAATAATAATAATAATAAAAGTCCTTTCAAAAAATAATATAATAAAAGTAATCTGAAATAGAAAAATAAGTTACGTAGGGAGAAATAATCCATAGTAAAATAATACTAAGAGAAGTAATATAAAATAAATAAATTATATGTTACTTAGGTAGAAATAATCTCTAGAACAATAATAATTAGATAATTGGTACGTATTGTAATGTTGTAGTCTCTTATTATCACATCAAATCTAAAAACTAACAGATTTTATTAATTTCATATTTAATAAAAAAACTAAGTAAATAAAATTATATAATTAAATAGACATAAAGTTCAATTAATTATATAAAGAAAACATAAAATATACAAATAGATCGACATAATCAGCTTACTCACCAAGCTGCTTCAGTTTCTTTTTTAATTTTTTGTGATTAGCACCGCAAACACTAGCTATCATCATGTCGTGATGGTACGTGTAGATCTTTCTCCCTCACCACATTCTGATACATGACTATGCCCGACCGCCTTCATCCACTCATACTCTAACATGTTAATTAAAAGTTTAATAAGTTATAAAATTTGAAAAGGTGGTATATCAAATAACGTGTGTGTACTGTGTGTTATATTAAATAAATAATGGAACGGTTAGCTAGTAGGAGAAAATTAAAACAAGTGGACGTTGAGTAATGTGGTAAAGACCCGTGCCTTTTTTAAGTGCATGAACGTACTCTCCTCAAAATAGTGACAATGGGTGACGGAATCAACTTACTAACGTGTGTGTTAGGGTAACATCTAAGAAAAAGAACCCACAATACTACACATTGAGATAGAGATTTATGGACCATAACTCAATTAGTCAATATTTTAAGAGGTAAAATGCATGATTTAAGAAAAAGAACCCACAATAATATATAGAAAAAGAGATTGAGATTTACATAAATACCCCTTAATACATATCTAATCTAATATAATTAATGTAACGCTGTTTTTTTGTCATTTTATATATTAACCTATTTTGTCAAATGTTAAAATTCCGATAATTAATTGAGAATTATATATAATATCGATCAAAGAATGAACAAACAATCAAAGCTTTGAGCAGCAAATTCATCTTTTTGAAAGTAAGTTTTTTTTTTGTCTGAGACCCTGTAAACGTGTGGTATTTGGTATTTAACGTTAACAACTTGACATATCTTCAAAATGTATAAATTACTGGCCCAATGAACAACCTTTTAACATTATCCCAAGTTTAAAACTGCACCCATACTCTACGTATCTATTTCAAAAAAGAAGAAGAAAATAATTATTGGCGATGGAGAGTGCTAAATATTTGGAAAATGATAAAGCACACTTAAATAAATAAGATTCTAAGTTTAAAAATTGTAACCGTGTATAATAAACGAAAAATCTGAATACTATTTAAAAAGTAACTAATGTGAATATTTTATAAATATAAAAGGTTGATTATTAGTTTAAATATTAAAATTATCTTTTATACTCTTATCAATCATTGTACTAAATATTTCAAGGTAACTAATATTAGTATTAGATTTACGTTGTGTTTAATTAAGGATTGAATTAATTTAGTTGTAGTTATCTAAATATCTTTTGTATATAAATAGTACATGCAGTTTCTATGGGCGGAAATATTGGATCCTCGATCGTCTCGTTCACCACCGTGTCTTTCAAAAAAAATTGTTGACTTGTGCTTTTCATTATCGTTAATTTTTAGCTAAATTAATCGAATTGACTTCTCTATTAAAACATGAGAAACTTGTAACAAGTAAAGAACCCACCGCCGACCGTTTAGCCACTTATATGGGGACGGTACTCACACTTCTCATACGTAAAATAATTCTCGATTAAACTTTTGTCTATAATATAATATATAAAGAAGAGTTCATGCGAAAAGTGTTTTGTTTGTAAAAGTGGGAGAAACAATCTCAACCGCATATTTGAATTTGATATAATGGTTTAGTATAATCATGTTTTTTGTTTTTTATTTATTTAAAAGTGCATAATGGTAAGCAACAGTTTTCTCTCTCCAACCTATTCTCTTTCTATTTTTATCTCTCCTAAATTTGAATAAAAAAATAAATTAAATTAAAAATAATTATGAGTTTTTCATCGTTATTTTGTTCAATAATAATGCACCCAAAAGTATACGAGTTTCAAGATGAATTTAACACTATTCAATACTGAAAACGACTAAATATATTTCATCATTACTATTTTAAGTCAGTTATTCTCTGCTTGTTCATCGATGAATTTAAGCTTGTTCCCCCACAAATATCTATTGAAATTCTATAATTTCTATTTTTGATGAATAATGAACTAATTATTAATTTCTGTGGTTTTTTCTTCATAGTAGTTCATAGATCAAGAACTATATATAATATACAAAATTTTGTAATAGTTATCCCAACTCATGTGTGTTCACCAATTAACAAACAACAAAAAAACCCAAAATTTTACGTATGTGTGAATAACATAAATAATCAATATAACATCTTACTTTTCATTAACCGTATCATAAACAAAACGTATTCTTTTAAAAGTTTAGTATTGAACAAAACAAAAAACCATTTTTTATACATCCTCTTTCATTCATTGACGAACAAGGATATACACAAAAGAAAATAAGAACTTTGTTCACCCAAAATACAAACTTATAATCCATTCACTTATGAACAATGTTACCAAATTACATAATAACATTTAGTAAGAGAATGAACTATAACTTCCACTACTAATGTTATATATTTAACTTCTAATTAAGATACAAGTTACAAGCTAGCTTGATTGGTAAGAACATTTATAACTAAGATGTAGGTAGATGGTTCGACTCTCACCTCCTCCAATTCTCTTTCGTTTTTTGTTTTTCTCTTTTGTTTTTTGTTTTTTGTTTTTTGTTTTTTTCTTTTATTTTTTGTTGACGCCAATTATAAAGACATCTGCCTACATTAGCATGAGGATTTGAATTTTTCCTATAAAACGAATGTATTAATTTAATTATTTTATTAAATTATACTAATTCAATTCAATTATGTTATGTATTTTTTAATTTTTAACTTACAATGTTTTGTGTCCGTGTTATTTTATCTACATACTTATATAGATTTATTCGAAAAAGACGTTTTATTTTAAAAACTGATTTCTGTAAATGGTAAACTAAATAAATACATTGCGTTGAATAGACATGTACTGCGATAAAGTTCATGAGTATACGAGTGTAACTGAATTTGAATTAAATGGTGTGATCGTATTATAAATCCTTTAAAACAAATTTCATCTTACATATATCAAATGATAATTATAAAACTTTATTTGTTTCCTGTCACGGCGCACGAGTAATTATTAACTCGTTATGAATATTAAAAAAACAAACATTATCATGGCATATAAACTTAAAATTAAAAACCCATTTCCATGTATCATCTCATAAATATACAATATATATGTATAGGTGTAGGTTCAAATAAGAATTATAAATTAAATGAGAATGGAAAACTCAATCTTAGCCGTTCATTAAGCTAGTGGAATTCAAGGATGAAGAGCGTGAGATGGTATAGTGTGGCATGGTGCATATGAGAATTCATAGGTGGACAATGACATTAAAAGAGAAGGAAATGGACGGCTGGGATTGAGTCACTCATTCTCATTTAATTTAAGGTTCTCATTTGAACTCTCCACTATATATATATGGAAAAGAGAATATGTGGCTATTATGTACCTAACCTTAGGTGTAGAATTAAATAAAACTACGTCGTTTTGGGCTTTTTTGCAATACCACGTTCAGTCCCGTCCTCACAACAGGATTCATCGCAACAACCCTTTGTTCATAGGCTCTTCTCGCAACAGCCCTCGTCGAGCCTCTCTTCACGCAACAGCCCTCGTCGGCTCTCCATTCTGAATCGCCAACAGCCCTTCGTTCTGCTATCCGATCTATATCGCCCGATGGGTTTCATTTCTCTGAATCACTCGATGGGTTCCATCTCTCTGATTTCGATCTGTACGAGGTATGATTCTCCATTTTTGGTTTCTCTCCGAAAGATTAGTACTTTTGCCTTGGTTTCAACTAGGTTGATTCTCCATTTGTCCCGATTAATTATGTTCAATACATGTATCTCATGGGTGATGAGTTTTTAATCCCTAATCGGTATTGTATGTGCTTAGGTGTGTTAATTTTGATTTTCATTCCTGATTAGATTTGTGAATTGTGAGTAGTTGAATCTCAATAAGGTTTGTTTTCATATATTCAATTGCTATTACGATTTCTTGATATATTTTTAGACCAAAGATTTTAGGTGTTAGAACCTATTCTATCAAGACTAATCATGATATAAGGATTCATCTAGTTAGAAACTCTCAAATGTGACAGAACCTACTTCTATCGAGACTGATTATGAAATTAAAGTTGATGATGTTAGTCTACTTCATCAAATTCAGATATAACTGGGGAAACTTATTCAATAAACTTGATGGATGAAATATAAGGAGCATTTAACTTGGATGGAGACCAAGTATGCTTGTCTAACAAACTATTTGTTAAAGTGGCAAAGGCAGAAACTTATGTTGGTTGTAGATAGCTACTTCTAATTTGAACAATTTTAAATAACCACAAACTAAAGGAGGCAGAGGCAAAAACTCATGTTGGTTATAGATAACATGTCTTATAATCATAGAATTCATTCCAAAATATGTACCCAAATCATAGGGTTATATTTTTAGTTATGCTATTATGAAGGATGTTGAGCTGTTATTCCTATAATCCTATGTTCACTGTAGTATGTGTTTGATGTTTGCACTCTATGTCTTTGATGTTTGCCTACAAGAAATGCTATTAATACCTTAAAATTTTACTCATGGAGCTTTCTACTCTAACATTGATAATCTTCTGTGTAGATGATATGATGCACTACCCCGTCAACAATTTTTGCTCTGGAAAAGTTGTTAACTACAAGCCTAGTTGATGCAATACAAAACAAGCTAATGGCTGTGAATTGTCCATTGAAGTGCAAGTTTCTTGGTATGGTTTTTGTTCAAGTACAAGTATATCTTTCTATATGGGTACGTGCAAACCAAGTGCAAAGGAATTCCAAGATAGCACAAGGATGATAGTTTTGATGATGGTTATATGTAATTGATTTTTGTAATTTCATTATGTTACCTTTTGCTGTAAAGTTCCTTTTACAAATGTAAAAATAGTTGTGGTGTTGTTGCAAGTTGTAAAAATACTCTTATACGATTGACTTAATTCTTTTATGAAGTTTGTTTATTTGGTTCACTATAAGTTATTTGACCCGTTTAATATTGACTCACGGTAACCTATATCACTTCATTTTAATAATTTTTGACCCGTTTAACATGAAATACGTACTATTTGACCCGTTTAACATTGACTCACGCATTAGTAACCTGTATCACTTCATTTTAATGGTTTTTGACCCATTTAACTTGAAATACATAGTATTTGACCCGTTTAACATTAACTCACGCATTAGTAACCTGTATCACTTCATTTTAATAATTTTTGACCTGTTTAACTTGAAATACATATTATTTAACCTGTACTGCGAAACATTTAATTTCATATGGTCAAAATTTAACCATAATATAATATCCATCCCTCAATTTTCTAACAAAACAAGAACAGAAATAGAAACAATAACACTGAAAAAAAATTAAATATTTTAAAAAAATAATTGAAAGTTTGACCCGCTTCAATTGCAAAATTTTATTCTTTTTTCCGCGAAGCATCTTCAGCCTTCTTTTTTGGACAACCCGTTATGTAGTGACCTAAGCCCTTACAATAAGAACATGTCTTCTTTTTCTTGATTTCTAACGAAGATTTGATTCTGGTTGCACTTTTTGGACGTCCTTTAGTATTTGTAGGAAGAAGAGGATCTTGGACAGATATTTGTGGTGTCACGTCTACTTGAGAAGTTCCAACACAAGAAACTTCATATGCAGTCTGAACCATTGTTGTTTTTTTACGGGCGTTTGCTCTTTTATGAACTTCACCAAAATATTATTTAATCTCTTTACCTCAAAAATGGAGAGTCTTTTGCTTGTTCAATTGCTTTGTTATAGTTTCCATTAACACACCATAAAGTTAAAGAACTAACTTCACTTTCATTATTTCTTTCTTCGAGTCCGATACTATTATTCCCAAAATATATTTTTAGGGGACCCATCATCACACAACTCTATCTGAAAATAGTGGTTGATATCTGATCTTGATTTTTCTTGAAGATGTTTTATCAGCCCATAAAACTCTTTACCTCTATACTGTTTTCTTTGGTTAGATAAAATATCAACACATTGCTTAGAGGTGACATCTGGTTGAAGCGGAGACTTCATTGCGTTCACAGTTTTTTTAATTTGACATGGTCTTAACCCGGACTGACTAAGTTTCGACATAAGAGATTTGCAAGCCTCGGTGCGGTGGAACTTCCCGTGAGAACGATGTTTCATTACTTTTGTCGGGGTAGTTGTCAACTCGTGATTGTGTGTATCATTAAAGAAATCTACACGCCATTTTCTATCTTTTGTTTTTGATACACGCAGTCTTGCTTTACAACCGGTTCTCAAATTTCTACGAGGTTTCTTAGAATCTCCATTAACACTATCAACATTCACTTTCTTGAAACCCTATTTGTTGCACACATAGAGCTTACGATAAACCTCGTTTGTTGTCGTATTTTTATAATCCCAATGAATGCGTACACCGAATCCATGTACAAAGGCATACTGGTTATAAAATGTATACACATCATCAAGTGTATTAAACACCTTTCCTATGACACTTCCATTATCACTAGATTCACCGCCTTCGTTTCTAGAATGCACGTTGTTGTCCAAATAACTATCTGCATCAATATCATCTATCGAATGGATTTCCAAGGTCTCATTTGCTAAATTAGTTTCTGAATCCATGGTGTGATGGATACCTTTAAAAAAAGAAACACACTGAAATAAAAATAGAGATCAGTTAAGGAAGAAAGCAATAGAAATCTTATTTGATAGCACTCTTTGGTCGATCACTAACCCACTGATTAGTTGTAGAATAAAGAATCCACCAATCCCAATTACATGTTCATGATTTATTTATTCTTAAATCTTAATTGCGTGACCAGAATCTTAATTGTGTATGACCTGGACAATACACAATTCAAAAAACCATTACCAACCAATCACAATTAGTCATCGATGGATTATTTATTCTTAATGGTGTTTTGATCTGGGAAATACAATACACAATTACGAATAGTGCATGGATTGAAAAAACAAGAAACAAATATTGAAAAAACAAGAAACAATTCAATCACAATTAGCCGTCGATTAATTATTTCTCCAATAGTTATTCTAGACTTACAAAACTAATGCGTTGATTTCGATCTGAGATTGCCGGCGATTATGCATGCATTGCGATCTGATATGGCTGACGAGAAGGACGGGATTGCGAGAAGAGATGGCCGACGAGGGCTGTTGCGTGAAGAGAGGCTCGACCAGGGCTGTTGCGAGAAGAGCGTATGAACAGAGGGTTGTTGCGATGAGTCCTGTTGTGAGGAGGACGGGACTGAACGTGGTATTGCAAAAAAGCCCAAAACGACGTAGTTTTATTTAATTCTACACCTAAGGTTAGGTACATAATAGCCACATATTCCCTTTTCCCATATATATATATATATATATATATATATATATATATATATATATATATATATATATATATATATATATATATATATATATATATATATATATATATGCAAAAGTTCAAACTAGAACTGTTTTTCGTACAATAACCGCGAGAACCAATTTGAGCCGTCCAATTCCCCTCCTTCAATGTCATTGCCCACCCATGAATTCATCACATGCACTCTGCCACACTTGATCCCCCGACGTTGCACATCAATGAATTCCACTTTATCAAATTAACAGCTAAGATTGGTTATCGCAGTTCTCGTACGAAAAACAGTTCTCGTTTGAACCATTCCCTATATATATATATATATAGAGAGAGAGAGAGAGAAAGAGAGAGAAAGTTCATTTGAGAACCATTTTTAGTGCGAGAACAGCGAAAACCAATCCAGCCATCTAATTCCCCCTCTTTCAATGTCATTGTCCACTCATTAATTCCTCACATACACCCTGCCACACTCGATCTCTTCATGCTCTCCATCAATGAACTTTCCAAATATATATATATAGGAAAAAGTTCATGCGAGAACCATTTTTAGTACGAGAACCGCGAGAACCAATCTGAGCCGTCCAATTCCCCCTCCTTCAATGTCATTGCCCACTCATGAATTCCTCACATACACCATGCCACACTCTATCTCTCCACGCTCTCCATCCGTTTAACTTCTCATATCTAAGGAACGGCTGAGATTGGTTCTCGCACTAACAAGTAACAACGGTTCTCGCATGAACTCTCCTATATATATACATACATACATATATATATATATATATAGACAAAAGTTTATGCGAGAACTGTTGTTAGCGCGAGAACCGTGAGAACCAATCTAAGCCGTCCAATTCCCCCTTCTTCAATGTAATTACCCACCCATGAATTCCTCACATGCACCCTGTCACACCCTATCCCTCCACGCTCTCCATCCATGATACTTCCCATATCTAAGGAACGGCTGAGATTGGTTCTCGCGGTTCTCGCATTAACAATATATATATATATATATATATATATATATATATATATATATATATATATATATGGTAGAGATCTAGTAAAAAAAATATTATGGTACTAAATGTAAGGTGAAATCTGGACCACAGGATTTATTCAAAAGTCAAACAAAAAAGTCTCCATTTTAACCATATTTTCGGAATTAAAAAAAATACAAAAGGTTAATATAGTAGATTCCAAAAACGAAAATAAAGGAGGAGAAAAACGTGTCTCTTCCCGTCAGCCAAAAAATCTCAGTTTGATGCATTACAACCACTTTAATGCACAAACCCACCATGATGATTCACAGACTACATCAAATGCACAACTCACAACCATCTAATGCACATAATATGTCCATTGATTCACAGACTACATCTAATGCACAACTTACAACCATTTAATGCACAGAATAAAAAATATACATATTTAGGGTAATCTGATGCACGGACATGGATGAACGGCGGCGGCGGGTGGTGATGCAGCGGCGGCAGCGGGCGGCGATGCACAAAACAACGGGCACGATCCTCAGATGTGGGTTTTCGTGAGGTGGTGGTCGGTAACTTCACAGAGGCGGCGACGGGCTTCATATGAGGCGGTGGAGGTCGGCGATAGCAAATCTGAAACGAAAAACTGCAAATACGACTTAAATATCGACGATGAATGAGAGGGATCCATTGGCGGACGTTGGCGTCGCTCGCGAAGGAGGTTGCAAGGGACGTGACGCCGTGACGGCGACTGCTTTTTGAAATAGATGCAAGTGGTGGTGGTCGCCGATGAATGCGGTTGCAGGGATGGAGGTTGCAGGCGGTGGAGGTCCGATGAAGGCCACGAAGGTGGTCGCCGATGGATGCACGGATGGAGTCAGATGGTCGGCGATAGCAGATAAATAAAGAAGGTGGTCGCCGTTTCATATGAGGCGGTGGTTCGATGGAGGCAGGATGATGTTCGATGGAGGAAGGTGGGAGGCGGTTGCTCTAGGGTTAGCGTAGAAATGGAATGGTTTGGGACGTGGGTGTTATATGTAAATAAGTGGAGAGAGAATTGTTATTTGATACCCATAATACCCTTTAACTACAAATGACACGTGTCACACTCTCCTTTCTTCTTACATTAAGTACCATAACTTTTTTTTACTTGAACCCAATATATATATAAATATAAATAAATAAATAAATAAATATATATATATATATATATATATATATATATATATATATATATATATATATATAGTTACCAAAGTCAATTTTTGTGTGTGGAAAAAATGCAAAACTCAAATGGGGGACCAACATGGAGCAATCTTCACATTCACAAAACCAAGTCCAAACTGTGTTCTTCCTTAATTAGCTGTCTTCTTCCACTTCTATTCGATCCGTTAGTTTCTTTGTCTTCAACTTCTGGTCGTATTTGTCTCCAAATTATTTTTAATAGGTATTATTTTATCTATATATCTTTATATTAAAATTATTAATTATTTTTAAAAATCAAAATTTCAATCTATTTATATAGTAAATTTTACATGGAAACTGCAACGGCCTATATATCTATATTGCCGGGTGTGGTACCATGTACCACTACCACCCACGGACCATGCATATATATGTTATTGATCGATGTGATGATGTCTCGTGCAGAACATTTATTTAGATCTGTGTTTACCAGGGTAGTAATTAATTAAGTAAACAATATTATGATCGAATTACTGATCGAGTTTAATTAATTTGTAATATTAGTTTGTTGATTACGTTCGGTCGATCTCATTTTTTCTTATTAGTCACGTTTTCTTATTAGTAACCTAACTAGCTAGGGTTGTTGACATAACTATTATACTAGCTTAACACCCCGTGTATAAACACGGGGAATGATTAAAGTCAGTTTTAAATTTTTATGTTTTTAAGAGTACTAACATTTATATAAAATACAGTTGCAAAACATACATTGTAATATAAAACGTATTATGAAAATAATTGTTTTCTCTAGAATTTCTTAATCGTGATTTCTTCATAGGAGTTAAACATTGTTTCAATAAATGCCTCTTTGAAGATGACGAAGAGTATTGTTAATTCTCCGTAATTGATAACTATCAAAATGAAGAAGAATCATAGCAACATGTGAAATGTCAAATGCAGTAATGTTTATAGATTTAAGATATAAATGGTTACAATAGTTACGATCCTCCCATTAATAAACATCTATATTTGAAAACTAATTAAAAAATAAAAGAGTTAATTACAAAGATGTCCATGTTGTTTGCGCTGAATTTCACATTTAGTCCTTTAAAATCGAAAATTACACTAGTAGTCCTTATGGTTAGCGTTTTGTTTCACTTTTAGTCCTTTAGACTAACTGGTGTTAAAGTTGACCGTTAGTCAAAGGGTATTTTCGTCTTTTTCCTTCTTATCCTTGTTACCAAACACCTATCAACATCCCATGAAGGTAGAACCCAAATCTTATGCAATCGTATGAACACAACAATCTTGTGTGATCGTAAGGTGATTCAAGAACAACAAATGATTAAACATTCAAATCAAAAACCGAAATCTTGTTCAATTGTATGAGCATAGATCTGTCATGAACACAACAAAGATGAAATTGAAAAATCCTATAGATGAAGCCTTCGATGAATCTATGGTTTCTGTTTGAAAAAACGAAACTATTTAAATAAAAAAAATCGGCCCAAATCAAGAATCGAAACCCTAAAGATGAATCAATGATCATAAATAATCGAAACTAACCTTGGAAATCATAGATGAAGAAAATCCCAAATCAAGAAACCCTAAAATCAGATGGGATTACAGATCTGTTTTCGTCTCCCTAGAACCCTAATGATGAACCCAGACCTGACTTAGAACAATACTCAACAGCTTATACAGATGAGTCGGAAACCATCGATAAACACAGAATCGGAAACCCTCATTGAACACAGAATCCGAAACCCTCATTGAAGACAGAATCAAAAACCCTTATGAAGATATAAATCGCTCGAAATCGAAGGTAGTGGTTGTTGAAAGACGAAGGTGGTGGTGGTTTCTGGAAGTCGCATGTGGTGGTGGTTAGATGGCGACAGCGAATGGGGGTCTGACGGCAATGCTTATTTTCAGAGAGAAAATGAGTGTCGGGGGTGTGGTCGCATGGTTGTGGTGGTCGGCGGTTGAAGATTAGCGGCGGCAGTTCTGGAAGGTTTGAAGATCGGCGGTGGCTATTCTAGATCAGGGTCGGAGGTGTTTGAAGATCTGGTTGTGGGGAGGGAATTATAAACGGGGATGAAGCCAGAGACATAGAACATGGTGTTTGTTTAAGGATAAGAGGGAAATAGGTGTTTGGTAACAAGGATAAGATGGAAAAAGACGAAAATACACTTTAACTAACGGTCAACTTTAACACCAGTTAGTCTAAAGGACTAAAAGTGAAACAAAATGTTAACCATAAGGACTACCAGTGTAATTTTCAATTTTAAAGGACTAAATGTGAAATTCAGCGCAAACCACAGGGACCGTTTTGGTAATTAACTCAAAATAAAATAATGAACTGCTAATATTTCAATTCACATTGTGGTGAATTTGAACATTTTTAATTGTTTTAAAAATAAACATGTTTTTAACTAATAGATAATAACATTAGAAAGTTTCTAACTTAATGTTACTATTTATTGTTTTTATATATTGTATGTTTACCAAAACTAATCACCTACATATATGGAAAGTTTAAAAATTTTAAAAACTTTAGAATATAAAATTATTTTTAATTTTTAACTAATCACCCTTGATATAAGAAAAGTAAATATATTGAAAATATGA
The DNA here is from genome assembly GCA_947179395.2 of Pulicaria dysenterica. Lineage (NCBI taxonomy): Eukaryota > Viridiplantae > Streptophyta > Magnoliopsida > Asterales > Asteraceae > Pulicaria > Pulicaria dysenterica. The sequence continues at coordinate 76,887,761 of OX359293.1, read as the reverse complement.
TATTGTTAATTATAGGGGGTTATTAAGAAATTTTGTGAAATAGAATGTTGTAACTGATAATTGATATAATTAAAGGATAATTATGAGGGGGTTATTAAGAATAATTATGAGGGGTTTATTAAAAATATTTATTAAATATAAGGTTATAATTGATAAAAGTTTACTATAATTAAAGATGATGATGACATCATCCTTTTTTTTTTAATAATATTAATAGCTAAGCGACCCGTGTATCAACACGGGATGATATAAGTCAATTTTAAATTTTAAAGAGTATTAAAACGTATAATAAAAATAATTACAAAGCATAGATATGAATATAAAATCTCGTAAGAAATGAATAATAATTACAGAATTTTGAAATTCATACATAAGATTATCATTAAATTTTCTTTAAAACCTCTTTATAAACAACATTCATAGTTTTATTAGTAGGGTTTCCTTAATCATCGCAAATTAAAACTTTTAACCTCTCTTTATTCTTCACTCAATAAACTGTCACATATAACTGTTCATGAGTAAAAACGTGTCTTTTAGTACTTCTTATAAATACTCTTTTTAATAAATATAAAGTTACATTACACGTCTAAAAGTTTTAGTATAATATTAATGTGTTTCTCGTGATGGAGCTGTATCCCGATATTGTATAACCATAACTATAATATTATTGTTGATGTAATAATATCAACTGCTGCAAATACATTTTTATTACCCGATTATATATTTAAATCTTTGAAATTGTAAGCTAAATTTATTAAAAGTTAAATAATGATGACATCCATTTAAGTATACGCAAATTAGATCACATAAAAATAATATTTTAACATAGAATAGATTATGTCGATAGATATGTAAATCGTTTAAGTTTAATTTATCTTTCAATTAAGAAAACACAAGATACCACTGAATTTCAAATATCCATGTAATAACTTTTATTTTATTGAGCAAGTTATTAGTTAAAAATAAGATAACTTAGACAATTAAATTTTTATATATAATTTCAAGTTGTATGCATAGTTACAAAACACATTAACGTGATAGTTGTTTCACTACCTATTAATTATGTAAAATTATAGTTTTTGTATGGTTATTTAGTTACAACTAACAATCAATTTTAAAAAGCTCTAAGTGGTAGTTGTATAAACAATTTTTATGCCACTAACCGTTGGTTATAGTATATTTATAATTCTTTTTATCGACAAACCAATACATCAGTTATTATATCAATTATATTATGTAGAGGGATAAATATAAAAGACGAATAAAATGTACAATAATTACCTACACGTTGCTCTCGATGTATAAAACAATTAAAATATACTGAATTTTAGAAAAAACTGATATTCCGATAAAATTTATATCAAAACGTAGGATAAAAATGAGCCGATAACAAATATATAATTAGAATTTCTCAAAACAAAATATATTATAAGTTATTAATATACAAATTTCTTAACAACCCTCACATATTTCATATACCACCTCTAACAATTTACATTTAAACCCTTCCAATTACATTTAAACCCCTAACAACTTACATTTAAACCATAACAATTCCCTTAAGGATTTGAAGAATTATCATCTTGGAATTTTCAATTTTATTTAATTTTTTTTAAAATAAAGGGTTATAATTGGTGGAGATTTTTTTGGAAGAATGTTGATGATACTTTTTTTAAAGTATATTTTTAATTATTTGTTATCCATTAATAGTAGTGGGTAAGTTATTCATAAAATAATTTATATCTTTTTTATATTTATTCTATCTACGTATCATAGTCGATATAATAACTAATTCCTCGGTCTTTCGACAAAAAGTATTAAATTTTTTTTAAAAATTTTGTTTTATTAAAGATAAATTTATATAAAAATAGATAATATTTAAAACAGACAAATGTGCATCAATCAATATAAAAAATTAAAGAATCATATATATATATATATAGTGGAGAGTTCATTTGAGAATCATTGTTAGTACGAAAACTGTGAGAACCAAACTTAGCCGTTCTTTGGATATAGGAAATTCATGGATGGAAAGTGTGGAAGGATAGAACGTGGCAAGGTGCATGTAGAGAATTTTTGATATAAATTTTCTACAGAAAAGAGCAATTTTGTTTCCCAAAAATGAAGATGTCGAGTGTATTAATGACTTCATGGTTTCAATGATTGATAAAAGAATGTCGTCACATAAATATTGAAAATTAAAAATTCCAAAAGAACGGCTAAGATTGGTTCTCACGGTTTTTGCACTAATAATAGTTTTTAAATGAACCCTCCACTATATATATATATATATATATATATATATATATATATATATATATATATATATATATATATATATATATATATATATATATGATTCTGTAATTTTTTATATTGATTGATGCACTTTTGTCTATTTTAAATGTTATCTATTTTAATATAAATTAATCTTAAATAAAACAAAATTTAAAAAAAAATTTAATACTTTTTATCGAAAGACCGAAGAATCAGTTATTATATCGACTATGATACGTAGATAGAATAAATATAAAAAGATATAAATTGTTTTATGAATAACCTAACCACTACTATTAACGGATAACAAACAATTAAAAATATATTACTTTATAAAAAGTGTCATATTACAATAAAATTTATACCAAAACGTAGATAAAAATAAGACGATCGCAAATGTATAATTATTATTTCTCTAAACAAATTATATAATAAGTTATTAAACATATTTTATAAACAACCTATAATTAATTATATTAATATACAATTTTTATAAACTCCCTCACATTTTCATAAAAGCCCCTAACATATTTTATAAAAAATCAATTACGTAAATAAGCAAGTTTCCGCCTACACCTTACGAAAATAAGCAAGAAAAATCCAAATTACGAAAATAAGCATCAGTTTCGCCCTTACCCCCTCAGTTTCGCCCACCAATCAGGTAATGTCACGTGTCATTCACAAGTCCTAGTTTCTCCCCTTACCACCCTCAGTTTCGCCCTTTTCCCTCAGTTTCGCCCCTTGTGGGCCCACATGCTTGGTTTCTCCCCTAGTAGGCCCCACATGCTTGGTTTCTCCCCTAGTTTCTCCCCTTATGGGCCCCACATGTCCCCTAGTTTCTCCCCTTGTAGGTCCCTACCTTTGTTTTTTTCATTTCACTCCCTTCTATTTCCTTCATTATTTGAAAGTAGTCCCTTTGGCTATTTTTATAAAATTTAGACTATATATATACATATAAACACATAAAAATTTAGGATATATATATATTTTATTTGTAATTATTTATTTAAATTTAAATTGATTAAGTTAAGCACACCAAAGTAGTATAACATTAATTATTGATTTCAATCACGTTGAACAGTGTAATACACATCATACAAAGAAAGGTGTGGCTCAAATTGTGACAAATCCGGCTGGGTCGGTTCCGCTGTTGAGACATTAGTTGTCTGGTTAGTTGACTGTTGTGATGAAAATGGCATTCTGCAATTGTCTCGGTTGTGTCCACTGTCACCGCATCTAGAGCAGCGTGTAGGCGGTACGTGCTCACCCCGTGACGGTATCCTTTTAACAAGTTTTGGTCTTCCAGCCTGCCTTTTACTGAGCAATGGAGGATGTACGTTTATGAGATCTGAAGGTAAGTCCCACATATTTTTGTTGGGCACGGGGTTTATACAACCGCTATACGTCGCAAGGTAGGTTTCACTAGTAAACCAATTCAACGCCCACTGGCTTGAATCGGTAAGCCTTAGGAATCTAGAAACCGTAATTTGGTATGCTTAAATATAAATTTAAATAAATAATAACAAATAAAACACATACAAACGTGTGTGTGTGTATATATATATATATATATATATCTTAAATTTTGTGTGTTTATATGTATATATATAGTCTAAATTTTATAAAAATAGCCCAAGAGACTACTTTCAAAAAATGAAGGAAATAGAAAGGTTGAAATGAAAAAAACAAAGGTGGGGGGCCTATAAGGGGAGAAACTAGGGGACATGTGGGGCCCACAGAGGGAGAAACTAGGGGACAAACTAGACATGTGGAGCCTACAGGGGGAGAAACTAGGGGAGAAACCAAGCATGTGGGGCCCACAAGGGGCGAAACTGAGGGGAAAAGGACGAAACTGAGGGGGTAAGGGGCGAAACTAGGCCTTGGGGAGGACACGTGGCATTACCTGATTGGTGGGCGAAACTGAGGGGGTTAGGGCGAAACTGATGCTTATTTTCGTGAATTCCATTCTCGGTTGCTTATTTTCGCCTATCCCTTTATAAACTTGCTTATTTTCGTAAAAACCCCTTTTATAAAACCCCCTCAGAATTTTCACAATGCCCCCTAATTCAAATCGAAAAACCTTAAGGTTTTTTGGCATTTTTGACGTAATCAAGAGGCATTTTTTAATTTTTTTTAATTTTTTTTTTAAATCAAAAGTTATGATTGGTGGAGAATTTTTAGGAAGAGAGAGAAACCCTTTTCTTTTAATTAGAATGTGATTGGTGGAAAATTTTTAGGAAGAGAGAAACTCTTTTCTTTTAATTAGAATATAAGATGATCACTATCTATCTATCTATCTATATCTATATCTATATATAAAAGACATGCAAATTTTCCAAAAATAACCATAAATTGAATCTTAATTAACCAATCACAACCTTCAATTTCAAAATTATTCTATTCTCAAAACAATTTTAGAAAGATTAGAAATTGTGGATTGGAGAAATTTGAATTCAATTTTAAATCTATTGGGGGGTTGGATGAAAATTGTGAGGGGGTTTTATAAAAGATATGAAAGGTTTTAAGAAAATGTGAGGGGGTTTTATTAAAATTATATACTAATGTAATTAATTATAAGTTGTTTATAAATTATGTTTAGTAACTTGTGATATATTTTGTTTAGAGAAAAATAATTATATATTTACGACCGTCTTATTTTTATCTACGTTTTGGTATAAATTTTATTGTAATATGACACTTTTTTGAAATTAGTATATTCTCATCACAAAGGTGATATTTCATTTACTGCATTATTTTTATTTGAAAATTCTAATATCTCAAATACACTTTCGAAATACCCGTTCGTGTACAGGTCAATAAACTAGTTATATATTACATAAATGAGTCAGGTTATACGTGTTTCATTAATTTCACAAATTAAAGCTGGGTTTTTTAGTGAAGCTAGCATAAACTAACGTGCGAGTTTGAATCCAACTTGAAGTTCTATGCAACAGATCGATGTGTATATTGTAATAACGCAGCCCATCACGTACCCATGTTGTTGCAGGCAAACATCTTGATCTAAATCTTTTGATATACTGGTATATATATACTTCTTATGAGATGTAAATTCTACGGAACAGATTTTTTTCTCTATTACGTTTACGCACGTACGAGGAATGATATTCTTAGATAAAACCATAATTATAATCTAATTACTATTTAAATTTTTAGTTAAAACATATTTTCCCGATGAACACGACATTTTCTTAAACAAGATGTTATCGATCTGAAGTTTGTTAATTTATTTGTTACTAACATCTTCTCCCAATACTCGTATCTACCAAAAAACATTTCTCCATCATGACAATTACAACATGCATCACAACCCCGATCATAATTATTAATGAGATCTTTGTTAAAATAAGTACAAATTGATTGAATAAAGCTAAAATGGTTTTAATTGCACATTTTTATCAATTTAGCCACCTATTTCGTCAATTTATCTCGCCGACCACTATATATTTAACACGTGGCAAAATTTTGTGTGTCTCAATGTACTTTTTTTCTTACAAGATCTTCATCTCGCCAATTTTGTATGTCTCGAGATACTTTTCTCTTTTATTGGCGAGATGAAGTCCCCATTGATGAGGTCAGTTAGCGAGATTGATTACTAAATTCGTGAAAAGGTATTTTTTTTTTTTATTGTTTTGACTTGAACACTTGTATTTGTGCTTATCTAGAAAATTGTTTGGGTTATCATTTACTTCTAGAGTTGTGTTCAATAAAGTCAATAAAAAAATATAGTTCTGAATTTTTAATATTCAATCACATATGATTCAGTATACAATCACATATGATTGTAAAATCATCACATTTGAATTACGAAAATATCACTCTGTCCAAATTTTTAAAGTTCAATCTGAATCATTGATGAGGTTAATCCAAAGATTGAGATTAGTCCCTCATGACTATTAAGTATGGAATATATCGAACATTTCTGCTACTTCCTAACTATCACGAAAACTGACTTTTTGAATATAACAGAAATAATAATTTATAAATCTCAATTTTTCCACATTACAAATTCTGTGTCAATTCAACTTCCATTAATATACGATAATCCATATGGATTGTGTGAAAATAAACATAAAAATGATGTAACAGTAGCAGATATAATATCAATAGACACAAACTCCATGAAAGAACCTTGAATTGTAGATCTAGACGTGCTTCATCAGTTCTTCAAAGGTTTTCATGGCGGAAACAGGCAATCCAAGCAACACATTAACGCTTTTCCTCTGTTCTCCATGCGATAAGAATAAAATCACCTCTTTCTCAGGCAACGCCACCGGACCTGACATCAACGGCTCACCCCAACCGAAATCGTTCGTGTGAAATGATAGCTTCGACCATGTCGTGATCAGCAGCGTAGACGCCAATGACGGCCGAGCTCGTGTTACCTCGAAGTAATCAATCGCCGATCTCATATAACCGTCTGTGATCATTTTCACCGAATCGTGAACCAACTTCACGGTGTACGACAGCGGATTTCCTATCTGCTCTCCAGCTGTGCATATAGAGTTGGTTAGCACGATACCGTTGCCAGAATATCCTTCTGGTAACGGCGGATCAAATCTGGAGCGGCCGTCGACGGCGAAGAGGAGTTTAGTTTTCTGATCGGGTTTCATTTTGAGCGCTTCAGTTCTGGCTTTCCAGACGAAAGCCGATAGGGCTTCGAAGGTGGTGCAGGTCGGCAGGTCGCCATCTGCGGTGGCTTTGATCTTAAGGTTTTCGAGATCATCCGGCGAGAAACAGAATGACCGGTAGGCTAGTTCTTCTTTGTAGAGATCGGCGGTGTGGGATACGTCTTCGATCTCGGCGAACTCATCGTGAGAGAAGTCAACGAGGGGAGGGTTTCTGGCCTTGAGAATCGTTCGGTCGAGGAACGGAGGAACTTTTAGCGGTAAGCCTCTGGCGGTTCGACTCCAAGAGTTAATAAATTCCATGGCAGCAATCCCATCGAAGAGATTGTGGTTCATACCCAGTCCTAGCACAAATCCCCCACATCTGAATTTTGTCACCTAACCAAGTTTCCAACATTTTAGCACCCACTTCGTATTTTCTTAACATAAAAACTTATTAAATCTTATTATACACATTAATAGTCGATTGATATTCAGGATCGTGAAACAGAGTTGAAGTTTTGTAAGCTAAGCTTAATGTCACAAATATATTAAGCATACGTACATTTGTATGTTACTTTAAAGTGGATTAAACGAGAACTATTTTAATATGATAATTGTGACAATCAATCTTTATTTTTATTCTAAATAAGTTAGTGGTTAATAATTGTAAAGGCTCGTTAATGACTAAAAGGTATTTTGTAAAAATCAAGTCTCGATCGTTAATGACAGTTCATCTAAATGCAATTATAGTTTTTAGTGTGAAACGTCTTTGTTTTTTCGTTAGTATTTGATTTTGTTTTTTAAAATAAGGCATAAGTGCATGACCCATCAAATTAGACGTCTTTGTCTTTTCTTTAATTGTTTTACACTGGATAGTAACATTTTGTAGTAAGCAAACCTTTGAAAATTGAAATGTTATATTGTGAACACTATAGTATTCTAATTTATTATTTTAAATTCTATATCCATTTATAGCACATCAATCTGCTTGTGATATATACTTGAAAAAAGGTCAAATGATTAAAAATGGAAATTAAGTGATTTGGCATGTATATTATGTGAGAGGAGGGGAGGCCATATAGTATCACCCGACTTGAAAAAGGTTTAAATGATTAAAAGATATGACAACAAACCTGGACAACAAGGGGAGGAATCTCAAGAATGTTTTTAGCACCAGGAATGTCATAAACCAACTTGCCAAGAGTCACTGGATCAGGCTTTGTATGGTCACCAATATCTTCAATATTACAATCAGCCTCTGCCTCTACAAAAACCGCACCTTCACCACTACAATCGACAATCAGCTTCCCCTCGGAGCTAATAGTGAGCCTCCCCGCAGTCGGGTAGTAATGAACAAGAACCTTAGACAGTGCATCCTTAATAACCTCAACAGCAGTTTCATTCCCTTTTTCCTCTGACTTAAAGCAGTAAATGGTGCGTACTATAACCGCTATGTTTTGGTCCAGATTAGAGAGAAAGTACAAACCCTTTTCTGTTTCTTTGTAGGGTTTCACAAGTGTCGGTTCTCCTATCCTCGTGACAATGAGCTTGTGTTCGACCTCCTGGTGGTTGTGGTTGTGGTTGTTGTTGTTGTAGGTCTCTGTACTTCCCATTTTAGCAAAATTTGTTGAATAACCTGTTATTAAACCAACCATCAAAAGATTTCAAAATTAATGTTATACATTTTGAATTTGAATAAAAATTAAAGTGGTGAAGATAAGTGTGAGTTTGAGCATGCAAATGATGATACTACAACATGTTTGTTTCATGAGCAATGTACCTCAAATGGTGCCTTATCTTTGAGAGGAGGAGTGGGAAACCAAAATAGTATATTTATCAGGATGGACTCATGTGTATTATATAGAGTTGATAGAGGAGGCAGGAAGATGAACAACACAATGTTTTGGTTAACTATAAAAATTTGAAAGTGACTTGTGATCAAATTAGAGAAGCTAGGTGGACAAGACTTGAAAAATCTAAGTAATAAATCTATTTATATTTTTGGTTCTTTTTTCAAATAAGAAACCAGAATACATTTTTATGAAAATGTTATAACAAATATCAGTTATAAATGTGATTAAGAAATAATAATTGCATGGTGTGTGTGAGTGTAAAGGGGAGTGGGTAGTCTACTACTATAAATTAGGGGTAGAAAAATAATTAAAGAGATGGTTGGTGAGGGTTGGCATCCAAGATTTGGTTGCCTCATGAACTTTCTTACCCACGCATACTCGCTTCATACTAACAATGTTTCTAGAATTTAACATTGGACTTCACCTGTTTCATTTTATTTTGGCAAATACAAGTATACGAGGAATTTTGAACAAGGTTAAAATGTTTGATAGTTCGTCTAATATAAAACCTTCAACTGGCTATGCTCTTTGAAAATAACAATCCGACTATCTACAAAATGAAATCAAACTGAAAAACAAAACAAAAAACTTAACTAAGCAGTTAGAACTGGTTTTATTTTGGAGCACCCGTATAGAGGCTCGTGGTCCATTGGCGTCATGGCCATAACACCATAATGCCACTAGATCCGGCTCGTAGTGTGCGTCAACGATGAGTAATACCCTTGGTTTACATTTTTTTAAATATCAACGGTAATATAAATAAGTCGGGTCATAACATCCACCACTAGAAATTATTAGACATGAATAAATAATACCCTCGTGAGAAATACCACAACAAATGCTCTACGAGATGACAATCACGCGAATATAAAGGTCGATCACGACAATCATTCATCTAGATAAAAATCTTGGATATCCATCCATTTAATAGTTAAACTAATTTTTGTGGTGATAAAATATATAATATCAATTTTTAGATAAAGGGATTGATTAGTAAATAACTAAGGTCCCGTTTGGTTCGCTGGAATTGGTCGGAATTGCCCGGAATTGGAATTGAAGATTCATAATCCCAAGTCGTGTTTGGTTCACAGAATTTTAAGAATTTGATTTTGAATTCCCCCCAAATCCTAGCTTTATAGAATTACAATTTCATCACTAAACCAATGGAATTGGTCGGAATTGGCCGACCACCACCCCCAACCGCCACTGCCACCACCATCACCACCTCCGCCGCCGACCACCAACCGCCACCACCGTCACTACCGCGCCGACCACCACCAACCGCCACCACAGCCGCTGACCACCACCAACCACCACCACCTCCACCGACCACCACCAACTGCCACCGCCACCTCCGTCACCACCTCCACTGGCCACCACCAACCGCCACCGCCACCGCCGTCACCACCTCGATCGACAACCACCAACTTGAAATTTGGAATTTCATTCAATTCCGCGAACCAAACACACGAAGGAACGGATTCCGTTGGAATCCTTCCAATTCTAATTCCTTAACGAATTCCAATTCCGGTCAATTTCATTCCGCGAACCAAACGGCCCCTAAATATTTCTGATTGTGATAAGATTAATCAATCCCATTAGGCCAAATAAGCCGACCATAGTTTAGATCACATCAAAAAATTCTCAAGACTAATACTCTACATTCAACTTAATCATGCCTGATTTAGGTCACCAGTATTTCAGACCAGCTACATGGCCTACCCCACACAAATGAACTGATGCCCAATTTTTTTATAACCAGCAAACAGTATTTTGCTACCTATTTTTAGAACCACAGGAGGGCTCCAGCTTTTCCTACAATTAACAGGGGAACCAAAAATGGAAGCAAGCATCAAAGGCAGCATATCATAATCCAATTATAAACACCAACCACCAAAACAGTGCTTATTTGCTGCACATGCATAATAATCTCAAACTAAAATTTCATGTCAAATCTGCAAATATCATACCCGATATCCAATCACTTAATCAGAATTTATAACTCAACAGCATTAAAAAAAACCTAAAAAACTGCAAAAGTGTCAACCGAAACAACTCATCTATGGTACAAATAATGCAAGTCAAAGTTATAAAACACATTAAAAGGACAACTTTAGTATATCCTGCACAGAAACTCGCTGTACACCGATTACTTCTGGTAGCCCACTTTGGATTTGTGCCTTCTTGTCTTCCTAGTCAGACATGTTTATCTAACCTTTTATAGATAACACCTATATCGCCTATGAATCACTATTATCACCATCTCCATCACTGCCACCTGCTTCTTTTTCTTCTTCTTCCTCGTCTTCATCACCAGACATGCTGTTTATCACATCAGTGATTATGCCCTTCACCTCCGCTTTTCTGTGCAATAGATCCTGACCAAAATGGGTACCTAAAAAATTGAAAAAGATTGGCTCAACTGGACATACATTACACAATACTTGTATGTTTATTGGGCAAAAAGAAAAGTTAACACACCTAGTTGTTTGATGATATCAGACAAAGTTGCCTGCGTCATTTGGGGAAAAAGGTAAAGAGAAACAAACATTATTAGCGACGTCAATTACTTCAGATTAACAGGTAAAAGAGAGTGAACATGAAGTTCACTTACAGTGTTGAAGTCAACTTCTTTTAAGATGCCAACTACAACTGCATGCATTTCTTCTTTAGTTGGTTCGGCCTTCACCTTCTTGTTGGTTTTCCCTTTACCTATAGAAAAAAGATTCATGACACTGAGCAAGAGAACAAGGAAGACTGCAAGAAACATGACACTAAGCAAATTGGTGGAAACCGGTATGGCTGTATGACATCTAAATCATATTGCATACCCTTCAAAACGCCAAATAAGAAAATGCAAATTCCTTTTATTATCAACTCAAATAGTTATAAACAGAGCAGTTCGGTTGTCTTTCGCAAAATAGGTCAATTATATAAGATCAATAAGAAGTTATTTGAAAAATCAGGTCAGATAGGTCTAACATGTAATTCTAAAACATATACACTAAAGTACTTTATTAACAAAATTATATCATCATTTTAAGCATTAGGTTTAGCAACAATATCCCAACACTTTGAAAAAGTTACACATTTTGACCGAAAAGAATTTCCAACATGTTACCCTTCACATATAGCTTATAAGCTAGCATGAGAAGAATTTTCCACATACCATTTTGTAAGATGAATTTACCCTAAAAATACATATTAAACATATATTATATATATATAGGGGAGGGTTCGTGCGAGAACCGTTGTTAGTGCGAGAACCAATCTCGGCCGTTACTCGGATATGAGAAGATCATGGATGGAGAGCGTGGAGGGATAGAGTGTGGCAGGGTGCATGTAAGGAATTCATGGGTGGGCAATGACATTGAAAGAAGGGAATTGGACGGCTCAGATTGGTTCTCGCGGTTCTCGCACTAACAGCGGTTCTCGCATGAACTTTTCACTATATATATATATATATACACACACACACACAGATACATATACATACCTTGCTCTTTTACGATCTCTTTCTTGGAAGAATCTTTCTTTGCAGAGCCTTTAGTCTCAGTTTTTTTGTCACTCTTATCTTCCTTGGATTTCTTACTTGATACCTTTGATTTAGAAACTGAGCCAGGTGTACTGCCTGAAATATCACCATCTTTCTTAGACTTCTTATTAGATTTAGTGGGTGACTTAACATCGTCTTTTTTAACAGCTTTAGATTTCTCCCCAGTCTTAGCTGCAGAGTCCTTCTTAACATTCTTCTTTGAAGAAGCCTTTTCTGGTTCTTCATCATCTTCCTCTTCCTGTTCTTCATCATCATCCTCACCACCACCTTCTTTGTCTTCTTCTTCACTTTCTGGTTTTGAAGGTGTGTTCTTTTCGTCTTCCTCCTCAGAACCTTCATCTTCACTCTCAGAACCTTCATCCTCATCCACATTGTTTTCTTCTTGAATCTTGGATGAACGTTTACGTTTCTCACCAGATTTTTTCTACAGACCAAAAGACAGAGACCATATACACATCATAATAGTTTGTGTGTAGACATGTGTGCGTATTTCAAAATAAGTAGTGAACACAAACCGTGGATGGGGTTCTGCTCCTTTTTGACTTTGCTTTTCGTTTTTTACCTTTCTATAAAAACAATGAAGACAATATTTCAGCTTACATTTCACACTTTATAAAAGATGGATTTTGCTTAACAGTACTACAAATGAAAATAGATTTACTTAGTAAGAAAAACCAACCTGTTCTTTTTCAGCAAGCAACACTTCAGTTGTAACATGCGGAGATTGTAGAAACTCTAACAATTTTAAGGAAACCTCTTCCTGAAAAAATGCTCATAGTTACATGCTTTGCAGAACAAGTAACAAATTCTATGGTCCAAAATATATGATGCTTAAAAGAATGCTTGCCTTCTTCAGAGATGATTTGTTAATTTGAAGATTTAGCACGTCACAGAAATCAAACAATCTTTCTTTAGTGCATTTGTCAAGCTTCTCTTTCACCTTTGTCCTCTGCTTTTCCCGCTGCATACATAAATCAGACAACATCGTATAAATTTAATTGTCTCCAATCCGTTTTCACTGTACAAGTAAATAACTGGAAAAGAAAATTAGATCATCAGATATATAACTCAATGAAGAAAAGATGTTCACCTCATCGTCAGCCCAGACAAAGCCAGAAAACATGCCAATGTTCTTTTTCAAAATGTTCACCTGCAAACATAATCATCAAAGTCAACAAATCCGATGAGTACAATAACAGAAAATGCAAAATGTGTATAATTTTGAGTATCATGATTTCTAACCTTTCCTCGTTTATTAAAAAGAATGGTGTGCAGCGACTGCAAGTTATCATCAGCTTTTCTCTTAGACAGCTTGTATGCCACTAAAATAACAAATACATTTAGAATTTAAGTTTAACAAAATATAGAATGTGATGATAATATATACTGGTCACTTAAATCTTTGCATCTCTAAAAAAATGTTTGGGTGGACTAACGATGCAGCGATATGCACACGAGTATAAGAATGTAAAAAGCATATTTAATTTCATATTGATATCATGCTCATTTTACAAGTTATTGCACACCTCATTGTGAAATGAAGCAAATGATGGAAAGTTATTGTAAGTGTGTAGATTTATAGCTCGAAACCAAAGAACATGCAAATTAAAAAGCTATTAAACAGACTATGTAGTTGGATATATCATACAGATGATACTTTCACCTCTTAACATAAACTCCTACGCTGCTAACGAGAATATCCAAGTAGTGATTTACTACTCTCAAGTAACAATTAGAGATCAAGTGCGTTGCACAAAATGAATCTATGGAATAGTTTAAAGCCTAACAATTTAGATTACGGAGCTACTAATTTAAGGTGCTCCACAGACCACAAGTACCTAATTAGAATAATTACAAGTTCAAAACCATACATTCTAATAGGAGTCGAGCATAATATCCCATAAACTTCGAACACACTTAATCTCACATACAACTATTCATCCCAATCTCCAAGGCTCAAATGATTTCAATCAAAACACACCCCTCAAAAGCATGACATAATTCGATGGATACATTGTGATATCATAGCTGGAGTTGTGTAATAGAGGTAGCAGACTAGCAGTAGAACCCACCAAGGCAAATCAAAGCATCTGATTACAAATATCTAACTTTCTGTCTAAACATATTGAGAAGCATAGATCATAAGACAGACTAAAAACAAAATAAACGACATTGGGAATCAGAACTTTTATGGAAGGACAGCACAGGGAGACGGTAAAGGTGAAGTTAAAGAAACAAAAAGCATGGAACATGCAAAAATTGAGAGAAAATTATTTGTGTACAAAAAGACATGAAACAACTAGAAGCCCCAAAAGGGTAATCTTTAAGCTTTGAGGATTGACAATGTGTTTTCAATATAAAGAGGAATTATCAGAATGAAAATTAAAAACAGACATTTTATTTTTTCTTACTTGTCAGTTGAAAAGAAAAGATATGAAGAGAGAAAAATATTTATATTTTTTCCCCATAACTGGAGAGAAAGGAAAGGAAAAATGGTCATTTTACAAAAAGAAATCCTATTTTTTTTTTAATTTTTGTTGTGATTGGGGATAATGTAATTTCCTTTCCTTCTAAATCTTCCCCCTTTTTGAAGAAAAGTTCAAGAGAGAAAGTTAATCAAATTTTCACTTCAAATCCTTTCTCTACTCTCCTAAAAAACTTGGGAATGCCCTTTTTTATGTCCTTCCAAACCCCTTCTATTCTCTCTAAAATAAAACTAGAGAACACAATATAAAATATAAAGTGTGAAGAAATCAAGAAATACAAAGGTATGAGACATGCATATATTAAGGGGGTATTATTTGTAAACAATAGACATATTACACGGGTCAAGGAAAGAGATAAAACATTAGCAAAGAGCCTAACAGGGTAAGCTCTAAGGATATAAAGATTGAAACATGAGGAAATCAACAAGTGTTGAGGGTTCAAAACCTATAATCCAAGCAAGTGTCCATAATAGAGAATTGATTACAAGGGTGCAAAACTGCAAACTGAAAAACAAAGACAAATAGCAAGAATATTCACAACCAAATACCCGTAAGTACTATCTCCAATTAAATGCAAAAATCCTTCTTCCCCTGTGTATATATCAAGGAACCAAAATTCACCAAAAAGCCTTTGGCCTAGCAGTACCAAGATGTGACTAAGGTGTCTCTGCCTCTTAAAGGTTGAGGACATAAGGTATAAAGGTTGAGGACATAAGGTGTAAATTAGGTGAGTGGGTGTGTTTGCCGTTCAAAAAAAACCAAAGTTCAGCCCTATAGCATTTGTAAATCATACAAGCCACCACCAAAGAAACACAAGACATACAATACTTATATGTGTAACGATTTCTGTGTACAATAGGCAAATCCTTGCACGAATTAAGCAAAATAAGTAAGAGCATGTACCGTTTGGAATATCCTTAAGCTGAGTGCCTGATCCCTGCATCAATCCATACAAACGCGTGTAAAAACTTTAACAATTGGTCAAGTAGTCAATAAAAACGATGAACAGGTAGTTTAGATCTACAGTTACCTTTTCAATGGAAAAAGGTTTTGTAGCAGAAAGCCGATTCATAGACTCCGTGTACCGTTCAACTGTCTTCCTCTCCCTGGTTGGCCTCTCAATCGGTGTAACGGGTTCATTAGGACTCAATTCGGTCTTCACTTTCTTCGAACTACCGTCGCCCTTCTTCACGCTGTCTTTTCTCCCCCTTTTGCTAGACCCTTTACTTTCCTCAGCTTCTTCTTCTTCTTCTCCGTCGCTCTCTTTTTCTTTAGTCTCTTGCTCTTCTTCGTCTTCCTTCTCTGATTCCTCTTTGTCCTTCACTTCCACTTCTTCTTCTTCAACCTTAGGAACATCTTCTTGCTGTTTCCCATCTAGGGTTTCCACCTCGGACGCCATTGGAAACACGAAAATCAACAAATTAGTGACTCGGCGTGTGTTCGGATTCAGACGGTATGTTTGTATGTGTATTAACACACAAACAGCTCAGCAAAACACACAAAAACCCTAACAGGTAGTCCGTAGACGAAAAGATCCTGGCCAGAAAAGTAAATGTTTTGGGGTAGTGAGTGAGATGTTGGAACAGTAGGAGATGAAGACGCAGTGAATAAAGGTGTTAGCTTTGTTGAATCTTGATGTTGAATCTGGGAGGGGAGATGTAGAAATGGTGAATAAATGATTTGGGGGAATAAAGGGCGGGCTGGGTTGAATTTTTGGGGATGAATTTGAGGGTTTTGAATTTCGTGCCAAATGTGTTAGCGGGCGATCTCCCGGTTTCTTCCCGGCTGAAAATTATTCTTTCAATAGGTTCAATAGTCTGTTAACGATTTTTTTTAACTTAACAAAAGAAAATAATTTAAAAGGAAAATAAGAGAAGTTATGTTATTGAGACCATCAGCATCTATCACATGTTTTACACAGTCACATCATCGTCATATCATTTCCTCCTATTTTCTCATCACATCACACAACCCGTGCATCCATCATATGCTTCACATCAGAAGGAAACAAAAAAGAAAAAAAAAAGAATCACACCTTGAGCCAGCCCTCACGAGCGTGACTGTGGCCGTGCGCGCGACCGTGAGCTAACCCTCACGAAGGAGAACGATGGTGTTTCGTGACCGTGACCGCTCCTCACGCATGGCCTGCGCGATGGATGCGGCCAGTCTGAGTAGTATTTAATAAAAGGAAGGAAATAAAGGGATTTGAAGGGAAAGTTTAAGCTTAATTTATCTCTAAATTTATTCTCTTAAAATTGAAAGTATTCGAAAGGAAATGAGTCATTGTTTTTTTTTTAACGGCTAACATACACACCCTCTAATCTAATCCTAAATCTACACCATTTTGTTCATAGCAGGACTTGAACCCACAACCTTGTGGGACACCTAAACACCAGATACCGCTAAGTTATAAGCTCTTTGGTTTAGGGTTTACGGTTTAACTTTCTTTTCATCTTCTTCTTAAACTCGAGAACAGGCCTTATAGCCCAGCATGTAAGGTTATCGACATATATATTCTATATTTTGAGTAGGATAATATTTGTTAATTTAAAATTTGCATAGCAAGAATGTGACATTAATAATATGTTTAGCATATGTTACACATCATGTAATTTGTGTCTTTACTTAATAATTTGTTTTGCATTATGTGAAAAAGTGAGTTGTTCAAAACATGTCTTATATTTTGTCAACTGTTGTTAATGTATGTGATAAATTTATGTTTCATGTTGTTGTTATGTATAAGAATATCTAGTGACGGGGTAAACATAAATTTTAGGTTTACAGGACTAAAATTTTAGCATGAAAATAGGGGTTTAAACCAAGTGAATATTTCTTCATATTTGTGTTAGGATCGAAACACTTAAAACAAGTGTTAATGCGTAAAACATAAAATAAATGAATATGAGATATAACCTGGTTCGTTCGTCGAAAACACAATCTACGTCCACTGACAGGAACAAATGAATCAAGATATTCTCTGATTGTACATACGACTAAAACCCTAAACTAATTTAAATTAATCCTTAACTAATTAATTCAATTAATAAAGATAATTACAAAAAACAAATCGGTCGTATATCTCATATCGATGCAAATTCAAATTTTGAATTCACCTACCACCAATTTGAATTAATTAAATCCCGGAAACGTATGTTTACGTCAAGTTTTCGATTAATTATAGTTTCAAATACTGCACCATTAATCAAGTCACACCTAACAATTTGTAGTCTGTATTAAAAGTCATTTAGTAAGTAAAGTACAATTGTATTACATAATGATAATGCTTTGCTTAGTAACATAAAGAAGAAGACAAGTTGTTCAAATTGTTACTATATTTTGTAGTTTCCATAACTTTTGTTTAGCAAATTATGACTTGTTGATTGTCATTCTTTAGGTCTAACGGGTAATGTAACAACATAGCAATGAAACAAAACAATCGTTCATTGAACGAATAACCAACATGGTAATTCATAATCCGGACTACTAAACGAATAAAACAATCGTTCATCAATACGGACTAGGGATGAATGTTTTTTTTTGTAAGATATCTATTACTTGGTTGAGTTTCCCATGCTAATTTGTGTTTGTTCTATAATATTGTATTATTTATGTCACAAAAGTGACGAACAAAAATGTATTAAATAATAATAAAACGCGAATTAAATGAGAATAAAAAAAATGACGACACACGACATCAACACTTTAATCAGCGTTGGAAATATCGTCACGAGCGGGAGGACAAACTTGACATCGAATTAAAATATTTGAAACTTTTTTATAAATACGTTTTTGTTGTTCATGAAATAATAAGTTAGTTTTGTCTTATATTGTTGTTTTTATATATTCTTAATTCAATTATTGGCATACACTGTAGCCATATATTATAGTTTTTTTTTAAGTTACATAAAGACTGGTTTTAATACAAAAGGTCTATAAATATTACTATTGGGATATGAGATGAATACCGGTCTTCAAAGTGAAGTAAAAAAGGTCTTTATGTAGAATTGATTAAGGTTACATGTGATAAAAACCGGTCTATATGTGATTTTGGAGACCGGTTTATAACCGGTCTTTATGTTATGCCTATACCACCCTATTAAGACCAAAGGAAAACCAGTTTTTTTATTCATTAAAACAGTTTATAAAAGCATGCGTGTAATAAAAAAATAAAACACGTGGCATTGTCACTTTGTTGCTACATTTAACATTAAGGCTCTTGCTACATTTAACAAGTGTCTATGTTTCTTTTCAACTATCCTACTCAGTTGAGGTGTATAAACACATGAAGTTTGATGAACAACACCATTCTCTTTGCAAAATAAATCCATTTTGCTATTTACAAATTTAATACCATTGTCACTTCTTAAAAATTTCACATATTTCCCAAACTGATTTTTTAAACGACTATGAAAACTCATCATATTCTCAATAACTTCACATTTAGACTTCAATATGTATCCCCAAACAGCTCTAGACTAATCATCGACGGTGAAGAAAAAATTATAAACTTTTCTACTAGAAACTCTATAAGGACCCCACAAATCAAGATGAACAAGTTCACCAACCAAATGAAATTTATGCCACTCAAAGGAAAAGACTATCTTGTTTGCTCAACTTTTTGGCAGATTTCACAAACATAATTTTGTAAACCATGTTCAAATTTCAGTTTTTTTCTCAATCTATTTAAAGCCTGATCTGCTGGGTCTAATTCTATTATGCCAAACTGACTTAGATAACATACAATCACCAAACACATTAGAAACTTTCTTAATGCCTCTATTATCAAACTCAAACAAATACAATCCATTTATTTCTCTACCAATCCCCAACACTTTCTTTGAATTCAAATCCTGAGTGAAACAAACACTTTCATCAAAAACCACAATCAATCTACTATATCTAGCAACATTATGGACGTATAAAAAGCTCGCATTATAATTAGGCAGAACTAAGACGTTATACAATGTAACAGAATTTGACAATTTCAAGTCACCAATTTTAGTTATTTTCGTCTTTGTACAATTGGGATGACCTACTATCATATGCAAGTTACCCACATCAATAACATTGACATTAAAGAGCCTAAACTAGTCATATTTTGACTAGCCATATAATTAATGATCCAGCCTAAACTGTTTTTTGAAGATATAGAAAAACTAGTAGAGCAACAAAAAAGTTCAAAGTTTGAATTAAAATTTTTATTTGAATTAAAGAACCCACTAGACATATTAGTTTCAACTTTTTTAATTAAAGAGTTGCTCTAAAAAAGGCCCAATAATTTGGTAACCTCTTTTGTTGTGAAAGGGACACTACTAGAAGAACCATTGTCACAAATATAACTAGAATCACAAACATTATTACTAGACATTTTATTTCCAACATGTCCAAAGCCCTTTTTCTTAATACCAAGGTTATATCCAATAATCTTATAGCACCTTTCAATACTATGTCCAGTCATACCACATTTTTTACAAACAAAGTTAGAGTTCATATTATGATTTCTTTTGAAGTTATCTGGATAACCTAGACCTCTCTATTGTGTGATCTGCCCTACCGCATTTTTCACAACTCATGTTTGAATTTCCACTTATTTGCCTTAAACTACCACTTAGCTTAGCTACAAAGGAAGAAGACCGGCCCTTATTAGGTTCACTTAGACTTGTACCTCTACGAAATTCCTCCCTATAAATTATTGCAAAGGCGGTATTAATATTGGGGAAAGGATATCGTGTTAAGATATTACTTCTAATTTGGTTGATACCCATCATCTAAACCTATTGAAAATCACATTGGTTTTATTAATTGATTATGGTCGAAAAACCCCTTTGCAGATTGACAAACACATGTAGGTAGTTCAGCTAAAGCATCAAGAGAATTAAGTTTCTGATAATATTTTGAAACAGGATCACCATTTTGAGTTAAAGAATTGATTTTATGATGAAGATTACAAGTTATTGAACCATCAACCTTGTCATACGTTTTATAAAATTCTTGCCAAACAGCATAAGCAATTTTAGAAAAGATTTGACGAATATATAATTCTTCATAATCTGAATTTAAAATCCATGTTAACACTACAAAATTACATATGTCCCACTGTTTGGCAAGAGCTTTATTAGATTCAGAACTTAGACATGTGCCATCGATAAATCCCATTTTATTTTTAGTTTCTAAAGCTAATTCCATTGCACATGCCCATGCCTTATAGTTTTTAAGTTTCGTTCAGTTTAAAATTCAATAAACTCGTGTTTGTAGTATCACTAGCATGAAGATACAAAGGATCTCCGAAATCCAACCTATTAATCTGAGTTCCAGACAGATTTTCAGTTTCAACCTTGGTATCAGACGAATTAGACATAATTGCAAAGCACAAACAACCTAACTAAACACAAAAACTAGTTAAACCTTGTCAATAGGCCAGGTGTTGACAACATGTGGGCAGTTAACCTTTGCCCGACATAGGAGTTCGCAGTTGGAGGGACTTGTTACTGAACAAGAGGGTTAAGAAAGCAGACAACATAGTATTGGGAGAGAACCAAATCCACACCGACTCCCAATTTTGAAGAAATCACAACTCGAGCATATTCACGAACACAAAAACGAGATTACCAAAACAACCTCAGATTCCCAACCACTAATTAAAGTCAGCGGAAGACCACAACATCAATTCCCAATCTTGAGAAATATTATAACCCTAATAGTGCCAAGCTCACGAACACACATCGAATTTAGATCCACAAATACAGATCAAATTTAGATTCACAAATACAAACCGAGTACCAACACATAATCTTTAACCACGAAGTACTTTAAATCCACAACCACACTACGATTCTTCAAGAAAGAATCGTTAAACACCAATGCAACTGTTAAAAAAAACCCTAAGGTGGTGTTTGGTTTGATGGATTGTTTTTTGAAGGAATTGGATTGTTGGAAGAAATTGTATTTTGAAGGATTTGGAATTTGAATCTAATTCCTTCCTTGTTGTGTTTGGTAGTTTCAGGAAATGGAATTCACTTCCCCACCCCCACCACCATCGCCACCTTCACCACCACCTCACTGCCGTCACCGCCACCCCACTGCCGTCGCCACCACCTCACTGCCGTCGACACCATCACCACCTCACTGCCGTCGCCACCTTCGCCTCACTGGTCGCCGTCGAAGGGCCTCATATGTCGAAAAGAATAGAAGAAGAATGAAGAAGATAAGAAGAGGTTACCTCGTTGTCGAAACCTTAGATCGCCGTCGCCCTTTGGTCGTTGTCGAAGCCCTAGATAGCCACCACCTCACTGCCGTCGTATGTCGAAACCCTAGATCGCCGTCGCCCTTTGGTCTTTGTCGAAACCCTAAATCGCCACCACCTCACTGGTCGCCGTACGGTGCAACCTTAGATCGTCGTCGCCGTCGCCCTTTAGTCGCCGTCGAAGGCCTTTAGCCGTCACCCTTTGGTCGTCGTCGAAGGGCCACCGTCGCCTGCCGTCGCCCTTTGGTCAATGTTTCACGAGTTCAAGTCGGGAATTTAGATTCCATAGGGTAAGGGAAGGATTTTAAAATCCATCAGTTGTGGGAATGTTTTCCATGTTTCAAAATCCTTTTCCTTTCTCATTTTTGAACCAAACACATGATTTGGTTGGAATTGGATTCCAATTCCTAAGGAATCCATCAAACCAAACACCACCTAACTCTTGAGGCTGTGAATCAGAGAAGAAAACCACAATGGAACCGATAGGGCTTTGATATCATGTAAAAAACATTTACTAACACAAACTCTTACTTACACAATGAAAATTAGAACGAAATTACAGCCACTCATGACTGAAGAACTCTTAACTAGTGTATATCTTCACTGAAAAGGCGTCATGAACGAGATGACTATTTTTTTTTTGTTTTTTCCTTCGTATATCTTTTTCAATACATAGCCACAAAATACAAACAACCCCTTGAAACTAGGGATGGCAAAAAAACCCGAACCCGGCGGGGAAACCCGAAACCCGATGAGGTTCGGGTCGGGTCGGGTTAAGCTATTTCTGATCGGGATCGGGGAAAATATCGGGGATTTTTTCGGGTTCGGGTTCGGTATCGAGGCAAGGTATCCCGCCCCGCCCCGATATATATAATAAAAATATAATTATATATAGATTATTATAAAATTAGATTAATAGGTTTAGGTTTCTTTGAAGACCCTTTCTTCATTTGCGCCTCTACCCACAAGTGCAGACCGCAGCCGCCCGATCCCCAACCTCCACACAATCTTGATTTATCGAAGACTCCTATCTCAAATTCTCGAATCTCCATTCGTCGACTTGAATCCAACAACCAACAATCGACAATCGTTTCTCCAGCAACTCGACTCGTCGACTTGAAGCCAACAACCGACGGATTCAATTCAATCGTCTCTTATTTCTCGACAATCGACATTAACTTCCTTTCTCCTGCAACAATCGACTGTGAATCCAACAAGTCACTAACCGACAGTCTCGTTTTGCAACAATCGACGGTCACTGCACTGCAACAATCGACGTTCACCGCAACAACCAATCGACTTTGCGTCTAGGTCATCTTGGCCTCTTGGGTCTTGCAGAGTCGTAGGTTATGATTCTTCTTACTGTTTTAAAAATGTTTGATTCTTCTTGCTGGTCAAGTGGTCATCGCAGCAAACAATCGATTAGGTTATGAAAATGTTTGATTTCTTGTCACTTGTTTGATGTTTTTAGTTAATTGATATAGTTGATTATTTGAGTTTTAATCGAAGAGCAGTGTGTTATATTTGTATTTCATGCTTTATTGTATGGTCATTTTTTGTTTCTTGCTTTTGTATCAATCGAAGTATGCAATCAATATGTTTTAGTTTCTGAATTTTGAATGATGAATCATTGTATTTCAGTTGCACGTTTCACTGTCAAATTAGTATAAATGTGTTTTCTTATAGCTGCAATTTTTTCACTGATCGGGTCGGGGTCGGGGTTGGGGACGGGGCATAAAAAATCCCCGACGGGGTGCCCCGAATGAAAACCCGACGGGGATGGGGCGGGGTCGGGGATCGGTTTCATGTTTCGGGTTCGGGGACGGGGTAGGCAAAACCCGCCCCGTTGCCATTCCTACTTGAAACTCTTCCACTTTTTCCCAACATACCAAATTGCACCAAAACGTCAACTTCAGTCCCTGAATTTCCTTTCTCTTCTTCAAACAACCCTCCAACTCAACCAACTAACTCCTACACAATAAACCAAGTATATTAGAGACTTGACACTATACCCTTTCATGTTTTGACAAAATTCATATTTTGTCATTTTTAACAACAAATTGTATTTTGTTTCAATTATTATATACTTTTTAAACTGTTCTTAGTTATCAAGGTCTCGTATTTTTTCTATCTTGCGTGAGTAATTAGCATCATACATTGCCACATAAAAAAAGAAAAAAAAATAAAAGAAAAGAAAAGAGAGGGGGGGGGGGGGGGGGGGGGGCAAAGGCTTGAAAACAAAACCTGGTAAGTGGTCACATATGAAAGCAAAAGTAGTTTGTTTAAACAAACGAGTCGATTGGCTGACTCAGTTTATTAAGGGAGACTCTGACTCGCTCGCTGCAAAATCCATCCCAGACAGATGGAGAGCTCATACCACCAACACCAATTTTTAAAACCACCCCTTCCCGCCGACGATCATCGCTTTCAGTTCGAACTCTACGACATCCCCGCCAGCTCCGGTAAGCCCCCTCTTTCTTTTATCCTTTTTTTCTGGTAACAAACCCTAACCCTAGTTCGATCTGTGTGTTCAGGTTGGTTCTCTTGGGATAACATTCACGAAATTGAGAAGACATCACTCAAGGAGTTTTTCGACGGGACTTCTTTCACTAGAAACCCTAGGGTGTACAAAGAATACCGTGATTTCATTATCTCAAAGTATAGGGAAGATCCTTCTAGAAGGCTAACCTTCTCCCAAGTCCGGAAATCGTTAGTCGGTGATGTTAATTACCTGCTTAAGGTGTTTTCGTTTCTCGAAAAGTGGGGGTTGATTAATTTTGGTGCATCATCGCGGTCGTCGGAGGTTGGTGGTGACGATTGTCATTTGGTTAGGGAGGATGAGGAGGATGGGAGGTGGAAGGTTAAGGTGGAGGAAGGGCCTCCTCACGGGGTTAGAGTTGTTGCGATTCCTAATTCGCTTAAGCCTGTTTCATTACCGGCTAGCGTGAGTTCTAACAACGGCTCTCATTTGGGTGAGAGTGAATTTAAAATGCCTCCGCTTTCTTCTTATTCAGATGTTTACCAGGAATTGACAGAATTGAATTGCGGCAATTGCAAGGAGCGGTGTGAGTCTGGCCATCACGAGTATATTAAGGTATCATTCAGAATTATCGTCATTTGCAATTTTGCATCGTTGTCAGGATTTTGGTGATATTTAGGTTTTTTGTATTAATGTGTGTACGCTGTCTTCCAACATTGGTGATTGCAGCCTCTTATGTTTTTGTGCGAAGATGTTCGACCTGTAATTGCAGTTTTACATAGTAGAAATTCTTGTTTTGCTTCCATGTCCTTTTACAAAGATTATTCTACTTGTGATACGTGTTCTTTTTTGTGTGCGCCATAGTTGATTCAGAAAACAACGTTTTTTGTTGTTGTAGGATTGCTAACTCTTGAGGTCTCTGGCCAGTGTTACTAATTAACATTCTTAGCAACTTTTATGCAGTAAACGATATCTGCTTAGCAATTTGTTGTCCCTTCCAACTGCCATCTTTGTTATAGTCTTACATAATCACTTCAATTAGTGGGCATATAAGTACACTGTGCATCCCACCTGTTATAGCAGGACAAAATTAACTGTTTATAGTATCTAAGGTCTTAACATGACATGGCCTTTTTGCTTAGATAAAGAGTCTTGGCAGACCACATGATTGTAATTGCTTGTTCCTTTTATCCTACTTTTATATCACTGTATAATTAAGGCATTAAGCCTATTTATTTTTTTACGTACTTATAACTATTTATCTGTTTCTTACTTGAAATGTATCGTATGAAAAAAGATATAGCATGTTTCAGCATGTGCACATGTTATATGGAGTATGGATCTTACATATTAAATGTTTAAATATTCAATTATTCATTATTACCAATTTGAAGGTCCACTATACATGTTTAATGTTATAAAATCTACGTTTACACTTAAGATTTTTATCATTTGCATGAAGGAGAATCATTGATTTATTTTTTCAAAACACAAAAAATCTCTCGTTAATGTCGTGTCTAGCCGATATTAGTGTCTTAAACTATTGCTGAGACGCTGATGGTGAAATTAGGCAGATGCTCTTCTCTATGTTATCATCCTTTTGACTTCACTATTGCGTTACTATTTATGGCATGAGTTTTGAATACTCACTATAGTCAGTTTAAAAGCGTTAGAACTTCTAATGCGTTTCTCCTAAAATGTTGGATGCATATATATTTTCCTGACTTTTTATATATGCATAAATAGAGTATTATTTACATACTGGAATAATTGCTTCTAGTTTTATCAATCTTCTTAGACCAGTTTCAGTTACAACCTGTGAGATCTGAAATTCTGAATGAATAACCGGTTTGTTTATGTCTATTCCCTCCGCAATTCATATCATCACTTATAAAATCAGTTTCATTTCACTTCTGTTGATTTTTCTCTAAGCTTCTGAATATGTTTGTGCCTGACTTGAATTTCGACTTCAATATTTGTCTTTGGTTGACAATGATAGCACATGCTTAACATTTAAACCAATGATTTGGTTTCATAAGTTGGTACAATCTCTGCATAATTAATGTTAACCTGTGAACCATTTGTTTTCTTCTTCCATATCCAAATTACATGATTTGTGATAAGCATTTTAACTTAGACTCCTGTTAAATTGCACTTGAATATTCTAACATTAACTTGTCAATCTTTGTCTGGTTTATTAGCTTTTCCTAAGTCTTATCATCTGATTTTACATTTTTACTATATCAGGATGAGAGTTCCATCATTTGTAACAAGTGCTTCAAGAATGGATTTTATGGAAAGAACAATTCTGCTGATGATTACAAGTTTATTGACCACGCTCCCGACAATGGGAATCGTGTTGCTGCATGGACTGAAGCAGAAACATTACTTCTTTTAGAATCTGTGTTGAAGCATGGAGATGACTGGGACCTTGTAACCCAAAACGTTCAAACAAAAAGTAAACTAGACTGTATTTCAAAACTTATACAGTTACCTTTTGGGCAGCTCATGTTGAGACCCACATATGATAGATTTAGATACCGAGACACCAATGGCAATACAGAGAACCAGAAACAAGAACCTCCAACACCTCAAGAGAATAAAGATACCAAAATTCAACAGCTTGAGATTGAAAACAAAAGTCAACAGAATGGTGATGCTGATATCGAAGGCCCCCTTCCAAAGAGAATACGCATTGAACCAATTTCAGATTCTAGCAACCCAAAAATGGAGCAGGTGGCAGCATTGTGTTCATATTTCTTTAACTAAGTTTGGATGTCAGATATTTTTTCCTTTTTCCTGGATTGAAATGTTTTATTTCCTTGCAGACAGGCAATGGAAATGAGCAATCGGCACCATCTTTAGTTGCTACTGAAGAACTTAGAGAAAAAGACGGTCAAATTTGTGATCTTAAGAACCAGAAACAGCAGGACGAAGATATAGACGACCTTTGTCCTCTGAAGAGTAATCGTTCTAAACTGCTTCCCAGTGTTAGCAATTCATTGATGCATCAGGTATTGCCCTTCACCGTGCCTAATTTTGAATCTGAGAGTGGCTAATATATATTGCGTATAATATAATATTTTGATTTCATCTGAACAAGATTTGTTATATTTCCTTTTGTTAGGTTGCTCGCATCTCTGCTGTTGTTGGTCCACATGTTGCAGCTTCTGCAGCTGAGGCTGCTATCACTGCCCTCTGTGATGAAAATGAAATTCCAAAGGAGCTGTTTGATAGTGAAGAAAATGGAAACGAGCTGTCTTTTTCGACAAAGACTTGTGTGTCTGAGAGGTTATTTATCTCTCTTTGTGGCATGTTATACTTTATGATTGACCTTAGCTTGGCAAATTGTTCATATTTTTTTTTATTTTCTTTGTCAGGTTTGCTGAAGGCAATGGTTT
Source organism: Pulicaria dysenterica (assembly GCA_947179395.2). Classification (NCBI taxonomy): domain Eukaryota; kingdom Viridiplantae; phylum Streptophyta; class Magnoliopsida; order Asterales; family Asteraceae; genus Pulicaria; species Pulicaria dysenterica. The sequence goes on along the minus strand of OX359293.1, from coordinate 76,859,838 downwards.
AGAGATAAATGCAAGGCTCAATGAATCAGGTATTGGCAGTTACCATACATCACTTTGAACTTTAAATCTTTTCATTAAGAGAAATTATTTGGTTGTTACTTTTGTACAGATGAACTTTAGTTAATAATAGAAGTTCATGTTTTGTTTTGACAGAGAAGGGTATAATACCTTTACCTTTACGAATGAGAGCTACAAGTGCAACGGCTCTTGGTGCTGCTGCTGCACATGCAAAGTTGTTAGCCGTCCAAGAAGATAGAGAAGTTGAACGTTTGGTGTCAACCGTAATCGATACGCAGGTAAGCTCCATTTTTCTTGTAATAATCTCGTTTGGTTTCAACTATAATATATATCAGGATGTTTCGTTTTATCCAGCTCTATTTCAGAAGAGGAAAAGAAAAGAAAATAAATTAAATATTACTAGTTTCAAGATGCTTCTTAGAGCTTATATGATAACTGCAAATTTTCTTTTCAGATAGAATTTGTTTTCTAGTTAAAAGTTACCAATTTCCCCATATTAGTATTTTACTTCCATAATCTTACTACCAGTATCACCCAATAGTACGAATTTCGGATCATCAAGATTTTTCAGTTGTCTTTGCCTTTGGTTTTTCCTTTTCATTCATAGATGTTTGGCGAATACTTGAGCATTAAGCTTAAACTTCATACTATCTCACATGTGTAATCCTGATTGGATGGATGAAATTCTCTAGAGTTAGCAAAAGGGTGGTGGTTTGAACCCAACCAAGAATGTACCTCACACCAATAAAACCTTTAAATTACATGTGTATCCATGTAATTTAAGAAAAAGTTACATGTGTATCCATTCATTGCTGTCCCATTTTTTGTTTTTTTTTAGGAATTGTGAGGGTATATTTCTAAAGTTCAAATTTTGGCGGTGTATGACTCGTCAAAAGTTTTTGGTCCAAATTCTCATTTTCTAAATAATTAATGTTGAGCGTGAGTGGAAAACTATGCAATTACAACAACAATTTAATCTTTTTGAATATACGAAGAAAGTGTAACCATTTTAACAAAATCTGTGCGACTTGGGCTTGTTTGAGATGGTAATAACTTACCCTTTTCTTAGGTAAATGGGTGATTATTGTCACCTACAGATTTCTCTTTTTAACACAATTGTTGATTTTGATATTAAAATAGTTGAAGAAGTTGCAATATAAGATGGGGCTACTGAAGGAGCTGGAAGTGATAATGGAAAAGGAGTTTACTCAGATGGCAGAAGTGGAAGATTTGCTGGTAACAGAGCGAATGGCTGTGGTTCAGAAGGGCATTGATGCTGGGGTTGGTAGATGGAGGGATCGTACGACAGCAAACTCCCAAGTAGAGATTATACTCTAAATCAAAATCATGTTTAGATTAGTTGTTTATCTGTCTCTTCTAATTATCTTATCTGTAAGAAAATGTAGAATTTGTATGAACAATAATAGTTGATATTTAGCACAGGTCAAGATTTGTTACCTAATTCTAATCAGGGGCCTCGGAGGACCTTAATTTCTACATATCTTTGCCAAGTTTTTAGTCGCACGCGAGAGCTTGAATGTTGGTGGTGGCCGTTTGGTGGTTGGTGTGTGGTTTGTGGCAGTGCTTAGTGGGTGACTGATAAAGTTAAAACGGCCAATATTGAGTTAATTTCGGTTTTTATTATGTGAATTTCTTGAAAAGAAACTGCTCAAATCTTGAGCAAACCATGATAATTTATATTTGTTGCAATCATTTTTTGTTCATGATCTGGGAGTTCATGAATGGGGTAAGGATCTCGTTGTTTACTTATTCACCAATAAGATTTGAAATAAATAATTATGTGTGCATCTAGTGAATGGTTAGTGAAGAGTTAGTTATGTTGACGTGATAGTTAATGATTGTAGTGATATTAGTTACCACTACGGGTGCTCTTATCAACATGTTTCTCATATAACATGGATGGAAAACTTTTTTCTAAATAGACAAGTAAAATCTATTCCTAAATTTTCAAAACTACATCACCTTTTAGTTAACATGTAAATCAGTTTCAAATTACTTTTTAGAAGGGCACTTGAAATATATCCGGAATGTAAATGAGTTCCTAAATTACTTTTTATTATAATTGTTCATTTAATTTTTTGATCAGTATGTCTGTCTTGACTTATTCTGAATTTTTTAAAACTTACAGCTTAGTTTTACATGTTTTAGACTGTTAAGCGGTTTTAACATTAAAGCAACTTGTACTTGTTGATACAAAACTGCATAGTTATTAGCAATTATACAATAGTTAGTTTTTTCATTATTTATAATAACAATAACCCTATATTTACCTGGAGATTTATGTTGAGTAAATTGATGGCTGATGATTAATAAATTTAACCTAAGTTATAACGGAACTATATAGCGGTTAATGGTTTAGGGTTTTATTTTCCTTTATATAAAACGATTTAAAAATATAAGGAAGTTGGAGGGAAAAAAGTCGCGGTTGTAGAGACTACGATGTCCTCCAGAAGGCGTCTCAGAGTAATCTGTTCATCCGACGAAGAAGACGAAGACGAGGACGAGGACGACATACAAGAAATACAACCTCCTCCTCAACATCGCCCTGATATCGAATCTGAAACCCTCAATCTTCAAGGTGTAACGCTAAATTCTTTAAACTCTAACCCTACTAACCCCCCGGAGTCCGTTCAGATTGAGATCTCCGACGAAGACTTCATTGACGCAGCCGAAGATCTCTCCCCTTCCTCCCCGCCACCGCCAACTAGCAATGATGGTATGAATGCAGCCTCTGATAACCCTATTAGTAGGATTCTGGAAGATTTAGGGCTGAGACTGCGGGGTGAATGGTTGGATTCCTGTCTTCATGGCCTCCAGACCGCCATCCCTGGGTTTATCAACTTTGATGCTACTAGAAAGGCTAAGCTCTGTTTTGAGAAGTTTTTGCATTCTGATATGAACTACTGCGGTGCAGGCTTGCTTCCCAGTAATGTGCACCAAATGCACCTTGTTGATCTTCCTGGGCCCTTTGTGTTACAGGTATTTTGCGATTTGCTAGTCTCAGTTTAGTTAATATCTGATGATTTATTGTATAAACGGGACTTCAATAATTTCCCAGAAGTTGATTACAGTTTGAGACTTCTTAGGTTAATTGCCATAAGATATATGGTCTTAGTTCCAACCGATATGAAATAGCTAAATTATGCATAACAGCCATACTTCGATTCGCAATTGCTGCTGTAAAGTCTAATTGCATTGTTGCACATTCATAAATCACAACACTCAATCCCTACCCCTGGTAGAGGAGATTGCTTTCCAAAAGACCTCCTGCAGCAAAAGTGAGAAAAAATATAAATAAATGAAAAGAAATAAAATAAATAGATATAAGTAAAAAATATGAATGTATTAGAAAATAAATAAAAATATGAAGAAAAATAAATTAAAGTCGATAAAAAGTTTAAATACAAGCTAAATTATATATATATATATATATATATATATATATATATATATATATATATATATAGGGGACGGTTCAAACCATAGTCACATGGATCGTGGATCGCTTCGGTACGGGAACGAGGATCGGGATCACGGTTCGGTAGGTTCCTAAAATTCGGTACGATGGGGGGTAGGCTCATTTCGGATCGCTCCGGTACGATGTACCACATAATGTGGTACGGTGTACTATTTAATAATAATATATATTTATACATGACTAATGAAATTATAAAAAGTATTAATAGTTGATATTAAAGTATGTAACCAAGATTCATAGTTCAATTACTTCAATCACCAAAGCAAATTTAGAAAACAGGAACATAAAAATTAAACCTCAAAAGAATAAAAACTCAAAAAGATATGATTAAAATATTAGTCCACCCTTCGTTTAGCAAGAATTTAATTTTAATATTAAATATACAAAGTTTCTAAACTCTAAAGTCTTTCAAACTACCTGTTCAGACTACAAAGTATATAAATAAAGTAGTGACTTTCAATCTACATATTAAATTCTTATGTGAATTCAATTAATGTTAGTTCATCGTACCTACAAAGTATATAAATAAAGTAGTTCATCGTACCTATAAATCATGAAACGTGTTTTGAGTTTAACAAAATCGCCGTACCAACAACATCGGGTACGTCCCAGAAGTAAACGACAGATCGCAACTTTTATCGTACCAAACGCGATCCAAAGCGTTCCGGGATCGCGAACGTACCGCGATTTGGTACGGTCGATCCAAAACGAAATTCGTGGCAGGTGCAGCGAATTATGTGACTATGGTTCAAACGAGAACTGTTTTTCATACGAGAACTGCGAGAACCAATCTTAGCCGTTGATTTGATAAAGTGGAATGCATGGATGTGGAGCGTGAGGGGATCAAGTGTGGCAGGGTGCATGTGATGAATTCATGGGTGGGCAATGACATTGAAGGAGGGGGAATTGGACGGCTCAGATTGGTTCTCGCGGTTCTCGTACGAAAAACAATTCTCGTTTGAACTTTTGCCTATATATATATATATAGGGGAGGGTTCATGCGAGAACCGTTGTTAGCGCGAGAACCGCGAGAACCAATCTAAGCCGTCCAATTCCCCCTCCTTCAATGTCATTGCCCACCCATGAATTCCTCACATGCACCCTGCCACACCCTATCCCTCCACGCTCTCCATCCATGATACTTCCCATATCGAAGGAACGGCTGAGATTGGTTCTCACGGTTCTCGCACTAACAACGGTTCTCGCATGAACCCTTCCCTATATATATATGTGTGTGTGTGTGTGTGTGTAAGTATTACTAGAAATAATAATAGTTAACTAGTTACTAGATTGAAAATACTAGAAAGACATATCTCAATAGTTCACTCTTGGTCACAATTTTTTTTTATAATATGTCATGTTTGTTTCACTTCACCTTTGGTCACAAAGACATATCTCAATGGGTTCATAGCTAAAATTTTACATAATATCATTGGGTTCATAACTACACTTTACCTATATTATACTAAGATTGCACGAAAAATTTGAAAAAAAGTTGTTCAAAGAAACACTCTCGTGACTCTATAGTTCCGCCCGTGCATCTTGAACTGGTAATGAAGTTTATGAGCATTAATTGCAGGTCTTAGAATTTGTGTTAGAACTGACAAGTGAATTTTTGCAGGTTGACGAGATAGTAAATATAAGTCAACCTCTTCGAGAGCGATATAAGAAGGCACATCCGGGCCTAAAGAGGTGCCTAAAGCTGTCCATGACTGATGGTGTTCAACGAGTTTTTGGCATGGAATATCAACCAATTAAAGATCTAGACGCTCTTGCATCTGCTGGATTGAAGGTTCTTAATTATAATTCTTTCAAGTGACTAGTATGATGTAATTATACTAAGTTTTTAAGACCTTGGTCCTTGTTTAATGCACCTTATTTGATTGCTAAATTGTACAGTTTCTCATTGGTCATCTATTTTTCTTCTAATGCTGTTAGACAAGAACACTCATAGAAGCAGGAATATCTACTTAATCTAATTTGTCTACTGCTACACTTTTCGTGGATAAAATTGGATTATTTTTGTCTTTTAGGTTGCAATATCTAATGTAAATGTTAGGCACGGGCTTCTGATGCTAGTACCAGAAGTTTTCCAAGTTTTAGGAGGATTGGTTGAGGAGCTGGACGCAGCACGGCAAAGACTTGTTAGTGAAGTTAATAAGCCTCCAAGGGGAAAAAGGTATTCTGTTTGCCTTTTGTTAATTAAGGATGGACTTTTTATATGATTAGATTTGCTATGTTGCTCTAGTAAAAGACTGTCAAATTATTTGTATGCTGTTTAATTTTAGGACAAGAACAGGAGTTGTCCCCCCTTTAGCAAGTAGAGCGACTCGTGCTGCATGGCCCACTAACGATATCAATGTTTCACGACCCTTGAATAATCCTGTCTCTCAAAGTGCAACTCCAATGGAGGTAAATAACCAAGGTATGTGGGTTCACTTTGTTCATCATAAATTCATATACATTAAATCCTGCATCATTATCTTTAACACAGTGTATATATCTTCTTGAGTTTTTATTAACTTTACACACACTCATGCACTGTAGGTACCACAACTACTTCTGTTAATGGAAACTTTTCATCAAATCCTGTGGTTCCAGTTTATAGGGAAGACGTTGCAAATCAGCCATCAAGAACCCAAGAACAGTCTTCTGTTTCCACTCATTGGGATGATATTGAACACCGTTCATCTATGGCTACGGCAGAGAGTTCTGTTAATACACACATGGAAGATGCTTCTTTTGCTGTTCCTATCGTTACAGAAAGTGTTGAAACAACGCCATTAAGGGCTGGACAAGAAACAACCACCATTCCCGTTCACTGGGCATCACCTGTTGCGGTTTCTGATGATGAAGACCCCCAAATGACACCTGCTAGGGAGAATCGTTCTGCATTTGATGATGATACAAGCACTGAAAACCCATTCACATACTTGGCCAGCTTGTCAACGAGATGGGCTGCATCAAAAGATAAAGCCTCTCATGTTGAGGGTAAAATTAAGGTGTGATTCCCTTTTTTTCTTTGATTATTTATTGTTTTTTATTATATTATGTTACTTAATTCATGTAAAACTTTAGTGTTTCGTGACTGGAGTTAAAGGATTTCAGTATAAGCAAACGAGCACATACGAGCTTCAACTATATGTAGATGATGGTAGTTTAATATCTGAGATTCTCGTTGATCACAATGTAAGTTTAGATTTTCATGCATTTCTGTTTAAAAATGTAATCATTAAGCTTGTAACATAACTGTATGGTTGTTTGATTTTTCAGGTTGTACAGAAAAAAATAGGCTATTCCCCTGAGGAGGTAAATGCTGCTCTATCTTGTGAAGATCCATCTAGGGTTCGTGACATGAAGGATACCATGAAGAAGTTTCAAGTATTTCTAGTAAACTTTGAGGTCCATCACCATTTCTGAATCTCGTTGCAATTGAATTTCATGAAACACCGTTTATTTATGGGTATTGAATTGACAGGGGATAATCGTTTTAAGGATAAACGAGGCGTTGAGTCTGCCGTTTGCCATAGAAATGCAGCAGGGTTGTCCTTTATCTGATGCTTGGTTGCTTATTAGAAGATTAAAGTCGAGTAATGGTGATCAACGCACACAGTTGGATCCGATCAATATATCACCATAAACCTGTACTGCACTTTTGGTGGTACATTTATTTATGGTTTTCTATATCATGTTTTCGTTGGTACATTTAATTTTTATCATATAAACGAGCGAATATCTAAAATTTTAACCAATTTCAGGGACAAGGTATTGTTAGGGACATGGATATTGAGCCTTTAATCTTGTTTCATCTAAATAAATGCATATACAAACATGTGTTACTTGAATTTTACCCTTTCTGATCTTGAAATCGCTAGCATATGCATAATAGCATAACACAGTCGCGGTGTTTGTGATATTACTCCTACTTTGTGGGATGAGGTGAATACGAACTATGGGGTTCCTGATGACTACACAAACACTCGAGTGCACAAGGATTTAAAAAAATGTAGTGCAGATTAGTACCTCAGGTCTGGAACTGATCCTTTAAAGCATAATGCTTATGCTTGATGTTTAAGGACATATTAAAATGGTGATTCTAATAATTTTAGCTTTTATCGTTATAAGATATGCGTAAATATTGTAGCTTTTCTCGTTATATATTTATATGATATGCTTTCTAGGTTTTGGATGATGTACGTACTTGTTTTCTATTATCTTAAATCGTCTACAATGTTACTATTAACTGGCCTTAGCTAGGATTTATTTGTGTGCAGAACATATACAAAGAGGGTTGTATTTGAAAGTGTTCTATGTGATAGGTAAATATTTTAATTCTCTTATTCTATGCGTTATTGATTCAGTTTTTGAATATTCTTTTAGTTTATATAAAATTATATTTATTATTTCCATTACCTAATTTTTTTGTAGATGAGAAAAAATCTCTCTTTTTACATAAATTTCTAATACATGATAGGGAATTAGGGATGGAACAAGAATACAATACAATTCTTTAAGGGCTTGTTTGGTATAGGGAATTGGGGGTAGGGAAATGGAAAGAAAAATGAAATCCATTGTTTGGTACTTTGGCTACACTTGAGAATTAGAAAACTAGAAATAGTTCAATTTCTACTCTCTGAATTCTTCTCTACCAAAAGAGGAGAAATGGTGGGAAGCTACTCCTCAATTCTATAGGAAACAACAAAAAAAAAAAAAAAAAAAGAGAGAGAGAGAGAGAAAACACGGAGAGTTAAGGGTACACGTCTCTTTCGCATCCAGCCTACGTCGACGATTGCTCTGCACGCCTCCTTCACGTTGCGAGGCTTCCGCCATCACCTCCTTCATGTCGGCCACGAGAAGCTTCCAGTGTTGCTACTTCTCGCATCTGCCTCCTTCGCACCTCCTCCTCCGACGACCTCTAGTGGTGACCTGCGGCTGCTCTTCCTCCCGGCCTACGCCTCACATCAAGGTATCTCTCTATCTCTCATAATTTTGTTTCTCCTCCTCACAACCTCCACTTTTTTTTGAACAGCTTGTATAATATTATCAACCCAAGAAAGCATATAGTGTTTACACATGTACGCACAATTACACAACAAACGCCATGTTAAACTAATGATCTACACATATCCGCGTCACAACAACCATGGAGCTAATGTGGAACTAAGCCAAACGTAGTAACAAAGTATCGAGTAGCACGGAGGCAGGAAAATAGTACAGTCGTGGTCCACGCAAGCAAAGTATACGTCAAAGCATCATCACTTCTTCGTAACACAATTAGGGCAGTCATGAAGGTACACCCAGAGCAGCGTCAGGGCAGCATCACTGCGTCACAACATCGTACTCAACAACATCAATTGAAGCATTGTGATCGCATGCATTCCGCAGCAAGATGACCAGCGTCAGTTGCATCACATCGACAGTAATTAGGGTAATCACCCGTTCGTATGCCGGGTAGCCTACATCTGATGGCAATCTTCTTCAATAACCTGCATGGTATAAAACACAAGTTCTAGAGCTGGAAAGAACGGTTTGCATTAGCTAGCAAAAAAATAGCCTAGCAAACCACTAAGGATTGAGATGCCCCCCTTATCACACCTGGTTACAACATAAAGTGCAACTCCTGCACACCTTATGAATCTCCAATGCTAGCCTATGACCATGGCTAAAAAATGAGGGAGAGCTATGTGAAGTGTGTGCTAAGAAAATAGTGCCACCATTTATCACCAAGCCAAGGAAAGTATAGCCACAGCCTCTAGACCTACCATCGCCACCCTTGTAACACCATCCCAGACCCACCACCCCATAGCAGGCACCAATCACGTTAGTAATGCACCAGCTTTAATAAATCCAAACAGAGAGTCCTAGCCATCCCTGAAAAGTCACAAAGATCCCACAAACCTCACAACCTCCACTTTGATTCTCAATTTGTTTAGATGAAGGTACCATATTTTGACAGCTTTTTTAATTTGTTTCCCTGCAAGTTTTCTTATTCATTTTGTTTCTCAATTTGTCATGAAAGGACTTCGATTTCCAATTTATCACATTGTTTAGATGTCAAACTGTTTTAAATGACTTTGACATACTGTTTATAGCTTTCCCATAATAGCTTCTAAAGCGATAGTACAAGACTCGAGAACCAAAAAATTATCTATATACTTTAATTTATAATGGTAGTTTCGACTTCTATATCCTACATAATATAAGTAATATATTATGTAGGATATAGACCATTAAATTATATATCTAAAAAACTAATATTTAAAATCTTGAAGTGTTTGTACTAAAAAAACAACAAAGTTACTGCAAGTCTGCAATTTACAATGTCATAGCCTAGCAATTCAGACACTAGCCTACTTTGAAATGAAAAGTCACTAATTCCCCATCATATATTTAATCAAGTACACTTTCTTCTTCTTTAAAGGTCACTCTCTTCTTTTAAAACTTCATAGAAATGGTAAATATCAAAGGGTTCTCAAGAATCACCACAAGCACAAGCGACGGCAGTAAGCAAGATTTTTTCCGGCGGTGGCATCGCCGGTAGCACTCCGAAAATTTACCGGTAGCACCGTCTAAAAAAGTCGAAAACTAACACTACGAATCGTCAAAAGACCGGTGTCCCGTGACCCCCCTCAAATACCCTTAGGTCCGCCCCTGACCCTACTTACACTCCTTGACACTTGTAACCGTACTGATACTCTTGACCTTCATCATCGTAATCACAATTGCCGCCGGAGCCTCTACACCACAGTAATAATTCCAAGCTTTTATTGCTTTTGTTGTTTTCTAATTTTAATTGTATTAAAAGTTTAATGATGTTAATTACATTTAAACTTTGATGAATATCAAATATGATAAAAAGAATATCTACAAACAATCCAACTTTCTTAAAATAAGTAGTAAAAAATTAGGTATAGATATTAGAAACAAATCTTATTATTCAAAGATATTATTCAAATTTAAACATAAAAACTTTTAAAAATATAAATTTGCATATCGAACTTTGCTAAAATGACAACCCTAAACTATGCAACTTTCAAAAATGACAACTTTAGCCCTTCTTCAACTTTAATAAATACATAAAACAAGAAAAGACAAGTTACCAAACACATAAAACACTTAACAATTAAACACGAAATCTCGAACCTTGGGATATTACAGATATATCCTTCTATACACAAGATTAATATAAGTGTCAAAATCAATAAAGAAGATAAGAAAAAAAAATTAATAGACTACACGTATCATCTTATAACGGGTAGAATAATAAAATCGAAACAAAAATTAAAAGAATATTTATCAATTTTGTTAGGTGATCAAATCAGTTAGATATATAATTGACGTCATCTCACAGCGGCAAAGAGTCTTCCGTACCCATGCATCCGACGTGTCTTACTGTCTTTGTCGACTTCCTTCAGCAGTTCAGCCACGTGTGGTCTTCTGAGACCGACACCAGGCCTTTGACCAACGCCTTCTTCTTCTTCTTCCTTCTTCTTCTTCTTATCACAGTGATCACCATCCCTTTGGCCTTTTCTCTCTTATCAAACCAACCATGGATTTTTATTTCTTTCACACTCTTCTCAATTTCGTCGCTCCAATCGCAACCCTAGCCGCACTCTTCTCTCTCACGCCGCTTTATATCCCTTTTAAAGTGTTATGGTACATCTCTCGTTCCATCTCCAAGGAAGATGTCGCCGGAAAAGTCGTATTGATCGCCGGAGCATCTTCCGGAATTGGCGAGGTTCGGTTCGTAATTACTAGATTTAATTTTTCTCTTTTTCTTTCTCAATGTATTGTTAGTGGTTTTGTTGAGCTAAACTGTTGTGTGAATCAAAATGAAGCATGTGGCTTACGAGTATGCCAAAAGAGGAGCATGTTTAGTTCTGGCTGCTCGAAGAGAGAAGAGTCTCCGTGAAGTCGCCGAGACCGCTCTATCACTCGGCGCACCGGAAGCCATCGCCGTTCGGGCTGATGTTTCCAGTATCGATGACTGTAAGCGACTAATCAATGAAACTATCAATCGCTTTGGACAATGTAAGTGTCGCTAATTTGCGCACCACTCTAGAAGATTCCTTCTCATCCATTCAGTACTTGAAATTGATAATTTTATGATATTCATTCCAAGGCTTTCAAGTATTTAGTAATGGTTATTTATTCAGAGCAGCTATTGGTAAAGTGATTTTGTTTAAAAGAAACAGAGTTTCCAAACAATAATTACTATTTGTACCTACCATGAACAATTCAATTTGCTATCTTTCCCCTGTTTAGATTTTCATGATTGATTGACTACCCAAGAATGAATTTATCTTTACACAAACAACATACCTTCAAAAAGTTCAGAGTTAAACAATAGTAGCATAGTTTGATGTGATTTAAGGATATGTAGTTTATGTTATTCAAAGAGGTGCGAAACAATTAATAAGTATGAGTTTGCTTCAAAACCTTTGCAACCAGCTGTGCTTTATAATTATGTACTTCAGTAAATTACCACTCATATTGATTTTCTTCTTAGAAAATTCATTTGCACCAAATAGTCTTACTATCATTTGGTTGGGTTTTGAAACTTTAACTTGATTGAGACATGATTGCATCTCAGTCTTCATTAGTACTCTAACCTATGAGTTATATTTAGGGGGTGTTTGGTTTAAAGAAATGTTTAGGAAATGAAATCAGGAAGGAACTGGAATTTGAGTTCAATTCCTTAGTGAGTGTGTTTGGTTACCTACAGCAAAGTGAATGGAATTGCCCTAAACGTAAACCATCGCACCACTCGAATTGCCACCTCTGGCCTACTCACAACCATCGCGACCATCCGACTGCTACCACCACCATCGATGCTTGAAAGAGAAGGAACCATGGTGATATCATCAGTGCCCTAAATCGAAGTTATCATGCCCTAAATTGAAGCTGACCTAACTCAGGATTAAGGAACCATGGTGATAAAAGGTGATGAAATCGAACATGAACCATGGTGAAATCGAAGGAACAATGACGAAGATGGAGGTGGCAGATGGTCATGAAGGTGAAGGCCGCAAATGGCGGTGATGAAGATGAAGGTCGCTTGGTGATGACTTTTTTGTGGGATTGTAAACTCCATCACCTAATGGAATTACATTCCTTAGAATTTTAGCAACCAAATAAGATGAGTGAACGGAATTGAATTCCAATTGCATCACATCCCTTGGGATTCCATCAAAACAAATACCCCCTTAGAGTCTGAGATAGATCCGTGATGCGTACTATTGTGAAGTGGGCTCACCTTAATCTCTTATCAATATTTTGTTACTTGTCTTGAGAAATCTATGTCTCTTGAACTTTGATGAATCCTATACATCTTTGAAGACTTCATGTTTTATTAGGTATCCGATAACATCTTCATCGATGATAACAACTCTTGTTGACTATGAGGTTTAGTCTGAGGTTTAACTTTGTGAAGTTCTAAAAGCATTAACTTTCCTACCACTAATTATTTGAGAAGTAGACACATAAAAAGCTCTTGTGTAATAAAAGGGATAACATATAGCTCATGGTGAAGCTTTTTATGACCAAGATTAATTTTCCTACCACTAATAATTTGAAAATGTGCAGTCTAGCTAAAAAGTCACACTTAGAAGTGTGTAAGTATTGGCTAAGTTATTGCACCATGAAGTGGGGAAATCATGAACATCTCACAACTTAAAGCTCCACGGCTTGAAGAGTAAACTTATTTTCAGTTTCCATTTGTTATTATTTCTAGGTGTACATTTGGACACATTTAACTTATTTCTTGATATTTGTAAGTGTGAATGTTATATTACCTTAACCAAACTATAAGTTTAAACTATTTTTATGTGCTTAAAAGTGTGATAGAATTTTATTTTCACGCATGAACCACAAACAAATATTATATTTGTTGTAGTTGTTATCACATCAGAATACAAGGAATTGAAGGTATACCAAACCAGTAAATGGGTCGGTAAAGATGTCTAGGTTTCTATATCCTATGAAGTCCAACACTATGCAAGACTAAACTTACAAGTTACAAGTTCCAACTTATCTTCTAAGCAAGAGGATGGAAACAGGAAGCTCAAAATAATTGAGATATAGCAAGCATCATTCGTCTCGAATAGAATCTGCTTCCAGAATCCGTGGGATGGAATCCATCGAAAAACAAATAACTACTCCGGTGAGGGCATGTTACATTTGTAGGAAGACATTGTCCTCTTGTAATCAATCTAGTTGATACCTTACAACATGGAGTATTGATCGCCTGCTGTATACCTAAAACAAAATAGATACATAAAGTTAAGCCGTACTAGAGCTGTAGTTACATCACAGAGTTGTAAGGAATTGTAGCATGTTATAGGATTCGGTCAAGTTTATGGAAGTCCATGAGTAATTTAAGTCATGTTGAACATTTAATTTTCCCTAGGCAATCTTTTGACTGTATGGCTAAAATAGAATGCATCCATATAGACAAAGTGGAAAGCTTTCTAGTTTCTAGCAACCCACCTTTAGACAGTGGAAGACCAGAAGTAGCAACATTTAAATCTGGAACAACAAATTTTGCATCAGCCAGTCTATAGTTAAGATCAGCCAGAAGAGTTAGCTGCTTAGTAGTAAATATATTCAAAGCATCGTTTATTTCTTTTACGCAAGCATTTCTGGTGCCAAAAAGTCTCTTCTCAGCAGGTGCACAGCCTATCTGTCTGAACCAAGATATGGAAAATTTTCTTCCTCCCAGTTTGTAAAGCCACTAAACAATAAATATATAGTCGTTGTCAGTAATCATAAACCTATCTATCAGGGTTAACAAAAAAGTTGTTGATATATAGAATACTTGCATTTAGGTTCTGTGAGAATCGGCTGGCAAGGGTTGTTGCAAACTGGTCTGTTGAAACATTGTGGCGCTTATGAAGATTTTTAGGAGCAAAATAATTGTTGATGTAATCGTTGTTACCAATGTGAATGGTGTAGAGACACTTCTTGAGGTAATCTTGGGTGAGAGTCCCATTTCCTTGTAAAGTTTTAATATGTGAAATCACCTTTTTGTGGTGAAGTATCTGCTTGTTAAAGCTGAAGTGTTCTCCCTTAGGACCAGTACAAATAAAATATTGTGAGAAGATTATCGCGGGCAAACACACACACAATATGGCAATGAAAATATGGATGGTTGCATTACCAAATTATCTCCAGACTCATCTAGAATGCCAGATCCAGCAGAAGCATAATTGACACCCTTTAGAACATCTTTTCTTTTTACTGTTGTATAGGGTGGGATGAAATCCTTATGGCCAATATATTTGGCTGTCAAAAACTACAAAATTTGTCAGAATATCTTCAGACAGGCTGTCACTAGGTTAAATCTATGATCTGGATTGACATGAATGACTAAATGAGGTTTTAATGCCTGCATGTGGTGAGAGGATGATCTATACTTGGTAGATAATATATAATTCATCATATAGGAAAATCTATTAAAATTTCATACTTTTAAAGCTATTTAATCTTGTAATGGAAGGTCTGTAGAGGCCTTGACTTGGTTCATACCTGTGGTTTATTTGTGAGGCTCTTTAACCACTATGTAACTCCTATTGTTCTATTTATATTTTTCAACATATATATTATTAGAATGTAAGGAACTAAATAAACATAACCATAATGGGCTATTTCTGAGAGTATACTTTCATGTTTATTAATAGGACTTTAACTATAATCAAGCACAAGAAATCCTAACCACCTTAAATTAATTCTGCTTAAGCATTGTACTTTAACCTCCAAAGTCCCACCATTAACCATAGCTTTGAGGCCTATGTTACCGGAAAATAAAAGTATTGCTCACTATTTATGTCACCTTGTTACTTAGTAAGCAAAGGCTTATATTATCTGCACTTCGCGCTGTGATGGATTTTTAAATATAGGTCAGGTTTAATTTCTTAAAATTTAGGTCACTTCAGTTGTACACATTTAGGTGTACAGTTTTAGAGCATGGAAAGTGATCTCTCCTCCCACCCCCATCTTACAATGGTCATTTTCAACCTCTACCTTAAGAAATTAAATAAAAATAAAAATATTACAATATTAAAAAGGTAAAAATACATAAAAAGTAATTAAATTAAGAAACATAAGTTGGGTTTTTTGAACCTCAGTTTACTTATCAAAATTCATTAGGGGTTTATTGTAGCAAGTGTTGGATAGGTAAAATGTGTGGTGTTGTTTGATATGTAAATTTTGCTGGGTGCAAACTTCGGGTGGAAGTGCGTATATTGGGGTTGGGATTCATCAAGTTTGTACATGATTTGGAGACGAACTTGATTTGGAGCAGGATGAGATGCTGGGGGGATCCATTTTTGTTGAAATGGAATTAAAATGCTATAAACATATTGAAAGATCATAGAAGAAAAGTTGAGAGAAATATTAGAAGAATAGGTGTGAAATGTAGCAAGGTTTGTAAGGTATCCATAGTTGAAAAGAAGAAAAGAAAAGAAAATAGTCGTTGGTAAACGGCTCTCTCCCCTCTGACGGTCTACCCCTTCTCTCCTCTCTCCCTTTTCAGTGTCATGCTCCCGAAGCACTCACTCCGCACCACTTGGGAGTGGTGTTATCAAATGCCTCACATGGCCACCTCAGTTGAGGGTGACCACTGACCACTCTGCCTTCCGAAAAATTGATAGATTCGGTAATAGTGATTGTAATAATAGTCATAATATAAAGTAATAATTTTAATAATAATACTAATAGTATTAATAATACTATATAGTTTTACTATAATTTCAATGATAACAACTACAATAACAACAATATATGTAAATTCAGGAAACAAAAAAATAATACTGTTTGGTTATGTCTATAATTGTTTAAGTCCAAGGGTTGTTAATTATGCATATAGCATTTATCAAGAAAATGTTACTAACATGACAACAACACTCCTACCTATGTATATACAATTTATTTTAAACTCAAATCATAATACTATGTCTGGACAAAGTGGTACCTAACTCCTTTGTCTTTTAAGGAGAACTTCACATGTTACTTCAGAAAAGACAGAAAAATTGGAACAGAAAGCACATAATTCTGCATATAACAACAGACTCCTTAACCAATACTCAAGGTCCATTTTAATGTCTACATACTACTAACAAATTATATATCAGGGTAAAGTAGATACTTTTACTATTCACTTGACTTTGTAAACTGATACCAAGGGATAGTATTTATGTGAACAAGAGAAGTAAAAAAAAAAACTGAATGGAGGGCGGAGGAAAACTGAGCTGACCGATATAGTCCACGACGATGAGACCGTTACTAAATCGGCCTGTTGGTCCTTGAGGAAAGTCTATCCCGTATGGCAAGTAATTGGCTTTTGCACCAGTGTTCAGTCCATTATTATTGCCTACATCAACCAGCGAGTCCCCAAAGATGAAGTAACATGGAACGTACGGATCTCCAATGACCTTTGAGGATTGCATCAAAATAAGAAAACCGAAACATATTTTGTATAGAAACTGGTTACCTAAGAAACCCATAGGAATAAGAACTTGTTCTTATATATGTAAACTAGAGCATTCTAAAAGTTTATTTCGTTCATTATATATGTAAACTAGCTTCCTTTGAATATTGTCCTGTTAGTCAATCATGTTGGCAGCTTATTAAAGATATACACTATTCTAGGCTTTCATTAAGCTACAGAGAAAGAAAAACCTGGATGATGCATTCTAGAGAAATGTTCATAGACTCTTATAGAGTGTTAGCTGCTGCAGCCAAAAGAAATCGGAAGGAACCAACTTTCACTATTTAATTCATTTTAAAAAGGGAAAGTTATATGAATGAATGAGAAGGAAAATACATAATAAAGGTGTTAGGTGCATAGCTGTGACCAGATGACTTTAACAAATTGGAATAAGATGCCCATTCTTGCATAAATACCGAAAGCCGGCCTTAATGGAAAATGAAAATTAAAAAAAATACTATGGTTGCTCACGGGCCGAGTTTTCTATGTTACATGTAATGTGTTTAATTCCATTGTAATGTGTATTTGGCTGTATTCTGTAACCAGAAACAAACAAAGCATTATGAAGCATCCATATAGTTAAGTAGAAGGCTAGAATCGTCCATCCAGATTCTATGGTGGCTTTATGGTAATTAATAATAAGTGGTTAGTGAGTCATTAATTTGCCATTAATATAGACTGAAAAATATCAACTCTTCTTGTTGAATTTATGCAGTGAATCATCTGGTGAATTGTGCTGGGGTGACTTCTATGTGCATGCTAGAAGAGATCACGGATATTACTAGCTTAACACCAGTTATGGTAATTGGTAGATAACTTTATGAAATTCCAAAATAGTTTATGAGTAACACCTTTTGGAAGTTCTTGCAAAAGTCTAAATTTTCTAAAGGATTGAAATTACCTCATGTGATCAATATGAAGTAACTGTAAAATGTATTAATTATGACAAATTTTCTATGTTTATGTACACACACGAACGTGGAACTAGTCATAACCTAGTGGTACCGAGCACAGTGTATTGTGTGGGGACTAACTACTAATACATTAGATATATACATAATACACCTTGATAATAAATCTTGGCAGGACATAAACTTCTGGGGTTATGTCTATATGACATATCTTTCAATTCCTCACTTGAGAAGGAGCAAAGGGAAAATAGTGGTGATTGCTTCATCTGCTTCATGGATGCCTGCACCAAGAATGAGCTTCTATAATGTAAAAGCATTATCTTTATACATGTGTGTGTGTGTGTGTTCAAGTGCATGCTACTGCTACAGTTTTCTTGTTCTGTTTTTAAGTTCTAAGTGTATATTATTTACGTCTATATCAGGCAAGCAAAGCAGCAGTCGTAAGCTTTTACGAATCATTGAGGATTGAACTTGGTTCAGACATCGGAATTACAATTGTGACTCCAGGGTTGACCGAATCGGAGATGAGTCAAGGCAAAATCATGAACAAAGATGGCAAAATGGTCGTTGATCAAGATACAAGAGATGTAAGTGATGTTTCAATAAAATAAGATGATATTTGATTGATTAAAGCGTGTGAGGAGATATGTAATATGGTGGATGATGGCAGGCTGAAATGAGTATTGTGCCAATAGAGGGGGCATCAGTATCTGCCACAGCGATTGTAGATGCCGCCTGTCGAGGGGATGTTCAGTTGGCGGAGCCGTGGTGGGTCCAGACGACCATGTATTGGGTGGCTTTTTTCCCAGAGGTGGTTGAGTGGGTGAACAACTGGTTTTTAGGGGCGGAGCCAGGAGCCTCCCCATTGGATGCACTTAGCAAGAAGCTTTTGGATGTGCCTGGAGTGAGGTATGTCTCGCAGCCATCTTCTGTGAGATCGTCTGAGATAAAGGAATGATTATAGGTAAAGTCTCTGCGCGCACACACACACAGTCGTATATGTATAAATATATACGAGACGTAGAATTATGTGTTTTTGCTAATATACATATAGATGCTAACTTTCTCTAGGAACTGGACCCTCGGCTGCGATATAGTGTGGGCATATATGTACAAGTAAACGCGTGTTTTGTGTATGTATATATGATATGATAGGGGCTATGTTATAACACTCGTATTTCTGTGCCAAAAGTTCACCTCCTTACCTGGATCGAGTTTCTTTTAAGTAATTTACGAAATGAAAAAACCCTTTCGGGCCAGTGATTGCATCACCAGGAAATAGAAGAACAACAATAATATGATAACTACATTCTCCATGTCATCTGAAAGCTCTCCCATGAAGATTATATCTCGGATTTCCTACACCTTGCAACAGATCGAGATTGAGCAATCTAGTTTTCTAACCAAAACTTAATTGAGATAAGTGTACTTCTTGATAACATTTCTTATATGTGCAATGTTTATCGAACGCTATAATACTTGGCACAAATAATATAATAACACATGAGCAGGAAGAGTGAACAGTAACTTTACTTTAAATGTTATATATTAAAAGTTTGTAATGTTATTTCTTTGATGGATTGGCAAGTGGGAAAACGGACAACATTTAAAGGAGATGGACATGTGTTTGAGCTTCACGCCTTCACGGGTCGTTTTCCATTTTTCCCCAGCCCTGTTTTCTTTACGTTCATTGTTGGCTTACTATTAAAAATTTAATATTATTTTATTCAATGAATTAATTTTATCTACGTCTTTGTTTTCTTGTTATAACTTTTAAGCTATAACATCAAATGCAAAAATTAATATATACACATATATTTGTAACCGTCATATGTTTATCTATATTTTGATATAAAAATTCTATCGTGATATGATATTTATTAAAAAAATGTATTTTTGTGATGTAACACTAAAATGTATATTTTATTCAATAACCCCCATTATATTGCATTATTATTTATGCAGTAACAAATATTATATATTAAAACTTAAGAGACAAAGAGAGCGAGAGAGGAATACATAAGATGAGGTGTTTACACTAAAACTCTGCCACAACGTGCGGTTAAAAACAATCTCGTCTAGAATAATCTTAGGGATGCCAAGAACATGTGCTCAATAACAATAAGACATGAGATCTAAAAGATAACACGTGGAATCAACTAATTATCTTTCTTTATCTCTTCTTTTGATTTTGACACACGTTTGATCTTTTGAGTAGAAGGTCGTGTTGGAGTACAAAGTAAGAGAATATAGAACATCTGATTTAGCAAGTGGGATGGCCGGAAAGGGACACCCACGCTTCCACGTCTCCCCGAAAGTAACTAGTGTGTATATAGATGTATTACTGTTATCCAATTATTTTGTTCTCTAAATTCTCAAAGTGTCAAGTGATGGTTTATTAACTTCAAGTAATGTTGGTTGATGTTCGTTCCGCCACAATCAAGATACTAGGTTCCATTATGGGGTCGAAACTCGGGCGTGTTGTGCATATGCAGTTCGTGCTTTTGTTTTAAGTTGCATTAGTTTAAGTGTTTAGTGGCATCATTCTGCAAGTGTTAAATTATTAGTTTGTTGATTGAAGTTTGATGTGAAGTTGTTAGAAACATATGATGGGTTTGCTACTTTTTAACATTCATACTGAGTAGTTTTCTATGCATGTCTATGTCTCCTTTCTTTAAGGATCCTTTGTAATTTTAAGTATCTTTCAATATCTGACAAGCATGACTTCGTAACGTGTTCAATAAAGATTCTGTGTTACTCTACTTACTGCCAATTAATTTTCACTTAGAACTTCACAAATTTGTATAGTATCAAGCTAAATCTACAGTATACTGCAGTCTATATGACTTATAAATATCCACATATTAAGACGCAAAAAATGGCACATGCGAAAGGGAGTATTACGCATCAAAAAGGGTGTGGTGTAAGGTGGTGGGCCACATATAAGTTTTTTTAATTTTTAATTTAATTTGATAATATATGAATCCTGAAATTTGGTGCTATGGAAATGATACGAAGTTATCACTATGATGCTAAATAGTGGTTAATTGGTAGGTGAAAAAAATTTGATGTTATGAAAAATGATAAGAAGTTACCACTATGATGCTGAATAGTGATTAATTGGTAGGTGAAAAAAATTAACGGTTAATTGGTAGGTGAAAAAGAATTTGGTGTTATGAAAAATGATATGAAGTTACCGAATTATAATGATTAATTGGTAGGTGAAAAAAATTAACGTGATGTTATGACGGGTCACATCTAGGGATGTAAATGAACCGGGCTACTCGTGAGCTATTCGAGCTCGGATCGTTAAAAGCTCGAAACGAGCCGAACCTTAACGAGCTCGAGCTCGAACCTAGATTAAAGCTCATTTAATAAACGAGCCGAGCTCGAGCTCCAAAGAGTGGGTTCACGAGCTTAAACGAGCCTAAACGAGCTCTACATATAATATATTTTATATGTTATATGTTTAATTTTTAATAATTATATATATCATTTTAAAAAAATATTAAAATTATACCCGAGCCTAAACGCGCCTAGCTTATACGAGCCTAAACGAGCCGAGCCCGAGCTTCATAAATATTAAACGAGCCGAGCTCGAGCTCAACATCATAAGCTCTAAACGAGCCGAGCTCGAGCTCGAGCTTAAAAAATCCTAAACGAGCCCGGCTCGATAAGTGTCTGGCTCGGCTCGGCTCGTTTACATCCCTAGTCACATCCATTATGACAGGTCATGGATGTGACGAGAAATGAGAATTACTACCACTTTAATAATTTAATCAGTTTTAGAAAACCAGTTTTGAGCCCTGCTTTCAGAACATTCGAAGGTCAAATTGTTGTGCTTTTATCACAAATTTGATTTCTCTATCTAATTTGATAGAATTATTTTCCGAAGTCGTTTCATCTTAATAGAGAGTAGGGTAGGGATCAAGTAAAAAAAATCTGAAGGTACTTAATGTGAGGAGAATTCTCAGCCAATCAATTTTTGAACTTTATTCCTAAAAATATGGTTTTTTCTCTCATTTTTATTAATTAAAAAAAGAAGATAAGGGTATAATTGACCAATTTTAAATTTCTCTCTCCTAACTCTTAGTTTCTAGTTTTAAATTTCTCTCTCCTAATTTTTCATTTCTGGTCGCCAATTTTACAGAACTTAATTTGATGCACAAGATAAAAAAAAAGATGCACGACACATCACTCCATATGTACAGCCAGAAACAATTCTGAGTTTAGTATATGTGATGCACAATCTGATTTTAGATGTGTTCACCAAAGAGCATTTCAGAGGATGAATTACATTCATCAACCAAAAAATTATAAACGAGTAATGTTCTATAATCATTCATCAAGATTATTTTGATGCACATGACGAATCATTAATAATAAATTGATACCATCAAGAAATCATCAATAATAAATTGATGCACAACCAATTTTCTATAATCATTCACAAATTTCATACAACCTATAACATTTAAATCAAAATTAGATATTGAGTTTTGATGAACAATGCAAACAGTTACAAAAAAACATCTGGGACAAAAAAAGCTTGATGAACAAAAAAGAAACAAAGATTTGATGAACAAACAAAAATAAAGATTTGATGCACAAACCCCAAACTCACTAGTGATGCAAAAAGAAATCGAACCCTTAACTTCCACACTTCTACAATCACCTACTGTACCAGTCGAGTTGGCGGTGCTTCATACGATGAGGGGATGTGAAAAACCCAGCGGCGGTGCTTTGTACGTGTTGGCGGCGGCAAGAAGCAAACCGGCGGCGCTTGGTGAAGGAGGATAATGATACCCGCGGCGAGAGAATCATACCATCGGCGAGTTCACGGCAGATTAGGTCTTCTCTCTTGATTCAAACCCCACATCGGAGATAATTTTATATCGAAATAGAAGTAGGTTTCATGTGATTTGCGATTACCTTAGGGTCGGATCAAGGAGCGTGAGGGGCGACTTCAGATGTGGGTTTCGTCGGCGAGGTCTTCACAAGGCGACTTCAGATCGGAACAGATCTAGGCTTCTGCATCTTCGGCGGTTGAGAGATACGAAAGGATGGGCAACCTTCATCCATCATCGGCGCTAGAAATCTGTCTTGCACCTCTCTCTCTCTCTCTCTCTCTAATCTCCGGCGGATGAGATAATCGAAAAAGGGGAGGCTGGATTTAGGTTTACGTATAAAGAGGGAGGGCTGGATTTAGGTTTACGTATAAAGCCATAAAGGGGATGATGGATGAAGGTAGCGTATAAAGAGGAAGGTGAAACAGGGAGAGAATAAAATTAATCAAATACCTAATCTACCCTTTTGTTGGTTATGACACATGTCACAACTACAATTCTTCTTACATTTAGTACAATTCTTCTCACAACCTAACACGTATATATATATATATATGGTTAAAATTGAGAATCTGAAAGGTAGCGTAAATAATATGCACACTTTTAAACTTTGAAAATTAAAAATAAAATGATGCAGTCGATCTAAGGAACATAACATTTTTCCAGACTGAAGATTGGTCAAACCTTGATCAAAAACAGAAATGAAGACAACTTACATCTGACATCAACATGAACAAACATATATATCAGTCTCTTATTTATATACGTACGTAGATAAAGAACCCAAACAGAAAACTAGACAGCGACTCATATAACAAACCACCACACAACTCACCAACATCAACACAGACCAATATTTAGTTTAGTCGGATTTCATCTCAGGTGATGGGATGCTTGTTGGGTACAAAATGTTGTGAACTCCAGCCATCTCCACAATCCTCTTGCCAAAGCTGTCATGCCCCCGGGACTCCCCACCAATACTTGTCATGTACAACAGTCTGTTTGTCCACTCCACCGCCTCCGGCCACAGTACCTTCCACACGTAACTCATCTTCATCCACGAAGGTTCTGTCACGTACCTCTCTCCCCTCAGTGCTTTTCTCACTATTGCCCTCGCAGTATCATCTACTCTTCCCACAGGATTCAGGTTCACTTGCATCTGAATATATTTAAGGCCGGGTTAATTAATTTCAAGATCATCTACATGGAATCAAAACATATATATATATATAACCAAGAGTAAAAAAGATCTAATGGGAGTTGGGTTACGTACATCTCGAGCTTCATAGTCGACTACCATCTTGCCTTGGTGGGAAAGGAATTTTCCTTGGGTCAGTTCAGACTCTATGAAGCCAGGAGTGACTATAGTTATTTTCACATCTGATCCAAATTCAACCCTCATCGTCTCATAAAATTGTGCCACTGCTGCTTTGCTTGCCTAAATTCATCATAACATGCATTCACAATGTATTAATTAAGTGCATTAAGATCTAATTAATTAAGCCATTTTAGGTTAGGTGCGTAATCAGCTGCTAGCTAGTGCTGCATGGAATGAAAAATTAAAGAACATATATATATATATATATATATATATATATATATATATATACAGTACGTACATTGTAGAGGCTCATTCTTGGAAGTGGGACCCAGGAAGCCGAAGAAGAAAGAACGATGATTCTGCCGCCACAGTTTCTAAGGTGTTGAGCTGCAAATTTTGTAGTGTAAACTGAACCCCAGAAGTTTATGTCCTGCATCCATATATGTACGCAAGTAATTAAGTAAAATACCAACTAAGTAATTATATATCGAGACGTACGTTTTTTAAATATGGGCCGGCTGGTTTACATTTCCTTGGAATTCTATTAACTCGTTGGTGTGGTCCAAGACAGCCCAGTACTAACTGAAAGGTTGTTTATATAATCACTATAAATCTAGACGAAACTGAAATTTACGTACCATAACAGGTCGCAAATTGGTGATATCATCTGCATCTTCCAGCATACACACTTGAGAAATTCCAGCATTATTCACCAAATGATCCACTGCATGCATGGATGCGCATTAATTAATTTTAATTAATTAATTCACTCACACTGTTAATTAAATCGATCTTATATATAGATAACAATCAAATTAGTTTAATTAATAACAAGAATTTGCGTACATCGATGGAAGTGATGAAGAGTTTGATCAACCATTGTTTTACAGTCATTAGCGTTTGAAACATCAGCACGGATGATTATAACATCAGGCGAACCGATGTGGCGGCATCGATCAGCAACTTCACGGAGACGATCCTCTCTCCGAGCAGACAGAGCCAGGCAAGCTCCTCTGCTTGCGTATTCATAAGCTATATGCTGCATCATGCATATATCTCCGGTTTCATATATAATTTTTAAAGCTATAATATATTAAAATGGATTGATCAATTATATATGCAGGAGCTAGAGGTTTTATGATCGAGTAGTATACCTCGCCGATGCCAGAGGAGGCGCCGGTGATAAGGACGACTTTGCCAGCGACATCTTCAGAGAAGATGGTGCGAAGGATGCCGAGACAGAATTTGAAGAAAATCCATGGAGGGAGGAAAATCAACATGGCGAAGAATGTGAAAGGAGGTGCTGCTAGATTCAACAAACCATTTACCAAATCCATGCCTAGCTACGTACTGTGTGTTCGTGCGTGTGTGTGTGTGTGTGTTTGAGAGAGAGAGAGTAGTTGGAGTAGTGAAAAGGAATTAAGATGATCGAGAGAATGGCGATGGAGGATATTTGGATGAAGTTTTGAGGAAGAATTGAAGGTGGAGGTGGTTGCCAAAAGATTACATGGAGACACCAGAGACTGCCACGTAAGGGTGTGGTCTTTCTTTAAGCGGTGCTCCTTTTTTATTTGTATTAGTATTTATCCATTATTAATTTAGTTTAAACAAAATATACTTTATCCATTTGTATTTGTATTTGTATACATCTTTACTCAAAATATACTTTTATGTGGTTTAGCATTTTATTTTTACAGTAATGTAAATTAAGATATAGTTGTATCCAGTGAATGGGATCTGCAAATCTATTTGGAATTAAAAAAAATTTGTTTTTAACATTAGTTTGTCAAGGAAAAAAAATAAAATATAACATTATCAATATCATATATATGTTTTGCAAAAAAAAAAAATTTATATAAATAGGAAATAGAGGAAGTAAATTTACTAGCTGTATCGTTTATATTATGTACTTTATTATTAAACTAGACTGCTAGCGACCTATTCAACTATTTTATTTGATTTGATTTGATTAGGGGTAAAACTTTTGGTCCATTGATTGCCCATACAGAATAAGATTGGGCCGAAGCCTATATATATATATATTTTATAATCCACTGATCCACATACGGGTTGAAAAAAGAGATAAGCCTAACGAGTAACGGCTATAGCTCCCAGTTTATTTTCTAAATGCCAAACTTTTGTACGTGAAGTATATGTTGTTCACATCTCGCTTATTTTATGGAACTCAATTTTAAGTCTCTAGATTATCATTTACCAATTATATTATATGTTAATATCTCTCTTTTTTTCCATCTTTCTTTATAACTTGGGTTAGACACATCTTTCTATTTCATTTATCTTTTTTCATTTTCTAAAATTATTATATACTTAAGATAGTAAGAGAAAGTATACGGATATAGAACAAATGAGGTTTATCGGGTTGGAGAAACCATAATTTAAAATTTTTCTAATTTTTATCCTTAACTTCGGTCACTAATATTAATATAAACAACTATTGTATTAAACTAAATTATTTTTAATATAAATAATCTAATAATAATAATAGTAATAATAATAATAATATAATTATAATATAATATAATATAATATAATATAATATAATAATATAATATAATGTTATAATAATAATAATAATAATAATAATAATATAATATAATATAATATAATATAATATAAGATAATATAATATAATAATCATAATATCTTACATAAAATGACAAAATACATAAAAAATAAAAAATTTTCCTGCATTTTGTATGTATTTAGAATATGATCTTATTTACTAAAACAAGAAATCATAATAAAGATATGCTCCCTAAATTACAATGATATGCTTTCAAAAATTTTGTATTTTATTTATGTTATAATATTAACGAGATGTTTTTTACCCACGTAATGCAGCTATGAAACCTCATCTAAGTATCTAACGTATTTTTTTCTTGCTTTTTCTCTCTTAAGTTTTAATGTATAATGTATGGTCCAAGTTTAAATATATATTTTTAACCGAGAAGCTTTTTATATATTTCCATATAAATAATAACGTAATATTATAGTCATCGAATGAATTGTACTTAGTATTACATTATGGAAAATACATCTTTTAGAGAAATACCATTTTACAATAAAATCTATATAAAAATATTGATAAAAATATAACGGTTACAAATATATATTTATATTTATATTGTGCTTTGCATCTAAGGCTGTAAACGAACTGAACGTTCATGAACCGTTCGTGAAATTGTTCGGCAGGAAGTTCGTTTATGTTCGTTCGTATATTAAACGAACGAATATGAACAAGATTTTCCGTTCGTTTAATTAAACAAACGAACACGAACAGAGCTCTCGTTCGTTCATTTATGTTCGTGAACGTTCGTTTATCCGTTCGTTAATGTTCGTTTAAGTTCGTTTATATTTTATATAAAAATATTTATATATATTATATGTGTGTGTTTAGATATAGTGTTTATTCGTGTTTAATAACGTTGGATTTGTATCATAGCGTGTGTTCCTTCATTTACGTTTGTTTATCATTTAAATAAAAGAACAAAAATGTACACAAATTAACCTATCTTTTAAACAATCGACCACACATGCTCGTTCGTGTTCGTTTATTTGTTCGGATAAAGTTAAACGAACGAACACGAACACAGAAATCCGTTCGTTTATCCGTTCGTGTTTGTTTATTTGTTCGGTTAAAGTTAAACGAACGAACACGAACAAGTCTCGTTCGTGTTCGTTCGGTTTTTACAACTGATAGTGTATATGATTGTATTGGTGCCATGTCATCAAAGTTAGTTGTGCCACATCATTGGTAGTTAGTGGTAGTTAGTTTGAGCTCTTCTATATATAGAAGTTGCATTCTCTTGTATTGTAATTTGATCTCAACATAATTCAATTGATAGCTCTCTCTCTCTCTCTCTCTCTCTCTCTCTCTCTCTCTCTTCTCTCATATCATGAACTCTTCCATGGCATCAGATGAATGTGGTGAGTTGGATCAGATAGGTGTAAACCCTAATTTGCATAGTCCATTTTAGAGATGGGCAAAATCGGTCCTGGACCACAGTCGGTCCGGTCCGGACCTAGTCGGTCCCGGGCCGGTCCGGTCCTCGGCGGACCGATCTTCGCGTAAGACCATTTCGATAAATTCGGTCTTCGGGCGGTCCTAGACCACTTCCGGACCGGTCCAAGTCCGGACCAGTCCGACTTCGGTCCTGGACCGGTCAGTTTTTCGTTCGGATATTTTCCGGTTCGGTTTAGACATTTCCGGGTTTTTTTTAGTTTCGGTTTAAAATTTTCTGGTTTTCTGTTCGTTATTTGTCTGAAAAAAATAATTGACTTGTTTTCGGTTGGACCGGCTCGGTTTTCGGATATTTTCCGGTTCGGTTTAGACATTTCCGGGTTTTTTTAGTTTCAGTTTAGAATTTTCCGGTTTTCGGTTCGTTTTTTGTTTGAAAAAAAAGTGACTTGTTTTCGGTTGGACCGGCTCGGTTTTCAGTTTTCGGTTGGACCGGCTCGGTCCGGACCGGTTCACGGACCGTTTTGGACCGGTTTTGCTCTTGGACCGGTCCTGGACCGGTGCGGACCGTTTCTCTCTCCCGTGGTATTGGACCGGTCTTGGACCGGCTCGGTTCATTCGGTCTTCGTTGGACCGGTCCGGTCGGTCCTAAAAGCCCATCTCTAGTCCATTTATGGACTCAACTGGGCCTGCTTCATTTAATTCATTTGGGCCTCTTGATAATAATTCTTTTGGGCCTGTACACCTAAATTCTTTTGGATCTGGTGGATTTATGGGTCACGCACAGCATCAAGACCCTTTTATGACTCAAAATGGATCATCTAATTTTCATGGGTTTGGTCCGGAATATTTTGTGCATTGGGCTTCGGTTGGTTCGAATTCTGATAAACCGAAATATCGGGCAGCTGAGCATGATTTCATGGCTACTATTGATCGAAATAATATTTCGGATACATGTGGTTTAGTTGACTCGTGGTTACCAGACTCGGGTGCCACCTCTCACATGACGTATGATCCCGCACTTGTTCTTGATCCTCAACCATACATCGGGAATGATCGAGTTATAATTGGAAACGGTACGACCCTTACTATTACCCACGTCGGTCACTTTGTGGTTCATCTTCCTCATTGTACCCTACATCTAAACCATGTGCTTCTTGTACTAACTCTTAAGAAAAGTTTGTTGTCTATTCCTCAGCCTGTCCGTGATAATCCGTGTGTTGTTTCCTTCTTATCCTTTGGTTTCTTTGTGCAGACTTTGACGGGACAACTACTTTATCACATTCCGCTTAACACATACAATGTGTATGGTCTCTCTGCTACATCCACGGATTCTTTGTCTTCTTCTCAGCTTTGGCACACGCGTCTAGGGCATCCTGGCTCAGCGGTTTTGTGCAAACTTTCTTTGTTGCATACAAACATTTCAATTCCTTGTAATTCGTGTAATATTTCCAAGATAACACGAAAACCGTTTGAATCAAATGTCATACATTCTGTGGTTCCGTTGCATATTATACATTGTGATATATGGGGTCCTTCACCTATTGTCTCTCGTACTGGTTATCGGTATTTTATCACATTTATCGATGATTACAGTCGTTTTGTCTGGTTGTATCCACTTACTACTCGTTCTCAAGCCTTTGAAGCTTTCTGTCACTTTAAAAATCATGTTAACAATTTGCTTTCTACAAAAATAAAAATCTTTCAGTGTGATGGTGCTCCCGAACTTATTAAAGGTCCTATGGCACGATATCTGTCTGAGTGTGGTATCTTGTATCGTATTTCGTGTCCATACACTCCGCAACAAAATGGTGTTGCAGAACGCAAGAATCGACACTTGTCAGAGGTTGCTCTTACTATGTTGTATCAGACAAATCTCTCAAAATATTTTTGGGTTGATGCTTTTTCTACTGCTGCTTATTTGATAAATAGGCTTCCATCCTCACTTCTTGGTCATAAATCACCATTTCAGCTCATTTTTCATACTTTGCCTGATTATACCATTTTTCGCACTTTTGGATGCTTGTGTTATCCATATCTTGGTCATATTCGTCCAGACAAGTTGTCTCCCAAGTTTGTTCCGTGTCTTTTTCTTGGCTATGCTCCAAATTACAAAGGATATATTTGTTTCGATCCTTTGACATCGAAAGTTTATACGAGTCGTCATGTTACTTTTCATGAGACTACGTTTCCTGATTTTCTAAACAGGTCATCTTCCCCTGTTTCAGTTCGAGGCACCATTCTGTCTATTCCTTTTTCCTCACCTATACCACCCGCTTCCTCTGATGACTCTTCTTTTCCATCTACTCCTACCTTATCATCCTCTACTTCTAGTTTTTCATCTCCACCTCCTCCTCCACCTCCTCCTCCACCTACTCCTCTACCACCACCTTCTGCTCCTTCGATTGTCTCTCATCCTATGGTCACGCACTCCCTTGATCAAACTCGGTCTGTTAAACAGTTCCCTGATCATATTGTGTATCTTGCTGAGTCTGTGTCCCCTCCGACTAAAGAACCTTCTTCATCTTCGCACGCTAAAAAGTGGCCACAGTGGTGTAATGCTATGGAGTCCGAACTGTCTGCCTTATACTCGAATCAAACATGGGTTCTGGTTCCTCCTCCTTCTGGTGCAAACATTGTGGGTTGTAAGTGGGTTTATCAAATTAAACCCACTTCGGATGGTACTGTTAGTCGGTATAAAGCCCGGTTAGTTGCTAAAAGTTATTCTATGACAGAGGGTGTTGACTACTTTGAGACATTTAGTCCTGTTGTCAAACCGACTACCATTCGTACAGTTTTGTCGGTGGCTTATACCAGAGGATGAAGTATTAGACAGGTTTATGTCAATAATGCGTTTTTTCATGGTGATTTGTCAGAGACGGTTTACATGAAACAACCTCCTGGCTATGAGGATGTTACTCGACCTCATCATGTTTGCTTGCTTCGCAAAGCTCTGTATGGGCTTAAGCAAGCTCCTCGGGCCTGGTTTGCCAAGTTGTCATATGCATTACTCAGTTTTGGATTTACACGTTATGTTTCATATACATCTTTGTTTGTTGTTCATATAGCTACTGAGGTTTGTTATGTTCTAGTGTATGTTGATGACATTATTATTACGAGCAGTTCTTTGGAGTATGTTGCTACACTTATTGCTAATCTTAATTCAAGGTTTGCTCTCAAAGAACTTGGGCCAATTAGCAATTTCTTAGGTGTTCAGGCCACCTTTACTGATGGTTGCTTACATCTCAGTCAGGAGAGATATGTTCTGGATTTACTTGAGCGTTCAGGATTACGGGATTGTAAGCCATTATCTACTCATATTTCTCCTGGACGGTTACTGTCTCGACATTCAGGGATTCCTTTATCTGACCCCTCCTTGTATCGGAGTGTTGTTGGATCACTGCAGTATCTGGTTTTGACTAGACCTGAGATAGCTTTTGCTGTGAGCAAAGTATCTCAGTTTATGCATTGTCCTACGGATTGTCATTGGGTGGCTGTGAAACGGATCTTACGTGACACTCTTACACATGGTTTGATTATTCGGAAGTCCTTGAGTTTTGATCTTCATGCTTATTCAGATGTTGATTGGGTTGGTTGCCCTGATGACTGGAGGTCTACCACAGGTTATGCTGTTTATCTTGGTGGTAATCTTATTAGTTGGAGTTCGAGAAAGTAACAGACTGTTGCTCGTTCTAGTACATAGGCTGAGTATCGTGCTTTAGCTCATACTGCTTCTGAGATATCTTGGCTACGCTCACTGTTACGAGAGTTACATGTTACTCTTGTGTCCTCTCCTACTTTGTGGTGTGATAACTTGGGTGCTACTTATTTGGCTGCAAACCCTGTGTTTCATCAGAGGACTAAGCACATTGAGATTGATCTTCATTTTATACGTGATATGGTGTTAGCTAAGACTTTAGACATTCGCTATTGTCCTACAGCCTTACAGCCTACTAATGTGTTTACTAAAGGACTTCCGGCCGCTCGTTTCTTCTTGCTATGGTCCAAGCTGTGTGTTGCTACTCCCGCACAGCTTGAGGGGGGATGATAGTGTATATGATTGTATTGGTGCCATGTCATCAAAGTTAGTTGTGCCACATCATTGGTAGTTAGTGGTAGTTAGTTTGAGCTCTTCTATATATAGAAGTTGCATTCTCTTGTATTGTAATTTGATCTCAACATAATACAATTGATAGTTCTCTCTCTTTCTCTCTCTTTCTCTCTCTCTCTCATATCATGAACTCTTTCAACAACCCTATTTGCATCTAAAAAGTAAATTGTAAAACAAAAAAACATAAAATTTAGTTTATATAAATATATATACACAATAAAGTTTATATGGATATATAAATAAAATAATAAATGTGAGAGATATATGATTGATTTGAAAAAATGTAAACAAAAAAAATTCACATGAAAGGTCGAACCCTTGACTTTGACACTCCGCTAGATGACCATTTAGTTATTGCTCCTGACTTCAAATTAGATATCAAATATTAAATTAGTTACCATTTATTGAGTAGTAAAACATTTCTGATAAACGTTGTTATATTAAATTAGAAATAACCCAGTACTTCTTTGTTCTGTATTAGTGTATTACACTCTCTGTCAATTTGCAATAACCCATATCGATTCAAGCTACTGTTAGTGTAATTAAAATTTAAAAATGCAGGCGGATCCCCTCGGGACAAGAAATTTTATAAGGTCATTTGGGCTTATAAAGTATAAACCACTATTTTTTTGAAAGGCAACTTGATTTTTATATATAAACAGAATAAAAAAGTTACAATATGCTCACCGTCGGACTTACAATAAGGTATACCATTCCACAAGTGGTGAAAATAGCATAACTATATAAGTCCCCGGAGATAATCCAACACACGACCTTTTACAAACATCTCCCCACTATATAAGTTTTTGAAGCTCTGCCGGATTCACTAACCACTCTTGCCACCACAAATTTTTGGCTTTTGTGGCTCTCCCTTTTAACCAACTGAAAAGTAAAGTTTTTATATCAAATAGGATGCCCGACGTAACTCTCTTTTTATCTGCGAAAACCATTTGATTTCTGTCTTTCCAAATTGAATACCCCGCTGTTGCTATTGTTAAGCTCCAAATCTTTGTAGCTTGCGTATTAAGCTTGGCTTGACCCGAACCCTCCAACTCTTTAAAATCTTTGAAATGTAAAACCTCCAGCCCCCACCAGGTATGAACATCCTTCCATAAGAACTGTAACTTTGGACAAGTAAAAATTGCATGTTCAACCGTTTCAATGTGTTCGTCGCACCTAGGGCATAGTGTTGTGTGTAAGTCGATCCCTCGTTTGTCTAAATTATCTCTAACCGATAGTCTCTTGCGATCCACTTTCCATCTGAAAATACAAATCTTTTTAGGAATAAGGTGTGACCAAAAAGTGGTTTTGAATACCGTAACATCCCTAAACTGCAGCTCTTCCAACTTCTGTCTTAATTTTTTGACCGAGTAATCATCATCATCGC
Organism: Pulicaria dysenterica; assembly: GCA_947179395.2. Taxonomy (NCBI): domain Eukaryota; kingdom Viridiplantae; phylum Streptophyta; class Magnoliopsida; order Asterales; family Asteraceae; genus Pulicaria; species Pulicaria dysenterica. Next base: position 76,826,279 of record OX359293.1, on the reverse strand, counting down.
TGAGCAGCCACTTCCTTTTGTCTTCAATCTTTTGTGATATCGTATTAATTTGATTCAACCTACTAACATTCCTGGTGGTCACTTAAGCTACGTATTAATTTGATTCAACCTACTAGCTATTTTAAAAGCATTCTGCTTAAGCTTAAATAACCACTTTTTTAAAAGATGTTAGACTAATTAAAGAAAAGTATAGAGTATAGGATCCCGTACCTTTTTATGTACCCGGTCCTCCCACTTGCATCTCCTCCTTTCTACTTTTTCCTTGTGTTATTGTCGTTGTAACTTGCAAGTCTATTAAATATTGTTTTTGTTTTTATAATAGGGAAATGCTATAAACAGCCCTTAGGGTTGTGTTTAAAAGCTAATCCATGTATTAATTATGCTTTAAAAAAGGAAGCCAAATATTAAATAATTATTATCACCCAACTTCCTTTCCTTTTTCTCGGTAAGAATTATTCCAACCTATATCTCCAAAATACCTTTTGATTCTTTTTACCAAAACACCTCCTTACTTATTTGATCGGAAAAAGACGCCTACCAGAATTGCAAGTTCGAGAACATCAAGGTTTTATCATTCAGATTTGAAGATAAGAAACCATTAGTCATCAACAAGATTTTACCTATCATCGTGCTATTGGTAATATACACTTTCAAATTCTTATATTTTTATGGATTCTAAAATGCAAAATACTGGATAATTTATATGTATTGCTCTTACTCATGACATAACATGATTGTGGGTCAAAGGGATTTGTAATAATTTGAAGCAAATATAATAGTAAAATTTGTACGTAGTGCAATGAAAGTTGTACTTGAGTCAAACTTTCAACAATTATTTATTTCTCAGTTGATGTATCAAGTTTATATATATGATTTTTATGTTTTGTAATATAAGCTGGGAAAAGGAAATTAATCAAAGGTTTTTATCTAATTGTTTTATGTTTTGTAATGTATCAAAATTCTGATGTTAGTTCTTTATTATTATAATTAATTTTCTACAGATTTATAAAGTATGTTGGATATTTCAAACACCAAGACTAATTAAAAGGTCTTTTGAATCAAATAAGTAAGGAGGTGGTTTTGGTAAAAAAAAATTCAAAAGGTATTTTGGAGATATATGCTGGAATAATTCTTACCGAGAAAAATGGAAAGAAGTTAGGTGATAATAATTATTTAATATTTGGCTTCCTTTTTTAAAACATAATTAATACATGGATTAACTTTTAAACACAGCCCTAAGGGCTGTTTATAGCATTTCCCTTTATGATAATATTAATATGTTAATATATCGAAAGTATTTTCATCTGCAAATTTTAAGTTATTATGATTAGTAATGTGCTTTTCGTTCGATAAATGTCAGCAACACGTACATCGTATTTTTATAGTATTAAAAAAATATATATATATATATATATTCTATGTTTTGGAATAAATAAATATGACTATTGATTAATATACATAAAGCAAATCAGAGTGCCTCATTAATATTATAAATAAGGTATCTTTAACTCGTGTTTTGTGAAGGGAAATAAAAAATATGAATAAAGAAAATAAATAGACTAACATTTAAATACAAATTTATAAAGTAACTGGACGAAATAAAATATTTGTTATTACAAATCTAGTAAATTTTTATTTGAAAAATTATGTATTTATGTTATCTTGTTTAGATTAAATATATATAAATTTTAGATGTATATCATAATATGATAAAGTATATATTAATATAAAACGATCATATATATATATATATATATATATATATATATATATATATATATATATATATATATATATATATATATATATATATATATTCTTATTTTTAACAAATATTATATGCCAAAAAAGTCAATTGATGAAATTAAATAAGATATAAATTCATTAGTAGTAGTTGCAAAACATTAAATAAAAGTTGAAAATCTAATTTGATTTGATTTTAAAGTCAAATTTCTTTAAATTGAATCAATATTTATTACTATGAATAAATTTATGTATAACCCCTTAAACATTAAAAAATTATATTTGTACATATTAATTTGAAAATATTATATTTATTCTCATAATCATAACTTTTTCATGTATATATATATAAAATAGAAAATTAAAAAATACATAAAAAAATTCCACATATGCCGAAATGAAAACGTAAATATTAATGACAAATCTGTAGGTGCTAAAAATAGAGCACAAGATCTCGCTTTTAGCTTAACACCGAATAACCACTCGGCCACAAACAATTTTGTTAACCTTAGCCCAGCTTCCATTTTTATATAATATATTCAACACAGAATGACAAAAGTGCTATTGTTCATTTGTCCTGATAATTGTTATGTATAGAGAGAGAGAAATTAAAAGCAATTATATGAATGTTTTGTTATTATAATGGACAAATGATAGATAGCTACCAAGGTTCTACATAACATAATACGTGACTTGACGGTATGTGCATCGAGTTCTTTGTTCATTATGTGTAAAAATTCTAGTTATGGTCTTAATTCATGAATGTTTAAGAACATGAATGATGAACACTTAAAGATAAACATCAAAAACACTAAAAAATAATACCAAAACATAATTGAAATTAAAAAAACATTTTTTGAAAATATAATTAGTAATTATTTCTTTAAAAATATTACATAATAGTATACTTAACATTATTATTTATTTATGATCACTAGTTGATTTTGACAAAAGGTTAATTAATAGTTAATTTTAACAAAAGGGTAGAAAAATGTTAAAGTTTGTTTGGCACAAGGATAACTAGAATTTGACCGTACTATATTAAAAGTGAAACAAAGTGACAAACATGATGACTTTTAAAAAAAAAATTAAAATAAATGACTAAAAGTGAAATTATATGACAACCACATAGACTATTAATGTAATTAACTTTATATAAATAAATTGTTTTATTAGAATTAATTATATGTATTATATATGATACAAGCTCGATCTTTAAATACAATAAAACGTATATTAAACTTATACTTATTTCCTGATGCATGAATAACCCGAAATCTATATATACTAACCTAGCTTGTAAAATATTTAGCTTAAAGATCAACTAAAACCATGATCGAAATCTTTTTAGTAAATTAACAACATTCATAGATTTGACCAATGTCGAACAGGTTCATGTCACAGTACAAGACATTATTTCAAATTCGTTGTTATACTACAAAAGGACGTTACATCCTCCTCCCTCTATACTATAAAAAATTACATTCTCCCCCTGAATTTACTCTGCGATTACTTATTTTAACTCATCGGAAATTCAGTTTCAAGTCTTCTTTGTCTATTGATCCTTGCAATAAAATCATCAGCCAATCTGTTCAGCACTTCTGCTGGCAAATTTACTTCTTCTTCACTCCCCTCTAAATCCTTGCTACAACACTTAAACATGTCCTCCTCCTCCTCCTCATAACTTTCGGTTTCCACCCTCTTAACCTCATCCCATGATTCGAAAGAGCATTTAGTGACTCCCCGATCTCTTTTAGCCTGTGGTGGTGACAAAACACGAGGCTCAGGTCTCTTAAATTTGTATTTATCATAACAAATATCACTATAATTTGCACGAGATGATGCCGCCTTAGATTTGGAAGCGAAAAACTTAGATTCTCCCACAAGAAAGATGACAATGAGGTTGCCCACAATGAACAAAACCTTGCTAGTGAAGAAAAAGGAACATATCTTCGGGAGCGATATAAAGAAAACGACGTTAAAAGTCGCACAAAATGGAGGATACCATAAGGGGCTAGAACAAAACAATGTACAAGCTAATGTTGTGAATGAGTATAGTAGAAGAGTACCCACAAACTGCTGCCTTTTGTGCTTATTGATAGCATGAATCTTGTAAGCTTGTATCCTGAGTGGATCCATTAGTTTGATTGAGCTTTCTTTCTATGGATTTGTAGTTCATATATATGGCTGAACATAGGGTTGAAATTAATGGTTGTGCTGCTATTTAAATATGTGAAGATAAAAAGGAGCTAGCTGAGCGTTTTTCCATCACATGCAGCTTTATTTTTATTGTTTCTTTAAACTGGTGTTGCTTTTGGAAAAGTTGAGTAGGAGTGGTAATAATTATTATATATTTAGTTTTGAATTATGGAACTGCTTTTGCTTTTCTTATCTTTTTGAATTTGAATTGGCCGGGTTTGATACGTTTCAGATTGAACTTTAGGAGTGAAAATGGGATTCAGATTGGACCGGCCGACACTGAAACCACCAAAAAGTCTAAAACTAAACAATGTTTTAAACCGAGTGTTAGATTCTTAATGTTGTGTCTAATATAAATATATCTTAGAGTTAATTACACTATTCGTCCTTTTAGAATATGCTGTTTTGCACTTTTGGTCCTTTAGCCCAAAATCTTGCAAATTTAGTCCTTTATTTAAGAATTTCTTACACTACCAGTCCTTTAGCCTTACGCCGTTTAATCCTATCGTTACTTTCAGGGGTATTAAGGTCAAATGAATAGTATATATCAAGCACCCGTCTAAATAAACAACCTTCATCACTGCAATCGTTTAACAGAGAAGGAGATGGTGTTCTGCACTTGTGGAAGGATAGCTATTATACGTACGTCGTGGACATCCCTGAACCCTGGTCGTAGGTTCTATGCATGTCCTCAAAAGGTAAGATGTTTTTTTTTACCTAAATTATCATTTTGTTTTGAGCTAAATTAGGATAGCAATGAAGTTGTTTAATCTATTTTTCTTGAATTAGGGCTCCTCTTGCAGGTTTATTGGGTGGGTTGACCCTGTTATGTGCCAACGTGCTGTTGACATTATTCCAGGGTTACTAAGATCCAAGAACAAGGTGGAACAAGAATTGAATGCAAGTATAGCCCACTGTAGGAGGTTGAAGTTGTACTTGTTCCTTTCATGGATGCTATTTATAGTTTATTTAATGTATTAGGGTTGGTGTTGGTACTTTACTGGTTAGTGTTTTGGTGTTGGTACTTTACTGCTTTTTGAGTATAATTTTAGAATGTTACTGTATAAGCAGTTATGGTATGTACGTAGTTGACAAAATGTTGAATTAATTACACCAAATCTTGGTAGTTGGGAAGATATTTTTGGCATATATGTTACTGCATTGTGTATAAACGTTTTTGGCAGATATATGGTTGTTGGAATTGAGTAATAGGTGAGTTAATATGGTGGTTGGAATTTAAGTCTAAGTTGTCTATATATACAAGTTGATACTAATCTATCTCACTCACACACCACCTTACACTACTCACACGTACACAATTTGCAAAGGTTTGAAAATGAGTGATCAACTTCCTTCTGCTGACAAGTACTTCAGCATTCAGTTTGAGAAGCATATCAGGAAGAATGGGAGGCTGGTATGTACTTTAATTATCTGTTTTGTTATAAGTAAATGTATATAAACTACATGATGATGTTGATGATATTTATGATGTTATGTACAGACCATTCCTGCTTACTTTGTAAGGATGCATGGACTGTGGATGTTTAATAAGTGTCTCATTCAAGTTGGAGACTGGATGCACCCAATGCAGTTGCATGTGCATGGGGACAAGAGAAGGAACTTGGAAACTCCTGATCATGTTGTGGTTCATGGAGACTTTGACTTCTTGGGTGTGTTTCATAAGTGGGCTACCAACTGTTGGATAAGGTTCACCATTGAGGATGAACATCTCAATGAAGGGGAGGATGCTGTGTTCAATGTTGTGTTTAATGTTAGGCTCAACTAGATGGAGTAGTATGATGTAGTGATGGTCAATGTATTTTGTTAAAAGTATGTGTGGTGGTTTAATGTTAGTAATGTCTTTTGTCTAGTTTTATGGTAGTTGTATGGTAGTATGACATGGTGGTGAACCATTTTGAACAGATTATGTAATGTTCACTGCTTCCTTTAATGAAATGGGGGATTATGTTACCTGAATGTGTTTTTGCATAAAATGACAGCATGTGTTTCACATGACAGATCACAGAATGTGTTTATGCACATGGTTTGAACAAGTATACACATGATATAAGAACACAGAAAAATAAAACAGATCCATAAACTTTGATTGTGATAAAAAGCGTACACATAAGTTCTGATTGTGATCAAACATATCCATAAAACAGATACATAAAACAGATCATGTTCTTTGTTTGTTATCAAAACAGTACATAATAAAGAGTACTTAATTACAGCACAACTAAACTTGATTCTCTGATCCTTGAGCTTGTGAACTTCCTTGAGCTTGTGAACTCCCTGATCCAGTACATGTTCTTTGATTGTGACCAAATCCACCACATTTGCTGCACTTGACAGTGAAAGTTCTTTTCTTCTTGTTGGTTTGGGATGCAACTGTTGGGATTTCGTGGGCTCACAGCGGAAGCAAGGTACAAACAAAATAGCCCAATGTACAAGCAATCAAAGCATAAACACCGAAATCCCTCAAATGGACCAAACTCTATGTTCAAGAAATGCAACTTGAAAAGAAAGAGGTGTTATACCTTTCTCCTTAGCTCCAGTAATCTCAAACCGTGTTGATGATCCTCCAAGAACGAAAACCAGATCTTCTATTGGGATATACCCCGGGAACAAGTCAACCACGAGTGCTAGCAAGCCGTTGTGGAACTTCACCAAGAAAACCACTCCGGGACAGATACTATATGAGACCAACAATCTGGAGTAAAACTCTCTTGAACTCTCTCTTGATCATAGTAGCATCAAAGAGAGTATTTTTCCTTGTTATTTGAGAGAGAGAGCAAAATCAACTTCAAAAAGAAAAATGAAGTCCCCTTTCTTGGCTGCCTCCAGACTTCTCCATATCCCACAAACCGGCCATAGTGGATTCTAGGTGTTACCCTCGCATTGGCCAGCTTGGGAGGTAATTTGACATAAAGCCCATGCAGCCGTAGCGGCGCTAACTATTAGGGTTTAGCGGCGCTAACCCCTTAAAGTTAGCGGCGCTAACGCGGCCTGCCAGGGATGTGACACAAAGTACATGCAGCCGTAGCGGCGCTAACTCTTAGGACTTAGCGGCGCTAACCCTTTAAAGTTAGCGGCGCTAACGCGGCCTGCGATGTCAACTTTTGTCTTTTGTCATAATTGGTCCCCAAACTTAAGTTGCTGTCAGGTTTGACCCCGGTGTATGACCCAATAGGCCCATACATCATCAGCAGCGGTCTATGGCGTACGTACATTAGTGGGCATATCTCTAACAGACTCCCACTTGCACATAATGCACCGTACCCATGTAACCACAGACAAAGAGCGGCCTCTAGCAAAGCATCGATGCCCCCAAGTCAGTATGGGTTCCGCTTCCTTGCAGAAAACCATAACCTACATAAAACGTAGAGGTCCTATAGATAAGTGATCAAACATCCTTTTGTTCGCGATATCCTTGTGAACACGAGACATGGATTAATATGTCAATCTCCAGATCGTTCACGATTATGTTTCTCGATCAAGATTGGTGGTGACCAAAATTTAAGGACATATCTGATTCTCAATCAATATTCCTTTGCGCATGGCCATGCTTATTTTGGTGTCAGCGCCCAATCATCGAGGGGCCCAGGGATATCTCTCATACAGGAGGAACAAATTCCGTTGACTGTACAATCCCATAACATGAACCTTGTCTTACCCAGCTATTCCCTTTATAATAGCCAGTTACGAACTACGTTTTGAAATAACCAAAGTAAGAAAGTTTCATGCTATGGCAATTCATACATCTCGGGTCGAAGGACGTAATGATATTATCATCCCGAGTTACTTGTGACCATGATCCATGAAGTGAACTCAGGTGTTGGTCTTCCAGTCACTTGAAACCCCTTTCAAGCACAGGTTACTGTTGCGTTTCATGCATTCAATCCTTGATTAATGCATAACCAACACCTAACCTCAGCCTTATTTCAAACTTCCTTCCCTTGAAGAATGACTGACTGTGGAATTTTAGAATGTATAAACATTCTGGGAAGTGGTTAAACATGCTAAGATGGAACACAGTAAAGTCTTATGAATGTAACCGAATCACTCGCATATCGAAACAAGCATAAATTACAATACTGTCTGTATCGTTCCCAAAGCTTATAAGTAAATCAAACATATACTAAAACGATATTTAAGCCCGGTCATAAGCATGAACAATGCTTTTTTACCTAGTATGAAAGTCATCACTAGTATTTGACAATGGCTTAATTATGGGATCATTTACCCGATATCCCTTTGTACTCTTTTGTATTCTCTTATTAAACCACTAGCGAAGTGTTTATTAAAGAGATCATTTACAAAGTTATCATAGTCATCATATCCTCAATGTTACAGAAGTCAACAATAGGATTAATGACACTTATGATTATCAGAGTCGACATACTCTCAATGTAACCGAAGTTCACAATAGAGTCATTGACACTCATGTTTATCAGAGTCGACATACCCTCAATGTGACCGAAGTCCACAATAGGGTCGATGACACTCATTTAGGTCTAAATGTCGTATCTATACCACATACTTGATTAATCTAAACTTCGATAAAATCGACAGTCTCATAAGCATAGATTTGCTTGCAGTAATAACTTACTCAAGACAATTCTACTTTCGTCGAACATCAAGAACATACATCAGTACTTCTTGAATTAGAAAATCCACTTGATTCCATATTTTCTATTTATACTCATAGAACAACAATTCCACCATTAGGTTGTAGAACAACCCTAAATTAGGACATTATTTTCATAGAGCATATTTGACTAGGAACACATGATGCTCCCACTAGCCCTGACAAGGGTATTTGGCTTAATCTACGCTTTCTAGAAAACTCATTCCTTTGACTTTCTCATAAAGCAGGATTACAGCCACAAGATGCAAGTTTTGCTGACCTTAGTCATGAACACAATTCGGACATAATGGATATATAAGGCCTCGGAACATGATTCAAACATTTCCTCAATTTAATCCTGCAAAGGATCTTGGCCTTTTATTTCCATGCGAGATTACTTGTTTCCCCATAGTGACAACAATGTTTCGCTTAATCCAGACTTAATCTGGTTTTTATGGATGAATGAGACCCTCGGAAAATGCCTTAAGTATTTCCTCAACTTGATCCTATGAAGGATTCAGATCTCTTTTGTCCATGTGAGCAAACTTGTTTCCACAAGGTGACAACAAAATTACACTTTATCCAAACTATCTTCAACATAACCACTAGAACTTGTTTCCATAAAATCAATATGAAACACTTTGTCTCTAGTCGGTATTTGAAGTTGTCCATTATGGCATATATGTTAGTCCCTTCACCCTTCTTGAATTACACCTTAGGTGTGGGATTAACCCAAGTCAAGTACTTGGATGCAGCAAATAGGTTACACCATTATCTTCTTCTATTCACTAGTGAACACAGGGTCCCACTATGTTTCCGATGAATGGTAACATCACAATGATTTACCATCAAGCTGCTGTTAGTAAAATATGACAACCTCATATCTAAACAACCTTCTTGATTTCCATCAGATATAAAGAAGCAATGAATATTGTCAGGTTTTACCAGCATCTCTATGCTGATTAAATGCTAGTGTCAACATTAGGTCTTTTATTTAAGTTTTACGTTCTTCCACTGGAATGCTTTTGTAAATTGTACTTTCCCTTTTGCGCAACCAAACATGGTTCCCAAAAGTTCAAGAAACAATTATCCAAAACTCAGATGAACTACTTAAATATGTAGGCATCAACTTATAATTCATCCATCTCCCACTGAATGTAGACTGAATAATTTAAGTTATGAGATTGACAAGCAAATAACTCTTTCTAGTCAATATCTCATTCGATGCTTAAGTGACCACAATGCTGTGTTTTAGATCGAGGACTTGGTTCATAAAATTAATGTATACCAACCACATTGAATACATGTTTTAGGCCTGCCTTTTACCAGATCATCAACACAGATATCCGGTTTTATTTAAAGTAACACCATGTGCAAATGTGTTTCTTCGGAAAAACGAATTATGGGTTAAACCCATGATTCATTTTATGTTTAAACCAATATAGATAAGAAAACTTAGCATCTATTCTAGATCTAAGAATTTATATCTATATGCCCTTATTGATTCTTAATTCTCTTTAGGTTAGTTCCGAACACCACTAGGTTTCAGACATAAGCCTTTTCTCTAGTAAACATTCTCTCAACTACTACCATAAAGATAGTGATGAAGAATTTCACTAGTGTCACTCTTTGTGGCATACTTGAACGGATTATCCACACAAATATGATCATATCCAACAAGTCACAATCCTTCCTTACCAATACTGGTGAAGGATTTCATTAATCATCCTATTCCAATAAACAAGATTTGTATCTTTCATTTAGCCCGAGGCTAAACTTTTACAAAGATCCTAACCACATGGATCTAAGCGATGCAAATGTTGTTTACTTGGTCAAGTTTGATTATGCCATAGAGCTAATATATCCAAATCACTTTTGGATTTAAGAATCAATTGTTCATGATTGTCTTATTACTTATAACGAGCCTTTATGTATGCAATGATATGGATAAGTTTTGATAAAATCATCTCAAAATAATTTTTCAAAATTGTTTCAATTCTAAGTCATATCCATCGTCATCAAATGTGTATTTAAGCACTAAAATAGTCAAAATAACACAAAAGCATAGACATGGATCGAATTTGAAATGAAACTATTAAAATGAAAAATCTTTATAAAATACAAGATTCAAAAACATCCATCATCTCCAAAGGAGCATACACTAAAGTAGTTCTTGCCACGCAGGGCATACAAACAAAAGTAATAATAAATCCGGATTTAATGGCGAGACCAACACTCCCATTTCTCTTGTAGAATACAATTAACAAAATTTCTTCTTCAGAGATCCGGTTCTTCAAGCTTTTTCCTTTTTACAACGAATAGACCTACACTTTGCAACAAAAATAAATTTGTGACAAACGTGAGTCTTATAGCTCGGGTAAACATCCCAGCTTATAAGGAATAGCAATGAAGTATAATCATGAATGTACCTCAAGTAGGAAAATTAACTCTCTCTTGTCTGAGAAGTTTTATATCCTTTCGGCACGAAGGGCAGGCATGACGGCCCCAATCCCCAAATCTACCGCAGAAGTAGCAAACCACCCCTTGTTGAGTCTCTTTAGGCACATCATCAATGTCCATAGACTCAAAACTTGAAGCAAGCTTGGAAACTCCAACTTCTTCTTTTAATGGGATCGATTTCTTCTTCTTCATGTTATGTTGGTCCTTAGAACCAAAAACAAGAGTGGATGAAGATGATGCATGCTTGGACATGTTAGATTCTACAACCTTCAACATTCCATGCAATTCATCTATAGACATTTCCTTTCCATGCATATGATAGTCCTTTATAAACTTTTCATATGTGGCGGGCAGAGACTGAAGTATGAAATTCACACCAAGCTCCCTCCCTATAGGAAAACCTAATCTCTCCATCTGGTCCATGTATGATTTCATCTTCAAAACATGGGCACTTACACTCCCGCCTTCCCGCATCTTACAACCGGTTAGACTTTTAACACACTCAAAATGTTCTTGTCTAACTTGCTGTCGGAAAACATCCTTCAGCTTGTTAATCATGTCATACACAGTCATGTGCTCAAATTGCTTTCGCAGTTCCGAGCTCATACTTGATAACATGAGACTAGCAACATCGTGTGTATCCCGAACACGCTTTTCATACGCATATCGGATAGCCCATTCCGCATTGATAGCAGGTGGTTCAGGAAGGGGTTCCTCAAGAATGTGCAACTTAGACTCAGCACGTAGGACAATTCTCAATTGCCTAAGCCAGTCAACAAAGTTCACTTCCGTGAGTTTCACCCTTTGTAGAATCATACGAAGTGAAAAATTCGACGTGTTGTGGTTTTGATTCGACATCCTATATTAAAGTAGAGTACACGAATTAGTTAGTTTGATTTGAATCCTCGTTAAAATAATTACCCTTATCGTCTCGAAAAATATTTTAACAAGGGCTAAGAACCATATTTCACTCCAATTCATGACGGGGTTGCCGCGGATCACTTCATGGAGCTATTTAGGCCGATAACCACTTTACCGATTGCAATCTCTATTGCAACTCTTAGACACTTGCGGGATCCTACGACAACCATCGGTCGTTTGGCATGTTTGATCCCTACTAGCACCAATTCCAAATTAAAATTCTTGGTTGACTCGTGCTAAGCTCGACAATCACTCAAGGATTCTAATTTGTAATTGCAAATCGTCCAACAAGATACACGGTGATACCCCGATAACTACCGGCTCGTGCTAAGCTCGACAACCGATAATTTCAAGATCCCACACTCACCTTCCACACAGATCCACATGGAATAACTCGTGCTAAGCTCGACAATCACTCCATGCTTCACTAGATTTGGGTGGTGTCATCTTTTGGATGGTGCAAGATTTACGTTTTTATGAAAACGGGCTTTTGTTTTCGGCTTGGTTACTGATTAACTTGTTTAGTGACAAAACCTATTTTCACTAGGTGAGTTAATCTTGTATGTGAGCGCGCGAGAGAGTTGTAAACCATTTTTACCAAATCTCTTGTGATTTTATTAATTTCGAAAAAAATTTCTAGCATGCGAATCCTAAGCAAACCATGCAAGAATAAAATAAAATCACATCACACGCATATATACGAAATAAATTGGTAACCCTTGCCAAAATCCTATGCGTTCTTCCCGTGAGCCAAAACGGGTAGAACGTGGTCAACTAAGGGACGGAAGGTCTTCAATGCGAGCTCCCACTAGAACCGCTATCTCCAATGGACTTCATCGGCTTCTATGGACACGCTCCATCTCCTTCCGACTCCAAAGTGTATGTCTTCATCCAATTGTACAAAACATACAATAGAAATTTGAAATGGCGTACAAGCCACACTAATTTCCTATTTATCTAGTACAAATACACGGATGAATGAAATGGCATGCAAGCCACAATATTATTACAAATATAACAATTTTAATAAATATTACAGCCCATGTGATTAAAAATCACCAAATGCATCCAAACACACAAAGTCAACCACAAGGTCAAAGACAAGGTTACCAATTTCAAATCTATCACATACAACCAAACAAACAAGGTGGTAACAAAATTACCAAACACAAAACTGGAACAAATTTCCAGAATCACAAAAAGGCTAAAAATTCCCGAGACCAAAACTGATTTTAACTTTGAAAATTAAAACTGTTACAGCGCGTTAGCGCCGCTAACATTTATGAGTTAGCGCCGCTAACCCGAGGTTAGCGCCGCTAACCCTGTTCGAACAGAAAACAACCATTTTGATTTCGGGATTTTTCAAGCCACCAAGTGCAGATCTAACATAGAGGTGGCTCTGATACCACTGTTGGGATTTCGTGGGCTCACAGCGGAAGCAAGGTACAAACAAAATAGCCCAATGTACAAGCAATCAAAGCATAAAACCCGAAATCCCTCAAATGGACCAAACTCTATGTTCAAAAAATGCAACTTGAAAAGAAAGAGGTGTTATACCTTTCTCCTTAGCTCCAGTAATCTCAAACCGTGGTGATGATCCTCCAAGAACGAAAACCGGATCTTCTATTGGGATATACCCCGGGAACAAGTCAACCACGAGTGCTAGCAAGCCGTTGTGGAACTTCACCAAGAAAACCACTCCGGGACAGCTACTATATGAGACCAACAATCTGGAGTAAAACTCTCTTGAACTCTCTCTTGATCATAGTAGCATCAAAGAGAGTATTTTTCCTTGTTATTTGAGAGAGAGAGCAAAATCAACTTCAAAAAGAAAAATGAAGTCCCCTTTCTTGGCTGCCTCCAGACTTCTCCATATCCCACAAACCGGCCATAGTGGATTCTAGGTGTTACCCTCGCATTGGCCAGCTTGGGAGGTAATTTGACATAAAGCCCATGCATCCGTAGCGGCGCTAACTATTAGGGTTTAGCGGCGCTAACCCCTTAAAGTTAGCGGCGCTAACGCGGCCTGCCAGGGATGTGACACAAAGTACATGCAGCCGTAGCGGCGCTAACTCTTAGGACTTAGCGGCGCTAACCCTTTAAAGTTAGCGGCGCTAACGCGGCCTGCGATGTCAACTTTTGTCTTTTGTCATAATTGGTCCCCAAACTTAAGTTGCTGTCAGGTTTGACCCCGGTGTATGACCCAATAGGCCCATACATCATCAGCAGCGGTCTATGGCGTACGTACATTAGTGGGCATATCTCTAACAGCAACTTGCTCATCTGCAGCCTTTTGCCTCTTTTTTTTAGGTCTGCCAATTTGCACATGGTACTTGGGTGGCAACAAAGTTGTGGGAACACCAGTTGTATGCCACATTGTTTGGCCATTGATAGGGTTCACTTTGTGAGAATACACATTCTTCCATGTCTCAATTCTGTAAATCTTTGACACCCAAAACTCTGGTATTTGTACACTTTGACCATTTAATGTTGCATTCCATATGCTTGCAACAGCATGTTTGCATGGGATTCCAGTTAAATCCCACTTGTTACAACTACAAATTTTCAAATTCAAATCCACAATACATTGGTCACCCCAAGGTCCACTAACCTGATACTTGTCCCCACCATTCCATATAGCATTATACTTTGAAGCTTCCTTCTTCACTTGTTCCAATAGTTTTGTAGCAGTTGGAGTTAAAGGTCCATCACTCCTATCTATCACAGCCAACACATTCACAATCCTTTTCATAGTGTATTCTCTGATGTAATCCAATGCATGAATAATGGGCTTATCCCTAGCATCTACAAGTTGTTTGTTGAAAACCTCACATAAATTATTCAACAAAACATCTGTTTTTGCTCTACCTGTAAATTTTAATGACCAAATTATTGTAGGACCTATATTAGTTGTAATATATACATGTACAAAAGTTATAAGGTGTTACCAGAAAAGTAAGCTCTTGACCAGTGTTTAGGTGGAATGTTTGACAGCCACAGGTGTGCATCTTGATTTAAAACCTTCAACTCATCCATTACTTTTGCAAATTCTGAAGTAGTTGTTGCAGTAGCAGCCTTCCACAATAAGTTCTTGTATGCTTGGCCCCTCCATTTCAACTTCATATTTTCATGAATGTGTCTTACACATAATCTGTGCTCAACACATGGGAACACAGATTCAACAGCCTGAACTATCCCCTACAATTAGCAGCTTAAACATATTAGATAATGATTAATAATTTTTGTAATAAACATACAGAATTTCATGTTACCTTTTGTCTGTCACTGATAAATGTGAAGTTGGCATTAGAATCAAGATCTAAATCCTCAGCAAGATGTGTCAAAAACCAAGACCATGAATTTTTTGTCTCTGCCTCCACTATTGCATAACTGAGAGGATAAATCCCATTATTAGGGTCTACTCCCACAGCTGTAAGCACTTGTCCTGGAAAAGGACCTTTCATAAAGGCCCCATCTAACCCTAGAATATCCCTACCACAAGCTTTGAAACCCTGCTTCAATGCCCCAAGACACACATATATCCTCTTGAAAACTCTTGTATTTACATTTGGGTTATTTTCTTCCTCTACATCCAGCCTTAAAGTAGTTCCAGGATTCTTGTCCATTAACTCATACATATAATCTCTAAGATGTGCAAATTGATGGATAAAATCACCTCTTAACTTCTCTGTTGCCTTGTGTTTTGCTCTATACACCTTCATTTTAGATACGCCTAATTCTAGCCTCTTCTGCAACTCTTGTTGAAGTGCAACAGTAGGAATGGAAGGATTATTGCCAATCTGGTCTATAATTTGCTTTGACAGATACTGAGATGTGCATGCTCTTAAATTTCGGGCTTGCAAACACTTGTGTTCATTCACAAAAGTTTTCACCATCCATGTTTCACTACCTTTGATTTTGGAGACCAACAATGACCAAGGACATGTATATAAAGTAGGGTTTGTCCTTCTGCCTCTTCCCCCTTTGTTTTTCAGATTTGGTCCTTTGTGAATTGGGTCCACATCAACCTGTTGATGCTCCTCAGAAAAGTTTGGCATTTTACCAAAACAAACAGCCCTGATCCTTTCTTTATCATTTTTGACTAATTTCAACTCTCTCCTACTTTCAACAGAGTGATTGTTCACCATTTCTTTCACCTCACTACCACAACTAAAAACCTGCCCTACATAAAAGTTGAATTTTGCAATATCACCTTCTGCCCTCTTCTTTGTTTCCTTACTTAATCTTTTTAAATAGTTATGTTTACCCTTAGGTAACTCACTATCACTCTCACTTGACAATTCATCTTTGTTTAACACATCATCATTGTCATCACCACAAACCCAATCAGGATCCAATTCAACATCCTTATCAATGTGCATATGAAAATCAGACATGTCAACATCTACCTCATCAACTAAGTTCTCATGATCATAAAAGAAATTACTATCCTCACTACCATCACTATCCTCACTATCAAACCTAGCCTCATTATCATCATCATATCTACTCTCATTAGTATCATCACATTTACCTTTATCCTTGTCTACTATTGACTCATAACCATGCATGTCATTATCATTGTTAGGTTGAGAATTACCAAATGACATGTTATCAAATGGTTCAAAATTTATTAGATCAACAAGGTCAATTGATATACTTTGAGTTGGAATAGTTGTGGGGTCAACACTTTGTTCAATGCATTCTTGTTCAACAAGAGGTTCATTCACACAACTACCTTCAATTGGTATAGGAAGGGATTCTAAATCAGATTTTTCAATAACAGTTTGTTCATTATCCCTTTGTTCAACATTGGTTTCATTATCACTTTGTTCAACATTGGTTTCATTATCACTTTGTTCAACATTGGTTTCATTACCACTTGCTTCAACTATAGGGGGTTGCTCAATTTCAGGTTGCCATTCTAACATAAGCCTCCTAGCAGATGAAGTAGCTGGTATTGCTTCCTCATTTACAGCTTCATCTATTTCCCTAATTGTTACCTTAGATGGAGAAACAAAATAAGTGTGCACATTTGTGGACATATGTTCAGTGTAAACTTCAATGCACTTATGAACATCAATGTACTTGTTTAACTTCATAATGTCAGAATCACAACCACCTAGAGCTTCAAGCCCAAAGTCTAAATCACTACCAGGGATCATAAAATGGTAATATGTTTCCATCTCTTCAAAATAACCTAACTCTAGTATTATTTCATCCAAGTCTAATGGAGAGAACATATCTATGTCAACAAAGTCTATGAAATTAACCTTACCTTTGACATATTTTCTCCCTGGAAATTTTGTAAACCGCCCACCATGGTGCAATTTTATACTAAATCTGTTTGGATCACCACCTACAGTTTCGTAAACAACAACAATTAGCAAACCCATGCAATAACCAGATGCTTTACTCAAATTATGTAACTTCAAACTCACCATATAACTCATTGCAATCCACAGCTTCATTGCTTGAACGAATGTAATGCACTGGAAACACCATTATTCTGACAAAACACAGTGTGCAATCGAGCTAGGGCAGAGATTATACGAAAATCGTTTTGATAGAAGTGAGAGAAGTAGAGTGTAAGTTACAAACGAAATGATCAGTGGCATTCAATTAGAGGGAAAAGCATTGATTTTACCTTAATACCCCTCAACTAACGATAGGAATAAACGGCGTAAGGCTAAAGGACTGGTAGTGTAAGAAATTCTTAAATAAAGGACTAAATTTGCAAGATTTTGGGCTAAAGGACCAAAAGTGCAAAACAGCCTATTCTAAAAGGACGAATAGTGTAATTAACTCTATATCTTAGTATACTTTGTTATTGTTTATAACATTAATAATAGCATAAGGTGTATTACATAAATACTGTTTTTAGATATAAATACTAAGGCTGGCAATTCCTGACCCAACCCGAAACACGACCCGAACCCGACACGAAAAAAGTGATACGAACCCGAAATGGGTCAAAAGCAGGTCGACACGAAGTTGACACGAAAATAAATGGGTCGGGTTAGGATCAACCCGACAACCCGAAATTGACCCGTATAAGGGTAAAACTAAAATTATAAAAATTTCTTTAATACTTAAAATTTTAATTTCAAAAAGGAGATTGTGAATTTAAATAAGAGAGTGACATCATAGACAATAAAATCCGATAAACAAAAGTACAAAACCTTTAAAATCTAAAAACTTAAATAAACAATAAAAGATTTAAACATAAATAATATCACATCATGGTTTATATCCGACAATACAACCGAAAAGAGGAAAAGTAGATTTGCCTTTTGAATTTGGTTAATTTCCTCTAGGTTATCTTATTTCATAGTTTGTTCACTAGTTAGTACTTGTATAAAAGCTACTAAATTGTATTGGTATTCAATATCTCAATTCGTGATTTATTCACTAGTTAATAGAAAAAAAATTGGAAACAGACAAGGAATTCGAAAATTTTATATGGAAAACGAATTTGAATACCGTACTCGAAAACCGAATTTGAATACCGTAATTGAGAACCGTAATTGAAAACGGTAGTCGAAACCCATAATTAAAAACGGTATTCGAAACCCGTAATCGAAAATGGTATACGAAACCCGTAATCGAAAATGGTATACGAAACCCGTAATCGAAAACGGTATCGAAACCCGTAATTGAAAACGGTATTCGAAACCCGTAACCAAAAACCGTATTCGAAAATCTTATTAAAAAATACCCGTCAAATACGTTTGACCGAAATGGGTCGACACGAAACACGACCCGAACCCGACACGGAAAAAAGTGACACGAATCGAACCTGACACGAAAATAAGTGGGTCGGAATTGGGTCGACACGAAACTGACCCGAACCCGAACGACACGAACCCGACCCAAATTGACAGCCTTATACTAATGTATAACAAACTATATAAATCCTAAATCATTAAGTATTCATGATTTCACATTCTATTGTCTTGTTCTTGTCATATTTCAACTTTCAAGAAAGTTTGTATCATTGTGGTGTTTCTTTTAATTATTCATTGATAATTGATACAATTAGCAATTGACAGAATCCAAAATGGAAGAGATCGAATGTTAATAATTTTTGGATCTAGCTATTTGATTGTGTTAGCTTTAATATTCATCGTGAAATTATAAAGAGATATGTTGAGTATGTAGTTTTGACTGTTGATTATATATTTATATTATATGATACTGTTTTCAATTCATTTTAAATTTGTTTTCAGTTTTTTTCATATATATCCTACTTCGAATGTTTTTTTTTGTCAATATGGTATTAATAATGAATAGCGAGTTATGTTCAATATAATTCATATAAAAAACATAGTCCTAAATTTTAATATTCAATCACATGTGATTCAATATACAATCACATGATTCGATGTACTATCACATGTGATTGTAAAATCATTACATGTTAATTACGAAAATGTCACTCCGCACAAATTTTTAAAATTTAATCTGGACCATTGATGAGACCGATTCAAAGGCTAAGATTAGTCATTTGAAACTATGCATTCCAGTATAAACTATATTGAACATTTCTCAATAAATAGTAATCAGTCAATTCTTTATTGTGATTTATATATATACCAGATCACATAGGTATATAATTAATGAACTATATATAACATATTACATGAATTTATTAACCTGTTTATCAGCTGTATGTTAATACGGATCTTTAGTCTAGCTAATTACTATAATTAAAAAAATAAAATATGATCTACAGATCTAATAGAATAATATGATCGATTTATTTTTTTTAATTAAAATATAAGTTAGTTAATTTATATCTTAATTTATTAATACTATACTAGCATAGCACCCGCGCAATGCGGCGGCAATGACAATAGTTTGTGCTTGATAACATGTTTGATTTAAAAAGTAGGGTATGGTATGTGAAATGCGATGTTAGTCAACATATCCATGTATTTTCTACCTTTTCTGATTTCTATACTTTTTTTTTACAATCTACCATTTTATTAATTATTAAAATAGTTTTAAAAAAAAAACTAAAAAATATTATTATTGAATAATTAGAGAAAAAGATATTACAACCTTAAAATTGTAATGATGCAAGTAATTTAGCCATAATGAGATAAATTAAATAATTTTTGTGATGTTTAATAATTTATTAAAGTAATAATTACCTTAAATTAGTTGAGATAATTAAGTGAATGATTGGTTAGACTATTGCTTTAGGTGTTTATATCTTAAGCAAACAAATTTGAACTACTTAAAATTAAGTAGTCTTAAAAATTTTAAGAGAGAGAAAGTTAGTATAGATATATACACATATTTTTAAACATGTGATCTAATAGAATAACAGATTATTTCGAAACTGAAAAGGAGTTCTAAGAAGCATTTAATTTGTTAGTGGCAAACATATATATACATATGAGTAATGTTATTGTACTATAGACAGGGTGTTATTTCGAACGTGTGGTTATCTGAGTGTAAGAATGATATTGTGTTGAATGAAGATATCTTTATTGTTCAAAAAAAAAAAATATATATATATATATATATATATATATATACATATGAAGTTGCTTCAGTGAGAAGCAGCGTTAGTGGCAAATAACTTATATACACAGATACACTCTAAAGCCAATTTTTAGTCGAGCACACGTGCTCTAATTAGTAAATCTAAATTGAGGCCGGTTTAATTTTTTTTTTAAATTAATTTTTTATTAGCCTTTGTTGATATAAAAAAATAACTGGTGAAACCGGCTATAAAAACTCAAAATTTTCAACAATGTTTGCAAAATTGACCAGATATAGTAAACTTTTTTTATATATATTTTTATATACCTAGATAACATGATCTATTTATTATTGTACGCATTAATATTTGAGAGTTTAATAAGTTAAAAAGTATGTATTACAATACGATACATATGATGATATGATAACAAAATATGTTCACTTATTTACACTTCGGCACGTGTTATTTGTGATTTTTCCAAAATAAAATATACTTAAAAGATAAACGAAATAAAATTTAATGAAATATTTGACTCGATTTTAACATGTTTGATACGATAAACCAAAGAACATATTTTTAATTTGAATATCACACCAAACAGAGATCGTTTATCATTTATTTTATTTTTAAAAAAAATTGTAATAAAACAATTTATCATTTTACATGATTAAATGTTTTAATATATTCATTAAAATCTGCTATTTACAAGATTATACATATCAATTTATCAAGAATGAAAACTGATATATTATATTTTTTATGTGTGGTCGGTTCTCTCCTCAATCCTACTCTCACCCAATAAATTATTAATAATTAAATGATTATGCAAATTGGCTTTTTAGTTTATATTTTCTTAAGAACAAACTTACATGGTAATTTTGATGATATGATCATAGTTTTAACCACAAAGATTACTAAGTATGCAATTAAACAAGGCTATTTCACATATTTGTACATGGTATACATAAATATATCGACATAGATGAATATAGGATAGTAATAAAGATATGGAAAGATATTAATTTGTAATTCAGTTTGTTAGGTTTATTCAATTTACTAATTTTTAAAACCATAATCAAACCAAAGACCAATTACCAGAATCGCTTTCGGTTTATAAACCGCACCAAAAGCCGTATTCGAATTCGGTTTTGTTTTAAGGCTGAATTAATTCTCGGTTTGAAAGAGTATGACCCGAATATTGAACATCTCTAAACATAAAGGTATATATTAATTCCGTTTGAACGAGTATGACCCGAATATTGAACATCTCTAAACATAAAGGTATATATTAATTTGGTAAAATGTTTGATTTTTGTTATCTAGCCCTTGAAATCTTACCTTTCAGATTGGATTTTAGTGTTCCATAATAACGGTGATTAAAAGTTTAGGATCTTCGGTCATTCACTTCGGTGGCAGGGCCGGTCCCGAGATTGTGGAGGCCCTGTACATTTAACAAAGAAAGGCCCTATAATTAAAAAAAATTCTGATTTTTTTAACTGCAAAAAAATCTGATTTTTCATTTAATCTTATAGTATATCTAAGATAAAATTCCATTAATAATATTACACAAAATAAATTCGCCTCTAGTTGAAAAATACAATCAATGCTTCTCAAACCAAGCCAAATATAAGGTAAACAAATCAGATTTAGAACACCTACTAGCAGAATTAGAATAAAAAAAAATAGAAACATATCATTTAAATAACCAGATCAGATAACTAACAATCA
The DNA here is from genome assembly GCA_947179395.2 of Pulicaria dysenterica. Lineage (NCBI taxonomy): Eukaryota > Viridiplantae > Streptophyta > Magnoliopsida > Asterales > Asteraceae > Pulicaria > Pulicaria dysenterica. The sequence continues at coordinate 76,804,104 of OX359293.1, read as the reverse complement.
AATAATCAGAAGACATAAATTAAATATTATAATAAAAAACAAAAACAGAAGCATATAATTTTGAGATTATCGATGGCCTACTCCATAAACAGAGACAATTTTACCTCACGTCCTCAGTTAGTCGGTTCCTCCGATCTTCCTCAGTCCTCAGTCCTCACTAATCGACAATGGAGTGTTGCACTTGCAGACCAGATGGTGTTGAGACAGAGATGAGAGAACAGTGCTCGAGTAGACTGTAGATAATACAGAGATGAGGGTGAATGTCTAAGTGAGTATCGAGATGATTGTGACTGAGAATCGACTTATGCTTCGACCCTTTCATCTGCCGTCTTCGATTCTTCAGCCGAGTAGTGAGTATCGAGATGATCTTGGAAATCGAAAAAGCTATTCTGGAAAAGTTAAACAATCGTCTCTCAATCGTTGCTCTCTCTCTGGAAGTCGATTGGGTGGAAGCCAGAAGGAGCAAGGCGGAACGCGTGCGTATTTTTGGGCTGCGTATTACGTATCAGCGTATGCGACGTATTGACGTAAGTACGTAACCTAGAGGCTTTCTTTCAAAAATTCAACTTCGCCGGTTTGGGCCCAGGTCAAGACAAGTATATACTATATACTAGGGCTCAAGGCTGCTGGGCTTAATATATATACATTACGTCATTACCTATGAACATCAAAAAAAAATTGGGCCCTAGGATTTGATGGGCCCTGTGCAAGGGCACACTATGAACTTCCTTTGGGCCGGGCCTGTTCGGTGGATACATATATAAGTAGTGTTAAATATAATAAAAAGATTCAGTAAATCGTATACATATCAATTACTTTTCTCCCTACTTTAAAAAATGGGTTGTCATTCGTCAATTCGTATATAACAGTTAAAGGATGGCAAATCGGTGAAACCTTTATGAATTGGTAGTCGATTATAAATAATAATATACGTTGCATGCTTTTGCAATTGCTAATATTATTCTAACAATAAAAAAAATCACATTTAAAAATATGGAGATTAGAAAATACTATCCTAACAACTTTTTAATAATATAATAAAGAGTGAATTATTGAATTGGTTCATCTGATTATATTTTTGTTACTTGTTTGATCCTTCAGACTAGAATCTATCTAAATTTATTGTTAGTTTGTTTTTTAATTAATGTCATGTTTGTCAATTAAGCGTATTTAAATAAAAAGTAATATATTATATATTTTGTTATTCTCTATCTGTCAATTAGCAATCCTAACTCTCTTTCTCCCCTCTCCCTTGTCTCTCTTCTCTATCTTCTACCTTACGCAAACACAAAACTTCACACCATTGTTGGACACTGACCCTAAATCCAACTGAAGCAATCACCTTCATCCTTCATCTTATTTAAGGCACCTTCACCGCCACCGACAAAACTCTGTGTCCACTGATATGGGACTCTTCGCCGGCCACCTCTAAACCCTTGTAGGACACCTCTATTTTTTTATATTTTTTTGAACAGCAAAAGGTATATATTACATTCATCAAAATAAGCGCGCTTACACACATCATTGTCGCTCGTCATACATCATTAACGCACTACACCCTATCAACCTCACATGCATCAACAACAATACACAGTAACGGTACATCCACACACTGTAAACAGATAATGCCACATACCATCCACACTTCACCTCAAAACAGCAGCACCCAACACATACAATCTCAGACCAACATCAGGCAAGAGAGTAGCAGTATCGACATGAGCATAAATACCAGCACCACCGTATCAACAACCCATATACGTCATGATCCAAGTCTATCCGGAACCATCAATATGACCAGAAAGTTTGATAGCACAGTCAGAGATACTTATTACAGCTCACACATATAGGGGAATAAGTAACAACTGGCCAAAAAACTCTAGGGCTCAACAGGGATGCACTACCTATAAAGGAATAAAGAAGTCTCTCAAAAGGAATAAGGACACCTCTATTTGGAGATTAACATACTAGGGTTTCTGCGGTTATGGATAGAGTCTAATCATAGTGATGAAAATGAGTTTTAGACTATATTAGAATTTTGTTTCTTATTTTGATTTTGGATGTATGATCGCTAATGGTATGGTGGTATTTTGATTTCAGTCCCTGTGTTCTTGATGCTATTGTTGATTGTGTTCCAATTTTTGATATTTTTATTATGATTGAAAAATTGATTTTGGATGTAAGATTTGCCAGGTGTTAGGTGGTTGTAGATGATGGTGGTGGTTGATTGTTGGGTGGTGTTTGTCGGAGGGAGAGAGGTGGTGTGTGGTGCTGGTTGCAGGTGGTGATGGTAGACGGTGGGGTGGTGGTGATACCAAGCAGGATGGAAAGTGTGGAAGAATAAGGGAGAAGAAATAAAATTTAGGAGAGAGCTAGAAAAAAACTAAAATACCCTCACACAAAAAAAACTAACACCCATTTTGAACGACAGGTCAAATAAATGACAAAACATATAACAAAAATATAATCATAGGGACTGATGGAGTATTTTTTTTATCTAAAAAGACTAAACTAACAACTTTTAACAAATCACATAGACCTTTTCTGTAATTAACTCTATATTAAAAGGTGTCAAGATTTGAGAAAAAAACTAGTGTGGCATCGTATATATTACTTGTAGTAGTATGTTCTGTTTTTATACATCTATGATCCATATAAACATACATATGCCAAAAGATAGTTAGTAGGGCAGATTTTAAGTTAAATATTACGTATTTGGTAGCAAGTAGATGTGACCTTTTACTAACGATGTATAATATTATATTTAGGGGCTAATTTGTATACAACGATAAAAATATTATGATTAATGTGTGTGTGATCCCTAGACCACTATATCTATCAATTCGCTAACTAAAAAATCAAATTCTTATAAGGTATTAAGGGGTAATTGTGTAATTTTGCCATCATATCATAATATTTATTTTGTCATGAGATCATGTTATCTCATGAAATGTTTATTTTTCTCATGATATCTTGATCTTCATACATTTAGATATATTAATCTCTAGATTTGAAATATCCCACGAGAAAAATAAATGTATGGCAGATTATTTAGTTTCCTTTTTCATATATTTACATGCTATATGCCTATATTGAATTAAGGTGTGTTTGGTATAATGAGTTTGAAACTGGGGCTCATTAATTGATAATTTTAAGCCTAATTCATAAACTACTTATAAAACTTTTATTTTGAGGATTAAGAGGAATTATGTTTTTAATAATACTCTCAAGATATTAACACCTGAACAAAACTAGAGGGCTGGACATTATAAAAACTAGAATCTCAAACCCCTATAATCTTCTAAGGGCCTGGAGCTGATTTTAAATTTTGATATCTATATTTCATTGTTTAAACTTTAATGTAAGTTAAGTGATGTTAACATTTAGATCATTTTAATTTTATAGATGAAAATTATATCACCAAGTTTTCATCCAAATTTACTTTATGAAAAAAAACATGTTTATTTAGAATTAATTCTTATTAAAGTATATAATTATATAATAATAAAACAGTTTCTTATAATTTTACCATCTAAAAGAGCGATTAAATGCTTGTTTTACTTCATATATGTCTTTCATTAGTTTTCTTAATTACTTTTTTTGCTTAAAGATTCACGTGTAACTAATTAACTCAGGCAATGATCACTATTACTTAATGATGTCGAAAACACTCTCTGCTTAGAATACAAGAAGTGGAATGCTTTTGTGGACGTGGTGAGAGCACCACATCATAGAAAATTGAAAAATGCCACCCCATTTTAGCCACATTTTCGCATGTTACAGTTTCAATGCTAAAGCCTCTAAAGTCTAATATCAAAGTAGACCGTTGAGTATTGTTTCATATTGGATGAGTATGACTTTTTAATATCTTTATAATGGTTTTGGTTTACTCCACTCATTGTCAATTGATTTTAAGTTGAAACCTCATAAACTTACATGGTATCAAAGCTAGGTCCACCTATGCATGGGGAAACAATCACACATACACATACACACACACATAAAGAGACTTCACGTAACCCATAATTAAGTATCTAGGTGTCGAGCGCAAAGAACGTCAAACTTGAAGAGGCATGTTAACTGTTAAGTATTTGTCCTATATCAAACAAATGTAACTTTGTCATGTACTTTAAAGATCGTGAGTAACTACACTCACTATCGAATGGTTTTGAGTTTAGATTTTACAACTTACATAAAAAACGAAGACATAACAAGAAGGATAGAGAGGGATAAAGTGGATTATGTAATCTCAGGTAGGTGTTATGATCACATGCTGTACTTATATGTGAACATGTATAATTTTGGAATAATAAACGATAAATTAGGGAGAGAAAAGCTAATAAAGCCACATTGAGAAAGCAAGTGTATGGAGTATGGAGTTAAAGGCATTATCTTTTCCTTTTTGTTTTTGAAAAAAATAAATAAATAGATTGAATAAAGTTGGGGGGTATTTGATTCCGTAGCCGTAGCCGTAGCCATCCCGTGCATCATGACATAAAAGATGGATTGTAGTTTCCACCTTCATTCTTGCAATTTTGTTTGAGTTAACTATATGTTTATTTCTTCTCTTTTAATCCTTCCCGGCCTGAATTTTTTTTTCTTTATTTTGATTTCTAGTTAACCTAAAATGATTAAATTATTCTTATTTTTATTTTTATTTATTTATTTTAATTTATATTCATTTTAAATGATTTTTAATGTTTAAGTAGTTAGTTATGTACTTAAATAGCTAATTAATAATGATTAAGTAATTATTTATGATTTTAATTTTTAAATAATTGTTGAATTGGCTCATCTTCAACCTTTTTTTTTTGACGAAACATCTTCAACCTTTCTACTGTGACCATTTTGTTCACCACTACCGCCATCTTCTCCGGCCACAACCATCAACTCCGACCACCCTCTTGAAAAGCACAATTAAAACCCTAAAACTATAATCACAATCAAGACGAGGAACACACAAAACATACAAAAGAAAGTTGAAAAATCAAACAACATCATAGAACAAACCATTCAAATCAATATGGAAATCTCATACTTGTAAACAATTTCAAGAAATACACACTATTCACACATTAATACCCAGTCCATTCGGAAAAGAAGAAAAATTGAATTACAATAACTTAATTGGACACATTTTTACTTAAAACAGACTCGGAAATTCACCATCTCATTTGTTTAGAAACCAGTGAACGAACAAAATAAAAAAACACTATGAATCATAGATCTAAATCACACAACTTAAATCTACCCGTTAATTTTGAAAAGAGAAAAAAACACATACACATAAAATTCATAAGAGTGAAAGGAGTGGATGGATTTGAGAGGGTGTGGTGGGTGACCACTTGGGGGTAGATGTGTTACCACTCCATAAAGGTGTGATAGAATGAAAGGTATGTTGTTTAACACATGTCAGAGGAGTTGTGTGGGGAGGTAAGGTGAGCCCTTTGGCTTTTTAAGTTTTTTTATTACATTTTGATTGATAGTTGGGTAATATGGATCAAATTTTCCATCTTCATCTCGTCCCACACCGTCAATCCTCATCCATCTCTACATCCTCACTGAAAAATTGATTTACATGCTCATCCTCGTTTATGTCGGGTATTGAAGATCCCCGTTGGAAATGATGATTTTTCTTCATCTACGAAATTAATTTTAGATATGTATGAGAATTTTCCTACAAAACTATAAATTACAAATACAACTTATTCCTTTGAGTTTTTCATATGAAAATATATTCAAGCAAGTATTTAATAGTTTTATAAGATATATTATTGATTAAAGATATTATATATTTACTAAATCAATTATAATAGACATAATGTTTTTTTAACAGCAAAAGTTTTACATTTCATTCATCATCACAAGATCATGAAATATACATCCATTAGTACACAAATATCCTTCAAGTTCGCACAAACAAAACAATTCCCCACAATAGTTAGCAATAGATTATGACGCCATCACTTTATCAAAAACACAATTGACCTTATGGTTCTCAAACTCTGACCAATGATCGTTTTCCTCCCCTGCTTCTTTTGCTATAAGGATCTCATCGCCACCACCGTTTGTGTAATACTCTAACACACTCAAATCAATGTTGCATTGAAATGTGCATGCTGGTAGCCCACATCAGCCGCGGCAGCCCTGCGCGATCACAACAACGATGCATTCACAAATCACAATACAGCAGCACCGGCAATGATACATCAGCAACCAAGTCTATGCGCCAACATGTCACGCGTCGAACTCTTCATCCATGTACCATCATCAAATCATCTCCGCACCTCGATTCCTCTATCACATCCAACCCTTATCATTGCATAACATTAAACTTCACGCTACGTCTTCGTTACTACCTGCAAATAAGGTATTATCCACATGGGACCAACACCCCAACCTACGTTTCGCAAATGAAACACAAATTTTGGGGCTTGAAAAGAAGGATTTGCATCAGCTAGAAGAAGATGGCTTAGCAAATCAAACAGGGATTAGAGTGTCCCCCTTATAACTCCATGGTATCAAGAGTGCAAACCTCCAGCACAAGAAAGGGAACCCCAGCTCTAACCTATGACCATGGCTAGAAATGTAAGGAAGCAATATGGGCTTGAAAAAAAAGATTAGTTAAAAAATGATTTCTTGAACATATGTATACATGACAGAGCTTCAAAATATAATATATGAAAATAGATTAAAATATAATAAGTAACATCAAATTAAAGTTCTGATATTTACATGTATCACTACGATACATACTACAAAACCTAATAAAAACTAAATGGTTTCCCTAAACCCACTTCAATAGATAAACCTAAGCATAATTATTAATTATAGTGTTATTACGTAGCATGATCCTTAAAACAACCACTACATTTTAGTCATGCCTACAATAAGATAACAAGCTTTAGCTACAAACCTGAATTGTTGTATAAGTTCGTTTAGATATATTTCTAATATATATATTTAGCAACCATTAACTTAAGCCTGAAACACTTTTTATAATAGGGTTTTGCTAAAATGCACCATTTTTTTTGAACTTTATAAAATATATATCTAGCAAAAGTAACAATTATCTCTTTGCAGCTTGAGTGGAATGTCCCCCTTTTTTTCAATAGCCCTACGTCTTAAGTTCGATCCCCTGGCAACACATTGTTTGTATTTCATGCATCATTTAACTTAGTACATTATCCCACATTTATTATGTAGCATGATCTCCTTTTCTTTCTTAGTCTTTTTTATTATTATTCTTTTTACTGAATATAGATATACATTAGGTAGATGATACCATTTTTCCTTTCTTTTATAACTTTTATTTTTGTTTGCTTTATAATTCCTATTTTTTGCTTTCCTTTGTTGTTAGGTTTTTTTCTTTTTTATCTCTTATAATACGAAATGAAATTTTAGTTTTACTTCTAACTTTTCTTGGTATATAATTATATTTATGTTTATAAGATATAGTCTTTTAAATAATATTCCTATTTTATGCTTCTTATTTATAAGATATATCTTAATTATTTTAAGATAAGAAATTAAGATTCTAAATATTAATTTTCAAGTTATTTTATATGGCTTACCTTAAAAGTTCTATATTTATAAAGCAAATCTTTTTCAAAACATTACTAGCACTTTAAATATTGTTTTTACTTTTGATTCAAGGATTCGGATTTAGCCATGTTTATTGTAAAAAACAGTTTTTTATAGCAAAATTCATTTAGAACGATTTGTTAAAAGTGTTTGAACAAGCACATTAATTTATATTGTAATGAACCGTAGTATAGACGTCAATCACATTTAGTGAAATTATACATGTCAGAGAGAATAGAACACAATTTTTTTTGCCTACTAAATACATGAAATATTCAAACCGTAGCAAAGCGCGGTTTAACATTCTCGTTATATTACAAAAGCAAATAATATAGTCACGAAGGAAAATGCGGCAATTTCATAGCGAATAAATTAATCATTATATTAGTGGTTCACTTGATCGTTTTCTTGCTAACAGCGCTTAAACCACGTACATCAAAGCTAAAAACTCTCACCCTCGGATATACAACTGGAAAAAGAATTGAACCTCGTTGAAGAAGTTTAAGATTGAATCGTTTCATGACTTCCCCAAATTACGTTCCAAAGAATAAAACCTTCAAAAACATTTGAATTATGATTCGTAAGGTTGTTAATTTATTAATTTACATGCACATACTTAAGATACAAATTACTTATAGAATCTTATATCTTCTTTGGGACAAAGGTCAAAGGTGTTACTGTTTCATATCAACCCAGCCCAACTCGACCCATCTAAAAAAGTTAAAAATGTTACTCACTTACCCAACCCAATGACTCACTCATATTGTCACTTAACATTAAAACTAAACCCGAAATCTGCATCTTTAAAAAAATATAAAACTAAACCCGAAATCTGCATCTTTAAAAAAATATGTTAAAAAGATGATATCAACATTTTCTCATGAAAGATTAAACCTTCTATAACTACAAGCTGGAGCGTTGAGATTTTGTTCACATGGAACGATTTGCGATCGATAAAGTTAGTTGTTTAGATGTTAAAATAGACATTCTTCCATGGGCGGATCCAGGATTTTTATTGACCGGTTGCACCATATAATGGCGAAAATAAAATTAAATAAAATTAAGAGTGTTGTTCGGTTTTTTCTCGGGTTTCCGATAATTGAGTCGGATTAACGCGGTTTCGGCTGTTATTATGGTATTTTAGAACGAAAATTTAAAACAAAACACAATTTATATGAAGACATGTTAACTAAAATGCTATTTTAAGGTAAAATAAAGTATTTTAAAGGTATACATTGAATATTTAACTATTTCCTATTATTTATTTATAGAAAAATATTATTTTTCCTTTGATTTTGGTGGCATCACGGTAGCACCCCGAAAATTTACCGGTAACACCGTCTAAAAAAATCGAAAATTAACACTACGAACCGTCAAAAGACTGGTGTCCTGTGACCCCTCCCTACACCACATAGGTCCGCCACTGCATTCTTCTTCGAGTGTATGTCCTAGGCTGAATCAATGGGCGGTGGCAAATCAATAGGTTGTAAACGAACCGGACGAATACGAACGAGGCTTGTTTGTGTTCGTTCGTTTAACTTTAGCCGAACAAATAAACGAACACGGACGGATAAAAAAACGAATTTATGTGTTCTTGTTCGTCCATTTGATTTTAGCCGAACAAATAAACGAACACGAACGATAAACAACGAACGAGCATTTGTGCTCTATTGTTTAAAAGGTTGGTTTGTAAATGATAAACAAACGTAAATGAAAGATACACGCTATAATACAAATACAACATTATTAAACACAAATAAACACTATATATAAACACACACATAATATATATATATATATATATATATATATATATATATATATATATATATATATAGAGGAAGAAGTTCCATTGAGAACCATTTTTAATGCGAGAACCGCGAGAACCAATCTGAGTCGTCCAATTCCCCATCTTTCAATGTCATTGCCTACACATGAATTCCTCACATACACCCTGCCACACTTGATCCCCCCACGCTCTCCATCCATGAATTCCACTTATCAAATTAACGGCTAAGATTGGTTCTCGCGGTTCTCGCACTAAAATCGGTTCTCAATGGAACCCTCCCCTATATATATACATACATACATATATATATATATATATATATATATATAGGCAAAAGTTCAAACGAGAACTGCGAGAATCAATCTGAGCCGTCAAATTTCCCCTTCTTTAATGTCATTGCCCACCCATGAATTCCTCACATGCACCCTGCCATACTTGATCCCCTCCACGCTCTCCATCCATGAACTTCCCATATTCATGGAACGGCTGAGATTGGTTCTCGCAGTTCTCGTACGAAAAACAATTCTCGTTTGAACCATCCTCTATATATATATATATAGGGGAGAGTTCATGCGAGAACCGTTGTTAGTGCGAGAACCGCGAGAACCAATCTCGGCCGTTCCTTGGATATTGGAAGTTTCATGGATGGTGAGCTTGGAGGGATAGAGTGTGGCAGGGTGCATGTGAGGAATTCATGGATGGACAATGACATTGAAAGAAGGGGAATTGGACGGCTCAGATTGGTTCTCGCACTAAGAATGGTTCTCGCATGAACTTTTTCCTATATATATATGGGGGAGGGTTCATGCAAGAACCGTTGTTAGTGCGAGAACCGCGAGAACCAATCTCGGCCGTTCCTTGGATATGGGAAGTTTCATGGATGGTGAACGTGAAGGGATAGAGTGTGGCATGGTGCATGTGAGGAATTCATGGGTGGGCAATGACATTGAAAGAGGGGGAATTGGACGGCTTAGATTGGTTCTCGCGGTTTTCGCACTAAGAATGGTTCTCGCATGAACTTTTTCATATATATATATATATATATATATATATATATATATATAAAGAGAGAGAGGAGGGTTAATGCGAGAACTGTTGTTAGCGCGAGAACCGCGAGAACCAATCCCAGCCATTCCTTGGATATGGGAAGTTAAACGGATAGAGAGCGAGGAGGGATAGAGTGTGGCATGGTGCATGTGAGGAATTCATGGGTGGGCAATGACATTGAAGGAGGGGAATTGGACGGCTCAGATTGCTTCTCGCACTAAGAATGGTTCTCGCATGAACTTTTTCATATATATATATAGGGTGAGGTTCAAGGGAGAACCCTTTTAAATAGAGAACAGAGAGAACACATGTAAATCTTAAAATCAAAATTATTTCTATAATTATTAACAATTTAAAATTTTGGATGCATTGATGCATCAAATAACACTTTTGTATGCATCGGTGCATCAGGATTATATTCGAACATATTATCAAAAAAACGTGACATATTTTAAATCCGATGATCAATGGAATCAAATTCCTAAATAAATTGTGACAATTTTTGAACCATCTGATCAATGAAATCAAAGTTTCAAAAGTGTTCTCTCTGTTCTCTATTTAAGAGCGTTCTCCCTTGATCCTAACACTATATATATATATATATATATATATATATATAAGAACGAACGAATAACTGAACGTTCACTAACATAAAGGAACAAACGAAAGCTCTGTTCGTGTTCATTCGTTTAATTAAACGAACGAAAAATCTTGTTCATGTTTATACGTTTATTAAACAAACAAACATAAACAAACTTTTCGCTAAATAGTTTTACAAACGGTTCATAAACATTCTATTAATTTATAACCAACCATAGTTATATATAGATCGAGAAAAACAGAAGAGCTACTATGTGAAGATTTGAATTTTGAAGTGTGCAAACTACGTATAATTTAATTTTGTTATAGGTGTACTATTTCTTTTCCGTACGTATACAACTGAATGTTATATACATATAAGTTTGATAAACGTTCTACAACGCTGTTGTCCCCAAAAAAGATTAACCTAAGTTGTGTCCTTAACAACTAATAATTATGATTATAATTTCAATTATAAATACTATCAATTTGCAAAACTTTTCTGCTAGTTTCTCATGATATTTTCAGGATTACTTTAGTCATTGTGACTATAACTCGATTACAATCTAATGAACAGATGAGATTTTCAATTTTTTGCTATATTTTGAGTAACACAATTTCACTTTCTTTTCTTTATAAATTGGATTCAATGTGAATCAAAATTATTATGTATCTTTATTAAATTTTAAAATATCATATTTGCTCAGTATAATTTACAAATTTGTAATGTATATTTTAATATATCCTATTTAACTATTTATCATTTTTAAAACAAAACGTGTATCATACATGTATTTAATCTAGTATCCCAATGTTTCTAGTCTAGTGATATTGGATAGTGTAGGTTTGGTGTGTCTATGACTTAAAATCATGATTTCGAGTTCCGTCATAAATAAATATGAAGTCGATTTAAAAGCCGATTCAAACAAAAAAAATACTTGATCTAGTAAAATAAAATACGTGTAATAAATATAATCAGATGTCACTACTACAAAATTGACATTTAGTCCCCCTCATTCAAACCCGGTTTTAGTTAAAAGTTCAAAAAAACCGGGGTTAAAAGGTGTGCAAGGGGTGTAAAATTAGTATTGCGGGATTCAACCCCGGTTTTTTAATAAAAAACCGGGTCAGAAAGTTATAAAAGTTTTAACCCCCTTCCCTTACTTAAAAACCGGGACTGAAAATGGAAGGGGAGAATGAAATAAGAAACATTCAACCCCGGTTTTTAAACAAATAACCGGGTCTGAATGTTCAAAACATTTAACCCCGGTTACGTCTATAAAACCGGGGCTGAAAAGTACATTTAACCGTGGTTCTTAAATAAATAACCGGGGTCGAATCTTTTCGTTCTCCCGCCCAAACGCTAAATTAATAATGCCCCGAAAATAATTCCCTCCTTCACGAAATCAGTAAAGTGCGTTTTCTCCTCACCAAATGTTTCTGCCTTCTGGATCGAAGGTTTCGTTTTAAAAAAGCGATGGTTTCATTCTCTTGAAGGTTTCACTTTATTTTCACACGTTGCTGAAGCATCTGGAAGATTTCATTCTCTCGAAGGTTTCCATTTGAAGGTTCTGTTTTCTGTTGGGTTTCGATTCGATAGTTGCCTAGGGTTTCGAGTGCTGTTCCCGTTTGAATAACTTATCGTTGGTCTCGAATCAAGGTTTGGAAATCTGTTTGTTTCAATTTTGAAGGTTGCTGCTGTTTTATTTTTAATGACATGTTTGTATTTTGATTTTGATTACTGAAAATTTGAGCTTGCTTAACTTAGGTGCTTTGAATATGTGTTTTTTGTTTCATTGTTTTTATCAGATTTTGTTTAATTTCCCTTGGGCTAATATATTCTGCCTGCTTAAAAAACCAACTGGAAGTTGACTAGAAGTTTCGTTATCATTTGTGTTAATATGCACAGTAGCCCGGTAGGTATTCGATAAAATGCCTCAATCAAATAGTTAACTAGAAGTTCATTTAGTTAACTAGAAGTTCATTAAGTGGTTTAATTTTCCTGTGCAATTTTCAGTAACACTACTTTTATTCTTTCAACAAGCTACAAAATGAAATACTTTTATTCTTTTGGGATTAAGCATCCCACCAAGATATACTACTACATCATTGCTTTGCTTAACTACTATTAAAACTGGATATTTTAGAATTGAACCAAGGAGTAATTTCTCTTGTGTTTGTTAATCGGTTCTTATTAACTTACATGTAATTCTTTTCTTGACCAAAGATCCCAAATTCGACTAAGTAGGAAATAATAAATTTTCACCCTCATCAATAACTTACAGGAATTTGTTGCTGCAATACATGTATTAGGTCTGACAAAGATTTATTTTAAATTGTTGAATCTTGAAGGTTTAACAAAGGTTTATGGATTAAATCTATGCCATTAGGAACTATTACTTGTTTAGTTTTTATTGGTATATATTAGAACACTTTAGAATCTAAATACTTGAAATAAGCTACTAGTTATATGTCTTTTTGATTTGGTTCATGTGAGTTGTGCACCCCTGCTTGTTTAATTTATGTCAATTAACAGTGTTTTTCTGATTTGGTTCCATGCTATCTTGAATGACAATAATATCTCTTATGAGCAAGCCACCAATTGGCTTTCATCTTCTGGCAACTAAGTCCTCTGGAGTTGTTCTGTTCACACTTTACAAAATATGACCAAGCTAACCAACATTCTGCACTGCAAGATAACCAAGTTCCTTTGACCAAACCAAAACCTTAAACTTTGATCTCATGTTGTTTAATATATATATAGGGGAGGGTTCAAACGAGAACTGGTATATACATCGACAACAGAAACACAATGAAAAGTGACGGGTTAGAATCAGGCATCTCATTTTAAAACATACTGTCCTTTTAATAACTTAACATGAATCTATATCAAACCATAGAGGGTGTATTATGATTTGGTTCATTTGGTTTATAATTAACATACCATGTGAGTTATTTGTTGTTTTGATTTGGATCATTTGGTTTATAATTAACAAACCATGAGTTATTTGTTGTTTTGATTTGGTTCATCTGATATGCTCCCTTTGGTTTATATTAAGAGCAATCAAGAGTCCAATTATACTAATAAGTTCTGCATGTTTAATTATACACACACATGCTTTTTTGTTTTATTTTAATCTATCTTATTTATATTATTAAGGTTAAGGTTATGCAGATTATAATTCTTCATTTTAATGACATGATATATAATTCATACATGACAACTTGACAAGTTAATGACTTGATATATAATTCTTTTGCAGAATAATAAGGTTTTGCTAGCTACAATACGAGTTCAACTAATTATAGTATATCAACGTGGATTAGAACATATGGAGCTCACTTTTACTTCTTTTGTTTATATATTGATAGTTTGTGGAACTATTCTAGAATAATTGAAATGATGGAGCATATTCAAGTCTTCAAACAAACAATTGAGCTACTACTTTGTTATGATTCTTCCATTGGCTTGATGGTATCGTTTAGGAAGTTAATATTTACAGTTATGTCGTTGAACAATCATGGTAGTTTGTTACGAGTTAGAAAATTCAAAACTTGTTTGGTTTGTACAGTTTGTCGTTATTTTAATTGCATATTGTTTTGTAGTTAACTGAGTTATTTTTTGTCGTTAATTATAAGCAGAGATTATGGAAATTAATTGTTTAAAAATTAATTTTTTTTTATTTTTTTAAGTATTCAGACCCGGTTTTTTAGTTAAAAAACCGGGGTAGAAAGTTGCTTCAGACCTGGTTGAAAACTATTTAGCCCCGGTTTTTTAACCGGGGTTGAAGACTATTTAGCCCCGGTTTTTTAACCGGGGTTGATTCCCTACATTTAGTCGCCCCCCCTTTCAGCCCCCCCTTAAAACCGGGGTTAAATGTCCTAAACAACCGGGGCTAAATGTCATTTTTGTAGTAGTGTGTATGTGATTTACCAATTGTAAATTTGTTTACTTTGGTTTCATCCGTAACAACGCCAGGGCAATCCAACCCTCGTTAATTCACTTTTTACCTTACCTCAAGCAATTGATCTTGAACTAATAATAAATAAGAAAACTTACCTACTATGGTTACTACTACCAAATTGCTTGTTCTTTTCAAGTTGAATTATGAAAACGCCATAACATTTACATAGGTAATGTTTGTTACTTATTCTTACTATTTTTACCTCTTTTAAGAGAAATAAGATAAAACGTCCTTTTTTTAAGATCAAATAAGACTTCTTTTTCTTTTACTATTCTCTTGCTGAACTAGGGTTTATGCATATATAGAGAAGATGCCTCTACACTGTCAAAGTGTTAATAAAACCATACACCAAACTCTTGACAAATATATATATATATATATATATATATATATATATATATATATATATATATATATATATATATATATATCAAATTGATCATGGATCAGAAATCATAAATCGACATAGGTTACAAGGATTAAGATCTTTAGCAATCTCAACGAAAACATAAATCACCCAGAAAAATACAGAATTCAAGCGACATTGCAAGAAATCAAAACAAAGCCTGCCATCCAACTATAAATCGAATAATGGTGAATAAATCCAATGACCAAATGATATCATTGACAAAATCGAATGAACCTAACCGCTAAGAAGTCGACATTCCTCTCAATGATCATGATATTAAGAAGTCGTTGTCACTTACCGACAACATTGACTCCAACAAGAGCTTCAAAACCCATTAAAAGGTCTACATAGATCGATAAAAAGTGTTGAAAAAGACACGTCACTTAAACATCTCCCAAGATAATGGTGTCCAGTTCTGAAATAAAAGGTTTATGGTTAGACGGAAAAGAATGAGTCACAAACATGTCAATAGGTCATAAATCATAACATAAAGTTGGATACTAAGTAAGCTCGTTTAGATCCTACAAGTCAAATAACATTTTTCAATCTTCTGACTCATTTATTAATGCTGTTAACTCTATACTAGTGATTTACTATAATTTTATGAAAACAACAACGAGTCTCTTAAGCACAATCTGACCAACTATAACAATCTCCAGTTTAAACCATTCAACATACGAATTAGTGATTATTATTTTAAACACAATTCAACGTAGATATCTTAAGCTTTCAATCCACACATAATAAAGCCCCAACCCACACCCGCGTGATTTTATATATATTAAACAAGACGGCCATATGTGCTACCTTTTACAGAGCTTTACTTCTACTTCTAGTTTACCATCAAAACCAATTCCTAACCATCTCAATTAACAAGGATTTAGACATGGACTCCTACCTTATACAATCAGAATGGAATTGTGCCATAAAGTTCTAATCTTGGCTCACTAAGCCTGCCGAAATCAAAATGATTGTTGTGGCTTTCTACCATCAAACCAGCTAAAAAATTCACCTAATTTGGACTTTTCTACTTCTAATTGTTGTTGATCATCCCCTCAAACATCCCAAAACCGAGTTATTGCCACCAGTCTTCCTTCTGTCTATATTGTTCCGACTTGCAGCCCATAGACACTCACATGTGAGTTTCTTGAGAGGCAAACTACATGTTTCCGATCCCGCATTTTCCAGCCAAGAACCACCATCATAACCATCAAAGTCGTTAGTTCTCAACCTTCCTTGATAAATTTTTAGTCATTGTGTTCCTCCAACCGTAATCCCACATGGAATACCCTGCTTCCACGAATTTCGATGAAAACGAAGCTAGGTTTTGAGTCCACCCACCACTCAGCCAGACACAATACAACCCTTGCCTATTTTCAATTCCTTAAAATTGATTAGAATTGCCACTCTTAAGTCCTCCTGAAATTTAGCCATGTTAAACCTAGGTAGCAGGTCCTTTTGCCTTTTATTTTATGTTTAGTCCACCCTTCTACATATCTTCAATATTTTTAACCAACCTTAACTTCCTTCAAGAATATAATTCATTAAAACTAACAATTGATTAACCTCAAGCTTATTCTCATGATAGTTAAAACATAATAAGAACCACTTGATCTGAGATTTCTGAATTTACCAAATTACATAAAATCATCAACAAAATTAAATTGTGAAAACTCCTGATTGTTACAATCACTATAAAAAATTATAAAGTTTTTAATTACGGCGTACCTGTCAATTTATAACAAGCTAGCTACCGAAATTATTTATGTTACAAAAATAACAAACGAATAAACAATTTAACGTGAAAACTATTGATATTCGTTATACTTACTAGTATTGATGCGGCGAGGTAAAAAAGTTTCATTTGTCGACATAGGGGTGTTCAAAATTCGGATATAAACCGTTTTAACCGTAATCCGAACCGCTCCGTAACCAAAAAAGCCGAAACCGTTTTCAAATTCGGTTTTGAAAACCGAAACCGATTACCATAAATACTTTAATTACATAAAACTGAAACCGTTTTCAAATTCGGTTTAAAAACCGAAACCGATTACATAAGATATTACAACTCAAATAGCATTATTTACAATATGTTTCAGCAATGATGTTAAACACTTTAAATAATTTAATTACATAAAACTGTCAGAATTTAAATACATAATGAATGCATTAAAACTGTCAAAAAATCAATTACAAAAAAAGTCCTGAATTTAATGACAGTTGTACTATTTTAAAAGTGTTAAGATTGTTACTCAAAGTTATTGTAAAGCATGTTATATTACTTGTACTACTTTAACTTAAAAAATTGTCTTAAAAAAGAGTTAAATGCTTTTTTAAAGGTTTCTGTTTTGTGTTTTTATGGTTTTTTGTTTGTAGTTTGGGAGTTTGTGGACCACGTTGATGTTGTCTAGGTGTAGATTGTTACACCTCTTTATTTTGATTTGTTGTTGTTGTGGGCCCGTGTCAAGCTCTTGTTGTATGGCTTAGGTGCCATATTTGGTGTATTCTGGTTTTGGTATTTAATGGTAGTTGTCTTTCAAAAAAAAAAAAAATTAATGTATTGATCTGAGACTTCTTCGCCAGATGGTTTTCTTTTTTTTTTTTTTTTTTACGAAACTTCGCCAGGTGTTTTATTTTATAACTTTTCGGATACATCAGAATATAACCTAACTCATATCACAATACGAGTAACTTATAAAATGACTTATTAACCAACCCCTTTTGACCAAAGCAGGTTGGTCGGTATTTTGGGTATTTCTTTGTTCGACAGGCCTACACACCCTACTTAACGCACTAAATCCAAACCAACTGATTCTAGATTCAACTCCGACTTAATCATCGGAAAACATAAACCTTTTCATTATAATACTACCATTACAATCCACCCAAATTCAAAACGCGCTGTCTGTAACTAAAGGTCAAACATTGATAGCAGATTAGACATGATCACCTGTTAAATTTACTGTGAATCTAACCTAATCAGCTGGATTTCTTAGGAGAAACAAGATCAGCAAGCTTGTTCTTCATCATCTTGCCGTTTGGAGCCGACGACTTGAACACGCCACCTCCTACGATCCCAGGGTAGTATTTCTTTATCACCTTCTCCCTTACAAACTTATTGTAGATGAACGCGGCACCCCTGAACTGAGGCAGCACAAGCCACGCCACCGCTATCAATTTCACATCGTACCATATCGGAATCCTGTAAAGCACAAAACAAATTTCTTATCTTCTTTCTAGAAACAAACTTCAGATTTCACACACAAAATTAATGATGAAACTGTTTTAGTATCTACCATTCGAGTAGAGGTTGAAGAAGCATCTCCATGAGAGTGAGGAAGGAATATAAGATCCAGTAAGACAACCACTGTTGATCGTCTTCTTTTGACGCGCTTTCAATCGCCACCACCGATGCATAAAGCGGATACAACAACATTGTTACTGGTCTGCAAACAATAATCAATCAAACACTAAAACAGGGGGAAACAGGAGGTTGAATAGAAGAAAGTCGTAATCTGTAATTTGATTATAGCGCGCTTACCCTGCTAATTGATGGAGACCAGACATCAAAGTCCAAAATCGATTCATCTCTGTTTGTTTCTACGAGGTCGGATAAGGAATCTTGGATGTGTTCTTCGGTTTCTGTCGAATTTGAAGAACAAAAGACGGGAGTTGGATTATACGATGAAGGATTGGTTTCGGGGGATTTGACGAAAGTAGCTAGCAGGTAGTGGAGGTTCAGGGTAGAGAAGACATGGGAAATGGATGCTATAAATAGATGAGTAGGATGGTGACACGTGTCGGCAGATGAAGTAGGTAAAGGATTCGGGCATGATAGATCTATAACATGTGTCGGACATCCGACGGTTCAGGTGGGGTTGTGGTGGTACGTTGTCGACTTCGCTGATGCTCCTTTCCTCAAGGAGACGCGAAGACAATATTTCAAGTCCCTTTATTTATTTATATCAGTAATATATTAAATAAAGTTATATAAAAATATAACGTTTAAATTTTAATACTTAATTATATGTCATTATAAAATTATTATATTTTAGTATAAATAGATTGGTGATTTTCCTTCATATAGTGATTTCACTTTTAAGACATACATCTTAAGTTTTTTTTTCAGTGTAGATACTCTTTTTGAAAAAAAAAACATTTTAATTACTTATCTCTGTATCGTCTTGGCAGCCAACATTTTTTGATACAATGGTTGTATCTGTTTCGATTCTTTTTAAATAAACTAAATTTGATATTTTTGTAAAAACACTTCTTCAAATGTTGTAGAAAAATAATTATTTCATTAATAAAATTAGAAATGAAGACCAATTAATTGAATGCTTTATAATCGTGATGCTGTGGTGTGTTCTTTCTTGGGGTGATGATCATGAGACGCTCTAGAATTAAATGGATAATATATCTTATTTAAGTGCCATGCATCATGCATGTAGATATATAGTTTGTCAATACATATAAAGTAACAAAGGAGGTGTTAGATCAGAGGTTTTAAGGGGTAAGAAATAAAATTTAGGGCAAATTGCGCGAAAATACAACAAACTATATATAGCGAAATTATCATTGTATACAACCAACTTCATTTTTTATCAAAAAATACAAACAAGTTTCATTTTTAAGTCATTGTATGCAACGTACTGGTAACCTGCTTATCAGGTTACCGGTAATTTCTTATTTTTTTGAATTTTTTTAATTAAGATATTCATATGTTCTTGGTGTTCTTCTTCACCTTCAACCCACCACCACCGCCTCTCAATCCTTTCACGCCACTCTCCGGCCGATTCCCGGTGAACAGACCGTTGGATCTTCGTCATTTTTTGTGGGGTTGGTCGAAATCCCCTCCCCTACAATTATATGGCCTCTGATCATCCCCCCGACCCCCCCATTAACGCGCAATCGAGCAAAAACAGAAGTCTGGGCGGCTAGGGTTTGTGCCGCCGCGGCGGTGGTCTGAAGCAGCAGAGGCGGCGGCGGTGGTGGTTAGCATCTGAAGAGTCGGTAGAGAGAGAGCATTTTAATCTGTAACACAAAACCCTTAGTTCTGGAATGAAGAGAGAGAGAGAGAGAGAGAGAGAGAGAGAGAGAGAGAGATACCTTCGGCTAGGGTTTAATCGAGAGGGTCTTCGATCGATCTTTAACCCACACACCCACAGCTGCGACTACAGTCGGCACAGTTGATGAGTTCGCAGCATAACACGGTGGTGGTGAGCGACTCTAGATTTGCTCCGGCAGTGTTGATGAGGTCGCAACATAGGCGGCGCTGTTTAGGGCTACGCAGGCACAGGGATGAGTTATCGTGGAATGTAACAATGGTGGTGGGAGGGTTCTTCTTTTCATCTTCATCATCAACACCCCTTTCATCTTTCATCAACACCCCTTTTGATTGAATCTGAATGAAGAACATGTCAAAGTTGAAGAACAATAAGTAATTTTTAATTACATTAATTTAAAAATAAAAAAAATAAGGGATATACCGGTTGGTAACCTGGTATCACAGGTTAAATGTATACAATGACGTAAAAATGAAACTTGTTTGTATATTTTGATAAAAAATGAAGTTGGTTGTATACAATGGTAATTTCGCTATAGTTTGTTGTATTTTCGCGCAATTTGCCCTAAAATTTATTTTGATTAATTTTGTATATACGGTGGAATATAATGGGTAATGAACCATTTTCTAATTTAGGGATACATAATGGATTCAGATATGTATTTATCTCAACTGATCATCACCGCTATCACCGACCGCCACAAATTTCGCCACTACAACCCTCCGGCATCACAACCGACTGCCTCCTCCTCTCCCACCTCCATCACTATTACCGGTCACAATCACCACACTATTGTAAACTCGTTACACAGTCATCACACCTATTGCCACCACCCGTCCATCATCACTCGTAACAATTGCCACCATCACCCGCAATTGTTGGCTTGCTAATGATCGCCGCCTTAATAAAAAAACATCATTTTCACCATCGCCAACGCCATTGACCACCAGTATCACCAATTTAAGTGTGTATTTGTCCACCGACCACCACCTCTCGTAGAACACTTTATCACCATCGTAGAGCACACCACCTACACCTCCCGTTGGCCCCTCTGCCGACTACCACAACTACTTGTTGCAACCACCACCGTTGTCGATCACCACCCACCACTATTAATTGACATTAATTAATTGTTGCCTCAACGAACACCATCATCACTGACCATCACCCCTAACAGTTGTTGCCACCATTACCAACCACCACTACAACATACTGTTGCCTCCAACATAAACCACCACCACCATCACAGCCGACTACTTTCACCACCACTCACCTACACAATAAATAAAATTATGTTTTATAAATTTCCAAACAAACATTAAATATCAATTTAAAACACAGATAAAATTATGTTCAATATATAAACAGATATTCATTACGACATATATATCGTTTGAAATGATTGTACAAGGTATAGTTATTATAATCATTAATATTAATTGAAATAAGGCATACACCCTAACATGCACCAATGCTTTATACTTCAATTAATTATAAACATACGTGTAGCAGACTTCTAATTCATGCATGGTGAACAACATTGTTATACTACTTATTTTTTTCCCTAACTTGATACGGAGTATTAATTTGTTAAAGATCGAGAGACCGAACATTGTCATAACTTTATTCCTATCAAGTTATCTTGCTTATCCACTATATGACGATTCAAGTGTGAAAATGAAAAAAAATAGATTAGAAAATAAATTAGTAGATTATAAATATTATTATTGATGGCATAGTGATATCGCATCTTCCGTACATTAGTGACGCGATATTCACAAGCAATAGTTTGTTATCATATGTTTTAGATATGATCCGTATGTTTTTTATGGTTTTTAAACCGGTACGAGTTATACGTTTAGATCGAAATAAATAGTGCTTAAACTAAGTTTAATTAGTGGATATTTGTATACACGCTACATTAACTGCAATTATGGATACTTGAATAAATAAAATCACTTGATTGACTAAGGAGGGATATTGACAACGTCTCTTCTAGATAATTCATTTGCTACCAAAGGGCTTCTAGTCCAGTGGTATATGATATTGTAAGGTGGTGTCATCTATCAAAAGATTGTAGGTTCAAGTCCTGACGCGAACACTGAAGTAGATATTTAGGAGTAGGTTTAGAGACTGTGTGTGTTTACCGTTCAAAAAAGAAAAAAGTTAATTCCTTTGTTGTTAAAAATAAATTTGACAAGAATTAAAGGTGATTAAATGCATCAAACATACATGGATTGAATTGATATAAAAGTATAGGGTATACATGTTTGAAGCAACACATGCCTCGGTGCTAAATCAGTATAACCTTTCACTACTTCAAGTATGTTTAAACTCTCATACTATCAACGCTTCGTATGTTATAAATTTTTTAAAACAAGATATAATCTCTCCACCTTTCTCTCCTCTCCTATCTTTTCTCTCTTTCTCTCGCCACTCTCCTTCAACATTCTATCTCCGAATAGCTAAGAATTGCAACAGTACCGAAGACCGGAGGGTCGTGTGCCCTCAGTACCAAACTTTCAAATCAACATGCCGATGATATGCTTCAAGTACACCCTTAAGAAGTTGGGTTAGGGTACTCTCATATTTGGATTAAACATGACCGATCATTAACCCTCTCAAACATGAGAGTGAGTCATCTAGAAAGGAGACTCGTTTTTTAACTAAAATAAGACTTACTCTCATATTCGTGAGAAAATATAATCAGTCATATTTAACTCAAACATAAAAAGATGTATTTTAATTGTAATTAAGTAATTAAAATTTTAAATTATTAGGCCATCCGTTGTACATGCGGGTAAACCTTGGGTTAAGCTTGGGGTAGCAAAGGAACACCAAAACGGGGAGTTGGGGTAAGCTTGGGGTAAACATGCTCCGGGTTTATTTACTCGAGAAAGGAAAACCCACCCCCACCCCCACCCCCACCCCCGCATTCATCCAATCATATTTTAACACATATCCATTTTATATTTTTTTTAAAAGGAAAGGGAAAAGAGAAAAGGATAGGTAAAACACTAGTTGGGGGTAAAAAGAGAAAAAGAGGAGTGAAGCTGATATAACGTTAATGTGACTGTGGGAAAAAAAAAAGGTTAGTATAACGCATAGCCTTATAGAATTGATTAATTAAAAGAAGCGGGCAGGATGAGATTGTTCCTTCCTCCAGACAAAAGCCACGTGTTACGGTTTTTGATGCAAAAGAAAGGCCGGTCACACTTGTCATAAAGGACTCAAATCACGCAGTAATATCATTTTTTTTATATAATATAATATTTGAGTGCAGCAGATTCATCAATATATTTATTATTAATGAAACATTTGATAATGCTTTATGGATTGGTGGGTACGACATCAGATTATAATTATAATATTATATACAAATCCTAACCGACTCTTCATTTCTGCATGCATTTTCATCAATTTTTATGATTTATATTTTAAATTAAGGATCTTATAATACCCTAATCTTCCGCTACAAATTATTATTTGTTTTTCTAAAGCGCACAATTTTTTTTTTGTTAGGACGTAAACAAGTCTTATTTACTGTATTATGATATCATTAACCAATACAGGCATCGGTCCCTCTAGTAAGGTTCGATTTCTTCTTTTAATTAAAAAAAAAAACAACCACCAAAGATCGAGTTAATTTATTGATAATAACAGAATTTGGTTGGATTCTTGACCTCCTAGAAAGAAAGGTTCTATATGTGTAAATTATTTCTTTGTTTCATTATGTTTTAGGGAAACTTACCACACATCAGTGACTTGTACTTTGTTAATTTAGAAAAATCAACATTTACAAAATTAAGAGGTTTTTAAGGTTTACTTAAAGATCTAACTGATACACATTATACCAAATATTAATGCACATTTCAGAAAATAAATTATTTGCTATAATTTAGTATTTCATAGCTCATTTGTTGATCGAGTGCAACAAATCGGTTACATTTAGATATGGGCCCTTGGGCCAGGTTGAATAGACATACATGGGCTAATAATATATTAATACCTGAGCAGGAATAGTACGAACCTTTTCTTTTAAATATTTGTTTTTGGGTCAAGATGGAAGGATGATGCTGGGGAAATCTATGGACTTAGAGCCCACTACTACATTTAGATACGGGCCGTTGGGCCAACTTAAGTAGAGAGCCGACTATTTGCCATTGCTACTAGCCTACTATACTATGTGTTATAATAATGTTACTTACCTTTAAAAAAGAGGCACGATTAAGAGAAAATGATTATTTTAGGTTGATTAGATCTGGATGCTTAATATCTTGATCTAAAGCTTACAAAAAATGAATCTAGGTTTGTTAATTTTCTCTATTTTTACAATCGCTGTTCGAGTATTCTTCAAGAAATATGTTGTCCTTGAAAACACACCAACACTAAAAACTAAAAAAGAAAGAAGAAGGAGCGAACTCTTTAATAAACCACTATATTTTATTTCTTAAATAGAATAATAGATGCTTAGATACATACAGCTATTTCCATAGTTCTTCTCAAAATATTTTTCACTACAGCAGTGTTAATGTTATGAGTTATATGACTGATGATAGAGTTGCGGGAATTTCATTTTTGCTTTTGAAAAAATAAATATTAATATGCGAGACATTTTTCACTTCAAATTTTGTATTAGTCATTTTTCTACTAAAATTATGAAGCCCAAATTACGTGAAATTAAGAGACTTTATAGAGTTAAAACCCAAATGATTATTGAGCGGAAGTATATATGTACGAGTTTTAATATAATCTTCGTTTTCATCATATTTTATATTGTTTGTTTCAGAGACACGCATAATTCTCCTCCAAGAAGAGATTATGAGTAGTGTCGTGTCGTTATCTTGAACCAAAGTCCGTTAAACAAAAAGATTTTAACCTTAAGCAAATGAGCCTTTTTATAAATTTAATTACTTGCATATTCTTAATAATAGAAATATTATTATTATTATTATTGTTGTTATTATTATTATTATTATAATTATTATTGTCACACGAGGGATCTTTAACAGAACAATTAATGGTAGTTAAATAGCTAACCATATCCGTTACGAAATACAAACTACAATAACTATCCATATAATTTTTTAAAATTAAAGAATGAAAATTGAAATTTTGAACAAATTTTCAGAAACGAAATTTATAAATTAATAAAAAAAGGACAGAACATTGCGCACCACTGTAGTCTTACTAAGAGTTAAACCAAATTTGAATCTATATGACTGAAGAATTATGGACATAAAGATTCAGGTAGGCAGTCATATATATATATATATATATATATATATATATATATATATATATATATATATATATATATATATTTTGGAGACTATCATAGTAAAAAAGGGAAAAAGAATTACAAAAAGTTAATATTAAAAAAATAAGGTAGAAATTAATGAAATATTGGAAGGAGTTGCATGCATGTGAAATAGTACAATTGGTGAGGACAAGTGATTTGGAGTTATCAAGGCAAACCATCAGACACCACTAATGACTTTATTTAATTTAACTCTACCAACGTACGTACGTCCCATCTGAACTACATGTATGTATAAACCACTATCACTTCCCACTTGTTTTTTTATTGGGTAATACTGAAATAGTCTATATTATATACCTTATTTGAAATATGTAAGTGTATGATATATACTGAAAAAGATAATTAAGTGATTTGATATGCATGTTATTTGAGAGGAGAGAGATTAAATAGTAATACACTTTTTATTTTTTCATTATAATATATTTAATGGCAATAAAATATGTATTAAATAGAGTTTTACCATGGTCATCATCCACCTAATTAGCACATATACCATGCATCCCAGATTTCACATTCCAATCCTCAACTTCATTTATCTACATATTTCGTTCTGTTAGGATATGACTTTAAATAGCTTTGAGGATACTTAAAATTAATAAAATAAGATGTTTGGCGTATACAACATGGCTCCTCGGCTTGGAGGCATCGAAAACAAGAATTTTGGGTTATTTTTCTTGGAGGCTCCACGTCGTCGTGGTGCATGCAGACCTATGCCTTAATTGTTTTTGGTCTTCAACGTCGGCATTGTTTACTAATTTTGGTAAATTAGAGTTTTTCTAATTAAAATTAGGTTTGCTTGTTTAGTTATAAATATCAAGTTAGAGTTTCTTGTCATTCAACCTTTGTGGGTACATATACTCCTTTGAAGTTGCATCTTGTAAATACTTGCATCATAATAAAGAAATCTTTGGTTACTGTCTGTGGATGTAGCTAGATCGTGACCCTGACGATCCAACCATGTTATATATTGGTGTTATGTTTATTTTGCTTTTGTTAGCTACATTTTTAACAAGTTCTTATTAAAATTTCAAATTCGATTATTATGAAACGGTGTTTTAATCTTTACACGTTCTACATATATATCTTCCTCCAACACATGCAATATGTATTAAATATAACATTTTTATTAACTGATTTTCTCTTCTTGTACCATAATCTGCTTAAGTTAATACGTAATGATAACCGTAGACTTTATGATGGATAAAATAAAAAAGATATATTTATTTTTTAAAATAATAATCATAACTTATGTTTTATAATAATTTCTCATACTTGTAAGAAAATAAATTCACCTAAATTATATTTTACTTGGGTTTCGTTTCATATGTGAGATAACATTTTCATATTTAAAAATTAAAATCATATTTTTTACTCTAGCTTATCCAAGGTTATCATTTAATTTCCATAAAATATAATTTCATTTTTTCTGCAACTACTCTCACCCTCCCTTTGATAACTGTATAATTAATGAACGTTTCGCCTTTGAATGTAATATATTCTTGCAGACGAGTAATAGGTATTAATTAAGTAGTGATTGGTGTGGTCGTTAATTCTGTGGTAAATTAAAGAAAGATTTAAGTTTATATATGTGATTGGTTTGGGGACCATGTTTCCGGCCTTTTTCTTCTTCTTCAATTGATTGACCCAAAATATTTATAACGTACCATATTTATGACCTGATAATACATATATGTTCTTCCAACAGATGATCGATCAATCTTACGTACTGCAGTAAAAACATGTGCATCATCATCATACAGATGGTTTAAAACTATACATACTACCATGACCAGTACGTAAAATTGAATGTAAATGGCGGTCAAATGTGATTTTACTGATTTTTTTTTCTTACAAATTTCAAAGTTTATCTTGATTTATATGAAATAACGCTAAGATGAACGTACATATGCAATTAATATAGATGTTATAATATCCAAGTAACTGTATATAAAAGTACTCTTGTTTAAAGTAACGAATTATTACATGTTGTTATGCTCGATCAATTACCACTTAAGTAATGTATCTTTCAAATACCATAGAAATCCACATGCTTGACCCTAAGACAAACCATGCTAAGTTGCTAATAAGTTGTTAAAAGATTTTATTATTCAATTCAAATCTATTAGTATTATATAAAACTCCTTCTGTTAATTAAGTCTATTCTATCTTGCTTAAAATTTATTTATTTATATTCAGAGTCCCGTCTTCTTATGAATAAAGAAAGTTTAGATTTATTCCTTCTGTTTTCATTTTAATATACAAATCTAGCAGCTCTATTCACAGTATTAGAAAATAATTGTCTTTACTATTGCTTTTAGTTAGCTGTTTTGATTCAAATTCCTAACATCTTAATAAAATAATGCTTAAAATTTATTAAAAAAACTTTAAATCAGAATCATATAAACTAACTTACCCTTTTTTTGTTTTTTTAAACGCAATTAGGTTATATTACCATATACCATCAAAGAAACTTTCACAACTCTACACATAGCATGGAGGGATTCAGTAAACATACATTTTAAGTAAAAAACGATAAAAACATTTATAGATCTTAATCATTTGTAGATATACAAGGGTTATAAACTCAACATACTTAATTTTGACCAAATAATTAAAATTCAACATACCTCAAATAAATCAAGTAGTTTAATATTAGTTATTACATAAAGATCATCCAAAGACTATAAAATGTTCTCCAAACTCTATCTTAATAAGATATTATCATTTGATCATGACTTTATATATAGTAATCATTATCGAATGGATTCTTGGATTCTCACCTTAATGTTAGATGCACTTGATACTCTTTTATGAGTTAAATCTAATCCAAAGCTAGAGGGAAGATGCCATATGAAAAAACATTAAATAGATATAAAGTTGAAATTTATTTATATATAGATATATGAGTCCCCATTATTATTTTACTATTATGTAATAACTGGCCACCGTTACTTTACTATAGCTAATAAAGCTACGCCCCAAAATAAACATAAAAAAAAAGGTACAAAAGGCCTCGTAAAATTTTACAAATTTTTCTGCTGAACAAAAACAAAACCCACATGAACGCCACGACAATCACCACCCCATGTGATGTGCTGCTTGCTTTGGATTTGCTTTCATTAATTTGTTCCCGCATTTACCCCTGGTCAGTCACCGATATTACTACATCACAGAGCAGGCATTGGGGTTCTCATCGCTGAACATTTGTGGTGCTGGTGGGTATCCATACGCTGATTCTGCGGTGTATCTTGCGGGGTATAATTGGTAATTCTGCGGGTGGTAATAGTAAAACTCATTCTTCCGTAACTCCACCACCTTCATATCCTCTCCGCCGCCGCCGCCGCCGACAGCAACTTCCGCTTTTGGTCCTTCTTCACCACCGCCTTCCTTCTTCTCCTCCTTCCCCTTGTCTTTCTCCTTATCTTTTCCCTCACCGCCGCCACCGTCGCCGTCAGCTTTTTTCTCTTCCTTTTTCTCACCGCCGCCGTCGCCGTCTTTTTTCTCTTCCTTAGCCTTGTCGTCTTCTTTTTTAGGCTCGGGGTCTTGTTTCACGATGACCGCGTGTTTGCCGGTTCGCTTTTGAACGAAATCCACCAGTTGCGATGCCTCAAATGTGCCTTTAACGGAAACTTGTGAGTTTTTTAGATCTGATTCTGCACTTTCTACCCCTGGAATACCCACAAAATACAAATTTGTTACAAAAAAGAAAAACGTATTAACAATATAATTAATTAATTATTTGGTGGTTGGGATTTACTGGGAATATCTTGACCAATATTAAAATCGATTCTTCAATTGAAGTTGATTTGAAAGATGAAAACGAGATCTGGATTCTTAAATAATTCAAAAATACAATTCAATGGAATATGCAGATTGTGATGGATTAGTATTTATTCAAAAGAGCACATAGATTTAATTTATATTTTTAAGATTCATAGAAGGTGATGGTTGTAGATGAAAGTAAAGAAAACAAGTCAAACAAGATTCACCAATTGGTCAAAAAAAGTTCTTTTTTCTTTTCTTTTTTATCAAAGATTATTAAAAAAAAGATGAACAAACCTTTCATTTTAAGAATGCGTTTTCTGATCTCTTGAGCACAAGCTTCACAATGCATGTTTACTTTCAGAACCACTGTAATCACCTGAGGAGGCTGTTGAACATCACAAACCACATGAGTAACACTTGATCAACAAGTTAACTCATAAAATTTATTTTAATGATCCAAATTATTAGTAAATGAAAAGAATACGATTATTAATTTATTAACCTCTTCTTTTTTCTCTTCAGGTTTGGGAGCTTCCTTCTCTTCGGCTTTAGGCTTGTCGGCCGGCGGTTTGGGGATTGGAGAAAGAAGCTCAACCTGCCGGTGACTCTTTTTCTGAACCCTTTCAAGAACCTTCAATGGATCTGCTTTTTCTCCCTTCACAACCACCTTATGCGTCTTACAATCGGTCTGGATATCCTCCACTCCTAATTAATTAATTAACCAGTCAACAAAATTATCAGTTCAAATTTCAAATCAAGCAAGAGATTAATTTTGACGGGTACAACGAACAAACCATCGAAGCCTCTGAGGCACCGCCGGACTTTCCTCGCACATCCTTCGCAGTGCATGAAAACCCTCAAAACAATCTCCGGTGGGGGTGGCGGCGGTGCATCTTTTGCCTCCTCCTTCTTCTCATCAGGCTTCGTCGCCTCTTCCTTCTTCTTCTCTTCCTCTGGTTTCTTCTCCTCCGCTGGTTTTTCTACTTCCTGGAATAAATCCAAAAACAAACAACACCCACATCAGAAATAGCTATAAGATTCTTTCCTTTTTTATCAAAAAGTGAACAGAAATCGAAGAACAACCTCCCCCATTATCAATATTAGAGTAAGATTTGTGTTCAAGACTGAAACAGAGGAAGCTTTTTTTTAACGTTGATTGCACAAAAACACAATGGTTTGGTCTGAGAGGAGATTAAAAAGAGGTTGAGGAGGGTGTGGTGTAGTAATCGTGATTGTGTGGTATGATGAGGAGGACTGGAGGACCATCAGATCTAAAGAGAGCACTCATTTCCGTCATCACAAACTGACGTGGCTGTTTTATAGCTGCCACGTGAAATAGGGCTAGCGAGTTCGGATTATACGACGGCGTTTTAAGGGGTGCTTATTTTAGGAAACATTTGGGTACTTGTCACTTGCTACGAGGGGCCGCCCATACGTTTTGGATACCGTCTGATGAGATGGATCAAATAGTCAATCTTCCTCTGACTCTACCGTAGCCATAGACATAGACATAGGGGAAGTGGCAAGTATAATTTCCGTATTACTTTATTTTGGTTAATTATTCGTCCATTCTAATATATAATTTTTTATATATTTTTTGTAATTTAATTATCACAAATCACTTAGAAATAGGAAAAAATAGATATAATAACCAAATATGAGTGATAAAAATATATAACACCGTATTCAATATTCTTAGAATAGGTGATATAGATAATTACCATTTATTTTTACTTCTAGTAATCCAACGGTGTGTGTTAGTGTATTGACATTTAATGTATGTAAATTCGTTAATCTTCAACGTGTCATGTATATGTTTGACAGAGGCGAATACAAAAACAACATTCGTAGTAAAAACATGTAGATCGATTATTTTTAGTAAGCAGGGTAGCTGGGGCTACATGAGCTAAAGCACAGGGCATCATAACTAGGAGGGTGTCGATTAAGCCTAGCAAACATTTTTAAAAGTTTATGTATTCAAGTTTTACCAACTATATATTCAAAAATATATATTTAAGCAATACTGAATGTTGATATCTTATGCCATGTATTATGTATATGTGTTACTCTACATTTGTAAGTGCATTAGCGAATTCATGAATTTGGATCAATGGGGGCATAACAACTTTATATAAGAAATGTGAATCTTCGGGTATTGGGAATTTGAGCCAGGTTGGGTCGACTACCAAAGACAAAACTAAAGCCCGCGTTCATCTATTGTATAACAATATGTGACGGTTGGATTGAAGATATGAAAGATAAGAAAGACAACTTGTTCCGAGAAAAAGAGAAGCTAACAACTCTAATGTGGGGAGTTTTATATATAAGCTCCGGGCAAATAACTACACTCTCTAGGAACAATACTTATATCATTACAGATGTTCAATTTGGAAAGATATAGAAGTGTTATCTTCTTCAAGTTTGAAAGGAAAATAGTTGACTAATTATAAAATCTTACGTTCATGTGTTATATTTTCCTTCATTTGGTTCATAATTGAGGACTTAAACATAGAATAAGGGCATGTCTTTTGAGTCCCATATAGATTATAATGTTTTTTTAGCTACGAAACCCCCCCCCCCCCCCCCCCCACCAGTGCATATATGTGTATGTGTGTGACATATATAATATACCTATACACATGAATTAATATATATGTCTACACTTATGATATAGACACATGCATAGATATGTATATACGTATCTAAGAAACATGTGAGTATGCTTGGGCATAAAATCATAAACATATACGTATATACATAATAAATATGTACGTGTACATAGGAAAAACGTTTATTTGAAAACAATTCTTAGTGCGAGAACCAATCTGAGGCTCTGAGCCGTCCAATTTCCCCTACTTCAATGTCATTGTCTATCTATGAATTCCTTCATTGCACCCTGCCATACTCTATCCCTCCATGCTCTCCATCCATGATCTTCCCATATCCCAGGAACGGCTAATATTGGTTCTCGCGCTAACAACGGTTCTCGAATAAACTCTCCCCTATGTACATATGTCATACGACATTCACTGATTCACATGTACACAACTACACATACATCTATGTCTTGTATACACATATTAAACGTTTAAATTAATGAAAAAGTAAATCAATACGTACAATAAAGAATAAAATAGATGTAGTGTATATATATCTATATCTTTCCATTATTTCGTCCATATACATGTAGATGGTATAGTTGAAAATCTTAGTGTATATTTTATATATTTTACGCCTTAATAGTCCATTTATACCAGTAGCTTACTAATTAGCCTAGTTTTAGTAATTAAATTTACTAATTTACCGAAGTAAAGACATAATAACAAATTAAATAAATAAAGATATTATCTATCGCAATATAAAATTGATAAGACATAAAACATGATAAGTTATTTTATCTATAGACTCTCTAATGTTAAGGCGTATGTAGAAGAAACAAAGATGGAAGAAGATAAACATATATAGTGCATCCCTTATTGAATGAGTAAAGAAAATGTATGGAGGGACTAGGGAGAACATTATAAAACCAAATAATCTAATTTTGGTGTAGTATATATAACCCTGTTTTTTTTTTTGGGTTTAGTTTTAAAAAGTGTATCGAACTTGTCATTTTTTGCTATTGTGTATATCCATCTTTCAAAACTCCCATTTAATGTAACAAACTTACTAAAACTACCATTTTATGCATGATAACTTGTAATAGTATGTTAATGATGATGTGGCTCAGGTTTTGATGATGTGGCATTTGTTTTATGTGGTGACATGTAATTTTCTATTTAAAAATAAATGAAAATATAACAATAATAATAATAATAATAATAATAATAATAATAATAATAATAATAATAATAATAATTAATAAACAATAATAATACTATCATTTTCAACGCACACCAACCCTATTTCATATTCGATTCCCAACCTTAAACCACCTGCTTTCATCTTCGATTTGGAAGTTGCGTCTATCACCACCATTGACCTGCTTCACCATAGACCGATAATAACATCGATAATAACAACAAACATCCCTGATTCGATAAAATCGCTTCAAAGAAATCGATTAGGGATCTCATGAGATCAGGGGGTTTCGAACTCAGATATGATGTTGGGTTATGATATGGGTTACGAAGGGGCGGCGTTTCATCGATCTGGGATAGATCTAGGTTACGAAGGGGCTGCCCTTCATCGATCTGGGGTACGATCTGGGTTATGAAAGAGCAGCGTTTCATCTGGGCTACGAAGGGCATGAAAGAGATTGCGGCTAGGGTTCTTCACGGTTCTTCACAGATCTGAGTTACGAAGGGTATCGATTCATCTGCTTTTTAGAGCTTATGATGTTGACGGGTACGATTCATCTACTTTTTGATGGGTACGATCTGGGTTCTTCATCAAATGTGTTCTTCTTAGAGCTTATGATGTTGATAGGTACGATTCATCTGCTTTTTAGAGCTTATGATGTTAGATGGGTACGTTTCATCTGCTTTTTAGTGTTTTTGTTCATATTCATGTTTTATGTGTTCTTGTTTATGTGTGAATCAGATTTGGGGTTTCGATTTAGTGAAATGTTGGTTTGATTTCTGTTGGTTTGATCTGAGGTTTCTTTGAATCAGATTTAGGGTTTCGATTTAGTAAAATGTGTTTAAATCAGATTTAGTGATATGTTTTTTAATCAAAGATTTAGTGAAGATGTTTGTGTTGAAGATGTTCTCAAATCAATGAAGGTGTTTTTGAATTTTGATGAAGATGTTCTTGAGGATGAGAAGAACAAAGAACATATCTTCATGTCTTCATCTTGTTGAAGATGAAGATTGTTGAGGTGGCACTTATTAATGATGTGGCATTTTATGGATTTAAAAAATAAATAAATTACAGGCTACCTGTTTAAAAGGTAACATGAGGTACTAAAGGGTAGTTTTTGAAAGTGTGATACAATAAATGGTAGTTTTTAAAGTTGGGTATACACAATAGCAAAAAGTGAGAAGATCGGTACACTTTTTAAAACTAAACCCTTTTTTATTGTGTTTAATTAACGTCTATCGGTTGCACGTATATATTTTGAGTTAGTTTAGTATTTAAAGTGTGTTTTCTTAATTTTATCAAATCTACAGTTTTATTTAATCATAAATGAGCTAGCTTGCACTAGCTCGAGCTAGAAAAATGTGCAAGCTTTCCGGGCTTGAAATTAATTTATGATATAATTATTGTTGAAGTGTGTGTATATATATATATATATATATATATAGAAAAAAGTTCATGCGATAACCATTCTTAGTGCGAGAACCGCGAGAACCAATCTGAGCCGTTCAATCCCCCCTCTTTCATTGTCATTGCCCATCATTTTCTAATAACCGCCTCCTAAAAAATGGCTTTTTTCCTTTTCTTTTAATTATAAAAAAATACACTAAAGGGCATACTTGTCCTTTTAAAAATTCAGTTCCTGATATATAGAAACAGGTTTCAAAATTGTTTCTCTAGAAACACAGGCAGCATGAACACAAATCGATACACAAACACCCTCTGCATCGAACAGATTGTGCATCGACGGATTTACCCAAAACAGAACACAAAATTTGATTAACAACCACTATTCATATTAGAAAACACACTATAAACACAATTCATATATAGAAAAACAATCCATATTCTTACATTTAAGTTCAAGAAAATACAGCAGATGCACACAAAAAAAAGAAAAAAAAAGAAAAACAACTGAACAAAATAAGATGCACAAATATTTCACCAGGGCTAAATTAGATCTTCGACTACATCTTCAATCACAAGAACAAATGAAACCAGATGCACAAATAACAAAGATGCACAATCGACTTACTTGAAATATTATACGCCTGACCACCACAATCAAAGGGGGATCGGTGATGGCGAAGTGAGATGGTGGTTGCAGAGGCGGCGAAGACCTAAAGCCGTGGTGGCAGCGGCGAAGCCCTAAGCCGTGGAGGAGGCGGCGAAGCCCTAATCTGTGGTGGCGGCGGGGACTTAAGATGGGGAGACGACAAAGACGGCGGTGGTGGTTCTGTCTTGATGTTGTCGTGGTGCAAATGGCGTTGGTGGTGCAGATGCTGTGGTGGTGTAGCGGCAGATGCTGTAAGGTCGGCGAAGGATGTGCAGTCGGCGGAGGATGTACAGTCGGCGGAGGTTGGAAGACGGCGGCGATGGTGCAATTAGGGTTTCAAGACGATTTAGGGTTTTCAGATGATGATGCGGCGTGGGAAGGAGACGATGGGGCAAGGCTCTTCGACGGAGATTTCTTCAAACGTGGGGAGAAGGCAGCTTACGTATTAGGGCTTATGAAAGGGGACAATAGACAACGTGGGGTAGTGGGAGAGAATTCTTTTTTAAATTTCCTATTATACCCTTTTTAATTTTTTAAATTAAAAGGACACATGGCAACACCAGGTTTCTCCTTACCCTTTTTACCCTAAAACTCTTTTTATTTGATCCTGATTATATATATATATATATATATATATATATATATATATATATATATATATATATATATATATTGGATCAATAAAGAACCATGTGTTAAACAAAGAACATAAAGAACCAATCTGGACCTTTAGATCATGAATATCAATGGATGAGATTAATCGATGGCAAAACTGTAATTATTATGTATTAATTTAGGAAGAATAGGGCAAAAATGTAATTATCCCCCCAACACCCACGATTTTAAAAAAAAAAACCTCAAAAACTTTAAATTGCCATAACTTTTTAAGTTTTGTGAATTTAATCAAAAAAATTATACCATTCTTTTAGTTTTTAATCCTCTTTCAAACAAGATCACTCTTCCTATACTTTTCTAAAAAAAATTTGAAAATGATTTTTTTTTTGCATTTTGGCGCTGTACAGGAAAACAACCTTTTTTTTTGTATTTTGGCAGCTCGTCGCTAATGAGCTGAATGTTGTCGCTAATGAGCTGAATGTCGTCGCAAAAGGTTCGTCTCAGATCAGAAATTAGCGACGATGAAGTTAAATCTGTCGTCGCAGATAAGCAAAGTCGTCGCTAATGACATTGCAGTCGTCGCAAATGGTTCGTCTCAGATCATAAATTTTGCGTTTTTCGTTTTTTGCATTTTGCATGTTTATACGGATTTACGTTCTGCATTCTACATGTTTTTTGCATTCTGCATTCTGCATTTTTTTTGCATTCTGCATGTTTTTTGCTTTATTCATTCTTCATTCTGCATGTTTTTTGCATTTTGCATTCTTCATGTTTTTTGCATTTCTGCATTCTGCATGTGTTTTGCATTTTGCATTCTTTCATTCTGCATGTTTTTTGCATTCTGCATTCTTCATTTTGCATGTTTTTTGCATTTTGCATTCTGCATTCTTCATTCTGCATGTTCTGTACAGATTTTGCATTCTGCATGTTCTGTACAGATTTTGCATTTTGCATGTTCTGTACAGATTTTGTATTTTGCATTTAAGTTTTAATGAACCCAGCTCAAAATGCAAATTTCAGATTTTGCATTTTGCATTTAGGCTTGAATGAATCAAGCATCTAAGAATTTTGCATTTTGGCTTGAATGAACCCAGCTCAAAATGCAAACTACGGATTTTGCATTTTGAGTTTGAATGAACCCAGCTCAAAATGCAAACTTTGCATTTGAAAAAAAAAGTTTCAGAAATATATTAAGTCCGGGATTGTTTGAAAGAAAACGAAAAACTGAATCTAATGGTATAATTTTTTTGTTAAAATTGTTAAAAACGAACGAGTTATGATCATTTAAAGTAAATTGGGGGTTTTTTTTTAAGTTTGTTGGGGGGGGGGGATTTGCTTGGGGCTATAGACGCCGATTTTTTTTTTTAATTTCCCTTTTTGCCCTTAGACTATGTGACATATGTCATCACCAGGGAGGTTATTTAGGTTCTTTGTTTAAGAGAGGTTCTTTGTTTAACCTTACTATATATATATATATATATATATATATATATATATATATATATATATATATATATATATATATATATATATATATATATAACAAATAATTTGTAAACAAAAGTTTTTATCACGTATAATAATTGTGAATTTTATACCTTTATAATTTTACCGTGTTTTATTATTATCCACATATTGAAGTTTATAATGGTCATAACAAGTTAACAACCACTAATTGTCGTGTATAGTAAAAATCTATTATATACAAATGATCTCGATCTCATATGAAAATTTTACTAATCATTAGTCTTGGATTTCTTATGATCATGTATGACGTCACTACTTTCATAGATCATATATTTGAAATCCGAGTAGATTTATTCAATAGAGTTACCTAAAACGGTTATTATCATAACAATAACCATCAGGTTAGCTAAATGGTTTCCTATACTTATCCACCAACAAACAGACCCGGTTGAGCTTGATCATATATGTTGAATTAGCTTCACTAGAACAAATCAACTTTAACAATATTTGAATTCAACTAGCGACCAACTGAACCGCTTTGACATTAGATTTAATAAATTTGATACGTATCCAATGTTAATCTTTAGTTTTGGGCACCATCTGTGGGACCCCGCAATGGGACGACCCTTCTTAATCCTCTCACTGATCTGGTTCTACAAGTTTAGTTAGGCTATCCGCATCCATCGCGGATAAGGCCTCGTGAGGGTTGCTCACGGCATTCTTCACCATCGCCCCTCTTCGTGAGGGATGGCTCACGGTCACGAGTAGGATGGCTGTCACGAGGTTGAGAGCATATTATTTTTTTCTTATGATGTGAAACATGTGATGTATGCAGAGGTTTGTGTGATAGGATGAGAGAATGATGTGTCGCTAATGTAGCAGCAAAAATGTATTTGAAGCATGTGATGGATGGCGAAAAATGTAGTTGAAGCATGTGATGGATGGCGATGGTCTTATATATGATGTGAACAAGTGTGTGTCGTGTAAGCACGTTACCTGGCTTGTTAACTATGTTTAACTAAATCCAATTAATGTACTACATAATATAATAGCTAGTTGTTATCATCTGAGATCGAGTTCAAACACACTATAAAGACTGATTTAGCTCAAACTAAGTAATTGCTAAATGGACCGATCTCAATTTTCCTTCTACCTGGCTCTACTTGGATCGTGAACAACCTATGTAATATCAAATATGGCTTGGTAACTTCTAATTTAATATAAAAAAGTATGATATATATTAATACAAGACCCTAATTATTTCTTATTTTGCTGTATATACAACAAAATTGGAAGAAAAAAGATAGAAAATTAAAACCGATTTTGCTTAACTTCTTTTAAAGGAGATTATTGTCTAAACAGGACCTGATTACTTGTTCTCCAATCTTATATTCCGTAACATTGTGGAATTCACATGTATAATGACAATATGATTCTAAACGTTTTTTTGTGGATCACATGTTTTTTTCGAGAACAAAACACAATACGCGTACCCTTTAATCATTACAAAAATTAAAAAAAAAGAAAATCAGTTAGAGACAAATTTCTCGTCAATATATCAGAATGCATGAAACATGCAAGCATGCATGATGTGTCATACACAAAGGATACGTCTAGAAAACGCAAAATTAAAGGGAAAAAAGGTTAGACACGATACGGAAAACTAGCCATACATACATACATACAAACATGCGTATATGAAAAGGCAAGAGCGGTTAGCAAGGAGAAAGTATTAATGATGTAAACATAACATAAGGACGAAGAATGAATATATATGATAGATTGGGTGGTGACTGGTACGTGATCATCGAGTTGTAACGTCTTCTTCGTGGTTTTGTCGCCACTCGCCCATATATACATATATATGCATTGTTAGCATGAGTTTGCTCAAACATTTTCTTCATTATTGATATTTGCTTTTTCATTTCATGTTCGGCTTTTTATACATATCGTCTTGCGTTTTATCACAGAATTGAACTTGGAAGTTTCTGCATGCACCATTCGATCTTTCTCTTTTTTTGCTTCAATTCTTCCGTTTCTTTTCATTCATATTAATTATCATAAAATTATACATGTACTTTAATTAGTTCAAAATATATCACGATATGCAAATGCATGAATTAGAGATTTAATTTAGAGACTATAAGATTTAATATATAGTAGGTAGCGCTGTCTTAAACAGCGTGTAAAAAGGGTGACCATCTACTCATCTAGTGCCTATGAATAATGCATATGATCTAAGTTAAGCCTATTTTAACTAATTAATTATGAGTTAATTGTTGTAAACTAAGAATTTTCTAAAGATTCAAAAGAAACACTATAACACAAATTATATGGTCAACTGTCAAACCATTTAGCCTACTACAAACCAGCAATCCTTTGTGTTGAACAATAATGTTGTTTCCCTCATATTTCCATAGAATCATCCATGAATAAAGTTTTGGGTGAAAATAATTTCCCTCTGATTTCTCATGAAATTCATAGGAAAACGATTGAAAATTCGCTTTCTGACTCCTGCATAAGAATTTCGTTGAAAATTCCCACTACATTTAGCCAGTGGAAAATGTTTTTGTAATTTCTGATTTTCTAGTTATGACTATTAGGGAAAAAGTCAAGAATCATCATTTCATCAAATATAGATTATTAGTCACACAATTTGGAAAGAAGAAACCAATTTAACAAGCGCAATCTTTTATCCTAATTCGGTTCCTTAAGAAAATATAAAGTTTTATGCTTTTGTGAAAGGTAGAATTTAGAAATTCAACTTATTAAAGCATATTTGAGATTTAAAATGCTTTCAGCTTTTCAAACATATCTAAACTTTTCATTAATCTTTGTTCCTTGAATTCTAGTCAAACTATTCACTATTTAGATTTGAATAATTTAACCATTGATTTTGTTTGTTTTATTTTGTCAATTATTATCTTGTAACTAATTGTTATTTGCATATTAGGTTGTTTACTAGTTTACTTAGTATAAATGCTAATTGGTATTTGTGTATTAATTGCTTTGGTAATTGGTTATTTGCATATTAGTTAATTTACTAGCTTGCTTAGTATCATTGTAGTTAACCGATTATTTAGTAACTAATTGTCGTTATATGTTAGTTTATTTATTAATTTGCTTAATTGGTAACTATTAAATTTTAATCCTTCAATCACTGTTTATTAGGTTTACTTAGTTCGTAATTAGTTCATTGGTATTTGCATATGAGTTAGCTATTTTTTAATTTTTGTTTCAAATGAAACACTTATTTGGTTATAAATTGTACACTTTTTTTGTCTATTGTTGCATGTTTTTATATAGTATAGTAATTTTGAATACCCAATTTTTTTGTTTTACCCCGTGTCTTGAAAATATTTAAGACGACCATGATATTAGGGTAGATAGAGAATTGAAGATACTTAAATTGAATGCAAATACAATAATATGTTTTTTTATGTTTATTTGCAAAAATGTATCTGAATGCATAATTTATACTTGAACTTAAGAAATGATTCATACAGAGATACAAATTGGATCCTCTAACTTTATATACGAATCAATAAGGGTAAATTCATTTTTTATCAAATTTCATATCATCTTTGATTGGTGTGACGATTTTTGGACCGGAGGAGCGATGGAGCTTTTCAACTCCATCTAGGTCATTATCTTCTTATTTGAGTATATGTGGTAAAAGTGTAAAACAATCCTTCACCACTTGAGCTGGTTATCACAACTTATCACACGGATTGCTGAGAGTGTATGTGTCAAACTTTAAAACTTACCATTTAAGTATATGTGTGATGTAGTTGATAGGAATGTATTCACTTTGTCATATATTGCTATTTTATATACCGAACTTTAAAACTTATTATTTAATGTATCAAACTCTCAAAACATACATTATCACGTATCGGACCGTCAAATTATATATACAACTTTATGTAGATCCAAGTGTATCTGGTATCAACAATCAATTTAAGCAATCACACAATGTATATGAACTCTCTACGAATGTATGCGTACGTGAAGGAAACGCGAGTTCTCTATTTAAACGTATGTGAAAGCTTAAAGAATTAGGTTTACAAACTTGTATTTATACCCCTTGGGTATTTACAATAGCTACCCTAAACTATGACTAATGTCATATGTAATATTAAACTCCACTAAAATATATTGAACACAATTTAGGACCTAACATTCTCCCACTTTGTGTTCAATTTACAACTAAGCATAATAAACAAAAATAAACTTTTTAAGCATCAAAACAATCTTCCCCATTGAGATTATGCAGAGATTCTTTTTCTTTCTGCATTCAACGTTTAGGAGATCGTTCTTTGAAGTTTTGAGTCTTCATGAGATCTTCAAAGACTCGTTAGCAGTGATCAGGTTGTTTATCAGAGATTGCAGTAGAAGCCTCATGCTTATCAGAATATACAACCATGATCATCTCTTTTGTCTTCACGGGAACAGTCTTGACCAATACACGAGAATAATCTTTCTTGATTATGCATTGTGCATATTCGATGTTGGTTTCACTGTTTTAGCACCTTTGAAAATTTCTTTAAACAAAATTTGTTCCCCCTCGAAAGTAGCTCAAGATCTTTAAAATTTGAAATTTTTCCAGAACCTTTCTCCCTTTCAAATTTGTGAACAGTTGGTCTTCTTCTCTTTGAAACTTTGTCATCTTCTCTTTGAAAATTTTAAGACACACTGCACTTGATGTATTAGCTACCCCTTAACTTTCTCAAAATCAACTTTGTCTACTTTTGTAACACTTTTGTAACTTGATTCTCCCCCTCATGATGGTCACGAACCATCATGATCATCATGCACCTGTAAACTGCATTCAGCTTGATTTTGGCATGACTCTATCATAATGATATGACAATAAACCCATCGGTTGTAACAACGGGATCACATAGATTTCCCGTTAACACATCAGTTTAAATAAACTGAGTGACCTACGTTCAGCGTTGGCATGATGTTAGCACTGGTAGGATTTCCATCTATCACTGTAAATATCATAAGATATTTCTCAAGATGTTCCGGCACTGTCACAAAAACAGGCAAATAATTCCACTGAGTGTCCTAGAAAAAGAATGATATAACAATTGGCTCTAGACTCAATAAGTGCACGAAAGAATTCGGGGACTGGAGTAGTTGTCCTCCTATTTTCAATATTATCAATATCCAAATGAGATGTCAATAGTGTATGTGAATAATCTCCGTGTGAAGTTGAAACAATAATCTTTTAAGAGATAATTGAGTAGCTGGGTGGGGTAAGTGCATTGAATCACTGGGACCATGATGTCTTCTTCAATACCAGTATAAAACCAATAGTATATGTGGCTACCCAGATTGACACTGTTTAGTGAGGATCTTTTTTTTTATCCTTTCTCTCACCCTCAGCTTCTGAATATATTTCAACTTCTCCCTCAAACTCTTTTTTCAAAATGAATGGACACTATTTTTCTCACTTCTATAAAATAGGAAGCTCCTTGGGTAGGTCTGTCCGGCTCTGGCTAGACCATAGGAGTAAAGAAGCTGCCTAAACACAGTACGCACGAGGTGATTGAAACAACAAAGTGTTTTTGTAATTTTGAACATTTATACTGTTTTTGGATTTTTGATTTTTCAATGTTTTTTTGGATTTTCATTTTTCAATGTTTTTGGATTTTCTAAGAATGAAAACAGAAAAAAAGAAATATTTTTGTGAAACTTTTTCTGAATTACTCCCCCTACAAGTATGCAAAAAAAACAATTGTTATTGAGAAAATTGCATACTTGCGGGTCTTGAAGAGTTGTGCTTCCCCTGCAAGTAATAATCATCAAGACATAAGTTATATCAAATAATGATAACTCAGAAAAAATAAGCTTCTCAAATCATCAGTCTCGGGCTGATGCTGAATACAATGATGTGTAAGATGAATTGAACTTCTTTATTCTAGTCATGAGATTTGAACTTCTTCGCGTATTGAACACACAATTGTTTTGACTTCACAATGTTCTCCAGAGTGTAACTGTAGAGTTCCAGAATGTCTCTAGGCTTATCTGTAAAACAGATTATGTAGATTTTGGTACCCATTTGAGTTTGGGTCCCAGTGGATTAGGAGAATTAACTACAGATTCATTTTTAGGCATCCATTTGTAGTTAGAATTCAATTTCTCCTTTTGAATGTTTTGATTGTTAAAAAATGTGTTCACTCTTTGAGGAGTGGTACAAAATTTCTCCTTAGATAACCTTATGAGATGCTTAATAGAATACACCTTAAATGGATATTTCACATCAGGTTTATCAATAACATCCCAACAAGAATTAACAAAAGTAGAAGATTCATACTTCCTAACATTAGCATGTGAATGAACATTGGAATTAAAACCAAACTCTTTTGAAATATTACTCTTTGCACAACGAGAACTATTTCCAGCATTTAAAGCTCTCCCA
This sequence comes from Pulicaria dysenterica, assembly GCA_947179395.2. Lineage (NCBI taxonomy): Eukaryota > Viridiplantae > Streptophyta > Magnoliopsida > Asterales > Asteraceae > Pulicaria > Pulicaria dysenterica. The sequence continues at coordinate 76,760,214 of OX359293.1, read as the reverse complement.
TGTACAAGATCAAAGTTGTGCTTACAACTACCAGAACCAGAATGATTTTTCTCTTGAAAGTGTCTTTTTCTGACTTCTAGAAAACTTTTTCTTTTCTCATACCACAATGCTCTCTTGGCTTGCCTCTTACTTAAAGTTTTCTCGGTCATCACTTCCAAATCTTGGTTAGGAAATTTAACGTATTGATTATGCTGAGAAGTGCTACACTGATCATGAAAAACTTTGTCACAAAAATCAGATTTCATGAAATCATCAAAGTTTTGTTCAACAACAGATTTACCTTTGTCAACGAAAGAGTTTGAACCATTTTCTGTTTTATTGTTGACACCGGAAGTGAGTTGGTCTTTTAAAGAATCTATTCTATCAAGTAGAATATCTCTTTCATTATTGAAATATGTTGTTTGTTTAGCTAACTCTTCTTGAAGTTCAGAAACTTCATTTTTCAAAATAGAACTTTGAATATAAAGATCAGAGTGTTCGGGGTTTTCAGAAAGATTTTCTGATTTTTGATTGAATTCTTCAGAAGAATAAGTAGATGGAGATTCGGTTGATGAAGAAATTTCAAGATTTTTATAACTCTTGTTTAACTCAGTGTAGTCAAACGAAAGTTGCATTTTATCTTTATTTTCTCTTTTTTGAATTTCTAACTCATCATCTTCTGAAGCCCCAGTGAATTTCATTAAATCAGTGAAACCCCAACCTATAAATTCAAATTCATAAAATTGAGCACGACAGACTTTAGATAAGTTCTTTGGATTTTCAAAACCTAGACCCGCTTTTACATCGTAAAATGTAGTGTCTTTCGGTTTATTCAAAAATATAGTTTGTTCTGATTGACCACATTTACAAAGATTATCTTCCAGTTTTTTAACTTTAGAATACAGTTGGGTTCTTTCTTTAACATAACAATCAATCTCAGCATCATTATCTTTACATTGAATTTCTGCATCCCTTAATTTGACAGTAATTTCAGAGTTGACTTCAGTAAGATATCCAACCTTTTCTTCACAAAGTTTCAACTTACTTTGTACATATGAAAGTTGATCATTTGTTGATGTCAGTTCTTGATTGCACTGAACTAACTCATTGTAATTGTTGTCTAATCTAGCCTTTAAGATTCGACAATGAGCTTTATCTTTTTCTAATTGTGAAATCTGATTTTGCAAAGCATGAATCGTATCGATGAATTGAGAATTGGTAGAACATACCTCAGAACCAGATGAAGAACAACTATCACTTTCCTTAGTTTCCATCATGAACAAAATGCTGATACTTGAAAACTCGGATCTTTGAGTGGAAATTAAAGGTGAATGTTAAATGGCTAAGTAAGATTGGCTAGACAAGGTTGGCTAAGTAAAGTAGGTTGGCTAGGTGAGGTTGGCTAGATAAGGTTGGCTAGGTATACTTGGCTAGATAAGGTTGGCTAAGTAAGGCTGGCTAGGTAAGGTTGGGTAGAAGCAGTTGGCTAGATGTGGTTGGCTAGGTAAGATTGGCTAGGTGAGGTTGACTAAGAACAGTTGGCTAGAAGCAGTTGGCTAGGTAAGAACAGTTGGCTAAGATCAGTTGGCTAAAATCAGTTGGCTTAGATTAGTTGGCTAAGATCATTTGGCTAGGATCAGATCAGTTGGCTAAGATTAGTTGGCTAGGTGTTAACGTACAATGACGAACCCTAGCAAACAAAAATGACAATTCCAACCTGCAAATTGATCTTGTTCTCCAAACAACACAATCAAAACACGTATTTTAACTCTCAAAATCCAAATAAACACCAAACTCAACAATCCCAACTACCAATTTATATTAAATCTTCTTCATACTTAATTCCATATGCGAGGTCGGTTCACTTTTGTTCATAAAAAGAAACGCATATCCAAACCAAAATGATTTCAACTCTTTTTTTTATTTCCTTTCAATCTCAAATCATTTAAAAGTAGCAAACGATCATTAGACAAACTCCAATCTTGACTATTATCTCCAAATTAAATCTCAGCCTTGAAAGAAAATAAGCAATCTCAGATTTACGAACTACGAATTTTTTTTAAACCCAACAATTGCAATATTATATCCATTCCAAAGCAATCAATTAAAGTGAATAAGCACAAGACAATCTTCAATTGCAATAAACAGATTGCAGCATAGTCCAATTTCAAACTTTCAAATACGATAAAAAACTGACGAACAGATGTAATCGATTAAAATCAAACCTTGTAATCCACTCTTGCTCTGATACCACTTGTAGGTCCAAATGTATCTGGTATCAACAATCAATTGAAGCAATCACACAATGTATATGAACTCTCTACGAATGTATGCGTACGTGAAGGAGACGAGAGTTCTTTGTTTAAACGTATGTGAAAGCTTAAAGAATTAGGGTTTACAAACTTGTATTTATACCCCTTGGGTATTTACAATAGCTACCCTAAACAATGACTAATGTCATATGTAATACTAAACTTCACTAAAATATATTGAACACAATTTAGGACCTAACACTTTATATATTTTTGCTATTGTATGTATCGGATTTTTATATTGGATACATCAATGTAACTTTGAGAATACGAGACATTAAATGGTAAGTTTCCAACATATAAGAGCAAAATATGACAATCTTAATGCATCTCCAAAAACTAAACCCTATCATATACAGTTCAATTAATTACTGTCTTTACTAGAAATATCGAATTAAATTAGTGATATAATGATTGTATCATGAATAGTTTTTAGTTTTTAGCTTCTATTTCTTTTAGAAACATAACGAAATGAAAAATATTTAAATTACATTATGTTTAATTTTAAGTAAAATATATTAATATTAAATTGGGTTAAACGAAATTTTTAAAATTAAATTAATATGTAATATCATATTGACACCTATGCAGTTATGCATACTAAAAATGAAATGAAAAATATTAGAAAACACTGAGTACGTTCAGTTGTAAGTAAAACATATTAACTTAGATTATTAAAATTTGAATGTTAAATTTGCGAATACTAATTTTAAACTAAAGTTTTTTAAGTTAAATTGAAACTATAGTAACACAAAGTTTTATCTAACAAACAAATCTGTCGAGAGAATTTTCAACTTACTTTTTACCATCAAAAAACTTTATCTCTATGTGTATGTGTGTTTGCATATATATTAGGGTTTAGTTTACGAAAATGTATCCAAGTTGTCACCTTTTGTTATTGTATGTACTGAACTTACAAACTTACCATTTAATGTATCAAAATTTTAAAACTTATCATTTAATGTATTCAACCTGCTATAGCAGGTTACATGCTGACACGACGTCAGTTTGGTTGATGTGGTAGTGACATGACTCATGACTTGGCTTTTTTTATTTAAAAATAATTCAAAACAAACAAATAATAATAATAAAATAATAATAATAATAATAATAAATAAATAATTTATGAACAGATGCGTTCTACATCATTCTATCTTCAAAGGGTTTTGCCTTCAAATGTAAACCATCTGCAAAAATCGATGGTTCTTCATCGTAATTAGATCTATAGATGTAAACCAAGAACAGATAATTTCATCGGCCCTATGAAATCGAAACTCAAATCAAACCCCCTGCAGAAATCGATGTTTCAGTTGAAGAAATCGAAACCTCCATTGAAGAAATCGAAACCCCCATTGAAGAAATCGAATTGCAGGTTCATTGAAGATATCGATGGTTCAGTTTCGATCTCCTCTTAAGTTTCTTGATTCTCGTTTAATGGGTTATAAAAACCGAGTTTATACCTCCATTTCGGTTTAGGGGATGCGATTCAAGGTGAGTTCTTGTTCTTGTTTTTGGCTCGGCTCTAAGTTAGGGTTCAGATTTGAGTTGTTGTTGTTCATTGTTCAGATTCAAGGTAAGTTCAGATTTGAGTTGTTATATTTGTTTATCGATTCAGGTTCAAATCTAAGCTAGTTCTTGGTTCGATTTCTTTAAAAGATGAACTAGCGAAAATCGAAAATCCACCTTGACCAAACGATTTCGTTATCGAAAATCCAGATCTGAACAACGGTTTGGAATTTTGATTTTGATTTCTTCATTGGTTATCCAAATGTTTGTTTTCATTGCTTTGATTTAGGGTTTCTTAACATCTTAAGGTTTATCTTCATGTTCATCCCTTTGATTCTGATTTGGAATTTCATCTTCTTCCTTACTTTTAGGGTTTATCTTCATGTTAGATGTGGGATTTTGATTTTGATTTTGATTTGTCGATGGTGTTAGATATGGGTTTTTTTATGCGATTGATTAGGTTCTTGCTGTTTGAACATTGCTTTTTCAAATATTTAATTATGGTCTGGTTGTTTAGAAAGTTTGATGATTCTGAGTTTGTGTTTGAATGTTGAAGCTTAATGATGAAGACGAGTATTCTTCATAAATAAAATTAAAAATTAAATGAGGTGGCAACAATTTTTTAAATGTGAGATTAAAAATAAATAAAAAAAGAAAGATATTACCTGTTACCTGGATAAGAGGTAACTTAGTACACTAATTAGTAATTTTTAAGAGTTGGATACATTAAATGATAAGTTTGTAAGTTCAGTACATACAATAGCAAAAGATGATAACTTGAATACATTTTCATAAACTAAACCCTATATATTAATATATCTATTAACAGTTATATAAATAAATACACCTTTCAGTCAAATACTCGCCAACTTGGTTTAGAAAAACTTAGTAGATAAGTCTAGGTTTGACTTCTCTTCTTTTTTAGGGGTTCCAAGTAAGTTAAATTTACATTTTTACGCTTTTGAAATCAAGCTTAATAAAAAACTGTCTACATATATAGTCGTGCTGACTTATCGACTCAGGGAGTGTCTTGTCATCCTTCGTACGTGTTATTTTTTGAATCGGAAGAAAAAGATTACTTTTTTTTTTTTTTGGATTGCTCTCTCTTACCAAAAGAATTTAAGAAAATTATGGAGTTAGTGGAATCTTTATTTCCCAAACATCTTGAATTTCGAAAAGTCTTTTTTTTTAGGGTTAGATGTAAAGAAGGGTTTTGTGGATCTTGCTTTATTTTTCTATGGCCGATTTAAAGTTGGCGAAGCCAAGTCCTTCAAGCAAGATTGTAAGATTTGAAAAAATTTAACATGAATATATTTTTATATGTATAAAACTAACTTAATACTTCGTGTATAAACACGAGGATTGTTGATATAAATTTGAATATTTATGATGCAAAACTTTAAACATATTAATATAGCCATATATCGATAACAAATCAATAAACATTCATGAAGATCAGAAAATGAAGAAAGAAAATCGATATAACCACAAATTTGTGCTGATAGTTGTTAGCGTAATTATAAATTAATATGAGATTCGATACAATGAATATTATCCAATTAGATAATTGTTATAATAGCTTAATCAAGAACTACGTTTTGTTGAGGAATCATTTTGGATGACATAAGATCAGATTAAGAAGACAGGTAATCTATTTTTACCTAAGATCCATGCCCAACTCAAAATTCATAACTTAAAGCTTTTGACGTAAAAAATTCTTCATTTGTTAGCCATTTTAAGTAATAAATAGGGATGATTAGTGGAAAAAAATAAAAAATAAATTGAAGCCATTTGTGAAAGCGTTTAGTTTCTAAAAGTGTATCAAATTGTCATTTTTTGCTATTGTATATAGCGAACTTTGAAAACTATCATTTAGTGTATCAAACTTTGCAAATTTAACATTTAGTGTATATGGTTACTCATTCAACAGGTAACGATAATGTGACATCGTTTTACTGACATGGCATCTGATTTGGAAGCTGATGTGTATAATCCTTATTTAAACATAAAATAAATATTATATTAATATTAATAGTAATAAAACAAAGAGTTTTAAATTGTCCACAAAATCAACAACAGTTCCATATGCAATTCTTCAATGGCAAGTTTGGAGTTTATCGAGTTCTTCATGAATATATAGTTTAGTGTTTATCGAGTTCTTCAATAACGAGTTTAGGGTTTATCAAGTTCTTCAGAAATCTGTAGTTTTGGGTTTATTAAGTTCTTTAACGGCGAGTTCATCACCGGCGATCTTGTTTAGAGTTCGTCAATGGCGATTTCATCAAAGGCGAGTTCATCAACGATGACTTTACGTTTCTTCCATGGATAAAATTGCTTCTTAGATTATGACGGCTTCGATAATGTGCAAGGTAGGTTTTGGGTATTCATCTAATTTGGTTTCTGATTCTGTTTCTAATTTGGTTTCATCGAACACTATGGATTCAATTTTTGATTCAGATCTTGTTTAGGGTTTTGATTTTAGGTTTGTATCTATTTTAAATCTACAAATGTGAGTTTATCTTTCAGGGTTCCATTTTTATCCCCAAATCGGAGTTCTTTATCGATAGTTCTTGTTCCCAGATCTAATTGTTTAGGAATTTGAGATTTGAGATTTGTCAAATTAGATTTCAATGATTTCTTTATCAATGGTTAACAATTTGTCTAATCTGGTTAGTTTATTCATGTTATGGTAGTTCTTGAATATTTAGAATGAAGATTTTTAAGATGATGAAGTTGTTCAATTCATCTTCATCAATCTTGTGTATTTGTTGGTTTGATTCCAGATTCATCTATAATAAACTTTATTTTTTGTTTTTCCAACTTTTTTTAAAAGATACAACTTGATGTGGTAATTAATTACCGACATGGAATTCCATAAAACTGAAAATAAATATTTTTACCGGTTACCTATTGAACTGGATATACTAAATGTTAATTTTAATGAGTTGGATACATTAAATTGTAGTTTTCAAAGATCGGTATATACGATAGCAAAATATGATATATGCGATACACTTTTAGAAACTAAACCTTTATAAAATAAAGTGTTTTGTTTGGTAAAAAATATTTTAAAAATAATTTAATTATGTTATAAGCCTTTCCTTTAATTATGTTATAAGCCTTTCCTTTAATTGGGAAGCGGATATTTATAAGGAGTTCATGGAGATCTTGAATTCTCAGTGTCTAAGAAAGTATCAGAAGGATAGGGTAGTATGGAAGTATGATAGCAACGGTGAATTTTCAGTGAGGAGGGAAGTACACATGGAGTAGCTACTGTCTGGGAACATTGGGGTCCTCCCAAAGTGCGTCTCTTCGTGTGGCAAGCGGTGTGGAATGGTGTTCCCACGAGAGAGGAGTTAGTAAGGAGATGTGTCTTAAGTCAGGGCGATAATAGGTGTCCGTTATGTGATCAAGTAGGGGAGACAGTGGCTCATTTGTTACTACATTGCAGGAAAGCGTGGGAGGTGTGGGTATCCGTGATGCGTTGTGTGGGTATATCTTGGGTAGTACCTAGGAGCTTAGATGACCTAGTGCTGGTATGGCCTAAGTTGGGTAGCGGGAAGTGGATTAGGAAAGTATGGATGCTAGTGTTGTATGGGGTATTGTGGTCATTATGGTTAGAAAGGAACAATATAGTTTTTCATAACAAAAGAGTAGGTTTAGAGAAATTGGTGGATTTGGTATGGATTAGAGTGGGACAATGGTGTTTCGCAAAATGGCCAATGGTGGCAGGAACATCGTTAGATGTGTGTATAAGACCGATTGAGGTGTCGGGGTGTTTTGCATTGTATATAGATGGGTCAGTAAGCAGTGTTAAGAACAGAGCGGGTATTGGAGGAGTGTTGAAAGATATGAGTAATGGGGCGTTGATTGGTGCTTTCTCGAAATCTATTGTTACGGATAATCCGTTGGTAGCTGAGATGGAAGCAATGTTTTTTGGTTTATTAGTTTTAAGGAGTAATAGAGCAATTGACGTCGGTTCGATTAAGATTTCACTGACTCTATGTAGGTAGCTAGGATTATAAAGGGTGCAGTGGATCCTCCGTTATTGGTTGTGGATACACTTAATAGAGTCAAATGCGTGTTGAAGGTGTTTGAGGAGTTTGATGTAAATAATATTCCGAGGGAGTTGAACGGTGAGGCAGATGCACTGGCAAAAAAAGGAGCTGATAGGGTTGTTCCATGGCTTGTGTGGGTGTAGGGTTTGAGATTCGATAGGTAATACGTTGTGTGTGGTTTTTGGGGTAGAGTATGCTATACTTTATCTTATGTGCTTTACTGTTTATATTGTGTATTCTATAGTTTTCTTCTGTGTGTCACGGGATTAAAGGATTCTTAGCCTGTTGCTAGTTGGGCAGGTAGTGTATTGTAAGTTTTGCAGGTTCCCTATAGCATTGACGGGTGGATTCTTCAGGCAGGATGGATGGTGATAATGTTTGAAAGGTATTTTGTGGAGGGCACTACCTAAATGATGTGTTGTGTAGGTATGGATATCTGGGCCTGGGTTGGTCTTGATGTGTGTGGTCACTGTTTAAAGTGTTTTTGTGCTCTTGAGACCTAGTTCGAAAAGAGGTTGAGTATCATGGTTAGCTACCCAGAGTTTGGGTAGGGTGCATTGTACTTTATGTGGTGTGTGGCGTGGAGTATAGGGTATATGTTTGTGGTCTCGGTGTGAGAAGTGCTGTGGGCAGGACCTATGACGTGGTCTTTTGTGTTTTGGTGTGTGTGGTCTCTGTTTAAAGAGGACTATAGATGGCTTTGTGTCTTCCGGTTTGTGTTTCTAGATTCCACTGGTGTGGATACATGGTCGGGTGTTGCGAGTGTTTGAGTCTACGTTTTAGTCAGTTAAGGGAACTACAAGGGAGGGTTGGGTGGTTGGTATAAGGGTGGAGCACAAGTAGTTTAGTGGCTGTGGCCATATATCCTTTGATGGTGTTTTCGGGTGGCACGAGTAATTGCACACACGGATCACTTTGTCTTACTACGTTTCGTGTCCATGGTCATAGGTTAGCATGGGGAGCCTTGTTTTGAGTGCTGGAGGTTGCACTTTGTTTCACTGGAGTATAAGGGGGCATCCCAAACCCTTTGATTTGCTAAGCCATTTTTGTTATTGCTGATGCAAATCTTTCTTTTCAAGCCTCAGAGTTTCAGGAGCGGTTGTATTTGGTATAATATGTGTTGGTTGGCCTTAATATTTTGTTCTTTGCCTGGATATAGTAGGGATATACCAACTTTGGTATGAACCTATGTATCTGAGCAGGTCTATTCGGGTGGACGGGCTGGGTCGAAGCATGTGGTGGTTTTGGTAGTGGCCTGGTGTTTGAGGGGAGGCCAATCTAGGGTTTGGTGTTATAAGGGGTGTGGTTGGTATGCGCTTGATGTGTAGGAGGTTTGGAGGTGGCTGTGTGGTCTGGGAAATACCTATCCCTAATATATACCCATTGAGCCTCTGAGTTCTTTCTTAGCTTAATGCGTTTTGGAGTGGACATGTTTTTTGGATTACGTATGAGTGGGGGGAGATTTATATCATTACCTCATTTGTATTAGGCACCCTGTTGAGCCCCTGAGTATTTTGGCCAGATGTTGCTTATTTCCCCTTGTTGTGTGTGCCCCAATAAGCATCTATGGCTGTTTCTTATTTCCATGGTTATTATGATGGCTCTTATTTAGGCTGTCATGGTGGTTCTGGTTCTTATGATTGACTGATAGTGATATATCCCGGATTGAGAGACATTTGGAGTGATGTTGAGTGGTGGGTTCTCAAGGTGGATAGGCATGTTGTGTTGCAACTGAACGTGTTATTGTTACTGAGAGTTGCCTTATGTGGCGGTCGTCTGAGATGTAGGGATCTTCTTGCGGCGTAATACTGAATGGGACTTTCACATTCAGTATTTACATTGTATTTTAGATGTTCTGTTGCATAGTGGTTCATAATTGTTGAGGTATCGTACTAGTGTAAAGTGGGTAGGGTATGTGTAGTTGATGGAATGTATCATGACGCTGATGTTAGCTGTAGGACTATTGATGTGCGATCTACTGTGTAATTGGGCAGTTTGGATGAATAAAATTGAAATTTTGCTGTTAAATAAAAAGAATAACCGTTGCTTTGATTGAAATATAGAAGCCATAAGGCAGGTATAATCCATATGTTCTGTTATATGCTCTTTTCTGTAATTTGCTTGTCCATTTGGTACCCCGTCTTGGAGCCTAAATGGCGTTGTATTCCTACTTGAGTTGCTGATTAATAATTCGTTGTTTTCACCAAAGAAAAAAAGTATATCTTTTTCTATGATTATCCATCTCAATCCCATTATTTTATTTATAAGTCATATCACATCTTTTTTTTTTTTATTCTTTTTCCAAAGTTATAATAATTGTTATTGTGATTATTATGTAAAGAAATCAGTCTTTATCTTCACCAATAAATTTATTGCATGAGGTTATGGCTTCGCTCTGGAAATACCATAGGCCCCACTGAAATTTGCAAATAAAATAGTGGTTGTAAGTTATGTGTGACAAAGTAAGGAAAAAGGATAAGGTGCCACTTACCTACCATGATTAGAGACCCATAAAGTCATTATTGGTACAACACTACATCCTTCTTATGATTTTTTAGGCCCAATTAGTTTATAGATTAGATTATGTTGATTGGGATTTATACACAAGTATATACCTTGGTACAATATAGACATAATCTTACAAGGTGTAAGAGTACATTTGAAAGGAGATTATTTGATAATTCATTTATAAAACAAAATAACTATAAAACGGTGTTTGACTATCAAATACTACCACATCACAAGACAAGCCATGCTTTATACACTTAGTCGGTGGTGATGGAGGTCACTAGACATGTGGGATTTATATAAAAAACGGTGAAGAATTTATAATATGGGAGGTTGTCCGATATGATGTAAAAAGACGAAAACACAAACACATGTAACTAGCATGAAGAAAAAAAAAAGGACCCATTAGATGTGTGACCCATAGTATTGTACTCAACCTCGATTACCAAAATTGGTACATTAAACAATAATATTAATCAATGTTAATATTACTCGAGTTGATACTTGTAAACTCGATTCACATAGATTTATTAAAATTATATAATAATAATAATAATAATATAAATAATGTTATAAAAACTAAGGTTTTGATGTTGATATATTAATTTTCCTTCTATATGTTTGTTTTAAATTCGACCCAATACTTCTATCAAATAGCCCAATAAATGGAAGATTTCTGGAGTAATATTCTTTTTTAATTCATTATCATTGATCGTCAAATCCTTGGGATTTTTCATGCGATTCTCCAACATCTAAGAAGCCATGATATCCATGGAATGTTTCCAAAGAGTTCCATTTTCTATTTTAAATTTAACGGTCACCATCATTTGCATTAATCTTCTTCGTAAGACATCTCACGTTATCCAACAAATATTCTTTTTGTCACTCCATACCCCAAGAGAATCTACATCACAAGTAGAGCCGAAGAAGAAAAAAAAAGTAAGGAAAACGATTTGCAATTTAAGAATGTAGCCACTACCTCCGGTTGAAATTCCAACACCAATTAATGGCACTATTTTATATAGGTTCGCGTTTAAATCTAAAGAAAGTTGAAAGCATAGGGACATTTAGTAAACCATTCACCAACATAAGTCACGTAATTTGCAGCTTTAAAGTAGGAGATATTGAACCTAAATTTGGAGGCACACCATGAAAGACACATTTCCCTTTTGCTTGTTGCATTATTACATTCAGTTTCAGCTGTTAATATAAATAAAAGAGAAGCTAATAGAACTTCTTGTCTAACTTTCTTTTTCAAATTGAAACTCTATTAATGTCGTTGGAGATTATTAAGCAGCACCCAAGCCCAAGCTGAAGATAAGCAACCTAATCATCATTCTCCTATGGTAAAATCAAGGTTTGTCTAGGTTTAAAGGTGGTTTATGGATGATCACTTCACAGACCTTCAATAATCATGTGGTTATTAGTTGGATACTTGGTGTAGGTCCAAGTGGTATCAATAATCAAACGAAGCAATCAACAAAATGATATGAACTCTCGAAGAAGAATACGTACGTGAAGGAACCGAGAGCAACAATTTAATCGTAGGTTGAAAGCTTAAATGAATTAGGGCTAATTACAAACTATTTATACCTCAAGGGTATTTACAGATTGTATCCTAAACTATCACTAATGTCAAATGTAATACTAAACTCCACTAATAAATATTGAACACAATTTAGGACCTAACATTCTCCCCCTTTGTGTTCAATTTACAATTAAGCATAATAATGAAATTTATCTATTTAAGCACCAAAACAATCTCCCAGTTCAGAATATGCAGAGATTCTTTTTCTTTCTACATTCAACGTTTAGGAGATCGTCCTTAGAAGTTTTGAGTCTTTATGAGATCTTTAAAGACTTGTCAGCAGTGATCAGGTCGTATAGGTTATTTATCAGAGATTGCAGTAGAAGTCTCGTGCTTATTAGAATTTACAACCATGATCATCTCTTTTGTCTTCACGGGAACAATCTTGAGCATTACACGAGAATAATATTTCTTGATTAAGCACAAATATTACTCGAGGGTTTGATTGGCTGTTTCACCACCTTTGAAATTTTCTTTAAACAAAATTTGCTCCCCCTCGAAAGTAGCTCAAGATCTTTAAAATCTGAAATTTTTCCAGAACCTTGCTCCCGTTCAAATTTGTGAGCAGTTGTCATTTTCTCTTTGAAACTTTGTTATCTTCCCTTTGAAGATTTTACGATACACCGCACTTGATGTATTAGCTCCCCCTTGACAAGTGAATTATGTTCCTTAAACTTGATTCTCCCCTCATGATGATCAGGATCCATCATGATCATCATGCACATGCAAAATGACTTCATATTGATTTTACAATTAACTCATCCGTTGTAACACCGGGATCACATAGATTTCCCGTTAGCACTTCAGTTTAAATAAACTGAGTGACCTACGTTCAGCGTTGGCATGATGTTAGCACTGGTAGGATTTCCATCTATCACTGTAAATATCATAAAGATATTACTCAAGATGTTCCGGCACTATCACAAAAACAGGCAGATGATTCCATAGGTGTCTTAGAAGAAAATAATATAGCAATTGTCTCTAGACTCAATAAGTGCACGAAAGAAGTCGGGGACCGGAGTAGCTGTCCTCCTATTTTCAATATCAACAATCTCCAAATGAGATGTCAATAGTGTATGTGAAAAATCTCCGTGTGAAGTTGAAACAATTATCTTTTAAGAGATAATTGAGTAGCTGGGTGGGGTTAGTGCATTGCATCACTGGGTCCATGATGTCTTCTTAAATACCAGTATAAAACTAGTAGTAGATGCGGCTACCCAGATTGACACTGTTTAGTGAGGATCTTTCTGTTCTTTTGATCCTTTCTCTCACCCTCAGCTCTCTGAATATTTTTCAACTTCTCCCTCAACATCTCTTTTCAAAATTGAATGGACACTCTTTTTCTCACTTCTATAAAATAGGAAGCTCCTTGGGTAGGTCTGCCAGGCTCTAGCTAGACCATAGGAGTAAAGAAGCTACCTAAACACAGTACGCACGAGGTGATCGAAACAACAAAATATTTTTGTAATTTTAAACATTTGTACTGTTTTTGGATTTTTGATTTTTCAAAGTTTTTGGATTTTTTTTGAAAGAAATGAAGGTAGAACAGAAGAAATATTTTTGAGAAAATTTTCTGATTTACTCCCGCTACAAGCATGCATAAAAACAATGTTTATTGAGAAAATTGCATACTTGTAGATCTTTAAGACTTGTGCTCCTCATGCAAGTAACAATCATCAACACAGAAGTTATATCAAACAATGATAAACTATAAAAAACAAGTTTCTCATATCATCAGACTCGGGCTGATGCTGAACACAATGATGTGTGTGATGAACAACAGAGAACACTCTTCCTTCTTCTAGCCATGAGATTTGAACTTCTTCGTGTATTGAACACACAGTTGTTTTGACTGCACAAAATTATCTAGAGTGTAACTGTAGTGTTCCAGAATGTCTCTTGGCTTATCTGCAAAACAAATTATGCAGATTTTGGTACCCATTTGAGTTTGGGTCCAGGTGGATTAGGAGAATTAACTACAGATTCATTTTTAGGCATCCACTTGTAGTTAGAATTCAATTTCTCCTTTTGAATTTTCTGATTTACCAAAAATGTGTTCACTCTTTGAGGAGAGGTACAAAATTTCTCTTTAGATAACCTTATCAAGTGCTTAATAGAATATACCTTAAATGGATATTTCACATCAGGTTTACCAATAGCATCCTAACAAGAATTAACAAAAGAAGAAGATTCATTCTTCCTAACATGAGCACGAGAATGAACATTGGAATCAAAACCAAACTCTTTTAAACCATTAGTCTTTGCACAACGGGAACTATTTCTAGCATTTGAAGTTGTTCCATGCACATGATCAAAATTGTTGTTATAACTACCATAACCAGAATGATTTTTCTCCTGTAAGCGTCTTTTCCTAGCTTCTAGAAAACTTTTTCTTTTCTCAAACCACAATGCTCTCTTGGCTTGCTTCTTACTTAAAGTTTTCTCGGTCATCACTTCCAAATCTTGGTTAGGAAATTTAACGTATTGATTCTGCTGAGAGGTGCTACACTGATCATTAAAGACTTTTTCTCCACAATCAGACTCCATTAACTCATCAAAATTTTGTTCAATAACAGATTTTCCTTTATCTACGAAAGAGTTTGAAACATTTTCTGTTTTATTATTGACAGCGGAAGTGAGTTGACCTTTTAAAGAAATTATTCTATCAAGTAGAATAACTCTTTCATTGGTGAAATCTGTTGTTTGTTTTGCTAACTCTTCTTGAAGATCTGAAATTTTCTTTTTCAAAATAGAACTTGGAATATAAAGATCAGAGTACTCGGGTTTTTCAGAAAGATTTTCTGATTTTTGATTAAATTCTTCAGAAGAATAAGTTGTTAGAGATTCAGTTGATGAAGAATTTTCAGGCTTTTCATAACTTTTGTTTAACTCAGTGTAGTCAAACGGAAGTTGCATTTTATCTTTATTTGCCCGTTTTGGAATTTCTAACTCATCATTTTCTGAAGCCCCAGTGAATTTCATTAAATCAATGAAACCCCAACCTATAAACTCAAATTCATAAAATTGAGCACGACAGACTTTAGATAAATTCTTTGGATTTTCAAAACCTAGACCTGCTTTTACATCGTAAAATTTAGTGTCTTTTGGTTGATTCAAAAATATAGTCTGTTCTGATTGACCACGTTTACAAAGATTATCTTCCAGTTCTTTGACTTTGGAATACAATTGGGTTCTTTCTTTAACATAACGATCAATCTCAGCATTATTATCTTTACATTGAATTTCTGCATCCCTTAATTTGACAGTAATTTCAGAGTTGACTTCAGTGAGATGTTCGACCTTTTCTTCACAAAGTTTCAACTTACTTTGTACATAAGACAGCTGATCATTTGCTTATGCCAGTTCTCGATTGCACTGAACTAACTCATTATAATTGTTGTCTAATCTAGCCTCTAAGATTCGACAATGAGCTTTATCTTTTTCTAATTCTGAAATCTGATTTCGCAAAGTTTGAATCATATCAATGAACTGAGAATTAGTAGAACTAACCTCGGAACCAGTCTCTGAGATGCAAGGCTGCAGATCTCCATTATTAGCATGTATTTCTTTTGACATTTTGATACGCAGATTGAAAACAAAAGTTGGTATGACACGAGAAGGTCGTGACTCTGAATTGTGTGATCGAAAAATGACTAAGTGACAGAACTAAGACTTTGGGTCCGAGGAGACTTCCGAGCAAAAGTCCGAGCAGATGTTTGAGCAAATGAAGTAGACGTCCAAGCAGACTTCCGAGTAGAAGTCCGAGAAGAAGTGACTTTGGAGCAAAGTCTAAGCAGCCGAGCAGTAGTTCAAGCAAAGATCTGAGCAGTAGCAGATTTTACTGAGCAGAAGAAGTCTGAGCAAACACTAAGCAGAATTTACTGAGCAGAAGTCTTTGAGCAAACACTAAGTAGAAGTCTTCTGAGCAAACACTAAGCAGAGAGTTTACTTAGCAGAAGAAGTCTAAACAAACACTAAGCAGAAGTTTGTATGCGCAGACTTTGCATGCGCAAGACTAAGAAGAAGTTTTAAGCAGATGAAAGAAGTGTGAGCAAGCACTAAGCAGAGTTTACTGAGCAAAGTCCGAGCAAACACTTAGCAGAGTTTACTGAGCAGAAGAAGTGTGAGCAAACACTGAGCAAACACTAAGCATAATCTACTGAGCAAACACTAAGCAAAGTTTACTGAGCAGAGGACGGAGCACAACGATTTCTTATAATTATTTGAATTTTGACTCCGATTGAAAGCAACTTGATTACTCCATATAAGAGGATTAATCCCACAAAAATTAATAAAACCTTGCGATAACTATACCATTATACCAATATTAATAATAGTTAGAAGAAATAAACTCAAATTAATAGAAAGAATTCAAAAATGGAGTTGATGAATTCTAGCGACAGTGAAAAACAAATTGAATCCAAGGTTGGTGGCAATGGTAAATACTAATACCAACTCACAAAAAGTATTATTAAGTTGATGAGGGGAGCAAATTAAAAATGAGTCGGTGGTAATTAAAGAATGGTCAATGCGCAGGTGTTGAGTGCGCAGATTGTAGCTGTGCGCAGGATTTGGTATGCGCAGACTTTGATATGTGCAGTCCAAGAACAAGTTTCGACAGTCGAACAACGATTAGAACAAATAATCACACAAAACACAATCAAACAATCTAAAAACGATTCCTATCAATTCAAAATCACTGAACTAACGAACTCTTATGATTAATTTCAGATTAACATGCAAAATTAAAGGAATTAGGGTTCTTGAGGTTTAACGATCGATAACAAAAAGAATTGAGAAATAAGTCGATTATCAAAGAATTACCAACCTGTTTGATCAATCTTTTGCTCTGATACCACTTGTAGGTCCAAGTGTATCTGGTATCAATAATCAAACGAAGCAATCAACAAAATGATATGAACTCTCGAAGAAGAATACGTACGTGAAGGAACCGAGAGAAACAGTTTAATCGTAGGTTGAAAGCTTAAATGAATTAGGGCTAATTACAAACTATTTATACCTCAAGGGTATTTACAGATTGTACCCTAAACTATCACTAATGTCAAATGTAATTCTAAACTCCACTAAAATATATTGAACACAATTTAAGACCTAACACTTGGATTATCTCATTTTTTCCTTATTCTTTATCATCATAAACCCTAGTTTAGTCGATCATTTGAAGATGAATCTTCTACCATGTTTGCATCTATCAACACCATCATGCTCGGCTAAACATTCCATGATTGCAACCGGGATTAGGGTTAATTTTATGTTTTTATTTTATGAACAATTATGTATAGATATACTTGAATGTTAGTTTTGTTGTTAATTCATATGAATATATCTTTCATCTTCGTGTGAACACTTGTTGGTTGATTTTCATTTAAGATGGTATTATTGTGAGCTCCCCGGCCAGTCGTTCCGATTCCACTATTAGTATAGTGTAGATTAAGATAAGACGATTGGTGTGGTAGGACATAATCCGTACTCAAATTCGAGTTAATTAATGAGTCAATAGTTATGTCTATATAACCTAATCATATACATTTTTTAGTAATCATTTGAGCATATCTTAACTAGATACTAAAACATTAGCAAATACATTTTTCATATATTTGTTATATTCAATCTACTGGTCTCATTCTTTTTTATGATTTAGCAATTCGTATAGCAATTAGACAAATCAATCACAACTTTGAATTATAAATTACAATCAAATTAATATAAGATTTAAATACTAATCACATTCTCTTCGTGAATTTACGAAATCTAGTATAAAGTAATTAGCCCCCCCACCCCACCACCACCCTGGCGACGCACGACTATGTATAATTTCGAAAAAGGCAAAATAAATTTCACATAGATCTTGGATTGTCGATCAAATATGTAAGACGTACATATTAATTAGCTCACCTACGACCATAATGCATGGCCATAAATATCGGTAAACAGCATAATAGGAAACAAACAAAATATTTGAATCAAATCAGTATTGACCTAATATTTGACTTCAGTCACCACATATATATGAAACATATGTATGTATGTACATATCATTCTCTCATTTGACACCATATCGAAAAGGGAAATAATTACAATATGCAAGTAAAGAAGCCCTTGATATCACTTCCGTAAGACTCAATTATATCAAGTATCAAGTAATATTAAAGTAAATTCAATGATTTATTTTTAAACTTGGATGACAATTACTTTGACCAACACAGTTGAAATTTTTTAAATGATAGAGGTATAAAAATACTTAGAAGTAAAACCTTAAATAGATAAATTGTTAATAACATAATATTTTAAGTGATTTGTAATATACATGCATTATTTCTGAAATTTTATATTAATAAACCGTTTAAAGACATAAAAAAAGCTTGTGATAACAAGTAATTAATTTAACACTTAGAGCATCCGGAGTACAAGGAGCATGGCCTCGGTATTGCTTATGTGGCTTTCGGTACCGAGGGGAACACCACCACCCTCTCTTTGGTACCGAAAAAAAGCATGTTGAAGTGGTGGATGAATGCTGAGAGTGTTTAGAGTGAGAGGTGAGAGAGAGAGGTGAGAGAAAGAGAGAAAAGAGGAGAGAGGAGAGAGAAAAGAGAAGAGGGGGTATTTTTTTAAATAAAAAATCTTTGAAACGTTGAAGCATGGGTAGTACGGGGGGTTAAGCATGAGTGAAACACTAGTGATGTGGCGCAGACGTGACGCGAAGCATGGGATGCTTCTCGGCGTGTACTCCCCATGCTCTTAGAGCATACGGAGTGGTATCGGTATAGGCATGCGGCATCCTAGGTGGAGGAGTGGTACCGAGGGGAACACCACCCCCTCCTTTCGGTACCGAAAAAACATAGTGGTTCTCGGCATTTAGTCACCGATGGAGAGAGGAGAGAGAGAGGAGAGAGGGAGGAGAGAGAAAGAGAGAAAAAGAGTAGAGAGGAGAGAGGATAGAGGGTATTTTTTTAATAAAATATTTTGAAGCATACGAAGCATGGGTAGTACGGGAGGTTAAGCATGAATGAAGCATTAGTGATGTGACGCATACGTGGCGCGAAGCGTGGGATGCTTCTCGGCATGTACTCCCCATGCTCTTAGAGCATGAGGAGTACTAGAAGCATGGGCTCGGTATTGCCTATGTGGCAATCGGTACCGAGGGGAACACCACCCCCCTCTCTTTGGTACCGAATTGAAGCATGCTTCTTCGGTGAGAGAATGCCGAGGGTGAGTGTGAGAGAGAGAGGTGAGAGAAAGAGAGAAAAGAGGATAGAGGAGAGAGAAAAGAGGAGAGGGGTATTTTTTTTAATTAAAAAATCTTTAAAGCATTGAAGCATGGGTAGTACGGGAGGTTAAGCATGGTTGAAGCATAGGTGATGTGGCGCAGACGTGACGCGAAGCATGTGATGCTTCTCGGCGTGTACTCCCCATGCTCTTATAGCTAGAGGGGCCATTTTTACATAAAGTGATAGGTTTACCACATACCAACCAAGGCACCATTGAGGTACTTAATTACCAAGTTACCATCATTATATTATATGGATTCATATTATCATGATTAAATTTTAACTTACTCTTACACACCAATATCTTTTATGGATCTTGTACTTTTTTCTCAATTAGAGTAGAACTTTCAATACAAAAATCCCTTTTGCCTTCATATATATTTGTTCGACCGAGACCATGTAGCGACTTTAATATCAATGAGGCCCATCGTCAGCATGATGTAAAAATGATTCCAATACATAAACTCTTAACTACTTTTTCGTCTGAGAACCAAATGTAATTTTTTATAAATAAATCAATAGATGATAATTGTAATTGCTCATTGATGATTAAGAAGTATTTTAAAAAAATCAAGTCTTCCTTATTAATGAATAACCGACTCGAACGTAATTCACAGTTAGATATATATCTAAATAATCAAAAGACCTATAGTAATAAATTATAAATGATGCTATTTTTAATACTCATAGTTCTAGCACAAAATTGATTATAATTTAAACATTTTACATATATACACACCGAATAGAACCTGACTTGTAATGAGTAAATCGATGTTTTAACTATATTATATAATTTAAAATTAAAATTCCAATTTTTTACTATATAATTGATATTTTGTGTTAGGACGTAGTTCTCTCTCTCTCTCTCTCATTCCGTTCGTCGCATGAAAACCTTCAAAGATATAAATTGTTTTGGATTACAATTGATGACGTCAATGATATAAATTCTTTTGGATTAGATTAGGCACAACCACTTAAGTATCTTGTAGTCCAGCCTACGATGGTAAATAAAAGCAATCCTCCAAGTGAATAAACATGTAAACGTTTCGGTGTCCTTTTAATTTTATTATTTTAAAAAGAATTATAAGTATTTGAAATTCATTTTAACTGTAACTAATAAAGACGTGATTTTTAAAATTTCATTAATATCTTTTATTGATTTTTTAATATATATAATTTTTTTAAAATTAGCTCATGTACAACACGAGAATTTAATCTAATATAATATAATTCGTAAAAAATAAATCCTTCATATATATTAGTTACATATCATATAATTATTAGCAGACTATTTGTTTTAACATTGTTTATTTCAAAAAATCATGGAGCGGTTGTAATTATACTTTTATATTATGTTAAAATAACAATATTAATAAAAAAAAAGATCACTCATTAGATCATCCGTAGCACACCCACTGAACCCTGCTGCCACATCTGCCCACATAAGCTTTTCTCTCTCCTACCCTCTCCCTAGAGGTGCACAAAAAAACCGAATATCCGATTTGTACGAAAAAATATCCGAAACCGGTTATTGGAAAAACCGGATTTTTTTTATCCGGTTCGGATATTATTTATCCGGATATTATAATCGGATATTTTTTATATGGAGTGACCGGTTTTTTTACCGGATAAAAAACCGGTTATAAAAAAAACTGATAAAAAACCGGTTATTATCCGGTCCAGAATATCTTATGGGCTGTTT
This sequence comes from Pulicaria dysenterica, assembly GCA_947179395.2. NCBI lineage: Eukaryota > Viridiplantae > Streptophyta > Magnoliopsida > Asterales > Asteraceae > Pulicaria > Pulicaria dysenterica. The sequence continues at coordinate 76,739,272 of OX359293.1, read as the reverse complement.
GTTGCACTAGTCGTTGGAGCCTCTTTGTGACCGTTTTTTCACCAAAAATCACCATTTTGCCACCCCAAACACTTATATATAATTGGGGTATGTTTTGGGTTGAATCAAGTTGTGCATATCTTCCATATTTTCTTTAACTTTCATAGTTTTTTCACCAAAAATCACCATTTTCATATTTTTTTTAATTTTTAAGTATTTTAATTAATCAAAATTTTAATTTTCTTTCATATATGTGTTTTTTTATAGAATATATTATAGGAAATGTTGTTAAAAAAACTCAAAAAAAAAAAAAAATTTCAACGAAATCGGTTTTAGTAAAAACCGGTTTTTAAAATAACCGGTTATAGTATTATCCTGTCCGGTTATACTATACTATACTAAAAACCGGTTAATACTATAACCGGTTATTTTAAAAACCGGTTTTTACTATTAAAAAAAAACCGAACCGGATAATACTATAACCGGTTATAGTATTATCCGGTGTTTACTATTAAAAACCGGTTTTTACTCTCTCTACCCTCAAGTGGAGTACCACACCCCATCTAACACCAACCTTTTCCACTTTTTTTAATTCTTTTTTTAATACATTTAATAATATAACAAAATAAATAATTTTATATTGATTAAAAATTAGAACAATACAAATAATAATAAAAAAATTATAACATTACTAAACATTAAAAATAAAAAATAACATGACATTTAATATTAAATATAAAATAATAAAACATCTAAAAAACTAATTATCCTCATTGTTGTCGTTTCATTTGCGCCAAAGATGTTCGATCAAATCCGCTCGTAGGTTATCATGGATCTTTCAAAAGCAATCTACATAATAAATAATAATAATAATAATAATAATAATAATAATAATAATAAATAGATAAATAATAATAGTAATAATAAATAATAATAGTAATAATAAATAATAAATAATAAATAAATTGTATATAATAATATATATTAATAAATAGTTAAGTGTAAAAAGTAAAAAGAAAAAAGAAAAAAGGTTGCGGTTCAGCGGGTATGAGAAACCGGAGGTGGAACCGCAAGGTTGAAACCCCAAGGGGCGTAGCGGTGTTCGGCCGGAACCCCAAGAAACCCACACCCCCAAACCACTGGCGCTACGGATAGTCTTAGATTTTGTTTCAAGAAACAAATGATGAAGGATTGTTGGAATTGGAGTGAAAAGAAATGAGTTGAAGGTGACACATCAATCAACATTGAGGATATATATCACACCCTCGTACAACATTTCTTTTCACTTTAACTGTTGCCTTTACATAATTGATAATACACTCTCTTACAACCACATCCATTGTACTCTTAAGATTCCAAATTCATCAATCACCCAATATTTTATTTTTCATTTTTATATCTTATTATCTCATTAATTAATCATCTCATAATTAATAAATATACTGTTTAACGGTTAGGACGTTAGGTGGCCTTTGTTTTCTTATTAATTTGATATTTATTATAAATTTTTAACAACGGAATAAATAAAAGAAACTGTTCATCTTTAATAAATATTTAAAAAAACTTATGATTTATTGATGTAATTATTCTATATTTAGAAAATTTTTACAGATCATCTTCATTTTTTTCTCAAATGACTTTACGGAGTTATTTTTAAATCATAATTTTATATGATTTAGTTTATTAACACTTCAATATTTTAATAAATACATTTATTCAATTTATTCTCCAACTATTACATCCAACCGACTTCCCGTTTTCGAGTTGGCCTCAATCACATACCCTTCAAAATTAATGAAACAAATTAGATTACCAAAGGGAATATATTTTTCTTTTAAAAGTTTGAAGTGAGGATGCTACTATACATAATCTTTGTTACAAATAATAATGGAAGTAAAAAAAATTGAAACGAGTGAAGAAAAAGGTATCCAATCTCGTGTAGTTTGGGCCTTTTATTATTGGGCCAACTCCTATCCTAGGTAAGTAGGTAAAGGGCCTTTAACTATTGGGCCAAGACCTATCCTGGGTAGTGGGCCATTTAAATGAGACAATTGCAACAAACAATTTTATATGAAATTTACAGAATATGCATTGGCAAATGACCAAATAGGCAAATATCTTAAGGAACTGGTCATTAACGAAGGTAAATATTAAAGTCGCATTAGTCTCACCGGCTTTTGTTGTGATTTCCGCAAAGTTTAAATGAAATAAAATGTAGTACGTTTTTAATTGAAACAATGATAAATTAGTATTTAGTTACACATCAAACTAGTTGAAAGCTGTTGCTCATGGTTGCCAAAAAGATGCAATTAACCTAATGTTCCAGCTATTTTTTTATATTCAAAAGGTACATATATTTATCTGCATGAGCCTTGTGAGCTTCAAAAAAGATGAGATAGGATAGCTAAGGTGACTTAAAGTTTACAATAAACATTTTATAGTTTAAATAATTACAAATAATATAGAATAGCCTTGTAAAAAAGTAATTACAAAACAACTTTTTATCTTGTTATAAAAAATCGACGTGAGCTATAATAGAGGATAACAAAATATTAAGCAATAGTATTATAATAATAATACTAAATAAATAATTTAATCGATAATATACCGCTATAACAATATGTAATAAAAATAATATTCTATAATCTATATATATATATATATATATATATATATATATATATATATATATATATATATATATATATATATATATATATATATATATATATATATATATATATCTTCTAATATATATAAAAGACTAATTTGAAAAAAATTATTAAATGATCTGGACCCTTAATTTAATAAAAGATTTAATCTTAATCGTTAATTAATCTAATTCTAAAATTTTGATTTTGACTTTTTAGAGTCAAACTAATGTGAATTAGATAAAGATAACTCTTAATCAAATCAACAATAAATAAAAAAAATTTATAAACAAATAAACAATCGTAAATATCAAAAAATTAAATATGTTTATCTATTTATATAAATAATATAATATGTATGCGTATATGATATCAAAATATTTTACCTTAGCAAATTCAATATTTATATATTTATATAAATAATATAAAATGTATGCGTATATGATATCAAATAAAATATTTCACCTTAGCAAATTCAATATTTAAACTTGGGATAAATAACAATTAATTAACTCTTAAATATCTCTTATGTAATAACCTATTATTATATAATCTTTTAATCTTCTAATATATATAAAATACTAATTTGATAAGATTTATTAGACGATCTTAATCGTTCATTTAAAAAATATTTAATCTTGAACATTCATTAACTTAAAATCAAAAAATCAATTTGACTTTTAGAGTCAAATTTATTAGAGATAATTTCATATATGTCCTTATTAAATCATATAAAATCGTATTTGCCCACCTTAAATATACAAATATCATATTTACCCTTTATAATATTTCAAAAAATCATATTTAACTGAATTTTTAGTTTTATCATTCTAAAATATTTTATAATCATTTTAATTTCATTTAAATTATAACCAATAACATTTAACTTTATTATACTTAATTGTAAATATAATGATTGATGATTTATATAAGAAATACAATCACTTCTCTTCGTAACATGCTACCATGTTTATGCCGTCAAGTCTGCCCTCCAACTCGCGTCGATATTTCCACCGCCGGTTAGAGTGTTGATGTCGTACGTTGTCATTTATTTTAAATTCTCATTTAATTCGCGTTTTATTATTATTTAATACGTTTTTATTAATGTTTAATATCTATTATCTTTTAAACCAACCCGTGTATCACACGGGCATTTAGTCTAGTATATATATATAAGGCATGCAAAAATTTTAAAAATAACCATAAATTGAGTATTAATTAACCAATCACAACCTTCAATTTTAAAATTATTCAATTCCAAAAACAATTTTAGAAAGATTAATGACATCAAATTCCAAATCTAAATCAATTGGGAGGGGCCTGAATGAAAACTATGAGGGGGTTTTATAAAACATGTGAGGGGTTTTATAAAAATTATATATTAATATAATTAATTATACGGTGTTTATGCATTATCTTTAGTAACTTGTGATACATTTTGTTTAGAGAAAAAATAATTATATATTTATGATCGTCTCATTTTTATCTACCTTTTGGTATAAATTTTATTGTAATATGACACTTTTTAAAAATTAGTATATTCTTAATTTTTTGTTATCCATTAATAGTAGTACTTCAAAAAAAATTAGTTATTTTTTTTAAATTCTAACATATGTAAATGTTTTGTGATATTTTATTATTTTTATCTGCAAATTTTAATATCTCAAAACATTTCTGAAACACTTTTACACTTATTTTACTATATTTTTTATAATTTCATACCATCATATTTTATCCTTTTTTTTTAAACATCCCCGTGTTTTTACACGGGATAATAAACTAGTAATAGTAAATAATAGAACATTATTAAGCTATAAAAAACCACATGCTAGAAAAGCTAGAAAAATAAAGAAACTAATTGAGCACTGATTCGTTCTAGTTAGAAAAATAAACAAAACTAATTGAGCACTGATTCAAAACAAAGACCTAAGCTAACATGCTTTACCACTCATCTACAATTCTTCTTGTAATTATGTTGGAAGTTTTATTGTATATAACCTTTCTGGTTTTTTAGCCTTTCCACGCAAAGTACTATCTTCCTCAAAATGTATATGTTATATAATGTCGAGTTTATTACTTTAACACGATTTGTCGACTTATTTGACAATGATAATGATTTCATTTCCGAGGCTCCAAGGAATTGCCTCGAAGTGCTATTCGGTGAACAACTGAACATAAATGCATAACTGACAATTAATGAATAATGATTGTTTGGTTAAGTTTTGGACCATCCATATTTATTGGGCCACTGTTTGGGCCATCCATATATACAATACATGCTTAGGCTTAGGCCTCAGAACGCGCTATATGGGCCAAGTTTAAGTTTCGTCCTTTTATTGAGATTGCTAACTAGCAACTACTTCCATTAAATTTACAAGATTTAATTCGCTAAAATACATATAGCTTATCATATTTTTTATTGTGTTTATACTTTATACATTCTTTTATATAACCAAAATATATGTAATAATACAAATTTAAAAGTTTGATACATATAATAAAAGCTTTTACAATTTAATACTCACAATAGCAAAACATAACAAATTAAATATATGACTTGACTTGTTAATTAATTATTTCGCTTAGTAGTTTTAGGAATTATATACCCAAATCATATCTTAATTAAAAGAAATTGAAATAAAATAAACAAATTAACAACTAAATTAAGTTTGATCGACATCTTTAAAAATTATTGAAAATAATAGAAATACGTAAGTGAAAAACTTTTTTGTAAGAAAAAAATCGTTGCACTTTCGTTATGGACCAGTATTAAATTTTATTAGCTATCTAATTATAGAATAATTTTGGTTAACTTATAATCATGAATTTATGGACTAAGCGTGAGTTGGTTTTATTTTCACATTGAATTTTGTGAGGTAAATACTTTGATGTTCATATACAAACAATATTTTTCAGTTAAGCAAAAATCAAACATTCTTTTGATTTCAATGAATTATTCAACTTTTTAATAAGTAAGTTAAGTCAAAATCAATCACTAAGCATGCTAAATGTCACCTCTTTAAGAAAAAATTACTTGCGGACTTTAACTTAACCGAATGTTTATGAACCATTCGTGAAATTGTTCGAAGAGAAGTTTTTTATGTTCGTTTATTTAATAAACGAACGAACATGAACAAGATTTTTCGTTCGTTTAATCACGAACACGAACATAGCTCTCGTTCGTTCATTTATGTTCGTGAACGTTCGTTTATCCGTTCGTTTATATTTAATATTAATATATATTTATATTATATGTGTGTGTTTAGATACAGTGTTTATTTGTGTTTAATGATGTCGGATTTGTATAATAGCATGTGTTTCTTCATTTACGTTTGTTTATCACTTAAATGAACGAATAAAAATGTACACGAACTAACCAATCTTTTAAACAATCGAAGACACATGCTCGTTCGTTTATCGTTTGTGTTCGTTTATTTGTTCGGCTAAAGTTAAACGAACGAATACGAACACAAAAATCCGTTCGTTTATCCGTTCATGTTCGTTTATTTGTTCGGCTAAAGTTATATGAACGAACACGAACAATCCCTGTTCTTGTTCGTTCGGTTCATTTACAGCCCTAATGGTATTGAATATGACACGTTGGAGCTTCAAGTCCCAATAAAACAAGTATATGCCCCAAGGATTACAATGTATCTTCTTCAACAGTGGATGTAACAAAATACATTTGTGTATATTGAGTCCACTAGATTAGGGTTCAGACTCATTAGAGTTGTATCATTTGTACTTTATTTTTATGTTTTTATACAATGTAATTAGTTGAGGAATTATGTAAACCAACATATGCGGCAAGGATTACAATGCATGAGTCTTGAAAATCAACATTGGTCGGTCGTCATGTTTTTTAGGTTAAAGAAAATACATATATGGTATTTAATTGACCGATCGATCCTGTACGGGGCCATATCAAAACCAAATTATTTATATGTTTTGCACCGATTGTTGGATCCGTGAACGCTCGATTGATCCAATTTTAGGCGTGTTCCGGTTCGGCACACCGACTTGCTCGGTCAGGACTATAACTAACACGTGTCTTATTTGTTTCTATTTCATCTTTATATTCACCATAAGATATTACGTATAATCCATTACTTCTATTTTCTCACATACTCTATTGATTTTGACACTTGTATTAATCTTATGTATAGGATAATATGTAGGATAAAGTAATAGAAAAATGTATCATTTGTATAAAGTAAATTTATGACTTCTTTTAAGCCAATATTTGAGTATGAAAACTTTTTTTTTTAAAGAAAGAGAGGGAATAATAAAGTGAAGAGGTAGCCTAACTTAGCGTTGCAAAAACAAGAGTAAGAGGAATAAGGACACAGCTTTATTTGGTCACATGGGCCATGTTATTCATTTGGTCTAACCCAAGCAAAGTAACTCTCTTCCCTGAATTAACTCCTTTCATTACGTGATCCTTACGCACCATCAACTTCAATTCACTCCTACAAATTTAATTACAATCCATTTAATGAATACGTACGTACCTACACTCCTATAAAATAATATATATACATAAAGTACGCTTTTATATATCATTCAATATATTTTAAAGTTTGCGTCATTCTATGTTGCATGCTTTTAACACTATTAAAGACCGACGACACTAAATTTAGTAACACTTTTATTGTAATTTATTGATATTTATAACAAGACGTACTCTTTTTAAAAACAAAAACAAAAATGTTAAAACGTAAGTTAAGAAAAGCATAAAAAAGAGTGAAAAACTACCCAAATTTTCTTCTAAACCGACAACTCACCTGTCTGTCTTGTTGGATTCTTTATTTATTTTTATTTTTTTTATATATGAAGACTATATGTATCTGCCTAAATTTGTATCTAGAAATAAATTTAAATAGACATTTGGTATTAACGTATACATCCAGACATACATAACCCTCGCTTATTTTTCCATATTAATTACTTAATCATGAGAAGTTTCAAAATTAAAATAAAAGACGAAAAAGGAGAATTTAATAAGTAGAAACATTTTCTTTTCATAGAATATGGTTGATTTGTAAACATTATAAAAGAATGGACAAAAAATGCATTTGGGTTAAAGGTAAAAACAATTACCAAAATAAGCAACATATCTTATACATTCGCGAAAACAAGCTTAAAAAAATCAAATTACGAAAATGAGCATCAGTTTCGCCCCCCAAAAGATCAGTTTCGCCCCAAGGTTCGCCCACCAATGAATGAATGACACGTGGCCTAAAAATGTCAGTTTCGCCCCTAAAAGGGGTCAGTTTCGCCCAAAAGGGGCTAGTTTCGCCCAAAGGTCCTCGTTCTTCGTGTCTCTCGGGTTACGTGCACAGTTTCGCCCCTAGGTCCCTAGTTTCGCCCCTCAGCCTCTCGATTTTTGTGCCATGGGCGAAACTGGCATTGGTTTTGGTGCCAAAGTACATATTCACGGGTGTATTTGGAGAATATTGAGTCTCGATTTTTGCCAGGCGAATCTGGTGGATTGATGGACGAATCTGGTGGATTTGATAGGATATTCTCTTATGTTGGTTAAAAGGAGAAGCTATGGAGGAAGGAAGGGAGAAATTCATATCGTCAAAAGAATTCTTTCATATTTTCCGGCCAAATAATTCCGGCAAACACATCGACGAGTTTAATATTCCGGCCAGACCACCTCAAGTTTTCCGGCGAACAATAATCCGGCAACACTCATTTCTTATATTTCAACCATGTTAAACGAGGTAATATTTTTGTACATGTTATAATTTTTTTGAATGTTATTTAAACCTATGTTTTTAGAACAAATGATATTATTGTGTTATTAGGTTGTATTAATGTTATTAGTGTAATGTTGTTGCTTATTATAACCTTATATCATATACTTAGTAGAATCTTGCACCTTCCTTTATATGTTTGTTCAAGGTTTCTGTAGTATTGCATTTAAAAAAAAATATCGTTTTATGTAAAAATCTAACTTTTAATTGGTAGATTAAAAATTAAGATGCATGTAGGTAACATATATTTAACTTGTTAATTTAATTCGTAGCAACTACCGACAACATGAAATGTATTATCATTGACAGAGAGCTATATATATATATATATATATATATATATACGTACGTATATATGTTAAAACAAATTTATACGAACATAGAGAACTACGTATTATATTTTAGAGTTAATCAAAAAAATATTTATTTTTTAGTCAGAATCTTTTTTTATTAATTTTTACGAATTTTGAGAGTTTGAAAAAAAAAGTGTATAACAAAAAAATCAAATTTTAAGTTTTCAAAAAAATTGTATTATTTTTAAGTTATAATGTATATTAAAAAATGTATAAAACTTGAATGCTTATAGTTTGAATATGAAAAAGAAACATAACCAGAATTGTTCAAACATCTAAATCATGACAAATTAATAATTCAAATATTACAGTTCCTACTATATCGAGTTTGGTAATGATTCAAAAACAAATAAAAAACCTACAAGTATATAAAGATATATTACATAATCCGATTGTATTGATAATAATTATATGTTATGAAATCACTTTATGTGACATAATACATATAATATTTTAACACTTCAGCACCTAAAGTTAACCTGCAATAAACGACGTTACATTATTTCGAATTTTGATCATGATATGGATCCTAATTCTATTTTAATTTTTAAATGATAAATAATTATAAAAATAAATGGAAGACTTATAATTAAACTATTATTTCATTAATTAAAAGGTCATAAAATAGAATAATTTTGAATTATTTAATCTCATGTTTATTTTTTATTTATAGGAAATTTATCACGCGAACCTTACCTGTCGTAACCGGATGAGAATCGGGCAAGAAGAAATTAAACCCCGTCTTGAGTTAAGACAAGAAAGTCTTAACTTATTTAATCAAACTTGTTTTGCGCCTTTTTTAAATATTAAGGCGGGGCAAAATGATCCGTTGCTGATACACTATTTGTTGTGTACCAAGTTAGCGTCGGTAAAAACGAATATGAAACTTTACGTTTCAACGTAGCGGGTAATCCCGTAAGTTTTGAGCGGAGGGAATTCTGTTTGTTGACAGGATTCAGTTTAGGCCCGTACACGTTAGACGACCGTGCTCCCGACACGCCATTTATGAGGCGTGTCTTCAAAGAGCAGATATCCTCCCGGCTGCGTGTGGCCCACATAGGTCGTCTTTGGGCTTCAGAGACGGATTTTAACAATCTTGGGGATGATGACGTTGTTCGAGTAGCACTTTTGTACATGCTGTACAAAGGTTTTATAGGGGCGAGACCAGAGTGGTTCGTCGCTACGGGTGTGATTCATCTGCTTGACGACATCCCGCGGTCATGTAATAGATTCGCATGGGGGTCGTATTTATGGACGTACACGTATGATAAACTGTACGACGCCATAAACGAGCGAAGACTGCAGATTGCTGCTGTTCGTACTGCTGGAAATGAGGTGCCAAAATACACTATTTACGGACCGATTTGGGTCCTTAAGGTATGATAATATTTTTTTAGCTTTTGTAATGTAAATATATGATGAACTTAGTTACATTTTCTGATACAATTTTTTTACACTTAGTGTTGGATTTTCGAGACATTCCCGGCCGTTACCAGGTTGATATCCAATGATGGATCGATTCCAAGATGCGGAGCGATTGGAAAATTCCCTGGTAGGCTGTACTCGAATGAGTTAACGAACTTATTCGCCAAATGCTCTGAGGTTAGTGTTTATACTTTTTCTGTCTCCTTGTATTTTATACACGATTATTAATTATTTAATCAATAACATTTAACTATGACCATCCAAAGCCCGCTTATGCACCAATCTACTTGACTCCCACGGATCGTGAGCAGAGACAGCCTTGGTGGGTTGCAAGTCTGCCATTCTTTGAAGGCGGTGATGGCGTCGAGGTCCCCTGGCATGAAGAGGAGAGAGCACCGACACCGCAGTTCCATATGAATACTCCTGATCGTTCCCCACCAAAAGAGGGAATCCCGGTTTATGGAAGTGATGGTTTGAATATCGATTCGTTTAATAAGCTATTAGCCCGTATTGAAGAGCAAGACCAAAAACTTAGCTTAATGCAAACAATTTGGTGTAACACAAAGGAAGAACTAGATGTGCTAAAAGAGAAGTACAAGTATGAATGCGCAAAGCGGGAGGAGCTAGCTAAGATGGTCGAGAGTATCAAAGCTCAATATACGGTATATTCATATAATATGTATATTTGAACAAAGTTTTTTTTGAAATATATTGGTAATTTGCGTGTATTTTTAACTATTTCAGAGGCAGTATGAGGATATAATTGCGGGCACCCACCCGATGATGCCTACCGCCAATGAAAATATGGTAACGATGCTTATTAAATAAATTAAGTTATAGTATGTATCAAAAGTTTGTTGGTGTTAAAACTTTTTGAAACGCTATGTATTCACAGTCACATTCGGGACATTTAGATGGGGCTGATACAAACCAGCAGCAGGAGGAGCCGATGGTATGATTTTTTATAGTGAATTTGAGTATGACTAGTTAAGTAAAAAAATTTATTGATTTGTTTTGGAACGGATCATGCCACATCAGACGGCTCCGACACGTTTTGTCGGAGAATGCTCTACATCGGGCAATCTACCTATTGCCCAAAGGCGACAACAGCGACAGAGTAGACCGGCTGCGGCCCTACGTTCCCCGTACACACAGGAGCGGGGACGTGGCCAGCGACGAAGGGCAACATCTGTGGAAGATGTTATGAAATGGTACAGGTCGCTACCAGAGAATTTTTGCGCGAGTAGTCAACTGTACTCTACCGTAAGCTGTAGTAGGAATTTCTGGGCGCGTCTTCTGTGTAACGCTACCCTCAACGAGCTTAAATTTGAGTTAATTTAAACTTTTTTTTAAACATCGATTATCAAAAGCGTTGCAGCGGAATTAAACACCATTTACAAAAACAACCATTTTGACTCGGCTAATTAATTACAACAAAAAGGTTAGCCAAGTTCAAAGCTACAAGCGTTACCAACTAATTACCGACCACCGGATCCAAAAACAACAACGTGTTCCCCAAAAGGTATATACAACAAAAGCTACCATCGGTACCCGCCTCACCAGGCCTCTAGCATCAACCTGCGAAAAAGGTAAATCCTGCACCGTTAGCTACAACTAGCTAGTGAGCACCAATTACACATAAGCAACAATAAGCAGGCTATCATGTATCAGAACAGCACACAAGGCTATCCTATCATATTGCGACGTGACAAACGTGTCAGCAGTAGTCGTATGTTGCAGGGGAGCTAACCCCGCTCAACAACCCAAAAGCATTCCACATAGTACGCCAATTATCTATCATGTTGGTTCCCATCTATCAAGGAACCTTACTCCTTAGAGGAACGGCGGCCTGCAGGACCATCACCCAAGCGTATACTACTTGAGTACCGTTAATGCCCGGGTACTAACTCCCGTCTACCCGAGAACCCAGCCAAGTATTGACACCCGTCTACCTGACTGACCTCCGTGTTCTCCAATTCAGTGTCCGGACAAAACTTCATATACAACTAGTTGATCCAATAAGGATCCAGTTCATGCGCGCATATAATCACAACAATATCTTTCATATCAACAATAATAATACTAAGCATGCTTGTACAACTTTATCATAACATACCTCCATTTCCACGTATCAATACACCAATCATGTGTCAACATGTACTACAGATAACTTACCTACTGAGACTCATGGGAAACCGGTACTCACCTCGAAACTACAAGAGGCAGATATGCAATCGGGAATCCCAAGAGCACACAGAATCGTCTGAGTCACCTAACACCAATAAACATAGATAAACACCCCTTAGTATACACTACAACAGACTGCACTAACAACAGTCTCAACAAAAAGTCAACATGGCTTCTGACAGCCTCCTACGGCCGCAGGAACATGTTCCTACGCCCGCAGAACAACTTTCCAACATGCACTACGGCCGCAGTACATATGCACTACGCCCGTAGGAGTTCATGCCAAAGAACCATGACCTACGGCCGTAGTAACTATATACTACGCCCGTAGTAGGCATCCTTTGGGTAACTACGGCCGTAGCAACTATTTCCTACGCCCGTAGTCTTGTTTCCTTCACCCGTAGGTGGTAATCCTCATAAATTCAATCCTACGGCCGTAGCAACCATTTCCTACGACCGCAGTAACATAAACAACACCCTACGGCCGTAGTAACATCATACTACGCCCGTAGGAACCATAATTACAGCGTGTTCTTGCTCTGTTCGTAAACAGCAGCCGCTTTACGAGTTTTTGACACAAAAATCAACTTGAATCCATATTCAAGTGTTTATACAACATTTCTAACATATATACTAACTTACTAACATGATTTGGTCACAAAAACAACATTAAAACCCACTTGAATCCATCCAAATGGGTCACCCTCTTCACTAAACTCAAGAACAAGGTTTAGAACAATAAATCTTACTTGAAGAAGATGAACACAGGTCTAATAATCTCGAATCTCTACTGAAATCAACTAGCAATTGATTCTTCTTCTTGATTCTCTTCTTCAAATGATCAAACAAATGGATGTGGATGGTTGTACGTACATATGTGTGTGTTTGTAGTGTGTATGTGTGTTTTAAACTTATCCAATAAAGAAGAAAGAGGATATAGACCGACTTAACAAGTTAATACCCCATCTCGGGTATTTCGTTCTCCTATTCAACTTAAAACTCAACTTAGGGTTATCCGTTTCAACTAACGGAGATATTTTTGGAACCATTATCCAAAACCGTTCAACTATTTGTCAACATGGTCAACTTATGACACTTTTCATAATACTACATTTTTATCCACATTTAACACCAGTTAACACCATTTAACACCAATTAGCACCAATTCGCACCAATTCATGTTTAAAACACCAATTCACATTTAAGACACCATTTAACAACATTTATACTACAGTTAGCAACAAAACACCAATTAAAGTCAACGTACAACTGTTAAAGCTACATGTACTACAGTTTACAACTAGGCCCCATTTTGGGGTGTTACAAATCTACCCCCCTTAAGAAGATTCCGTCCTCGGAATCTGATCGTCTACAAACAAGTGAGGGTATCTAGCTTTCATGTCGTCTTCCGTCTCCCAGGTCATATTCGAACCCAGGTTATGCTTCCATTTGACTAACACCAGTTTAATCAACTTTCGACGCAACTTTTTGTTTTTAGAATCAAGTATCTCTACAGGTTCTTCAACTAGGCGCTTTGAAGCGTCAACCTTCAATTCTTGTAGAGGCAGAATCTGGTTCTCCTCCACCTTGCACTTACGCAGATAACACACGTTGAATGTGTTGTGAATTCCAGATAACTCTGGAGGCAACTCTAGCGTAACTGTCTGATCATTAACCACGCGAATGATCCGAAATGGACCAATGTAACGTGGACTCAACTTACCCTTTCTACCAAAACGAATCACGCCTTTCCAAGGAGAAACTTTCAGGAACACCCGATCGCCCTCCTGGAATACAACTGGTCTGCGCTTAGGATCAGCATATACTTTCTGTCTGTCACGGGCCGCTTTGAGCTTTTCCCGCGCAATCTTCACTTTATCTGCCGTAATCTGAACAATCTCAGGTCCAGCAAACTGCTTTTCACCGGGTTCTAACCAACATGTGGGAGTACGACAACGCCTCCCATACAACATTTCATAAGGTGGCATCCCAATACTGGAGTGGTACGAGTTATTATAAGCGAACTCGACCAACGGCAAGTGAGAATCCCACGCACCACCAAATTCGAGAATACATGCGCGAAGCATGTCCTCCAACGTCTGAATCGTTCTCTCTGACTGGCCATCTGTCTGCGGATGATACGCTGTGCTCAGATGAACACGTGTACCAAGTTCATGTTGCAAGCTCTGCCAAAAGTGTGAAGTAAATCTCGCATCACGATCCGACACAATCGAACATGGCAAACCATGTCGTGACACCACTTCATCTACATACAGCTTTGCTAACTTTTCTAGCGGAGTAGACTCTTTGATAGCTAGAAAATGAGCGCTCTTGGTCAATCTATCGACAATGACCCAAATAGCATCATGACCCCTAAGGGTCTTCGGCAATTTCGTCACAAAATCCATTGTAATGTGATCCCACTTCCACTCAGGGATCTCTAGTTGCTGCAAACTGCCATAAGGCTTCTGATGTTCTGCTTTAACTTGCGCGCAGATCTGACATTTTTCCACAAAAGAAGCAATATCTCGCTTCAAAGTAGGCCACCAGTACAATGCCTTTAAGTCATGATACATCTTTGTGCTGCCCGGATGAACCGACAGCCTAGACTTATGAGCTTCCTGCAGTATCAGCTCACGATTATCACCATGAAGAGGTACCCACACGCGAGACTGAAACGTCTTTAGTCCGCGAGTATCATCAACAAGTTGATCTTTCAGCTTTTTCATCGTTTCTGCTTTTAGGTTTTCATCTTGTAACGCTACTTGCTGCGCTTCCTTCAATCGAGCAATGATATCGGGAACCACAGTAAGTTTCATAAATCTAGCATCTACAGTAGAGCTCTTGCGACTTAATGCATCCGCCACCACATTGGCCTTACCAGGATGGTAGCGAATCTCACAATCGTAGTCTTTGATCAACTCGAGCCATCTACGTTGTCTCATGTTGAGCTCTTTCTGCGTGAATACATATTGCAGGCTCTTGTGATCCGTACAGACCACACACTTGGTACCATAGAGATAATGCCTCCACAATTTCAACGCGAACACCACTGCTGCCAACTCAAGATCATGAGTCGGATAGTTGCCTTCATGAGGTTTCAATTGCCTTGAGGCGTAGGCAATCACTTTATCTCGCTGCATCAACACACACCCCAATCCAGAATACGAGGCATCACAGTAAACAATGAAGTCTTCAGATCCCTCTGGCAAGGAAAGTATTGGAGCCTCGCACAATAGCCGTTTCAAATATTGAAACGCCTGTTCTTGAGCTTCCGCCCAAACAAATGCAACATCTTTGCGGGTTAATTTAGTCAGAGGACCCGCAAGCTTAGAAAAGTCGCGGATAAACCGCCGATAGTAACCAGCTAGACCGAGAAAACTTCTAACTTCAGAAGGAGTTCGAGGAACTCCCCAATTCATAACCGCTTCGACTTTCGCCGGATCAACTTTCACGCCATCGCTGCAGATCACGTGACCGAGAAAATGAACTTCTCGTAGCCAGAATTCGCACTTCGAAAATTTAGCGTAAAGCTTCTCCCGTTTAAGAGTTTCGAGAACCTCTCGCAAATGCAACTCGTGTTCAGCTTCAGTCTTTGAGTAGATGAGAATATCATCAATAAACACAATCACCGATTTATCAAGAAATGGACGACAAACCCGATTCATCAGGTCCATGAAAACCGCAGGAGCATTGGTTAAACCGAAAGGCATCACCAAAAACTCGTAATGACCATAACGAGTACGGAAAGCCGTCTTTGGAATGTCTTCGTTAGCAACTAACACTTGGTGGTATCCAGACCGCAGATCAATCTTTGAGAAGCACGTCGCTCCTTGCAGTTGATCAAACAAATCATCTATCCGCGGCAGAGGATACTTGTTCTTTACCGTTCGCTTATTCAGCTCCCGGTAATCAATGCACATTCTCATAGTCCCGTCTTTCTTTTTCACAAATAGCACCGGAGCACCCCAAGGAGAAGAACTCGGGCGAATAAAGCCTTTGTCAAGCAACTCCTGAATTTGCGTCATCATCTTGCGAACCTCGGAAGGAGCAAGACGATATGGAGCTTTAGCCACAGGGGTAGCCCCCGGAACAAGATCAATTCTATACTCAACATCTCTGACTGGCGGTAACCCAGGCAACTCATCAGGAAATACCTCAGGATAATCGGTCACCACCGGAATATCACGAACAACACGTTTCTCCAGTTTAGCATCAATCACATGTGCTAAATAGCAATCGCAGCCTTTCGAAACCGACTTTCTTGCTTTCAACAGAGAAATGATAGGAATATCTAACTTTCGTCTCTCTCCACGAGCCACAGCATATGACCCGTCAGGTAAAGGAACTTTAATCAACTTCTTGGAACAGAAAATCTCAGCGTTCAACTTACTAAGCCAATCCATCCCAATCACAACATCAAATCCCGCAATCGGCATTAAAAGAAAAGAAACAGGAAAACTACTTCCGTCGATATCAATAACCGCTTGAGGAACACTATCTACAACAGAAACTACTTTACCACTAGCAGTCTCTACTCTTACAGGCTCAGACAACACAGATACATGCATTTGCAGTTTATCACAGAAAGATACAGACGCAAATGAATATGTAGCTCCAGAATCAAATAATACACATGCTGGGGTAGAGTTAATAAGAAAAGTACCCGTAATCACATCCCCAGCACCCTTGGCCTCTTCCTTTGTCATCTGAAACGCCCGCCCTTTTGCACGGGGAGCGTTGTCTTTCTTCTGCCCTGAGGCAGATCCTCCAGTTCCAGCGTCTGACTTTGACCGACAATCTGTAATCCGGTGCCCTGGCTTGTGGCACTTGTAACAGACGTTCTCCTTAAACTCGCACTCATTCACCGAGTGCCCTTTCTGACCACATCTAAAACAACGAGTAGTGGCCTTCGAACAATCACCGGCATGGTAGGTGCGACACAGAGAGCACCAAGAACCCTCAAACTTAGCCTTCTTGAAAGAATCAGGCTTTCCCCCAGTCGACGACTGCCCTTTGGAAGTAACAGATTTTGAGAACTGCTGAAACTTCCTTTTCTGACCCTCAACAACATGATCCCCCTTTCCCTGGCGTCTATCCCCATCAATCTGTCGGGCTATCTCAAACGCCCGATCCAAAGTAGCCGCAGCTCTAACATGAGCGCGAAAATCAAGTGGCAACATGTTTACAAACTTCCGCATCTTGGCTTTCTCATCAGTCACCAAATGCGGTATGAATCTAACCTTATCCGTAAAAGCATGAATAAGGTCCTCAACAGGCTTATCCCCCTTACGGAGACCATTAAACTCGTTCTCCAGTCGCTCCAGATCATAATCTGTACAATACTTCGCTTTTAATTTCTCAGAAAACTGCTCCCAAGTCAGAGCATCAATCACCTCTGGCCTCAACGTATCTTTAACTGTATCCCACCAATCAAGTGCTGGCCCTTTCAACCTCTGAACAACATATCTGACGCGAAGCTCACGTTCACACTCACAAGCTTCGAACACCTGATCCGTCTCACGTAACCAACGAATAGTCTCAGAGGGATTATCACTACCCTCATAAACCTTCGGCCCGCAAGACAAGAACTTCTTGTAAGAGCACTTCTTTGGCTTCTTCGCTGCCAAAGCATTTTGCAACAACTCCCTCGTCAATCGGAGCTCTTCCTCTAACAGTCTAACATATGCCGCCTGCTCTTGATCATGTCTTGGCGGTTCCACATTATGCTGAGAAACCTCGTCCTCAGCTTCCCGTCGTTCACTTGAGGCCTCGTCCTCCATTCGTTTGAGAGCCTCTTCTGTCGTAGCTCTACGTTCGGCCATTTCTACTCAACTAAATATTTACACGTAGACCACAGTTAGTACACCATTTATTTACCACGTACAAATACTACAATTAATCTATCACATAAGACAGCCACATATCACTCAACTCAACTCCAATTACCCCGATAGGAACACTTAACGATGGTCGGGCCCGAGCTTGAGATTGAATACTTCTACGAGTACTCAATTCCTCAAACTTAGGCTCTGATACCTACTTGTAACGCTACCCTCAACGAGCTTAAATTTGAGTTAATTTAAACTTTTTTTTAAACATCGATTATCAAAAGCGTTGCAGCGGAATTAAACACCATTTACAAAAACAACCATTTTGACTCGGCTAATTAATTACAACAAAAAGGTTAGCCAAGTTCAAAGCTACAAGCGTTACCAACTAATTACCGACCACCGGATCCAAAAACAACAACGTGTTCCCCAAAAGGTATATACAACAAAAGCTACCATCGGTACCCGCCTCACCAGGCCTCTAGCATCAACCTGCGAAAAAGGTAAATCCTGCACCGTTAGCTACAACTAGCTAGTGAGCACCAATTACACATAAGCAACAATAAGCAGGCTATCATGTATCAGAACAGCACACAAGGCTATCCTATCATATTGCGACGTGACAAACGTGTCAGCAGTAGTCGTATGTTGCAGGGGAGCTAACCCCGCTCAACAACCCAAAAGCATTCCACATAGTACGCCAATTATCTATCATGTTGGTTCCCATCTATCAAGGAACCTTACTCCTTAGAGGAACGGCGGCCTGCAGGACCATCACCCAAGCGTATACTACTTGAGTACCGTTAATGCCCGGGTACTAACTCCCGTCTACCCGAGAACCCAGCCAAGTATTGACACCCGTCTACCTGACTGACCTCCGTGTTCTCCAATTCAGTGTCCGGACAAAACTTCATATACAACTAGTTGATCCAATAAGGATCCAGTTCATGCGCGCATATAATCACAACAATATCTTTCATATCAACAATAATAATACTAAGCATGCTTGTACAACTTTATCATAACATACCTCCATTTCCACGTATCAATACACCAATCATGTGTCAACATGTACTACAGATAACTTACCTACTGAGACTCATGGGAAACCGGTACTCACCTCGAAACTACAAGAGGCAGATATGCAATCGGGAATCCCAAGAGCACACAGAATCGTCTGAGTCACCTAACACCAATAAACATAGATAAACACCCCTTAGTATACACTACAACAGACTGCACTAACAACAGTCTCAACAAAAAGTCAACATGGCTTCTGACAGCCTCCTACGGCCGCAGGAACATGTTCCTACGCCCGCAGAACAACTTTCCAACATGCACTACGGCCGCAGTACATATGCACTACGCCCGTAGGAGTTCATGCCAAAGAACCATGACCTACGGCCGTAGTAACTATATACTACGCCCGTAGTAGGCATCCTTTGGGTAACTACGGCCGTAGCAACTATTTCCTACGCCCGTAGTCTTGTTTCCTTCACCCGTAGGTGGTAATCCTCATAAATTCAATCCTACGGCCGTAGCAACCATTTCCTACGACCGCAGTAACATAAACAACACCCTACGGCCGTAGTAACATCATACTACGCCCGTAGGAACCATAATTACAGCGTGTTCTTGCTCTGTTCGTAAACAGCAGCCGCTTTACGAGTTTTTGACACAAAAATCAACTTGAATCCATATTCAAGTGTTTATACAACATTTCTAACATATATACTAACTTACTAACATGATTTGGTCACAAAAACAACATTAAAACCCACTTGAATCCATCCAAATGGGTCACCCTCTTCACTAAACTCAAGAACAAGGTTTAGAACAATAAATCTTACTTGAAGAAGATGAACACAGGTCTAATAATCTCGAATCTCTACTGAAATCAACTAGCAATTGATTCTTCTTCTTGATTCTCTTCTTCAAATGATCAAACAAATGGATGTGGATGGTTGTACGTACATATGTGTGTGTTTGTAGTGTGTATGTGTGTTTTAAACTTATCCAATAAAGAAGAAAGAGGATATAGACCGACTTAACAAGTTAATACCCCATCTCGGGTATTTCGTTCTCCTATTCAACTTAAAACTCAACTTAGGGTTATCCGTTTCAACTAACGGAGATATTTTTGGAACCATTATCCAAAACCGTTCAACTATTTGTCAACATGGTCAACTTATGACACTTTTCATAATACTACATTTTTATCCACATTTAACACCAGTTAACACCATTTAACACCAATTAGCACCAATTCGCACCAATTCATGTTTAAAACACCAATTCACATTTAAGACACCATTTAACAACATTTATACTACAGTTAGCAACAAAACACCAATTAAAGTCAACGTACAACTGTTAAAGCTACATGTACTACAGTTTACAACTAGGCCCCATTTTGGGGTGTTACATTCTGGGTGTTGATGAAGGTTCGTCAGGGTGGCTGTCCTCTGAAGTAAGTTCTTAAAGTTATAAACCTGATCTATATATTTTTATAGTTATTTTGTAATTTAATTGTTTCATTAATATATTATTAATCATTTGCAGCATATAGAATTGTGGGTCGCCCACCTAATGCGGGTACGGACGACTGACGCAAAATATACAATAATGCCCCCCACGTTTATGGAGCAAATGTTACATGGTAGGACACCCAGACGTGGTGTACAGGCTTACGACATGTGGCCGGATCTAGCGGACGTTGAATATGTATGAATATTCTACACGAGTGGTACTTGTGGTTAATAATACATTTACGAAAGACTTTGCTTAACTTTGTTATTTTCAGGTGATGCTACCTGCGAATTATAATGAATATCATTGGGTGTTGTTCGTCTTAGACCTCTCCCGTTGGCAGTTGGTTTATTACGACAGGTATGTATAATTCAAACTCAAGTTTTAACTCTTATGGTTTTAGTGATTCTTTTAAAGATAATGTCATATTTAACTTCTATTTCTTATTATACAGCATGATACAGGTGGCGTTTCCCCGAGGGTGGTGCGATGATGTTGCTACAATTCTTAATGCTTATTATTATCAAAAGCTAGAGGAACACAATTGGTATGACAAACACCCAAGTCGAACAGCGCAGGGTCGTGTTTTATGGTGGGGGCCATTTAGGAGAACACCACAACAGCAAAACAGCTCGGACTACGGGGTGTTTGTGTGTTGGTTCCTTGAGTTGTTAACACATGGAGCAGACCTCTCACATGAAGAATTCCACCATTCTCCTCAAGTATCCGTTAAGAGTCATCATGAGAAGATGACTACTATGTTTTTTGATAGTATTGTTCAGTGAATTGTTATTGAACATGTAAATTTTAAATTATAGTGCATTCCACAACTTTATTTAACATCAAATAGAGCATACCAACAACAAGAGATCATCCTGACTAGCATAAGTCTAGATGGAAATTACAACCAAATACACCTCCTAACCCAAAAGGAAACGAGTATATGGAGTAGGGATAGTAGTTGTTTCGTAGATTGTCGCAACTCTTGTGTTCCCTAAATCGTTTATTAGGTTTTTCGCTTCTTTAGAAGTTGTGACCCTTCTCATGTTGTGCATGTCTTGGTTACGTGGTACATAGTAGTAGTACCTTATCAGACGGGGGGCGTAATTCTCGTAACCTAACTCGCATAAAATACAATTTAAAGTACGTACTGGTCTCGCAATTAACTCATACTTTGGAACATTGTCAACATAGTTCACAGTAATCGACACGCTGTTAGTTACGATTTCAGGTTGTCTACCCACAAACCGTCCTCCCTGAATTATCTTAAGTGTATAAAGATCATCAAACTCAACTGTTATAAAGCAAGAATCATTTAGAAATTGGTCTAGGAAAAATAATAAGAGTAGAAATATATGAAAACACTTACTGTAGTAGTTTTCATCGAAATTTCTTTGATCTTCAGAACGAATTGTCCAGAAATGTTGATGTCCACAACTTCTAGCCATAGTGGGAACTTCAACAAATAAAAATTAAAGTTTTTGACTAGTGATTGTAGGTCACATAGAAAACCATGTAGTTATATATATGCTAGTGGGAACAGTGTCTCGCCCGTAAAAGATGACTTGTCGCTATCAAATATGACAACTCCCTGTCATCTTCATTTTTTTCCAGAAATACAGTCATACTGGTAAGATTGTTTCGCCCCTAAAAGATGACTTGTCGCTGTCAAGGTTTATGAAAAATATGGCTATTCGCTGTCATCCTTATCTTTTCTTAAAATACAGACGCACTAGTAATTCAACCACATAAAATCGAGCCTTAATAATATAATTTTGTTACAAAAAGTAAATAGTCTATTCAACCGTATTATTACATAATTAGGCTACACGCATCTTATACAAATGTTTTGCCATGCCATGTCTGAATTTGTTGGCTGCCTCGTCCAAGTCCTCGTTTGGATCATTAACCATGGGTTTGTTACGAATTAGCTGGTATATAAACTTACATACAAACACAGCAGAATTCCCAGAACGGCGACTTTGCTGACACACTTTTGCAAAAGACCAGCGTTTGATGTGTATACTCGGCCTCCTGGTTAACCAAAAGTAGTTTATTCTACGTAAAAAGGTAAGGAACGTATTTGTGATGTTAATAATACGGATTTCCATGTCTTCGTCGTTGGTGTTCATGTTATCACTGTTATAGATCACTACTTTGCCAACGTCATTAAGGTTAACTGAGTACAGGAACCAGTGATCATCTCTCAAACGAATAGGCATGAGTACCACGTCTGTATCTGTAAAAGATGGATGTAGGGGTGTACTCCCATCATACTTGTGCATCTCGTCGAGATCTCCTAGCCCTAATTGATTATGAAAACTTGCAGGCAGTATCGAAAACCTTGTCGATGGTGCTGCACTACCACTTTCCATACGTTTCACGAGACTCATCATCCATGTAGTCCAAACGTTCAAGTGCTGTTAAATAAAAGAAAGTCATTATTATATTATTTAACAATGATTATCAATTTATAAAGTTGGCAATGCTTACTGTTTCCCACAAATTAGAATTGGGTTCTTTTCCTAGAAGGACTCCCCAAAAATGTCTCGTGCACCTCAAATCATCTAAGCACTTTATGACACAAAATGCTCTGTAGATATCCTCCGTTACTCCAACGTCGCCATTCAAGTAGTACTCTTCCGCAGTTGCTGCCTTGGAATTCTCATTCCATGGGTAGACATCTTCAGCCAAATTAACCGGGGGTAGCTGGACTTCTTCGTCAATCTCATGTGCTTCTTCATTAGGCTGTTCTTCAGGGGTGTGCATCATTTTATTCAACTGTTGGTATTCTTTTGTTAGGCAATCAAGCTTGTACTTCATTTCGTTAAGAATGAACCAGGTGTTGTTACTACTGCTACCTTGTGACTTTTCTGTCCATGGATGACCATGTTCATCTAGATTTACCGGATCAAGAATTACACTTTCATCCATTTCTTGCTCGTGTTGTCCTTTTAATGTACAATATTCGTCGTACAAGGCTTGGTATTCTAGTTGAATATCAAACATTCTTTTTTTCAAACAATCCATTATTTTTTAGTAATTTCAGATTGGTACGTTTTTTTTTCAATGCTACAACTCCTACATAAGGATGTATATATACAGACGTTACACAGTGTTTCGCCCCTAAAAGATGAGTAGTCGCTGTCAACTGCATTTTCTTTCAGAAAAAGCTAACGTTACACAGTGTTTCGCCCCTAAAAGATGAGTAGTCGATGTCAACTGCATTAAATTTCAGAAAAAGCAGACGTTACACAGTGTTTCGCCCCTAAAAGTTGAGTAGTCGCTGTCAACTGCATTTTCTTTCAGAAAAAGCTGACGTTACACAGTGTTTCGCCCCTAAAAGATGAGTAGTCGATGTCAACTGCATTAAATTTCAGAAAAAGCAGACGTTACACAGTGTTTCGCCCCTAAAAGTTGAGTAGTCGCTGTCAACTGCATTTTCTTTCAGAAAAAGCTGACGTTACACAGTGTTTCGCCCCTAAAAGATGAGTAGTCGCTGTCAACTGCATTTTCTTTCAGAAAAACCAGACGTTACACAGTGTTTCGCCCCTAAAAGATGACTCGTCACATTCACACATTTATTCACCCCTAAACCGTAAGTCTTTCTCTTATATAAATACTATTAGACAAGTTTCTATTTTCATAAGTCTTTCAAAGTAAATCTGTTTAAGAACATCATTTTACTTTCTTTCAATCATGAGTACTTCCGTTCCTACAATTAAATTTTCATACCGAACTGGCGGTGAGTGGCAATTGGTTGATGGTGTTCACAACTATATTTCAACCAACCTAATTAGACGTGTGGCAAAGGTTCCTACGGTGGTAACGTTTACGGAGCTGTTTCAATTCATGTGTAGAAAGTGTGGCTCGAGTAACAACATCATGCTCTCATACGAAGACCCACAATACGATTCTCCGTTATATATATGTGACGATGATGATGTAAGTGTTTTCGTGGAGTACGTACAAAGTCGCTCCTCCGATAAGTCTGTAACGTTGTTTACGGTACACATTCCGTCTGATGATGGCTCTAAACCAACTAACGCCTATGAAAAACAGTTTGAATATGATACATGTCCTCCCAATTCTCAAAATCAGCACCTAAATACGGGTTCGTTTTTCAATGTCCCCGTAAACTATCCTAGAAACCAATACTTTTCCGAACAACAAACCATACCCACGCAACCATCAGTATTACAACCTGAAATTATCGGCAGTTCAGAAACACCTCCTTCCAATAACCCTAACAATAACCCATTCGCCGAACCAGCTTGTGATCTCGGAGATTCAGAAGATGGGGATGACAAGGATGAACAACAAAAACAACCGAGCGAATCAGCATACATGACCTTTCATGGCATGCCAGCCCCCCTTCCCGAACCCACAATGGTAGTGTCGTCTACATCATCTTCAAGCCAGAATTCATCATCATGCATTTATGAAGGACAGCTTTTTGATAGTAAGGACGAACTAAAGGTTCAGCTAGGCATAAAATGCCTTCAGGAGTGCTTCGAGTACAGAGTCAGCACTTCTAACAAAAAAAGGTTCGAGGCTAAGTGCACATCAAAAGACTGTGCCTGGGAACTCAAGGCCAAAAACATTGCCGGCGTGGATAACCCTTGTTTCATGGTACTTACGCTCAAAGACCAACACACTTGTTCAAGAACGCAAATGTATCCTACAATGCGCAACGTGGGTAAGAAGGTGATGGCGAATATCATAAAAGGCCAACTACAAGACCCAAGTCGTGTTTATCGGGGGGGGGGGGGGGTGATATAGTAAAAGACGTTAATGAACGTTATAAATGTAACATATCTTACTCCCAGGCTTGGAGAGGGAAAGCGTATGCACTTGAACAACTACATGGCACGCATGCTGATTCTTTCGCCGACCTTCCTGGTTACTGTCATTATCTTAAGCTGGAAAACCCCGGTACTGTCACTGAAATACTTACGGATGACTGTTCTCGGTTTGAAATGTTGTTTGTCGCTCTTGGGCCATCGTTACGAAGCTTCTCATACACCCTTCGCCCATTAATTATAGTAGACGCGGCGCACCTGAAAGGAACATACCTGGGCACCAACTTCCTGGCGGTTGCAATGGACAGTAACAACCAAATCCTTCCATTAGCGTATGGGATAGGCAAAACCGAGAGTGGTCAATCTTGGAGGTGGTTTCTTGAGAAACTACGTGCATGCATCCCGCACAAGACCTATACATTTGTTTCTGACCGAGCTGCCTCTATTGAGCTAGCCGTACGAGACGTATTTCCAGAATCGTACCATGTCTTGTGCTGTCGTCATCTGCAGATGAATTTGAACCTGAAGGCTAACAAACACAAAAAAATTACCTTCTTGTTCTGGAAGGCATGCAAATCGAACACGGAACATCAGTTCCATTACTGGTACGGCAAGATTCAGCGGGCGGCGCCACGAGTGTATGAGTATCTGGAAGAGGTGGAAAAAAGCAAATGGACAAGAGCCTGCTTCTCGGGTCATCGATACAACATCATGACCTCTAACAGCGCAGAGTCCATCAACTCGCTTTCTCGTCACGCGCGTAAACTTCCGGTGGTCATGCTTATTGATTTCTTCCGTGCAAGTGTTCAAAACTGGTTCTTCAAACGCCGTAAGGAAGCAGGTAAACAACTCTCCTACAACAACTGCACCAACTTTTAAAATATTTATTAATTGTACGAGTTTTTTTAAACAGAAAAACTCCAGCACAGGGTTACGCCGTGGGCAGAGAAGAAAATACTTCATAGGATGGCAAAGTGCTCGACGTGGCAGGTACAGGGCATTACACAATACCGGTTTGGGGTTGAGGATCATAAACATAACGTTAACATAGTTGATACTGAAGAAATGACATGCGATTGTCGTAAATGGCAACTTTCCGGGTTGCCATGTGGCCACGCAATTGCAGTTTCCAGGTTCCTAAGGCTTACCGATTCAAGCCAGTGGGCGTTGAATTGGTTCACTAGTGATACCTACCTTGCGACGTATAGCGGTTTTATAAACCCCGTGCCCAACAAAAATATGTGGGACTTACCTTCAGATCTCATAAACCTACATCCTCCACTGCTCAATAAAAGGCAGGCTGGGAGACCAAAACTTGTTAGAAGGATACCGTCAAGGGGTGAGCACATACCGCCTGCACGCTGCACTAGATGCGGTGATAGTGGACACAACCGAGACAATTGCAGAATGCCGTATTCATCACAACAATCAACTAACCAGACAACTAATGCCTCAACCTCAAATGCTGCGGAACCGACCCAGCCGGATTTATCACAATTTGAGCCAGACCTTTCTTTGTATGATACGTATTACACTGTTCGACATGATTTAAATCAATAATTAATGTAATACTACTTTCGTGTCCTTATCAATTTAAATTTATGAAATACTACACCAACGTTAACAATGTTTCGCTTATACACGTTCAAAAGTAACAATCAAATTTAACTTTTCGGCAACTAAATACCAACAAAAATAAGAGTATGATAAAATAATATATGAGTATGATAAAATATTTTTTTAATAAGTGATTTATTATAATTCAACAGTTTTTATGGTGAAAATTTATTTTAAAAGAGTAAAATAAAAAATTTTAAAATTAGCTTAAAGACTACTTCAAATTTTTTAAGTAATAAATGGAGGTAAAATTATAAAATTTAAGAGTGTGCAAGACATGTGGGACATACATAGGAGACACTGACACTTGAGGTTCAAAACTAAAGGCTAGGGGCGAAACTGGGCATGCGGGGCCCACCATGGGGGCGAAACTGGCTGTGAGGGGGCGAAACTGGGCTGTGGGGCCCACCAGGGGCGAAACTGATGCCCATAGAGGCGAAACTGGGCATCAAGGGGCGAAACTGGTGACACGTGGCGAGCTTTGATTGGTGGGCGAACCAAGGGGCGAAACTGATGCTCATTTTCGTAATTTGAATTTTTTAAGCTTGTTTTCGCGAATGTATAAGGTATGTTGCTTATTTACGCGAAATCCCCTTAAAGGTATAAGGATATACCCAGACTTCTAGTCTAGTAGTACGGGGTAGTGTACGTTTGATGTGTCTATGTTCTAAGGTTATGAGTTCGACTAATGTAAATATGTATCTCTAGTATACATATTCTCTCTGTTTTCAATAATCACTTAGGTACGTGCAGACACATTTTATGAGATGAAATAAAATGAGGCAATTGTTTAAACATGAATTAAACTACCACGATCCAACCTCTTTGTAAGTGAAGAATCGGGGATTGGAACCATGATCCAATTGGATGGTTAATACAAGCATACTATCTGTACACACAATAATACAACACACAATCAAGATTTAAACGTGTATAACAACATGAATATCGAGGGAGGCACATTCATCATCCATCTCAACTGCTCTCTCTCTCTCTCTCTCTCTATATATATATATATATATATATAATTTTTATTTTCCACAGCTGTCTTAATAATTACTAGTTTAATATATCTAAAAAGGTGAAATTAAAAAAAAGAACCCCTTTGCTAACGTGATTATACCCCCATCCCCCATGTGACTTCATTTCTTCCCCGCTTTATATATAACAACCCTCCCTTCTCTATTCCATCAAAACCCTCCCCACTACCCTCCACGTTTCTCTCTATCTGTATTTGTTATATATATATATATATATTCCCTCAAAGTCTCCGCTATGTCTGTGCCGGCGACCACCGTGACACCACCCTTGGTTGATGAACTGGACATCGTCATCCCTACCATCAGAAACCTTGATTTCCTGGAGCAGTGGAGATCTTTCTTCCAGCCTTACCATCTAATCATCGTTCAAGACGGAGATCCCACCAAAACCATCAGAGTCCCCGATGGTTTCGATTATGAGCTCTACAACCGTAATGATATCAATCGGATATTAGGCCCTAAAGCCAGCTGCATTTCATTCAAGGATTCCGCCTGTCGCTGCTTCGGTTTCCTCGTCTCCAAGAAAAAGTACATCTTCACCATTGATGACGACTGCTTCGTAAGTCTTTCATATCTCTCTGTAATTTTAACTTTCATAATTATTATATTCATTGTGTTAACTGGGGAATTTTTTATGAAGGTGGCTAAGGATCCATCTGGGCAAGAGATAAATGCGTTGGCTCAGCACATTCATAACCTGTTAACACCAGCAACGCCTTTCTTCTTCAACACATTGTATGACCCGTACAGGGAAGGTGCGGACTTTGTGAGGGGGTACCCTTTCAGCTTAAGGGAGGGTGTGACCACCGCTATCTCCCATGGCCTTTGGCTCAACATCCCTGACTACGATGCCCCGACGCAGCTGGTCAAACCTCTTGAGCGTAACTCGAGGTATGTGGATGCTGTTTTAACCATCCCAAAAGGAACTTTGTTCCCTATGTGTGGGATGAACCTTGGGTTCCATAGGGAGCTCATTGGACCAGCAATGTACTTTGGGCTCATGGGTGATGGTCAACCCATCGGCCGCTACGACGACATGTGGGCTGGATGGTGTGCAAAGGTTCGTTCTTGCAGTTTTTGTGGTTATATATTATTGTAGGTATTGATTGAATGAATGTGAATAATGTAGGTGATATGTGACCATTTGGGGCTAGGGGTGAAAACAGGGCTGCCATACATTTGGCATAGCAAAGCTAGCAACCCTTTTGTTAACTTGAAGAAAGAGTACAAGGGTATCTACTGGCAAGAAGAGATCATACCCTTTTTCCAATCGGTGCTTCTTTCTAAAGAATGCACAACCCCACAGAAATGCTATGTTGAGCTCTCGAAGCTTGTGAAGGAGAAGCTTGGACCAATCGATCCCTACTTTGAGAAACTCGCGGGTGAGATGGTTACATGGATCGATGCTTGGAATGAGCTCAATCCGTCTACCAATGGAGTCGATGTGGCTCCACCCAAGAAAATCGATGCTGCACCTAAAAAGAAGTAAATGTCGAGTCTCGGTTCGACCATTCGTTATATTCGGATTCTACAAGTTATCAATTTTTAGTGTTGGAATAATGTTTCTTTAGAAACTGTTTGATCGACGGCATTTGTTAATCTTTTGAGGATATTATTGAGTTCTAACTTACCTTTCTCTGTAACTTACTTATTAATCAATATATTTCTAGTATTTTTATGATGATTAAATCTTCAAGACCTATTCGTTTTCCACAATAATCTTACAATGCTGTCTGAAGTTCAAGTTGTTATATAAAACTATCAAGAACATAAGAACATAAAGATTTTCAGATACAGTTTCCGGCCGGACAATGGCATCATTATAACACAGATAAAAGTTAGCACATATCCCTCGAGACAATCAATTTCCGTTACAAGTTTCAGCTAGTTCCTAAAGCTATAACTCTAAGAAGTGGAAATATCCTCTATGACACCCTTCCCGTCCGTTGAGTCAAAGAAGAAGAAATTTTTTAGGGGGTCACCTTTGCCTGATATTGCTTTAATGACTTCCTGTAAATTAAAGTTACAAGCAAAGATTGAGTACACTCTATTAAACATGGAATATACACGATAAAAGTGAAATGTCAAGCATCCAATATTTGGAAACTAGTAAAATCAAATATTCAGCTTCAAAATGAAATGTCAAGCATTCAATAATTTTACCTGCCCAAGGATTCCCCCAAGCACAGCAGAAACAGGAGGGAACTCTTTGGTTGAAGCTACCAATCTCTCTAGAAGGGAGTCTGGAATCTGGGATTCACTAAGCGACTGCAATACCATGAAATAGAATGTTTAATAAGAATTAAGTTTATTAATTTGGATTAATTAAGAAAATAATAGTAAAGTATACATGCGCTAGGCAGAGTTCATTTCTCAGCTTCAAGACATTGGGCAGGTCTTCGATGGAAGTCTGTCCTGGTTTACGCCTTTCAACCTCTTCAAACCTTTCTACCACTGCAAATCGTAAACGATTGAAAATAGTTGAAGAAAATAGGAATAAGATAATCACTGATAGAAAGAATTGAAGTAAAAGAATGAACAGTTTACCATACCTCTCATAGCAAAATAAAGCTTTGATACCCGCCTAGGTAGAGACCTCCAGGGTATTGCAATTGCTTCCTGCATAATAAAATATCAAATACGATTTTCTTTTCTATGTAAATTGACTGCTAACAAATCTTGTAGAGCACATATAGGTCACGTGTGAGAAGTTCAAAATATAAGGATCACCTCATGTCCCCAACCCTTAATGTGATCCTAGCAAACAAGGTATAGAGTTGTGTTTGATCAAGTCATACCTCAAATGATGGATACTGCAACTGGCATTCAACCGTGTCTTCAGCCTTTTTCTGCAAACAAATAAAATAAAAAGAACGAACTTCAGACATAAAACAGGCTTTGCAGTATCATTACCGATTTCTGTTCGTGTCTTTTCGTGTTTCAAGACACAATAAAATGCTTCCGAGGGGATTTGGGGGTGTCGTAGTTTGATTAACATTTTTCTAATTTAAAATTACATGTTTCATCTAAGTATCTTGAACATAAGTTAAAGGAATTCATTGGAATAACATGTGCACTAGTGAAAAGAGAGAAAACCTAAATGATAGACAAAGCAAGTGAACTAAGTATAAGAAGGGTTAGAACATCCGGCCAATTAGCCTAATAAGATTGGGGTTAGCAGGGTCAATAAGTATCAATCTGGTGTTTCAGGTTAACCCGACAAACCTAAGTATAAGAAGGGTCAGGTTTTGGGTATTTTCGTGTTCTTATTGATTCCCAAATAGCGTTTACTTCTTTTCTTCTAATAAGTGAAGCCCACTAATTGAATCCTATTTTACTTTCAGTATACCAATTAGAGCCCACGGATATATATACACAAAAGGGACACACGATCAGTGCAATACATGTGCATGCTTTTCTCACATACTTGAAATGAATTCTCACATCGCATACATGATATATATATATATATATATATATATATATATATATATACACACATATACATACACACACGCGCGATCAGGTTGATCCTACTAAAACCCCTAACACTTATGACCACAAGCAATAAGAAGTTGCTATAAAATGCAATTTATGATCTTCACTAGAAAGTAGTAGAAACCTATTCTGACTTTCACCAGACACCTATTAGATTTACAAAAGAAAACTGTAGTGCATTAAGAGTAACAAATCCTGGTTTAAAACTCTAGCATTTAACTTGTCTTGTTAGAGTGGTTATCTTACATTTTTTTCAAAACTTTGTTGGTTGTTTAACATCTTAAGCCCAGATCAAACGGTTAAAAAAGCAAACCCACCAAAATCCATAGAAGTCCAAGATCACTAACCATGATTCTAAATGACGCGTAAGGCGTGGCGTGGCGTGGCGTGGCGGCGAAGTCCAGCCTCAACCTTTAGGAGCCATAGCGAAGCCATGGCATTTTTTAAGTGTGACTTAAGGCGGCAATTATGTATATTAAATAATTATATACTCCGTATATCCAAGTTGTCATTATTAATATATAAATTACAAAAAATTGCACAAGTGAGGAGCAAAGTAACATATACAAATTACGAAATAAAAATTAATAGAAGTTCAATACACGCGATCGCGAAACGGAATGTATCTGGTGTAGTGTTTTATTTCGAGTTAAATTTTTAATTTCTAGTTCGACATCTAATGTCAGAAAGTTCACCAGCCAAAAAAATGCCTTTTTTACATGTCCCTATTTTCAACCCTGTGAGGATCAAAAGAAGGAAACTGAATTTGACTAGGAGCTGTCAATACGGTTGTTGCAGAGTAAATCCAACAGAAAGTTACCTTGGCATAAGAATATTTTTGTAAGTCAACAAATATTTCACCACAAGAGTCTCTACAATCCACAGTGTAAAACGCAATTCGCTTTGACAACTTTCGGCATTTCTCATTCACGGATTTCTGCAGCATGAGGGAAGATAAATATGGATGCAATGCTTATCCCATAGATCTATATAAAACTACTACATCAACTTCTTGAAAAAAGTTGCATTTTTTAGTTAACATAAAAGAGAACTATACTTTGGCTGCAAGTGAGCAGCAGCTGATGACCACCACATCGAACTTTTCAAAGAAATCTACATCAAAGCTTGACAAATCACCTGTACAGAACGAAGGATTATGATGGCTTTAGTAAATTTTTAAAACTATAACAAAAACATAGATTTTTGTTGCATAGATAATTAGGCTTAAAAGCTCAAAGTTGATACTTTTAATGATCACTATGTCATATAACAAAAGTGCTAGTGCTTGGTCTACAAGAAATCATAACATCCAATCCAAAGGCGTACCTTTTTCTACAGAAACATGAACCATAGGATTAAAATCTTTTAAAGAATCACAGCAACACTCTGCAAGAGAACCTCCACCACCCATGTTTTCATCAAAGGGAATCAAGAAGTTAGCAGCTAATGCTTCTCCCGTGACTGGGTCATCATCATTCAAGGTCAAACTTCCTACCCCTGCCAGAACAATGTTCTTGCAAAACTGCATCCATAAACGCAGAAAAATTTAATATCTTATGATATACTTTAAAATCACCCCAAACTGTAATAAAATCAACATGTAGCTCAATTCACCAGTTTAATGTTAGTAAAACTTCATATACAATCAAATTAACTCTAGACATTTTTTTCCCATTTCCTTTAGCTTCCCTTTATGATGCAAGTAACGAGTAATGCTAGTTATTCCTAATATTCCTCAAAAACTCCAAATGAGTATTTGAAAAAAGTGTACATTATGATTTATCATGCATATGGGAGGAAGTTTACAAGGTTATACAATTATTCATATGAGACTTGATGAGTCTCCTACTTTCCTTCTAACCACTTACTATGATTAACTTGTTTTAAAAAAAAAAAAAAAAAAAGAGGTACAACCGACCATCTAAGGTCCATGTATCTACTATTAAACCTGGACATGAATATAGATTAAGAAACAAAACTATTTGATAGATAAAATAAAGTATCAAGACTTCATAGCAACTACTACAAACAGGGAAGAAATGGTTTGAAAATGAACACCATACTCCTACTGATCCCAGATACATTCCAACAAAATGCTTCAGAAAGCTAGCTCGTACTATGCAATAACGAATGTGAAAAGTAAGAAATTGAACAAAGAGAAACCTCTACGGCGGTGCCTTTGAGTCCACTGACAAAAATATGAGATTTGCTGAGCCTAAAACAAAACAAACAATTGCATTCATAGAGGATTAAAGCTTGAAAAGAATAATGAACAATAACAAATGAACAATAAGTAAGTGAGTACCTTCTTTGGGCATCAACTCCCCAAACCCTAATTTGGCGATCATACAAAGCTGTTTCTTGCTCGGTCAATTCCTCGCCGTTCATCGCTGTATTAAAGCAATCAAAAGCTATTATTCAATAATCAACAGCTATGGAAAGGTATTACTCCAATGAATCAAAACAAGGGAGCTTCAGGCTTTTCGTGAAAAATGTATATTACAATTTTTCTATGCCTGAAAACGGAATTTGTAACTCCGACTCGGAGAACTCAAACTTTGAAGTTTGAAAGCTTAGAAATCTCTGGGCTTTAACTCAAGAAAGCTCTTAAAGCCCAGCATTAATAGGCCCAGCACAACTTTTTCCTTTTTTTTTCCGGGTTATCAATTGCGAATTTTGACACGTGTAAAAAGTTGTTCCCAATAAGTTATGAGACTGGACGTTGTACCTCATCCGATTGAATCGGGTTCCAGTTTGAACATCAAAACGCGTCTTTGGGTTTCACCATTGAGTTCTGATACCCGATCGAGAAGCCAACCTCCACCATCCCCCTCACCCCCCCTCTCAACCAATCACAATCACACACACATTTAATTAATTTAATATATTAATAAAAAATAGAGATAGTTTTAAGGAGAGGTAAAACTTGTAAATTGGGTAAGGAGAAGGGTAAGGGAGTGGGAATGATATGACGTTGATGTGGCATTGGGTAAGGGAAGTTAGCAGGTAGAGTACAACGCATAGCCTGAACGAGTTGCTATGAAAATAGATGTTTAGACATTCCCTAGTCTATGATATTAAACACAAATTTTTATAATTTAATGATGTCAAAATCATTAGAAAAATATAAAAAGTAGACATCATAACCAATCAAAAGAGTTAAAAGTATAGATTAAGGTACCCAAGATTCTTAAATTAGGATATATGGATTATCACCCGTGAAAAATTTAAAAATTTAACACGTTACGCCTCCCGAAAATGATATACTTTAACAAGGAGGTTAGTTTTGTTGAGTTTGTATGTGTTGAACTGTTGATTCACTTTAGACAAATTAGTTACAAGCTTCAAGGTCATTAACGTTTCAATTCCCTCTCTACTCTCTAACTCTAGAATAGGTATTCCTTGCACTATTCAAACTTGTAAGTTATAAACACAATTACAAATATTTAACTTTCAATTCCCACAATACTCTCTATCTCTAGAATAGTTTTAGATTCTTTACGTTGTCTGGTAGTGATGGTAAAATGGGTGGGTCAGACTAATAACGAGTTCGGGGTAAAATGGTTGTTTTCTTTTTCTCAAAACAGGTTGCTTTCTTTTTCTACCCAAACAACCCGTGTGTTTTTTGTTAAAAGCCTAACTGACCCAAACATTTATTATTAAATTCCAAATTAACCCATTTAATCTATTTTGGGTCATTATTGTCGATACTAGTGTCAGGTATTACAACTTCGAAACGTAATTATAGATGTTTATTCTACTTGAAAACATGGTTTTGGTTTTTGAGTCATGAATCAATACCAAACAAAGAGGTTATACAAATCCA
This sequence comes from Pulicaria dysenterica, assembly GCA_947179395.2. Lineage (NCBI taxonomy): Eukaryota > Viridiplantae > Streptophyta > Magnoliopsida > Asterales > Asteraceae > Pulicaria > Pulicaria dysenterica. The sequence continues at coordinate 76,703,772 of OX359293.1, read as the reverse complement.
TGGTAGATTTTTATTATTAAAAATATTAGTTTAATACGATGTGCATAAACACGAAGATTGCTAAAGCAGTTTTTATATATTTATGATGTTAAACGATACTAGCATGAATATTAAAACAATAGTAAAATGTACGTAAGGAATTAAAATATATTAAAATAGTGGTAGATCTATTAGGATTAGAAATTCATACATAACATTATCATTAAATTTTTTGCTGAACCTCTTAATTATCAAATTAAAATTTTTGTAATTTGTCCGATCGGTATACGTATTTACATAAATAGCCACGAAAAAAGGTAGACGTGTCTAGAAAACAATCTAAATAAATAAATATTTAAGTGTTAACAAATTAAATCACCTAAAAATGACATATGTGGAAATAACTCATTGAAAACAACCAATATCATCATCTGCGTCAAAGTGTCAACCCGCCACATGTTACCACTTGATGCCACCCACCACCGTTATCATGGCCACCACTCCATTCTCATCGCCCGCCGCCACCAACCATAATCACCCTCACCACCCCATCGCCACCCCCACCGCTGCCGCCACCCAGCATTACCACCCTCACCACCCCACCGCCCTTCGCCAACCACCCCCACCATCCACCTCCAACCACTAGCACCACTACCACCACCACCATCATCCCATATTTTTAAATTTACAATACATTTATGATCGTTGTGACGCTATAAATCAAATACAATGTTTTAAATTATATATGTTCTGGAAATGGAGATGAATAGATGTTAAGGAAGATATCATCAAACATATTCTAATTAGAAAACAAACCACTTTCAAAATATAAATATACAACAAAAGTTATGCTATTTTGGAGATGATTCTCTGTTATAATTATGTGCAAAAATCTATATGCTACCAATAACAAGAAATAATTCTCATTCTCCAGGTCAATTCTATTTCTAAACAATTTCATTATCTGCTATCATTTCTCTAGAATTCAATACTCCGTACCAAACGAACCCTAAGTGGTTTTCATTATTCTACACGACTACACGGTATTAGAGTCTTATAATCTAGTCATATTTTCTCCTTTTTTCCTTTAGCTGTCAAACTATGCTTTCCCGCAGCCGCGTTTTTTCTCCATGTCATCCCCTTGAATGATGACTTTCTTATGTATTTTATTTCATTTTTATTGTAATTGAATGTTTGATCTTCTATAGCTCTCACTATACGGAGTATTAGAAACTGATTAGATTGTGATTTAGTATTTGATGGTCCTGCTCAATTGTATAGATGGGTTTAGGTCCATTAGAATTTTCCATAAAAGTTTTCTTTCTACCCGGTCTTGTACTCTTTAAATAGTTACCAATATTATACAAAATATTTACGATAATTTTAACCTTTTTATATATTTTTAATTCATTTGTTTCTCACCGTTTTGGCGATCAATTCACGAATATTATTCTAGTTGGGTGAAAAGGTTGGATCCATCAAATGTATGTCTTTTTTAGGTGCCTTGTAGACTTTGATTGGTTCCTTTTTTTAGTATTTAGCATGTCGCCGTTGATGTGGTGGTTGGTGCGTAGGTAGGTAGCTAGCGTTTTTGTTTAATATATATGTGTTTCGTATTATATCTTCAATTAAGTTGTCTATATATTATATATACGATGATGATTTAGCTTTAAATATTTAAATTTTAAGGAGTGGTTTTGGTTACGTCCATATGCTTAAGTAGATCAAACCGTACTAATACCACAACATTTACTATCTTTAGTAGAATTAAAACCTTTATTTCTTCAATTTGTTTATACAAATAAGAGCTAGCCATTTCATTTCATATACGTTTTAATACAATATAGTTGATTTTTTTTGTTGGTTACAAAATTTGGTTTTTAGATTGAAGGGAGTTTGAGATTATGTTTTGAAATGGCCTATCAGATTATTGCGATTCTAAATTACAACAAATTTTTAAGAGTGTTTTGGGTTTTGTTTTTATAAATCAATCATTTACGTTTTGTATGTAATAAAATACATCTTTGAGATTTTGCTTTTGGGTTGTTCTTTCACATTGAGTGTCTAATTATTAATCATTATCCTTTAAAATCTATTATTCTATTTTTGTATGTAATAAATAGGTACCGGTTATAAATTTTTGGTTTGGAACTCGATACCGAAAATAATAATTTTGGTTTTGGTACTTTTGTGTTCGGTATCAATGCGGTCCAGTTCTTGTGGCAGTAAGCGTATTAACTTGGAATTTCCCGAATTGATGTTGTACCGGTAATAATTTTCAGTTTAGTATTCGGTTCCAAAAAATCAACAATTTCAATTTTTGCACTTTCGAGATCGATACCATATGATCGGATTCTAGTACCGTGCTCATACATAGATAGTTAGATACGTTTATGTTTTATAGACTTAATTTAAATCTTTCAATTGAAAACTAGTTGATTCAGATATGGAAACAAGGGGCGAGTATGGTTGAGCAACTAAGGGTGTCATTGGAATAACAACTCATCATAAGATTTCCTAATTTGCCATTGACTAATAATTTAATTAATCTTGCTAATTAATCATAGGAGGTTTCGGTTGATTGTGTTAAGTAGATGTGCGAGTGGTAAACAACTGCGGGTCCTTATGACCAAATAAATAGTTTATTAACACAAATCATAATAATTATCTATAGGAAAACAAATACGACGTTCAAATTAAATTTTATTATAGTTAAAATATGACCGTTTACTGTATTTTAACACACTTTTTATATTAAATTAAAAAAAATAGAAATATTATAATCAATGTTTGTTTCTCGGTTGATGTTGTTATTAGTACTATCAACTTCTTTTGTTAAAGCAAAAATTTTAATTTACAATATCTCAAAGACTAAGACATAAAATTTACAGAAAGTTTTACATAATAATAAATACTTAAAAACGCTCAAACGGCCAAAAGAGAAAGTCGCATCCAAATCAACACCCAAACAAGAAAAAAAAACAAAAACAAAAACATACACCTTAAACCTCCAAATGTACATTATTAGAATAAAGAGTATTACCAACAGAATTTACTACGAAAAAAATTAGGGTAAAAATTTACTATGAAAATTTTGGTAATAAAGAGTATTACCAAAAGAGTATTTTGTATATGATTTTATAATGTATACTTTTTACTCTATTTAAGAAGGTAATGGAATGCATATTTAGTTGTGTTTTTATATGTAATTTTAATTGATACTGGTACTTGAGTATAAGGTCATACATTTAGCTTATAGGCAACCAGGCAATGGTTTGTATTTAATTATAATTAATAAAAAGGTGCAAAAGGAATCAATATTCATGCATATAGTAAGGTAATACATTTAGCCTATAGCCCTATAGGCAATTGTTTGTATTTAATTTACCATTAATGGTCCGTGCCTTCGTATGCCTTGAGGGATTAAGATATGTGACGTCATGCAATAATGTATGACGTTACGAATTTACAAAACGAAGGTTCTAATTGGTGGAATTTTATTTAAAAAGGAATATTTCACCAAAATTCCTATTTTAGAAATTAGATTAGAGATTATTATGTGTTTGTGTAAATAGAAAATTATTTTTAAAAAATACGAGAAATTAGAGGTTTTATGAGAAATGGGAGTTCTTTGAAAAAATTGAGAGTGTTTTGTGAAAATGAGTTTTATGTGTCGAATTTTGTTTGGCAGTTACTTCGAAAACAAGAAAGAAAAAAAAGAATATTTTGCTCAATTTAGATAATTTTACCTAATATTTTTATAGGTTATTGTAGGTAAATTTTTTCTTTTTATAAGATACTAAATTTATGAACTTCCATCAGGAAATCGATAATTAAAGACAGACTCATGTTACCATAGGATTGACTCTTGTTGTTGGCTTTTTGGTTTTGGTAATAGTATTTTGCTTTAAAAAAAAATTCAAACTCATGCAGCACACTTGCGTTTTTTTTTTTTTTTTTTGCATAGTAACAAGTATTTTGTGAGTATTTGTCACATGTGTAAAAAAGACAAAAGGTTTACATGTCATTATAGAAAATATACAAAACTACTATTTAGTAGAATAACCTTTATGTTGATTAAAACGTGAGGAGTTTTTAAATATCAAACATTCTCAACATCTATCATGATTTTGTTACTATCAACTTAAGTTGATTTATTCTTTTGTTTGTTTCACGCTTTTGTTTTATCACTTTAGAAATAAACGTATCAAGCATTTTATTAGGACAAAACTTTTAGTCTTTTACCAAAATATGATATGTTGAAATGTATCAATTAGGTGAGACATAAATATGCAGGTCGAGTGTATCAAGTATTGTTCATGAAAAATACTATCAGACAAATACGTCTTTACACATAAAAAAACTTATATAACAAACTCATTTGACATTTAATTGGTACTAACTACTACTACATGTATAAATACGGAGGATTGTTAATTGAAATTTTGAAAGTCTATAGTGTGAAATTTCTAAACATATAAAGAATCCATATATCGATAGCATATCAAGATACATTCATAATAATCGGAAGATAAAGAAGGAAATTGAAATAAACACATCTGTGCGCCGATGGTTAGTAAAATGATTACATCATAACCCATTAAATGTTGACTCAAAAATAAGGTTCTGGTACAATTTTAAAAATAAAATGATAAAATCATAACCTAGAATTTTAGTATATGCTAAAAAACTAAAGATATATTTTTAGCCTTATTAAATTTATAGAGTAATTGTTATGTTCGTTTATGGTGTGGATTAAAAAAAGGAAAGAAAAAAACCTAATTCTTTAAATTTGTATATCACTAAAAAGTAAACGAGTGTTTGATTTGTGGATTTCAAATCTTTTGTGATTTTAAAATTTTCAAATCCTGTCATCTGTTTGGCTGGTTTTAGAATTCAAAGAACAAACCCACACCCTACTTAGGGCTCCGATGAACATAATCGAAATCAAAATGAGATCCAGGGGAAAATGAAGGTGAACATGATGGATTATACTCATGTCATAATATATATTTATATGGTTAGATACACATGAGCCTAAAGAGTCACATACTTATACACTGAGATTCTAATTAATAATAATATAATTAATATATTTATATTATTAATGTAATGTAAAATATTAATTGGGCCTAATTAAGTATTAACTTAATAAATAATTGTTATTGGGATGAATTGATCTATGGCCTTTAATTTAAAAATGAGATAAGCTTTAATGTGGATTAAAGGATAAACCTTAATATAGATTAAGGACAAACATAAGCCTAAATATAGATTAAGGAAAAACACTAGAAATAGATAAACATGAAGGAGTCAAGCTTATCTCTCCCTCTATTTCTCTCCTTTATAAATGGCGTGAACCACCCCTCACATATAGGGTTTTTCGATTTTTTGATCTACAACAAAAGGAGGGTTTTGTGTTCTTCATTCTTCAAGTAAGAAGTGATAGGATTTGTGTGCATAACCATCAAATCCTGATGATACGCCCAATGCCATAAAACATTCAAGGGTCACACATGTGAGGGTATGTAATTCAAGTAGGAAAATTCACACAGTTCGGAGATGGGTATTATAACAGTTAGTCATAAACCAGTATTGAGAGTTGGGAAAATAACCAGGTTAATGTAATTGACAAGAATATATATATTTATTAGTTAATAAATATATGTTGTCAATTACTGGATTAATATCTTGAATATTAATTAAAAAGGTTATTGTTACTAATTGTTGTTATTATTAAAGAGAATAAAATATATTAAAGAATTATATATATATATATATATATATATATAATGTCGATATATATATATATATATATAAATATTTTATATTAATAATAAAATGGTTTAAAAGGTTTCCTAATTAAAGATAACTAGATAAGTGATGACGTACCCGCCTCGAAGCCAGGCCTGGACTAGTTCAGGGTAACTGGTTGCAGGGCAACGTTGCAGGCCAGGCCTAGTTCCTTGCAACATAACCAGCACAGGCCTGACGTCTCAAGAAATAACACCAAGACAATATCAGGCCTGACCTAACCAGGCCACGTGTCATAAAGCCAATGGATAAGATGTGCGTGCCATGTCTGAAACCTCTGACACACGCAAGCTGCCCACGATTGGCTGACATCGGTAATGGAGAGCAAATCTCACAGTGTAGAGGCAATGCCTCAACAGTAAAAGTACTACCAACTACTCATGATTGGCTGACAACCGTAGTGGGAAACAAATCCCACTCAAAGCAAAAAGGTACAACCTTTTTGCTTCCTTACGAAAGATTACACTACGTGTCCTTCATTTTGGACGGTCATTTCAAGTACCACCTCGACTATAAATAGGAGATGATTATCTCCTATTAAGGTATGTACTTTTCACAACATAAACACTCTCCTTTAAGCTCTTTACCATAACCATGGCTAACTTGAGCGTCGGAGCGGCTTACAGGGCCTGGCCCCTGTAAGTTCTCTAACGTAGTGTTCCCTTTGTTTTGTAGGTCTCACCCTTCAACCAAACTCCCCTACGAAGATAATCCTATACTATTCATACTAACCTTGCACTTGTTCACATTACGAGCAAACAATAAGTTATCTATAAATAGGGGTTAAACCATAACAATTAGGGTTAATGAATTATTAATCTAAAAACATTCTCTCCCATCTCTCTCCTTGAAATCGGCGACCGAACCCCCTCCCATAGGGTGGTGTCGATTTTTGGTGATTATTGGTGCAAGGGATCAAGTACAAGTCGAGTGTGGATTAAACCTTTCTAGCGGGTGCTTGTTATACCTCATCACGATTAAGCTTGAGCAATTCAGGTATATTTTCATCTAATGTGTTCTTGGTGATGTATGGTGAAATCGATGGTCATATATGTGTATAAACACATATATCGATTTCCAGTGTATGCTAATAGGATTGATTGCATGCTTAGTTTAATATTTAATTCAATCCTGGTTTGCCCTGCAAATGGTCTGCGCAAAAGGCTATATGCCTATGATCATGTTTTTCGATTTCATATATACTTGATATATACACATGTGGTAAACTAAGATCTGTTTAATCCTTTAGGGTTTTAGGATTAAGATTATTATTTTGTTTCTGCCTATGTGAATAATAACTGTTTTTGGTTATACAATTTTGAGTTGGTTCGAACCAAGTTTTGGTCGTGAATCAGTATAACTCAAGTTTAAATTGTGACCTGTAAAACCCAACAAGAATGTTGTTCTTGGTGATTAATTCAAATATTACAAAAAAACTAGCATCCATTGGTGATTAAGGAAGTGTAGTGTGGACTACATTAGAGGTATTCTACATTAAATACTAGGGTTTCAAGGCTACACAACAAGTTCTCAAATTATTTCTCTTAATTGCGATTAAAGGTACAAGATTCTATCTTTTCGTTTGATTGTTTTGGCAATACATAGATCCGGCTATTGGTAATATTTTCCGCTGCGTTTATATATATGATTATGTATTATTTTCTTGTCTGCCACCAACAGAACAAACCCAAACCTAACCCTACGGTTTTGATTTTGGAGGCAAAGAGCAACACCGATGGTGCAGGTGAAGTCGGTGGGGAAGTCGACAATTCCGATGGTGAAGGTGAAGTCAAACAACAACAACCGATGTCGTATGAGTCAGGGGACAAGTTGACATTCCTACTGTGAAGGTGAATTCAAAACAACCACCATTGGTGCAAGTGAAATCAACGGTTCTGATGGTGAAGTTTACGGTTTCGATAGTCGATGGGGAAAAGGTTCTATCAAGGTGAGGAAGATGTCAAACACTCAAACATCAACAATTGATGGGCGTTGTGAGATGGAACAACCAAAGCGAAATCCTTTTTCTATAGGATTTCAAGTTGGTTGATAATGAAAATTCATTCATCGGATTTTTGAGGTATTTTAGAAAATCCATCATTTTAAATCATATACAAGTTCATCAACCAAACACATTATTTCATAAGATCTAAATGCAAATCTCTTGAAATTCCATAAAATCCATAAACCAAACACCTTGTGAATGATAAAAGAAAACCTCAACATAAAATTTCCTTTTAGTCCTTTCATTCTCAACTTTAAAGCACTTTTTTTTATTAAAGATAATTTACTCAATAATATCTAGTTTATAAAATAATTTCTAAAGTTTTGTGTTCAAGTCTTATAATAAACAAAATATATATTTAAAAAAATGTATGAATTATGTTAAAGAAAAAGTTTAAATAAAACTCTTCATGTCAAATTGCATATGATGCTTTAAAAAAACAATATAGCTATTGGGTTATACGAGACTTTAACTTAATATCAACATTTTGTTTTCTTCTTATATAAATATACATAGAACTATGAATAATTGAAAATCGTAATATGTTGTTTAGTTAATAGGTACCATTTGCCGTAGCCATTAGCCGCTCCTAGTCCTAACTCCTAAGTGGTCTAATAATTTCAGCTACTCTATTTAGCATCTACATCTACCTTAGTAACATAGTGTTAATATTTGGACCTCATTACTCTCCTACACTAGAAATATAATACCAATTAAATACAGTTTCAATATAATTATATATTTTTATATATCACATTAGAATGATCAAATGTTCAAATAAAATCACCCATGTTATATTAGTCCAAAGAAAATATGTATGGTGATTTCATATTTTATTATGGATTTGTACTTATGATTGCACTTTTCATCCTACGATTTGTATAAGGATATTAACCTTTAATGTAACATACGACTTTTATTATTGTATTAACTTTTGATGTGACATATGCGGATGGATGGGATGGTGGGGGTATAATTATTATTCTCTTTTAATTACGTCATTAAGTATCATTTTATATGCTTTAGAAAGAGAACTTGCATTAATGGCATAGTTTAGCCAACTCGAAAACACGAACCTAGTTGCTAACTTGCTATAATGCTATTAATAAATTGTTTCATGATAATTTTGGATTAAAAGATGATATGTTCACTGCGTAAAAAATCCTTCCTGTAAAACTTTTTCTAAATGACATCCATGCCCTTTGTTTAATTTTAGATACACAATTTTACCATTCCAAAAGGCACATATATAAACCTGAAGATAGAAGAATGACACATCCTCCTGTACGTATGTCTAGAGGCGGATTCAGGATTTTTTGCGACTGGTGACACCATATAACGGTAAAAATAAAATCAATTAAGATTACGAGTGTTGTTCGGGTTTTTTTCGGGTTTCTGGTTAATTAGGCCGGGTTAATGACGTTTCACTTTTTTTCAGGTATATTATGGCTAAAATTTAAAACAAAACATAATTTATATGAAGCTTTATTAATTAAATTGTTATTTTCAGAGTAAACTATAGCAATTTAAAAGTATAAATAAAATATTTAACTATAATTTATCATTTTGTTATAGAAAAACTCATTTTTCATTAAGTTTTTGTGGCATGAAAAAATCATTTGTAGCACCTAAAAATTTGACTGGTAGCACCGGCTCAAGAAAGTCGAATATTTCCACTACGGTTGCAAAATTGACCCGTGGCACGTGCCACCGCTGAAACATATAGGGGTCCGCCCCTGCGTACGTCGGCGTCCGTTGGGTTTCATCGGAGTCTTCCTTGTTCACTAATCTTCGTTCGGTCATGCGGCGCTTTCACTAAAACGACCCGCCCACAGGTCGTCGTCCGTTCTTTACTAATTGGTGCGTGCGTCAGTTTCCTTGGAGCTTACTTCTTCACTAGTCACCGTTTCGTTTCGCCGGTACCTTTGCCGCATTAATGACCACTGCTCTCGTTTCCATTTCGGAGTTGAGTTTTTCCTATTTGTATACCCAGTTAAACGAAGCACATTACACATTGCAAAGTCACACCTATTCAACTTGGGACAATACTCAACACAGGGAAAAAAGATTTTACTAGCCTAATAATACTAATATTTGCTAGTTTCAGATAACGCCTTATTTGATTTTACTAATGTCCTCATCTATTTGATATAACTTAAAAATGGGAAAAAAAAAAGATTGCAGGCTTGCAGCCAAGTCCCATGCCACACACATGCGTTGTGCCAGCTGCACATCTGTTCAAGACGACATAGACTTTCAAACTGCATAAAGGTTTCTCAACAAAATCGACGATAATCAAGTAAGGGATTCTGTCATTTGTCCCTCGTTCCTCATAATTTAGAAACCACTAAGCCAATAAGGCAAATTTCTAACCGTCAAATAAACTTGATTAACATTTACGATAACATCGTAACATTGTTGGTTTTGGATTAATCTGACCCAAATCATTTATGTTTCTTCAAATGTTAGGTTTTGATGGTCAATCATCAATGTTTGTTACTTTATTTGTTTAGGTTTGTTTTGTTTCTAATATTCAATTGTTTTGACAAATCATTTGTTTAATTTAATAGTTAAAATTTTGAATTGTTTATTTAATAGTGATTTGTGTACTATTTACTTGCTTCACTGTGATTCACGAAAAAAAATCCTTCAAAAGTGTCAAAACTAAAGCTAAATATTTTGAATATTAAACAAGTTTGATTCAGCATGTTAACAGGTTTTGATGTGACCCGTCCTGACCTGTTACATTAGTTGTCTTGATACATTTTATTAAAGATTGCTCCCATAATTCACCACCATTTTATTCTGTCTCCTCTTGGGTCAAGTAGTAATCCCGAATGCCATATATCTTCTCTCATCTCCTCCAGGTGCTCTTTCCGGAAAAAGTATGGTTGCTATCTCAAACTCAAGTAATCGGAGGCCAAAAAATATGACACACTCTATATATATTTCTATTTTATCATTCTACTTACTTAATGATTGACATAAGTATTAATGCACTAATTATTTTCTCATCTTATCTCTTTATTTTAACACATGTCTTATCTTGAAAGTAGTAAACATCTTCAAAAAATATTGATAGTGTGGGGGTGTGGTGTTAGGATCGAGACACCTAAAACAAGCGTTAAAATAATGTAGAAAATAGAAAATAAACGAACACGAGATTTAACGTGATTCGGTCAAAACACGACTTACGTCCACGGGCAGGAACCAAATACTTCTTTATTATGACCCAAGAGAAATTTTGAGACTTGATCCTTAGCTTTAATATTTATAGGCAACAAACTAAAAACTAAATCTTAATCAAATATATAAGGATAAACTCCAATCTTAGATCGGCCGTATTTTTATAATTTGAATACAAGATACTTTATATGGGATAAAATTTAATCCATCTTGATTTCAAAAAACCTCTCAACATATATGTTCCTTATCACCTCGAGGTGTCACCAAATGGTGATCATGATTCTCTCATGTTTGAGTCAAACATGACCCATCATGTTCTCTCATAAATATAAGAGCGAGTCCCTTGTATTAGTTAATAATGGGTCCCCTTTGTAGGGTCCACTCTCATGTTTGTGAGAGAACATGATGGGTTATTTTGACTCAAACATGAGAGGATCCTCACCCGTCACGAAAATACACTTAATCCATGCATGTCGTGACCTTAACATTAATGCCATGCACATATCAATTATTTGAATTAATTAATTCAAAACCCTGTAATTTACGTTAACGTCGAGCTTCCAATTAATTCTAATTTCAAATACCGTTTCACCAATCAAATCACACCCAACACGTGACAAGAGGATACACTTGCATCTTTGCTACCTTAAATTCAGGTTTGCATCAATTGATGCGTTCTGTTTTCTTAGCTAGCTAGGTTCACTTCCAAATGTTAAGAGATTATGTGTTTTTAAAAATCAGGATAATCATCTATAAGAGAACGTGTTACTAAATAATAGTGTTTGGATTTGATTATATGCGTTGCTTTATATCGCAATAATCAGATTATCAGTTTTTTTAGTGCTTAACAAAGTAGATTAATTTGCTTTTTAAAGGATAAAATCACAATAATCAAATAATCAATTTAAAAAGGCAACTCAAAAATAGATTCTCAAAACTATGTTTTGTAGAGAAATGTTTAATATAGTCCATAGTTAATTCATAGTCCTGAGAGACTAATCTTAGCCCTTGGAACAACCCTATCAATGGTCCGGATTGAATTTTTAAAGTTTTGGGTGGAGTGGCATTTTCGTAATTAACATGTAATGCTTTTACAATCACATTTGATTGTTTATTAAAATTTCAGGACTGTGTTTTTTATATAAACTTTATTGAACACAACTCACATTTTGTAATCCCCAAAACACAAATAATTGATTTCTAAAAACACAACTCCAAATAATTAATATTTAAACGTAATCCCAAACACCCTCTTAATATGACCCACCAACCAGTGGCCGGATTTTACAAAACAAATTCTTAACTCTCAAATTACCCTACCAAAGGGTCTTTGGCCTAGTGGTACCAAGGTGTGACTAAGGTGTCTCTCTCTCTTAGAGGTTGAGGGTTTAAGTCCTGTTAAGGATATAAGGTGTAAATTAGATGGGTGGGTGTTTACCGTTAAAAAAAAATTCTCAATTCGCCTTATACGACTCATACGTGTCATTTATATATACCCAGACACACACTCGACCATAGTTGGTTAAGTTCCTTCTAACAAACCAAACATATTTTCTTGAAAGTTATTCAAAATTAAGTGTGTCTGTGAAGTTATATGTATTATTCAGATCGATATATATTCAATTATATATGGTTTAATTTCTGAATCTTCTTCACCATCTATCTAACATTACTTATCATGGTCACCATTTTAACACCACCAACACCATATATATTACCATAATATGTAACAACCACTTAATATAAACTCGACTCAAAGAAATCCATGCAAACTTTTAACTAACGAAACCGATGAAAACTAACCATCATTACAATATCCACACCAAAGGCACAAATCCAAACAAAAATTAGTTCTAATCTAAATATATCAAATCTAACAAACCTGAAAAATAAAATTAAAAAAAACACTCAAAATATAAAAGAGAGTTCGATTTTAAGAGAGGAGGGACAGGGTTAGCGTAGCTGTAGTAGGTCAATGTGACGGCGAAGTGGTGGATAATTAAGAAAGTATTATATATATGACGGAAAAGATGGTTGTGCGATAGAAAAAGAAGATAATAGACAATCCACATGATGCATGTATTGATAAGAAAGAAGACGTTTTTTAAAGTAGTGAGAAAAAAAATAAGATTTTTTTTTTCACGTATGCAGGAGCGGTATATATATGGTTCGAAACTACCCCTAAATTTTAATTAATTAGCTTTACATGTGTTAATATATTACGTCACCACTCATTAAAAATCTTCTATCCATGAGACCATGACTGTGTTATTGATTAATTGATTGAGACCATGACTGTGTTATCACCACTCATTAAAAATCTTCTATCAATCATCTCCATTGTTTTCTCTACCGGACATGGATGCTCCAACAACAATACTCGGGTAAAAAACAACCACAAACCTGAATCTACAAGGTCAAATGAAACTACAAGAGGCTTGTTTCAAAAATGATCTCGAGTTTACATTACGCTGTATATCACCTTACACGAAGTGTTTTGTATATGAATTTGGTGATAAAATAGAGAATTAAAAAATATATATATGCTAGTGGGAATGATCATTGTTTTATTATGTAACTGAAATGTTATTTGTTTGGATGAATGAAATTTTTATTTTTGTTATTTTTCCTGTTTTTATTTTTAAACAATTAAAAAATATATTTACTTACATAATTGATTGTATTTAAAAAAAGTAACTATATAATGGCAAGATTGAGGAAGCAAGGGAGTTTAAGGTTGTAGGACAAAAATAAAATAACACAAAGTAGGTGGATGTGACAGCCTTGTAGACCAAGAAAATGTATTTTACTCTAAAACAGTGAAAACAATTTACAAATATGAAATGTTGTTATACTTAATTTTACCAAAAAAAGAACTTCAAAATAATGGGGCTTTCTATAAATTGGCAGGAACCAAGCTCTATTATTACCATAAATATCGACTTCCCCACCAGGCCACCACCATTGATTTGGAAATTGGAATCCTCCTCCCACTCTCTCTCTCTCTTTATCTCTCTCTCTCTCTCTCTCTCTCACACACACACACACACACTCACACACAGTAAAACCTTTCCCCTTTCGGAATTTTTGCATAATCACCAACAAATTAAATCTTTACTGTGAATTAATGCACTTTTTTTTTTATCGATTTCTCTTCTGCATACTCCAAGATGAATCCATGATCATGTTTTCCATGAAAGTTTTCAGACAAGACAAGGATACCCTGCAGCTTCATATATATGGTGAAATTTGGTACTTACTTTAACCTCTTAATTTGCCTGCTCGATCTTTACTCATTCACAGTTTATAGATTAATTAAGCTCTAGCTTAAACACATATATAACTTGAATCATATCTATCTAACTTCTTTCTTGCAACTTCATCTTCTTAGTTAGGTTCTATCATTCAACTCCAATGCTGTTAGTCTACCGGTTCTGACTTTTGTATATAATTTACAGAGATATGATTTGTACGCGATAATTAAATAAATATTGGTCATTTACAACAATAATAGTTTTTTTTATCCTTTTAAAATTATTAAGTATTTTTCTACGTATCTTTTAGTATGTATAGCAAAGTCGTCTTGTTGTGTTCAAATCATCAGCAGTGCCAGTGAGTTTAAATTTACGTTTTGCCTTAATCATTCGTTCCCCTTGTTGATAATCCTTTTGATTTCTTGGGACTTACTGCAGATTCACGAGTACTGAGCTGAGTATAGCTTGAAGGATTGTAGATAGACGAGAAATTAAAGTTAAATTAATGGCATTATCATCTTCAGGAGGAGGATCATCGAAAAGGGCATCATCATCAGGTGGTAGTGAGGTAGTAAATAATTACAAAACAGTTCATGAAGCAGCAGTGATTATATGTGTGGTGGATGGGTGTGGTGCAGATCTTAGTGAGTGCAGAAAGTATTACCAACGACATAAGGTTTGTGAAGTTCATTCCAAGACCCCACAAGTTTCCATTTATGGCCAAAGCCTACGCTTCTGTCAGCAATGTAGCCGGTACCAATACTCAATTATCGATTTAATTATTTCCCTCCCATCTTTTTAATTAATTACTTCCAAAATTATTGATTATACGAATTAGCTAGAAAGATGTAAAAATGAATGCATGATTTTATGATCAATACTCGTGTATATGTATATATAGGTTCCATTCGCTAGATGAATTCGACGATGGAAAAAGAAGTTGTAGAAAACGTCTTGATGGACATAATCGAAGAAGAAGAAAGCCTCGACCGTATATGTTCTCCCCGCCTCACCAAGGTCTGTCTAGTTTTTTTTAATTCGTATGCATGGTTAATTAGATTATGAATAAATAAGATTTGGACCAAATTTTGTTAGTTAATTAAGTATACTTAAAAATATTCATTATCTACTGGCATGGTCAGGAACCAATATTTTGCAGTCTGCTGGTCCATCATATATGCACCAAACTATGGGTCTCGTGATCAACCCTCTATGGAGCGATGCTCCATCTTGCTGGGTGGACCAGACAAACTATGCTCCCTCTCTTCTGTCGTCGTCTTCTGTTTCACCGCCGCAGTCAACCGTGAGCCATGTGATGATGCACCCACAATCTGGTTCTAGTTCTGGTTCAGGCTATATAACAACTGCAGGGCCATTGAATCAACAGGGACTAGTTGTTTCTGGTGGTCTCGAGAATGATAATTGTGATATGGGTTGGGGCGGTATGACTATAGACATCGATCCTCGTCACTCCGCATCTCTTAATCATGAAGATACTCAAACACTTCCCTTTTATTGGCTGTATCAATGAGTTAACTGTGATTGAAAATCTCTATGGTGTGTTTGTAGTTGGAATTATATTCCATCAGTTTGGATTTGTTAAGTTCAGTTAGCACATATATGTCATTAGCAGCTGGTCAACAACTCCCTTGCATCTACCTCAAAAGGCCAACTTAATTATGTGACCTATGAATAAAGGATA
Organism: Pulicaria dysenterica; assembly: GCA_947179395.2. NCBI lineage: Eukaryota > Viridiplantae > Streptophyta > Magnoliopsida > Asterales > Asteraceae > Pulicaria > Pulicaria dysenterica. The sequence goes on along the minus strand of OX359293.1, from coordinate 76,687,832 downwards.
TGATGTCAATTATTAACTTCACCCAATTAAGATGCAATCTATGAACAAATTTATATATATACACACACACACACACACATAATTAATTAACATAAATATGAACTTGAATTCGAAGAGTAATAATTAAATTATTCTTTTTTTACTCATACGAGACACAGATAGCTCAATGTACTTATTCCTAAATTTTTGAAGGAAAAAAACTCTATTTTGATGTTCTTTAAATAATTTATAAATATTATATTGTACAACAATATATCATGCATGTTGATATAAAACATTTACTCCGCTTACTTGAGTCAGCTTTTATATAATAAAATACGATCTATATAAATCATAGTATCTTACGTTTGTCACACTTTTTTTTCTAAATGATTTTAATTACAAAGGATGTCTTTAGGTTTAGCGTAATAGCTAAGACAATTTGTATAGGGCAAGCCACGAGGGTTCGAATGCTACAAAATTTAAGTAGAGCCGATTCAATCATTTTATAACCAAGGGCAAAAAATTAATACAAGTGCAAATAAATAAAAATCACATGTAACACCATGAATTTTCAGTCCAAATTTTAAAAAATTTCAAATCCCTTATAAAGATAATTTATATAAATCATTTACTACAAAATAGAAGCATTATAAACCTGCAGTCATATAACTACATTTCACTACAAGAAAATCAAGCATTAGAAACGGATTTCCCACGGATCAAATTCCGTGGGAAATTTTCAACGGATTTCCCACGGATTTAAGTCAGAAAGCTGTTTTTCAACGGATTTCCCACGAATATCCGTGGGAAATCCTGAGAAATCCGAGGGAAAATGGTTTTCCCACAAAGCTTTTAGCCACGGTCGATTCCGTAGGAAATCCGAGAGAAACATCATTTTCCAACAAATTTTCCACGGATTCGTCCGACACAAAAGGGGGTGTTGTGTTATAGAGTTTGTAATATCTTTGCAAATCAGAATACATAGTTCAATCATCAACTTAATAAACATTCATCATTAAGATGCAACTTTTTGGTGTTATCAAAATCAATCTCATGACCATTAAGAAACAAATAGAAAATCAAAAGTTACCAAAAAGCCAGCAAGCCAAGAGAATGCCCAAAGCATCTACCCGTCTAACATAGGTCACAAGACTACCTACGGATACAAAAATATTTAACACCATGTGTTAGCTATAAAATAGCTATTGAGCACAACAAAAAACAAGTTATGTTTTTAAATCAAGTCATCATAACAAACAGCTTGGCAATTAACTCGAAATACAAGATCACGCGAAAAGCATACAAGGATGCGGATCAGTCCATTGAGCAATAGTATCTCCATGTGGTAGCTAGCCACGGTCAACACATGTCCGCATAGGGGATAACCACATCTCCACATCAAGGTGGGGGAGGACAAAACATTCCATCATACAACGGTTAATAGGGGTTACAGGGTGGTTCGCGCTGCGAAACACAAACCCTTGCACCACATAAAAATCACTGGAAAAGATCTTATAGCCAAAAGTCCGCGTCGCATCGCGACATTTGCTGCACAACAGCAGTTTTTTTCCTTTGATAACTTAGAACTCAACCAATTTCAAACCATTTCAATCATAGACGACTCCCGCTCAGTTGCAAACTAATTTTGACCTCAAAACAAGTCTAATTTAAGCCATAAGCATTAGTCACGAATCAAATGGATTTAGAACCCTAAATTCAATAATTTCAACCATAGTTGACCCATTTGACTCAAAAATAAAAAAAAATAACATTAAGTTTCCAATCACGATATATTAAGATGATACAAGAATTGATCATGCATAGAACTTACTTGATGAGGGTTTTCAAAATTCCCGAGTACTAAGACCAAGCAAACATGGTCACAATTGAGTAGAACCAGGCTAAAACTTTCTTATGCAGCTCTAATCTCAACATAAATTTGGAATTCTTCAAGAATTATTCAAAATAATCTCAAGTTCTCTTTTTTTTTTCTTCTTCTCGGCTGTTCCAGAGCAATTGAGACTCAAAGGACTCAAAATATCAGCGAAGGGTTTAAATTTGTCATTAGCATCCCCTAAAGTTTCATTATTTCACATATAAAATATAGAGAGTTCAATATAGTCCATACTTATTGCATAGTCCCAAGGGACTAATCTTAGCCCTTGGATCAGCCACATCAATGGTCCAGATTGAATTTTAAAAATTTGGGCGGAGTGGCATTTTCGTAATTAACATGTAATTATTTTAGCATCACATGTGATTGTATACTGAATCACATGTGATTGTATACTGAATCACATGTGATTTTATATTGAATCACATGTGATTAAATATTAAAATTTAGGACTATGTTTTTTATATGGACTATATTGAACACAACTCATAAAATATAACTTTCAGGAAATAAACTTAAGCAACTTATGTAGCAAGGTTTTAAATAAATGCATTTTCAAACTTTCAAAAATAAATAAATATTTTTAATTAATTAATTAATACTCCAAAATATAAAAACATAATACTTTTATCAACAAATGCTTATGAAATCCAAATAAAACTACACACACACACACACACACACACACACACACACACACACACATATATATATATATATATATATATATATATATATATATGAAAAAGTTCATGCGAGAACCATTCTTAGTGCGAGAACAATCTGAGCCGTCAAATTCCCCCTCTTTCAATGTCATTGCCCATCCATGAATTTCTCACATGCACTCTGCCACACTCTATCCCTCCACGCTCTCCCATCCATGAACTTCCCATATCCAAGGAACGGCTGAGATTGGTTCTCGCAGTTCTCGTACTAACAACGGTTCTCGCATTAATCCTCCCATATATTATATAAACTTGTTATATAAATTATGAAATTGTCGGGATGTTACATCACATATAATATATATTCTTTTAAAAGAAGAATAAAAAAATCTTCACATAAAATAAGCAACAACGTTGTATATCATTAGCAGGTTAACAACTCACTTGTAAATACCTCAAAGGTCAATTAAGGATATCAATTCTTAACTTGGCCCAAAATGCACTCTATGAACCAATTTTTTCTATATAGCTCAACTTGGTCCTAAATTTTTGAAGAAAAAAACTCAACTGCTTTTTATATAATTTATAAATATTTTATTGTATAAGCATTCATGTTGATATATATAACATTCACTCTCCTTAGATGTAAACTAGGTATCTTTCGTAGCAATTTTGATTTCCAAAATTATTTAACTTCATAACTTAATATAAATTATTAAATGAAATATTTATAGAGTCAGATATTATATAATTAATAAAATATGATCTGATTGAACGTATAAATCACAGTATTAAGTATTCTTACATTTCTCAAGGAAGGAGAATTTTACAAAGAATGTCTTTAGCGGAATATATAAGACAATTTATATAAACCAGAATGGTACGAATCCTTTAAAATTTGAGTAGAGCCGGTTAAATCATTTTAGGGCCTTTGACAGAGATTTTTTAAGGTGTCCTTAATTTTTTTTTTAAAAAAAATTTGATAAGTGCAATTCACATCTAGTATATATCGTAAAAGATGAATAAGAAACCATTTGACATAAAATAAGTGGTAAATGTAACAATGTTGTATATCTCAACTCTTCAAAAAAAAAATTATGGTTAAACTTACTATTCTGTCATTACATAAAATAAAAAAATTGCTTGTGAACAATAAAGAATTGAGTTTGATGAGTGAAAATATGTTAAGACTTTGTATATCATCTCAATGTATATAAATGTTTATTTATCATGTATATGAACATAAATGAACCTGTGGATCTTTAGCAATTAAAACTTTGATTTCACGCATGAACATTACTCGGATATCCTAATTTCATTAGAGTACGTACTCGTATTCTTCATCCATGGGGATTCCAATAGGTCAAGAAACGGCAAATTAATCGATGAAATCGAGCAAAACTTCAACTTTAAATTTCCTTTCCATTTTGATTGAAATTTTTTAAATAGTTTATATTTTCAATTCCATCTGGCATGTTTATGTTGTATAGTGCACGGTCCCCTTTGTAACATCTATAAACTATATATTGAGATGAATATAGCAAATAACCCTAACGACTTTTTTCACAATTCCAATATTGATGGTACATTGAGGTGACCTCTACTTCAATTGGTTGTTGTCTTCTCTATTCATGATTAAACATCCACTTCTTGCGATAAGAGTTGGGATTGACCGATTTCACAAATTTCGGTTTCTGAGTTCTAATTCTGAAATTTTATCTCGATGAGGAAACTGCTCGATTCTTTTTTTTTTAATTTATCTTTTCGTGTTCCAGAGTTGCCAACTAAATAGAAACAACTAGGATTAGTTATTTAGTTTTGGGCCTTTTGGGCCTCCTCACGTTTTTACGAGACCTATATCATTTATCTTGCTGTGCTAAACATATACATACATAGAGTTTAGAGTTTGTGGGTTAAATTATTCGAAATAAAGTTTAAGTGTTAAACCAAACTTTAATGGTTATAATATTAAAAAAAGAAAGCCTACTGGTTAAACCGAAAAAAGCTTAAGCTTTGAGTGTTATATTATTTTAAAAATGAAATTTTAGAGTTCAACCAAAATAAACTTAAACTATGATGTTTAAATAATTAAAAAGAAAATTTTGAGTATAAACCAAAGTAGAGTTTAAACTTTAAGAATTGAGCCATATTTAATCTTTTCGAATAACTACCTTAAAAATATTGATCAAGAAGTAGAAAAGTATTTCATTATTGTAGATAATCTTTTTACCTTTAATATTTACTATGTTCATGAAGTTTAATCAAGTGCAAGCCAAAAAATTGCTAATTAATTGTACTAAACCAAACCATATATTCAGCACTCTCTTACTATTTTTTGATGGTTCAATTTATTTTAAACTCATTTTTAGTCATTTGTTTTACATAATTTTATAATTAACTTGATTACCTTGCCATAGACTAAACAATCATAACTTTTCATCAAATATTCATTGAGAAATTCGAGTTTAAAGTGTTGCAAAACTTAAAACTAAGTTTTCAAAAACATGCTAGAAAAAACAAGTTTTTTGCTCAAGTTTCCATTTTTTACCTTTTACCTTTAAAAGCACACCAAGTTAAGAAATTTCATCAATGTAGGACAAATAATTACAAATTAAAATCGCGTATTTTTTTATAATTCGACTCATTTTGAGTTTGATTTTTCTCGTTATTTTTACATTAGTTTATAGACAACTCAATTATTTTTTCATAGACTCAAACATCATTAGTTTCTATCAATTATTGATGGGGAATTTTGACTTCAAAATCTCTATTTCTCGAGTTTTAAAGGTGATGAAAATGAGGAAAAGATATGATATGATATTGCAAGTTAAAATCACCAAATCAGCAAAATAATACGTTTTTTGAAAGTTCAATGACATATATGCAACAAAAAAATTAACATACCATGATGAAACATTGTAGGTGTTACACAAACTCTTAATTTTTTAGTTCTTGGTTTTTGTTACATATATATTTTTCTTTTCTAATTTTATGTAAAAAAGGTTTTTGTTATATTAATTAAAAATCTTTGACAAAGAAATAAAAAAAGTACATTATTATTGTATTTTAACCGCTTATTATAAGTCATCTTAGAATAATTATGTTCCAAGAACAATAACTCAAATTTCTTATAACTATTAGTTTAGTATGATTATAGTTTATTATACTTCTTAGATTTGTATTTTAATAACGTAAAAATAAATTAAACTTTGACGAAATATTGATCCGAATTCGAAAACGAAAATGTCAATTCTTTATTTATGAAATTTAGTAACTTTATTGATTTTGTTATTTCTATCATTCTTTGCATGTGTTTTATCTAACATAAAGAATGTTTAATATAGTCTATACTTAATTCATAGTTTTAAGGGATTATTTTGGCATTTGGATCAATAGCATCAATGGTCCAAATTTTCATTTTAAAATTTTGGACGGAGAGGTAGTAATTCAAATGTGATGCCTTTACAAATCACATGTGATTGAATTATTAAAATTTTAAGGCTATGTTTTTATATTGACTTTATTGAACACAATTCTATCCAACCTAATTCTATATGTTATCGTGATAATAAAATCTGAAGTCGATAAACTCGTCGTAGGTCGTAATGTACAGACAATAAAAAATAGTTTTATAAACTTTTGTTGTTACGACATAGATATTCTCTTTAAAATAGGATGAAATTCTTCTATATAAAGTTTTGAAGGATATATACTGGTTTTTGTTTGGATTGAATTTGATTTGCAGATTCAGGTTTTAAAATTGGCATCCGTTTTGCAGGCTATTTGGAAGGAGATTGCGCTCACCTCGGTCTTGCACACTTCATCTTACTAACCGATTTCATGATAATGTATATGGGTATTTTTAGTAAATTAGATAAAACCAATTTAAGGATTACGTCTTTTAGTATTTTAAATAGTTTAAATATCAATAAATTAGGTTTGTAGATATATTTGAGAGTTTAAGTTGTTTCAAAGGATATAGTCTCATATAGATGTATTTTAAAGTTGACAAAGATATATTCGTAATAATAAAAGTTTTGAAAGATATGGATTATATTCTCCCTTTTCTAAAAATGATTTAAAAAAAACATTTATTACATTTTGTTTCATTGGGCTAATGTGATTATCTATATCTATATTTATCTATCTATCTATATCTATCTATCTATCTATATCTATATATAAAAGACATGCAAATTTTCCTAAAATAACCATAAATTGAAACTCAATCAACCAATCACAACCTTCAATTTCAAAATTATTCAATTTCAAAAACAATTTTAGAAAGATTAATGGCCTCGAATTTCAAATCTAAATCAATTGGGAGGAGCCTGAATGAAAATTATGAGGGGGCTTTATAAAATATGTGAGGGGTTTTTAAGAAAATGTGAGGGGATTTTATAAAAATTGTATATTAATATAATTAATTATATGGTGTTTATAAATTATGTTTAGTAACTTGTGATACAATTTGTTTAACGAACAAATAATTATATATTTACGATCGTCTCATTTTTATCTACGTTTTGGTATAAATTTTATTGTAATATGACACTTTTTAAAAATTAGTATATTTTTAATTTTTTATTATCCATTAATAGTAGTACTTCAAAAAATTTAGTTATTGTTTATTGTTAAAAATTGACATACGTAAAATTTTTGGTGATATTTTATTATTTTTATCTGAAAATTTTAATATCTTAAAAAACTTTTGAAACACTTTTACACTTATTTTACTATACATTTTATAATTTCATTCCATCAAATTTAATACTTTTTTTAAACATCCCCGTGTTTTTACACAGGATAATAAACTAGTTAAACTATCAAACAAGTCTATTGTAACAAAAGAGATAACCATTGATCTAGTCAAATTATAAAACATGTAATTAGCAATATAACTAATTTCTTGACAAAATGGCTTGCCAAATTATCTTTTTTTACCCAATAACACCAAATAAATGTCCACTAAATTAATAAACCAGCCGAGAAGCTTATTATTAGAGTGTGGGTTGTGTAAAGGGTGTTGGTGGCTTCTTGATTTCAACTAGCAATGCATTTGTGAAGCTTGATTTCACATGAAACGTATGCCCAAATAAGTCTAGCCATAAGTCACAAACGAGTCCAAAACCAGGCCCCTAAAATCAAGATACAAGCAAACTCAATAAGCCTCCCTTTATAGAGTCTCCTTCAGAGTTTCTTATTTCTCCCTTTTACGGAAAAACAGATACAATCAAATATCATAAAAAGACTTTTTCTTTTGTTCAAATTGAAATCCCATGAGACTTCATCATCTTCTCGACCTCCAAATACACCGTTGAGTAAGGCAAGTACTCGTTGAAATATTCTTTGCTCAAGTCATTAATGGCAACAGCAAGTTTTGGGATTTCTAGGGTTTCTTCATGAGTCAGTTTCCTGACAAACCTTGCTGGATTACCAGCCCACAATTCCCCTGTTGGAATCCTTCTTCCTGGAGGCAATACAGATCCAGCTTCAAGTATTGAATGGGTTTCCACCAGAGACCCTTCCATGAGTATTGAATGTTGACCGATTATACACTCTGGCTCGATCGTGCAAGACCTCAATAGGCAGTAGGCTCCAACTGTCACAAACCTTTCGATCATAGTCTCTGCTGGTAAACCTGTAAAACAAACCACAAAACTAATGTAAGATATGAATACATTTTTTGATGACTGTTTGTTAAAAAGTGTTTCTATGTTATTATGCCAACAAGCTTACATTTTCAAAAAGTTCCTCTGATCCATGTTTGACTATGTTCATCACTAAATTTTTCATTAGCATAACTCTATATGCTTATCTTAATGCTGTTGGAAATCAAAATGTAGTATCGGTATTGCTCGAGCATATAAGCGTGGAAAAGAGATATAAACTTGAGGCAATTTTGTGTGTTTATTTCTCAAACCCAAATGTAAAGTTGCAGGGGAAAATATTAATGACCGATTATAGCATCATTTCTCATGATTCAAACTTTAGAGGTTAATGGTTTTGACTGTCTAAGGTACCACAATATATAATCTATATGTAAAAGATATCTCAACACCAAAGGAAGAAAAGGTACAATACCAGGAAATGCCAAAGTAATCAAAAAGAAAAAAGGGAGCAAAAAATATAGAACTAAATAAGAAAAAGCAAAACAGCTAAAATAGATGAGTAAACAACAGATAGCATCTTGTTTCCATCTAGATCTTTATGGACATAAATGTGGTGTTACATAACACAACGATCACAGTATATCGTTAATTAATCAAGGAAATGATTCAATTTAAACAAGTATCCTAACTTCATTAAGCACTACCCACTAACATTACAAGGTAAATGTTGTAACTGCATTTCATATAATGTACAAACGTCCTTGGGGTAAACTCAAACCTTTTGGCTTCTTCTAAAACTCGATCTCTCTCTCACAAACTCTCAACCCATGTATAGTGTTTCGTGTTCGATATGAGGTAATCAAAGAAGCACTGGCATGACCTGATCTGCCAAAATGAAAACAAGTTGTATGCACTTGTTTGAAAGAATGGGAATGTGCTTATGATGCCAAGGTATTTCTCTATATCTCATTATCTCCAACCTAGCATTAACACATTGTCGAGACATTTCAAATGAAAAGCGAACATTATGGCACATATGTGTGTCATAGATATTTGAATCATCAAGAAAATTGTTTTTTGTAGATCTAGATCAATCATCAATCTTGAATAAAACCTAATACATTTAAGAGACTTTAGTCTGCAGTTAATCTATGTTCATTGTTGAACAACTCATGTTAGCAATGAATGATAGAAGTCGGACATGTTACACCCGTTCTTTTCTACATTTCTCGATCTCTCACATGTTCATGTAGAACAACACCAATGGTAACTTAAATGACTATCCATTCCATGGTTGTCTACACAACAACAACAACAACAATAGTACTCAATCCTGCTACAGCGGGGTATAGGGGAGGTATAATGTAGACAATCATACCTCTACCCGTAGTTAGGCAAAAGAGAGAGCAGTAAAAAAGGATAATAATAAAAACTAAAATAAAAACCATAATAATAATAATAATAAAAATAATAATAATAAATTAAAAATGTATCCATAAATAAAAAGAAAAAAATAAATAAATAATGTTTAAAACAAAAAATACACGACAACTAAATATAATTAGATAAAACATTTAAATTCAAATAATAGTATAAAACATAGTCCTATGTCTTTAAAAGAGAAGGGTAAAAGTTAGATATTAATTTGTAGAAGAGTAGAAGACAACTCATCTATAATCCTAAGCCCTAAGCTACATCCAAAAACAACGTATATTCCTACTCCCGCCTTTTAATCCTTCTTCTCCACAAATGCCTATCTGAGAACATGTCGTCAGAGAGAGAAATCTCCTTTAAATCCGCTCTAACTCTATCTTCCCACTTCAGGTAAGGACAACCACGCCTCCTTGTGCCTTCAAATAAAATCGATTCCGCTCTCCTAACCGGTGCAGTTGGTTGCCTCCTTTTTACATGTCCAAACCACCGTAGTCTTCCTTCTCTTAACGTGTTAACAATAGACGTCACTCCTAATGCGTTTCTAAAAACACCAACCGGAATTTTGTCTAGCAAAGTCTTCCCACAAGTCCATCTAAGCATCCTCATCTTTGCTACTTCCATCTGATCTGCTTGAGCCTTTTTCAGCGGCCAACACTCATAACCATATAGCATAGCTGGTCTAACAGCTAGTCTGTAGAATTTTCCTTTAAGTCTCGGCGAAACTTTCTTGTTGCATAAAACTCCTGTTGCCACTTTCCACTTCCGCCACCCCGCTTGAATACGGTAAGTACCTAAATGAGTCTTGGGGACTCATGACGTGGTCCCCTAAGCCAATATCTTGGCTCTCATCGTTTTCGTTCTTACTGAAATGACAAAACAAATACTCGGTCTTACCTCTACTAATCCGTAATCCTGAGGCCTCTAGCGCCGTCCTCCATAGTTCTAATCTACTATTGAGCTCCTCCTTCGATTATGAAACCAAGACAATGTTGTCTGTGAATAGCATACACCATGGGACCTCTCTTTGAATCCTCTCGTGAGCTCGTCGATAATGATAGCAAAAACGAAAAGACTAAGTGCCGACCCTTGGTGTAGGCCCCGTAACATTGGAAAATAGTCGTTGTCTCCTACCGGAGTGCTCACATAGCCACACAGGACACCACACTCTCATACATGTCTTTCAAGACCCTAATATATCTCCCTGGGATCTTTCTCTATATTAATGGTTGTCTAACACTTTATTAAAATGCAACTGGATCTAAGCTATTTGCTTAATTCAAATTTCTTTAGTGTTTCCTTTCCATCCAACACAATGCCTCTACATCTAACAACTCTATTATTATCATCGAATTCTCAAGCCTCTCAAACTATTACCATTACGTAAGGCATATTAAAATAAGTTGTTTGTTGTTCTTTAACCACATCATTAGTTTTTTTCAAAGATCATGTATTATGAAATAGTAATAATAATGATACTAATATTAATAAAAACTATTATTATAACAATAATTAGCGCAAAACAACAAAAATAATAACAATAAATAATAATTGTTATATAATAAGCGGTCTTCTAAGTTTGGCATGTTATTTTATGCTCATGAATCATGATGCAACCACAAACTTGGCATGTGAGATTGACTGAACATTTGAACCAGTAGGCAAACATGTATGAAGCTACCAACCTTCTTGTGGCTTGTTTGTTCTCAAGTTTCTCATGACAGAGAAGAATAGGTTGGTAGACAGAGAAAAGGAAGAAGAAGAAGAGGAGAGAGAGAGAGAGAGAGAGAGAGAGCATGTATGAAGCTTAACCAACGTTATCTAGGACACTAGTATGTGTACATGGAAATTGAATATAGAACAACCTAGTTTAACCAAGACTTTCAAGCAGTACTTATGTAACCAAGACTTTCAAGCAGTACTTATGCAGCCACTCCACTTCTATAAATTTTTTAAAAAAAAAGTAATCCTCGCCATTTCAAGTGCATTAAAAAGGACATAAACCAACATTACATGCAGCGACCAGTGTTGTAAAACTCGGCCTACTCGGCGAGTACTCGCTACTCGGATACTTACTGAGGCGATTTAGGCAAAATCGGACTAAAACTCGAAATTCGGTCAAACTCGGCCAACTCTGTCCAACTCGGCCAACTCTGTCCAACTCGGCCTCCTCGGTCAAACTCGGTCAACATAAAAATTAGGTTTTTAATGGGTCATTCCCCTTTTTTTCTTTCCATTTTCACACGTAAGTCTCCTGCCGCCTCCTTCATTTCGCTTTCGATCGAGAAACAGCCACGCATACTCTTCCATTGGTGACTAAATCGAGAAATCTTCTTCCATTGGTGACCGAAATCAGCCTTCATCTTCAATTTCTGCTTCGATTGGTTGCTCTGCTGCTTCGATTTCTGCTTCGACGGGAACAGGGCCGGGCAACACAGGGCAACACAAAGGTAAAAACTAAATAATTTATATTTTGGTGTTCGATTTCTACTCTGGTGTTCAATTCATTCTTCGATTTCTGCTGTTAATACTAGTATCTGTTCTCGACAATTTTCTCTTCTCTGATGAGTGTATTACTTGATATTAGTGTTGCCTGTTATCATTGTTTAAACCTTATATAATAGTGTAACAGCTAATTGATGGATAGTAATTTACTTCAATAGATTAGTTGTTCCAAGCTAAGCAAAAAAGTATAGTTAATGACATCAACGGCTCCATCCATGGAATCCACCGCTACCCAAGAACTTAAAAGGAGATCAAAAGATGTTGGACAAGACGATTAATGAATGTTTTTATTGAAGTATTTGAATTTTCAAACAATTATGTTGGTGTTTTTAAACATATATATTGGATGCTAAGAAAAATCATCTTTATATTTGATTATTTATGACTTAAGAACATGCTATATGTAAAATTTTCAAAAAAATTCAATAAAAAATCCCAATCCGAGTACTCCCCGCCTAGGCCGAGTACTCGCTACTCCCCGGTCGGCCGCTCGAGTAGCGCCTAGCGAGTTTTACAACATTGGCAGCGACCCAATATAATTTTAAAAAAATGCAACGGAGAGATGGCATAGAAAGAGCATAAACGTAAATTAAGGGTACTCAATAAAAACAATTAAGGATACAATTATACAAACATTGATGTATATTTTCACCCAATATACTTTTGAGTTCGTTTTCCCTTGCATATTTCAGAATACTAGAATCTCTACTAAATGGAGCAACTAATAAACAAGATATCAATATATCATAATAACATCTCAAACTCATCAGTGTTTGGAAACAAGTAACTCTATTAGCAAGCATGGATGTAAGTCCCTCCCGTGTGAGAGAACATGGACACATGCCCTAATGGAAACAGTTCAAAATTCAGTCATTCCTAGAAACCAAAATATGTACACACATGTCCCTAATATAACAGCCAAAGTAACAGAGAAGCAATTCTTAATCAAAGTCGCGGTAAGCTTCTAAGTCCCAAACGCTATAGATCCATGAAAAGTTCTACTAATGTAACTTGTGTTCATAAAGCACCAATAAAAAAATACCAATAACTCGAAATTCAGCAAACAATCTATTAAAACCCTAAAAACTAGATCAGAAAGGAAATCAAATTATGATAAAAACCTGTCGGAGATGACCAAGCGGCATGAACCACACACTTCTCCTGAACATTGGAGCAGAATCCAACCGTAATCTTGTTAAGGTCTCCACGAAGAACTGCCCCGTTCCAGACAGACGATCCGTCAAGAACGTTGACCTGTCCGGCCAATACCACGTTGGGGGCGACATAAGCATCGACAGCGATCTTTGGAAGCCACTGACCTAAGGGAATGATCTGCCTCTGCCCTCTGTAGTCCCATTTCACTCGATCCGGAGATTCCGTTATGCTCTGTGACGGCGGCGGCGACGATTCGGTCACTTTCACCGCCGCTTCGGTTGCAAGAGCGCGGCTGATCACGTGGCGGTGCGAGCTGAGCGAGGATGTTAGGGCTTTTCTCGATAGCCGTGCTAGTGACGCCATTTCACGATCTTTCCTTAATAAACACGACGACTCGACGAGAAATGAATAGAGTGGCGCGCCTGTGGCTGTGACTGGTGAAGTTAACGGCGAAACCCTTTGGCCTGACCTCTGATCCTTCTTTTTCTTTCTTTGGATTTTTGTTTTTGCCCCATGATGTTTGTAGATATTTCACAGAAGCCCCTTGGAAGAGTGTTCCATACTTCCATATTCCATAATAATTAAGGGGGCGTTTGGTTTGCAGATCTATCTAGCTATCTATATCTATATATGAAAGATATGTAAATTTTTAAAAATAATCATAAATTGAGTATTAGTTAACCAATCACAACCTTCAATTTCAAAATTATTCAATTCTCAAAACAATTTTGAAAAGATTAAAAATAGTGGATTAAAAATCGTGATACAATAATTTGAATTCAATTTTAATAAAGGGGTTAGATAAAAACTGTGAGAGGGTTTTATAAAACATAGGAGGTTTTAAGAAAATATGAGGGGGTTTTATAAAAATTATATATTAATTTAATTAATTATAAGTTATGTTTAGTAACTTGTGATATATTTTATTTAGAGAAAAATAATTATATATTTACGACCGTCTCATTTTTATCTACGTTTTGGTATAAATTTTATAGTAATATGACACTTTTTTTAAATTAGTATATTCTCATCACAAAGGTGATGTTTCATTTACTGCATTGTTTTTATTTGAAAATTTTAATATCTTAAATACACTTCTGAAATACTCGTGCGTGCACGGGTTAATAAACTATTTTTTTTATGAGATTTGCATTATTTTAAAGGACTTTCATTTCGCACGATTGTGAATTCAATCCTATGTTTGGTTGATAAAATCTGTCAGGATTTGCATTCCTGAAATCATGTTTGTTTTGTCATTAAATCAAAGGATTTGGATTGTTTTTGTGGCAAATAACAGAATTACCATTCAGTTATATTTTAAACAGTTTTTTTGTTTAATTAATTAATTCACAAATAAATAGTAACTGATTAATTTACACTATTAATAATTAAAAATCTAACTAAAATTTAAGCATAAACTACAACAATCAACACAAATAGTGGTAAACATAGTCTAAAACATATTTGACATAATCGTTATGTCAAGAAAACATAGTTCCAAAATAAGTCATATCTAAATACCTCACGACACTCATTGCTCTAAAATATACTTTTCTCGACCTCCTCTTCCAATTCTTCAAAATCTCGATCTTCCCGGTCTTTTCCAAAAGCGGTACACAAGTTTACAAAATGAGGAAACAACTTGTTTTTTCACTTTTGAAATCCTTTATACACCTGTTTCATATAACACAATTAATAATAAATAATAACATAAGTATAATTATAACACTACTTACCTTGAGATATGCCTCCCAAACGTCAGGTTCAGCAACCACACAATGGGTAATAGGATCAAACCCAAATCCACTAGTTTTTGACCCATTAATCATGTCATGCACAATTTGCCAATCTTTTTTCATGATTTTTATTTTTGATTTGATATTGGGGTTTAGCCAATAAACCCGAAAGAACTTGTTCCAAATGTTGTAAATAGCCCGATTTAAAGCCATTGTCGGCTTTAAATTCACCACTATTCACCATGTTGACCAAAGCCTCTACAAGTTTTGCTTCCTCGTCATTTGTCCACGAATGATAATTTCGAAGTTGGCTCGACATCCCTAATTGAAAAAAGTTCAAGTATCTTTACAACAAAAATTGTACCAAAAACGACACGAATAGGCAAGTGTACCTAATCGGTTTTTATAGTATAATTAGTAAGCACGGGTGTCAAACTCTCGGGGAACGGATATGATTTGATAAAATTATAATGATTTAAATATTAAACGCAACTACACTAATCTAAACTACGAAAGCAAATAAAGCAATTAAAAGGGGGGATTTTATGATAAAGTTGAGAACTTTCAACCAACTAAGCCACTACAAACCCTAGAATACCACTAAAGCATGCAAAGAAAACAAGAAAGCGATTAACTCGGAGAATTAAATATATATATATGAAGATGTTCCCTCCCTAGATTCAATTCAACCCTTTTCATGGCAATTAATTCATGGCAAATAGAGCTAAAGACACTTTGAACATTCATGCATCGATTCCTAAATTAGTTAAAACCTTGGTCTAGTTCTAACCGTCTAATTACACCAATTAATTACCTTTATGGTCAAAAGCGCGATTAAAAGGGATAATTAGCCAATTAATTCGATTACCAAGTAAAGACTTAACCTTTAATGTTTCATATGATCAACAAAACATCATTAACACATAAAGGGTCATTATATGTTTAATCACATGCAAAATCATCTATTAAAAGTTGCTTAACACTAGAATTGGATCAATCACTATCTCTTTAATCATTTATTGGTCCTAGACAATCAATATCAAAGCTTTATGAATTAAATGGTCTTTTAAAACACAAAACTCAGTTTATAAACAACTAAAACAGATTATGAAGCATGGATGAACTAAGATTAAGTTAAACTTGAATTAAACATGAATTAAAGTAACAAAGCCATGAATTAAATAACCATTACATGAGTTTCATATCCTCTAGGGAGGAAAACAAAAATTTTAGCCAAGAACAATCATAACTAATCTCTGGAAATCATTCATAAAAAGAAACATGATGAACAAGAATGAAGAAAACCGTAAAATCCGACTTGTTCTAGCCGAAAGCTTCACTTTAATCTTCAAAATTAAGCTCCAATGCTCCAAGATCATGCCCCAAGCTCCCTGGATGTTTAATGAAAGTTTTCTGGAGTTGTGGTGGTGAAAAAGTCGGAGAAAAGTGATGATTCCTGAAAAAAATCGAAAATCGCATTTATAGGCTGAAAACTGGAGGATCGCGTCGCTACACAGGAGATCGCGCTGCGACGGGCTGGCAGTTCGCGACGCGGCGCGTGTTGTTCGGCCCAGTTTTGACTTTTTTTTCAAATTTTGATCTCTATCTCGTTTTTTATCCGATTTTCTTCATCTTTATCACCATAAATCCGAATTTAAACCTGGAAAATAATTAATAAAGATATTATACATATTTTAAATGTATTTTCCATATTTTTTTATTAAAAACAATTAAATATCACATTAAAAATATATATATAAACCGCGATATCATATGTAAATCAAGAATCCCATAAAAAATAGTGGAAACCCGAAGTGCAAAAAGATTGCTTATCAAAAGTGAGATTGGATCTTCATACAACAGATTTTGAAGACTATCTGGGATTGCCTATCTAACTGCTTATCTGATTATTTCTTATGCAACTTTGAATACACAACTAATATCGATTCATAAGATGATAAACCAGGCCCTAGTATTGATTCAAGTGGAAAATAAATTAACAAGCTAAAGCAACTTTGAATACACTGCTAATATCGATTCAAGTGGATACCAATGATAAACCATGCCCTAATTTTGAGTTACCACAAACAAAATCGAGAGATTGAAGCAGATAAGAAAAGGAAACAATTACCGGAGAAGGAAACAGAATTACGAGATGAGCAGTGGACATGCGACGAGGGATGTTGTAGGGGTGACGAGAAGAGACGAGGAGGCAGCGTAGGGGCGACCGGAGATTAGGATGCAGTTGCAGTTGCAGTCACCGCTCGAGGACAGTCGCTCCGGTCGAGGTCGCCAGCGATGATAGACAGCGCGTAGGGGCGACGACAGGCGACGAGGACTGATGCGAGGCGTCTGATATCGTGGGTTTGAGATGAGGCTTATTAGGTTTAGGTTTAATGAGGGTAAAATGGTATATGCGTGATTCCTTGGTTTATGGATTTGAGAATACTAGGGGGTGTGTAGGATTTGAAGATTTCCATGTTTAAAGGATTTGGTGGGTTCTAATGAAATCCCATCATTTGAAATCCTTTGTACTTTTTCCAAACAAACACAGTATTTCATGGGATTTAAAATCTCTTTCCCAGAAAATCTCAGGAAATCCATGAACCAAACATGACCTAAGTTCTACCCCAATTATATATACTATATTTTAAATTATTTCTTATTTATTCCTTTTGTTTAAACTTTTTAAATTTAAAGTATTCTGAAATTATTAAATTACCCCTCGTATAAATTAAATAGAAACTACAAAATAAAGTAACTATTTAATAGAGTAATTATTCTAATATTCTATTTTACTAACTAAACATTCCATATAAAAAAACTCAAAATACAATTTTACTTAATTATTAAAAGAATAAATGATAATCAAATCTTTCATTTTATATATTTTATCATATAACATATATTTTAACTTAATTATCGGAAAATATGTATAAGTAAAACTCCATGACTTGAATAACATATGACCAGAATTCATAAACATTTTTAAATAGCTCGTATAATTAAATAAAATAATTATCCACTATTTTACTCCATTTCTATAATCTCTTGATTTTAAATAGTTCTAAATTTCTAATTTACACTCTATTTTTTTATGTAATTTACCTTATTTTTTAAGTAGGGACCATTTCATAATTGTTTTATTGTTGTAAAAATTTATTGTACAAATTAATAAAAGAGTTATAGAAAATAGTGGGGGCATTTTTTGGGTGTAGTGGAAAAGGTGTAGCATGCTAAATGTTATGGCTTGTGTGCAAACAAAAACTCAAAGTAGTGTAACATTGTCTCTTTCAATGCAAGGCCGGTTTGGGTGTATGGGAAAAGGTGATAGCATGTTGGAAGGAATTGGTATGGTGCATATCAAAATGCATGATGGAGTGGTCAGACGGATTAATTCTTGATATGTTCCGGATCTTCGGAAGAACCTACTTTTCCTTGGTACTTTGGCCAATAATGGATATGAATATTTCAGTAAAGGGATGGACCGAAGGTTTTTAAGGATGCTTGAGTGATAATGCAGGGCAGGTTGCTAGGTACTTATGTGTAGGAACGAAGTTTTGTGTTTGGAATGTCGATGGGATTATCTTTGGAGCGAAAAATTGACCTAACGAAATCGAGATCGACTACATAGATGGAGTTGATATCCGGTGAAATAGCGTGATGCAATTTTGGACTTCGTGGCTCGTACAAGAAGGTAGTCTCTTCAAGGAGTTTGGCAGGAAGAAGACGGTTCTTTGGTGTTCTCATTAACGATTGAAGAGAATTCAAGTAAGGGGACATTGTTGGGTGTGAGTCGAATCAGCGGTACGATATTTGAAACTAAAACGGGTGCTCAGCATGAAAGATGGGTACACAATGAGAGGCATGCAATAAATATGTTTTGGTTTAGGAAGACATGGTCACACGTCGTGCAAACCGTGTGCACGTACGATGTGGAACATGCATGGAATTAATTGCGTATGGTTTGAATTTAAATCTATTAAGTGCACACGTCAAGAAGATATGGAGCACGTTGTCGAATGTTTTGAATTCAAATTTGTTTGATGTTAATTTTGTGTTCAAAGTTATCGAGTATTATGGCTGATGTACTTGTAATTAGTTTGAGATTTCTAGCTAGTTTGTTTTATCTAAAAATATTGTAGCAAGAGGACGTCATACACACTATAAAAAAACATTATCGGATAATATAGAAATCTCTGGTTTGGACGGATGATATTGATTAAATTAATTAAATTTATGAACGCATGCTATTTGTCAACTTTCAAGCTAGTTGAGTTCACCGCTACGTTAATTGTTTCATAAAACTAAATTAAAATAGCGTACGAATAACAATCATACATCACGTTAATTGCATTTTATATATATGTATCAACATTTTACATATCAAAACTTAATTAAGAGACGTACTATTACTCGGATACTTCATATCAAGCAAACCTACATATATATATTCTTCTTGATTTTCCATACATATATATTTTTCCCATTCGTTTCGTACTTAATAAAAAGGATATAGTCTGGGTATTCTAATTAACTATATATACATGATGTCATCTCGAGACAAATAACCATGCATGGTGACTGTATATATATATATATATTATAAATCAACTTTCAGGAAAGCGAAGTTGTTTCATGTTCAGAGGTGATTAGGTGAATGAGGCTGCCCATCTGGAATAAACCTGCAAATTACAACATATATTTATGGAGTAGCTAGGTATATTTTATTCGCTGAAACTCAGATAAAAATATATTTCTTAATTTACTAAAACTCAGATAATATTCCTATTATTCACGATGCTCAACATCGAAATTTATTATACGTAACATTAATTATAATATTTATATTCTTAAAAATGTATTATCAATTATTTATATACACATATGTTTATGGGTACAATTTTTATACGCGACGATTATAACCGATTGCCCTTACAGCTCATGTCGATTACATCTGTCACATGTATAAAGGAATTAAATATTAATTGTCCAATTAACCAAACATTTTCTATTATTTACGATAAAGAAATTGTTGTATACAGTTACCTTTGAATCGCATGATCAGCTGACGAATCCAAACATGAGCTTTCATCTGCCTCACTCACTAGCTCATGCAGCTTTAATTTATCTCAAATCATATCACAAACAATTAACTATATATTCAGTAAATAAAAATATATATCCAAACAAATAAATAATTGCCAAAACTATAAGCATCAATTAATTTCAGTTAACTATATATATAAAATGCTCACTTTTTTCTGAAGACTGCTTTTTTCTTCTTGCAAAGTTTTATGCTGCATATACACGCACAAGTAAACAACTTTAATTAAATTTTGAAATTTGGAAGTGCCGTATTCGAAACTATATATATGTAAACAAAATTCTGTCAAAAATGTAAATAAAATATAGTTAACTAGATTCTTAATTAGTTAATACATAAATTTAATTTAATTACAAGCTTTGTTAAGACTCACATTTCTCTTCAATAAACTTATGTGCTCCGATAAAAGGCGCCACTGTCCAAATTCATTTATGAAAATGGTTATTAGATAAAAGTTCACAAGTATTTAATAAGGATAATAATAATTATAGGTTTTAATTAGTAAAATCAGTTGAATATATAGAATAAACGTACGTACTTTTCTAGAGCGTACACGTTCAACCCCAATCCTCAGTTGACGTTCCAATTGTTTCAATTCTTTCATTCCTAATGTTGAGAGATCTTCTCCAGCCATATGTCTCAAAACAAAAACAAATTATTTAAACACTTAATTAAATATAACGTACATAATATATTGTTATTATTATTTATTTTAACATTAATTAAAACAATGAGATTTGTGATAGGTCATTTAATTTAATTTAATTTAATTAATTAATATATATACTTGTGTTTTGTTTCTAACGTGTCGATCATTTTCGTCATCTCATCCATTTCATTCTTCCAAACCTGTATCACATCAAATTCTTTTATTACAGAAACATTTAATTCACAGAAATGAAAAAGTTAAGGACTAATTAATAATAAAGTTATCTTTGAATCTAAGATATTAACTAATTATCAAATTTTTAAAAAGCTTATAATTAATGAGATGTGATACCTCAATGGTTCTAGCGCCATGATTGTTCATGTTGTGCAGGCCCTTTTCGTTTCGGTACCTCCTGATGGTCCTATCCATGCTGCAACACGATTCCATCAAGCAACTAATTTCACTATATACGTTCAAATTAATCAACGCACTGGTCGAAGAAAAGAAAAAGAAATTGAGAGATATGCATATATATATATATATATATATATATATATATATATATATATATATATATATATATATACCACGCACGTGTGTGTACGTATCTATATATGTTGGAGTAATTGTTAAAAAGGAAATTAGTATAAGTTTTTATTATTATTGTATTTGTATATAATATGTGACATATTTGTATCAACTAAGCCACCACCGCCAGTAACCGGCCGACGGCCAACTGCCGCCGTCAACTGCCGTCAAGTGACGGAGAACTGCCGCAATAACCGCCTCGCCGGAGGCTTATAAATACACGACGAGATGTCAGTGTCGGGTGCGGTGTGTGTGGTTCCCGGTGCCCTTCGTGGTGTCCGGATTTGTACCAAACTTTGTACAGTAGATTTCAATATTAATATAAGATGAGAATTTGTGTGTTTACATGTGTGATTCATGAGATCCGGTGTTAATGGGACCAAGAATATATACTCTTATGTAGAGAGAGAGAGAGAGAGGGAGGGAGAGATTACTCATGGCTAGAGAAGTGATAAGCTTTGCCAGAAGAAGAGAAGACAAGAAGTGCAACCTCAGCATCACAAAGAATAGAGAGTTCAATTGCTTTCTTGAACAAACCATCTCTTCTCTTAGAGAAGGTCACTTGCCTGTTTGTTGGATTTTCTATTCTCTTTAGCTCTACCTTACCCCTTCCCATTTTCTGCTTAATTAATTATTTCCCTCTTTCATCAATCGATCTCTATATATATAGCTACACACACATAAAACACTTATAAGATATTACTATGTACCCACTAGCTTGAATGTTGATGATGCAATTGATTATGTAAAATAAGATGACAAAATATATATATATATATATATATATATATATATATATCGACATGACATCACTGTTTCTTTTTATTCCATCATATTGTTTCTTGGTGTGAAAAATGCAAAACTGACATGATTATGGCACTAGATTGATCGAGTGGTTTCAGGTGTTTCGTTTTACCCAAAAGCGTACAAGTGATTGTTAACGAATTTCTTACTTGTCATTATTGCTCTGTATAATATTTGTTTTCAAAAAAAATTATGTTATGTACGTAAATCATTAATTTAATTGATAAAACCAAAATAAAGGTAAGTTGTATGTTTCAATTACTTAAAGTGTTGTTTACGCTCTTCCTAATGATCCTGCAGCCTGCTGCAATGAAAAATTAAGATTTGCATGCATCTAACACTTTGAAAAGTATCCGAACATATATCGGAAATGGATTAATATACATATATAGGGAGGGTTCATGCGAGAACCGTTGTTAGTGCGAGAATCGCGAGAACTAATCTCAGCCGTTCCTTGGATATGGGAAGTATCATGGATGGAGAGCGTGGAGGGATATGGTGTGGCAGGGTGCATGTGAGGAATTCATGGGTGGGCAATGACATTGAATGAGAGGGAATTGGACGGCTTAGATTGGTTCTCGCGGTTCTCGCGCTAACAACGGTTCTCGCATGAACTTTTGTCTACATATATATATATATATATATATATATATATATCTGTGTGTGTGTGTATGTGTCATATTTCATTTGTAATAGATGATAATGCGTGGGTATAGGTAATAAGGGGAGGGTTCATTCGAGAACCGTTGTTAGTGCAAGAACCAACTTCAGCTGTTCCTTGGATTTGGGAAGTTCATTGATGAAGAGCGTGGAGAGATAGAGTATGACATGGTGCATGTAAGGAATTCATGGGTGGACAATGACATTGAAGAAGATGAAATTGGACGGCTCAGATTGATTTTCGCGGTTCTCACACTAACTATGGTTCTCAAATAAACTTCTTCCTAGGTAATGATTACTTGTTTAACTCGTAATTAGTTGATATGAGACATATAATATTTTACTTGTAGCTAGGTCTAATAAATGGGTCGGTATGTCTTTGTTATGAAATTGTTAGTTTGGTATGTACTTTGGTATATATTAGTTTCTTTTTTGTTTTAAACTTATTATAACTTTATTAATGTAAAATTTTAAGGCCAATCAACTTATGTCATGATTCGTCACCCATCATTTAGAACGGTAATGGAATCGGTAATGACAAACGTGATTCAATTCTTTTCGACCCAAAATAATAATGTGCGAAAGGATGTGAATAAGGACGGTAATAGTGACCAGTAGTTTTGTATCATGTTTATCATGTATATATGTTAACGAACAACTAAAACATTCGTATTATGGATTTTGTAATAGCTTATGCGCGTCTATATAATATGTTGTTTTACATTTTTGAATGCATTACATCATATACATAACATGTTATTAATTATTAGTTGTGCCTAACTATATATTAAAAAGGCAATAACAACGACATTAACAGTGACGCAAGAACGAAACAATGTTAACAGTATAAGAAGCAACATTTTTAGTTACAACAAGAGTAATAACAGCGACATTAGGAGCATCAACACTATTAGTAACAACATTAGACAATAACAACGAAATTTGATAGCGGCAACACCTATAACATTAACATTAGAGCATTAGTGACTGTAAATACGACATGATAGCGACAACTTATCACTATTAAAAACTTATTTTTCTGTAGTGAATATATTCCGTCTTTTAATTGTTACGTCGACTCGCCGTCCTCTTCTTTGACAAACAACCAATTCATGACATTAATGTCTAGCGTATATAAAAAACTAGCTTATTGACCCGTGCACGCACGGGTATTTCGGAAGTGTATTTGAGATATTAAAATATTCAAATAAAAATAATGCAGTAAATGAAATATCACCTTTGTGATGAGAATATACTAATTTCAAAAAAGTGTCATATTACTATAAAATTTATACCAAAACGTAGATAAAAATGAGACGGTTTGTGATTGGTTAATTAATACTCAATTTACTGTTATTTTTAGAAAATCTGCATGTCTTTTATATATAGATATAGATAGATAAACATTAATTCCTGGTTTTCGTCACACTCTATATATCTATATGTATAGTTTCCAAATATATATCATGTATTGTTTTTTCTTTTTTGTTTCTTTTCATACATATACGACAAATCAACTTATCTGTAACCTTATTTTTTTTTTATATTGTGATTTTCATAAATATAATTAATTAAGATAAGATGATAATGAAAAGAAATAGATATGTTACTTTAAGTAATTTGTTGTTATATATATAAAGGATCGAGACATGTTAATTGTAGGTTATCTTGGAGCATAAGATGCTGATGTGGGTCATGAGTGAATGAAAACTTAACACGTGTCCCTTTTTAAACCAATGAGTATCCTAAAGAGACTGATGATGATGATGATGATGATCGAATACATCCTGCTACATGGGAACACCTCTCATCTCATGATCAAGAATATCTCCGATACTAGGTTTATTTCACCACCTTTAAATATACAGACGCGCGCGTCTAGTTATCTTTTGTTGCCTGGGCCCTACATGTCTACCAAGCGTCAGCCTCTCATTCGCTCATATATAGTGACCCCTATTAAGTATTATACCTTTAATCTCAGTTAATTAGCGGGCAACGTCATATATTCAAAATGTTCGTAAGAAAACAAGTTTGAAATTGAAAATGATTCCGTTTTCCAAAGATATATATTGATCTCTGGCAGGGGCGTCCCGTGGATTTTGGAGGCCCAGTGCGAAGTGAAAAAATGGGCCCCTTACACACACATATATATAACCAAAACTTCACTAATACTACGATATTTATAATATCAAAAACTAAAACAAAAGAAAGAAAGTAAAATAGTTTATCCTATATAGTTACATGAATCGTGAAGTTCTTTAAGGATTAGCGAAAGCAAAATTATGAATCACTCTTCGTAATCAATAATCTCATAAGTATCGTTCTCAGTAGCTATCATTGCCAGTTCGTTAAGCCTTTCTTGGGACATTTTGGACCGTAAATAGGATTTCAACAACTTAAGTTTTCAGAAATTTCTTTTTGCAGATGCAAGAGTTAATGGAATAGTCATCTATATGCAATAATTGCATTGGGAAGACAATCAACTTCTTTCAAGTATTTAAGACATATAGGTCGGATAGTTTCTTGGGGTAAAAGTTCGTCAAGCAGTTTCAACTCCATATAAAGTTTATTTGCATTAAACTCTGATCGTTCATCCTACTTAAGTGCAGATTTAAAACGACTACAACATGACTTAAGATCTTTGTTATCAAATTCCTTCAATTTTATAGGAAACAAAAAACTAATTACTTTTTCATACTCTTTGTATTGTTCAAATCTAGTTCTAAGAGAAGCATTTTTAAAATAAAAAGGGAAATTTTGAACAATATGGATATCATTTGAAAATGAGCAGTTTAGATAGAATCGAAATTTCGATCGATACTAGCTTTATCAACAATATATAACAAATAATTAACTTTATAATTCTCATTAGCTTTATCAACAATATAAAAATAAGACATCTTGGTCACTTTGGTTCTGATCATCAAATTGTATTTTTCTACGAACCTGACACCTCCAAAGGAATACCTAGTTAATATTTATTTCAATGGAAAGTTCCTTAGCATCATCAATAGCCTTAGATAACCCTGTTTCTTTGAATTCATTGAAGTATTCGATCAACATGTTCAATTTCTTAATATATTAATCAAAACATGAGATTTCTAAAATTTTATTTTTTAAATTGTGGACTTTGAAAAATTATTATATATATATATATATATGGAACGGTTCAAACGAGGACTGTTTGTCGTACGATAACTGCGAGAACCAATATTAGCCCTTGATTAATATTAATCAATGGCTAAAATTCATTGGCGGCTTATTAATGACGCATTGGTTATTTTGGGAAAATCAAGCCTCGTAAATTAATAATGGCTCACTCGGAAGCAATTCACAATTGGGTATATATGTAAATGACCAAAATACTCATATTAATGAGTCATTAATGGCGTTAAAAACAGTTCTCGCAGTTCTCTTATGAAAAACAGTTCTCATTTAAACTTTTGCATATATATATATATATATATATAAGTGGGCCCCCTTTGAAACGTGGGCCCTGTACGGCCGCACCTCCTGCACTCCCTCAAAGACACCCCTGATCTCTGGACAGAGAACTTCTTAAAGCTCCCTAAAGATATTTTTACCTTGACTACAAATACTTGTATAACGGACGGTTTAAACGAGAACTGTTTTTCGTACGAGAACTGCGGGAATCAATCTTAGCCGTTGATTTGATAAGTGGAATTCATGGATGTAGAGCATGGGGGATCAAGTGTGGTAGGGTGCATGTGATTAATTCATGGATGAGTGATAACATTAATAGAGAGGGAATTGGACGGCTTAAATTGGTTCTCGCAGTTCTCGTACGAAAAACAGTTCTCGTTTGAAATTTTGCATATAAATAAATATATATATATATATATATATATATATATATATATATATATATATATATTGGATCAAAAAGCCCTCATCCTTAAACAAAGCCCCTAAAGTCATAATCTCAACCATTGGATTCATCAAATCAACGGTCATGATCTATAATGGCATTATTGTTATTATGTAAACAATTATAAGATTTAAAAGAATATTATGGTCAAAGCCTTCTTTTTTTTAATTTTTTTACCCCTTAGATTTTTAAATGACCATAAATATTTCAATTTTCTGAATTTGAGCAAAAAAGTTATACCAATCCACTCATTTTTCAATCCTCTTTCAAACGAGACCAATCTTCCTATATTTCTGGAAAAAAATTTTTGACGAAAATGATGAAAATTGCCCCTTATATATCATGTAACAGCAGGTCCCGAAAATAATAATTTTCGTCATTTTCGTCAAAAAAAAAAGATGAACAGGGTCCGAAAATGATGAGAAACTGGTACGTGTTATAGATATGAAATGATGACGAAAATTATGAAAGCTGGTAGCTGTTATGGATATGAAGGTGATGCACAAAAATGATGAAACTGATAGATGTTACTTTCTTCCAACAGCCGAAAATGATAATTTTCGTCATTTTCATCATTTTCGTCAGTGAAAAAATGATAAACGGGGTTCGAAAATGATGAAAACTGGTAGGTGTTATAGATATGAAAGTGATGACGAAAATGATGAAAACTGGTAGTTGTTATGGATATAAAGGTAATGGACGAAAATGATGAAACTGATAGATGTTGCTCTCTTCCAACAGCCGAAAATGATAATTTTCGTCATTTTCGTCAAAAATAATATTTTCAAAAATATTGAAAGGGTGGTCTCGTTTGAAAGAGGATAAAAAAATGAGTAGATTAGTATATTTTTTTTGCTCAAATTCTTAAAAATGAAATAGTTATGGTAATTTAAAGATATATATGGGTAAAAAAAAAAAAAAGGAAACTTTGAGTTGCTGGAAGAAGGCGTGTGTGAGTTATAATCAAATTCTGCATATTCTATTTTGCCCTTTTAAATTAGTGGCTGAGAATAGGCCTTTGGGGGCTTTGTTTAAGAAGGGGGCTTTGTTATATATATATATATATATATATATATATATATATATATATATATATATATATAGAGAGAGAGAGAGAGAGAGAGAGAGAGGACGGTTCAAACGAGAACTGTTTTTCGTATGAGAACTGCGAGAACCAATCTTAGCCGTTGATTTGATAAAGTGGAACTCATGGATGTGGAGCGTGGGGGGATCAAGTGTGGCAGAGTGCATGTGATGAATTCATGGGTGGACAATGACATTGAAGGAGGGGGAATTTGATGGCTCAGATTAGTTCTCGCGGTTCTTGTACGAAAAACAGTTCTCGTTTGAACTTTTGCCTATATATATATATAGAAAAAAGTTCATGCGAGAACCGTTCTTTGTGCGAGAACCGCGAGAACCAATCTGAGCCGTCCAATTCCCCCTCTTTCAATGTCATTGCCCACACATGAATTCCTCACATGCACCCTGCCACACTCTATCCCTCCACGCTCACCATCCATGAAACTTCCCATATTCAAGGAACGGCCGAGATTGGTTCTCGCGGTTCTCGCACTAACAACGGTTCTCGCATGAACCCTCCCCTATATATATATATATATATATATATATATATATATATATATATATATATATATATATATATAGGAAGAAGTTCATTTGAGAACCATTCCTAGTGCAAGAATCGCGATAACCAATCTTGACCGTCCAATTCTCCCTCTTTCGGTTTGATTGCCCACCAATTAATTCCTCACATTCAACTTGTCACACTTTATCCCCTCGTGCTATTCATCCATGAATTCCACTTACTAAATGAACGGCTAAGATTGGTTCTCGTAGTTCTGGAATTAAGAATGGTTCTCAAATGAGCTCTCCCCTATATATATATATATATATATATATATATATATATATATATATAAATTGGATCAATAAAGAACCATGTGTTAAACAAAGAACATAAAGAACCAATCTGGACCTTTGGATCATCAATATCAATGGATGAGATTGATCGATGGCAAAACTGTAATTATTATGTATTAATTTCGGAAGAATAGAGCAAAAATGTAATTATCCTCCCCCATCACCCACGATTTAAAAAAAAAACCCTCAAAAACTTTAAATTATCATAACTTTTTAAGTTTTGTGAATTTAATCAAAAAAAATTATACCATTCTTTTAGTTTTTTAATCCTCTTTCAAACAAGATCAATCTTCCTATACTTTTCTAAAAAAAAATTGAAAATGATTTTTTTTTTTTTGCATTTTGGCAGCTGTACAGGAAAAACACCCTTTTTTTTGCATTTTGGCAGCTCGTCGCTAATGAGCTGAATGTCGTCGCAAAAGGTTCGTCTCAGATCAGAAATTAGCGACGATGAAGTTAAATCTGTCGTCGCAAATAAGCAAAATCGTCCCTAATGACCTTGCAGTCGTCGCAAATGGTTCGTCTCAGATCATAAATTTTGCGTTTTTCGTTTTTTGCATTTCGCATGTTTATACGGATTTACGTTCTGCATTCTGCATGTTTTTTGCATTCTGCATTCTGCATGTTTTTTTGCATTCTGCATTCTGCATTTTTTTTGCATTCTACATGTTTTTTGCTTTCTGCATTCTTCATTCTTCATTCTGCATGTTTTTTAATGCATTCTTCATGTTTTTTGTATTTCTGCATTCTGCATTTTGCATGTGTTTTGCATTTTGCATTCTTTCATTCTGCATGTTTTTTGCATTCTGCATTCTTCATTCTGCATGGTTTGAATTACCCAGCTCAAAATGCAAATTACGGATTTTGCATTTTGCATTTTGCATTTAGGCTTGGGCTTGAATGAACCCAGCTCAAAATGCAAACTACGCATTTTGCATTTTGAATTTGAATGAACCCAGCTCAAAATGCAAACTTTGCATTTAAAAAAAAGTTTCAGAAATATATCAAGTCCGGTCTTGTTTGAAAGAGGACGAAAAACTGAAACTAATGATATAACTTTTTTGTTAAATTTCTAAAAAACGAACGAGTTATGATCATTTAAAGTAAGTAGGGGTTTTTTTATTTTAATTTTGGGGAAGATGGGAGGATGCTGGGAGCTGAGCGACGTTTTTTTTTTCTTTCATTTTTTACCCTTAAACTATGTGCCACGTGTCATCATTAGAGAATGTTCTTTAGGTTCTATGTTTAAGAGAGGTTCTATGTTTAACCTTACCCTATATATATATATATATATATATATATATATATATATATAATATATATATATATATATATATATATATAGAGAGAGAGAGAGAGAGAGAGAGAGAAAGAAAAGTTCATGCGAGAACCGTTGTTAACGCGAGAACCAATCTAATTAAGCCGTCCAATTCCCCCTCCTTCAATGTCATTGCCCACCCATGAATTTCTCACATACACCCTGCCACACTCTATCCCTCCACGCTCTCCATCCATGATTCTCGCGGTTCTCGCACTAACAACTGTTCTCGCATGAACCTTTCCCTATATATATATATATATAAAGAGGGAGATTCAATTATCTTTAGGTAAAATATGTGTATATATTTTAGAAAAAAAATCAAGTCTAACTACAAAGACACAAAAATTCTTAACTATTGATTAATTTTAATAAGAAACCAAGATTGGTTCTCATACTTTTTATATGAAAAATAATTCTTATTTAAATATTCCTCTATAGTGGGAGGTTCAAATAAGAATGTATGTTTAGGTGAGAATGGAAGATTTAATCTTGTCCCTCCGTTTGATTTGGTCGGATGATATATAATTGCCACTTCATTATATTTATGACTCAACCATTAATTACGAAGAATATATATTGATATATTCAATGAATCAATAATGTGTCACCAAAAGTTCTTAACTATTGATTAATTTAATCAAGAACAAGATTAACTCTCGTACTATTTATACGAAAAAATATTTATTATTTAAACACTCATCAGTATATAATGTGTATATATTCAATAAACTATTTTTTGATATTAAATTTACATCACAAATTCTTATACATGAGCTAGTCAAGAAGTATATTACACATAAAATGATATGATAAACAATGAAGTCTAGAATGTATTACATTTAAAAAATTATCTTAAAGTTTAATATATATAATAAGAAAATGTATAAAGTTAAAAATATTTATATAAAATTGAGCAGTAATAAGATAAAATGAAAAAATGGCGTGTAGATAGGAATAATTAGTGAGAAAAATTAAAGCGAGGTGAAGATAAATGAGATTGAATATATTTACGGGGTTTACCAAACAAGACGAAGACACGTCAAGCCTAACTTTTTGAATTTAGACGAGAGATGGTGAAAGTGGGCCACTTATGTAAAGAAGAATTGAAGATTACATAAATTAGCATTTCAGCATGCAAGTCGTCTTAAGTAACGTTATTTCGATTTAGTTGGTGGATGACTGACTTTCACATTTATCTTAATTAATTGGCCCCACTCACTTTAAAACCTCCGTTAATGGATCGCTAATTGTTTCATGCTCATTTTGTGTTATCATCACAAAATATTCACATCAGATGTTCTGTATTATTAAAGGGTTTGTATTATAACGGTATTTGTTATTATGAAGTAATGCTCTCTTTTTAAAGATTGTGAGTGAGGTGTATTTGTCGTTCAAAAAAAAAGATGTTCTACATTATCTTTTTATATTTTTTTACTTATTAGATCAAGATAAGTATTAAGATTCATAAAAATAATAAAAAATAAATTAATAAATTACATATATTATCTTATTACGAGTAGGAGTATTAAATATGAAAAAAATAGTAAAAAAATAAAAAATTCTTGCATTTCAAAATCCTCTACCTTATATTTCTTTTTAGAATTGTAAGAAAATTTATTAACCATCTACCTCGCGAATCAATTTCGAGAATATTTTATATTGAATAAAAAAGTTAGTGGTTTTATTAAGTGATCACCTCACCCGTGAATCTGTCAACATATATATCCTTAATTTGTTAAAGTCTCCTAACCAATGAAGCTGTCAACAAATCTATACTATTATATAAAACATTTAACACTCTCTCTCCTAAAAGTCTTAATCTCTTAAATTTTAAGTAATTTGAAATTCCTAACTTACCCCTCATTTAAACATAAAAGGAAACCATTGAATACCTTTTTAATAATTAAACCTTCCATAAAAAACAATGTTTAAAAATATCAAGTCAATGCAAATTTATTTCAACCTATAATATATTAAACAAATAATAAAATTAAATAACAACCTCCATAGAAATATTATTTTAAATATTCTATCAAACTAAAAATATTTTAATTTAAGTTTAGAAAATTCATATAACTAAAACTCACAAACCTGATAACATGTAACCGAAAACGGACATATTACCCGGTATGAATTAATTGTCGTCGCCGCATTGCGCATGTTACATGCTAGTATTTTCTAAACCACCCTTTATGATTTTATATTAAAAGGGATATTTTTCTTTATTTTAGTTCTCTATAACTTTAACTAATTAACCAGCACTAGTTATATTTGTGTAAACCAATTTTTGTAAAACCAAGGCATCTCAAATTTCATAATCTATATTTAAGCCAAAAATATCTTTGAAGGTTCAGTCTAGTTCGTAAACGTGCTGTAACATACGATAACTTACAAAACTCTTAACAAATTTAATCATGAATTCAACTAATTTTAAGTAGGGGAGGGTTCATACGAGAACCGTTGTTAGTGCGAGAACCGCGAGAACCAATCTCAGCCGTTCCTTGGATATGGGAAGTATCATGGATGGAGAGTGTGATTTTAAGTAAATATATAAAGTCTTGTTTCTGTTATGTTACTAAGAAGATCGTGATTAACAAAATGCTATATATTATGTAACTAGCTAAACTAGATGAGTAACTTTATTATTTAAGGGTTTGTATAACTAGCTAGGATTAATGTTTCAGATGGTTTATGTCTTAATTACTTTGGATTAGAGCTGGCTTCCATATTGCGTTTTCTCCATTTTAGCTTTTACCTCCCTTATAAACGTGTATGTGTGTATAAGAGAGAGAAAAATATTGATACTAGCTATAATATGTCTTTTTATAACACTACAACTGTCGTTTTTTTTAAGTAGAAGTTTTTTCACAATATAATCTTTTTACCGTATGATATTGATTATTGTTGTTATTATGTAATTGTGTATATCTGAAATAAATATTGTCAAGCAAAAGTCTGTTCTAATGATATATTTGACACTTGACATAAGATAACTTTTTCTATCTTAATGACAGGATTTACTATTTTTTTTAATCGTGTAATTGTATTATCAAAAAGACATTGACATTCACGATCAAATGTCTGTTTATTGTTTAAGGAACACGCATTCACTCAAGTCAAATATATGTCGTAATAAAAGTGAACATAGATTACAATTGTTGCTATTAACAAAGGGATAATTAGTATTTGCGATATATCCAAAAAGAATATTTTAAATTTGTTATTTATAGTTACCATTTATTTTTTTATTTCATTCACATATTGTATTCTTACAATCTTCCGACTCCTCTTTATAAATACTTACTATTTTGAAATCATTTAAATTAAAATTATATATATATATATATATATATATATATATATATATCTCTTTTTAAAAATTTAGCTGAATTCTCTATAATGGAAAATTTTAATTTTAAATTCGTATACTGTTAAAGACTATTAACAAGTATAGCCATATAGTATACCCAATGCTTTGTTCATCCTTGATGACCCTCTCCGTGTGCACCTTGTACCTGACATCGTTATCCCGCCCTTCACTGCTTAAGATCCGTCGACTGAATTCCGCCTACATCTTTCACTTCCTTTTCTACACCATCTCTAATCATATACTACAACACAAACAGGCTATTTCGACGAAAATTTGCGACGGACGAGATCCGTCGCAAAAAATAGCAAACTTGCGACGGTTTTGCGACGGATTTGCGATGAACCTCAAGTCGTAAAACCATCAAAAACATGTGGTCAGAATTAGTGACGGAAGAGCGACAGTCTAGCGACGGGCGGTTTTGCGACGGAATTTAGCTACGGAATAGTGACAGAACAGCGACAGACGACTTTGCGACAGAGAGAAATCGACGCAAATCCGACGCAAAAATATATAAATAAATAAATAATATATAAACAAAACAACCCGTCGCAAATCCGTCGCAAATTTCACACATTTGCGACGGACCTTATTTCGTATTTTTGCATATCTAGATAAAAAGTCGTAAAAAAGGCACCAATAACAAGAGTCATGTTAAAATTAGAGGTTTTATATGTTTTTTATAGACACGCTCGTGTGCAATTTCATATATCTATATATAGATTTAGTAATGTTAAAATTTCGTTTTACATACAACGACATGTCCGATTCGGGCAAATAATTTTTTTAAATTTTTTATGTGTTTTTAGAGTTATATAATAGTGTACTATAGGATATACGAGTTTTCTATACGGTAAAAACAATTTAAAAATAAAAAACAAGTTAATGTCCGTCGCAAATCCGTCGCAAATTTCACACATTTGCGACGGATTTGCGACGGACCTTGATTTCGTATTTTTTGCATTTCTTGATAACAAGTCATAAAAAAGGCACCAATAAACACGAGTCATATTATATATTATACTTGTTAATGGTTTGGTCGATTAGAGGTTTTATATGTTTTTTTATATACACGCGCGTATGCATTTTCAAGTATCTATATACAAATTTAGTAATGTTAAAATTTCATTTTTCATGCAACAACATGTCCGACTCGGGAAAATAATTTTTCTAAATTTTTTTATGTGTTTTTAGAGTTATATAATAGTGTATTATAGGAAATATGAGTTTTCTATATGGAAAAAACAATTTAAAAATAAAAAACAAGTTAATGTCCGTCGCAAATTTCACACATTTGGGATGGATTTGCGACGGACCTTGATTTCGTATTTTTGCAATTCTAGATAAAAAGTCGTAAAAAAGGCACCAATAAACACTAGTCATATATATATTATATTTGTTGACGGTTTGGTCAGTTAGAGGTTTTATATGTTTTTTTATGGATACGCTCGTGTGAATTTTCATATATCTATATACAGATTTAATAATGTTAAAATTTCGTTTTTCATACAACGACATGTTCGACTCGGGAAAATAATTTGTTTAAAACTTTTTATATGTTTTTAGAGTTATATAATAATGTATTATAGGATATACGAGTTTGCTTAGGTCCGACTTGACGGGATTGTGTATTGTTGTTAATAATAATATAATAGTGTTACTAAAAATGTAACACCCGCGTTTAAGGCCTGTTCGTTTCGTGGCGGTGGTAAGTTATTTAATTGTTTATATTAGTATATTTGATTGTTTATAATTATCTGCTATTTATTTATATATTTATTTGATGCTTACTTGGTATTTAAATTGGACCGTGAGATAAGAGGTAAAAATATTAGTTTAATATTTTTATATGATATTGGTACCATTAGATTCGTTTTTATACGAGGGTCCCGAATAATACCTCGTTGCTTGTTAATGACTTGAGTAGGACCGCTTTAATTAGGTTCATGTATGCTAGATAACAGTATTTGACACTATGTGCTGTTTTAATTAAAATCCCAGCCCTACTTATGTGTTACTTTTGACTTTGAGAAGTCAAATATTTGTGTTAAGTTCCTGTTTTTGCTTTCCTTGCTTCGTGAGGAAGATTACCTCAAAGAACACACACACACTCCAGCCATTAAACTCTATATTTTGTGGGAATCATTACTAAATCAAGGTTAGTATCATCTTGTAAGCTGATTTTGATTAGTTCTTGAAGTTCTTAGATGAGTTCTTGCAAATAGAAGCTTACTTGAATTCTAGGTTTTGGAGTTTTGATTGGGTTTTGTCAAATCCAAATTATTTACATGTTCTATAGAAGTTATATATTGATTTCGAGATGATTACATGATGATTTCTTTGTTTTTGTTTGATTAAAGCTTAGAACCCATTAATGGAGGATTTTATGAAACTTGATTTGTGGGTTTTCATGAAATTGATGTTTATATTGAGTTTTGATGCTTTCCATGTGTTTAGTATGCATAAATATGAAGTTCTAAACTGATTTTGTATGATTCCATGATGAATTATTGTGCTTTTGAAGATGGAGCTTAAGAACTCCATTAATGGAATTATATGATAAAATTTAAGAACTTGAATTCATGATTTGAAGTCCCTTAATGTGTTCTAATGTTAAAATGCATGTTGTAGTTAGTATAGAAGTGTTTTGGAACTGTTTTTAGTCAATTTTATCTGCTGGAAATCGAGTATGAAGGGCTGAATTGCAGGCTGGAACAAAACAGAGAAGAAGACAAGCCTGCAGTTGCTGAGTTCACTAGTGAACACAGAACGTTTTTTTGAGGCTACTATTTGATTTTCGCGTTTCTTTGTCCTATGTTGACCCGGGTGCTGATGTACACTATTAGTACTTGTTATATAATTATTTATATGATATTTATGAGTGGTTTTGAGGGTAAACCATGCTTGGAAATGCTTTGAATTATTTATGTAGTTATTATATAATTGCTACTTTAATTTTACGAAATTATCTTGGATGAGCGTGGTGCATAGTTCGTTAATTCCTATATGTTATATATATTATATATAGTGATTTTAAAGTGTTGGACATGTATTTCATGTTAGTTTGATTTATAAAATCAAACGGGTTGGGTTTGACCCGTTAGTAAGCTAAGTTATGATATATGGACTTTAAATGTGTTTTGTTGATTGCTACACCTTGTTGGTAACATATATGGATATTTTAAATGGTATTGGATGTTTTCTATATTGATTATATGAGTTTTGTGTAATGGCTTAGTTTAGACCCATTTGTGTAGCTACTTGAATGATTGAATTAATTGAGATTAGATTCACTAATTCGGTTGTATTGTGTTCTCAGGGAATCCGAAGCCTCAGTGAAATTAGACAACTGAGCTTGGTGGGTGTTGAGGACACAGGTGAGTGGACTTTAATGCACCGGTGGTTTTAGTTGTAACTGTTATGGTTACTTGGATTTTATACAATTAATCATGTGATAGACTGTTTAGTCTGATTTGATTGTTTGACTGGTTATGTGATGATTATTGAAATTGTGTCCAAGATATGAGTATCAAGGCATGAAATTGTGCTCATGATGTTTGTGGCAGAGGTCAGCTAAGCGTGGTTTTGGGCTGGTTCAGTTGCTTCTGGTTAGGCAGTTTTAGATCCTCTGTTGCATTTGTTGTAGCAGAGGGGGTTTAACTGTGCCAGTTAGCAGATGGCTATCGGTAGATCATTGCTATGGCCAGCATTGGTCGTAGGCTCGGCAGAGCCGCCGGTCCTTTGATATTTGAGATAAACTGTTCTTGTGATCGTTGTGGTTCTGCTTTAATTGCTTGTGGCTTGATTTTCATTCACTTAGCTTTGTGCTAGTTCCCCACCCTAACTCTCTGTTTCAGGTTTTGAGAGCACGGTAGGTTGCAGCTTTTGAGTACAGGGAAAGTTTGACCGTAGCTCTGATATTTTGGGTTTTAGAATGATGAGCCATACTTCATGAAATGTTTTGTAACACTAAAGGAAGTACTGTATGTTTGTACAGTGTTGGTTTTAACATTTGATGTTATTTCCTTTTTAGTTTTATGACGTATTACTTCCGCTGTGATTTAAAAAAAAATATGGCTTGTATTTTTGCGATGTTACAAAAAACATATATCATATTGTTACATACACATTAGCATACATGTTTTCTATAATGAATGTTTAAAAGAAACATATATCATATATTTAAAAATAATTACATTTAACTTCTAATATTTGAAATTAAATATTTCCAAATTTTCATTTCCCTCCAAAAGGGATTAACATTCCCCCTTTTTCCCTGTTAACCCTAGAAATATTCCCCCCATTTACTACTTTTTTGTCTCCCGCCCCCTTTTTTCTCATATGTATCTCACTATCGCTCTACTCTCATCGATCCATCTGTGGGTCTCATTTTCAGTTTGCAAATCAAGCCGTGGTAGTCATCGATCGAACAAAGCCATCACTTCTCGCCTCTTTCAAGTTTCACCATCGAAGGCTCACTCATCGGGACCTCGTCTATTCTTGGAGGTATGTTTTCGAACTAGGTTTTTTACTTTTTTTTTCCGATTAAGCAGATTAGGGCCATGAACTGTTCTTCACAGTCGTTGATTCACCGATTAAGTCTTTCTATTGAAGGTATATGTTCTTAGAAGCCAATAATCCATCATTTGTTCTGCATAAGTTGTAAATCGAGGGCTGCCATAATCTTTTCCGAATGTGTATATGTTTCTCTCGATTTTGTGAAGTTTGAAGCTGTGAACAGTCGATTGCAGTTTGTTGGTTTATTTTTAGTTTCTAATTTCTTGTTCTAACTTCATATTTGTTCAAGACTTCAGGTGATGTGATTTCATTATTAACAGATTGTTGGTTTATTCTTTTCTTCAAGCGTATATGTATGTATGTAGTTTGTTTTTTTATTTAGAATCACAACTTATAAATATAGATAATGTTGGAGCAATCTTTACATTTAGAATCTCAAGTTGTCTTTTGTTGGTTTATTTAGTATGTAGTTTGTTTTTTAGCAGTAATTATAATTGGTTTTTGTTTGGTTTGTACTAGTTTGTATACATATATGACAGCTCAAGTCTGTAGGCTCAGACGTATGGGGTAAGCAGCCCATTTGTATGCCCAAAAAAACAATACATGGGTGGGAAAATCTGAAAACCCGAACCAAAAACAAAAAACCGAATCTAAAACCGAAAACGAAAAATCGAATGATTTTGCTTATCCATGTTTTTTTTTTGGCTTAATGAAGTATGAAACATTGGTTCACAACGCTTGTTATTATTTATTTTTGTTACTTATTTTAGACCGATGAAGTATGAAGCACTATTTGCAGCCATGTTTCCATGATTCTGTTTTGGCTTGATGAAGTATGAAACACTACTTCAAATCCAATATTTATGTTTTAGCTTGATGAAGTATGAAACACTATTTCACCAGTTCACATCCTATGTTTCTGTTTCTTTTAATTAGTTACTTATTTTGGCTTGATGAAGTATGAAAGAATACTACACTAGTTCACAACGCATGTTTCTATTTTGTATTTATTGATTGATGATTAGTTAGGTTTTGCATACTTCAGAAATAAAAATGGTGTTGTTTAATTCTTTTTGAAGTTTTATTGTTGCCTTTGTTCGATTTCTTTGACCACTGGTGTTCAACCGTTGTCGCTCTTATGTTAATAGATGTCAAATATGAATTTTGTAATTACAACGTGGTTTTATATTTATTAGATAAGTTTAAGTGGATATGATAGAAAACTAATGGTTCTATATATATCAAGTTTAACTTAGCCTTCTTTCCGGTGTTTATTTAATGGGCTTTATAAAAAATATAACTGGAGATGATAGAAATTGTAAATCTGGAAGTTGAATGAAGGTTGAAAGCTTTTCTTTTTGTTTTGAAGATTTATGTTTAAGGCGTGTGGGAATTGGCTGCCCGCGGGAGAAATAAGGGAAGATTATATGGGGCTAATGACACGTCTGATCTTGTTTTTGTGCTCAAAGGAACACCTTCAACAAGCATAGGTTTATCACATTATTCACAACATGGAAGCGAAGAGGTTTAGTATATTACTCTTATATATATATATTATTTGTTTAGTTTAATAAATAGTATTGGAGTATATATTTATGTGTTTACTGCAAGATTTATAATTTATAGGTCGAAAAATTGACAAAGGTGGTCGAAGATATGGAAAAAGAAAAGAAAATCGAATGAAAAGAAAGGAAAAGGGAAAAGCCGCTTAAGAACAAGAAATAGAAAGAGAAAGATCAGAGAAGAAAAGAAAAAGAGAGAATGAAAGAGAATAAAGAGGAAGACTAGTAAGACAATTCGAGGACCACCGAAATTAAACAAAGAGCCAGTTGGCCGAGTTGTTTGCGCAAATAGCAAAATATCAAGAAAAGCGTTAAGAACTAGTTGACTATTATGTTGGATTATTATGAAGTTCTTATCGACTAAATAAATTATGTTTGTTAGAGTTTTGATCACTTTTTAATATTTATGTTATTTTGTATGTTTATGTTATTTGTATATATTTTATAATAACAAGAAATGGAAAATAATAAAAGCA
Source organism: Pulicaria dysenterica (assembly GCA_947179395.2). Classification (NCBI taxonomy): domain Eukaryota; kingdom Viridiplantae; phylum Streptophyta; class Magnoliopsida; order Asterales; family Asteraceae; genus Pulicaria; species Pulicaria dysenterica. Next base: position 76,647,967 of record OX359293.1, on the reverse strand, counting down.
AATATTAAAGAAAAAGGTTTTGTTAATTTTGCGACGGAATTGCGACAAAAGGTATTTTTTTTCCAAAATGTCAGACCCGTCACAAATCCGACGCAAAAGTCCCGTCACAAAACCGTCGCAACTAATATCCGTCGCAAACCTGTCGCAAAACTATATCCGTCGCAAATGTCATCGAAATTTAGGTCGACGCAAATCCCGACGCAAATCCGACGCAAAATGACCGACGCAATTCCGTCGCAAATTCTGCCGTCGTAACTTGGTTTCCGACGAGGCTTTTTGGGACAGCTGTTATCCGTCGCAAATTCGTCGCAAACAGCGTTTTGTGACGGATTTTGTCATCGCAAAAGGTGTTGTTTGTTGTAGTGATAGGTATCTAACAACATGAGGTTGAAATCCAAATCTGAGTGGGAAGAGATAAACTTATTTGAATCCGTACTCCATTCACATCTTTCGGCGCAGCGGTGCCAACGCTTAAACTTACGGCGCAACTCGGTAGAGGTGTGGCGTGGAGGTTGAAGAAATGTGTCGGGAGGCGAATCTTCGTCTCTTTTCGTAGTAATAATAATAATAATAATAATAATAATAATAATAATAAATATTAACAACACTAATAACAATAATAAACAAATAGGTGACTAGCTAACTTGTGATTGCAGGTCACAATACATATAATGTAACTTTCAGAAACAAAATTATGTTTTACGAATTTTTTCTTTACTACGCTCAATATTAAATTGGTCAAACTTCGTTACATTTTGATATATTAATCCTGCATGTCTTATATATCGTTAATAAAGATATACAAATAATTAGATTGTGGAGATTACTAATTAATAACATTCTGTTAATAAGTAAAATAACATCAAAAGAACAATTAAAAAGTTTCTTTTTCAATTAGAGTATTAAATTCATAAAATTAGAATCCTTTGTATATAAGGTTGTTGATGAAAAGATTCATCATTAGGAAAACCATGAAAAATAAAAAAATTAAATTCCTATGTCATTTGTAGAAATAAAGGAGATGTTTGGTGAATTTTCACCCCTGTTGCTCTATGTAAAATCTTTGATACGACTAAGATAGTCAACACAAGTGCGCCTCGAAACACTTTGTATTTCAAGTTTTAAACTCGTATTTGCTGTTGGGCCCATACTAATTTGCTTATTTTTGGGCTAAAATTTGATTGTCCGGACCATGTTCTTCACTAGGTTAATGTCATATATGCTATCAATTTAGAAAATTTAACCCAAATACTTTTTAAAACTATACTTATTACGTTATAAAGATACAAAATTTTCTTGGTATATAACTTAATAAATTTTATTTAATAAAAAAATATTAGAATTATTTTAATAATAATAAAACACTAACCATTATCAATCTAATTAGATGATCAAACATTAAATTTAAGACAAAATGCATAAAAATACAACGATGTTTAAAAAACTATTGTATACAACGATTTTTTTTTAAATTGATAGCAACAAACGTTTATTACATGACACTTCACATACCTCAACCGGTTACCCCTTATTTTTATTTGTTTGTCTTTTTAATAATATATTCAATTAAAAAACATTGTGTGCTGAAGCACTCATACGAGTTTCGATCTTCAAGGGTTGGTATACCCTTCACCACCATCGCCAACCTTCTAGAAACCCCATCGCCGTCAATTTTCAAGGAACCCACCGCTGTCTCCTTTATAAGCACCATCACCACCGTTGGATTTCTGGTTCAAACTACCACCATTAATGATTGAAGATTATAAATCTGCACAAAAATGAAGATTTGATGAAATCTGTGATTAGGGTTTGAAAATGCTGAAGGTGTGATTATGGTTTGGAAATGATGAAGATTTGAAGCCCTTTATTCTATACCCCACATTCATATGCGTGTTTTTTAAGGTTCCTTCTAATAATATTTAGTATCCACTTGTAGGTGGATTTGAGTAACTTAATTAGCTAGTCATCGATCTGTTCATCTTTATCATCTGGGTTTTTCCAAATTCGAGTTTTGATTCACGTGTTTTAAGGTTTGACTTCCAAGGTTTACTGGTTTCGTTGTCATGTGTAATGAGATCTTCAAGTTCATGGTTTTGTATGCACCATATCTTCACGTTGCAAAAACTTGGTTTCATTAAAGATGGTTTAGAAGACATGAAGATGAATTGAAAAACACATGAAATTAAAATTAAGAATACAAACAAATAGAAAAGACCGGTCACCTACTCTTCAGGTTACCAATTGAATACAATGATAATGTTATATAAGTTTGTTGTATTAAATTTTTTTTAAAGTTCGTTATATACAATGGTAGCTTATTCAATGTTCGTGGTAGTTTGGTGTAGTTATTCAGGTTTCAGTTAAATACAATGGCAGCTTAGTCAAAGTTCTTATTGTAATAAATTTTACATTTTTCCTAAAGTTGTCATAATACTTTATAACGTCTACTAAAATTAAGATATAAATTTCTTTTAATTTTTGAAAAAAAAAGTCTCAGATTGACTCTTCATTCGTTCATATAAAACAATCATACATTTAACTAAGTGAAAAAAATAATACTTTCATATAAATAATTATGTCTACCAATGTATATACACATACATCTAGACTAGTATCTTGTAATACGTGAATGGGCGAAAAACGTGAACTCTTAATAATACGGTACAACGATTGTTATTGGGTACATAGACTATTTTAAGATCGATCATATAAAAGAAAAATAAAAGGTATGTTTTCTTTCTGATAACTCAATATATTATCATTCAAATCTATATTGATGTAAGGGTGTTAATTGGGTCAGCCCGTTTGGATTCGGGTTGATTGAGTTTTCTTTTGAAACATTTCACCCAAAACACGATCCTGTTAACCTTTTGGTTAGCCGGGATCATCGATGAAATTATAGGTTTGTGTTGGTTATAAAACATAGGGATATTTCTCCAACACTCACATCAAGTATTTTTAACATGACGATCTTGTTTTTTTATATATGTTGGACAATAAGATATAATTAAAAAACAGCAATTTATTCCAACTTAGTACCGATGATTGTGTTCCAAATTAGCCACTTTTGTTAACATGAATATGGATATAGTTACGGGCAAACTGCATGATAATACATTGAACTTTGTCTTAGTTACCATTGTATACAACAAACTTCAAATTTTAAAAAATAATACAATTAACTTTCATAATTCTCTCATTGTATGCGAATAACTTTTTTATGTGTGTGTTGTTTAGTTACCATTGTATACAATGAACTTTGTCATAACTTTCATAGTATACAACAGGTTGCATACAATGTGAGGATTATAAAAGTTGGTTGTATTATTTTTTTAAACATAAAGTTGATTGTATATATTGGTAACTAAGATAAAGTTCATTGTATTTTAATGCAATTTGCCCTATAGTTGCACATAGGGATAAACAAACAAGAAATACTCTTAAAATTTTTGAGTTGCAATTTTATTCATTTGATTTTGGGTTTTTTGTTGTTGTTGTTGCAAAAGTACGGTCTATTGTGTTTGCAAAAGGTGTTTCTTGCTATACATACATTTTTGTCAATATTTACTAACCTTGGGTGTGGTTTTATTGTGTGTCTTCTTTCATTAACATCCTAACAATCTAAGTTATACAAATATAAACTAATAGATATCATATTTAATATAACATGGTTTAGTTTCTAAAAATTATATATGTTGTCATATTTTTCTATTATAAATATTAAACTTTTAAACTTACAAATTAAATTTTCATGTATGGGACTTTCACACCACCACTGCGTGGTCGTGGCTCGACATGGATGGGAACACGCAAAGACAACTGGTCGTCTAGTGTGCTTTCTTTTCCCCATTTTCCTTTTGTATTTTGTTTTTTTGGTTATTTAGGTAGAAGACGAGTCTTAGACTTTGTTGTGGTTCAAAATGATCGCATGATGGTTGAATGTAAAGTTAAGTGACAGTGTGGTGGGGAGTAATAGAGAGTGATCGGTGTCTAAACTATAGAGGAAAAATAGTGGAATATGAAATATGTGTGAGTGGTAGGGTCATGATGTGAAAGAGATAGTTATGCACACCACCACTTTGTGGTGGTAACTCAACACGAATGGGAATACATGAAGACAACAATGTTGTTTCTTTCTTTTCTTTTCTTCTTTTTGCTTTTCATTTTGGATTGGTTAGTTAGGTAACAAGAGATGAGTCCTCAAATCTGGTGTAGCAAGAGTAATTGTAATATTGTTGAACAATGACTTAATTGATCGTCTGATCAAAGTAAAAAGCTAGATGACATTGTATTAAAAAGAAAGTAGATTTGGAGAATGACCACTCTAAAATCTAAGAATTTGACTAAATGGTGGTTTTTGACATATTGTTCATTCGTATATTTTAAAAATGAGAAACCCTTGAAAGAAAAAAGTGATCTTAATTTGATGTTAATATTGTGTAAATTATATGATGTTGCTCTTATAAACTAACATTAAAATGACTAAACCGTCTCATATTAATGGTTTGTGAGATTAACGCTTCTTTTTTAGCATCCACACACACACACACACACAGTTCTACGGTTTTTCTCCACCATCTGGATTAGAAACCACAAACTTAAGGTTGGGAACATATTTTCAAACTCCTATGTTGCTAGGTCAAGACACTTAGGTATGAGAGCTACAATTAGAGGAAAGGACATTTTTAGAAGAAGAAAAAATAAGGGGAGTAAAATACAAATATCGTCCTTATTTTTGTTCCAAATTTCACTTTTCGTTTTATGGTTCTTAAAATTGCATTAACAATCAATGTTGTTTACATTTCATTACCAATTTGGTCTTTTATGCTAATAGCTATAACATTTTTCTATTAAAGACCTCTCATGTACAACACATGAGGGTATTTCAGTCATTTGAACCATTATTCTTCTTACCAAGTAGCATTATTATTTTCTTATTATTTAATTACTTCAAAACAACCCTCAAATTACTTATTTTTTTATATTTAATACATAGAACGAAAAATCCATTTCAACACACACGCTCTCTTTCTCTCTCTCTCTCTCTCTCTCTCTCTCTCTCTCTCTCTCACACACACACACACATACACTCTATCTCTTTACATTCCTCCTCATTCTAACGTAAATGCTCTCTCTCTCTCTCATTCCCTAGGATCACCACCACCATCAGAAGTCACTAGACAACCATTGGAATCTAACCACCGCCACCATCGTAAGTCATACAACCGCCATAGAAGAGATCAACCACTGTTGCAGAAATCACCCTCATAACATATATCAACCTCCGTCATCATCGGAAGTCACCCTTGTAGTCATTTCCTCTTATAGTCGCACCACCACTCAAGATTTTGCCCCGATTTCATTACACCACCTCAAGCGGAAGTCATACCACAACCTCTTTTCGTTACAACCGATGTTGACACCACCACTCAAGGCTATCACCATAGAGATTGGCAGTCGTTACATGCACACCGCCACTTAAGGTTTTGTTAAAAATCGCCGTCGACACCATCACCACTCAAGGCCGCTATTGTCCGTTGAAAAGATTTTATTTACCTTAATCAGAGTTTTGATTTGTTTAAATGTAATGTTTTTATCCTATTAAAATTAATATGTTAGTGTTTTTCAGTTATAAGAATTCATCAAACAAGGTTTCAGGTTTTTTGGTTTTGTTGTGTTGATATATCGTTCCATTATATCAAATTTCATGGTTTACCCTTTTGTTTTTGGTTGTATGGAGATTATAATCAAATTTAGTTTTCAATCATCTATTAGGTTTATGTTTATGAGGGTTTTTTATATAAACTTGAAGATAATTAGAGACTGATTTAATTCAAATTTTGTTTAATAATGAACTTCTTAGAGATTTAGTTTATTTAACTAGGTTTCAAGTTTGTGTAAACACAGGCCCGCATGTAAAATCTACGATATATGATTTTATAATTCTTTTTCTTTTTTTGAAAGGCTATGGTTTGGGACAGTTATTAGCTTAAGAATTAGGGGTGTTCAACGGTTCGGTTTTCGGGTTTTTCGGTTTATTCGGTTTTTGAATTTTTTTAGGTAAGACCGTAACCGAACCGAAAACCGTTTAAATAATACCAAAACCGAACCGAAAACCGTTTATGAATTCTGTTCGGTTTTCGGTTTTAACCGAATAAACTGAATAAAACTTAATGACATTTTTGTCTTGATTTTTAACATGTTTGGTACAATAAACCAAAGAAAATATTTCTAATTTAAGAAAACATAGGTGTTTATTTGTTAAGAAATTTTAAATCTAAATTTGAATACTACATATATACAGAGATAATTTACAATTTGTTTTAAAAAAGACTTATATGGAGTAAATAGGAATATACACTCGAAATCAAAGATACACTCGAAATCAAAGATTTGCAACCTAATTTCACACTTGCCTTCTAGAGAATATACAGTAAGAAACCTTCTTTATCTTATATTTTTTGTTCATGTTCATTTTTTAACAATGCTAAACTAAAAATAATTAGCGGACAACAATATCTTATAAGTTTCTGATTTCTTTTATAACTTCTTATAAGAACTCCTAACATATAATGGTTGTTTATTTAGCAAGACCCTGCAAAACCGATATGAACTACAATTGCTTGTTAAGAAACTCACTTCATATTCTCTAACTGAAATATCAAGTCCTTTTGGGGGTGGCTTATTGTGTTATCAAAACACTATAAACTGAAACAAAGATCTTTAAATAAAGCTTATATAAGAGGCTTCTTCAAGAATTCGAATAAATGTGCTTTCCATTTTAGCTGTGATATAAGCTATTGATACGCCAGTGATTCCTGTCTACATTCAAATGGTATGCATCTGAGTTGAAACACACCTTAAGAGAAAGCTCTGAAAGATTGCAAAGAAGAGGATAGGTTCACTTCCTTCATAAATTTGCAACTAAATATTCATGGAACAAAATTATTAGTAAACACACGAGGTTAAAATTATAATAGAAATGTAATACTGAAATAAATTAGGCAAGCAACCTGAGCAGCCGTATACTTGAGTGACTCAACCATCTTCTTTGCTTGTGAGGTAGCTGAATTTCGTTCTCCCTACAGCAAATGTGGAAACAATTAGGTTCTTTATTTGGCTTTCAAAAGAAACAATGTCTGGCAATATAATACAACTTCCACACAAACTACAAAGAATGATTCAATTCGTAGAACCCAAATAAAAACTTCAATTCTGGTACCAATCCAGCTAACTTTGGCAAACAGAAAAATACAAATTGATAAAAGAATCAGATCACCTTGCGACTCTGAAATAATAAGTCCAGGATCATCATGCAGTAACTTAGCTCTTTATAGCGCTTTTGAATTTGTCCAATTCGTCCGATTGAGAGCCATGAACAACTTTAATTGTTTCTATGCAGCTACTGCAATAGGTGTTAAGAAGGAGCGTGTTTATGCACATTGATTATTAACATTTAACAGGCATGAAACCATGTCCTTTTCACAATCAGAAAACTAATATAACAATGAAAGGTCTTTTATTAAAAGAGTTAAATTAAATACTTATCTCAAACAAAATAACAATTTTCTTATGAAATTGGATTTGTGTGAAGTGTTATCAGAAGAACTTATTTTCCCCTCTTTTTGTTTTTTACGTCTATTAATGAAATAGTTGAACTTTAACAATCTAACCTGCAAGCGTCCTTGTTAAACTTTTTCTTGGGAATCCCATATAATGTTTCAAAAACATCTGGCTCAACTCGACAAAAGTATGGCCGGTCTGAAATTATAGACTTAAAATCATAACACGTACAACACAAGGAACGTAATCTTCATATAAGACCTTGGGAAAATATGCTTACCAGCATATATGGAGCATGTTCTTGTGGTTTTCTCAAAATGCATGCACCACCCATCAGAACCAACCAAAGATCTATATAGCTGAACATATAAAAGTTATTCGCATGATCAATATACCCCGGATTTCGATGCATTTAGTAAAGAAACTGACCGTTTATTTCTAAAATATTTGCATTTAGTAATTATTTTTATACTTTTAAACGTTGTCAACACTATATATATAAACATTATCTCTCGATCAAATATATCACAGGCACAAGAACAATTAATACAAATTATACCGTTGAATGAATAAACACAAAGGAAAGAGAGCTAACCAAGAGCTACAAGATGCCAATTTCCATATGAAATCGGGACTTCTTCTCTCCACATCTCATCGGCGTTCTTAAATTGCCGGCCGCTGCTATCTAGCCCACCAATTTCCATCTGAAATCCGGAACTTGCTCTCACACTCACTCCGCACCTACTGTGCGCCTGATGGGTAGCAGCTAAGCAAGGATTCACACGCAGGTTAGTCAAAAGGCAAATCAGAAGAACATTACAGTTGCAGTTTTCTGCCACGCATATATTGCTGCATCTGACTTGTCAATTCATTCCGTTTCAATTCCATAACGTGATTGAGCAATTCTTTTTCTCACAATATAAAATCTACTTGCCAGTGTTTTCTTATTTGACTTTCTAAATTTCACTGTCAATCTTTTAATTCCAAAAACACTTAGCTTTGACTAAAGTCGAATTATATCCTATTTTCCCCCTTTTAATTGGAATGAAGCATAATCAAAGAAAAATTACATGAATCACCTTCCATCCAAGTAAAAAAGAGACTGATTGATGCAAACCACAACTGTCTGTCTGCTCCTTGCTGCTGCACATAACATAAAGCCATCAAGTCATTAATGATGACACTCATACATACATACATACATTATATATGTATCTAACATTGTATCTTAATAGACTCAACTGAGGAGGTAAGTGATGATGAGGAGACCAAAGCTTGTGTTGCCATTTTCTTGAAAAGATTAGAATTGAAGAAGGTTCTTCATTTCTGGAATTGATTCTTATTTCTTCATTTCTGGACCCGTTAATTTTGAAAAACCCTACCCTGGGTGTTCAATTTCAGACCACCACCGACTTTGCTGCCTTCACACCACCGCCACCATCAGAGACCGACCGCCTTCAAACCACCACAGCCTTGCCGCATTTTAACCACCGTCGTTGCCAGACCTAGAAAAATCCTCGATTTGTTTGGAGACTCATGATTCAGAACACAAAACACCTCTGGTCGATTATGGTAGACATGGTGAAGATGATTTTAGGTTTTTTTTTTTTTGAGGAATCGAGTATGAGAATGAGAGAGATCGAAAGGATGGACATCTTAGGCGTCGTTTCTTCATTCCTTGTAACCGACAGGTCTCAAGCCCATTTAGAATCCCATATTGCTAATGGAGTAATGGAATGCGACATCATTTTTCTATCGTGTCTAATTAAGTTTAATTTAAAATTTTAAGATCAATTAATCATGTCACATAGGATTGAATAGTTATTGTTTTAGTATAGATATATAGAAAGATAGATTTTATTAATAGCAATATAGTTATAAGTAAATGTAATTATATAGCTTGAAAATCTTGTCTGGTGAATTGTTTAAATAGAAGACACATAAGAGGTCTTTAACAAAAATAAAACGACAATTAGTTTGTAGGACAAAATTCATAATAAATGTAAACTACAATAATTGTTAATGTAATATTAAAAACTAAATTATAAAAGTAAAATTACGAGCAAACGTAAAACCAAATATATAATTTACTCAAAATAAAGGGTGTTGGTGATTGCGTTGCATCCCTCTTTCAAATATACATAGGAGTGTATCTGCGTAATGTCGCGACGATAAATTGTTTTTTGTTTTGCAACATGTTGGTTTCAAGGATATAACGCGTAATTCAATGTCATGAAAAAAATTCAGTAACATGTCCATTTTTATCTTCAATTTTTCTTATATTTGTATAAACTATTTTATTAATTTTAAAAAAATTCTAAAATTTAAAAAAATTTATATTTATGAAATAAGGAGAAAGAATTAATAAGATTTTAAAAATTACATTGATATGGGTAGATAATTGTGTTTGTGTAAGAGAGTATGTTAGAGGAAGAATATATTTTAAATAAATAAAAAGTTAAAGTTTATTAGAAGAGAGAAATGGTTAAAAATTGAATGATGAGATTAATTTAGATAAAAAGAATGGTGAAGATTAGATATTCACATAATTTTAAGAAGTTCTTAAAAGTTAGAAGGAGAGAGAGTGTTAAATGGTTTATATAATATAGTATAGATATTAAAATTTTGAAAAATGACATATGCTAAATTTTCTTCCTATTTTATCCTAAGGCCATACATATGGCAACTCAATCAGGTTACCCAACCGAAATTTTATATTAACATCACATCACTATCTTTTTTTCAAACCAAAACTGAAGTATTGCAACCCAAACTAACCCAATCTTCACTTTTTAATTATTTTAATATATATATATATATATATATATATATATATATATATATATATATATATATATATATATATATATATATAAGAGATATAAAGAGAGAGAGAAATAGTGTATGGGTGTAGTTGTGAAACCTGAGTCACTCAAAGGCAAACCCAATTCCACAACTGCATATTATACGCATGGATTAATACTCACCATAAAATGACATGAAATCCACTAATGTTTTCCTCATTTTCTTCCTTGATTTTAACACTTGTTTTGATATTATGAGTATAAAAATCGCAAGAAGATATATCGCATTTTTTTAAATTAACATACTTGCAAAACCTCCATTTCAGACAAAAAATAAGGCCACGTTCACTTCTAGAAAGTTTATTTATTTTTCAAATTTTTTTCTAAGAAAACTAAAAGTTTGAAACAATGTTCAATTAGCCATATTTATTTATTTAAATACTAACATTTTATAAGGCAAAATTTCATGTTCATCTACACTACCCTAAACTGTTATTTACTTAGAAGTGAAAGAGGGTAATATGCGAAGCAGGTAGTTCAGTGGTAGGATCTTATAATTTATTGTTGGAGGTCATGTTTTCGATACTTGCATTTGGGTTTTTTTTTTACCTTCCCTTCTGATTTTGGATGAAAAAGTACAGGTCCATACTTCATGCCATCTCTCCTGGGTTTTTTTATTGACTTCTGGTAAAAGACCATGCCTTTTCTTCTGATTTAGGATAAACAGTTGAAAACCATTCCTTGCTTGCGTGTGATTTTCGGTAAACTTCACCTGATTCTATCTCATCTGATATCCTCCATTCTAAAGCCAAATGCATGGTGATTTCAGCAAACCTTTTTCTAATAAAACAACCATTGAAGAATTCATTTTTAGTAATTTATCACGGCTGCAACACCTTCTATGGTTCTAGCCATAATAGTTTGTTGTATTCCTAATTTCAGGTTCAGTTTGTTCTTTAAAATCATAATTAATCTTCGTCAACACTGGACATATTTAGGTTCTGATCAATTTATGCTTTTGCTTAAAGGTATATCTATATTGTGCTTTTAATTTATGAGAAAGTGTTTGCATATTTGTTTTAAGATGAGTTTCATTATCCCTTTGTCTCTCATTGCACATGGATCTGAAGGCCTGTATTATTTGTTATGCCCACCAAATGTTTGATTAAATTTCATCTGCTCATCTTCCTCCTCCTTGATTTAAGATTGTAGATCGACTAAATCCTTCTTTCTTCAATTCTTCGGACTTGTATCGCTACCACCATCGCTAGCATCGCCTGAACGATGTCCCTAAGCCTCTTCTCTGCCTTAGTAGTAGCCTTTGATGCCAAGGTCCGAGTCTAGAAAAGGAGCGACTAAATCAATTCTTTTACCGTGTATCAACTTTGCTTCTGTACCTCTACGCTAATCATCACAAATTCTCTCAATCCATATGTTTTACCAATTTTTGAATGACAAGAACAACTAACTCTCAAGGTGGCCAAATGTATTATTATGTATGTTGAACTTACTATTATCTTTTCTCAACATGATTTGCTTTGTTGCAATTTTCAACATGTGTATCATATTATTATGTATGTTTTAAACTAATGTCCAAAAACTATCTGTTAAAATGTCTTTTCTGTACTAATGTGAATTTGTTTACTAAAATGTGAACTCTTTTGTTATGTATGTTTTGAAAGAACTAATTTTGCTAATAAAAACATGTTAATATTGTTTGGATTAAGTTTATATCAGATGATACACTCATTGATGGTATAGTTTGGTTACTGGAATTCATTCTCTATGTACACAGACTATGATGTCTGTTTGTAAACTCTAAGATATTATTTAATCTGTAACTTAGATATGGAATAATTGTTTTCACCAACAAAGGCAAGACCGGACCTAATGGATTAGTCTCTTTTGATACAAAAAAAATTATAAATATAGTTTATACAATAATTTCTTTTTCATGAAATATATTAAAGGTTGTGAATGGTACCCAAGTTGAACTCAACCATTAAGACAATGTTCTTATATCTATATATTTATTTATGTTGGTCCCGAATGGATACTACAACAACAAATGTTTGTAGAAGGAGATACAAACTTTAGCAATTTAAAATTTAAGAGACACACGATTTACTTTTATATAATTCTTATTGATATGAATCAAGAATTACATGAACTAGATGCGGAAAATCTAAGTTCAATAAAAGGTGGCTACTAAATTAGTCTAACACATAGACTAAGCTAATCTTAAACAACTTATGTCTAAGATGTTCAACATATGAACAAGTTTGTTATACTGAAAGTAAAATGTTAACTCTTCTAATTCTCAACAAATGAGATTTCAGTATACAACTATCTATTCGCATACTTAGCATGTTTCCATGCATGAGTATACATAAGCAAGGGTGTCCAGGTTGATGAAGAGGAGAAGGAGACAAAGTTAGTGGGTGAAAAGTAAGTTAACTTTATACACAAAATGTGTAAAGTGAACATACTTTTCAGTAATGAGTGTACCCACTATCTATTATTATATTATTAAAGTACTACCTTTATGTCTTGAGAAAGTAAACTTCTCCTTCCATGCTTGTGCTTTAATCAACACCATGCTTTCTGAAGATTTGACTTAACCAAGTATAGAGTTGCCAGCCATACTTAGTTGTTGAAGCATATCTTCGAGATCTTCTCTTCTAAAGTATCTTTCTCCTTTTCCAGAGAATAAAGATCTATCCTTTTTGTTTCTTTGCAGATGCAAAAAATGCTAAGTACTTTTACAAAGAAAGATCTAAGGCATAATAGAACAACACATGTTCTGCATTTGACTTAAGAAAATATTACACTGAAAAGCTATTAGTTGATTAAAGACTCAGCTAACAGACACTGAACAACTAACATAATTTTGCTCAGCTAAGGATAAAATGTGAAAGACTCAGCTAACTAGATTTGCTCAGCTGATCAGTCTAATCAGCTAATCAATATAATTAGGTTACAGCTAATAAGCTAATTAAAACAAACTCTCAGCTGATCCCAAGGGCTCAGCTAATCATTTGAGTATGATCAGCTTACAGAGACAATAATGAATAAGTGTAGAATACCTTATCTGACATGTGGGAGGCATCAGCTGATAAAGGAGATACTGTCAGCTGATCCTTGACTGCTCAGCTGATCCTTAAGGAACCCTCAGCTGATGGTTTGTACTATCAGCTGATGCTTTGTGGATGCATAACTGATGTTTCTTGACTTGTCTTTTCTTCTCAGCTGATCTTCCTGAAGCTGGTCCTTTGGCTGATACTCAGTGTTCAGCTGACACTATGATTCGTCAGATGACATTTCTTACTTAGAAATTCTTTAAGTCTAATATGAGAAACAACACATGTTTTTCATCAATCTAAGTCCAAAACTAAATATATGGTTTTGTTAACATCAAATCCTATTTTACTTAATAGACAGGTTTGATTTAAGTTTGATATTGCTATCTCCCCAATAATTTCTCATTTAACGCGGTGTTAAAACTTAAAATTCTTAAACTTCTGTTGTTATCTTTTTAATTGCTTTGGCAGTCATTAGCGAATGGATAGTTTTGATGAAAGTGGAATTAAGAGGTAAGCTTAGCTCCTACCATGACTTGCTTATTTACGTACTAATGTTATGGATGTGTCAAAGTAAACTGAAGTCAAAAGTCCATAGCAGAATGCGGTATGTAGTTGCTACATCACTTATAAGAATCTAATAATATATGTCTTTATATATTTTATTAGTTTGCTTACATCTTTGTATATATGATATGCTAGATATTATAAATCTTAACCGGATTTGAACTTTGGTAATTTTGATATCATGTTAAAAATGGACTAATGTAGAAACACAATTTTGAAGTAAAGACTTTTGATAAAAGTTGATCCATATACCCTTGAATCTAAAACTGCATAATTTATAGACATTGTAGTAACACATATATGATATGAAATTTGCAGGTGATAATCTTTCCATTGTTTTGCACCTTTTATGTTATTATTATTTATTTATTTTTTGCTATAAAGTGCTTTATTTCACTACTGCCGTATTTTGGACTAATATAATATTAACAAGATTGTGGTAGGTCATTTCAGATGCTCATTTCTTATTTTGAGTTAACTTCTTTTGTTGTTGTTGTTAGTCATACATTTATTTTGCAAACAATTCACCGAGAGAAAAATACTAGGGAAAGTGACATTAAATATGTATGTACTTATATCCTTCACTTGATTGCAAAATAAAATAAAAATGTATGAATATTTGTGTTCAGAAGTTCTCACGAAGAAGATGGTGTAACCTTGATGTAATAAAACATCCAATGAGAAATGGATTGCTTGCAATGAAATATCATATTAACTCTTTCTTCAACACCAAAATTTTAATGTAAGCCCGCAGTACGCCTACACTACCAATCTACCATGAATTCATTACACAGTTTATATTTTGTTATTTAAAGTAGTTAATAGTATTAGGTTATCGTACAAACATTTTTGGCTTTTATAGGACTTAAGGTCTCAAATTCTGTAACTAATATGCAGGTGTTTACTTATTTATAGGTCGGATTAAATATCATCTTTGGGTTGAAATGATAGAAAGGCACCCAAAGTTATATTTAAATGCATTCAACCAGCAATTCTGAATATGCTTATTGTATTTACTTGAAGCTTATAATAAATCCCTCTCTACTAATTCTGTTGAACCATTGATTAGTAGCTTAGCTAATCCGAATGCGGTTTTACTTAACAACTCAACACGTGTTCTAAGAACAAGAGTAGTTTTCTAAACACTCGGCTGCATTCAAGCGTTTTTTTGTTATCTTCTTATATGTAGAATAATTTTAATGGTGTCTATGTGTGCTTTCACTTTTGTGAGTTTTGCTTTAATGAAGTTGGCTTAATTAAAAAAGGTGTCACATGTATTTCTAATTTGAAGGTTAATTGGTACCTCTAGGTTGAAGCGCTTTTGAAGAAGCTCTAGAAGGGATGCGCTCATTATCTTATAGAAGTAAGTGTCTGTTTATTTAACAACTTTTCTCTTGGTTAAAACTTAGTTAAATAGTTAACTCAAAGAGACTAACATATGATTCCTAAAAATTACATATTGTAGATGCATTATTGCAAACATACATACGGTTTTATATTCAAGATGTAATATGGCCATTCTTTGTTAGAACTTTTTACCTAAAATTTGTGTTTATTGGAAGTTATTTGCGCTTTGAAACTATATTACTCGAAAACCATCGGGATTTAGAAAAATGATATATTTTGCACGTTCTTTTTATTAGAATAAAGGTATTTCATTAAAAAAAGGGAATTATAGTAACTAAATAAACTTTTGTTACTCACACAGATGTTTAGGTTGATTCATGCAACAAGATTGAAGTGCGGGATGTCAAGTGCTTCAGAATTCTTATAGAGAAAGCCATAAATGATGCTACGGAAGTATGTTCAACAGATGATGAAGTTTGTTGGAGTGGAAGGTCATAAATGATTATGGAAGTATGTTTTGTTAGGGTGAAAGGCCATGAATGATGCTACGGAAGTACGTTGAACATGCCATAAAAGTTTGTTTTTAACAACATCAGGACACTCATTAGGTACAAGATTTGTGTTATAATAACCAATCAAACATTTTCGTTAAATTTATTATATAGAATCCCCGCCGCAACGCACGGGCACCAAAAACCTTGTTTTTCAATAAACAGAAAACTCTCTTATTTTCATATTTTCCCAAATTTCTCTATTTTTTTCAAAATCTCATACATTATTATTAAAGAACAAAAATAACACTTTGATCAAACATGTTTTTCTTGGAATTTTTTTTCACCCCTTCATATAATCATATTTTCTGAAAACTCTACTATTGTTTATAAAAACAATGGAAAACTGATAAAAATAAAATTCTAATGCTAAATTGTAGTCTGAACGTTTTGTTTGACTTGTTTTGTTATTATTTTCTTTGAAAAAGGTTAAAGGGAGAAAAAACGCAATCAATTTCCCAATTCGAACAAGATTCTTGCAGTAAAGATTTCGTGCGTGGATACCCAGTCAAATTCTCATAAAATCTTCTCTTCACCAATCCAATTCATCCCAATCAAACTATTTTGGAACTAGGGTTCCTTTGTCTGGTGCGTTTTTCTAAACTCTTGCTTCAATTAAATCATTGTTTTCTATCATTTTTCGCTTACATAACATCAGGGTACTTGATATTTCTTAGTTTGTATTTTGTATCTTTTGATTGATTGATTAATTCAGGCATTCAGTATCAACTAGGTCAAGAAGATACGAATTTTGATCGATAGTTTGGTGAATATGACTACTAGTCAGTCAGGTTCTTCTCGTAGAAGTATGGTTTTGACAGCTTCATCTAGGAAGAAAGCTTCTGATAATGGAGCCCCTGATTCTACCCGAAGATCTATTTCTGCTTCTCGTTCCATGTACGTTTCTAACTATATCCATTAGCGATTTCAATTACTGAGATTCCCCGTTGATTAATTAACGTAAATATTAAGTCTTTTGTCTACGAGAATCGTAACATACCAACAAACTGTTACGATTATACAAGGTTACTTCAATCTTGGACCGGATAATGCATTAATATCTTCAGTCTTTTATATGAATATGGTGTTGATAGTTAACACATGGTTATCGTTACTTGATATTTAATTAGTAATTCCAATGCAATATGCAACAAAATTTTAACAATAAAGATGAACAAACTTACATAACCATTTCGTCCCATTTTGTTGACCATTATGCACTATCAAGTTTGGAGCCCTGAGAAAGATTTGCTGTCATTATGAAACAATATTTAAAAGCTTTTGGGGCTCTGTTGGATCAGTTTCTTACTTCCACTAAGTCACGAATGATCTCCCAGGATGTAGGAGGCTTTTGTTAGAACTTTAGTTATGCTTGAGCTCATGCCCAATCTATAGCCAAAAAATCAATGAACACTTTTCATGTTGAGTCCATTTTTATGAAAAAGTTTTTGTAAATTGTGCTAAGGTGGTGTGTTGAGTTAGTGGTTATGCCATAATGAGTTGTCGGGATCAGACATTTGGTTGTAGTGAAACGAGCCATAGGATATACGTTTTGATTAATCTTTTGGAGTTCTTATAATCAAATACTGAGATATTCAATTGGTTGGAATTTTGAAACTTCTGATTGATTAAAGGAACCAATGGATATAATGACAAAAAAGCACAATTTCCCCTGGAGAAGATGATAGACGTTATGTGAAATGGTAAAAGAAGATAAATCTATTTGTCAACTTGGTATGGAAGCAATAATCTATACGTAATTATATGATCCCTAAATAATTAGATAAGCAAAAGCATAATTCGTTTAACAAAAGATTCAAAATTGATTTTTGTGATTTGAAATCGCATTTATCAGAAAATAATTTCGAAGTTGTAAATCCAAACAACCCGCCTTCTCCCCGCCCAAACAAGACAAGAACAATAATAGTTATGCAAACTTACATCTCTTAAGATAAGCATGGATTATTGATCTTGGGTCTACTAAAAAAATGCAGATCGAGTGCTAACACACAAATGAATTACATAAATCTAAACTGAGATCTCATCTACAATACTTGATTTCTGTATGTCTTTAATAGTGTAATAAAATTTACCCACCATGTATAAAAAACAGGGGGCTAACAGGAGAACGCACCGTGAAGCGATTGCGTCTTTCAAAGGCCTTAACAATACCTGAGTCTACAACTATTAATGAAGCCTGTCGTCGAATGGCTGCTCGGAAAGTTGATGCTCTTTTGCTCACAGACTCGAATGCATTACTCTGTGGCATATTGACCGACAAGGTTATTTATTATATTTTTGTTATTGTTATTTATTGGAAGTATAACATTTCTTATTATTAATTCTGATTAATATGATGTATGATCACTAACTAGCTTTTGGTGAACTGAAGGATATTGCAATGAGAGTTGTTGCTCGTGAGCTCGATGTTGAGGCCACTCCTGTCTCGGCTGTGATGACAAGGAACCCAGTTTTTGTAATTTCAGATACTCTTGCTGTTGAAGCCCTACAAAAAATGGTGCATGGTCTGTATCAATTAAAAGAACGTCAGGACAATTTTGCTTAGTATTTTTCAAATCTTGGAAATGAAAATTTGTATTGCAGGAAAATTCAGACACTTGCCTGTTGTGGAAAATGGTGAGGTTGTTGCTATTCTTGACATAGCAAAATGTTTATATGATGCAATTGCTCGTATGGAAAGGGCTGCTGAAAAGGGGAAAGCCATAGCAGCTGCGGTTGAAGGTGTTGAGAAGCATTGGGGAACCTCTGTTTCTGGTTGGTTGACCTTTGCTTTCTTTTTTTTTAGTTGAGGGAAATTACGTTCGATAACATGTTAAATACATAAGGGGTATTTGGATGTGTGTTTGAAACCTATTATATGATTTAAAATAAGGAGATACATTTAATGAAAGCTAATTTAACATTATAACATACTGATAGTGGTACAGTTTGGATTTGCTTTGCTGTTTGGAATTGTAATAGACAGATGATCAATAGTTTGAGTTTTTGACGATTCTGATTGTGAACATAAGTACAGAATTACGTGACCAATAAGGACTTTCTTAATAATTTATTAATTGCTTCTAATAAACTTATAAGAACTTGCCATCTGGAATTTCAACAATTTTTATTTTTTTATATTGACAATGAGACACACAAGATGAAAAGAATTCAGTAGAGTAAAAAGGAAGGGTAAATTTGTAGGTTAAATGGTGCCTTAAATAATAAGTTTTGTTGCAACAGAACTACAGAACTGGTATGAAACTAATTATCCAATATTTATTACTTGACCCTAAACAATCATATACCATAATCAGAACCACTTCCTCCAATGTGCAATAGATGTTTTAGTTATTTTTTATTTACTTAACAATCTTTATACAGGTTCCAATACATTCATCGAAACACTTAGAGAACGACTGTTTAAGCCTTCTTTGTCGACCATAATCTCAGAAAATTCAAAGTAGGTAATATCTTCACTTTAATAATTCATAATTTCTCTTTCACAACCTTTCTTGATGACTTCCCATGACATAATAAGTTATTTATATCTCAATATGTTCATCTTCCAGGCTTGTAACTGTTTCCCCATCAGATACAGTGCTAATGGCAACAAAAAAGATGTTGGAGTGTCGCATTAGCTCTGCTATTGTGACAGTTGATAGCAAACCAAATGGGATTTTAACGTTAGTATTTCATTTATGCTATTTGATTTTTGGCTAATAAATCATATAATGTAATTGATTTACATGTATTCTATAGCTCAAAGGATATCTTGATGAGAGTTATGGCACAGGGTCTTTCTCCTGAATCAACCTTAGTGGAGAAGGTGATTAATATTTTCCATTTTTTCACAATATTTTTGAAACATTAGTGTTCTGTGTTCATGCTTCATGCTATAATGTAGGTGATGACTCCAAATCCTGAATGTGCTACGATTGATACACCTATTGTTGAGGCCCTCCATACTATGCATAATGGAAAGTTCTTACATCTTCCTGTTGTTGATAGAGGTAAATGTTAGATTGTTTTGGTATTTTTTTTCATAAATTTGAGTTTTATGTGGCTACTTTCATTCACTGCATCTAGAGCTGTTAATTGTTTCATTTCACCTCTTCATTAGTGCATGCTAGATCTGATCATAGCATACCCTAACTACCGAACTAGTTTGGGACCAATTCTTCTTGAATTTATTCAATTCATATCTAAAGTTGGCAGTTTTTTTCTTTTCATAATGATGTAGATGGAATTGTTGTTGCAATTATTGATGTACTTCACATCACTCATGCGGCTGTAGCATCAGTAAGTGAAACCCTCTTCTGATTAAAGTAGGATAGATGGGTGGTTGGTTAACTTCGGCTGGAAAAGGGTAAATTTTAGTGTTGAAATGGGCCGGGCCCAGTCCAATTCGCCGCTAACAGTTTTATGTTCACTTATATTAAGTAGATAATGCCTTAACTATGATGTGAAAAAAAATTGTTACAATAGTAACCTAAAGTATGAAAAGAAATCTATTTAGGAGGTTGTATACATAAATAATAGACTTTGATCGAGCCTGTTTGACTTGTTTGGATAAAATACAGCCCAAATAGACCCATAAATGGGTTGAAATTGCCACCTTACTTGTAATCATTTGGAAGATTGTATTTGCTTTTCAAAATAGTAAAACTTCAGTGGTTTAAGGCTAAAATAGCTATGTTGTTCCTAGGTTGGAAGTACTGCAGGAATTGATAATGAGGCTGCAAGTTCAATGATGCAGAAGTTTTGGGATTCTGCCATGGCAGCACCTCCTGCAGATGATGATAGCGAAACCAGGAGGTAATAAATAGGCCATGCTACTACATATCCAAT
Source organism: Pulicaria dysenterica (assembly GCA_947179395.2). NCBI lineage: Eukaryota > Viridiplantae > Streptophyta > Magnoliopsida > Asterales > Asteraceae > Pulicaria > Pulicaria dysenterica. The sequence goes on along the minus strand of OX359293.1, from coordinate 76,627,204 downwards.
TTTTTCTTTGTAAATATTTATTGTACTAAATTTGATTATGGAAAACAATTACTCAAATGATAATATAATAATGTCTTTAAATAAATTGATTCAAGACATCATAAGCATTTAAGTCAACTTTTGGTAATATTGTAGTGAGAGTTCTTTCAGACTGGCTTCTGAAGGGGGAACAGAAATAGGAAAAGTTATTCCTTATCCATCACCTACACTGTCCAATACATTTGCTTTCAAGATTAAGGATAGAAAGGGTCGGATGCATAGATTTATTTGTGGTAAGCTTCTTCTTATGCTGTTTCTAGTACTATCCTTGTGTTACATAGTTTGATGTTACAAAGGTTGATTTGATCGATTCTACGTTGTTGTTGAGCTCAGAAACTCATAGTTTGACGGATCTAATAACTGCAATACTTCAAAGGGTAGGTGGTGAGATTGACCGCAACAACCTTCCACAGATTCTGGTAATTCTCACCTAAAAGGTGTAATACACACACAAACTCAAATTTTTGTATGCTTACAAGTGGTTGTGTATTGGTAGTATGAAGATGAAGATAAGGACATGGTGATACTAGCAACTGATAGCGATCTTGTTGCTGCTGTGGAACACGCAAGATCAGCTGGTTGGAAGGTTTTTATCTTTCGGCTTCCCTACCTTCTCTCATTTTATTACAATCTTTGTTTTATTGTACTCTTTGGATGTGTGATAGAAACTATAAAATTGGATTAATTCAAATAGGAAAAACAAAGGATAGTTGGCCTGATTCGAGATAGGCAGATCTCCAAAAGTAAGAACACAATAATCATAAACTTAGACAAAGAAAAAGAGATGACTCTAGGCCTATTTATTCTGTAGATTGCAGGAAGCTTTCCTTTATTTTAGCCTTTAAAATAGCTGCTGAAAATGGAGGTAATTGCTTAAATTAGGGAGGGAGGTAATTGTGCATCTGATTGAGAAGATCAATTTGGAATCCCATGAGAAAATGTGGCTGTTTTACTGATCTTTCCAATTCAGTTCTTATCATTACTTTCCGCCTGGTAAAACGACTTGTCCTCAAGTCGATTTAGCGAAAACAAGTCTGTCTCATTCGTCAATTGTTCCTCGAATGGTTCGATGGCGAGGTGGTGGCAGGTAGCAGAATTATGAGCTTCTTGTTGCAGTCCTTGTAGCTTATATTCGCGACCATTGATGGTGAATATCATAAATCTTTTACCCCAATTTGCTTGAACCGTGTTTAGGGTGGCTAGCCATTGAATGCCTAGTACCACCTCAGCCCCCCCTAAAGAGAATGGATAGAAATCTTGTGTGATTTGAATGTCATTAAGCTGCAATACAACATCTTTACAGATCTGATTACATCGGAGGATATCTCCATTTCCAATTCGCACGCCAAAAAGGGCCCCATTACACGTTGTGAGATTAGCTTTTCGAACAAGGTTATCAGCTATAAAATTATGGGTTGATCCGCTGTCAATTAAGACCAAAACCTTGGAAGAGCGAATGACGCCGTGAAGAGTCATAGCTGGATTAGGTGACGTACCCATCAGTGCGTGGAGGCCGATTTCGGCTATGTCTCCATGGTTATCATTGTGGTTTGTGTTCCCCGAATCAACCTCGTCATCGTTCAACCTGGTCATCGTTCTCAAAAGCAGCTTTAAGAAGCTTGAAATCCCCTGTCTTACAACGATGTGTCTGGCCATATTTTTCCCCACACCGAAAGCACAACCCTTTTGTGAATCGGGACTGTTTCTCCTCATCAGAAATGTGAAGAGGGGAAATAGTTTTGGGTGGAATATTGGTGGCCGAAGAAGTCACAGCTGATGAAGAGGTTTTGGCGGTGGCTGTGGTTTTCGAATTCTGTCCGAATCGGTTGTAATCTGCCTTTGATTCGAACTCTAATGCTAAACTCATAGCACTATAGACTGTACGGGGTTTGTGGATTCGAACGTCGGATTTTAGTTCGTCTTTCAGGCTGTTTAAGAAAACTCCTAAAAGACAGTGATCAGGCCAATTTGAAACCCGAGCTGATCTCTTAGCAAACTTCTGTCTATATTCTTGCACTGTGCCGGTTTGTTTAATGCTACAGAGGTACTCATCTGGATTCTGAAACTCGGCAGGACCAAAATTTCTGGTGAACATTTGGACCAATTCTTCCCAAAAAATGATCGGGTGATCATCAGATAGCCATGAATAAAGGTCTAAGGCGTCTCCTTCTAAGTGCATCGAGGCTATCTCCACCTTTTCTTCATCCGGTATTTGATAATATCTGAAATATTTTTCGGCTTTTAGCAGCCATCCACGAGGGTCTCCGCCGCTAAAAGTCCGGAAATCAATTTTGTTGTAAGATTTATGTGGCAATCGACCCCTCCATCTGCTTTCTCCTTCGTCATTCCTGCTTCCGTTGGGTCGTTCCCTCTTCTTCAGAGCTGCTATATCTTCCTTCATCGTTTCAATTGACTCCAATTTTGCTGCTATGGCAGCCAATTGGGTAGCAATGGGATCAGGTGGGTTATTGCCATCACTATTCCGGGTTTGCACCATTTCGTTTCCCGGCAATGGAACCAAATGATAGAAACTATAAAATTGGATTAATTCAAATAGAAAAAACAAAGGATAGTTGGCCTGATTCGAGATAGGCAGATCTCCAAAAGTAAGAACACAATAATCATAAACTTAGACAAAGAAAAAGAGATGACTCTAGGCCTATTTATTCTGTAGATTGCAGGAAGCTTTCCTTTATTTTAGCCTTTAAAATAGCTGCTGAAAATGGAGGTAATTGCTTAAATTAGGGAGGGAGGTAATTGTGCATCTGATTGAGAAGATCAATTTGGAATCCCATGAGAAAATGTGGCTGTTTTACTGATCTTTCCAATTCGGTTCTTATCAATGTGGAACTGGAAACATGATCTGGTTGAGTTGGGTAACAGGTTGAACGGGTACTTTTTTGTGCTTTTTTGGTTCGATTTTTTCAGACACGTACACACAACCACAGACACATATTATATACCTATGTATGTGTGTATGCGTGCGAATGAATATGGAGGGTAGTTAAAGTACAGAGATATCTGTTTGGTTAAAATACACTTAAATGTTATTATAATTATATTATTAATATTAGTTTTGTGTAAAATATAGTTTAGTTTTATGTGCAGGCCAAAACAGTTGAGTCTAATCTTTTTTTCTTTAACGATTTTGATACTTTCTAGATAGCCAATGTATTAGGTATCATCTCAAAATCTAATGTATCACAAATTCACAATAAAAAGATAAATTCTTTTATATAATATAAATTAAATTACGGCAACGTAAGCATTTGATACACTTTAGTCTACTTTTGGCCCCTTCGACCTCAGTTGAAACATTTCATTGTTAGTTAAAATACAACTGGTAGTTGACTGTTTCATATAACATGGATTGAAATTTATAAGTGTCCTCTCTTTACAAGTATATAGCATCAAGATATCTTTTGTCCTACACCGAAGTAAGTACTTGACTTTAAAATAAAAAATCAAAATGGTAAGCCAACTTTACATGTAATTACTTAATCTTCTAAAAAGTAAACTTTACCGACTTTTGAAATAGGATTCTTTTTAACAAAGAAAAATTTGTAGAACGGCTTTCATGAATGCTGATATGTTAATGATGGATATGAACAGGGATTAAAATTGCATCTGGATTACTCTGGGATGCCTAGAAAGCGAAAAGGTTCTTCAGCAGCAGGTGGTGGTGGTTTGGAGCATGCTCATGCAGATGCATGGGCTTCTGCATACAGTTCTGTTGCAGCTGGAGCTGCCTTAGTTGCTGGCCTAGGGGTATTAGCATTCTTGAGAAGATCTGCCAATTAACTGATTGATATCCAGTTTTCATTGCATTTGCTTGAAAACCTTCCGGGTTTACACACGTCCATGTGAACATTTTAAAGATTGATAATGTCGAAAATTTACTTGCTTATTCTTGTGGATCGAAATTGTATACATGAAAAACAAGAATGTTGTCCGAGTTCCTCTTGTCTCGCGAGTTTTATATGAAAACTTGTCTTCTATAAAGATTCCACCGTATTTCAGGTTATCCCATAATCAACTGTTGTTTTTCTTTAAAAAGTAGCAGTCATGTGTATGAGTGATCAAAACAAACTAGCTAGCCGAAAATGGTTTGTTAATTGTCCATTTACAATTTAGTTAAAGTTTGCTTCTAGTTTGTATTTCCTATAAGTATATAGTTGATTTAGTAAATAGAAGGAATTATAGTGACCATTTTATTTCATCATAGTTGCATTGAAATGATGAATTTGATAATATAGGAAACGCATTAATCTTTTAGATTTATTTTAATTTTCTTGGGTTGTGATAAAGGCCACAAAGTCGGTGGGAGTATGGATGTAGGGTCGGGTGTTAGTGTCGGTGAGGGACCAAAGTTTTCCTGTAAATGTTCACCATGTGATACTGCTTCTGCATTAATTATACTTTTCAATATATGTATAAACCTACAGTATAAAAATTAAATAAAGGAGGGCGATTTACTGATTTTCTCTAAGTAGGGGTTTTATATAGTTTAATATTTTATATATAAATAATTATTGAAGTAGGAAAAAGTTCATGCGAGAACCATTCTTAGTACGAGAACCGCGAGAACCAATCTGAGCTGTCCAATTCTCCCTCTTTCAATGTCATTGCCCACCCATAAATTCCTCACATGCACCCTGCCACACTCTATCCCTCCACGCTCACCATCCATGAAACTTCCCATATCCAAGGAACGACCGAGATTGGTTCTCGCACTAGCAACGGTTCTCACATGAACCCTCCCCTATTGAAGTATATGTCCTAAAACATTGTCTTTTATCTAACTTAAAACATTATCAACATGTCTGGTTTTTCTACGTATGACAAATTCTGAATCGAGATTTAGATGATGATGAGATTACATGACTAGCTTACTTCTTGTTATGTTCGGTTTTTCTCGTATCATGTTATAAACTCTTTAAACACAATTTTTTTTATTAATGCTCATTTACTCCATGTTTATATTAAAACTATCTAATATCAATCCATTTCCAAGAAGACTAATGTATGTGGTTGTGAGGCGAGTGCTTAATTGTTTGGTGAGTGCAAAAAGTCCAAATTGGTACGTAGGTTGGTATCATGTGTAGCTTTTGTGTGCATACGGCAGCCTTGTTGTCTGAAAATGCTTTGTTGAAGTGAGTGAGGGATACACAAATCATTTGCTTATTTTGTCCATATCTTCATATTCACATGCATACATACATACATCCATCCATTCTTCTCAATTTGCACTTGTGATCATCTTTGGCCCCATTTCCTGTCTTTTATTGCTTTTTTAAAAAAAAAAAAAAGTTAAAGAACATATATATGACAATCCAAGGGTAATTATGTCATAGCAGATCAATTTGTCTACTCTGGATTTGAAGTGAATCTGTAGTTATCAAAGAAATATTTTTTTCAAATTCTTTATATGAAGATATGAGTGTGCTTTGTGTAATATTAGAGTATTAAGAAACTGCATTATTTAAATCTCTCCCTCCATCAAATAATAAAGTTTCCACCTTTGATTTGGTTTGATGCCACTCACTGTTTCCACTTCTTTAGCTTTCTTGACCTTGAATTAGTGAAAAAGCTTCCATCTTCACCAAAACCCACCATGGAAAGAACCAGAAGAACTTCATTATCATCCATTTTCTTTCTCTTTCTCACTGTTTCTTGTGTTCTTGAACCAACCGGTTTTACAGAAGCGTCGGGTCAACAACCCATTAAGAGGATTGTGGTGCTGGTCCTGGAAAACAGATCTTTTGATCACATGATTGGATGGATGAAGAAATCAATAAACCCATCAATCAATGGTGTCACGGGTACTGAATGCAACCCATTTTCAACCAACATGACCCGGAAACCGAACCAAGAAGCAGAAGAGGTCATCTGTTTCACTGATGATGCCCAGTATGTGGATCCGGATCCGGGCCATTCGTTTGAAGATGTGGAGAAACAGGTGTTTGGGTCTAACCCGATTCCTTCAATGACTGGTTTTGTAGAACAAGCATTATCAGTATCACCCGATCTTTCTGAGACAGTTATGAAAGGGTTTAAGCCTGAAAATGTGCCTGTTTTTGCCAAATTGGTTCAAGAATTTGCAGTTTTCGACAGATGGTTCTCTTCAATTCCGGGTCCGACCCAACCCAACAGACTGTTTGTGTACTCGGCAACTTCTCATGGTTCAACAAGTCACGTGAAGAAACAATTAGCAAAAGGGTATCCACAGAAAACAATCTTTGATTCACTTCATGAGAATCGGAAAGACTGGGGAGTGTATTTCCAAAACATACCCACAACTTTGTTCTATAGAAATCTGAGGAAATTGAAGTATGTGTTCAAATTCCACCAATATGGTACCTTCAAACAGCATGCTAAAGATGGTAAATTGCCAAATTTGAGTGTGATAGAGCCAAGGTACTTTGACATAAAGGGGATGCCAGCAAATGATGATCACCCATCACATGATGTTGCAAATGGTCAGAAATTAGTGAAGGAAGTTTATGAGACTTTAAGAGCAAGCCCTCATTGGAATGAGAGCCTTTTGGTGATTACATATGATGAGCATGGTGGCTTCTTTGATCATGTCAAGACTCCTTTTGTTAATGTGCCTAGCCCAGATGGGAACACTGGTCCAGCTCCTTCTTTCTTCAAGTTTGATAGATTAGGTGTTCGCGTTCCCACCATAATGGTCTCTCCTTGGATCAAGAAAGGCACAGGTAAGATTCAGAATTTATCATTGACCCATTGTATAAAGATTCAAGATTTCTTGATTCAGTTGATTTGTGTGTGTGTGTGTTTATACGGTGTAATGTGTGTTATGCAGTGATTAGTAGTCCAAAGGGACCAACACCCAGTTCAGAATATGAGCATTCTTCAATCCCTGCTACCATAAAGAAGATGTTTAACTTGTCGTCCAACTTTTTAACTCATAGAGATGCTTGGGCCGGAACCTTTGAGCAGGTTGTTGGCCAACTGAGCTCTCCAAGAACCGATTGCCCTGGTAAAATTCATGAAATTTTACACACACAATTGAATAAATAGGTGTTAGATCATAATCTTAAACATATTTCTTGTGGAAAAATGTTTATGGGCGTATGTTGGTTACAGAGGTCTTGCCTGAAGCTGCAACATTGAGAAGAAGCGAGCCAGATGAAACAAGAGGGTTGTCTCAGTTTCAGAGTGAAGTGGTTCAGTTAGCTGCTGTTCTTAATGGTGACCATTTCTTGAGCAGCTTTCCAGATGAAATGGGCACGAAAATGAGTGTAAAAGAAGCTCACACATACGTGAAAGGTGCGGTTTCACGGTTTATAACAGCTAGCAAAGAAGCTATTAAAATGGGTGCAGATGAATCTGCCATTGTTGACATGAGATCCTCTCTCACAACCCGAACAATTATTCACAACTAACTATAGGCACCTGCAAAATATTTAGAACATAATTATATATCGTTTTACCATGATTGTAAAGTAGAAAGTTCTGCAAGGAATGAAGTAAAAACTTATGTAGACGTTCCATGTGCAAACATTATACAGTTTGGCTACAATCTTCAGATCAATATATTACACGACTATCCTAAACTTCAATACAACTGATAAGATGGCAAGGTTTCGTTAGATTAAAATTTGTGAAGAATTTAACTGCAATGATGTATTAAAGTTCTCAAGTTCTTGTGAAGTGATTATCCATTACTGATTTTTAGACCCATAAACAAAAAACAAAAAAAAGAAACAGTTAGAAGCAAACATGGAAACACAGCAATCAGATGATCATTTATTTTTTAGGAGGCAAACCCAAACACTCCTAAAGGCTAAAACATACCCCAGCTGAAGTTTTAGGAAGCAATTGGCATCATCTCTACCATTTGGTCACAACATGCAGGCCTTGATAATAATATAATATATTAATTATACTTGTGCCAGTAATAATTCCTAGAATATGGACATGGAAGATGAAATTGATTATTGAGTTTGGTGGGTTATATATCATATAATACATTCACCAAAACAAGATTTAAAGGGATATCACACAAACAGCAGCATCGTTATATATGAAGCTAACTTTAAAATAAAAACTATGGATAATAAACCCTAATAAATCAGTCATATGAAACAAACTAAAGAAAAATCAGTCATATGAAACAAACTAAAGAAAAATCAGTCACATGAAACAAACTAAAAAAAGAAGAAATCGTCGACAGCAGGGTTCGAACCTGCGCGGGCGAAGCCCAACAGATTTCAAGTCTGTCTCCTTAACCACTCGGACATATCGACTTACTTGTTTAATTGTCGGACGTGCTTCTAATGATAAAGCATTAAAGCACAAGGGGTTGGAAGTCTAATTGATCATACTGACGAATAAATAAACTAATAAAACTGCATTTACGTGTTATATATAATATTGGGAATTGCTAACAACAACCCAAAGGGCTGTGGTTAAAATCTTATCCATGTGCTAATTATGTTTTAAAAAGGAAGCCAAATATTAAGTATATTTATTATATTATTATTATTAGCCAAACTTTCCTTTTTCTCGGTGATAATGATTTCACCGTATATTTCTCAAAAAAACCTTCTGATTTTTTGTATCAAAACCTTCTCCTTGCTTATCTCATCGGAAAAGACGTCGACGGAATTGCAAACTTTGTTTGATAACATCAAAGTTTTATCTTCCAGATTTGAAGATAAAAAAACCATTAGTCATCAACAACCGTTAGTCATCAACAAGATTCCACCTCTCAAACTTTCCTTTTTCTCGGTGATAATAATTCCACCGTATATTTCTCAAAAAAACATTTTATTTTGTCTTAAAGTTGTACTTTGAATTTTGTGATTAAAATATTCCATGTGAACATCCGAAAAGTTAACCCAATATCATTTCTTTCAATATTATTTGTTTCAATTTCTATCACCTAATAAAATGATATTAGTTACCCATATATGTGATTTCTATTTAGAAAACAGAGCATGCATGTGTTTTGTAAGATTTAAAAACTGAAATTGTCTTACGATTAACGTACTAAAGGAATTTACAAACCAAGTAATTAAATCGACATGCATCGACATGCAACTTTATTCATAGCTAAAATCTTTTAATTCGCACGTTTACAAGCCGAAGGAAAAAAGTTGTAAAATATGATGATCTAGTACTTCAAAGTAAACACGGGATTTAGTCCTAAATCTTGTGCCAAACGTTTCTTCTTTTGTGGCGTATTGAAAGAGTCATTTTCATCTCTTGCGATATTTTCTTTCTGTTTGCATGTTGGTTTAGTATGACCAAGTTGGTTGCAAATAGAACATTTATTCCGTGTCTTATTCATCAATTCCTTTCCACCCTTGAGTCGTCTTTTCCTTGGCCGACCTTTTGTTTTAGATTTCGGGGGGCATAAAATCTTGTTTCCATCTCCTGAGGCGTTGTCTACAAAAACAATTTGGTGATCCATCAAAGACTCGTCCATTGATATCTCTTGTGTCGTGCTAGCACTTTGTAATTAATCTAAACACCAACGAAAAGGAAAGTATACCGGTGGTATCTTAAAACAATCCTTGTGGACAAGTGCTCGAAATATGTGATGACAAAGTATTCCCCAAAACTCAAAGTTCTTGCAACTACAAAATGCTATATTACCATCCCAAAACACCTTGTGATATCTGTGACTACCTTCTCCAAAATATCTTATAATAAAAGCATCATCTTCAATGTTAACAACCAAATATTGACTTGCTCTTTCAAGTTCTTCTTGAAACTTTCTAAAAGCAAAGGGTGTGAGAACTCTAAATGCTTGTTCTTCTATTTGTCTTCAAAGAAACATGTCTAAGTGTAGCCAACATGTTATCATGCACTTGTCCATTTCTTATTTCTTCAACAGCGAGATCCAACTACAACAACAACAAATTACATGTAAGGAAATAAATGTACACATTAAAAAATAAATTTTATGTAATTCTATAAGACATATAATAAAGATGGTCTCAAGTGTACCTGTTTAACAAAGTCTCTCAAACTTGTATGAGAGGAAACAAATTTTTTGATAAATCCATTTATACCCTCTGATCTGCTAGTAGATGTCATTCCCGCAAAAAAATAGCTACGTACATAAGCCGGTGCCCAATATTTCCTAATTTCGTACAATCATTGCACATGATTATTATTTTGCAAATTATACTTCGCAACTATCGATGGCCAGTTATGTTCAAATTCTTCTGCATAAGTCATCCTATAAAGTGTATAAAAATCACGACACCAACTTTGATACTCAGTACGAAGAAGAGCTATAAACCAACAACTAAATTTTGAAGTGATATGCCATATACAAAAGCAATGTTTTGTAGTCGGCATTTCAATTGCAATCGCTTCTGACATCCATGGATCTTGATCTGTTATGATTGTTCTACATGGTTTTTTCATTATGGCTATAAAATTCTACATGGCAAAAAAAGAAGAATATGAAATTAGTGGTTAAACATAAGAGGTAAATAACATATATATTGAAACTCATACCTTCATCAACCATTTGAATGTATTTGTTGTCTCGTTACGAAGAAGAGCACTTCCAAACAAGACAGTCTTACCATGATTGTTGACACTGACAAAAAGTGCACAAGGCATGTCATACACGTTGACCTTGTACGTGGTATCAAAGACAACTACATCACCATACTTTTCGTACCATTCAAAACTTTGAGGATGACACCATAACAAATTTTCCAACCTTCTTTCTTCATCTAAAGTGTATATATATTGAAACTTCACATGTTTTTGCTTTGAAGATTCCATATACTCTAAAAGGTCTACTGCTTCATTAGCTCCAACTGTTCTCCTCACTTTTGTAAATAAATTACGAACATCTTTGTCAAGGAATGAAAGATCGTCATGCTTCACTTGTTTTTGAAGTTCCATGACTCGAATTATTTGTCGAATAGTAAGTCCGGCATCTTTGTATAATAATATTTGTTGTTCGTCTTCTGGAGTGATAATGCAGTTAACAGGAAGAAAACGCATTTCTTCATCTGATAGTAATTTGTGATTGTGATCTTTCACAAACTTTGTAACATGCCATTCTTCAGGGAATATATCAAAGCTTCTCTTAAAAGTAACACGCATATGAGCTTTGCACCCGCATTTTAATGATTCTCTATTTCTTTGACTTTTTGAAACATCAACTGGTTTTAATGGTTTTCTTCCTTCACGATGACAAACGATATCACGTCTTATTGTCCTATCTCCTTTTTTGTCTGATCGATCCTTACGAACTGTAAAACCATGTTGCTTGGCATAATTTTCATAAAAAACATATGCCTCTTGTAAAGTGCTAAAAGTTTGACCAACGAAAGGTTCATCACCTTCCGTCTCAACAGTAAAGACGTCATTATATTCCTCGTCTGAAGGATTGTTTAAATCCAACGTATTTTTTAATTTTGTAGAAAATTTATTATAATGATCAAGAACCAACACAGATGATTGATACATTATAAAACATAAAACAATTGGATAAAAGCCGTGGATTAATTTCCTTTTCCCAGCTTATAAAAATCACATACATAAACTTAATTCATCAACTGACAAATAAATAATTGTTGAAAACTTGAAATGTTGACTCAGGTACAACTTTCATTGCACTATGTACAAATTTTACTACTATATTTGCTTCAAGTTGTTACAAATCCCCATAACCCACATTCATGTTATGGCATGGAGTAAGAGCAATTATCCATTATTTTGTATTTTAGAACTCATAAAAATATAAGAATTTCAAAAGTATATGTTACCAATAGCAAGCTGAGAGGTGGAATCTTGTTGATGACTAACGGTTGTTGATGACTAATGGTTTTTTTATCTTCAAATCTGGAAGATAAAACTTTGATGTTATCAAACAAAGTTTGCAATTCCGTCGACGTCTTTTCCGATGAGATAAGCAAGGAGAAGGTTTTGATACAATGAATCAGAAGGTTTTTTTTTTAGAAATATACGGTGGAATCATTATCACCGCGAAAAAGGAAAGTTTGGCTAATAATATAATATAATAAATACTTAATATTTGGCTTCCTTTTTAAAACATAATTAGCACATGGATAAGATTTTAACAACAGGGCTGTTGTTAGCAATTCCCTATAAGGGAATTAAGCTATGTATGTTAAGTTTTTTTTCTTTAAAAAACAATTAGTTATCACTAAAACAAATTATACAAGTACATGCTATATATCTATCTCCTAACAAAAATTTTATTAGGAGATCGACCCATGGGAAACAAGAACATTTACACAAAATGAAGAGCACCTAACATCACACTCTTAGCATCTGTCAACTCTTTATTTTCGCGCATAAGCCAGAAACCGAAGTCGCATCGATCACTCCTCCAGCCTCAACATTCCCCGGCCACTTGAGTTTACTAACCGGCCATTAGTTCCGGGTTAACCTGTTGGTTCGGTTCACTAACCAATTAAGAAAAATATTTGGCATTTGGAAATCATATACCATGCATATCCACTAATTTCCTCTTGTCAAGTCGGAAGACCATCTCATTCCTATGTTTCCACACAATTAAGGTAAAACCACCCAAACTTCTTTTGCTGCCGTTGACCTCCAGCATGTTGAGTCAGCTTGGTTCACCAGGCCCGACATCGTACGTGGAGTTGACTTCCCTATCCAAACTTCTTTTTCGAATCTCAGCCGAGAGATTCTAAAAGGAATTAAATAAATAACTTATACATTGACGTTTCAGCAAACACTATCCATTAGGTTACTCTTTTTTTTAACAGCAAACACACACCCTCTAAACCTACTCTTAATTCTACACCACTATCCACGCGAGTACTTGAACCCACAACCTCTTAGAAGGGGGCACCACTTACAACACCAGATACCGCTGGGCTCAGAACCCTTTGGTTATCCATTAGAGCATGGGGTATACACGCTTGAAGCATCTCATGCTTCAGCGACACATCACCTATATATGCTTCACCAATGCTTAACCCCCCCCCCCCCCCCCCCTTATTAGAGCAAAGGGAGTGGTCACGGCATAGCTTCGGCATGCTTATGTGGCTGTGTGGTACCGAGGGGAACACCACCTCCCTCTCTTCGGTACCGAAAATTTGAATGCTTCTTCGGTGGATTGATGCCGAGAACGCCGAGGGTGAGAGTTGAGAGAGAGAAGTGAGAGAAAGAGAGAAAATGAGGAGAGAGGAGAGAGAAAATAGGAGAGAGGGTATTTTTTAAAATAAAAAATCTTTAAGCGTTGAAGCATGGGTAGTACGGGGTTTAAGCATAGCTGAAGCATAGGTGATGTGGCGCAGACGTGGCGCGAAGCATGGGATGCTTCTTGGCATGTATACCCTTTGCTCTTACCCATGCTTCCCATGCTTCAAAAAAGTATTATTAAAAAATATCTCATTTTCTCTCTCCTCGTTTTCTCTCTCTTCTTTACACTCTGTCTCTCTCTCTTCCTCTCTTCGGCAACAGAATGCTTCAAAAGCATGCTGAAAATCGGTACCTAAGGGGGCAGGGTGGTGTTTGGTTCGGTACCACACCGCCACATCATCATACCGAGATGATGTTTTGAGTACTCCTGATGCTCTTAGGTTACTACGTGTTATATTCCTGAATCCTGAATGCAATAATAACTGAATGACAAGATCAAATTAAAATGAAACATAAAATTACAACTGCAATGTCAGCAACACTAGCGAAATACTAATATCACTACTTTGTGAAACCGAAAAGCAAGTACCATATCTGCTAAAATGTCCATACTAGTGCGTCAAACTTTGAGAGGTTAGTAAGTTATGATTGATGCATATATATATTCATTATAACAGCAAATCATCGACCTCGATCATTGCCTTGTAAGTTAGATTAGATGGCACGCACAATGGTACAAACTGAAACACCCTTTTTGTTATCACCAGCACTGTAGAGGCGTCAATGGATCGGATCTTGATCTAGATCCGATCCGATCTGCTCCATTTATATGATCCAACGTGTCAACACACACCCAATTGAACTTTTTGAACTTTAATTGGATGTTATAGTGTTATACACGAGTACTTGTTGTTTTGAGTTTTGGTTTATAATTTTATATGTAAGAGGTATTGTAAAAAAATTAGCTTAAGTGAAAGTGAGTTAATACTTACAGGTAATAAACATATATGATTATTTTGCTCAAATATAACATATTATATTCAAAAAATTTAGATTATCATTCTAAAACATATATAGTTCTTAATTTTGTTCAAACAAATAAAATATAAAATATTAATATGAAAATAAATAACAACCTGCAATATTTCTTTTGTTTCACCAAAGCATTAAGCAACCAGGAAGTGAAGTGACCATGCATATGGACATATGGTAGGTGGTGCTATTCCTTTGTCCAACAGATTGTGTGCAGACAGAAAAGCATGCATGATCGTAATTAACTTAAGAAGATAAATTCCTAGCAGATCGAATAACTAAGAAGCGGTAGGGATTGATTCCATTCAAGAATCGTAAAAATAAACTTGGGATCAAACATGGAAACACAAGAATCAGATCATCGTTTTTATCCAATTTAACATACCCTGCTGAAATATTAATTAGGAAGGCACGTTGCATCATCATCTCTGCCATTTCTCACTTAATTCAGGCAATGATGATTGAATCTGTTAAGTACGTACGTGTGCCGATACTAATTAATTTCTTCAATATGGACATGGAACTTGAACGGATTGGTGGTTTTGTAAAAAAAAGAAATCATCGACAGCAGGGTTCGAACCTGCGCGGGCATATCTATTAAATATAAATTGGCATATCGACTTATGTGTAACGGCTCTGTTTTCTAAATATAAATTCTATTTGAACAAAGAACTTCTTTTTTATTAAATATGAAACTTAAATGTATTCATAATAAATAATGAAAACTAGGATATAGAAAAGTATATTGCATATCTTGCATTAATGACTAATCCCTCTAGGAGAAGAGACGTAAACTTTATACAAGATTAAACAGAATGTTTGTTTGTATCAATCAATTTTTAAAATAAACTTTAAACCTATTTTCAAATTCTTATTATCTTAATTGCAGAAAGCCATAACCAAGCTTACCAAGCACCAAAAAATTGACTAGTGCTAGTTCAACCCAATTCTGTTATGATATTATGTTTATTTATCGGATAGGTCAAGTGTAAAAGAGAAAAAAAAAGGTTATTCATGCGTTATTCAATAAAGCATGATAATATTGAGAGACGATGATAAACATGAATCAACCCAACCTAACCTGATTTACAGGTGACATAGTTATTTTAATTTGTTATCCAACCTACCTAGATGAGTTTGAAGGAAGCTCACACATATGTAAAAAGGCATTTTCAAGGTTCAGACCCGCTAGAAAAGAAACAATCGGTTTAGGCGGCAGATTAATTGACATGAGAGCCTCTCCTCGCACAAGATCCATGATTCGCAACAAAAGGTTGGCACCCATCAAAGTTATAAGATTATTGTGGGCCCAAGGCGGCTGCCCTTGTGACCCAGGTCCAAGGTCGGCCCTGTAATAAGTTGGTGAGGTATCAACTATCAAGTAAAATAAGAAAGGTCTGTAGATATTCCATATGAACTTTTGCATAATATAGTTATAACAATTGTATTATTAAGCGAAGCTGGAGTCTAAATAATAGCAGTTTTACTACAAAGAGTAAGGTCAATGATGAATCTGTCACATTGAAACGTCTGATTGAGCTCTTGAAGCTGATATGTGTGAAGCTCCTAGAATGTTAATGTACACAACATGCATTTTATAGAAAGATTTACAGCAACATATTATATGAATTTGTGGAGAAACTTTAGCATGATATAAAGCAGAAGCCCCCTCTTTCAGTTTCTCAGCGTCTAATTATTAATCAGTTCAAAATTAGATCAACAAAGTCAAAATGTAGAGGTCTAACATTCTTGTTATTATTGCAACTTTGGTTTTAAATGGAAATGTTGGCTTTCTCATAGATGGACTTTCAATAAATAAATTTATCTAACAGAGTGTCTGTCAACACTTTCTGAGAAACAAATTGATATGGTGTTGATTTTGACATTACCAAGTCCTACAATAAATGAGCTACATAGATCAATCTAGTGCACATGTATGTATGCACTATTTTTATTTTAAATTTTCTGTAGTACAGCCACGTGTTTCTTGGAAATTAAATGTTTGCAACATGGCAATTAGCTGAACTATACTAGGTTTAAAAAAATGGAGAATAAGTTAAATGCAAATAGGACATCATTCGTTGAACTGTTGAAGAATCTCAGTGCAACCAAATTATAATTAATTAACAAAAATGAAGAAATCCTGCAAAAATAAATTAATTACGTCGACAGCAGGATTCGAACCTGCGCAGGCAAAGCCCAACAGATTTCGAGTCTGTCTCCTTAACCACTCGGACATATCGACATATTTGTTTCTGATTCCAAAGCAATTCCAATTAAATCTGCGTAGGTACTTAAGTAATTTAATCAGTTTGCACTTATAATAAACATATGTTTATCATTCGTCATATAAGTTTTTTAAGAGATATAATTTGCTTCATAACAACGTTTGTATTGTTATGGTTTGATATTTGTTTTTTAAAATTTTTACTTAATAACACTTGAATGTAAAAAATTATAAAATTGAATTTACAAACATTCCGATATTCTTAAATACGAACAGTAAAATATGAATGAATATTTAGATGTCAGAACTACCTCTTAGTATTAGTACATGGTTTATAGTACCCAGATTATCATTGATCAACAAACTATGTGAAGAAGACATTAGCAAAAGAGTGCCCACAAAAATACAATATCTGATCATATTATCAGAATGCGAGTGTATTTAAAAGACATATTATAGATGTATATGAGGATATTCACATGTTCTAAGTCATCTAAAGTATGTTCTTAAGGCTTACTACCTCCTAAACCTTAAATAATTGTTGTTGTTCTTGTTACAAATTTGTTCTGCTCGTATTTAATGAGGCATTACAATTCAACTTCATTGTGAACATGTAAAAGCGGCCATTACAATTCAACTTCGTGTGAACATTTAAGCAAAACGCAAGAACCCACTGTTTGCCAAGTACAAAATTTGAGCATGAGGAGGCATGCACATAAGTGTTAAAGAGCTTCTGTTTGAATGCAGATGTCCTGCCTGAAGGTACGCCATTTAGAATAATCGAGCCAAATGAGCAACTCAAACCAGGGGCTTGTCTCAGTTTTCAGAGTAAAGTAGTTCAGTTAGCTGTGGTTCTCAAAGGTGACGGCTTCTTGCTCAGCTTTCCAGAAGAAAGCGAGTGAAGGAAGCTCACATATGTGAAAGGTGTGGTTTCACAGTTCATAAGGCTAGCAAAGAAGCTATCTTGGGTGCTGATGCATGTTCACATGAGATCCTCACGACCTCACTCACCACTAAAACCACGAGTCAACTAACAATTGGCACCCATTGAAGGTTCAGAACATATTTATGTGCCCAACTTAACTAGTTATATAACTAAAAAGGATAAAACCAGATCAATCAAGTGAATTTAAAAAGGTCTGCAGATTTTCACCATGTAAACTTTTATAAAACTGGTAACTGTTGTATCATTACACAATGCTGGACTCAAGTATCAGCTATAAGAAGGCAAAGAATCACTACAAAAATCCACTAAGAGGAACCACTCAACTATCTATTAGTGTTTAACCATTGTAGTGAAAAAGATATATTAGCTTATGTAACTTCCTGTTAGCTTCTAAGGACTAAGGAGACACACTGTGCTGGCAGGTTTCATACAGAAACAGGACTTTGCCATGTTGCAACGTCTGCAATCAGCTCTCGGATCTGATCTATCAAAAGTTTTAAATGCTTGTTCTTATTTTCAAGCTCCTGAAATGTACACAAAATGTGATTCAGAAAAATAGTAACATAAAAATATAATTTAAATGCTTGCCTATATTTTTCAAGCTTCTACAACATTACAATCTGATATACCTTTCTTAAAGCAGAAGCACGTTCTTCCAGCTTCTCGGCATCAAACTCATCAGTTGCCATCGGATCAATATCATAAGCCTTAGCCTTCATTGAGTAGAAGCAAATGTAAGGTTAAATACTCTCAGGAATCATTGGGAGGAAGAAAAAAAAAACCGAAAGTAGATTTGGTGGTCATTTTGGATCTTTATTCCTTCACCATAATTTTTCCACAGATTATTAAACTTTTGTTCTTAACCCCGTACCAAAAGTAAATATGTTTTGCCTTTTGTTTGACATGGATCATTTGCAAAATTAAAAGACTCTATTGGTTCTTAAAGAAATATTGATGGTTTCGATAAATAGAGAGATCATTTTCACCTTCTATGACAACAAAAATTTGATGGTTTATAGTACTGCTTTTGTTTTAAAAATAAAAGAGTCATTTCCTTCACTTGTATTTGTTGAAAGTAGACTTTTTGTATAACATATACTTTTATGATGGTCATGAATTGGTTAATTGCACCTTGTTCTTCATCATCCAAGTAATCCAAACATGTTTCTTTTCGTTACTGTCAATGATTATGGTCTTTATATCCTTTAATTTTGCTTTTTTTATTTTGGTTAGCATTGACATTTGAGCACACAGAAACTCTGTTAGATTTCCTTCATGAACGTGTAAACTAACATTTGTATTATGTTAATCACAAACTAAATGGACTTCTCAGAATATATATAAGTTGTATACAAACAAACCTGTAAGATAGAACACAGAAAAAATGTCTCCAAGATTATTGAGGTATACCTTTTTACAAGATCACGGTGATAAAGATATGATAAGCTAAACTCTCTACTTTCAATATATGTAAGTTGTATACAAACCAAAGCTAATTCCTGATATATGAACTTGAAAAAAAAAACCCTGATTTTAAAAGTGCTTTAGTTTTTGGCTTTGAAGGGAAATTAACAAGAACAACCCAAAACATACTATCAGTAAAGTCTCAGATTAAGTGAAAAATCATAATTAGAAAATTCATATACATTGATCCAGAACGTTTTGCAACCACTAGAAATAGCAAAAACCATTGGCATTCTCAATTATTCTTCAGAAGGAAGGGGGTACCTTTCTAGAATTTGGAATCGCAGTAATAACAGAACGCAATGCGGCGACAGACGATTTGTACCGGAGACGAGCTTCATCTAGAGCACCACCGCCCATTTCAAAGTGATGCGTTCCATCGGAGGACGTAGCATCGCCGTTAGGTGGCACGTGATGGCCGTTGCTATTGTTAACACTGGGAGGTGGAGGAGATGTGGACCACAAATGAGGGTTACAGAGTTCATCGTTCATTGAAGATAAAATCTGAAATGCTGATTCTATCGTATCCTCTAAATACTTTTGGCCCTCCATCGCCAAGTCTTGTGTCGATCTCTGACTCGTGATGGTCGAGCTGCTGGTCTCTTCCATTGATTTACACTCTGGAGGATATAAAATTATGGATAAAAAAATCAATTGGAAACCCTAATTTGATTGGAAGTAGGTGAGATTGATCAATAATTTGGAGGGACGATCAGGACGAACAAAACCCTAATAAATCAAACAACAGAAGGAAAAAAATCGCAGAGGGTTATAAAAAAGAAACAAAATTGCAAACATCGAACAGCAGGGTTCGAACATGCGCGACCGAAACCCAATTATAAGTCTGTCTCCTTATACAACAAAATTGCAGACGTAGCTATTTACTTTCAATCTTACGCATTAATTTATGGGAAAAGGATTAATGTCGTATCACTATCACCTAAGTTAAGTCATATCATATTTATAAATCTGTTTAATGATAAAATAATTTTATTATTTCAGAACTTATTTGTTTAAAAGGTACGTAAATATGATATCACATAGTTTAGATCTTGCTAGCATCGTATATCAGTTCTTCTTGGGACTTCGGTTTAGACAATTAGGCAACAAATCAATTTGTAACTCTTCCACTTCTTCATTTCTTCATCATACCAACTCCCAAGAAACTATCGACTCTTTATTCCTCATCCCTAATTTAACCTACTCGGCGACGATGACTTACAAAGTTACAAATTTTACATTTCTGATTCAACCTTTACCGTACTCCGACGACTTCTTAAGTTCTTAGTTCTTCTCTGAACGGCAACTTCTTAGTTCTTATCCGGTCGTCCTTTCATTTTGTGATGTGTTTTTTGAAAAAAAAATCGACAAACATCACAAAATCGCCATTGGCAGTTTGCAAGCTAAAGACACGTTGATGATAGATCCGATATAAAAAGCAACAGATTTGCTTTAAGTTTTGATAGTTTCTCTTGCTTAGAGTTCATAGACTAAGAATCGGATTCTAAAAATAGCTTATATTTCAAAAACTTATTACATATTTTAGTCATTACACATATATATGTTTTCTTAATATTTATTTATGTTTAGAGACATGGATTATCATTTTAAGTTTTAAACAAAGAAAGTAAAATCCTTTTAGGATTTATGTTTATGCAATCTATTAATATAGTCTCTTTGCTTTTTGAACATATCAGTTATGCTTGCCTCCTTGGTGATTTCCAAGATGTGGGTTATTATTTTAAAATGTTGAAACTTAATGTAATGTAACATAGTTATAGTGTTTTTAAACAACTCACTTATTTCATTGTGTTTTGTGTATTCTTTATTTACATGTTACAGAAATAATCAAATAAAGTTAAAAGAAAAAGATTTGCTTCAAATGTTCAATTTTGTAAACTATTTTTATTGGGTTTTAATTTTCTAAACTTAAGCTTTGTTTTGTTTTATATGTCTTCTTTGTTTAGTCACTTTTTTATATGCTTAATTGAATGGTTATTTGATTGATCAATTGCTTGATTGCTTGTTTTACTTTTGTTGTTATTTAAATTTGTAATACATATCATTTTCATATGTGGTAAACTTTACTGGGGGAGGCATTATTAGCCTACTTCGTCCAAGGACATTATAATACCATACAATTTCAAGGAAAGAAATCGGCGGACGTTTTAAATAGCCAGAGTTGCAAATTGTAAACAAAGCAAGCAAACAGCCTAGTGGGAAGGCTCTGTCACTTGGCGGGCTTGGCGCGGGTTCGAGTCCTGGTCGGTCTGTTTTTTATTGCTTTTTTCAGGAAGAAACCGGCGGCAGTTTTAAAGTGCTAAAGTGGAGCATTATACACAAAGAAAGCAAACAGCTCAGGGTGAGGCGTTGTCCCTTGGCTTCCTTGCCGCAGGTTCGAATCCTGGTTGCTCTCTTTTTTATTGTTTTTTTCCTTCTTTTCTTTTTGCTATATTCTACCGCCTTTATCCCGTGCTTTTTCTTCTTTTTTACACAATAGACGGCTGTAATCTTAATTCACACATATAAATGAGAAGTCAACAAGCTATTAATATTAGATAACCTATATATTTTCCTTCCATTTTTTACTTTACATTTTTCTCTCATTTTCTTCTTTGCACCAGTTCCCTTCTCAGCAAAACTCTCTCTTTCACCTACTAATTCTCACTTTTTAAACCTAATCAAATTATCTTTTAGTTTCAAAATAATCATCCCTTGCTAAGCACCTTATACTTTTAATAACATAGTTTTATGATATGTTCTCTTTGCAAAAGGTTCTCTTCCAATACTTTTCTTTTACACAGGTAAGTTTCATATGCTCTGTTATTTTTATTTTTATTTTAATTTTTTACTTCCGCCTTATTTTACTATCTGATTAATGAATATAAACTTTGATGGCTTTATAGCTTTTTTCTTTGGGTGAAACAATTTTCTATTTCTATGCTACCTACCAACTGTTTGATGTAATGTCAAGTATAAGGGTTATTGTTTTGATATTATATATATATATATATATGAAAATTGAGCTGAACATTTTTCTCGATGCTCTTTTGCTCTATATTGGTAATTAATTAAACATACTAAAAAAATTCCGTAAGTATTCCCTCCACTAATGTGGGGATTGGTCTCCTTCAGGGAGTAATCACCATGAAGAGCTATGTGCATCATTTTGCTTTTCTAACCACTTAAATGAAACATGAATTTTAGCATGTTAAGTTTTTTAGACACCTAAGTCGAATAACTAAAAGTGTGGCTTACATTACGTAATTTAAAGAAATTATAGTTGACAGAATTATTAGTCAGATCCTATTGGAGCAAGGGAACTAATTTCATACAACTCAATGAAGAATCTCAAACAAAAGCACCTTGCCCCAACTAGAATAGCATTTACCCATGTTACATCTATCGTATCTAAACTCAAATTAACACCTTCCCTCAAATCTTTAAAAGCCAACTGTATAAGAACCTACAAAGAGCATATAACTTAACAACAATGCAATGACATTAGTTGAAAGTGAAGAGAAAGAGAAATATTGTTAGTGATTGCTTCTAACAACATAGACTTGAATATACCTCATCTCAAACATCTAATCTTCCAAACTACTGATATCAAAATTGCTTAACCAAAAAGACTACTTTTTGTAAATCTTAAAATTGAAAAACAGGAAGATAGTTTGCTTTACCTTTGAAAGTCAACTTCTACCTATTTTAAAACAAAAAATATACAACAGACTCATCAATAACATTTGTCTATAATCAATTTAATCAATCTATGGTATGTAGCAAAAAAAAGTTAAAATCATGGATATTTGTGGCCTCTCAAATCATCCGCAAATCATAAAATATTGTGATTATTGAGATCAAATATGTTACCTTTCAACTCAAGATATGATTTCATGACCACCTAAATGTATTTATATATAATCATAGTAGTTTAATTTGACGTTCCATATGGTGATATTTATCGACATTACTTCCTTCATGATTAGTTATCCTACGGGCCTCTGATGATACATTCACCATCCTTCCTCACATATTATTTTTACATTGCGCTTTCGTCACATGGTCAAGCAATAAATGGATAAGAAGAAAATGACTTGCAAACCCTGGTCTTACCTTAGATAAAGACTTATTGGTATTTGCATGATTTAATGAATTTAAGTAAATGAAACAAATAAAACGCAGAATATATACGTACATGATTGGCCGCAATCTTGCTTCTATATTTTCTTTAAAATACAAGATTTAACTCATTACTATACCTGCATGGTTTCTTAGCAAAAAATAAGATGTAACAAGATGAACGTAACAATAATGGTTTGTGCTAGACAGAAAGCAAAAATGGTCAAAAAATTGTTTCAGTCAGCAGCATGCCAGCATGACTTCAGTAATTGTCATAAAGGACTCTGTCTTCCAACTTTAGATGGAAAGTGATACGCAGGTATAACTACTTATACATACAACAAATACATATTTACATAACATTAATAATAGCTATTTTCGCACAGAAGTTACTTTCTTGAGACTCATGCAAACCAATTACGTTATGATGCTAACAACCACGTAAATATCAACAAAGTTGCGGGCTGTTTCTCTTTTTTATTATAAGTTTCATCTATATATACGCTCCACATAGCATGTAGTCCACCGAACTATACTTTCCTATTACCATGTATATACAACCTTATGTTTCAAGTTATCCGCCCTGGTTCTTCACAAGAAAGTTCTTTTTGGAGTGATGCAAATGAGGTAGTCCACATGTTAAAAGCGTTGTAAATTAGATGTTTGCTACAGCCTGAACCACTTATTGAATGTAATTCCATAGCTAAACACCTAACACAACGCATAAATCTGTCATACTAAGCTTTTGTACTACCACATATGTATAAAATTCTCTTTCATCTAAAGTCCGTCCATCTTAAGTGCTTTTCATGCAATATATGAAACTTTATACCCCGACGCGAAGCGCGGACTCCCAACCACTAGTGAATGACTATTACATCGGTTATGAATGTAGATATACCTCACATAATCGGATTAATTGTTTACTTAGTATAGACAACTTATTGCCTTAGTTCAAGTAACAGTCAGTCGCAATGAACATTGTAAATTCTCCGCAATTATTTGGCAGGCAGTTCACAATTTTCAATACATGTAATTAAATGCAAGCCAATCGTAGTGGCAGTTGCTAATTGCATAATGCATTGTTAAATTCCAACGATTGTACCACATGCAACATTTTCTAATTACGTAGATTTAGTGAATGTCATACAAATCAAACAAGTTTTCGCATGTTAGATTTTCTAAACTGCATACAAATTTATAAAATTACAAACAATTTTGTTAAATTAAACAACGAATGTTATAGCCTTATAGGATAAAATGTCATGTACAAATTTCACCGTCGACGTGGTTGTTTGGTTGGCGATCTTAATTTACCAAATGCTCTCTGCCTATGCTTGTGTTTCCAGGCCTTAGAGAGTACGATAGATTGAGAGAGACAACTTTCGAGCGACTAGAAGCACAAGATTGATCGAGTATTTGAGAGTACGAGTGATTGGAGGGACAATAGTTGATAATATATTTGAGAGTCGAGACTTTGAGTTTGACACAATGTTCTTAAGTTTTTAAAAAAATAAATGAGGAGAAAGAAAAAAAAAGTAGAAATGAATGAATAATTGACTCATGTTATTGGGTTAGAAGAAAAGAAAAGAAAGTTGAGAGAAACTTCATTTCCTTTCTTATCATCCTATTTTTAAAGTAATGCATTTTATATAAAATTAACTCTCCTTCTCACTTTCTTCCTTTCCATTTTGGTTTCAAATAACTTACTAACATATCAAGTTAATTGTTTCTTTTTCCTTCTTTTCATTCCATTCCAAATTTTTTTTTAAGAAACAGATGTGAGAGTTAACTGAGATGAGTGAGAGCCGCCAGTAGCATTTAGGATTTTAAGGTTACATTATTTCTATATATAGTTTAATATTTTTATATAATATTTAAGATCAAAAAAATAATATATAAATATATACTTAATTTTAATAAGTATCGGGTCAAATATCAACCATGCAACGAATCGAGTAATCTGGGTGGGGATCTCTAAACTTATCCCCGTCCTTGATTATAGATTTTGGGATTTAAATTAGTAGCATATTATCGATTATGGGTGAGCTCATTTTCAACCTGATATGCAACGACCCAAACCCATAGCATGATATTGTCCGATTTGCCCCACTGGCTTACGGTTTTGTTTCTAGTATAGAACACTCCACCCAAAAGGCCTCATGCTATGAGAGGTATCCACACGCTTATAACACATGTTTCGTTCCCTTATCCAATCGGCGTCAGACGGATGTCACAAATCCTCCCTCCTTCGGTCACAACGTCCTCGTTGTGCACATCGGTCTGGGGCCTGGCTCTGATACCATTTGTAACGACCCAAACCCCATAGCAAGATATTGTCCTATTTGCCGCACTGGCTCACGGTTTTGTTTCTAGTATGAAACACTCCACCCAAAAGGCCTCATGCTATGAGAGGTATCCACGGGCTTATAAGGCATGTTTCGTTCCCCTCTCAAACCGACGTGAGACGGATGTCACATGATATGTAGTACTAATTTCGAGGTTCAAATTAGTAGCGGATTTTGTTCGATTTTAGGTGACACGCATGAAACCCATGTTTGCTTCAAATCGAACAGAGTCGACTCTAGGATAGAAAACCCGTTGTTCACTAACTAGGTCAAAAGTTGACAAAAATAAAAAGAGTTAACAATACTTATGTCGGGTTAAGATCGTTAAGATTAAATGTAAACATATATCCAATATAGTTATATTAAAGCTTTTACTATTAATTATACATATTATACATATTGATCAGATCAACCTTGGTTTGTATATTGGATTTAAATAGATTTTTAACAACATTTAAATAGATAACACCATAAGTGTAATACGATATCCTCTCTTATATTATATTCTAGCCTATATTTATTATCATCAAACCAAGATGGATTTAACCTTTTAGGTTTACCACCAAAATCACATAACAGGGAAAGTATAATTTTGAGGTTGGCAAGACACTTTTTGTAAGCATGTTCTATTATTTCATATTGTTATTAAACATGATAAATTTTATAGTTGACCGTATCAACATGTGGTAAGTTTAAATCAATATTCATATTCCAGAGTCATTGACACGTAAACTAGAATGTTCTTTTTTTTCAAACTTAATCAATGTTATATTACAACTTTCAAAGTTTCAATAATTTAACAATATATTCATGTAGTCATTTAAAATAAAAAATCTAGCAAAAACAATATACATTTAATACTAAAAACAAATAGCATGAAACCAAAATAAACAATATAATAAAATATGTTTGCAAGTGAAATGTTCAATATAGTCCAAAGTTTTTGTGTAGTCCTGAGTGACAAATCTCAGTCACAGGATAAAAAAAAAGCAAATACCCACCAGCACCTCGGGACACCACCACTGCCGCCGACCACCACCTCCGGCCACCCCAATCACATGTGATTGAAGCACAATCACATGTGATTACAACCAACCACCACCACCGACCACCACCTCCGTCCACCACCACAGCCGCCGACCACCACCTCCGGCCGCCGCAATCACATGTGATTGCACACCGCCAACCACCAACACCGACCATCACCTCTGGCGACCCAATCACATGTGATTGCACACCGCCAACCACCACCATCGACCATCACCTCCGGACACCACCACAGCCACCGACCACCACCTCCGGCCGCCGCAATCACATGTGATTGAAGCCACAATCACATGTGATTGCACACCGCCAACCACCACCACCGACCATCACCTCCGGCTACACAATCACATGTGATTGAAGTTACAATCACATGTGATTGCACACCGCCAACCACCACCACCGACCATCACCTCCGGCTACACAATCACATGTGATTGAAGCCACAATCACATGTGATTGCACACCGCCAACCACCACCACCGACCATCACCTTCGGCCACCTCCTCTGGAGACGCAATCACATGTGATTGCACACTGTCGGCCACCACCACCACCACCACCACCGCCGACCAGATCTTTTTTTGAAGCATCAAACGACGAATCTGAGACCAGATCTGAACTCCTCTCATCAAACCGAGTTGAACCACCACCATCCCCACCCTAAACAACTCCGGCAGCCGGCGAATTTGGCCTCGTCGGCGCCGATCTGAGAGATTAACTCCAGATCTTTTTTTTAAGCATCGAACGACGAATCCGAGACCAGATCTGGACTCCTCTTATCAAACCGAGTTGAACCATGTGCGCCACCACCATTAACTCCGGCCGTGGTGGTCGGATTTTGCAGCGGCGGCCATGGTGGCCGGAGTTTGCTCGATTTCTCGTTAATGGAGGATCGTGAGGACGATCAGGCTCCATAGTCTTGTAAGGGAGTCAAAACCGATCACCCTCACCAAAAATCACGATGATCCGACGGTGGGATCGCCGGAAAACGGTTTGTTGATCGTGTGGCTGAGATTCGTCCCTCAGAACTATACAAAAAAGATGGACTATATTGAATATAAAATTAAATTATCAAAATTATCAAAATTATCAAAATTGAATTGCATAGGCCGTACAGGTTAATTGAATTGCTGTTTCGTCAAAACACAACGAGTAGGGATTTGTTTTTCGAGGTCAAACTACGAGGATTTCAATGGTTAAAGGCACGTGGATCGAAGCTTTCAGGTATGTCGTGGGAGCGTTGGCTAACTATGCCAACTCTCATCAGTTTTAAATAAAGCGTATTGGCAGGTTCGGTAGGTGAGTTTGGAGCTGTTCTTTGGGCTTATATGACATCCGCAGTGGTATTTTTGTTCATTCACTAAAGGGTTTGTTAAGTAGTTAAATGTTTATCTTAGTCATAGGTGTCATTTAGTGTTTTAACAAACTCTAGTAGGTGATTGGTTCCCAGACATGTCTTGTGTTTGGGGCTGTTTCTATTTGTACAGTAAGTGGAATGAATATATTCAGCATGCTTTTCAAAAAAAAAACTTTCCCCTATTTCTATATTATTATTTTATCTGTCATATACAACACACATGTCTTCATATTCACAAAATTTACAATGCATGTCCTGTTAAATTTTAATGCTAGATCCTAATGTTTTCTCTATATACTCTAATTTTTTTTAAATATTACGTAGCCTCCATGTAAATACGACCTTAAAATCAAATGATTGATATCGTGTTTGATTTTGCTGGCCTAAGTTAACTATTCTACCTTTTTCATTAAAAGAAAAATATATGTGATTTAAGAATAAATAAACAACTAAATTCTCAAAGTAATTTTGATCTTTAACGGAATTGTCAAACATACACGCATATATATATATATATATATATATATATATATATATATATATATATATATATATATATATATATATATATATATATAGGCAAAAGTTCAAACGAGAACTGTTTTTCATACAAAAACTGCGAGAACCAATCTCAGCCGTCCAATTCTCCCTCATTTAATGTCATTGCCCACCCATGAATTCCTCACATGCACACTGCCACATTTGATCCCCTCCACGCTCTCCATCCATGAACTTTCCATATTCAAGGAACGGCTGAGATTGGTTCTCGTAGTTCTTGTACGAAAAACAATTCTCGTTTGAACCCTTCCCTATATATATATATATATATATATATATATATATATATATATATATATATATATATATATATATATATATATATATATATAATTCGGTTAGACCATTAGCATCTAACCCAAGTTATCCTATCAAAAGCACTGCCGCATCATCCTCCACCTCTAACACTTTCTAACCCTACAACCTCCACATCCAACACAATTCAACCCTCTATCTTTTATATTTTATATTTTATATTTTTTCAACTAATATTAATTAACATAATATAATTATTATAAATATTAAATTATAAATAGAATTATTTAAATAATTCAATTATTTCAAATACTATTAAATTTAAAATAATTAATAATATTTTATAAAGTTCATTACATAATTTCGAAGTACATTAAAAAATAAAAATTGAAAGAAGAAGAATAGAGGAAGAAGAACGAAGATGTGTAAAAAAAATAAGAGGAGTTGATGTGTATTTATAGGGGGAGGAGAAGAAATATAATATATATTTATATATATATATATATATATATATATATATATATATATATATATATATGTGTGTGTGTGTGTGTGTGTGTGTGTGTGTGAGAGAGACAATTGGACACAAAAAAAAAAAAAAAAAAGGGGGGATGGGAGGGGGGAGCTCTCGGGTTACTGAACTAGTTAGCTTGGAAACTCATCTCAACCCTAAGAAAGACGATGATGTGCTCTATGGGTTCACCCCTTCAATCCATATGTTTAGGGGTACCGATGTGGGTGGTCTTAAAGTATAATGATCAGACATGTGTAATGATTGTCTGTTTTGTAACGGGTCCCATTCAAAAGTTGTTAGATCAACAACGAACGCATATAAAATAGTTTGGTTGATTAGCGAAACTTTACTCAAATTCGTACTATTTGATGCATCACTGTTATTCTTATGAAAAATAAACTTTTATTAAATTCCCTAAGTTTTGTAGATGCATTGAGCGTGCCGAGTCCAAATCAATCACATATGACATGACTATAATTAATCTTCGAATCCATTAATTATAGAGTTAATTGCACCAATAGTCCTTTAACTATCCAATTGTTGCGAGTTTAGTTCTTTTTTTTTTTAAAAGTTGCAAGGATAGTCCTTTAACTGTCCAAAAGTTGCAACAATGGTCCTTTTTGACGTTTTCCGTTAACTTAATCTGTTACTTTTTGTAAATTGGCCATTATACCCCTTATCCCTATTTTTTTAATTTATTTTCCAAATAAATATATAATAATTAATATTTAATATTCAATCTTGGTATGACACACACCTGCACACACACACACACTCTCTCTCTCTCTCTCTCCCTCCAGTTCTGCTCTCTCTCTACACATACACCACTACCCACTTCAACTCTCTCTCTCTAATTCTTTGACCACCACCGGCTTGAAACCACCACCTACCACAACCACCATCATTTGAAACCACCGCCTACCACCACAGAATACAACCACCAAGAACTAGCCGCCGTTTCTTCAATTCCGGCCGCCTCCGCCGCTGCCATCACCGCAACACCTCCCCTGCTACCATCACCACCGAAATTAATCAAAACGCACCACTAAAACTCGAACCCACGATCCAAAAGCACAAGAAACAGCAAATCTCTCTCTCGATCTCTCTGCCCTTAACCCCATCTAGGGTTTTCATGTTTTGTAACTTCAAAATCTCTCTATATCTCTCTCGATCTCTCTACCTTTACCCCCAAATCTAGGGTCTTCAAATTTTGTGTTCTTTCTACCGTAGATGGTAGATCTGAGTTCCTTCGACGTGTTCATCTTCAACCCCACATCTGAGAGAGAGAGATATATATATATATAGAGAGAGATATCCAACGATTTTTGTGTGCGTTCGGGAAGGAAGAGAGAGATGATGTGTGGTTGGCGGTGTTCGTCGGCGGCGGTGTTCGTCGGATGTCCGGTGGTGGTTTTTTGGGTTCCCGGTGGTCTTGGTTTTTTGGGTCAATGGTATGGATGACTGTGGAGGCGGGTGGTGGTATGGATGACTGTGGCGGCGGTGGCTATGAGAGAAAGAGAGTGGTGGGTTTGACGATGCTAGGTTAGGGTTTGAATGTGTTAGGATTGCTTGTGTATTTGACTCTAGAGAGAGAGGGGTCGGTTTGACGATGGCGGTGGTGGTATGGATGACTGTGGCGGTGGTGGTGGTGGTGGTGGTGGTTTCAAGGGGTGAGAGAGAGAAAGAGAGAGAGAGTGTGTGTGTGGTTTCAAGGGGTGAGAGATAGTGTGTGTGTGTGTGTGTGTGTGTGCATGTGTGTGTAGGGAGAGAGAGAGAGAGAGAGAGGTATAATTAAAAATATATTTATTTGGAAAATAAATTAAAAAATAGTGATAAGGGGTATAATGGTCATTTTACAAAAACTAACAGATTAAATTAACGGAAAACGTGAAAAAGGACTATATGTGCAACTTTTGGACAATTAAAAAACTATCCATGCAACTTTTTGAAAAAAAGGATTAAAACCGCAACTTTTAAATAGTTAAAGGATTATCGGTGCAATTAACTCTTAATTATATAAAAGAAAATCTTTCAAAATCCATCTGGTAGGCCCCGCTGGTCAAGTTTTGGATTTACAAATTACAAATGGGGTGGTGTTAGGTACCGCAAAAGCATCAATTTTATATAAAACGTGACTTATACATATTTTATATACGTAAACTTTTTTTAAGTGTATAGAACACATTATATTGTTGTTGTCGTATATTTAAATGTAGTATTTTCTGTGCTTGGTACAGCAAGTAATATTTTATTATTTATTTTATTGATTATACGTATAATATTATACACAACTAGTAAGATATCAAACAAAAGTAATTGTTAACTTATTATTTCAAAATGATTTTCCTAAAAAAAGTTTTGATTTTCCTTCCTAAAAAACTTGAAAACAGAGCGTTAAATTTAAGTCTCGATTTGATTTTCCTTCGATTCGGGTGGGTTTTTGAACCATAAACCAATATCTTGATTAAATTAAAAGATCCTTAAAAGATGTAGTCTATATTTTTATTCACTAGTCAAATTTGAAATATAAAATAAGTCAACTCTATCTATACTACTATATTAAACATACACTTCTCTCTCTCCTATTAAAAATTAAGACTACTTAATTTTCAACCAATACAAAATCCCCACCATCCATTTCAGCTGATTGAATCTCATCCATCCATCAAATTTTAATTCTAACCATTAGGGTTTTACACCTCACGTTTCATTCTTCATCCTCTTCTCTCCAACAACGATTGTCACTAACCCTTTGAATGGTTGTGTTTTGCTCTTCCCAAATCGCCGGTCTGACGGTCTCCGGCTACTGTTCCCGTTCGTTAGATGTAATCTCCGATGGCCGACCGCCCTCGCCTGCCCCTTCGCCTTAGACGTTAATCTATACTACTATATTAAACATACACCTCTCTCTCTCCTATTAAAAATTAAGACTACTTAATTTTCAACTAATACAAAATCCCCACCATCCATTTTAGATGATTGAATCTCATCCATCCATCAAATTTTAATTCTAACCATTAGGGTTTCACACCTCACGTTTCATTCTTCAGCCTCTTCTCTCCAACAACGATTGTCACCAACCCTTTGAATGGCTGCGTTCTGCTCTTCCCAAATCGCCGGTTTGACGGTCTCCGGCTACTGTTCCCATTCGTTAGATGTAATCTCCGATGGCCGACCGCCCTCGCCTGCCCCTTCGCCTTAGACGTTAATCTATACTACTATATTAAACATACACCTCTCTCTCTCCTATTAAAAATTAAGACTACTTAATTTTTAACCAATACAAAATCCCCACCATCCACTTCAGCTGATTGAATCTCATCCATCCATCAAATTTTAATTCTAACCATTAGGGTTTCACACCCCACGTTTCATTCTTCAGCCTTTTCTCTCCAACAACGATTGTCACCAACCCTTTGAATGGCTGCGTTCTGCTCTTCCCAAATCGCCGGTCTGACGGTCTCCGGCTACTGTTCCCGTTCGTTAGATGTAATCTCCGATGGCCGACCGCCCTCGCCTGCCCCTTCGCCTTAGACGTTAATCTATACTACTATATTAAACATACACCTCTCTCTCTCCTATTAAAAATTAAGACTACTTAATTTTCAACTAATACAAAATCCCCACCATCCATTTTAGATGATTGAATCTCATCCATCCATCAAATTTTAATTCTAACCATTAGGGTTTCACACCTCACGTTTCATTCTTCAGCCTCTTCTCTCCAACAACGATTGTCACCAACCCTTTGAATGGCTGCGTTCTGCTCTTCCCAAATCGCCGGTTTGACGGTCTCCGGCTACTGTTCCCATTCGTTAGATGTAATCTCCGATGGCCGACCGCCCTCGCCTGCCCCTTCGCCTTAGACGTTAATCTAAACTACTATATTAAACATACACCTCTCTCTCTCCTATTAAAAATTAAGACTACTTAATTTTTAACCAATACAAAATCCCCACCATCCACTTCAGCTGATTGAATCTCATCCATCCATCAAATTTTAATTCTAACCATTAGGGTTTCACACCCCACGTTTCATTCTTCAGCCTTTTCTCTCCAACAACGATTGTCACCAACCCTT
Source organism: Pulicaria dysenterica (assembly GCA_947179395.2). NCBI lineage: Eukaryota > Viridiplantae > Streptophyta > Magnoliopsida > Asterales > Asteraceae > Pulicaria > Pulicaria dysenterica. Next base: position 76,594,077 of record OX359293.1, on the reverse strand, counting down.
TGAATGGCTGCGTTCTGCTCTTCCCAAATCGCCGGTCTGACGGTCTCCGGCTACTGTTCCCGTTCGTTAGATGTAATCTCCGATGGCCGACCGCCCTCGCCTACCCCTTCGCCTTAGACGTTAATCTATACTACTATATTAAACATACACCTCTCTCTCTCCTATTAAAAATTAAGACTACTTAATTTTTAACCAATACAAAATCCCCACCATCCACTTCAGCTGATTGAATCTCATCCATCCATCAAATTTTAATTCTAACCATTAGGGTTTCACACCCCACGTTTCATTCTTCAGCCTTTTCTCTCCAACAACGATTGTCACCAACCCTTTGAATGGCTGCGTTCTGCTCTTCCCAAATCGCCGGTCTGACGGTCTCCGGCTACTGTTCCCGTTCGTTAGATGTAATCTCCGATGGCCGACCGCCCTCGCCTACCCCTTCGCCTTAGACGTTAATCTATACTACTATATTAAACATACACCTCTCTCTCTCCTATTAAAAATTAAGACTACTTAATTTTCAACCAATACAAAATCCCCACCATCCATTTTAGATGATTGAATCTCATCCATCCATCAAATTTTAATTCTAACCATTAGGGTTTCACACCTCACGTTTCATTCTTCAGCCTCTTCTCTCCAACAACGATTGTCACCAACCCTTTGAATGGCTGCGTTCTGCTCTTCCCAAATCGCCGGTTTGACGGTCTCCGGCTACTGTTCCCATTCGTTAGATGTAATCTCCGATGGCCGACCGCCCTCGCCTGCCCCTTCGCCTTAGACGTTAATCTAAACTACTATATTAAACATACACCTCTCTCTCTCCTATTAAAAATTAAGACTACTTAATTTTTAACCAATACAAAATCCCCACCATCCACTTCAGCTGATTGAATCTCATCCATCCATCAAATTTTAATTCTAACCATTAGGGTTTCACACCCCACGTTTCATTCTTCAGCCTTTTCTCTCCAACAACGATTGTCACCAACCCTTTGAATGGCTGCGTTCTGCTCTTCCCAAATCGCCGGTCTGACGGTCTCCGGCTACTGTTCCCGTTCGTTAGATGTAATCTCCGATGGCCGACCGCCCTCGCCTACCCCTTCGCCTTAGACGTTAATCTATACTACTATATTAAACATACACCTCTCTCTCTCCTATTAAAAATTAAGACTACTTAATTTTTAACCAATACAAAATCCCCACCATCCACTTCAGCTGATTGAATCTCATCCATCCATCAAATTTTAATTCTAACCATTAGGGTTTCACACCCCACGTTTCATTCTTCAGCCTTTTCTCTCCAACAACGATTGTCACCAACCCTTTGAATGGCTGCGTTCTGCTCTTCCCAAATCGCCGGTCTGACGGTCTCCGGCTACTGTTCCCGTTCGTTAGATGTAATCTCCGATGGCCGACCGCCCTCGCCTGCCCCTTCGCCTTAGACATTAATCTATACTACTATATTAAACATACACCTCTCTCTCCTATTAAAAATTAAGACTACTTAATTTTTAACCAATACAAAATCCCCACCATCCACTTCAGCTGATTGAATCTCATCCATCCATCAAATTTTAATTCTAACCATTAGGGTTTCACACCCCACGTTTCATTCTTCAGCCTTTTCTCTCCAACAACGATTGTCACCAACCCTTTGAATGGCTGCGTTCTGCTCTTCCCAAATCGCCGGTCTGACGGTCTCCGGCTACTGTTCCCGTTCGTTAGATGTAATCTCCGATGGCCGACCGCCCTCGCCTACCCCTTCGCCTTAGACGTTAATCTATACTACTATATTAAACATACACCTCTCTCTCTCCTATTAAAAATTAAGACTACTTAATTTTCAACCAATACAAAATCCCCACCATCCATTTTAGATGATTGAATCTCATCCATCCATCAAATTTTAATTCTAACCATTAGGGTTTCACACCTCACGTTTCATTCTTCAGCCTCTTCTCTCCAACAACGATTGTCACCAACCCTTTGAATGGCTGCGTTCTGCTCTTCCCAAATCGCCGGTTTGACGGTCTCCGGCTACTGTTCCCATTCGTTAGATGTAATCTCCGATGGCCGACCGCCCTCGCCTGCCCCTTCGCCTTAGACGTTAATCTAAACTACTATATTAAACATACACCTCTCTCTCTCCTATTAAAAATTAAGACTACTTAATTTTTAACCAATACAAAATCCCCACCATCCACTTCAGCTGATTGAATCTCATCCATCCATCAAATTTTAATTCTAACCATTAGGGTTTCACACCCCACGTTTCATTCTTCAGCCTTTTCTCTCCAACAACGATTGTCACCAACCCTTTGAATGGCTGCGTTCTGCTCTTCCCAAATCGCCGGTCTGACGGTCTCCGGCTACTGTTCCCGTTCGTTAGATGTAATCTCCGATGGCCGACCGCCCTCGCCTACCCCTTCGCCTTAGACGTTAATCTATACTACTATATTAAACATACACCTCTCTCTCTCCTATTAAAAATTAAGACTACTTAATTTTTAACCAATACAAAATCCCCACCATCCACTTCAGCTGATTGAATCTCATCCATCCATCAAATTTTAATTCTAACCATTAGGGTTTCACACCCCACGTTTCATTCTTCAGCCTTTTCTCTCCAACAACGATTGTCACCAACCCTTTGAATGGCTGCGTTCTGCTCTTCCCAAATCGCCGGTCTGACGGTCTCCGGCTACTGTTCCCGTTCGTTAGATGTAATCTCCGATGGCCGACCGCCCTCGCCTGCCCCTTCGCCTTAGACATTAATCTATACTACTATATTAAACATACACCTCTCTCTCCTATTAAAAATTAAGACTACTTAATTTTTAACCAATACAAAATCCCCACCATCCACTTCAGCTGATTGAATCTCATCCATCCATCAAATTTTAATTCTAACCATTAGGGTTTCACACCCCACGTTTCATTCTTCAGCCTTTTCTCTCCAACAACGATTGTCACCAACCCTTTGAATGGCTGCGTTCTGCTCTTCCCAAATCGCCGGTCTGACGGTCTCCGGCTACTGTTCCCGTTCGTTAGATGTAATCTCCGATGGCCGACCGCCCTCGCCTGCCCCTTCGCCTTAGACGTTAATCTATACTACTATATTAAACATACACCTCTCTCTCTCCTATTAAAAATTAAGACTACTTAATTTTTAACCAATACAAAATCCCCACCATCCACTTCAGCTGATTGAATCTCATCCATCCATCAAATTTTAATTCTAACCATTAGGGTTTCACACCCCACGTTTCATTCTTCAGCCTTTTCTCTCCAACAATGATTGTCACCAACCCTTTGAATGGCTGCGTTCTGCTCTTCCCAAATCGCCGGTCTGACGGTCTCCGGCTACTGTTCCCGTTCGTTAGATGTAATCTCCGATGGCCGACCGCCCTCGCCTGCCCCTTCGCCTTAGACGTTAATAAGTAAGAAAATGTCGCTGCGTTCTGTTTCATTCGACGCTGCTCCCTCTCGTCGGCTGCCCTCAAATGTCGCTGGGTTATTTGCCCTCGCGATTCCGCTGTTCCTTCGATAAAAGATTTGATATTAATTTCTTAATTTTAAATGTTTTTAGTTTGTTGATTCTATGCTGGTTTCTTGAAAAATGATGAAGAGCCAAAAGAGCGGTAGAGGAATTGATTTCAAATAGAAATAAATATTCACGAAATTTAAAGAAAACATCAAGAAAAATGATGAAGAGCCACCTAAGTATTCTTGTGCTTATTGCTATGAAAGCATGAAGAGGAATTTCAAGAAATGCTTTGATCTTGGCTTTGACCCATGTTGTTCAACCTAGTGATTGTGCCAAGTTGCTGGTGGTCATCCCTGCTCACACTTCAAGTAAGAAATTTAAGCTCATATATGTGTTCTCTTTGTTTTGTTTCAATTAATGTTCATAAGTTCTCTTTGATCTTGCGAAAGTGTAAGTTTGACTTTTCTTTCTCTTGGGGTTTATAAGTTTGTGAATTCAAGATTTTTACATGTTCTGTCTATGTTTATTTCAATTTAGGGTTCATAAGTTCTCATTGATCTTGTAACATTTAGGTTTTACTTTATCTTAGACTTTATCACTCTTATATAGGTTATGCTGCTTCGTATCCATATGTTTTTATATGCTCTGTCTGTTTTTGTTTCAATTTAGGGTTCATAAGTTCTCCTTGATCTTGCAAAGAGTGCGTTTGAGTTATAATTTTGATATTTCATGTCTCTTTGATCTACATGCTGTTGTATTTCATGTTTAATAGATATAAATTTAAATCTTAGTCAATGATTTCCAAATGAGAAATAGCAATTAGAGTGCGTTCTCGATTCTTCTTGACCAAAACCTATGAACTAAATGCTATTGTTGACTTTTTTAGGTCATAAGTTATGGAACTTTTCAAAATTCAACAGTGATTGCAGCACAGGGCAATGGAAATCTCTTTCCGGTGACGTTAGAAATCATAATAACCGAATCATGTTCTCAAATGATGCTTCAACTCTATGATATGTATGACTCGATCAACTATGATATTGATGTCTTTATACCTATTTTTATGCTATTCAACAGGTAATATAAATATTATATGAGTAATGTTCCATCTATTAATTGCAATTTGCGTTCCTTTTGACTGGTGTCTGACCATATTTAGTCAAAGTGGGTCCAAACGTGGACAGAATTGAAATAGCTATTAGGAAAGTTTACCGTAATTTTGTAAACTATCTTTTCTAAGCAAAATTTGGGTTTAGTTACCATTTTGTAATCACATTACTTTATTTAAAATTTTCAAATGAAGAAAGGTTATTGATTCCGTAAATAAACGTGAGAATAAAATTAGGAAATAGCAACAATGTCTCGTGATATAAGGTCAATTTACATTTTTACCAAATTAACTCCATATACACTTTCCTTTTTTTCAAAACGAAATAAAAAAGGATATTGTTTCCATAAATAGGTTGAGTGTTATTTATATTCTAAAACTATATATATGTCATACCCATTTTCTAGAAAATATATTAAGTTGTCTAGATTGTAAAAGCATATTCGTTCCAATAGCTCCGGTAAACACCTTAATCTTTCTTTTGTGTTGTTTATTTAATTCTTTGTTTTTTATTTACACATTGTTGATTTTCTTTTGTCTCTTAACTCTGGCAGCAAGATGAACTTCAAAATGAACCTCAACAATGTCATGGAATGCTTCAGCATTGATGACCCTGTGATTAAAGACACTCCTATGATGGATGCTCCTATGTACACTGCTACCCTTAGTGAAGTAATTGTTCATGTTGCCACAAATGATATCGTTCAGGTAAGTCATCATTTCAATTATGGTTTGCTGATTGTCAATGAATTGTTCTTGTTTAAAGTGTTTGATTGGATTATGGCTTTTGCTCTTTAATAACTTTAATATTTCATGCTAATTAAGTTGTGAACACTGAATATCTTAATTAAGTTATGAACATTCAATAACTTTGATTGAATTATGGCTTATAGATCTTCTAATATGTTAAGGATGCTGCTGCTGTTATTAAGTTGTGAACACTGAATATCTTCTTAACCAACAATTATTCGTAATGGGTTTCAGTTTTTCTACTATATAAGTGAAATATCAGAACTGCCTACTTGATTGGCTTTCCCTTACAAAGTCATTGATATTATTTAACTCCAGAACCTTGATACCTTTTTTTTTTTTTTGAAAAGCATAATTGTATTATATATCAATTAGAACTATACAGCCAAAACCCATAAGATATGGGCTTTACACACTTATCCATCTGTTATCATAATAAATGTAGATACACTTCAACATTTCAACAGAACCTTGATACCTAAATCAAGAAAAACTTTATGCAATTTATTATGTCATTCTCCTTTCCTATTCTTATCGAGTTATTCTTCCTTTAGTCATATATTCATGATATGTCTTCAAATATGATCAAGTATAGTGTCGGTAAAATATATCTTCAAATATGTTGATTTCGTGAATGTTTATTTCTATTTGAAATCAATTCCTTTTTTCCCCATAGAAGACATGAAAGTTGCTTAAGATATCTTTGACTATTTGCTTGTCACCAAGAGTCTGATTGTTTTGCAGATGCTAATATTATTTTGAAGTATAAAACATGCAAACGTCTATCCATGGTAGTGTACTTTTATAAAATAATAAATAATTTTTTTGTGTAAATACTCAAATCTCTCTCTCTCTATCTCTATATCATTTTTCTTCTTAAATAGTTAACTTTATAGATGTTGGCTGACAAAATAAATTACGTAACGTTCTGTCAAATACAAGTAATTAAGTAAAGTTATATGTTATTCTTAGTAGATATTTGTCTCGTACGTACGTACATGGATATGAAATATTGGATTATATATAAATAATGGGTGCAGTGGTCTTTGTATTTGAAGTGGTTGAGTTTGATGTGTATTTAGTTTGTTGTTTTTTTGTTTAAAATGTTTTATTGCTGATTAATTTATTACATGTTTAATTATGGCTTTTGAGTGTTGATTTTTTTTAATAGTTTCTCCAGGTAGTATTGTTTTGCTAATGTAATTTAGATTTTGATAAAATAAATACAGAGAGCACATCTAAGATTAATCATGTCTCATTAAGCCAAACATGAACATGAATTTAGTGAGGGATTTCCAATATGAAATAAGCTTTACAAGTTTGATGTATTTATTTAAAATGTTGTATTCTTTGTTTGATTTTATTATTTTAACTTTTCAGTTTGCACTCTTACAAACGTTGCCCTTTTCTTGGCTTATAATCCAAAAAATATAGCTTTGTGGGTTTTGGTCCCTCCTTTGACATGAAAATTGAATTTGTAAGCTCTACGTGGCTCTCTGCAGAGGAATATCCCGTCAAAGTACGAAGGTATTAGTAAAACCTCTCACAACATTTAGTGAGGATGGTGTTTACACATCAAATGTGGTCTATCATAAAGTTCTACGTGACGAATAAGGTAATGGTTTATCATATGTATATATGTTTGTTAAACACCATTTTCTCACTATCTATATATAATAATCATTATATTTTCCATGCAGGTATATGCACACATTGTGCTTTAGGCTGTATTTTATTATATTCTAATAAATTAATGTCTTGTTCGGGGAATTGTAATTTTTTTCACGCATTTCAATTTTCTTAGTATTAATTTGCACGAATATTCTATTTTTGGCTAACAACAAAAGTGTATTTTATTTTAAGTTCTTATCGTCTTCGAGTTCGACATATACTATTCGTAATATTTGTATTGTCTCATATTACTTAAAATTACTTAAAAGTACCTCGGTTATTCAAGCAGCATTCGCAACCATTGCCCCCTTCATTGTCGCCACCACAAGTATTCACCACCGTCCCTCTTTAATCGCCACCGCCGCATTGCGCGGGTACCCCACTAGTTTTAAATGATTGTGATACAAAAATGATAAATTCTTCTACTTTTTTTGTTACTTCATCCTTCTACTTATCATAACATTACATGCGAATTCCATTAATTCTCTTTCTTTACTTCATCTATTAATTTTCACACTTGTATTAATGTTGTAAGTAAGAAGATAAGTAAAAAGATATATCACATCTCTTAAACATATTGGCCAAGAGACGGAGACGGTCTCTCTTTGTCATCATATATTGCTACAAATAACACAAGTATAAATGTAAGTGATATATATTGCTACAAATATTTCTGTTAGGATATGCTCACTTACATACCAATGAAAAGAATTATCTTTTCAATTAATTCCGGTATCTAAAAAAATACGTACGTTGGGTGTTGTCATATCTTAAATTATTGCTAACGTATTGTTTCTCATTTATTTCGTTAATTTATATTAGATAAAATATTTAGTTAATCGCACAATATATAGTGCTTTTTTCTAAAAGAAATTGTTTTGACACTGATTTACTCTTTCATGAAAATAGAACGAACCTGCGAATTACGTACCTACCACTCGACAAGGAGTTAGGTAAGCTTCAGATTTATCAAGGCTGCTACCTACCATTTCCTGTAGGGCCGCACCGCGCACGTTTAACGTAAGAAGAATAAAATATAGGGTGATTCTTTGTTATTAAGATTATTAGAGAGTTGGATTTATAAAAGTATAAAAGTTTTAATTGTTATGTATAATAATTGTTTTAAGTGTATATAAAAAGTTATTATACACAAATTATTACTTGAATTATTGAAAAGAATACTTACACCGTTACACATGTCTTCTTATTTTAACCAAGTAGATACTTTCCTATTGTAAAAATTTAAAATGTAATTTTATTTTAAAAATAAACTTATATAAAAATGTTTTTAAAAGGTGTAGGTAGCTTATAACACCACAAAATATAACCCAAGCTTAACAACCGAACAATTAAATTTTATATTACCTTTGAACAAAGACAATCCTTACATTTTATCTCTTTTTCTCTCTAGATTCTTGCTAGAGTTATGTGGTAGGTACATTATTCTTACCTTTTATTTGAATTCATCAAATAGTTCACATTTAGCTTTTTCAGTTTTTTCATTACTCAATCATGAACTACGACAGGTTATGAATTACAGCGGTTATAAATTATAACGAGTAAATTGAGATTTTTAAATATAAATGATCAACATTCTATTGATAGCTAAAATTTGTTTTACTAATCTTACTTAACTATACATTCTCACAATAATCATTCCTTTTATAATATATATTTCTGTTATTAAAAGAAATAAAAAAGTTGTAAACTTGTAAGTTGTAACAATGGCGAACACGTAACCTGAAAATATTAAAAAATGAATAAAAAAAACTAGTCAACATAATCGCCATTAATTATTTTCCAGACAAATAAAGGCTCCCCATTTTAAAATACCCATTGGGAAAAATAAATTTCAACACAGCTGCTTCTCCCATTTGAAGCTCCATCATTTTCCTCCGTAGAAATCTGAAGCTTTCGTACACAATTCACAAACCCAGAAACACATATTAAAGAAAGGATCTATCTGTTCTTTTTCATGCAACCGTGATCATCTCTAATTTGGAGCTTGAATTGAAGCTGCTAATTAAGATGGTCGGAATACCAGAAAAGGCGAAGACTTTTGTGAACAACAGATGGCTAGTTTTCGTGGCTTCTATGTGGGTTCAATCTTGTTCCGGAATTGGTTATATGTATGGAAGCATTTCGCCGGTGATCAAGAGCACCATGGGTTATAATCAGAGGCAGATTGCTATTTTGGGTGTCGCTAAAGATATCGGCGATGCTATTGGGTTCATCGCCGGCAGTTTGTGTGAAGTTGCTCCCATTTGGGTGGTTCTGTTCATCGGCGTTGCACAGAATTTCTTTGGCTATGGTCTCGTTTGGCTCACTGTTAATCGCACATTACCGCCGTTGCCTTTGTGGGTGGTCAGTCTCTCTCTCTCTCTCTCTCTCTCTCTCTCTCTCTCTCCATATGTTATATGAATAGCTGCTAATATATGGTATGAATCAAATCTGGAAGATTTGATTAATAAAATACTAAAAACAACTAACATTGACTATGATTAAGTGATTTGGTATGTGTGATTTCAAGTAACTGTTTTGATAGGATAATTGGAATCTGAATTTTCAAGTATCTGTTAATTGGATGCCATCATTGTTTCTGGAATCCACTTTTGACTTTTAAAAGTCAAACGAAACACCTAGTAGTTTCCAAATTGAGAACTATTGTTTTGGTTATCCATCCATCGAATACTAAGTACCTGATCAATGGGAACTACAATTTAAGCTTCAAATTTACATGCTAGAAGTGAATTTTGAATCTTGAAAACACTATGTTTGACTTTATGAAAATCAAAAGTTTAACTCTGGTGGGAACAGAATCAGCATCTATATACCATCCAAATTCACGCACATTTGCTATGTTTAACATGTTTAAGTTCCAAAATCGCTGAAAAAGATTATTTTCCCCTAAAATTAAAGCTTCCATTTTTAATTGCAGTTATGTGTATGCATATTCGTGGGAACAAATGGTGAAACCTATTTCAATACAGGTTCTCTTGTTTCCGGGGTCCAAAACTTTCCGAAAAGCCGAGGTCCAGTAGTAGGAATACTCAAGGGTTTCGCGGGGTTGAGTGGTGCTATTTTAACACAAGTTTACACCATGTTGAATTTCCCCGATGAAGCCTCCATCATTTTTGTCGTAGCAGTGGGCCCCACGATTGTCATCAGCTCGGTGATGTTCATGATTAGACCTGTTGGTGGTCATAAACAAGCTAGGCAATCTGATAACTTGAGTTTCTTAGCTCTTTATGGTGTTTGCCTCATTCTTGCAGCTTATCTTTTGGCTGTTTTGATACTACAAGATGTTGTTGATTTGAACCCAACCACCCTCAAGCTGCTCACAATCGGGCTTGTGATCCTTGTGGTGCTTCCTGTTGTAATTCCCATTACATTAGTGTTCTTCTCCCCCAAATCTCAATCAGAGGAAAGCCTTCTTAGTGAGCAAGAGAAGCAAGAAGTGATTACTCATGACACGACAGAAGTTATTTTGAGTGAAGTGGAAGACGAGACACCTTCAGGGGTTAATTCACTTCCATCTAAAGAACGGGAAAAAACAATATCTCATTTGCAAGCAAGATTAGTGCAAGCGGCTGCTGATGGAGCAGTGAATGTTAAGAAGAAAAAGGGTCCAAGAAGAGGGGAAGATTTCACTTTGATGCAAGCGTTGGTGAAAGCCGATTTCTTGCTCATGTTCTTTTCACTAGTTCTTGCCTCGGGGTCGGGTTTGACCATTATTGATAATCTTGGTCAAATGTGTCAATCTTTAGGTTATGAAAACCCTCATATATTCGTTTCCATGATCAGCATTTGGAACTTTCTCGGTCGTGTTGCTGGTGGATATTTCTCCGAGGTTGTTGTAAGGTGCGTTAATGGCCCCTTTTAACCTCTTGGATTCATTTTATACGCATGTCTATATGTAGCCACTAAGTTTTTGAATCATTTGGCAACAGGAAGTATGCATACCCGAGACCAGTGGCAATGGCTGCGGTTCAAGTAGTGATGGCGTGTTCACTTTTCTACTATGCCATGGGTGCACCCGGGGCAATATACATAGTTTCTGTTGTAATGGGATCGTGTTACGGGGCCCACTGGGCCATCGTGCCATCTGCTGCCTCAGAACTATTTGGTCTAAAGAGTTTTGGTGCATTGTACAACTTCCTTACACTTGCTAGCCCAGCTGGTTCCTTGGTCTTCTCTGGTGTGATTGCTAGTGGCATCTATGACTACGAAGCCAAGATTCAGAGCGCTGCTAGCCATCATCCGGTCACAGATGGTGAAGCACTCACCTGCTATGGCACCATTTGTTACTCGATCACTTGTGGGATCTTGTCAGTTCTTTGTTTGATGGCGTTTTTCTTGAGTATGATAGTAGTCTACAGGACTAAGAGAGTTTACGCACAACTTTATGGGAATTCTCGAATTTGATCATGGCCTTAACGGGTCAAGGTGTGTCACAATTGTAATTTAGGCTCGGAAGATTCAATTATAAAATTCGACGGAGCCATGCAAATTATAGTTGTAGAATGGACAATCTATAGTTCTGTACCATGTTCATGTCACTAAATTTTGTGATTGATTGAACTCTTTTATAAAGGGTAAATTGTCGATAAAGATAACTTAAATTTTGTATCGTCTTTGGGGTTTTCTTGGTTGTGAAGATGATTTGGCTAAAGATTTTTGAATCATTTGGGGTTTTCCTTCGTTATTCTTCATGGTGTATTAAGATTTGTTTCTCATCATGTGTTCATTGATCTTCGTTGTGAGTCCAAATTCGTATGTATTTGATTTATTCTTTTTAGTCTTCTTGAGTTTTTTTTGTTAGTGTTCATATTGAGTATGTGTATGTGGTGGTGAAAATTAATGCAGATGAACACTAAAATACCTGTTTAAAATTAAACAAAAGATATTTAAATCACATTTTAGAATTTAATTAATAGTATTGATTAAAATATGATTAATAGTTTAAGATTAATTAGCTATTATAAACAATTAATACATAAATATTTATTAAGTAAATCATAAAAATCTGATAAATAATGTAGAAGTTCATTAAAACACTAAAATGAGACTTAATTGCAATATAAATAGCCGCATCAACGTAGGGAGTACGTCACTAATAGCCTTTTGAGTTATTTTAGGAAGAGAATCAAACGGTTGGTACGAGTAATTTTATTATTTTTGTGTGTAAAAAATTTTCTTTTGATTCTGAGACTAGCAATTTTATTATTTTTATGTGTAAAAACTTTTCTTTTAATTTTGAGATGATTGAGAGAAAAAGTTTTTCTATCATTCCCTTTTTTTCTTCTCTTACTACTTCTTTCCTTCCTTTCATTTAAAAACCCGAGAACATGTCCTTGGGATGATTGAAAAGGAGAATTCTCCGTCATTTTCTTTCCTTTCCTCCTCTTCTTTTTTCATCATTTAAAAACTCGAAAATAAAATATCAGTAAGTATTGAGTGACTACACTATCATGTGGACAATCTTACTAGCCCCTCAGTAAGTTAATTAGGTCAACGCATCCTTTTTTTGAAATTGATAATTAGAATCGTTTCTCGCAAGCAAACAAATTATCAGTTATGCTTAGACCGTCCGCATCCATCGCGCCATTGGTCGTGTGAGGGGAGTTCACGAGCGTGAGGGAGTGCGAGCACCATCGCTGAGCTTCGTGAAGGAGGCCTCACGGTCACACTCGTGACCTGATCGCGTACGTGAGGAGATCGTGTGAGAGAGAGAGGCTTTTTTGTTTTTGTTTTTTGTGATGTGAAGCATGTGATGGATGCGGGGTTTGTGTGATAAGATAAGGGAATGGTGGGGGAATGATGTGGCGCTGATATGGAGCTGATGTGGCTATGTGAAGCATGTGATGAATGCTAGTAACCTTATTAACAAATGTCAAGAATTGAGTTAAGTTTTTCAGCTATTTAAACTTTTAAGAATGGTGGATTGGAATTAGAATGCATTATCTGTGCAAGCGCCGGAGGTCTATCTCAGAAAGCAATCTCCCTACTTACGAGTAGAGGTATGATCGTCTATATTTTACCTCCCCCGTACCCCAATACAACAAGATTGTGTATTGTTGTTGTTGTATATCTGCGCAAACAACAAATTTTTGGATTATATTCTAACTAACTCTGGTATCAACGTGGTCATGACGTGTCTGATGAGATTCAACCTCATCTTAGAAAACGAAAATGACGTTTATGAATTAAGAAAGATGTTTGTATTTCTTACAAGTCCCTGTCCAAATTAAATACATAGGAAACATGATATACTTCTTTTCTACTACATTTTTTTATCAAGAACTCAAACTAGGTAGCGAAAATGCAACTTCATTTTCAGAAATATTTTTGTTTGGTTATATAAGAATATATTAACAATAAAATTTGTATCCAAAAAATCAAATGTTATAATTACTGTATACTTGACATTCGAGTATTATGTATTAATAGTTATAAAAGTAAAACAAATAAGGTATAAAATTAATTATTTAATTAAATAAAATAAAAGTTATAAAGACAATTAGTTTGATTCAAATGTTAGATGTGTAAGTTGGGTTGAAAAATGAATAAGTAAAGATATGTAGAAATTTAATGTATCCTTATCACATCTCTATAAGGAGCAGTTTTGTAATTTAACGTACCCTTATCAAATAACTAAGTTGCACTGTTTTGTAATTGCTACCTAATTTATTATTATCCCTTATAATCAATTCACAAAATAACCACTATTATCCCTTATAATCAATTCACAAAATAACCACTATTCATTTCAATTTTCATTTTACCCCCCTAATTTTTTTTTCATTTTTGACCTTATAATATATATTATTACAATTGATCTTTTATTTTAATTTTCACACACAAATAAATTTATATTTTTCACTTTCAATCTATATAAAATTACATCTACCTTATTACATAATTTATAGTTTCATTATCATTATTATTTTTTCTTTTGTTATGACTATCACTATTAGATATGTTTTTGGCCAAACTATATCTCATAAAACTCTAAAACTAAAAGTATTAAGTAATTGAGTTAAACATATATAATTATATATGTGGGAAATTTAACATTGCTTCAAGTAATTTAATAACTTGGCATGGATACAAAAATAATAATATTGTACAATACAAATGACACCATAAAATATCAAAGTACATAACTACAAATGTTAGTGAAATGTTAAGTAATGTTAGTAGAAGCTAACTTAATTGAAAGGTAAATTAGTCACTTAATACTCTTAATTATACATTATACTTATCAATCTATAATTTATGTCAATATAAGAAATTTAAGTTACATAGTGCTAGCATCACATAACATTTTACATACACGTTTTACTTTGTATGCATATTACTTGAAGATATATTTTTTATGTAACAATTTCTTAAATATCATATTTTTATTAAGAAATTTATGTACCAAATCTATCATCTTTATTTTCTATTGTGTGTAATCAAACATATATATAACTTCTAAAAGATTAATACAACAAAAGGTGAGATTTTTCTTATGATACACACAACCATATGTAAAATTTTTACTTAATCCTACTAAACATCTTTGTTGTTTTTATTTACATCCTTTTGAAGTGTGGATGATCATTTTAATATTAAGTATTATGACTGGCTTCTTAGATTATACACGTGACACGGAAGGTTTCCAACATATTCGTTTTCATTAATAACGTAAATATTATATAATTATAATTCAATAAATTCTTATTTATATTTTAAATTTAGCATTATTAATCATACTATACATAAATAATTAGATGAATTATATTTTAACTTTGCAGCTTTTAACATGTCTCTTACATGGTTTTCAATGAATAAAATATTAGTTCTTCACAATATTAATAATAACTTCATATTATCCAACCAATGACATAGTAGATAAACAAGTATTCAAAAAACGTGTACATGCTGATATGTCGAAAGAAACAAAACATCCACACCTCCAACAGGTTACAACAAATAATAACGCAAGGTTAAAGATATTGATCGATAAATGAAATTAGATATACAATCTCAAAAGTACACAGTTTTTATGTATATTTTAGTACACGCCCAATTCTTTTTCTATAAAAACATCCGTACCTCCAACATGTTCCAACATATAATTTTAGTTTAGTTAAGTACTTGATAAACTGTACACTATTTTTATTTTTTAGAGGATGATTATCAAACTAAATAATATGTATCTATACTACATGCGCACAAAAATCTTATGTATAATACTATATATATATAATAAATTAGTATGAGTTTGATAATTTAAATATCATCCTGGCGCAACGCGCGGGCATGATATAACTTGTTTAAATCATTTTCTAGATTGAAATGTTCATGTTGCACTGTTCCTTCATTTTACAATAGATCGATTTCATATATAGGTATGTATGGTGACTTTTTTCACATATAAATCCACGTTGTCATGATTTTACAAGTGTTTTCACGTTTATGGTGATAATCATCCATGATCCGAGTTGCAGATAACCTGTTTGATGGTTATTGTGAGAATGAATATTTAGTAGAGAATAAGAGAATAAATTTTAACAATCAATTTGATGTTGATCTATTAGATCCAATCGTCGTAATTAACCCGTTGTAATTCATGATCGTCGCAATATTTTAGGTTGGATAATGAATAAAATGAAGGGCTACATGTCCGATCATCCGATTAATATCAAATTAAAAGTCATAATTAAGTCCTTTATTTTTACCTAAATATATATTCTCATTTAAACGTCCTACATTAATGTAACTCATTAATGACAGTATTGTGCGAATTAGTTGAGCAGTTTTGATAGATATATATATATATATATATATATATATATATATATATATATATATATATATATATATAGGGAGGGTTCAAACGAGAACTGTTTTTCGTATGAGAACTGTGAGAACTAATCTCAGCCGTTCCTTGAATATGGGAAGTTCATGGATGGAGAGCGTGGAGGGGATCAAGTGTGGCAGGATGCATGTGAGGAATTCATGGGTGGGCAATAAAATTAAAGGAGGGGGAATTGGACGGCTCAGATTGGTTCTCGCAATTCTCGTACGAAAAACAGTTCTCGTTTGAACTTTTGCCTATATATATATATATATATATATATATATATATATATATATATATATATAATCTGTGTGTGTTTAAAATCTGTGTAAAAAAATTCTAGCATTTTCTATGAACGCTAGGTCATCTCCAATTCATATAACTCTATAAAAGTTTAATTGACTATTACGTTATCATTTCACTATTTATACAACTTTACCTATCAACCTACACATCATATTCAATTATCTCAATATATAAGACCGACCGCATCAAACACGGATTTGGCCTCGTAAGGGCTACTCACAGCTTCCTTCACCATCGCCCCTCTTCGTGAGGGATGGCTCACGGTCACGAGTGGGATGGCTGTCACGAGGGTGAGAGCCTTTTTATTTTTTTTATTTGATTTCTTTGTGATGTGAAGCATGTGATGGATCATGGATTTGTGTGATATGATAAGGGAATGATGTGGCGCTAATGTGGCAGATAAAAAAGTATGTGAAACATGTGATGGATGTTGATGGTCTAAACATGAGCTCCACCTTTAGTCCAAAACTATATTTAATCTATCGAGAAATGTTCAATATAGTTCATAAGATTAAATTTTAAAATTTTGGACGGAGTGATATTTTCGTAATTAACATGTGATGATTTTACAATCACGTATGATTGTATATTGAATCACATGTGATTGAATATTAAAATTTCAGTACTATTGAACACAACTTTTAATCTATTACATAATTTTAAAAGAAAATGAAGATGGGACCATTTCCTTCGCCATTCAACCAATCCCCCACTCCATTCAACTCTTATACCACTCCTATACAATCCTTATAATATATGCATCGGAGATGCACTTAGAGCTTGGTGTATCATTTTTAGGTGTGACTTGAAATTAGTGGTGCGATATTGTAACTAAAACTTAATTAATGGTGAGGTTGACGTGAAGTCTACGATGTCGGATCTTGGTTTAAACAAGATGGTTCACGACATGGGGATCGATAGTTCAAACGGAAGCTCGACGTGAACATAAATTGCCGGTTTTAATTATTAGTTAATTAAATGTCGATTGACGAACAAAGTTTCATCTACATTGTGGGAATTTAAATCATAGAGCACCGATCAAAGAGCTTGTAGTCTAGCGGGATAAATAATAGAAGATGTTTTCTTTGACTGAATATAGATTTAGAAATAGATTAGCGGTCTACAAAAATATATCGTAGAGCACCGGTTTGGTTTCTTTCACCGGTGTTTGCTTTTGTTCGGTAGATGATTCAATTATGTATGCGAGTGTATTAGAAACCGATTCATGTTAGTTAGTGAGAAGGTTCAAATAGTAAACCCCTCCGTGATACTTAGGTGAACCTGCGACAGGGTTTCTGAAAATGCAGAAAATGGCAATCATCAATCAGGAACGCCAAAAGGACAACCGTATTTTGGAGGTCAGAGTCGCCTGGTCGGTCGGGTTGCCTGAAAGTTTTCGGTATATTTGATCTCTCTATCAGTTTTCTGTATGCATATCGTGAATACATCTCTTCGTGTCTATGATATTTGCTAATTTCTCAAGATGGTGATTTATAGTTATCTGAAGATTTTTTCCTTATTTTCTGAGGATTTTAGGACTCCAGAGATCTTGTGATTGTGACTAGCTTTTAGTTTGTTAATTGTTATACAGTGCTTCTAGGATACAATGAATAGGCTATCCTCTAGGAAATAACTTGATAATATTATTGAAATCTGTTTCTATGTGTTGTATGCGTAGATATCACTCTGTAGATTCGTGCTATGTTGGAATTTTACCATTATTAAGATGTCTGTGATAGCAGATAATGATGGTATTACAATTTAATTCAGATATTATATGGAAATGCAATACCATATCTTGGTCTTTCATCTCCCATTTGTTGAATTTCCTGGTTCCTTGTTCTCGTCCATGAAATTGTTAACTTCGCTGAGTCCAACTCATGGCGTTTATCTCCCCCTTTGTTGTGTTGCTTACGATTTTGCTGCTTAAGACATCAGAGGTTCGCCAACGGGGTTTAGCCCATTTGGTAAGCCCCCCCCCCCCCCCCCCCCCCCCCCTCACAAGAGGTTGGGGGATCAAATCCTGCTGCATGCAGTGGGTTGGGGGTTTTTCCCTTAGGGATTTCCTCCATGGAGTGAAGGTGTGGTGTTCGAACCTTGGTTAAAGCCAAATAACGAGGGGTGGTTGAAAACCCGCCATCAAGCAATTCGAACCCACTCTGGAGAGGCGGGGAAGTGTCTCCATTTGCCGGTCAAATAAAACAAAAAAAAAAGACATCAGAGGTTCACCAATGGATTTTTACTATCATTTGCATTTGTTATTTTGGATATAGGTTATCATATACTTAGCTGGTGGCATTAATTGCATGTATTCTATTTGGCATTTGCTCTTAAGCACAATTTCTATCTCATTTTACATTTGTTTTTTCTTCTTTGTATCAAGGTTTTGCTCGATGGTAGTTAAGTTCTTTTCTGGAGAATGCTGAAGTATTTTGTTGATGGATGTGAAAGTAATTGTTGATATGGAATGTAACAGAGATGAAGTCGTCAGGGCTAAAGAGGCATTCAAGAGAAGGCTAGCAGGCCTTTCAGAAAAGGAAAAGAAAAAGGAAAAAGAGAAAGCTAGTAGAGAAAGGAAGTGTAGGAGTGAAAACTTCTACATGAAAAGCCAAGAAGCTATTTTATGGGCTTAAACATCATTATTAACTTTGGAGAACATATGTATCCATGGAGAAGATTGATGAGGAACCAGACTAGTGTTGCAGTCTGTGTTTGGGCCATATATAAAAATTGGTCTCCTTGCTAAACTGAGTGCACCCTACATAATTCCATATATAAAAATGACATGATGGTTGTTCTTGGATACTATATACAGGAGAAGGGTCTAATGGTAGCACTGTTGTTCAAAGTTGCTGGTTTCAAGTCTCTGTTTCATCAACATTGGGATGTGACACAAACTTGGACAATTCATGAAGAAGAGATTTTGATCTTCTCACCAGGTTCTTTTAACATTCCTTCCCTGCAGAATTGATCATCATTTTGCGTTTGTTTTTATTGTTTTCTATATGAAAGATGGGAGATCTGTTTATTTCTGAAAATTAAGGACAGCGTGCTTGATGTTTGATATATGATGGCTTCACAGGACTTTGTAGAAAAAAGTGATTATTAATAAATAGTTCACCGTTTTTAGAAGGCTAATAAGTTTGCCTCTTATATACAGTAATAATGGTAGGCATTAATGTACTGAAGTTTAGATTCATCTTTAAACACGAATCAGATGATCAAATGTCATACTATATATGCAGTACAATCCCCTAGATACAAGTTGCTTAAGTGGTCAATAAGAGTTATTAAATTGAGTTCAAACATTTGGTGGTGCTTTTGTCAATATGTGATTTTCATTATAGTTTATTTTTATGCATGCATGCTGGTGTTAATGTTGATCAACGTCGATGTTGCTTTTTGAATTTTTTGTTGCCTTTTGCCCCTTTATTGTGGAGTTATATTTAAATCAATTGACGCGCTAGAATTTACAAAATCCTTAATTGGAAAGGGGATCAAATATTCCAATGTTACTTTAGGAGATTCAACGTGTTACAATATTAAATGTCAACTTTAGTTTCATTGAATCAATCACTTTTGTTTTAAGAGTAAGATATACGGGATTAATGTATCTAGTGAAACCTTTCATTACATAAGATTTACAGTCAACAGTTTTAATGTCATTTGGCCGTTCAAAAAAAAAAAAAAAACAGTTTTAATGTCATTTGACATTGACAGCTGATGCATGGACATACACGTGTTGTTAGGTAGGAGGGTGGTTTTCACCAACACACTCACCCAAACTTACGGTGCGGTTTTTTAAGGCAAGTAAGTTGTAAGCACCTTTCATGGCCTATTTTAGTGTCTCGATTGGTTAGACTACTTTTTAACGGACCAAGTTCAAAAGGTAAAGGAAGGCGAAAGAAATAATATTTTGACACAATATGAATGTTTTAATTACTTCAAGCTTAATAAGATGCTTTGCACTGATTATTTAATTTTAACATATTTAGTTGATTTTGTTTTATAAGTTGTCTACATGTATGCAGAACATTCATGTTACACCAAATTTTTTAGGAATTTTATAGTAAATTAGAAGGAAATTTTGAGTTTCTAGGCTTACCTAATGTTTTTTTGATGAAAAATGACCTACATGAGTGCATCATCTGAAAAAAAGATGCTTATCTTTCTTTACTCCTGAAAATACCCTTCTCTTCTTTATACCCAACCCTATAATTTTTATCAATCCACCTAGTTCTTAAATATCTAAAATATCTTTGAAAACTCAAATTCTAGATACTTATATATTATTCTAAAAAACACTCATTTCATGCTTTTTAGTTTGAGATGGTCTTGCTATACTGTCATAAACTTCTATTAGTTTTTCACAATGGCTCACTATGTTTTTCATTATTTGTCATGAAGGCTTCTCACAATATCTTTTGTTTGCGGTATGTGATAAGGCCTCACAATTTGTTTAAATCATTTTAGTGTTGTTGATGTGGCGTTCGGATGTTCAGGCATTAATTACAGTACAATTGGCGTCTTTATTTGGAATAACATTAGGTAGACAAAACGACATATCAAATGACTTTATGGTGATAAGTGATGACTTATTCTCTGCCAAAACATCAAACCACTAATATCTGATTTGACAAACATCATAACTTTAAGTTCTCATGTTTCCAGCGCACGAGACCAAAACACTCCCTCATCAATATATTTGGTTCATATTATCCCATACTCATCTATCTATTTCTTCAATGCATGACAACCTAATCGAACATAACAAACTTTTGGAAACATCTCACATGACCAAGTAAGAAATGTCTCCTTAGCTCCTCAGCAGCTCCACCCAAAGACTTGAAGATTATAAACCATTAGCAGC
Organism: Pulicaria dysenterica; assembly: GCA_947179395.2. Lineage (NCBI taxonomy): Eukaryota > Viridiplantae > Streptophyta > Magnoliopsida > Asterales > Asteraceae > Pulicaria > Pulicaria dysenterica. The sequence goes on along the minus strand of OX359293.1, from coordinate 76,573,031 downwards.
ATGCATTTAACTCGTTCTATTGAAGGCGTGGTCATTACACATCATGTAAGGATAAGAAATTTAGCACTTGAGGATCAAGAGTTCAAAGTTTCTTGTTTCTTACATGGTAAAAGTGGAGACTCTTCATTGAGTTAAAGTTAGGGTTCTAATTAAGCGCATACTTTACCTTTATTGCCAGTGTTCAATCGAGGATGTGGGGCTTTTGTTGTGCGCGGGGGGCATATAAGAATCCTTAAAGCCCTTACATTTAAGTTCAATCTCGTAAAATCTCATAAATTGGTTTAGGTCGAAGGAGCAAAAAACTTTTTTTTCATTCTTTTCATGCTCATGTAGCCATGTTTATGGTGGAAAGATTACATAGAATGTACGTCCCCTAGGGGCCTTTTGTTGTGCACGGGGGCAGATAAAAATCTTTAAAACCCTTATATTCAAGTCTAATCTCGTAAAATCTCAAAAAATGGGTTTAGGTTGAAGGAGCAAAAAGTTTTTTTTTTCTTTCTTTTCATGCTCATGTTTATGGTGGAATGGTTACAATGACTATACGGCTAGACAACTTGAGCTTCAAAAGCATTCTTATTCATCTTGGTTCACCATAGTGTACAATACAATTGAGGATATTCATTATATTCCACAATATTTTATTATATTCAAGATATTTCACACTAATGTTCACGGTTTTGACCAGTTTTGACCACCAAAAGCACTTAAACAAAGAAAAGAAAGGAAAATAATACTTTTGGGTACCCAAAACCTCATGAAACATTGAGAACTTCACATTATTTAGATGACTACTTTGTTTGAACAAACCGCACTATAGAGTACAGACTGGTGGGCTTTGCTGACCTTCCTGAGCTCTATTATGACAGTCAAGGGCCATCTTGAACTCTTATCATGAACCACCTTGACACTTTGCATAACCCATTGTAAAGCCTTTTTGAGACGGAGTGTGTGAGAGAAAGAGAGGGTTGTGAGAGAGAGAGAGAGAGAGAGAGAGAGAGAGAATGGGAGGGGCGTAGTTCCTTATATAAAGGAAAAAAAGAGGATGAGGATAAGGACTAAGGTTGTAAACGAATTGAGCGAATACAACGGGGACTTGTTCCTGTTCGTTCATTAAAAATTAGAGGAACAAATAAATGAACACGAACGAATAATTTTTGTTCATGTTCGTTCATTTAAAAGATTGGTTTCTTCGTGTTCGTGTTCATTTATGTTAGTTCATTTAAATGCTAAATAAACATAAACAAACGTAAACGAACATAAAGATGTGGAACATATATAAGCATAGTATAAAGCAAATCCAACATTAGTAAAGATAACAAAATACTATACACACATTCATACATGCAGTCACATCACGAACATTAACAAAGAAACACAAACTAATCTTTACGAACATAAATGAACGAAGAAGATCATTGTTCGCGTTCATTTAGTTAAACGAACAAAATTATTTGTTCATATACGTTCATTTATAAAACAAATGAACATAAATAAACGTTCAACCGAAAGGTTCGGCCTAAGGAAGGGCATTTTTGGTATTTTTGAATTTTAAACTCATGGATGCCATTTATCTATACACGGGGCACTAGTAAGCATAGAAAGTCAAATTTCCAATATAAGAATTACATCTTTAAACTAAATTCTCAACTATGTTTGGTTCATTAACCAATGCAAAAAATTTTAGAGGTTCATGAACCATAAAGAATAGGGATCAACATCTTAGCTGTGGTTTGCAAGAAGTTGTTGAGGTAAAGACAAGTAAATGGTCACATGTTTTGTTGTGGTCATGGTAATTTGAAATTTTGCATGGGTTTCATGATGTTTAGAATATCCTCAGGTAGAACATACTAAAAATAGGGGGATAAGAAAGGGAAAACAAAGAAAAGAGTTTCTTTTTGGTGCTGCATATTGAAAGAGATTTTTAACCTTGACATTTTTTTCTATCCATGGTTCAATCCAAGATACACTAACCTTTTTGTTGCTTTCAATTTATTTTATAAATTTCATCACCAACCATTGTAAAACCCAAATTAAGGAAAATTTTTGTACATTAGCCATTGTTTAACTAATATATTGACTGAGCTATACTTTACTACTCCCAAGAAGGTGTCGAGATGAAGACAAATAGATGGTTTCCTTTTTTGTCGTTTGCTTTACTAAGTGTTTTACGGTCATTGTTAATTTGAAATTTTTGTGGGGTTTTCAAATCTTGCATAGCCTGTTAAGATCATACTGACAAGGAGGCAAAGAAAGGAATTTTTTTTTTCATTTTGTTTCATCATTGAAGATTTCTAGGTGATTTCTAGTTCCTCAGTCTATCTACAAAATATAATGATTTGTCTTGTTTTAGAAGGGTTTTTTGGTCCTTCGTTTTCTGTCTCTGGACCATTACAAGGATCATTTTCGTTGCTTTTAATCCTTAATGTTCTGGTGCATTTGTCTTGGCCATATACAAATTTTATTTTAGGTCGTATACACAGAATTTTCAATTTCAGTTCTCTGTCTGGTTGCGTTAATTGGTTACATATCAATTTTCAGGGACTTCTGCTTTCAATTTTCAGTCAACAGTACTTTAGTTATTATTTTTTTATATTTAGTTCACCTGAAGGGAGTGTGTAGTATTTGATATAATTGGTTACCATATTCAAGAACTGAAATTTCTCTTTAGGTGACTTGCTAATCTTTTTCCGGATTAGAATGCTATGTTGGTTTTTGCTTGATTTACTAAAGGTTGATTATGGAAACCAATGAATATAATGCAACATTTACCATATATTTTAGTGAAAGATAAATGCAATTTTCCTACTACAGTTGGATGTACTCTTAGATCTTTGCATAGTTTGCAAAATGGGTTTGTCTCATGTATGAATTCTTAGAAGAAATCAGACTAACACTTCAGAACTCTAATCTTGTTGACCATTTAATGGCTCTTGGATGCGGTCTTATCTTTTTACTTTCTTAATTCTCCTGCCAGTATAACTAAATTTTCTATTGTTAATTCTTTTATATCATTATTCCTAATAACATATTTATTAGTGTTTTCCACTTGGTGAATTCAAGGGTTTTTTTTATGATACTTAAAATCTCTAGCTCTATCGAATGGATAACCATTCGTTTCTGCTGTTTTATCTGTAGTTATCTTATAATTATATGTTTTTTAAATCACTAGTCTTCATAAAGACTGCTAGTTAATATATTTACAAATGCCACAGCAGCGGATCATGGACAGTAACAAGAAGGATAGAGCTCTCTTGAGCAAGGAGACAGCTGAGAAAAAAATTGCAGAAAAAGATTACGCTGGGGCAAAGATGTGTGCCCAGATAGCCAAAGATCTATGTCCAGGGCTCGATTTTATATCATTATTTATCACTATTATCGACATTTATCTCTCCCGCGAGAAAACTGTCAATGGTCAACCTGATTGGTATGCAGTTCTCGGGCTGGAAAGTCCTGCTACACTTGATAAAAAATGTGAAAATTACTATAACTTATACATGGATATTAAGGTTGGTAAAAGTAATGTGGTTGGTGCTGAAGGAGCTCTTCAAATAATATCAGAGGCTTTTTGCAATCTGACTGGAGCATTTTGGACCAGGTGTCCCAAGTGCCAGTTCCAATTTCAGTATCCTATTGATAAAATCAACAAGGACATTGCGTGTTTCAACTGTAGTGAAGGTTATCTTGCTGTACCCCACTTTTCTGAGACCCAACCCACAAGTCCGAAAACAAAGTCTGGTTTGCAGAGGGAAAAACCAAAAGTGGTTCTTGGATTAAGGGCACCTTCAGCTGTGTCTGTAGGTAACAAGTGGCATTCAAGAAAGGCAAAATAAGAGGTTGGCAACTCTTCTGTGTTCGGATATCAAGGTGATGCTGTTGCATGAAGCGTTAACTGAAATATTGAAGCAAAATATCCTTAGACACAGGCTGCAGAAGCGTTTTTGTATCAGTTTGATTATGAACTTGTGTAATGGTATTGTATTTTGCAATTAGTTATCTGACTCTTTTCTATAAATGATGTGTTTCAAACGTTTAATGCTTGATTAGTTTTTAACTGAAACTTATGGTTATTTTGCATGTTTGTTTTTGTATTAATCGGCTGTTAGGTTCTATCCCACTTTTGGTTCCATTGCTGTGTTTTATTCTCAATTTTTCCAAACATAATAAATTACACTTCTCTTTTGTATATTCTCTCCATACCAGTAACAAAGTGTTATATAATATAATATTTCAAGGTAAGAAAAAGAGCAGCAATAGGTTTCCTTCCATCAATATTTTTTACATATAAACAAATATATTGGTTAGGTACGATTTGTGTGAATGTGTTATAGGGTTTCTGAAAGTTTAAATAAACGAGTTGATCATCGTTTAATGGAAAGCATTGCTCAAGAATGACAAGATAAATAGCAAATTTTGGAGGCGATTCTCAGTAGCACCTTGCTGGTCAGTAGCCTGAAAATTTTCAGGTATGTATTCTTTGCTTATTAGTGCTCTCTATGCATATGATGGAATTATGTTTCTATATCTACAGGTTCATTGATTTTTGTTTGGTTTAGGATGATCACGATGATAATGATGTATTGTTGTCCTTCCTTTCTAAATATTATTGAGTTTCAGAGACAAGTGAATTTGATTAATTTTGTAAATCAAAGGTCTACGCTGGTGCTCTGTGCATGTACTATTGTGGCCTCAACCACATCTTTCTTATATATTTACTTACTTTTTATTATTATCATTTTTGCATCAGGGTTTGCTCAATGAGATTAGTCCCTTTCACTAGAATGCTGAACCTTTTTGGTTAGAGGAAGTCATCGTTAATTGTTGTCGATACGGAATGTAATAAAGATGAAGTTGTCGGTGCTTGAGAGCTAAGAGAAAATCAGTACAGGAGAACTGGATAGATAAATTAATGAATTCTCCGAAACAATCAATTTTCCTGTTACTGTCTTGGGTCTGTTAAAATTTCATTGATTTTGATACATTAAGAAGACTAGTAGGTACCCTTGCAAAGTAGCGATGACAAATATTTTTTGTCACGTAACATGCCTGGTCAGTAGATGCTAACCTTATGCAGACATAGAAGGGACAGAAAATTTGTTAGGTTAGAGGATCTATAGATGGAGAGAGCAATTGTTAAAAGGGGAAACTTATTAAGGGAGTGGGAGAGTGTACAGTTTAGGATTTGAGGGAGGAGAGGAGATTAGATAATATAACGGATAGGGTTAAGGGAGAAAATGGACGAATGAGATTGGGTATTGACCTAAATTTTAGTAGTCTTAATTTAATTAGAGAGAGAGAGAGAGAGAGTGTGTGTGTGTGTTTTAAACCCATTATAATTTAGTATAGACAATGTATTTTGGAAAGATCTTTATACAGAGATCCATGATATCATTTATATCATAGATTAATAATTCTTCAAGATTACAAATGCATCGAGGATGAATTTAGTAAATATGATTCCAACATGGTTTGTTTTATCTTTAGAACTTAGATTAAGGTCAAACTCCTCTCTGTCTTTTCCGATTGCATTGAATTTTCCAGTGTTGTGTTCTTGAACTAGAACCAAATATCTTCGCAATGTTTCATGGCAGTACGGAAAAATTGGCACATATGGAAGGCAACAAGAAGAAAATAATATTTGGTCTCTATTGCAGATGAAGCCGTGCAAGGTTAACTCACTTATTCCATCATGCATGAATTGTTTTCCTGGTCCTTTGGGCTTGTTGGAAATTGGTACATTCATCATTTCACTGTGAAAGAGATACAGGAAAATTGAGCAAATATAACATGATGAACTTGATATTGTTCAGTTTACTTTAAACTAACACTAGTGCTTCAGCTACCAAATGCAATGTATAAGTCTTCAAACACATGGAACATTAGATTATATGCTACAAAAATATTCCTTGCCTGCAGTATTGATATCATTTTGTATATATTTTCTATGCAAAAGATGAAAGATCTGTGCTTCTGAGATTTATGGATTCGGCGTGAATTTTGATGCGCATACACTCACCATTATTGATATATATTGACTTGAAGCGAGTTCATAGAAAATAATAATATTACTTACACAAAAGTTTACAAATTTTCTAGAAGGCCAAACAAGCCTGTTTTGTATTAATCGTAATGTCCTAGCCATTTTTGGTTCAAATTTTAGTCATCTTTCTATCAAGACTCTAACTAAGCGAATCAGATTTACAAACATTCGATAGTTCTTTGATTAATCATTATTCTGTTATCAGCTATTATTCGTGTACTTACAATTAATGTTTATGCAGTTTATTGGTGTGTATGCTAACTGATCTTAATGATGCTTTTATTAATAAATTTACGTTGTTTCCTTTATTAATGGTTCTTAGTGCATGAGTATGTATCTACTTGATCTTTTTGCAAGTATTTAAGCCTCAGCAGTTGATTGATGGGCTAGGATTTACAAATCTCCATCTCTAAGGAAATTAAATTTTATTTTAGAAGTATTATCTGTTACAATCACTAAGTGATAACTTTATTGTCAATTTATTTACATTTGTGTAAAAAAAAAAAGACATGATGGTATTTGCAATGTGAAATTTTCTAGTAGGATTAGAGGAAAACATGTGTTTTAGCATGTGACTTTAACTTTGATTGTTAGTGCATTAAAATACATGTCAGTAAGTTGATAAGGCGGTTTTGAGCGGCACACAGATTCTAAATGTTGGCAGGAGTTGATTACGGCAAGTAAGGCATGAGCCACAATTGTAATACAAAGAAATCATGTTCCACAGCATACTTTAGCATCTTGATTTGCTAGACTACTTTTAAGAAATTAAGCGGAAAGTGGTAGAAAGATTTGAAAAAGAACGTAATTTATGACGCAATAATGAGAATTCTATATTTGCTCAGGCATAATTAGGCAATTTTGCACTTTCTAATGCTGTAACATACGAAAATAAACAATAAATTTAAAAGCTGGTACTATATTACAATTTGACTACATTTTGAATATAAAACCATGTATAGTAGGAAATAATAATTAATGTAAGAATTACATTATCACTTAAGGTAAATACTAAATTGTGGAATAAATTTATTTCTTAAAGAGTATTAACAGGTTCATGAACCACAGGTAAGCATGACTAGCATTTGGGCTGTTGCGCTCAAGAAGAGGTTCAGATAAAGACAAGTGAATGTCACATTATTTGTTTATTAGCTCTTAATACACGTTATAATCATGCTAATTCAAACTTTTTCCGGGTTTTCATGCTTTTTAGAATTGCTTGTGTTGATGATATATATTGGACTAGGGGGCTAAAGAAGGGAAAAGCACAGAAAAGTTTTCTCTTTGGTTCTGCATATTGAAGATTTCAGGTGATTTCTGATTCCTCAATGTCTACATCAATATGAAATTTTATTATATTCGCTTAGTTTGAATGGGTTTTGTTAGCCTTTCTGTTTTCCATCCGTGGATCATTTCAATTTGGCTGCTTTCATTTCGTTCTAAAAGTTCCATCATCAAATAAATGTAGTACATTAGCCAATGTGTAACCAAGGAACAACACTATAGTGATTAGAATTTAAGTCACTACTCCAAAGAAGCTGTTGAGGTAAAAACAAGTAAAAGATCACCTTTTTTCACTTGCTCTAGGTATTGTTATGGTCTTTTGCTAATTTATTGAAATTATTGCATGGTTTTAACATATTAAATTGCTAGTGAAAAAGAAAGAGAAATAATTCTCTTTGTTTTTTAGATCATTACAAAAGTTTCTCTTTGTTATGGGTAATGTTTTTTAGTAAAATTCTTATTTTGAATTTTAGTAATAAGAATCACCCTTTTTTCATTTGCTCCTTTCATTTTCTCTGTGTATATCTCCTGAAGGATTACCATTGATATTGGTTGCTTTCAGTTCAAATAATTCTGATGCACGTGTCCTTGCCTTAATACACTTTCATTGTTAAATTATATGGCCAGATTTTCCATTTTTCATCTGGATTTGGTATTAGTTACTTGCTGTGTGTTTTATTGGGCTTTATTTCCCACTTTCTCTTTACAATATGTTGGTCAGTATTTTAAATTTGTATACGAATTGACCTGAAAGGAGTGTGCAGATTCTGATTCAGAAAGAGTGCCATTATCCGTCTAGGGTATTTGATGTGAACCGAGGGGCAAAGTATACAGTCACAAAGTTCGAGAGGGGTTACGTGTCAATTAGTGATAATTGATTAATTATTATATTCCGTACGTGTTTGCAAATCAGGGAAGGGATTTTTATTCTATGTGTCAGCTTTGACCATCGGTTCACATCAGTGTTCAAGAGTTGGGATTTTTATTTGAGTCCCTTTTTCCAGATTTTATGTTATGTTGGTTTTTGCTTCATAATTAAAACTGGATAAGGAACCGATAAACATACGGAAGTAATTATAAACATCCTGTTATTGAGAGATGGTTTAACACAGTTTTAATACTACATTTGGATGTACTCTTAGATCTTTGCAAATTTTGGAAAATGGCCTTGATTGTATAGCGAACCTTTTTTTCTGTTTTTGCGCAAATATTTCAAAACTTTCTCCTCTTTAGGCCAAGTGTGGTTCTTGGATGCCTTGTATTCATCATCCTAATTCCAGGGACCCTGACTATGTGTGGCCATTTGCATCTCCTGCCAATCCAATCTAGATTTCTTTTGAAAACTACTATCTCTTTACTCCCTATAACATTTTATTAGTGAATCTTAAATTTTTGATGGAGCAATAAATTTTTATCTCTTTACTCCCAATAACATTTTTATATGTTGTTAAACCACTAATTCCTCTATTTGGATCTTGTCTAGTCAGTTTAATAATCTTGTTAGCTTTTTAAATCACTATTGGATGCTAAATAACGTTTCACACATGCCATAGCAGCAAATCATGGACTGTAACAAGGAACAAGCTCTTGAGACCAGAGAGGCAGCCGAGAGAAAATTTGCAGAAAACGATTACGTTGGGGCGAAGAAGCTGGCCCAAAAAGCAAAAGATCTTTACCCTGGGCTTGATTTCATATCACTATTTATCACAGTTATTGATGTTTATATCTCCAGAGAGAAAGGTTGGTATGAGGTTCTTGGGCTGGAAAAAACAGCTACGTGTTCGGAAATATGCGCTAATTATTATAATCTGTTTGCGGATGTTAAGGCGGGTAGAAATAATGTGGTTGGTGCAGAAGGAGCTCTTCAGATTATATCAGAGGCTCTTTGTGTGGTGACAGAAACATGTTGGACCAAGTGTTCCAATTGCCAGTTTCGGTTCCATTTTAGCGTTTCTAGAATCAATCATGAAGTTGTGTGCTTTAACTGTCATGAGCGTTATCTCGCGGTCCCCCTCCCTTCCGGGTCCCATCCTATGGACCAAAGACCCTTGTACACTTTTCAGAGGAAAAGAACGGATGTGGTTCTTGCCTTAGGTGCACCATCTGCTAATCCTGGTGGTCAAAGAGGTGCACCATCCGCTAATCCTGGTGGTCAAAGAGGGCAGCCAGTTTGGTCAAATAGGGTGAAGAGACTTGATGATAATTTCTCTATGTTTGGATATCCAGATGATGCTGATCCACAATGGCAGGACTGAAATCTTGCAGCAGTGTGTGTTTTGGTCATGTGGCTAGTTTCTTTTGAGTTATGTGTTTTGAAAGTTGAATGCTTTATCAGTTATTATGGTTGATATTTTAAGTGAAACTTATGGTTATTTTGCCTGTGTTTGGTGATGATTGTGAAATATATATGATAACAGAATTGATATATCTTGAAACAAGCTCTAAATAAAGAAATAATAATGACTAACGTTAATAACGACTTAGAAATGATTATTATTTTTAATATCACCATCACTAATATCTGATTTTTAAAATTATATGACATTTTTTTATAGATATCCAATGTCAAGTTTATAAAATACAATAATTTGTTTTCGCCTTTTCTATTTCAAATTTCAAAGCTGATGGATTTTTATGATGACAGTAAAATGGGATTGATTTTACACCAAGTGGAGTAGAGCTTATATTCATTCAAATGATGCTAAAATCTCATATTAAAAATGGCAGAGCCAAGGAGGTTGCGTCCTCTTATGAGGTTCTAGGAGTAACATCCTTAGCTAGGTCAAGTGGCAAAACACCTTGTAAACAGTCCTTGCTCGCTAGAGCCAACGGAAAACATCAACTGTTATATAGGTTAATGTTGATTAACATGTGCACATGTTGATCGACGGATATACAGGTTCGACAGTTGAGCACAACCATAACTTGAGATATAGTCACAACTTTAGCATCGATATCAACATGAGCTACAAGCATTCAACAATTGAACATTCGGCCGTCGTTGAAGCTGATTAATGTCAACGAGAGCTCCCTATTAAGTATCTGTAACTTTTGGATAATTGTTTTGGACCGTTGTAACTGCTCTTAGCTTCCATAATTTGAAGGATCTAGAAGCAATCACATATTAATTACTCTTTTTAAAACTTTTATGGGTTCTTAAATTAATTCCCAATATCAAGATCATTCTCTTGCAATCATTCCAAAGAAATCTATGATAATTCAAACTAAAAGGACGAATTTACAGTTTTTGGAAAGTGGCATGTTTACAATTCTTAAGTAATTCCCGAACATACAATTTATAAGAATGCAACTATTTTTTGAGGAATTGTCACAAAGCATTTAGTGCTATTAGCAAGGTGGTAGTGCAGGTTCAACAATTAAGGTTGTTTGTGTACATGATTTCTTGTTTGAGAAAGTAATTTTCAAGCCTGTTGTTGCTAGTCTCAGGTAAGCCAAAGGTGATCCAATTTTAAACCTTGGAAAACATAGTCCAATCTCATGAATTTTGGAGGTTTATGAGCCAATTTGGTTGGCATTTTAGTATTGTTATTCTCTTGGAAAAGATAGATTTCAAGTTGATTTTCTAAAGGGCTATATATCAAACACATGATTTCTAGAAAACTAATGTTTCATAAATCATTATATCATGCTCATTGAGTTTTTTAAAATGAAAACCTTTTCAAATATATTATGACATGACAGAATATTAATTTATTTATCGGACTCCGCCTAGCCAAACACACACACTAATAAAATCAACCGTAGTTGCGTATCGTGTGTGTCCGTGGCTCTGTGTTTGTCAGAATACCAACACTTGCAGAGTTTCGTAAAGCTACGATGGTAACACATTTCTCCCAAGTTTCTGTTTAGGCTTCGTTTTTCATCTTCCTGTGCTGTTATAATCTATAATCAGCAACTCCTTATGCTAAATTAGACTTTCCATTTCATGTATTCGACGACCTTGCATGTAAATCCTTGTCAGATCCAAGTAATACTGCTCCGATCCGTTCGATAATTATGATTTTCATTCTCGTATCAGGGTTTTTATTACCTGTGCTTTCATCGATTAGCACCATTTATCATATATTTCATTTGAATGATTGATCTCTGTGGATATAGAAAAGTTGCATCCCTTGAAGGGTTTCTCATTAGTTTATGATCCAGCTATATATGAATATATAATTGTAAGTGATTTTAGGAGTATTGTTATCACTAATTATAAGTATGGCTTCCCAATTTACACCATTTTCTCCTGCATCAAGTTTAATCAATAGCTTCGTTTCGTATTTAAGGATTGTGCATATATCTTCTACAACAAAAATGTTCTCAAATGGGTACTTAGTTCTTTTATACCATCTAATGGAGAAACGGAGACAAAACTTATATGGTTATAAAATTGTTGTTCCTTTCAAATATTCTTTTTCTAAGATATGATACTTTGTTCTAGTTTCTTAAAGATCTTTATTTTGTATCAACTTCACTTTCTATCCTGTAATAACTGTTCCTAATTACACGTGGCTGTGTGTGTAATTCTCTATTCGTTCTGGATAATGGATAAAGAGTTGAGAACTATCAAGAACTGGTGGAAAAATCAGTTATATATAGCATTGTATATAAATGTATGATTCATATGATTTTAAATTGTTTTTCCTTCTTAGATAGTCTTAGCTTGTTTAACTAACAGAAATTCTGTTTATTGGTCATGTACTGTGATATTTATAGACAACATCCAAGCGTCTTGCTGACCGAAAGGTGGGTAGGTTTGAGAAGAACATCAATAAACGTGGTTCAGTGCCTGATACAACAACAAAGAAGAAAGACTCCTATCCTGTGGGACCTATAGTGCTTGGGTTTTTCATCTTTGTTGTGATAGGATCCTGTAAGTTGATCTCTTCATTGAACTTTTTCAATATCCCTTTTGTTTTAGTATTCTGATCACATGATTACAGAGGTTTCAAATTTCCATTCTATCAAAACTGCGATTGATTTCTCTGCGACTTAACTATTGATGCATCACTGATATCTGTGGTTCTAAATTTTACGGAGGTTTTTATTATTACTTTCTTTATGGATGTTGTTGTATGTATATGATTGTTACTTGCTGAAAGGATAACACAGTGATACATTGTTTTGCTAGTTAAAGGACTTTTACCTTAGTTATATACAAGTGAACAAGTAGGCAAGTTTACCTTAGTTATATACAAGTGAACAAGTAGGCAAGTTTACCTTGGTTATATACAAGTGAACAAGTGTCAAATTCCATGTGGAACAATATTTCCCAATACTCTCCCTTGACTATTTTCTAGCCAAATAAACGAGATTGAGATCGAGAATGGTTATAAAATAAAGCAAATGGACTAAAGAGGCAGGTAATTGAAAGTAGAGAATCAAATAATCAGAAGGGAAGATGTTCACCACTCAGACTCTATAGCTCGTGTTGACTAGTGAACCTAAGGTAGAGTAGATATCTGGTTAGGTTATTTAAATCTACCACTATTGGAAAGGCAGCATGAATGTCTTCATGTTTAGCCCTCACAAATCATGCATTACGAATAGTATTATAGGATTTAACCTTTGTGATCTTATGTTCATAGGAATCACACCGATGGGCGATAAAACTAGCCGTTCAACTACATGCAATTGCACACAAGTTCTGAAAAGAATTATGAAAAGCCAATTAGCGGTTCCAATCTCATGTCACAAACATTCTTAAGTATGAAGTATGAACATTTATCTAGATCACACATAAGGTTGGTTGATCAACATAATACTGCAATACACACAACATATTTTGATAACAGATCAATGGAGACAAAACAATTTACACAGACAGCTAGCTTGAATTAGAGAGTAACTCTCATATCAACTAATTCGTTCAGGGTTTCTTACATCAAGTTTGGTTCTTTTTACTCTCTTAGATAAGGTATGTACCTTAGGGTGTGTGATATAAGTATTTATGCTTGACAAGTAGAATTAGAACAAGTGACAATGTGACATTATAAAATAAAAATAAAAAATTACTAATTGTTTTAATTGTCTAAATTGACTAAAAAGACCCATATTATATCCAGGAAAATAACTAATAATCATCGAATCCAAATGCATGTGATTGTTATAAAAAACTCATAAATACAAATATATGTCTCAACAAGTTTGTATAAATTGCCAGAAATACATCACGATATCCAATTTTCTTGAGTTCATCAACTTGAAGTGATTAGGAAGAAAGTGATAGAGCCATTCATGATCTTGTACTTGGGACATAATGCTAGTGCTAGGTCAATATGGCTTTCATACCAATTCTAAGTCAAATAGGACGAAACAAAGTCGATGTGCTTTGAGGCACGGTTTTCTCCAAGATGCTCAATTATCTAGATTCTAGAATTCTAATCTTTCTTTTATAGGTGGTTACAATTAAGGGAAAGATCATATTTGCATGGCCCTTATTAAAGCTAAATCACGGTCGTCTTCTTTTAGAAACAGTCAATTACTAAGCCTTTATAATTGCCATATCTACATGGTGACGTTATATACAGGCATCTCATTCCTTTGCGTCCCTTAGATTGCAATGACTTTGGGGGCTGCATTCATATGAGAAGTGGTAAAACTATCCGGAATGTAACAATCCCTTGTTTGGTTCAAGTGTTGCCATTGACCAGGAACGTAACAGTCCTTAAGATCTCATTGCTTAAGGAATTCATAAATCCTTCCCATTAGGAATTCAACAATCCTTTATATACAGAATTGCTCTTACAAACTTTCAACATGAACATATCTTCAATGTCAACCATGGTCTCTGGTAGTACAGTGACGAATCCTCCGATGACCTCAGACGTCCATCTTTTCATTTCCTTCACCGAGCTTCTTCCGTGTTGCCCTTCTCAACCCAGGGTTTCTTCTTTCTTCTTCATTGTTCTGCTGGTCGCCGATTAGGGTACTATTCTTGATAGGTTATGTGTTCCGTGTCGCCCTTCTCAACTGAGGGTACTGTTCATCTGCGTTGCAATTAGGGTATGTGTTCTCCGTTGTTCTTCTATGTATCAACTGAGGGTCAAATTCCAATTCCCTCATATTCAATCCGTGAACTAAACAAGGCCTAAGGTGTATACGGAAGCAGTATAGACTTTCCTGACTTGGCAAGCAGTTGGCATAGGCAATGAGTAGAGATGTCGCTTTCATTCAATTTACCTGAAAATGGGTGGATATGGGTTTTAGGCTTTTAGCTACCTCCATTGGGTCAAAAGGTTTAAATTTAAAAGTTAAAACTTAACATGAAAACGTCAGTGGGATCTACTAGGTCAAATGGGTGAAAGTTGTCCGAATGCTTAAAACCTCTAAAAGCGTTTTCTTTAAAGTAAGAAATATATGATTAGTTTGACAATTTTGTTATTGTAATCGTATTTAAAACTGTAATATAATGACATCAACCAACAAATAGTCAAATGGGAACAATGTGACAACATATTTGAAGACTTTGATGGAGATGGTGTTAAATCGTCCCAACAGTTATTGATAATGTATATTACTACAGTTTATGGGAATGACAAATTGATATGGTTGTCCTATTATAAGTCCGATAATGAATTGTCCAAGGTGTGATTAAGGTGTCCTTCCCACTTCGAGGTTGTGGGTTCAAGTCCTATTGCTGACATTGGTATAATCTGGGTGGGTGGATATGTTTGTTTGTTGTTCTGGAAAAAAAAGATCATTGCGGTATCCTGCAATTTTATAATTACTATTTTTGGCATCTGAATTTAAAAGTGACCATGATCTCTACTTTATTGCAGCTCTGTTTCAGATAATTCGCACGGCAACAAGCGGAGGCATGGCTTAAAGTGTGAATCATCAAGCAGGTTTTTTTCTCTATATTTCTTTTTTGTTTTTTGTTTTTCTGTATGTTTTGTGTGTTGGAAGTAAAACTAGTATAAAATCAATGTTTAAGGATCTGCCTGTAGTTTCTTAACGTATCTTTTATCAGGAAAAAGAACCTACATTTCCTTCTCACCTGCATATAGATAAGAAGCTCTTCATCTTGTTATATATACATCAGTTATTACCTTATCTACAAATGAGATATTTTGATATCTGTATAATTGTTAAAAAAAAACTAGGAATTGGTTAATTTAATATTATGACCTTTATAGAAAGTTTGATTTGTTAACTAAAGTTTTTAACCTTTATAAAAAGATTGATTATATAGAAGAAACTAAATTAAATTGTTTGTTTCAAACATTCATCATTGGTGTAATACACAGTGGTGAGTGGCTTAGCTAGTATAACTAATATTAATTAAGCAACTTACTATTCATTACAAAATTTTGCAACAAAACAGTTTATTACATTAAAGGGTTAACTCTATAGAATAGTAACCTACTTTCAAATTTGTTCTCCTAAAGTCACTCAAACTTTTTTTATACACCAAAAAGCACTCAACTTTTTTTTTGTCTCAATCCTACGTAATTCTATATAGGTAACTTGCTATATCAAGTTACCAAGTTACCTTTCATATTTTTTGGTTAATTATCAATTAAATAAAACCTAAATATTAATAATTAATATTAATAATACCTAATTCTAATCGTGGACCTCAATACGTACCTGATCAAAGTCATAAACTGAATTATTAATATTAATAATTAATATTAATAATACTTAGTATATTTCTAAACAAATGACAAATTGGGGACCTTGATTACATCGATGCCCACCTTTAATTTTTTTTATTTAAATATCAAATAAATAACTAACATAACAAAATCAAAATTGATGCCCTGCACTTCAATAAAATTCGATAGCCCGCTCTTCAAATAACCAATCAAAATTTAGATACATATAAAATAATAAACTATATATCGATGCCCAACATATATATTTTCAAACTAAATTCGATTAATATCCAAAAAAACAATTATCAACCTAATAATATAATTACCCAAAAAAATGTTTCCAAGTGCTAAAGCTCATATATCTTGATCAACATGAACTCCGTCTTGAGTAAAATGATCATGTAAAACACCCCTTCATAAATCTCTTGAATTCTATATAAACAAAAAATAAAAAAAATAAAAGGTAAATATGTGTTGAAAAGTGATAAATTAACTAGAAAGATTATTTTTGTATATTTACCTTGATCACGGTTGTAGTACATTGGCTTTTTTAGGCCTGCCTTTCGGCCTGACTTCCCTTGGTGGCGGGTCTTTTTTTTGCTTCTAGCAAGACTTAATATTATGCCCTTTTTCTTGACAATTTTGACAAGTCATCTTTCTTCCAATCATAACCTTTGAATGTTTTATCTCCTTCTCACAAGCATCTCTTTTCCTCTTTATTGTTGGTCTACCGGGCATCCGTCTTTCTTTAGGAGGTAGAGGGTTAATGTCATCTGTTTTTGGCCACAATGAACTACCATTTAACGGTTTGATCGGGTATTTGTATGCTTCTTTGAACATGTCCTTTTTAAGCCAATTATTCACATATATTTCTGGGTCCTTGTTGAGGAAGGCTAGTGCTGCAATTGCATGGACACAAGGAATGCCCGATAACTGCCATGATCTACAACTACAAGAATGTGTATTAATATTTACTATGAATGCAGTGTGCTCATTCCTTGTTTCAAATTGGTTGTAATCACTTGGAATCACACTCCAATGTCTGGTCAAATAAGCCAAATGTTAATAACTACATAATTAAAGGATATGCAAGTAGTAAACTAAGATTAATTACCTTTGTTTCACTTTAAGCAATTCTATCTTTTTCCTTATTGTAGGACATACATCATGTTCCAATTTCTCTGCTAACATTGACATTCTGAAAATTCTTTGCATCACAAATATTCTGATTTCTTCTAGCATTGTGATGATTGGCTTCCTTCGTGCGGCCCGGATACACGAATTGAAACTTTCACTCATACCATTTTCGAAAGCATCACATGCCCTATCTACCTCAAAAAAAGCTCTTGACCAACTCTTTGGATTTCTTTCTACAAGATGAGTATATGCTTCTTTATTGATGGCTTTGATCTCGTTCATTTTTTCCTCGAAATGTTGCTCAACTGTTGATCCAAGAATCACATTTTATAACTCTTAAACCAGTGTTTAAAGTCTTCCCATTAACACAATAGTATAGCCCAGTGCATTTTGATGTGGTTACCTTCTCGATGAATACAACCAAATCATTGAACTCCATATTTCCAAAATCAACATGATGTATAGTTTTCACTACACCTAATGAATAGTTTAATGGATTTCTAAGAAAAACCCCACCATAAAACACGTCTACAATAAGATTGGAACTTGAAGACGATGTCATTCTGCCAAAAAGAAAGAGTTATAATGATTCAATATACGCATAGATTTTAGTTAATCATACTGTCAACTAATACTCGTAAACAATCGCTTGACATTAAGAAAACAACAAGTAGCAATAGTTTACGAAAAGATTGATAGCAACAGGATTCATAAAATAAGCATCATCTAGCAACTTCCGAGAGCACACTTGTTTTATGAAAGTCTACAAATGAAATATTGAACTTTATCCAATTTAGAGTTAAAGTATATTAAATAACTAAAGCTATAGAAAAATACCGTCCACAACAACTTATGATTAACTATAATGATTCAATATACGCATAGATGAATCTGAAGTTTAAGTAACTGGAAAAAAATACGCATACATGTAAACGACAGTGGATGAGCCTAGCGTTGACAATGGAGAAATAACTTACGTCCGATGGAGGTATGCGTCGATGGAGGTATGCAACAGGGGAAGCCTACAGTCGACGCAAAATAAAAAAACGAAGGGCAGGGGCGGCAGCAGGTTATCGACTTTGATCAGATACGTATTGAGGTCCACGATTAGAATTAGGTATTATTAGTATTAATTATTAATATATAGGTTTTTATTTAATTGATAATTAACCAAAAAATATGAAAGGTAACTTGGTAACTTGCTATAGCAAGTTACCTATATAGAATTACATAGGATTGTGACAAAAAAAAAGTTGAGTGATTTTTGGTATACAAAAAAAGTTTGAGTGACTTTAGAAGAACACATTTAAAAGTAGGTTACTATTTTATAGAGTTAACCCTACATTAGGGAAAATGTGTTTATTGGATTCCGTGAGGCGTGACTCGTGAGCATTAACATTTATTATACTCTTCCTATTTTGCCTCTTATTTTCTTAAATATTTAAGATTCTTCTAAATTATGAAATTTTATTTAAATATAAAATAAATAATAATAACTAGAATCAAAGTGGGAGGAGAGCTTAATGTGTGAGTCGTTGAACATTAACTATAATAATTTTCCTATCTTGCCTCTTATTTTCTTAAATATTTAAGATTCTTCTAAATTATGAATCTTATTTAAATATAAAATAAATAATAATAACTAAAATCAAAGTGGGAGGAGAGCTTGATGTGTGAGTCGTTGAACATTAACTATAATATTTTGCCTCTTATTCATTGAATTTTTATCTTATACAAGTTCAGCTTAATAGTATTACCAGTTTGTCATAGCTCAGAGCCTCAGACTTGAAATTTGAAAATATATTGGAGACCTGAATCGTAATCGTACTTTTGGGCCGGGTCGTTCGAGGTACTACTACTGGACTGGGTAATTGTTTTGGGTTGCTGTTGTAACTGAACCCGTTTGTCTGTAAATAATATACACACACTGACACTATCATATGAATCATTTTTCATATAACAATGGACATACTGTCATTTCTTACTATACAAACCGAAAAGCTAATTTATATTTATCTTCTAGAATTAAGAATATATAGCATTTATTTTTAATTTTTTATAAGGGAGGAGGAGGAGGAGGAATGATTCAGTTACTCTGTATCACGCTATGTTTTATTCTCATCACATACTATTACATCGAACACTTATTATCCCCTCACACTATAACACCCACAAAAAACAAAAAGTAAATACATACATACATATGGGGAGTTGGTATTTTAGTATTACACCACCATGAACGATGTAATGGTCTACTTTTCAGTACTCCCATCATCACTCCATGTCCATCCATCCCCTGAAACATATCCTTTTTCTGCATCATTTCTAAGATTCAGATGAAGTTTTTGAATTGATGTAAAATAACAAATCTTTTATTTTAGTGTAAGGAAATTTTTTCACTTAGATAATAATTAAAAGGCACCACACAACTTGCTGAAAGATGCTTGCATGCATGTACGCATTTATTAAACTCCACAGAGAAAATAAAACAAATCGTCCAATCAAACATATTCCTATATAGCTTTCCAATTACAAAAAACATTATGGGGATCTTATTTTATTAATTTATACCATTATTATTCATATTGATATTTTGCTAAAATTTTAATGTATTTGCTGTTACGCATGGTGTAATATATATCTAATTAAGTATTACCTATTATCTTAATATTCCGTTTTAGTTATGTGTAGGGTTAGTTTTAAGAAGAGCATCACTTTCAAATAGTAGACAACAAACAATAGCAAAAACAGAAAGTCAGAAAATTAATAAATTATTCTCATTTTCAATTTTAAATAACATAATATAACTACTTAATAATATTACCAACGCAAAAACAAGATCAATATATTAGATGCATAGTTCATATATAGATGCATTATGCATCCAACATATATATCTAGTTTTTATAACCGTAAGATTAATTTCTAAAGAGATCGAATATATGTTATCCCTAAATTAAGTGCTCTCAGTTTATCCTATCAAATGTATTTGTTACGGGTTCCTTTAGGAATGGCGAAATAGACTAATTCATGGGAGTGAGGTGATTCAAAGAGGATGTATTCTCTGAGGGTTTTTCCTGATATTTCATATGGTTTTCAAATACAAGTAGCACATTGTTTTTCGATTCTGGTTTGTGGGTTCTAGGGGTGTTCTGTGTTCAAAATAATCCGAATTCGAGCATCCGCTCAGAAATTATCCGAGAATTTGGATATCTGAGTTTCCGGATTCAGATTCG
Source organism: Pulicaria dysenterica (assembly GCA_947179395.2). Lineage (NCBI taxonomy): Eukaryota > Viridiplantae > Streptophyta > Magnoliopsida > Asterales > Asteraceae > Pulicaria > Pulicaria dysenterica. The sequence continues at coordinate 76,552,731 of OX359293.1, read as the reverse complement.
GATAGTGATTTTCTAAAGTTTCGAATATTTTGGATATCCAATATCTGATTTTTTTTTTGTTTTTTTAATTTTTATATTTCTTATTTATTTTGATTTTATAAACATATGTAGTTTTATATACATGTATTTTCTATTTGAAGCATATTTGAGTTTTTTTGTGAATAAAGTTTGAAATATGGTTATTTAGTGATTAGATTTATAATTCTTTTTTATAAAAAACATATTCTTTTGAAATTTTCGGATACTGAAAACTAACTATCCGAAATCTCGAATTTCCGGTTTTAAACACCCCTAGTGGATTCCAAGACTATTTGATTTTTTTTCGTAGTTTTTTGTTTAGATTTCCTAATGTAACTGGCGTATGTCTTCTTTTGGAAGATAAGTTATGTTGGATTACTTGTATTGATCGGTGCATGGTTTATTAATAAAGCATTAACAACATGTAATTAAAAAAGTTAATGATAGTATTCACTTGGACGCATTTCACGATTTGGTAAATATATAAATGACCAAAATACCCCATATTAATAAGTCATTAATGGTGTTACAAATAGTTTTGTACAAAAAACAGTTCTTGATAGAACTTTTCCACACACACACAAATATATATATATATATATATGTTTGGTAACCAATCTTATTGCGGACCAAAATACACCATATAGATAAGTCATTAATGGTGTTACACACAGTTCTTGTAGTTCTCCTTATAAACAGTTCTCGATTGAACTTTTCCACACACACACACACACACACACACACACATATATATATATATATGTTTGGTAACCAACCTTATTGCGGACCAAAATACACCATATAGATAAGTCATTAATGGTGTTACAAACAGTTCTTGCAGTTCTCCTTATAAACAGTTCTCGATTGAACTTTTCCACTCACACAAACACACACATATAATATATATATATATATATATATATATATATATATATATATATATATATATATATATATATATATATATATATATATATATATATATATATAATCATTCTTATTGCAAGTATATATATATATATATATATATATATATATATATATATATATATATAATCATTCTTATTGCAAGTATTACAAGAACTTTTCCATATAAACATTAATGACTCATTAAAAATAGTTCTTGGTTAAAATTTTGCATATATACATACATATATATTAATGATTCATTGATAACATTAATGACTCATTAAAAATAGTTCTTGGTTAAAATTTTCCATATATACATACATATATATTAATGATTCAATGATCATCAATAATGTTTACAAATGATACTCACAATACTACTCGCAATAATAATGGTCCTTAAATGGACCTTCGTGCTTTGGCTTTGGAAGGTCTGAAAAGAAAGATGAATGCATTTGCTTAAGTTTTGGTTTTCAATTTTCTGGCTGTGCTCGTTTTTTATTCCCATAACCATAGCACACAAATCATTACCAAAATAAATATATAATTAATGGGGAAACGTATATGTAGCTAAAAACATCTATAATAGGTAGGCTTTTATACTCACAATTCATAAATACTTAAATAAGTACGTAATAAAAATGACTAACATACATATTATTTAAGTTATTAATAAGTATGAATACATTTAAAATAAATGATGCTAGAAATATATATACTATCTCCGCAACTCATTTAATACAACCGGAATAAAATATAAAAAAGAAAATTTTTGGCATTGTTTATATGCTCTCGCTAAGCCGAATAATTCAACATATGTGGACCTAATTAAGATTAAAAAATTAAAAGGTGGAAATGATTGAGTTCCATTATTTGATGAAAAAATACGCCCAACTATTATTTAAAACTTTTAATTTGACGGAAGTATAAAAGAGTAAACTGGAGAAGGAAAAAAAAATATATAAAAGAAGACAATCAAGACATTGCATCTCTTTATGGACCAAATTAAGTAAAATGTTTGTTAGGAATAATTAATATATTTCCTAGCTTCAGTAGCTTGTAGGCACATTGGACTGATTCGAGTCAAAGCTAAAAAAAATGGGTAAAGCTTGTGGACATTTTATTTACAAGAATACCTAACTGAATAATTATTCAGTTTATTTGGTTAGAAATTAGATGTTGAAAACAAAATCGAATATAAATTAAGTTTGAGTTGATGTAGTTCTAAATCAATTTGAATTGGTTATCAGTTTTAACTCACTTATTAAGTTAAATGTTAAAATATGTTAAGTTAGAGAATTGATGCATCAATTAGCATGTCATTTATTAAGTGAGTACGATAATAAAATAAAAGAATTTTGCATACGTTTTCAACCAATAAACCCTAAATTTTACCAAAGAGTATTTGGCTAGCGGTTTCAAAAGATGTTAAAGATGTTTTCCATTCATAAGAACTAGAGTAATTTAAACAGGTGCTAGTTTTCTCTTAAATAAAAGAGTTAATTACAAATTTGGTCCTTTTAGATAGTGGTCTTTTGCATGTTTGATCCTTTAAGTAAAATTCTTGCATTTTTAGTCCTTTAAATAAGAATTTGTTACATAAATAGTCCTTTAGGCTAACAACGTTAGTTTTGACTTTTAGTCAAAGGGCAATTTGGTCTTTTTACACGTAAAGGACCAATTTTGTAATTAAATCTTGATTTTATAATTTCTTTTACCATTTTTAATTATTAATTAATTGTTTAATAATTATTAATTTCTTAATTTTAGCATTAATTACAAATTAATGTTTTCTCTCTCTTCACAAACACAACACACACTCTCTCTCTTCACAAACACAACAGAGACACACCCACATTCTCTGTCCATCTCTCCCTCACCATCTCTCTCACAAGAGTCACCTCCACCACCATCCGCCGCCACCTCCATCCACAGCCGCTGCCATGCACCGCCGCCGCCTCCATCCACCCCCGCTGCCATCCCCCGCCATGCACCACCCAGACCCCTAAAACACATGAAAAAAACAGATATGCCATCTACCGCCGCTGCCATCCACTGCCATGCCGCTGCCATCCACCGCCATGCCGCTGCCATCATCCGCCGCTGCTATCCGCCGCCCATTCACAAACACACACATGAAAAAACCTGATCTGCGAGAAGTGGGTTTTCTTCTTTGAAAACCCTAAGTTTTCTTCTTCTTCTCTTTAGATTCTGATCGAATGAGTATTTTAGGGTTTTCATCGATCGTTTTAAGAGTTTTGTTTATCATCTATTTCTACGTTTTCGTTTTGAGATCTGTTTGTGGTGGTTGATTGTGTTTAGGGTTTTCGTTCAGATCTATTTTGTGGTGGTCGAATGCTTTAGGGTTTTCGTTTTAGATCTACTTTTTAGTTTTCGTTTTCACTTCAGATTTGTTGTTGGTGGTTAAATGTATTTAGAGTTTTCGTTTCAGACCTCTTTGTGGTAGTTAAAAGCAAAGGAGGTGGCGGCAACGGTGGTGTTGAAGATGAGGGAGGTGGTTGTTGTGGTCTTGAAGATGGAAGGCAGTGATGGTGGTCGTGGCTGCGGTTGAATTTGCTAGCGGTGGTGGCGGTGTTCTTGATGGTGGTGGCTGTGAAAGACTTGGAGATAGAGAGATAGTGAGGTGGGCGGTGGTTGAGTGAGAAGAGAGGGAGAAATGGAGAGAGAGTGTGTGTGTTGTGTTTGTAGTGAGAGAGAATACATTAATGAGGTAATTAACTTTAAAATTAATTAATGATGATAAAACCAATAAATTAATATAATTAAAAAATGATAAAAAAAATATTAATTTAACTATTTTAATTACAAAATTGGTCCTTTACATGCAAAAAGACCAAATTGCCCTTTGACTAACGGTCAAAACTAACGTTGTTAGCCTAAAGGACCATTTATGTAACAAATTCTCATTTAAAGGACTAAAAATGTAAGAATTTTACTTAAAGGACCAAACGTGCAAAAGGACACTATCTAAAAGGACCAAATTTGTAATTAACTCTTAAAAAAACCAAAACCTTTTTTATACTTCTGGTTTAAAATCATGTTATACACAAGGACGATATATTATACGTTAAATCATAAATGGCAAGTTGAGTCCATTTCATCCTCTCACTCGATTAGGACCACCCCACATTTAGTTGTGGTTGATATCTTTTGTCTAAATATTTTTCATTTTAAGATTACTAGAAAAATAATCGTAATTTACGATCGTTTGTCTCGAGACGTATGATTAGAACAAGATTTATTTGTTCATGCATTCTTCTCGTGTCTCGATAAAACTGAGGGATGATTAGTTTTTCTAAAAAATATTTTAATATATCGATTTAGCAAAAGATTTTAAGATATAAATGTTGTTTGTTTTTTTATTAAGATCTCAAAACTTTTTAATAAATAAAAGATAAACATACCTCTTATTAACTCTTAGCAAAATTCATTATCCATTCTTCTTTAACAATCGGACTAATCCTTCACCGGTTCACGTTAACATCTACTCCTCCACTCCTCTGCATACATGACTTAATTTCTCCTCCTCTAAGTAGCCACCGGCCAGTGCTACTGCCACACATATCTTTCTTGGATATTCTAGTTTTAATTCACTGTATTATTATTGTTAGATTTTTTCTTCTTATAATTTTTTTATTTTATAACTAGAAAAGTTTAAATTTATGTTACAAATGTAATAGTTGAATATAAAATAGCATATAACATATAATTATAAACATTCAAATGTACGTTCTAAAAAACAAAAAGCAACTATAAATGAATACTTAGACGTCAAAATCATCTATTAATGTCTAAAGGTAATATTCTGATTCAGACCCAAAATCTTTAAAAACAAAGGACACCTTATATGTTTTCATCACAATCTTTTATGTATTAATGTATATATGTTTGTGTTACCAAGAGATATGTGTGTTGTGCATGGGTCACAAGTTTCTCCCTAGTTAATTATTAAAGCATGAATTGGTTACATGGAAGTTGTGAAACATGGAAGTTGTGAAACATCTTTGATTTTCCTTCAAAGGTGAAATCTTCAATGGATTGGTTGGGTATGATACAAAATTTGTCTTTGTTTTGGTTGAACACTAGAGGATTTGTAAGTAAGAAACTTTATTGGGTTGGTTGATATTGTAATCCTATTATAAAAGTCACTTTGTAATTGTTTTCTTAGCTTCTTTAGCATCTTGCTAAATATGTTTTATAATAAAACATGTTTTTATTGTTGTTTAAAAAAAATTAAAGCATGAATGTTTCATTGAATTTTATGAGTTAAGAGACATGATCATAATAACATGATATGACACGTAGAGTAGACTAACATCTAGCAAAGTGCGAAGTACAACAATGACTTTTATAGATTTATGAAAGAAAAAGAAAAAGGATAATATATATGTGAATAAAATTTATCTAAGAATCATGTTTATTACAACAATTATTATGAATCAATAAATTATCACTTGTATTAATTAATTGAATATAATAAGAAAAAGACAATCATGATATAAAATTGTTACCAAGAAATATATAAAGCTTGAATGTTTCATTGAATTCCATGACTTAAGAGACATGATCATAATAACATGATTTGACACGTAGAGTAGACTAACATCTAGCAAAGTGCGAAGGACAACAATGACTCTTATATATAGTCTTATGAAAGAAATAGAAAAAGAATATAATATATATAGATAAAATTTCAAACAATAATTGTTTTTCGTATAAAAATTGCAAGAACTGTTTTTAATGCAATTAATGACTCGTTAATAGGGGTATTTTGATAATTATATATTTACCCAATCGTAAATTGCGTTCGGATGAGTTATCATTAATTTGCGAAGCTTGATTTTCCCAAAATAACTCTCATTAATGCATCATTAATGAGTCATTAATTAGCTGCCAAAAAATCTTATTCCTTGATTAATTTTAATCAAGGGCTAAGATTGGTTCTCGCAGTTCTCGTTTTATTTAGGAACCATTCTTATCACGAGAACCAGTAGTGACCTTTGATTAAAATAAATTAATGGGTTAAAAATTTTGACGACATATTAATGACTAATGATTGACTTATTAACGACTCATTGTTTCTCTATCATTCTTTCTAGTTTATAAAAATGGTTAGTGGGATAGTGACAGAAACATCACCATTACCGAGGTTTAATGGGGTAGAACGATAATAGGTAGAGAAAAAAAAGGTTGAAATGACAATTGGAGTGTTGAAATGGAGTGACTACTTCACCCGACTAACCACATTTTAATAAAAAAAAAGGAACCTACTTTTATAGAAAATCAACCTATTTCAATAAAAAAAACACTCCTTGCTTAAACATACTTAAACTGTGAAAATTTTCACGCTTGTAACTTAGCTATTTCTAAAAAAAAATATTCAAAAAGTAATTTCTCTCTCATCTCTCATCTTTTCTCTTTCTTTCACCTCACTCTCTCCTTCTCCATTTAAGTGCCGAGAAGCATGATTTGCTTTTTGTACAAAAAAAGTAAGAGATGTTCATTTTTGGTGCTTAATATCATGTAAGCATAACAAGAGATGCTTAAGATACTCTCTGCGCTCTAATGGGTACAATTATATACTTTTAAATTAAACTATGGGGTTGTTCATTATCGTAGTTTCCCCACGTTTTTTTTTGTTGACATTTTGTGTATTCAACCCCTAATTATCGCTAGGTTGTGGTATTGCGCTTTATTGAGAAAGGTGATATAAATATAGATTATGGTGTAGAAAAAAACTAGATTAGGATGTAGAAAAATAAAAGTCCAGAGAGAAGTTGTGGAGAAGACAAAGAGGAGTAATTAAGCAAAACGATGGTGATGAGTTAAATAAGAAATCACTTTCACCGTAAAAACATAAAAGTCATTTAAAAACATAAAAGTCATTTAAAAACTTTAGATGAAATACTTTTCTTAGAATATTTTACCCTTGAAGATCATACTTTAAATCATTACTAGTTTATTACCCCGTGTAAAAACACGGGGATGTTTAAAAAAAGTATAAAATTTGATGATATGAAATTATAAAAGGTATATTAAAATAAGTGTAAAAGTGTTTCAGAAATGTTTTGAGATATTAAAATTTTCAAATAAAAATAATAAAATATCACCGAACATTTACATATGTCAGAATTTTAACAAAAAACAATAACTAATTTTTTTTGAAGTACTACTATTAATGGATAACAAAAAATTAAGAATATACTAATTTTTAAAAAGTGTCATATTACAATAAAATTTATACCAAAACGTAGATAAAAATGAGACGATCATAAATATATAATTATTTTTTCTCTAAACAAAATGTATCACAAGTTACTAAACATAATGTATAAACACCGTATAATTAATTATATTAATATACAATTTTTATAAAACTCCTTCACATTTTCTTAAAAACCCTTCACATATTTTATAAAACCCCCTCATAATTTTCATTTCAGGCCCCTACTAATTGATTTAGATTTGGAAGCCATTAATCTTTCTAAAATTATTTTTGAAATTGAATAATTTTGAAATTGAAGGTTATGATTGGTTAATTAATACTCAATTTTGAAATTGAATATTTTTATATATATATATATATATATATATACGTAATAATGAAGACAAAATGTTACAAAAATACTTATTTAGAATTAAATTAAAAAGAGAGAGAGAGGGAGAGAGAGAGAGAGAGAGAGAAAGTTTATGACTCCAACTTGCATCTTAACACAATATAGGGACTGAATTTACTTCTCTAAAATTTTGAAGTTGTATAAATATACGGGATAAGATATATATTGTTAATATCATTTATTATAGATGTTGATACATTTACAAATACTTTAAGTAAAATATTAGTTATTTCAATTTTTACTTATTTATATATGTGTGAATATAACCTCACTATGACGAATGCTGTTAACTGCACACATAATTTTGCTATAAAATAATGGTATTCGGAGTTGTCTCCCTGCAAAGTAACCTGAAAAACGGACACATGTGGAAACACCACTCCCTTTATGGCGGGAGGCTGCATGGGGAAATTTCAATTGTTGGCTTTATTTTTCAGTTTTCAAACATCTAAATTTTTTAACCATAAATATACATATTAGTATATTACAACTCATAATCATTCTACTAAAATTTCAAATAACCTCTTCAAAATTCACTACTTTTTTAAACATGCTACTCACTCACCCAAACCTACATAAATATAAATTTTTTAACATCTAAAGATACTTTTTTAACACCCAAACCTACATATTTATGCTACTCACCACTCCCCTTATGGCCGGAGGCTGCATGGGGAAATTTCAATTGTTGACTTTATTTTTCAGTTTTCAAACATCAAAATTTTTTGTCCAAAAATATAAATATTACAACTCAGAATCATTCTACTAAAATTTCAAATAATCTCTTCAAAACTCATTACTTTTTTAACCATGCTACTCACTCACCCAAACCTACATATTCAAGCAAAGACAAGAGTGAAATGTGTAACATCTATAAAAAAAGGGGTTATATGTGACATAACAAGAAGTGCAAGGGTTGAAATGATAATTGGAAATTAAGAGTATTAGAAAACAATTGGGGTAACTAACATCCCGTAATATACTCACCCACAATTGATATATTCGAATTCTTCATATTAACCCTAAACCTATTGACCAAAAGTCGGCTGAAACAAGGCTTGGAGGTAGAAGAATTTACGTGAAGCCAAATTCGTGAGTTTCTAGCAAAAGAGGTAATTGGTTCATAAACTAAACTCAATTAATTTGTGATATACATTTATATGGTTGTTCTAATCGATTTCGTAGTAGGCTTATATGTATTCTAGTTCATTGAAGAATTAATAATTAAGAAGATTAATAATTAACTTGCATGCCCTTTAATGGAAGAATTCAGAAAAAAAAATGGGTGTGTGGGCACTGTGAGATGCGAAGAAGGAAAGAAAAAAGAGGTGTAGATTTTTGTTAGTCTCTACAAAGAAGAAGGAACATTTATTTATCATATTGGAATATATATAATAATAATTATTATTATATATTTAATAAAGGCTGAACGTGGGTTATGGAGAAGCAACCAACATGGATATTTGGTTTGCAATGTACAGTGTATATTTGTATATTGAAATTATTTGGTGATAATCCATCGAGTTTCACAAAGAAGGATCTTGATGATGAAGATATAAAATAGTGTTGATATTATATAAGTATTCCTTTTAGACTTAAAAGAAAAGTATCCAAACAGATATATTTTATCGTATGAGATAAGGTTATGAGGTAAACTAGGGGATCGTTATATCATAGATTCACGTTAGAGAAAACATTTTAAAAGAATTTTATGTAATGTAGGGTAAAGGTTAAACGAAGAAAGATTATTTATCTCAAGGCTACAAGGTTCAAGGTGAGTTTTCATGTGACTTCCCAAACTGGGATACATGCCTATATGTAAATGATTATTTTGTATGATTAGCTAACATATGTGAAAGTTAAAAGTTATATATATGCATGCTTATATGTCTTTACTTATTTGATGAAAAGGGAACATTATGATGTTCAATAAAATGTGGGCACTTGGTGTCCGGTAAAAGGTTAAAGGGCCAGTACTGTGAAATGCTTAATGGTATGAACTAACTTTGTTAGTTATGTGACTGAAGTATATATGCATGCTATATATTCGTTAAAGTTATATGTTAGCTATCTTTTTTATGAAAAATGTATAATGGATTTTCCCATGTTTGGGTGTGGTATATTTTAAATGTAAATGTAAGAAAACCATGAACTCATCAGCATTAGCTGACCCTTAGCATGTATCTCAGGAAAGGATAAGACAACAAGCTCAAAATGAAAGGAGAAGGTTTAGAAGCAAAAGGCTTAACTCGCTTATTAGGGATGATTTAATTTCTTTAGATTTTATTACTCTAGTTAAACGTTTTTTTTTTGTAAAGACTTTCGCTGTGTTTATGTGAATGATCGACTGTGGTTTTTAATATAATGTTCATGCCAGTGTAACCCTCTCTTATTGGGGGTGTTACAAAATGCAAGAAGAAAGTAAAATTACAACCAATGACCGTTGAAGATATACAAAACACCATATCATGAGACCTAGAAGAAGCATGAGAACATCATGGTAACCAAAGACATTAACCGACATATTTTTCGAAACAAATAGGAGGAAAAACCACAAAAATGTGACCCTACATAAAGTCTCAAAGATTTAATGAGTTTGTGATTGTTTGGATGTAGTCGGTAATTTGACCTTCGGGTTGGCGGGAAAAAACTCTTTATGTAAGTTTGATAAAATAAACCATTAGATAAAATAATTTTAACCCATAAACTCTACCTTTTAAAAATGTTAATAACTGCGTAAACTCTCATATATCCTAATGCATATTTGAACCCCTAAACTTATTACAAACATATGATTTAGCCCCTTAGAGTGCTAGGAGTGGTCACCTCCTATCACAACTATCACATTGCCATGTCAGCTTCTTACTCCTACCACTCAGCCTATCACTTAGGTCTGTAGTGGTCACTCCTACCACACCAAATTTTGTGACCCATCTTATATATTTATATCACATTTAATTTAATAATATTCAATAAAAGTAAAATAAATTCTAAAATAAAAGTATAATATTTGTTTAATTCTAATATTTATAATTTAATAAAATAATTAATACCATAAATTTAAAAAAAATCAATACTAGATAAGGTTATATTAAGTTACTCGTAATTTCATTAAAGGCTTCACACATACTCTATAAGATCGCAACAAAGATTTAAACGTGTGTCTTAGAGGAATAATAAAGTCTGAAACTCTGAATACAAATTGTAAAAGAAGTTTGAAGGATGGATAAGTAGGGGTGCAAATGAGCCGAGCTACTCGTGAGCGAGCCTTGTATACTAGGCTCGTTTAAGCTCGCGAGCTTTGATATAATATTTATTTTTTATTTTTTATTTAATACCTATATAATTGTATTATATATTTTTATATCATTAAATATGAAAAAATTTTAAAATTCAAAATTCAAATTGTTTATATCATTAAATATGATTTTTTTAGTAAAATAACAATTTAAAGTTCAATTTCTATTTATTTTTATTATTTAAATAATGTAATCTAATTTTAAAAAAATAAAAAAAGATAAACGAGCTTTTAACGAGCTTTGTAAAACACTACGCGAGCCGAGCTCGAGCTTCAAATCACGAGCTCGAACGAGCTCGAGCTCGAGCTTCTGCACTTTTAAAAGAGCTCGGCTCGATTAGTCTAAAGCTCGGCTCGGCTCGAGCTACATCCCTAAGGATAAGGACGTTTGGCGTATTTATTTAAATTAAAAAATAAAACTAAATGAATTTAAGAATACAATTGCAGATTCCCATACATAAAGAAAAGGGAAAAAAATTATTTCACTTATTTAGTTAACGCCTCACCATTTTTCTATCTCATCAATTTTCACCAATTTTCCTGCGTATTAAATTGCTAATTTTCCTGCGTATTAAAAATTACAGAACCACGCCGTATTGATTGCCACGCTCAAACAAATCCACGCCGCCATGGTGTGGCATCATTCGCCACCACTGCGCGGTTAGCTCTTTCACGCAAAAATTAGCGCTCCACTCCTAGCACTCTAAATGTAGGCTGCGTAGGTTATAGGGGATAAATGATTTTGAGAATAGACAATAAATAAATTTAACGTTATTGCTTAAAACATATATTAAACATAAGTTTAAGATTAAAATGTATCAGAAAAGTTTAAAGATTAAAGAAGTTGTAGTTTGTATTTAATGATATTTTGTAGTTGTATTTTTAAGTAATTTTATCTATATTATATTTTAAAGTTACATTTTCATATTTTAATTAATTTTTTATTTAGAAAAAAGATGAGGATTAAATGATGACCCCTCGATCGTGGCTCTAAGTCCATAAAAACATGAAATTTTAGTTAAACGAAGAGCACATGCTCCATCACCATCGTTCGCTCCTTCTTTTTTAACCAGAAAAAACACTGCAACCCTAAGACACACATTCAAAAATGGCGGCCGTTGCTTCACCAAACCCTTCCATTACCACCAAGCCTCCGCCTTCCTCCGCCTCATCTCAGCCCCGCACCACCTTCCTCCCCCGTTTCGCACTTCCCATTGCCACCAATCGTCAAAGGCGCCACCGTCTCCTTCACATCTCCAATGTCCTCTCCGACTCCAAACCAATCACCACCACCGCCCCCACCACCCAGTACACGTTTCCGTCGGAGCCGTTTGTCTCCCGATACGCCCCTGACCAACCGAGAAAAGGCTCCGATGTCCTCGTGGAAGCTCTCGAACGCGAAGGTGTCACCGACGTTTTCGCTTACCCTGGCGGCGCGTCCATGGAGATCCACCAAGCCTTAACCCGTTCTAGCACTATCCGCAATGTCCTCCCCCGCCACGAGCAAGGCGGCGTGTTCGCCGCCGAGGGATACGCTCGCGCCTCCGGTTTACCTGGCGTATGCATTGCTACATCCGGTCCTGGAGCTACAAATCTGGTAAGTGGTCTTGCCGATGCGTTGCTCGATAGTGTCCCAATTGTTGCAATTACTGGCCAAGTCCCTCGGAGAATGATCGGAACCGACGCATTTCAAGAAACTCCGATCGTCGAGGTAACTCGTTCAATTACTAAACACAATTACCTTGTGCTAAATGTTGAAGATATCCCTCGAATTGTTCGTGAAGCTTTCCATCTCGCATCTTCTGGTCGACCCGGCCCCGTGTTAATTGATATTCCTAAAGATATACAGCAACAACTGGTAGTTCCAAAATGGGACGAACCAATGAGATTACCTGGTTATCTTTCTAGGTTACCAAAACCCCCAAATGACGATCATTTAGAGCAGATTATTAGGTTGATATCCGAATCAAAGAAACCGGTTTTGTATGTTGGTGGTGGTTGTTTGAATTCAGGTGATGAATTGCGTAGATTTGTCGAGCTTACAGGTATCCCAGTAGCTAGTACTTTAATGGGTCTTGGTTCATACCCTGCTTCAAGTGATTTATCACTCCAAATGCTTGGAATGCATGGAACTGTGTATGCTAATTATGCAGTTGATAAAAGTGATTTGTTGCTCGCATTTGGGGTTAGGTTTGATGATCGTGTAACAGGAAAGCTTGAAGCTTTTGCTAGCCGAGCCAAAATTGTTCATATTGACATCGATTCTGCTGAAATAGGGAAAAATAAACAACCCCATGTGTCGGTTTGTGGTGATATCAAGATTGCATTACAGGGTCTTAACAAGATTTTGGGAAAAAAATCTTCAATGACTAATCTTGATTTCTCTAATTGGAGGTTGGAATTGGATGAACAGAAGGTAAAACACCCGTTAAGTTTCAAAACATTTGGTGATGCTATTCCTCCACAGTATGCAATTCAAGTTCTTGACGAGTTAACAGGTGGGAATGCAATTATAAGCACAGGGGTCGGGCAGCATCAGATGTGGGCTGCCCAGTTTTACAAGTACAACAGACCTAGACAATGGCTGACCTCTGGTGGATTAGGGGCAATGGGTTTTGGCCTGCCCGCTGCTATTGGAGCAGCTGTTGCAAGGCCTGATGCAGTAGTAGTTGATATCGATGGTGATGGTAGCTTTATGATGAATGTTCAAGAGTTAGCCACGATTAGGGTCGAAAATCTACCAGTTAAGATTTTATTACTGAATAATCAGCATTTGGGTATGGTGGTTCAATGGGAGGATCGTTTCTATAAGGCAAATCGGGCTCATACCTACTTAGGGAACCCGTCTAAAGAGTCTGAAATATTCCCAAACATGTTGAAGTTTGCTGAAGCCTGTGATATCCCAGCTGCCCGAGTGACCCAAAAGGCTGATCTTAGGGCGGCTATTCAGAAGATGTTGGATACACCAGGGCCTTACTTATTGGACGTCATTGTGCCACATCAAGAACATGTATTGCCCATGATTCCGGCTGGTGGGGGTTTTATGGATGTGATCACTGAGGGTGATGGCAGAACGAAATATTGAGCTTAAACGTTTCAAATTAATTTCAACCGCTGTAAGAATGTTCTGTAGCCGTTGTTGGTTTTGAAGTTAACTCTTGTTGTGTAATTTAGCTTCTGGTTGATAAGAATGTTCTCTACCAGTTTACAACATTTCCTTTTAATGGCAATCCTGAATAAGTTCCCAGCTTCTTTTATGTTGATTGTCTGGAAGTGTATGTTTATATAAAGGACCAAAGTTATGTTTGTATTCGTTTCTCCCTTGCAATAATAATGTATTTCAGGTTACACTTTTGAGTTTTGATAGCTTTTATTATTTTCAAGAAACCATATTACATGCTAAAACAATCAAGTACCTCATGTTAAGCCATCTCAAACAGGTTAGAATACTTCTAAGTTTTAAGGTACGAAGCTAGACGTGACTAACTGTAAATATCTGTATTCTTCTTACAAGAAACTCCCGTTTGAAACACTTATGGCACTGATGCAGTTTCAAATGATTTCCTCCTCACAAGTAAGCAAGTAATCTTTGAAGAACGAGTGCTCGTGTTATCAGGACTGCATAGCACAAAATCAGGCCTATGAAGTGCCAAGTTCAACCGATCTTCCCCCATAACCATAGCTGTTGCATCAAGCAAAACATGCCATGAGTTTCTATGTGCTTCGGACACCCAATGCATCGAATACTGAGTCCCATTTACATTTGCAGGGTAAGAAAACAATCCTTTCGGGCTTTGCTTGCTTTTTCTTCTGAAATACTGACTCAGTTGTGAACCTTTAATCCTTAGATCTAACCATGTCTCGGGTGCTAAAATTACTTTAGACTCCTTGTATCCCGCAAATGCTCTTATGTAATCTTGTTCCTCGTTTATGATGGTCATGTAAAAGTTCCCCCTGAAGAACGGGTAGCTCTCACCGACCAACATCATGGCGTCCTTATAGCTTGAAGTGAATAAAACAAGATACTCTTCATCAGGTAATCCACAGTGCTTTAAAACTTTGTTTCTTGCTTGGATTTCAGGTATTGAAATAAAGCTTCCAAGATATGATGATTTTTTCGTGAGGATATCGAGTAATCTTGATGGCTCGAGCTGGATTCTTACTAGATCGTGAAAATTGTTTCCATGAGTTTCACGAAACACCCCTCGTGGCGATTTCCTTTTGTCTTCAGGGGAAGGCTCAGAAGGCTCTTCTTTCACACAAAGGTCATAAAGGTCGGTTTTGTCTTTCCCTTCAACGAGTGCGTTTGAATATTCTGGATATTTAGCGACAACATATTGTTCAACATACTGCATTTCTGCTGGCGTAATGGGCCCCGACCATCTGAGGTCTGCACCATGAAGAGTTGATATGGCTTCTGCTATGATATGTGGAGGTATGACTCTGTGTGGTCTCTGTTAACATCCAAATTCATCATTATAATATTGCCTTAAAACACATCGAAAATCATGAAAAATGTTCAAAAGAACAAAAACTTAGAAGTTTACCTTAATGATCATACTGTTTGGTCTCCCGGTTTCTGTTATCTTAAAAAGGGATTTCACCATATCCCGCTCTACTCCTCCCTGATACATGTCGAGTTTTATCATAAGCTTACGATCATATCAAAAAGTTTTTTATAACATTTGATAGAAAAAGATTAGTAAAGATTGTACCTTGGGTCTAGTTTGAATGATTCTAGACTCTTCATTGTTCCTTCCCATTGCGATGAACCAGGTTAAGGTCTTCTGATTGATGAACACAGTTTTATGTACCTTAAAAACTAAAATGAAACCCTAGATGAAAGCTCTTCAGTTTAATAATAATACTATATAGATGGGTTTGGTGACATCTACAACACAAGTAGTTACTCTTATACTCTTATTAACAACAATGGAAGTTGCCAAGAAATAGGATTTAAAAACAAAGAGACCTAGTCAAGACTTGAGCCAAAAACTCCTTCAGTGATTTTGACAAATAAACAATCTTTATGCAGAATATGGGGTTTGTTTAACTCGGTGAGTTGGAACACGATGGCATTTAGACCAATTAGACGGTGACAAGTGTGCGGTTGTGATGGGTATATCAGAAGTGAGTTGGAACGTTGGTTTTGGATCCGAGTTGGTTTCAGGTTCACACCTCCGCCTATCCAATTCAAGGATTTAATATAGTTAATGAACCCACTAATCATATTAAATGTAGAAACGTCACCCTTTAAAATTATAAAAATCACAACAGAAAACGACCCCTTCAAGTACAATGGACATTAATAAAATAGCTTTGGTTCATGGCCAAAAGTAGACATATATAAACTGCATCAACGTTTGATGCTAATTAGTTGGAAAGTAGCATATAATTAACTAATATTCTTTTTTCGAGCAAAACCATGAGATACAAAGGCCAGTCCATTGATTTTAAAGGCCTTGTGCTAAAATAAAATTGTTGATATATTATAAGTAAAATTTTATTAATACTATGATACTGATCAAATTATTAACCAAACAAAAATGTCTCTACTTAATGCAACTTTTATTTATTTATTTAATGAGTTATAGGCTAAATGTTCTTTTGGCTTCATGGTATAGTGATGGGTATAACACAAAGAAAGCAAAGGAATGATAGTATACATATACATAAATGGGTATAGCTTATTGCATTAAACATGGACATTAAAAATAGCTTGTTACGCTTGAAATATTGATTTTAGATTCATATAGATATATATGTACACACACAAAATTTTGGGTCCCTTCTTAAACATGGGCCCTATATTTGATTTAATGTATATCCTTTCTCTTAATAGACATAATTTCTTCAGAAAACCTACATTCCGAACAAAGTGAGAGCGAGAATCATAAACTATTTTTGCAACTTCAGGAGCTGCTAAGTTAAGATTAATCCATCCTATAAAACCATTTTCAATCATGGCTTCTAGATTCCATGATGGAACACTTTTGGTAGAAGTAGATAATAGAACACTAGTCTTGGACTTTGATTCTACAGTTCTCTCACTCTTTCTAGCACTACGGAGAAACGAGGCTACACACATAGACGTGAATAGCCCACTCGCTCAACTTCTCTCTAGACGCGTCCACGCAAGAACCGCCTTTTGATGGCACCATTTTTTTATGGCTCTTGATTAAACAAAAGCAGTGACTAATAATGATATTGACTCATTAAAGCGTTTATTAGTGACTCGTCATTTTTTTAAAAATCAAGCATAACTCTTTAATAACGGTTCATCTGACGCAATTCATGGTTACATAAATATTTAAAGTACTTAAATACTCTTAATAATAAATCACTAAAATTTTTTCTCGCATTTAAAATGGTTTTCAAAAACCAAGCTTGATAGTCTATCTAGACTCACTATTAGTCTATCTATAACCGCTATTAGATAGTTAAAAGTATTTGTATATATACATTTATGGTATCATGATACATCGTTCATGTTTTCCTTTTAGAATCACTGTTAGATAAAGGTATTAGTATCTATAAACGCATGCCCACTATTGTTATTTTTAAGGGTGGGGTGGGGGGAATGGCCATCCTTCATCCTTAAACTTCAATTGTCACATGCTTTTTTTTTCCCTCCACCCTTTTAATTTTCCTATCCCAATAAAAGTTTAGGAATGATCATTTTTCTTTTTTACTACCTTACTAACCATTAAGATGAGGTGGTGCTCCTATTAGACCATAGTACCGGGCATCTTTCTACTTTCTCTTACTCGAATGTTATATTAGCGTCACATCATTTTTTTCTTCATATTTACTTTCTCTTATCAAAAACTCAAGTATAGTTTTACCCAAACAACCCAGATATTTTTCCTCTTCTTACTCTCTCTTACACAACCAAAAAGAAAAAAGAAAATTAAAACGAATGGGTAGCTCATGTTTGGGGAACTAAAAGTTATCCCGAAGATAAGGGTATAGTGGTGTTCCAAAACCACCCGCTTACAACCCAAACTCTCCCAAAGCCTTTCCTAAGGAAAGTTTGATATTTTCCACCCTACCAAAATGGTACGGTGAGTCTGCCCTGATTCCACCATGTCAAAGATAAAATTTAGTGACATTATGCTTACTTGTTGCTTACGATGGATACTTTTTTCTTTTTTCCTTCTAATTTATTTAATTCTTATTCTCTAAAAGCGAAAATGACATTTTAACCCTATCTCAAATTTCTGTTACATCTTTGCATGATGACATCAATATTTGTTCATTCAGTCATTCTCGACAATCACCATTATAGAATTTATAAAGAATTAAATTAAAATAATATCAAATTTTCTACTCGAAAGTAACAAATAAAAGAATAACTTAAAAAACACTTGTAGTATATATATGAACCATATAGTTGAAGACTAGAATTAGTTTACAAAATGTGTTCAATGGAACACGTAGCCATGAACTAATTAGGGATTATTTTAAATCCCTTCAGATTCAGAATATACCATACTTGTTAACTTTTGTAATTGTTTGTATCAAACTATCTAAACTTATCATTTAATGTATTAAATTACGTCACAACAAAGTAACCAGTAATTTTATAAAATTTGACTTACTTTTTTCATCACTAAATTCCAACTTGAACATGAGCTCTAAAGGTGAATATGAACTTTGAGTTTTAAAATCAAACTAAAACTCATAATCTCCAACACAAATCACAAACCTTTGAGTAAAACATTATAAGTTTACAACAACCGACAATCCAAACAAACATACTATTGAAAAAACCCAAATATGAGAAACAACATTAAAAAACCATAAATATACAATGAAAATGAACATTCAAATAAAGATGTCTGGAAATGAACATCCAAACCATAAACATACATATCTGGAACACAAAAATCATAAACGTACAAATATAGAAACACACTCAGATAAT
Source organism: Pulicaria dysenterica (assembly GCA_947179395.2). Taxonomy (NCBI): domain Eukaryota; kingdom Viridiplantae; phylum Streptophyta; class Magnoliopsida; order Asterales; family Asteraceae; genus Pulicaria; species Pulicaria dysenterica. Next base: position 76,533,941 of record OX359293.1, on the reverse strand, counting down.
TATAAATGAACATTCAAACTCAAATCAGAACCATAAACATTCAATGAAGATGAACTCTTAAACCTTAAAGTCTATTAAGATGAAGATGTGGAAAGTTCAAAACTTGCGAACCTTTGAATTCCCTTCGAATGAAGATATAACCACATAGTTGCCCCTTCAAATCAAAACCCTAAACAAAAACCCTTTAAATCTCAGGTGAAATTCGACCCTTCAATCCCAATACCTCTCTGATGAGATTGGGTATTGTTATTGATTTATCTTCGAAGTACCATCCGTTTATGGTTTTTGTTCGACCCATACCCTGATCTATATGTTTATGGTTTTTCTATTTAACCCTTTAAGCTCAATCAGAAGTAACAAGATGAATAGGAACCTTTAAGTCATACATGAAATATGAGCCTTAGAATTGTAACCCTTTGATCTCAGAGATGAAACCCAATAAATTATATCTGAACAACAATCAAAAACTCAGATTGATGAACGATCGATGATCAACACTTGACGAGAACAATCAAAGAACAAGCAATATTGATTGATCTGGAAGCAACACAATCATATAACATGCATACAAGGCTATCCATTTTTGATCAAAATGAGACCATCGATTGACCTAGAAGATCTAGCAAGGATGATGCGTTTTAATGATTTTGATTATATAAATCTTAACAATAATACATAAATAACTAAAAATAATATTTATTTTATCTCCAATTATTTTTTATAAAAAGTAAAATAAATCACCTGACAAGTAATTGACAAGTTACCACCATATAAGCGAAATTGGTGTCAAATCAACACGTGACTTACTAAAGCTGGTTTGATATATCATATATGTAATGGTAACCTTTGAAATTTCATTACATTAATTAATAATTAAATGGTATTTTTAAAGTTGTGTATATTCAATATGAAATGGTATAGATTCGATACATTTTTAGAAACTAAACTTTATTTTATATATACTTAAGTTAATAATTTATAATAATTATTATTTATTATAATTCTAATTATAATATGTTATAATAATACTTATTTAAAACGAACTTTTATTATTTAGTGTTTCGACATAAGTTTAAGTTGCCTCTGTCGTTTAAATTTAACTAGCAGCATACCCGCGCAATGCTGCGGCGATAATAGTTTCTGTTTTGCAACATGTCGTTTCCAAGAATGTAATAATATGTTATACGCGTGATTTAATCTCATAAAAAAGTTTCTAGCAACATATTTGTTTTTTTTTTCAAATTTTCTTATATATGTATCAACTATTTTATTAATTTTAAAAATAAGTTATAAACAACATTAAAATAAAAAAATAGATTTATATTTATGAAATAAGGAGAGAGAGATAAGTTAATAAAATTTTAAAATTATGTTGGTATGGGTGGATAATTGTGTTTGTGTGAGAGAGCATGGTAGTGAAAGAGTATATTTTAAATAAATAAAAAGTTAAAGTAAATTAGGATAGTGAAATAGTTAAATATTGAGTGAATGAGATTAATTTAGATAAAAAGAAAGATGTAGATTAAAGTAGTCTTACTATTTTGAAGGTTGTACATTATGCATCTTTGTTTGGACTACTTAAATTTAAGTAGTCTTAATAATTTAAGGAGAGAGAAACATAAATACATTATATAGTAGTAAGATATTCTATTAGCTGATATTTAATTATTATAAATAGTTAATACTATTAATCGTATTTGATAACTTGATGCTAATATTTCAAAGATATTGAATATTCTATTAAGATTTATTATCTTAAATAACCATATTGATATTTTATAAATTAGTAAATCATATTACTTTTTTAATATTAAACTTCATTGCTTTATTGTAGTATTTTTTAATTTGACAAAAATAATTAGATGATCTGGATCCTTCATTTATTAAAAGCTTTAATCTTAGTCGTTAATTACTTTAATTCTAAAAAGTTGATTTTGACTTTTTGGAGTCAAACAATTATGAATTTGATCAAGATAACCCTTAATCTAATCAATGATAAATATCAAAAAGATATAAACAATCACGAAATTTAATTCCACCAAAAATTCACAATATAATCAATCCATTCTCAAACTCCTTAATCTTCACATCTATTTCACAATCATTTAAAGTCATCGTTGGCAAATCTTTCTATTTTTAGTTACATTATTAAAATTTTGGTTTTTATTAATTTTTTTCTTTTGACTAATTTTATGCATTTTTAATAAGTTACAAGAAACTTAATCACGTCTTTTGTTATCATAATACTACATTTTTCAATCACGTTTGCTCTCTCGTTTCGCGATGCTTTCATCGCTGGTCTTGGAATTAACGCCGTTTGTCGTCATTTTTTTTGAACTCTTATTTTCGCAATTTATAATTTTTTAATATCGTTTATTCAATGTTTAATATTTATCACGTTTCGAAACCATCCCGTCTGTTACACGGACATTTAAACTAGTTTGTTATATTAAACTTAATTCTAATTTATCATTCCATATACACTAGATTAATTTAATATTTGAACTCATACTTCAATATATATTTTTTGATTTTGTCGAAAAGATATCAAGTTAATACGTAACATTTATATGGGCATGCAAAATTTACATAAAAACCTTCAACTCGAACCGTAGGGTGCCTGTTTGAGGGTACATATCGTTTAATCATCCAAGAACCTCCATATATGGTCCATTGCTCACTACTCTCATGTCTCAAGTCTTAGGGGGTGTTTGGTTCAATCTTTTGGGAGGAATTGGGGGGAATGGGATTTCAAATCCCTCTCATTATGGTGTTTGGTTTGGAAAATGAGGGGTGGATTTTAATTCTCAGGAATCAAAAAAATCCACAAGTGAGGCATTTCCAAATCCTCCCACCCTCCCTAGTATTTTGAAATCCACAAGTGAGTCATTTGCTCCGGCGACGCTCCGGCGAATATTCCGGCGAAGCCTTCGACAGAAACCGCCACCGTTCTTCGTCACCCGTTCTTCGTCACCGCCGTTCTTCGTCACCGCCGTCATCACGTCCGTCGAACATAGCTGTCGCCGGCGAAGCCTTCGACAGAAACCACCGTTCGAAACCTTCGACAGAAATCGTCGAACATAGCCGTCAACACTTCCGCTGCAACCTTCGACAGAAACCACCGTTCGAAACCGACGCCGTTCTTCGACAGAAGCCTTCTTCATCACCGAGAAACCCTAACCGTCGCCGCTGCACCTTCGAGAAACCCTAGCCGCTACAACCCTCGAGAAACCCTAGCCGCTGCAACCCTCGAGTAACCCTCGCCGCTGCAACCCTCGAGAAACCCTCGCCGCTGCAACCGTTCGAGAAACCCTAGCCGTCGTTCGAAACCCTAGGGCGGTGGTGTTCGCAGAGCAGCGAGGTGGTGGCCCCGTCGTTCGTAGAGAAGGGAGCAGTGAGCTGGGGCGGCGTTCGCAATGGTGGCTAGCGTTCGCAGTGGTGGCCGGCGTTCGCAGTGGTGGCCGGCGGTGAGATGGTGGCCGGCTGTTATATGTTTAGTGGTGTCTTGGATGAGGTGAACCAAACATAGGTGTGGGATTTTAAATCCCACTAAATGAATTCCTACCAATTCCCAATCCCATCTATAAATCCCAATCCCCCCAAAATCAAAGAATGAACCAAACACCCCTTAGATCTGTTATGTAGTTATTAGTTGAGTTTAGATCGATCCACTATAAATATTCAATAACCTTTAACTCGAATTCTAGAGTGTATATATATTAATTAAGTATAGATATTGTATGGTTTCTTTCATATATACGGTTTGTATACATACTAAGAAAGCTGCTAGAAAAACTGGTTCCAACAGCATTTAGCAACGGGATAATGTTTGTCGCAAATTCGTAACAGATTCGTAACAATGACCTACAATAAATACCATAATAAAGTTTTACAATTCGATACATATAATAATATGTAGTAAATGTCAAGGTAAACAAATTTTGGTGTATGTAACCTATTGAGTACAGTAAAATGTAACAAACTTTCATGTAATATATATGCATGTGTTTATTATTGAGTTGTATTCATATATAAATGTATTAGATAAGTTTTTAATGTTTATAAAGATATATAAATGTACATTTTTAGCAACATTCGATCTCTTTCATGATGATAAGTTCGATGATGATAAATATATAATGATATTAGATGCCGTTTGAAAGATGCGTTTTGGTAGGAGACAAGTTGATCGATGGCATGCCAGAGGTGGGTATATATATATATATATATATATATATATATATATATATATATATATATATATATATATATATATATATATATATATATATATATATATATATATATATGGGATGGTTTATTTGAGACCCTTTTTTTATAGTGATTATCGTGAGAACCAATCTTTTTCCTTGATTATAATAAATAATGACCAATAAAAATGACGACTTATTAATAACGCATTAAAAAATGGCTCATTAATGACACATTAATGAGGAATATTTTAGGAAAATCAAGGGTCGATCTTTAATGGCAACTCACCGGGACGCAATTTACGGTTGAAAAATTATAAAAAAAAACGAAATTACCACTTTTAATAAGCATTAATGACGGTTACATATATATGGTACGTGCGGTACTCGTAATAAAAACGGTTCTCAAATGATCTTTTCACTATTATATATATGTATATATATATATATATATATATATATATATATAGAGAGAGAGAGAGAGAGAGAGAGAGAGAAAGAAAAGTTCATGCGAGAACCATTGTTAGCACGAGAACCACGAGAACCAATCTGAGTCATTCAATTCCCCGTACTTAAATGTCATTGTCCACTTATTAATTCCTCACATGCACCCTGCCACACTCTATCCCTCCACGCTCTCCATCCATGATTTTCCCATATCCAAGGAAAACGGTTGAGATTGGTTCTCGCGGTTCTCGCACTAATATATATATATATATATATATATATATATATATATATATATATATATATATATATATATTGGAGATGGTTCATTTGAGAACTGTTGTTAGTGCGAGAACCGCGAGAACCAATCTCAGTCGTCTCTTGGATATGAGAAGTTCATAGATGGAGAGCATGGAAGGTTAGAGTGTGGCAGGGTGTATGTAAGGAATTAATGCGCGAGCAATGATATTGAAGAGGGGTATTGGACGGCTCGGATTGATATATATATATATATATATATATATATATATATATATATATATATATATATATATATATATATATATATATATATTATGGGAATATATATTTAGGTAAGAATGTGACAACAAATCTTAGTTATCAATTAGATGTTGTTCTATTAGATTTAACGGTTGCAATTCACTCGTTATTATTTATAAGCATTGCAATTCATGGTTAGTAATAAATAAAATGAAAAGAACAAATATACACCATTCGATAAAATCAAATAAGAAGTAAAATTAAATCTCTGATTCTCACATAAATATTGATTTTTATTTAAACCTCTTGCTACATTACAATTCCAACCCATTTCAATTAGGATTAGCAGCAAGACAACATTTATATAATGGGGAGTAGCAAGCATTACACAGCTTTCTACTTTTCTTTATTAATGCAAAAATATGTCCACCCATTTTTTTTAATCCATAGTATTTAATCAATTAAGTTACTTTTAAATTAGAGAAAATATAAGCTAGGTAACTATTCTTTTGGGAGTCTTCATCAATCCTTTTTATAAATAATATGAGTGGGGTAAATAATGTAACCCAATTTTTAAAGTATGTATAAAAGTTTAATTTCTGAACATATATCCACAATTTATTTCATAACGACTCTAACATTATACTATATTACACACACTCACACACACACACACACACACACACACACACACACACACATATATATATATATATATATATATATATATATATATATATATATATATATATATATATATATTACTCCTTTATAAAACATTTATAACTTTTAAAACTCTTAATTATTAAATAAATTGAAAGTACTAAATTACCCTCAAATCAAAGTAAATGAATATTGTTAAATAAAGTAACTATTAGATGGATTTAATGAGATTCATATATATACCATTTTTCTAAACAAACCTTTCATAATAAGAAAATACTAAAACATTAAGTCAATGCCAATCAACTTAATTATTAGTTATAAAATATTTTAACAACTAAACATTTCATTATAAATATTCTATCACATAATAAATAGTTGAACTTAATTATTAGAAAATATGTATAAACAAACTCATCAATTTGAATAACCTATAACCTAAATTCATAAACATTAATGGAATATAAATGACTCAATAGTTAAAAAGGAAAAATTGCTTAACAAAACTATTCGTCGCCGCCGCATTAGCAGGTGCACTATATATATATATATATGTATATATATATATATATATATATATATATATATATATATATATATATATATATATATATATATATATATATATAGAATTGGGTTCAAGTAAAAAAACCTTAAGTTACTAAATGTAAGGAGAAAGGAGAAGATGACACGTGGCATTTTTTATTAAAGGGTGTTATAGGTACACATAATAATTCTCTCTCCACCCACTACCCCTACACAAACCCACGTCCCAACCCATCCATATTAAATCTCTCGGTAACCCTAGATCCGCCTCCATCCACACTGCCATCCACCAAGCATCCATCTGCTTCCATCCACCGGCGATAACCATCGTCGCTGTCATCGGCGGCCACATGCCTCCGTCTGCGTCGTTGTCATCGGTGACCACATACCTCCATCTGCGTCGCCGGAAACCCTAACGTCGCCTCCTCCAGTAGAAATGTGTCGCTGTCATCGGAGAAATCTACACAAACCCTAACCCTCCATCTGCGTCGCCTCCTACGAGTTTTGTTATCGCTCCTAGACCACACCGCCACCGCCGATGTTTTACCCACCGTCTACCGCCGCCTGGACCACTGCCGCCGATGTTCTCGTTGCTGTCGTGATGTGCACAGCCGCTGTTCTCGTTTCTGTTCTCGATGTTGTCGCGATGCACAATGACGCCGACGCGGTTCTCGATGCTCTGTTTCTTTGTAAGTGACAAGGTGCACCGCCGCCGCACCATTGCTGCTACACCACCACTGCCGCCACCGTTCATCCCGTCGTTTGTGCATCCAGTTTAACCTAAGTATGTAGTTTTATTATTGTGCATCAAATGGTTGTAAGTTGTACATAAAATATAATATGTGAATCAGTAGGGTGTATTCTGCATCAAATGGTTGTACTTTATGCATCAAGTGTATTTTGTGAATCAAAGGCTTGTATTATGTGCATCAAGATGTTGTACTTTATTAACCAGATGGTGGCCTGTGATTTTTGGGCGAGAACAGTTACCCACTGTGTTACTCTTCCTTTTTTTGCTTGTTAAATTTACCTTATTAACCTTTTGTATTTTTTTTAATTCCAAAAATCTGGATAAAATAATGACTTTTTTGTTTGACTTTTGAATAGATCCTGTGGTCCAGAATTCCTCCTTACATTTAGTATCTTAATTTTCTTTTTAGCAGATCTCTACCATATATATATATATATATATATATATATATATATATATATATATATATATATATATATATATATTGGATCAATAAAGATCCCTTCTTAAATAAAGATCCCAAAGTCCAATTATTGGCCATTAGATCAAGTAAATCAAAGGCTATGATCTGATGATGACAATTCTTAATTAATTAATCAATTATTAGATATTTATGAGTTGAAAAGGGTATTTTAGGAAGAATAAAAATCACTCCCCCACACTCTCTCCTCAAATACGTATGCCTAGATCTGAAGCCTTCATTCTCTTTCCACCCATGTTCTACATTCCCAGATTCCTCTCTATCTCCTCTCTCTCTCTTCGGTCAATGCACCGACGAAATCCCTCCGCTTCAATGCTCCGTTGAAACCAGTTTTGACGAGCACCTTCTCGGGCGACGACAATCGGTGGATCTCCTTGCCATCGATTATGGTTTTTTTCGTCACCGTCAATTTTCACCTTCATCGACTGAGGTTTTTGTTTCTGGTTGTTTCCGATCAAGGATCTACGAAATTGATGGTTGTTTCGGTCGGTTAATGGCCAAGATCTGACCAGACATCCTCAATCTGTTTAAGTTTGAATTTTCGGACAACCTTTTCGCCGGCCGCCAGCAATTTTCTCTACATCCATGATCAGCGAGAGTGATTTTTCAGATGAGGATATTTGTGGTGATACAACTTGAAATGCAGGTTTGGTTGGTTTGAAAAAGGAGATTTTTTTTGTGTAATCTTGTGTTGATATAATAGAACAGAGGTTTAAATTCAGCCACACTTTCATTTCATCTATATTTTGAATTCAGATGCATTTTTAGTTTTGTGATGCTTTTTGTTTTTAAATTCCAATTTGTGTTTTTTATTTTTAAAATGACAGTGTCTTTGTTATATGAAAATGATGACGAGCAGGTAAAATGCTTATATGTAGAGGGTGAAATGCTTGATCTTAGATGGTTTTTTGAAAATGCTAAGGACTGATGATCTCCTCCCTACTCATAATACAGTGGGTTCATGTTGGCTTTTTGAAAATGCTAAGTACTTGTTCATTCTAAAGATGTAGAAAGTGGATTTCTTTTTGGTTTTTCTTTTGAAAATGCTAAGCAGTTGAAATGCAATTGTGTGTTTTTGGAATTTAAAAATACAGTTCGTTTTATGTGTATGTGATTGTTGTGATTAGCATTTTGGTTAGTTGTTTCATTTTTAGCTGGTTATCATTTTCACTGGTTTGCATTTGGGGACCTGCTGTTGCACGAAAATGATGAAAATGAAGAAATTTATCATTTTCGTCACCTACTGTTACGTGACATACAAGGGACACGAAATGATAAAAATTCGTCATTTTCATCATTTTCGTGCCCCCTTGTATGTCACGTAAAAGCAGGTGCGAAAATGATAAAAATTCGTCATTTTCATCATTTTCGTGCCCCCTTGTATGTCGCGTAATAGCATGTGACGAAAATGATAATTTTAATCATTTTCGTCAAAAAAAAAATGGTAAACAAGGGTCCGAAAATGATGAAAACTGTTAGGTGCTATGGGTATGAAGGTGATGGACGAAAATGATTAAAATGGTATGTGTTACTCTCTTCCAACAGCCGAAAATGATTATTTTCGTCAAAATTTTTTTTTCCAAAAATATAGGAAGTGTGGTCTCGTTTGAAAGAGGATTAAAAAATGAGAAGATTGGTATAATTTTTTTGCTCAAACTCAAAAAATTGAAATAGTTATGATAATTTAAAGATTTAAGAGGTAAAAAAAAAAAAAAAAAACTGAATTTAGATTGGGTTGTAGGATGCACGTGTGTTTTTATTTTAAATTGATTCAATTCCTATTTTGCCCTTTTAAATGAGTGACTGAGATTGAGACTTTGGTATCTATGTTTAAGAGAGGGCTTTGTTGAACCTCACCTTATATATATATATATATATATATATATATATATATATATATATATATATATATATATATATATAAGTTTAATCAAGAACTATAAAAACTATTTGTAACATAATTAATGACCCATAAATAAGGGTATGTTAGTCATTAATATATTTTTCTCAACGTAGATTGCGCCGGATGTACCGCTATTAATTTACAAGACTTGATTTGTCCAAAATATCATCATTAGTGCGTTATTAATGAATCACTCATAAGCCACTAAAATTATCATCCATTGATTTACTGTACTCAAGGGACAAGATTGCAGTTCTCGTACGAAAAGATCTTATTTGAGCCCATAATATATATATATATATATATATATATATATATATATATATATATATATATATATATATATATATATATATATATATATATATATATATTTATATATATATATATAAAAGTCTATTTTAAAACAATTTTTATTACGAGAACCAATCTGAAAACTGTTTGTAACCACCTTCAACGCTCATTAATATGCGTTTTAGTCTTTTATATATTTCTCAACTGTGAATTGCGTCCGGATGGATACTACGAAAAATGAGGCTTAATTGTTTCAAAGTATCTCTCATTATTCATTAATGCATCATTAATGAGGCATTAATAAGACGTCATTTTTTCTGTTTTATATAACATTAATTTGCTCAGTTTAAAGATAATCAAACTTACCCTTAGTTAATTAAGAGCAATTTGGACATTTTTACATTATCCAAATATTTTTTAAACTAATATATACATCACATGGTAATGTGTTAAATTATGAAAATTATACCAAATTTACGAGAAATTTTAATTTGACACCGATCTTGATATATTTTTAAAATTTTTTTTTCCGTGTTTGTTGGGTTTTTTCCAGTACAGCTCGACATGCGCACATGTCAAACTGTACTTAAAAAAACCCAGCAAACGCGACTTTTTTCTCAAAAAAATATAGCAAGATCGGTCTCAAATTAAAAAGCATAATTTTCTCGTTAATTTAATATATTTTTCGTAAATTAACACCTTTTATTTGATTGATATATTAGTTTTAAAAAAGTGGGGGTAATGTAAATTGTTCATACTACTATTTCCTCTTTAAGTTAAATAAAAAAGACAGAATTTAAATGATTGGCTACAAAATGGCCCTCGCAATTCTAGTACGCAAAGTAGTTGATCACCAATTAGATGTTGATGTATTTATGAGAATGAATATTTAGATGAAAATGAGAGATCAAATCTTAGCCATCAATTAGATCACCAATTAGATGTTGATCTATTAAATGTAATGTTCATAATTACCCGTCCCAAATTCATTACCGTCAAAATTCATAGTTATGTTATGAATTAAAAGAGGGGGCATGCAATTGTAAATCATTCGATAAAATCAAATAAAGAGCCAAGATTAAGTCTCTTATTTTCACATAAATATAAATTCTTATTTGAACCTATCATTATGTATTTATACATAAATAATATATATATATATATATATATATATATATATATATATATATATATATATATATAATATTAGGGGAGGGTTGCATCGAGAACCAAAAAAAATGCGAGAACTGCGAGAACTGATCCCCATCTTTTTAAAACTAAAATATCTACCAAACGCCAACATATAAAATTATGAAAATTATACCAAATTAACGATAAAAATATGCTCTTTAATATGACATCCATATTGCTATATTTTTTTCAAGAAAAAAAATTCGTTACATATATATAACATACCTTATAGTACTGATGACAAATATGTTAAATACTGATTACATATATGTAACATACCTTATAGTGATAAAATAAAAACCCGGCAAAAACGAATTTTTTTTGTTGAAAAAAATATAACAATATGAATGTCATGTTAAATAGCATATTTGGTATAATTTTCATAATTTAATATATTGGCGTTTGGTAGATATTTTACGGTTTAGATCGGTTCTCGCAGTTCTCGCATTTTTTTGGTTCTCGATAGGAACTTCCCTCTATAATATTAAATGTCAATATATATAAGCTGGATGTAATATTTTAACTAGTTACAAAAAGACATGATTTAACATGAGCCAGTTAGCTTTAAACTTATTTAATAAAATTAAGTGGTCCCAACAACAATATATTATATATTGAGTATGAGTATTGAGTATTTGTTATGCGGCATATATAGAAGGATTGAAACAATCAAATAGATAAAGAAAATTGTTATATAGCTTGGCATGTATGTTGCAAGCTCCACCTAATGAGACGTTTAGTGGAACTAAATTATTGTAGATGGTGGATCATAGTCGTACGTCACATCACGCTCGACGTACTTTAGGTTGTTAATATAATTGACAATATCGCCCTTACTCATCGAGTCATCTCCATCGATCTCTTTTCCTTTCACTTATTTATGTATATAGTGGGACATCTGCGTAATACAACGATGACAATAAAAGAAAGATGATAATGAATACTTGTTGTGACGATGATGAAGAATGCAGTGATTTTTGCTAATAAAGCCTGAATGTTATCGATTTAACTAGTGTTATTAATCAAATTTATGTTATATAAAAGTTTTTATTTAACAGTATGTTAATATTGTTTATGTACTTTAACTAAAAGCAATATGAGAAGTACAAATAATAATAATATTATATTTGAATTTATTACTTAGTACTCATATCGTTTTCATGTTAGCTAATAATAAAGTATTTGTGTAGCCACTAAAAAAATTAAAAAGTATGTTTTTAGAGATAATAGATTATAGTTTGTTATAATCAAGATCTTTATTTGTTAAAGTAAGGAAAGAAGAAGATGAAATGTATTAAGGATGAAGATTTAATTTTGATTAAAAAAAATAAGAATTCTGATTTTTAAAAAGGAGACAGAATCTTAATATAATAGTATAGAAAATCCCCATCTCGTACCTCTAGTTTTCTCTTATTTATTTGTTTATTCATCTTTTAGTTTTATGTACTCGGTTTTGTTTTTCTTCACATCTTATATATCAATTTATATTGTTTTTTTAACATTTATTATTGTGCTTATTACTCGTTTTTTCTGTTTTATATACCATTTGCTCACTTTAAAGATAACAAAATAATTATGTCTATTGTTATCATATAGAAATCGATTAGCTTTTACTTTTTTATTGCATACAATAAAAGTATTAATACTCGTTATAATAATAAAAAAAAGTTTTAAAGACAAAAAACACTCTCATTAACTATTCTAATATATTATTACTAGCTAAGTGACCCGTGTATCAACACGGGATGATATAAGTCAACTTTAAATTTATATAGTTTTAAAAAGTATTAAGACGTATAGTAAAAATAATTATAAAGCATAGATATGAATATAAAATCTCGTAAGAAATGAATAATCATTACAGAATTTTGAAACCATTAGATTTTCTTTAAAACCTCTTTATAAACAACATTCATAGTTTTATTTGTAGGGTTTCATTAATCATCGCAAATTAAAACTTTTAATCTCTTTTTACTCTTCACTCAAAAAACTGTCACATATAACTGTCCATGAGTGAAAACGAGTCTTTTTAGTACTTCTTATAAATAATCTGTAACACCTCGCTTTTGAAAACCAGATTTTTCATTTTAATAATAAAAATTCAAGAATCCAACTGCATGGATCCGTTTATAAACAGAACTTAAGCCAAACCTGTTTTTCAAAACTCATTAACAGCAGCGGAATTATAAAAGTGGCTATAATTACAACCAAAAATTAGCCACAATATACAAAAGATCAGTTGGTGTTACTAAACTGTTCACCGACCACTTAATCAAGTTTATACAAACATAAACAGTAACTAAAAGTAATATAGATAAGTGTTCCTCCAAAAGATTAGTAACCACAAGCAGGTACCCAAGCTCACATATCTAAGTGCCACCTGCAGTCATGGGGAGAGTATCTGTTAGCTAATTAAAGCTAGTGAGCATAAGATAGCATAATCATTAACATAAACATATCACATATCAATCATCAGATAATGCTATCCTAGCATCTCGCGATGAGCTGGCACAGCCAGAAGGAAGCATAATCTTGCAGGGTAGCTAGCCCGGCTCAACACTCCTAACTGGGGAAACCAGACACATCAACCGCGCGGGTGGGTGAGCGGTTAGCGGTGCACCGTTGCGTTTCAGGCCAAAGCCTTCATGGGTACAACAATAAGTCGATCCCCATTGCTCTCGAGGAACGCTGGGTTTGCAACCCCAGGTAGTTGACGCTATCATCGACCCGCAGGTCTCAAACGCCCCAGACCTCGTGCTGGCCTCGTTCAAGGACTATAACCAGCCCCCATATCTCGGATCCGATCACAAATACAAATCTGACCCATTCGGGCCTCATAGCGCGCATATCACAACGACATAAAATCCATAGTTCAATTCATACATGCTTCTTGCATATTTATAATCATATCATAAATCATGGTTTAATTGTTACATGTGTTATGCATAAACATAGCATACATCAAGTTTAATTACATTTCATGGAATTACTAGCACATATAAATAACATGTAACACGGTTATATTAATTCTTATGTCATCCTATACTCACCTGTGAGGCTAGAGACTAAAGCAAACAAAAAATCGTGATCGTCGCGCTCTTCTTCCGGGTCGTACAGCTTACCTATAAGATAATACTCGTGTTTAGTCACTTCACACAAGTACATTAACTAATAAACTAATATGATACCCCTAATGATGCCATTAGACTAATCAGAATCCTAAACGAGCATCCCGTACGACAAAACGTCGAAAAACAGCACAACAGTGCACTGTTCATAACAGACAGTCCCTACGGCCGTAGTAAAAATGTCCTACGGCCGTAGGACCATTTTTATAAAACATCCCCCTACGGCCGTAGGGAAAACTTACTACGGCCGTAGTAACCAATTTACAGTCAGTGTGCGAGAAACAGCCCCCTGTTCAGTCCATTTGCAATCCAAACCCAATTCCAACAATCCCAATCCAATTTCCAGTGTTTCCATATGATTTTAGACATCCAAATGAATCCAAAAACATACATACAACAACATCAAACCAAAGATTGAAGGTATAGGATCAAATTCTTCCATTTTGACCTAAAACTTCAAAACATGAAGAAGATGAAGATGGTGGACTTACAATGAAGCTTGGATGAAGAAGATTATGAATAAGGGTCAGATTATAACTCGAAATTGTTGTTGGAACAAAAGCTTGATGATCTCTCCTTGAGTTCTTCTTCACGGTTCCAAGAAAAGAAAAGAAAATGAGAAGTGTGTGTGTAGTGTGTGTGTGCGTATCTGTGAAAAGGAAAGAAAAGAGACCGACTTAAGGTCTCAATAATATCCACACGGGGTATTTTGTTCCCCTTCTCAACTTACAACTTAATACCCGTTTACCCGTTTCAACTAACGGGGATATTTCTGGAATCCTTATTCAAAACCGTTTAATATTTTATTTAATTTATCTATTTTCTTTATTATATTTATTATCATGATTTCTTAATTATTTTTAATAATAACTCTAATATTTAATATAATTCTAATATTTATTAATAAACCTGAGATTCTAAGGCACCAAGGTTATATACGACTAGGCCCTTTTTGAGGATGTTACAAATCTACCCCCCTTAACAGGATTCCGTCCTCGGAATCTGCTCTTCTGTAAACAAGTGGGGATATCAGACCTTAATGTCTTCTGGATCTCTAATGTTCAGTTTGACCCGAGGTTGTGGTGGGACTTTCCTAAGATCAACCGGTTGTTCTTCGTTCTTAACCGTTTGACCTTCACGTCTAAGATCTCAATATGTTTCCACACTAAGAAAATTTATTATAAAAGACTAAACAATTAGTTCTTTCACGGAAATTTAAGAGAAATGAAGGAGCACCGGATTCTAACATAATAAGGCATGGAGTTAACTAAGAATGTGCAAATTTTAACATCACCTGCTGTCTTTTCCTCCTCAGTTGTCATCTGATAAGCTCTGCCAGTTGTACGGGGCACATTCTTTTTCTTCTGACTCGGCGACGATCCTCCTGCTCCTCCCGATCCCTGACCCTGCCCAGACCTACACTCTGACATACGATGTCCGGGCTGGAAACATTTGTAACACACATTACCCTTGAAGCGACATGTTTCAGCAGTATGTCCCTTCCGTCCACACTGGAGCTTTATCCCGATATTGTAAAACCATAACTATAATGTTATTGTTGATGTTGTTTTTAAGCGACCCGTGTATCAACACGGGGATGATATAAGACAATTTTAAATTTATATAGTTTTAAAAATATTAACACGTTAAAAAATTAGAAAACATATATATATATATATGAATATAAAATCTCGTAAGAAATGATAAACATTACATAAGTTTGATATACATAAGATTATCATAATACTTTTTGTAGATGATCTTTATAAACAACATTCATGGTTTTATTAGTAATTTAACGCACACACAAACTAAGCTATTTAATTTGAAATGGGCTAATGGCATATCTAACTTGGGTATTTTTCATACTTTTATAATTGTTGCCCAAATTCACGATTTTTTTTAAAATCTACTGAATGTTGTTTTTACTTTTTTGATATCATAAGATATCAAAGATATATTTCACAGTTGATTTTTGAACTTACTACCTCGCGTTTACTAAATGAATTGCACACAAAATCAACGAATTTGTAAACTCACGCTCGTGTAAACATTTAAACAATATCGTAAATTACAGGCTCGTGGTTGAATTTTCAATTAAATTCAAATTCAAATGTTGTTATATTATCCATGTATATCTCATCGCCTACTTCCTTTTCGTTTTTGTTTATATTTTCAAACTTAATCTATCAATTATTATTCCATTTAAATCACATTTTTAAATTTTTTAAATCTAATTCTAAAAGTAACTTCCTTACCTAACAAAGTGGAGTAATTTTAAACTAATTAAATACACGTCAATTAGAAATATGTATTCAATTCAAATTTAAATATATATATATATTATTATCTTATCCACGATTAATTCAAATATATATTATTATTTTATCCAAGATTAACAAACACATAGAAGTTTGTTATAAAAAAATTTTCCTTAAGGGATTTGATGAAATGTGACGTAATAACTAATATATTTTTGATTTTCTTTAAAAAAATTCAAATCAAGGGCTATGATTGGTGGATATTTTTTAGGAAAAGGGTTGATGATGTAAGTAACCCTTTTCTTTTAATAGTTTTATTTGTAATAGTTGCTTATATGTATGATTCATTAAATTTTTATATTGATTGATGCACATTTGTCTGTTTTAAATGTTATCTATTTTTATATAAATTTATCTTAAATAAAACAAACTTTTTAAAAGAATCATTTTAATAATTTTTATCGAAAGACCGAGGAATCAATTATTATATCGACTATGATACGTAGATAGAATAAATATAAAAAGATATATATTGTTTTATGAATAACCTACCCACTACTATTAATGGATGACAAACAATTAAAAATATACCACTTTAAAAAAAGTGTGATATTACAATAAAATTTATACCAAAACGTAGATAAAAATGAGACGGTCGCAAATATATAATTATTATTTCTCTAAACAAATTATATAATAAGTTATTAAACATATTTTATAAACAACCTATAATTAATTATATTAATATACAAGTTTTATAAAACCCCCTCACAATTTCATAAAAGCTCCTAACATATTTTATAAAAACCTCTCACAATTTTCACAATGCCCCCTTCCAATTCCTTAAGGATTTTTGGCATTTATGACATCATTTTTCGATTTGGTGGAGAATTTTTAGAAAGAAGGAGAAAACCTTTTCTTTTAATTAGAATATAAGATAAGCATAAATATTTTTATCTAACATTATAAAGTTAATAAAAGCACATGGCAGATTGGCAGAGGCTAGAGATTCTAAATTTCTAACAAAATGTATGTGAAATAAAAATAACTAAATGGCATGAGGTTGTCTAACTGTTAACCTCTAATGTATAGCAATAAATTACTTTTATTGATAATATTAGAATCAAACACATATTATAATTATAATTAAAAGAGGTGGTTATTTCATAGAAGAAATTGATGTTACACCTTATATAGTTAATTATACAGAAGAATTGTAAATTTTTTAATGAAAGAATCAAACTGTCCATTAAACCACTATATTTTAAATATGATCGTATAAAAAGAAAAAATAACAAATGAGTAGTACTTGTTACAATTTAGTTTTCATTGTTACAATTTAGTTTAATGGTTATATGTATCCAAAAAGAATTCTTCATCTAAAACTATTTTACTCTACTTAATTATTAATCTAGTTGTAAAAAAAAGTATACACAAAAATAAATCAAAAAGAAAATAAAAAGAAAAACTCGGTAACATATAAACAATAGTTTGTAATACATATAAAATTAGTCAAAATAAAAACAATTCAATGAAAATCAAAATAATATGAAAATAAGAAAAAAATCTTCTAATATATATAAAAGACTAATTTGATAAAATTATTAGACAATCTGAACCATTTATTGAAGAAAATATTTAATTTTGATCATTCTTTCATTTAAAATCAAAAATCAATTTTAACAATTTAAAGTGCAGATGGTGACCCTGATGGAAATCGATAAATAATAATAATAATAATAATAATAATTATTATTATTATTATTATTATTATATTCGTTATGTTTTTTCAATTATTTTTAAACAAAAATATTACATGTCAGTATCCAAGTAAGAGGCCACATCATCATAACATGTGCCACGTTAGCACTTAACATGCTATATCAGGTTAGATACATTATTTGGTAGTTTTAGAAATTTGAGTACATTAAATGGTTGTTTTGAAAGTTGGATATACACAGTAGTAAAATATGACAAGTTCGATATATTTTCGGAAACTAAGCCCTATATAGTTATATTTCTTATAAATATAGCAATTATATATTACAAAATAAAAGTATCACAATCCGACCAACTTACGCGACGATAAGTTGAAATTGTTGTGCAACTAGTTATAGCATAATCGAAGCAGACATAAATATCTGTTTTCTTTACGATCCTGCCTAAACACCTAGCTACGCACCATTTTGTTGTAGTCTACATTACAACAACAATAATATTTAATCTTTTAAGAGATGAGATATAAGATAGATAAGATGTAAAAATTTATAGTTTTAACCCCAAAGTAGAGATATAATTTCCAAAAGACCTCCGGCTTAGAAAGATAGGCAACGTTAATTACTTAAAGCTTATAACTTTATACTACTACTATTATTCTTTATGATTATTAATTTCCATTTTAGTATTATAACTATTATCACACTAATTAATTTTCATATATTTATTTAATTGTGTGTGTAACTATATACTAACTAGTTGTTTTATATACCTAAAAGGATATATTTTACTTAATTAAAATTTCACTATTTCGACAAATAGTTAAAAAAACAAGATATTGAATTAAAGATATAACCAGGGATATTTTATTTAATTTTTAATTTTTACCCTTAAAAACCAAATTAAAAGGAAAGACAAAGGCATGTAAAATTATAATACCATACAATTTTGAGGAAAAAAAACTCAATAGTTATTTAAATATTAGAAACAGAAATCGTGCATCAAACTTATGGGTAGCTTGAGTGGTTAGCGCCTCTGTACACTTTTAATGATCATTTGGTCAATGGTTCGATTCGGATGAAGTTTTTTTTGTTAATTTTCTTTTGTTCCTAATTTTCACAAACAACCTTAAATAATTGGTATTCTTTCAAACCAACCCTTCATTTTGCAATAATTTGTAAAATGACTCTAAAAGAAGAATTTTTTTGTTTATTTATATATAGATAGAATAAAAATACTTCATAAAATTTATTTTTGAAAAGTAAACTTCTAAAATCTTAAATGGAATGATAAATTTATAATAGCTATACGATATCATACTTCTTTTTCTAGATAACACTTATTTAACTTTTTTTATACAACAAACACACATCTATTTTAATTTACACCTATGTTTCCGGTGGGAGTTGGACCCTGAACCTCAAAGAGGAAATGAAACATTTTGAAATTATCTTAGTACTGTTGGGCAAAATATCCTTAGATTTTGTTCTGATTAACTATATGATTTGAAGTTATGATTCGAATAATATAATAAGAGAAGTTTCTTCTCAATCATGCATATATTTACAATTAATTAAGTATAACCGAATGACATAAATTCGTATGATTTTTTCTAATCAAAAGGAAATCGATGCAAAATTTTATTTTTATCAATTTTGTATCATAAAAAAAATTTCCCGCTGCAACGCGAGGGCTTAAAAAAACCTCGTTAAAAAACCAAAGTTGGGAAAGGTTGTTGGGAAGCGCAGAGCCGCAGTCCGTAGAGAACCAAAGGAAAACAAAACGGGTAGTAGGAGTGGATTATTGTAAGAATATATATTTAGTTAGGAATAAGAGAATAAATTTTAGACATCAATTCAACATCTAATGGTCACAATTTATTTGTTATAATTTATGACCATCGTAATTAATAATTGAGTAATGAATAAAATAAAGAGTTCACATTGTAAACCATCTGATCATATCAAATAATATAAAAATATTTTTAGCACAAAGAAAAGTTTTTCTTGCGAATTATATGGAAACATAATATAATACGCGTATGGGGCTTAACTAGGGTTTAATATACATTGAAGTATAACTAAATATTAATTAAACTATTCATTATATATCATATTAAATTAGCAATATTATTTAAATTACCCTCAAAGACATATATGAAAGTGTATTTTTGTGTATATAAAAATATGTGCATAGATTAAAAAAATAATAATAACCAAACAAACACCCTTCCTAACCTAAAACAAGGGAATGATTTACATACAACACACTTTTTTTATACACATCAATATATTACCATTTGAACATTTATACCTTAGAATACATGAATAAGAGATAATAATCACACATGAGGTATAAATGTCCAATTTGTTTTGTAAAAATCATCTCCCTTAAAACAAAGCTAAGCCACAAGCCTACGACAACTCCATCTCGTTCCCCTAATCTTAGTTATCAAGTCTTCTTATCCGAGGCCATGTCCTCGATGAGTTACAACTCCTACATATCAAACCTCAACTTGTCGTCCTATTGCCTAAGGGGATCGACGACATCTCCTCGATCCTCGTTCTGCTGATAAAGACCAACTTGTAGTTGTATCCAAACATTTGATTTAAACGCTTTACAAAGATTATACACGCTTGTTTGTAGCTTCTATATATAAGATCATATTGCATTTGAATATTATACATACCTTTTATTTCTGTTTTTTCCAAAACGATAGTATTGAACATATAGTAAACATTTCTGCATTGGCAATATTCACTGAATTTTAGATAAATATGTACCACGACAGTAAGATGAGGGGAAAAAACATAATATAATATACAGTGCAGCAGTGTACATAAAATTTGTTTTTTCTTTTACTATACAAGCAACTTGTTGGTGCAAGATCAGGAATTACATCAATAAATATTATAGGATGAAGGGTTGAATACAATCTTTTTGCTTAAATAGTAACATGCTTAATTTTTCAATGTTTACAATTTTTATTAATAAATTATTAAGAATAACAATGTTGTTTTTACACAATTTAGACAACGAACTGAATTACAAATTGAGCACACACTATTAGTTTGAGAAATTTGTGCACACCAAACTTCTAAGTTGTATAAACCTCACTGCGTGTTATTTTTTTTAAGCTGAAAGTTCATCTATTGTTAAGGATGTTTTTGTACTCATTAAACGTAGTAATTGAATGTACTGATATAGCAAAAGAATTCTCAACATCTTGGAAATCAAGTATGAATAATGGTGACAAAACGAACAAGACAGGTCAGATTAAGTAACGGGTTGGAACAAGTTCGGGTTAAAACGGGTTGTTTCTAAAAACGAAAGCATTTTTTTCATAATATTGGGGATTCCTCTAGGTAAATACTCTATGAGCAATAGTTATAACTTATAAGGACTATAACTCCACTCAGAACCATATATACCTTAAAAATCAAATTTTGAAAGAACCACAATGGTGGAAGAAATGGGTTTGGATATCTAAAAAATAGAACCGTCCTTTTTGACAAATAACTCTGGATGGTTACAAAACTGTCATCACAAGGAACATAGAGAAAAACAGAAATACGAAATGATAGATTATACAAAGATCAGATGAATTAGCATCTATTACTTTAGATAAGTTAGGCAATGATTAGAGTAAAGATCCTACCCCTCACTTTTATAACCTCAAACTGCGAAAATCGTCTCTATGAGAGATGATGGGATTTGGGAAAACCGGAGGTTCCAATCGCAAGTCACAACAATCGTCAACGAGAGAGAGCTACTTTTGAATTTCGATTGTGATTCTGGAATTTGGGAGAATTGGAGAACCAAGTAGTAGAGGAAGAAGAGCACCCTTATAACCCGTTTGACCCGCTTGTACATTTTAATGTTTCTTTTACACTCAAAATTACCTACATGCTTTTTTGTTAAACTTCAATATGACACAATTTTTTTTATAAAAGCCCAATATTACCCATTTTTAAAGTACTGGGTCACTATTACCAGCACCGGTAGACATGCACATATACCGGATAATACTATAACCGGTTATAGTATTATCCGGATCGGATTTTTTGGGCAAAAAAAAACCGGTTTAAAAAAAAACCGGTTTAGTAAAATCCGGTTTCGGCATCGAATACAAATACTATAAAAACCGGTTTCGGTTAATGCTATACCGACAGCGTTTTTTTTTTTTTTTTTTTTTGTTTTTTTTTTAAATACATTTCCTATAATATATACTATAAAAAAACATGCATGTGAAAGAAAACTCAAATTTTGATTAATTTAAATACTTAAAAAGTACAATATTAAAATTACAAGTTTGGTGAATAAAAGTATAGAATTTGGAGAGAAAATGGAAGATGTAAGTTGTGGCTTATTCCTACAACATACCCACACTATATATAAGTTTTTTGAGTGGCAAAAGTGTAAAAAAAACATGAAAAAAACGGTCAAGAATTCTCACAAACGGCTATAAAAACGGCTATTTTTTTGAAAAATGGCTAGTAGGATAAAATCGGATAAAAACCGGTTTTTTATCCGGTTTAAAAAAAACCGGTTTTTTAACCGGTAAAAAAACCGGTCGCCCGGAAAAACCAATAACCGGTCGTACTATCCGGTTTCAAAATATCCGGTCCGGATAAAAAAAATCCGGTTTTTCTAAAAACCGGTTTCGGATATTTTTTCGTATAAATCGGATATTCGGATTTTTTGTGCACCTCTAAGCACCGGTATGAAAGTTGAATAATCCATAGAGAAAATGTTGCTTTCAGTAGGCAGCATTTGGTTTTAATAGTTTAACTTGACCGGTAATGTGATAAGAAATATACTATTCTTTATATCACCTCAGTCTCATATGTTAGATATATCACATCAATTGATTATAATTTTCAATATACAAGAGAGTTGATTTATTGATGTAAACTATAAAGGAGTTTGAATCAAGTCGCACCCTTTAACAAATGACCTTGTCTCAAAAGGTTGTCATGACACTTTTTACTGTTCTGTTTTTCTTGATATTTTGTTGTTTGTCTAGAATCCTTTACTCGTTTTAATGCCCCCAAGTCTTTCTACAGTCTTCTCTAAGGGTATATTTGGTTGGACGGAAAAGAATTACAAAAGGATGAAATAGACAAATGATTGGAATGGGTAAAGAAATGGAATAGTTCATTACCATTTCATCCACATGTTTATGGAGCTTTGGTCAACGCACAAGAAGATCGTTTTCAGAATCTTTTTTCAAGTTTTCACTGGTAACTTGATGACTGACATGCATCATCGTACAAATTCTTTTTCTAGGATTTACTTTCTGCACTTGAAGAGTTGGTAAAACTTATAGTCATTTCGAAGAAACAGCATTAGGAAGCTGAGACAGTCAATTCTAAACAAAAATAAAAAATAAATAAAAAAATGCTGACTTACTTTCAAAGTAGAGATATCAACACACTTAGTCAACTTAACAATATAAGAGGAAGTATCAACTAAACAATGAAACTCTAAGTTGATTGTTTCTAAGTTGGCTTGCAGGGTCAGTTTTAGCCTTTAGACACCCAACTATGAGAATTACTTATCAAATCTAATTAAGCTTCTACAGTGATAATCAACTTATAATTAGCGTAGACAAACTATTCTAAGTATACACGAGTAATCATTATCTAATTAAAACAATACATGACTCTCAGCAATATAATTAAATATTAGCATAATCTGTGGTTTGTAGCATGTAAGAATAGTAAGCTTCGAGTCAAATTCAAACTATGTACCAAGTTTAATTTACTCTTTATATCTGTTGACCTCCAAATTCTCGTTTAATAAAATGGGAGACAAAGTCTACAATGAGTGCGGCCTTCCAAGTTCCAACCCACTGACCACCCTTTTCCAACTACCCAAATGATCCAATAAAGAAACCAAAAAAAAGGATGATATAGCTTAACATTTTATCTCAACTATTTTATGGTTAGTTGCGTTTAATTAATTATATCTTAATATTTATCATGTACAAGATATTAATTTAATGGTGGCATATGGTTATACCATGATTTATATTGGGGTGTACGTACGTACAGTGTACTTAATATTTAAACTCACACTCTTTTCTATCTTAACATGTACTCATGGATTTTGGTTTAGACAGTAGTAACTAACTTCTTTAACTATGGCTTGTTTCATTTTTTAAACAAGTACTTATTTTTTAAAAAGGTCTGCGGGCGGACGAACTTTTATAAGATCGTTTGATTAGGATAAGATGTAAGTGAGTTTAAAATCTATTATCACTTATATTCACTTTTTTGAAAAAGTGATAAAATATCACTTATTTAGTTTAAACCTACCTGATCTGCTCCTAAACTTTACGTCATCCTTCCTCCGCCTCCATACCTTCGAGTGTATCTTCTCCGAACATTCCACCCATCGCCGCCTAGATCAGGTCATTAGGGCTCTTCAGCTCACCACCGTTCACCTCCTACCTTCACGTCGTCCCTCCTCTCCGTTCACCGCCAAGATCGGAACTCGTCGGTCCCTCCTCTCCGTTCGCCGCCAAGATCGGAGCTCGTCGGTCCCTCCTCTCCGCCAAGATTAGTTCGCCAAGACCTTGAAGATCGTCGAATGCACTAGTCATCTGCAAATCATTCCTTCTCCACCACCGTGAAGATCGTCAACGCCGCTAGTTCATCCCCAAAAGTTAATCAAGATATTTCTTTAAATTAAAAAAAAATAAACAATCTTATCACAGACATAAGATTTTCTAAATCATATCTTATTCTGCAGACATGAAATAAGATATAAGACATCTTTTATCTTCGAAAACAAACAACACCTAAGCGTGTGGTTCAGTTAAAAATGAACAATGTAGCTGTCGCTAAAAAGTTGATAACAAGGGTAAGATTCGAACATGAGATCAGTTAAAAAGGGATTGAAGGTAGGCCAATTACATAATTGTCTCTGCAATCTAATTACTAGCAGTTTGGTGACACCTAAATTATTCCTATGCTTCAACTTACAGCAACATTGTTCCTTCATTTTCACTCGATC
Source organism: Pulicaria dysenterica (assembly GCA_947179395.2). Lineage (NCBI taxonomy): Eukaryota > Viridiplantae > Streptophyta > Magnoliopsida > Asterales > Asteraceae > Pulicaria > Pulicaria dysenterica. The sequence continues at coordinate 76,508,828 of OX359293.1, read as the reverse complement.
ATTTCAACAGATTGACAAATTCAAAAAATATTTAGTTTTAAAATCTTCCCTCTATTCATTCTATTATCAGTTAGCTCTACACAACCTATCGATCGTAAAGGCTTACCTTCACTACCTAAAATGCCTCCTCAAGAACCCGCTTCCTACCCTCCTGATTCTCCATTGCTTCATATTCTCTCCCAGAAACCGTCTCGATCCCTTACTCCAACTAGAGTAAAATCTTTGTTAAGAATGAATCTTACTAAGAGGAAGTTAATCCTCATTCTTGTTTTTGTTCTTGTTGGTGCCTCCCTGTTCAGAGTACTCAGAATCACCATTACCACTTCGTATTTACCGACTATCGAACATGAATTAAATACACATCTGAGCCCTGCCACAAATGTTGACAAGATATTATCTGAAAAAGAACTAAGGTTTCTCTCGGATATTATTCTTAAGAAATCTCCTTGTAATCTTCTTGTTTTTGGGCTTGAAGATCAATACCTTAAGTTGGCATCTATTAATGAAGGTGGTGCTACTGTTTTTCTAGAGGACAAACCAGAAAAGCTAATCAAAATGACAGAGAATGTTAACGGGACACGGGTGCTCCGAATCAGGTACAAAACATCTGCCAAGGAAGCGTACAAGTTGCTAAGGCATGCGAGAACACACTCGAGCTGTTCTTTGCGGTCTGGAATAAGAAGGCTTACCTCCAAATGTAAGATTGCATTAACTGGGTTTCCTAAGGAAGTGCTCAAGACTAAGTGGGATGTTATTGTTGTGGATGGACCGGGTGGGGATGGCCCCGAGTCACCAGGAAGAATGGGTGCTATATATATGGCTGGTGTTCTTGCACGTGCTGGAAATGGGACTAATGTGGTTGTACATGATGTTGATCGAACGATTGAGAAATGGTTTTCTTGGGAGTTTCTGAGTGAAAAGAATTTGGTTTCTTCTAAAGGGAAGTTTTGGAATTTCAGGATAGCTCAGAAAATCAATTTGGTTTCTTTGAAAACAACTTGAACAGAACAAACAAGTGCGGAAGTTAATAGCATTTATTGGATTTTTTTTTTTTTGTTCTTTTAATAGTTAGGTGGGAAAAAGGCAACACATGATCTTGTTAGGGGTGAACTCTGTGTTTTGAAGAATACTTCTTATTATACTGTATAATAATAATTATGTGTGTAAAAAAAACATGAACTGATTACATGTACAGGGCTTGTCAAAAACTGATTAGTTTTCTCAAATGAGGATATACTGATTCCATCTCCAAAAAAAAATTCACCCATCTATCTGCTCATGAACATGATTATGAATATTGCTTTTTAGTTATTAGTTTTGTCCCAAATCCTATCCTACTGAAAACATGGACCAGCCAAGCAGGGGCTCTACTGCTCATGCAGCGAGTTTACTTCTTAAGGGGTCTCATAGAAACTCCACAAGAGCAAGGAATGATGAAGGGAAAAAGAACCTAGCTCATATCTAATCTAATATGATAATAAAACTCTACACATAACTAAATCCTAGTAGAAAATAACATCTATATAAGGTAGATAACTTAATCTACAACAAAGATTCTGCTCGTCGCTGATAATTTGAATACCAGCATAATCTGAGCTGTAATATAAGCCCAGATAAAATTACAACTCTAGAAGCAGCATGCTAAACTGCAAACGTGTGTAAACGCAACTTGGTAACTAATAAGAACACTATCTAATTGAATCTAGCAGCCAGTCATAATCAAATTAGCAAAAAAGCCCAGTAACTATAATTCCAGACAGTGTTGAACAGGATGTCTGATAAGCTAAATAATTTTTTAAGAAACTTAATTGTAAGAGATGACGTTAGTTTAGTAAAAAGTTATGTATCTATTTAGAAATCGTTTCTACATTGATACCATTTTATGGTCCAAATGGCTGTCCAAGAACTTGCTTACTAGGACCTTCCCTCAATGAACAAAATAGTTCAAATCGTGCATCTACTCGATGAACAAAGGACGTACAGAAATACATGTAACCAGATATTTCGTTAGCTAGTCCATCTCTGAATCCTAACAGCTTTGTAACTTTGTGGATATTGTACAAGTGGATATAGATTAACTTATTTCTTTTAGTTTCACAATTTCCTTTACTTATGGAAGTTCAAAGGCAAATTGAAGTAAATATACATGGCCTACAACATTTTATCGAACTATCGAAGATGAAGACTATTTTGTGTTAAATAGTTACTTAGGAGCCGTTTGTTTTAGCTTATTTTTCATGGCTTTTTTTCTTATTTCAAGTAACAATAAGCCCGTAGATCGGAAGATAAGTGCGGGTAAATAATCCTAAAGTAAGCTTTAGCGAAACCGGTAGCAATCAATCAAATCAAAATCAAAGCTAGTAAGCACGATGTCACGATTAGTTATGTAAAATGCTCATATCAAATAATTGTATGTATCCGTGTATGTGTACACTGTAAATTAGTCGTAATTGGCTTACTAAGCGAAAAGGCCGTGAGATCTTAAAATCGGTAGCGGAACAGACGCACCAAGAGCGGTTGCGGGAAGCGAACTCTGTACAGAGATTTGATAGGCGCGTCAGATTGTGATTGAATATGCAGAAATCAAATGGAGTTTGCTGCTCCGTCTAGGGTTGTTCTTCCGTCGCCGTCGTACGAATGACCACTAAAATTGGCGAATCAAAATGCCAACCTGCAAAAGTTGTGTGTTTGCGTTGTGTGTATTGGTAACATCTTTGACCAACTTTTTCTCAACGATCCAAGCGAAGAAGTAACTCCAAGTCCGACTCCGGGTCTCCGGGTCGGTATGAAGATGCATTGGTTTTTTTTACCATGTTTATAAAAAGAAAAATATATACTCTACTATTTCTTACTATTATATCATTTTACTCACCACGACATAATATGTAGATACTATTAATTCTTTTTTCTCACTTTTTTTATTAATTTTTATACTTATATTAAACTTGGATGTGAGTATAATTAAGTATGAAGAAATAGTATGAGAATATACACTCTTATAAAAATGTAAAATGAGTTGGTCAAATAAATAAAACATATCAAAGGGTCTTTCGCCTAACAATATCAAGTGCTTTTAAAGTGTTCTTCTTTCTCTATAAGGTTATGACTTTGGACATTGGTGTAGATTATGATGCGTGTGTCACGTAAATGTAGGGATGACAATGGGACGAGTACTGATCATTCTAGTCCAATATTATATTATAAAATCATGTCCAATACCCGGTCTTGTTTCGTCGGGTATCCCATTACCAAATAACCAGCAAAGCATGGGTATACCCACGGATATCGGGTATCCCATTTATCTTCATTGTCAATTAAAAGAATTTAATAAAATTTTTGTTTCCTAAATCTTTATGTAAATTACATCAAACAATAGTTAATTTTTTTAACTATCATTTTCTAGCAACATCAAATTCAACAAGTCCAACGTTCAATAAGTGTAATATAATCACCATACAAAGTTTAAACTATCTGAATTTCACGATAATCTAATTTAAATCATTCCATGGGAATAAAACGACGTTCTTCACCGAAGTGTCAAAGAGAAGTAATGAAAACAATATTGGGATGTTTGGGTTAGGCTACTTGAGTTTCAGATAAGAGAAAGAAAATAATAAAACAAATTGTGTGACACTGATATGACATTTTGAATAAAAAAAAGATGATAGATGCCCAATACTTATGATCTAAGAAACTAAGGATCACTTCTGAGCAAGTAGTTAGAAATGATAGATGCCCAATACTCATAATCTAAGAAACTAAGGATCACTTCTAAGCAAGTAGTTAGAAAATGTTTTTGTGCATGAAGCCCATGAGTGACAACTTCACAAATATAAATGAACTCTAAAAACTCTTAGATTACATAAACATGATATATCATATCCATGTCTAACAATCTATGAAACTACAAAACTAAATTCGTTCAACACCACATGAATTTGATTGTACAAGCTTGAAATTTCTTTAGTGAACGTTAAATATAAAAATTTAGTAGTACAATTTTAAGCTTTATATTTTATATAACATTTAATTTGCCAAAGACAAAATTGCCCCCACTCCCCCTATTCATGTTTGTCCACTTCAATGTAACATTGCTATTTCTAATGGGTGTGATCTACAGTTTCCATATTGTATAAGATTCCTAAAAGAACCCCACCACCACCACCACCACCATTTATTGCTAAAAGACCATTCTTTCCATTTCAATTTAAAAGGTAGTTCTCCCCTTTGTTTTGGGGGTTTGAAGAAATTGAAATTGACAGTTTCAAATGTTGAACCATTCACTTGTTTGGAGCTTCCCTTTTTCTATCCATCACTCAATAAACAAACATGCCAAATAAAAAGGCAAACTTTCCATGTTGTAAATTGTTTTTTTAAATGGCAAGGTTTCCATTTACTTGTTTGTAAGCCTATATATTAACAAGAATTAATTTTACGTCACCACCTAACTATTTTACATTTTAGTATCAACTTTAGACTGCGCACATTATTTACCACAGGTAGCCCTAAGTCAACATAAACCTTCTTGAAAAACTTTGATAGTGTTCCTGAATTAGAATCCATATAATATTACTTATATAGAAAAAATGACCATGAGTCGAGAGTCTGAGCCTCTGAGGGTTGCTAGGAGAAATTGTGTCCAATCAATAAGAATACGCTTGCATCCTCTATATTACCGATGTTCGCAATTGCATTTTTCAAACAGAAAATAAGATTAATACATTGTATAATATCCTTGTTTTTTATGGGCCTCTTTAAAGAAAATTGTTTGTTTTACACTCTACTTCCTTTAAAAGTGTTATTAGATAAGTTATTATCTTTGTCATTATAATTTTTAAGGCATGATGCATCTTTTTCATTATGTTTGTATTTGCTATGAGATATTATTTTATTTTCTAGTAATTATATGGAAGGAACCTTATCAATACAAGTTAATAATACTAAAATAACTATGAGCAGGTATTTGAAAAAGGTAAGACTGAAAATAAAAAAGAATTGAACTGTGAGTCCTCACATGTTAGAAACACCTCCACTATTGTTTGTCCCTTGCTAATTTGCATTGCATCTCATATAGCTATTGTCCAAATCTATTGTTCCAAGTGTTATACTGAAAAAGGAGGAACACCATTTTGTGCATAACACCAAAGATTTCACCCATGGTGTTTGGGGAAACTCTTTACTTTAATTGTCTTTTTCATCATTTCTCACTTTGACTCACTCACATCATGATCATGAGAAGAGGGTAAAAAAGGGACTACCAATCAGGCAATCATCTCAAGTTTAGTAGAGTAACACATATTTATGTCAACATCTTTTATCAGAAAGTTACAAACTTATTAATATAATACCTAAAGTAAATATAACTTTCAAATCAAGTTGCACAACTTCTCCATCTTCAAACCATGAGAAAGTTTTGTTGTGCAATTCTTGATGCCTAATAACAACCTCAACAATTCTAAATTTCAAATTATAAGATATTTTGTATTTTCACCATAGAAGCTTTGGTGTAGATGTATTCCTGCCGACATTGATTGGCATTTCCTTTTTCTTCTCTAAGGCAACTTAAAATCTTAGTTCCAAATGAAATCACAAGTCGAAGTTTTCGAATCGAATTCGACATGATCAATAATGTATCTAAATCATTGTTGTTAGTGTTTGTATACCCATACATCACCATCAAAATGGAGATGGGAAAGCAACACTGCACTAGCTAACAAGAGAAGGAAAGATGACACATGTGAAAAGACAAAATGTTAAGGATAGATAATGGCGATAGCCTATGGGATTGATGATTTTTCCAAAGAAAGCATGTCCTACATACACTTCTATTCCATCAATGTATCCAAATCAAACATAAGGGACAAATAGTGTTACGGAATGTTAACTTGTTTAAATTTGATATTAAACTTATAACATTTTACATTTTGTGATAAACTAGCAATATCGGTGTAAAACGGATTATTATTTTTTTATCTATTTAACTTATAGCATTTTAGCTCTATTAAATTGGTCAATAATTTCTATCCTTAATCTTTAATACATATTAAAAGAATATGATTATGATATTATCGTTTTATTTTTTTAATATTTTTTACTAATTAAGTCTATTTATTTTCTTAAATGTTTTTCTATTAGTTGTTTTTACATCAGAAACCTTAAGTCTTGCATATTGTTCAATTGAGTCATTTTTTAAATGATTTAGTTTACTAACATTAATATATTTTAACAATTTTTTTATTCAAATCATTTAATAGATGCATTTTTATGATCATTTATTTAAATACCAACTTGATTAAATTAAAACGATTAATTTAATTATATTATTTATTTTATTAATTGAATGTTTGTAATTTATTCATATCTACTATATAAAAACAATAGTGATAGAGAATACAAACATTGTTCTAAACCTTCATTATGAAATACTTTTTGCATGAATTACAATTATTTTACTATACATGTTAATACTATTTAATACAAGAAACACTCAAAATAAATTTTAATCATCCCACATGTTTATACACTGGATGTTAAGCTAGTTTATATTAATATGAAAAGCTAATCAAAAGTCCAAATTAGATTTTACAATACTCTTATAAAAATAGTTTTTAAATGAACTCTTTCTTTACATCTATATATATATATATATATATATATATATATATATATATGTGTGTGTGTGTGTGTGTGTGTGTGTGTATAATTGCTTAGTTCTCGTAGTTATAATAAAACTGATTTCAAGTATAACCTTATCATGTATGTGTGTATATGTATGTGTTAGCAAGAATATACATCAATTAGAAGCAAAATCTCGAATAACGCATGCAATTGTTGCACAAGTTGTAGTATAAAAGAGTCGGCAACGATGGACCAATTTTCTACATACATATAAATTATTTGTCTTATTAAATCAATGATACAGGTTACAATATTATTAATTAATTAAATATTGATAATTAATACGGGGTCATACATATTGTTATTCGGAAATATCAATGTTATTTTCAAATGTATCATTTTCAAATTAGTAATTAGGTACTTACAAGCAATGGATATTAATTTCATTTTTGGTCCATATATATCTCACCAATCGCCATCATGTTGATACTATATATACATCCCACCATTCACATTGATTGATAGCTATGTATATATTATTCCATGGTATTAGATTGGCCAACATTAATAAGATATAGAGTTATCATATCTAAAATCTAATAAACTATAAATTAACTTTTTCTTATTGTATTTTTTTAACGGTAACACACATATCCTCTAACCTAATCCTAAATCTACAACATTTTGTCCATGGCAGGACTTGAACCCACAACCTTGTAGGACACCTAAACACCAAATATCACTAGACTATAGGCCTTTTGGTATTTCTTATTATATGTATTTATCGTTCATTCATGCTTATTTAATGTATTCAAATTTTATAAACTATATAAAACATTTTATTATAAATTCATTGTAATTAATAGCATATTAATTGTAATTTATGATTATAATTATTATTGCCATTATTATTATCTATATCTATATATAAAAGGCATGCAAATTTTCTAAAAATAATCATTAAATCAATCTTAATTAACCAATAGGAACCTTCAATTGCAAAATTAATCCATTATCAAAAACAATTTTGGCAAGATTCCGAATTTTAAATTAATTGAAAAAATATTGATCGATTCAATTTTAAATCAATTGGAGGGGGTTTGATGAAAATTGTGAGGGGGAATTTATAAAACATGTGAGGGACTTTTAAGAAAATATGAGAGGGTTATATAAAAATTGTAAATTAATGTAATTAATTATGGGCTATTTATAAGTTATGTTTAATAGCTTGTGATATAATTTGTTTTAATAAAAAATAATTATATATTTACGACCGTCTCATTTTTATCTACGTTTTGGTGTAAATTTTATTATAAAATGACACTTTTTTTAAAATTAGTATATTCTTAATTTTTTGTTATCCATTAATAGTAGTGGGTATTCCTAAATGAAAATGATTTCATCAGATAAAAAACTTTTGGTTAAGTTTTAAAGAAGACAATTTCCTCTAATGTTGTGTTTTCCTATGACGATTAACAAAAGTCAAGTACAGTCACTTTCAGAAGTCGGTTTATTCCTCAGGAAACTTGTGTTTACACATGGTCAATTATATATTGTCGTTGCACGTGTTAGAAGTAAAAAAAGATTAAAAGTTTTCGGTGATATTTCATTTATTGCATTATTTTTATTTAAAAATTTAAAAATTTTAAATACACTTCTGAAATACCCGTGCGTGCACGGGTCAATAAACTAGTTATTATTAAGAGACAAGCAAACCAATATGGTTCAAAGGATATATTCCATTGAATGAATATTTATGTTTTTGTATGATTCAATGTTCAAACGATTGATTGAATGTTCTTCTACAATTAGAGGACTCCGTTGATTCATATCCATCGATTGATTGAATATTTGAGATGGCACCAAAGATTCGAAGAAAAAGATCCACACACATAAGAAATCTTCTTATAAAGGTATGTAGCCAAATAACGAGGGTTGTTCCCAAAGTAATCGTTGAATAAACATTAATTTTCACTCGCATGATCTCTTCGTATTCATACACGAGATGTATATTTCTTCTTCATGAAGACTTGAAGAAATTCAACTGCCTCCTTCCCTTTCTTAAATCGTATCATTCAAATGAGTTGGAAGAAGACAATGTCGACAATGACGAGGATGAATTATAATCACTTAGAAAGAAATAAAATTATTAAGATAGGAGAATAAGGAATTAAGGATAAATAGTGTGTGCAAATGTTACGAGAGTATACAGTATTTATAGGGAAATTTGGAGAAAAAATGATAATTAAGTGTAAACATTATTAAATAGTAGAAGCATATATAATTTTTCTATTATGTATGATATATTAGTGATTTAGTGTTGTATATATATAATTCATCTCCTATTATCTGTAAAGCGATATATGTTTATAATTATTCTTTATACTTTTTTTTTTTTTTTTTTTGAACAGCAAAATATTTCTTCATTCATCAATTATAACGTACATACACACGTAGTACCACACACTACCGTCACATACAGACGGACAACTATCCACTCTATGGTACATCCACTAGACCACATATCAAGGAGCACCCAACCTATACACAACACCCACGTAGCAGTGCCGATAACGATAGTATCAAAACAGAACCAACATAACAGTATCAATTTGCATCCTCGTCCCTGGAATTGACTGCATACTCACTCAATCAGATCTTGGAGTTAAGACTCATCCTAGCAAGAGCCATCCAACAATTAGCCTGACAGTGACCTATCATCTGCAAAGTAGCCAGATTTGCTGACAGAACACACAAAAACAAGGGAAATCAACAAAACTGGCCAAAAGACTCTGAGGCTCAACAGGGTTGGACTACCTATAATGGAATTTATATAATCACACCCCCTCTCACAAACCCACTAACCAATAATACCTATCTCCACCATACTTTGAAACAAGGACTCTGTGGCTCAACGGTTAATACAGGGAAGGGGAACCCACACACACCAACCACACTCCTCACCTCCAATACACCAAAAAAACATCATAACCTCCCCCTTATGACACCACATATGCTAATTACAAAAAACACCATACGGCACCACGCCCTAGGATGGCCCCCTCAGCACCAGGCCTCTACCAGTACCAACCCCCATACACCGACCCAAACCTGTTAGAGTACCCACCCCAATTATATAGTACCTTACCAAGTCCATGGTATTGTAACGCGAAACTCCATTACACTATCTCACTATATATTGTTGATGATACCAAAACACAAAGTCTGAGGCTAGAAAGGAGGATTTGCATCGGCAATCACAAAATGGCCTAGCAAATCAAAGGATTGAAGTGCCACCCTTATCACGCCTGGTAACAAAAGTGCACCCTCCTGCACCAAAACACAGCCCCTCAAAACTAGCCTATGACCATGGCCACGAACCGTAGGAATACGAAGTGATACATGTGTGCAAGTGAAGTGCCACCATTTAACGCCCACAAAGAAAAGTGGCCACAGACGCTAAACTTACCCCACCACCCTTATATCACCGCCCACTCCCACCCAAACAAAGGCAGAACCGTGTAGTGTTACTCCCACCCACCCATCACAGACGCTCCATTACACTATCTCACTATATATTGTTGATGCTACAAAACAAAGGCTCTGAGGCTTGAAAGAAGGATTTACATCGGCTATCACAAAAATGGCCTAGCAAATCAAAGGATTGAAGTGCCCCCCTTATCACGCCTGGCAACAAAAGTGCACCCTCCTGCACCCAAACATAGCCCCTCAAAACTAACCTATGACCATGGCCACGAGCCGTAGGAAAACGAAGTGAGACGTGTGTGCAATTGAAGTGCCACCATATAGTGCCACCATATAACGCCGACAAAGGAAAGTGGCCACAGACACTAAACTTACCCCACCACCCTTATATCACCGCCCACAACCACCCCGGAAACCGACAAACACAGGACAACTCAATAGGCATAAACCCCTGTATCATCACCCAAAACAAGTACACCAACATGCATCAACAATGCCAAATTTAACCATGACCACGCACACTAGACACTCCCCCAAACAGGCTCACATCCCAAGACACTATAGAAACACCCAAATGAGACAGAGACCACGCACACACACCCCTCCACCCATATGACACCAATAAACTCACAGTCGCCCACCCGCCCCAAGATAAGGGCACACACATAAAACATGTTATGATACACCACCTGCCTTCACGATCACAGCAGTACGAGCCTCATCATCCAGTTCCTCTGCCACCACACCTGCAATCAAACAAAGCTAGAACCCCAAAAGCAAGTATTTCGACAGAGTACCCAGTCTACATCCAAGCAACCCAAGGGGATACTCTGCTTAAGCCCCTTTTTGCTAGAGCATCCGCTTCCCTATTCATTTCTCTGGGGAGATGTTTAACCACAATTCCATCCATCACCTTTTGTATGCAACTGATTCTACTTAACACCTCAGCCTCCGAGCTAGATGGGTCTACCGTACTATTGACTAAATCCACAGCTTGCATTGAATCAGAGAAGATGGCCACTGACGCAGCATCAACCGACATTTTACTTCTTAAAACTAACAGACCGAAAAACATAGCTTCTAGCTCAGCAACCAAGGGAGAGCACGGAGAAATTGCCTTTGAAAAAGCTCCAACTAACGCCCCACTACTCACACCCCGAAACACTCCACCTAAGCCTGCTCTGCCCCCATTACAGGTTACCGCCCCATCTGTATACAAAACCAGTCCCTCCGTCCCATCCCCTACATGACTACTACCATTTGTTATTAGTAGGTTATCACCTCTAAGGACCTCCACTGGTCTTATACACATATCTAAAGATGAACCTGCCACCGTCGGCCACTTCGCGTAGCACCACTGCCCAACTCTAATCCAAACTGCATCAATTAAACTCTCCACAGCCACTCGAGTATTTCTAAAAATTACATTGTTCCTTTCTGTCCAAATAGACCACAAAACACCATATAACACCAGCATCCACACTTTCCTTATCCATTTACTGCTACCTAATTTTGGCCACGACACCACTAGGTCTACTACACTCCTAGGCACAGCCCATGATATGCCCACTATCCGTAACACAGTGGACCATACCTCCCACGAGATATTGCAATGCAACAATAAATGTGTTGTAGACTCCTCTTCACACCTACAGAAAGGACAAAAATTTTCATTTTGCCTTAACACACCTCTTCTAACTAGCACTGCCCTAGTAGGAACACTATTCCACACCGCTTGCCACACAAATAGACGCACCTTCGGGGGTCCCCAATGCGCCCATATGTTATCAAAACCATACACACCGCCATCCTCGAATACCTTATTAACCAAACTACCAACTGAGAACTCTCCTCTACTATCATGCTTCCATAGAACCCTGTCCTTCTGGTTCTTCCTCAAGGTCTGGGACTTCAAGATATTCATAAACTCATTATATATGCCAACTTCCCAATCAAAAACCGCTCTCCTCAAATCAATATTCCATACCCACGTCGAACCGCTCCATACCCCAAAGCTACATACTTTGCCTTCCTTTTTACATGCTAAAGCATAGATTCTAGGAAACCTATTCTTCAAATCAAACTCCCCGCACCATTTATCATTCCAGAAATCGAATAGGGCACCCTCCCCTAGTTTCGCTACAAACCCTTCTTTGACTATTTTTCCAAGCTTATGATCTGATTTAGACACCGTCAGTATGTACCTCCAAAGTCCTGACAACTTAGTTATCGGCACATCACAACCCCTTTCGCCAAAAGGCAAATCCCCGTACTTGCAACACACTACCGACTTCCACACAGATGACTCCCCATTCCAGTACCTCCACAACCACTTAGACAATAAAGCTACATTTTTAACTTGCAAATCACCAATACCTAAACCCCCATGCTTCTTGGGCCTCTGCACCTTTTCCCATGCCACCATACACATACCTTTGGACTCCCCACTCTTGGCCCATAAAAATTGTCTTCTTAGTCTCTCTAGTTCCTTATACACACTTACCGGCATCCGAAACAACGACATATAGTACATCGGAAGGTTGTTTAACACTGATTTAATCAAGGTAACCTTTCCGGCCTTAGACAGAAACTTTGTTTTCCACATCTCTAATCTGCTTCTCACTTTCTGCACCACTGGATCCCAGAAGGAATACTTTTTTGAGTTCCCACCAATAGGAAGACCTAGGTAGGAACACGGCAGGTTACCTGTCTGACAACCTAGCAGCTCCCCAACCCTCGCCAACCGCCCCCCGTCCACGTTAACTCCATACACCACACATTTTCGCATGTTCAGCCTCATACCTGACATAAGATGAAACACGTCCAACACATAGCACATGTTCCTGAGCTGATCGATATCCATCTTGTTAATCAGCATTGTGTCATCTGCAAACTGTATATGCGAAATTGATACTGTCGACTGCCCAGATACTTTAAACCCGTCAAAAAATCTTAACTCCACCCCCTTACGAAAGAGCGCGTTTAACCCTTCAACTGCAATGTTAAATAGTAGTGGAGACAACGGGTCCCCTTGTTTAAGTCCCCTTTTCATAGGGAACCTTCGTGACGGAACTCCATTAACTAACACTGACAGCGATGAAATCCTTAGACACCCACATACCCAAGATATCCATCTCCTCCCAAAATTCATTTCCTCTAACACACCTACCAGATACTCCCATTCTACCGAGTCATATGCCTTCTCAAAATCCAGCTTCATCAAGACACCTTCCTCCTTCTTAGATTTCATTTCATGAATAATCTCCTCAACAATCATGACACAATCCAATATCTGTCTGCCTTTTATGAAAGCAAACTGATAATCACCTAGCACTTCACAGGCAACTACACTCAGCCTCCTAGCTAATAATTTTGTAATAATCTTATACACACTACCCACCAAAGAGATCGGTCTGAACTCCTTGATAGAGAGCGGGGAGCCTACTTTTGGAATAAGTGTTATAAATGCCTCACCTAACTCCCTAGGCAGGGCCCCATCTACGTAGAAACCCTCCAACAACCTAACCAATTCATCCCCCACGATATCCCAGTATTCTTTGAAAAAATGCAAGTTAAACCCGTCTGGACCCGGCGCCTTATCACCATTACAACTCCAGACGGCTAACTTAACCTCCTCCTTCACAAAACCCTTCTCTAACCAACTCGCACTCTCCACCGATAGCCTCTTGACGGCCAATCCCCCCGTACCGATATAACACCCCTTTCTATCAAAATGTTTCTCAAAAAAATCTGCTATTCCATCTTTCATCAGACTTGGGTCATTCAAAATTTTACCCTCAACCTCAATAGAGCTAACAACATTCCTCCTAACCCTAGCTTTAGACATGACATGAAAAAACTTTGAATTGCAATCCCCTTTCTGTAACCAAAGAATTCTAGACTTCTGCCTAGCCTGATCAAATTCTTTTTGCCTCCACTGCCACAACTTATCCTTTACTGACCTCCATCTAATCCATAATTCCTCATCGGCTGGGTAGACCTCCCTCTTAGACTCAGTCTCAACTAACTCACTCTCACACCTATTTATTCTATCAGACAAAGATTCCTTATTAAACCTAAACCTTTTCTTAATGGCGACTTTCACATTTTTTAACCTAACAGCCACGTTACCCTTCCCACCCTCAACCCAAGCACTCTTCACACAATCCCTGAAACCCTCCTCCTTCACCCACCAGTTAAAGACTCTAAAGGGAACGGGACCACCATCAACCATCCTCTCACCTAGAACCACTGGAAAGTGATCGGAAACCCTATCCCCAGTTACCCATTGGTACACTGACGGGATCATATCTAATATATCTACATCAACCAGGAACCTATCTAATCTACTAGCCACCATCTTCAATTGATTATTGCACCATGTGAACTTTCCGTTTGCTAAAGGAAGGTTAACTAGGTGTTCTACCTCAATGAACTCCCTAAAATCTCTCATACCACCATCTAAAATAGAACACGATGACCTCTCTTCAATTTCAACTATTTCATTCCAGTCCCCCGCTAAAACCCAACACGCCTTAAATTTGTCCCTAAGGCTCCTTAACTCCTCAAAAAGACTTCTTCTTCTACCTCTATCATTAGGAGCATACACATTGCATAACACCATTTCAGTCTTAAGTGGTTTCCACATACCTCTTAAACACAAACTATACTGTCCTCTAATCACATCTGATAGTTCAAACACGCTCCGGTCCCATAACGACACTATACCACCGCCTCTACCAATGGCATTAATCCATTCCATCCCTACATCCACACCCCTCCACAGATTTCTCCCTAAGCTATTAACATGATCTATCACTTTTGTTTCTTGCAGAAACACAAACTTAGGATTAATATTTCTAATAACTTTAGCGATAGCCCTTTTCTTTGATCCCTTACCCACTCCATTCACATTAAGAGACATAAACATTGTAAAGGTAAAAACATAGAAACACAAAAAACACAAGAAAGCTATATACCTTGTGTCACGCAACGAACCTCCTTTAGGCGTCTCTTCACTTCCTCCGTCGAGGCCCTTAGCTGGAAACCCATAGCAGCAACAATGCTCAAAATCTTCTCTGCTTCAACATCCGAATTAGCCTGATCTTCCCGCAACCCTTCCAAACTAGACTGCTCTACGACCACCTTTTTCTTCGATTTAACTTTGGACGCCCCACCACCACCCTTACTCTTCTTTGGATTGACCACTCGTTTCCCTTTCTTACCTTTCCTACCTTTGAGCGCTAAATCACACCGATCGACTGACAACATAATCCTATCATTCTTTATACTTTATCTTTCTATTTATTATAATATAACGTGTTTATTCTATTAATTATTTTTTTCTTTCTTTTTACATTAACTTTGTGTTAATTTTATAAATAAAAAGACAATAGAAAGAAAATAATAAAAATGTATATGACATCTTCACACGACATTTGCCTCGATAAAAGTCAAAGGATGAGGTTTTTAAATCTATCATTTCTCTCTTGAATCTTGATATCTTTAAGTGGAAAGCTGCATCTTTGATTTGCTCTGACTTTGATGATGCTTTAGAGATGCATCTATGAGTTGTACCTTAATCATGAAAAGTAGTACCTTTTTCTTTTACATGGAGGAGTGTGACATATAATGAAAGATTTTAGTGTTTGGAATCAAATTAGCAAGGGAGACAAGGGTAGTGGGTGTTTGGTTTGAATGCCTAAAAGCTAACAAGGTGGACTCCATTTCTTTTTGCCATTTTCATTTTTTCCTTATCATGTGTTTATCGTTTTCTTTTATTGCATTTTCGTTAGTTCTTTTAATTATATATATATAGAAGAAAATTTAAATAAAAAATATGTTTTCTATTATAATTGTGATAATATTAGTAACTTATTAATATCTATATTTTGATTATTTATGTATATATTTACTTAATCATAAGTTACATCAAAGTGAATGAGACATTAAAAATTGTTAACCATTAATTTATATTAATTAATGGTCAGGATTGGTTTTGTTAATTTATGTTCATCAATGTTCAAAATTGGTTTCGGAGCAAAAAAAAAATTATTGTTTGAACCTCCTCTGGTTGAGAGTTTCAAACGGGAAGTGATATTCGTATGACAAATGGGAGAAATAATTTGACACTTGATTAAAATAAAACAATGGTTATTGATTGATTGTAACGACTAATTGATGACTTATTAATGACACATTAAAGAGAGTATTTTGAAAAAGTCTCGTTCATCAATAACAGTCTCTGGACGCAATATAAATAAACAATATATCTCTATTAATGAGCCTTTCATAATATTACAAATAGTTTTTCATACCCCATTTAAACATTTCTCTCTCTATATAAAATTATATAAGTAACAATTTGTATCTTTCACCTCTCAGCAATTGTTAAATATTTGTTTTAAACTAGTTGGCAACTCTTTTTATACACAATAAGATAAACTTTATATCATTGATTTTTTTTTTGACATAAATCATCGAGTTAGAAGTAAATAGCTTGCATCTTGTGTCAATTTAAAATGGACGATGTAATGTGTTTTAATAATTGATTTGGTTTTTTTATTTTATTATAATGATTATAATATTTATACTTTAAACTTTGTTCATATAGTTTTACAAATTATAAAAATATTTTCATCTCTTATATCTTTAATAAATAAACAATAAAATATAAAATAAATTACTGAAATGATATATTGATGTGTTATGCTAAATAAAAATTATTTAGATAGTGTCTTTCCAAAAAAATAATACTTACATAGTCCTTATCATTATTATTGATAACTTGTTACTAATAGTTCTTAATTATGATAGACAGACATTATCGGTCACTCTTAGCATGACATAAATTAGGAGTATTATAACTTCTCTCTCTCTCCATAGTACATTAAATCTCTTTCATTTTTCGTCATATATATCGTCAGTTGAGTTGCAAATCTTCCCTCCATATTTCATGTAATACCCTATTACGTGAGTTCTAAATTAAATCTATTTTATTACATTGTTATACATTTGATAATGGTATGTGATTATAAATAGAATAGAGATACTTAAATCTGTATAGGTACACTTGGTAGGAGTTAAAAAGAGAATAGGAATTTTAAATTATAAAATATATAAATTATTATTATATATGTGTATGGAAATTATATGAGGGGCTGAATTTATTAAACTTACATACTTAGGGATTGAAGATGCCATTTTTATATAAATTATATATATAAAAAAAGTCAAAGTTGGTCAACAAAATTGTGTGTGTGTTGGTTCTCTCGAAGAAACGAGAAAGGAGGTGATTCGTACACAACAAAAATTATCCATACACAACAGGTACAAGCATATGACAGCACATAGTACAAGTAGATAATGCAGAAATTGTTGTGTATGGACAATTTCTGTTGTGTACGAATCATTACCCAAACGAGAAAGATGGGAAAGGAGAACAAAAATCTGTGTTCAATCATTTGAGAAAAAATTAGGTCTTAAAACTTGAAATTTAACCAATAAGGTGTGTTCTTGACCAAATTGACTATTTTAAGTGATTGATTCTTCCTTTCCAAGTCATAGTAATTGTGTAATAGTTTAAAATCATCATGGAGATGATATCTTTGGGTCTTGAATATGTTTTTTTATAGTAATTTAGTGTTAGTTACTGAAATATTATTTAATTTTCTGAATTGTTAATGCTACTGAGTAAATTTGTAGTGTTATTGAGTCTTGGATTAAAGCATGATCAATTATAGTTATTTTGACGTTTTTTGTGTGTTTGTACATGCATATGAGTTAGAAACAAATGTTGGAAACACTTGAATTAGTTAAGGTATGTGATTTGGTCAGATTTACAAATGTTCATGTAGAAAAGCTTGCTGTCAAAATGGTCTACACGGGCCATGTACATGGATGTCGGCCGTCTAGTAGCCTCGTGTAGAGGTACACGAGCTGTGTAGCGGTACACAGCTCGTGTATAGCCCTTGGTGTAGCACAAGCCATGCAGCCAAGGTTTTGACCGTGTTTGACTAAGATACACGAGCTGTGTAGGGTTAGGGTTAAACACCTATATCAACACAGCTAGTATGAACATGTAGGTAGTCTCGGAGATGATAACCACAATGCAGATATATGAAAATGCAAATATGTACAGATCGTATATATTTGCATTTTTTATTGTTGTTGTGTACATTTTTTGTGAAAATGCTTGTATCCTTGAGTTTTTATAGGTTTTTTAGACGCATATGAATTAATTAACATATAGATATTGGTGAAATTGCATTTTTATTACTAGATCTATATTAATTTTCATTTTGGAAGCATTTGTATTTTCCTCAATCTGTTCGCATATTCGTCAAACTATTTATATTTTAGAGTCCATTTACATTTTTAGAAAAAAAAAAGTTTCCGAAATATATCAAGCCTAATCTTGTTTTAAGAGGACGAAAAACTGAATGTAATGTATATATTTCTTGAAAAAATTTTAAACATGAAGAAGATATGATTAAATAAAGATGTGATGAGTTTTTTTTAAATATGTTCGGGAACTTTAATCTCTTGATTTTCCAATTTTGCCCCATTTGAAAATGTCACGTGTCATCACCATATCAGTTTTTTTAGGTTCTAGTTTTAAGGAAAGTTCTATTATAACCTAACTATATATATATATATATATATATATATATATATATATATATATATATATATATATATATAGGTGTGTGTGTGTAGACGGAGGTTCTAATGAGAATGAGAAATTATATGAGAATGAGAGACATAATCTTAGTCGTCCGATCTGGACGCATACCAAAAAACGCGGTGGCATTTTCGTAATAATTGCAACTTTATAATGTTTGACATATTTCATATATGATATGAAACATTATGTCATTTTAGATATGAAATATGTAAAAAATTATTAAGTTGCGATTAATTACGAAAATGTCACCACGTTCTTTTATATCTGCTTCCAGATCGGACGGTTGAGTTTGAGTCTCTCATTTCTATTTAATTTTTCATTCTCATTTGAACATTCCCCTATATATATAGGGGAAAGTTCATTTAAAAACCGATTTTAGTGTGAGTACCGCAAGAACAAATATTAGCCGTCGATTTGACAAGTAGAATTCATGGATGTATAACATGAGGGATCAAGTGTGGCAGGGTAAATGTGATAAATTCATATGTGGGTGATGACATTAAATGAGAGGAAATTGGACGGCTCAGATTGGTTCTCTCGGTTTCCGCAATAAAATGGTTCTCAAATAAAAATTCTCATATATATATATATATATATATATATATATATATATATATATATATATATAAGAGAATATGTGGCTGTTGTCTACACAAAAGTGTAGAACCTTGCAAAACGATATCTATTGGACTTAAAAACATAAATCACGGTTCTTTATTTCATCATCTCGTCGTCCTCTTACATTCGGTAATCTCGGGTCTCCTCTAATCGAACCCTAGAGTTTGGAATAATCTATACTTGAAATCTAAAATTGATCCATTCTCCTTCTTTATGTTTTTTTATCGAACATGCTTTCATATGCGCCTCAAAATCATTTTTTATGTCAAATGGTTTTTCTGATCATGTTGTACGATGATGTTCTCATAGCATGCTTATTTTCTCATCTAATTTTCGTCAGAGTGCTTACAATCATTTAATTTAATTTTATTTTTATTGGTTGTGCATTAGCTTGTCTGACCATACCATACATTGAGGTTTTCTTTATGCATTTTTATGTGTAAACTTATTTGATGATTCAACACGAGTGATTTTTGTTCCGAGACCTCGTTTGTGTTTTTAAGTCCAATACGATGTCGTTTTGCAAGGTTCAACACCTAAACTTGTGTACACAATAGCGACATATTTCCTTTTCCATATATATTATATATATATATATATATATCTATATATCTATATATGTATATATATACATATATGTATATATATATATAATCAAGTTCAAATACAAAAAAATACAGGTAAAAAGGGTAAGGAGTAATTAGGGCTTGTCATGTGTCAGATCTGTTAAAAGGGTAAACAGGAACATTTTTTTTATCTCTCCCACGTTTTCTCACTAAACAAATACAAATACACGTTTTTCTATCTTCTCATCTGAACAAATATGTAAATAACGGTGTGCTCTCATACACAAACACTACAACCTCAGCCACACATATGCAAACCCTAGACAACCTCCGCCGCCATCTTCCTCTACACCATACAACACCTACGCCACCCCAAACAATATCTGCCTCCCTTATGTTTTTTCGTTGCAACCGCCACATCCCTCGTAAACGGATTCACATCCGACGCTAGGTGATTGAAGACCTAGTCGAAGGTGCAGTCGAATCACCGCCGTCGAGGCTGAGGGTACTACCACTGCCGCTCTTGTCGCGACCATCATCAACTGTGCGATCACAACTATATGTCGCAAATCGTAACCGTGTCCTTCCGACTGCTTGCAAACGTCCCTGTTAAGATGTCGCCGGTGGAACTACACGTAACCCTTGTCGGTTTTCTTCAATCTCGCCCCCATCGCCTCCCCTGAAATTTACTTCCGATGCACGGTTCATCTTCGATCGATGCACTGTATATCTTTGATGGATGCACCGTTCACCCTCTATCGATGACGGTGACTTTGATTTGGTAGAATCGCCGACGTATTCTCTAATCGGTTTGATGCACTAATCGATTTGATGCACTTTGATCTGTCCACCATTTGTTCATAAAAAGTGTTGTAATTTTGTGCTTCAAATGTAAGCTTTGATTGTTGTATTCTGTGCATCTACCTACTATGGTGATTTTGATTTCGCCGGAAATGTTGTGGTTGTTGACCGGAACTATTGTTGTATTCTCCGACTCTTTTTGGTTAAATTTACAATTTTAACCTTTATTATATTTTTAATTCCAAAAATTCGGTTATTTTTGTGACTTTTTTGTTTGACTTTTACATCAATCCTATGGTCCAGATTTATTCTTACATTTTGTAGCGTAACTAATTTTTG